>CM049306.1:92433641-95146974 GCA_026874595.1 Sipunculus nudus | reverse complement strand
GCACCACCGACAATTTCTGATTTTTTAATGATTTTTTTCGGATTTTTCAACATTGTTCTTTTGTGCAGGATGTCACCAAAGGTATTCAACACAGGAACTTTATTTCTTCAGTGCTATTGCATGATATTTACAAATCTTGATCTTGACCTACTTTTCAAGGTCACATAGCTTAGTATAGAAAAAAACTTAGCTTATTTCTCAGGAAGCATTTGGTGGATTGTTATGAAACATGATACATACCTTTCCAATTTATAACTGATTTACAGCTTTTGCTAATATTCTAGTTTCGCAATGCAATGCTTACAGGTACTGGCCTAATGTTTGGTCTGTGGGCGCATAATAACCGCTTACAGATCGAGTTCGCGTTTGACCTATTTTTGACCATATGACAGATCCTGAACATAGAAAATTTCATGAAATATTAATTTTTAATGGGCAGATAATGACCAGTTACAGATCGAGTTCACGTTTTGCCCCAGTTGACCTACTTTTGTCCATTTGACGGTGCCCCAACATAGAAAATTTTATGAAAAATATAAATTTTCATGACAAGTGCACATGTACGGACTTTTTTTTCGCAATGCCTGCAGATACTGGCCTGATTTTTGGTGTGTGGGCAGAAAATGACCAGTTACAGATCGATTTTGCATTTTGCCCTTATTGACCTATTTTTGACCATACAACACCTCCTGAACTTAAAAAAAAATTACAAAATTTAACAACTACTTCTAATTTGCTCCAGGCGGGGGCATTCGTGTCGTTCCGACAAATCTAGTTTTTCATATTAAGGTATTGTAATTTTAATAAAAACCATAAAAACAATAACAAATGGTTTTGGCTATAATATGGGGGTTGGTATAGAGGAAGTCAACATTAAGGTTAACAGCACGTACAAACTCCTTTAAGTATATTATTATGTCTGATATGGCACATTTTCAATTAATTTCAAGTGACTAGGCTTAAAGAATCTGGACTTAGTACTGCTTAATGATCTCACCTTAATAATGAATTGTTAAAAGTAGTAATAATCAAATAATTATTTTTATGTTCATTTGGCAAATGTTAAAATTAAAAATTAAAACGTGTCTTGTAAAAATATTTTATTTTAAATGATTTTGGAAGAAAATCCAATTGTGTATGAATGCCATCGAGTTCATCATCATCATCTCTCTGGCTCTCTGGCTCTCTCTCTCTCTCTCTCTCTCTCTCTGTCTGTATATATATATATATATATATATATATATATATATATATATATATATACACACTAATATATTGATTAGTGGTATTGCCGTATTAGTCTGTTGTCGAAGTGTGGGTTTGGAGTAAGCGTGACGCCTTTTAGATAGTCTAATATAAATAAACATGTAACAATCTAAAAGGCGTCACTCTAACTCTTTACATATATATGTTAGTGTGATATATATGTATGTGTATGTGTGTGTGTGTGTGTGTGTGCCATTCATTTTTACCTCAATGTATAGGAAAATAAGTGTCTAGGAAACTATACGGGTGGGAGCTACCTTCCCGGATAACTTAAATGACGAGAGATTACCACGGCTTATAGAAAAAAATAACATATCCCCTGAAGAAAACTGTAAAGGTACATACACATTTATAACAGTATGTGCATCATCCCACGCTATTAGTTGCTTAGTTTGGCTGAATGCATCATTTTTTTCTGGCGAAACCATCCCCGTACACTGACAATCTCCAATTCATCTGTGTCATTCATTGTTATAGTTCTGTGTGTGAGTAAACACAGTCCACGTGTGTCTGTCTACCATAACAAAACTTTAGACCATAACTAGAATTCTGATCTTGCGCTTGCACAATTCCCAAACTAGAAGAATATATATGACAGAAAAAAACACAAGAAACACTGTGTTGATGACTGAAAAAAATCTTGGTTTGTAAAGTAGCCCGGTATGGCCACCAGTTGGCGTGCGCGCTATGTTTATATTTGTACCATTGATCTCGCAAATCTGACATCACTTATGTACAGAAGTATTCAAAAAGTTTACAATGAAATATAAGCAGATACGATAGTATTTTAAGGAGAAAAAAAATCAAGCTGTGTATATAAAGCATACTTGGTATGTGAATAGGTACATTTAATATAAACAAAAAATGAGTTTAGACAATCCCAAACTGTTCAGAGAACTTATTTTGTGTGTTTAGTGTGTAAATACAATTAAAAAAAAACCTTTCTTATCCTCCGGGCCTCTATACTTACCTTGTTTATGTTTCGATTTACAGTTTATTTATTTAATGTTTTAAATAGCATTTTAATACAAGCTGAAAGACATGTCAAAACTGAATAAAAAATTGGCACCATGTTTTTTAAGGCTTCATAGAAAGGTGAAGAACGAAAATGTATGGGGTGTCACATTTTTACAAACAAAATTTACTCAGGACGAATTTGCTACATAAGCCCCTACACTATATACGATTGAGAGCGTGGTATGGCATTGTACATCCGGCTCAAAATTGTAAACAATCGACACCATCTCCCGTTGGTTCAGAAAGTCACAGTCCTCTGGTTTCACTCATGTTATCTCATTAGCCACAGAAAACTGTTCACTATACATATAAGTGTTGTAACTTCTTAGGCTTTTCTGTTTTCCCCCCCTGAAAATACGTTAATACCGATAAATTACATATGTCATTTTTTTTTATCAACCACCAAAACTTATGTGAATTTCCTTGTATATATTCTTTAAAACAAAGGTAAAACAGGGATGACCATCTGTGTCAGAAGCGGATCCGGCTGGGCCCTTTTTTTCAACTGACGCAATCTATTTTTAAGGGTTAAAGACAACTTTTTGCCATCAAGAACCCCCCCCCCCTTTTTTCTCGACCTGGGGACCTTTTCTGCAGGTTATTCATTAGTCCTTTGTTGGAGCCTCCCTTTCCTAAATCCCAGATCGGCCCCTGCCTGTCTATTAATTCATATAATCCTTATAAGAGTTCGAGCACTTCAAGCGAATCATATGAACCAAACTCGGGGAGAGGGGTAGGGAAACATGGTGTGTAATGGATATATATTCCTTACACACATTCTCATAAAGACGTAAAATGTACATTTTTTTCGAATTTTTATATTGTGCAGTGTTTCAGCACACCAAGAGAAACTAATGCCACTGATCAGTTTCGCTTTTCGCCGGCAGTGTCCATAGTTCCTTTTGACGCTGTTCTGACCACAGTCTGGTTTTCAGTCATATGAGCACTATTGGTGACCGGAGTCCTTCGTCTGCCTATTCTTGCCTTTCGGTTGGCCGTTAACAGAACACAAACGGTATAGAAAATGGTATAGGAACCGTAAGACTAGGGAAGTTAATTCGGTCGTCATTTGTGGACAGGTCCTATATCCTCTGCGGAAATATAAGAATTAGGTCACTGTGACCTGTATTCTAACGAGTTATTATGCGAGAACTCATTTGCTGCAGAAGACTAAAGAAAAATACTGGTGCCGCAACCTGTATTTTTTATTCAATATGTACAAAGTTTTCCTTTTATTTTATAGAATGACAAATTTTTAGCCCTATTCCTCTTCCTTCAATGCATAAATCGCATAGCGCATAGCGATATACCGGCAGCACCTTTAGGAAGTCTAAACTTGAAATATTGACAGGTCTGACGGGTCCTCTTGCGTAGGCTACATGGAAATAATTCACTAGGACCAATATTCTTTAATTGAGTTAAGGGACAAAACCACATAGTGTAAAATATTACACAAGTTCACCCTGTGTAAAATAACTACACTGTTAAAAGTTGCACGTAAAATAACGGTGCTTTGCACTGGCAGCAAAGTTGACAGTGCAATGCACCGTTATTTTACGTGCAAAGAAATAACGCAGTGCGTTAAATAACGTCGCATTGCACCGTAATTTTACAGCGCTTTGGTACGTAAATAAACGGTGCTTAGCCACGGGAAATAACGGGCATCTGTTATTTTACGGGACAATATGCCGTTATTTTACATTGCTCAGAGACGTGAATAAACACTGTGAAAACAGTGTTTTCAACTGGAATCAGGGCATTGCACCGTTATTTCACGGTGCTTTGATATGTAGAATAACAAAACATTGTTACTTTATAATAAATAACAGTGCTTTGCACTTGGAGCTATATACTGTTACAGGTTTCCATAATCTTTCTCAAAACGTTTCTGTCTTGTCACTCCGGACGAACCCTTTATTTATATCTGTGTACTTCAAGTTTCTCATAACATGTTTTTTAGAGTTTACCAGTAAAAATATTACGAACGAAGTCAGACCTCCTTATAATGATAGACTTGTAACTTTCTGTTTGACAGTCAAGTGTCCCGAAAATCAAATCAGGATATCCACAGAGGGAAATGCATCTTGGCTAATTTGGGAAATGGCATTAAAAATGCAAGCTCACACATAATATCACACCACTTCTTTATTGTATGAAATATTCAACAGATCATCAACATGTATAACACGTGTACTTAATGTATATAGTTATTCAGATTATACTGATCTTCCAAAAGGCATCATTAGGAAGCAAACATATTTAAACATTTTGACCACACTGCATGGCAGTTAAATCGTCTCCAACTAAACATATAAAATTTGGCAATTAGTGCAATATTATTATGATTACTATTATGAATGCTGTGTGTTATCTCATTAAGGTTGCTGATCTTTTAAAAAATGGGACCCAAATCTATTTATTATGTATCTTTGAAAAATAGATAAAAGTGCTTCAATAAATTTATAGTGTTGTAAATTAATGGTATCTTTAAAGTAAAAGATGGTCAGAACACAAGTCAAACAATTGAAATGGATTTAACTTATATGTCACCAAATCTTTCTACAGTAAAGGCATCTACTTTGTGTGAAGCTTCTGATAATGAATTCCAAAATAAAGGTCCTTGGTAAATAAATGATTTTTGCATCAATTAAATTCGAACTGGAGGGAGTTGAAGAGAATGCCTACACTGTAACAAGGGTGCAAATGTAAACGTTTTTCCATAAAAATAATAAGATAATTACCTGATTTAATTAAGGTACTTAAACACAAGAATATTAAAAGTGAAATAGTCGTTAACTGATATTTCCTATATTGTTGATATATTATAGAGGAAAATGCAGCATTAAAACATTAAATCTGACCAACCAGCTCTATTGACAGTGGGAGGGCAGTTAGAGGTGCATTCAATTACCCCAAAATCAAGAAACCTGAAGGTCTTTTAAGTCCCTTGGGATACTCCAGGGTAAATATCCAAAATGACGCATAGCAAGCCTCCAGTGGAAGTAGAAATAACTTGCATGGGTTGACAGTTTCTGGCCATCCACCATATGTTACAGTGATGTTACAGTCCCAATCTTGAACATTCACAGGTGTTGGAGATCTCATTCCCTGCATACAAAATAATAAACAGAAAAGAGAGATTGTAAATGTAAGAAACATGAGAGAAATATTCAAGAATATAGTTCAGTGCAATTATCCCTTTAATTTTTATATTTTTTTTTAGATTTTTTTCAAAGTCTGACGCTCTATCAATTTTCATTACAGAAAATAAACTTTTGTTCTTTCTTTCCAAAAATTTAAACAATAACTACAAAAATAGTTTTCTTATGGTCAATTGGAACCTTTAGAAGTGAAAATAATTATACATTATTATATCAAATATATCTTTACATTTACATTACAGACAATAACTGGCCAAGATTTTGTTCTATCTCCACAAAAATTAACAATTTCAACATTTTTCTTTATATATGTATTTACTTAAAAAAGGTTAAAACTATCTTTAATACTTGCTGAATATATTAACACAAATATAATAGTTTTGAAAGAATTACCTCTCCTCCATCTGCAATCCCATATTATCCTTGCATTCTCCAAACAGTGAAGGCAGTATCCTGTATAAAGGAGCTTTGCTTCTGCAAATACAAATACACAGACAATGCATGCATATATATATATATATATATATATATATATATATATATATATTTATATATATATATATATATATATATATATATATATATATATATATATAAATGTGATACAAATCAGTTTTAATATCATACTCAGTGAATGAAAGTTGATCGATTAATAATCATTTTTTTTCATTTTATGTGCCATATTATTAACATAAAATCTGTTGTATAGATAAATAAATATTGACAGAGTAAATTAAGCCTAGCATGTACATCACACTGAAAGGTCAAGACTATACTTGTTAATACTTATTCACTGCATAAGGATAACATTAATACTGTTTCCTGTTAAGTGCCCATCTTTCTAAAATCTATAAGAGAGTTAGAATATTTCATTGGAATAAAGAGACTTCTTTTGAATGTGCATACCTGATCGTATATGAAAGGTTATGGAAAAAAAATACATGATTTGATGATTTAATTATGAAATGTCCTTTACCAGAATGATTTCTACAGACAATAGACCTGACAATGTATTTTTAAAGGTACAAATGAAAGTATGTGTAAATATGAAGTAATTAACAGTAAGGCTATGGGCCTGGATTTATTTATTGTAACTGTAAATAATTATATTATAAATATTTGATAACCAGAATATCTGCAATGTTTTATATGGAGTAAACATGTTCCAAACTGCAAAAATTAAAAAAAATAGCCAATAATCAGCAGGTTTGACAAATGACACTGTCAGGTTAGAGATGGTCAGGTTAGTGTGGCTCAGCTCCATCAAGCAGCAAGCCAAAAAGTTTATTAGAATAAAAATGAATTGAGAGAATGATAAACAGGCAGGCGAATTTAGGTCAGCATCACTGCTAATGTTCATTATGTAAGATACTTGTTTCACAGATTATTAAACTCATCAGCTTATTCAAATTGCCATGGACTTTACAAAAGAAAATATGATAAAATTCAAACTTACCTTGGTGTACCTTTTCTGCAATGTACTCTGCTAGGAATTTACCCTGCAACTGTTTGCCAGTGTAGTTGTGCACCTTGCACATCTGGCATTTGTACTTTGTTCACAGCTCTAAGTTTGGTAAGGCGTGGAACATTTACGTCATCTTTCCTCTAATCATTGATGCATGTATGGCTCTCTGAACACCTGCACAAGTAGAACAAATTCTAGGAGTATATAAAAACAGAACTGATAAACATGTAACCAACGAAAGAGAATCTCAGCACCAGGCATATTAATAATATTTACAAAGTAAGTGCAGGTATATAAATTAATAAACAAAAGTGCTATATTGCATATAAAAATGGTAAATATTGGGTCAACAAATGTTTTTACTCAGTGTATAAACAGAAAGGTGCAAAAACAGCAACACGTGTACAAGGATTTATAAATAGGAAGCAATATATATGCAGTACAGCCTTTATATTACAAAATGATGTAACATTTGTAATTGCATTTACATATACTAGCTATTATAATATAACAAGGGCTACAGGTATAATGCAAACCTGCGTAATCTTTCCGGGTTCCCTGATGATAAACTTGACTATTATTTGAAAAGTTATTATTTTTTAAGGTGTGACAAGTACATGTAAAAAGCAAGTTCTACCAATTTTGAATCTTAGTACAAGTATAAATGCGCTCAGTCTGATGCATACTGATGGATGAGATGTGGTATGGATGAGGGGGTGTCAAAAACCCCATCCAACCCACATTATGAATGGAAATTGCAACCCTGTACAACAGAGTTGGGGGGGGGGGGGGGGGGGGGTCTCTGGAAAATTTCCAGCTATGTTTTCCAACAAAAGTTCAATACCAACTTTAGTACTGGTATCAGTGAACGACAGTGACAGAGGTGGTGTCTTCCCTGTAGCTCAAATGACTTACAGTCAGCTGAGCTAAAAAGGCAGTATATTATTATGTGATGTTTAAACTTACATAATTCCTATTCTTAAGAAATAGGAAAGTTGCCATGATGGTATCCAAATCTTCTTTGAATTTGCCACACTGATGGAAATGCTTGACCATTTTCTGAAAACATAAACAGTAATTGGCTGTGCCTTAGCAGCCTTAATTTTTAGGCTCTCTCCCTCTCTCTCTCTCAAAAAGACTGGCTAAAATGTTAGCACTTTGGCCAGCATGGTATGTTTTTTTTCTTCTAAAACATGTTAAGAAATTTAGGAAATTGTCTCAAAGCTGTTAATTATTTGTTTGGTCTGTGTTTACTCTCTGTTTAAGCATCTGTTAAAAATATTAAAAAAAAATAAAGGGACTTTGATATCTTAATTTCTCTGGTTGACATGTAAGTGGGAAAATCTTATTCAAGGCCTAATTTAAAATCCAGTAAATAAATAATTCAAAACTGTTTTCAGTGGTGCCTTTACCAATATTTCACCTTTAAAGATATATATATATAAATATATAAATATATATATATATATATATATATATATGACATGTATATTTATACTTTTCATGCATGATATATACCCAGACATGGCCAGGTGTGTGTGTTTGTGGGTCGGGGGGGGGGGGGGGGGGGGGTTTGCTTCCTTTTTCCTAATTGGCAATTCCCTGAAACTAAAAAAGACTTAATCATTAATGATAAACATTGGCATCAATGCAGGGAATGGGGGTTATATATCCCCCCCCCCCCCCACTTTTTTAACAAGGGGGGATTGGTCAATGTAATCATCCCCAACACTGATATTGAGCAAGTAACAATTACTTTTATATATTGGACATGTAATATATTAATAATTAGAAAACTTGACTTTGTTTCCATTTCTGAGTTAACTGAAATATAAGGTTATCTAATAATCTAAACATGGTTTAGAGTTGACATTTAATGGAAACATAAAACCTGCACTTAATTAATATATAATATACACATCACACAAATGTCACACATTATAAAATGTGTATATATATAATATATATACACATATATAGCCTACATAATATATATTTCCAACTCAATCACTCTTCTACCTCTGCCAGTGACAATCGCCCCCCCCCCCCCCCCCCAAACACTGAGGGAACACATGAACGAGACTAGCCTCGTACCACTATACCATTACCAACGTACACTATTACATAGTATTAAAATAACAACTAACACAGTATACAGATTTATGGCTATATATTAAAGAAGAACATTTTACCAATAAAGATGCTGGGTAACTTCTGTGACTTTCAGCAGCCAGCGGACGGACAAAAATGGCTTCTCTTCCCGCCGTGGAGTCAAAAGACCCAGGATGTTGACGTCATGAGTAGCCCCGCTGATCACATGACGCGCGGTTTATTTCATCTGTACTCTCTGCTTTACACACGTGTCACACCATTTTCACAGACGCTCATCATTTGACGTTGCATTTGCGCGTTATTCAACGCACAAGAGCGTCTACATTGCAAAGCGGCGTAAATTTACAGTCTTATGCGCCGTTATTTTACGTCAATTTTTAACAGTGTACCCATCCATGTCAGCTTCCATTCAGCAGTCCATGTTTTATAACGCCGACTTGTTGACTCTCTGAAGAAAAGTTTTGGTTTACCAGTTGTGCAATTTGTCAGACAGGGCGTGTGGCATGAATGTTATTTTAATGTTGGTGATTCGACTTCAGGTCTTTGTTGCATACATGCAGGAAGCATCTAGAAACAGTTTATCACTATTATGACTATTATCATTATTATTTAATTTATTATATTATTATTATTATTATTTTTATTATTATTAATTTTATTATTACGGTTTTCTTTATGCAGGGAACCGTAGCCTTAGGGAACATGGAGTAGTAGCACTGTAAGCAGTATACATCAAGCATTGTCGAGTGTTTCTAGGGGGAGAATTAAAAAAAGGTATTTTGATGTCATATACGGTCTATATCTGATCAGTCTATGTTTGGAAAGGACATCAATATTTAAACACTGTTATCGAATTGAAAACAATTTCTAATTTTGTTAAGTATAAATATAAACAAGACTAACATATCTACGGTTTTGAAGTACATTTTTAATAATGTGAACCATATTATTTACATACATTTTTTGGCAAATAAAAAATACGTTTCTCCGCCACTGCATTTATATGTTCTTGGGAAAAAAATGTCCTTGCATGAAGCTGGAGCCTAAAATTGGGAAATTCCTGCTGAAAATCAAACTAAAAATATGTTAGAAGGGAGGGGGCGTTCAAAATTCATTCCCGCGATGCCGGAGAAACATGCCTTATTTGACTTGTATATATATATATATACCCTGCACCAGGACAAAATTCTTAAGAGTTTTATATGGGATCTCATATTTTTAATGATTTAAAAGTCAGTATAAACGAATTGAAACAGCTGTCCCGTTTGTAAGTATAGCAAATCAGAAATATCATATGAAAATAAAAGTGAAATTATACAGCAGGGCTCCAGGTTTCTAAGGAAGTATAAAACATATACTTCATCGTAAAAGCTATTTTCTTTGATGTTGGTGGGGTGCGGTCAGAAAGGTGATTTAGACTTAAAAGGCTTAGAGCGGCTGCGTTGAAGAGGGAGCTAACAAGCGATTAAAATGACATTATCAGTTCTAGCAATGAAACTAACAGTTTGCTGATAATCCAAAACATATTACTGTATTCCTTTGTACTTCACCTTTCAATTGAACCATTTGACTGTGAATATGCTTTAAAATGTTTATTTTTAGATCCCATGATCACACGCCAAACATAAAATATTAACGTCTTGTGTCATTTTGGCAATATTGGATCCTGCTCCTGAAACCGATGTATTGTAAATGACGTCTGTCTGGAACAGGAGCGGTATTACTTACCCTTTGTATCCACCCATCTGCCACTCCACGAGACTGGCGTTTATGGTGGCGCCCTCTTGTTCCAATAAACACTTCCCTTCATATCCAATGAAATACCAGTTCACGAAAACCAGCTGGATTTTGGCGACGCCCTGCTGGCACACGGTGCAGTACAAACCGGCCTCACAACTGACACACATTTGAAAAACTCTGGTCAAAATAGTTTAATATTTGTTTATAATGACACCCCTGACACATGAAGAAACAAAATAGACGACTATAGGTCGAGCGCTTGCCGGGAATAGAAATGACAGACAGACGGACAGACAGAATATATTGTCGGTTTTCTATCAAATGTATGACTTTCAGAGCGATTGCTGACAAGTTGTGGCCTGTAGAATAACATATATCAGACTAAAGAACAAGCAAGCAGACAAGAACAGACGGACAGACGGACATACTGACAGACTGACACAAACTGGATGACACATAGAAAGAACAAGTTATGGGTGATGCATAGAGGACCAAAATTAGCTATAACTTGAGGAGACAGAACAATATTAAAATAAGTTGTGAGGAAACTTATATATCTAGGTATTTCTATGACCTGGACATTGACCTTTGATCCTATTTTTACCAAAAACAATAGGCTTTTTCTGTCAAATTTCTAACTGTTTTAGAGCGATTGGTGAAGGACTATGGCTTGTAGGGCGAGAACACTTAAATCTCGTTTGACGAGAAACGGTACAAGCACAGTCACTTATAACCGTGTTATAACTTGTAATATGAAAAGGTAGGCAACTCGGCTAAAACCTTTTGTGCGATAATGAGGGAAGTTACGTTCTCGGCCCGCTTAAACTCGATTTATCTTCCTCTTAATGCGTAATCCATATGATCGTTCAATATACTTCGGGAGTTACAGAATCAAATCCATCCAATTTCCATTGTTTCCAACCATCAAAACAAGCTACCTGGATAACCTTTTGTGGTGATGTCTGAATTTTGATGTCGTCCAGTCCAAATGGTGGCGGAAGCGGCTTTTTGGTAAGAGTTAAGTGATGGACAGTGGCATGACCTTACGTGACCCATCGTGTCAAGTGATAACACGGTATAACCGTTTTATTATTGGGTCGTTTGATTTGATTTCGTCGTAGGATCTCTAAGAACAATGGAGATATGAAGGCTTTAAATAGGAATTCAAGCGCCTGTGGTACAAGATTTTGCAAGAATTGAAATAAAATCATGTAAGTCTAATTGAATTCTACCTGATGAAAATAAAAAGACCACTCTAGCTTTATAGGTGACAAAAATAGAAAATCAGACCCCATATTTTTTAATATATTCGAATATTTTCGAATGCATAACCATGATAACAGCAGATTTAGAGAGCTACATAACGGGAGAAAGGCCATGGAATGACGAATAACTTTAGGTACAGTTTATGCGGCTGTCATCTTGAAGAAAGATATGAAGTAGAAAAGAAAACATTTTGTGGTTTTAAGATGACATTGACCTTAAACTTTGACCTATTTATACTGAACATCTTTAAGTTTTATAACTAAAATTGTTCTTTTTACTGCATAACATTAAGAGTGACCTCTACATGATGATTTTTTTTTAGTTAATATTTTGGAATGCATATATCATATATTATCATTTGTTTATTATTTCATTTCTTTTATCTTTGTGATGTTGTTTTTTAAGTTTGAAAACGTCTATTTTGTTTTTCTACATGTGATTTATGGACATATGGAATTATGGGCCTGAGGCCTTACATTTCTGATTAAAATATTCTTTCATTCATTCATTCATTCATTAAGAGTGATTGCTAAAAAATTCTGGTCTCTGCAATCACATATATCAGACAAAAGATCAAGCATTGAGGCGAATATGACATCAACGGACATACATACTAACACACTAATCACCTGAGATAATAGATGACTAGATCATCTTTTTTGAGAAAACATAGAGAGCAAAAAAGTTTAAGTTATGGAAATATGACCAAAAATGATATATTGTAGTGTTTCGAGTCCAGCATCCCTTTGCGGCCATTTTCCGAAAATGAAAATCAATCTTGAGATATTAGTGTAGGACATAAGATAACCAGTTTCAAAACGATTCCTGCAAACTTAAGGCCTCTAGAACATCCTTAAGTTTAATCTCGCAAATTCTTGTTTGACGAGATATTGTGCGAGATATTGAAAAACTTAAAATCTTGTTATAATAATTAAATGCAACCCGATGCACAAAAATAGACATCTCTAGCTTTAAAACTGACAAAGTGAGAAATATTTAGCCCTATCATTTTCTTATATCATGCGTTTTCCCAAAAATGTGTAACCATGGTTACAGGGAATTTTAGGAAGCTATACTTCGGTAAAAAGGCCACGGGATGTCGAATATAATGGGCTATAGTTTCTGTGACCATGATGATTGTGGACGAAGAAATGAAGAAAACACGATTTTTGAGGTTTATCGATGTCGTTGACCTTGACCTGTGACCTAAATTGACTAAATACATTAGGCTTCTATGACCTTTGATTGTCAATCAACGGTGTAAGGTTGAAGGCGATTGCTGCAAAATTGTGGCTCAAATCAATTTTTGTATACATTTTTATTGAAGTTGATAACAGACAAAAGATCAAAATAACGAAGGTTGAGTTATATATAACATCTCGGCACGTGGCGTAGGTACTTGATGTATATATGATACGTAGGTTCATAGTAGCTGTTTTGCCTGTGCCATGGACTCGTGAAGCGCGTACATAGGGACCTAACTTTACAAAGAATACAATACGTGATGGTGTACGTACTTCTTGCTTGAACCACTAGCTTCGTTCAGTTTGACTTTACATTGTTCGCAGCAGGAACACGGCGTCTTCTCGGGCCGACAGTTTTCTGACGGCAGAGTCGGACAGTTTTTTTCTTCTTCCTGGGAAGCATACATGGCTATTAGATTTCAAAAGTACACGCATACCTCAGGGCTTGACTTTAATGAGTTAACTGCTATCAATACCTTTGTCTAAACCCAGAAGCAGTATAAATTTTGACGTTTCTTAATAATGTAAACACTTAGGTTTGTACCCTTTATTAATAAGGTTTGGTACAAATAATGCATGTTTTTACTACTTCTCTTTACACAGAATTGAAATATATACAACGTTTAGGTTTGTTATTCCTAAGGTGTCAAAATCTTAAGCCACATGTATCGCTAAGTATCAGAAGTATTAGTTGAAAACAGAAAGGTTAAATAAATTATGAGGAATTTAAATGCATGTAGGCCTATGTCTGTGAATGATTGTGCAGTGCATCAAACCTACATGAGAAAACAAAAAGTACATGTAGTTTTTTTAAAATAATAATAATAATAATAATAATAATAATAATAATAATAATAATAATAATAATTACTATTATTATTATTATTATTATTATTTTTATAAAACTACATAATAATAATAATGATAATAATAATAATAATTATAATAATAATAATAAATATTACTATTATTGTTATTATTATTATTATTATTATTATTATTATTGTAGTAGCAGTTTCAGCTCTAGTATAAGTATCAGTCACTTCACACCTGACGCGTGCCCCGGCGCGGTAGCCCATGACCTGATTACCAATGCCCGTCCCCTCGGACCAGTAAGCTCCGCCTACTTTAGTTTGACAGTTCTCCAGTTGTCATTTTGCTTTAAAAAATCCTTTTTAACATTAATAAACCATTAAATTTTATAATTTATATATTGAAATCGGAACATTTAGTGAAAATATTCAACTGTCACTTACGCTTATATCCCTGTTTTCCATTCAAAACGAAATTTCTCTTCCCAAACAGCTTTAGCCGTTTTCTCAAAACAGTATTTCAGGAGACTGCACAGTCTTTAGAGCGATATTTCTCAAAAACCATCGAATATAAAGTTTTCAAATTTTGCATAAAGGTAAATCAACAAGTATTCTAAAATGCGTTTTTTTTTCTTTTTCCTATATCGTTTTTTAGTGTAGCAGAAATACGTTATTTAAACGAAATAAGTATTCTTAATATCACACATTTTTTTTTAGATTTAAAATTCATTATGAAAAAAAGACTATAAATATATAACAAAAAAAACCGCCTGGAGATATTTGTATGTAGTTTCAAATGATACTATTTCCACACACATACTCTATGCCAATTTGAGATATATCCAATTAAAAAAAAATAAAATTTTTTCAAAGTGGACACTGTTACACTTTTTAAATATATCTCATATAATAGAGAATATTCTAAAGATTCAAAATATATATACAACACTGTGTCTAAAATTATTATTACTATGAATTCTAAAGCTAAATTAAACCAAGGTTGTTTGACGATGATTAGACCTTAAATTTATCACCCTCACCTTGGTACATTGCTCGCAGCTCAGGCCTGATGCCTCTGTAAGAATCGCCAAAACAACGACTACGGACAGCGTTATGGCCATGTTGGGTGACCTAATCCATCTGGCAAATTTAAACAGGTGTTGCAGGTTTAAATGAACATTTTGGTTTTTTTTTTTTTCGTTTTATTTTTTACAAGATGCAGAGCATGTCAACCTTTAGTGGAGGGTTCATGCATGCATCGCTTTTGGAGCGAGCAAGGCATGATCCATACATACCTGGAAACAAAGCTTGAGCATGCAGACGGACGCATATATATATATATATATATATATATATATATATATATATATATATATATATATATATATATATAAATCATCCTGTGTCGGATGGCTGAATGAAATTTAACCTTGATGCCGTTCCTTCTGGCTAGAGATATTCTACTGCTCTCTGTAAGATATACGTTATCTTTTACAAGCTGAGTCTGTAGCACATGATATATAACCACACAAAAAAATTATTACAGACAACTCATTTTGTAAGTCACAATTTCATTTTAAAATAATTCCAGAGATTTATTCATATTGTATAATCAAGATAATTGAACGTCCCTGTATTTTCCCACACCCCCTATATAAATTCATTCTTTACGGAGGCCACGAAGAAAAGTCCATAATTTTATTAACCGATGTTTTATCTTTGGTTACATTCTTCAAAGTAAAGAAAATAAATATTTGTTAAAACATTTAACGGAGTAATTAACATATCTTAAACATATATAAACAATAAAGTGTTTTCAATTTCAAGAGATTTCAGACCCTTTATAACAGGAACTAGAAATCTGCATTTAAATGAATGCAGCAGTATATTTGTGAATATTCCTAGATGTCGTTCCTAGATCCGGACAATTTGTCGGATCCGCACTAAAATCTAATCGATTCCTCATTGTCCCATTCCCGAAATGCTCTGAAAATTTCATGAGATTTAATTGGTGATTGTGTGATTTATGTGGTGACAAATGCACAAACACACACACACAAACACACGAACGGAAATGAATGCAATAACTGGATTCGAGTGTTATATCAGCGATGGTACGAATGTCTTAGTGCGGGTAAATGGACCTAAAGCTCAGGAGACTAACTGTTCTCGACTGATCTGTGCCAGACATAAAGACACAGTAATGCGTGACTCAGACTGTTTATTTTTTGTAGTTCAAACAATCCAATGATCAATCAAATCTCTTTATTGCGGTTACCTGAGAGTATGGCTGTCATGGCCCTCAGTTAGAGCCTCCAGCGAAGCATAATGTGCAAAATATACATATAATTTTTTAGACATCTTTGTCAAATAACCGGTATAGATTCTCTTTTATACGCGTCTCTTGGTCACGATTTGAGGTTCTGAATGAACTAGAAAAGTAGTATATTGCATATATACCAAGGGCAGGACTCTCATGAAACTTTGCTGCGAGTCGCGGTACACCATATTGATCATATGGATCACAGTGAACATAGACGGTCCCTCATACCAGTGAGTGGTTCTGGTAGCCGGGAGGGATAAAGAATTACCTTAATGAAACTCATTGTATCAAAGACAAATTTGGACTTAACTAACTTTGCATCAGGACTCAAGCAAGTTTCATTCCATTCATTATTTCATTCGGTACTGTTTAGTGAAGGAAATGATATATTTTCAAAATATTGCAAGTTCGTAATTATGTAATTTATTTTGCGTTCCGACACGGTTGTTTTTAATTTTCCAAGGTAAAATAAATATACTTAAAAAGACGTGTTGTCCGCTGCACTTTGTAGATAATTTTTATCATAAAGATACCATTTTCAATTCCATATTCTTGTAAAACATTCATACTAATGAAAAAGTCAAATGCAATTTTGGCATGTAATTTTTGCGAATCAGAGACATCCTCATGAAATTCACGAGAATTACATGCTCGAGAAAATATCCTTAAACATATAATTACACTAAAACTAATGGTTTATACCTATATTATGTAAGCAGAACAAGGTCAATGAAAGTGATTAAGGTTTTATGAATTGGGGTCAACTTTCACTTCATTCAGGACCGCCAGATGGCAGCCTATTCGACATACAAATTGAGAACATTCGGGTAAAAGGGTTCTCACTTTTCGGTTTTACATTCTCATAGATGGATAATGTTGCCATTGGATATTAGAAAATGCGGTTGCTAGGTCTGTTATAACAGCACATAGTTTTCAAATTCAGCAGTGCACTAGGCCCGAGTATGTTTCAGGTCACGTGTTCATTATGCTTTACTAGCATTATTACACGTTCTTGCACTGGGACAGCTCTGGGTACTTCGGCCTGGTATTCCATAGGGGTGTTGACGTGGGCCGAGATATTTTTTATGTTGTTAATTTTACACGTGAAAAGGCTCTGGTCAGACGTAGACATGTACGAAAATGTTATATTTAATTCTGTCTCCTGGCGTCACTTGGGTGATGTACGATTAGAACGGTATTTTTTTTATATGTTGTCAAACCCGTGTACTTGTATTAGTCCCGCTTCACGTTAAAGGGACCTTTCAACCAACTGTTACAGCGACATAATGTGGTTGACCTGCATGGTGAACCGAGAGAGAATATAACGTCCATATATTGGAACCAGTAGGTGCATTGCATTATAACTGATGTTTCGGATGAGGTGGAGTGATCATTTATGGAAACGGACTTTTGAGTTACATATGTTATCGAGTAGGAACCATTGCTTATAATACACTATGTGATAGACACTTTTGTGGGGAATAACCTACATGTGGAATAAAATCACCAAAAGCTACATCTTATTAAGACTATTTAATAAAGATATAGATATCTAGTACAAGCAATATATTCTGAAAACGCTACCATGCACTAGCTTATTAAAATAAAGAAACACTTTACAGAACATGGAAGCCTCTGATAACACTTTAAAAGATATTAAACCATAAAGATGGATTAAAATGTTCTCTGAATAGGTATGTTTTGTATTATTCTTAGCAAATTAAGATTTTGCGAATTGTATGCGGAAGTACATTTGACTAGATTTTGTGAATCTTGTTACCAATTCCATGTTTGCTACAAGCCAGTCAGAGAAATAAGGTATTCTATGATTAAACTAAAAGACCATCGTCAGATGTTTGAATATATACCTGTGATGAATTGGTAACAACGACAAATAATATCGTATTCTGTGATATACCTGTTTACGAAACAAAGGCACTGCAGAGTCCTGCTGTAGGAAGGTATTCTTCTGTCATTATTTTGGTTAATATACTATGCTATTCGTTGCATTCCAACTTGCCGCGTTAGCTATGCTCTGTAGGCCGATCTGTTAACTGAGTCTGGATTCAAGTGTATTACGGGGTAACCTCTGCTTCTCGTAAAACATGCTGGTACAAATAGGCAAACCGGTCTTCCATATTTATAGTCCGTGGGGTGGGGAACCCCCACTAATTAGCCAAGCCTATTTTTTTTCTTATTACTATAAATTTTGATTTTAAGGATGTTAACACGGAATAAACTGGGACTCAGTAGTGGTTCCGGGCTGTTTTTTGCACCATAAAAACTGAAGATTTCGTCATTCATATTATGGCTAGGGGAAATATAAATGACCATAACTCCATAACGTATTACCGCAGAATATTAAGGTACCCATCAAGTTGTTTCATTCACCAAGACCGTTCAGGTGATATATAAAATATGCAAATAAAGTCAGTATTGAGGTCAGCAGGGGTCGAAAGGTCATGGGATTATCCGCTTGGTCAAAATCTAGAAACTGACGACTCATTATTCCTCTGTTTGGAGGAAATAAGTGAAATGATCAATTAATAATAGCCTGCTTTGGGTTTAAATCACACGCTCAGAAAAGTTTGGCTCACTTTTGTTCAAAGATAACTCAAAATAAAAGCAAACTGAACAAACGACATTGGTGCAATATTAAGTATGTTGCTATAAACGCCATTTTTGGGGTTTAGGAAATTAAAGGACCATAACTTCATCAAAGTTTAACCTAGAACAATAAATTACCCATCGAATTGTTGCTTTGGCCATGCTGGTTAAGATGATATATAAAATATGCAAATAAGGTCAGTATAGAGGTCAGCAGGTATCAAAAGGGTAATGAAAGTCGGTCTCGGCAAAAAAATAGAAACAAGCGACTTATAATTATTCTGTATGGTGGATATAGATCAAATGATCAAATAATGGCTGAATAGTTTTGTAATATACATTCAGACTGTTCTGGTTAACATTTGCAAAGGATAACTCAAATTAAACAACGTATTCAAACGACAATGGTGTGGTGCAATGTTAAGATTTTTTTAAGAAACTCCGTGATAGTTGTAGGGAAAATTAAAATAATCCTTAATAATTGTATGACATTTTTTGTCAGGCAAGTTCAGCCTATATACAAGTATTCAAGTATTTTGTCAGTATTGAGTGCTGCAGGGGTCAAACGGCCATGGAATGTTCTCCTGACCAAAATCTAGGAAGTGGTGATTTATCAGTAGGTTAGAGGATAAAATTATAAGCGGCTTCTTCACTCCCCCTGGACTTAACGAATTTTGTTTTCATTAGCCTTAAATGTCCTTTAACATATTTTAAATGGTAAGACAATGGGATCTTACTACGTAAAATCCAAAACAGACACGATATCTTTTTATTCGGGCCATATATAACAGGTAACTGCTTATTATAAAGTTGCTATAGCAATCAGGTGTCAGTATATGGAGGTCTATAACAGATGTTTTACATTTCTGTCATTATGACGCTTACTTGGCAGTAAAGGCACATCCTTTCCTTTTATTTAGTCGTCGCAAAAAAATTATTTATATAGATGCTACTGTACTGGACTATCTGTTTCAAAGTGGATAAGGGCACTCTGGATCAATTACCAGAAAATATTGCTGCTCAGATGTCGGAATTACCATTGTAGCTGATTTATAGACGAAGTACTCCATCAGCTTACATGTATAACCGAGGGGGATTTTTCATTTAGATAGAGAGCTAAGAGGTGCGTCATGATCCACTTACATGACTTGATCAAACGAAGCTTTTCTGGTCCCAACAGTGCTTTTTACCACATTTTGGATTTTAACAGAATAACAATGTGGCCGCATTATGTAAAATCCAAAATGTTGACCAATATGGCGGCAAAGAATTACCTTCTCTTTCAAGTGCCCTGCATACCATGGTTTTGCTCATAATACATGACAGATGTGGGCACAAGCACTCATTTGACTGATGTTTTACATTTTAAGGTAAAGGACATGATTAAGAGTCCAAAATGACTTAATATGGCCACCACTGTGACAAAAAGGGCGGATAATCAATTAGGCATATCATCACATGCTAATGATTTTTTTAAATGTTGCTGAACTGGGATGTTGTATGCACCCCGTGCATGAACGAAACAATGTTTATTTTCCCTTAAAGTGTTCTTTATCACATTTTGGATCTGCACAGATTGTAACAATTTAAAGTTAAAAAGCGAACATAAATTATTAAAAAAAAGCAAAATGTCAACCACAATGGTAAAAGCTTTCAATTTCGGGGATTTTTTCTGTAATATTTGCCGTCAAAATCATATACCTGGTCCTTAGCTGACCATTGGATGGGCTATATATTGAATTGGCCGCAATGTATAACCGAAGAATTTTTGGCAGATACATAGGGACCTATGGACCGCCTTGTCTCTCTCCGAAACTGAGCGAAACCGACTCAGGATTCCGTTATATGCCCTTTATAAGTCTGCATGTTAACCTTATAAAATAAACCATTCGCTGTCATTTAAGAACCAAGATTACGGCCAACACGACTATTTGACTTTCTGTAAAAATACCTGTATATCAAAGGTTACCTCTAATCATAACATTGTTCAAAAAGACAGTTTAAACTAATGCATAACATATATGTCACGTGGTGCACTTTAATATCCTGAAGGGATATCAGAATGGTTACAAAAATGGCCGTAAAATTAAATATCAGTGGTCACATCTAAATACTTTATACATATGTCAGTTATTTTACTGAACCATTGTGTATTTAAGGCTTTAATGCTTCATTTTCTGATCATTTGTGCTAAAAGATGGTGTTAAATTTTGGCCAAGATTTGTAATCTATGAAGAGCTATCTGAAATAGATTTAATTGTTACTCCTGTTACCCCTTGTGCCGTCTGTGTTATGTTACTGATCTTTACTCATATAATTATTTTTTTAAGGAAAAATAATATGAATGTTCCATTTCTATACAAACTAGATCCGTAAAGTAGGATCTATAATAAATGTATTATGTGATGACTATAAATAATGAAAGGGCGTGCTCTTACCGCTTCGGCCATGATGGCAGCCATTTTTATTTGTTTCAGAAAGCTTTTTAACAAGAACTGTAAACCATAAGGCCTTGTGAAACCTACACCAGACTGCTACAACAACGTTATTATAAGCAAGTACCTGTTATATATGTCCCTTTAACCTATTTCCAGCAAAATAGTATACTGGTGAACCACTACTTTCAAGATTTTGCTCAAGGGGAATGTTTCATGACCTTTTCACCCATACTCACCCCATTCATACTTACCATCTAGAACTGTCCGAATGTATGAAATAAACTGATTTCGGGCCATAAATTGCACGAAATCCTTAATATTCCAACGATGTCGTTTGATCAGGTGCTTTTACTTTAAGTAATCTTTGAACAGGTGTGGTGTGAGCCAAACCTTTAAGCGTTTGATATAAACCCAATCAGTCCATATATTGATCATTTGACTTATTTCCTCCAAACAGAGGAATAATGAGTCGTCAGTTTCTAGATTTTGACAAAACGAAAATCTCGTGACCTTTTAACCTTTCCTGACCTCAATAATGACCGTATTTGCATATTTTATATATCATCTAAACGGGCTTGCTAAATGCAAAATTTGATATTTTTTTTTGTTACTCTAGGTTAAAAGTTGGTGGAGTTATGGTCATTTAAATTTCCCTTTCTCATAAAATCGGTGATGAAACAGTGATTGTGGTGCAGGAAAACAGCCCGGAACCACTACTGAGCCCCAATTTATTCAATGATAACATCCTTAAAATCAAAGTATAGGCATATAGCAATGAGAAAAAATATGTTTGGCTAATTGGTTCGGGGGAGGGGGGGGGAGGGGGTAGGGGGGAGGGGGGGGGGGGCAAGGTGAGTCCCCCAAGCCAACGGACCATTATACATGATTGTCCAATTGAGTAAGCCGCATGACCATCGGGCATTAAACATTTAAAAGGACAGAGCTACATGTTGGCCAGAAAAAAAAAAAGAATTTCCTCTTGATGCTGACAGAAAAGGATGTCTACAACTTGGTAAATGGTAAAATACGTGAGCTAGATCATGTATGAATTGTGGAGCAACAAAGGTTGCCGGACGTTTGTGGAAAAATTATACCATTTGGCTCACGGGGCTACATGTGCACCCAAACAGGACAATGGTTCACAATAAATGCTTGAAAATTAAAAAAATAAATGATAAAAATACATATAAATGTTATAATTCCACCCGTTTTACTAAATGCATCTTTCATTATAAAAAACATTTTAACCCTTATGCCTAATTCTGTCATTTAAAAAGGCCAACATCTGGCAAATTATTCACCAGTTAAATGACACCCTGCTTTCTGTTGATATTTTTATATAATTTATGTGTGTTTGTATATATAAGTGGTTTGCAATTCTAATTCCATTGAGTTTATAATATTTAAATGAAATCATCAACTAATCGTGTTGCCTGTAAATAGCACACCCCCTCGTGGCGATATGTTTAACTTTGATTACTGTCGCCAAGGGGAGAATTATGGCGGGAGACTGGGCAGACGACCTTTCTCCAGGATTAGCAGGCGCTCCCTGGAGCCGGGTATTGATTGTGTTTTAATGAACTGCGCTGGACCAGTTGGCGGTTATCTGTCTTTGTTCACCAAACGACAGCCGAGCTACTCTGTATCCAAACCCCCGGCCTCTGTTTCAGCGTATCGTAAAAACAAAACCTTCGGGTTTTTTTAACGGACATATATACGCACATACAGATTTATATTTGTGTTACATTGTAGGTCACCTACATTATCAATAAAGTTTGAATGTGGATGTCCAATATATTTGTTTATATTTTAATATTTTGAGAAATTTTAAAATCTCTATCTGACAGATTGTTGTAAATAGTTTTCGATGCCACCCTCCTGCGCCAGAATTTGAAAAGAGCATATTCCAATATATAAAGCATGGGATGTGGTGTATTTGTTTGATCAAAGCATATCTTGTAGAAATCAAATTATAAATATAAAAGGATTTCTATTATGAGACATGAAGTGTCTGATTTCTCATTTTGTTGTCATTGTGCTCTCATGCTCTAGAACTTATTTTGCTGACATTTATGTGTCTGTTGCTTGTTGTAATGCGTCCAACTTACAAAAAAAAAAATCTGTAGATGAAAGTCTCAATAAACATAATTTTTTTCTATCAAATTTGTTCCAGACACATATATATGCACAACATGATTAAGATGACCAAATGTGTATATACATGTGTATTATTGTTAGGTCTAATAGCCAGCCAATTATACAATCTAAACTAAAATGTGCATGTGCATGTAATCCAGCCATCTCATGTTGTCCATATATATATATATATATATATATATATATATATATATATATATATATATATATATATATATATATGGAGACCAAGGTGTGATGTTAAAGGGGGAAATCTCGTGGACACGACCAGTCTTATAAACCCATCTCAAAATACCCAGAATATAAATACACACATGGCACTGAAAAATCACTTGGCTTCGGGAAAGGAGACCTGCTCTGAACCTTGACCTTTCCGTAACTCTTTCTCTGAAAGATCAAAGATCAATCGATGGGAACCCACACACTGACTGACTAAAAGACATTCATTGAATATGTCAGCGAAAGAATAATTTCAAAACCAAGCAGTTTCGATAAAATTGCTTATGTAACTAAACATTTTTATTTTACGCAAGAGAATTAGTTTTCCTTCAATGTTCCGCGGAGGACTGTTGCGGGTCCTAAACGCTGGGCTGATTATATATTGGATTTATGTTAACGAAGCCATAGTGGCGACCAAGGATTCTAAATTGGGGCAAAAACGACATGGTTATTAACTGACGAAATAAATGGGTTGCCGTAATTACATTTTTGGTTTAATTAATCAATGATAAGCGAAGTGGCGTCCTTCTGGAAGACACAGTATGGCCTCAACTTAAAATCAATTACTTTTTACACACACTGGGCGAGCTGTGCCCTACTGCATTCCAATTATGTTTTATTTAAAAATGATTGGTGGATCATGTATGTTGCCTGGCAACAGGAGAATCACCATGCACACAAATGCAGTTTCTACTCTCTTTGTCCATAGTAAATTCCTTCGTAAATTTATCTTTTTTTTTTACGTCACACGCGTAAAAAATATGGATATATTTGTTTGGTCGTGTTACGCAAGGTCTCTGTCAAGCGTCTATTTATTTCGTCCTTTCTGATTTCTATAGATATACCCTCTGTTTTTACAGCGTATTACACATGCAGATACAATCATAAATTAACTTGAATAATTCCATCCTAGACCCGCCTCCTCCATTTATTTGTAAAACCTTCACATATAGACGGCCAAGAATCATTATACTTGAGCCGAAGAAGCAAAACTAATAATTGACTCAATAATAAATGGGCTTCCGGAATTGCCGGCTGATTTAATTATTCATTGGCAAGTGTAGAAAGAGAAGCCGAAGAACCATACTATGTAATCATCCATTTCATGAACGCTGTTGTTCGTGGATAGACTGGATTTAGATTATCCCCAGAGGGATTATCATCAGCCAGGCCGATCATCTCAAAACATAATATCATATTTCTATGGATTTTCCAAAATTAATGCAGCATGATTTCATTTATTACTGAATTGATTTTTGCGTTAGTTTTAATAGATCGCTGACTATCGACGACAAATTTCTATAAAGGAAACGTGGTGACATTTCAAGGAATTATGGTGACTTCTTTTTCAAGGAAGCCTGATCCTTTATTCCATTTTAGTTTTAATTATGCCTCTCAGTCAGCCATTTTAAAATGCAAGTGAGAGTCCGAGATGGAGTAATCGGGTACAAGATGAATCTTATACGATTTTAATTGATCGGTGAAGTTCAAGGGAAATTTGAATTCCGCAATAATGCTAGATTGTAAAAAAATAGTAACAGTTAAAACATAACTTGATTGTATCAAATTTTTGTGTTTGACTAGAAAAACAAGTTTCATTATTTTAAACAGTCACTTCTGGGGTTTGCTTGAAGTGAATAATTAGATAAAGTTATACAAAAAGATTAAATATGTTAAATTCTATTTGTACATTCAGCATCTTACATCTTAAACCTGTGTAATACCGTATCGATGCATTTTACTTGGGGATCGAATCGCTCCAAAAATTTACAAGACAGGAAAGACAGAACATTAGGCCCATACCTCACTTTGGGAACTGAACTGGGAATTATGAAAATATATCCATATATAGAGGGAAATAAGTGCATAGGACATATCACATCGTACTTCGTATTCATAATACAACACTTTCCACACTGAAAATATTTAATCCAATGTTAACCTAAAAAATGTTTCAGCTGGTATAACATACCTTAATTTAACTTGACAAATGCACCATGTATATCCTGTAGTTACTGATTGTGTGTTCAATTACGATATATAAGGGTCTGATGGACATGCTTTGCTATAATGTATACAACAATAGACTAATATTTCCATAAAGTGCTTACACAAGCGTCTCATCCAACCCATAGTCATCGTGTGCCAGGAGTAGGGGAGACGTATTTTTATTTTTCTGTTGCGTTTCCACCCAGACATCTGGATTTGGCCGACACTCTTCTTTCGGACTGTCGTCTGCTATTAACTTTTCTTTCTTTGACGTGGAGTTTGCGTACATGGGCAGCCTGTCAAGGGAAGGGTTTGAACCAAATTTTATCTTACACAAGTCTGAGGAGATCCTGGGGATGTAGGTGGAAGCCTCCTTTGAAAGCTGTCCCAGTTTAGCCTTGCACAATTCCAGTGACGCCATAGGTTTTTTGGTTGAAGAAAAATAACTCCGGTTATTTTGTCGCGGCAACAAACTGTAAATGATGAGATCTCCTTTTAAACATGGGTTTCTTGGTGTCCTTATAAGCGCTGGAGAATAAGAGTTAGTTAGTTTCTCGTCTGTTTGGTTTGTCGAATCAATGGCAGAACGGGGAACGTCAGACGGCTCAATCGATTGTCGTGGTAAACGACTGAAGTCGCCACTAGAGGTCGCCCCCGGTTTAAAACATGACACCAGCGAACCATTATTGTGACGTAACTTGATGATAATGAAAATGACTGCCAGACATATGCCAATTGATGGCCATAACATACTGTGAATGACTTCAGCTAAACTTGGTTTATGCATGGGGATGACTGTTAATGTTTGATTACGTGTTTCCAAGTAACAGGCGAACTCCTTCCGTTCCTTATTTGTGTATGTATCCGCGAGCTGGTTGACCAGACTTTCACTTTCAAGCTGTGAAGATCTACATGCAGGAAACGAGCACTGGAAAAGAAAGTAATAGCATTGTCACATATAAAATCAACATTTAAGCACTGCTATTTTACTTACGTGGATTGTTTATACCATTCTCTCACAGATTTTCAGGAGAGATTATTTTCGGCTCATACAAATGAGAGTCATATTACATTGGTAACCGAAAAGATGCATGACTTAAAATGGTATAAGGATGCGTAAACTTCGAAATAACCGATGTTCGTGTTTTACTGTCTTTTTTATAACACCTGTTCACCGGTAGCTCCATATATGTACATAAATATTGAGATCACAGCATTGGGTCTGGTTATCCTTACTTATAATGTAAATTTAAGATAACTATCAATGTATCACGCAAAACTCCAATATGAAAGGGCATTTTAGTGTTTCAACAAAAACTCTTCGTAGATGCCCTATCTCACTCTATTTGAGTGTTTGACATCGTAAAATTAATTTTGACTTTTTTACATTAACACCAGCAAAAATTGGAGAACTAAAGTGAGCAAATATGCTAAACAATCTTGTTTGTAAATCATAATATTTTGTGAAATAAACAGCATGCTTCTTGTCACTAAGGCCTTCATCCGTGATTATATATAGAGGGATTTAAGAGTTGTTTTGAATTACAAAATAAATTTGACCTAGCGAGAAATGTTACATTTTTATAAATTGGAAGAAATTTCTTATATATTTATATGTAGCGATGACTGAAAAAAAATCATGAAATTTTGTCTATATACGCCTCCCGTGAGTATCCACAGTTGATTTTTTTTCTATGGATAGTAATATCCTGCCACACTACAACTAAGACAAGAACGAATACATGCTTTGAATATGTTTAACAAAAGGGAGATTTCGGTTATTATCATATCGTAGATCTTTCATACATTAAGTTTCGTGTCAGAGTATATGCATTCTTTCGCCATGTTATTTTCATCGTTGTTTATACTTGTTTGATTATATGAGATTTTAACAATAAGGTTCGCTATAACTGTATCTAAATAATTGTTACCATAATTTTCTATTTAAATGATTGCTTCCTCAAAAATGAATATATAAGGGTAGAATAATGTCAATATCAATTAAAAGGCAATACATGTAACAACCCAGACTTCTTCTTTGGAAAATACAGATAATTGGTAATTCAGGAGCAGACGATCGAATAAAATAAAAGTTCAAGTACAATGAATCCTTAAGTAAGATGCGTAATGTATCAACAGATCCCTCTGTCACAATGAAACAATGGTTAGAAAATATCAATTACTCTTTATATCATTTTAATTCTTGCCACCAAAATCAATAACAATTTCTCGTAATAGTCTGTGTTTATTTGCCTATTAACTTGAATATTTCAGATACTGAAGTTTGTTGTGTCATCGTTAATCAAACAGTTCTTAGACACTGAACTGAACATACTAGATGCCTGATAATGATTGTGGTGATGATGGTGATGATGGTAATGATGTATGCAACACTTACGTTTTCAGACTCCATGTGTTCGGCCCGCGTTTTGTCTTGGTACATCTGGATGACGTCAGAGTCGTTCACACCTATATCCTCCACCTTTACCATGACTTTAAAACATGGTATAGAAAAATTACACGGCGTTTTATCCTCCAAATGTTCACTCTTACATTGTGTACATCCAATCGTATCATTCTGGATAACTTCCTTAACAGTACATTTAGCTACAGTGTACTCGGGATACTGGTAGTATTTCCTCACAACAACAATACCACAAGTAAGTAATACTGTCAAACACAAAATGATCACAAACACCGCCACGGTGTGACGTCGGGCGTTCTCGCCAACCCTGGAGCACGACATGTTGCTGATGCAAGAAACACTGAAGATGTTCAAATTTGATTCCCTTTACACTCAGAATCCCTACTGAATTTGTCCCTTCTGGATAGGAAGAACGGTACATTAGTTGCCAATCGATCAAAGTAAAGCAGCGTCACCGCAGGAAAAGTACCGAAAACGAGTCAGATTTTTTTTTAATATATAGGTACATCGTCAGTTTCTTTATCTGCATTTGAGTGATTTATGATGTTTGTATATTTGAAGTGCTCGCCAGGCCCACACATTGGTCTTTAAAATAATAGCTCCTCAAGCCAGCGCAGTTAGTTGAATAACATAAATCCAAATTTTTGCTCTGCAGGTTCTTCTGTGGCTTCTTGTTTAGTTAAAGCAACACACTGTAATAGACGATGCTTCCACCCAGCGGAGCGGGTGAGTTGATTAATTACAGAACATGTCGGGCGGGCACTCAAACTTTGCAAGGCAATCATCGATCCGGTCTTTGTATCTGTGTTGAATACCCCGTTCTCTGTACGTAATTGAATGTGGGCTGAGAAAAGAGATAAAAATGGTTTAATCTCGTTTGTGAACCGCCCATACGACATAGGAGCCAGTGGACCAATCCGAAGTCTATACCCAAGTCACGTCGGGAGAAAGACGCCCCGAACGATCGGTGTCCTCGTCTGCCAAAAGCATTTTCAGATGACACAGTTTTGCCAATACTGTTATGGTTGTTGTCACATGAAACGTGACAGGTTTTTCCTGGGGTTCTGACATGTTTTGTACATAGCAGAAGCTCTCCTCGTATTTAGTTCCGATCCCACAACAAAAGACCGCATCTGTTCTCTCTCTGTGGGCGCTGAACCCGCTTGATATGTGGTTGGATATATTTGTCACGTTCCCTGATGAACATTTAATGGTTATCAAGGTCTTGTTAGGGACAACCCCCGTCTGTGCAGACCAACATTGATATAACAAGTGGGACAGATGGTAGCTGGCGATCTATATCAGACTCCGGGGCTAATTTTATTTATAGACGTCTATCATGGTTATAGATGAGTGACGTCCGAGTACAATCAAACCCGATGCTTTGATGTACTTGAAGTTCGTCCACAGGCTTGAATATACTATCACATGGTGGTAAACACCTCAGACTGGATCAACGCAGCAACATACCAAAGGGGATGCTCAATACCTGCTGGCCTCTGACCTATCACGATATGAGGCTTATTAACATACGCTTGTTGTTGCTGTCATGCTCACTAGTCCGGCTGTCAGGTCCAGCTGACCGAGTCTCCCTAACACCTGGCACCCGAGTCGACACGAATACAGTCTACACCTTCAACTACTAAAACACACGTACCTTTGTGTAACCAGCGAACAGCCTGTCTAAACAGCACTTGTTCTTGTACTGCAACTGCTGTTAGTTTCTTTTTGGGGCGAATTATTACTGGTGTTTCACAACGCCCAAACGCCGGCCAACCAAGCTGATTGAAGATAATACCCAGGTAACTGGATATCAATGGCCGAGCACCGATTGGGCCTTTGCTGTAAAACTGGCTGATTTGCAGCCTGGCTGTCAAGCGGGTCAGCTGAGTGCTCTCAGAGGCAGCTGACTGTTACAGGTTCCTGGCCAACTAGATCTGGCCCCTATAGCCTGGTACAGGAAACAGCATTAAGCTTGCTTCGTCTGGACCACAGGGGTTACCCCAACACACGGCAGTCTTATGTCTATATCAATAACACAGCAAGAGCTAGATAAATAAACAATGGTTTGCAGAACTTTTTCACTGCTATTTACAATATATAGACCTGTTTCCCTTTCACTCAGAGCAGTAGCGTACCTTTCTATGGCGGTCATACAATACATCTTTAACATAGGTTCATTTGAACTCGCTGATTACGGCGCTGTTACCTTACAGAGACCGGGCGCACACGCTGGGCGTCTTGTTGATGCCATGTTGTCTGTAGTGCCCGCAACTATATATAACACACACTCGGGTACTAGGGTGTTGACAACAAGAACTGTCGGCTATTATTAGTGAGATCCAGGGAACTTATATAACAAAAGACCAGACGCTGAAATAACAAAAGCGTAAGCAGCCACACAACTGGGGATGACATATTCTGGTATAAGACACGACATCGTTTTTTCTCAGTCCCATTAACAAAGGTCGTGGGTGCAGCTGGTTTTCTGGGTCGTGCTTTTTGTACACCAACCAAGAGGTTATACGTCACTCGTACCTGTCCGTCTGATTGTCTTTCTGATTGTCTAAGTTTCCTTTCAATGACAATTTTGTGATAAAACCTTTTTAGGAGACAAGGAAGATGTAATTAAATTTGTGTGGGTACCCAAAGCCGGAGAAATGACACAAAACATTTAGTTGCATTTAACTCCATTAGTACTGCTGGCTTGTAGAAATAAACTGCCACTGGTTGTGGCACCTAATGAACAACTTTGGTACTGTTTTTTGGCAGAGCGCCACCAAGTGCCCGTATTGGTAAGCTAACAACATTACCCCGTATGGATTCAAATTAAATTTAGATAAACGGGAGTTACAATAACATAAACTTTCTTGCAAAGCGCGATTTGTCGTTTTAATATCATCAACTCTCTTCCAATTTTAGTTATCTTGATAAAAAATTTAGACAATATACTGGGGAAAACATTTAGATAATGTACTTGGGAAAACAGTTGAGACAATGTTCTATGAAAAAATACAGTGTACCATAGATAAACATTTCTGATATGTACTTGGGAAAACATTTCAGACAATGTATTGCGATAACTCTTTAGACTTTGCTCTGGGAAAACAATGTGTGTTAGAGAGAGAGAGAGAGAGAGAGAGAGAGAGAGAGAGAGAGCGAGAGAGGATGGAAATACACGAAAACGTTATGTTGGACCTGTCGGGGGTTTATAGCCAGCATAATTGACAATACGATGACCATCAGGACTACATTAACATCCACTCTTACATATAACACAAACTATTAATAACACATCCGACAGGCCTACTTAATGTAGTCACTTTGCCAGTGCGTGCAGGGCCTGAGTATATGAATAGGACCATGACGTCGCACCTGTGGGCCATGTGCTAAATATAAATATTACAGACTAGAAAGAACACGTTGACTCATTCACAAATACACAGAAACACAAATACAGACCATAATTTTTGTTAACACTCTGTCAGACGTTTCGTGGTATGATGTAAATAAAAATATAAATCAAGTGCATTGATTCTCGTGATCATATTAGACACATATATAGCATATAGGTAAGATGCCCTGGTGGACAATCAATTGCAGTGCTCGGAGGGTTTGGATCATTCATATAATTGCATACTGATACCTTGAACCATGCTTTATAGAGCAAGGGAAGTTCTGTCTGATATTTTAAGAGTCTTGGCGTCTCACACTGCAACGCCTTCATCTAGTTCGATCTGGAAGCATCTGATGAATAGATAGGTCGATCTGCGTGTACCGCCTCACCCCACTGAGCCAGGCACATTGCTTTGCTTGCAATGTCCACCCCGGTGACAGTAGTATACAAATTACCTGTTAAAAGAATGCACCGGAAACAAAGGTTTATGAAGTATACTGTAAGTGTACATTTATACATACACCCGGACAAAATCCCTATTGAACATTGCGAGTGTAGATTTATTACCGGTAATTCCTTATTAAGTTAGTGCTATTGGAGATCAGTTTGTATACATGTATTAAGTTTAACAGTGGTAATCATGCAAGTGATAACAGTAAGACCGTGCAGGTGACTTTGTTCGTTACGACAGTTATTCAAACAGACCCATGCATGTAGTAAAACGTTACTAATTAAGCCAATTAAATGTGTAAGATATCTGATCTTCTGGTCATTACACGGTCATTACATTAGCTATAAGTAAATAGTTGCCCTGTTCAACCATATTTTAGCAAGACTGTTTTAGATGTTTCCCCGGTGTTCCCCGAGCTGATTGTATAAAACCATTTTAATTGACTTTCAGCTCACTGTTCGAAGAAGAAAAAACATCACTTTTTGGTAACAGATAAAAAAATCTACTTTGTTAAACTGCGGAAATGGTATGACGTCATTATTTATAAACTGACATTTTTAAACTCGGCCGTCGAGAAAAACAGGGCACGGGCAGACATTTGATCCCAAATACCCGGCCGTAAATTTAGTGACTAACGAGAACTATTGTGCCTTTATAGATTTATTGCCATGCGAGGAGGCGGAGAAAGACTCTGCTGGGCATTCATTAGTGGTCGGGTAATGAACCGCTGACGGTGGCGGTAAATTGACGCCGGAATTGAAGCCCGGCCACTGAGGGATGTGATTAGATGCAGCCGAGCAGAATATGAAAGGCTTCTGGGAACGGGCCTGTGGGTAAAAATGATGCATGTCAAGTAATGACAATTTTTCTTATTGGGACCAGCGCCAGAATTCACTGATGTCCGACTTTACCTCCTTTGTTTTTGTTTTTGTTTTCTTTCGCTCATGAGCAGTGTCTTTTGTATCAATGTAAATGAAAAATATATATATATTTTAGTTAATGCATCATATATGTGTGGTAACGAATTACACACACATAAATAAATACATTTATACAAGTATATATACACACACAAACATGTAGATATCTATATGCAAATACCCTGAAATTTCACCTGACGTCCCCCCGAATTTGACGACCACTACCGCAAAGACAGCCCTTTTGTTTGTCCCGCAGGTGGTCGTGTTAGGGAGTTTTTTTTTTAGCTTTTAGCGTCTGTATGACACATTTCAAATATATATACTTAATCACATTTCAAATATATAACTAAGGTATACAAATATATCATTATATTATAAGATATACAAATTTGTTATAAGGTTTATTAAAAAAATAAGGTATTGTTTCCAGTATAAGTTAATTCTAAACAAGGTTTAGGTATAATAGTTCATAGTAAAATCATAAATGGAAACAAAGTCTATAATTCTAATTATCAATATATTTCATTTGCAATATTTACATATTTTTCTCTGAATAGTGGGGGGGGGGGGGGGAGGGGAGGGGTGTTGATTACATTGACCAAACCCCCCTTGCCAAAAAGTGGGGGTTACACCCCATCCCTTATATTGACGCCCCTGTCTATACACATCAAGAAGAACACAGATACAAGTGCTGGTCTCTCTTTGAACCAATCACATACATGTATATATAAAAACAATATATATATATATATATATATATATATATATATATATATATATATTTAATTACCAACAAAAGATCAACAAGAGAGGTGTTGACGAGACCCGCGAGCTCCCTTTATCTCTTTGATTTATTCACAAAGATGAGGACGCCGGGTTTCAGGCGTCTCCCCCTGACAGATGGAATACACCGGAAGCCACAGCAGGTGCGCTAGGGGAACAACAAGGAAATTGGTACTGAAGCAAGCCAGGAATCCCTCCCTCCTCCCAGAAGAAACCATCCCCTGTCTGAGCCGAGCAGCTGACGGGGAAGCTGAACTCTCCGGTTCTCTATAACTCAGTTTTATGCTTCCCCCTGAGCAACCTGCGCGCTGTGCGCTAAGACCCTCTTAAATATTCATGTACGAGCAACATATTTCTTTTAACCTTCCGTTCTCTTTTAGTCCGGCCTCTTACATAATGGCTAATGCTTTCAAGGGACGATTAGCTAAATGTTTCATGGGATCGTTTGTACTACCCAGTCCCTTTCAGCTGTAATCACACTGGATAAAATATGCGCATTGTTCCCATATCCACCAGAGTGCGTATGGTTTAACTTTTTATTATTGACGACACTGTCCCTTTCGTGGAAGTTATTTTATTTACATTACGTACAAGCACGCATTTTTACTACTGCTAACTGATGCAGTCTTTCAATTATTTAAATGTACCGCGGTCTTACTGCGTATTGGAATAGTGTATACCACATTCAACAGTGTATAGTCAACAGCTCCTGATCATTGGTCCCTCAAAATGGGCTCCTCTTTTCTGCGTCACTTCTATTATGACGTCATCACTGCTCCTTGTCGTGTATACATTTCATAGATTGGTGGCAATATGTCGCTACAGAATAGACTAGTTACTCATAAAATGGTTTTAATTTGTTTACAGGAAAATGACATAAAGTAGGTCATTATTTCCATAATAGTTTATTTCGCATTTTCCTCTTTCTGCCCTAGGAGGAAAAGGTTTAAGCGTTCTTAAACTCCCCCCAAAAATAATCCCACAACAAACAGGTGAACAGGGGTGGTGGAACGGAATTATCCGACTATAGTCAGGCCTCATGAAAATATTATTCTTGGAACAAAAATATGGTGTGAACAGGCGATTATTTTCTTCAGGCAGAAGAAGTGAAAATTTGCCAGCTTGCCTAGAGAATACAAATATTTGCTCCAGTTCTTGAAATGGTGTATGGATCAAATCCACATTTAGCCTAACCCATTTTCTAAACTTTTAAAAATTCTTTTGAGAAATTTTAGTTTGATACCACAAATTAGCAACATTGCTAAGGACTTCATCTTCACTTACAAAAAAAAAAAAACACGAAAAAATGGAGGGGCGAATATTTATGTGTAGTTTGACACTACATGTCCTCTTTTCCCGTGCTTTTTTCATGGTCAAAACCCGCAACTACTGTCATCATTTCTCCTTTCATGTCATCGATCCATCGTTGCCCTGGGTAACACAAGACTGATTCAGGTTTCATTGGAAAAAGCTGTATTTAAGGTGCAGCCCATTAGATAGTTCGCTAAAGGCTATTTATTTTTCTCCTTTCATTTGCAACAATTTATCTTATTCATAAGGATTTTTTGGTGATTAATCAAGAAAAAGGAAAGTTCCTCAAAAACGATGGCAGGCTGGCAGATATTCCTCTGACCTGAGTTGTTTTGCCCCTCTATGCTTTCATGAAACCATAACTACATGCTTTTGATTACTTTATTCAGATGAAAATTCATACATATATATATATATATGTATATATATATATTATATAAAGTGCATTGTCTCTTTGTCTTCTGATACACTTTAGTTCATCCATTTAGATATAATACAGACTCACGCTATATTGCTCACGGGTTTGGAGCATCCATGCACGCCTTTTGAGCATGCGTAAGTGCAAGTGGCTTTCGATTATTGGATGCACAGAAGATTAATATTCATTTCCGTTGATTCTAATATTTCTTAAAATCACATCAGACATGTGAAATCCCCGGAGGGTGTCGAGTGTTAGCCGTAAGCCTGATCGAACGGGGCAGATCTGCCCTATGTGTGCCATGGGGTATGAAGGCATGCCGACATTATTTTCCTCGATTCACCGGTTTCCAATTCGGTACCCGCACCTCCCGCTATTGATCCGCCGATTCACTGGTCCTGATGTTTGAAGGATAAAGAGGTCATATTGTACAAGATTATATTTATGATAATTGTTCTGTTGACAAGAAATCCTCAAGATATTTTTTCCCTTAATTTCCTATGAGAAATGAATCTTACAGTAAGAAATGTTTTCTTTTCTTTTGCTACCAGAAAAAGATATCTTGTGGCAAAAATTATACTTTAGGTTATTATGGTGTTGGATACGATATGTTACCTTACGAAGATCTAGATATATTTTCTTGACCTATAAATCAGGAAAAAGTATCTCTTGTCAACAGAAAACATTTTCTTTGGATATAAAATATAATCTTTTCAGGAAAATTATTGTTGCCAGTACATATATATGCTTCCAAAAAACATGGTAAACTGTATAAAGGTAAATTATAAAATTGTGATCCCACTTTGTTATAATATCGAGTATAAAAGTCTATGGTTAGAAAGAAACAATCAATACATTTACTTATATGCAGGTTATTAACATACATATATCCTTTGGACTGTACTTATCAATGTTTAAGTAGATGCAACATGCATATAAATACACGAGTTATTTTATGAGTTCGCACAACACACGCAATAAACCAAACAAAGAAGCTAAGTTGTTTTTCTGGACACAGAGACCCAAAATAAAAAGTGAGCGGGTGATTCTTTAAGTATATCGGTCAAGACAAAATACCTGAAAAGTTACCATTTGGATAAAGAATACAACAGTTAGCGACAAAAAAAAAAACCATATGAACAAAAGGTTTAATCAATTTTCTATAAATTTCTATCATACCTTTATGACTGAAAATTTCTTAACTAATAAAGACACGAGAAAATCGAAGGTGCGATTTCAAAGAACGTATATTGTGTATGGCTTAACAATAACATAATTATTTTAGTGTTTAATAAATAGCCCATTTGTTTTTATGAAGACTAAAGATAAAATGAAGATTCAATGAAATTCAGTACACAAAACAATGCAAACTAGAATGCTGGTAGTCTAAAAGCAACAACGTGTATCCGCCTAAATTAGAGTACGGGTGAAGTGAGGCATGGATTGAGTGGTAAGTGGAAACAGAGTGAGATGTGTTGCATATAAACTTGGATGTCTGCCACGTAATCATGACTGAAGGTGGCACCACCTGTCATTTGAACAAGTAAACTATCTAAGATGTATACACATGTTAAATTTCAGTCAAACCACTGCCGAAATTTTTGTCGGGTTATTGCGTTAACATTATTCTAGCATTATCGCTGCTGTGACCTTGAAAAAATGCTTCAAGGTCATCCGTGTTCCAATTTGAACTAGCGCTTGATAAGGTGTATCAATGTTGCAAGTTCGGTGACTGTACCTCAAATTGTTTTCTCGTTATTGCGTTAACATCATTTTAGCATTATCGCGGCTGTGACCTTGAAAATGGGTCAAGGTCACCCATGTTCGAACCTGGCCTAGCTCTTGATAAGATACATCAACGCTGCAAGTTTGGTGACTATACCTCAAATTCTTTTCGAGTTAATGTGTTAACATCATTTCAGCATTAACGCCGCTGTGACCTGATTATAGGTGGCGCCACCTTTGCGGAGAGGAAAGGTCAGAGGTAACCCAAAAAGAAGGCGCAGCAGCACACAAGTGACCCGATCATAATTCAGAGTTTCGTAAAATTCCTTCCAGTGGTTACGGAGGAGTTCTCCGGAAACCTACGCGGCGGCGGCCGACTGAAAATATAGTATCCACAAAACTGTTTTGGCGCATACAATTATACATATTCAATAAAATTATCAGATTGGGCCGGTTTCGTCGATAGGTGTTAACTAAGCTTAACTAGATTAAGCAGAAAACAAGAGCAACAATGCCGTAGAATTGTATTGAAATGAGCTTTTCAAATATAACAGTTTCCGAAACTTAAACGTGCATATGTACTCACATAGTGCACTTGAAAATACACATGTATTCATTTAACTTATTTCAATATCATTTTGAATGGAAACGTGTGCTGCAGTCATATTATAGACCTAGGATTTAATACATTTTGAAATACATAAACACTTAATCTAATAAAACTTTTTATCTTGTTCATCGAATGCTGGGGATCTTTCATTGACTTTAAAACCGTCTTCCTAATTTCACGCCTGTGTCTTTGCGGCCGCGTTATTCCGTGATATGGTGCTACGTGTCCAGTCGCAGCCAAAATCTACTCGCCGATAGATATGCTCCTTGTACCTGTTCTCAAAATATTTTTTCGTGATATATTTCCCGGCCCTTATGAAACGCTGAGTTATTCAATCATTTCAAGCATTTCACAACTTTATCGTGGAATAAAAAAATTCAATAAATGGGAAATACCAATGGCTCGGAGCGTTCGTAATACTTGTAGACCTCGCTGACCCCACGTGGAGTGACAGGACACGTTTTCCCCACTCTGGCCGGCCCTGTTTGTTTCGTGCTGTATGGACGTTCATTTCATTCATTTATTTCAAGCATTTCACAACTTTATCGTTTGAAAAAAAGATTCAATAAATGGGAAATACCAATGGCTCGGAGCGTTCGTAATACTTGTTGACCTCGCTGACCCCACGTGCAGTGACAGGACACGTGTTCCCCACTCTGGCCGGCCCTGTTTGTTTCGTGCTGTATGGACGTTAAGAAAGATTGCTGCTGGAAAGGATCGAACCGAAGTCGATTCTGACATTCCCCAGTCTAATGTATCAATATTACCATGCACTCATAGTGGTTAGGGGAGAGATATAATTTAGTATGTCCAATAATTTTCCTTATACTTATTTTGGGATGGAATCGTTGTCCCTTTATTAAAGATCTTTGTAACCATATGAAACCATATAAAGGCTGCCATAAATCAGTAAAAAGAGAGCATTTTGTTTCGATAATTCTAGCTTAATAATACAGTGCCCGATATGTCTGACAAAAATAAATATATGTACATCAATTCAGGATTTATCATATATATATACGTGGTCTATCGTGTAGCTCTGGTATCGGGAAAGTTTTGTTCGGAATAGTGACTTCTTTCTGTGTCTATTTTATACAAGCCAAGAGGAAAGATCAATATCTGAGGCTAGCTTATTTGTTGTCACGAAGAAGTAGAAAACTGGAAAATAATCAGTTTTTATCCGGACTGGCAGTGATCCGCCTCAGCAATGAACGCAGCCATGATCAGTTAACGTCACTCAAGGAAAGTCCCCAGGTCACGCGGTCAAATTAATTTCACCCGACCACAGTTTGAAAACTTTCCACTTTCTATGGTTTCATTTCATAAATATTTTAATTTTTTTCAGAATGACAACATGTCATCTTTCAAGGAATGATGACAAAAAATATGACGCAATACTGGCCACAGTCACTTGAACAAAGAATACCGTGCACGCCAACATGTTCTCTGTCCTACAAGACCTACACACCGATACTGTATTTGACATCAGCTTAAAACTTAGAAATCTGCATTGAAAGGAATACAAGCCTCCGCCATGTGGGGATGCTCCCAAAATCGTATTTGCATTTACTTATTCGGCCCATATTCCCAGGTTCATTCATTCATAAGCGACTTTACAGGTGTGTATATTCCTTGATGACGTTCCTGATGCCGGATCATGTGCCGGATCCACATTAAAATCTAAACGGTTCTTCATTGGCCCATTTCCCGTGCAAAATACCTGAAAGTTTGCATGGGATTCCGTTACTGAGTTATGTGGTGAACAAACACAAACAAACAAACACACACATGAATGGGGATTAACCCATACCCTCCTGGCGGAGGCATCTCTAAAATCTGCCATTTGCTCTTTTCCATATATAATCGTATAAATTTATGTATTTAATTGTAATTCGACATTTCTCAGCCAGGCATATATATATATATATATATATATATATATATATATATATATATATATATAGTTCAAAATGTTCCATGTTCACTATTTAGAGTTTAAAACATAGGTTCTTAAATGCGTGTATTTATTTTTTTTAATAATTAGGGACGCCTTTATATAGGTGAAAATGTAAAAAAAAAATAATAATTTATTGTACATAAAACTTAAATACCCTATAAAATCATAGTTTTGAGAGTTAACACACCAAATAAAGGTGTATAAGGTTTACCTATATTTTAACATGGCACCCAGAGATGTTTGTTGGTGTTACAGGTACGCTGGAATAAATTATTTTTTTATTGTAAAATGTCGAACATTCAGTAAAGTATTAGGTAATATATTAACAAAAGAGTGCTTGTACAACATGTCATATACACTGAATTATCAAAGTTGTAAAAATCAACAGAAATATGAAATATTTAAAAAAGAAACTACCCTTTCATTCATTTTACATCATAAATATTGCTCCCCTAAAGCTGCTTGTAATTGTTCTAGTGCTTTATGGTCATTCTAACTGACAAACAAACCAACAGAACAACAAAGAAACAGGCAAAGCTAGGTGAATCATAACCTCTTTAGTGGAAATAATGTTCCTGGATGTCACTTTTTTACTCTCAGGGTTAGCGTCTTTCACAGGATGCATTTTAAACTAATATTTAGTGTAACACAACTATCTAAGAACCAATTAATCGACTGCTCATTCTAACAAAAAAGAAAAAGAGACAAGTTATTGTTGGTTAATGGTCTGCATGTGGCGTGAATTGTTACCACAGAAACAGCTAGATTGAATACCCTATAATCCCTTTCCATTAAAATGCCAAACAGGGTCATCTCATTTATATAATAACCCTTTAAACTGCACAAATAACCAGAAGGGTATATAGAGGATCTCATGATATACATGTATTGTTTTATGCGGTTTTGGCGGTTAACCCACCGGTAATAATCGAATTTCCACTGCTCTTGGGCCCGGGAGGGTTGTCTTGGCCATGACTGGCCGTAGCCGCATGACATGTGACCGAACCCAAGCAAGGCCATTGGCTGCCCCCCTAAAATTCTATTCATTTATGGTAATTTAAATCAAATAATAAGAATGCTGACAGCATGTAAATGTGGAACCGGAAACCATGGAAAAAAACTTGACCACTTAAAAAGAGCACAACCCTAATGTTTAGGCAGTGGGAGTAAAAAAATAACTTCCCACAATGCAATAGAGCTTCTCAAGATCTCTCTGGTGATATTGCGCGTGTAGTGCTGAGAGTATACAGGCCATTAAAATACACGGAATAGAATAATTAAAAGGCTTAACATGCAATTGAAAGTTTTTGTGATAAGGATCTTACGAAGGTAACATTTGATAGGCATGTGTATATATGTGCAACGTAAAAAGGTTATTTTTTTCTTAATCTCCGACAAATTTTGATTTTAAAGCTAATCAAATGTGATAACTAGTCCTGGCCACAATATTTAAAAAAAAAATTAAAACAAAAAAAAATTAGTCCTGGCCATTCCGTAAAATCTAACTGGAAGAGGTTTGTATTAAACAGAAACTACCTCTTGGGGAAGGATGATGATATCGATGCCTGAGTATTATAAATAGAAATTGAAAGGGGAGCTCCATGTAGTGAACTGAATCAGGTTGAAAATGAAATAAAGTGTTAGTTCTGCCCCGTTGTCGGCTGAGGTCGAGTTCAGGGTGAAATAAACAGTAATATAGCCGGCGGGACACGTCAATTTTATCTACAGTCACTACAACAAATCCTGAGTCAGACGGACCAGTCTGTTCTATCTTAAGAGACGGCAACCTTGTCGCTACAATAACATCCGGCCCGCATCTCCCACGGGGACTTCCGGCTCAGCGATAGACAAAAATAAATCTGTTTGACATTGGATATATCTAAAGAAACCACCGAGACGCCCCATTTCTGTAATTTGCTTGGAACTCATATTTTCAGATAATAAAAAAAGTCCGAGTAGGATATTTTTAAAAGTGGATAGAAAAAATGTACCAAAAACTTTGGCGGAAAAGATAGAAGGAAAAGAAAGAAAAAAAATCAAGATGTTATATATAATGCTAATGGTCCCATAGGCTTAATGCTACTCCCAATAGCTACAAATGTATTTTAACTTTTTACTGCATGACTATATTTGATTTGAACAATCATGTGGCCTGTCAGCGCAGGCGTCATGGATTTACCAGTCAAAGAAAAGCTAAAAGTAGGTTTCTGTGGTTCGTGGATAAAGCAGAGCTTTATTAATAGATCCAGCACCGATACATAATTTTCAGGACATTCAATCATCACGAATGCACACACATATACTGTTAAGCCTGTCTGGGTACGGTTTCTATGAAACTGAAGGTCTTGAGGTTTAGGTTTCGTACAGACGACATTCATTGATACTCTTAGTTATGTTTTTATGCCGTTACTGCAGATATACTAAAAAAATACTGAAAATTAAAGGTGTCCATTCAGCTACCTTTGAAAAAGATTTAATGTGATTTCTGGCTTCCTCTGTTTGTATATTAATGATCTAAGGGTAATTTTGTTTGTAAAACGTTCTTATGAGGCCTTCGTGAAGCATGTGTGAACTTGTTTATCAACAACATGTTTGTAAACACAGCAATGTTGACAAATGGGAAAAAACATGTAACCTAAGGTGGTAGGTTGCATATATGCGGAGGTAGAAAGGTCACTTAATGCAAAACGGCATTTGCAAAGCTCTGGCTTATCTGACTTGCCGCTAGGTGCCATTGTTGAATTTGTTTTGATTATTTTGTAGCCTGTGCTATTTTGATAAAAGCTCCAAGGGAGTACCTTTATAGTTTATAAAGGTCAGATGGGTGATTGTGCCTCTTTAACAAATATAGACACTTACCTGTACACAGGGATTCATATAAAACTGATTGTAAATGTGTCAGAATGCATGTTAATGGTAATTATAAGAGAGTACATGTTTTGCTTGACGGCATGCCCTGCATTACAGCCATCTTGTTAACCTAGGCAAAAGCATTGGCTTTCTAGTATAGCATACACGAAATTGCTAAACACGTAGCAATTGCATACATTGAAAACTAAAATCAAACAAACAAACATCAAACCTGAGACTGTACCTATTTTATAATGGCTGAAATATTTAAATCTTTAAGCTAGGTAGGATGCACATGTATTGAATAATTTTACATAACAAGCACTAAATAAGGGGTTCGATGATTAAATGATCTCAATGATCCAGATGAAAGGTGCATGTATGTTGAGATATGACTGAACCCTGGGGACACTCACAACAGTTTTACGGCACCGACTGGGTATATATGGTCAGACTATAGGCAGATAAAACGCGTGTCATAAAAGACGCATTACTTAAATATTGTTCTGATGACAAACATGAAAAATGAATTTGGAGGATTATAAAACTAGAACCAGGACCTACCTAACAGTATTAAACCTCAGACCCTCCTAGGAATTAATTGCAGATCGACGTCTCGCCCAAAGAAGATTGGTCTCTCGGGAAAACAATCGGGGGACAACTGGCCCTGGAATTAGGAAGATTGGAGAGAGCGAGAGATTGAAAAAAATGTTTATAACTTGGTTTGGAGGAGTCTATTTGAAGCATGTGTGATATTTGTGTAAACAGGAGGCAATTGTGCAGAAGCGCAGGATAAATTTGCCTCAAACAAAATGTTAGGTCTGAGCAAAACCAAATTTGTAGAGCGACAAACAAGTTTAGTTCGGCCACCCCCCTTGGACATGCGGTGCAGTATGGCACGTTCTACTTGGCTCCTGGGAAGAACAAGCCATCAATCCTCATTTCCTCCAGACTCCCTAAAGAATTCTTACACGTTTTTCTTTTTACATTTTCTCACACACACAGAGACAATCCGGCGATGGTTGTCGGTAAAAAGGAGATGGGGCCAGGCTTTGTCACAACCTCTAAATGAAATGCAGCAATGACGGTCATTATAAAACGGTACGTTTTCCATGCAGTATTGACGAAATGACGCGTCTGGTCACGTGGTCACATTGACCGCCAGTACTCGGATCAATGGGATTAGTCTCCGCCTCGGGAACACAGTCGTCGTATGGACTTATCAATAATCGATTTTTCTCCACCAAGCCTTGGGAATAAAGAACGTCCTAGATGCTGAAGCCATGAAAAATAGGGCTACGTTTGTTCCTTCTTCATATCAAGGGAGAAACTGAAGAACAAACCAATTCTTTCGAGAGAGAGAGAACAATATGGAATGTCTGTAGAGTCTGAAAACTAAAACTCTCTCTCTCATCAGATGATTTCACTGACGGATGATATGTCTTATATCATTCATGCTGTATAAAAAAGCGTTCTGGTGTAAATCATGCGGTCGGACACCATCCCTCATGAAAGACAGAAATGTGAACATGTGGGGCCCCTCGTTTGGTCGTTCCCAAGTAACTAATAATGTGTATATCGTTCTTAAATTAAAGGTATTTACACATACAATATCTTGCGCTGTAGTATTCATTTTGGATTTAATACAAAAAAGCCAAAGCACAACTATCCCGACACACAGACTGTCTCTCATTTAAGCGTTTTATCGAATACGCTCTCGCAGATCTGTGTGTTAGAAAACACATGTAATTAAGTGGGTATGTTAATAACAAGACTGAGTGTCAAAAGGCCCGAGCTTGCACATGTGTGACGATTCCCACAGTAGAACAGAAGCATGGGAGAAGAAATACAGATGAAACAACAGCTGCAAGTTTGCAAAATCGTAATTTATGAAGTTGCACGGTACGGCCACCAGGTGGCGTGCGCGCTATGTTATGTATTGAAGCACTGATGGCGGAGGCCAATTGCAAGCTTGTTTCCACTTGTATACAGGAGTAAACAAAACGGTTTAAAAGCCAAATATTGGCAAATACCATAATACTTAAAGGAGAACACATTTAATTACATGTGTATTTAACATACATGTGAATAGGTCCCTTTACAGCGGGAAAACGGCATGGGTGGTTAATGACATCCTCCAATTGTTATATATTATCCTTTCCTCTGTTTTAGAACAATCATGTACGTATCGGCCAAAAAATGTTGGACCGTCATCCCGTATGGTAATCCATGTGAATAGCACCCGACCAGAGCAGTCAAGTGCCTTGCGCTGGTCAATGCTATATGTGTATAATAATAATAATAATAAGAAGAAGAATAGTAAAAATAATAATAATAATTTATCATTTACATTGCGATCATACCAGGTACACCTGTTCACAATGCTGTTGTACTCGAATAAATAATGAGAGACTATAACAGTTACATCACAGTTAAAACACTAGACTGGCCCAGTCCATGAAATAGTTATGACTTAATTGTTGCTTCTGACAGAGAAATCAAACGTTCCCGCGTTGTATCGCACTTAGTATCTGTACCGCCATCTTGCGGCAACTCATATAACTAATTTTTCACTATCTAACCCTCTTATTTGGCCGGTTCCCGGACGGTCAGCGCCACACTTCACCGCCTCGCTGAACTAAAGTCTTTTCCAGAAACGTCAGCAGTGGTTTTTCCCAGAATCTTTTTCAAAACCAACATGGTTCATTCAGTCATCGCCTATATCGGGCTTCCAATTGGCTACTAATATTCCCATTTAATTTTTCTTAATATTTTTAGGCCGTCGCATATATTGAGTTCGGCGAGACTTTAAAACACTATAACCCTCAGCCTCAGTGTTAACATCTATCGGACCACCACTCTTGACAGTAGACCTACAAACTCTGGCTCAGCCAATCAGCGCGAGATATTCAGGTGCCATGCGACGAGCGCAGTCAAAAAATGTACCGGCTGACTGAAACGATCACGATTTGCGAGTCGCAATTTGACAGTTAATACACGGGTTCAGAAAATGCTGTCAGCTAGTCTTGTCATCTCGGCAGAGAGAATTTTACTGGACCTGTCAGTACAAAATTGTTGCGATAGTGTCTACAATAGGTCTATGCACTTACATCTGGCCCATGGACCGTAAAATTCGTTCAGCAGAGATATATCATGCATAGAACACGAAGGTCCATGTGTGGAATACCTGAATACATGATTTCAGTGCGAATGTTACCAAGCGGGTTGAGCTGTGGGACCCACATACAAAACTTTCCTATGGGGGCTGCATGTATTTGCCTATCACATGATCAGCTCATGAATATGGCATGACCCAGCAGAGAACCAATAGGAGATAAGGACAAATGACATCACTCATAGACTTGTAACCTGCTCATGAGCTTATCACTAGCTGTCACGACACATCAAGTTAACCCATATTAAAAGGCCTAAAGCCCATATACACTTCTTATTGCCTCACCAAACCCTAACAACATATATTTTCAAATACTTTTTCAAATGATTTTAATAAGTAGTTATAATATAATTTTTATTTTAGGATTTATTTATTATTTTATTATGTTTAAAATACAACTAATTTCAACTGAATTTGAAAATATTTTTAAAATGTTTAAGGTATATAATCTGTGTGTGTATCATATGGAAAATTCTATATCTATTGTCATAGTTTATTTACACCTGTATCAATATTTTAATTGAATATATATATATAAATATATATATATATATATATATATATATATTATATATTATATATATATGTTATATATATATAACTTGAAAAATTAAACATGCTTTCAAATTATATATGTATTGCTATATTAAAAGTGTTTTCCAGTGCACATATACAAGTATTTTAATTTTGTATATATGTATATATATATATATATATATATATATATATATATATGTGTGATTTTTAGATATAATTCTTTATAATAATTATATTTTATTTTTTTCTTTATTCAAATATCAGCTATTTGACTGAAATCACCATTATGTTCAGTTATACGTGCGTATTTGTTTAGAAAATATTTAAGTATACATTGTTTCAATTTTAAGCATGGCCATATGTACAAGTGATAATTTTAGCTAACTTTCAGATATGTAGGCCTATTAAGTATTTGTATTAGAATAATAATACTAGATACTTTTGTACCTCATTTGTTGTGTATATATATATATATATATATATATATATATATATATATATATATATTTGAATAATTTTAATGACATTTCTAATGGTTTAAGCAAATTGTAAAATAATTTTAAAATGATTATTGGTTCATACAGCTAAACCAATATTATTTTCCAAATACACATGAGTGTTCATATGTTTTGTGTGTGTTATTATTTAATATTATCTTACAAATTTCATATATCATGTGTGTGTGTGTGCCAATATGTTGTGCATTTTTAATAATTTACTTTTTTTATATTTATAAATCACCTCTTAAATTAAACTGGTTTTGTTATGTAACACTTGAGTAAGTACATAAAGGTGTGCTGAATATATATATATATGATTTACAGACATATATTGTTTACATATTAATTGTATGTTATTTTTTTATTTTTGACATAAAAAAGTTACATATTATATATATATATATACATTAATATATATATATATATTTATTTATATTATTATACATTAATGTTTAATAACAATATAATAAAAAATAATATAATATAGTACGATACAAGAATTAAAATACTGTATATACCATTACATATATACTCTGATGTGTTTATATGCATAAGTATTGAAAAGCCTGAATTTAATGAACATGAAATGTGAAAATGTAACTTAAAAGCCCTTAAATCTCTGTAGATATAGCAGGACTAGACTTGTACCCTGCACAATTAATGATTGACAAAACCCTAGTTAAGCTATATAAATCATACAAAAATAATTAAAAAATAACAATGGGCAACCTATTTACATATACTAGTGTGAAGGACAACACTTGTAGAATACGATTATTTATACTTTTTCTCCTGATGCGACCGGGATTGGCTGCTTTTAATCAGTGAAATGAAGCTTGTTGATGCTGAAATGCCAACTCTGACATGAAGCGGCTTCATGAACAAGGGTTGAATTCTTCACTTTTTTTCGCTAGTAACGATCTCTTACTGGTCATTTCACGTAAATAACCACTCAGGATATCATTAAATGTAACAGTTTGATGAAAAAAACTTTAATTAATTAAGATAAATACTCATTCTACCACTGAAGCGATCTTCGCCAACATGCACGCCGCCTAGTGGTAGAAGTTTGAAACGGCTAATTATGCGTGGGTAAATCTGCACAGCATGTTTGATTGTGGGACCGCTGTTGGCGTTCTCATAGCAACGATGCCACTCACATGAGGCGTGACGGCCTGATATGCAAATACGGGATAATCGTCAGGTCCTCAAAGAGCCATGTGACACCTTAATATGCAAATATCAGGGATTCACCATACGGACTTTACAGGGCTTTATTGATAAGAGCTGGCACTGAGTTAAGTCTTCCGGTACATGGAATCACGTTTTACTTTCAGCATTTTATTAGTAAACGAAAATACTAAAGCCCAGGCAGGGCTATTAAAATACTTAATTACATGTAGATATTAATTCACCACTGTAAGTTCAGATACAAGAAGCTGATCCAAGGGGGAGGTCCGGGGGGTCCGGACCCCCTTTTTCATCCAAAGCAACCCCCATATTAAAGGGTTTCAGATCAAATGCTTTGGCATGGACCCCCCCCCCCCCTTCCCTTTTCCGGACCCGGGGACCCTTTTTTCAGGGTTTTCATTAGTCCTTTGTTGGGAACCCCCCCCCCCATCCTAAATCCTGGATCCGCCCCTGAAATCGATGCTAATTTGTAATCTAAAGAGAATATCCAAAAATAACCGACAGGTTAACTTTAAAAGAATGTGACTCTAAAAAGGTATGTTTTAAGGTTCTGTTTAAATGCCAAATGGTGTTCGCGGTACGAATATCTTCAGGAACAGATTTCCATACTCTTGGAACGAAAGCGCGATCACCACAGGTCACCAGCCTTGATCTTGGTATAAATAATTCTGTGGAAGATGATGATCTGAGTGATCGTACAGTCATCTATTCAACAGTTCAGACAGACAATGTGCAGCCAAACCATACGGACTTATAAGTGAGCAGCAAAAGCTTAAATATATATCTCTATACTGGACCGGTAACCAATTTAGCTGAATAACTTTAAGTAGGGACCGCTGGTCCGCAGTAGAAACTCCTGGTTCTAAAGCTTTGTTTCCGTGTGCGCGTGTATATGTGTGTATGCAGATGAATACAGTTGTACAGTTGATCCACAGATCTACCTCAAAAAGATGATCGGGTACGTGACATCATTTTACCCAGAATCCTCGAGTTCAAGCAGATCGACCTTTGCGTGCCAGTGAAATAACGCTCTTGTTGCAAATTTTCAGGCATATACGGCTTATTATATGCACATAAGGACACATGGTAACACCACAGTTACAAATTCATGTGAGCGTTTTTTTACGCATATACGCATATAAGTGCACATGGAAACACAGCGTAATCAGATTAAAACCGGGCCTGCCATTCCGTACTTAAAGGAAAGAGGATTATAATAATACCTGCTGGTCCGTGGGGGGGATTAACGTACTTACTGTCTTCCTGTAATGGATAAAGTGATACCTGTTTGTTAGTAGTCGGAGGGTTATAGTAATACCTGGTGGTTGGTAGTCAGAGGGTTAAAATGACACCTGGTGGTTAGTAGTCAGAGGGTTAAAGTGACACCTGGTGGTTAGTAGTCAGAGGGTTAAAGTGACACCTCGTGGTTAGTAGTCAGAGGGTTAAAGTAAAACTTGGTGGTTAGTAGTCAGAGGGTTAAAGTAAAACCTGGTGGTTAGTAGTCAGAAGGTTAAAGTGACACCTGGTGGTCAGTAGTCAGAGTATTAAAGTAAAACTTGGTGGTTAGTAGTCAGAGGTTTAAAGTAAAACCTGGTGGTTGGTAGTCAGAGGGTTAAAGTGACACCTGGTGGTTGGTAGTCAGAGGGTTAAAGTAAAACCTGGTGGTTAGTAGTCAGAGGTTTAAAGTAAAACCTGGTGGTTGGTAGTCAGAGGGTTAAAGTGACACCTGGTGGTCAGTAGTCAGAGGATTAAAGTAAAACTTGGTGGTTAGTAGTCAGAGGTTTAAAGTAAAACCTGGTGGTTGGTAGTCAGAGGGTTAAAGTGACACCTGGTGGTTGGTAGTCAGAGGGTTAAAGTGACACCTGGTGGTTAGTAGTCAGAGGGTTAAAGTAAAACCTGGTGGTTAGTAGTCAGAGGGTTAAAGTAAAACCTGGTGATTAGTAGTCAGAAGGTTAAAGTGACACCTGGTGGTCAGTAGTCAGAGGATTAAAGTAAAACTTGGTGGTTAGTAGTCAGAGGTTTAAAGTAAAACCTGGTGGTTAGTAGTCAGAGGGTTAAAGTAAAACTTGGTGGTTAGTAGTCAGAGGGTTAAAGTGACATCTGGTGGTTAGTAGTCAGAGGGTTAAAGTGACACCTGGTGGTTAGTAGTCAGAGGGTTAAAGTAAAACCTGGTCGTTGGTAGTCAGAGGGTTAAAGTGACATCTGGTGGTTGGTAGTCAGAGGGTTAAAGTGACACCTGGTGGTTAGTAGTCAGAGGGTTAAAGTGACACCTAGTGGTTAGTAGTCAGAGGGTTAAAGTAAAACATGGTGGTTAGTAGTCAGAGGGTTAAAGTGACACCTGGTGGTTAGTAGTCAGAGGGTTAAAGTGACACCTGGTGGTTAGTAGTCAGAGGGTTAAAGTGACACTTGGTGGTTAGTAGTCAGAGGGTTAAAGTGACACCTGGTTGTTAGTAGTCAGAGGGTTAAAGTGACACCTGGTGGTTAGTAGTCAGAGGGTTAAAGTGACACCTGGTGGTTAGTAGTCAGAGGGTTAAAGTGACACCTGGTGGTTAGTAGTCAGAGGTTTAAAGTAAAACCTGGTGGTTAGTAGTCAGAGGGTTAAAGTGACACCTGGTGGTTAGTAGTCAGAGGGTTAAAGTGACACCTGGTGGTTAGTAGTCAGAGGGTTAAAGTGACACCTGGTGGTTAGTAGTCAGAGGGTTAAAGTGACACCTGGTGGTTAGTAGTCAGAGGGTTAAAGTGACACCTTGTGGTTAGTAGTCAGAGGGTTAAAGTGACACCTGGTGGTTAGTAGTCAGAGGGTTAAAGTGACACCTGGTGGTTAGTAGTCAGAGGGTTAAAGTGACATCTGGTGGTTAGTAGTCAGAGGGTTAAAGTGACACCTGGTGGTTAGAAGTCAGAGGGTTAAAGTGACACCTGGTGGTTAGTAGTCAGAGGGTTAAAGTGACACCTGGTGGTTAGTAGTCAGAGGGTTAAAGTGACACCTGGTGGTTAGTAGTCAGAGGGTTAAAGTGACACCTGGTGGTTAGTAGTCAGAGTGTTCAAGTGACACCTGGTGGTTAGTAGTCAGAGTGTTAAAGTGACACCTGGTGGTTAGTAGTCAGAGGGTTAAAGTGACACCTGGTGGTTAGTAGTCAGAGGGTTAAAGTGACACCTGGTGGTTAGTAGTCAGAGGGTTAAAGTGACACCTGGTGGTTAGTAGTCAGAGGTTTAAAGTAAAACCTGGTGGTTAGTAGTCAGAGGGTTAAAGTGACACCTGGTGGTTAGTAGTCAGAGGGTTAAAGTGACACCTGGTGGTTGGTAGTCAGAGGGTTAAAGTGACACCTGGTGGTTAGTAGTCAGAGGGTTAAAGTGACACCTGGTGGTTAGTAGTCAGAGGGTTAAAGTGACACCTGGTGGTTAGTAGTCAGAGGGTTAAAGTGACACCTGGTGGTTAGTAGTCAGAGGGTCAAAGTAAAACTTGGTGGTCAGTAGTCAGAGGGTCAAAGTAAAACTTGGTGGTCAGTAGTCAGAGGGTTAAAGTGACACCTGGTGGTTAGTAGTCAGAGGGTTAAAGTAAAACCTGGTGGTGAGTAGTCAGAGGGTTAAAGTAAAACCTGGTGGTTAGTAGTCAGAGGGTTAAAGTGACACCTGGTGGTTAGTAGTCAGAGGGTTAAAGTAAAACTTGGTGGTTAGTAGTCAGAGGGTTAAAGTGACACCTGGTGGTTAGTAGTCAGAGGGTTAAAGTAAAACCTGGTGGTTAGTAGTCAGAGGGTTAAAGTGACACCTGGTGGTTGGTAGTCAGAGGGTTAAAGTGACACCTGGTGGTTAGTAGTCAGAGGGTTAAAGTGACACCTGGTGGTTAGTAGTCAGAGGGTTAAAGTAAAACCTGGTGGTTAGTAGTCAGAGGGTTAAAGTGACACCTGGTGGTTAGTAGTCAGAGGGTCAAAGTAAAACTTGGTGGTCAGTAGTCAGAGGGTCAAAGTAAAACTTGGTGGTCAGTAGTCAGAGGGTTAAAGTGACACCTGGTGGTTAGTAGTCAGAGGGTTAAAGTAAAACCTGGTGGTTAGTAGTCAGAGGGTTAAAGTAAAACATGGTGGTTAGTAGTCAGAGGGTTAAAGTGACACCTGGTGGTTAGTAGTCAGAGGGTTAAAGTAAAACTTGGTGGTTAGTAGTCAGAGGGTTAAAGTGACACCTGGTGGTTAGTAGTCAGAGGGTTAAAGTAAAACCTGGTGGTTAGTAGTCAGAGGGTTAAAGTGACACCTGGTGGTTGGTAGTCAGAGGGTTAAAGTGACACCTGGTGGTTAGTAGTCAGAGGGTTAAAGTGACACCTGGTGGTTGGTAGTCAGAGGGTTAAAGTGACACCTGGTGGTTAGTAGTCAGAGGGTTAAAGTAAAACCTGGTGGTTAGTAGTCAGAGGGTTAAAGTGACACCTGGTGGTTAGTAGTCAGAGGGTTAAAGTAAAACTTGGTGGTTAGTAGTCAGAGGGTTAAAGTAAAACTTGGTGGTTAGTAGTCAGAGGGTTAAAGTGACACCTGGTGGTTAGTAGTCAGAGGGTTAAAGTGACACCTGGTGGTTAGTAGTCAGAGGGTTAAAGTGACACCTGGTGGTTAGTAGTCAGAGGGTTAAAGTGACACCTGGTGGTTAGTAGTCAGAGGGTCAAAGTAAAACTTGGTGGTCAGTAGTCAGAGGGTTAAAGTAAAACTTGGTGGTTAGTAGTCAGAGGGTTAAAGTGACACCTGGTGGTTAGTAGTCAGAGGGTTAAAGTGACACCTGGTGGTTAGTAGTCAGAGGGTTAAAGTAAAACTTGGTGGTTAGTAGTCAGAGGGTTAAAGTGACACCTGGTGGTTAGTAGTCAGAGGGTTAAAGTAAAACCTGGTGGTTAGTAGTCAGAGGGTTAAAGTGACACCTGGTGGTTGGTAGTCAGAGGGTTAAAGTGACACCTGGTGGTTAGTAGTCAGAGGGTTAAAGTGACACCTGGTGGTTGGTAGTCAGAGGGTTAAAGTGACACCTGGTGGTTAGTAGTCAGAGGGTTAAAGTAAAACCTGGTGGTTAGTAGTCAGAGGGTTAAAGTGACACCTGGTGGTTAGTAGTCAGAGGGTTAAAGTAAAACTTGGTGGTTAGTAGTCAGAGGGTTAAAGTAAAACTTGGTGGTTAGTAGTCAGAGGGTTAAAGTGACACCTGGTGGTTAGTAGTCAGAGGGTTAAAGTGACACCTGGTGGTTAGTAGTCAGAGGGTTAAAGTGACACCTGGTGGTTAGTAGTCAGAGGGTTAAAGTGACACCTGGTGGTTAGTAGTCAGAGGGTCAAAGTAAAACTTGGTGGTCAGTAGTCAGAGGGTTAAAGTAAAACTTGGTGGTTAGTAGTCAGAGGGTTAAAGTGACACCTGGTGGTTAGTAGTCAGAGGGTTAAAGTGACACCTGGTGGTTTGTAGTCAGAGGGTTAAAGTGACACCTGGTGGTTAGTAGTCAGAGGGTTAAAGTGACACCTGGTGGTTAGTAGTCAGAGGGTTAAAGTGACACCTGGTGGTTAGTAGTCAGAGGGTTAAAGTAAAACATGGTGGTTAGTAGTCAGAGGGTTAAAGTGACACCTGGTGGTTAGTAGTCAGAGGGTTAAAGTGACACCTGGTGGTTAGTAGTCAGAGGGTTAAAGTGACACCTGGTGGTCAGTAGTCAGAGGGTTAAAGTGACACCTGGTGGTTAGTAGTCAGAGGGTTAAAGTAAAACTTGGTGGTCAGTAGTCAGAGGGTTAAAGTGACACCTGGTGGTTAGTAGTCAGAGGGTTAAAGTAAAACTTGGTGGTCAGTAGTCAGAGGGTTAAAGTAAAACTTGGTGGTTAGTAGTCAGAGGGTTAAAGCGACACCTGGTGGTTAGTAGTCAGAGGGTTAAAGTGACACCTGGTGGTTAGTAGTCAGAGGGTTAAAGTGACACCTGGTGGTTAGTAGTCAGAGGGTTAAAGTGACATCTGGTGGTTAGTAGTCAGAGGGTTAAAGTGACACCTGGTGGTTAGTAGTCAGAGGGTTAAAGTGACACCTGGTGGTTAGTAGTCAGAGGGTTAAAGTAAAACTTGGTGGTTAGTAGTCAGAGGGTTAAAGTGACACCTGGTGGTTAGTAGTCAGAGGGTTAAAGTGACACCTGGTGGTTAGTAGTCAGAGGGTTAAAGAGACACCTGGTGGTTAGTAGTCAGAGGGTTAAAGTGACACCTGGTGGTTAGTAGTCAGAGGGTTAAAGTAAAACCTGGAGGTTAGTAGTCAGAGGGTTAAAGTGACACCTGGTGGTTAGTAGTCAGAGGGTTAAAGTGACACCTGGTGGTTAGTAGTCAGAGGGTTAAAGTAAAACCTGGTGGTTAGTAGTCAGAGGGTTAAAGTGACACCTGGTGGTTAGTAGTCAGAGGGTTAAAGTGACACCTGGTGGTTAGTAGTCAGAGGGTTAAAGTAAAACTTGGTGGTTAGTAGTCAGAGGGTTAAAGTAAAACCTAGTGGTTAGTAGTCAGAGGGTTAAAGTTACACCTGGTGGTTAGTAGTCAGAGGGTTAAAGTGACACCTGGTGGTTAGTAGTCAGAGGGTTAAAGTAAAACCTGGTGGTTAGTAGTCAGAGGGTTAAAGTAAAAACCTGGTGGTTAGTAGTCAGAGGTTTAAAGTAAAACCTGGTGGTAAGTAGTCAGAGGTTTAAAGTAAAACTTGGTGGTTAGTAGTCAGAGGGTTAAAGTGACACCTGGTGGTTAGTAGTCAGAGGGTTAAAGTAAAACTTGGTGGTTAGTAGTCAGAGGGTTAAAGTGACACCTGGTGGTTAGTAGTCAGAGGGTTAAAGTGACACCTGGTGGTTAGTAGTCAGAGGGTTAAAGTGACACCTGGTGGTTAGTAGTCAGAGGGTTAAAGTGACACCTGGTGGTTAGTAGTCAGAGGGTTAAAGTAAAACCTGGAGGTTAGTAGTCAGAGGGTTAAAGTGACACCTGGTGGTTAGTAGTCAGAGGGTTAAAGTGACACCTGGTGGTTAGTAGTCAGAGGGTTAAAGTGACACCTGGTGGTTAGTAGTCAGAGGGTTAAAGTGACACCTGGTGGTTAGTAGTCAGAGTGTTCAAGTGACACCTGGTGGTTAGTAGTCAGAGTGTTAAAGTGACACCTGGTGGTTAGTAGTCAGAGGGTTAAAGTGACACCTGGTGGTTAGTAGTCAGAGGGTCAAAGTAAAACCTGGTGGTTAGTAGTCAGAGGGTTAAAGTAAAACTTGGTGGTTAGTAGTCAGAGGGTTAAAGTGACACCTGGTGGTTAGTAGTCAGAGGGTTAAAGTGACACCTGGTGGTTAGTAGTCAGAGGTTTAAAGTAAAACCTGGTGGTAAGTAGTCAGAGGTTTAAAGTAAAACTTGGTGGTTAGTAGTCAGAGGGTTAAAGTGACACCTGGTGGTTAGTAGTCAGAGGGTCAAAGTAAAACCTGGTGGTTAGTAGTCAGAGGGTTAAAGTAAAACTTGGTGGTTAGTAGTCAGAGGGTTAAAGTGACACCTGGTGGTTAGTAGTCAGAGGGTTAAAGTGACACCTGGTGGTTAGTAGTCAGAGGGTTAAAGTGACACCTGGTGGTTAGTAGTCAGAGGGTTAAAGTGACACCTGGTGGTTAGTAGTCAGAGGGTTAAAGTAAAACTTGGTGGTTAGTAGTCAGAGGGTTAAAGTAAAACCTAGTGGTTAGTAGTCAGAGGGTTAAAGTGACACCTGGTGGTTAGTAGTCAGAGGTTTAAAGTAAAACCTGGTGGTTAGTAGTCAGAGGGTTAAAGTAAAACTTGGTGGTTAGTAGTCAGAGGGTTAAAGTGACACCTGGTGGTTAGTAGTCAGAGGGTTAAAGTGACACCTGGTGGTTAGTAGTCAGAGGGTTAAAGTGACACCTGGTGGTTAGTAGTCAGAGGGTCAAAGTAAAACCTGGTGGTTAGTAGTCAGAGGGTTAAAGTAAAACTTGGTGGTTAGTAGTCAGAGGGTTAAAGTGACACCTGGTGGTTAGTAGTCAGAGGGTTAAAGTGACACCTGGTGGTTAGTAGTCAGAGGGTTAAAGTGACACCTGGTGGTTAGTAGTCAGAGGGTTAAAGTGACACCTGGTGGTTAGTAGTCAGAGGGTTAAAGTAAAACTTGGTGGTTAGTAGTCAGAGGGTTAAAGTAAAACCTAGTGGTTAGTAGTCAGAGGGTTAAAGTGACACCTGGTGGTTAGTAGTCAGAGGTTTAAAGTAAAACCTGGTGGTTAGTAGTCAGAGGGTTAAAGTAAAACTTGGTGGTTAGTAGTCAGAGGGTTAAAGTGACACCTGGTGGTTAGTAGTCAGAGGGTTAAAGTGACACCTGGTGGTTAGTAGTCAGAGGGTTAAAGTGACACCTGGTGGTTAGTAGTCAGAGGGTTAAAGTGACACCTGGTGGTTAGTAGTCAGAGGGTTAAAGTAAAACTTGGTGGTTAGTAGTCAGAGGGTTAAAGTAAAACCTAGTGGTTAGTAGTCAGAGGGTTGAAGTTACACCTGGTGGTTAGTAGTCAGAGGGTTAAAGTAAAACCTAGTGGTTAGTAGTCAGAGGGTTAAAGTGACACCTGGTGGTTAGTAGTCAGAGGTTTAAAGTAAAACTTGGTGGTTAGTAGTCAGAGGGTTAAAGTAAAACTTGGTGGTCAGTAGTCAGAGGGTTAAAGTAAAACCTAGTGGTTAGTAGTCAGAGGATTTGAGTAAAATTAATACCTGCTGCATGGTGAGTAGTCTTGGTGCTAAATAATGCTTGCTGTCCATGTTAGGGTTAAAATTAAAATTAAAAAAAATGAAATATTAAAATCCCTTATGTAAATCTGTAGTCCAATATTTATCTCGCCTGTAGCATATCACAACATGAACGGGGTTTAAGATAACATGCCAACTATATATATAAAAATTCCGATTATCAGTAAAATAAATTCAAACATGGCCAGTGACACCACCGACGCCACCCATAATAAACCCTGTATATGTCTTAATGTTTCATGTACAAAAATAACATATTCTGGTGATGAATGGAGTAAGCTGACAATGATTTCGTGCCAGAGCCAAATATAGTAATGAAACTGTTGTCTGCGTTGGTATATAGGGACCGGGTCGACGACGCAACATGACGGGGGAAACAGCAAGTCATTCCATATATCTTCAGAAGGCCAAGAACATTTTAAGTAAAAAAATTACTACTCTGTCCGCATTTTTTCGCATATGTACGCATTTATACCGTTTCGCACCATTTCAATTTGAATTTAAATATTATATTCAAACATTAAATATTGTATTTCAATATATTATACAGTATTCCACGGAGTACACTTGGCTGATTCGGTGCATTCATCAACTTCTTCCTTTAAAATCAAATTCTTTAGAATACACATTTTACATATTGTTAAACTTTTTAAGCAACTTTGCTGTGACGTGTAAATATAAACAGAATCCTATAAGCACATGCTGACTTTTTTTACACTAGCAGCATCATTGGATATAAAAAGAGAAATTGATGAAACGTTTAATTATACTTAAAATATGCCCTCAACCAAACAAGTTAAAAGTTTGCTGATTATAAAATAAAGTAAGTGATGTAGTATAAAATCTTTCGGTTGCATACGATAGCATTAAGTTTAACAGGTTGTCGATTGTAAAATCAGTGAGATGAAACCCCTTGGTGACCTGATTTAAAGCATCAAACAAATGAAATACAGGGAAATTGGCATTCATTAATGTCAACTTGACATATTTCATAGTGCAGTGATCAGTAGTTAGAAGGGTCAAGACAATGACCGAGTCCAAGACAATTCAAATACCTTGGTAATTCCCCAAGTCAACTAGCTGAGTTCTCAACTCAGCTGGATTCCTAAGTAAATTGTATATAACAAATACATTGAATATACGCTGAATCAAGTGCAATACGCTATATAATGCTGTTGATGATAGTTTCTATTCAAGAAATGTACGAATACATTATAATTATGAACACCAAAGAGTCCATTGCATGAGTGATTTCAGAAACGGATACTAGTATATATACAATTAGAAGCACTTGACTTGGCAGACAACACATCACGACAAAAGAAATTCTGGATGTTTTTTTCCAGAGGTCAACAGGAGTGACACCTGTCGAGCGGGAAATGTACTACAGGAGAGGTGTTCATGCAGTGTGACAAGAAACATGATACCAAGATGTTGATACCATTCATTTTCAGTATCCATGGTTTGTAGCCGTGATAGCTTCACTATACATCATCTCTACAGAAACAGAGAAAGAAAATGTCATCTCTCCTCATGAAATAATCGATTTCTAATCAAATTAAATAATAGAGAAATTCCGGCTACGTGGCACAAACACAAAGACTTGTCTCCCTTTTTTATATACAATGTATATAGTACTTCAGTAAGTCTCGGACATCAGGGGCGGATCCAAGGAGGGTATAGTTAGTGGTTGCATCCCCATTACGTTCGACGATGGGACTGTTGATTTTGTGGGTTGGGGGGGGGGGGGGGGTGCGATGGCGTGTTGTTGTCCGTCTATGCTATCTCAAAAACAGATAGAGCTAGCAGCGCCAAATTTTGTGGAAGAATCAGTCACATGTCAAACTTAAATAGATACAACTACTCAGATTTTATAGAGAAAAGCTAAAAACCTTAAACAATCTTCTCCTCCGAAATTGTTCAGCCAAATTGTTCAATATTTTACAGGAATAATCTCTGAAACCATCTTTCTCAAGTTTATTCAAATGGTTCCAGTTCTATGAATTTTGGCCGAGTTACAGGAAGCTGAACTTAGCCATTTGGCCAAAAAAAAAATATACTAAATTACAATATCAGAAACGGCTGGAGCTATCTTCACCAAATATTATGCAAATGTTGGTCACATGACTCATTTATGAATTTGAGGTATTGGTGGCGCCACCTGCGTCAACCTATCCTGTACCAAGGTCACCGGTCTTCAGTACATCAACCCAAAATTTCTCAGGAATAGCAGGTGCTAACATCCCCAAATTTTATGCAATATCTGTAACATATCAAATGTTATGGGATTGAGCATTTTGTGGCGTCACCTGCTTTTACTCACATTTTCGGGGGGGGGGGGGGGGGGGAACTAAAAATAAAATCTTCTTCTCTAAAATCATCTAGCCAAATTGTTCAATATTAGACAGAAATATTTTTTTTTATAAATATTAAGTGAAATGATATTTTTGGTAGTAGAACCGTGTAAGGATCTTCTAATGATAACAGTACATGGAAATATATTTTAGTCCTAACACATTTAGACATAAGTAAATTTAAGTATAATTAAATATGATGATTAAGCTTTGAACTTTAGGAGTAAAACTGGTGCATGCTTACTATATATTCTGAACGAATGCATGGTATAGGAAGTGAGGGATTCAAGGTGACCATAACCCAACCCCTTCCATAACCGCTTTCTTGAACATTTATAATATATTTGTATTAAATAAAATATTTGATTATAAATAGTAACAAATCGGTACCGCTGTCCTTACTTATATGAATAGGTCATATATAAATTCCATGAATATTAGCACCAATAAAAAATAGGTAATTCAGCTATATACTCACAAAGTTTAGGAACGCATAAATTTTTTTATTATGATATGGCTTTTTTGAAATTATAGGGATATATGGAGGAGGTATTTCAGGAGGTTCCAGTTTTTTTTTTTTAAATCATGACGTTTCATTTATTAGCAACTGTTATACATTCAAAGGAATATATCCCAAAACATTTGGCCAAATTTTACCACCCCCCCCCCCCCATACACGGACACATACATGGCCATGACACTCAGGCTTTCTACAATCACTGATATATATAGGGCCCTGTGAGTCATGATGCAAGTCACAATAGAACACCTTTTCTAAGGGTCGGATCAAAATATTTACTGTGTGATAGTATTTAACATCAGACGCTTATATGGTCGTGTTATATTTGCTAAAAAAAAGAAAAAAATATTGTTACCAGAAGTTTATTACATTTGTTACCTCCTTTCTTCCTTAAGCCACTCATTCACACAAAGCTTTCAAGCCATCATGACGGACCCAGAGACATATTTCCGAGTAAAACCAGCCTCGTTATTAATAACTGTTGCTTGAATATGCGTAAGTCAACCGTAAATGTAATATTTATTATTTTTCCCAACAGAATAACGTCACTTTATGTTTTACTTAAGAAAAATGACAGTTCGACAAGCAGATGAAAATGGAAAAGTACCTCTACTGTTAGAAATGGCGTGCACCAAATAGCTTCTACTGCCATCTTAACGTCTTCATTAAAATAAAATATCCGACGTTTGGGTGGCAGGCTGCCGCTAACACACTTACTACCTGACCTAAAAATCGGGTCGAAAGTATCATAAAGCCCGACAATTTTTCGGTACAGGAGAAAATACGCGTAATATACACCCGTCTGTAACTGCTCAGAGAGTCAGTAAGAACCACTTGAATTTAGAGCTAAACCACGTTCAGCTAGATTCTTTGATATGACTCACAGTGCATATTTATTTTCAGTTCTGAAATTTTTCAACAAGCTTTCATCAAGATATAATACAAACTGTAATGTATATACAAAGAGTGACAGAAATTTTCCGAAAGCTATAATACAGGACATGCCGGGTTAAAATAGTTGCCGCAGCAACTTGTGAAGAAGTATGGTTAATAAATAGTTACTTTACACACCACAGATGGCAGCACTTTCCACCCTCACTGACATTTGCGGTCGCCTCTGATCAGGAGACCGTGCAAGTCAAGAAAACTTTTTCAAAATACTAATGTAATTTTACTAAACTTATATGCCTCTAAAAGAATTGTTAGGAACAATTCTGCTCAAAATAAAGCCAAAACAATATTTATATACATATTTCAACAAAAAAGGATAACACTGTGTGAAAGCTCCAAAGTTCTGCATGACGTTTCACGGATCGAGTTCGGCTCTCGGTTGGCATGGCTGGGTCTCCGCTGTCGGGATCGGTGGAGGGAATGTATGCTGCTTTTCCCTTTGTGGCGGTGGATGTTGTGGCTTTTCTAAAAGTCACCGGAGCGGGTAAAACGGTGGCGGTTACCAGCACGGTTGAATTAACTGAGAGATGCAAAGCGCCTGTTGATGCAGCAGCAGAAGAAAAGTGGCGTCGGGGCCCGAGCCGATTACGTACATAGCCCTATTAGGAGTCGCACCAGCTCTCTCACCAACAACAAAAAAGGAGAGAAGCTTTTGTTCCAGTAATTGAGCCCTCAGACTATTTTAAGGAGAAAGTAGAAGCGATGGCTATGAAGATTGTTGAAGATGCCACACCAAGCCAAACGCAAAAGGTCCAAGACGCCTTCCCAGGTCAGCTCCAGAACGCCGCATACCGGGTCCAGGAAGCAAAGTCGGACGAAAAAGGAGAACACCACCCCCACTCCGTGCCGAACACCTGTACACCGCCTCCATCCGCATACAGACAGTTTAGACTTGCCTAGAACACTTTATTATGAATGATAGGGAGGCGCATTTTTAACTTTCTTCATCAGCAAGCGCTTGTTGATACGTGAAGATAATTTTGGTTTTAGTTCATTTTTTCACCCGAAACATCAATATGATTTTGGTTTTAATTCATCTTTCCACCCGAAATTTCCAGAATTTGCTGAATTTGCAGGTATTCTTTTACTACTTTGTCTGCAAACTAAAGTAAACTTCGGAGCACGAGTTAATGATGCATGGATAACAATATGTCCGCTTACCTCTTTTCTTTTGGTTCAGACTGATTAGTTAAACATATTATTGTAAACAAGATTACAGAATATAGCCTGATGGATATGTTATCTGTATTTTCTTCACATAAGCTGAAATATATTCTTGGTGTCATCGATTAATCGATCGCTGATACTGGTGTTAACAAAGCAGCTAAAAATTCTCTTATCGTGATTCCGGTTATTTCAAAATATGACGGTAATGATTGGTCATGCCACAAAATAAAAAAAAATAATAACGTAAATGTTAAATACATGATGCGCCTTCCAATGAATGTCAAAATAAAATAAAATAAGTTATAAATAAAAATAGAAAGCTTTTTTTCTTCACCAGCATCCGACTGATTGTTGAAGCTGCCCATGAAAGGAGGGAAATAAAAGTACAAATTTTATGGGGTAAAGAAATGAATGTTCAAAATATATGCAATAAACGGATCAGACTGTGCCAAAATAATGGAGATGTTTTGGAAGTACATGTAAAAGAAACGAGATTACCCATGTTGTATACAGGTGTTTAGAATCCATGAGTTGCGTTTTGGAACAGTTAAGGAACAATGTTCTTGAAAGAAGAAAAATGCTACGGATTAACGGTGTTCTTGAAACAATACATGTACTATATATAAAATAGAACGATTACGGGAATTAAGAGTAAGCAGCAAGCAAAAAGGAAAGGATATCAAGGTTGACAATTCAGATACATGTACAGACTTTGTTATGCGGTCGATAAATTCGATTAGGAAAACGAAAATTAAATTCCAGATTTTTCAGTGATTTCTTCAATACCGGATACAAACTACGCTGCAATCGGAGAGCGCAACCTCCGCAAAGGCCAAAAAGGATTTCTGACCATCTCCGTCTGGAATGGGACAATAGTACCAAACTGTCTACTAGATGTCAGTACCAGTCAATTGACAATGATCTCGATTAAACCAGGACAAGGATCTCCTTCATACCGCATCAGCTCAGAATATGATCATTCTTTTTTTAATCGGGAAAATTGTGTTCTAAACTTACCATATACCACTTATTATTGAGTATTATTATTATATTATATAATCCTATTTGAATATGTAAAAGGAAACAAATAGATAAATAAATGACAACACATGCGAGCAGACATAAACGAATCGGAGGTGATTATTAAGATCATGTCAAGAGAAATATGTCGCTTGTAAATTCGGCCGTAAATACACGGTAAAATCCGGGGTATATTTATAGTACATGCTTATCACTTTTGTATATACCGGAGATCAATACTTATCAAGATCCTGTGGTATTCGCATACACTTATCATAATCTGACCTCAATTACTGTGCATTTATATGTGCTTTAAGTATAATTTGTATTTAAACAAAAATAGTAATTAGATTAATTACAAATAGCTACATGTGTAATTAGCAAAACACAGTGCGCACTCTCACGTATACATGTATACACGTTGATCACGTTGATTTAAAATAGATAGATGTTATGTAATGTAGACCAGATCCTACATCCGTGTTATGTAGAACATCATGTAGTATATATATACGTATATATATATATATATATATATATATATATATATATATATATATATATAGGGGGTGTAAATTCCGCCATTTGGGGACTTTTTTTGTTTTTAGCCCAACAACCGGGGTGTGTGTGTGTGTGTGTTTGCGTGTGTATAAATAAATAAACAAAATACAATGCAAGATTCTCTCAGAATATCATTTATCACCTCCTGTGCTTCCGAGCACTTCCAACTCTACATACGTACATAATACACAGCTGAAATATCAAACGCATGTTGCCGGGGCCTCCTTCTGTAGGCGATGCCGCGTGTAGCACTTGTATAAACGTAACATAATAGCCTTACTTAAACCTCTCCATCCACGCGATATACACGAGTCATATCTTGTTTGTCCCCGTCTTCTCCAGTAATTACTAATTAGCACTCACTCGGCTGCGAGCTGAGCAAGTTTTGGCGGTAGATTGAGTTACCCAAGGCGGACTTTACACCGAGATCAGCTGGGAAGCCCCTCGTGAGATTTGATGGCGACGTGAGACTGTGTCCTGAGATCTCACGTTCCGATGATCTCGCACGTTATGTCGTGTGACATTTGACATACGTACAAATAAACTTTTAATTAATCGCTCTTTTCTTAAATCTGCATCTTTCAGAAATTACAATAGATAAATTAAACAAAACGATTATGAAAAATATTTGAAAATATTTAAAGTTGGTATTATAAATCAATACGAATTTCATTGAATGATATGGAGTAAGGGAGGGATACAGGATTTTTTTTTTAATACGGGGGCGCAGACATTGGTTTTGAAAATTTATTCTGTAATGGCGCAATATGGGAGTGTCTGAAAAAAAAAACATGATGCTAAATCCGGCTCTGATTTTTTATTAAGCGTTTTTAGTTCTAATTCGCAGATTTTTCAGGTTGAATAAGGGCAATCCCCGAAACCGCCCCTTGGGGTCGACTCATTTCAGTGGGTTTTTTTATAATATCAATAACATGGGTATACACATCCACACGTATTATATGTTAAACATTAATGATATTCTATATATCTCACTAGCAGAAACCTCTCTCCTGCACGTACAGACGTGCAATATGCCTTGTGGACTGGATTATCACCTGGAGTCTCTGTGAGGAGTAAGAATGGTGCATCAGAAATCAAATATAACAGTCTTATACCCACGGTACCTAGTCACGTGTAAACACCTCATTGTTAATGTTTACTTACGGTCCTTTACAGCACAGCGCCGGCGGATGCGGGATTCAAATATAGGAAGAGCGGGAGGATGAGGTGTTAGTCGCCGGAGAGGGGTCGAGTCTCGACTTTGTTATGGCGTAGTGGGCGCCAAATGTAAACGTCACAATAAACAATGTTGATATTTTTTCCAAGAGGATGTCCGCCCCATGAAACTATGTAGGGAGTCACCGCTATTAACCTGGCTTTGAATAAAATAACTATAATTATAATAAAAATAATAATAAATTTTGTATCTTTGTTGTAATTTTTTTTCGAATGATATGGAAAATGTCAAATTCATTTTTAAATTTAAAAAATAATAAAATATATATTAAATAATAAAATTACCCTGTAACACAGATGACAAGCATCAGGCCACTGTATATAAAGCATGTTCTAAAACATTTTCTTCGTGTTTATCAAATTTATTTAGGCCACATGGTATTTATCTAAAATGACGGAAGTTATCCATATAGGGACTTGTTATCTTTTTGTTTCATTACATTTTGTAAATATTTAAATGCAAATATTTCTATTTTCTTTTATTCATGCTGATTGAAGTGACTGTATGCATGGCTACAGGCCTTAAGTTATATTTACAACCTTCAGGACAATTCTATGTCGAATCGCACCGCTCGAAGAGAAAAATGATAATAACATATTTATTTGTCGAAAACTGCACATGAAATCTTCAGATATATATATATATATATATATATATATATATATATATTTATATATTAAACCCCAGACAGAAGTATGAAGATGCCCGACCATTTAACATTTGTCTACATGTGACTTAAATTATTGTTACAATATATCATAGTAAAATACTACATAATATACAAAATGAAAAAATAATAATACATGACAAATGATTAGATGATTATATATCATATGTAATATTAAACGCCTCTCTCTAAATCATTATCAAAGCATACATTTCGTAATGTTGCAAATTATATATTTTTTGTAAATGTGTATGTATATAAAATGTACGCCATTTTACACCATTTTTATGTCGTCCCTGTCAGTCATGCACCCTGTTATAACATATTATAATTATTTTAACACGTAAAAGATATGCTATCAGTCCATGGGCTTCCTTTGCGTGGGTATGTGTAAAATAATTACATGTAATATCTTTACATTTTTTATATACTTAATTAATTTTTTATCTCATATAAGAAAGTATAAAACTTTTAATTATTTTCTATGTGAATATATATATATATATATATATATATATATATATATATATATATATATATATATATATAATTATAATACACACACGTTGTTTACTTACTCCTATCGCATATACCCACAATACTCATGAATTTGGTTGAATGAAAGTAATTGATATAAATTAGACAAATTTCTCAAATAATTAAGCAGACTTGTCCTATGGTAGAAAATTGTAGTATATGCGAAACATTATTACAGGCGTATTTTGATGGTGTATTTATTAAGTTAGGAAAAAAAATACAAAGATAAAATAACGAATGAAAAGAAATAAATTGAATTTAATATTATAATTATCCATCCCAATCAAGCCAAAATGGAAGTCTAATGAGATTATATAAGTTCACCATTCAGTTAAAAAATGAACGACCACTGGCTGATTACAATTCTTTAATAGCTCCTGTCTCCACCCCTTTGCCGGGTTACCTTCACGAGTGTCATCTGGGTAGCCGTGACCCTTCCCCGGAGCTACTCACTTGTCAGTGATTGATTGATTGATTGATAATCTTTATTTCCTCCGAGAGATCGAAGAGTACAATCAAATGCAATACATATGTAAACATGACAAGAAAACTAATAATAAATAATAATTAAATCAGTGAAGGTTCTGCAACGTGAAAAATACAAGATTACAAAAGGATGTAATAATGTTACAATTAATGTGTTATAATTGCAAGGAGAGGAAAATTAATTATTTTTTTTTTATATATATATAAAATGAGAAAGATCAGGCAACATCTCACTTGAAAATTACAAGGCTTCTATTACTGGTCTTACTTCTTTAAAGAACAAAGCTGCCCGATAAATATACAGAACAGAAAGTTCATATGTCCAGTCTGGACAATCTGTTAAATCTTTACCAAGCAAAGTAGCAACAAAGTCGAAATCACCAAGAATACTTAGTGCAGCGCTAACTGTGAAGGGAAGTTTATCTAATATAAAGTTCCAGATAGAGGCTCTGCTTTCACTAGAATTTGAACATGATAAAGATGCATGAAGTAACGGAGAATTATACATCTTGCCGCAAAAATGGCAAAGTTGAGACGCAGGATACGTGTCTGATGCAGATAATAACTGCGCCGAGTAACAGAATATACTAAATGATCCAGGAATGTCCCTGGCGGCGTACCATATTTTACAAGGAATAAACGGCTCACTTTGTACAGCTCTTAGCATTCTGAACTCAAGTTTACCTCTTGTTCTTATATCAAAGTGGAGGACACCTTGCTTTATAATCTGATCCTGAACAAGGTCTTTCCACGTATTCTGATTACAAAACGTCATAGTCTCCATATATGAAATTAGAAAGTTATTTAAATTGTATGATCTGAACAATCTAACAATGTCACCAACAAATCCACTAGACATATTGCAATTACTAAGGAAATGCCAAAGCTTAAAATTGAGTAAACTTCTAGAGACATTACCATTTGGCAAATTGCACAGTCTACCAAAGAATAATAATTTAGCCCGGTCAATAAACATCTCAATATTAGGCATACCCAAAAGACTCAAAGCAATATCAGTTCTAACAGAACGCTTAAACATCTGGCTAATTTTTATACAGAATCGATGCATTCTTTCCAGACAAATTAAGTCAGACCCTGAAATTGAATTCCATAACTCGGCCCCATATAATACCCCTGGCATAACAATAGACTTGTACAGAACAGCTGCTGTGAGCGGATTAAGACCTTTTGGTCGAACTCCTAACCCCGCCAGAGACACAAAAGAACCCCTCCCTTTTCTGCACGCAATATCTATTTTATCTTTACACTTGAAGTCACTGGTTAGAGTCAATCCAAGATGTTTATAAAGCCTAGTTTGAGAGATAACAGAATTCCCAAGTTTCCAGGATCTTAGCACACTCAACTTATTATATTTTTTTATACTTTCGCCGAATGTCATAATTTTAGTTTTGTTCAGATTAAACTGAAATTTCCACTTCTGACTATATGAATAGCAAGTGTCAATCATATTTTGCAACCCGGATATTGTTAAAGATAACACTACGATATCATCAGCTTGAGTTGGCGAACCCACATACATGCCACCAACATTAATACCAAAGCCACCCGCTCTTAGTGCACACAGTAAATCATTTATATACAACATGTATAACCACGGCGAAAGAACCCCCCCTTGCCTGACTGAGCGCTGCACAGAAAACCATGAACTTCTTATACCATCATATAGGGCACAGCTTGTAACGTTAGCGTAAGCCTGTTTAATTAATCTCCATAATTTGCCTCTAATACCAAGTTTGTATAATTTAAAAAATAAGCCAGTATGCCAAACAACATCAAAAGCAGAACTAGAATCTAAGAAGCAAGCATATACTTTAGAACCCCTATCAGTATGATATGAAATACCTTCTTGCAAAACGAATGAGGCATTCAGTGCCGACATGTTCTTTTGATATGCAAATTGTAAAGGATCAGGAAATATCAGCGGAACATGTGCAATATAGGCAAACAGTCTATTTAAAATAATCTTCTCCCATAATTTATACATTACTGTTAATAAGGTTATACCTCTATAGCAATCAGGGGAACGTCTGTCATTTAGACGATTCTTCAATATAGGAACTATAACCCCCTTTTTCATATTATCGGGTATATATTCGATTTTGTGAATTAGATTATAAAATGTAAACAGGTGATCTATTACGCACCCTCCGCCATATATAATATGCTCTGAGACAATACCATCTGCTCCTCCTGCCTTCCCACATCTCAACGAGTCCACAGCTTTATTAATTTCAGCTTTTTCCAAAGGTCTATCCAGTACCTCTGAGTACATATTCCTAGACTGCGCTTCTATCTCCAACACCTTATCTTTGACCTCATTTTGAAAGTTATTGGGAATTCCAGTTTCATTTTCTTCATATTTCTCTGCAAAGTACTTTCCCCAACATTCTGCAATTTCTTTGTTAGTCTTTACTACGCGGTCCCCAAAAATCATAGAGCCCAACCCATTCACAGAACGTTTACCCTTTTTCTTTACAAGACTCCAAAATTTATTAATATCGACTGATGCAGACTCGTCTATATCCTCGTAAACCTCTCTTTCTAACATTGCCATATAATCTCGCATTTGTTTTCTAAATTCCCTTTTTGACATTTTGTAGTTCGTATAACTATGATCATTACGCTCTCTTGGTCTTCCTAAATTAATCCACAATCTCCTTTTGTTTCTCATATTATCATGAAATGATTTTAGAAAATGTTTCCACCTAGGTCTAAGATGTTTACAAAAACGGCGCAGCGGGAATGCATTAATGGCCGTAGACGACATTGCCCGAACTAGATTATCGTAGATTTTGTCAATATCACGAACAGTCGGATCCACGGGTATATTTATACTATCAAGAGCTTGTTTTAATGGGACAGTGTAATTTGAAGTGATCTCACGCCGAGTTAATTTTTTCCAGTTTAATCGACTATTTGAAGTTATCTGTTCATCTATAAGGTTTTGGTAAACAAACTGTAGGTTAAACGTGATAGGTAGATGGTCTGATAAGTTCAATTCCTCTTCACTTATTATTTTACAATTAGAAATATAGCTTATTAATTCCTCCCTGACCAGGACATGGTCAATCAAGGAACACGATGTACCAGTTTTGTATGGATCGAAAGTAAAAGCTGGTCCATCACATATTATATCGGTGGTTAACGATAGCATCCCAAAATTATCAAGAAATACCTGTAATATTTTTCCCCTCTCTGAAAGCTTCCCTACATATCTACTTCCTGAAACCTCACAGTTAAGATCACCAAGTATTATGACATGACCATACATAAACAATTCATTTACCAAATCGTATAGTTTTTCTATATTCTCTTTGTATATCGTTATCGAATACCTGGAGCACGGCAAGTAAACACTGATTATATAAAAAATCAGGCCGTCCTTTTCTTGCATACAAATTACCGCCATTCTGTCATTTGATAAAGATTCCATAGCCCTGACAGTGTACCGAAGTGACCTTTTCCACAAAATAGCCACACCACCTTTACCTCTGCGGTGCGATTCATAGGGATCTAGCGATGAGTCTGCAATCGCAAAATTTTGATAGTCAGGAAATAAGGAGTCCAAATAATCAAGGTTATCTGGAAACAACCAATGTTCATTCATGCACAAAACATCAGGGTCATACTGTTCACATAGATTGCCTAAATACACGCTGCTGGGCATAATGCCCCGCACATTAAAGGTTATAAATTTTATGCTCATCATCAGAATACAGTTTGATCAGGAAACAACCTCTATTCCGTTGTTGTTAATTTCTGGGCCGCCAACGACGTATGTAGACACCATTTGGCCAAAAAGAGCTCGCCGAGACAATGCGTACACTGTGAGCTCCTACAACCACATGGGCACCTTTATTTGGACCATATCGACTGGGCAAGATTTTAACCTGTATACCATTCACCCCTTTATCCCGCATGTACCTGGATATATCTTCCTCAGATATATTTGGCCACCAGTTCCCCACATAAAACTCTACATATCTTTACATTTTTTATATACTTAATTAATTTTTTATCTCATATAAGAAAGTATAAAACTTTTAATTATTTTCTATGTGAATATATATATATATATATATATATATATATATATATATATATATATATATATAATTATAATACACACACGTTGTTTACTTACTCCTATCGCATATACCCACAATACTCATGAATTTGGTTGAATGAAAGTAATTGATATAAATTAGACAAATTTCTCAAATAATTAAGCAGACTTGTCCTATGGTAGAAAATTGTAGTATATGCGAAACATTATTACAGGCGTATTTTGATGGTGTATTTATTAAGTTAGGAAAAAAAATACAAAGATAAAATAACGAATGAAAAGAAATAAATTGAATTTAATATTATAATTATCCATCCCAATCAAGCCAAAATGGAAGTCTAATGAGATTATATAAGTTCACCATTCAGTTAAAAAATGAACGACCACTGGCTGATTACAATTCTTTAATAGCTCCTGTCTCCACCCCTTTGCCGGGTTACCTTCACGAGTGTCATCTGGGTAGCCGTGACCCTTCCCCGGAGCTACTCACTTGTCAGTGGCGCCCACCTGTCTGGGAGGTGAACGGAACAGCCTGGTGTGAAGACTTGTGTTGAGAACGAGGCGGCCGTAACAATCCGATGTCTGTGGAGTTACTCTAGAGAACGAACCACTATGTCATGAAGAAAGTAAAATACGGCGGGTAACTCACTCCTGTCCCACAGTCTGAAAGCAGTTCATGTATAGCTGAGGATTTATTTCTGTAACAGGATTTGTGATATTGACGCCGTGGTTGTGAGAGGTAGGATTGTATTATGATTGTTTCGTGAATAAGAAGACCGCAGTGCCGGTGTGATCGTCTGCCAGTGGGTGACAATATGTGAATAAGACGTCAGTTTATATCCTTATACGGCATTCGCAATCATGGAATGCGTTTTACTATTATTGCTGCAGCTGTTAACGCTGTGCACGGCATATGATGTTAGAATGGCAGTCACAGACCCAGTCGGAACTTTAGTTTTAAATGCAAGTCTTGGCCCCGGCTGGCTTTACACCTTAGAACACAGAGAGCTAACAACAACAGGTGGTTCGGATTTGATATCACTTCACCCCACTCGGGGAGAGCTGACTCTCAAGTCCAGCTTTAAGTGTGGTAAGATTTCACCCAATCCTTTCACCGTGCACGTCAAAGCAAGGACAGTTAACGAGCTTTCTACAAACTTTACTTATTTTCCAGTGAGAATTTATGTGCAAGAAAAAAATTGTTACATCAAATTCCGCAGGAAAGATCCCTGGTCTGAAATTAGTGAACAGTATATTGGGGTGTATGTTAATACAGGGTACCATACCTGCATACCAGCATACACCAAACTGTTAGATATGCATCAATACATTCCAAAGACATATTCAGATTGTTTACATGTGTTTGATACCAAAGCTTCGCAAAATAGAGACTTCATACTTGATCATCAGACCGGTGTGTTAAGAACTTCAAAATCTTTATGTATTTATAATGATTACAAAGTGATAGATTTGTTAGTTGAGTCACAGTGTTTCATGGATGGGACATTCAATCAACCGGTGAAAGTGGTTATATTTGGGTTTATGAAATCCAGATTTCATGCACTCCATTCCAACCGACATTCAAAACGTTTACGTCGTGCCACAACAAACACAACACCAAGGTTTGCTTCTCAACATTATGTGAAACATGTCCCCGAGGAAGCAAATTCAGGTTACATCGTGGATACGATCACCGCCACAGATCCTGACAAAGATCAAGCAGGGATACTGACTTACTCATTATTTGCCAATCGAGATGATCGGAGTCAGGATATGTTTACAATTGGACCAAACTCTGGACAAATCACAACAACGAAGAAACTTGACCGCGAAAGCATGGATACCCACTCGTTTCAAATTGTAGCTATTGACCATGGAACACCAAGACGCAGTGCTGTGACATACCTCACAATAAAGGTTGATGATGTTAATGACCATACCCCAGTGTTTGAGAATTCAGTTTACACGGCATCCATATCCGAAAGCACTGGCATAGGAAATACAATATTAACTGTGCGTGCTAGCGACCAGGACATTGGACCAAATGCTGATATATATTACAGTCTACTGAATCCAGGGGGACCCAACCAGGCATTCAGAGTGAATTCTCAGTATGGCAGCATCAGTACAAGAGAACGACTCGATCGTGAAAAAGTGGACAAATACGAGTTAAAGATCCTAGCTTATGATCAAGGTCCGGTTACAAGTCGGCGGAGTGCTACAGCCACTGTAAGAATAACTGTACTTGATGAGAATGATAACAGACCACAGTTCAGTAAAAAATCCTACATGTTTCAAGTTTCTGAAGAACTTGACACCAGCAGGCACCCGGTGATAGCAGAAATCAAGGCTAAAGATGCAGACAGTGGGCGAAACGGGATGGTCCGCTACAGCATCACAGGTGGAAATTCCATGGGCACATTTGCCATTGATTCGACATCCGGTCAGTTATCGGTGTTAAAGCCATTAGATTTTGAAAGTTACCGTAGTTACCGGTTAACTGTAAGGGCACAGGATGAGGGTTCACCTCAGAGAAGTAATATCACCACGGTTTTGATTAGCGTGCTAGATGTGAATGACCACACCCCAAGGTTCTACACACCTCTGTATCAGGAGTCTGTGTTGGAGGACGTGCCTATCGGTCACACAATAATCCGTGTTCAAGCTTACGATTCTGATTCCGGTAAAAACTCTGCCATTCAGTATAAAATCATTGATGCACCTGACAGAATGCCAATTACTGTAGAAAGGGACACTGGGCAGGTTGTAACGACAGCCAAGCTTGACCGAGAAAGAACACCAAGGTACACTTTTACCATCGAAGCAAAAGATCAAGGAGAACCACCAAAGTCTGCTACTACCACCGTGGAGGTTTCAGTTCGAGATGTCAATGACAACGCGCCAATATTTAGACCTAAAGAATATGATGTTGTGGTTTCGGAAGAGGATCCGCCAGGTACACCAGTTGCCACGGTAACAGCCAGAGATGCTGATGCTTTGGAATATGCAAGAATTACATACACAATTACATCTGGAAATATCCGTGGGGCATTCAACATCATCAGCCAGACAGGCCAGGGTCTTATTTCTATTGGGAGGCCACTGAACTATAAAGAACAGAGCAGATTTATACTGACAGTCACAGCAACAGACTCTGGTGGACTGTCTGACACTGCCACAGTTCTTGTCAATGTCACAGATGCTAACACATACAGTCCTTCCTTTCAAAACGCCCCTTATTCTCACAGGTTGCCTGAAAATACTCCAGTGGGGTCAAGTATATTTACAGTAAAAGCAGTGGATGGTGATATCGGAGAAAATGCAAGAATAACATACACCATCGATGATAACAATCTGTTCCAGATCAATGCTGTTACAGGTGTTATCTCTCTGAAAAAAGAACTTGACCGTGAGACCCAGGGGGTGCATACACTTGGCCTCCAGGCAACTGACCATGGCCGGCCAAGTAAAGCTGACTACACTGATATAGAGTTCTCAGTTTTAGACGTTAACGACAACCCGCCAGCATTTCTAAAAGATTCCTACGAAGGTGAGGTCTTTGAAGATGCGATAACAGGAACGTCTGTACTGGCTGTGTCTGCTACTGATAAGGACAGTGAGAAGAACGGGAGAATCTGGTTTAGCTTTGTGGATGGTAAGGATGGAGGAGGTCAGTTCAGCATTGATAAAGTCGCAGGAATCATTCGCGTTGATAAGACACTTGATCGTGAGACTGTAGCTAGGTATGAGCTGGCAGTAAGTGCACATGATTTTGGAACACCATCACTGTCAACTTCAGTGGATGTTGTTATTAACATTAAAGATATTAATGATGAAAGACCAAAATTTGAATCAAATCCAATCATACTTCATATTGATGAGAACAGCCCTATAGGATCTGTTGTTGGGATCATTTCAGCCAACGATCGTGATGAAGGTGTTAATGCTCTGGTTGAGTACAGTATATATGGCGGTCCAGATGCTGATTCATTCCAACTGACATTTGTAGAAGGAAAACCTGCAAAATTAACAAATCTGATAGAGCTGGATTTTGAGGGTGACAAGCAGGAATACACAATCTTGGTTAATGCACGTTCAAAACATCTGATCGATGGAACAACTGTGATTATTAAAGTGAAGGATGTTAATGATAACTTACCTGAGCTGAATGATTTTGTGATTGTATTCAATAACTTTGAGCGCCATTTCCCAACTGGAAATATAGGTCAGATTCCAGCATCAGACCCAGATATTAACGATGTGCTGACGTACAGTATAGTATCTGGTAATCAGGCCCAGTACCTACACCTAGATAGTACTAATGGATATGTGAGACTGGATACCGGATTGGATTCTAATGTGATGACCAATGCAACTCTCCAGGTGGCCGTGTCAGGTAAGATTTAATGAACATTGTTTTTAATTATTTGAAATAGAAAAAAAAGAAGAAAATATCCAAACAAAATCAATTCAGATATGATATATTTATATTTAAATATATATAAATATATATATTTATTTATTTGTCAACAGGTCATAAAAGGTACATATTCTACGAAAGCTTTAAAATGCATTTGGTTAACATATTCAAATTGTGCATTTCCTTACCATACATTACAATCATTATGCGATTTAATGGCTGAGCACGTTACTTTTTTCTAGTAAGGAAGCCATTTCATTTCATTACAAACACTGGCTGATTAAACTTGTGGGATTGTGGAGTCCCGGCGCCTCATAAGGTCATCAATACTGGCGTGTCAGTTGTGCGAGACGTTTGTGTGATTTTGGCTGAGGACTGGTGGGTTATGAGTCACAGGAGAGGTTCATGTAGGCAATTACTACTCATCCTCTGAATAATAGGTGTATCAAAACTGAGGTCTCCATAGAATTTGATTTCAAATTGCTTAGCTGTGTCTATATCAGTTATAACCACAGACAAGATCAATTCTTGGCATTTTTTTATCATTGTATTTCATAAACCTGCAGACCATATTGTTTATTGGTCAGAATTCTGCCTAATGACATAAATATAATAAGAGTTTTAAAAAAATCTTAATGAATTCATGTATCTTAGTTACAGGTTAGGATCTTCTTAAGGATAAATATATTTTAAATTTTAATAATTAAGCAAAATATGCAAATGATCTATGTAGAATAAAGGCTTTGTACATACATATGTAAATTGGCTTTGTATGTTCTTGAGGAGCCGTAGTTTGACTGGGTATCCATCTCTGGTATGATGAGAACATCTTAGATACCTGTACAATGCTTTTATTAAAGGCCATCTGTGGATTTCCTATCCTGAGGATACATTTGTCAGTTTTGTGTTAATTAAAGGTAACTTTACTAATTAATTCCCTGCAATCAGGATGTTAACCGGGAATTATATATAAAAATACAAACCAGCAAGTGCAGGTTTAATTAGTAATGCCTGTTGCACCATCCTCCTCTACAGGTGGTCTGTGACATGCCTTTCACAGTTTAAGTTATGCAATAATACATCAAAGACCATATAATGTGCCCCAGGTATACCAGGTAACTTTGAAGTAAACCTTTGTTGTAGCATCATTTAATGGCCTGTCCAGGCTTTATTTCCACTCCTCAATAATGTGTCTTTATGACAGCTATTAAGGAATGTATTGTGAGGTATTCCACAGACAGTGGATCTATAAAAATGCCATAAATATCTAGCCTTAATGATAGCTCATGTTGAGGGTAGGTATACATGGCTTGTTTTGAAGGTAGGAAAAAATAAAATGAATGTATGCATTGAGCTCTGCAAGTATTAAATAAGAGCATGGATGAATGGTTTGGTGTTCCAGCATTTGATGACTGTCTGCCTATTTTGTAGCCTTATGTAGTTTTGTCCCAAAATGTCTGATTTGAGCATTTATTTTCATGGTATGCACACTGAATTTTAGTTCAGTGCCAGGTTGTTAATCATAGTTTTAATTTTACTGTTTGGATGCCAGTATGGCCTCAGGGTGAAATAAATGCCCTTAACACACCTATATTGTCACCTTTTGTTGTCAGAGTCAGTACCTTTACAACCATAATAAAGCTCATTATAGACATATTGTGCTGTCCAAAATTAAACATCACTGGAATGTATCACACAGATCTCAAGATGTCAGCTGATGAAGGAGGGACTGGATGCCATTGATTGTTAGTAGTTTACAGGTGTCAGATGTTTATCTATATACAGGTGTACAGTCGGTGTATATAGGTCAGGGGAAGAATCAGAATCTGGGAAAATGCAGAATTTTCTTAGGAAAAATAAGATTCTCATTCTTCCCAGGAATATGCATTTCATACAACACAAATCTCTTTTGATTCTCACTTTTTACAGGACTGTTGAAAATTCTGGTTTTCCAAGGGAAACAGCTCAGGAATTATCTTTTTATAGACCTTATAAGAAACCCAGCTAATCATATCTAACACAGTTTGTAACATTAATATAACCATACCAGAGATTTTTAAATTAAATGTATTTTTTTATTCTGTTGCAAGTTTGTGTCAAGAAGCTATTACACTGTTTACAGCTATTTAATGATGGTACTAAAAATATTTTAAAATGATAAATTTAAGTTGAAAGTTAAAAGTTTACATGAAATATTTCCTGTTTTTCTGTAGACAAATAAAAATTCTCATTTTTCCCAGGTTTGAATTTAAAAATTACAGTCTTTCCTATATAGGAATCATGAGAATTCTCAGTCCTCCCAGGAGAGACTTGTATTCTCAGTTGGCCCAAGAAGAATTCTCATTTTTATAGGGTTCTCATTTAGCCAGGAAGAATGGAAATTGTCATTCTTTCCAGGAAGATATAAGATCCTCCCAGATTTTCTTTGTTCCCCTACACATAAACATAAATGGTGTCTTGGTAAAGCTTAGTTTGTAAGAAACCATGTGTAACTGACATTTCTTCACCTTTCATCTTGTTGATCTAGAAATTCTGAGCAATTGCTGTAAAATGCAAGCTCTTTGATTTAGTCATCTGTCATTAGCCTTAAAACAGTTTAAAAGCTTAGCTGGGTGACCGTTTCCTTATTCATGGCCTCTGGGCAGTTACACGTTTGAATGAAACCGCCAAGTCTGATTGCTCTCATTACCATCAGTGTTGACCTGGCTTTGTCTTGACCCCTTTGTACCTAAGTAAATATAAGTAACAGGTTAAAAGTCCAAGCAATTAAGCCCAGTAAGTGGTTGTACCACACAAACTTCAATGACCATGTGCACAGAGCTGTAGGTTGATTTGTTGACTATCAGAATTTATGAATGGTGACAACTGACTGAATAGTACTTGAAAGGTTAAACCTACTTTTTTTCTGGTCAAGATGCAGAGTATTTGGAACATTTATGAATATTCATGAAATAGCAAGATCAAGGGGCAATAGGTTTTCAGCCATCCTAATTATACACATGAATTCACATCCGCTCAGCTGGGCCAGGGATTAGATTTCTGAATTATTCAGCCGCATGCATATTTTGATTAGTTGTTAGCACATCAGAGATGCCAGCTGAATTCTGTATTTAACATTCTTTTGGGTGGCGAAATAAGAACATTTGATACCAGCAAAGTTATGTGTAGGAAATTAAACTAAACAAACTGTTGGAATTTCAACTAAAGCACCTTTGTAATACAAATATCGTTTTGTGTGTTTTTTTGATCATTTCCTGCCATTAATGTCAAGTCTTCATATGTTTTCCCATTGGTGACCTTCCAGTCAGCAAGTTTACTATAGTTCTAATTGTACACATAAATATCTTACTCCTAGCAGTTTTAAATTTGCACCCTGCCACATAGATTTGTTATACTGCAGGGGAGGATTCAGGATTTTGGAAAGGAGAGAGTCCAACCCAGGGAGACCAAAAGAAAACCTCAAAACAGGTCATCTGGTCTGGAATGGAGGGGTCCAGGTCACAAAAATTAGCTTGAAACCCTAAAAACAGGTTGTTGGTGCTCAAAAGGGGGGTGGTGGTGGGTAACTTGCTGGTTTTGCAAGATATTTAACTTTTACAACAAAACTTTATATTTTTATTTTTTAATAAAGTAGGGATATTTAAATTTTGTAATATAAATGAGTCCAAAAAATACAACTTTAAAAATAAACATGGTAGGCAACAATAACTTATTTGAAATGCAGACTTTGGACAATGGACTATGCTCGGTGCATAAATTCTCAAAAGTGAACACATTGTTTAGAGTCAGTTCTATGGAGATTAAATATCTGTAAATTGTGCAGGGGAACACAAGCAAAGTATTAATTAATTTCAGGCCATTTCTAGCATGCTTTATAATTCAGATTTATGTCCATGGGACATTGTTGCATGCTTACCAGTATAAGTTTTTGTTGTCCTGAACAATGTTGCGTGCACATCCTGCAGCATTATAATTTTATTTCCATTAAAAGTCAGCTTTGTTAATTTCTTGTGCTTGCATCAAATTACTCTGTCAGTTTGGTATTATTAATATATGACAAATGATATGTTCAGTTACCGCGGTTTTTGATCATTCAGATATCCCACTACCCACAAAGCAACTGATAAAAAAAAATCAAAGCGACAAAACGGAACTTAATTGTTAGCCCTACAGTGCCAGTAGGTAGTTCTTTGTTCAGGTCGCTGAGCCTGTGATACCTGAGTTGATTGGCACACCTGAGTGTTAACGATTCCGTCCAGGTAGAGGAGCTGTGGATGACTAAACGCTGATAAGCCAGGTGTGTTGTGAGACTGGCTGCTTGAGAACTCGTCAGATTTTAATGGTTATACCCAGGGATCAATCACTTCTGTTTTAGCTTTATTGGTAAAATTTTCACAAGTGTCTAATCCAGAGTTGTGGTTATCACTGACAGGTGAAGTAAAGACCATCGTTACAATGAGAGTCACTGAAGGACTTGCCTGATACAGATGCTATTAAGCAATTCTGCTGCTCAGTTGGGTTACTGTCTGGGGAAACTGCAGCAGTGAAAGATTCAAGTGGTGTTTCTGTAACAGCTGAAGTGCTGGTAATATTGTTCTCTCCAGCCACAGCTAGCTCTGTTAATCAAACACAGACCCAAGTTATTCTGAACCCTCAGTGTGTTCACTGAGGGGTATTGTTAACATCCCCAGGCCAACCGGGGTATATTTGCCATATATCCAGTATTCGTGATCATGGTCCACCCCAGAACCAGTCACATTTTCGTCAGTGTTTATATAGTTACTGGATCATATTCCCTCAAGTTAGATTACATCTCCAGAGAGTGCAATCTGGACAGTGTTGAACCTGTTTCCATTATTCAGCTTTAGGTGGCACTATTTTCCTGTTTTCGTTAAGTGGGTACCTCACGATTCCCCGAGCCATGGTTGAGTAAATACCAGCTGTATGGGGCTTATGAATACATTGATCTGAGTATGTCGGTCTCTGTAAACCATTGTAAATGTTGAGTCTCTGGATTAAAGCAGGTGTCTTGATACAGACAGGGATGTTTACTTTATTTACATGTAGCTGAATAACTAGGTTTTGCTAAACCAGAAAGCAAGTATACACCCCCTGGTTGTAAAATTTACTGTGAAGTCTGTATGTTATGTGGGGGTCAGTTAATACATAGGCTGAGGAACATCTTATAAAGTGGGGGGTGCACATGCGAGCGAAGTGAGTGTGAGGGTGCCCAGGCCTGAGGTGTCCCACTCACAGTGTGGAAAATTTTTTAAATTTAAGTGTAAGCTGAAGGAAAATTGAAGCACTTTTGACTTCAAATAATTTTAATAAACAGTTGTGAAAACAGACACAACAAGTGGTGTGATTGATACTGGGGGCTCAGCTACTGTGTGGCTGATGTGGGGCCAGCAAACTGCGGGTTTTTAGCACTGGACATGCTTACACCTGGACTTGAGGCTGATGTTAGTGTATCTTAAGTGACAGTAGCCTATTGCAAGTATTTTGAGCCCCCCTGAGCCCCCTCTGGGTCCAAAAGTGGGGTGGGATGGTGATTATGTAAGTGTCAGCAGAAAGAAACAGAATTAACCTTGGAATAAATCTCAGGAAAAGGTTATGGGAGAAAAAAATTTGGATTTTAAATAAAGAATTTTAAAGAATATGAATTTAAATTTATGAATTTGTGATAAATTTTCACAGTAAATCTGGACTAATCGCTGCAAGAAATTCCCTAATTAGATATCCCAGTTTAATAAAAAGAAAAAATAATTCTGCTAATTTGCTGCATGCATATTTTCAACATACAAGATTTTGTTAATTTTGTCACCATTTGACTGGATAAAGTTTTTCTTTGTAACACTAAAAATGTTCAAAGCATTTTTGTTGGAAAGACGTTTTAAAAAAAAATGCCTTGTAAAGAAATAAATATTCTTGTGATTTCAGTGGTACTACTTGTCTGAGTGATTTGTAAGAGGATGTGTAAAGGAGCAGGTTTTTATAATTATAATATTTTTGTCATCATTTTGGAGTATTCCATTTATATCATAGTTTCTTTTCCATCTCTTTGCTGCTGATAGTCCTTGCATCTCTGCGTGATATTTAACCCTCTTACCTGCTATGTGATAAATGTATAAGAGTGAAGTGCAATGATGAGTGGAGCTTTAGTCTGCAAGATGAAGAGTGATAAGACACCACTGTCCCCATATCATAAGGCTCTGTGGTGGGATAGCTTCAGACAGACTGCGTGACATGCTGATCAGCATAATGATAGCCTGCTGGCAGTATCGATGAAAGCCAGCCACTGAGACCCTCATTCCTAAGAAATGGAGCCGATCTCCTAGCCTTCTGCCAGTGCTGTGAAGAGGCTGACAAGCAGAGAACATTATGGCTGTGCCAATATGGATGACATATTCCACTCTCCACTCATATTGCACCCATTGTTTGACCCATGCAGCCCTTTACATAAATGGAAACCAAGATCATTTTTTATTTTGATATCAGCAGACATACTTCAGCTGAACATGAAATAGACTATCATGTATGAATTTCCTCAGTCTTTCCTTGTCTGTTTTGTTGTCACATCAACTGTCACTCCAGGCATGCTTATTTGATCTCTGTACTTCTGTTCCTGAAAATTATAATTTTTTTCTTGCCCTTCTCCTTTTGCCTCTTTTTATGCTGACTGATAATTTACCTTTGTCAAAAGGTACAAGGTCCTAACCGGCCATACAAATTAGGTCTAATCATTTAAAAACTGCTAAATTAAATGCTTCATTAAAGTTCGACAAATTAATTCAAACCTGTTTCATGTTTTTAAATTTGTTCCTGAAATAATGCTAATTGCAGGTCCTTTGCTGGTTGTAGAAAAAATAAATAATGTATTATGGGTGTAGGAATTTGGTTCCAGGGACCATCTGTGAATTCTAGACTCCTTCCTATACCATACATGATGAGTCATGAATGAAATCTTGTAAATGTTCCACATATATACCACTGGTTCTTTGTAGATATATCCATGTTCATGTTGTATGAATATTCATTTCATGAAACTGTCTCTGAATGACCAGGTAGTACCCAGTTTTACATACATCTTCCTTCCTGAAACTAAAGATAAATTGCCTGCAGAAAAACTGATTCTCTTAGATGTGTATTTTAACAAATTTGTGTCACTTTAGGGAAAGTTTATGTCCTTGTGATTGCTTATTCAGCCTTTTATTTGAGCCTCTACCCCCAGGTCCTGTCATTATATGCTTCACTTAAGATATTAACATGTATATAAGTTTGTGTACGCCCAAGTAATCTGATACCTGTGTTATCAGGGAGTAACATAGTCTTTAGGTATGGGGAATCATAAATCGTGTAAACTGGTAGCATTAGTTCATGAACTCGCTAAGTTAGAAAAAATCCTGGTGATTTATGAAGTGGCGTTTACACAGGAGTACCATGGAATTCCCAAAATGATCGTAACGCGTTGACGATCACAGGCTATTTACCTAATGTTACTGACTCCCAGGGGTTTGTGTAATGTACATTACTGTAAAGCTAGTGTGTGTTATAACCGGCTATTAGTACATTGTCCTACCGACTATTTCAGCATTCAAATTTGACGTCTGTTTCCTTGTGAAGACTCTTGACCTAAATTATCAAGATAAGGCAGGTGCAAGTGACTTGATCACTGATACAGTAGCATGCAATGGTTGTGTTTTGAGCACACGAGCCTGTATTGGAAGCCATTAAGTCGGTTAGATCAGACTGGGTATCCTGGCATTAAAAGAAATAAAAAGTCAAATTCTCTCTGTTGTTTTCACTTTTGGGTTTATAGTTGTTGATGCAAGGTGATCCTACTCTGTAGGGGGTCATCCCCAGGCTATTAACAGCTGTCACTCAGTCGGTCACATTGTCAACACTGACACATACTTTAACATACTATTATCTTTCTTATGATCAAAAGTGTTTATGACCAGCCATTTTTATGCTCTTTTAGTTGCTTTCCGTATAAAAAGTGACACAAACTGTTTATGTGTGCTCTGTTGAGGAATTTTTGTGTTTGTGTGTTGGAACATGAAAGAGGATACAGTATCCGAGGCTACTCCTCCCAGAACGCACTCCTTGAAATATGAGGCACGGCTGGTGATACTGGTCCAGGCATGCTTAATGAACTTGGGAGAAAACATACCCTCATATTATATGAATATTCCTGTCATGATGGTTACAAACAGGAACCAATCATTTTGGGCATGCTGTTTGAAAAAAGATCAAAACTTTTGCCCTCTTCATTTTAAATATTTTACTTGGAAAAGGGGTATGCCATTTATATGTAGTTTTTGTAACAGATTCTTTTAATACAGTACAAAGACATTACTGGGGGTTATTGCACACAGGTATTTTTTGACAAAAAGAGCCTAAATTAATAAATGCAACATGACAAAATGTAATATGTCCATTAAAGGTCCAGACCAGTCCACCCCCTGGTGGTCTGGTGCTATATGGTAGCGGTTCTGTCCTGGTCTGGTCAAGCTGTTGGTGGTCAGGTCCAGTAGGTGGACTGGTCCAAGCAGTCTGGTCCATTTATAGAAAACAATAAAAAAATTATTATTATTATTTTTATTTCTATGATTATTTAAATTGTATGCTTGTTTGTAAATGCTCTTTCACTCTACATAATTTTTCATTTATTTTTCAAAAATATTAAACAACCAATAAACACACAGCAGATGGTGCCAGATATTTATAATGTTAACTTGTAATAACCAACAGTGTGAATCGCAAGACATGAGTTTGATTTATAATTTAAATGATTGAACTTAGTGTCATTAACACTTGTGATATTATGCATATCTTTATACACAAGGTAAATAATATGCTATCATATATAAATTTGAAACCCATTATTCAACCATCTATTATTCCTCATCTGATCAGAAAAGGATTGTAAGTAAAGAAAACTGCAGGGCCAGTGCGGGCTGAAACAGATGTCAGCATTTGGAAGCAGGTTGATTTACCTTTTGTTGGTTGCTTGTGTTTTGGACATTTATTATAACTTGTATTATTATGTGTATCTGTGATGCGTATCAATTTACCATAAACCTTAGAATTAATGCAGGCAGAGTGTTCTGGTCCAGGGAAAAGTGGTCTGGTATTTTATGTGAGAGGTCCGGTCTAGCCCAAAATTGTGGTCTGTATTGGTCCAAGTGGTCTGGTCTGCACCTCTAATGTCCATATTCTTCTTGAATTAAAAACCATTTATACTGTGTAGGGAATCTAATGCTCTACCGTACCAGAGATAGAGGAATGTATAGATCTGTACATTCAGTAAGGAATGTATCTGTCAGCAGCTGAAATGAGTTTATTAAGTGCAGTGCACATGTTAAAATCTCCTAGTGTTGACTGAGACTGGTTGATTTATTTTTTAATTGTTTTTTTTGTCCTTTATTATGTCCCAAGGTATTTGTTAAAGTTATTGAAGTAATCTTTGATGACAGGTTGAATGACATGCCTGTTATGTTTATTTGATATTATAATTCATGCTGATATAAAAAAGATAATAAATGCATTCATATTATTTCAGATGGACTGAATGTGGTGAAGGCCTCTTGTAAGTTGATTGTTCGCCTCATAACAGAAGACATGCTGTTTAATAGCATCACTGTACGACTAAACAACATCGATCAAACAGCATTCCTTTCATCACTCTACAATCGTTTCACTCGCGCTGTTGCAAGCGTCATACCAACTCTGCCAGAGAATGTCATCATCATCAACATCCAAGATGATACTGACGTGAAATCCAGGATACTTAATGTTAGTTTCTCTGTCCGTAAAATGGTCAAGGACAACCAGGATGTGTTTTATATCCCACAATTCCTGAGAGAACGAGTTTATCTACTCAGAAAACAACTGGCACTTGTTTCGACTCTTGAGGTAAGTACAAACAATTTGTATAAGTATTATTTGTTTCATATTCTTCTTTTAAAGATGTTTCTGCTTTTTTTGGCAGTATCAGACAAGTTCTTAATATTATGAATATACACCTCATATAACCCTTCAACCAACCAGTTTTATGGAGTAAGTATGACTTGGGTTTTAAGCTGACAATGGAGAGGAGTCAGACCTGTTAGTCTACATTTCATTGGACAACCTGAAATGTCTGTATTAGAGAGGTGTCTGTAATAAGAAGGTTCCCTTAAAAGGAGGTTTACTGTATATATAGAAGAAAATCTTAATTATAGTATTGTTTTGTATATTTATAAGAATAAAATAAAACTTTAAAGATACAAGCTAAATAACAATTTACATTACATATGAACTGTTTCAAAAATTTAATCAAATATTTTATAAAATTTTAAAAGGCCAGGTAAAAAAAAAAAAATTCAGGAATTTAGTTCAGCAGAGGTTTGGGTCAGTGTGTCAATTAAAGATCATTCTTAGGACTGAACTGACACTCAGAGGCATTTATAGCCGTCTTTCTTTGAACGTGCCTCTGTACAGACATACAACCAGGCACTAACCAAGTCAGACGTGTATGTGTCTGATTACATGCACAAGTTCTCACTCAACTGTGGGCATATTATTAAGTTCGTTTTTGTACTTGGTATTCATTTGGACTGGTATGACAATGATATGCTCAGGAGTGACTTGGTGCTTCACTGTTGTAGGCCAGGAGAACTGGGACAACTGCACATTAGCTGTGGTTCCACTGATTTTAGAATGCAGCTTAAAAAATGAGTTCTCATGTTATCAAGAACAGCTGGTATTGACATTGTTATGTGTGTGTGGTGATTTAATAGTTTTGCTTTTTGAAATAGTAGGTCATTAATGTTATAGTTGTATTAATAGTCTGTTTATTGACCTGCAAGGACACGGCTTCTCTCATGAAGCAAACTTGCCAACAGTCTGACTTTTGTGTAAACAAAGACCAACACCACAGCAATTAATATATTATAACCCTCGTTTGACATTTTATAAAATTATCAACTAACATCTGAAAGAAATTATGTAAATCAATCAAAATGAATATAATATACCAGTTTTTATCAAGAATACTTTGAAATGTTACTTCATATAATTATCCAAGGGGAATTTTAAACTAGTTTTGATCAACAACCACTCTGAAATTTTCTTCATATCACCATATAAGGAACAGTTTTGGAATAAGTTAACATGAATTGAAATTAATGATTCACAAATTAATCAATCAAAGGCCAATATAAGCTATATGTTAAAATTCTGTGTGAGACCAGTTCTTACATCTGATGGTGCCTGGAGTTAGCCTTGAAACTTCACTGGAAGGATAATAGTTGATTTGACTAGTGCTATTTCCTGTTATGTAGTTTGTTATCGATCACTTTTGTAACCTTGAAACAGTATTTGTAAATCAATAGTTTCCTGGTTGTCAACACTGGCAGAATTTCAGTATAATGGCTGCCATTTTGTTGTCAGAATGTGAATGTGAAACGAGTGCAGCCTTGGCCTTTTGGAACAATTTGGGAAATTCAATGAAAGTACAATGCTCTAATTACATGTCGGCAGACTGCATGCAGTAATCCTGCCATTTAAAGTATCGTTCAGTGTTGTATCAGGTTCTGGACAGATTGTTGGCCATTGACGATCGGCAGTGTCATACAAAGCTTGATAACAGGCAGCCAGTGTCCAATCATAGTGCAGCAGTTCCTTTTCTTTGGTGGTCGTCCTGAACACTCTCATAAGCTTGATAGTAAAAGCCTTTGACGCCTAATGCAGCATGGTCTAAATGCTTCACTTGTTGCCGATTTGTTATGGCTTGAATAGCTTGTTCCACAAGTCTGGAACATATGGAGCCGAGTTTTATTGTCCTGGACGGGGTGCTGGCAAATGAATATTTAGTATTTCAGTTTGCTCACTCAAGCCTGTTCCTTGTATCCTGACCTAGGACTCTATGACAAGGTTATTTTATTGTGCAGCCAACTTTTTCCACCTCTAAGTCTGCTTATGACGGGGTGAAATTTTTCACTCAACAACTGTGCATATGTGGTGTTATGTACTGCTTTGGATCATGTTACGTCCAAATTGAGTTTAAAGAGACAACAACACCCAGAGTCTGTTGATTAGCTCATGGGAGGTTAAGTTAGACCACTCTGTACACTGTTCTGTGTCATTTGAAACCCGCAGATTCGTGTAACGGAAAACATGTGGAAGGACCCGTCAGATAAACTCACAAGTTTGATGTATGTTCAGTGTTATTAGATTATGTATAAAAATATGTAGTACCAGCTTCTTGAGTTAAGTGGTTTATTGCTTTATTTGATAAAAAAATATTAGCTGGAAGGAGGGGCTAACAGGCACCAGACAGAAATGTTTGTTGAGGTATTCAGCTTGAGGAGTAAGGCACTCATACATTCGTTAGTCTGCAATGTAAGATAAGATATATCAAAGAATTAAAGCAGTAAGTTCAAACTTTTGGAGGCAGCCTCACTATTGGACTAATGGTTACAGTACTGGGGTGTGCTTGTCAAGTGATGCTTGTTTTAAGGGGGTTTAGGTAAATTTATGGGAAGTTTACATTATTTTGTAGTATAGCTGTGATAAGGGACTATTGTATGTTGACAGACTTAAGTGGCTTTCTCACCATATAGCCCCCAGCCATAATGGATTGGTGCAGCCTCCATGCAGATAGTGTCTGCCTCCAGTGTTTCTAGCTATAAGAAATCAAACACATCTGCTTGGAGACCAATAGGGGAAAAGTAACCCTAAAAATCACTTTGGATTATATTAATAAAATGTATTCAGGTAGGTCTATATGATGAGTAAAGTATTTCCCAAGCACAATATAATTTCAAACCCCATGGTGTAGAAATACATCTTTGATTGTTTATAAGGGAAAGCATATAAAAATAAATATGCTTTTTGATTGCTTATGTTACAATTCTCATTCCCTTTGATGTATATTAAGCATTTCAGTATTCGATTTATTTGATATGTCAATAATGTATTTTATACTTTTAGGCATGGATAATGTAAGGGCACTTATATGTTATTTTAAACTCACACATAGGGCATTGTTATAAATAGAATATATGGATATATATGTCGAGGGAAGAATGAGAATCTGGGAAGATCCGGAATCCTCCCAGGAAAAATGAGAATTCTGATTTTTCCCGGGAAAAATGAGAATTCTAATTTGTCCTGGGAAAAATGGGAATTCCCATTTCATACTATGATTTGATTCTCATTTTTTCAGAATTCTTATTTTTCCCAGCCAGCTCCAATTTGTTAAATGATATCCTTTTAATAGTTATGGTGAGTTAAGTTTGCATATTTAACTACGGTATTATAACCAAACTTTAATGTTATTAAATGACCATTGCTAAAAGAACTAACATTTTTTGTCATGAAAAAAAGTAGAAAACACATTATGACAACAACCTTTGATCGCACTGCATAACAATCAATACTGATTGATGTTAAATGATAAAAGGGGTCAGATCAACAAACAGTATCATAATACTTTGTGTCAACAAGTGTAGTTATTCCTAAGCCCTTTAAACATCCTTTTTTTTTAATTCTATGAACCTCATCTCAGAAACCTGACCTAGCTATGATTATAATATTATAACAAAAAATGAACGAACTTGTTATATATACATATATATATATTTATATAACACTTTTTGTCTGCTTCATATTTTATTCACATATTTCTATTTTGTGTGAGTGTACTATTTATTTCTTTTTTAACACTTGAACAATTCAGAATTAATGTGAAAAAAAGATGATCAAAGTTTCTTTCTGAAACAAGACATAAGTATGAATAAAATTAAAAGAGTTAAGTTGGCATCAATAATTCCCATTTGTCCCGGGAAGAATGAGAATTCTCATTTTTCCCAGGTTTGAATTTCAAAACTGAATTCCAATCTCTCCTGGGAAAAATGAGAATTCTCAATTTTCCCGGGAGAGACTGGAATTCTCATTTGTCCCAGGAAGAATGAGAATTCTCATTCTTCCCTCTCATTCTTCCCGGGAAGAATGGAAATCCCTTCATATCTTCTCTGGATTCTCATTTTTCCCGGGAAAAATTAGAATTCTGATTTTTCCCGGAAGGATTCTGGATCTTCCCAGATTCTCATTCTTCCCTCGAAATATATATGGATGGAAAATTTTGTTTAAAAAAAATTTGAAAGTTAAATACTAGGCATATTTAATGTTTATTGAAGACCCTTAAAAGATAAAATTATATTCTTGATTAAAACTTTTAAGAGCTATCGTATAATCCAGGAAGATTTCATGTTATAGGTTTTTACTTTGGTACACAATGAATCTACTTAATATATGTATGTTTAAACATTTGCACTGCCATATATAGCTTCATCAAAATTAGTCAAGATCAAAGTCAGCAGGAAGTTATGTCTTAAATCTTTATTGGTCAGTGTAGAAATGTGCTACACCATAGAGTGTTGTGTATGTTATTAATCACGTGGGTCCTGCTGAGTTTAAAGAAATCTCAATAATCTAATTATTTCAATTAAGCTGATTTAAGCTGGCTAAGGGGCATTTGTTATGGTTAACACCTGTAGTTGATTGGGTCTTTCTCACTGGAGTCCAGTGCCTAATCTGGTACAGATATAACTACTTTTTATGATATCTGAGTAATGGTTAAATGAATAGCTCTCAGGCAAATAATGCATGTGTGAAGTTTGAATTGTGAGATATACACACAACTAGTTGGTTTTGTCCCCAGGGCCATTTATTTAATATAATGTACTTTTAAAATTGGTTACACAGGGTTCCCAGGGGGCTTTAAAAAGTCTTATTTATCATTTTGCATTTTAAGGCCTTGAAAAGTCTTGAAAATGCCAGGAATCCTGACATAGGTCTTAAAAAGGTGTTAAATTTGATTTTACCCATCCTGATATCATAAAAGTGTACAAACAGTTTGGTAATCGAACGAAAGCTTGAGACAGTTTGAGGGAAGTTGCCGCGGTTTCTTGTCAAAGAAAGATCTCCATAGATTCTAAGTACTCCTCCGCTAATAAATGAAGGCTCTATAAACATCAGGTCTTCAATAGTTTTAAAGCACGGTAGGGCCATTAAAGAATTCTATGTATAAAATGGTGTTAAATTTTCTGTCAGCTGTCTTAAAAAGTCTTAAATTTGCTTTGCCAAGAGTTGCAGGAACCCTGTTACAGTGTATGTCTTCATGTTGATTGGGGTGGTGATATGAGAATAACTGTACACCTGTCACAGCAGGGGATCTCCCCCAGTGACTGTAACAAATCAGAAACCCTGGCATAGCTGACTTCCAGTGACCTGGAGTGGGACCCTGCATCTGTAATCAAAGCAAGTGACTACAGAAAAAAAAATCAATAACTAGCTTAATTTTCAAGCTTTTATTTTCAAATTTCAGATTTAGACAAACTAAATATTTATGTTTACATGCTGTGAAAATTAAATCAATGGTGCTTACAGGAAAAAAACGTGCCATGGTCAAAGTTGGGCAAAATTTAAGGTGCTGATTTTTTTTTTATGCTAATAACTTAAAAAATTTACAAAATTCAGATCTAATTTTGGGTAAACAATTGAATCTTAATTAAACATAGTTATATATTTGAGAAAATAGACTCTAGTTTCAAAATTTTTCATGTTAAGTGAGTTTCCTGATTTTTTACAAAGTCCATTATGTCTGGGCCCATAACTTATAGAATTTATACTTTACAGACTTAATTTCTGGCATGTACATAGGAACTATATAGAGGAATATTTATGGTAAATATGAAGAAAACCAGATGAGTGGTTTTGATATTAGGCAGTCCTGAAGTGTGAAAATAGGATTTTAATAAAAAATTGAGGTTTTTCTTTAATTTCTCAAAGGAACGAAGTCGCAAAGACCCAGTTTTCGGCTTGGTACGAGATCTTGGGGACATCTAACATAATGCTGAATTTTGGATTCCTAGGTCTTACGGTTTCAAAACGTGCCACATCTACGGACGGACGGACGGACGGACGGACGGATGGACAGACGGACGGACGACGGACAATGGACCACGACTATAGCTCAGATGACTTATAGTCAGCTGAGCTAAAAATATATATATTAATCATGCCGTCTGGGTTCCTTACATGTTGGGCTTGCGGAAATAGAGCTTTCCCAAACGGATGGACAGACGGACGGACGACGGACAATGGACCACGACTATAGCTCAGATGACTTATAGTCAGCTGAGCTAAAAATATATATATTAATCATGCCGTCTGGGTTCCTACATGTTGGGCTTGCGGAAATAGAGCTTTCCCAAACCAGTAGTAAAGGATTAATCACTAAAAGTTTTCCACATGAATAAAAAGCCAACTGTTGTATATTTTTTTAAATACTTTGAGAATCCCCCTTACCAGGTGTCTAAAGTAATGCACTGTGGAACAGTTAACTGAAGTAATATATTGCTATTCCTCTTGTGGGTATATAAGTGACTCTCCGCCACAACTTGGGATTACATGCTGTGTCCATTGTTTTATCACAGATCTCAGGCACTTAATGGTAAAGTACGCAGAAACGAAACACAGTGTGCACTTCAGTCAAATAAACACAGACTTGAAGGGGAGGTTAAAGGAACAGCCTGCTCAAGTGGATTTTATAGAGCAAGTGGTTTATCTAGGAAGAAATAGCACTCCTCCTGTGTCGTGTAGTGTAGGATTTAAACGCTGGAACAAGGGTCAGTGGGTATAGTGATAGATAATGTCAGGGCTAATCCTTTTTAGACAACAAGACAGCTGTTAAAATAGAAAATGTGGAATTTATCACTGGAGAGAAGGCTAATTCTTTTAATATGTAAACAATCAGATTAGTTAAAACAAAAAATATTTGAGTGGCAATGATTAAGCTTAGAATACAGGTGATATGTTCACAACCTGTGACACTGAACTGATATACTAAGGACTAGATCTGTTTAGACTGGCAGGAAATCATTATTCAGTCATGGTAAATAGTAATCATACTGATGGACCTGACACAGGGCTTTTATTCCTAGGATCTTTACATCTGTTACCATAAAGATGCCATCCAGTGCCACTACAGTGATTGCAACAAATCAACTCCTTGGCACTTGTCTTTTATTATACAAGATGAATTTTATTCTAAAGGAAGCAGGTTTATACTTCAGAAAACCGAAGGGGGTTGGCAGGTTATTGGACTGTTGGAAAGAAGCTTCCTTTTTCTAAATAATCCTAAAATAGACCTAATGAAGTATAAATAAACTGTGGTAATTACCAATTGTTAGAAGACAGTCACACTTGGATAGTTTAGCAGATGGTCATATGGCAGTTGTCCCCCCGGGGGCTGATGTTGAGGTGCAATAGAGTAAAAAGAAGACCCCTGCAGGTTAAACACTGATCATCTAATCCTGATTACTGAAACATACTGAATAATAAAAATTTCAAAGGATTACTGATTTACTGAATATCATTGTAAAAGTGATAATTTCCTCTTAAAGAAAACAGGCGTTTTAAACAGTGAAGTATATATGAGCACTGTAATAATTTAAAGTATTACTGCGAAAGGTTTAATTCTATAGGATAACAATTTGCCATTTCTTAAGAGAACTTTTTCATAATATATATCTGTCACTGTGTATTTATTTATTAATTTCTTAAGGGTTGAAGGTTTCTTAATTTTTTGACCATGCACAGCATAAGTTGAAGATGTGCATTTCAAAATAATTTGAAAATCAAATGTGCAAGTGTATGTTACTTTCAAAGGTTTCATGTAATATTTAGTATCATTATCAAAAGTGATTGTAAATAATTCTTTAAATTACAAAGCGATCAGCCAATGCCTGGATTTGCATCCAAAAATCCACCAAAAATTTGAACAATATTCTCCACAAAATATAATCATGGCTCACCCTTCCACCTATTTCATTAAAATTCAGTATGGACATTGTGGACAGTTTGGAGATGTTGTTTGGATAATGGAAGTAACATTGAACAGACAAAATCAGAGGATCAGGCTTGATATGCATTCAGATTTGCTGTTAAATTTAATTGATCCATCATGCAAAATTATTGTCTACCAAGAAATTAGAGCTGATGGGACATAAACCACCTGTTTATGCATTCTTATGAAATCCATCATCAAATTACAGTGGGACATATCTTAGTTTCATACAAGAAGATCTTGTTGTCATCTTAACAGTTGTCACTTTTGTCCCATCCCATGCATTGCCATGGTGATAAAAGATGATGTATTCCTACTCTCTCTAATATTAGAGCGGCTTGGATGCCATGACAGCGCAGAGAGAAATTGGAGAAGCCGAACATTATGTCCACATGATCAGTTCTTCTGCTCAGCCTGATGGGAATGGACTAGTGATGTATTACGATTAATGAAAGCCTGCAGATGGGGGCTCGTTACAGAAAGAGTGCTCACAGTATCGGACAGTAAAGGCAGCGAGCATGTGTGTAATGCTGTTACTATGGAAACAAATATTGCAAGTTAAAGGGTCACTTTATGTGACTTTAATTGTTACATGTTTTTAAACCTGTGGAGTGACATTGCTCTGCCATTGTCACCTGTGTGTGGTTAGGTTCAGGTCGCACAGACCCGCTATTTATGTGTCAACAACCTGCGGAGCCAGGGATAATTGTATTAGCTGATGGCAACACAATCCCAGCAGAAACCAGAATAACAAAGGCCAGAGAGTGGCCTGCTCATGCAGGTTTCTGTAATTTAATCTCCTGATGCTCAATCTTATAAAACTGTTTTCTTGACCTGTTACTGGCAGAAATACAACAGTTCCCAGACACTTAAGTGCCTGTTTTATCTTTTGTGAGACATTTTGTGTCAGCTATGGTGAAAACATGAAAGTTCCCACTTAAATTGAATGCATCCATAATAAACAGCAACTGTACCACTTACTTGATGAGAAATTTCTGTTACTTTATTTTCACACTTTATTTGACTTAAAATTCAACACAGATGTGAGGATAAAAAAGTCATTTGTAATATAGAAATTAGCTTTAAAAAATAAATAATGACATTTTGAAATTGCTTGTTATATACAATGAAAGTTTGTTAAAATCTGTTCTGTTATGTTATAACACTGGCAAGTAAACTTGGCACATACAAAAGGGTTCAAAGGTTAACACAGAAGGATATTGTGGTGAACTGTAGTATACATCACAGAAATCTTCATATTAAATTTGATCATAAGTTTTAATTCAGTTTCAGGGGCTACTTGGTACTTGTTCTGGTACCTGCTGTAGTTATTTTGATATTAAAAATGAATGTAATTATTTATAAAAAAAATGAATGTAATTATTTTCTAAATATGCATGTTTACCGAGGTCCTTAAATAGTGTTGTTTTGGTGTGATGGAAGCCAAGATAGCTAAAAATGGGTCCTTCTTTGGAGTAAGACAACGTTTGCGACAGTAAGACAATATTTTCTTTATCTAGCTCTTTAGAGCTAGGTAAATAATTTAAAAAGGGAATATGTAATTAAAGAAAATATTTAATGGAAGGAATATATATAAATATAAACTACTTCATTAGGAGAATAGGCCATATTAATAGCACTGTGAAAGTGATTTCTGCAGAAAAAAATATTAAGACTGACCCCTTCTTTCAGGTGATGACCTTGCTTTAGTCGGCCTAGTATTTACTAGGACAAGTTATAAATGAGGCAGTGTTTTAACCCGACTATCACTCATTCATTTATGACAAAATATTGGCTTGTGTGGACCACACAGCCAGGCTTTGGTGTCTGGCATTCAAATGGTTCATCCCGGGAGAAAAACTCACTTATTGTTTAATTCATGTGCCTCGTAAATTTGCCATTGTTGACAATACACAGGATGTCAAGTCTGGTTCTGACATGCGAATTGCAGATATTGTCACAGACACATATATGCTTAATGACCCAGCATCTCACGGATATCTCAGGGTTTTATCTAAATAAAATAATTTTATTACACGACCAGCAGCAGATATTGTCACATGAACATGTGTGACATGAGCCAGTGCTAATGGAAATTCAATCTAATATTCTGTTATGATACATATATATTAGCAGTAATGTTAATATAATGAACATCAGCGCTGCCCTGAACAGAACATAAAATTAGCAGAGACTGTATCAGTTGTATTAATATTTTATTGAATCAATAGTATAGGGACTGTGTATTGAAGGGAAGTGAAGTCAATATAATATTTGAGTAATGAAGTCAATACGAAGTCCTTAGGGCCACAAATATGGCCATATTTGGATATGCCAAGCTCCAGTCCCTGCAGCGCTGGATGTTATTGTCTGACTGGAACTTTTTGATGATCTGGTAGCTCTATTGATATACCACACAGGGAATTTTTTCCCCTAGAAACCCATATCAGATGGATATGAGATTAGTTCCTGGCTTTTATGTTTGCCAAACAAGCAGGGACTTCCACTAAGGAAACAAATGATTGCAATCAGTGTAAAATACTGTGGCAATATTTTGTTACTTTACAATGTTATCAATTATACGATCCAACGGGGAAATGCAGCATTTGTATGATATTGCTTTGGAAAGATGCATTTGTGATTGTCATATTTAAACCCTGCCAGATAACAGGAGTAAAATAATTTCTTAAACTAGATAAGGATTTTTTTTTTTTGTATTTTACACATTTTTTTTAACTAGAAATCAAAACTTCCGTGGGTAGATAACTGTAGACAAGATGTTTACAAACATTTTCTAGAAATGGGTGTTTGTTGACAATTTGCCTCATCATGTATTTATAATATGTACTTGTGAAAAAAATAAACTAAAGTGAAAATGTTATCTAATACTCACATGATGTGCTGGTTATGTAATCAATAGGGGTGTGTAAATTGCTTGAAATATGAAACACCAAATCCATGAACCTGACAGTTCCACTAGAACACCCTAAAGGGAATTTACTCAGGCCTTTAATTACACCTTCTAAAATTAGATACATTGCACTAAAATGTTTCAGGTATGCTGGTAGAGCTCTTTTTTCCCTCTAAATTGCAATTGATTCATAGGCCAGTGGTGCTATTTAGTGCACACACCTGTGCCAGGTATCCAGGTAAATCGTTAACATTCCTCTGGGAGTCATAAAGATCGGGGACTTTTCACTGGTTTAAATTAGACCCCAAGTGGCCGTATTGAACTGGCTTTTGCCACTGACCAGTCAGAAACATTCCATTTGGGGGTTACTACATCACTAATACTGCTAAATTGTTGGCATCTGAGGGCAAGGGGGGTAAATTACCCCAATCACTTGGGTAGGGTGAATAAGATTGTCACTCAGGGGTGTCACCAGGGGTATCATCAATAACAGACCTGCTTACCCTCTGTGGCTGACACCTGATGGGTTGTAGGGGCCTTTGATATGCTGATGGCATCTGTTGACAGGACTGGCGTTGAACTGTATGGAGGACCCCTATGTGGGGAGGACAGGTACACACAGTGAGAGATCAGGTGTGCAATTAGTGACTATTGTGTATCAGGTAAATGAATTCAGTGAGGGGTAATGCAAATACTGGCCAGGGTTATGAAGCTAGGGATGCCATCTACCAGTGCAGGTGATCTTGGTGACCAAGGGTTCAGGAATTCCTTATGTCTTAATAAGAGACATGGCGGGTTGACTGGGGTTCATTGTAATACAGATAATGACGGGCCGGTAATGATGTAGATCACAAGGGGTGGGGTGTTTGTTGGTTTTACCTGACAATCAGTTCAACAAGCTCTGCTCTGTCACTGTCATTCAGTACCACAGCCTTGAAATCTGTCCTTGTCAGAAAATAATTTTAGTTAATTTTACCAAAATATAATTGACAAAATTTTATTAGATATGACAGTATGTTAGTTATTCTTGACATTTGAACATGTTTGTGAGAAAACACTCAAAAATAACTAAAATTAAAGCCATCTTAAAGCAGTCAAAGGTTGTTTTGAATATTTTGTGACAATTTAATTTTCAACCATCAACCTGGTATTGTATGCCCTTGATATACCAGTGTTTCAGTGAAACTGTTATAATTGCATTGCATTGATCGCACCACATTTCATAACATTATGAAATAACAGTATTTAGGTAGATTGTTACTTAACTCCATACATCTTTCCACTAGTAGTGTTCTAAACTGTCTGCCTGTAACAAAGCTGTAGCCCTGCTCTCCTTTGTAAGGACATAGTTAAGTGGTTGAGGTGTGGCACTATGGAAAATGAAGTCCTTCATTTGAACCCCGTCACAGCCTCAAAAAAGACAAAATTTTGAAATCTAATGTCTTAATGATAGGTTATGACTGATGGGTTATTTCTAGCCTTGTGCATATAAAACCTGAAATCCAGAAGGCTCAATATTTATAATACATAGTCATATTAGAAGGTTCACTTCATCCTCATTAAATTGACCATCATGCCAAAATCAGGCCATAGGCCTTTAAAAAAAACATGCACCCTTATTAAACATCTAACACCAGGTCAGTATGTCTCATTTTAATTACAAATGCATTCTTCTAAAGTGGAGAGTATATATATACAGTTAAACCTGCCTCTGTCAAGCAACCACCTCTTCATGACATAACTAGTGTCAATATTTGATTTAACCTCTTTCAGTCTTGAAATATATCACATTGATCTGCAGACACAGTCCCTGTTGCATTGTGTATGAAAACCTGTGTATAAAGAGTGATAAATATTTAATTAATGTTTTTGTTCCAGGTACTGCCATTTGATGACAACCTGTGTGTCAGTGAACCATGTCCAAACTTTGAAGACTGCGTGTCCATCCTGAAGTTTGGAAATGCCAGCTCCTTCATCTCCTCGCAAAACATGCTGTTTCGACCGATTCACCCAATCAATGCTTTCTCATGTATCTGTCCGTCAGACTTTACAGGTCAGTAGAATTTACCCAGACTTTATAGGTCAGTCTCATCTACCACTGGCCAGTGTCACTTAAAAACTCAAATCAGTCTTACTTATACATGAAGTTAAGGAAATATAGGTTTGTTCAAAGTTAAAAGATTAAGAATTTTATCATACAATTTAAAACGTATTTCCTACCAGATTTTTTTTTTTAAATATGACTTTTTGTATATTCAGTAGTCCTGCTATACATTTTTTAATCAGCTTAATAATATGATATTTTTAAACATTTCTTTAAATATTTTTTGCAAATTGTTTGAAGTCAGAAAGTAAATTTGTTTTATTAACACAAATTCTATTTTTAATGCATACAAATGGAAAGAATTCAGTATGATTTCAATTGTCATTTTGGAAATGGTTTCAGAATAAATGTGGTCTAATTGCTGGTTTCTGATATTAGGTTTCTTAGCAGTAGAAGGGAAAAAAACATGTGCAACATTAGGGTCATATGTTGTCTTTTTTCTCTTCCAGGATCAATAGCAGAGACCTTTTGTGATGTGGAGATCAACTTGTGTCACTCAAATCCTTGTCAAAATGGTGCCACATGTGTCCAACGAGAACGAGGGTTTACCTGTAAATGCCGTCCAGGATTTACAGGTATGACTGATTATACTGTACTCTAAGATGCTCCTTAGGAAGCTAATTCTGGATAAGATTTAAAATGAATTTATTGGGAGGTAGCCCATGTTACTGACATGTTAATACCGCTGATTTATTTATGTAACCGCAAAGCTTGTTAGAGTACCTGCAGCCAGAAAACAAACAAAATATTACAGGGTATCAACTGATATTGATAATTCCCTATTTGTGGCACAGGTGAGCTTTTTTGGCTTTGTGTTTGGCAAAGATAGGGATGTGGCCATTTATCTGTGTGACTTTTATGATCAAGGCCAGCCAGGTTTGCGGTGAAATCCCAGCAGACCTGCTGAGATGATTGATGGCTGGGAAGCCTCGATTTCTCACAAGCTCATCATGATAGTCAGCTGAGCCAGCCAGCTAGGATACAAAACACAGGCTGCTCCATTTAAATTTCTACATCAATAAGTCAAGAGGATCGCTGTTAGTCATGCCAGGAGAAGTGCTGGACTGATAAAACAGCTGTGCATCATAATATCTTTGTCTTAGACTTGTACATCCTTCTTTACTGGGCCAGTGACAATGTCTGGATCATGTTCTGTGGCAGACTAGGTATGACTTGATCAGATGAAAATCTTGTTTCTGTCTGACATATTAGCTGAAGCTGCCTTACTCTGATAGATACGATTGACTGATCTGTATTTGATGGACAGAACATTTTGCGATTAGGCATTCATTCTTTTTTTGGAAGACTTTAATGTTTTTCTTGTTAGTATCAATAGCTGCTTGAGTTAATTGAATTTGGAGCCTATATTTCTGGCCACTTTCTTACATTGTTCAAGATTCATTGAGAAAAAATGAAGATTAGATTTTATGGGTTAATAAAGCCTACATGTTTTGTCACCTCAAAGCTGGTACTTTAAAATAGTTGTAATAAGAAGCCCCGTTGTTCCAGTTTTTGAAATAGTCAATATCACATGGGGGTACCCATTGAAATTTTGCAAATATTATCATAAATAGGCAGAACAGTTCTTAAATGAAAGCTACAATGAAGAAATGAAGCATATACCATATTACTAGAATTTAATCAAAATCAGATCTTGTATACAATATCATGAATGCCATAAAATCAGTATATGAGAAAACAGTATATTTTTTACAACATCTCAACAACTCCATTGATGCAGGGCACCACTCACAAGCTCAAACAACTACATTTAAAAGCTGATGATTGGTTGTGTATTGTCAAAAATAATCTATAAATGTAACTATCATTGTGAGGCTGGCAACCCATTACAGACACCAAGGTTGCATGTTGCTTGGCAACAATTTCAAGAAAAAACAGAAGGTCATAAAATATTAATGTTGGTTTATGTAACAAGGTTATTCACCTCATTTTAGGTCTTTAGTCCCTTATCAACATTTTTGTCAAACTGTATACCATTCCAGTTAGAGAAATAAGCACCAAACTTTATTTATTACAACTGGTGAAACAGACTAAAGACCTGATCAGATTTTGGTTTACATTTCAAGGTCATATGATCAAGATTAAAGAAAAACCATTCTGAATCTATGAACATTTAGTATTTATTACATTGATTATTCATCTGCTAGTATGGATGAAACAAGCTTTTTACAGATGATGGAAAGTTAATATTTTTTTAAACAGCCTGTGTGACAGGTGTTATTGGTGTCATTGTTGCAATTTAAAAGATATATCATATAACCTGTACCGTGTTATACTATTATATCCCTGCCACGGAGAAACAAACTTACAAAGCCACAAAGAATGCATGTTGACAGGATGAAATTCTCTGAATGCGTAACAGAGTACATGAAATATGGCAGGCAAGGACGGGATATTCATTTATATACATAGTACATGTAATATGCAGATCTTAATGTGCGCTAAACAGTGGTTCGGTGAATAAATTCCTGTTGACTCTTTGTTGCATGGTAATGTGGGATTCTTTGTACTTATAAAAAAGGCTAAAAGTTACTTTGTTTGGAGGAACCCAGAGGTTCAGATGGTTCTGTGAGAGGATTCATGTCTGTGCGTTAACAGACTAAATGAATCAGTGTTTCCAAATTGCAGGGTTATTGTACACTGTTATTATTATTTTTGAACATCCATATAAACCACTGATATAGAAAAGGGTGCATAAAATCACTTAATACCCAGCACTAGGGACACTGAGTGATTGATTGGATCATATATTTAGGGTTTTATAGTCTCTTAAGGTATACCTTACCTGTACACAGATGAGGCTATAAACTGTTCCATAGATATTTCTTATATTTTGGTTATTCCTTTTTATTTTATCAAAATTTATGTATTTATGAATTAAAGTAGGTCTCACAAGAGAAAGAAAACTATCAAATTTTGTCTGAATGTCTTGCAGTGAAATGTATGCTTGAATATTGTATAAATAAGTTTATCAGTTGATCATAAACTAGTTTTCCTTGTTCACAAATTAAGATTATGGCATTTGCACATGTAAATGCTGTGATGAAAAATTAAATAAGATGTTGTGGGATTGAGACATCTGTGACATTAACAGTAGTATATTGGTGAGGTACAAAGTACAGTTACTCAAAGATAATAATTTTTTTCCAGGGCTGAACTGTGAGATAAACATGGATGAGGGGAAGAACAAGGTCTGTCCTTCAGACCTGTGTAAGGCTCAGGCGTTCTGCGTACCTCGTATCCGGGGAGGTTACCGATGTGAGAAGTGTCCAAACAATGACCACACAAGCGAGTACTGCAGGGACTGCAAGGATTTACGTAATCACAGTCCGTTCTGTGAGCTGAGCACTCGGAGCTTTAAAAACGGCTCGTTCCTGACCTTCCCATCCATCAGGCGACGACTTCGCTTCCACATCAGTCTCGGGTAAGCCAGACTTACGAGATTCCCTGATCCATCCATGTGACAATGCTGCATCAAACTCACCCATCTTGTAAATAAAAAGCATGGGCAAAGTTTTTTTTTGGTTTTCCACTGATGATTTAATTCAAGCATGAATTTTTTAAATTTTTTATAAACCAAGTGACATTCTTAGTTACACTGTTAATGTTTCAGGGATTTTACATTTACTTCTTATTCTGAGGCTAGACCACACAATCTAAGTCCAAGTAACTTGTGTCCAAGTCCTGATCCAAGTACAATAAAAATATCTTTATTAAAAGCATTTTTAAAGGCAAACTTAATTTTTAGCTCAGCTGACTATAAGTCATCTGAGCTATAGTCGTGGTCCATTGTCCGTCGTCCGTCCGTCTGTCCGTCCGTCCGTCCGTCCGTCCGTCCGTCCGTAGATGTGGCACGTTTTGAAACCGTAAGACCTAGGAATCCAAAATTCAGCATAATGTTAGATGTCCCCAAGATCTCCTACCAAGCCGAAAACTGGGTCTTTGCGACTTCGTTCCTTTGAGAAATTAAGGAAAAACCTCAATTTTTTATTAAAATCCTATTTTCACACTTCAGGACTGCCTAATATCAAAACCACTCATCTGTTTTTCCTCATATTTACCATAAATAATCCTCTATATGGTTCCTATGTACATGCCAGAAATTGGGTCTGTATTATATAATTTAAAAAAGTTATGGGCCCAAACATAATGCATTTTGTAAATAATCAGGAAAAAAATTTGATCACTTAACACAAAACTTGTTAAAGCTAAGCACTTTTTTTCCAGTAATATAACTTTTATTAATCAAAATTAAATTGTATACCCAAAATTTGATCAAAATCTTTTAAATTTTTTGAAATATTAGCAAAAATAAAAAATTGGTACCTTAAACTTTGCCCAACTTTGACCATGGCACGTTTTTTTCCTGTAACTGCTGTGGATTTAATTTTCAAAGCATGTTTTTGTTAGCATTTCAACTGTAAACATTTAAAATTTGAAACCAGTTGATCAAAAACTGTAGATTTTATTCAAGTTTTCAAGCACCATGTCACATATTGTTTACATCAACCTAGTGTTATGCAGTTTGCTAGAGCTCAGCTCCCCAGCTTCAGCTTAAGTTCCTTAAATTAGGCATACAGTAAGATGTCTCCAAAATCCCCTACCATGCCAAGAATTTGGTCACCAGAACTTAATTCCTTCGAGATATTAATGAAAAACTTCATTTTTTCATTAAAAACCCTTTGTTACACTTCAGGACTGCCTAGTATCAAAACCACTGATCTGACTTTGATCATATATAATATACATATTTTTCTATACTTTCGCTATGCACATGCCAGAAATGATGTCAGTATTGCGTAATTGTTTTAAGTTATGTGCCCAAACAAAATTGACTTTGTAAAAAATCAGGAAAAATATTTACTCAGGTTTCATGAAAATTATTGAAGCTAGAGAATTTTTTTTAAGTATATAACTTTGTTTAATTAAGATTCAATTGTATACCCAAAATTAGATCTGTATTTTGTAAATTTTATAAGTTATTAGCATAAACATAAAATCAGTACCTGAAATTTTACCCAACTTTGACCATGGCACATTTTTTCCCTGTGAGTACTGTTGATTTAATTTTCTCAGAATGTAAACATAAGTATTTAATGTGTTTAAATCTGAAATTTGAAACTAAAAGGTTGAAAATTAGGCTAGTTATTGAATTTTATCTTGAGGGTCTATTGTAGTCACTTGCTTTGTTCCAGATGCAGGTAGGCCACTCCAGGTCACTGGAAGTCAGCTATGCCAGGGTTCCTGATTTGTTTCAGTCACTGGGGGAGATCCCCTGCTGTGACAGGTGTACAATTGTACTCATATCACACCCCCTCCCCCCCCCCCCCCATGAATATATAAATATACATTTGTATGCATGATGTGGTGTTACATGACAAGATTGAGATTTATGATGATGCAATTTAGAATTATGAATCAACTTTTATATTCAGAAATATATGTTATATTGGAAATGTATACAAATTAAACTTAAAATAAAAAAATGAGGATCTAATACCAACATGTGTTCATTATTTTCGAGCCTCAGCAGAATTGGAGATCAGGCTTTGTTTGCCCTGAATGTTTATGCAAAAGTGTTGTTAATCCCATCTCTTCCAATTTTTTCAATTTGAAAGATAATTGGATTAGAAAAAATTAAGATCTAATATTGAAACATATTCTTGCCCCAGGAGAATGGAACATAAAGTGATCAGCTCTTGTCTGTCCATCATCTCTCAATTATCATTAAATATATATACTAATTATGAAATTTTTCCTTTAAGCACTTTTGAAATAACTTTCATATGCTGTATGTGTATGTATTTAAGCCATTAAAGTCTGAAATTTGAAAGCAACTTATGTATTCAGATGTGTAATATTGCAGATGAAAAACTTTAAAATATTAAAATATATTATCAGCTTTGTTTGTCTAACAGTCTGTCTGTCCTTTTTTAAATATTATGTAATTGTGAATGGACTATTTAATCCTGTAAGTATTGTTGAATTAAGTGGAAATCCTATATGTATATACACTATGTTAATACAGAGATGTTGTAACTCCCATCATTTCAGCCCTCCCCCCCCCCCCCCCCAACCACCACCACCAGGTTCTTGCATCTGGGGACTGGAGACATCAGTTATATTTCAACTATATACATTTTATAAAATAAAAATACATATATTTAATAATATATATTATGTAAAATAGATCCAATTGAGCAAATGTGTAAACTACTGAACTGTCAACAAACTATCAAAAAGCCAGCCAATGATCATGGTAATAATATACATCTTATGTTCACAAACTGCTCACATGCTTCAATTTTGACATTAGAGAATGCATGGTTTGGTCACAAAATATTATTTGCAACAATTTCTCACTCATCAATACAAACCAATCATGTCAACCAGCCATGGCATATATTACCTTTTCATCTTAGACTTGATCTCCATTATTATTTTAGATTTTTACCTTCAAGGCCAACTTCAGCTGAGCACAGTGACCCATATTTATAGCACCATGTCTTGAATGTTTACATCAAGTCATTGGTTAACAGTGTTCCAGGCTGTTACATAACACCTTCACTCCTTGCCTACTGCTTCTGTGAGTGTCTGGGTCAGGCTGGGTCAGGCAGTAATTACCAGAGAGTCTTTCTCCTCTCTCTTTCCCTTTCTCTCTTTCTAGCTCTCTTTTTCTCTCTCTCTTTCTCTCTCTCTCACCCCTATGCCTCCCTTCCTCCCTCCACCCCATTATGTTGACAGGTACTATAAACCTAATTTATTAGATATATATGTTGATGCAATTAAGAAATGTGAATCAACTGAAATATTCACATATATATGTTATACTCTAAATGTATAGTTATATTTTCAAACCTGGAAAAAAATGATGTTATAAAAAAGGGAATTTATGTAAAAATTGTTCATAATTTTCTGGCTCAGAAGAATGGGAATTAAATTTATTTGCTTTGTTTCTCTAGCTTTCTTGCCCGTTTTAAATATTTAATAATTATGAATAAACTTTTTTTTCCTGTAAGCTCTGATTAATTAAATTTCATATCCTGTACGTATATGCAAGGGTATTGTAACTCCCACCATCCCCTTCCCCCACCCCACTAAGTCCTTGCTCCTTTGCACTGTCAACAATAGTGCTATTGCTATAGCATAAAATTTAATAATTTGAAGAAAATATATACAGAGAGACAGAGGCGTTGTAACTCCAATCGTAACCCCCCCCCCCTCCATCAAGTCCTTCCGCCTGTGGAGTGGGGATTTTATAGCAACTGTATACATATCATAAAATAGAAAAAACAGTTTAATTAAAGTTTAAATTAAAAAAATTGGATCTCATTAGACAAATGTGTTAAATGTTGAACTGTCAACAGCCTGTCAAAAAGGTATCCAATGAAAGCGCAAGGTCAGATCTTAAAATATTATTTGCAACAATTTCTTCAATCATATCAACCAACCATAGCCTAGATTACCTCTTTCTCTCAGACTTTATCTACATTTCATAATATTTTAGATTTTAACCTTCCAGGTGTTTAAGTACTGTTGAATGCTCCCTCCCTCTCTCTCTATCTCCTTTTCTCTCTACATCCAACCCTCCCTGCTGCCCACACTGTTTCCTTCTCCGAACCCCATCCCAATGTCAGCCTCAGTAAAGGAGAACAAGTTGAATCAGATATATATATTTTTATATATTGTATAACTGTTTGTTGCCTATGTACGTGCCAGAAATTATATCAATATTGTGTAATATGTAGATGTGGTGGGCATCAATATAATGTACCTTGTCAAGACCTAAGAGATATCATGTCATACAGTCACAATTCATAAATCCACTCTTCAGCATAGTTAATAATAACATTATATATGTCAAATTGAAATCTTGCGGACTTCTATACACTATAGATCCTTCAACAAATAGCCTTATCATCATTCTACCACTGCTTTGTGTACTGTCATTGCATTCATATTTGCTCAAATATATTGCTATTTTCAACAGCTCCCAAATAAATAAAAAATAAACCACTATATTTACTCCATATTAATCCATCAGTCAGGTAATTTCATACATGATTTACTTGCATATTACATTATATTCCTTTATAATAGCCTAATAGGTCCATGATATTCATAAGGTTTGTCGACTAAATATAGTATCACAATGGTGATACATTTATAGTTCAATCATGATCAGCTGAGCGTCGTGACCCATAGGTCCCTTGTTTATTATTATGGAACTTAAAAAGAGTTTTTAGTCTGAGTACAAGTCTAGGACCAGTGAGTCCAGGTCCCTCATTACTGGTCAATGTTATTTACCCTCATGGAACAAAGAACATTTTCCCTTGAAATTAGTGATGTTTTTATGATTTAAGAGAAAATTTGATTTTAACCGTTTAGTTAGTAATGATTTGAATGAATTAAGCTATTCAGTTACCAGTGCTTCCCTCTATAATTTTATATTAAAGTACATCTGGTTAAGATTTTGGAATTATCATGAAATTACAATATTCTCAAGTTTCTTAAATTTTTATATGCTATATTTTATTACCAACAAGGTTAATACTATGTTAATTTAGAAAAATTAGATTCAATAACACTTTATTAAGTCTAGGCACTAATCACCATGAACCTTGTCCCCTTTTTTTTAAATAAAATTTTTCTTAACTTGCAGTACACTGTCAATAAAATTTTAAACTGGGAACCATGAGGTAGTAGCATGCATGCAGTTATAAGACTTCAATATTGAAAAGTTTAATCTATTTATATTCTTTTGTTCATGAGAGAGAGTCCTTTAATTTGGTATGAGCCACCTGTACCTTTAAGATGGTTTCTCATAATCCGGAATGGAGAATGGTTACATAGATACTATTGATTGGTGGGGAGATAATCCTCTGCCTGGCTGGTCCCATTCCGAGGTGTAGGGGGGTATCCTTGTCAGGGCATGAAGGTCATCGTTGAATGCACAATTTGTTGGATCAAGCCTGATGGACCTTACACATATGCCCACATATTGAAATCATCTTGCCAACTGTGAAATGACAAATTTTGTGGAATGTGTGTAACAGAATAAACATCTGGCTCAAAGGCTTGGCCAAATTGGCTTGACATCCAGAGTAGTAAGTCAAATTATTCTCCCTGTATGGGAGGCCAGGCAGAGGAAAAGAACAGTTCTTATACAGTCATGAGAAACAATCAAAGTGGAAGGGCTCTAGTTATTCACCTTGTAACAAAATGCAACAAAAATGAAATAATGTAAATGGCTGTCAGAATGATGAAATATCAATTAGAAAAAGAACAAACAAATGTTTATTTGTTTAATTTAATACAGTTTAATGTTATGATAGAATATGATGGCGTATGTTAATGAATGGTTATCAGTACATTTTGTTTTCATTTTTTACTTCGAATCCTGCAAATGGTATGAATTAAAGTGAATTTCAGGGGACCTGGTACTTCACTAATTTTAAGAATTTCATAAATATTTCATGAATTTCCGTCAGCTAAGATAAAGAGTGAATTATCTAAAAACCCAGACAAAATTAGAACAGATATAATGATAAACTACCTTTTTCCTTAAATTCAAATATATTTTAATAAACAGCTCTTTGTTATATAAAAGCATTAATTTAAAAATTTCAATTTAAATAGCTGTCTGTGACAGTGTTAAATGTTTTTAAAAAGGAAATATGTCATGCAGCTCCTTTGGCAAGTGGTTGTAAGTAAATTCGTAAGTATAGTCCAAAAAATACTGGGAGTAAACAAAATTTAGTTGTGTGGCCTAATGGCCACCCAGGTTTTACCTAGGGGATTTAAAATGACTGGAGGCCGTGCTTTGTATGGGGCATTCGTAAGAAGGTACAAGTCTACACTTTGGATGTACGAGCAGACCCTGGCCATTTACAGTTACTGATGTATGGACTTGGGTGGCTTTAAAGCTGTCAGTCAGCCTACAGTTCCTGCATTACTCTCTGATTTATCCACACCAGCCAGTAGACACATGGCATTACCAGCCATATAATCTTAGCAGGTTGCTATGGAAATCAGGCAGGGGAGGGGGCACTCCAATATTGGACGTCCCATACCCATAAAAGCCTCTGTAATAGCCTGGCAGTGCCTGGGTATGAATTCTCTATTCATTGCTCTGTGATGAGACCTATGTCAGTCTGGGAGTGATGGGCTAAGGTAAATTATGGTGAAATAATTAGGTCACTTACGAAGATTTCATGTACGTTAGTCTGACGCCCAACCAGATGAAAAATAAACAGTCCTTTTATCAGCTGAATGCATTTTGTTCCCTCGGCCTTCAGAGCTGTAGCTAGAATTTTAATAAAAGATCACTTTCTCCCAACCACAGCAAGGTGACTCACTCCAGCGGGGGCAGATTGCTTCCAGTCGTAAACTGTTTAAGTGGGTTTTGTGGAGTCCATAGATTGGTTTGTAAACAAGGATGATTTCCAGAGCTGACAATCAGGGTGATTTGATTATAATCCTGAACTGGTCTACAAACAAACCCTGATAAAACAATAACACAGAACAGCAGATTACGGGCCACTTCATTTTATTAGATAATTTATTTAGAAGTAGATCTGGTCCCTGAAGTGAGACTTGTATGATAACTATCAACTTGACATTTTTATTTTAACACCAGGGGAATTAATAAGTTATCTAAGAGTGAGGATTTATTTAATAAAGTGTTGTTTTATATATTTACATGTTTACTTTAACCTTTTTTAGCTCAGCTGACTATAAGTCATCTGAGCTATAGTCGTGGTCCATTGTCCGTCGTCCGTCCGTCTGTCCGTCCGTCCGTCTGTCCGTCCGTAGATGTGGCACGTTTTGAAACCGTAAGACCTAGGAATCCAAAATTCGGCATAGTGTTAGATATCCCCAAGATCTCCTACCAAGCCGAAAACTGGGTCTTTGCAACTTTGTTCCTTTGAGAAATTAAGGAAAAACCTCAATTTTTTATTAAAAACCTATTTTCACACTTCAGGGCTGCCTAATATCAAAACCACTCATCTGTTTTTCCTCATATTAACCATAAATATTCCTCTATATAGTTCCTATGTAAATTCCTGAAATTATGTCTGTATTATATAATTTAAAAAAGTTATGGGCCAGAACATAATGCATTTTGTAAAAAATCAGGAAAGATATTTGATCACTTAACACAAAACATGTTAAAGATATGGACTTTTTTTCAAGTAATATAACTTTAATTAATCAAAATTAAATTGTATACCCAAAATTAGATCAAAATCTTTTAAATTTTTTAAAATATTAACAAAAATAAAAAATTGGTACCTTAAATTTTGCCTAACTTTGACCATGGCACGTTTTTTTCCTGTAAGTACTGTGGATTTAATTTTCTCTGCATGTTTTTGTTAGCATTTTGTCTGTTAACACCAAAAATTTGAAATCAGTTGATCAAAAACTGCAGATTTTATTCAAGTTTTCAAGCACCATGTAACTTATTGTTTACATCAGGCTAGTGTTATATAGTTTGCAAGAGCTCAGCTCCCCAGCTTCAGCTCTCGTTCCTAAAATTTGGCATACAATTAGATGTCTCCAAAATCCCCTACCATGCCAAGAATTTGGTCACTAGGACTTAATACCTTTGAGGTATTAATGAAAAACTTCATTTTTCCATTAAAAACCCATTGTTACACTTCAGTACTGCCTAATATAAAAACCACTGATCTGACTTTAATCATATATAATATACATGTTTTTCTATATATTCTCTGTGCACATGCCAGAAATGATGCCAGTATTGCGTAATTGTTTTAAGTTATGGGCCCAAACATAATGCACTTTGTAAAAAATCAAGAAATATATTTACTCCCTTAACAAGGGGCTTGCTGAAGCTAGAGATTTTTTGTCAGGGATGTAACATTATTTAATCAAGATTCAATTGAATACCCAAATTTAGTTCTGAATTTTTTAAAATTTTATAAGTTATTAGTATAAATATAAAATTAGTACCTTAAATTTTGCCCAACTTTGACCATTTCACGTTTGTTTCTTGTGAGCTCTGTTAATATAATTTTCATATCATGCAACATAAGGATTTCAGCTTTTTAGTTTAGAAAGCTGAAAGAAATTGGCCAAAAACTGTAGCTTTTATTAATGTTTTTATGAGACCATATCAGACCTTGGCTCTCTCCAGCCACTCTTGAGTCACCTGTATGTTGACCTTGTTGAACTTTCAGCAAATTATGCACGCTTGATTCGAGGCATATACTGGGGCAGCCAGGCACCAACAACATAACAATAAACAATAAATTAATCATTTTTTATCGGTTTTTAGTAACAAATTAAAGAAAAATAGAAAAGGAATTTGTTAGTTTATAATGATAGGGAATTAACTTGCAGTTACTGATGATATAAGAATCTTGTATCGATGGATAGAATGTCACGTATTCCAAATAACACCATGCAGTCCACCTATGGCATTTTTCAGTTCAAGTTTAATAATAAAAAAGTAAATCATATTATTCATTACTAATCATTAGGGATCATATGAAGGAAATTAATGATAGACAAAGATGCAGTTGATATTATTAATCTAGATTCCTACTGTGTCTAGTGTGTACATTGATGTGAAATAAGTCCAAAATGAATATATTACATTTATTTTTTTTTTTCATATAAATAAAAGCATTAAAACCAGGTACTTATGATCATTATTTAAATGTTTGAATTTTGTACATTCTGGATTCTCAACACCATTGTTTGGTGAAAACTGAATAAATACCAGACATGATGGGAATACTTTGCAATTGTATTTAAATACGAATATGAATATGTACTCCATTATAAAATTTCTTGCATATAGAATGGGAATTCAGGTAAAAATGAAAGTATATGAATACCAGTGCAAATACTTTCCAAATGTATTCATGAATGCATTCATGAATATATTCTTTAATATTATTTTAATAATCATTTAAGTTATATTTCATTTAAAAAATCATACGATTCTCTCATTATTTTTAATAAAAATTATATCTGGGACAATATTTGTAATTTTTTTTAATAAATAGTTAAACTCTTATATTATATGTTCTGCTTATAAGTTATATGGCCAAGTCAAAATTTGTGTGACAATAGTACTCCATTTGTTAATAAAATAAATGAAATCAATCCTCTTCCCTGTCTCCAAAGGTACTATCAAAATCATACACAAGTTAAACAACAACAACTCATAATACAGCTTATACTTATTACCACACAAAATCAGCATGTGCCTCATTTCTAAATCATTTTTTTTTTATCATATATAACAGCTGAGCGCCGTGACCCATAGGTCCCTTGTTTTTAGCACGTTTTGATTTAATTTTTTTTCATTTTAAATATGAAAAAATAAAAAAAGCTATAGAAAAAAAATTCTTGCTTTAATATCTGTCAAATTAATTAATTTATTTTATTTTCATTTTTAAATTTCTGTCTGGCAACATAATAATTAATTGAAGCAGTTCACTGTACTTATCATTTTAAGAATTTCAAGATGATATGTTTTCATTTATTATATTTATGTTTTACAAATCTTTCAGTACTTTACAAATCTTTCAAAGGTTAGTTTAGAGATTATATAATAAATATGTTTCATAATTTCCTTTATCATCAATTCAGCTTTGCGACACGTCAGAGGGATGGCCTCCTGTTCTACAATGGCAGATACAATGAAAAACATGATTTCATTGCGCTGGAGATTATTGGTGGTCAGGTTGAGTTTTCGTTCTCCCTGGGATCATCAGAAATCACCAGAGTCAGAACCAATCTTGCATCTGAGGTTAATGATGGGAATTGGCACACAGTCACAGTGGACTACTTGAATAGGGTGAGTTGTTTAAATTAACCTGTGTTCTGTAGCATGGATTATGTCAACCATATTTTATTAGGCAATGTATATTCATAGTAGGAATTGTTTGTAAAATCATATTCAAAGATTGAAAGATAAAAAAACTAATGATATTTTATGTACCATCTATATTTCCATGAAATCTGCTGTATAGAATTGTACCAAAAATTTTGATTAAAAGCCTAAAATACCTAAAATATAGTCATGCTTGTATATCACACTGAAAGGTCAAGGTAATGGCCGGGTTGATGACTCTTATTCGTTGTACAAGGTTAAGTTTTAATCTTTCTCATATCCCTGGCAAAATAAGAATATTTTATCCAGATAATAAGACTTTTTCAGATGTGCATACATAATCGTTTGTGGTTGATTATGCAACAATTCTGTCAGTTTAATCAATTATGAGAGAAAATGATCAATTATCAATATAATTGATTAACTGGCACACCACTAGTAGTAGTGTGTATACAGAAATGTAAGAGATTTTCATTCCTTTATAACAAAATTGCTCTTACCTTTAAAGCGGTATAATTAATTTACACTGCAATTTTTTTTCTTGGTTTGGTTGGTTCAGGCTTGATTAAATAATGCTGACATCTCATTAGCTTGATCAGTCAAAATGTCCTAGAAATATTGTCTTCATATACGAGGTCTAATGTCTCTATGTGCAGTCTTTGCTGAGGATATCCTTATGTTACACCTAGTTATGAAACTGTTCCTTCTTGCTCGGTCAGATTCTGTTTTTTATCTAACTTGGATACTTTATGGAAGACGACCTGGCATCGTGATGAAACAGCTTTGGTTGTGAGGTTGTGTTATTGATCCAAATGTTACAAACTCTTGCAAATGTTCCATGTGTGATAATGGATAGATTAAGTCTGGCATTGATCTCTGTGCAGCGAGAAACCATGCCAGAACCTGAAAGGGAAAAAAACTTCAAACCTGGGCAGATTGTTTAATGGAATGGTAGGAGACAAGCATGTAAATCTTAATTGTTTATTGAGGAAGTCTCAGGTTTTCTGTGTTTTGAAGATCAATTTATATTCAAATCTAGTGATGTCGGTGCATATAAATTCCCTTTTAGCAGACTTTGACAGTGATAAAGTAATAATCATGATCTTCCAGGTAATGCAGTCTTGCTCCTAAAAGGTTAGCCATTATTAGTTTTCAAGAAATGCCTGATGTGGCAGCTAGGATCCTTGCTCAACATTAACCTTTGGGTCCTCTGTAAGGACCTGTGTAAGTGCTGCTCGCCAGCGTTTAGGAAGTGATGGTCGCTGCTGATTATTTGCGTTCTGATTCATTATCTGAGCCTGATTGATGATGGGCTTATACACTGAGCTCTCACCACCAGGGATTAGAGGCGAGATTCATGAAGGGTCCAAGTCGAAGAAACCGCTCCAGAGAGCCTGGGTCAGGTGATCACCAAGCTGCTGTCTGGCTCATATTGACTCTAACTTGGATCAGCCATTTTGGACAATGATTCCAGTTACTGAAATTCATCTACATGCTGTTTTAAACTCTAGTTTCTTTACCAATCAAGGACATGGTTTCAGGAGTAAATTCAAGTAGAACTCTTATAAACTAACCTTTTTGAGGTATGATTTGCTTTAAAGGATTAAAATAATATTTTTTAGGAAAATTCCCTTTAATTCTTGGCATAAGCTCATATAGATCAGAGACTGAGAAGGTATTGTGTTTGATCTTATTGTACCATAATCTATGGATATTCATAGTACATCATGTCTCTCATTTTTAGCTCAGCTGACTATAAGTCATCTGAGCTATAGTCATGGTCCATTGTCCGTCGTCCGTCCGTCTGTCTGTCCGTCCGTCCGTCCGTCTGGATGTCCGTCCGTAAGACTGGCACGTTTCGACACCGTTGGACCTACGAATCTGAATTTCGGCATACAGTTAGATGTCCCCATAATCTCCTACCATGCCAAAAATTGGGTCAATAGGACTTTGTTCCCCTGAGATATTAAGGAAAAACCTCAGTTTTTTATTAAAAATCTATTTTTACACTTCAGGACTGCCTAAAATCAAAACCACTCATCTGGTTTTCTTCATATTTACCATAAATATTCCTCTATATAGTTCCTATGTACATGCCAGATATTAAGTCAGTATTATATAATTTAAAAAAGTTATGGGCCCAAACATAATGGACTTTGTAAAAAAATCAGGAAGATATTTGGTCACTTAAGACCAAAAGTGTTAAAGGTAGGGACTTTTTTCCAGTAATACAACTTATATTAATCAAAATTTAATTGTATACCAAAAATTAGATCAAAATTTGTTAAATTTTTTTAAATATTGGCAAAAATATAAAATTGGTACCTTAAATTTTGCCCAACTTTGGCCATGGCACGTTTTTTTCCTGTAAGTACTGTGGATTTAATTTTCACACCATGTATACATAAGGATTTAATCTGTTAAAATCTGAAATTTGAAAATAAAAGCTGCAAAATTAGGCTAGTTATTGAATTTTTTTGGAGGCTCTTGTTGTATTCCCTTACATTGTCAAGCAGTCCACTTTGATGACTGTAGGTCATTCAGTGCACATCTCTATGCTCCCCAGGCTGTTGACATAATTTTAGATGTCCCCAAAATCTCCTACCATACGGAAAATTGGGTCATTAGGACTTTGTTCAGGACTTCGAGATATTAAGGGAAAAAAAACTCTGTTTTCCATAAAAAAGCCATTGTTACACTTCAGGGCTGCCTAATATCAAAACAACTGATCTGTTTTTGATCGTATTTAGGATTCACATTCTTTTATACATTTTCTATGAACATACCAAAAATTAGGTTAGTATTGGGTATTATTTTGAAGTTATGGGCCAAAACATAATGCAATTTGTTAAAAAATCAGGAAATATATTTACTCACATGAGAATTGCTGAACCTAGAGACTTTTTTTTCAGGAATATAACTTTATTTAATCAAGATTCAATTGTTTACCCAAAATTAGATCTGAATTTTGCAAATTTTTCAAGTTATTAGCATAAATAAAAAATCAATACCTTAAATTTTGTCCAACTTTGGCACTGTTGATTTAATTTTCACAGCATATATACATAAGGATTTAATCTTTTAAAATCTGAAATTTCAAAGAAATTGATTGGAAAGAATAGCTTTTATTCATGTTTTCATACACCATGTCAAGTGTTGTTTACATCTAGCCCACCTAGTAGTACAGCCTTCACTTGCATTATGTAACCCACCCCAGGCAGCTTGCCTTGGGTCAGCTTGGCCACTACCAGCAGGCTTCCCCTCTGCTCTGCACTCCCTCCCCCCCCCCAGATGGTGCATAAACTAGATGAATGTTATTATTTTCTGTATGTGATTCATTCTTATTCTAGGCTATGCTACATTTTAGATTTTGTATTGTACCACCAGGGTTACAATGATTAAAGTGTACATTTAATTGTGTCCACAAAGTGGTGTATTGCTATGAAAGTGTGGGTGTTCATGAGATAAGTAATTCCTTACTTCAGAGGAGTAAAAACTTCACCAGGTGTGAAATTGACTATTAATTTCAGTAATTAATTAAAACTTGGATAGTAATTAGCACAATGATATTGTTTGTTTCTCATTCAACCAACAGTGTGTATACTTTATTTGAAAAGATGTTTTAATTTATCAAATTTACTGAATCTTTTATTTTATTTTGGTGAAAAAAATTAAGCAGGTACTGAAAACTCCAATGTGCAAAACTTTTTAATAGTGATTCAAGGAATATTCTTGTAGATGCCATGTTGTGGCATTATTTTCTTTTAAATTCAGTTTAAACATTTATGATTTAAAAATAATAAAATATATGTGTATGCATAATATGACCCAATATGAGCTACACTCTGGATATTTGATGATTGCAACTTTTGCAACAATTCTAATATTTTAACTTATAGTTTCAGTTTTTTATTCTGTATATATAATGATTGCAACTTTTGCAACAATTCTAATATTTTAACTTATATTTTCAGGTTTTTTTCATTTAAAATTTATAAAACCTGTAAATAAAAAAAATGATTCAGATGAAAACTTCTTAATGGAAAAAATGGATATGCTTAAAAAAAAATAGGCATATATATTAACTTAAATGCATTATTCCCTTGAAAGTGAAATAAAGGTATTAGTCCATTCTGTCCACTTGCCTGTCCATCTGTAAATTTTCCATCTGTAAATTTTCATACATTACAGTATCTCAAAACTTTTACTGTTTTTCTTCATGACAGTCTTGTCAGAGTATTAGTTTGCAATCATATATTTAGAACTTTACTATAACCAAGTAGGAGGGCCCCTTTCCTCTTAGCTTTTCATATTCTTATATAAATGAAAAACATTACAATAGAATATTTCTACATCCACCTTCGTGCTGCCCTCACTTTTCCCTTCTCCGAACCCCATCCCAAAGTCAGCCTCAGTAAGCAAGAACAAGATGAATCAGATATATTCATACTTTAATATTTTATATAACTATTCGTCCATAGGTACCTATGTACATGCCAGAAATTATGCCAAAGTCAGCCTCAGTAAGAAAGAACAAGATGAATCAGATATATTCATACTTTAATATTTTATATAACTATTCGTCCATAGGTACCTATGTACATGCCAGAAATTATGTCAATATTGTGTAATATGTAGACATAGTGGGCATCACAATAATGTACCTTGTCAAGACTAAAGAGATATTGTGTCATACAGTCACAAATTCATAAATAACTTCATCAGCATAGTTAATCATAACATCATATCTGTCAAATTGAAAGCTTGCAGACTACCATACACTTTAGATCCTTCAACAAATAGCCTTATCATCATTCTACTACTGCTTATTACTGCTGTCATTGCATTCATATTTGCTCAAATATATCACAATTTTCTACACCTCTTTAATAAATAAAAAATAAACCACTATATATGACTCTATTAATCCATCAGTCAGGTTATTTCATTTATCATTTACTCACATATTACATTACATTCCTTTATAATAGCCCAACATGTCCATGATATTCATAAGCTTTATCGACTCGATATAGTATCACAGTGGAGAAACATTTATGGTCCAATCACGATCAGCTGAGCGCCGTGACCCATGGGTCCCTTGTTTCATCTAAACCTTTGTCCTTTCCAGGAGAAAATTTTAATGATATTTGATTGCCATTATATCTTATTTTATTTTTCTTAATTTATTATTTAATGTATCTCCAATTCATTTTGAACTGACAAGGTCATTGCATACCCATCCAAGTTAAAAACGTGTTTGTTAAGTTAAGAAATTATAAAATTTTCATATGAAATCATAACTGAAAAAGCCATTTTGAAGTTTAGAGAAAAATTAAAAAACTAGCTGGACATATATGTATTAACTGCCACATAAGGATTTAAATAGCTAGATTTGAGAATAATGATTTAATGATAAAAATTAAGCAAATATAAAGATTTTACTCATTCACAGGAGATTACAGAAATTGGCAGGCCATAAGGTGTTATGGTTGGTAGCTTGTGGAGATTGAAAGGAATTGGAGAGTGACATGTGTAACATGTATGTAGGTAGCATGTCAGTTTCCCTCACAGCAGGGCTTCTGTGTACAGACATTGCTGAATCTTAATACAGCATTGTACTTTATGACCATCACTGCTCCACCCTGGGAAGATGTATTATTAAATATCGCTCTGTTCTGTAAGGTATGTAATAACGTTCCACATGGCTGCTTCCTGGGTATGTGAGGACTTTGTTCCATCATCCTTGTCTGTCTTTAACATGAATATCCCTGCTCAAGAATGATAGGGTGTATTCATCATGTCATGTTACAATGCGGGGCATACCTATCATTACAGTAAAGAGGCTGTGTTTGCGTGTTTACCTGATTGATGCGTCGTCTTTTAGTGTGCAGAAAAATGATTATGTACTCAAGAGAAATCTAGGTGGAGATTGGTTGGTGTGAAGTGCTGTTTTTAATAATGATCCCTTTCATACGATAAAGGTTTTCCTTTGAAGCAGATTATGAACCCGACATTAAAATTTTTCATGGAGTACTTTCATGCACGCATGAAGCTTCATACCTAGTCTGTCAGTTTGAGCATTGAAGCAGGAAGGCACAGCTTTGGCTAGTTTATTGGCCCTGTACTTCAGAAGCATGAGTTTTATGATCGTTCAACCATGTGATAAACATGTATTGAAATGGAGGGCAAACTGTTCTGTGTGACTGGAGTTCTGATGTTCATTGGCTTCTTTTAGTGTTTATGTTAATAAGGACAATGTGGTGTTTATCTATGTTTGGATATAAATGTTCATTTTATATCCCTTGGGGCTACTGAAAATGTACACATAATTTACGATCAAAATGCATGTTTGAGCCTAGCTGAACCATAGCTTTTATTCTGGTTCATTTTTTTTTGCTACCAGAATATCGGGGGAGACCTTCAAACCTCTGTCACAACATGTCGTTTTGTTAAAAAGAAATCCTTTGAATATAACTCTCATACCCCCATACTTTCATTGTTACATTATCTACTGACGTACACTTAGTCATCCACACATGCCAGTCTTTTGTAGATGGGAATATTATTGTATGCACAAACCTATGAAATTCCTTTTATTTAAGGGAGGTATGTTTAGTGTCTTTACAAATTTTCATTGTAAAGAATCCATCATCTTATATGCATGCCTCTCAATTCATAAGGAGATCTGGTTTCAGGGAATGTCATCTGGTCTGCTATATAAAAAAAATATTTACATGGTAACTGAACTAGTTTAGTGATTTGCATAAGTTCCATGTACACAACCAGCAAAGCAAAGCCTTTGCTAGTTTTAGAACAACAATCTTACAGTTCTGAACATCATAGAGAAAATGACCAGTCCTGTAAAGGCTCGTAAACCTATCCAGTTTCTGGTGCATGTGTTCTTGTTAGAATGGTGTGTGCACAGAACTTTGTATACTGTTTACTTTTGTTATATTGAATTCCAGTGTCTGTTATAATTTTGAGGCTCTCATGTGCAAGCTTGTTTGAAGTTAATGATGTAGCAGTTCATTTAACAAAAGTGTCATCGGGTAAAGGGTGAGAGATCTGCTTACAGGAAGAAGATGGAACAATTAACCTGACTCTTTTTGTAGAAGCCTATTTTTTATTGTATTGTATTTTATTGTATTCAGTATTGTCAGATAACGACTCAGATGTAGTGATTGTGTCAGCATATATGGTTTTAGACGTGTGGAGCCAAGGTTTTGGCTATTTCTTGTCATGTAATATTTGTGACTTTAAACAAGCTCTCAACAAGAAAAAAGAATAAGCAGGAATGTGCAGGGTGTCATTTTATTTCAGTCAACTATCCTCAGTGTTGGTGCTAATTGTGACATTTTAATGTTTATAAGGTGTCATTAAATTGCAGACTTCAATGCTAAGTGTGTGTTGGTGATGATTGTGTCATTTTAATTTTTATAAGGTGTCATTTTATTGCAGACTGCAACCTTAAGTGTTGGTGATGATTGTGATGTTGAGCTGGAGGTCAAGTATGGGTTACAGTTGAGCAATCACAGCTGTGCTTCACGGGTCACCCAGGTCCTCCCAGAAAAGTAAGTCACTCGAGTATTCTCAGATGTATCACTCAAATAACATCACTTGGATCCATCTATGAACTGTATGTCAGTCAGATCATTCCTAGAATTACAGGGTGAGAAGGTTCACTCAGATCTTCCCAGAAAAAAAGTTACTTTATTATTAACAAAAAGGCCAGTCAGAAATGTCACTCAAATTTCCTAGCTTTGAGTCCTGTGCTCTACCCCTGAGCCATAGAATCCACAAAAACACATAAGCGTAAGTGGGCATGTAGTTTAATGGTACTCAAAACTGATTGTTCTTTTCAGATGTCGTGAGGTGACCGCCATATGTCAGCGGTACTTGGACCTGACTGGTCCGTTCCAAGTGGGAGGCCTTCCTGACCTCCCTGCAGACTTCCAGATCGTCAACAAGAATTTCATTGGCTGTATCCGAGACATCCACATTGATCAGAAACTCCTTGACCTCAACAGTTATGTTGGAATTAATGGTACAGAGGAAGGATGTCCAGAGAAGAAAGGCTTCTGTGCAGATAACCCCTGTAAAAATGGAGGTAGGTCTGACATGTTACAGTTGTGTTATTAGAGAAAATTAAGTGAAAGGATCTTAAATTTATTATGGGGATATAGGAATTATTGCTTTTTGTTGTCTTATTTTGAATGATTAAAGTACTTACACACTAATGTTGGCATTAGATATTTTAGTCTTTAAATACAAAATTGTTTAACAAATAAAATCAAACAAAATTTTGCCATTAGCAGTGGCACATATTGAACATAATACATACCCAAACACAGCTTTTATATTGAATATAAAGTATACCTGTATAAAACTGTTTATTTGGTAGGAACATGTTCAGAGGCCTGGAATGCCTTCTCCTGTGTCTGTGCAGAGGGATTTGGTGGCAAGGACTGCACTCAGAGTAAGGAAAGAATTTTATAAACAAAGTGTCTGGAGCTCCGGACCCAGACTCATTGCCCCAGAGCTTAAGGTCCTGACTATCCTGTTTAGCACTTGTACAATTAAATGAAGAGCTATAAGTACATACAGACATCGGCATTATGAGTAATACTCTGTGCAATTTATGGATGAATTTTAAAGTTATAGGCCTACATGCAAATAGAAATTTATTAATAAAGACCATTTTATTTATCAGTTTTCATTAATTTCTTAATATATTAAACTCGGAGTAGGCCTAATTATATTTTCATTAAAAATCATATATGGACTTATCTGTAAAGTATAAACAATCAACATATTTTTATAGGTCTTTTGTTTAAACATTCATCTGTGAGTACAATACTTAAACTTTTACCTATTTTAATATCTGGCCCAAACATTGTCAGAAGAAACAGAAAAAAATAAGAAAAAATAAGTGGTAATTTCTGTTTTAAAGGATATTTTAAATATTTGTATTATAAGGATGTATCTGAAGTATCATTAATGTTGAAGTGTATTGAGTTACAGAGCGTTGTCTCTGTTTCAGCTATCGACAGACCAAGCAAGTTTTCTGGAGACAGCTGTATATTATACGGTACTAATCATGGACTTGAATCTATAAAACTTCCCTGGTACAATGGTGTGGCTTTCCGTACACGACAGACAAATGCCCTTCTGATGTACTTGAAGGCTGAAAGACCTGGGGCTGCAAGGGGACAGCAAAAGAGCATCAGCATCTTCATCAAGGTCTGTGTATAACTTTACCTGGGATCAAATCATCAAGCCTAAAAATTAACACATCTTTACAAAATACAACTTTGAAGCTAATATGTGTTAGAGCAGATAATATAACTTCAACATATAAAAACTTTTTGTTCTACTTATGATGAAGTCTTAATAATGATATCATCAGTCTCATGAAACCACAGCCATATTTGACTGGTACTTTTTCAAGGAGTAAAATTACATTCCGCCCACCGCTGCTGTAGCCAAGAAGTAGTGATTAGAAAAGGACCAGTCAAGTTAAGTCCAGTAAAATTGTCTGCCAGTGACCATAAACATAGCCCCTGACATGGACGCAACAGTTTTCTTTATATTAAGTCATTCGGGGCTCCATATTGAGGCAGTCACTAAAAAAACAAGTGAGGAGTCCCTTCTTATGGGCTACCATAAATGAAACCTCACTTGTCTGGCAGACACAAAAGTGGATTTTTTTTTAGGAGTTTGTGCTACACAGGTGAAAAGTTAGTGTAACACAAGCAACCAGCCAAATATAAAATGTGTAAAACGGGGAGAATGTGCTACACAAAATCGACCAATCGAATACGCTTAATGTTTATACTGTTATAGATCAAAGATGGAAGAATCCTCTACTCCCATGAGAAAAGTAATATTATGGTGGAACCTGTACGAGTGGACGATGGGAAGTGGCACTACCTGGAGACTCGATGGATGCAGAGCAAACTCGTCATCCTGTTAGACTACGGACAGATAGAGGTGAGCCACCTAGAAGACTGATGAGTACAAATTAAGCTATTTAATCATTACATGCAATCTCACTGAATAGATAGTACACTAAACAGGCCATGGACCTATCCTTAAAAATAATAATAAACTTCATTCTGTTACACCATGGACAGATAAAGTTGAAGAAGCCAGTCATTGCTGATGGATTTTATTTTAAGATCTGTCTTTTAAATAATTTCTTGATTTAACTTTTGTAGTTCACATAATGGGGCCTAATTATAAAGCCTGTTATAGACATATCCAACCAACATGTCAGTATTCAAAAATTCTTTGTTGTGGTATGTGGATTTGCATCACAACACATATGCATGAGAATTACACAATTCAATGGGAAGCTGTGCCAGTGAGCATCACTTTTAATGTTCTAGCAGCATCAGAAAATTATTTCCTGTTTTTTGAAGACCTAACAACTCTGTGTGGATGGCACTGTAATATTTACTCTGCTCTAACAGGTTCAGCGCCCCATGGAAAACCTGGTAGATCGCATGGTTGTCAAGGAGATCATGGTGGGGGGCCGGAAGAGGGACATGTCAGGGACCACCCTCATTCTGGAAGGATTCATCGGCTGTATACAGGTAATTTCAGTTACCATGGGTACTAAACTCCAACTTGTAAAATGAATTCAAGTGTAAACTAAAATGTTCATGTTATGTTACATCCTGGAAATCTCTTGCGTGGTCATTAAATGCTGTTGTGAATAAGGATACTTGCATATTTTGCTCCCTCAAGCTGCTGATATTTAGTTATATTTTTAAATTGTTGTAGCTCTGACCTTTCCTTTAGGTGAAACCTTTTATTACCAACAGTATTAAACTATTTGATTGCATTAATTGTGTATTTTCACAGTATTTGTCTCTGATTATGTTCATTATTGGAATGTTTTATATTCTTAAATTTTGTTCCAAAGAATGAATAATTAATAATGATTATTTATAATTTACAGGATATCCGTGTCGGGAATTTTCCTAACTCTGAACCCAAGAATCCCTTCAACTACCAGATTGAGGCAGGATGTAAAGTGGAGGATGCCTGTGAAGGGAAAACATGTCCACACAACAGCACATGTCAGGCCAGCTGGGGCGCTCATACCTGCAAGTGTAAAAAAGGTAAATTACAGTCCCATAGTCATAAACCAGCATTATTCAGTCCAGCAGGGGTGCTTATACCTGCAGGTGTAAAAAAGGTAAATTACAGTCCCATAGTCATAAACCAGCATTAGTCAGTCCAGCAGGGGTGCTTATACCTGCAGGTGTAAAAAAGGTAAATTACAGTCCCATAGTCATAAACCAGCATTATTCAGTCCAGCAGGGGTGCTTATACCTGCAGGTGTAAAAAAGGTAAATTACAGTCCCATAGTCATAAACCAGCATTATTCAGTCCAGCAGGGATGCTTATACCTGCAGGTGTAAAAAAGGTTAATTACAGTCCCATAGTCATAAACCAGAATTAGTCAGTCCAGCAGGGGTGCTTATACCTGCAAGTGTAAAAAAGGTAAATTACAGTCCCATAGTCATAAACCAGAATTATTCAGTCCAGCAAGGGTGCTTATACCTGCAGGTGTAAAAAAGGTAAATTACAGTCCCATAGTCATAAACCAGCATTAGTCAGTCCAGCAGGGGTGCTTATACCTGCAGGTGTAAAAAAGGTAAATTACAGTCCCATAGTCATAAACCAGCATTAGTCAGTCCAGCAGGGGTGCTTATACCTGCAGGTGTAAAAAAGGTAAATTACAGTCCCGTAGTCATAAACCAGCATTAGTACCAGCAGGGGTGCTTATACCTGCAGGTGTAGAAAAGGTAAATTACAGTCCCATAGTCATAAACCAGCATTAGTCAGTCCAGCAGGGGTGCTCATACCTGCAAGTGTAAAAAAGGTTAATTACAGTCCGATAGTCCTATAACAGTAAATGTCAGGCCAGATGGGGAGCTCATACCTGCAAATGTAAAAAAAAAAGTTAGAAAAAGAAAAAAAAAACTTTTCAGGCCATCAGAACAATGGAGCTTTGTCTTAATATGTCACATCAGGCATCTAACAGCAATTTTAAAGAATTTAGAGATTTGATTTTATAGATTGTTTTCCAGAACATTAACATCAAAACTGGTATTCCAGTGATTTATGCCTGTCTGTCTTGTTTTCATGTACAATTTGATAAATCAGCAGCATTTCATCCAGCCTTTGATTTTGATTTTTTTTCCAATCTTAATTACACTGAAGTAAAAGAGCTGAGGATGACAACTTGAATATTTTATGTATATTTGTATAATATATTTAATTTTCCAGGATACAGGGGACCAAAATGTGAGAATGTCTGCATCCACTGGAACCCGTGTGCTAAAGGCGCCACCTGCCTGCTAGACAAGCTTGCTCCCCGTGGCTACCGCTGCGTGTGCAGTAAATACCAGTACGGTGAGGCCTGCGAGAAGAAGTACACACAGCCCTGTCCTGACGGCTGGGTCGGCTCGCCAATCTGTGGTCCCTGTAACTGTTCTGTGGAGAGAGGCTTTGACTATCGCTGCAAGGGATCAGCAAATGAATGTGTTTGCAAGGTAGGGACCAACCCTTGTATTCAAAAGAAGTGAAATTTATAATAAATTTGGAAATTATAATAAATAAAAATTATTTGAAACGCAAACAAAATGCTTCTTCTATATCAGTGTTCTCACTCCCACTGACATGTTATCAGAAAGCTTTGTGAGGCAAAACAAATTTTTATATTTTTATATTTACTCCTTGGCTTGTTCAAGGCGGTTGAACACAAATTTATCAAACAATCACAAAATAATGTGCAAGTGTGCACAGAAGATTGTTTGATATCATATAATTATGTAACATCAGAATCCTCATTTTTGCTCCCATAGTGTTACAATGTGAAGAAATGTATCACATATGGCATGATTTTATACCATAATGAAATAACCATTTGAACTTTTGCACAATAAATGTATGTACATAATGCATAAAATTTATATATATTGATGGTATGTTTCCAGGAAAAATGATTTTCTTGGAGTAACTTATAATGTTTGACCTTTGATGATAAAGCACTTGCTCACCTGAGTATAGTTATTTTGTATTGATTACAGGTGAACCACTACCTGTCCGAGAATGAGCAAGGTCTTCCCACATGTTACCCTTGTAACTGTTATGCGATTGGGTCATTTGGGCGCAAATGCGATCCTGTTACAGGAAAATGTAAATGTCGACAGGGTGTCCTTGGAAGGCGATGTGATGTCTGCAACAGCAAAAGGGCAGAGGTCACGACATCAGGATGTAAAGGTCAGCATGTCACATTGTTCTTGATGTCAGTTAATCATAAGCAAATGATGTGTGTATATTGCTTTTAGCTCTGTTTTTCATAGAGAACTCATATATGTAAGACAGGTCATAGTATCTTGCAAGAAATATTGTAGGTAAACTGTAATAAGTTGAAATGTTTGTAGTATAATGATCTATGTCATCTGTAGCAAATAGCTACATCAATTTTGCAGTCACATTGTAAATTTAATCTCATTGTTTTTGATTTTTTTTTCCATTGAAAGTGAGCATTGATATTTTGTCAGTAAGAAATATATTTTCTTTGTTTTACACTTGATATTTAGTTTCCCATAAGAAACAAGTTCAGGCTGAAGCAGTTTTGATATGTACCAGTAGTTTTGTTAAAGTGTGACATGATTGCTGAGGCGGTGTTGCTATATACTTGTACTTTTGTTGCAGTGTGGTATGATTCCTGTCCGAAGCACTTTGAAGCTGGTGTCTGGTGGGAGAAAACTCTGTTTAACACGGTGGCCGAGCAGTCATGTCCAAAGGGAGCAAAAGGTAAACAGAATATTAACGGAGTCTGTTATGAAGCATTCCATTTTCATATAAAAACTTAATTTTTGGCAATTCTGTAAATGTTTCTCTCAAGCATTATAATTGTGCCTTTAAATTGTAAACTTGGCCCACTGAAACTGAATCATGTGTGTTGAAATATTTTATAAACCCAAAACATTAACCATCAGTTATTTCAACAGTTGGTCTTTCTGTCCATCTGTTAGGTTGTTAAACACTTTATTTTAACTTTAAATATATTTAATGTATTGGTGCTTTACACTGAATTTATGCTGCATACAATAAGGAATTTGTTTTTCTATAAATTTATAATATATTATTTTGCAGGTGTTGCAACAAGGAAATGTGATGCTCAACAAGGCTGGCATGAACCTGATATATTTAACTGTACCTCTGTCAAGTTTATCTACCTGAAAATGAAGGTATGTCAAAAGTTACATGCAATAAATGTGGTAGGTGTTGATTTAAAGTGTTAAGTTTAACATTACCAGTATAATTTTACACCTGCATTGTGGTTTATGTATTATTCCTCATTTAAGAAATCTGCATTAAAACAAATGATTATGGATCCAGTAAGATTCTTTGAAACACCATAAACACCAACTAAAACGGGTTGTATGATGAAGCACTTTTGAAAAAAAATATTTAAAAGGGATTAAAGTGTGCTCTACAAAATAGTTCAGGAGGTATTAAAATTGTGAATTTCATATTGTGCCAGATCAGCAGAATATCAGATCTTATGTAAAATTTAACCCTCAGCAAGATTGCACCCAATATGCCTTCTTTGAAGAATAATGACAATGAAACTCAGCATTGATAATGCTGAGTTGTTATATGGTGATGCAGGCCATTGGGATATCTATTCTTATTAATTCTGGTTGCTGAGATTTCATAGTTTAGGAAACCACTAACTCAAAATCCATAAATTTAAGAGTCAGCAAATAGTTCTGGTTCCATAGTAATTACATGGAAACATTAGATTTATTTGCAGCTAGTCAGTCAGAAAATACTAGTTAATCTTTAGTCCTGTGGCATAATGAATCCCAAATAAACAGAAGAAAACAAATTTTTTAATTTTTCCAGAGTGATGAAATCAAAAGTCAACAATACAACGTAACAGCATCGTATAGGGCCAAGGACATGATGAAGCAGCTGGAGATGGCCACACGAGAAACCAAGGAGCTGTTCGGAACTGACATCATGGTGGCACAAGATCTGGTCCAGCACGTGCTGGGCTACGAGAACCGCCAGCAGGGCCTGAATCTGAGTCACACACAAGACCGCAACTTTATACAGAACCTAGTCAGTACAGTCAGTCGCATCCTGGACCCCAAGTACAAGGCATCATGGGTAACAATCAACGCAAAAACCTCTGGTTCAGTAGGCCTCTTGGACAGCTTGGAGAAATATGCCAAAACTCTAGCGAAAAACATGCCACACCTGTTTACAGAACCTTTTGACACAGTCCATGAAAATATAGGTATGTATCAAGAAATATTTATTTAACATGATCTCTGCCTTATCTTTTGAGGGCGGGTATTTAATCCATATGTTTTAAATGTGCAATTTAATTGTGCTTACATTTTACATATTTATATGTTGGAACCCTTTTGCTTGTTATATCACATGTGCCCTTCATGTAAACTTCCTAAATAATTTGCCTGAAATTGTTGTTGTAAAGTTTACTTTCCTAAATAATTTACCAGAGGTGGTGGTAAATTTGGTTTTTGGTAAATTTTATTTGTCGCTTTTCTCATATGTAGGCTTGTGACTACTCTACAACATTTTGTGTGAAGATTTATGTCTAGAGGGTCTACTAGCCAGAGTATTGGGTTACGGGAACAGAGCTGGATATGTTCCTCTTCCAGGGTTTACATATCTTTATCATTGTATTTACTTGTGTATTCTTATCATATTTGTAACACAGTTCTTGGAGTCGACTACATTGAGAAATCCAATGCCACAGCGTCCCACATACCAAAGTATGACACCAAGGTGCAGCCAGCGAGTCTGTTTGACCGAGTCACCAAGGTCACGGTGCCAGACGAGACAATACAGCAGGTTAATGGTAAGTCAATGAGACAGTTATGTACGCTGTAGTGCACTGTTCTTGTTATTGCTTTTGATGTGGGTGGGGGGGGGGGGGGGGGGAGAGAGTCTGGGTTAAAAAAATATCACTACCATTATGAAATCTTGCAAAGGTGACGTACTTGAGTGTCTCGAAACTTGAATTGGCCAGGTTATTTAAATCCCCATTCAGAAAAGCTTTCCTTTCTGAAAGAAATTTATATTAACATGTCATATCATCATTCAACAGACATTTTCTACTTCATCTCTTGTTTGTGAAACTGAAGCACAAGTACATAACTGTGATGTTTGTTTGAACAGGCATGGGCTTTTAGATGATGATAATAATAATGATATTGACAAAATAATAATAAAAATTAACATTTATAAGCTAAACATTGTTGTGGAATCCTCAAGATCATTTTTTGTAGGTTTTACATACTGTGTACATTGAATTGCCTTAATTTTTTACATGGATTTATTGTTAAATAATAGGAAACGTTAATCATTAGAGACAAAACAATACTTTATATCACTAAATGGTTGATACAGCTTAATTAAAGCAAAAAGTGATTGCCAGAAAATAGTGGTGTTGTCATCTGTGCATCTGCAGGTATCAAAGTTATAAATGCTAGTGGAGCTAGAGTAACATGTAAAGAATATGCCATTGCCTGTGTTGTTCATTTAACTATATATTAAGACTGGATAAATTTATATAATATTAGTACAACAGAAACACATAGCATGTTAATTATCTTGACTTGTGAGATTGAGTTTAAATTAACTTTATTTGCAAGAATTTGGGTGTATGATTGATTTATATGTAGAAATCATGTGAATTATCTGTTGCTCATGTGGTTGAATTACAGACAAGGCTGTGGCTGGTTACATCATCTACAAAACCATTGGGGATTTCATGCCAATGAAAATTGATACAAACTCTGTCAGGTCAGTTTCACATTTCCTTTGTATTAGCTGCACATTGTCTTCAACTCCATGATGTATACTAGACTGTACAGTATATATTTCCAAATTCATCAAATTTTTTCACAGTTAAAATTAACATACTGTTGTGTTTCTGATCTGTTCCCATCATAGAAGATTTTTATATCAGCACATTTATGAATGGAGGAGATGGAGATTGTGTGTTGTACTTGGTATGTCTTCACAAGAGAATAAAGAGTATATCTTTATTAATTTGCAGTTTAATAGAATAGAACCTTGAAGGTCAAATGCACTGCCACGTTTGGAAAATATGGTTTATGAGATTGACTTTGTTGTTCTTGTTATGGCTCACATGTTATAGCTTATGTTTTATAAAAAAAATACAATGTGTTATTTTCTTTGTGTTGATCTAGTGCACGACAAGGAGTACCAATTGTAGTGAACACACACGTTTTTACTTTGAACTTGCTGGATGGAGAGAAACCGCTGAGTAAACCTCAGAACAAGGAATCGTACCTGTTTAAGTTCAAGCTGACAGAGACCACAGCACGCAGCAACCCTCGCTGTGTCTTCTGGAACTTCACACACAGGTCAGAACTTCTCTCAAAAGTAGAACATTCAAAGTAGAACAATCTCTGTCATCACAATGGATTGGATGAATGGGAAAATACAAAATACAGAATAACAAAGGCAGCTATTTTTTGTGAAACATGATTTACTAAATTCTGAATCTAATGAATATTATTTGAATAAATAGTATATCCTACCAGAAATCTGTGATAAATGTCAACTGTTAATGTAATATTTATATTTTTTATTTTACTGATAGTTTTCTTTATAATTTTATCTTCATTATTAATAAACCATTATATCTTTTTCATATTATACTTGTAGCAGTGGGGGTCACTGGAGTTCTGCAGGATGTAGGTTGGTTACACCAGGTGGCACTACTGAGCCAGGTGTTCGCTTTTGTGCATGTGACCATCTAAGCACGTTTGCAGTCATCATGGATGCATCAGCTGAACCAGTAAGTTTTACTCTTCCTCTGCTGATATCAATTATATGTAAGATTGGTCATAGTATCTTGCAAGAAATAATGTAGGTAAACTGTTATCAATTGAAATGTTTGTAGTATAATGACCTATGTCATCTGTAGCAAATAGGTACATCCATCTTGCAGTCATATTGTAAATTTATTCTCATTGTTTTTGTATTTTAGCCATTGCAAGTGAGCATTTAGGTTTGTTAGTTAGAAATATATTTTCTTTGTTTTACACTTGATATTTACTGGATGCATCAGCTGAACCAGTCAGTTTTACTCTGCCTCTGCTGATATCAACACATAAATAGATGTGGGGACTTATTATTAATGTGGTTATTATTAATTTTAGCTCATTGTATCCCCAGACAAAGTCAGGATACTATGGTTTAAGCACAGTCGCATCGCCGCTGCCATAGAGATTTCTTTTGGACGCGATAACTCAAAAAATATTTCACGGATCTTTACCAAACTTGACATGTGCATAGATATTTGTGAGAGCCTATTTAAAATGGGGTCATGACCTTTACTAGAAGAGTGACTTTGACCTTGAATAGGTCCATTTTGGGGAAAAATCACACAAATTCTTAAATATCCCAAGAAATCTTAGTTATTATAGTTATTGTATCCGCCAAAACAGAGTTTTGCGGATACTATGTTTTCAGCTGCACGCCGCCGCCGCCGCGGCGTAGGTGTCCGGAGAACTCCTCCGTAACCGCTGGGCGGAATGTTCGGGTCACATGTGAACTGCTGTGCCCCGATTTTGTTTTGACCTCTGACCTTTCCTTTGCGCTCTGCGTCCGTTTGTGCGTCTGTTTCCACACATAAACCCACATATCTCGGGAACCGTTTGACCGATCAGGAAAATTCTTTTGCAAAAATGTAGCCCTTGGAGAGCTTTATAACATACACCAAAAATGGTGGCGCTACCTGCAACCATGTTTGCACAGTGTCCATCTGTTTGTCTGCCTTGGGTTAAAATCACTCATTTCTCTGCAGTGACTTGACTAATTCACCTGAAATTTGGCATGCGTATACATCCTGGATAGCTTTTTATGCCCCCGCCACAAAGTGGCCGGGGCATATAGTTTTACCCATGTCCGTCCTTCCGTCCTTCCGAAATCAAACAGTTGTACAGACTTTTTTTCGCAATGCCTGCAGATATTGGCCTGATTTTTTGTGTGTAGACAGATATAGACAAGTTACAGATCGAGTTCGCGTTTCGTCCCTGTTGACCTACTTTTGACCATTTTACGGCTCCTAAACTTAGAAAATTTCATGAAAAATAGAAATTTTCATGACAAATACACATGTACGGACTTTTTTTCGCAATGCCTGCAGATATTGGCCTGATTTTTGGTGTGTGGGCAGATAAAGACCAGTTACAGATCGAGTTCCTGTTTCGTCCTGGTTGACCTACTTTTGACCGTTTTACGGCTCCTAAACTTAGAAAAATTCATGAAAAATAGAAATTTTCATGACAAATACACATGTACAGCCGTTTTTAGCCCTCAGCTCATAGGCTGATGGGCTATTGTCGTCACCCAAGCTGTCCATCTGTCTGTCCGGAGTCTGTCCGTCCGTCCGTCTGTTCCGCGTCTGTTAACTTTTACCTTGTGAGGGGGATATCTCTAAAAGGATTCACCGTTGGAATTTTATTTCAGCAGTGAAGATGTATATCGATAAAATCTCGGTCAAGTTCGAAGATGGGTTACCTTGACCCTTTTTTCTACATTTTAGAGCTGATTATAGAAAAACACTCAGAAGTTTATATCTCAGGAACCATTGTGTGGATTTTCACAAAACTTACTATGATAATTGGGACTGATGGTCTGTATGTGCTGCACAATTTTGGTGGCGCCACCTGCAATTTCTGATTTTTTAATGAAATTTTATCGGATTTTTTCAATTTTGGCCTTTTGTGCAGGATATCTCCAAAGGTATTCAACACAGGAACTTCATTTCTTCAGTCCTATTGCATTATATTTACAAAATCTTGGTCAAGTTCAAAGATGGGTGATCTTGACCTACTTTTCAAGGTCACAGAGCTTCTTTATAGAAAAAAACTTAGGAGCTTATTTCTCAGGAAGCATTTGGTGGATTGTTATGAAACATGGTATATACCTCTCCAATTTAAATTTATAAATGATTATCAACTTTTGCTAATATTCTAGTTTCGCAATGCAATGCTTACTGATACTGGCCTAATGTTTGGTCTGTGGGCGCATAATGACCACTTACAGATCGAGTTCGCGTTTTGTCCCAGTTAACCTATTTTTCACCATATAACAGATCCTGAACATAGAAAATTTCATGAAAGACAGAAATTTTCATGAAAAATGCACATATATGGTCTTTTTTTTCACAATGCTTGCAGATACTGGCCTGATTTTTGGTGTGTTGCTTGATAATGACCCTTTACAGATCGAGTTTGCATTTTTCCCTTGTTGACCTACTTTTGACCATACAACACTTCCTGAACTTAAAAAAATTTACAAAATTTAACAAATGTTTCTAATTTGCCCCAGGCGGGGGCATTCGTGTCGTTCCGACACATCTAGTCTGATTTTATGACAGGTGGCGCCACCTACATTCACGTTTACGCTGCAGACATCCAAGCTCATATCTCAGGAACCGTTTGACCGATCAGGAAAATTTTTTTGCACAAATGTAGCCCTTGGAGAGCTTTATAACATACACCGAAAATGGTGGCACCACCTGCAACCATGTTTGCACAGTGTCCATCTGTTCATCTGCCTTGGGTTAAAATCACTCATATCTCGGCAGTGGTTTGACTAATTCACCTGAAATTCGGCATGCTTATACATCCTGGATAGCTTTTCTGATTTTATGAAAGGTGGCGCCACCTACAATCAAGTTTACGCTGCAGACATCCAAGCTCATATCTAGGGAACCGTTTGACTGATTGGGCCAAAATTTTGCATGTGTATAAATCTCACATAGCTCTTTATCATACGCAAAACTGGTTGCGCCACCTGCAGCCATGTTTGCACAGCTCCCATCTGTTTGTCTGCCATGGGATAAAATCACTCATATCTCGGCAGTGGTTTGACATATCTGCCTAAAATTTTGCAAGTTTATACATCCCCGACAGCTCTCTTGATTTTATGACAGGTGGCGCCACCTGCATTCTAGGTTATGCAGCAGATATCCAAGCTCATATCTTGGGAACCGTTTGACCGATTGGGCCAAAGTTTTGCATGTGTATAGAGCTTTCTGGATTTTTTGGTAGGTAGCGCAACCTACATACACAATTTGGCTGCAGACATCCATGCTAATATGCAACACTTCACACGTTCCACTCTGATTTAGGCGGATACAAGTAGTCGCTTGTCGACTACCCGTATTCTAGTTATTGATTTGAAGTGCCAAGCATTATAAGTCACACACACATGCATATACACACACATATATACATATATAAATATACAGGAAGTATAAATATAACTATGGGCTTAACTGTGATTTTTAGCTCAGCTGACTATAAGTCATCTGAGCTATAGTCGTGGTCCATTGTCCGTCGTCCGTCCGTCCGTCCGTCCGTAGATGTGGCACGTTTTGAGACCGTAAGACCTAGGAATCCAAAATTCATCATAATGTTAGATGTCCCCAAGATCTCCTACCAAGCCGAAAACTGGGTCTTTGCGACTTTGTTCCTCTGAGAAATTAAGGAAAAACCTCAATTTTTTATTAAAATCCTATTTTCACACTTCAGGACTGCCTAATATCAAAACCACTCATCTGTTTTTCCTCATATTTACCATAAATATTCCTCTATATAGTTCCTATGTACATGCCAGAAATTAAGTCTGTAAAGTATAAATTCTTTAAGTTATGGGTCCAAATATAATGGATTTTGTAAAAAATCAGGAAAAATAATAACTCACTTAACATGAAAAATTTTGAAACTAGAGTCTATTTTCTCAAGTATATAACTATGTTTAATGTTTTTTTCCTGTAAGCACCATTGATTTAATTTTCACAGCATGTAAACATAAATATTTAGTTTGTCTAAATCTGAAATTTGAAAATAAAAGCTTGAAAATTAAGCTAGTTATTGATTTTTATTATGCCCCCGCCACAAAGTGGCCGGGGCATATAGTTTTACCCATGTCCGTCATTCCGTCCTTCCTCCTTCCGAAATCAAACAGTTGTACGGACTTTTTTTCGCAATGCCTGCAGATATTGGCCTGATTTTTTGTGTGTGGGCAGATAATGACCAGTTACAGATCGAGTTCGCGTTTCGTCCCGGTTGACCTACTTTTGGCCGTTATACGGCTCCTGAACATAGAAAATTTCATGAAAAATAGAAATATTCATGACAGATACACATGTACGGACTTTTTTTCGCAATGCCTGCAGATATTGGCCTGATTTTTGGTGTGTGGGCAGATATAGACCAGTTACAGATCGAGTTTGCGTTTCGTCCCAGTTTACCTACTTTTGACCATTTGACGGTGCTCTAACATAGAAATTTCATAAAAAAAGTGCACATGTATGGACTTTTTTCGCAGTGCCTGCAGATACGGGCCTGATTTTTGGTGTGTAGGCAGATAATGACCAGTTACAGATCGAGTTCTTGTTTTGTCCCAGTTGACCTACTTTTGACCATTTGACTGCTCCTGAACATAGAAAGTTTCATGAAAAATATAAATTTTCATAACAAATGCATATGTACTGATTTTTTTCCTCAGTGCCTGCAGATACCACCCTGATTTTTTATGTGTGGGCAGATAATGACAGTTACAGATCGAGTTCGCGTTTCATCCCGGTTGACCTACTTTTGATTGTTTTACGGCTCCTAAACATAGAAAATTTCATGAAAGACAGAAATTTTTATGGAAAATGCACATGTATGGACTTTTTTTCACAATGCCTGCATATACTGGCATGATTTTTGGTGTGTTGCTTGATAATGACCCGTTACAGATCGAGTTTGCATTTTGCCCTTGTTGACCTACTTTTGACCATACGACACCTCCTGAACTTAAAAAAATTTTCAAAATTTTACATATGTTTCTAATTTGCCCCAGGCGGGGGCATTCGTATCGTTCCGACACATCTAGTTTTTTCTGTAGTCACTTGCTTTGATTACAGATGCAGGGTCCCACTCCAGGTCACTGGAAGTCAGCTATGCGAGGGTTTCTGATTTGTTACAGTCACTGGGGGAGATCCCCTGCCGTGACAGGTGTACAGTTATTCTCACCCCAATCATCCCCCCCCCCCCCCCCCCCCCCGCAAACCCAACCCACCAAGTGTTATGCAGTAATTGTTATTGTTTTCACTCTATCTTCTTAATTGTAATGCTGTTTCCACTCCGATATGCAGAAACTTTCCTTGAAAAAATAATTCAAGGTGTAATCCAGAAGATGCAATGTTGTGTAATGTAGCATTTTTAAAGAAATCAATTTTCTTTTAAATGATTTTAACAAATATAAATGAACCCATCAGTATGCTTAAATTATTATAAAATATGAAGCACATTATGGATAAATAAAGACACAATTAAAAATTGTGAAATCTAAATCAAGTATTATTTTTAGATATTTATTGTTTTGCAGATTTAAAGATATATTTTTGTGGTAAAAAATAAATAAACATTTGTATGCATGATGTGGTGTTATCTGACAAGATTGAGATTTATGATGATGCAATTGAGAATTATGAATCAACTTTTATATTCAGATATATATGTTAAATTGGAAATGTATAGAAATATAAACTTAAATTAGAAAATAATTGATGTGATAAAAAATAATAATACAAACATTTGTTCATTATTTTCCTGCCTCAGCAGAATTTGAGATCAGGCTTTGTTTGCCCTGTTTTATGTTGTTAATTAGCTATATTTCAACTGTATACATTTCATACAGATCATTTGTTCACAAACTGCTCACATGCTTTTAGTTTCAACATTAGGAAACCCATGGTCAGGTCACAAAATATTTTTTGCAACAATTTCTTGCTCATCAATTCAAACCAATCATTTAAACCAACCATGGCCTTTATTACCTCTTCCTCTAACACTTTATCTCCATTAGATATTATTTTAGATTTTTACCTTCAAGGTTAACGTCAGCTGAGCACAGTGACCCATAGGTCCCTTGTTCATGCATGCACTCCATATTTAGTTTTTCTTCAAATAATAACTGAACATCTTCTATGTTTTATTATCTGCAGGTAAAGCGTGGGCCAGTAATCAGCGTACAGGTGGCAACGTACATCGGACTCTGCATTGCTCTGGTCTGTCTCCTGTTGACGTTCATTGTTTTGTGCATCCCCAAACGACTGCGCACCAATGCCAATGCCATCTGTCTGAACATTGTGTTTGTTCTCTTTGTTGCTCACATCTTTTACTTGGTGGGAATCAATAGAACTGAACCAAAGGTATGCAACCAGTGTACTACACCAAACCTTCTGTTACATATTTATAATAATGTATGTATTTTTTTAAAAATAAAATTCCTATCGGTATATACAGTTACATATTTGTCATTAAAGAAATATAAAAAGAAGCAATTTTGACCCAAGTTGGGAAAAAATGGTTAAAGGATTGAACAAAGACTATAAATAAAGGGCCATTTATTGAAAACCAATTTAGTGCAGTCAATATTATAATTAACACAACAGTGATTTGTTTCAGTGTCTTATATAATACAGCATAATGCAGACACAATATAATTTCCCAGCTTTGGATTAATAGAGTATATCTTATCTTATCTTTCCTTATAAGCTTCTGCTGGGCTGAGTATGCAGGAAACCTTACATATAGAATTTTCAGATTGCATAATCTAGCATGATCAGACATTTTTCATCGCTTCATCTTCATGCTCATGACAGTTTTCTTGTTAAATGGTAATGAACTTTATATAGTGATTAACCACCAAGTAATTTGTGTATTCTCTTATGACAGATTGTATGCAAGATCATGGCCATTGGTCTGCAGTACTTCCACATGTGTGTGTTCTCTTGGTCCTTTGTCAAAGTGCTTCACTTGTACCGCATGATCACGGAAATCAGAGACATCAACCACGGATCCATGGTCTTCTACTATGTCCTGGGTTACGGTAAGTTCTGTTTACAGTTGTATTACAGTACTCAAAGGGATGGTTTCGCCATGATTGCATGGAGTCTTTCCCATGTATGTTTTTTTAAAATGAAAATTACCATATACATGTCATTAAGGAATGAATTAGGCATTAAAATGATTGATTGTAAAGTGAACTGACAGCACAAAATATTTTGCAAGTTATAGTGAATAAATGAAAAGTGGACTTGGAATTATTGAACTGAATTACATAGAGGGAAACATTTTAGTGTTTAAATATTTTCCTGATAATCTTTATGTGATTGCTTTCCTCCATTAAATATTAAAGTGGACCTACTTTTTGTAATGTTTTTTTACCAGTTTGTATTTCAGAATGTTATGGGAATAGGCTGGTCAGCCTGTGCTGCCACCTATACATTATTTCATGTACTAAATATACAGAGCACTTTTGCTGATCTGAGATCTTCTGTGTTTGTAATAGTACACAGGAAACTTATTAGAGCAAAGAAAAAATTGTAAAATGCTATGTATCTATTCTAAAAATTTGGTCATCCATTTATGGGGAAAATGAAACCTTTGAATTTTATGATATCATGTTTTTAATTATTGTGACTGTCTCTGTAGTATAATTTGTGTTTTCTTCACATACACACATGGCATTATATTTTGTATTAGAAACAAAATACATGCAGTCTGACCACATCTGTACAGCAAACTTGTTTCTATTACAGCAATTCCTGGCACCATAGTGAGTCTGGCTGTGGGACTTAAAACAGATGGTTACGGCAATGAACAATTGTAAGTATACATGATAATCTGTATATCAAAATCCGTATTCTGTGGAATTTGTTTGTTTTGAGAACTTTGCATTGTTACTTGTATTGTGAAACAAACAAAAATTATTAACATTATTGTTAATGTGAAAACTAGGAGATCATATTCATGAGTCAATGAGCTATGTTGAACAGTGATGAAATGGTTCTGTAAAGAACTGTACAAGACAGTCTTAAGGACATTCCTTAAAAAAATGATGTATTCAGCAAGTCGTTACTTGTTTCATAAACAGTTCTACATAAACAACACCTGGATATTTTCTTGATGTTTCAGTTGCTGGTTGAGAGTGCGGGATATTCTGGTCATCAGTTTTGCGGGACCTATATGTGTGGCAGTATTTGTAAGTATATTTTATTGTTTTACTAAACAATTCTTGAAGTGTTCCATTTGAGTTAACCACGATTGCAAGTGTAAATGCATACCTTTTTAGTTCTAATTCTTTTTTTTGTTCACCTTCATTCAGGAAAATAATACCAAACTCACAAAGCTTGCTTGGTTTTGAAAAATGCACAAGTGTTAACAGGTTTGTATTGTTTTGCAGCTGATTGTTGTTGTCTGCCTAATGGCTTTGTGTGCAGCCAGAACAACTAAAAAACCAGAACGTGAGCTCAACTATGTCAAGTAAGTATCAATTCAGTGAAAGGACAGTAAAATACATACAGTTAACCAAGTTATGTAACCTGTTTTATCTCTCATGCTTTATTTAGGACCAGCACATTTCTCTTTGATAGATGATGCTGTAAAAGATGGTGTGGTTATCAAATTGAATAATCCAACCATAATTTGAGGATTTGGGTGTGGTCTAAAATCAGTGTTTTACCTATTTTAAATGTTGCCCATACATGTCTCCTTGCAACCAGACTTTCTGCACAGAAAGCTTCTCGCCTGATGAGCCATGACCAAGTTTTTTGTTTGACCATTGATAAAGATATTTGATTCTTCACCTTTTAAGAGTTTACTTTAGTGAAGTTTAAGACATCACTTATATGAACATGTGACTGAACTTTGGTAATTTTGCTCTGTTTTCTAAACTTGCAAAGAAAAGAAGGGTAATCTGTAAATATTAAGAACTTTAATATAAATTTCATTTCCATAAGCTTTATTTATCAGATATATTCAGGGGAGTGTATTTGAGACATTTTCATCTCACTATTATTATGTTTATTGTAGATCATGCCTTGGGTCGGCCATGATGTTGCTTCCCATCTTCGGCTTGAGCTGGGTGCTGGGACTACTTGCGGTCAATGAGACGCTGGAGGCATTCCATTACCTGTTTGCTCTGTTTGCATGTATCCAGGGCTTGGCCATTTTCTTGGCATATGTCATTTTTAATAGAAAGGTAAAGATTTCTATTATAAATAAAATCTTGAGTCTTAATTTTTGTATACAAATAGATGAGGCAAGAATAAATTTGTGTGCTTTATCAGTCTACAAAAATCTGAAGTAAAAATTTGAATTTAAATTTACACATTTTCTAATATAATTAATTGTTGACATTTAAATACTAAAAGAACAATAATTAAATATTAGGTGCAGGTTTCAATATTAATGAATAATAGTCCTTTTAATTTTATCTTCCTAGATGCCATTCCCCAAGTGGAATGTATTTCAATATAAAAATATGTCCATGCTGATTGCATCCCATGATATAAAGTTGGTAGGATGTAGCCTAGGCATAAAAAGTTCAGAGCAGAAACTCATCATTTCAAATTCCACATGTGCCTTAAAGACAAAATGGTGAAATCTCAGTAGACCCTCACTGATCCACTGTAATATCTTAACAACAGGTATGACTTCTTCATTATCCATAGCTTAGTGGATATAAAACCTGATATCCAGAAGGCATATGAAATAACATACCTTTCTTATCATATTATTATCTTTATCCTCAATAGACTGTGCCACCCAAGAGTCCTTATCAGGAGTTATCCTTTAAAAAAGTAATAAAGTTCATAAAAGATGAGTTTTCTTGGAGCAAAGTCCTGTTTTCTGTTAAAGAATCCCTGAATATTGGTTATTATGATCTTCAGGTAAGACGAGAAGTAAAGAGGACATGGTACCGTCTCCAAGGCAACAAGGATTTTGACAACAGTCTTGCCAGCTCAAGAGATATGTCTGTGAGTAATGATAAAATAAAATAAATAACTTCAGAACTCTTTGCCATTTTATACTTTATGAACTGTTGGAGACACTTTTGATTGTAAAACTGGAAAAAAATATATTTGATTATATAAACATATAAACATATAAACATATTTAAATATTAAACATATTTAAATTTTATTAGAGAAACTAAACCAAAAGCATAAAATATATGATATTGGCATTATAATATTTATAGTAAATTATAATGTGTTAAGGACATAAAAATATTTTTAATATTATAATTTAAAAATATATATTTTTATTATTATGATATTTTAATAATATTTCAGCACTCTGCACTTGCTTATCGCCATAACGACTCATCCCTTGATGGTGGCCTGAACCGTATGAATATTGGGATATCTACCACCTCTACAACGAGTCGTTCAACCAGTAAAAGTAGCAGTGGGATGTACCGGCCGGACGGATACATGCCCGGCAGCAGCAGTGTGTCTACATCAGGTCACATACCGTCAGAGGCTGGCTATCCTCCTACGGCAGGCGTGCCATCCTACAGATATAATAACTCAGCATATATCAAAAACAGGAGAGGAAATGGAGGTATGGATATGTAATGTTTTATCATTCATGAATTTTGCATTATTTTGTTCAAAATTTATGACATGGTTTTACCTGGAAATTTTACTTTTTGTTTATTATAGTTACGTTCTGACCTCGCAAACATGATTTGACTTTGATCAAAATTAAGTTATAAGATAAATCCTAGAATTTAAACACTTATTTTTACTGTTATGCCATGGATGGTTTATATGTTTTTACACTTCACATTTATGGTTTTAGGCAGGATATGTTTGAAAAATTTATGGACAAAAGTGTTATGTGCCTAAATTGTTGAATTAACTGTAATATTGCTTTAGCTATTGGTGGAGCTTATTTGAGTACACAACATTTAATATACAAGGGGATAATTTTAATAAACCGGGGTCAGAATAAAGTAGACTAGTAGTGTGCATGACATGTATGTAGGAGTTGATATTGACCCAGATCCTGATACAGGGGAGAGTCGTCACCGAGGTGGAGGAGACACTGATACAGAGAGTGAGGTGTCAGCTCCGGATCCGGTCGTCATGGATCTGGCCTCCAGCCACTCATCAGATGATGATGACTTTCACAGCAGTCATCACTGGGCTAGTAATGGAAAAGTTAAACCACCAGGTTAGTAAGTCTCTGTTTGTATGAGGGATATTTATACTTCTAATATTACCTATGTAACATATACTAATTCTTTGTACTATATTTGTAAACCGCTTAATTGTTATAAGATCAGTTAGAGATAAGTGCACACAAGGAAAAGGGTTTTAAATAGGTGTATAAATAATTTAAATATACAAATTTCTTAAACATTATAAATATACATAATAGATTGATTAAACATTTCAATTATATTTGGAAAAAATTGGTTTAAAGTTAATTTTCATTAAAGTTGAATTAAACCCGTACATGTTCAATAGTGGTTTGTCTTTAAAATGTTTTATTTTAATACCTTTATAGATAGAAGAGTGGTGATACAGTCAACACCCCCTCCCCAGCCACTGGGCCCCGTACACAGCACCCCATCATCTCATATGCCGGGCTTCCCTTCACGACCCTCGCCTCAGCGATGGGACGATTATTCCACAGCTCTTCCCAGTGACATGGAGCTCAAGAGTCCAGCATCTTTAAAAATGTCTGACAGTCGACCGTCGTCAGGTCGTCTCAGACCTGAACTCATACGTAACCATACTCCTAGTCCTACAGGTCAGTCTGTCTATATATCTCATTAATAAGCTTTATATTTCTTCTGTTGTATCCTGTGTTTGGATCTTTGTTTGTGAAGGTTTAAAATTAGTGATATTCTTGAAAGGGAAATTATTACAAAAGTAAATCATTGTATGTAAGATGACTTGTCAACACTGGTGAACATCATATATAGCGTGTTGTCTGTCTCACTGAAAGCCCAAAATGATATTATAACAACAAATAACAACAAATATAAACAAATCTGCAAGATTGATATTATAAAATATTTAAATCAATTTTCTGCTGATAATGAACAAGAATTTACATTCAGTGTTCTCATTGGTCCTCATCAGATTATAAAGATTTTGCAATTTTATTAAATAATCGATACAATAATATCTGTACACTGTATAGGGTTTTGTATTGTGGGATCACAAAAATGAAACGCTGAAAAAGTGATGATCATGAAAATACAAACTCACACATGTGGTGTACACCACAGTATGCAGATAATTGTTATTATTAGAAATATTGTCTGGAGTCCTGTTTATGTCATGTGTGGTGATTTGTACATTTAAAATATGAAACAAAATGGCCAATCTTAGGCACAAGAGAAAGGATTATATTAAAGAATGACAAAACACTGGTTACATCTAGCCAGGCTGGGAATATCACTGTTTTATTTTTCCATTACATTACATTTTATGATCACTGTTACAGATATATATTTTGTCATTCTTATCCTTTTCAGATCCTATTCAGCCTCCACAGAGGGTGGACAGCTTACCCAGCCATCACGGCAGTCGAGAGAAAATCCAGATCCCAGTGCTTACACACAATGGCAGCTTAACATCAGATGAGTAAGTCTCATTGTACAGTGTCTTTATGATAGAGCACAAAGGAAAGAATGGTCAGATACTTTCAACTATGTTGGCTTTGCATGACATGATTTGACGAGGGATCCTTTTCTTGTTGTCCATTTAATTTCATTCATGAATGATGAACTGTGTGTTGTCTATTTTATATTGAAAAAATTATGAAATAAGTTCCATTGTTTGAAAAGATCAAAACGAATCCTAGCAAGGTTTACCAGGATGTAGTTTCCTTAAGCCTCTTGTTAACATTGACTTTGACTTACCCAGGAAAGTCTTTTATTTTATGTATTTTGATGTCTTTCAATAATATGCGTACTCTCCAAGTTTCACCAGAAGATTGGGGAGTAGATGTGGTACTTCCTTACATCATTGTCTATATTATTTTAATAATTAATTATCTCTTTTTATAATTGTATTGCTACAGTTTATTTTAAAAAGGTATGTATATATGTGTCATAAATATTGTGCTTTTTGGTAGTTATATTATTTTTTGACTTTATTAGAATGCCATTATTTTGATTTCATTTGCTCATTACTACAGGAGATAAATGATATAATTTCAAAGCACGTTTAATATTTGCACGACTGATCTTGCTAGGTGCATGTGATGCATGAAAATTTGTTGTCTTCATTATTTTATGTCTTGTAGCTTGCTTCATGCTTGTGTACCATGTTGTTATTTTAAAAGTTGTTTTATAATTGATTTTCATTTGCATTATCAGTTATGTGCATGGCATGTTTTAATTTTATTTTCAGTCATGAGACAACTGTATGATCTCCAGCGCACCTCAAGGAGTCAGTGGCTGTGTCTGCATGTTCTTTAACCTCGCCTGCATCAGCAACTGATGTGCATGTCATCCTCATCTTCATCTCATCCCGCTCTCACGTCATCCACTCCTGAAGCCTTTGCTTTCTATCTCAGTGTATATACCAGCATATATTATTTGTTACCTAGCTGTTCACTTGTAAATTCTCTGTAATGTGCATTTAGTTTGTATCATTCAGTGTGTATATACCTGTACCAGTAGATTATTTTTTATACTGTTTTGTCAATTCAAAAATGTACCAAAGCTAAAATTATGTTAAAAAACACAAGATATTAAGAACTAATACAGATTGACTGCTCAAAAAGGTTCATTTTATAAATAATAAGCTAAAAATACAGGGATCTGGCCTCTATATTGTACTCTAAAAGAGGCCATTGCCTGTAACTGCCACATTAAACAAGGGTCTGCTTATATAATTTACAGTGGGAACAGGGATAATTTTGCTGTATCTATCACATCATGCCCCAGAGGGTATTATGTTTTAGCTTTAGCTTAAAATTTTGAATTAATATGTATCAGTGTGTGTGTCAAAGCAGTTCTCTTTCAATTATTTATAGCTCCCATTAACCATGTGTTTTGCTAAAAATGTTACACACAGCCATTTGTGTAGTAGCTCAGACAGCAAGAATCTTTCAGTTTTCTTAGTGAATCTTAATCCCACCAGAGGTCTCTCCAGTGCAGCTAAGTTCATCTCTGTTAAAGTGCAGTTTTGTTACGGAATAAACTGAGCAACTTAAAACTAAGATCTTAAAGGGTGCAGACAAAAGGTGTACAGGATATTCAAAACTAGCAGCATTGCCAGTCTTCATTCATCATGCATGCAAATATAGTAATTTCTGCATCATAAATAACAAGAAATTTAAAAAAAGTTTTGGATTTTAACTTGTACATAGTTTCGCTGGATGTACATGTATATAACTATATAACTGGTTCTGGCTTGAGAAGAGCAGCCTTGCTGTATTGGAATTTGTTTTTATGAGGTGTGTTTACTTCAGTTCCAGTGAAGATGAAGGCAGCTGGCATGGGACATGTATTGAAATGTTACCAGTAGGAAAGGAATCCAAGTCAGAAAATAGCAAGAAAGAAAGTCCGAACGAGGAAGAGAAAGACATAGAAGTCAGCCATGAAGTGGTTCTGTGATCACCAGCTGCCCTCAGGGGTTAAAGCTATGATCACTGTGGCCATCATGTTGTCATATCAAAACAGGCTACACAAATCTCCCCTAAAATGAAAATTACCTCAAGTCTGTTACATTTATGAAATTCACTCAATCATGAAATATTTATATGATAATATCCAGGTTATTATTTTCAAGCACAGGACTTGGAACTACATGACCATTTGTTGTCTGGGGTTGATTATGTTATATACAGTTTAAGCCTTTTTAGAGTTGTCATCTCTCTTGCCAAGCAGTTTGTTACTGAAGTATTACAATAACAATAGTATGGGGCTTGGAATGTGGATTATATATTGTCATTCTGTATTGGTCAACTAAACGATTCAGCAAGAGATAAAACAAAGATCTTGAATTTATTACAGGATATTTAAAAAAGGGATTACAGGAAATGGATAAATAGATAACAGGATGCTATGAAATGAGGGTTATTTTAGCTTATAAATTTGGGATTGTTTATGGGTTATGTACACTACAGTATTATGGGGGTCCCAAGCAGGGGAGGAGGTTCTATTAATTCCAGAGCTGACCAGTTGCATCGTGATTAAGAGGGTTGTGCTGTGAATGGACTGTAGGTTTTCATGTTTTAATATTTTTTAATTTGATAATTTCTCCTGCCTTCTTGATTTCAGTGCTTTACTATGTATTCAGAGATGTGACAGGTCCTCCGTCCAATCAGAAAGTCACACGATCCAAGATATATTTATATATTATTTGTTAAATCCTTCAGTTTCCAATAATGATACATCCAGAATAGTTACCAGTTTTTCAGCAAAGCTCATAAAATTTTTTTGAATATGTGGTCAAGTAACTACAAAAAAACTACTTAAATATAGCCTTTTACACCATCATATCACTCGCTTAGTTGACATTAATTGAAATAAAACATTTAAAAATGCAACAGGTTAATCTGGTACAATGTTATCAGTATTTATGTGAAGAATATCTGTGTGCATGCATTTGTTATTTTTTGTATGGACATTTACCTCCTTAATCTCTCAGAAATGTGTGGTAACTTTGAATGATCCTTTTAAATGCAGAGATATCAGATATATGAATTAAGATAGGTTTTATTTTATATCATTAAAAATGAATTCCTTGAAAATATATTAACAGAAGCACTAGTGCAGCAGATAATCATAAATTCTGAGTGCGAAAGTTGAATAAATTTTATATCAGTTTGCTGCTAAGTTATTGCAGACTGGTGGCAGGTTATATTTTATCATATCATTTATATTTTATTTTGTATCTTTTTATGTGACACTCAAATTAATCCTTTTGTGTAGATGATGAAACTGTGCGAATTGCATGTTGACATGGCAACAGGAACCAGACAGGTGCTAAACTGGTTACGCCGATATAATGATACACCAATGGGAATGTGTTTCCCATTTTGATCTCAATTTTTTGTCCTATTCTTTATCATTACCATTTATTATGGTTGTGAAGTAAACATGTTGTATTTTGCTGTTGCACACTTCATGATAAAAACAGGCTGTTATATTAATTACATAATCAATGCTTGTGATGTAATTGTTCATGAAACAAATCATTTCTGAGGCTGCATTTGTCTCTGGAAAACATTTATTGTATTATCAATGTACATTACTTAATCACTGTGGTCTTTCTTATCGTCTTGTACAAAATGTGACCATTAAATTTGTATATTATATATGTTTGTATATAAAAGTAAATACAATTTTATATTAAAACTATACCAGTGTTTTTGCTTTTGTGAATCTTTTCATCTGCCAGTGACCATTCAAGGTTTTGTGACTGTGTACAGGTAATCACTGTATTAATTAACCCCTTTTCCTCTTGTGTCTACTGATTACATTTATGCTCATTTCCTATTCAGAATATGTCTTAGATATCATGTAAATAGGGTTTAAATGTTGAGAATTCCCACTGAGGTAAGGAGACCCCATAGTAATTCCCTTTACCCCCCCCCCCCTATAAATGCTAACAGTAATACCAAAAATATACACTTCTGGATACGCATGCATATTTTTTAGTGATAGGTGGAGGATCTTTTGAGGTCTGAGTAGATCATGATTTACCTTTGAATTCTTTACATTTAACTGGAACACTGACAGTCTGAGGGACATGTCAGGAAGGGCCCTGCAAAAGGCCCACAGCCTTCATGCATGGGCGGAGTGATGCCTGAAATATATAATAAAGGAACTGAATATATGTAGAGATGGGGAATTGACTGAACGGTATTAAAAAAGATTTTAACATTTGAATTTATGACAGTCATGTATGAAGATGTAGGCATTGGAAAGTCGAGCATCCCTAGCGATGGATCCAAAATAATACATCCAATGTACTAAACTGGTAACCTGGTCAGCATGCATGTCAGGTCCTGTGACCTTGACCATGTGATATCAACCGGGTTCTTCCCCCAACAGGGAAGTCATAAGTGAAAGAAGCAAAAGTTTTGGACAAGACGATTTGCTTAAAAAGCATCCACAATCTCTTTAATGATGTGACCACAGTGACCATGACCCCAAAATCATTAGGATTCCTACTTTAGTAGTGGGAACATTTTGAAACAAATCAAAACCTTGGAGTTGTCATCCAGAAACAAATGTCGGCACATTCGGACAGGATTGCTACACAGGACTCACTTATTCAAGTGTGGCCCTAACTAGATTAATATGCACTAGATATCAAGAAGTTTGTATGACAGTTGCATGTAAGTTTGTGTGTAATTATGAGAACCATAATACAAATCTATTTGTAATGTGGCATTTTGTTGGACAGTGTTTAGCCCTGAAGGAATGAATGCATGGTTTGATAGATACCCATTTCTGGTGATTGTACAGGTTACATATTGACTACCTTGGTGCAATTTTGGGGAAAAAAATATCATAGTTTCCATTGTACAGAACACTTTTTAAAATGACCTGCTTGCAGGGTTCTTGATTTTTTTGGTAGATAACAAAGTTGTGCAGAAATAAAAATCACCAAAATGGTAAAAAAAATGATATATACTGGCTAATCGCAGAACTGAACAGAGATCTACCAGGACAAGAAGGCAGAAATGTTTCTACAAATACTTTCATGACATTGGTCTCCTATTCATGTTTAGCTCAGCTTGAAACATGCAGAAGTTCCATTCAACATTTTATGATTTGAGTCTTAGGAAAAACTTGATTTCTACATCTGTCCAAAAATGTCTGGGGCTTTCAGTCTTTGGGTACAACTTGGTAGTTCTGGTTTGTAAGTAGTTGCCTTCATAATCTTGGCTTGACTTCCCACACCTGACAGACAACCATATCATCCAAACTTAAACGGGCAGCAAATGGAACAAGACTTATTGGTTGATTAGATTTTATTGACATACAAATACAACGCATGGAGAGACACTCTTGTGGCTGTACAAAGTGCCAAATAAGTTATACTGAGATGGATTTATCTAAAATTCTGTTATAGTCCTACAGCCTGAGCCAGTACATGCCTCCTCGTAGTCTGTTGTAGTCTGGTAGCTGCTCCGTGGGACCTGAAAGTAATATTTTAATTCATAAACACTAATACAATGTTTTAAAAGGTTATATAAATTCATGATACGGCTTTCCTGATTTCATAGCTCATGCACCTATCAGAAATGAAAGCCCTATACACAACTAAAATTTAGTACATTTAGCTGTTTTCCATGACATGTTTACATAAATATTCTGTAGAGCATGAACCTATTCTAGCTTAAATAAACCACCATCTTCAAGGTTACTATAAATCAGTCCAAATGAAAGTACAAGACTTGAAATGTTACAGTGCATAAACAAGTTTTATTTAAACTAGGAAAGGTTCTGTTCAACTCTTAAGCTGTACTATTTAAATATAAGCTGTACTATTTAAATATTTAAGTGTACAACTACTGTAACTTTTATTCAATAGATCTACAAATTCAGAAGTCTGACATTTCCATCATATATTTAGGCCTGAAACGCAGGTATCTTTTATTAACTTTTAGACAAGAAATTTTATCATGCAAGATTTCTATTTATCATTTCAAGATATTCTTATATCTAAGATTTATATACTCACCAACTGCAGCAATGGCAGGGCACTTGTCATAGATATATTTGGTACAGACATCCTTCACCACCTGGGCGTCTACAGCCTTGAATTACAAAAATACACCATTACTTAACAACTAATCATACTTGGCCAAGGGTATTCAACAAAACTTGAAATGTTCATACAGAGTGGCCACAAACTTCAAATATGCATACTAAATGGATCTTGTTAAAGATTTAATATACTTAAACTATCTGAACAATTGGATATTTTATATAATTATTATGGGAGCATACAAAGGGAAACTGAGTTTCATTATGATTAAAAAATATTACCAGTATGAAAGTCTAAAATACTATCTTAGAGAATTATGGATTGTCACAAACTGTTCATATTCATTTATAATCATAATATACAAACATTTTACATTTAACCAATCCTGGCAATTTGGCAAACAACTTACCTCGATTCTTGCTTCTAATTCAGGAAGTGGAATTCTACGTCCATAGCACAAGATTTGCCTGGATGAAACAGGAGCAAATTATTGATGTATGCAAAAAAATCATTTCAATTGTCAAATGTTACTGCATTAACTTAGCTTTTGCCATAATAATAAAACCACCTTTTAAGGAAAGACTTGCATGAATGAAACAAACCAGATCAATAAACAAGATTGAGGAGGGTTGAGAAAAATAGATTATAAATATTAAAAGATAATGATATGTGTGAAATGTCAACACCTGTTTGAAATCATGATTTTTTAGTCATGATAATGAAAACATTTATTCTATGGAAGAACTGGCAATATTGGGGAAAAAAACATGTTTTGTAATTAATGGACATCGAATTATAACTGAGGTACTGAAGGGAATTCCCTGCAGTCAATCCAGGAATGTTAAAATATATGAGGCTAACCTTCCGATGTCCTCACAGATGGGCGTGGATCCATCCAGCATCAGCAACATGTTGGTCTTTAGCAGGTTCTTGGCCCTCTGAACCTCAAACTCTGTCACGTTGGAGCAGAGACGCATCCTGAAGTACAAAATCAACTCTTATTAATACATTGTACAGATGGGACAAATCGTGGTACAGATCAGGCTTAAGTTCACATGAAAATGCATTTGAAAATACTGCATTTCCATTTAAATGCATAGAAATTTTGCATTTGACTGCAGCTTGGAAAGGTTTCATTTTCTAATGCAAATTTATGCAGTGCAAAAGGGCATCCTCACTGTATTATCAATCAAATCTCCATTAAAATAAATAAGTTTCAAATAATATATCCTATGATAACTGGTTTCAGCAGCTCCCTAATTTAACAATAAACTTTTTAAGTTATTCATTGCAGTGTACATATATCTTGATATCAGACAGCAAAACAAGAATTGAGGTGTGAATCAATTTGTAAAAGCATTTGCATTTGATACATTTTATCACATTCACACTTGTTTTTGTTAGTATTTGACAGAATTTGCATTTATCTGAAACATTTGCTTTTAATGGCTCTCAGATCTGAACCAAAACCTTTTCTTGAAATATGGGTCTGAATAAATATATACATCTACATGATATAAAGCTCGTGGATGACAGGAACAGTCCCATAATGACATGATGCATCGTTACACTTCCCAAGTGCTTTTCTCAAAGAACCTGGTTTATGCCCAACTGTTAACAAACACTTCAACAAAGCTGATCTTGTGACAACACATAATATGGTAACTTCTCTCATCAGATGAACAAAAAACTACAGGTTTTTGTGTAAAGAAAAAAAGGCGACTTTGTTCAGGTTATCCAAACCTGTATAGGTACAACACACAATGAACAGACATTATAATTTTTAACAAAACTCACCATTCTCCCTGAATGTTGAAGGCCATGTCCTCAATCTGAAGCTTGTCACAAACGAAGTAGATGCCCCTATTAAAAGAAACATGAAATCATAAACAAAACTTGTAAAATTTTTTAAGTTCAGGATGTGTCTAATGGTCAAAAGTAGGTCCACGGGGACGAAACGTGAACTCGATCGGTAACTGGTCATTATCTGCCCACACATAAAAAATCAGGGTGGTATCTGCAGGCATTGTGGGAAAAAAGTCCGTACGTATGCATTTGTTATGAAAATTTCTATTTTTCATGAAACTTTCTATGTTCAGGAGCAGTCGAATGGTCAAAAGTAAGTCAACTGGGGCAAAACAAGAACTTGATCTATAAGTGGTCATTTTCTGCCCACACACCAAAAATCAGGCATGTATCTGCAGTCATTGCGAAAAAAAGTCCGTACATGTGCACTTGTCATGAAAATTTATATTTTTTATGAAATTTTCTATGTTAGGGCACAGTCAAACGGTCAAAAGTAGGTCAACTGGGACAAAACGTGAACTCCATCTATAACTGGTCATTATCTGCCCACACATAAAAAATCAGGCCAATATCTGCAGGCATTGCGAAAAAAAGTCTGTACATGTGTATTTGTCATGAAAATTTATATTTTCCATGAAATTTTCTCTGTTCAGGAGCTGTAAAACAGTCAAAAATAGGTCAACTAGGATATAAATGCGAACTCGATCTGTAACTGGTCAATATCTGCCCACACACCAAAAATCAGGCCAATATCTGCAGGCATGCGAAAAAAAATCCGTACATGTGTATTTGTCATGAAAATTTCTATTTTTCATGAAATTTTCTAAGTTTAGGAGCCGTAAAACGGTCAAAAGTAGGTCAACTGAGAGGAAAAGCGAACTCGATCTGTAACTGTTCAATATCTGCCCACACACCAAAAATCAGGCTAATATCTGCAGGCATTGCAAAAAAAAGTCCGTACATGTGTATTTGTCATGAAATTTATATTTTTCATGAAATTTTCTAAGTTAAGGAGCCGTAAAATGGTCAAAATTAGGTCAACCGAGACGAACGCGAACTTGATCTGTAACTGGTCATTATCTGCCCACACCAAAAATCAGGCCAATATCTGCAGGCATTGTGAAAAAAAGTCCGTACATGTGTTTTTGTCATGAAATTTTTTATTTTTCATGAAATTTTCTAAGTTTAGGAGCTGTAATAGGTCAAAAGTAGGTCACCCGGGATGAAACGCGAACTCGATCTGTAACTGGTCATTATCTGCCCACACAACAAAAATCAGGCCAATATCTGCAGGCATTGCGAAAAAAAGTCTGTACAACTGTTTGATTTCAGAATGACGGAAGGACGGAATGACTGACATGGGTAAAAAACTATATGCCCCGGCCACTTTGTGGCGGGGGCATAAAAATATTAACATACATGTAAGAATGAAAGAATAACATTTGCTGTCTCTATTATCTTCAGAAATTTCTATTTATTAACCACACTTTATTAAGCAAATAAAGTTTTCACTTTACTAGACAATGACAACTGTACATTCATATTATTATGTTATGTAGTAACATATTTGCCTGAAGAAATATACAATGTAACACGCATAAGACAAAAATAAAGAATTTACTCAAGAGATACAGATAAAGAAGACACAAAGGCACACATACACAGTTATAATTTTGAACGAAGAAAGATAGTGATTTTTGCTAGCGTTTAAAACATACCAGAGGCCAGTGTCAGTGTAACAGGTGTTGAATGACTGGAAGCTGTGACACAGGTTTTCGTGAGCAGCATGTGATGCAAGCTGACTGGCCAGGTTAGCTCCGCCTCCGTGTGACCTGTCCCAGCTGCCAATCAAAGTGTTAGCAACCATCAGAGCAATGTTGTCAGCGCTCTCCCAGCCAGCTCCTTCCACTGCCATGGCAACGTGTGCCAGGGGCATGTCATCATCACGGACACGGATCTGTAGATATAAAATGTTTTTATAAGGAAACCTACAAAATGGTGAAACCTTCAATGCAGAGATATTATTAGATAAAGGAATGTGAGCTTTGTCACTGCATTGTTTTGTTCTGACACAGGTCCAAATCACTCAAGTGTAAACACCTGAAACCTTTTCATGTCTTTATTATTTTAACTAGATATTTCAATCAAAATCATCATAATCAGTCATTAACATATTTAGGACTACATCTATTGCCTTATGTTGGCTAGTAAATGACACAAATCAGAGACAAAACATTTGATACCAGAAGTCAAATGAAAACCATACATCATCTAAACAAACATTTTTGTTGTCATCATAACAGTTTGCAACACAACTTAGACTGAAGTTATTTCAATGACAAATGTATGTCCTGACCTCTGATCCTGTGAATCTGGCTGGTGGGAACACTGGGATCTCCCCCTCGTAGTTGGCATTCAAACCTCCAAAATGTTTATTGGCGAGGCTTACAAGCTCCTGGTGGTCCACACCTGTAAATAAACCATCATACTTATAACATCACATGCAGGCTTAAACAGTCTAAGATAAAACAGTAATACCATCACCAGTACAACATCACAAAGGGACATCAGGGCTACTCTCCTTTAATAATCTGAGAGAAAAAGTAATACCATAAGCACTTTCAGTGCATTTTGTTAACAAGTTGTAAATAATGTATGTTTTCTCTGATTATGAAAACAGGTCACAGTAGTGTCGGTACTGGTATTGGGCATTTCATGATTGAACATCAGTATAACCCAGTAATAATAGGAACTGGTTGATTAAAAGTTTGAAATTTCTATCCAAATACAGGCCTTTACATCATCTATGCTAATAAATAGGCCTACATGTTGGCTAATATATGTAAAAGTTCTTTAGCCTGTAGTTATTAGTTAACACATTTTTTTCTGCAGATTGCTTGTAGAAAATGAATGAAAGCACACATTTCCTCATAAGAAGGCCTGATTTATGTGCAAAACTTTGAGATCAATTATTTATAACACTGTAACATTGATCAATTGGATAGTTTTTTGCCAACCAACTGATCATTGGTTATCACTGATAATCAGCCCATCATAAAGTAACAGAATGTAACACTTGCCTCCAGCTCCAGCCAGCACAATACGTGGAGCCTTGTAGTGGTTGGAGACGTATTCAACCAAGTCACGCCGTGTGATAGACCTAAAAAAAATAAAAATACAATGCATGATTTTACAACATCTTATAAAGATATGAGGCATATTCAAAATCAATATCTAGTCTCAAACTTGAAAATGATTTCATGTTTACAATATTTTACTTAAAGACATTGTACGCAAGTGCATTGAAATTTACATATACTTTATTGTATCTGGTTAAATTCTCATACCTCTGTCCAAGAACACACACTTTCCAAACCCAAAAAGTTGAAAACCATGCCGTGCAGCTGAATGCCTGACAATCAATTATGCACGAGTCTTAAACCACTTTTCATTTCCATTGATTACTCATATTCTCCACTAATAGTAATATAATAAGACAGTCCATCAGGGATGAAGATGTAAGCATTAACCCTGCTCTACTGTCATAATCAAAATAAATAGAACTCCAAACAGAGTGACATTATAACCAGAAAAAAGATCATCCCAAATATTTTATCTTAATAGAATAAATAGTTTGTTCAATATATGCTACTTTTCTTATATAAATTTACAGAGGTGTCTAACTATGCACTGTACAAGTTTACTGTATTATGGGACAAAGAAACAATAATACATTAAAATTACATAAATACCTCTGAGGATTAAAGAGACTGACAGGTTATAAAAGAGACACACAGTGTAATAAAGTCTTACCTACAGCACAGTGGACCTGGTCATACGACTTACTTGATGTTTTCAGTTGGGCCCAGAATGGTTCTCCCGAGGGCAGTGCCTTGGTAAGCTGTTGCGTGCAAATGATCAAACACCACCTCCTGCAAGTTGGTCTCCACTTCCTGACGATGAGAAAATACAAATAATAAGATATAATGCTTGCTTCTGGTAAATTTGGCATTTTGTGTTTATGGCAGCTTCAGGTTAGGTAGAGCAAACAATGATTTTCAGAATAGCATGAGGGATAAAAAACGGCTAACTAATGTTACAGACATACAAAGCTAAACTGTACACTAACTGATACATGAAAATACTAACCTTCATATATGGCAGTAAGAATGTACAATTAATCAAGGTAACTGAAGAATAATTATTGATATATCTATCTTATAAACAAGGGACCTATGGGTCACGGCGCCCAGCTGTTATATATGATAAAAAAATATGATTTAGATATGATTCACGTGCTGGTTTTGTGTGGTAATAAATATATATAAGCTGTATTATGAGTTGTTGTTGTTTAGCTTATGTATGATTTTGATAGTATCTTTGGAGACAGGGAAGAGGATTGATTTCATTTATTTTATTAACAAATGGAGTACTATTGTCACACAGATTTTGACTTGGCCATATAACTTATAAGCAGGACATATAATATAAGAGTTTAACTATTAATTAAAAAAATTACAAATATTGTCCCAAATATAATTTTTATTAAAAATAATAAGAGAATCTTATGATATTTTAAAATGAAATAAAATGATTATTAAATAAAAGATTATATTCATGAATGCATTCATGAATACATTTTGAAAGTATTAGCACTGGTATTCATATACTTTCATTTTTACCTGAATTCCCGTTCTTTATGCAAGAAATTTTATAATGGAGTACATATTCATATTCGTATTTAAAAACAATTGCAAATTATTCGCACCATGTCGGGTATTTATTCAGTTTCCACCAAACAATGATGTTGAGAATCCAGAATATACAAAATTAACACTTTTAAATAATGATCATAAGTACCTGGTTTTTATGGCTTTTATTTAGATTTAAAAAATAAATGTAATATATTCATTTTGGACTAATTTCACATCAATGTACACACTAGACACAGTAGGAATCTAGATTAATATTATCAACTGCATCTTTGTCTATCATTAATTTCCTTCATATGATCCCCAATCATTAGTAATGAATAATGTGATTTACTTTTTTATCATTAAAATTGAACTGAAAAATACCATAGGTGACTGCATGGTGTTATTTGGAATACATGACATTCTATCCATTGATACAAGATTCTTATATCATCAGTAAATGCAAGTTAATTTCCTGTTATTATAAACTAACAAATTCCTTTTCTATTTTTCTTTAATTTGTTATTAAAAACCAATAAAATTTTATTAATTTATTGTTTATTGTTATGTTGTTGGTTAAAACTACTAGATGAGTTGGGTTGGACACCTGGATCAACTGTGGCTGGCCATTATATAATAAGCTGCCTGGAGCCCCAGTTTATGCCTCGCCTCAAGCATGCATAATTTGCTGAAAATTCAACAAGGTCAACATACAGGTGACTCAAGAGGGGCTGGAGAGGGCCAAGGTCTGACATGGTCTCATAGAAACATTAACAAAAGCTACAATTTTTGACCAATTTCTTTCAGCTTTCTGAACTAAAAAGCTGAAATCCTTATGTGTGCATGACATGAAAATTATATCAACAGTGCTCACAGGAAACAAACGTGCCATGGTCAAAGTTGGGCAAAATTTAAGGTACCAATTTTATATATAAACTAATAACTTATAAAATTTGAAAAATTCAGAACTAATTTTGGGTATTCAATTGAATCTTAATTAAATAATGTTACATCCCTGACAAAAAAATCTCTAGCTTCAGCAATCTCCTTGTTAAGGGAGTAAATATATTTCTTGATTTTTTACAAAGTGCATTATGTTTGGGCCCATAACTTAAAACAATTACGCAATACTGACATCATTTCTGGCATGTGCATAGAGAATGTATAGAAAAATATGTATATTATATATGATTAAAGTCAGATCAGTTGTTTTGATATTAGGCAGTCTTGAAGTGTAACAATGGGTTTTTAATGGAAAAATGAGTTTTTCATTAATATCTCGAAGGTATTAAGTCCTAGTGACCAAATTCTTGGCATGGTAGGGGATTTTGGAGACATCTAATTGTATGCCAAGTTTTAGGAACTGAGAGCTGAAGCTGGGGAGCTGAGCTCTTGCAATACACTAGCTTGATGTAAACAATATGTTTCATGGTGTTTGAAAACTTGAATAAAATCTACAGTTTTTGATCAACTGGTTTCAAATTTTTGGTGTTAACAGACAAAATGCTAACAAAAACATGCTGTGAAAATTAAATCCACAGTACTTACAGGAAAAAAACGTGCTATGGTCAAAGTTGGGCTAAATTTAAGGTACCAATTTTTTTTATTTTTGTTAATATTTTAAAAAATTTAAAAGATTTTGATCTAATTTTGGGTTTACAATTTAATTTTGATTAATTAAAGTTATATTACTGGAAAAAAAGTCCATAGCTTTAACATGTTTTGTGTTAAGTGATAAAATATCTTTCCTGATTTTTTACAAAATGCATTATGTTTGGGCCCATAACTTTTGTAAATTATATAATACAGACATAATTTCTGGCATGTACATAGGAACTATATAGAGGAATATTTATGGTAAATATGATGAGTCGTTTTGATATTAGGCAGTCCTGAAGTGTGAAAATAGGTTTTTAATAAAAAACTGAGGTTTTTCCTTAATTTTATCAAAGGAACGAAGGTGCAAAGACCCAGTTTTCGGCTTGGTAGGAGATCTTGGGGACATCTAACATTATGCCGAATTTTGGATTCCTAGGTCTTACGGTTTCAAAACATGCCACATCCATGGACGGACAGACGGACGGAGACGGACAATGGACCACGACTATAGCTCAGATAACTTATAGTCAGCTGAGCTAAAAATTGGGATATTATGTTTATTTCAATACAAAAAATCTTCATTTACAGCAACAACAAAAAATGTAGAAAAATATGAAATTATCCATTTATATACCATTCTAAAATCACACATATATCAAATGTTATATAAATGAGATAAGGTTCTGTTCATGGTTTTCAATCTGTAAAAACAGATTTTCTGATGAACAAGAAGCAGGTGATCAAGTTGGCCTGAAATTTCACTGCACAGAAACTGATCATCTCATTTGTCCTGTGATATTACCCTGAGCCACTGAATAACAAATCCTGCTTCTGCTTTATGTAAATATCAGGGATTCTTGATATGAAAATTGTATAACTACTTTACAGATTAAGTTTTTAGAGGAGAACATCCATTCATGATCAGAGGCGTCAAGTAAAGTCACTGTACCTTGGTCAGTCATTATATTACTAAGTGTACTGTACCTGCATTTCTCTCAAAATGACAGAGCGTTCCCTCTCAATTTCCTGTTCTCCCAGGGTGCTGTTCTGGATGATGTCGGAGAGGATCTCAACAGCTGGAAACAAGAATGAATTCTTATAATGTATACATCACAAAACCTGACTAAATACAAGGTATCACTGAAAACATCTGTACCTGCATAGCATCACTAACGCAACATAATTATCTCAAAGTATGGTAATATATATATATATATATATATATATATATATATATATAGATTTATATATATAGGTTTGAAACATGTGTCCAAAGTTTTTAATTAGTAACCATAATTTAAAACGTGTGATCTTTCCACAGAGCTACAAAAAATAATACCTCTGATTCTCAGTCACCTGTTCTAATTCTTTGAAGACAGACAGACAGAAAGAGCACACTGCACTTACTTTAAGATTAATAATAACAATAAAAGTTTACTGAAAGATAGGAACAAGTATTCAGAATCTTCAAAGACAGACCAACCAAACATCAGGTGCAAAATTAGAATATCTTACCTTTTTCTATGTCATGTGAGAAACATTTGGCGTAGTATACCGTCTGTTCTCTGGAGGTGTAGGCGTTCAGATGTGCTCCCATGTTCTCTATTTCCAGCTCCAGGTCTGTCTGTGATCTCTTGGATGTGCCCTAATATATATGAGCAAAAACAAATATACATATATCCATTATTATACTCTATCATTAAGGTTAGAACACACTGAATCTGGTGTAATTACTTTTTCCTTATCATTTTTCTCTTTTTTTCCCCAAGATTTTTATCTTCATGACCGCAACCACCTCCATTTTGTGAGTGCCATTTTAACATAAGGCAATTACATCTTCTAAATTCAATTATGATTTTGGACTACCTGAAAGGGCAGTAGCACACACTTCCTCTTATTTATATCTGATATCAGCTAGTAGTGGGGATTACCAGACCTGGATGATACGGGTGTGTAATCATCAGCACGGCAGCGTGAAACCATCAAGGACCTCCCAAAGGTGCACCAGTTAGTGAGTGATACATGGCTGCAGGGCACAGCCTTCTCATTAAACGTACAGAACACTTGCCCTGTGTGGGGGCTGATTGTGAGAGATCTCAGCACTCCCAACCTGAGATTTGAACTCTCTATCTCTCAGGCAGGACTGAGTCCTGTTACTCATCAACTACAGAAGCAGTTATTTTTATCATTCTTTCTTTTAAAAAACCAACAAATTACTGAAAAATTAATGTTGTTTTCACAAAGAAATCACTACACTTTATTATGGCCAAATCTAACCACTGAACCTGTGTTTCTACAAGATGCCCAAATATATGTACAGATATATCATGAAAAGATTCATTGTAACTGTAGTTCAAAAATGTAGTTTCTTCATATTATTTTTATGGGCAAAAACCTAACCAGAAAAGGCAGAAAAACATATAATTCCACTTTTGCTACTCTTATATTAGTCTGAATACCTACTTTGAAGGCCATATGTTCCAAAAAGTGAGCCACTCCATTGTTCTTCTCTCCTTCAAATCTACTTCCAGCATCAATCCACAATCCAACCTGAAAGGATTAAAACCCTGCATAATGAGCAGTATCAAAAACAGTCATCCAGACCATGAAAGAAACTCAAGAATATTGTTTCTATTCAAATGTCAACTTCAACAAAAAGGATGACAGCTTACTGTCCATTACTCATACATGAGTACGGTGTTGACTGTTTATAAATGACTAAATCAAATTTATTGATGAATATTTGCTGATAAAATGACATAATATCTAAAGTCTACTTACTGTTGCCGTTGGTATTCCTGAGTTTTCTGTGGCGATTCTGAGTCCACTCTCAAGGGTTGTGACATTAGTCTCTGGTACATTCAATAAAGTCTGTTCATACGATGCTGCTAAAGCAGACCTGAACCGCAGAGGCACCCTTCCTCCAGGTACCTACAGTCACACAAATAATTGTCAGACTTGTCTCATGGTGGGGAGTAGTTTCGCAGAATCTGGAATGGGCAGACTTGTCAAAAATAGAGCAAAAAGCCAAATTTTTCTTTGGTAAGGTTTCAGGTCCCTAAATGACTGGTGAGAACAGTTTTAATACAGCTGATAAATTCTCTGCATGAACATAGAAATGCTGCCATCTGGACCCTTTTCTGGGAAGGGACAAGCCAACAATGGTGAACTATCTTTAAAGAGTAGCAAAATACAATGGTCCCTGATAGAATGTTCATGCTTGTTCATCTTTGTGATATAAATCATGTATATACATGATGTAACAGAGGTTGCTTGAATATTATAAATGTGTATATACAGCGGGTTATCCAACTATGATTTTACTTTTATGTGGCTAATAAAACAAAGATATTATTACTTCGCTCAGACATGGGGTAATAGTAATAAGTAATAGTAATAGACTATTACAGCTTTTTCCATGTAATAGTAATAGTAATAGTAATAGACTCAAAAATTTTAGCTGTAATAGTAATAGTAATAGAAACAGAAGGCAAAGTAATAGAGTAATACATATTACTTTCTATTACTTCCTGTGAGCCCCTTGATCATGAAGCATATCAGCAAATAATGCTTAACACACTCAATTCTTGTCCAGCAATTGCCCAGAAGTGCCTATTGTTGAGGCAAGCATGGGCCAGCTGCCACACTGCTGGTGACCACTGGTGCTAATTACATAAGAGTACTGGACAGAGCAGGTCACAGCCAAATAGGTAACCTGGCACAATCTGACCTTTGATTAGTAAACCATGGATAAACAGAGGAATGTTTGATGTTATGAGACAGATAAATTGTGTATTATTATATTGACATGTACATCTTATCTCACATCCATCAATCCATATGCATATTCTGAAATGTACCTAGATTTATTTTCACAAGCCAGTTTGCATTTTAATCTATGCAATAACACACATTTTAAAAATGAAAAATAGAATATGGAACCAGATGTAGTTGCAGTGCAGACCCAAAATGTTCATGATAAGCTTATGGTGTTTTCACTACCCATAACGTATGGAAGCCTACAATGCTATATACTAGTTAACTCATACCAGTACTACAATCACTTTGATAAAGTCATACTGCAGGCACATGTATTATCTATTTAATTTATATAAATATTCTTTTAAAATAATTCTTTTAATACTTGTCTGTTATTTCATAGTACCAATTTTGCAGACCTTCATTCAGTATCTAAAATTATGTTAATTTATATTTTGAAAATTAAATTAACAATTCTTTTTAAGATATTAATTTATTTGATTATATAATATGAGAATATAAGTAACTGTTAATATTTTATTATTTAATATCTGAAATGTTGATATCAAATAATTAGATCCTGTTATGTACAAAATTTAAAGTATAAGATTGTTGAATACCAAATTAATTGTGAAAGTGATATAAATAATATTTTATTTGTTTTGTAAAATTGATATAAGTTTAAATCACTCTCCATATTCCTAAATTATCCTATGCTGGTTTTGCTGCAATGAAGAAGGGCATGCCTGAAGAATAAAAGCCATGCATGCTACCATTATTGTAAAGTTTACCACCTCTCTGTTCACTCTCAAGATGTACTATGTGATAAAATAAAACATGGCATCATATCCAAATGAACATATATACACTTGAGAAGATGGGGTACTTTTGTCTCCAGTTTAGAATCTGTCCAGAATCTTGATGTAAACAGTAGAAACAGGACACAGCCCTACCAAAATTCCTCTCCTGATACATACATAAAGGACTAAATTGTCAGCTTTGATACTAAATATTAATATGACATAATCATGAATAATTCCTTTGGAGACCATTTTTAGTTACACTGAAAACTTTATTTATTAATTATGCGAAAGAAGATTAAATCTTAACAGAAGTATGTACTATAAAATAAATTTATGTGAAATATATATGAAAATAATAAAAAATGTACAAGTATGCATATAATTATAAATCAATATTTTACATATGCCAGGGTCTTTACAATGGGTTGCTTTTAAATTACATGTATTAAAGAGTTCATACAATTATCTTATAATTTCGACTTGAAACGCCCCAATAATCATTGTGGTTTCAAAATATATATATATATATATATATATATATATATATATATATATATATATATATATATATATAAAAACAGAATTAAAGAAGCTGAAAAAATTAAGATCTCCAGTATCATTAGGCTTATTGTTAATGACAGACACAGTATAAGAAAATTGTGTGGATAACTGGATGATATAGGTGCTTCTAATATTAATATATAATATAAAAATGTGATTGCAGTGCTAGTTTATAGCACTCATGGCTGCGCAAAGGCTAGAATCCTCCCATCAGTTTATGTAATAGTAATAGTAATAGTAATAGATACCCCAGTAATAGTAATAGTAATAGAAGATAAAATGTGGTAATAGTAATAGTAATAGGAATATCAGAAATTGAAAGTAATAGTAAAAGTAATAGTAATAGAACAACTGTAATAGACCCCATGTCTGACTTCGCTGCCATACTATGTTACACTTTTGTCATAAAATTGATTGTTTCAAAATCATTAAATGGATTTCTTAAAAGGGAGGGCTTTGATTCAATGTCATTTAAACACCATGTTTTGTGTTATGAGAAGAAGCAAAAATAAATGTTTAGCTATTGCAGAGTTGAAAATAACAGGTGGACAGGAATAAAGAAATAGAAAGAGTCTGCAACGAACAATGATTTTGACGTGACTGGGGTCGGTATCTTCACAGACCTCGCTCCTTTGCTCTCTCCTTAAGCTATGCTGTGCGAGAGCCCTAGATGTAGTCAAAGGTCCTTTTAGAACACTGGAGACATTCCACTTTATGATAAAATGATATCTCTATGACCAAAAGTGTCATATTCATCATAAAATAAAGATATATTTATCAAATGAAATTACCAATTTGAAAGTGCTTTGCTACTTTAAAAATCATTAGGAAGGGTATTGTCTTTAAAGCAGTGATTAGCAGTAAAAGAATGATGCTTTTCTTTGGATGATGGAAATATTTGTAAATCAGAGACAGCAAAGATTTTGCCATCTGAATTAAATAATTGGCTAGGTTCCAAGAAATATATTTTAACAAAGTTTCATCAACCAACCTTTGCCAATTAACTGCAGGTGTGACCAAAGAGGTTATAACAAAATGAGTCCCAATTTTAAGTCTGGCCATGTTGAAAGTTGCTGATGGGGGTCATAATACTTGCAGCTCAAAGGCACAGAGAGATGCTGCTGACACGCCTGGCACTATGATACAGCGCAAGAACCCCCCCTTTAGGCATGACTTCGGAACAGCCCGTTAGTTTCCAGAGACCCCAAGTGTGAACTAACGCATTAGTTTCTCCTTTAATCAATCTCAAGTACTTAATGAAATATTGGAATAATCGTAAGTTTACACAATATATTTTCATGTTAACATTGTGTTGCGTGTGAACTCTAAATATATCTGTTGTGCATAATTCTTAACAGAACAAATGATCTGCACATTCATATTTCTGGTCAGTGTTATTCTAGCGATTCACTGCTCAGTTACTGGATATATTGCTCTTGGACTGATGAGTTTCAGCGGACTGTGTCAGTTAGATCAAACTGCCTCGCTTTATCAAAAGCTGTGCTGCAGCTGCACATGACACTGTGGTTCAATAAGCGCACGTGCACAATAGGGTTAATGGGCTTTTCATGTCTTATTGCAGTTAGCACCTGCCTAACATGCAAAGACTGCCAGAGCTTCACAGAGTTGGGACTCTATTTGTTATAAACTCCTTGGTATGACCAATTCCAATTCGAGAAGTAGTTCACCATATTTATATATAAATAACAAGAATTTATGCAAGTCAAAGCACCAATTGTTCAGAATAGGGTCTATTTATCTGCTTTTTCAAAACGAGTGTCACATAAATTGTCGTTTCCTTACAAAAGCTGATTCATCAGAATTTCCTGAGAAATTCCCATAATTGATTTTGGTCATACCTGGGGTTCTTCACTATATTTGAGAAGGAGGGGTCCTGGGTTGGGTTGTGGGGGGGCAGCCCCAACTCAAGTTAATTTAGCTGTTCAGATGCAAAATGATTCCACACTTACGCAAGAGATGGCGCTTCACTGGTAGCTTAAATGGACAAAGATCACCGCAACTGGTATCTCATCTTCACAGCTCAGTTAGTAGTAGCATTTAGGACTCCAAATCAAGAGATCGTAAGTTCAATTCCAAACTAAGACGACTTCTGTGACTAATATTTTTGGGTACTACTATAGAACGCGGGCTTCAGCCCAATAACCATAGGATACCACTGCTTGCATCTTAATTTTGCCACTTATTTTTATCTGCCACTTACATTCTCCTCCATTACATAAACCCTAAACATCATAATGTCTTTCAGTATACACCCATAACTTGTCGAGACAGTGTGTGAGTGTTCCTACATTCCCTCTGAAGCCTGCATTCTATAGTGGCTCCTTATTTTCTGGTAGTTTATGTTATACTTGTAGGTGAAAAATGAATGTACGGACATATGAATAAAGCTGAAGGAACATTAAAAGTTAAAAGGTAAACATGAGAAAGTGAGAAGAGACAGTTTACTTATTATTTCATATTTTCATGCTCAAGAATGTAGACTCAATTGTGAACAAGCTCCGTGAAGGCTTGTATAAAACTACCGATCGAATGTTCTGTGTTCACTGTTCATCTAACATCATATGTCATGGGTTTACACTGTGCACGTCCCCTTGCCACCGAGGAGAACAGGTGACCTTGACCGCTAACATTTGCCCAACATCCTGAAGCCCTCCGTGGACATACTTCAGAATAACTGGAACTTCAATGGAGTGTACATTCATCTTTTGTTTAATTGTTCTTCCTTGAGAAAAAATACTTACTTTACATGCTTTTGAAAAGGATTTAGCAAGTACGGCCGTGTTCCTGAGTAGCCGGGACGCCATGATGGATCGGCGAGAAGTGCATGCGCTCTTGTCTGACGGAAGTGAACGCATTCACAACTTTTTTTCACAATCGTTCGGGAGAAGTAACTTGCATCTCTCTGAACGTGAACTCATAGGCAATTATTTATAATACAACTTTTTTTATAAATATTATCTTAGCATAACCTATATGGCTATTTTCACCAACTAAGTATACATTGTTGTGTATCAGTTAAGAGAAATAAACATATAAACCAACTAAACATTCCTATTAATTTCAATGAAGTCAATCATATGATGTTATACCATGATGATGCCACAGGATAGTGAAGACGCCCATGTATTAAAAATCTGTATTGTTCAGATTGCCATTAATTTGATTAATTCTTTGATTTATAGGACCATTTCTTTAAAACGACTTACAATAAACCAGCCGTGGTTCATACTTGCTGTCAAAAGCATAACGGGAAAGTGTGACAAGAAAAAGATTGTACACACGTACTAGTATATGTTGCAACTCTAGTACGTGTTACGGTACTTATAATTATAAATAAAAACAACAACCCATGGATGTAATCTTGCACTACAAGACTTGAACGTCAAAACTGAACACTTTTATGGAATTTTTAAACGAAAAGATAGAGAGATGCAGCATTCTGCTTATACTAGTATATGATAAAGAATGCCGCAAGAATGCGTACATGAAGAGTAGTTATACAAAATATAACATTTTGTAATAATTCGATGACAATTATTTTACACATTTTTCACACTTCTCAGTTTTACTACAATGCTAATAAGCTCTGTGTCTATGGGTTTTCTTTTTCGGAGAAATTCGAAGAAGACTTTAGTATTTTCTAGACTGAAAATCATCTTAGAATTTGAAAGTGACAATGCAACAAAAATCCGGAGACACAGCACGGTATGGCCAATCAGGTCAGTTATTTAAACCTATAAAGCTGTTGCTTCTCTCCGACGTTATTCGATCCCTTGCAGTGAACGGGATTAGTAATAGTTAATAGTATTAGTATGCAGATGATTGCTTGACCAAAAATACAGTGTCTTCATGCTCAAAAACGTATATCCTCATAGGTTCGTTCTGTCATGGAGGGTCACTTGAACAGACCCTTTGTAGCCTTTTTTGGTCGGTCTGGGTGTCTTTCACCAAACGTAAGTACACCATGCATGCCTCGATGAGTACTGCTTGCAAGTTGCTGAAGAATGCATGTAAGGACTTCAATGTTGGAGATATGATCCTAAATAACCCCGAGTCCAAATTTGAAGTGGAGAGTTTGCATATGTATGAAATCCAGTTTCTTTGTGTCTGATATATATATATCGTGTATGCCTCCTGTCCATGGAAGATTGAAAAGAGGACAACTATATTGTACGCTTTCAATTTTGCAGATATTATGAGTCTAGGATACATCGTATATGCTTTAATTGTATCCATGGAAGATAGAGCAGAGGACAACTGCATTGTACGATTCCATTTTGTAGATATCTGCTTGTTGCTTTAGCTTAGCACAAGGGCAAGGGCCCAGGTTGTTTTACTGAAATGAGGATCAACTTCTTTGTCCACTGAGCCGTTGAGGGAGATAATTCATTTCATATTCTTGGAGATCTTGATGCGTTGCTAGCCGGGTACAATCTATATTTATACATATAATTTAAAATATTTTATTCATAAGAAAATAACAAAATTGTCATATAAATATTTTGTTCTATCAATAGAATGATAATTTGTGTAAAGTCTAAAAACCTATGCTCAGATTTCTGAGACGTCAAAATGGACCTGTGTATCTGACTATCTGTAAATACCGCACCCAGCCGTTAAGTAATGGAGAATAATTAAATGAAAAAGAAAAATATTTCTTGCGATCTTCAGGCATATTTAACTATCAGACAGACTACAGTTTTGTGGTGCTCTGACCCATATGATGGAGTGAAATCAGAGTTCACACTAATTCTGGTCAAGAGCCATGACCTGCGAGACTCTTCCGGAAGCGTGTGGAAAATACGACAGTGAAGAGGTTTAATATAGTTAAACCTGGTCTCGGTTTGCTCTGGTTTTGCTTGGTGCAGACGTGGTATTCCATCAAAAGTGTTGCGTTCACTTTCTAACAGGCAAGAAAATGGCTTAAGTGTTTGCTTCTAGGCAAAAGGATGAACGAAAAGCACCTTAACATAAAGAAGTTAGTGGTAGACCAAAGGATGAGATGAGAAGCGATGGTCTTTCTTCAAGTGGCTGAATACCTGGAGCACAAGGTGTATAAACAGATCATAATCAATTACCTCACTGACTTAATGCAAAAAATTATCAAAGTAAAAGAATGTGGATCCTAATGTTTCAAAATAATGAAGCAAGAATTAAAGAAATACTTTGGAGCCAGGATAATTATCACGGAGATAAATGGAAAGCCACATCAGGTTAAATTTACAGCTCTGCTGCGAGAATTCTGTATTACTTTCATTGTCAAAGGATACTTAACCCAGATGATGAAAATGCACGTACACGTATAATCAAAACAGCTGCATAGCTCACCAAGAATGATATAAAGAGCATCAAACAGTCTGAGAAGGCTAAACAGTGGAACTCAGCTTTGCGACCACCCCGCAATTGCGACAACCCCCACAAATACCTACTTTTTTCTTGGCCCCAAATATACGATTCATGTAACTTACAGTTTCAAAAATACGATAACCTCCAAATTACGACCACTTTGGTCAGTCCCCAAGGTGGTCGTACTTGTGGGCTTCCACTGTACATCTTATGTTGAGTAGTCCTCAATGCAAGTGACGGAATTTATCCCAGGTAGTTTGAAAATATATATCAAATTTGTATTCTCTTAATTGGATAAGAATGTTAAGCTCGCTTCAGTGAGACAAGCTATCATGCAGGCAGCTCCTTATCGAATACTTCTGGCTCCATTGCATATAGGTCTTAGGGTGCAGATGCATCACCCCTTTCATTCCAGTTTCTAATCGAGTCTTCGCATGTCCATCTGCTAAGTTGTTCGTATCCTCAGGTCCTGAAACGTGAAAGATACCCATCGTTAAATGACTATGCAGCATCACCAAGGTATGGTCTGCGACCTTTCCTTCAGTATGCTGCTGTGAATGTTGATTACAACGTCAGAACCCTTGATGAGAGGACCACTTTTATGGGATGAGCATCATTACAGTCTTTTACAACAGGAATCAGAGCTGATGCACAGATTAGAAAGAGTAAGGTGACATTAGAAGTTATCGCTTCTGTAGGGCAATTCAGTGTTTAGAGTTGTGTATCAGAAACCAGTATTCTGTCAGCCATGCTTCATGAGCAAATCTCCAACCGAGAGTATTAGCATTCTATTTCAAATGTGGATTTGCTTTGAAAGAAATCTTCGTACTGTACTTTGCCTGTCTTGGCCACATTGGTCTGGCTTTACACAGATGGTTCACAAGGGTGATCATCCACAGGCTTCTTTCATGATGTTTGCACCAGTGACTGATATATTATCCAAATTATTTGATTGCATATATTCAGCACTGAACTTTGCGTTTAAGTTCAACTGTGTACCTGTTATAACATTTGATCAAACATGTTGGAAAGTACATGTGATGGTTGAAAGTCCGCCATGAAGTAGTGACCTGCATTTTGTAAATGTATCCGCCAAAACAGAGTTTTCGGTTTCCGCCACCAACCCCGCCACGTTCGTTTCCGGAGAACTGCTCTGAGACCCTTGGACCGATCTTACCGAAACCCAGCATAGTTATTGGGTCACATGTAAACTGGTGCTTAACAAAGGCTTGTGGTGCCACCTGCAATTCTTTTCGTGCATTATAAATCTGGGTGTCTTCGTGATAACAGCTCATATTTTAGGAATGGCTCAATGTACTGGGCTGAAATTGTGTATATATATAGAGCTTGGAAATTTCCATTTTGTACTCGAGACTGGTGGCACCATCTACAATCATTTTTGCATGGCTTTCATCCATGTGTTTGCCATCTGTTCGTCTTAGTGATTGGTTCAATGAATTGGGCTGGAATTATGCATGTCCATAGGTCTTGGATACCTCCTTCTCGTACTTAAGACCGGTGGCGCCATCTGTTATCGTATTTGCGTGGCATTCATCCATGCGTTTGCTTTGGGTGAAAATCACTCATATATCTCAGGAGTGGTTCAATGTATTGGTCTGAAATTTGGAATGTCCATCAATCTTGGAGAGTTTTCTCATAAACCAGACAGGTGGCGCTACCTATGTTCCCTTATCGTGGAAAACATTGATGTTCTTTTTTCAGGAGTGGTGTGCCGTATCGGCCTGAAATTGTGCATCTACATAGTGTTACAGGTGCTCTTTTATTGTGTGACACAGGCGTAACTCGTGTTGTGACACCCTCGCAGGGCCGTTGGTTACATTCGCAGTTTAATCCGTACTGGTTGAACTCTCGTTGTCATGCTAGCCTTGGGCTTTCTCGCCTGGTCGTGAGTCACGTGTGGACCCTGGTATGTAGAGACACACACAGCGATGTTCTTTTAGATGATTCCTGTAACGCGTGTTTATTGTGTTGTGTAAGGTCTTTTAGACTGTTCGAGAAGTGGAAAATTCTCGGCTTGGGGTGAAGAGTATATAAAGGGGCTGTGTTTTAGAGCCGAGAGAGAGCAGCAGAGAAGATATCCAGCGGACGCAGAAGCGTGTGTGTCAGTTTCTGGGACCTTATCCGACGAGTGCGGCAATTATAGATTTTCTTTTGGACTTCAATTTACTTTCTGGACTGTTACATGAGCTTTACACTGGATTGTCATTCTCCGAGAGTATACATTTAAAGAACTTATCGTTGTGACGGTGGTGGTATCCAGGTACTGTGCACTTTGTGTATTTTACTGTGTTATTGTATTCATTTGTTTTTATACCGCTGTTTTACTGTATAATTGTATTGATTTAGTGTATTGTAATGTTTGGGTTATTTACGAATAAATTATAGTTATTTATTAACAAAAAAAAAACAAAAAAAAAACACTGACTTCTTTATTCATTCCCCTAGACATTTCACGCTGCCTTGTGTAACAGAAACTGATTTTTTTATCCCCTTGACAAAATTTGTGTTCATCACGCATACGTGATCTGTTTATATTAGGTTCCGTAACATTAGGTACCTTCATATCGTACTCGAGACTGGTGGCGCCATCTGCAATTGCGTTGGTTTGCGTCCATCCGTTCGTTTGCTTTGGGTGAAAATCGCTCATATCTCAGGGGTGGATGGATGTATCAACCTGAAAATTTGCATGTTTATCCGTCTTGGATAGCTTTGTTGTGGACCATACAGATGCTGCCACATGCTGTTCCGTTTTTGAAGAAAACATTGATGCACTCTTTCTCAGTAGAGATTCGGTGTTTCGGCCTGAAATTTTGCATGTTCATCCGTCTTTGATAGATTTCTCATTCACCAGACTAGTGGCACCACCTGCAATCACGTATCTGTAGAATAAGTTCATGTATTTATCCCAGGACTGGATAAATGTATCAGCCTGAAATTTCACATAACCACAGATTTTGGATACTTCAATCTTGTACAGAAACCTGGTAGAGCCATCTACAATCGTTTTTACATAGCGCAGTCCCATCATAAACAAGACAGATAGCGCCATCTACCTTTCCGTTATCGTAGAGTATATTGCCTTTTCAGGAGTGGTTTGATGTTCACCTGAAAATTTGCATGTCTATACATCTTGGAATGGTATATCTTGTATACAAGACTGCTTAGGCCATGATCAATATCATCTCGTATCCATCTGTAGATCTGTTTTTGGTGAAAATTGCACATAAATGAGGAGTTAAATTGGCATCTCTGATGCCACAAATGGGAGTCATGACATGTCAGGAACATTCAATGCCTTACTTTCCCATGCCTATGTGATATGGCGGATACCTGCAGTCGCTTGTCGACTTTCAATTTTCTAGTTGTTCATCCGAGAGCCTTCCAGGTATTCTTAGCAGCACTGCTACTGAGACGCCGGGTGAATGGGTCCGGCATTCAGGGCCCCTTGAAGTCTTGCATACATGGAATGCAGTTAGACACATCTGATCTGTCAATTCAGCTCCTTGGGCTGTTAGAGGTCATTTCATAGCGGATGTCTCCCTCCAGTGTTTGTTGGCTGGAAAAGCACTTGACGTCAGGCTTTCTCTTGGGGGCTCTGAGTAGGACGTGGCTGTTGATGCAGTGACACGACCACATCTGAGACTTTTGGAGCTACAACAACGACCAGCATGAAGGTTTTATCCCCCTAAAGGTATTTCAAAGAGTTAACTGATCTGATTGACAGACTTTACCTTGGAAAAGCTCTGATAGTTAATACGGAAACTAATGAAACATAATTTAGGGGAAATAATAAATATAGAACAAAGGGAACTTCGTTCTTCAAAACCGCCACGTCATGGTTGTAATATATCGAGTTGACAGATTTGTTAAGCAAATTTCCCAAAGGAGAACTTTCATCTGCAAGGCCTGTATGAAATGTTACTCTTCTTTGCAGCCTCAACAAAGTGGAAGTATACATATTAAAAAAAAAAACAAGCTGTTAAAATTGTTGCAAATGTGATCATAAAATTGGTGATGAACTAATTTAATGCCTGTGGATCCTCAACTTCCTCTAATCAAGGCTTGTGACTGCTGACACCCGGGATGAAGAAGTGACAGGTGTATTTGATCATGAGCTTTGTAATGACCCATCGACCATCGGCATTGTTTGAGTCAAGTCAATATCGTGAGACCCGCCGATTAACTGAATCTTCGAGATACTAATTTTTTTATCTTCAGAGGGTGCCGCTTTGCCGGGCCCAGCGAATAGAGTTCAGTGCATTTTAGATGATTGGACACTGCTACGTCGCACGCCATGGACTTGTCATGGCACCTGACGTTGAATTACTTCAGTCTTGGTCGAGACTAGCCGCCGACGGCGATGCAACATTTTTCTGTTACGTTGCCGGCCCACCAGAGGGTTAATTGGGATTTTAGCACGAAACGATCTGTTACTCATATAGAAAGGAAATTGAATAAAAACAGTTCCTATGGTTGCAACATGACAATTGTTACAGGTCCAAACAGGGGACCTGGGTAGGCAGAAGTCACTCATGAAAAACACAGGAAAGAATAGTAAACAAGATGTCTTCATCGAGCGAGAACCGAAACATGACGTCATGGGCGGAAGTTCCGGTCTAGGTGCACTCCCTCGCCAGGCAATTGCGTATACTGCCTTCACTGGCCCCGGGCAAGTAGATTACACCCAAAAAGTGAAAAATGGTCAGTGGACCCTCAATTTACGCTTCACTCAAGCTAATATTCAAGCATGACATATAATATAACACATAAGTGGCTACACATTTTGTGTATGTCACATGCTCCCCGCCAAAAGAAAATGGCTCCCGACATTACAAAAAACTAGAAATCTCCCAAACATTATTAATTATGTGCATATGCATATATAGTCACATCACAACGTACAACAAGTCCATAAAATCTATCCTATTCTATCAATAGACACAGGTGGGGATAGGATAGGGAAAAAATGGTGGAAGGTACGATTGTGGATAAGAAACAGGATATATTGGCATGTTCCACATTGGTCTGGACGGCACTCCATAGGCTCCGATCATGTAAACTGCACTCTGCGTCTGGTAAGATGGTTGACCCAACATCTCATAAGTGAACCGACGGGCTGGTTTCCTTTCCCTCATGGATCGTCTCACCCATGGCTGATTAGGTAATCCATCGGGTTCCACATCAGCTACTGGAGGAGTCTGTGGCAAATGGTCTCTTGCTACATTCTCAGGCTCAACCACTTTCTCAATCCCTGGTGCCCTTTCCTCGGTATGGTGTACGATATCCTGCGTCGTTTCCTGCTCCACAAGAGGTTCCGGGTCCTCTCCTGCAGTCTCACTAACTGTATCTGGCTCCTCTGGTTCTGCTTGGTGGTTTAGTCTCGGAGTGTCAACCTCGGGTTCCTTTGACCTGGATACCCTGAGATAGTATTGTGGCGCGTCATCTTCAAAGTCTGACGAACTCTCGTTGACAACCTGTCGTGTAGCTCTCTTTCTCTGTGGTATGGTCTGTTTTGCTTGGGGTGGGAGGCGGTAGTCTATGCATAGGCGTAGGGAACCATTTTTCTTTCGTACGAAAACAACCGGTGCAGAGTATGGTGATCTCGACCGAACTATCCAACCTTTGACTAGAAGATCCTGGGTGTGAGCTTTCACCACCTAAAACAGTGGCTTTGGAATCGATGCATAGGATCTCTGCGAAGGGATATTGTCCTTCAAGTTAATGACCATTTTAAGCTCAGGAATGCATCCGACATCACCATCGTCACGAGCGAAAGCACCAGACTCCTCATATAACATCTGCTTCACCACTACCTGCTGCTCTTCACTCAAATGACCGATGTCAACTGGAGGATGCCACACAGTTGTTGCTCTGTAGCTGTACTATCACACGGTTGATGTTCTAAACTTGCGTGGTTGACTCTGACATTTAGCTTGGGCCCATCCATCTGATCAGTGTCTAAATTCTTCTATATGAACTGAATATGAGCCAAAATGCTTTGGCCTGGAATCGTTATATCATTCTGAGTGTGATTCCCCACATGGATCTTGACGTGTGGTCTGGGATTTGTGTTTACCTCGACAAGTCCGTCCCCAATATCTAACTGTTCCAATGGTAGACTGGACTGGATTCAAAAAGAGTCCTGCACATAGAGATCTGAGCGAATGTTGCTCTTCACATAAGCAACTTGACCGGATCGGACCACAAATCCCTTGACGCCGACTTTCACTACTTCTTGTCCTGCAGGTGACTCCCATGCTTCAAGAGAGTTAACGATGGAAGAGCTTTCTCACTCTCAGTATTCATAGCCGAACTAAGTAGGTCTCCTATTGTTGTCAACACTTGAGCTCCTCTTTTCTGACACTTGACAAGTTCCTGAATGATATTAAACCCAAGGAAAAATAGTGCAGTGAATAGAACGTTAATGTTTTTTCAGTGGTCAAATGTTCAATACACATAGATGTAATGAACATTAATCAATGGAAATATGTTAAATCGCACAGTTGTTTATGGTGTGTTATAATCATAGTTAACTGCAGGGGCAATCTATGGACTCAACATTGAGCCAGTCACTGAAAAGGCAATTATATAGGAGTCCATTCTTATGGGCTAGATCGAGACTAGCCATGGACCAGAAGGGGCCATATGAAAACATATATGTGAGCAGTATAAAGTTAAATGTCCTTCGCAGATACGGCAGAGCAATAGTTTTCTTTTAAGCGAACCTGTGAGCTTATGCGATGGCGTCCGTCGTCCGGCGTCCGTCGTCTGTACGTTAACCCATACTATCTTGAAAACGGCAAGAGTTAGCGTCACGAAATTGTATGCAAAAAAATTAGTCATCTAAAAAACTCTATTGGATTTTGCTTATTTTTTTTTGGCTAACTGCATTTTCTTAGATTTTATAGGGAAAAAGCAAAAGAAAGCTTTAAAAATCTTCTTCTCCGAAACTGTTCAGCCAAACTGTCCAATATTTCACAGAAATGATTCCTGGAACAATCTTTCTCAAGTTTGTTCGAATGGTTTAAGTTTGATGATTTTTGGCCGAGTTACAGGAAGTTGAACTTAGTCATCTGTAAAAAAAAGCATACTAAAATTACAATCTCAGAAACGGCTGGGGCTATCATCACCAAATTTTATGCCAATGTTGGTCACATGAGTCATATCTAAAATTGAGGTATAGTTGGTGCCACCTGCATCGGCCTTTAATGGGGGGGGGGGGGGGGGGGTCATCAGTGCCCGTATCATACTGACGGCTAAAAAAATCTTCTTCTCTGAAACCATATGGCCAAATTGTTTAATATCGCACAGAAATGATCCTAGGGTAGTGCTCTCTGAAGTTTGTTCAAATGGTCTCAGTTCAGTGACTTTTGGCTGAGTTTTGGGAAGCTGAATTTAGTCATATGCTGTAACAGCCCATTTTAGCTCAGTGGCTACAAAGATCTTCTTCTCAAAAAACACTGGGCCAAATTCTTAAATCTCACACATTAATTATCCTTAGATGTTGATAATTCAAGTTTGTTTAAATGGTTTTGGTTCAGTGATTTTTGGTTGAGTTATTGGAAGCTTAACTTAGCCATTTTGCTTTATTTTCCCATATGAGTTATAAACCTGTAAAACGTTTTTTGACTGATGCCACTGAGGCCAATATGTTTAATATTTTACAAGAATAATCCCCTGAATAATTCTTATAATAATTTTGTGGTTCCAAAGAATAAATTTTGGCTGAATTATAAAGATTGAATTGAGTCATTTTACCATATATGTTAGCTGTGTGAAGCAGATACATCTAGCCTGGCACCAGTTTATCAGCATCCGTTGCATCATGCCTTTATAGACATTTAGATTTCAGGTTATCTATGGTAAATATTGACAAGAATGTTTTTAAAGGCTTTTAAAAAATGTAGATTTATGATTTTAGATATTCCTCATGCCAGGCAATGTTTACAATCACAGGTATACAGCTCTCTGTGGGTATATAATGACGGCTGTACATGGATTATAAATAATTGGTATCCATACTCAACTTTATTCAAGATTTTGCCATCAGTGAGATGTATCTGTATTATAATTTTGCATTCAGTATGCATCTGTTGTAATTTTTAGCGAACCTGTGAGCTAATGCGATGATGTGGCAGTGTCCGTTGTCTGTACGTTAACCCATACTATTTCGAAAACAACTGGAGCTAGCATCATGAAATTTAATGCAAAAAATTAGCCATCTGAAAAATTCTGCATTTTCTTAGATTTTATTGAGAAAAGGCTTTTCTCCGACGAAACTGTCAAGCCAAATTCTTTAATATTTCACAGAAATATATTTTATACCATCTCTCTCAAGTTTGTTCGAATGGTTCAAGTTCGGTGAATTTTGGCCGAGTTACAGGAAGTTGAACTTAGTCATCTGTCCAATAAGGACACTAAAATGACAGTCTCAGAAACGGCCAGAGCTATCATCACCAAATTTTATGCCAGTGTTGGTCACATGAGTCATATATGAAATTCAGGTATTGGTGGTGCCACCTGCATTGACCTTTTTTGTACGGGAGTCTTTGGTCATCAGTACATTAACCCATAATTTCTCAGGAGTAGCAGGAGCTACCATCCCCAGATTTTATGCAATAATCTGTCACATAACAGATGTTGTGGGATTCAGCTTATTTTTTATTTTTTTGCTATCTGCATTTACTTAGATTTTAAAGGGGGAAAGCTGATAAACTTTAAAAGTCTTCTTCTTGTAAACGGTCCAGCCAAAATGTTCAATATTTTTCAGAAATGAACCCAGAGGCAAGCCCTCTCAAGTTTGTTCAAATGGTTTGCATTTGATGAATTTTAGTGGAGTTACATGAATTTGAACAGTCATTTGGCCAAGTAAGCATACTGTCAGAATGTAATCTCAGAAATGGCAGAAGCTTGCATTACTAAGTATTGTGCAAATGTTGGTCACATGACTCATATTTGAAGTTACAGATTTTGTTGTGCCACCTGCATTGACCTGTTTTTTATGAGCAAAAACCTCTTAATTTTAGCCTCTTTCAGCTATTAATGTTTATGATGAAAATGTCAAGTTAAATCGTTCAATTTTTCAAAATAATTATCCTACACTGAAAACCAAAAATGTGTTTGGGAACACATTTAAATGTGTACGAGACTTGTATCTGAGATGAGGCATTAAAATGTGTACAGAAACACATTAATGTGTATGATAAATTTAATGTGTTTTGTAACACATCATAGATGTGTTTGGGAACACATATAAATGTGTTTCGGAACACACATAGACGTGTTTCGGAACACACACATGTGTTTGGAAACACATAGAGATGTGTTAGAGAGTTGTATCTGGGACGAGGCATTAAATGTGTACGGAAACACAGTAAATGTGTATGATAATATAAATGTGTTCTGAAACGCATTTGATGTGTTCTGAATGTGCTAAAATGTGTTCTGCAAAAGTTCCAAATACATGTAGCTTGCCTGGTCTTGAGACTGGAATAAGTAAGGAATAAAAGTATCTAATCCATATAATTCAGCTGTATATTCACCTGTAACACAGAAAACAAATAACAAAAGCAGTTACACAAATTTGAACCATTTATCATAATATTTTCACCGTATATTTATTCAGTTTATGAAAAAAATATATTATAGTCCTTGTCCTTATTGAATACAGAGACACAGGTCTCTAATGATGTTTTTTTCTGTAGTATGCAGGCCAAGAATCTGAGAAAAACACCCCAGATTATAACTAAACCAAGTGATGCACATACTATAATATACAGAAATGGGGTATATATGTAGAGTGCAAGTTGCCGAAATGTCATAATATATGGTAAATATAAGTTCAATGAGTCTGGAGTAATTGTGCATTCATCTATGATGTAGCTCTCTTAATTGGATCACCAGCAGTCTTGAGACAGCCTCATTTCGCTCCTCTTCTTGAAGAGCATAAAGACTTAGGTGGGCTTAAGTCCTATAAAATAAGAAAACGAACGTATAAGAAATTAAAAAAACAAACAGGCATGAAACATTGTGCAGTTTTATATTAGCATTTACTACTCGGGTGGGGAGGGGGGGGGGGCATATATGTAGCTAAGTCACCAACATAACAAGAGTGTGGCTGTATAAAAGCACGCTGCGACTGTGACAACCTTATAGGGTTACAAACCTTACCCTGTTCTACAACAAGCTGCCTGCTGTCTTATCAGCAGTTGTTACATGTGCCCTGTACTGAGCGAAGCTTCATGAACTTTGTGCATGGTCCTGCATGCATACACATGCATATACAGTGAACAGTTGGAATTATATAATAATAACGTCTTTGGTAATGTTAAGTTGTTAAGTACGACAAAAATATGTTATATACATGTATTATATAAATCTCCTTGCACATTCCTTGTAAACTGCATGACTGTATACATATTATTTTAGGGGCAATGTCGCAGTCAGGCAGGCATGCAATGCAGGCATCATCATCTAAATCTGGATAATTAACACTCAGTGCTCTTACTGACTGTACATATAATTAAGACATTCCACATATAGCCGATTTTGAAAAAAACAATACATTCTTAACTAACCTCAGACCTTGCAGCATGTACTCTGCCAGTTATGTCTGCTGAGATGATGGGCCACCCGAACAAAGACCAGACTGTTTTTGAATTTGGCGGTTATGTATCACGTGACAACCAACTCCCTCTCGGGGAAAGGCGCATACACATTACATGTGTTTTGAAACACATACTCAAACACAGTAGATGTGTTCCCAAACACATTTCCAAACACATTTTGGAAAACAGATGTGTTTGAGCGGAATAATGCGTTTGGTAACACAGTGAGTGTGTTCTGACTAAACGAAACACATTTAATGCCTCGTACACAGCAAAATTTGATGTGTTTGAGTTCCGGAACGCGCTAAATGTGTTCCCGTACACATTTTTGATTTTCAGTGTAGGACATGGTTCTTTTAATCATATGAAAAAGCTTAAGTTGGTCTTATGGCCATTATTATGTCCATTTTAAACTGAGGACTGCAAAACTGTTCTTCTACAAAATTATTGTTTCAATTATAGCTTCTGTAACATTACACAAAAATTATTCTTAGGTGGCCTTTGTTCAAGTTTACTTGAATGATTTTTGGCAGAATTATTGGACCTTTAACAATAAACTTTAAAGGACTGCATCTTATATCATTCTAGATATTCTGATAACACGTTTATGAACATGTCAGCTTGAAAAAAAAAGCATTTTAGCCAAAGTCTTTCAGTATGTGTAAACAGATTTAACAACAGGCCATGATTGTGTCTGTATTTTTAAATAGGTTGAGAAGCTGCCAACTGTTTCAGATTTGGCAACGGATCAAGAGTTCATTCAGTGCAGCCAGATATAGGTCAAGAGTTCAATCAGTGCAGCCAAGAACAAGGCATGTGATCACCTCATGGGTGACTGTGAACACCTCATGGGCACCATGTGATCACTTCATGGGTGTCATGCCCCTCAGGACAGGGCCCCTGCATGAGATTATGCAATGGTGTGGCTACTATTTCAGTTTGGCAACAGGCTAGAGGTCAGTCTGGATCTATGTATAGCTCTGGCAGACTGCCAACTGTATCAGATTAGGCAACAGGTCGAGAGTTCACTCTGTGCAGCCAGGTATGGGTCAGGAGTTCACTCAGTGAAGTAGCTACATTCTATTTATAGCATTGGCAGACTGCATACTGCATCAGATTTGGCACCAAAGTTCAGCCTGGATCTATTTACAGCTTTGGCAGAGTGCCAACTGTGTCAGATTATGCAAAAGGTCAAGAGTTCACTCAGTACAGCTAGGTAGGTCAAAAGTTCACTCAGTCTAGCCAGGTGCAGGTCATAAGTTCATTCAGTGCAGTAACCTGAGTCAGCAAATTTGTCACAGTTCACTCGGGGCAACTGTCTTTCTCACCTAAGCCTGGTCAGCCACATGCATTAGACTCAAGGTAAGTTTGATGTATTGGCCTGATATTCTGACCTGTCTATGTGTCTTTGATGGCTTTTTCGTTCAAAAGACAGGTGTCGCCACCTACAATGACTTTTGCACAGTGTATGTGCCTGCTTATTTCTACTGAGGAATTTGATATATCAGCCTGAAATTGAGCATATATATACATATTGAATAGCTTTGTTGTATACAAGACTGGTGGTGCCACCTACAATAATTTTTGCACAGTGTGTGTCCCTGTTTATTTCTCAGGAGGGGTTTGATATATCAGTCTGAAATTGGGCATATGCATATATCTCTGATAACTTTGTTGTATACAAGACTGGTGGTGCCAGCTACAATCATGTTTGTGTTGTGTGCACCCATGCCAGAATTTCAGCAGTGATGTTTGTCTAATTGTTTCTTATTCAAAATGTTTAGTACTTGCATTGGTCATATACATGAGAAGTAATGGTCCATCATTGAAGCATTATACCTGGTGTATTTCCTAATGCACAGGTTCGCATTAGGCCTGTAGGCCTTGTTATTCATTCAGTAATTTGAACCTGTCACTTTTTTTTTTTGGGGGGGGGGGACTTTTTATATTTGATTCAGCTCGTGTTGGGCAACTAACACACCTTATTTAATTTCTTTTGTGATTCTTCTTGGGTGTACCGTTTTTCGTAACTGACTAGACTGTACACATCCGTATATATAGCATACCTAATAAATATGCAAAGGCGGATATGTAGGATGTTGGAAAGGGGACGGTCCAACTCGGGAAGACTAATAGGAACCCTTTAAAAGTGTCCCCTGGTTCGCTAAGAGGGAGGTTCCAGGTCGCAAAATAAAGTGGTTTGATATTCTAAAAAAAAAGGTTACGCCTACGGTGGCCCAGGGGGGAGGGGGGAGGGGGGGGGGGAGGGGGGGCGGGACTACCTGTAGCGGGGCTTGAAACGGTCTTCGAAATCAGGGGCAAGTGGACGGCGTGACCTTTGTCAAGAGTACCGCATAATTATGCTTTTAATAAATTTTTGTCACAACTTCAAAACATTTTCATAAAATTGGTAAAGCCTTTATTCATCATCATAGTGCAATTCACCCTTATACATCAATATCCATCTCAAATTAGTAATTACATCAATATAAAACTTAATCTTGCACCACGAGAAGAACACAGATGGCGCCACTGCAAGCATCAGGTGGCGCCAAAGAGAATTAATTAAAACGTTTCTCGTGTGACTCCAAACCGCAGGTAGTTGATATATTTGAGCAGGTTTACACTAGTGGTGCCCCACCCGACGTGTTTGCAGTCCTGGCTCCAAATTAGTTTCTACTGGGCTCATAACGTACAGTGTGCCTGCTCATCTGAACATGCGTGGGGGAGCGCCACCGTGTTGATGTGAAAGAGACTAACTTTTGGCCCTATCATTATCAACACCAAAAGGCATAACGCATGTCTGTTGGTGCGCACTGAATGATCTCCCTAAAATCAAATAAATTTCCGGGCATCTGAATTTGTCATATGTTTAAAGAGTCAAATGGACTGACATTTGATTTATGACGCGATTATGGTGAAGCTTACGGAGAAACCGGCACAATCTCAAGGTTTTGAATCGGGTAAGATGATGTGTGGCAAAATATAATTCACTAAGTTAGGGTGGAAATATGTTCACACGTGTCGTGGCGTTACATAAACAAATTTTGAGCACATAGCCATAGGCGCCCACAAGATCATGAAGCTTGAGTGACCTCAACTCGGCATGACTCGTCAGATCTTGGATAATTCCCAGTATAACAGCATTAAATACAACACACAAAACCATATGACCGGCACGCAGAGAAGATATACAAGCTGAATCGTCCATCCTGTAAGTATTCTGGTTAGGTATCTCGAGAAGTTTAATTTCTGCAATAATATAAATATATATATTATATTATATATATATATTATCAGTTACTTAGTTATCGACATGAGGCGTGACTGATCAGACACGGATATAAAAACAGCTTAATAATTAACTTATTAATTGTAGTCAATTGGATCTAACACAGAATGGATGAAATAATTAATTTAGTTCACAAATTTAAGATCATGCTGTCAAGGCTTTAGCAGTAAAGATCACCATCTTAATCATGTTATTCCCCAAGTCAATGTTGTAGGTGTAATGAATAAATCAATAGAATTAGAAAGATTAATCAACTTATCAAAACGCCAATGATGTATTGTACATTTAGAATTTAAACAAAATGTTAATGTTACTTGAAATTGCAGGTTGATTGTTTATCTCTCCTCTTTTTTTAGCAGCTTAATTTCGGGGTTTTGTTTCTTCCAGAAGAAACTTCTTTTTTTCCAGAGAGTAGAAGAAATTGGAAAGGGGGGGATTCTCCCACTTACTTCCGGAAGTAACTGAAAGAATGTGGAATTTCCCGGAAAGTATGAGTGAAAAACAAAAACAACAAAGTTGTTAAACTTTGGTTTCACTATTATAAAGTGAATGGTTTCCTTGCATTCAAATTCTCATTGCATATTCAATTGGGACATGATGTTTGTTTGGAATTATAGTTTTAAGGCTTTAAAGGGGCCTAATCACCTATAAAGCATGTTGAGTTAACATGAAAAATAGCTTCCTCCCTTTAAATAAATCTCTACCTAAATATTGCCTTGAAACCGTTGCTTACACCTGTAAACAAGTGTTAAAAATAGTGAACCGGGCGAGATCACAGGTGTCAACATAAACATGGTGTGTTTGGCTGTGCGCAGCCACAACACATGCCAATCAGGAGATGCCCTGACTGACTTGGCCCAAAAAATGTAATACAAGTTCCTGCTGGCTGAAACACCGCGTGTTGCCCCTCTAAATCGGACCTCGAGTCACGTGGCCTTGTTATGGTAAACAGACTGTGTTTACCAACACTTAGGGCTATAACAAGGTGTTCAACAGTCATGTGCAAGGAAATGAGACTGTGTGCTAGAATGGTTTTGCTTGGAAACTTTTGTATAAAGCAAAACTGAACTGATATTGTGAAAGAATAGGAATAATATTCTCAAAACTGAACTGATAGTTTGAAAGAATAGGAATAATATTGCTCCTGATTATGTCCCTCTAATAAAAAAAAACCACTTTCTTTTTTTTTTGGCAACAAAGAAGCAAAATATATGAATACATGGTTATGATAAAACTGCAGGTGTTACAAGTCTTACTTCTTTATTTCCACTGAAATGTTCATTCATAACATCAGTTAATCTTTTGCATATTTATTTGTCTTTATATTTGTGCTTTAGGTAACGTGTTTGACATTGTTTTGGCCTGTGCTCCATTGTTCACCATTTTCATAAGGACACAAGATTAAAATGACATCAGTAAACCCAGAGGCCACAGTGGAAGAACCGGCACAGGATGTGGGATACCAACCATCTGTCAGAAAAGGAGGCATCTTCATTAATCCCTGGCCTGAATGGTCAACACCTAAGCTGGGAGGGCTGTTTAAATTCCTATGTGTTGAAAAAGATCACAGCAATGTACCTTCAAAACAGGTCAGGGTCTATATCACAGCCACTATGAACCCATTACAGAGTATTTACTGAAAATCCATGTTATTTATGAATGCATGTTGAGTATGAAGCCCTGTTACAGTGTCTCTTGTTTATCACAGAGACATAACAAGGTCTATTTTAGTATCAACAAACTCGGCACATTACAGGGTACAGTCAATAATGTTAACATCATCAGGCTTTGCAGTCTATCATCACGAAAAATTATTTCAAAGATGTGTTTTCTGAACTAACTTAAAACCATCAGCTTAGCTGTGCTATGTTATCTGTCAGGGTTTGACTGAAAACGTTAATAGGGAGATAATATTGAGTTTGTGTGGTTGGGATAAAATAATATATAATGTTTTAACTTTAAAGAGAGAATAATTACTCAAGAGAAGGTGGTCTCCAAAGTTTTCAAAGGACATGAATATTAAGTTACAAATAGACATAAACTTCAGAAATATTTTTAAGTGTTTAATCTTTAATCGCCCATTAAAATTTCATTGTGTGTCTATCTTTTGTTACACAGGAGCTGGACCAGACTCTTCCTGTCCTGACTCCAGATTTTAACGAGCTGGCTTCACCCCCTGAGCGTGGAGTCCGTGTGACCTGGATTGGTCATGCGACCGTTCTGGCACAGTTTGACGGAGTCACCATGCTTACTGATCCTGTTTTCAACAAAAGAGCTTCTCCTTTGCCGTTTGGTGGACCTGTTCGTTATCGAGATGTTCCCTGTACTGTAGAACAGCTACCCAAGGTTGATGCGGTCGTAATAAGTCATAACCATTATGACCATTTGGACTACCCAACTGTTCAGAAGCTAAATAACCGCTTCAAACAAGAACTGCAATGGTTTGTTCCACTTGGTCTCAAATCATGGATGCAAGATGCTGGATGTGAGAATGTAACAGAAATGGACTGGTGGCAGGAGCAGACTCTCAAAACAAACTCGCAGTCTGAGGTTAAATTTGTGTTTACCCCAGCATCCCACTGGTGTAAGAGAGGTCCCATAGATGACAACAAGGTATGCTGTCAACCATATCAGATGACCATGTAAAAAACTTCATGAGAATTCATCAGATGTGCAAGCACATGTTTAATTCCTGTTATTTGGTGTCAAGGTCTTTAATTGCTTATCATATTGCAATGTGCAATTAAATTCTTAATTCAAACTTTTGCTTTTTTTCTGCCTTGAGATTTAGTTTCATTGCTGCCATGGCCCTTGTTCTTGTTTCTTTTGGGTTTCACCTGCCTGCAGTATATATTTTGTTAATATTTGTTTATGTTGGTTACTCATTTCTCTACATCTAATACATAGATTTATCAAGTCATAGCAATTGCTTTGTCACTTTAGACAACTACAGGTATTGCCGTAAAATGAACATATCCTGTATATATTGTTAATCTACATGAACTATATTTTTGGGGGTATAGAGTTTTAATTGTTTCCAGGTTCTGTGGGGAAGCTGGACTGTTATTGGACCAAGAAGGAAGTTTTTCTTTGCTGGAGACACGGGTTATTGTGGAGCATTCAAACAGATCAGGAGAAAGTTCGGAGACATAGATGTGGCAGCTATTCCTATTGGAGCTTATGAACCCAGGTATGTCCTGCTGTGTAATGTTAATGGAGATACTTTGAATACTCTGTGAAATACATACAAGAAAATAATAATAGGGTTGAAAACTTTACAAAGAATTTAGTTTTCTGGAAATATCACCTTTATTTCTCGGTATTTACCTTTAAAAAGCAGCAGATTTATCAGGTGACTCAAAGAAAAACTATTTTGTATAATTATTACAATACAAACTAATGATATATTACTTAGTCTGTAATAGGTGAGAAATATTTTATTATAACAACTTAATTTTCTAATGGTAATCTGCATAACATTTAATGGATGTGCAGTATCTCATAATGACAGTACAATCAACTCGTATACTACTTTACAATTAGTAAAGCTATGGTATGCTGTCATTTCACAGAATGCAAAATGTTGTTTTGTGTTCTGTGATTTTTCACCATCAGAATGACATAAGCTATACCCAATTTTTTTTTAGCTTATTATCTGAATACCCATAAATTGTTTTGCACTTTAAGGCAAGTTTACTTTCATTCCAAATGCAATAGATTGCACTGCAAGTTCCCCACTGGATACACTGGTGTAGTTTCTCGAAGATGGTGTTGCAATAGCAAAATATTGTCAAATTTCTCAGGATTTATGTAAAGATATGGAAAATAACCCCCCTCAGGAATCTCTTGGCATTGTTCTGAATATTTCAAAACCAAACCAGGCAATTTCAAAACTTGGGCGGAGAGAAGTTGCATAACAATGTTTTGAGTGCCACCACCATTAATTATAAATATAGATAAAATGCTCAGAGGGCTTCATATGTCACATACTGTCATTTCAGATGGTTCATGAAGCCACAACATGTCAATCCTGAAGAAGCTGTCCTTGTTCACAAAGATATCAGCGCCAAGAAGTCTGTAGCCATCCACTGGGGCACATTCAACTTGTCATATGAGGTAAGAGAAGAAACTCTGTAACAGAAACTTACAGATGACTTTTAATATCATGTGAATCAAACAAATGTGAAAATCCTGCATTTAATTGTCAAATCCAAAGTTACAAGATTTATATCAAAATATGAACACACTTATTTTCTTTCAAGTATAATCAGCTGTTCATAGCATGTATACTAAAATAAACCCTAAATACCTTTGTGTTTAGGTGAAATATTTTGGAATTATTTATATTTGAGTAAATTCTGTGTATTTTATATCAAGAAGATTCTACTTCCATGATCCCGTCTTTAACAATGTGCATTTCATTCATGTATTAGGGATGATTATCACAAAGTGCAATAATACCCCTGCGCAAACAGTTGATGCCTAAAACACCACAACTGTCCCTGCTTCAATGACTAGCTGGAGATGTAGTAAAATGTACAGATTACTACAGAAAATTATTTAACATTTCATTTAGCCACTGTCATATCAGTTAACTGTAGCTCAAAAGTGGGTGAAATTAACCTTATTTAAACTAAAAAGATTTGGCTCAACATAACCAATTCCACATCTTGTATTTACATTCCATCAGATAAAGTGGCAGGTTCGTTCCCTTTAAACTACTGTCTTAGGCCATTTGTACCAAGTTAGGTCCAAATCTCACCTTGCATTTACACTTTACAGACTTTATCCAAATTTAGCACATTTTTTAACTGATGCTTCTGTTGTGCACATGGGTTAGTACGGGTATTAGTGGGTAGTGTTTGACCATGCTAGATATAGAGTGGGTCACATTGGCCTGCTGCAACCAGGGTCTAACTTGTGCTAGAGCCTAGACCCACCTAAGCCTGCTGGTCTAGTACAGACAGATCCAAACCCCAAATCTACTTTGATTGGCTCAGAGTTAGTGCATTTTGGGATCTAGAGCAGTCTAGATTTTGCATATGAATTGGGTTGTTGCTGAATGTCAGTGAGTGAACAACAAATAATGTAAAACTGGTCCTTTCCAGTTGATCCTAATATTCCATGTTCATTTTATTATTTCACTAGTGGAAACCACACAGAACTTGTTTTGGTTGTAAAGTTTCTTTAATTTTTTAGCTGTATTGTTTTAGAGTTTCAACTTTAAAAAAAATTATAAGAAATTAATACCTTCAAGTTATTAATCATCTAGACAATCATAATATTTGTTTTACTGCAGAGTCCTTTTTACAGTCCTTGGTGTCTGCTCTTACTTTTGTCTGCATCTGATCCCTAGGATTGTGTTTAACTACCAGTACCTCTGATTTGTTTTTTGTGTCTTTACTGCAGCCTTACATGGAACCCCCGCAACTAGTGAAGGCTTCAATGAAGAAAAAGGGTTTACCAGAGGATGATTTTGTCATCCTGAAGCATGGTGAATCAAAGAATCTGGTTGATGATTAACACAGTCTGACTGATAGCTAACTAAGCTAACTTAGAGTGTTTTCCTGGTGAATGGAATGCAGTCAAACTATATATGTCTCAAGTTCAGGGAGTAATAAGACACAGGAAAAAGTCACCAACCTAAATAGGAAAAAAACCCACTAGTCTCTGAAGGGAAAATGTCATAGGAACAACATTCAAAATTTGAGTAGGAAAACATGCAATTTAAAAAAAATACCTTTTAATTTCTCATAAATGGCACTCTAAATGTTTTATTGAAATTTACCTAGACCTTTAAACTAGATTATTACTTGTTCTGAACAATAGTTACATCCTTGATGTTACCAGCTCATCTTGTACTTTACAGCAAATCATGATGACTGTCTGGTTGGGGTGGTAAGAATTAGTAGGAAAAGCATGTTCATTGATTTAAAGAAATGAACTGATGATGGATTATTAGTCAGAAATTTTTAATAAATCTTCTTTATGACCGTGAAATCTGCTGTATAGAATTATACCTGAAATATTGATGGATTAAATTAGTGTAACTTGTACATCTCGCTGAAAGGTCGGGGTACCTGCTGGGTTGAGGACAACTTGTTCCTTGTAAAAGGCTAAGTATAAATGCTGTTCACTGCTTAGTGTCCTGCTTCTGTATATCTCTGACAGGATAAAAATCCATTCTTATCTGGATGAAATGATTTCTTTGCATGTACATACATATTAATTATTTATTATCAATTATGCAAAATGCTATCAATTATGAAATAAATTGACCAATCATTGATTAATTGACACACCATTACTACCAAAGCCAAATGCAATCAATTATGAAAGAAATTGACCAATCATTGATTAATTGACACACCATTACTACAAAAGCTTGTGTGGTATTTTCTGCCTCAGGTGATGGTTTCATTAGACATAGGTAACTAATAAATTAATTACTGAGGAAGCTATTCTGTTTGTAGAATATAAAGTATAAGTGCAAGTTATTTAATGAAATAACATGATGTAATTTGATATAATGTGATATGATAATTGATATGGTAATAAAATCCAGAAAGCTGCAGGTCAACACAATTTTAAAGTGACCTTTTAACTCAATAACTGAAGTGCTTGCTGTAAATTAAGGGAGAATATAAGGGGTTTATTTTCAGTTGAACTGTTTTGCAGGGAATTTTTCTTACTCATATTTGTGACTTTTTTTTCCTGTGATTTTTTTTGCCTCCCATTCTTTTTTTAGACAAGCATACAACAGAATACAGGGTAATTGCAACAAAGTGATGTAATAAATGTATTTCCAAAAATAAGTAAAACTTATAATAAGTTTAATAGTCTCCTTTTAGTCACCATGACAGTCATGACAAATGGAACCTGCAGCCCCAGTGAGTGACAGTTAAAGTTCTCTGGTCATGTGATAATGACAGTTAAGAAACCCATGTCACAGCACTGTCTGATTCTGTAAGTTGTATCCCACAAGAAATAGCTTGTCAGTGAAGGCATGTGTATTCATAGCTTCAACCAAAAGAGTTAATTTTGCTGTTTTACTGTAACAGGAGATTCACAATTATGATGACAATGGTAATTTTTTTACTGCTAGTAACTGCAAAAGTTGTGTTATTGTACCTATGTACAGTACATGCTTCCATGTTGTGATGTAGGGAAGTACAGGTGTTTTACAATGTCACTGAATAATGACAACTCCTGAGTTGTTATACAGTCACAGGAACAGTAGATATACCGTATTATATTCATTATTTAATAATGTTATAGTTCTGTGAAAATACTGCCACAGATTAAGGTAGTCTTTGCACAAATATTACAGAATAAAGCACAAATATAACAGTCAAATGGCACAAATGTAGCTTTTAATCTGAGATTCTGTCAGTGATATGATATCAATAATCTGCCATTCTGTCAGTGTTATGATGTCAGTAATCTACCTCTGTAAGTGATATAAAATAAGTAATCTGACATTCTGCCATTGTTATGATATCAATAATCTGCCTCTGTTAGTGATATGATATCAATAATATGCCCTCTGTTAGTGATATGATATCAGTAATCTGCCCTCTGTCAGTGATATGATATCCATAATCTGCCCTCTGTTAGTGATATGATATCAATAATCTGCCCTCTGTTAGTGATATGATATCAATAATCTGCCCTCTGTTAGTGATATGATATCATTAATCTGTCCTCTGTTAGTGATATGATATCAGTAATCTGTCCTCTGTAAGTGATATGATATCAGTAATCTGCCCTCTGTTAGTGATATGATTTCAATAATCTGCCCTCTGATAGTGATATGATATCAATATACTGCCCTCTGTTAGTGATATGATATCAATAACATGCCCTCTTTTAGTGATATGATATCAATAATCTGTCCTCTGTTAGTGATATGATGTCAATTATCTGCCACTCTGCAAGTGATATGATTTCAGTGATCTGCCACTCTGCAAGTGATATGGTATCAATAATATGCCCTCTGTTAATGATATGATATCAATAATCTGTCCTCTGTTAGTGATATGATGTCAATTATCTGCCACTCTGTAAGTGATATGATATCAATAATATGCCCTCTGTTAGTGATATATCAATAATATGCCCTCTGTTAATGATATGATGTCAATTATCTGCCTCTCTGTGAGTGATATGATTTCAGTGATCTGCCACTCTGCAAGTGATATGATGTCAATCATCTGCCCTTTGTTAATGATATGATATCAATAATCTGCCCTCTGTTAGTGACATGATATCAATAATCTGCCCTCTGTTAGTGATGTGATATCAATAATCTGCCCTCTGTTAGTAATAAAATATCCATGACCTGCCCTCTGTTAGTGATACAAATTCCATGACCTGCCCTTTGTTAGTGATACGATATCCATGACCTGCCCTCTGTTAGTGATACAATATCCATGACCTGCCCTCTGTTAGTGATACAATATCCATGACCTGCCCTCTGTTAGTGATACAATATCCATGACCTGCCCTCTATTAGTGATACAATATCCATGACCTGCCCTCTGTTAGTGATACGATATCCATGACCTGCCCTCTGTTAGTGATACCATATCCATGACCTGCCCTCTGTTAGTGATACGATATCCATGACCTGCCCTCTGTTAGTGATATGATATCCATGACCTGCCCTCTGTTAGTGATACGATATCCATGACCTGCCCTCTGTTAGTGATTCGATATCCATGACCTGCCCTCTGTTAGTGATACGATATCCATGACCTGCCCTCTGTTAGTGATACGATATCCATGACCTGCCCTCTGTTAGTGATACAATATCCATGACCTGCCCTCTGTTAGTGATACAATATCCATGACCTGCCCTCTGTTAGTGATAGGATATCCATGACCTGCCCTCTGTTAGTGATATGATATCCATGACCTGCCCTCTGTTAGTGATACGATATCCATGACCCGCCCTCTGTTAGTGATACGATATCCATGACCCGCCCTCTGTTAGTGATACGATATCCATGACCCGCCCTCTGTTAGTGATACGATATCCATGACCCGCCCTCTGTTAGTGATAAGATATCCATGACCCGCCCTCTGTTAGTGAAAAGATATCCATGACCCGCCCTCTGTTAGTGATACGATATCCATGACCCGCCCTCTGTTAGTGATACAATATCCATGACCTGCCCTCTGTTAGTGATATGATATCCATGACCTGCCCTCTGTTAGTGATACGATATCCATGACCTGCCCTCTGTTAGTGATACGATATCCATGACCTGCCCTCTGTTAGTGATACAATATCCATGACCTGCCCTCTGTTAGTGATACGATATCCATGACCCGCCCTCTGTTAGTGATACGATATCCATGACCCGCCCTCTGTTAGTGATACGATATCCATGACCCGCCCTCTGTTAGTGATAAGATATCCATGACCCGCCCTCTGTTAGTGATACAATATCCATGACCCGCCCTCTGTTAGTGATACGATATCCATGACCCGCCCTCTGTTAGTGATACAATATCCATGACCCGCCCTCTGTTAGTGATACGATATCCATGACCCGCCCTCTGTTAGTGATACGATATCCATGACCTGCCCTCTGTTAGTGATATGATGTAAATTATCTGCCACTCAGTAAGTGATTTGATTTCAGTGATCTGCCAGTCTGTAAGTGATATGATATTTATAATCTTCACTCTGTTAGTTTTATGCTATCAGTGATCTGCCACTCTAGGGGTGGATCCAGGATGTTAAAAAGGAAGGGGTCCAAACCAGGAAGAATTATGAAAAAAAAAACTGAAAGACTAAAATAGCTGATAAGGCCATAAAAAGGAGGGTTCAGGTTCAAAATATTGGTTTGAAACCCTCAAAAATGGTTGCAAAGGGTGAAAAGGGGTGGGTACAGACCTCTTGCTCCCAGGGATCTGATGCACACACTGTTATTGACATGATGTTAGTGATCTGCCAGTCTGTGTTTGGTATGATATTATCAGTCTCAAACTCTGATGGCAATATGATGTTAATGATTATCATTGATATAATTGTGTATTATAAATGATAATGGTTATGTCTGAGGGTAGTATATTTCAGCAGGCCATTGAGAAGGGACCAATCCTTTTCATGTTATGAGTGCACGTACACAAACACTCCACTTGTGTATTTTGTGCTGACTTCCATTTTCTATCCATCAGTGGCTTTTCCAGGAAAGATTGATCTTATTTTATTTTAATACATCGTTTATATTGTTAAAGCTTATTGCATGATTGCATTGAAGACACATCCTACAACATACTATTTTTTTCATGCATATATTTTCAGTCTCTCTTTAATGAAAGATTGAACTTTTACAATTTATTAGTTGGATTTATGTATTATTTTGGCTTCACACAATGTTAACTTTTAATGAGTGCTGTCTGTGATCCACTGTTCAGACTATTCTTGTAGAACCGACCAGTTTAAAAAATGTTATTTGACCATTAATCACTTGCAAAACATGTTACTGGTGTGTGTATGATTATATGATTATATCCTCTCCTATATGTATGCTTAACCTAATAAAAGTTTAAAACAATTCTTGATTTTTAGGGAATGCAATAATATTATTTTAGTCATGATGTGTATATTTTGATTTAAGAAATCTTGTTTAAACCTGTTGCTTTAATAGAATGCATATACATTTTGTATCATGAAAATTCTTGTAAACTTTCATTATAAAGTGCTAATTGATTTTATCGCAGTTTTTTGTGAGATTTATTTTTCATTTGTATACATGCATGTACATATACATATACTCATCTTCATATGTGTTTAGATATATAGGTTTCATATGTCCATGTTATATATAATGATGAATATTAAGTGTTATACAAAACAATGACACTTCTGTAAGAAGGTTATTTAGTAGTTCTGATGAAGGGGTTTCCTTGTAATTTAACACAGTGTATGCAAAGTGAAAGCTGTTTCTGCTTTCTAAAGGGGATTGCCTCTTATCCTCATTTCCTTCTACAAATTGTTGGTTGCTCCTAAATATTTTAACATGACTGTACTAAAGTGTTCAATTGTATAAGATCTGTGAAATGGACCTGTACATCATTTGGAATTTATTTTTGGTGCCTTAGTATACCATTTTTGGAAATGATATATTCTTTATAATATCAAGGTCACTCACAAATGTATTAGTGTAGAAGTCATTTTTTTTGGTCACATGATACAGACTACAGAATACACAAAGGTTCTTCATGCAGGAAATTTGTGCTAGAAGATATTTTATAGGACATTCTGTGTTCCACAGGAATTTGGTATGTCTAGACTTTCGAACTTTCTTCCATGGCTCACAAATTATTGATATCTGTGAAAACGTTTTTTAATACTTCAGCCTCTCATCGAAATTTGTCTTATGGGAAATTTAACATTAAATTCACAGAATTCTTCAGTGTATCACAAAAATGTAACCAGTGTTTTATTCAAAATCTGTATGTCTGAAAACAGTTTACAGAATTCTTCATTGTCTCACAAGTCTCAAAGCATTAATTATATAAAAATTCAATGTTTTTCTCAGGAACTGATGTCAGGATGTTTGCAGATGTTGAAGCTAATCTTTTTATTAAAGTTTTCATGAAATCATGATTTTGTTGCATTTTTTATAACTGAAATATTCCTTCTCTTTACATATAATCACATATTAAAAAGGAAGCCCATATTGATGTCATATATATCAAGACCTGTGCATCAAGTTTTAGTTCAGCTGACCAACAGATATATTATTGGCTTTGAAAACATGACTCGGTATAGGCTTTTTTATTGGACTGGCAAACCTAACTTTGCCGTAGACTAAAAAATATCTGGGGTGGTCTATAATGGCGCTTATATGCTATCAATCCGGCCACTTGTAAGTTTGAAAAACAACATCAGCCCGGAAGTGGTCCAGCGCCTATACATAAACATGTCTGCCCCACAAAAAAAGCCGAGACTGGTATGCAGAATGTGAGAAGCCATTCTTGATACTGAAACCACTCTACAGGGGTGGATATGGAGTTGCTGCAGGGGCGCGTCTCCTCTTTCGACCTTTAAAATCCGGGAATGATACACACTTAATACCCCAAAAAGGAGAGCCGGGTTTTGCGTCTCGCACGATTTTCTCTCCTGCTCTCCTGCATGCTAGAGTTATGTATAAAGTCTACTATGACATATCGTAATTCCAGCTCACTGGTTTACCGGGGTAAGGTTTTTAGCCCCCTCCCCCTATTCTAAAATCCACTCTCTGCGTCTGGTTTACGCAAGTTAGCTTCATCCGACCACTGAAGAAGACGTCTTTTCCTTCAGTCACTTTTGTGTGCGAGTCTCCAGTACCACAGACCATAAAGTCCAGCAAACGTTTTGTTTTGTTGATACCTACTGCCTTTCATAGAAAACAAAAATTCATAGAATTTCGTTGCATTTGCCAATACATAATAGGTTGCAGGTGGCAGGGGCTGGGATTTCTCTTACTTTGTTAAAAGTGCTAATTAATTCAAGCGTTGAGTGACAGTTGACATATTAGTAAACAGGAAAAATAATATGTATAGCATATAGGGCTACGTGTAGATTAGTAATGTGCTGTTATTAAACAGATTGGAAGAGGGTTTTCCAGGCGCTACCAATTGCATTGCAGTTCTAGGAGTCCTGCTGACTGGATCAGGGTTCTGCAGAGATCGGCTGAACACTGTCTTTAACAGTCGGCCCTCCATCAATGCTCAGGCCATGCAACATAACCCAATTAACGGTACCAGATAAACAGGAATTCGATACACCTCCCTCATTCAACGAGACTCAAAGGGCCAGCAAAAAGACGCCTAGTATTACTGCCATTTCTGTCGAGATGTATTAGACAGGAGGCCCTGTTCTCATCTAAACGCTGTTACATATCTCCAAGTCTACGTGATAGTAATTAAGGTGTCATGCACATATATATACTTCAAGTGTATCCTCATTATACATCTCTGCAAAATGATAGGAACCCGCTTGGCCTAAGGTAACCACCGGAGCATGTTACTCACGGCCACAGCTGGCAAGATCCTCGTTTTCCAGTCACCATCAACCACCTTATTAAGCACATCTCGGAGACGTCTTACAGAGAGTAAATGAAATTTCATGATTGGAAGACGATAATGTACATGATCTTTAAAAAATACAGTTCCAGAGGAAGTGCCAAAAGCAGAACATTGACCCCTATACATCACCTGTGTATATCTTACAAAATCCTCTACCACTGGGTGTCGAGATTTGCGGATGGTTTCTGACTTTTTGGTGACCAAACCACTTCATCACCTTGATACCAAGTTTTCATGATGCCAAGAAGCTCACATGCAGGCTATTGGAGAAGCATTTCATGCATATCTTCCATTGACAAACAGATTGAAACTGCATGTTCTGGCACTGACGCCCTTCAGGATCAGGTTTATGGCCTTTCTCACCGATGCCTCTCGTGACAGCGAGGTAGGTACAATTATAGATACAGCTCTCACTAATGTGAAATAGACGTTTATCTAATACTTTCTGCAATGACTGAACTCTAAATATCACCAGCGTAATGGGAACGTAAACAAGAACTGACAGGCTGTTAGGATTATGTCACACCAATGGCTCTGCTTTTAGCACATAGAAAGTCTTGCACAAGTAATTCCCTTGAACGCCCCGTTTGAAACTCATTGTAAGAAACAGCGAAGTTTTCAATGATGTGCAGAAGTTCATATATTTGGGTAGCACCCTGTTTTGCCAAGAGAACATTGGCGAGGGGTCAATAACTGCTAAAGCTCAAATAGCCTTTAGAAGGCCCGATCAAATATCTAAATAACATCTTAACCACTTTCAACTGAACCATTTTCAGTTAATCTGACGAGAAATCATCCAGACAGAAGCGCTCTAGTATGCCCTGCAGGAGAAGGCACGTGTAATAAGGGGTTGACACGATGGAGGACCAACGCATCCACAAGCTGCATCTAAGGCAAAGAAGGTAACGCCAAGACGGACAACTAAAGGTCCGCTTCAAATAAAGCCTATAGGTACACTTTGGAATTCTCCTCAAAATCTGGGAAAACCCTACCAACCAGGAGGGAATACAAAATGAGCTGTTTTTGACCCGTCACCTACGGTTGCAAAATGCTCAACCTGCTGCAGTGTTCCGTACGCAGGTCGGGTTAATCAGTCACCTCTTAACATCCAGCTGACTAATATCAGTAATAAAGTTATGGTCATCGACTCATCGACATCGATAGACGAATGTCATTGTTAAGACGCACAGCCTTAGCTCATTAGACTATGTCAGTTTGCAGGCCAACGATCTTAATCATAGGTCTTGGTCATATTAAAAATTCTAACAGGACATCCAGATGAATCCTCCTTTGAGGCCTCAAAATTAGTTATATGCTTTCAGGTAGCATCATGAAAGTATGACCATTATTTTTTGTGTACGCTCCTCACGCACCATTTAGATACTGCAGTTGTCCCAGACATCTTTTCGTGTACCCACTGCTTTGTTTAGCAAGGTTCTCTGGATTCAATCACCAGGGTGGGCAAACACAGAAAACTAATTGAAATCAGACCAAAGAAAACATGGTATCGCACTCTGCATAGCATCCAGCTACAAATGTTAAACATGAGTTTCCGCTCTCGTTGGTCTGATAACACCCTTTCCAGAATAGGGCTAAGAATCAAACCAGCGAGAGCTGGTGTCCCGATGTAATGCCGTAATAAGAAAATGCCGCTCCCATTATACAAAAGCTGTTCATTTTGTTTATATCCCTGTCTTTATAACTTTCGGAGGGGGCTGCCAAAATAATCCAAACACATTCAACAAAGACATCTGATGGAAAGTCAGATGAACAACAGGCTTGTAAAGAGCGAAGGGCAACTATAGTGAGCTTTCAACGTCCGCATATATATATATATATATATATATATATATATATATATATATATATATATATATATATATATATATATATATATGCAATATCAACCACTTCAGATTACGTTACAAACTTTTTCAGTTTGTAAACATTGGCGCTTGTACCTTTTTACTAAAAGTATGTATAGATAAACAAGCTACTGATTGCATCCGTCACAGAGGCGTTATAAAAACTTTTCTTAACAATTTAATGTTACCTTCATATACATGCAGGGGTGTCAATATAGGAGGAATGGGGGTATGTACCCCCAACCACTTTTTTCAGCAAGGGGGTGGCCAAGGTAATCATTCCCCCGCTATTAAGGGAATAATATTTATATATTGGAAAAGAAATACATTAATATTTTTATACAGGAAACGTAGACTTAATGCCTTGTTTTCTAAAACCTTCTACTGAACTGTAATATATTTGAAATGTGTCACACAGACGATATATAGATGTGTGTGTATTTGTGTGTGGGTGTTCTCTGCGAGTCATCCAACAAACCCTTGAAGAGAAATCGACGCATTTTTATCTCTCTCTCTCTCTCTCTCTCTCTCTCTCTCTATATATATATATATATATATATTATATATATATATATATATATATATATATATATATTTATATATATTAGTAGTAGTATATAGGTGCTGAGTGAATCTAACAGTGCTGTATTAGCCTGATGCTAAGATCTGATACAGAGAATATATATATATATATATATATATATATATATATATGTAATATGCCAATATTGCACGAATGATTATTTGAGAGCAATCATTTAAACAATGTAATATATTTTCTGGTAGTATATGGATCGTGATAGATTTGCATGTGCTCTAAATATTTGGTAGTTGCTGCGGCAGAAATTTAACTGTAGCTAGTTTCTGCATTTGTAGGCCATGATTATCACACGATTACCAAAGTCATTATATGCAACGATTCCTAACAAGCAATAATGGATGATATACAAGAAGTAGCAGCAATAGACTCCAACCAAAAAAACCCTTACTATTCCAAAGTTATGTGTTGTCTGTCAAGAGGACACATCCGGTCCAATGTCTCACAGCCAAGTAGAGAGTCATATGAAAAGTTACTAAGTTGCATCTGGCAAAGTGTATGATGGTTCATATGTTGCCATATCACAGAGACTAATAGCTCAGACAGCATAAACTCTAAAAACAAAAGATATGTTTTGGCATCGTCATTGTTATGCTAATGCCTCCAACACAGAAAAGTATAAACGTGCTAAGGAGCTTCATAAAAAATCACTGAAGGAAAAGACATGTCTGCCAAAAAGGAAAGTTCGGCCAAGTTCAAAGGATCAGCCGACAACATCAGGGGAACAAGTAGGGGACTCAGCCAGGTTCAGGCGTTCCATGCAGCACAATTCCATTTGACTCCTTGAAGTGCCTCTTCTGTCAATTAGACTGTGATCAAGATCTTTGTTACTTGAGATCTGCAAATGCTGGTAAGACATTACAAAAGGCTGTTGAAAACGGTGATAGAGATGATCTTCAGGTAAGACTTAGCACCGACATTACCACCGACAGCATATTGCACGTGCGATTTATGTGAAGTATCACAGGAAGTGTTAGGTTAAACATGTTCAGAGAGAAGTTTTACACTATAGAATCCCCAAAAAGCGAGGCCCAAGATAATCCTGAACAAGTGACAGCCTTCATTGAACTTATTCATAAAATTGATTTTGAGACTTCAAATAAAGCTTACCTGTCGATTGAAGACATTGAGAGTACTTATGTCATCATCTTGGTGGTATTGCTGAAACCCATGTCCCCCATACAATTGCAGGTGGTTGAAGGAGCGTATCATGCAGGAATTGCTTCATCTTGAAGCTGTGCGACAACCTCAGTTTGCTAAGCCATCTCTAATTTACTTACCCCAGGCTGTTGACGAGATATGGTTAAGCTTGTCGTGAATTCTTATTCTGTTTATTCAAGTGATGTGGAACACATATACAAGGCTGCAAATGCGGTCAGAAATCAGGTGACAGGTTTTTATCTAAAATGTATGGAGAACAAGGTATTCGAGTTACCAGTGGTGAAACTGCTGTACCTCCCCTATTCTATACACTCCTGAAGTGGATTATCGCTGGCCCTGTGATGGAGGTTGAAATCCACATCAGGACAAAGGAGCTGGACCGTATTGTTTTAACATTGTGCCAGGATATTATGTTCACAAAGAAATGTGAAAAGCAATTGAGTTACACCTAAAAGACTGATGAAGCTATGTTCAGGTATCGCAAGACCAAGGAAAACCCATCTGCTCTTGGCTTAGCACAAACGGTTCATCATGACACCAGAAACAAACGATTGGTAGAACTACTATCATCCCATGGTTACTACAATACTTGCACACGAACACTGACGTTAGAAACATCCTTAGCCCATGCAGTTATCGACAATATTGAAATGTCTAATGGTGTCTATATACCTCCGTTTCTTAAAAAGAACAATTATCCCAGATGGATATGGAACCATAACGGTTGTGTATTAAAGGGCTGGCAGTGAAGGGGAATGTATATCCCAACCACTTCTGCTCAAGAAAGTGAAAGGTTTGACCCTTAAGTCACAAAACACCGAAATGCTAGAGTGTCCAAAACCTCTTGTTCAAGACTGCAGCAAAACAGTTGGTATGGAGCGGTTCTCCACAAGCACCACTGAGAAGAGAATTAACAGTTTGAGTTGCTTATTGCCAGAGCGGCTTCAGATATACCTGCTGCCAGCAGCAAAATCCCTGGGTGTTCTGGATACAATTCGCTCATCTCCCCCTCAAAGGAGCTGACATCCGAAGGACTACTGCCATTAATTCCTGCTCCGGCAAATGAATGGTCAACTTTGTTGACAGTGTTGAAGCAAAGGACAGCAAATCAATGTGGCTGTATCTGAAAGTAATTAATGTAATACGTTCATCTCTTTAGATATTGCACTGTACGAAAAGGCCAGCAAGGTGTTAGACTCGCATCCATATATGAAAGGCCGGTATGTACTGAGACTCGCTGAGCTTCATGCATCCATGGCTGCAGTCAGAGCCATAGACAATTCAGTAGAAAATTCAGGCATCGATGACGCCTGGGATGAATCCGGTATCTATGGTCCGGCAACCATAAAGCAGGCTTTGAAATGCACACACTACAAACGAGCTGTAAACGCGCACACTTCCACATACCTGGCACTCTTTGAAATCCTCTTTGACGAGTTCTTGAACAAGAAATCCAGAAAGCAATGGTCCATGTGTAGCTGCTGCTTCTACAATCGACAATCTACAAGGAAAAAAAGGTATTGAAACACGCCAGGTGAAGGTCACAGAAGCCCACATAGATCTCCAAAGCATCATTGCAGAGAAAGAAGTCGTACAGCAAATCCAAGAGTTTATAACAACAAGATCTGCAGAAAATGCCATGTTCAAATCAATGATCAATTAAATGAGCCATGTTGACATCCAGCTTAAATTCATCAAAGCATCCAGATTGAAAACTGGCGCCTGCATTTGGAAGCAGCATAACAAAGTACAAAATACTGTGGCCACGACATCTATCTGATATAAAAGCACTAGAAAAAGAGGACCCAGAAATTTAGCATGCCTTTTTAGCAGATGATTTTGCAGTTACAAAGAGTGACATCCCATATGTTTCAATTGGTCCAGACCATGCATGTGAATTGCAAAACAAAGACATGAAGAAAAACGGAGGTCTGCCAGTGCAAAGCAGAGATTTTTCCTCTCTGGTCCAGAATTAGCACGATTGAGCCAAGAGTACAAGTCACAGTTTTTTTCAAGATCATAAGACAAGTTGTCAACACCATGGGTTATCAGATACATCTATCAGACGAGACGAAAATTTGATTGAGAAACTAAAATGCGCTGTCTTGACCTACTGTAACCCCTTCACAGCAGATGATTATGAAACTTTGTTGAATCCTTTAACACATGATGTGGTACATGAGAAGGCGGCCTACGACCTACCTCACTTTGATGAACATTTCCAATACAGACAGGTTGACCAGTGGTTACGGTGAGCTACATCTGGTGTTTGACATAAAGCTGACTCTCTTAAAAACTTATACAAGGGAAAAGAAAAAGAAAGACCAGAAGCCAGTCACATACACAATTACAGTTAACACGAGGTTTTGCAAGGTTTATTTGCCAGGCATATTGTCCAACTGGAGTAGTCATACAAAATCAGAAACAATATCTTTGTTTGTGTGTGGACTGCGAAAATGAGGACCTTGAGCTGTGTTACATAAGTGACAATGACGATGACATGAATGATTAAGGTTTTGTATTAATTATTCTCATTTCATATGTTGGTGTTGTCAGGTGATACATAAATCCTCAATAATTGTATAGACATAATTTTTCAAGATATTTTGACAAAATTATATTTTTATTCCTGTGTGACTGAAACTGTAGTTCCTTATTATGTTGAATAGAAATTGTATCTTAAACCTGTGAAAGTAATTGGAAAAATGAAAATTTAATTTAAAATGCTAATCTTGAACTACTGGGTAGACAAAGTTTTAATTAATGAGGGGGCCATTAGTAAAGTATCAAATTATAATTCTGTGCAGTGTATTGAGGATAAGTTCTGGTTCCCTGATAGCAGAAGATTCAGAAATGCTAAATATGACGATTGTATGGCATACAGAAAGTGACGTAGCGTCTGGGTCACGAGGTCAAATGTCTGGAAATATACGGTACAGTTATAACGTTATGCGAAGGCAAACTAACTACAAAATCATTCTTGTACTCTCCCCGACTCTTGCATCTTATTTTCTGGGTGTTATATTAATGACCAAAAAACTTCCATGATCGTCTTTATGATAGGACTGTATCGTCTACATGTTCGGGCAGCGGGCTTCGTCAAACGATTGTCAAGTTTCACGGCGATCGCGGTTTTCGATCAGGTATCGGTTCTAGACCCAGTTAAGGCTCTGTTAAATGAACAGATTATTTAACAGAGCCACAACTGGGTCTAGGCCTCATTGATCTTCGTGTCGGCGTTTGATGTGATATTAACTGCGCACTGGTATCACTGCATGCATGCCAATGGTTCCAAGCATGACAATAAACGGGATTATGACAATAGTCCATGAAATTAAACGGTCAGATTTATATGCAACATAAACGGGATTTTCTATTAACCGATATGGCACAAAGTGGGTTTGACTGTAATGAGAGCATACCACAGTTAGACTCGGGGCCTATAGATAAGCTGTGCAGGGCCTATAAGCCTACAGAATGCAAGTAGGCCTACATATACTTGACGGGTCATTAGAATGAATAAAATGAAACATGCCGACGTTGCTGTGTTGTAGAATTAAATTGGTTTTATCAATAGGCCTAATGTCCGAATAAAAAATTTAATGTAAGTTAAGAGGTTGGGAGTGACTGATACATAGGCCTATATGTATATGTTACAGTCAATATATGTGTAAAATCAGTTAATTTGTAAAATGCCGGATATTAACTGTCAATTGACAAATTGCATAATTCACTCGGGCAATTTATAAAATGACTGAAATTTTCAGGCATTTTCCAAACTGACCGACAATCAGTCCGTTCATTTGACTCATTGACTGAATCGATATGAAATAGTCTTGGTTCACATATCTCATTATAATGAAATATATACATGCATGCCATATCAAGTATATAACGATGCAGTTACTTTAAGGTAAAGTTTATGCCGGTTTCTCCTTTCTATAGACATTTTATTATAACGATCGGGAAATAAGACTAAATACACAGAGTTTTAGGGGTAACTAGAATCATATATATTAGATAGCTGAAATATATGCACACTGTCATAACTTAAAGAGATAATCATACTATTTTATATTTCATATATGACCGCATCTTTGCTCGTGTAACAACGAGAATAAAGTTAAATGGAAGCTTTGATGGAATGAAATATTAAAATGCGGAATAATATGACATTTATGATGTAGAACGGTGAAGGATAGCCACCGTTAGGCCTATACATGTTTAAGGTATGCTATAGGTGAATTACAAAGGGTACAGGGTTTAATCACAATTACCGACTGTGCTTGTTACTTTTAATGAATTTGCAATCTGCATTCTCTGAGTTGAGCCAAACTTGAATGGAAGGTAGTGTTCGGTATTCATCTTTAGGCCTAATCATGAAAAAAGTAGCCTACATTATTATAAGCGTAATTTGGTGGGGACATCCCCCAACTTTTCAAAACATACTAAACATATCATATTACCTCCCCCATTCCCATATTGTTAAATAAAAGGTCATTTAGCCATAAAAATAGGCTATAATATAAATCCGAGAGTTATGATTTATTTACAAAAATGTGTGACAGTTTCCCCAAATATATACAAAGTGTGATCTTTCAGATCTTTCAGATATAACTATAATTATACTTAAAACGATGACTGATAAATTCGCTTGATTCACTCGTTACCATGACAATTAATTTATTCATGCAGATTTCGATAATTCAAATCAGGACTTGGTTTTATTATGATATAATTTTACGCATTGACTGCAACATATACAAGGTTTGGCGCCTGAGCACGTTCCTAGTTCCTATAGACTGGTACATACGTATTCTGACTTGGAACCAGTTTATATTAACCCGTATGGGTGTCATGAAATGTTAAATATAGTGTCCCATGAGAGTGCGCAAATGTACGATAAATTATTACCTAATTGGCCTCGCAAAAGATCAGTTTGAAATCCGCAGTATATATACCATTAACTTATATATGATATATAGACATTTAAAGCGGTGCGAATGGGAGAATTTAAAAATCAAACAACACAGATACAACACAGATGGGAAATGTGGTTCCTTTTATGACACGTTATTTGTACTTATGTGACACTGTTTCAGGAAGATTAGCTCAGGGACACTGTCATATTTGGAGCTGTCGTCATTGCGGCCATCCTCTGTTACAAATACTATGATATTATGGGCGATCATTAGTGAAGCAAGCCTGGCTAACAATACAGCTGGTGGCGCAGGTGAAGGCCCTCTCTACATTTTAACTGACGCGTTTGTATTCCTTGTCAACTGCACAGTGGTCTGTTTTGATGTGATCCAGCAACTTTCTGTGTGGGGCTTCGACTGGTTCATGTATTTGGACTTCCAAGTTAAAATTATTTTAATCTTGATTGTATGTCTGCTGTCAAACCTCGGTCTCATATACGTCGCCTGGAGAATATATGGGGATAATTTGACTGAAAAATTCATTAATCCAGGTGAGTTTCATACACAAAAAAATGTGTTAAATAGTAAAATACCAATTACCATGGCCAGGTAAATCCACTAGCTGCAGTCTTGCAGCGCTGACATATATAGTAAACAATGATCAAGGGCTGCAGCCTCTGGCGGGGAGAGTTTATACTTTCATAGGTTGTACGGATCTGTACAACCTCTAAGATATGTATATGTCTTATGTAACGTGAGGACACCAGTCAAACCCCACATATTGTTATTGTTACAGATGCTTGGACTCCGTTGGGACCAAAACTTTTGCTTAATGATCAGTATGTAATAAAGTATGGGCATTTACTCTGAATGAAGTCAGATATTACTTCGTCTCCATTGGGCCGCTGGCGCCTTCAAGTTGGAACAGCCAATAGGAAATTAGCATCATTGACAACTTGCATTGTATGATGGGAAGGATGCTTATGAAAATATGGTCTATCCCAGTGCACGGCACTGGCTATCCTGGGAAAAGCCCTCCTGAATTCCTCTTTTGCATAGATTGCCCACCTAATTTGCATGGGATTCCTTTTCCGGCAGTGTCCTGTTGTGCATGCAACAACTGAACACCAGCAGTTCAAAGGATAAAAAACATTTACAGGCGCACATTAAGGTGATATATCGATTTAATTTGATACATAATAAGTTTATTTTTATATATAAATACAAGATTGCTTCTCTATCGCACAACAAGCAGTGGTATTTCATGTTACAGGTCCCTCCATGTACCGCAGGGCGAACTCTCACCGCCAGACGGTCGGACTCCATATCACAGATTAATGGAGTCTGTACATGGCGGACTAGTAAATCCACATGAATAGTACCTGATCAGTGCAGTCAAGTGTCTTGCCTGGTTGTTTGCAATACATGTAGCAATGAGGGGGCTAGGGTCATTCAGAATCTGGTCGTATTTGGAGATGTGAAAATAAAGATATTTTGTCTTCTTATTTCCTCATATTAATTTCCTGTGTACTGCACGAGATGTCTGTGCTCACCCAACATGAATTGTCAGTGATTCTCAGAAGTTATCTCTCTCTACAACAAACCCACCATTGCTTGATGTTGATGAGGAGTCTCGCAAACTGAGCCCTTGAAAATGAGATACCGTACAGGGTGATTTAGGTGCATTATGTCTAGTTGTCAAGTGCCCTCTACTGAGTAAAAAGTTAGTTTACATTAATGTATGATGGGGGGGGGGGGGGGGGGGGGCTCCTGCCCCTTCTTCCCAGCTATAGTGGGGGAACCTGGGCCCCTCCTGTGCTAATATATGAACTCCAGTCTCCAAGTGTTCTCACATTCTATATGGGTAATTTAATCATATTTTGGTAGTTGTAAGGAAACAACAATTTATGTGACACCCCTTTTCATGTTTCAAATGTAGACAATATATCTGAACATTTACCAAATATGGACTGTCAAACCATTTTGACATGTCTGTTTTTGTGTCTGTTCTAGCATTGATTTTTTTCTATCAGATTATTTCATGAGCAATTAAAAGTTAGCAGTTATCACAGGATTTTGTGATTGTTATTGGTAAGTACAAAAAAATATTTAACACACAAATTTTCTGCATAGTCCTTCAAAATATAATATGTAGGAAGGGGTCACACTGTTTCATACCTGTGGCACTTTATAAAAGAACCATGTGATTTAACATTTTACTTTGTATGAAATAGACATAGGTAGTGGAACATAATCTACCAGCTGGGCAGTGATTATACTATGATCCATACACCTATCATTAAAGGAAACACTAATGGCATTATTTTGCATCCATGATTATCCTGCTGCATTCATCAGAAATAATTATAATTTAACAAGTCACTGTTAAATTGTTGTTAGTTTCCTTGCTGAAGTGAATACAATGTCAGTCACCACAAATTTAACTCAAAGAATTCTGTGAAACCCATCTGGGCCTCTTTGTGTGTTTTAGATATGGACCTTGGTAAAGAAAATTTGTCTTTTTTACAAATATATTTCTCCACATCTGTAAATGCACAAATTGACTTTTGTTCTGAACCAGTTACCTCTGTAATTGATCATGTTTACTGAAGTCATGTATCAACTGTACTTTCAGGTTTAAATGAAGCAAGTCAAGTGAAATCACCTGAAGAGCAACATTTACACAGAGACTGACAAGGAACCAAACAATTACACCTCACTGGGTGTAAACTGTACTATTACAAGTTAGAACTGAGGGCTGCAGTTGTCGCTGAGCTATAAAAAAATCTTGAAGATGGCTGCCATAAAAAGATTTTTTGAGAAGAAGAAACTGGAGATTAAATTCAAGAAGGCTGGGGAGGGTCACAAGCTGACGGAGAACACCAGGAAAGCCGGTCCTTCAGCAGCAGATGCCAGGCCAGCTTCAGCCAGAGCAGGGCCATCCTCGGGGGCCCAGATGGCAGCACAAGCTGCACTGGCTCGATTTGAGAACAACAAACCAGGTAAAACACAGTCAGGTGTTATAATTGTCTCTTGTTTTGTTTTAGCTAAGCTCATAATTCCCTGGAAGCTTAAACAGTGTTTCTTATTTTCTAACAATTCTTTGATTTCGTACATGTGCCATAAATCATTATAGAATATCTTGCCTCTAGATACGATATATGAGTAATACTGCCAACAGCAAGGTAGGGGCAAGGTAGAAGCAGCTGTACCTAGGTACAGGACTACAGGTACCTGCACTTGTAAGATGGTTGGGTCAGGTCGAGAACTTTCCAAGAGTACTCGGGGTACTTTAGAAAGTACCTGGCTACAAGTACAGATTTTTTCACTTCAGAGATGTTTGAAATCTTAATAATTGCATAAAATTCATATTATGTAAGTTATGATGTTTTTTCCAGTATCAAACATGTATCTGGAATACATTATACCAGGTACAGATACTAAGGCCCAGGTACAAGTACAGGTACTTCCTACCGATAGCAACCAGGCATAGGTACAGGTTCTATGAATTGAGTACCAAGGGGACATTATATACAAGTAATGCAGCTAACAGAGATGTACTCTATGAGTAAAACAGCCAACAGGAACTATGGGTTGTTCTGCTAATAAGGGCATACCACATGAGATATGCAGCTAACAGATACAAATGATTAATGCAGTAACAAATGTGGGAACTTACCAAGATGATAATCATGTTCTTACTTTCTGAATTAATTTCCCTTCTATTCAAACATATTTTTTTCCATATGTTTTCAGGAGCCGGAAATGCTCCAGTGGGTCAGGGGGCATCTGCTATACGTTTACAGGTAAAGAGAGAATTAGAGATGGAACGTAAGAAGGCAGATTCAGCCAGAAGACTTGCGGATGTGTATGCTCCAACCAAGGAAGTGGTCCAAGACATGGCGCCAGTGCTGGCTGTGAGCGGAGTGTATTACAAATGTCCAATGATAGGACCCCAGGTCGAGCCGAGAAAGAAGATGGAAGAACTGATAGAACAGTTTCTGTTAGAACAGTTAGCGGAGGAACCTGGGATGACCGCAGCTTTAATGATCCACACTTTGAATAAAGATGCAGAAAAGGTTAAAACTTGCCTTGACACACTCTGTAAATATCTAGATAATATTATATCAAACCCTGGGGAAGAAAAGTTCCTTAAAATAAGAATCAACAATAAAGCATTCCAGGAACGTATATCACCTTTGGATGGAACAAATGAGTTTTTACAGGCAGTTGGTTTTAGTATTCAGCAGTTACCAGGCCCTAGTGGTGCAGAGGAGCCGTTTTATGTAATGAGTAGTGAAACTGCAATGAAATCAGGCCATGTGCAATCTTTCAAAGACATTCTTTTAGCTGCAGAGCCAATAAAGCCTGAGCTTGATCGAGGTTTGAGAGTATTCTACCCAAGTCCACAGTGTGAACGTATCAAAGTTCCTGATGAATTCTATACCAAATCACCAGAGGAATTAAAAAAAGAACAACAGAAGAAAGCAGAGGCGGCAGAGAGGTTTGGTATGCTCAGAACTAAAGAAATGAGAGAGAGAGAACAACTAAGGGAACTGAGGAAGTACCGTTTTGCGCTGATTCGTGTCCGTTTCCCAGATGGCATCATACTGCAAGGTACTTTCAGAGCCACAGAAAAAGTTGCTAATGTTATACAGTTTGTGAGAGAAAACCTGAAAAATGACTGGATACCGTTTCACCTGAGCACCCAGACTGGGCAGAAGCTGTCAGATGAGACACTGTCGCTGGCGGAGCAAGGTCTGGCTCCTGCTGCTGTCATTAACTTTACCTGGGATGCTGACGTGATGGCTGAGATTGCAGCATCTCAAGGGGGAGCTCAGGATGAGCCCTGCTTGATTGATGAACTGCTGCAGCAGATTCAGCAGCTGTGATCCCACTGACACATCAATGATTGTTAAATGTTATGTTAAATTGTATTAACTTGTCACCAAAATTACCATAACACTCGGCAAAATAATACAAATTGAGAATAGAACAGCTATATATATAATTTATGTATTCACAGTCCTGTATTATTATCATGGCAAATCTACATATATTTATAATTGTATCAGTATTGTCAAATATCCACTTGCATTATTTCATATAATGAATGGATATTTGTTCTTTGTATATAAGAGATTTGAATTCTGCATCATTTGTAAATTATACAGAGCTTTCTTGTTGTAAGATCACTAGATGCTTTTTATTTATTTTATCCAGTTATATTTTAATACACACACTAACTGTAACAAATCTTACATTACAAACAAAATGTCATATCTATACTAATGGGAGAATGACTTGCATTATAGCACACTACTAACACAGGTGCACACCCACACATTGTGATACACACATACATGAACTGTTAGTCTGAAATGAAATTGACATGTGCATGTGTATATCTCTGACAGGTGAATATATACATTACAGTAGAGTTTCAGTGTTTCATTTCCCCAATTGATATTTCAGAAAGTTGAATTTTCCAGAAAAAGAACGGAAGTTCCAGGTTTTACTTTACTTGTAGGTTGTTAAGGTACTTTTAACTTCTAATAAGCAGACAAGTGTTCATGATTGGGGAAATTTGTTGAGAGATCAAGGGTTCAGGTTTAATTCATAATTGAGGTGGAAAATTAAGCATTATTTTGTTTCTGAAGTAGTTTACCTGACATAAGACAGGTTGCAGCAGATGTAACAAGGCACTTTTAAAGACATAAAAACATTTATTTTTCCTGTCATGATTGCCAGTGTATATGTAAATAAAGTCAAATTCAAATCATGCAGGTATGGTTATTCATCATTATTGAGTTGTTGTGCCTTTGCACTATACAAATGAAATAATCCATTGATGTCTGTATAATATTCTCAAACAGGATCATAGTTAGGTCTTCACTTATAAAGTATGAACAAGACGCATCTTAATACACATATTTGGTCTAGTTGTCAGTGAAAATGTTACTTACAGTCTTGCATAATTGTATTGTCAATCCCACCAAGGATCACATTAGTTAAGGAACACGCTACAAAATGTGTGTGTGTGGGGGGGGCTTACTTTAGATTATCTTCGATTTTTGTCACAGTAGATTTGTATAATTTGCTGATTCCTTCAGATTTCAAGTAAAATTTAGGAAAAAAATCAATTTCATTAGGCCCAAAAAAATAAAAGGTATGGTTCTCAGGCACTGCCAGCATCAATTTTAAACCCCCGCATCAAAACTTTTTATTTTGATTTACAATAGAAACTCACCAATTTTGAGCTGCAGCCGCTCGGAAAATTCTTTCAAGGAGATAAAATCGTACAATTTCCTTTTTTACGTAGTGCTTTTACTCGTTTAGCAAAATAAATCTGTTATTTATTATGCTTTTCCCTTATCATTTGACATTTTTATTGAAACATACCAAAATTAGAGTTTCTAGCCATCGAAGAAAATCAGGGAAAACCTAGAAAATGATAATCCCTAAAAAAAGAGGAAAGTTGGTTACTATGAATTGCTCTCAAGATAAATTCCACAATATGTTCTCTTTCGTTATATGTTCAAACAAAGAACGCACAGATGATTGGTGAATGTGGCTTTTATTGTGAAAATATTTCCATATACTGAATCTGGAAATTTAAAACTCTGGAACTTTAAAACTCATCTTAGGAAATATCTAGGAAATTTGGTGTCAAGGAATGCTGTAAATGTCACCTTCCTTTGTACATCAACACATTGGAGATCTTTTAATAGGGCTTCACATGTTCTAGAACACAAGTAAATTTAAATGTGCCATGTATTTTGTAAACTCTGGTAGTCACAGAATTGAGCAAATTTGTTACTCCTGTTTTGCAAAAAGCCTGAACACAAGTGCAAGATGGAGATGAACATAAAATTCATACTGGTAGTTATAGGTCCAGCTACCCTGAAGAAAAGCAACTGAATAAAGAGGTTAGAGAAGAAGTCACTGGAGACTTAAAAGGAACATCATCAGGAGCAATAATTTGGCTATTCTTTCACACTTTCTGATTTTTGCGTAATTCAAAGGTTTCCAGGCAAATCCATCCCAGCACAATATCAAAATCTCTCTTTGAGTGGTTTTGGCTTTGCATGTAAGTAAATGTGTCTGTTTTACAATAACAAAATCCAATTTGGAGGTCCAATTTTGCGCATGCGCAATAGATCTCAAACAAATGGTTGTCCTGAGTACTCCATACATGGACCCTCATGTCTTCTTATCGATCTCTGCTGGGTGGAAATAACGCTTCATGGGCTGAATGAAAATTCATTGTAGAATCTGTCCCAACAGGTTTGTAGGATAGGTCCAGTGGCCTCAGCAGAAATGACACTGGTAGCACAGGATGTGCATCAGGTCCCAGGCCAGAGTCATGCGATGTTTCAGCCAGTGGAAACATGTATTACATTTTTGGGGGCCAAGTCAACTCATGATTGACAGGTGCTGTGGCTCAGTCCGAGGTGCTGAGTTTATGTTGACTCCTGTGATCTCGCCTTGTGTACAGGAGTTAACAAAAAATATTCAGGGCAATATTTTGGCTGGTAACAATTTGTTTCAAAATGGAAAGGCTATTTTTTTGTGTTTATTCAACATGATTTAAAGGTGAATAGGTCTCTATAGAAATTTCAAGTGCAACTGCATGGTTTGATGGATTTTTATATAGTAGGCACCCCTGTGACAGCAAGCCCAACTTAACCAGCAATATAAACCATGATCTTGAGATCATGCGTATTAACTAGAGCACTGGTTGTAGAGAGTGAAAGTTTGACAAACTACAAACTTATACATAATCATTTTATTTCCAAACATTAAAATTGCATACAAGAAACACAACTGCTCAATTAAATTGTAAAATTAATATTCAAGGACCTTTCAAAGGTTATTATAGTTATTAATGTGAGCTACCCATAATTCACAGAATTACATTTAATTGCCCTCTCAAAAGTACAATCCTTTAAATGCCAGTATGGCTGTATAAGTGTAAACTTGAACTACCGGGTAATCATAATTCATAGAATGACAATAGATTACCATATAAAAACAATTACAAAAGAATACATTAAAATTTAGTAGATTAATTAATGTACAGTGATTTCTGACTATGAAAAGTTAAGCAATTTGATTAAATATTACACAAAGTACAAGCCAAAATGAGTTCACCTTGCACCGTTTAATGATGTCCGTTACTGAAACTACAGGTTGCCTGCCCATTTCAATGACACTGTAAAATGCCTGTACATTAAATTATTCATTAACAAAGGATTAGTGCAAATCAGTCCTGTTAAAACCCTGAGATAAAATTCAATCCATTCTACCAATACTTAAGTATAAATTATTGATTACATTTAGCTTAAACTATATTGCATCTGCATTGAGATATCCCCAGACCTGGACATCTAGGATATACAATGAGTAAAAACATTTTTCTTGTATAAACATCATGACAAAATGGTTAACCTTGGTACAACTGCATTAAAAGAAAATAAAAAAAGCAAATCCCTTTACCTGTATCCATCACTCCAGTCTCTTGTGTTATGTAATATCCAACACCAAGCACAGTAGAAGAATGAGAATAAACCCTTGTATTTAAAACTCAACTTTATAAAGCTAAAAAGCAATGATAGATGAACTCCCATTGGAATGACTTAGACCATTTTTTTTCTGAATAAATTAACTGTTAAGACCTTACCACATGCTGTAATTATTCAAATGACTAGATGTGAACATTCATACAGAATTCATGAAATTTACAATATTACCTGTCATAAAACACATTCATCTATATAAAAAACAAGCATGTCAAGATAATACTGATGAAAACAATTTTGACAAGGATAAATTATTTCTAGACCATTATGAGATAAGAAACTGGAGTAACAAGTTGTGAACAAACTCCCCCCCCCCCCCCCCCCAGGTCATTTAACTGATATTGTTAGAATGCCCATTGATAGGTTCAATTTATAGTACTACAAATTGTAATAATTATCATGTATGGTCTAATAGCCTCAAAACACCCTTATCTGGCAAAAATATTCACTAAGTTCAAATTAATTTTAACTATTATAGGTTTCTTTGGCACAAACGGACTGATATAATGTAATTTTCCGTCTATCTAAAAAAATAGATTTTCCAACAATAACGGCCAAGAACCCTTTTAAGATCCAAACAGTATTAATATTGTCTTTTAGCACTCCAAAATGACATAGCACCAATATAAGGAAAAGGGAATCCACAACATGGTTAGCTGAACATCTGCTTAATAAGGAGCACCTGCACATCCATCACATTTGTTCCTGTCATACCCACTGTCAGGTGATCTTTCCCATGATTCAGCTGCCTGTAGAAGTTGTACGAGTCATTATTCTGTAGGTATTGATGAGGATTTAACCCAAATTTCCGAGCATCCTTGAGTTGATGTGGATTTGCCAAAGCTCCCGCAGCCTCCGTTGGACCATCTTGTCCATCTGTTCCTGCACTGAGAAACTGCACATTAAAACCATTCAACAAACTTTTTTTATGATCACTACAAGTGTCCCAGTAAATGGCAGCACTTAATGCCATTTCTTGGTTGCGGCCTCCTTTGCCAGTCCCTCTGAGGTCCACCACAGTTTCCCCGCCAGCCAGGATACACACCGGTTTATTCCTCAATGCTGCCTGGCTAGCCAGATGTGCTATCTCTTTAATCACCACTTTTTCCAGCCCAGCAGCGATCAAACTGATCTCTAGATGACACAAAGTCTTACTGCCTTCATGATGGGCACTGCAAAGCATGGTCTTTGTGATGTACATAGCCAGTCTGGCCATCATTACTCCTACATCTTGAGCCACCCCATCCAGCGATAATGACAAGATATAAGGCTCATAACCAAGATCAGATGCAAGATCATATGCAGCTTCTACAGCTATCTGGTTACTACCAACAATCAAGTTCTGGACGTGTCCACTGAAGTCCTCATTCCTACTGGCCAGGGTATCCTTTTGTGCAGCTTCCTCCAGGATTCTGAGGATGGATCTCGGCATGTGTTTCCTGACACCAAAATGTTCAATCAGATCCAGGCAGTGCTGCGGATGACTGTGATCAGGGACTGTAGGACCACTGGCGATAATATCCAACGGGCTGTCAATCACATCAGATAGTATCAGTGACACCAACTGCAAGAGAAGAATACTGACTCTGTCACACAATACTATATGTCAATCAAATGAGATATTATCAGTGACACCACCTGTTAGACAGAAATACTGAAAGTCAGTCATGTCAGACAGTATTAGTGACACCACCTGTAAGAGAAGAATACTGACTCTGCCACACAATATTGTCTGTCAATCACATCAGATATTATCAGTGACACCACCTGCAAGAGAAGAATACTTACTCTGTTACACAATACTGTATGTCAATCACATCAGACAGTATCAGTGACACCACCTGTAAGATAGAAATACTGAATGTCAATCATGTAAGCCAGTATCAATGACACCACCTGCAAGAGAACATTACTGACTCTATCACACAATACTGTATGTCAGTCACATCAGATAGTATCAGTGACAACACCTGCAACAGAAGAATACTGACTCTGTCACACAATACTGTATGTCACTCACATCAGATGGTATCAGTGACACCACCTGCAAGAGAAGAATTCTGTCTCTGTCACACAATACTGTATGTCAATCACATCAGGTAGTACCAGTGACACCACCTGCAAGAGAAGAATTCTAACTCTGTCACACAATACTGTATGTCAATCACATCAGATAGTATCAGTGATGCCACCTGCAAGAGAAGAATACTGACTCTGTCACACAATACTGTGTCAGAGTACCATCTGCAAGACAGAAATACTGGCCACCAATAATATCAATAATAAAACACATGGAAAACCAATACTTCCTGTCAATCATGTCAGACAGTATCAGTGACACCACCTGCAAGAGAGTAATACTAACTCTGTCACACAATACTGTATGTCAATCACATCAGACAGTATCAATGACACTACGCTCTTTACACAGCACTTTAACTATAGGCCTATAACCTATATCGTAAGCGCTGTTTGTTATGACCTCATATCCTGAATTGCTACACCAGAGGGGAGCACTGTTTTTTTGTCCAATCAGATAAGATCTTGTGCTGGAAGATACAGCCAAGCGAGGAATACACGGAGCCAATCATGTTCATTTTGTTTTGAGTGACAGCTTATCTCCCCTGTAACTGCCTAAACAGGCCACTGGCTCAGAGAGAATTACCCCAGACGTGGTTTGCTTAGGGCCCTGGGCACGTAGGATGCCCGGCTGGTGAGCTGTAATCAAACGAAACATAACAACAAAGGCTGCGTGCACACCTCGCTAGCTGGTTTCAGTTCTGCAGACAACAGATACATGGCTACGCTAACACAGTCATAATGTCATAATCGAATCGGTTGATGATACGAGAATACAGAGGAAGCAATGAAAGTTCGACCGTAAACATTCATTAAGCGGCGCTTGAAGCGCAGCTATGAGCGAAGCCAGGATGCCTGTCGAGTGATTGTTTATTGGCATCTGGTTGGCTGCTTGTCACATCATATGCACATTTTTTTTCAGCAGACAATGAACCGCCATCTGGTGTCTAAATATATCATAAATGGTCAAAGCTGGCAGCATGAAAATCAGTTGCTTCTTTAGAAGCGCAAGATTTCCGCTGCCTTGGGAGCGTACAGTTACACCACCTGCAAGAGAAGCATACTGACTCTGTTACACAATACTGTATGTCAATTACATAAGATAGTATCAGTGACTGGCTGTCAATCATGTCATTCAATATCAGTATATCAGTATTCATTACATCAAACCAGACACAACCTGGTGATAGATGGAGGACTGCTTTGCTTCTAATATTCTAACACTTTTTAACACTAACAGCAAGTACTGAATACAGTAGTATCATGTTGGACACCAGACCACTAACCTTTGCTGGGTGAGCTGCCTTGGCTAGTCCACCTCCTTTCAAGACCTCTATATTCTTGCGGAGCGTATTTAGATCCTGTATGGTGGCACCACTGCCTGCCATCACTTTGGTTGCCCTGGCCACTTCGTCCATGGTGATGGGTGACATTGGGTAAGGCAGCAAGGCTGACCCACCACCTGTTCAAACAACCAGCTGTTTTTGGACTGACATCATAGAGACAAAGAATTTCATTAATAAGTTTTTTATCTCATCATGGGAAGTTAAAAGATATCTTCTTTTCAAGTACTTTACATTAAGTTTAATTTCAGTGTGAAAAAAATCTAAATAAATTCAGAATGAACATGCAGTGACATTTCCATAAGACAATAACATTCTTTCCGTAAATAAATATAGTAATTCCATGTCAGACTTCAAGGCAGTTACCAGTCTAAATGTTCCTGCATGAAAAAATTGTGGTGAATTTTCAAATTTGATACTGGCAACAGTTTTATATCTATTGATACTTAGCATTAGGAGGCCACAACAAACAATTCCTGTTGAAATTTGTTAATATTCAGTAAGCACAAAAATATGCTTAAATTTTTTTTGTCTCTATAAATCCTTTGTAGTACTCAAGGAAAAATTACAAATATTAGAATTGTGGAAGATTTAGTGCTTATTCACAAAGAAAAATTTTATCTGCAAAAAACAGGAGTGTCAATTCAGTAAAATATTTTTTTTTTTATTTCAGATGGTTCCATGACTTATATTTCCAATATTATGCAACCCTGACATACTTTCAAGTTAATGGTAAACACAGCTCTGTTAAACATTGGTGTTTTGAATTACTGTGTTGATCCTCTCTTGTTCAACTTATGTGTTTATTTTTGTAATTAGGGAGACCCCTAGTTACCTGAGATCAGGGTAAGAAGTATGTCATCATGACCCAGTTTTGATGCCAGTTCATATATACGACTAGCAGAATAGAAGGCCTCTTCATCAGGGATGTTGTTTCTTGCCCCCTCCAACAGCTGTACGCGACTACCAGGAAGGGGTAGGAGGTTCCTGCAAAGAAACCACATTTACTCCATTAATAAGTAACACAAAAACATGCAGAATTTCTCTGATATTTTTAAGATTTAATTGTTCTCTTATTTGGCATTTAAGCATTTTCCCTACAAAAAGCTGAAAATTAGCCTGAAGTATTTTTGGAACTTTTCATCATAACAATATTTGTTAACAGGTATTTGTCAGAGCAGAAATACTGGACTTCTGGCAAAGCAAACAGGAATTGTAATGACTGTTGTTGTTATATTGGTTTAAGAATGGTTGCACGTCATCATATCATATATCATTTTAAAAGAAGTAGTGGGAAATTGTTGGCTGCTTTGAGATTATGGAGGTTACCTGTTAAGATTACAAATGCATGCTATATTCATGACTAAGACCTCATGATGGATATCCCTCATGCACTGTTACCATGATGAGTATAGTGTGCTTCACTTGATGTACTGGTACATAAAATTATGAGTTTAAAATAAGTGATATTCACAAAAGGTAAATAACTGCAAAAATAAAACCTTTGTGACTAAAGCACCTTATTAACATAGGTGTTTATAGTGTAGCTTCACTGATAAATCATATAAGTTATCCATGCCAATGTCAACTTGCTCTGTGGAAACCCTATACCTTACAACCGGGCTGAAGTCCCATAGACCTGTCCAAATGCAAGAATGGGTAATATGCTAGTATGAATTAATATAAAAACAAAAAGTATGAACTAATTCAATGAATATACTCTGTATAGGTAACTCTCAATATGGTGAGACTGTGAAAATAGAACCCTTGCAAAACTACTGTATTAACAAGGTGGGGGTAGTAGGAGCCTCTTACTGTTTTCCTGCTGCCCTGAGTTGTTCCTGGATTCCTGAGGCAATACTTGCTACTCCTCCAACCACATGATCACCAAGAATGTGTTCCGCTGCTCTGATCATTCCGGTTACTGCTTTTCCAAATGCAGCGATATGCACATTCTTGTTCAGAACATATTCCATGTCACCAATTTGTAAAGTTGTATTATCAACCACCTGTGAATATATAATATGCCTATGGATAAAATCTTTACCCTCATGTCAAGGTTAAAGATAACTGTAAATTCTGGAGTTGTAAACGAAAACAAATTCAATGAACAAGCACACAACATGACCTGGTATGGCAGGAGACAGACATTAACCCTGGGCAAAGCAGTCAGTAGATTCTGTGTGTGTTTTTGTGTGTCCACAATTAAGATATCTGAAGAAAGTTTCATAGAATTCATTGAACTTGATTAATATGTGGGCAGTGTTTAAATTTTGTGGTAAATCACCTGGTTAAAAACCTATGGAGCATTTTAATATGTTTGTGCACATTTGTTTACTGTGAGGAAGTTTAATATATGAATATATGGCCATCTTTGGACCACAAGTCAAGATGTCATAGAGAACTATAACATCACTCCATGTGCCGTTTCCCTGAAGGTGTAATGAAATCAATGTACAGCAAAGGGAGACATGTTGAACATTGCATTTATAGTCAAGGACAGCAATATCTCAATGTCCAGGGACGTTTTTCAAAACATTTTCATTAGATAAAAAAATCTCAGTTATAAGATCTGTTAGTTAGGTTCAACATTCCATGACAACATCTTTGAACAACATCTTCTTTGCATGGTTTGTGTCCCCGTAACAGACTTTTTTTAAGTTTTATTAATTTTATCAAATTTGAATCCTGTCACAGACATTTCTGTTAAAGTGTACCAAGAGTAACTTTATGCCTTTCCTCTTCCATTATGTATAATATTACAATTTTCCTGTGAAGACATGTCAAAAAATTGATTATAAATATCCAGAAATCTTATAAGACTACAAATTGTGATCATTTTTAGCATTATTAAACCAGCCTTGATTTCTGAGTGCCAAATATGACAATATTTTAGCATATGTAAAATTACATGAAATTCCTTAAATATCAGCGGATTACTGAATTTAAATTCTTAGAGATGTACTGAATCCGAGGTTGAAGAAGTTCCTTGTGTTAAAATACTAAAGCCTGGTGCTCACTACCCGATTTTATCAAGCGACATTGTCGGGCGATTTTTGGGCAAATATTCTCAAAATTGGCTGAAAATCGGCTTGGTTTAGTTAGCCGATTTTCGGTTTCACATTTACTGAGGTGCTTGTTCCCACCTCCCGATTATCGGCAAAGGAGTCTGTCTCATTATAGCTATCTGATACTGAGCTCTCTATGAGAAAAACTTAAAGGAAATATTTGTTCGCTTTGTGGCTTGTCCAAAGAAAAAAATACAGTGGCAGAAGAGTGACCTGTTGGTTAAACCTTGGCTTGGAAGAAGAGATGAACTAGTGGCATGTAAAAAATACACTTGTATGCGAACTGAGACAGGAAGGTTGAACCGTCCTACATCAATTTAATGGTTTTTCTCCGCATATCTCAGGGGCGGGTCCAGGATTAAAGAAGGGTGGGGTCAAACCCAGGAGCACTAATAACAAAACCTTAAGAAAGGTACCCAGGTCCGGAAAATGTCCGAAAGGATTGGCCTTAAACCCTTTAAACGAATGCTGCGGCTGATCTGCAGGATTTGGTAAAACCGAAAATCCACCATCATGATACTGCATTTAGAAGGGCTATTTCACCAGACACGAACTCTAATTTAGAAAATGACATTCTACTTGCATGTTTGTGTGATTTCTAGGGTTTCCTGTTTCTAGAAATTCAAAGAAGTGATATGTTTTCTTCTGTCCTGTATAAACCAAAAACGCTTTTCAAACTTTTTTCATTTGACTGCTACACACAACAAACACCAACAGCAGCAGATATGATTAGGTTTTAATCTATATTATTAATTCCCATAGCAAGTGATGATCAGTTATATATCTGGCGAATCTCTGTTATCTGTCAGATAAAATATATTAAAACGTATTAAAATAAAGCATCGCCACTAATGCCGCCAACTCCGTGAAAAAGATTAAGTGTACCAGAGATCCGTTCAGGCTTTTGCCTATTGGCTTACCTGTAAACATCAGGTATGCTGGGTGCATGGGCTGGATGTTGTATCACTCAAAAGTTTTTGGCTATTCATTCATATCTTCTCTTACTTTGGGCTTATTATTTTATTTATACACTTTCTTCTCTGGCACCTTTGTTTTTGCTAACTTTAAGGAGAAGCTGTGATAGGACAAAATACTGTGATGGGACAAAGTAAAGCTATATTAAGGAAAGAAACTTATAATGATGGTTAGAGATAACAAGCAGATATACAGTTGATTATTGCCATCCCTGAGATGTAAATATTAAATTGTGTTATTTTTTCCCAGGAAACTCTTACATAAGCTTGAGTTAATTGTTCAGAGTAGCTCGTCACACAATGGGAAGAACTGCTAAACAGCCCAGCAATAAATATGCGTTTGCAAACATACACCTAGTTAGTTCAGTCTTATGTTTACAGAAATGTTCGCACATTGTAATTATATAAATGGATATTCCTTTATAATAATTAATAAATTGCAGGTCGTCTTATAGGAATACATGAAAATTGAATCTTTACCAAAATCTGTCTTTATTTCTTTTTTAAAATACAGAAATATGTCATTATACAATATATACTAATAATGACTAATAGTGACAACGTACACAAAGTGAACTCTGACATACAAAATAAACAAAATCGGCCGACTTTGTCGCAAACATTGGCTAACTACACGTTTTCGCTAATCGCCCGACAATATCAGCCGATTTTCTTTGACAGTGCCAGACTCTTGGCGACGGCAATTTTTTACGCCGACGCCAACAAAATCGCGTCGCTTGGGGTGTCACACTACACGACAATGTACCCCAATCGGTACATAGTCGGCCGATCCTATGAATCGGCCGATAAAATCGGTAAGTGAGCCGCCGGCTTAAGACTAGGAAAAATATCACTTTGCTTTATAATAAATATTGTGTTTTGTCATATTATCAGCATGTACCTCAGTAGGAGTACTGAAAGAGTACTCAGATACATGATGATGACAGACCTAAACTTATTCAAATCAGAAATCACGAACTTACTTTTACCAGTTTTAATCACATTTGCATAGATCCTAATGAATTTATCACTGAGGTATGAATAACTTTCATGCCATAGCATCCAAAACACCAACTGGTAATGTCTACATCACTGTTAAAGTTATTCTACATTCACATATGTGCAACACAGCCGCTGTGCTAAATAAAGATTCCCTGCAATGCATACTTATATTGTCTCAAAATTTTTAACCTCTGTGAAAATGATGCCTTACCTACAGAGGTTAACATTTATACTGTATTTTACAATATCAACTGACATCTCAGTATGTTAATTGTCCATACCTGTAGTGTTGAAAGTCAAGAGACTGAAGTTTGATACTATAAATAATAATAACTTGTAAATCAGTTCAGACTGATATTGTAAATAATATGACCTTTTATATTATGTACTAATAATGAACAGGAATTTCCATTTCACTTATGTTTTCTTGGGTCATTGTCTAATCATTTATCTAAAAGCAAGGCTTAAATTGGTAGCTAAGCTTTCACAGACCTTGCTTTATCAAACTGCTATGGTATCTATTTCATGAATAATGAACAAGCCTGCAAGTGATCAGGCCAAAATAATAACTGCCAATTCAAATTCAAGGGATGTAAAAATGTCCACAAATGCAAAGAGTACACAATAGACAAACTGCTCACAAGCTGTCTGAACAAGAGCATGGGCACCAAAATCAGAATAGGATTACAAGCCCTCATTTGACTGGTCAGGTTTTTGTTGCCCTCTGGCAATGCCAAACCTTTGATCTAAAGATGGCAATGGATGTGTTTCAGCTGCTGCATTAAGGAAGTGTACTCAAGTTCTTTGAAAGTTAAAACTGACCTTATTCATGATTCATTGATAAACACCAGCTTAATAAAGCGAACTCTATTTTGATCTAAAGATGGCAATGGATGTGTTTCAGCTGCTGCATTGAGGAAGTGTACTCAAGTTCTTTGAAAGTTAAAACTGACCTTATTCATGATTCATTGATAAACACCAGCTTAATAAAGCGAAGTCTATTTTAAAATTCTTCGAGCCTTGCCAAAAGGAAGATGCATAACATTATAAAGATTTTGCATGCATAAATAACAACTCTATATGTAGTTATATATATTCAAATACTCTGTGCAGATTATTGAATGGTGATATCATGATGCTTAAACACTTCTGAAACACTGAAAAAGTAAAAATCATGGATATTTAACCATGTGAATGCATATGAAGCCAACTACTGTATATGGTGTTACATCAAGTAGTGCCGGAGAACTAGAATTTAAGCCAGCTCATAGCTACAGAGTTCATGAGTATAAAATAAGCTCCATATTTCAGTACTTCTCAGTGTTGCTTTTGTTCCAGTATATTTATTTTACTAGACTACGATGATCCTTACCCTCATTGCCTTGCGGACCATCTGTTGAGGGGACACTGCATTCACCGCTGCATTATAAAGACTGAGCGCATGTTCCCTGAGCACCGAGGTCTCGTCTTCTGATGGGGCATGTCTGAGTGTGCCAAGGCTCCTACTGGTCTGGACATATGGGTATATGGCACAGGTATATTGCACCCTACTGACAAGTGATTGCACACAGGCTACATTTGGCATAAAAGTTGATGTGTAGCGAAGACCAGCTCCTAGAACACAGCATGCCATCTTGTCTGTAACAGAAAGAAAATGCACAAACTTAAAGTGACTTTCTTGATTAATATAATACATAAATATTAGATTACTGATAAGTTTTGCTTGGTCTTGTCACATATTTCTAACAGCTATAAAGTCATTTTGGAGTAAAATATTTTGAAAATCTTTTGTTCTAAATCAGGATTTACAGCATGCATTTTCAACATTTCTCTTTAACATTATTTCATCAACAAAAAGTATTAACTATACTTTTTTTCTTATATTTGTAGTGTATTCTAAATTCTCAAACCACAGTGTGGCATACATGCAATTGTACATAATTAAGGTGACATGAACAAAAGTGAAAAGGTAATGTACAGTAGCACACATGCATGTGTGTATATATATATATATATATATATATATATATATATATATATATGGTGACATGAATAAAAGGTTAAAGAGGCATACATGCATGTGCATTTTGGTGACATGAATAAAAGGCACACAGATGAGGTAAAAACTGTATTCATCAATAATTACCTTAGAAATGAAAAATTAATATCATTTTTTTAAACAAATTAAAATGTATTTATTAGATTTTAAACAATTAATTGCAAAACTGATCATCATGACAAACGGTCCCATAAATTTGATTTGTATTTAAATCAATTCATGTCAACTCCAGCAATAAGCAATCAGATTCTTATGATCAACCATGTACCCTGGAATCAGAATGATATAGGTATTAACTACTTACCTAAATTGATTTTAATTTGTTCGTAATTTTTTTTTCAGTTGTCAATTGGAGGAATGAACTAGCTGGTCATTGATTTACGTAAAATTAAAAAGACAATAAAGAGAGTTAGTTTTGTAACTGCCTTACAGAAAACTAAAATATGCAGTACAGCATTGTTTGTCTGAATAGCGTTTATCCGAAAAATTGTTTATCTGAAACTGAACACTAGGAACGAAAATTTGACTATCTTGTTTCTAAACAATGAAAATATAATCAATTAAATGAATTCTGGTTTTAGGAGTGTCAATAAGCTATAATTTTAATGTATATTACATGATAAAAAGATTATATTTTGAACTTAATTTTTTTAAATCCAAAATTCAGAACTGTAAAATAATTTGGCTACAATATTCTGAATATAAGAGTTAGGTTTATTGTTCAAAAGTTGATATGCACATATTTGTCTACAGTAATGAGTAAACCAGGCCTGCAGTGAACATTCGTGTGACCATAGATAAATCACAGATGCAGACGAGACTGGGGGAATTACATTGAACTTGTCCAGTGACCTTTGTCCTTGATCACGTGCAATCATCAGTGGGCGCGAGGGAGGCTTCAGATTTTGATTTTTTTTAGCTGTAAGCAGACACCTTACATGCAGGAGGCTGTGGGTGAACTAAGCAAAGCTGTTCAACCATTTACTTGCAGTCAGTTTGGAAACGGGGGATCGTTTCACCGCACTTTCGTTTACAGCCGTTTATATACGCTTCCCCACCCACAACCACAGACATTCATGACTTAGAAAGTGGGCCGTACTAGCCCTCAGAATGAGGTTACAATTTACCGAACGTTTGTGAATCCACAGAGCAGGCGTTTGGAATGCCATCTGGATAATATAATTTGAATAGACATGATAAACACTGTGATGCCCTCCCTCAGATTGAATGAGAATATTTCCAGCTGTTGAATTTATTTATTCCTGTTCTGATCTATTTAAATCATTTTTATATGTATACAAATGACAAAACAAAAACATTCACTCTTTTAAAATAAAAAGACACCCATGGGCAAAGCGCCGAGGATTTGTGAATACAATAGGCCCGCAGCGAAGGTACTCGCATTGCCTCTCAACTTCCGGCAAACAACAATCCCGCACGCCAAGCGAAGATGAAGTTGACGGATAATGTTGTGCGAAATTTCCAAGTTGCAAAGGTTTTCAGAGAAAACACAGATCTCATAAACAGTATTGATTTCTCAACAAGTGGTGACTTGTTGATTTCGAGCAGTGATGATGATTCTATCATTATATATGACTGCCAAAATGGAGTGTAAGTTTTATGATCACCCGTGGAGTGAATCCACAGTGTGAAATAATTATTGGAATTACCACCATGTTTTGATGCATATTTCATGACATGTTCCCTAAAAGCATTTTCAAATGTGTGCAAAGAAGTTAGTAAGCTATGATGCACCATAGTGTAATTATTTCGCATGATCGCCAATAACCGATTGCATTACTTGCACTATGTCAATACAGGAAAGTATCACGCATCCCTTTTATTTGAAAGTTGTACCAATGTCCTACTGTGATGCTGAGGTAATGTTGACAGCAAGGAGCTTATACAGATGGAGATGCAGTTCCTTTTGCCATACCGAATGTTGCTAAATTGGTCATAAAAGTTGCTGGTGAAATGCACAGAGAGATGCTGCTGTTAAGCTGGGTGCTAATTGATGCATTTCCTTTTGCCGTCATGAATGTTTCTAACTTAGCCATTAAAATTGCTGGTCAAATGCACAGAGAGATCCTGCTGTTAAGCCTGGTGCTAATTGATACAGTGTGAGAATCATCTCTTTGATGTGACTTTGGAACGACTTGTTAGTTTCTGGAGACCCCAAGCATGAACTAGTATTAATCTGAAGTATTTAATGTAATTATAGAACATTCTAAAGTTAACTCAATATGTTTTCTTATAGACATGCAGTATTGTGCCAGCCTGTTAAGCCTTGTTGCAAAAGATGCCCAAGCTATTGCTGGGCAGTGGTAAACCTGGGTTAAAATACAAGTAAAATAAAAATGATGCATCGTGCGAAGCCTCACAGTTGACAATGAAAGTGAAAGTCTTCTGGAAATAGGCGTCATAAAATTTGGTATCCACAGAATTCTATATAAAACCAGGCTAATAATTAATATGTGTTAGAAGTGTGTAGACTGATGTGAACTTAAAGAACTCAGAATTTATTCAATTATCACGGCAAGTGATGATGAAGAGTGAACACGTGTCCCAAATAACCTCCAGACCTCTCTCAATATACTTGTTGAGCATTATTCTTAACAAAACAAACAATCTGCAAATTCATCATTCTGGTCAATGTAATTCCTCTGATTTACCACTGGGTGACTGAACATTGCTCTCAGCCTGACAAGCTTGAGCAGACTGTCAGTAAGATCCAAGAGGCACACTTATCAAAGACTGTGTTACAGCTGTGCCTGACACCATGGTACATTACAATAGGTGCGCTATAGTCATTGGGCTTATCGCATCTTCATTGCAGGTAGCGAATGGCTGATACACAAGTGCTGGCAGGGCTTCCCAGAGTTAGATCTCCATTTATATAAACTTCTTGGTAAAAATGTTGCCTTTGTGCATGTCTGAACTCTGCACTGGTAATAAGTGGTGCATACAGAGCCTTGTATGGAGCTTTGGAGGGCAGCTATTGCAGATATTCTGAATAACAAAATGATTTTATATATTGAGTAAGTAAAAAGTTGTACTCTGCAGGGTATTCATTAACTGTTTTTCATATTGCAGTCGAGACTCCAGTGTTCTGACCCATGTGGATGAAAGCATGACCAGATAGCTGCTCTGCACTTGTGTGACCTCATGTCACCCCATGGGGTACATGTACAACATGTAAATTGGGCAAATCAAGATGCCATGTTGTGAACAAAGTCTAACCTCCATTGACAGAACAATATATAAAACAGTTCCAGCTGGGTCCAGGCAAAAATAATCACACTACCTGGCTCTGTTTTATTCTTGTCTTATTGTTAATGGCTATCACACTCTCAGTTCTTTTAATGAAATGTGTGATCTTCTGAAGTTCAGCTGTTCAGCCGTACTAATTCTGGATCATGTTTGGTGTTGGCAAGGTCTCTTCCCTTATCTGCATCACCTGAGGGGCAGAAAGGAGATTGTCAGGTGCATCCTGTCCTGTGGTGTAAGATGCTGCTTGCTGTTGCCTAGACAGTAGATGATAACTGCACTGCATCTATAGTAGTCTTTGCAGTGATTTGATAATGGTCTTTGTCTCTAAATCATTCTCCTCTTGGTCATCAGATGCACCTAGCATTGCCATCCTGTCAACTCTTCATTTCCCTGTATGAGTGGCACTGAGTGGGATATGATCCACTGCAGTACTTCTGGTCTTTGTGCACTTGATAATGATAGTCATCTATGGCTCACTTCTAGAGGCCTAGAATAGGGTCATATTGTGGGTATGAAGCATGTCTCAAACACCATCACACCAATCCTGGTGAGGTAGTCCTGTGGCTTTTTAGCCCCTTCAAAGTACCTCATATTGTAGGCTTTTAGGGGTGGCTGGTTGATTCAACTTGATTGTCATTCTCTTCAGGTAAGTAAAGCCTTGGGTACACCGAACTGGGAAAGGTATGCCACATTAACCATGTTTTTTGATGTGCTATTTCCTGACCCAGTCCTTTCTTGTTTTTTCCAGCTGCTTGTTTGAGGCATTTTGTCTCACAATTTGTGAGGTTTCACTCCAGGGCTTTATTGAGGCTCCAGGTCTGACAAGTAGGTGAAAGTTGAAATGAAGATTGCAGTGATCAAATTTGCTTGGGTCTCTATGAATATGATTGGGTGTTTTAGGAAGGTTGCTGGTGGTTCAACTCTGTGGTCTTACTTGAGCTGTTTTCTGTTGATTGAAATGTCCAGCTGGTTACAAGTATGCCTGACAGTACATCAGCCTCTTAAAGACTCATGAGTTTCACATGAATTTTACAGGCTGTCTGTAATTTTAGCAGGACTATATATTGCTTGTTTTCATTATGAAACAGCAGTTTGTTAAGGGCTTCTGGATCTTGACTGGCATCTGTGATTATTTTGTCTATTTACACGTTGAACTGATTTTGTCTATTTACACATTGAACAGAAGAAGTGTTGGGACACTGTTATGCATTATGGTACTTCATTTCAAACCAGTTGAGGAGTCCACTTTGGGTCTTCATTGCACTTGCATTGTGTGTGTAGATTGAAACTTATATTATTCAGATTTCTTTCCACATAGTTCTGTAGCACTTCTCAGAGAGGGATCCAGTGACCCTGTCTAATGCCTTTTTTTGATCAACAAAGATGAGGCAGAGATGTTTCTCATACCTGCATGCTTACTCAGAAAGCTATTGTATGTGAAATTGTACATGTATAACCGGTTTCCTTTTCTATTTCAATGTTAATACTTAATTTAATGTGAGTAAACCCATAATTTTCCCAAATTATCCACTAAGTTTCTCCTGCAAACCATGAATGAACTAGTCACATGACCCCGTATTTTTTCTCCAGCAATCCATTCTCTACTTTTTGTCTTAGTCCTGTATTTTCCATTCTTTTTCTTGATAAATACTTGAAATTTTTCTTCTTTTCATTTGCCCTGTAACATGAGGTTTGAATATGCAGTGATGCTATTCTTGTGTTATTATGGCTACCGATCATCTATTATGGGCATTTCTAAGCTTGTGATAAAAAGACGTTAAAACAATTCAAGGACCACAAAAATTATTTAAAATATGTTGTTTGTAAGATCTTCCAGTGGGTGTCTTTCCTCTTTTAAGTCTTCCTGGAAATTCCAAAAATGCCACAAGCCTGACAACATCTGGAAAATGCCAGCATATTCCCCACCCTAATATGAATGGAATACCCAAGGCCAACAATAATTGCACAGATCCTCACTAAACAAGTCCAATGTCTAAATGTTCTATGGTATATGCCCATTTATAGTTTCTGCATTGTCATGAAAATGTAGCCTTTGTGCAAGTCTTTCAGATTCAGTTAGTTCCAACATTTCCAGTTCTTTTTAAACATTTACATGTCTTAGGTAAGAGCTACTTGGCAAGTTTTTAAATAGATATTTGTTCACTGACTTATGAAATGGTTTTATAGTTTTATACACCTATATATGACTATGGTAAAATTTTCAGTGATAAGTTTAGTTCATTTATAAATATTGAAAAAAAAATGTTTTTTCTTTTTTCCCACAGGCCAAAACGCACTTTAAACAGTAAGAAGTATGGGGTAGACCTGATACACTTCACACATTCAACATCAACTGCCATTCACAGCTCCACAAAAATAGATGGTAAGAAGGAAAAGATCAGTAACATTATATACAGTAATTCAGTGACAAAGGAAGTACACTGGATGAGCAAAAATACTAGGGGCAGGTTATTTATCTTTTCTGTTTGGACTCTTGGAGTATCCTGAATCTGTTAATTCACAAACTGATTCAAGCTTACATCAGCTTCTTTTTAATTTGTTAATTGACAAATTATGCATAAATTAATGTTTTCAATTGTGCACAGGTTACATCAGTTAAAGTGCAGAATAAGGGACCTGCACTTTTACCATAGCATTTTGACAAATTATAGAGAAGTTTAAATACATATATATATTAATCTGTTAATATATTCTTTCAGACACAATCAGATTTCTTTCACTACATGACAACAAATACATCAGATATTTTCCTGGACACACAAAAAAGTAAGTTATACTTTTTGTTTCAGTTGTGATTAACAAGTGTAAATTGGACTTGTTTTTTCTGATATGTTGATTTTTAGCAAACCTGTGATCTTATGCGATGGCACAGCATTGTCTTTACGTTAACCCATGCTATCTCAAAAACCGTCATAGCTACCAGAGCCAAATTTTATGAAAGAATCAAGTCACATGTCAAACTAAGTCAGATTGAACTTGTTTTTTGGCTGTGTGCATTGACTTAGATTTTATATGGAAAAAGGTAAAAATCTTCTCTGAAGCCAAATTATTCAGTATTTCACAGGAATAATCTTTCTCAAATTTGTTCGAATGGTTTCAGTTAGTGATTTTTGGTGGAGTTATGAGAAGCTAGACTGTCATTTGTCCAAAAAGCATACTAAAATTACACTCAGAAATGGCTGGAGCTATCATCACCAAATTTTCAGCATATGTTGGTTACATCAGTCATATTTGAAATTGAGGTATTGGTGGCACCACCTGCATCGTCCTTTTTATTTGGGGGTCATCAGTACATTAACCCATAATATCTCTTTGGAAACCTTTGAAAATCTTCTTCCCCGAAATCATTCAGCCAAATTGTTCAATATTTCACAGAAATTATTCCAGAGATGAGCTCTCTCAAGTTTGTTCAAATGGCTTGGGTTCGATGAATTTCAGATTTGGCAACAGAACAAGTTTCAGTATGGATCTGTTTATAGCTTTGGCAGATTGCCAACTATAACAGATATTGCAACAGATCAAGTTTTCACTCCGTGCAGCCAGGTAAAGGTCAAGAGTTCATTCAGTGCAGTAACTGCACATGCCAATTTGCTTCGCTTGACTTTGGGCAACTGGCTGCCTCAGCTGAGCTTGGTCAGTCCGGTCACCTGACTCAAGAGCAGTTTGATGTATCGGCCTGAAATTTTGGCCTGTCCATGCATCTTTGATGTCATTCTCGTACACAAAACTGGTGTCGCCACCTTCAGTGACTTTTGCACATAGTATGTCCATGCTTATTTCTCAGGGATTTTGATATATCAGCCTAAAATTGTGCATTTCTATACATATTGGATAGCTTCAAAGTATCAGCCTGAAATTTTGGCCTTACCATGCATATGTGATGGCATTACCCTAAATAAGACTGATTGTGCCACCTACAATACTTTTTGCGCAATGTGTATGCTCCTGCTTATTTATCAGTTGAGATTTGATATTCACCTTGAAGCTTTGCATATGAATACATACTTGTTTTTAAATGTTTAGTACTTGCATTGTAAGGTTAAGCATGTTATCATCTAAGCATTATACCTGATGTATATCCCATTGCACAGGTTTGCATTAGGCTGTAGGCCATGTTATGCATATCATTATCTATGGTGTACCCTGTTGTGATTCATATTGTAATAATTCCTCCTAAATGATGTAATGTTACATCTTTATAATTCCAATTTTTTTAGCTCAGCTGACTTTCGCTCATGCTGAGCTATAGCGATGGGTCATTGTCCATTGGCCTTCTGTCCAGCTGTCTGTTAGCAGGACACAAATCGTAACCGTAAGGGCAAGGATCATGAAACCTATGCAGTCTTAGAGGTCCATGAAAAATCTCCATAGAAACCTGAAATTAGGTCTCCGATACTGATATCCTCCAAGCTATGGGGCTCAGAAGTACCCCCAAAAATAATGGAAAATTTGATACAAAAGCTCCAGGATCTGAAAACCCATGTATTGATCACCATGATTCTTTGCATGCATATTGATCACATAGTGAATCATCATTTCCTGCAGACTGTTGGCTCCACCTGGATTTTTAAAAATTTTTAAGCATTTTTTTTTAGACCTTTTAAAATGACATCTGTTAACAGGGCACCAATCGTAACCACTGGACCTAGAATCTTTTCACTTGAGGTCTATGAAAAGTCTCCTTGGAAACCTGAAATTAGGTCTCTGTTACCCATATTCTCTGAGCTATGGGGCTTATAATACCTCCCAGAATATTTGAAAATTTGATACCAAAGCAGGGCAAAAATTGTAACCACTAGACCTAGAATGTGCTTTATAGCTTCGCTGAAAAAAAAACATTCCAAGCCTTAAATAAGATCAAAGTGATCTATATTCTGCAAGCTGTGTTCTTTTTTTTGCATCCACTGTTTTGCACTAATAGTTTTTACCACTGAGCATTGGTATTTGTCTATTTGACAATACATACGCTATTATTGTTGTAGAGTCGTGACACTATGCATGTCCCCTGTGGACGACACCTTCCTCTCTGGTTCACTTGACAATACAATACGCCTCTGGGACCTCCGCTCAGCAAACTGCCAGGTAAGAAATACATTTGTATGCTGTACAGCTCAGAGTAGTCATCAGGTTAAATGTTACATTTTTAGCTCAGCTGACTTTCAGTCATGCTGAGCTATAGCGATCACTCTTTGTCCATCGTCTGTCTGTCCATTAACCTGGCACAAATCGTAACCGCTGGACTTACAATCTTGTAACTTGACATTCTGAGAGGTCGACGAAAAATCTCTTCGGAAACCAGAAATTAGGTCTCTGTTACCCATATCCTTCGAGCTATTGGGCCCCAAAGTACCCCCCAGAATAGTCAAAAATTTCATACAAAAACTTCAATATCTCGTTAACTACATCACTGATGGTCATGATTTTTGGCATACATATTGATCATGAGATGTTCCATCAGTTCCTGCAGACTGGTGGCGCCACCTGTATTTTTCGATTTTTTACGAATTTTTTTCTCTATTTTTGAGACCTTTAAAAATGAGAACATCTGTTAACAGGGCACAAAGCGTAAAGACTGGACCTAGAATCTTCATTCTTGAAACAGTGAGAGACCTATGAAAAGTCTTCATGGAAATCTGAAATAAGGTCTCTGTTACCCATATCCTTTGAGCTGTGGGGCTCCCAATTACCCCCCCCCCCCCCCAGAATAATGGAAAATTTGATAAAAACAAATTGCAACAGCTCAATTATAAGTACAACACTGATGGTCATGATTTTTGGTTTACATATTGATCAAGAGGTGTTCCATCAGTTCCTGCAGACTGGTGGCACCACCTGTATTTTTTTCAATTTTAGTTTCCTCTATTTTTAGCTCAGCTGACTATAAGTCATCTGAGCTATAGTCGTGGTCCCTTGTCCGTCGGCTGTCTGTCCGTCTGTTAAACTGGCACGTTTTGAAACCCTTGGACTTACGAATCTGAAATTGGGCATACCATTAGATGTCCCCAAAATCTCCTACCATAAACTGGCACATTTTGAAACTGTTGGACCTGCGAATCTGAAATTCGGCATACCATTAGATGTCCCTAAAATCTCCTACCATACCGAAAATTGGTCCATGAGGACTTCATTCCTTCGAATTATTAAGGCAAAACTCTGTTTTCCATTAAAAACCAATTGTTACACTTCAAGACTGCCTAAAATCAAAACCACTGACCTGATATTGACCATTTTTAAGATATTAATTCCTCTATATATTTCCTATGTACATACCAGAAATTATTTCAATATTTTTAGCTCAGCTGACTATAAGTCATCTGAGCTATAGTCGTGGTCCATTGTCCGTCGTCCGTCCGTCTGTCCGTCCGTCCGTCCGTCCGTCCGTAGATGTGGCACGTTTTGAAACCGTAAGACCTAGGAATCCAAAATTCAGCATAATGTTAGATGTCCCCAAGATCTCCTACCAAGCCGAAAACTGGGTCTTTGCGACTTCATTCCTTTGAGAAATTAAGGAAAAACCTCAATTTTTTATTAAAAACCTATTTTCACACTTGAGGACTGCCTAATATCAAAACCACTCATCTGTTTTTCCTTATATTTACCATAAATATTCTTCTATATAGTTCCTATGTACATGCCAGAAATTAAGTCTGTTAAGTATAAATTCTTTAAGTTATGGGCCCAAACATAATGGACTTTGTAAAAAAATCAGGAAAAATATTTACTCACTTAACATGAAAAATTCTGAAACTAGAGTCTATTTTCCCAAGTATATAACTATGTTTAATTAAGATTCAATTGTTTACCCAAAATTAGATCTGAATTTTTAAAAATGTTTAAGTAATTAGCATAAAAATAAAATCAGTACCTTAAATTTTGCCCAATTTTGACCATGGCACGTTTTTTTCCTGTAAGTACCATTGATTTAATTTTCACAGCATGTAAACATAAATATTTAATTTGTTTAAATCTGAAATTTGTAAGTAAAAGCTTGAAAATTAAGCTAGTTATTGATTTTTTTCTTGAGGCTCTATTGTAGTCATTTGCTTTGATTACAGATGCAGGGTCCCACTCCAGGTCACTGGAAGTCAGCTATGCCAGGGTTTCTGATTTGTTACAGTCACTTGGATAGATCCCCTGCTGTGACAGGTGTACAGTTATTCTCATATCACCACCCCAATCTTCCCCCCCCCCCCCCGCAAACCCAACCCACCAAGTGTTATGCAGTATTGTTATTGTTTTCACTGTATCTCCTTCATTGTAATGCTGTTTCCACTCTGATATGCAAAAACTTTCCTTGAAAAAGTAATTCAAGGTGTAATCCAGAAGATGCAATGTTGTGTAATGTTGCATTTTTAAAGAAATCATTTTTCTTTTAAATCATTTTACCAATCATAATGGAACCCATCAGTATGCTTAAATTATGATATAATATAAACCACATTATGGATAAATAAAGACACAATTAAAAATTGTGAAATCTAAATCAAGTATTTTTTTTAGATATTTATCTTTTTGCAGATTTAAAAGATATATTTTTGGGGTAAGAAATAAATAAACATTTGTATGCATGATGTGGTGTTATCTGACAAGATTGAGATTTATGATGATGCAATTGAGAATTATGAATCAATTTTTATATTCAGATATATATGTTATATTGAAAATGTATAGAAATATAAACTTAAATTTAAAAAAAATTGATGTGATAAAAAAATGAGGATTTATTACAAACATTTGTTCATTATTTTCCTGCATCAGCAGAAATTGAGATCAGGTTTTGTTTGCCATGTTTTATGTTGTTAATTAGTTATATTTTAACTGTATACATTTCATAAAAAAAAACATATATTTAATAATATATATTATACAAAAAAAAGATTGATTGAACAAATGTGTAAACTACTGAAATGTCAACAGTTAATCGAAAAGCCAACTAATGATCATGGTAATTGTACAGATCATTTGTTCACAAACTGCTCACATGCTTCAGTTTCAACATTAGGAAACACATGGTCAGGTCACAAAATATTATTTGCAACAATTTCTTGCTCATCAATACAAACCAATCATATAAACCAACCATGGCCTTTATTACCTCTTCCTCTTACACTTTATCTCCATTTGATATTATTTTAGATTTTTACCTTCAAGGTTAATGTCAGCTGAGCACAGTGACCCATAGGTCCCTTGTTTTCTCTATTTATAAATACAGACACAATCTTGGCCTGTTGGTTAATCTGTTTGATGCTTCAGTTGAATGGGTATATACAACCATTCAGGTGATAGAATTTACTTTTGCGAATGTCTCCCCAGTCAGCTGAGTGTCATGACCCATCGGTCACTTGTTTTATGCAGCCTCTTGTTTGTTAACTGTGCTGTGGAGCTAATCACTCCTCATTTTAATTACACCAGCAGCTCCCACATCCTGATCTCTTGAATTACCACATATTTTGGCATCAGATATGGATTTTGAATATTAAACATTTCAGTGTTTTCGCCTTGATTTCTTGTTGTTCTTTGACTCCATAGTGTTTACTTTCATTGGCAGCAGTTGATGTTTGCTTAGTAAATATTAAGCTTTCTTAGATCATTTGACCTAATTCACATTGTTATTGTATAATTTTAAGCAGATTTGAACATAATTTTCATTTTCTTCCTTCATTCAGATGAAATTTAATGTTTTTCTGTTTCTTTTGAAGGGATTGATGCACCTCCCAGGCAGGCCTGTGACAGCCTTTGATCCAGAGGGGCTCATCTTCGCGGCAGGGATTAACTCAGAAAGCCTTAAGCTGTATGATCTACGCTCATTTGACAAGGTCAGTTGTGTAGTCATGAGTGTTAAGGGTTGTAGCCTTTAAAAAGTCTTCACAAATTTAAAAGTGATAATCCAGTGCAAATGGTATAATTGTTTTTAGTATCTTTTAAAGTAAGGAGTGCAAAGGTTCATTTTAGACACCTGACACATCAAACTGTGGAAGATAATATGTTTACATTGTGATGTATCATTTTACTTTTGGGTCTGTATTGTATATATATTCTGATATCCAACATACATCAGTCATGTGCTATTCAATTAAAGTTGACTTGTAACTTGTCACAGTTCACCCTATCAGCTAGATAGGTAGTTTATTAGCTCTTTTAACTGGGACTGTAGATCAGAGACCACAATTCTAGGATTTTGTATGTGTCTGTCTAGAGGACATTCTTGTATAGACTATTGTTTTGCTAGGTTGCAACCAGTGTCGTCCTTTTAAAGTCCTGTGATTTAATTGATTGGACTTCTCATTATGAATTTTTAACATGCTTTCCACTACAACCCATAAAAATAAACACATTAACTGTAAAACTAGAGCTGTTCCTGAACCTTCCATTGGTTTCCATCCAAATAAATCTGCATAATACAAGCTTACATGTGAAGGTTTCCTTTTGTGTTGAATCACAGCTGATGTCATTGGTTTTTCCACAGGGTCCTTTTGCAACTTTCAAACTACAACAAGACAAGGACTGTGATTGGACAGGACTCAAGTTCAGCCCAGACGGGAAGCTCATACTTATATCTACCAATGGGCAAGTGGTGCGTTTAGTTGATGCTTTCCAAGGTACACCACTACAGACATTCATGGTGAGTATATATGTCATTTTAAGCATTCACCTGTACACAGAAGAAATATATCGAACACAGAGTAACAACAATAGAGATGCATTCACTCAAGCAACATGGGGAGAACTCCTGCACATGCATGTCATAACCTAGCCATCCAGTGTACTGTTCTTAATATACCAAATATATTTTTAAACTTGAATAATCAGAAAAGCTTACAACTATTGGAACTATCTCCACAATATATTTAAGCATCTTTTCAGTTTTCATTAGTGTTCTAGGAGAATGTATTTCTTCATTGGTGTGTAAACTTTCTGTATTAATTGATTAAATTTTCTGGTACAGGTATTTTAGGTGTTCTTCACAAACATGGAATAATATATTACATGATCATTTCATTGACAAGACTCTTGTCAGATGAAATATTTGGAATATCAAATTGTGACTTTTTCTTACAGGGTCATGCAAACCAGACCAGGATACCGTTAGAAGCATCTTTCAGTCCAGACTCACAGTTTGTATTCAGTGGTAAGTTAGATTTATATTTCATAAATATTAATCATAATTTAATTCTGTTGAGACTGAGTCTTCGTATCTAAACCCCTGGGGGTCTGTTGGAAATGTTTTGCATGAAGCCCACTCTCTGTTTGCAATTAGATCATCAACCTGAGTTTATAATATTTTTACCATGGTTAGTGTTGATCAAGCAAAATTTGTGGAATTAAATGTCAGTTGTAATTCTTCTAGAGAATTTTATGGGATTCATAGTTTTATTTCCTATAACCAATAACCTTTAGTCTGTTAAAATCCATTAAACTTTCATGGCTGAAAATGATACATAAAGGTAAACTTCATTGTCTTCAGTAATGGATTCATCATATACAGTTTACACCATTAAGTAGGGCTTAGTAGTAAAACCTTTGCATTGCCATGAACTCTTGCTGTATCAACTTATAAATGTATCTATTTTTAGGCTCAACAGATGGAAAAATTCACAGTTGGAACACAGAGACAGGAGCACGGGTGGCCATATTAAACTGTGATCACACAGGACCAGTTCAGTGTGTCCAGTTTAACCCGAAGTACATGATGTTGTCCAGTGCTTGCAGGAATATGGTGAGTGCAGTGTTCATTGTGTTGGCCTGGGGTACCTAAACTTTGTTAAGTAAAGGGAGATGGGCTGAAATGAACATAAAAAAGTGTCATATTCAACTGATTTTATTAAAGCACCTCATATATTGATAAACTGGTGATATGAATAACAGGATGCAAGTTTTGAGTATGTTTTTGTGATTTCAGGCCTTTTGGTTACCCCAGATCGATGAGCCATGAATACTGATCAGACCACATTTGTTAGTGTAGAGAGGACCAAGCTACCCCCAAGCATTGTGCTGTGTACCTTTAAATGTCTATCCCCACCAAGAGATACCACATACAGTCCAACAAGTACCACCAGAAAACAAACACAGACCGGACATTGCATGCAGGGACTTGTGTTTTGGTTGACACATTTATTATACATTATAGTTCGTTTATGTTTCAGTGATCATGTGTGCAGTTTTGTACACTTATCATGTGAAAGTGAGATATTATGTAATTTAATGTCTTGAAGATTTGACGCCTTGAATCAACATATTGCTATGCTTACCAGAATGTTTTGCACTAGAGTATGCACTGTATGTAAGATAGGTGTAAATAACATGTACATTATGTGACACAATACTTTTTTACTGTAGGTGAGTGCTCAAAAGGAGTACAGTCACTCATTTATTTGTTAGTGTAAGTGACCATTACTGATTGATGCTTTATTACATCAAAATTAGATTAAGAAAATGATCAGATGACAAAGTCCTTCTAATTGCTAAACACTGCCGCCTTGCAGATATTGTCTAACATGTAGTTGGTAAGGTCTAGAGCAGTTTATCACGTCATAAGGTTGCTTCTTATATCAATTAGGTGAGGTTATATTGGGAGAGGATGAGTGCTCATTGGGCTGCTCCACCCCTACCCTCATTTCAGCAGGATTCAGGGTTTAACTCGAGGTTGATAATCATTTGGTGCTCCAGGCGAAACCTAGACGTGCCCTGCTGGGCTGTAGCGATACATTTTGTCACAGTACCATAGGTATCGTGATCTTTCATTCATGATACAGTACATGATATGATACATATAAGTAGTGTTTTAGAATTCAGAATCCATCATAGCTCATCTTTGTTCAAGTTCTCCATGCCATTGCATTTACACGTCAGGATGAGTGAGTAATGATACAGCCTCTTTAGTTCGTGTGATTGTGCAGTAGTTAGCCAATCAGTTGCCAGTTGACCAACATCAGACCAGTGATGTTTGGCTGTTCATGCACTTGACTGCTTCCATGCAGGAGTTTGCTATATAATTAAAAATCAGACTTTCTGTTGGCATGGTGAATATCATCAGTGTATCATGAAGGGAAATCTGACAATACTTGTTCAGTATATCACTTTGTATTGCAATGCCCCAGTGAATTGTTACAGCCTAGTGCCCAGGGTGCTAGACCCGGTTTCTGTCATGAGAGGGGGAGGGGTTAGATTAACCACAGATTAACTCTGCTTTCATATTGCAAATTACTGGTATTCCAAGTTGTATAACATTACACAGAGTCTGTGGATGTAAATATGTTTAACATACTCAGTTTGGTGATAATCTAACTTTTTTCTAAATTGGAAATCATGTTTTATTGTTTGAAACAGGATTGATAAAGATTTTAGTGTGATGCCAGCAGTCCCTGTGGCCATTGTTGAGAAAACAGGATATAACATTGAAATTAATCACATTTTAGTTGCTGATAGAAAATGTTAGTAATATAAGTCGTCAGCCTAAGTTTAAAATATGGTTAATAAAATAGTTTGAACATTAGAATTTTCTGCAGTACAACATTTTAATTTTTATCTTTTATAAAACTATCTAAAAACTTTATAATATCTGACAAATTGTCCGATTATCACAAAAATGTATGCAACACCAGTTTCAGCAAAGTTATAAATGAACATCCTTTTTGTTGACACATTTCTCCAGTAACATTGCTTGTAGCATTATGTTGGAAGGTTAAATTCTAAAGACTTGGCCATATGTAATATCACAGGGAAATGAAAAGATACAGTGCTAAAATGTGAGTGAATAACAATCCCCTGGAACTCCTTACAAATGAATAATGATAACAGAGCTGAATGATTGTGACTGCTGCCAATTTCTTATATGTTGATATAATGGTTATCTATTAAAATACTATTGTGCCTAAAGTTTTGCTCTTTTGCTTTTATAGGTATGTGTGTGTACATTATTCTGTTGAGTAACAGGCTGTGTTATCTCTAGTCTGTTCATTTAAAGCCAGCTATTCACCTAACTTTTCTGTAGAAGTCATGTGATTTCTGGCTTACTCTTGGAACAGGTTAATGTTAAGTAAAGTTATTATGATACCGCTGAGACGGATTTATGGGCTTGTTTATCTATAATCTGTAGTAAACAAAGTACATTCGCCAATGTTGACAAACAAAATTAAAAACATGTAACCGAAGGTGGTTGGCTGCATATGGGTTAAATCTTAACAGTCACAGTTACAAAACGCCCTTTGCAAAAGTCTGGTTCATCTCATTCCGCCAGATGTCTGCTGGATGTGTTTGAATTCCCTAACCCCCATGAAACACATGGGTGTAAAGAAAATGTACAGCTTGTGTGCAGACTGGCGTTTTCCAGCCTATTTTATAAAGGTAAACGGGATTATATTTAAGTAATAGACGTCAGCTTTCTGAAAAGGCCCCTTTAAACTTCATAATTAATCTGAGGTAAGGTACTTCTAGCACTGAATGTGCTGCAGGTGAATTTTCTTTGTTAATATTTGTATCGGCCAAAATGAAGTTTTGCGGATATCATGTTTTTGACCATATTTCCGCCGCCGCCGCCGTGTTCTTTTCCGGAGAACTCCTCTGAGACTACTGGACGGATTTTTCCGAAACTTGCAGTTATCGGGTCACATATGAACTGGTGCCTAACCCATTGGCCTTGTCCTCTGACCTTTCCACTCTGCCCAAAGTCCGTTTGTGCATATGTTTCCACACATAAACCCACATATCTCGGGGGAAATATCTCAAGAAAAAAATTTTGTACAAATGTAGCCCTTGCAGACATCCAAGCTCATATCTCGGGGAACCGTTCGACCAATCAGAAAATTTTTTTTACACAAATGTAGCCCTTGGATAGCTTTATAACATACACAAAAATGGTGGCGCCACCTGTAGCCATTTGCGCACAGCGTCCATCTGTTTGTCTGCCCTGGGTTAAAATCACTCATATCTCTGCAGTGGTTTGACCAAATTACCTGAAATTCGGCATGCGTATACATCCCGCATAGCTCTCTTGATTTTATGACAGGTGGCTCCACCAACATTCACGTTCATGCTGTAGACATTCATGCTTATATCTCTGGACTCGTTCAACCAATCGGGAAAAAATTTTACACAAATGTAGCCCTTGGATAGCTTTATAACATACACAAAAATGGTGCCGCCACCTGCAGCCATTTTTGCACAGCATTCATCTATTTGTCTGCCTTGGGTTAAAATTACTCATATCTCTGCAGTGGTTTGACCAAATTACCTGTAATTCGGCATGCGTATACATCCTCGGTAGCTTTCTTGATTTTATGACAGGTGGCGCCAGCTTCATTCACGTTCACGCTGCAGACATTAATGCTTATATATCCGGACTCATTTGACCAATCAGGAAAATTTTTACACAAATGTAGCCCTTGGATAGCTTTATAACAGACATAAAATGGTGGCTGCACCTGCAGCCATTTTTGCACAGCGTCCATCTGTCTGTCTGCTTTGGGATAAAATCACTCGTATCTCAGCAGTGGTTTGACTTTTCAATCTGAAATTTTGCATGTGTATACATCTTGGAAAGTTTCTCGTTCAAATTACAGGTGGCGCAACCTACAATCATGTTTATGTGTCAGACATCCATTCTTATATGTAACACATGTAACTCTGTTTCCCCTTGCCATTCAATCCATGCCTCACTTCACCCGTCCTACTCTGATTTTGGCGGATACACGTAGTCGCTTCTCGACTACCCGTATTCTAGTTAATAATGGGAGTGGGCAGGTTAGGAGTCCGAGACAATCAGAATGCCCGATTGTGCAAAATACTCGTGCGGGAACAAAGTGGGAGTATATTACACCCTACTATTAATAAGAAAAAACTATCCGTAATGCGGCTGTAACTATGCACCTGGATGTGGATGTCACAATACCCACGTCTGAGAAATCTCAGTCAAATGCACCTGTACAGATCAGCATTTCATCTCTCTATAGTAGTGTGGATTCGGTTCGAGAGTTGCAGCTTTGAAAAATTCGCAAAATGTATACATTGTACTTATGAGTCAAGCTGGAAGACCTGTAGCCAAACGGGCGCCTGAGTTCATCCCCCCCCTCACCCCCGGCCGACTTTGAACGCAAATTCATGATAAATTTCTTATTCCAGACACAAAATCTCTGCCTGTGAAAGTAACTGAAGAATTCCAAGAATAGTTCCTGTTAACATCATATATCCTTATTGTTTCCTTTTATTTGCAACACATGAAAAGAGATCTGTCCCGAGGGCATAAATTCTTAATGTATCACGAATAAATAATTAACCATGGATACGACACATGATTATTTTATTAAACTTTTACAATCTAATTGTTAACCCTTTTTCAAATTTTAATCACGCTATAGATATTGTGAAAAAGATTTCAGTCAAGACTGTCACATGCATAAAATCCGGCACTCCCCCTTCACCAAATGGGCTGTGGTCATGAAAATGATGTATCCGTGTTCCGTCTTATCGTCCGAAATGGTGATACCTTTGAAATTATATTGGGACATGCACCAGCTCCCTCACCAACGACGAAAGAGGACAGTATAGTTTGTTTCCAGTAATTTTGCCTCAAGGATATTTTAAAGAGAAATAGATGCGATGTCTATGAAGATTTTCGAGAATGCAAAGCCAAGCGCAAAGAGGTCCAAGACGCCTTCCCAGGTCGGCTCCAGAACGCCACGCACGCAGTCCAGGAACCGAAGTTGGACGGGAAAGCAGAGCACCAGCAGTCACGCCCACTCAATGCTAAACACCTGTACACCGCCTCAACCTGCATACAGATATTTTAGCCATAGGCCTACCAGGAACTCTTTATTCGAACGATAATGAGACGCTTTTTAGCTTTCTTCGTCAGCCAGGGAGAACTCCACCTTGCAGGTGAAAACCTTATTAAAATAGAAAACACTAGTAATCTGCATTCTAAGGAAAACAAGCCTCCACCATTTTGGGGGTCCCTATTGTGAGATGCTCCCTAAACCGTGTTTGCGTTTCAGGTTCAATCGTGCATACCTTTATAAATATTCATTCATGAGGTTCCTGGACCCGGATATTGTCTTGGTTTCACACCAAAATCTAATCGATTCTTCATTGGCCCATCCCCGCAATGCCCTGAAAATCTCATAAGATTCCGTTTATGATTTCCTGAGTTATGAAGTGAAAAACGTGATAAAAATAAACTAGAAATAATTGGGACCTCAATAAAGGCCCGCCATACTTAGGTTTTAAAATGCAGCCTTGTGGCCATACTTTTTTTTGATGGGCTAAATATTCAGAAGCGAATATCTTCTCATTGGTGTCAAATTTTCACGACACTTGTTTGAACGGTTCTTGGGATAATGGGCAAAAATATTATCCCAAAATCACTGCCTGGTGGCAGCATGTGGGATTTCTGACGGACTTGAAATGTGTTAGCGCACATGGGTTTAAATCTGAAGTACAATTTCTTGAGATAATGCGCGAAAGGAATTGAAAGGTCGGCCATGTTGTACATCATCTCACGAATGTCAGTCTTCGGTAATATTTTCACGGCAATATCTTGAACGGCTCTTGAGATATTAAAACGGACAGTGTGATCAAATTAGCAAGGGCACCGATTTTACATCGATTAGGCCTAAGCTTTACCCCTGCTAGCCCATAAGAAAGATACAGCCAAATAACCGGTTGAATTTCCTTTGAGTTGTTCGACTTGTTGAACCTAAGTAGGGCCTATCTTTACATTTTGTAATTTAAATAGATTCTGGTTCTCTTATTTTTCTAGTACTCTTTACTTTGAAACAAACACGACTATATTAATTAGCTTAACACATTAATTAGGCCAATTGCATATGTTTTTTGGGTTAAACAAAAATGAAAGGATGTGCATGACCTCGGCATGATTCCTTCTAGAAACAGGCTGGATAACTTGTTATGAACGGCTTGAGACGCGCAACTCCGTAAAAAAGACGCACTGTAAGAATGCAGGCTGCCGTCCACGCGTCTAGTGGTCCCACTCACATGTAACACACGATAGCATTTTAAACCTTGCTGTCAACATGACACGTGGCGCCATCTGGCAGTTAACCATGCAATACCCAGTGACTGTGTGGACGCGACCAAACTTCACTCATTCCCTTCTGCTCAGGTTACAGGTAGGTAGAGGATGATTTCGGAAATCATAACTATGAAAGTTTATTGTAATTCGCGTCTTTCTGCGACTTTGGACGAGACAATATCGAGGACTGCAACGGTCCGAGTACTATATAGAAACGAACAAAACATTCATTCAATTTTAAAGTTAGCAAAGGCGGGCAAGTTTATCGAGAGCCAACCTTGGCTTAAGTTTTAACTTACAGTTCTGCATATGTTCAATCTTTGCGCAGAGCAAGTGCCGTAATAGATTATAGAGGGGAGGTTAACCGTTACGGATATCGGCTGTTTGCGAAAGTCCTGTGTGATCTCATTATAACCAGTGGAAAATTACGATTTGTGTGTATTTTGGCGCCCTTTTTTGGTAAGGATATGACAGAGAGAATAATCTTTATATTAAGAAAAATCAGCTTACTTATTAATAAAAGGAAAAACGTTCTGATTTTTAACAACAAGATGAAAGCATGTTTTTATAAACAACTTTAAGAAATTTGTGTCTTTTTCAACCTTGCAAAGTACTGCCTAAAGTTAAGATATGTTAAAATTAATAAAATGACAAATGTTATATTTACATATATATATATATATATATATATATATATATATATATATATATATATATATATATGTAACATAAATATTTATATCTGATTCTTATAATCTTGTGTAATTGGGGAAACCACCTACATGTGAAATTTGATGCAATTCTAACAAAAAGTGAAGAAAAGTATATGCAAGACATATATATACATGTTCAGTTCACATCATTATGTTACACTCTTTGACATAAATTGCTGAAAAAAAAGAAAAACATTGCATAACAGTACACTGCAACTTTATAGTTCACTTGTAATGTAATCTTCTAGAATAAGCAGATACATTACATTGACTGTGCTCTGTAGCCAGAACCCCGTGTAAAGCCAAAGTAACTTTAGTAAGACCTCTGACATGACCACTGCAGGTGGTCTCCAGTTATATCCAGGACAAATTCTTTTAATATTATTGCCCTCTCTGACCTGGCCTTGATATTTTCAGGCTTTCTGGCTTTGCACTAAATGAAGCCAATGTGTGCCATGCACCAGTTACTTTGTCAAGTGGTCCTTTACACATAGCAGCCACAGCACTGGATCCCGCAAGGACCAGCACTGACACAGCAGCCCTGGTGATACAGCGTGGGACAGCAGTCAGCATGCTGCGGTGTCAAGCAGTTCTGGTAAGACCAATTTAGTCATGATTTATATTGATATAGTTCTAAATTTAGTGCCTAGCATGATTGCCACATTTGATTAACGACGTGATTTGATTCCAGTCCTTGAAGTACTATATGTATTTTGTTAAATATGTACCATGTTTGCTGTGTTAGTCTGCACATAAAGGTTAACCAGCTGTCAGCTGCATTTACTGTGATTTCTAATCTCATTGTGAGCTGAAATGTGATAGTTATCATCTCAGATATTTGTTGGGTGGGTTAGGTAACCTTTTGATATTAATTAATAATTGGTTCACCATTGTTAAGTTAGTTTCTGGATTAGTTTTAAAGATTTTTGTGTACACCATTACTAGATTACAAGTTAACATCTGATTATATATATAAATGTGACAGTATGGTACTTTTTGGTAGTACCAGGCTAAGTTATATTTCCATTTTTCAAATTTTCCCTAATCTGTATGGATTTTATAAATTATGCACCATATGTGGACTATGTCAGAAAGATGATATGCAGTTGAATTTGTCCCTTTGACCCAATATTTTTTTTATGAACAAGCCATAGCTCTGACAGCTGTTAGACAAGTATGTTTTGTTATAAATAAGCCTAAACTTTTTTATATGGCGTTCAAAGGCCTGTTACTGTTACCTATTGAACTAAAAAAAGTAGCTAGGTCACTGTTAACAGGTTCTTGCAAGAATTGTGAGCCAAAAAAACAGAAGGAAAACAAATATGCTGGATCTTTTCTGATGAAGTTCTTCGAGCAATGAGGTTACCTTAAACAACGGTAATTAGTATTGTGTATGAATATGAAGCAAAACTTTTGTTTTCTTAAGATTTTATTTTTTTTCTGTAAGCTCTGTCAGCTAAGCCTTCAGCTTTGTACTTCATAGATGTGGTACACAGTGTAACGGGAGGGGGGGGGGGGAGCCAGAAATACCATTTGTGCACCATTTTCCAATAGGTATATCATGTTGTAGTGTGTTGCCATGGTAATGAGTGCTTGGGTGTGAGTCAGATTATAGCTATTAAGTGCTGGTCAGTCCAGGAACAGGTGCCTGTCACACACAGAAAAAAAATGGCTAAAGTTGTCAAATGGCATAAACTGCAAGTATTAAATGTCATTCTTTCGAAGCTCTGTCATTTAATTGATCGAGTTTGGCTCTCGATTGGCATGGCTTCATCTCCGCTGCTGGGATTAGCAGGGGGGGGCATGCTGCTTCTGCCTCTGTGGGTGTGGGTGCTGTAGCTTCCTGCGGTCACTGGTATGGAAAAACGTTGGCTTGTGTAGCATCACGTCTATCGGCTCCATTAATTTAAATAAATTTAAAATTAATCAAAATTAAGAAAACCTGATGCTAAGGTCTCAGACCTCAATAGTAGCTTTCTATAGCTTTCCAGAATTACTTGGTCAGGTCAGACTTCTTCTGACTGACTGACACAGCACTACATTGTGGTACTTATTGATTGAACATGTGCTACATGAGCAGAGCTGAGAGTTTACTCCTTTATTTGTAGAACCAGTGATTTATTTTTGCCTAGGAATTATGTTTTACTCCTGTTTGTTTTGTTTGCTGTTTTTAAGTAGCCAAATTGTAATACCCAAATGACTTTGAATCAGATTCCATGAAAGTGAAAGATATGGGCCAAGGAACATCTTAATTGTTGATTTTCAATTAATAGATTCAGATAAAGGGGAAAGATTCGTTGAGTATCCACCAAAGGGTTTCCTAATGAACTTGTCAGTATTTTTGCAGAAAATAGATGATCAGTTCCAAACAGTAATAAATGAATGAGGTGTAGACCCAATTAACTGAACTGAAACCAAAACCATGCCATTAAAGGAATTAAAAAATTGAATAAAATCAAAATATGTGAAAACAGTTTATTTCCACAACATCTTGTTCCCATTAACCATATGCACAAAGATTTGTTTTTAAATGCTGATTCATTGTTAGGTGTCACAAATATTCTAAACATGTAAAAAAAGTAAAAGTTGGTTCTTGTCATTTAGTTTCTATAAAGCCCATAATCTCTCATTCAGTTTGATGCCAAGCAGCATGATAATATTCATAACTGTAAAAAAAATTGCCATGTTTCAGTGGACATCCGTAAACAGACTGTAATATATGACATCTGTTCTGAGGAAATAATAAAACCTTACACAGTGTCTATTAAAAAAATGCATGTATGAGTTTAAATTGTGCTTCACTCAGCTGGTCCTAATAGTTAATAGAATGCACAAACTTGATTGTAAATTTTACAAACCCCATTTAGTATTTATTGTCCACCTGATTACTACTACTACGGAGTAAGGTTTCTCAGAGGATGGGACCATTACTGTTAGTACCTACCATGTCCAACAGATGTCAGTAGAATCAGCTGACAAAGAAGACGGATTGAGGGTACCGGGTTGGATGGCATGTTCAAGACTAAGACCTGTCACAATAGTATATCTCTTTAATATGCAGCAGAAGTGCAGGAAAATTTGTTAAGGAAAAAATATACTTGTGCTGATTATAATTGATGCAAGTTAAATATTACTGTTAAAACATATTTTATGGGCAATCAGACTTTATCAGGATATCATAACAATAACAAATAGATAATGATATGTAAGGGTTCATTTTATTATTCTTTTTTGTGTTTTACCACAAACATTAAATAGGATTTTGTAGGAACATAAATATTTTCCCCAGATAGATTCTGGTTTGGAGCATGGATAGTTCTGCAGAGGGCTTACAATTAAAGGAGGCCTGCTTTAATATTCCCTCCAGGAATTGAAATTTGCTTAAGTATATTTAGTGATCTGTGCAGCATGGTAGCCCATGCCAACTATTTTTAATGTTGAAGTTTAATATTTTAAAGAAGATTTGGTACATACTGTAACAGTTAATGTGATTTTTTTTATTAGAGCACAAAATTACATTAATTGCAAGAAATTACCAAAATTGTTTCACATAAGTTTTTTTGTATTAAGATTTTTGCCAGGGTATTTTGAGAGGCAATATTTTGCTGTTTAAGCAGTTTAGAAAATTCTTCCAGGAGGATAAATAAATAGTTCTTATTACACTGATGAACACTTAATGTGTAGAACTAGAAAAGTGCTAAAGGATTTAATGACATCCATCAATATGTAAAAGAGATTAACAAACAGATTAAATTATTGATTTTGAAGAGTTAAGAGTTTAGATGAAGCCAACTGAATTGCTAATGGAGTTGAATCACAGCCAAATCAGACTTGTCAGGTATTGTGGTATTCCTTTTAATTTCCTGTTTCTGATATCATATGTCTGACTGTCATGTATTTATCATGTGTATGTCTAGACACTTAAACACCTGTGTACTGGACATAGGGGTGGGATAAACCCTAAATGGATGACATCTGGTCTGACCAAAAGCTCCTCAGACAAGGCCAAATCCAACCTCTGTTTAAAACCTTATATTGAAAATATTCCCAGCCAGTACCCTTTTTAAATGTGAGCTGTTCAAATATTTATCTTAAACACTATTCTTATTTATTGTTCATATTGATCTCTAAAACATACCATAGAAAAAAAAATGTTTGTCACTTTTTGACACCAGTGGTGTCAGATAGCAAGGCATAGATACAGGTATTATTGAATTATATTGAATATTTCATCAATAAATTATTGTATCTTTTAATGATATTGGAAAAGAACAGGGTTTGTTTCAGCTGTTGTGTCCTCGGACTTCAGTGCTTTTCGTATCTATTGGTGAAAATTTAAGTCATGGTCACATTTTTATCAAAGTTTCCTTCTTACTGAATCTAACAATGTTACAATAGGAAAAAATATTCTGCAGAGAAAGCCATTTGTCTTATTTTCATTAGCAGTTTTTTCTTCCTAAAACTGATTTGATTACCTAGTAGGCCTATATAGTTACAGTGGATAATAACATCCAAGAAAAAGGGCCATAGTAAAAGTTCATTAGCAATTAAAATTAATTTGATTACCAACTGACACATAGCATCAACAAATGCCAAATTGCATGGAAATGGTTATTTAACCTTGATTTGTTTTTATTTTTGGAATTGGTAACATACCCCAATTTCTCATGTACTAACCTCAGGGTTTCTGGCCATTTCTAGGGTAACAAAGCCTTGTGTAAACAATTATGTGTGCGGTTTATTGCTTGAGCACACACATATGTGGGAGGGTAAGCCCCAGGATAGCCAGAGGCCATGCTGTACCAGTGCTGGTAGACCTGGACACCTGGGGAGGCAGCACTGCTGCAGTAGAGCACTCAGCAGACGTTGATGTAGAGGAATGCAGCTGGAACATCGTTTGTTTTGGCTGTTTTGACTAACCACCCCCACTGGATGGTCAGCTAAAACAACACGTGCTGATACATCCATTATTGATAAGAATATTAAGGTAATGCTTAAGGTTGAGCATGATGATTCTGTAAGATGGCCATACTTGTAATATTTCATGTCCATGAACCTTTTATTTAATAATAATAAATTTTTAGCTCAGCTGACTATAAGTCATCTGAGCTATAGTCGTGGTCCATTTTCCGTCGTCCGTCCGTCCGTAGATGTGGCACGTTTTGAAACCGTAAGACCTAGGAATCCAAAATTCAGCATACTGTTAGATGTCCCCAAGATCTCCTACCAAGCCGAAATATGGGTCTTTGCGACTTCATTCCTTTGAGAAATTAAGGAAAAACCTCAATTTTTTATTAAAAACCTATTTTCACACTTCAGGACTGCCTAATATCAAAACCACTCATCTGTTTTTCCTCATATTTCCTATAAATAATCCTCTATATAATTCCTATGTACATGCCAGAAATTAGGTCTGTATTATATAATTTAAAAAAGTTATGGGCCCAAACATAATGCATTTTGTAAATAATCAGGAAAGAAATTTTATCACTTAACACAAAACTTGTTAAAGCTAAGCACTTTTTTTCCAGTGATATTACTTTTATTAATCAAAATTAAATTGTATACCCAAAATTAGATCAAAATCTTTTAAATTTTTTAAAATATTAGCAAAAATAAAAATTTGGTACCTTAAATTTTGCCCAACTTTGACCATGGCACGTTTTTTTTGCTGTAACTGCTGTGGATTTAATTTTCAAAGCATGTTTTTGTTAGCATTTCAACTGTTAACACCAAAAATTTGAAACCAGTTGATCAAAAACTGTAGATTTTAATCAAGTTTTCAAGCACCATGTCACATATTGCTAGTGTTATGCAGTTTGCTAGAGCTCAGCTTCAGCTCTAAGTTCCTTAAATTTGGCATACAGTTAGATTTCTCCAAAATCCCCTACATGCCAAGAATTTGGTCACTAGGACTTAATTCCTTCGAGATATCAATGAAAAACTTCATTTTTCCATTAAAAACCCATTGTTACACTTTAAGACTGCCTAATATCAAAACCACTGATCTGACTTTGATCATATATAATATACATATTTTTCTATACATTCGCTATGCACATGCCAGAAATGATGTCAGTATTGTGTATTTTTTTTAAGTTATGGGCCCAAACATAATGCACTTTTTTAAAAATCAAGAAATATATTTACTCACCTAAGATGAGAATTGCTGAAGCTGGAGACTTTTTGTCAGGAATATAACTTTATTTAATCAAGATTCGATTGTTTACCCAAAATTAGATCTGAATTTTGCAAATTTTTCAAGTTATTAGCTTAAATAAAAAATCAATACCCTAAATTTTGTCCAACTTTGGCAATGGCATGTTTTTTTTCTGTAAGCACTGTTGATTTAATTTTCACAGCATATATACATAAGGATTTAATCTTTTAAAATCTGAAATTTCAAAGGAATTGATTGAAAAGAGTACCTTTTATTCAAGTTTTCATACACCATGTCAAGTGTTGTTTACATCTAGCCCACCTAGTAGTAAAGCCTTCACTTGCATTATGTAACCCACCCCAGGCAGCTTGTCTTGGCTCAGCTGGGCCACTACTAGCAGGCTTCCCCTCTGCCCTGCACACACCCCCCCCCCCCCCCCTAGATGATGCATTAACTAGATGAATGTTATAATTTCCTGTATTTCATTTTATTCTTGGCTATGCTACATTTTAGATTTTGTATTTACCACCAGGGTTACAATGATTAAAGTGCACATTTAATTGTGTCCACAAAGTGGTGTATTGCTATGAAAGTGTGGATGTTCATCAGATAAGTAATTCCTTCCTTGAGAAGAGTAAAAACTTCACCAGGTGTGAAATTGACTATTAATTCCAGGAATAAATTAAAGCTTAGATTGTAATTAGCATAATGATATTGTTTGTCCCTCATTCAACCAACAGTGTGTATACTTTATTTGAAAAGATGTTTTTATTTTACCAAATTTACAGAATCATATTTTATTTTGGTAAATAAGATTAAGCATGTACTGAAAACTCCAATGTGCAAAACTTTTAATAGTGATTCAAGGAATAATCTTGCAGATGCCATGTTGTGGAATTATTTTCTTTTAAATTCAGTTTAAAAATTTGTGATTTAAAAATAATAAAAATATATGTGTATGCATAATATGACCCAATACGAGCTACACTCTGGATGTATAATGATTGCAACTAAGAATTCTAATATTTTAACTTATATTTTCAATGTTTTTTTAATACAAATGTATAAAACTTGTAAATAAAAAAAATTAATCAGATAAAAACTATTTTAATGGAAAAAAGTGGATATGCTTAAATAATATATAAACTTAAATGTATTATTCCCTTGAATGTGAAATAAAGGTATTAGTCCAGACCTAGGAATCCAAAATTCGGCATAATGTTAGATGTCCCCAAGATCTCCTACCAAGCCGAAAACTGGGTCTTTGCAACCTTGTTCCTTTGAGAAATTAAGGAAAAACCTCAATTTTTTATTTGAAACCTATTTTCACACTTCAGGACTGCCTAATATCAAAACCACTTATCTGTTTTTGCTCATATTTACCATAAATATTCCTCTATATAGTTCCTATGTACATGCCAGAAATTATGTCTGTATTATTTAATTTAAAAAAGTGATGGGCCCAAACATAATGCATTTTGTAAAAAATCAGGAAAGATATTTGATCACTAAACACAAAAAACGTTAAAGCTATAGACCTTTTTTCCAGTAATATAACTTTAATTAATCAAAATTAAATTGTATACCCAAAATTAGATGAAAATCTTTAAAATTTTTAAAAATATTAATAAAAATAAAAAATTGGTACCTTAAATTTTGCCCAACTTTGACCATGGCACATTTTTTTCCTGTAAGTACTGTGGATTTAATTTTCACAGCATGTTTTTGTTAGCATTTCATCTGTTAATACCAAAAATTTGAAACCAGTTGATCAAAAACTGTAGATTTTAATCAAGTTTTCAAGCACCATGTAACTTGTTAGTTTATAATAACAGGAAATTAACTTGCAGTTACTGATATAAGAATCTTGTATCGATGGGTAGAATGTCACATATTCCAAATAACACCATGCAGTCACCTATGGCATTTTTCAGTTCAATTTTAATGATAAAGAAGTAAATCATATTATTCATTACTAATCATTAGGGATTATATGAAGGAAATTAATGATAGACAAAGATGCAGTTGATAATATTAATCTAGATTCCTACTGTGTCTAGTGTGTACATTGATGTGAAATTAGTCCAAAATGAATTTTTTACAGTTATTTTTTAATATAAATAAAAGCCATAAAACCAGGTACTTATGATCATTATTTAAATGTGTGAATTTTGTATATTCTGGATTCTCAACATCAACTTTGTAATTGTATTTAAATACGAATATGATTATGTACTCCATTATAAAATTTCTTGCATAAAGAATGGGAATTCAGGAAAAAATTAAAGTATATGAATATTCGTGCAAATACTTTCAAAATGTATTCATGAATGCATTCATGAATATATTCTTTAATATTATTTTAATAATCATATCAGTTATATTTCATTTTAAAAAATCATGTGATTCTCTTATTATTTTTAATAAAAATTATATTTGGGACAATATTTGAAATTTTTTTAATAAATAGTTAAACTCTTATATTATATGTTCTGCTTATAAGTTATATGGCCAAGTCAAAATCTGTGTGACAGTAGTACTCCATTTGTTAATAAAATAAATGAAATCAATCCTCTTCCGTCTCCAAAGGTACTACAGCTAAACAACAACAACTCATAATACAGCTTATATTTATTACCACACAAAACCAGCATGTGCCTCATTTCTAAATAATATTTTTTTATCATATATAACAGCTGAGCGTCGTGACCCATAGGTCCCTTGTTTAATTAGTTAACTTTTTTTATTGCCGGCAAACATATAAAAAACAAACAGTGGTTGTTTCTAAAACAATTTGATCCACTTTCCATATATAAAACCACTGTCTCGCAAAAAAACTAAACATTCCATATGGTATTATATTTATAGTCAGTGTGCTGTATTTCCCATGAACTAATTATTCAATTAACTTGAATAATCTAATAATTTGAAATCAAACCAGAATCTTAAAATCTTGAGGTATTTGGTGTTTTTAGAGCTTTGAAATTGCTTGAATTTAGTTTTAAAATAATCCTTATAAAGTCCTTAACCTTCAGTGGCTGACTGTGCCAGACCAAGAGGATTAAACCTGTCAACATAGATTTCAAATATAAAAATGGTAAATAAAAAAGTGAGAGAAAAATGTTGGAGGATCAGATGACTGAAGGGTGACTCAATGTAAAAAGGAGGCTGTGAAAAGAAAAACCTCCAGAAAAATGTATTTATGCCCTAGAATCCTAAAAAATAAAAACCTGAAATTTTAAGGAACTGTTTTTTGTAAACAGAAAGGTGTCCTTTCATCCACTTATTTTTTTTTATCTAGGCCAATATTATTTTATCAGCTGGACAAATCTGCAGTCAGCTTTGAAATCTCGTTGGCAAGTATGTGCACACAGGCACACTTCCTGGTTCAGCATATCCCCCAATTTTTTCCCAGATAACAATAGGACAGAAATCCTTGACAATGTCAGAGAGTTTTGCGACTTTTTTGGCCAGATTATTACAAAAGCAGACTCGCAGCATGCTAACATCTACCAGTTCTAACAATATTATCTGACTGGCTAGAAAATTGGCTAGGAATTTTGGGGATAGGGGGCTTGCAATCTTTAGAGTTGTAGAATGTTTGGTTTCATTGATATGAAGAGAGTGGGATACCACGAGTTCCAGTAGTAACAGCTTGATTAAGTAGCTCCTGACTGCCTGTCAGTCACATTCAGATGGAGGCTGGTTGTGGGGTCCTCTCAGGTGGAGGCTGTTTGACCGCTTACTGGTGCTGAGTGACCCTCCTTACCCCTCTGGCTACCATTAGACAAGACACGTAACTCCGTCTACCTCCGAGTGTTCTTGGAATTCACACCACCCCACTAATGGAAGGACCAGGTCTACCCAAGGTTATTGTTGGCCTGTAACATAATATAATCCTTGAGTCGTGCAGACTAATTGTCAGTCATGTATGAATAGGGAAATAGAGTATTTCTTTACTGGTTCTGCTTCTACAGCTCAATGATAAATTAATAATAATTAACAGCATGTAAAAATAATTTAAAATAATTAAGCTTTTGCCTAAATGGTGTACACATAGTTGATTTTTTAAAAATTTTTCTAATGAGGCAGTGATCAATAAATAATATATGGAATTTACATGTTCAAAATTAAAAAAAAACTTATTTAAATTGATTTCCAATAAAAAATTTAAATTAAAGACTCCTTTTGCCAGTTATATTGATGCTTGGATAACTGTGACTCACCAAGTTTTGATTCAGATTGTGAAAGAAATCTAGTAAAATGTCACTCATCTTAAAAATTGAGTATTTTAGATTGAGTGTTTTAGGTTTGCATTTGTTCATTTAGGCACCTATATTAAAATAACATATAAAATATTCTTAATTTATTTCGATGATTAAGTTGAAATATTTATACCTTAAACACAATTTAAAAAAAAAAATAGTATGTGCTGCATGAGTTTGATTAATAAGTATTGAGACAAGTTATTAAAACAAAACTTATGACAACAACCCAGATTTGCAAATAAAACCCATTGTGACCAACAGCTTGTGTGTGCCTTCTCTAATTGTGTTCTAATGCATCTTGTCATAGCACTGATGTTACCTAATTTATCAGTTTGTACAATTTATGAATGGCAGTTGTCATGGATATGCCATGAAAGCTTAAATTCACAATAGATCTGACTGCACCAGGGGGATGGTGGTAAAATTTGGCCAGCACTGACAGGGTTGGTGATATCAGGATGATAACTTATCATTTTCATAGGCTGTTGTTTATAACAAAAAACGTGTTTTTGTCACTTCAAGAGAACAGTGTGTTTTTGAAGTAATAGATTCCTGTAGCTTTGACTAACTGGTATTGCTGAGATGTGTGTACAGTGAACCAGGGCTTGAAATTTGTGTTGGATCACTAGATTTCTCCTTCTTTTAAATGCAAGCCTTGAATCGAGTGAAGTTGCACTAAGGATTCACCAACAGTTTTTAGGTAGGTCTAGCAAAATTTTGTTGGTTCCAGCCCCCCTTGGCCAATTTATTTTTTACAGATCCAGAATTACGTTTTCATAGGAATCATGTAAACATGTCCTATATGGTTAATTTCCCTCTGTGTAAGTGGTCTGGTCACAATATAATGTACCTGTCAGCTGTTATTCTAATATTGTGACAGACCAATGTAAGAATACCATTGTCAATGGCTTATGGTTCTGTGTTCTTTAATTAATGTCATAACAGACAAATGAGTCAAACAAAAAGTATAATGTGAAAGCCTGTATAGTCCGTCCCAGTACCTGTGCCCTCATGTTTTTCTGGGATTATTTTTCATACAAACAAAGTATTGTAAACTTTTCTTGTCCAAAGGTTGCAGGAGCTATTTTGCCAACTACCTGCGTAAAAAGTGATGCCTTACCTTGCTTTGAATTTTGTATGAGACAATTTATAATCCAAAACATGACAAAACAAGTTACAGAGTTTACTACTTATTCCTTGCCTGATAACTGATAATAAACAAGCCAGTCAAACTTATGACGTCAGTCAATTGAAGGTGACGCGTGACCGATCATTGTAGATGTCACTGTTGTCTAACAAACACCAAACGTGGCCATAGACATGATAGAAAGTGTACCATGGAGGAATGTAATGTCCAGCAGTGCCGGGAAGAAGCCATCCATGGTATTTCAGCATAAATAACGCATCAGAGTCACAAAGTAAATACGTTTTAAATGATACATAACTACTTTACACAAAATCGGCAGAATATCTGATCTACTTCAGGCCAAAGGACATCTTTAATAATATTCTTAAAATAATTATCATGAAAAAACATGCAGACAATGGTTTTGGGACGGACTATCCACACTCCTTACACAGCTGATATACACTGCAGTTGTCCCAGATCTAACCTATTTTGCTTCAACTTCTGCTTTGTTTAGCAAGTTTTTTTGGTCTCAACAAAAATAGGATTTGCACAGGGCCAAGAATCAGACCAACCATAGTGGGGTGTCATGGGTTTAAAACTTGGAGTTGGATGCAAAATGTGATACCATGCCCTCATAGGTCTGATTACATGGTTTGCTCTGTGCCAGCCTTGGTGGTGAAACAATGGCTATCATGCTTTAGAAACAGCAGTTAAAGTGAAGGAGATACAAATTTCTGCCCTGCTTTATTTAATGCTACAAAGTAAAACATAGATTAGCAAATCTTTTATTTATGGGGTGCTTCAGCTCCTTGATAAAGAAGAGTTGCATGTATTATATCTTTAGTGAACATGTGCTGTAATCATTAAGAGATTATCATATCTTTGTGAACAGGTTGTTCCAGCTGTTAATAGATTGTTGTATCTTGTAGGGCTTCATTTTTAACAATTGATGAAAGCACTAGAAAAAAAAAAGTGTTGATTATTCTCTGCCATCTTTACACAGGCAAAAGCGTGACTGTAGGGAATCTGGAGTCTTGCATCAGTGATACAATATATCAGGTAATCATTACAGGGTTCCCACACCCCCTAAAAAGTCATAATTTGTATTTTTTTTTTAAATAATTAAAAAGTCATAATTTTTTGGGGAAATTCTCAAAAAGTCATGAAAATTAATCTGCTGAAGCTGTGGTAACCCTGTGTTAATAAAGCAGTATTTTAAGCTTTACAAATTTTTAAAGTTAATATTTGGAAAAACCTTTGCATGGTTATAAAAATCACATTGGAAAATTTGTCTCATTTTCACTTCTGATAAATGGGACATATATGGAGACAAATATATCTGCTAATGCAACTGGACAAATAAAGCCATTCTAGTTTTCATACCTTTATTTTTAATTTCTACGTCATACCTAAGGACAGGTAAACAGTACATTACGCTCCAAAAGCAGCGGTTATGTTACACTCACATATTCACTACACTAACCGCTGCAAGAAACTGTGGTTGCCTGTCTGTTTTGGCCACTAGAGTGTGTGCTGTCTCTGGGGAATTCCCCCTGTGTAATATTTAACCAATCACATTGCAGGTATCACCAGCACAATTGTATGTTCTTCGAGGTGCCAGTGAGTCAATTCACACTGCTGTTGAAAGTGCTTGGTAGCACAGACTTTTCCCCCCTCTGTTTGAATTCACACAATGCAATCTTCACCTTTCTATACTAGCTGGTAAGGTCTGATGTCAGTTATCCCCCACTGTTTGAATATTTCCTTCTTGCAGTGCTGCACAAGCACAAGTTTGTTTACACGCTGAGCCAATCAGATCTCTTTTACTAGATCTTAACAAAGCAGTCATCTTTGTTTACACGCTGAGCCAATCAGATTTTACCTTTCCCAGTGCAAACTGACTGGGTCTTTGGCAGCTTGCCAAACCTGAAGAATCCTGCCATTTCTCACACCGGGAGGTCAAGCGCTGTGTTCAGAGTGTAACAGTACATGTGATACAGTAAACACTTTTCTATAAAAAAAAATCATGTTATATTCTTCATTAACTTTGGCCTAGTAATGGCTGAGAATGTTTAAAAAGTGACCAAGTATTTGAAATGTGGTCATACTGGACCTATAAACCAGTGTTTTACATTGAGTGGTGTTCTTAACTGTCATGGACGGAAAGGCATGATGTATTGATTCTATTATGAAGGACTTAGTTTGAGTCCATAAAGCAAGTCCACTACATAAAACATAGTGTGTATCCATGCATTTCTGTTGTGGTTAATAATCGTGAGGATAGTATACAGAATGTATACACTGTACGTAACAGAATGGTAAAAGTATGTATATACACCAGCCAGTTTTAATAACTGGACTAAATGCAGTTTGGTTAAAAACAGGACTATAAACTCTTTATACTCATGTTTTCTTTTCAGTACACCTGTAAATCCTTTTTATTGCAGCTTAAATGAGAACTGATCATGCTTCTGATGTTGTTTTACCAGTAAGCCAGAAATATAATGAACTGCCAGTATATGTATTGCATGAGAAGAAGTCTGCGCAGGGTTTCTCAACACAAAGAGACATTGCGGAGATTTATTAGGAAAACCAATTTTCTCACAGGAAACCTTTCTCTGAGCTCATTAGGAAGACACAGCAGGGGATGTCAGCGGGAATAGGGAATATTCGTTGACATCCTCACAAAATGTCACAGTGGTAGAAGGTTTCAGAAATAGGGTTAGGTATATTATTAGTGTTAAATGTGGTTTATATTGATTCCTTCTGAAACAGCAGTGGACTGTGATTCATTTAGGAAGAAATCCCCGGCACAGATGTGACAAGCGTAGCCCTTTAAGGTAGTTGTTTAGACACATATGCCAGTTTAAAAATCCATTTGTGTGGCATAAATACAGTCATATTTTTGGCTCCCTTGACAACTAACATGAAATAGATCCTGGTATATTCAGCATACAGTGAAAATAATAGCACTTTGGATACAGTTTTTCATATTCCATTTGGTTTATTGCTTCCACAGTGAAGGATACTTATTAGAGGGAGGTGCAGCAAAAACATACAAACATTTAATGCTGGCTGCATAGATATGGAGTGTGATATTGAAAGATTTGTTCATCATTATCATGTTATCATGTTTGATCCTATTTCAGAGTGAGCAGGGAACAGCATGGAATGACTGATCAGGATGAGATGATTCTGGTCACAGTGATGATAGATGTCAAAGTTCAGAATTGGTAAGGTATTAACTTCTTTTAATGTATCAGTTTTTACCAACCAACCAGTTCTTACACAACAGTTTACCTGTTTTTTTTTTTACTGTGGCCACAGTCGTTTTTTTTTAAATTATCACTGCCTTTCATCACCATACCTTTCATCAACTTATCAATTGTAGCAATGGAAAAAATGTCTGATTAACATGTCGCTGGTATATGTCATCTGTTCAGTAACATGTCTCTGGTACAGGTCATCTGTTCAGTAACATGTCACTGGTATATGTCATCTGTTCAGTAACACGTCTCTGGTACAGGTCATCTGTTCAGTAACATGTCTCTGGTACAGGTCATCTGTTCACTAACATGTCTCTTGTACAGGTCATCTGTTCAGTAACATGTCTCTGGTACAGGTCATCTGTTCAGTAACATGTCTCTGGTACAGGTCATCTGTTCAGTAACATGTCTCTGGTACAGGTCATCTGTTCACTAACATGTCTCTGGTACAGGTCATCTGTTCACTAACATGTCTTAAGTAAAGGTCATCTGTTCACTAACATGTCTCTGGTACAGGTCATCTGTTCAGTAACATGTCTCTGGTACAGGTCATCTGTTCACTAACATGTCTCTGGTACAGGTCATCTGTTCAGTAACAAGTCTCTGGTACAGGTCATCTGTTACGTAAAATGTCTCATGTACAGGTCATCTGTTCAGTAACATGTCTCTGGTACAGTTCTTTTGTTCAGCAACATGTCTCCATACAGGTGATCTGTTCAGTTTCATGTCTTAAGTAAAGGTCATCTGTTCAGCAATATGTCTTTAGCCAAGGGTATCTGTTCAGTTAATATGTCTCTGGTACAGGTCGTCTGTTCAGTAATGTGTCTCTGATATAGGTCATCTGTTTAGTAAGATGTCTCTGGTATACATCATCTGTTTTTAGCTCAGCTGACTATAAGTCATCTGAGCTATAGTCGTGGTCCATTGTCCGTCGTCCGTCTGTCTGTCTGTCCGTCCGTCCGTCTGTAGATGTGGCACGTTTTGAAACCGTAAGACCTAGGAATCCAAAATTTGGCATAATGTTAGATGTCCCCAAGATCTCCTACCAAGCCGAAAACTGGGTCTTTGCGACTTCGTTCCTCTGAGAAATTAAGGAAAAACGTCAATTTTTTATTAAAAACCTATTTTCACACTTCAGGACTGCCTAATATCGAAACCACTCATCTGTTTTTCCTCATATTCACCATAAATATTCCTCTATATAGTTCCTATGTATATTCCAGAAATTAGTTCTGTATTATATAATTTTTAAAAGTTATAGGCCCAAACATAATGCATTTTGTAAAAAATCAGGAAAGATATTTGATCACTTAACACAAAACTTTTTAAAGCTATGGACTTTTTTCCAGTAATATAAATTTAATTAATCAAAATTAAATTGTATACCAAATATTAGATCAAAATCTTTTAATATTTTAAAAATATTAACAAAAAAAATAAAAAATTGGTACCATAAATTTTGCCCAACTTTGACCATGGCACGTTTTTTTCCTGTAGGTACTGTTGATCTAATTTTCACAGCATGTACAAATAAGGATTTGATCTGTTAAAATCTGAAATTTGAAAATAAAAGCTGCAAAATTAGGCTAGTTATTGAATTTTTTTGGAGGCTCTTGTTGTATTCCCTTACATTGTCAAGCAGTCCACTGTGGTCACTGTTGTTCATTCAGTGCAGCTCTGTATGCTCCCAAGGTTGTTGGCATAATGTTAGATGTCCCCAAGATCTCCTACCAAGCCGAAAACTGGGTCTTTGTGACTGTTCCTTTGAGAAATTAAGGAAAAACCTCAATTTTTTATTAAAAACCTTTTTTCACATATCAGGACAGCCTAACTACCAAACCACACACCTGTTTTGCCTCATATTTACCATAAATATTCCTCTTTATAGTTCCTATGTACATGCCAGAAATTAGGTCTGTATTATATGATTTAAAAAGTTATGGGCTCAAACATAATGCATTTTGTAAAAAATCAGGAAAGATATTTGATCAGTTAACACAAAACATTTTAAAGATATGGACTTTTTTTCCAGTAATATATCTTTAATTAATCAAAATTGAATTGTATACCCAAAATTAGATCAAAATCTGTTAAATTTTTTAAAATATTAGCAAAATAAAAAATTGATACCTTGAATTTTGTCTTAATTTGACCGCGGCACGTTTTTTTCTTATAAGTACATTGGATTTAATTTTCACAGCCAGTTTACATATGGATTTAATCTGATGAATTTTGAATTTGAAAGTATAAGCTTAAAAATAGTCTAGCTATTGAAGTTTTTTAGAAGACTTAATGTATTTGTATTTTCTAGCATCATGACCCTACTTTTGTTTACCTGGTAATCCAAAAAGTGGCATAATGTTAGATGTTATTGTCAATATTCATATTCTTCCATACATTTCCTATGTACATACCAAAATTTAGGTCAGTATTGCATAATTTGTTGAAGTTATAGGCCCAAACATAATGCACTTTGTAAAATATCAGGATATATATTTACTCACTTAATATAAGAATGGCTGAGACTTTTTATCAGGAATATAACATCATTTAATCAAGATTCAATTGTATACAGAAAATTAGATCTGAAATTAGCAATTTTTTTAAGTTATTAGCATAAATATGAAATCATTACCTTAAATTTTGCCCAACTTTTGCCATGGCACGATTTGTTCCTGTAAGTACTGTGGATGTTTTTTTCACAGCATGTACACATAAGGATTAAATCTGTTAAAATCTTAAATTTGAAAAATAAAAGCTGCAAAATTAGGCTAGTTATTGAATTTGTTTGGAGGCTCTTGTTGTATTCCCTTACATTGTCAAGCAGTCCACTGAGGTCACTGTAGGTCATTCAGTGCAACTCTCTATGCTCCCCAGGCTGTTATGTAATCCCATCACTGGGGCAAGCCCTCCTTCTTGTTGAGCTTGATCAGGCTGCCAGCATAAATACCACAGGGAGCCTTTCTCTCTCCCCCCCCCCAACTCCATTCTGTTGACAGATCTGTACTCTAAACAAGATGAATCTTTTAATTTCACATTTTTTCAGCAATGACCAGTAACAACAGAGACCCCTCCCTGACCCACTGCTTCGATACACAGGACTAATATACAAGACAAAGCTTATGATTTTAATGTTAAAAAAATTCTTTTTGTTGAGACTTGGACAATTTTGATTTTTTTCAAAGAAAAAAATGTTCAGGAATTTAATCCTAATTTTCAAATATGGTAAAATATTAGGACTTAATGTAAGTGCTAACTGACAAGATTTAAGAAGATATAAATACTTTGTAGCATTTCGTTCATATCTCTTAAAGTTGGTGGGGCCTAGGTGTGAATAACACTGTTAAACCTAGTTTATAAAATTAGGAATATTGGTCAAACTTTGTGGGATTAATTTTTAACTCATATGGCCATATATTTAACTTTTGAAAACTTAATTACCTTCACACATTATTTGTTTATGAAATGGAACTTTTTAAAAAATATTTTGCAGTTACTAATATTTTCCAAATTTCAGCTGAGTGACGTGACCCATGGGTCCCTTGTTTTAGGTATGTGCTTTGTCTGTCTTCTGGTAGGCAGTCCGGCAGTCAGTTAGCAGGGCACAAATCATAACTGCTAACCCTGGCTATATCCCCTGTGACCTATATCCTCCAAACTATGGGGCTCGTAAATAACCCCCTGAATAATTAAATTTTAATATAAAACCTCCAGTACCTTGATAATTAATGCATGGATTGCACTCAATCTTGCTTTATATATTGACCATGACTAGTTTTGTCAGTTCCCAAAAAACTGGTGGCGCCACCTGTACTTTTTCTTTTTGTCTTTGCATTTTTTCCCTTTATTTTTACACTACCAAATTATATTGATACTATCAGATTTGCAACTGTGGTTTCATATAGTGTCCTGAAACAACTTGAATAGTAATATAATGTTCAGTAATGTGTTTCTAGTACTGATCAGCTGTTACACTGATGAGGAAGACATAAACCAGACTGTAAATTGTTTGGAGATTATGACAGAGCAAATATTGGGAAAATACTCTTGAATGTTAATAAAGGCATTGTGAATTGATAAACCAGGTAAATGACACATGAGTTCCTGTGTGTTGGTCTTTTAACCATCATTGCTTGCTGATGGTTCCTATTATAATGCCATGTACCTTTAAAATGGTCATCCCACAGACAATCAGTGAAGCAGAAAACACTCCCTAGATAAAACACAAAATGCCAGTAGGAGAGTGTATATAGTCCAGTTTGGGCGATTAATATGACATATTCCGCTGAATCAACAGGGAATGATTATGTCTTTCCATAGGAAGAGTCAGTGAACCTTAATGCCAGTGTAAAGAAAGATTCATTATCCAGACCAGACAGCGCATTATATCCAGCGTTTCTGAAAAAAAGTCAACCATCAAGTCCTTAATTCACATTAGACTGAAGTATGTGGCACCGGTGAACTGGTCTGTGGTCGGCTTTATGAGTCGTATATTCACTGTTGGCTTAACCTTGATATTGTTTGATCATGTTGGCCTGAGAATAGACTGGTCCCTGCCCATTATTTGATACATTGTGTATGTGTATTGTGTGTTCTGTTGGAGTTGATTGCTTTCTGATGGCATCAGATAGTGATACGACGGTCACAACCATGAACGGAATCTCATTCAGTGGTGGCTGACTTTGATGGCAGCACAGTTGCTGTTTTGTGGGGCAGTAAGCCTGTGTAGTTGCAACACAGACGTCATAAAAAAGAAACCTGTTTAGTCAAAAAATCAATAGGAATGCCACTCTAGTTGTTGGAGTACCAAGTAAACTAGATGAGGCAATGGACATTTTAACTCATATACAGTAGAAAGCTTGACAGCTAAGTTTGTTAAAAAATAGTTTTTTTTTTAAATTAAAAAAAAAGTTGAAAAAAGTTTCTTTTTAAAAAAAAAGACAGAAACCTTGATAACAAAGTTTGTGAAAAAAAGGTTTTTAACAAAAAAAGACTGTGGGATAGAATGATATGTTGTTATGTTTTAAAGCCTTCTGGATTTTTCAGGTTTTATATATATATATAGACATTAGAGTGAATTTCTGATGTTCAAATAAGATTTGACCATTTTCCTATGCCAGGGTTACCCAGGATCTTCTGCTCAATGTGTACAAGGCTACATCATACCCCAAATGTTTTTTTTCTTTTTGATCACTTTTTATCAATGAAGAACTATTAATTATGTCAGTGTATGTTTAAAGAAACCTGGTATAGGCAAGCATCTGTATATATAAGAGTTCAGTTAAATTTTATAAACTTAACTTCACTGAAGATCTGACTATTGATACTGTGATCTTAAATGTAATTGTCTTAAAACCATGACCCTGTACATTGTCATGCCTATAGGGTTCTGGTGAAAACCTTTCCAGTGATGGTGTTGTAGTTTATAGAACTGTAAAAATATTAGATGACTCATCACTTAAAATTAAAAGAAAAACTATGATATAAAAGTCCTCTGAAGTATTCATCCAGAAGTATTGAAAGTATCAATTAATATACAAAGTCTATAATGAAGGCTCAGAAAGTGTTTTGCCAATACTTTTTTCTAGCAATAAATGATAACTAACTTATCCCAAGCAGGATCACTATAAAGTTCATTCACCTGGAACAAAGTACGGCATCCAGACTTTCATGAGCGTAAAATCAGACAGATGACTTGTCTGCTCGTATAAACCAGTAAATAAGAGAGATAATTTTTTGGAACATTACATGTGTTGAAGTACTGGAGAAGGACATAATTTTTACCATATTCTCTGGTTGCTAACATTCTGTGGTCTGGCAAATTCAAGAAATGTAATTACTACTTGCAGTGGTTTTTTCACACAGTCAGAGTAAATATCTTCGATAAAACTCAAAGGAAGGCAGCTGTATGCTCAGTCATTCAGTATTGATGCAGGAACTAACAAATTATACAAATAATGCTTCACATCTATATGGTGACGGAAATATGCTTCCTAATTCCATAATTGGCCAATCAGCTTATGATCGTACATTTCAACTGCTATTACACAGGCTCAATACATTAATATGAAGCATTTAATCAGCCGCTGGACTCCCCATCAACCGCGGCAGAGCAGTCACGGTGAGCCATTGATCTACCAAAACATCACAACGGTAATATCAGAGTGGAGAGCCTGCCAGCCGTCAGTTTGTTATTTATCATGTGTGGCAGGTGCTTGAAAGAAACAGATATAATGTACATATTTGATGATAAACCTCTTTCTGGGCCCTGTGGGGTTTGATGTAGAAGTCATTGAGACCAGGAATTCAGGGTGCCTTCCAGACCTGATAAGATTGATGGAATATTTGAGCCAGGTAACTGCCTTTAAATCATCGTTCTTGATAAGAAAAGTTAGATTTATTTTTGCATTTCCTCATGGTAAAAAGTAGATATCAGAGAACCATGTGGATACACCATTGGAGTGGATATGGCAGACAATGCTTTTATGTTGTAATCTTCTATCAAAGAAAAAAGCATATACATGTACACCACTGATGAACAGAATGCAGCTGTCTTGTTGTTCAGGTCACTTCACTGTTAGTCATGCTGAGCTGAAGGCCAATTTTTATTGATATTTTGTTTACAAAACCAACCAGATATAATTTTCCTTAATTAAAAAAAAATGAAATTAAAAAAAAACTATCAGGCCTGGTTTTAATTAATTAAATTTAAAACATGAAAAATGACCTGACAGTTGGGTCAAGGGTAATTCAGCAGCTCTGTTGATAAAAACAACTTATGCTTATATAAGCTGGTTCCCTGCTCCATTCCACCAGAAAATGTGTATTTTTACCCGTTTGTGCAGGTAAAGAGCATGGTACCAGTCTAAACACCTATTTCAATATATGTTTGTTTTGGTGTAGTTTATAAATGTAAAATTATATCTGAGCTGAAAGAATTGTTTGTGTCTTAATTGTTTGTGAGTTGCCATTTACCTATGCTCTCATTTAGGACTTTAATGCATGACTTTTAAACATTTAACAGCATTGTTTGAATTTTCAAAAGTTATTTTTTTTTCATTTTCCAACCCTCAGTTCTGCAACATATTGTCAAAAACCAACAAAGTAAACAGTCTGGCTTAAACTACATGTTAAATCCTAGCCATCACAGCTGTGAACTTATAATTTGACATTCAGGCTCATCTTATTGGGATATCAATGTTAACCCTATAGCCATCTTGGAAAAGAGGGTACTTTACCTCCAGTTATACTTAACTTTGTTTTCAGTCAAACCATAGCTCTAATGTTACATCCTGAAAGATCTTATTGACATCTTGTTGTAACCAGAAAATTAGATGAAGGTGTCATATGCATTCTGTGAGGTTTAGATATGTATACGTTCCTGTCAAAATGGAAAGTTAAAAGACATGATAAAGAGCAATAATTTGCCTATTCTTTAACACTATCAGTTCACACTATCAGTTCACTTTACACAAAAGTTTCCAGGAAAAACCATCCCAGCACACAGTCTCAGTATCTCATTTGAGCTGCTTAACAGCTTGTTATGGCTTTGTGTGTTAGTAAACACAGTCCAAATGTGTCTGTTTACAGTAACATGGTCCATTGACACTGTATAGCTGGACCTGTGCGATTGGAGATAATAACGATTTCCATGTTTCTTCATCAGCACGATAATCACGACACTGCACTGTTTCACCTTGTTTAAACTCTTGCAGTTTCTCTCCCAGTTGATCTGTGTAGATGGTAAAGGTACATCCATAAAGTATTAGTGGAATTTCTTAACACCAAATATCACACTTAGCCTTTCCATATCATTTGGGCCTAATGTCTGTCTGCAGGTGCCAGTGTGCGCAAATCATAGGCTATTTGGCTTTCAGAACAATCCTTGTGATGCGACTTATAGGGCCCAAATGCCATAGGGTGAGGCATCACATGACAAAACCAGTTCTCTTTCACTGTCATAGTGTATAATGAACTGTGCTGACTTTAACATGTCTTTGGGCTTCTGGAATGTCCCCTCTTGTGCAGGTCCCCATTTCCAATTTTGGCCAGCAGTTCATGGAGAGGTACCAGTTCTGTTGACACATTTGGCTGGTATCTCTGATAATAATTGAGCATTCCCAGCATTAAGCATTACATCAGCTTGGTAACATTTTCTGGTGTTGGTGACTCCGTTATTGGAAGAATTTTCTCAGGCACTGGTTTCACACCTTCACTTGAAAGACAGTGTCCTACATTCACAACCTCATCTGCCATGAATGTTCACTTGCTAAGTTTCACACGTAGTACCCGCTTCAATTAACCTCCAAAACACTTTCTCCAGGTTCTGCAAGTGAGGTGCTTCTGATTCACCAGAAATTAGGATATCATTAATCCTGACAATAACGTATAAAAAAATTGAAAAAGGGCAAAAGTTTTTCCCATTATCCTCTGGTAAATATCTGGTGCTGGCAAAATACTGTATGGCATCTGTATATAACAAATCAGTCCTTTGTGGGTATTTACTGTTTTATACTGTTTGGAGCAATCATCCAGGAAAGTTTGATGATATGCATGGCTGATATCTAACTTGGTGAATTGCTGACCTCCATTCAGTGTGACAAACAAATCTGCAGTCATTGGTATAGGATAATTGTCCAGTTTTGACACCATTTCACTGTGATTTTGGAGTCACCACAGATTCTGCAAGATTTGTCTTCCTTAAATTTACAATGGGCACCATGGTTGCTGCCCAATCACTGAAATGAACAGGCTCCAGTGTGCCTTCTTTAACTAATCTATCCAGTTCTGTTTAAATCTTGTCTATGAGCACAGAAACAAGTCTAGTATCGTAACAGATTGGCTGTGCTTCACTGTCAACTAATATCTTGGCTTTAGCACCTTGCAGTGTTCCCAGTCCTGGTTCAAACAACTTTGAATATTTCTCACTCAACAGTTTCACAGAATGAGACTTTCATCAACCTGAAGTAATCTTCAGTTTTAAGATGCTCAACCAGTTATGCCCTAACAATGGGTGTGTATAACTTGTCATGACTTCAACTTGCAAGTTTGACTCTTGGTTTTCATAGTTTACAGGTAAAACAGCTGTTCCTGCTTGTTTTATAGGTTCACCAGTGTATGTAGTTAACACATCTGATTCTCACTCTGCTTCAGTATTACCTGATTTACTCTGGTCCCAGGTTTCCTGTGATATCACAGTTTTAGCTGACCCTGTGTCTACTTCCATAGAAAGTGTAAGTCCACTCACATTAACATAAACAGAATGGCTTGTCATTCTTAGCTTTTGTTCCAAGGAAAAACCTTGGATATTCCTGGTCACTATCACAATCAGAAGTGTCTCTAGTACAAACAGTACTATTGCTTTGCTCCACAGCTAGCAAATTTGTCTTTTTAAATTTCCTGAATGGTGTTCATGATGTTTTCTTCAATTCAATACAACATTTCTTAATATGTCCTTTCCTTTAACAGTAGTGGCAATCTGTTTCTTTGAATTTGCAGCTACTACTGTTGTGGCTGCCACCACATCTCCAGCAAGACCTTTTAATTTCTTTAAACTTTGGTGCAGCAGTGCTCTGTGAACTCTGTGAGCCTTGGAATCTTGACCTTTGACCAAGTTTGTGAAACACTCCACCTGGCTCATCTCTGGATTTCTCTGGCGTTTTTAGCAGCCATTTCCATACCTAGAGCAATCTGTTTAGCTTTTTTGTTTGTCAGCTCAGGCTCAGCTAATAATCTGCATTATACAGCATCATCTTTAATCCCTACTACAAATCTGTCTCTCGACATATTGTCAAGCATGTTGCCAAAATTGCAATGTTCTGACATTTTAGTTACTCAGCCATAAATGTTGATATACATTTGCCCGGCTTCCTGATGTGAGTGTTAAACTCAAAATTTTCTACGATCACTTAAGGAGTCTTGTTTAAATGCCTATCGACTAGCAGTGTGATCTTATCAAACGACTTAGAGTCTGGCTTCTTTGGGGACAACAAATTCCGGATTAAACTGTAAATTTTAGGGTCTTCCGTTGACAGGAAAATCACACTCTTTTTGTCGGCATCTGCAATCTCGTTTGCCTGGAAATACATGTCCATCCGCTCAGCGTAATTGACCCATTTTTCCCACTCTTTAAACTCTCTGAGTAGTCCATATGTAGCCATGACACAATTTAATGCCATCCTCGTAGCCAAACATTATGACGTAGTGGCCAGTAACTGTCAGTAAAAACTCAAGACGGTGTTTAACACAAAAGAAGATTATCCCATCTTTGCCATTCCAGCTGTTCACACACATACATACATGTCACCCTCTGGTGGTTCAGTAAATATTATGTAATACCGTAAAGCATATAATGTTATTAACTATATCAAGATATACAGTCATTTCCTCTGACTATTTCAGCTGGATGGACATTGCAGTCCATTGGCCGAATGTAAATACATTGTAGAACCTGTCACAAAACATTTGTAGGATAGGTCCACCGTCCAGGTCCCTTAGCAGAAATGACACGGGTGGCACAGGTCAGAGTCATGTGATGCTTCAGCCAGCGGGAAGATGTCAGTCAGTCCGGGCATCTTGTGATTGACAGTTGCTGTGGCTCAGCGATGCAGGTACTCCCACCTGCTATGTTTATACTGACGCCTGTGATTGCACCCGGTCCACTGTTTTTCAAATGGTTTCAGGGCCATATTTTGGCAGGTACCAATTAATTTCAAATAACATGTTATTTTTTTCATTTTTATTCAGAATGCTTTTTTGGTGATTAGGTCTCTTTAATGCCAGTATGCTGAGCTTTAGAGCTCTGGAATGCTTTGCACAAGCCTGGTGTTGTCATTGCAAAAGGACTTTTGTATTTTCCAGACTGACAGGTTATAGCCATCAAATCACACACCAGTAAAGTTTGCACTGAATAAAACATGAATTTACAGAGAATTCACATTTAGATGGATAGATAGATCTATAAATAGATTGATAGATAAGAGAATGAGCTTATACTCTGGTGATGTGGCCTCCCTCTGTCCAGCATCTGTCCACATTTTTCAAAAAGCTTCTTTTCTAATTTTTTGTGAAGATTTTGAATTTGTTTGTTCTACCTGATAGAGCATGCTATGGGCTTTAAAATTTCTACACAGAATTTCAGATTCATTATTTATGCAAATCATATATTTGCAAAGTACCATTTCAAAATTACATTAAATGCTGCTTCTCCAATATTTCATTACCAATTTTAACTTTTTTTTAGATGGGAATAGTTAGGTGTTGATATTTAAACTTCTACATAGACAGTTATTTAAAACTCAGTTGACTATAAGTCACCTGAGCTATAATGATGGTCCTTTGTCTGTCTGTCCGGCTGTCAGTCCCTTAACAAGACATGTTTTAAAACTGTTGGACCTACAAATCCAAAATTCTACACACAGTTAGGTGTCCCAAAGTTCTCCTACTAAACAGGAAACTGGGTCAATGTGACTTTGTTCCTTGGAGAAATTAAGGAAAAAACCTTCATTTTCCAGTAAAAACCTATTGTTACACTTCAAAATTGCCCACTATGATTATCACTTTGGTTAATGTATTCATGTGTTTTATAACCATTCCTGCATATGTTTTCTATGTACATGCCAGAAAATAGGTCAATATTATGTAAATTTTTGAAGTTATGGGCTCAAACATAATGCACTTTGTCAAATATCAGGAAATATATTTACTCCTCTAACAATATAATTGTTGAACTCAAAAATAATGCACTTTGTCAGAAATCAGGTATTAAATTTACTTCCCTAATAAGATAATTGTAGCTTAACTTTTTTCTGAAGATATATCTTAATGTAATCAAGATTTAATTGTGTTCTAGAAATCAGATCAGAATTTCGTAAATTTATTATCATAATTGTAAAATCAGTTCCTTAAATGTGGCCCAACTTTGACCATGGAACATTTTTTCTACAAGCACTAATGATTTAATTTTCACAATATGTATAAATATCAAATTTAATCTTTTAAAATTTGAAATTTGAATATAAAAATTAAAAAATATTGTGCTAAAATTTGAATTTTTATTTGGAGGTCCTATTGTATTTACTTGCATTGCCAATCCCAAGGCAGCCCGGCCACTTCTGGTCACTTCAGCCCTGCCTGGGTAACCTTATTAGTAATGCAACGCTGGTTGAGCACCTCTGCTGTCACAAGTGTTCATTAATTCTCAAATCACTTACCCCCCCCCCCCCCCCAACTCACACACACAGAAATATTCATGCAATAATAGTGTGATGCAATAATAGTTATTATTATTTGAACTGTAGCTTAACTGACTATAAGTCATCTGAACTATAGTTATGGACCATTTTCATACTTTTGTCCGTCTAGCTGTCCCTCCGTTTGTCGGTCAGGCACATTTTGAAACTGATAGACCTACAAATCCAAAATTTGGCATACTGTTAGATGTCCTCAAGATCTCCAAGAAAACTAGGTCACTGGGACTTCGTTCCTTTGAGAAATAAAGGAAAAACCCTCAATTTTCCATTCTGTTATCACACTTCAGGACTGCCTTTTATCAAAACCACTCATCTGATTTTCTTCATATTTACCACAAATATTTCCCTATATAGTTCCTATGTTCATGTCAGAAATTAAGTTATGGGCCAAGACATAATGCACTTTAAAAAAATTCAGGAAAGATATTTTCTCTCTTAACATGATAATTGTTGAAGCTTAGAGACTTTTTTTTCAGGGATGTAACATGATTTAATCAAGATTCAATTGTTTACCCAAAATTAGATATGAATTTTTGTAATTTTTTTAAGTTAAAAGCATACATCTAAAATCAGTACCTTAAATTTTGCCCAAATTTGACCATGGCACATATTTTTCCTGTTAGTACATGTGATTTAATTTTCACAGCAGGTACACATTAAAGGATTTAATCTGTTAGATTTTTTTAAAAATAAGGCCAGTTATTGAAGTTTTTTTCAGAGGCTCTAACGTATTCATTTGCATTGTCAAGCTCCAGGCCACCCACTTCTGGTCACTATAGCCCTGCCTTGGTAACATTATAATTGATGCAAGACTGGTCGAGCACCTCTGCTGTCACAGGCTTACAGTTATTCTCATGTCACCTCCCCCCTCCCCCCCACAAAACCAAGTGAATTGCAATAATTATTATTGTTTGAACTGTATTTCTTTAATTGTGAAGCTGTTTCCACTGACTCCAATATACAAAACTTTTCTTGAAATAGTAATTCAAGGAGTTATCGAGAAGATGCCATGTTGTGGTTACCGGTATTAGCATTTTTAAAGAAAATAATTTCTGTGTTGAAATCAGTCTCTGTGTTATTAAATGTTTATGGAGGGGTTAATTCTTATTGCAGATAACATGTGCATTGATAATTCTGTTAGCTTTGCAGCCAGTGAGACATGGTTATAATAAGTTTTCTAAGTTTGAAACTATCAGTTTTCTACATTTTGCCAAAGAGATGATCCTGTCAATCAAGAGGATTTGAACCATAAAGTCTATTGTGTTTTTCTCTGCTTGACTGGTAGCTAATAAAACAATACTGGACTCAGCAGCACAATAAAAGCCAGGTTGTCTGAGCAGATCCCGGATAAGGAATCTCTGAAGATTTATTTGGTGTTGTCTGAGTGGGTTCAGTGCTGGTTTGGAATGTTCGGTCCTTTTGTGATATACACGCCTGGTCCCGCCACAGAATGACCAATGATGGATCAATACTTTGCATGAGCTCAGCATCCCACTTGAGATTTCAAGCATGATAAGCACTATCCTAAGGGGCTTCTGCAAACCGATCCCAATGTTAGGTCAATGTATTTGCTCCATCCTCTGCCATACTGGTCGATTAGTTTGAGGTGAAGCCAGTCGAAACTAAATACAACTGCCACGGGGGTGTCACAAAAGGAAACAACATTCCCTTCTGGCCAATGCTGCTACTTCCATTTATGGTGGTTTCTCTGACCGCCGCCTCGGTTGGCCTGTCAAACCTCCCCAAAGCTATGATCCATCTTTTGTGGTAAAATACTGTGTAACGCCAGTTTCTCTGTAGATTATATTTTTGTTTTGAGACAAAACAGACTGGAAGTTTAAGGAAATGAGGACTACTGAAATAGTGGTATGTTACGCTTTGTCAGATTCCTTTCTGATATTTCCCTGATAAATTAATTTGTCAAATGCTTCCAATGATCTTTAATCCTTTTTTTGTAGTGTCAGATCCTATTTAAATTATGTTCCATTTTGTGATACACAACCTAGAATAACACAGCTTCAGTGATGCTTGAAGTTGTAAAAATAAACTTCTCTTCCTGAACATATTTTTTTTCTGGAATTGTCCTTTGACATATGCTTTGATAATTTTCAAAGCAGTTTGTAGATTTAATAATTGTCTAAGCTGTTTTAACCTAATTATTTTAAATTCATTTTCTATTTCTTTCAACACATGATTGAGTAGAAAAGTCTGGGAAAGAAATGACCAGAAAAAAGAAATCTTGGGAGTTTATTTTTTTAACAATCTTGCAAATGAAAGGCATTTAGCTGTTCAGTCATTTACCCTTCACCTTTGACCTGTGACATAGCAGAATGAGCCTGTCGGAGATCCAGGTGGATGTTTATGCCAGATCGCTTTAATTCAGGATGCTGAGCATGCAGGGCTCAATATTAACTTAAATGCTTGTCTGGGGCAAGCAGATGTTCCAGAAATGGTGGCAGGGCAACATAAAGTGGGTTCCAATTTTACAAACATAAACATTTACACAAAGGCCTAAATTTCCACTAATCTTAATTTAACCATTTACTTTCTTGGAGAAGAAAAATCACATGGTAATTATCTTAGTTTTAATTACCTGAATCATATGATTATCTGTGCAAATATCAAAGAGACATATTATTAACAAACAATCATTTGAACATGTTTATTGTTGAAAGTTGAATCAAATGCAACACACTCTTTGTGTTTGTAGCTGCAATCTCTGATTTTTGTAGGACAAGTAAAAACTTGTGTAATACAAGTAAAAATAGTGTAATACAAGTAAAAGTACCTAGATGCTACTTCAGAAGTTAATGTTGAGCCCTGCTCAGTACTGCTGGTGGAATTACACATGTATGTGCTTCATCTAAATGGTGCCTTCCCCCTCAAATGAATGCATGATGTTCAAACTTGTTCTTCTTGTGACCTCCTTGGAGACACAGTTTTAGGTCACCTTGACATATTCCCATTCTCTCTGTAGATGTATAGAAAACACACAGGTTTGTGCACTTCAGAAGCTGAGCCTGTTTTTGGTAAATTAATTGCCAGATGTGTCAGGTATGGCTGGATAGATTATCATAAAATGTGGTATGCTTTTACTTCTTGAGGAAATTTTAATAGCTGCATAAGACTTAAAGTCATCTGAGCTAGATAGTAGGGCTGAAACGGGTGTACAACATTTTCGACTCGAGTACCCAATAGGCATAACCCGACTTGGACTCGAGTACTCGTTACCATGGCAAGGCTATAAAGATAAAACAGACATCTGTTCACCGATGCGAAATATGTATAAATATGACTCTGTGACAGCTTAACTTTATCAAAAAGAATTATTTGATATATGTCATAAAAACCTTTATTAATTTGAGCAGCATACCTTTAAAGCCCTATGCCAGGCCATGATATTGAATAAATAGGCATACAGACTGCCCGTACATTTGTAGTAATATTTAGATATGCATGTACATAAACAAGAACTTGAGTCCAAATTTTCGACTCGAGTACTCGGTAAGTATTACCCAGACTTGAGTACTTGGTAAGTATTACCCGGACTCGAGTACTCAAGCACTCCTTTCAGCCCTACTATATAGCAAACACTCTTGTCTGTTGTCCATCTGTCTGTCTGTCTGTTGTGCCCTCTCTCTGTCTGTCTGACCATCTGTACAAATCATAACCGCTGGACCTAGAAATTTCAAACTGAACATCTGTTGAGGTTCATTAAAAATATCCTTGGAAACCCTTAATTTAGGTCAATGCAACCTATATCCCTGTGCACTATAGGGCTCATAAGTACATCCAGAATAATTACAAAATTGATTCCAAAGCTCCAGTATCTGAATAACTAAGGGATTGATTGCCATGATTCTTTCCTTTAGATATTGATCATGGAGTGTTTCATCATTTCCTGAAAACTGGTGGCACCACATATACTTTTTCTAATTTTTACTTATATTTTCTCTGTTTTTGAGACCTTCAAATGTTGCAGACTTTAACTTTTCAAGAGGTGCAATTCTTTTATTTTTTTATTTTTAATTTATCCATTCTCATGCATTAGTAAGCACACACTTTGTCTCTTGTTGAGTTTGACTTACCTCATCAATCTACTGACATTTATCACCTGTAAAAAAAAATCATAACCATTTTACCCAGGAAATTCAAAATTCCTGCAGACAGGTTCTTGAGGAATCTGTTTGAAACCCCAGGTTTGATTGCTTAGACGTTTATATATTCCATGGACCAAATGTGTCAAATTCAGCTGAGCATCATCACCTGTGGGTCACTCATTGTGTATTGATTTTTAAACATTGTTAATATTTTATACCTGAGACGAATTGTTGAACTCCTCTCACATTTATCATTATAATGTCTATCTGTTAAACATAATAGGCCATTATCCATGATGTATAATACATGTATATAATGGTAAAAATTCAGTCATTTACCAAATATAATGGATCAGTGTTTAAAAGTACTACTTAGAAGATCTGGCTAGTGGGATGAATAGTTTTGATTTAATATGCCCTGAACAGTATTATATTCATAAACAGGTTTCTGCCATATTGTTCTAATTACATTAATACATCATGGCACATGAATGCTCATTCAGTCATTCTGTTTAGTTTTATAGCTAACTCTCTGGAGGAGTCTATTAAAGTTTCAGATGGTCATGGTTATAGATTAATCACTTTGGTAGTGTAACAGCAAGCCCCTTTCATTAATTGCATTATGAGCAAGTTGTCGAGTCATTAAACTCCACATGTTGATAAGTCTTGCTGATTCTGTGCGAATTGCAGGTAATTATTGAGACAGAAGTCCACTGAAACACTGTCTGCTGTCATGCTCTCTGAATCACCTCTCTGGGGTTGTCTTGAATGCCTCCAGACATATTCTTAACAATTGCAGCATTCCTCAATGTAATTTCCCACAAAATTTTATTTTATGACTCAGATGGAATAATAGCGTATTTGTGCGCGTTTCCATATATTACACTTCATACAGATATAATAAGGCCAATTCAATATACAAATACTGGAAAAATATTTGACACAGCCCAGCCAAGACCTCAACCAAGAATAATTGGCACAGGTATAATACACAAATACAGAAATTATAAATGCATGTAGTTCTTTTATATCATTATTTTGATAGCTTTGAACATTTTCACTTTACCATATCTTTTCTTCCAGTTTATACATGTCAGCTGTTCTTTACAGGTTCTTTAATTTTCAAATATCACTCTATCATCCCATGCTACCAAAGTACACCAAATTCACAGTACTTCAATTTATAATGACTGCATCTTTTGCAGGGCCCTTCCTGATCTGTCAATTTTCTAGTTCGCTTGCTACTCAAGAATAATAAAGGGAGCTTGGTATAGGTTGCGTTCGTGGCGCACTAACAAGCGCTTCTAAAAAGAAAATAAGGGGCACAATATGGCTAAAATCAGATGCCGTGATTATATATTTCTTAACGAGTCATATAAAACAATACAATTTATACCAATTCAAGAAATAAATTCTAAAAGTAGAGGCCAAAATGAGGATTTTTATGCCCCCGCCACAAAGTGGCCGGGGCATATAGTTTTACCCATGTCCGTCATTCCGTCCTTCCGAAATCAAACAGTTGTACAGACTTTTTTTCGCAATACCTGCAGAAATTCGCCTGATTTTTGGTGTGTGGGCAGATATAGACCAGTTACAGATCGAGTTCGCGTTTCGTCCCGGTTGACCTACTTTTGACCGTTTTACGGCTCCTAAACTTAGAAAATTTCATGAAAAATAGAAATTTCTTGACAAATACACATGTACGGACTTTTTTTCGCAATGCCTGCAGATATTGGCCTGATTTTTGGTGTGTGGGCAGATATAGACCAGTTACAGATCAAGTTCGCATTTCGTCCTGGTTGACCTACTTTTGACCATTTTACGGCTCCTAAACTTAGAAAATTCCATGAAAAATAGAAATTTCATGACAAATACACATGTACGGACTTTTTTTCGCAATGCCTGCAGATATTGGCCTGATTTTTGGTGTGTAGGCAGATAATGACCAGTTACAGATCGAGTTCGCGTTTTGTCCCAGTTGACTTACTTTTGACTGTTTTACGGCTCCTAAACTTAGAAAATTTCATGAAAAATAGAAATTTTCATGACAAATACACATGTACAGACTTTTTTTCGCAATGCATACAGATATTGGCCTGATTTTTTGTGTGTGGCCAGATAATGACCTGTTACAGATCGAGTTCGCGTTTTGTCCCAGTTGACCTACTTTTGACCATTTGACAGTGCTCTAACATAGAAAATTTCATAAAAAAGTGCACATGTATGGACTTTTTTTCGCAGTGCCTGCAGATACGGGCCTGATTTTTGGTATGTTGGCAGATATTGACCAGTTACAGATAGAGTTCTCGTTTTGTCCCAGTTGACCTACTTTTGACCATTTGACTGCTCCTGAACATAGAAAGTTTCATGAAAAATAGAAATTTTCATAACAAATGCATATGTACTGACTTTTTTTCCTCAATGCCTGCAGATACCACCCTGATTTTTTATGTGTGGGCAGATAATGACAGTTACAGATCGAGTTCGCGTTTCGTCCCGGTTGACCTACTTTTCATTTTTTTTTTGGCTCCTAAACATAGAAAATTTCATGAAAGACAGAAATTTTTATGGAAAATGCACATGTATGAACTTTTTTTCACAATGCCTGCATATACTGGCATGATTTTTGGTGTGTTGCTTGATAATGACCCGTTACAGATCGAGTTTGCATTTTGCCCTTGTTGACCTACTTTTGACCATACGACACCTCCTGAACTTAAAAAATTTTTCAAAATTTTACAAATGTTTCGAATTTGCCCCAGGCGGGGGATTTGTGTCGTTCCGACACATCTAGTTTTTAAATAAAAAAGTGGGGTCCGATAAATTTTTCGGAGGTCCAGCACATTTTCTGTGCTGCCGGACCCCATTGTCCGGTTGCAATTTCGGCAAATTTGAGCCCTGTATACAGATTTCAGTTTATGAATCGCAGATATAAGATTAGGGTACAAGCAATCCTGATGTTGCTGTACATAATATCTTATTGTCTGTGATGTCTGTTTTATCATGCTGACACAGTATACCAGTAGTCCGATGCTGTAACTGTAACTCCACATGTTGATATATTAAGCTGTCAGGCTGAGACTGATAAAACCAGCCCTATCCTTTGATCATGGACCAGTTTGAATTTCACCACTGTGGCTGCGCTGTTACAGACTGACCTACACCTTATTTTATTGCTGCAGTAAAACGTTAACATCAGAAACACTTTTCCAAGGTGCTATATGATTGTCACTGCTGGGGGAATATCATAAAACCTGATGAATGATGTCATAACAGATATTCTTAATGTCGGTTGATATGGTAGAACCACTTTTGATGTATCCTAGCCATGATAAATGAACTTGTAAAAGAGACGCAAAACACTGTGGGAACATTATTGATGGACATAACACTCCAGGTATATCACTAATCTGTCACGTTTATACCCATGATGTAAATCTGTAACAAATTACTGACACGCACAGAAAATTGTTCTTTATGTGGATCTCTTAAAGCTGATACTAATTTTTTTTTCAGTTTCCAAATAGTTTAAATCTGTATTCATAAAGAACATGACATGCCCTTTCTCTTTTGTGGGCTGCAGTTACTTCAATTTTATATGATATTTGAGTGATTTATGCTGTCAGATGAGATGTAAGATTCTGATAGAGATGTTTTACAGCCCCATCTGGCATTCATTCATAAAAACAGAGTTGGATATAGTTTAATAGAACCATAAAACATTATATAAAATCCAGGCTGGCAGCCAGTTAGTTGTAATTACCTTTCCCATAAAACTAATTTCTGTAAACACGGCATGCAGCAGTAAAAATTTATGTCTGAAGCTAATTCCTTTTGATTTATTATTCATCCTACTTAACTGTCTTACATTCTTGATATGTATCTTAATGTATTCCCTGCTTTAAAGACTCACAGCAAGGTTTATAACTCAAGCTGCGGATGAATGCAGTGCTGGGGTCAATACAAGGTTCTTTTATCACTAGGGCATATCCTTTATAATGAAGGTAAGAATTAATTTAAATAGAAGAATCATGTTTATATCAGCTTACCTTCAGTAAGAAAACTTAAGCTCATCAAACTGAAAGTCACCAGACTTACTCCAGGCCCAATGGGAGGGGGGGGGGGGGGGCTTAAGTACCCAAGGGGAGCCAAGGCTGGACAGGCATTGGTTATCGGGCCCAATAAAATGTTTACAAATGTAGAAATCACATTTATTAAATTTTGTTTTAGCTTCCAAGGTCTTACATGTCCTACAGGGCATTAGAAAAAGCCTGAAAATGTGGAAGTGTATAAGTTTATATTTAAAATTTTCATCAGAAGAGATCCGCATGGCCTAAAGGGACCCGGGCAGGTCAGGAATTTCGCACATAAAAGGTATGAGAAACTGCTTGAAAATGTCATTTGGCTTTATGTCAATTAACATAATATAGTTTTTAATCAGGAGGGCTCACCGGGCCTGTGCTGGCTAAGGAAGTCTCCTAGTGGCCAATTAAATGCTTGAAAATGCGAAAATTTGATTTGTCTTTGTTATTCGCCCTTTATATAGTTTTAATCAGAAGTGATTAGAAGCTAGGGCCTATTGTGGCTGGGGCTCAGGAATTTCAAAGGACACAAGATTGCTTAACATGCTTGAAGATTCCTTTGTCTTAAATTGTATTACATAATTTATATAAATTTTTACTTTATGGGCCAAAAGGGCTCAGGTGGCCCAGAAGTTACCTAGGGCCTAATAAAATTATTGTAAATGCGAAAAACATGTTGAGAAAAGTTCTGTTTTATCAAAATGGCCAGACAATTCTGTTAATTACATGCCGGCATGCAGCAGGGGTGCAATTTGAAAGGGGGGTAGGGATGGGGGCTTGAACTGAGATTATATTTTTATTGAAAAATTAAAATTCTCTTAACTGACAATATATAGGGTGGGGGTATAGAATGCTTTGTCCCCATAGTTGAAAAGTGAATAAGATGTGTGTGTGTGTGGGGGGGTGGTGGGCGTGTCATGTCCCCACTTAATTGCGCCCATGCAAGGCACATCTGTGAAAGAAAATAACAAAGCTAATGTTTATTTGCAGGGTCTGTTTCAGTCTGGTAAACTGGTTTATTAGACCTTTTAAATTTGAATATATTTTTTTCTTTCTAAGCACAACTTAAATATGAATGAGAGGTGGGTGTGTGTGTGAGGGTGTAGTGGCTCATTTTCATTTTGTTGTTAAATCCTGTGTCCCTATGGGCCTATGCCTGACATGTCTACCACCAATTTTTCACAGACGGATATAGATTTTTATTGTTATGACAAGTCAATTATGGATGCGCTTGAGATGCAAACAATGAAATATTCAACATACAAGCAAATTTAGGCTTGGTCTTATTTATTATTTAACATTTATATCACACATGGTGGGTGTCCTTGGAAAGTGAACAAAAGGATTCATGGTTGCTTCGGTCTGTTTGGTGGAACATGATCCAGACTGATATATGTATACTGTGATATTTTGTATGTAAAAAAGATATGGAGGTTTTCACAGAATCACAGCAGTCATCAATACAGCTTCCAATGTTGATCTAACACCTTTCATTTGGGTCTTACCTTTGGGAGGGGTAAAACCGATGCTGTTTATTATTATATACAGAATATGTCATAATCTGATGCATCCAAATATTTGGCTTTGGTTGCTGTAGAACATGGTGATCTGTCAGATTATTATTATATGCTGATATCCCTGTAGATATTTTTAATTCTTTCAAGTTTCAGTTTGCTTTGTCATTATTGTGGAACTATCTTTGTTGATAGTTTAGAAAGCATCAGAAGCGTAAACTTGATGATGTCTTGTAGGCTACGTTGCCTGCTTTAAGGCCATAGTGACTGCTTAATATTTATTAATTATCAAGTAACCGTTTTCTTTTTAAATGCACAAATAAATTAGCCCTAGTCTGTTTTCTGTGTTGTGGTTTAGTCTATGTGATAATATGACTGAAATACAAATTTTAATTTACATTATACTTTGAGAAAAAATATAGCTCTCGTCATTTTCATACACAAAACATTCTCATGTATTCTTAATACCTCCATATTTTGTTCAGTTTATCTTGACATATAAAGTATATTCATTATATTATACATATCTTTAAAGCAGAAAAACAAAAAGTTACAAAGCATCCCACTCTTACAGTTCATTCTCTGTTATGCCTACCATAGACTAGGTAGCTTTGGACATAAACTGAACACAGAGATGATTAATCCTGTAAAACTGAATGTGTACAATAATGAGAATTCACAGAGGGGGCCGAAAAACCTCTTTGTACCAACTCAAAAATTCCTCTCTGAGGCCCTGATTTATTCAAAGGGGTAATGGTGTAGTTTATCAGGCTTTACTCACAGTTGTGTACCAATGTTAAATATTATTTCCCAAAGTTATGTATCCATATTGAGTATTTTTATCTATGGTTTGTGTCCATATCATAAACATTTTAATTACTGTTGAAGGCGTTTACATAAATATAATAGAAATATAAGGGTTGTATATTGATTGAATATGATTGTGTAAATCAGGTATGCTAATATATCTTAATCACCATAGTATTTAAATGTAGGCCACCACTGTATTTGTGATGTATTCATGACTTCACCGTGGTAACAGTGGCATGTGATCATGATCGATGCACCAATATTTTATCCTGACATTCTAAGTTATAAAATTATTGAGTGTTCAACTCTGTTTTAGCTTAGCTGACTGAAAGTCATCTGAGCTATAGCAAAGTTTCTTTGTTGTCTTGATGACAGTTGCAAGTTAAAATTCTTCACCAATCTGATATCAAGTCAGTTTGACCTGAGACACATGGGTCAATTAACTTTCACTTTGTCTAGCTTTCTGACAGGTTCAGAAGTGATCCCTAAGGACAAGTATCACTTCATTTCTTTAAACTATCCCATACAGAAATTTTCGGGCATACAGTATGCTTAAAGTGTGCTTCATTAGTGCTTATTTTGTGCTTTTCAGCAAAATTCAGTCTTGGAAAGTGCTTCAAGTATGCTTTTTGAGAACTTAGAAAATTTACTGGATGCTTGAACTATGCTTAAAACAAACCTCATTTGTACTTTCAATGAACACCACAAACTGTTTAAGTACAAAACCTACCTATTATGTTCTTCAATAGTACTTAATTTGTGCTTCTCAAACTGCTTCATTCATACTTCATCATCAATACCAAAAACTAAAAAGTTCAAAATGTACCTAAAATATGCTTCAATAGAACTTTTTTTTGTACATTACAAATGATTAACTGAAATACTATATATCCATCTCCTGCTTTTAGCTTGGTGGTTTACATGACTGTGCCAGTAATTTGTCATTTATGTGCTTGTGAGTGTCCTATACCACCCCTAATTAATGTAGTCTTCTCCCCTTAGAACCAGGACAAGGTGTAAAGCAGCTGAATTGGAGGTACTGAGACTGTTTGCTGGGAAGGTTTTGCTGGGAAACTTTTTGTATCAAGCAAAAGTGAACTTGCACACAAAGAACAGGCATAATATTGCTCCTGACTTTGTCCCTGTAATGAAAAGTAATGTTTATAGGAAAAAGATGACGTCTTTTGAGTGATTCTCAGCTAAAATTTGTCATTATACCTGCACTTGCTTTGGCCTTTACTGAACTGCAAAAGAGCTCTGCCATCTAGCTGGACACTCTAAAGGTGTATTTTGTTAGCATTAGGAATTGTCAATTTATCAGTGAACATAATAAACTTGTGAGCATAACACAAAATACACACAATTTACTTTAGCATTGAAAAATAAAAAAGGATCCTGTCATATCAGCTCAGACCAGGACAAATACAATGGGAGTCCATTTTAGTCGGACTTCATGAAACTGTGGCTGACCCGTCTCATATTCTGTCTCTCTGTGTCTCTATGGTGATTTAATAACAACTTGTCTTTGTAACTGCCTACAGTACCAGTGATAACCCACTCTGGTAAACTTTATCGTTAGTTGATTCCTTCAAATCTTTGCCACTCAGACCTTATTCCTGGATTATGTCAGCCAAACATACATAATGAGGGACTGTATTTGTCATTGGGGGAGTATTTTACTCGGGAGATGTTCCAACCATACAGATGGACCATTACACCCACACACTCATAGCATCAAAACATTTCTTTTAACTCTGTATTTCACTGTGAAAATCCAGAATTTTATACCTCTGAGACTTACATATATACTTGTCATAAGAGAATGGTTTATCTTGGGTGTTAGTTGTGAAAACCACAAGTTACACCATCTGTCAAGACCATCATATCTACCACGCATGGAGAAATTGAGTGCACATGTGTTCCCATGTGGTCCCCAGAAAGTTATCTAATATTAATATGGCAAGCCATTTTAATATAATCCAGCTGAGCACTTAATATATGTGCAAAAAGAGGGAATGTATGATAGCCTTTCATTTTCACTGAATAGATACTGAAATAAATAAAAAACAGTTTTTGCTAAAGTTTTTCATTGATTTATACTGTTTTGTTTAGCCTAACAAACAACAAACTTTGTTATTTTTACACGTATCACAATGTGAGTTACTGTTCTTTAATAGCAAATAAAACAGATTGATCTGGAGAACATATAGGTACCAGGGAATATAGATACTGGGGAACAGAGGTACTGGGAAGTATAGGCAATGAGGAATATATATAGGTGTAGGGGAACATAGGTATTGGAGAACATAGAGACAGGGGAATATAGGTACCAGGTAATATAGGTACTGGATAACATATGTACTGGATAACAGGTACTGGGAAGTATAGGCACTTGGGAGTATAGGTACCGGGGAACATAAATACTGGGGAATATAACTATATAGGTACAGCAGAATATAAGTACTGGGGAACATAAATACTGGGGAATATAGGTACGGCAGAATATAAGTACTGAGGAACATAGATTCTTGGGAATATAGGTACGGCAGAATATAAGTACTGAGGAACATAGGTTCTGGGGAATATAGGTACTGGACAACATGGGTACTGGGGAGTATAGGTACAGGGGAATGAGTACTGGTGAACATAGGTACTGTGGAATATAGGGCTGAACCCAGGACTTTGCTGTCTCATGTGGGAGTCATTCTAACCACACATTACAACTTCTTCCAAGAACTACTCGTCATCTAGGGACAGTAATTCTAACCTCTAATTAATCAATGGAAACTTGAGGACACTGAAGTGTAAGTCCCATATGACCCGCAGACATGAACTCTAATCCTTAACCAGTGACAGATTGCAGTCCAGACAACAGTATATATATGCTTAGGAGATGAGGGGGAGGCCAATTTATCTGTTGGTTTGTGACAAATTACAGGCCAGTCCCATTTGCATGCCATTTCTGTCACTTTCATGGGCATGTCAAATGGTTATTTCTCAGATGTTAGCAAAAAGATATATTCTCTTGTCTAAAAATTTTATAAATGTCATATTGAAAGTTGATAAATGTCTTCATGATATGGTTATTAAGGGTTTCTTTATCAATAGGTTGTCTTATTATTTTTTCCGACCAATGTAACATAGATTTTCAGGCTTGGGCAGCTTAAAATATTCAAGCAAATAGTAGGCAGAGTCAAGTGAAGACATATTAGCATTTCTAACAAATCAATACATGTAATTATGCTAATTTGAGTTATCTGTCAGAAAAGACACAAAGTTTGTTTATGACCAGTTACTTACGTATCTTTATGTGACCAGTCTCGGTAACCATAATAACACACAATTCATAAAAACCGTGCACTTTATTGTTGAACAAGCTAATAAAGTAACAGTTAGGCCACAGCAACAAAATTTGTTGTTCTGCAGATTTGCGTCTCCCATTGATTGCGGAATTTTTTTGTAAAGGAAAACCAGGTACTCAGTAATGTTTATAATGTGTTCTCATGCCTTGATTTCTTTAAAAAAAATTCCTATAGGTATAGAAATCAAGTTGGACAAAAATGTGTGTTGATCATATGCTCTATAAGTAACTGAAGCATGGCAAGCATGCCAACTACCATGTATTTTTTTCAACCAGTTTATTTATATAGAGAAGAAAAAAAATTCTCACTCACACCAGTGTTTTTTATTCCAAGAGTTCATAGAATGATTAGTTTTCTTGGTGTGGCCTTAGATTTGAAAAACAGTCAGCGCACCTACTGCTTGGAATAACAAACATTCTCCCATGCCATGACTCCCAGGCTCTGATAAGTAAATATCAGAGCTGGCTGTTGATACAAATGTTTTCTAAAGATTATTGGTGAAAGATAAAATAAAAGGAATGAAATACAACATTTATTTCAGGCAGTGTTTTAAATAATGAAGAAAAAATGCTACCTTAGTATGACAGATACAGCTCGTATATATAAATTTAATGAAAATAAACTTTCTGTATAATATTCATAAGGATTGATTTTAATATATAATTTCAAGTTAATCATGCTTAGAAACATATTTTGTTTGGGGTATTTTATAATTTTAAACCCTGAGATTTACACTTTGTAGTAAATGATGCAGTGAGATTTTGTTTAATCTAAGGTAGATTGTCTGGATATTCCAGTGATATGATGGTAGTGAAAATATGCATTTTCTGTAATTATTATTGAGTTTTCAAGCACCCATGTACGTCAGAGCAAGTAAACAGTAACACAGGAACTGAGCCCAGTGGCCCAAAATATTAAAAGTGAATATCCTTTATTTTTTCACTGAAAATAGCTTTGCTCAAAAAGTTGGTCATAAAAGTCAGCAGTCCTTGAATACCCAAGAGCTGCCTGCTCCCCTTGAGAAACCATCAAAGAATTATCATAGTCTTCGAGGATTTATTATTTTTTAGAGGATTTAAATGTTTAAATATGGAATGTTTGAAGAGTCAGAAGTCTGTGCCTTGGAATTCTACAGATATGACCTTCTTCAATTCCCATGTGGATATTAATGTCCCTTCATGGGGTGATTTGCATATTTTATTCTGTATTTCGGGGCAGGGAGTTCATTTGATAACCCAGAGGGCACCCTTTGCATATGATCAGTCATAGTCAATTTGTCCCATAAAAGTGACTGATTGTGGGAGCTGTATTTAATTCACTATGAGCATGTTTTGCTGCTTTACAGAGGATAAAGTGTAGTAGATGGCATGTTTAGATGGAGAGTAAATGTGAGGGGTTTGTGAATGGCCTGATCAGTGGCTACAAACCATCAATTGTTCTGAAATAAATAACCTTTTTTATAAATGTGAAGCTTTGTTATTATGAAGCATGAACAGTACCTGATGGAGAGTTTGGTAAATTCCAGTGCATGGATGGATCATCCTTTTAGCTGGTGTTAACTTTGTGTTATTACAATAACAAACTGTTTAAAATTACAAAATGGTATTAATAAAAATATAAATATAACACATACACAGAAGATTGGAATATGGCAAAGTCCAGTGCATGGGTGGATCATTTATTTAGCTGCTGTAAACTTTGTGTTATTGCAATAACATCTGTTGATTAGTACAAATATTTATTTTATAGAGGATGCCCTGATAGCCACAGGCACAAAACTTACAGCTGTGGTTTTTTATAGGGGATTTAGCAGTTCATCCAGATAAGCCAAGTGGGTCTGATAAGGAAGGAAAGGCAATGAGGGTGGCTGGACTGCAGTGAGCCTGTCTGAGACTGGTTGTATTCTGTATACCTGGTGCAGCAGCAAGGGCTGGCAGTGGTGCAGCATCTACATGTTAGACAGGGTTAATTCAATTGATTGTATCAAGAGATAACTGGATAGAATAAAGGTCATCATTTGATTAGACCGCTGGATTACCGTGCTTGAGTGGCTGTGCTTGAGGTGGGCCGTAATTGGATTAGTCTCACGACCAATAACCTCCACTATCAATTATCATCAGTCTAAAGGCTGTACAAGTCCAGAGGACGGGCTGAAGAGATGAAATGTGTATACATTACAGTGCTGTAACAGCAGTCTTGGCAGCAGTTCAAGAAAAGTTCCAATACTGACTTAGATAACCACAGCCTCAATCAGCAGCTATTGTGCATGGCCAGCAACTCCAGAAAGTGTAATTTTGGGCTCCATACAGAGTCAGGATCTGGTGGGAGGAGGGGAGCAGGCAGTCCAGCGGGAGGGAGATGCTCATTGATCACAAGGGGCTATCCCAGTGGGGATCGCCTGCTGCCGGAGTTCTGGCATAAAACACTACCAATAGATAGGCCGTGTTTCCTAAACATAGTTAGACCTTTGTGAGCTCTCAGTGTCAAATTTATCTCCATGGCAAAGAAGACATGTGGCTACAAAACGCAATTTGTGGAAAGCTCCTGGATTGCCTGAAAGATTCAGCACATTGATTCCTACTGGTGTGCTGCGTGGTGTTTAAATAGCTCTTGATGTGACTCCAAGAGAACTAATACCAGACTGCCTCATAAGGTAAGCTGCTAGGTCACTCAATACACTATATGTCTCTCTAAACAGCTACACAATGTTGTAGCCATGCATGGATGAAGTTTCTTGTGATTTCTTTATTTGTCTCCAATTTAGCCATAATTTTGAAGACAGTGTTTTGTAAGGTTACACAGCCACAGTGAATGGGAGTTTGGTTTCTGCAGACTTGCTGTTCTAGTTTGTTTTTACCTTCAGGCCTGTGCTCTGTCATAAAAAAAAGTGGATGAGCTATTTTTCAAAGACTGGAAAAGAAATCTTGGTGAGCAACGTTCTTAAAATAAAGAAATTTTGTTTCAAGTGTTTTAGTTGGACATATTTTACAGAATACTTTAGAAAAGAAAGTGTAATGTAATGAAAAGGACTTCAGACTAGAAAACGTAATGAAAGGATATGAGAAAGAAAGGATATGAGAAAGAATTGTGAATTAAAAAAAAATTGAACAGATTTGTTCTTTGAGTTGGCCTGAGCAATGTTTGTCTTAAAGTACTGGTGTCTAAAAATACCAGAACCACAGAGGAATCTCATTACGTTTGCTTGTGTCTGCTGTTGTAACAAATGAACACATGTTTGCACTTAGTGGGGCACATAATTAGACCCTTTAGGGCACCAATCCCACGCTGTCCTGTGCAAAGCTAAAGGGGGCATGAAAATTAACAGGATCTGATTGAGATTAGTCAACAGTGGTGAATTAGAATTGGGTTCTGTTAAAATGATTAAGCAGCTGGTGAAGAAATTCACACTTGATAGATTTCATGTCTGTATTTACATAGTAACCGCAATACATAAAAGCCTTATTTCAACATGGATTGCAACACACCACATTAAATAATTAACCAGTGATCTGAGTATTGACTGGTTTTGGATGAGGTAGACATTTTAAATACCTGCCATCTTGGCTGTATGGCTTGGGTTACATAGCTCCACTGTGAGAGCCATCTTCATGTTCAGTGGAGCTCTCCAAGTTTACAACATGTACTTGCAATACACAGGTATAAAGTGGCTATATATATGACTAGTGTCATTCTCCATGAAAATTATAGCATATCATTCAGGTTTATAATATTTATGCTTAAGCTCTTCAGTAAGCTGGTTCTGACTTATGACACTATATGAAATTCAACTTTTTCTTGATTATGACACAGATTGTTATTCAGTAATTTCTGGTTTATTACGCTGGTCATCCAGGTATTTCTGATTCATGACAAAGCATGTCATTCAGGTATTTCTGATTTTATGACACAGCTTGTCATTCTTGTATTTCTGATTCATGACACAGCTTTTCATTGAGGTATTTCTGATTTATGACACAGCTTGTCATTCAGGTATTTCTGATTCATGACACAGCTTTTCATTCAGGTATTTCTGATTTATGACACAGCTTGTCAGTCAGCTCTTTCTGATATATGACACAGCTTGTCATTCAGCTATATCTGATTAATGACACAGCTTGTCAGTCAGCTCTTTCTGATATATGACACAGCTTGTAATTCAGCTAAAATTGATTAATGACACAGCTTGTCATTCAGGTGTTTCTGATTCATGACACAGCTTGTCATTCAGGTGTTTCTGATTCATGACACAGCTTGTCATTCAGGTATTTCTGATTTATGACAAAGTTTGTCTGTCAGCTGTATCTGGTTCATGACACAGCTTGCATTCAGGCATTTCTAATTTATGACACAGCTTGTCATTCAGGTATTTCTGATTAATGACATAGCAAGCATTCAGGTATTTCTGATTTATGACATAGCTGGTCTTTCAGCTAATTCTGGATACCAATATTGCTAATAAAAATAACCCATTCCTTCAAGTTAAAGTAGTAAACTTTGCAGATCAGACGTGCAAAGGCATGCAGTCAAACAGAGGTCTTAAGAAGTTTAGTGAGCAGATGAAATGCTTCCTGGAATTTGTTTATCAACATGAAGTGTCATGTATCATAAAGATTGCAACTTTTAATAATAAACCTGAATAATGAATTGAAATTTATTTTAATTGATTCAGACCTAATTTTTCAAATTTAATTATAATTGAAGCTTCATTAATGTAGGATTTGAATTAGATTTGATAATCCTAATTGACCTCAAGTCTGAATATGATATTTAATAGAAAAGTAACCTGATTCAGAGATGACAGATGATTGTGGATATTTCATTAAGGAAAGTTTAAATACTTCCATAAAAAACCCAGAACCCAGAGAATATATAACTCTGAACAATATATACTGCTGCAGTTGGAAAAAGAAACTCTCCTGACAGAAGTCTGTTAAGATATGGAGGCTACTGTGTCATTCTGACCTCTGACCTAACATCCAGGAAGAGGTCAGAGGTCACAGGAGGTCCTGCTTAGCTTGCTCCCAGCTGTTGTATAACACAATGAGAGGTCCAGGAGCTAGGGGCTGTGGGTGTCAGATTTACTGGACCCAGAAAGAGCATACATAAATTGTCAGGCGATGAGATGCGGCTAGGAAACTGTCAAAGGGCTGTAGATCAGGTGAATGATACAGCTACAGTGATCGTCTAAGTCCTTATGTCAGGACAATACATGGCTTACATCCAGGGCCGGATTCAGGATTTCTTATAAGGGGGGTTAATGGGGACAGGTCAATGAAAAGGCCAGCAAAATATACTTGAATAAGAAAACTTTTGATACAAGTAAAAAAAATAGAGGTAAGGGGGAAAAAAAGGTATGGTTCTCAGGCACCTTTTTTCAGAAATCAGTGCAGGTGGTCGATATTTTATTTTTGACCTTTTTTGTATGTTTCAATAAAAATGTCATATAATCAGGGAAAAGCATGTAAATAACAGAATTTTATGGTTAACAGGTAAAAGCACTACTAAACAAAGGAACTCTGATCAAAATTGTATTATTTTATCTTCTTGAAAGATGAAAATCAAAATAAAAAATTTTGATGCAGAGGGGGGGTTGGGTGTTAAATTGATGCAGGCGGTGCCTGACAACCATACCTTTTATTTTGCTTTGCCTAACATACTAACAATTTAACATTACTACTGAAATAATATATTTTATTGTATTATGATTGGAGCTTTTTAACTAAAAAATAATATTTTAAGTAGGAGGGGTTTGCACCCCTTGTACCCCTTCCCCCTTGATATGCCCTGAGAGCATTTGTTCACACTGAGCTAGGCATCATCATTTTTTTTCACATACAGCACAAGAATTACAAATTTTATCAAATTTTGGAGAGCTTGTACTTCTTAGGTTTCCTTGTATAGTTGCTCCTTTCTGTCATCAAATGACATTTCATGGCTCAGAGCTCATGGGATTTTTAATCCGATGCCCACCTTCACGCTTTGCTTCAAAATGAATTTAAAAGGGGAATTTAAATATGATACAGTTTAAGTTCAGCTGACTCATCACTTTTGATGGGATTTGTCTTTCTTCTTCCATCCTGAATGTTACCAGACCAGCCATCAGTCAAGTTACTTTTTTATCTGTCAGAAAAAAATATCATTGATGGACAGTCTGAGGGTTGCATGTGTTATCCTGATTTCTGTAAGGTTAGCTAGGTGACAGTCTTGAAAATGAATAACTTTCTATTGGTTTTTATGAAGTTTAACAACTTTTTGTGTTCTTTATTTGCATAACTTTATTTATGGATTTAAAATCATTATTGTAGTGTGATTAGGCCTACTGTTAAATAAATGTGGTATTTTGGCCTCTCATTTTCACTTTTTGGAAGATTTATTGTGCCATTATGAGACTTTTCTATAGAACATTCTGTTTCTGTTCATCAGAGTGACTGTAGCCACAAGGGAATTAAAACACTTGGAGAGTGGTCTCTGTGATATATGTAAACTGACAAACTTGTGTGAAATGGCATCCATAACATGTACCATGGGGGACAAGGTTTTTATTTTGCCATTTTATATTCCAGTTCTTGAAATGATTTTTTGAAAGACGTTATTAAGAACCATGTAGATGTTTTTATCCATAATTAAGCACACCAACCCTAGTAGTACTATATATAAAAATATTGAAAGATGCAGTAAGCTTGTTTTTTGTAATCTGATATTAACTGATGTTTCTGAGGCATCAATATTTTCACACTTACTGCAGGCGGCCAAATGAAATCGACAATTATTAAGATTGTAAGTTTTATACTGAAATAAAATACTATGATAATAAAGAAAAGAGTCATGAAAATTAGCTCCTTGTAGTAGCACATTTTCCATGTCACTCTTCACCCTCATTTTCCACGAGTAATAATAACCCCATTACCAGATTGGTTTTACTTAGCATTTCTTGATGTGTTGTTACATGTTGTTACAGTTGTCCCGCTGTGGTGGAGCTGAGATGTAAGGAAGCAGCGTATAGTCCCTGGTTGTTGTGGGCAACATGACTGGCAGCAGACTCTTACATGTGTGGTCAGTGCGGGACCTTTTTCTGATTATCATCACAGTGGCGAGCGTGTCCATCCTCATCACGTATCATGTGAGTCAGTTTAACCCTCAGGGTCATGCAGCTGAGCTCAGTGTGTGGTTTCAGAGTCATGTGAAAGTTTACCACGGCCCCCAAGAAAGTCAACAAGAACAGAAGAAAACCCACCACAATCCAAACTTTAAACAGTTCCTAAACCAAAATGTCGACCAGGAAAAACGACTATGGCTGATGAAACTGAAACGGAAAGGCATGGATCCACCATCGACCACCCTGATGCAGGCTCTGCTACAAGTTAGTACTTTTTAAAATTATTTGTATCCCCAGACAAAGTCGGGGGATAATATGTTTTCATACCGGTCCCTACGCCGCCGCCGCCGTATATAAATCTTGTTGGCGCGATAACTCAAAAAATATTTCACGGATCTTTACCAAACTTGATATATCTATAGATATGGGTGAGAGGAAGACGCCTATTTAAAATGAGGTCATGACCTTGACTAGGAGAGTGTCCTTGACCTTGAATAGGTCCAGTTTTGGGGAAAATCACACAAATTCTTAAATATCTCAAGAAATCTTGCATGGATTGATCCCAAAATCAAGTTGATGGAAGATCATGGATAGGGTTGTCATGTTCCAGAAACTGGTGGCGCCACCTATTATTCTTTACTTGTTTTTGTGCCGTTTAATACCCCAAAAAATTGCTACTTGACAGTACTGTGAGCATTATAAGTCAAAAACTAATGGACAGATTTCTTTCATATTATGCTTATACATAGATATGGGTTATGGTATGATGTTTATTTAAATTGGGGTCATGACCTTTCCTATGAGAGTGGCCTTGACCTTGAATATTGCCATATATGGTGAAAATCACACAAAATCATTAATATCTCAATGAGGGATGCATGGATTTGTCCACAAATCAACTTGACCAAAGATCTTGAATAGAAATGTCATGTACTGGAAACAGGTGGCACCACCTGTTATTCTTTTACTTGTTTTCGTACCATTTAATACCCCCTTCATTGCCACTTAACAGTACTGTGAGCATTATAAGTCAAAAACTAATGGACAGATTTCTTTCATATTATGCGTATACATAGACATGGGTTAGGGGATGATGTATATTGAAATTGGGGTCATGACCTTTTCCATGAGTGTGGTCTGATATTAATTGTTGCTGAAGATGGGGGGCCTATTCTTAAGGGGGGGGGGGGTTAATTGTCTGGGGATACTATGGCACCTGCAGTGCCAAGAAATATCTAGTTTATTTTTAATTATAGGTACTTGGACAAAAGGTATATAGGCCAAACAAAAAATTATACAACAGAATCACTGCTCTGATTTTTTTTGTGGAGAAATTTTTTTTGGGGAGGAATGAGAAGTAATGTTGATAACTAGTGCCATTGCCTCGATCCCTTCAAATATTTGTAACAGTTTCTTAGAAGATGAACCAAATTTTGTGTCATTCATATTCAAGAATGAAGCATGCTTTTGTATCCTGCCTGTAAATGGACAAAATTTACTTATTTTGTCGTGAATGGTAAATTTTCAAAAACACCCAATCAATATTTTTGGCACCGTTTTTTGCTCCATAGAGCAATTTTTGTATTATGTTTGGCCTTAATTAGATCTACTGTGAAAAAGATAATTATACAGAGAAGCTTGTGTTAAACTCCTGTGCATGGGGACTGTGATAAGAATTTTCAAACCAAAAATTTATAAATAAACTTATTAATTTTACAAATTCATAATAGTTCTAACAGTTTTTAAATATTTTTTTAAATTGTTGCTTATGAAATATGTAAATGACTTTTCTTCTCACATTTCTTTATCCCGTTCCAGTCACAACATTTTCCCAGCCACCAGAGGGGGCCATTATGATAAATATTATGCCGGCTGTCTGGTTAGTTTACTGGGTGTTTTGATTTGTTGACACCAGACTGTTGACAGCTGAGTGGTCCCACCTACCAACAGAATGCTTGATCATTACCCCAGCATTTGTCACATGTATAAAAACACCAAATATCAGACATTAATATTTCTCTGTGTCTGGTTCTTCAGATATTTCTCTTGTACACAATACAGGTCGGGTGTCAAGATATGCACACATGGCCAGATTACTTGGGTGCAGGTGGCTTCATACGTTCATTTCCTGTACAAGCTTGTGGTACTCTCTGAGGTACATACATCTGTATTATTCATGGACCCGCTAAAGGCATCCATACGTTATTGTCAGTGGTTCTTCTCAAAAGGCAAGAAAACCTGAACCCATGAATGATAGCTCTCTCTGACTGTGAAAACCCACAAAAGGAAACTCACTGGAAATTCACACATATGCATACACTATGTTTGTCCTCATTTGGTGTACCTTCTCGTACTCCACAACAGTTAAATGTCATTTTTGGGAATAAAAACACCAACTGACCATTTTATCCACCTCTTTTTGCAATGTTTTATGCCCAACACTACCAAAAGTAATTTATAACTCTTATCCAGAGAAAATTTGTTCTGTTGACAAGAAATCCTCAAGATATTTTTTCTTGATTTATAGGCAGGATGCTTAAAATCAAGAAAATATATCTAAATTTTTTAGACAATATTATCTTATCATAAGAAACATTTCCTTTATCATAATATCCCAAGATAATATTTTGTAATTGCCATAAGATATCTTTTTCTGATAAAAGAAAAGTTATCTTATCAGAAGAAAAAAAATCTTATCATAAAAAGATTGTCCTTAACATATCAAGACAAATTTTCTTGCCCCACTCCCCAGAACATTTTCTCCTCATGAGATATTTTTTATCATAGTAGGAAGTTATAGGGAGGGGCAAGAAAAATTATCTTTTTTTTTAGGAAAATTATATTTGGCAGTGAATCAGGAGGTATTGTGTATAAGCTGAATAAGGATTTACAAACACACACACAATACACAAACCGGGGATTCCTGTTATTCAAATCAAATCAAATCAAATGAACTTCCTAAAGGACATGTCAATTTTTTATCTCATGAGAATTTGTTCCCTTTTCTGCTGAGAAAAGTAAAAACATTAGATTGCCGTAGATTTTGATTTTGACCATCTTATGATCTCTTTAACAAAGAACCTAGCTATACATGCACATAATAAGTCACCTGTGTTTGGATCTTTATCTTCATTTACTTCATAGATTTCATAGTGAAAGAGCCATTAGGTTTTAGGGTTGAATTTATTTGAAAAGGTGGATTTTAGAAATTACTTCATAATTTTTGTTACAAATAAATCTCATTTTTGAGAAAACAATTTTTAAGAATATATTATTCATAAAATGTTTGATGGTGGCCTAGTACTGCTATTATTTAGAAAGTACCATTTAAATAATAACAGAAGGGAGCTTCTCTTCAAGAAACCAAGGAAATAATGAATAAACATGCAACAGATGGTACCTAAAGGTATTATTCATTGTGAAGATATCAGTACTTCAGTACAGTGGGACATGTTAATTATACCTGTACATGCTGATGGCTGATATTGCAGCACACTGAGGCTGCTGGGCTGACTGATGAAGCTTCATCAGCCACTAAATCAAGCTTGGTACTCCACTAAGTAATATTTGACCATATACTTCTTGAAGCCTTGAATTATATTTACATAATTTTCCTGCAAACAAGTGGAATCATGATTTTGACTGCCTGATACAGTAACAATATTTGCTTTGTTGATGTAATATGCATGAACTAATAAAGTCAGCAAAAATTATATATGATGAATTCATGCACTTTCATCAAGTAAAAAGATTCCTGAGCACAGCAGTGTTAAATAATTTCATATATCCTTTAAATTAACTATAAGATTTAAATAAAATACATAAAGAAATTTGCACAAGAAATACAGGGTAATAATAATATTGAAAGCCTTCATAGACTTTTTAATCTTGTTATAAATTTATGGCTTTATATATTGATTGATGCAGGAAATGTTTTTGCAGCAAACTCTTCCAACATTTTAGGCACTTTACAGCATCAAGGCCAAGACATATAAACTGATTAGAGTGATAAATCTGTATCCTGGTGGGCCAGACAAAATCAGTTTACATCAAAATTTTTTACCGGTATGTCAGTTTAACATCCAGCAGGTCATGAGGTATATAGGTCAAGGTCATGTGTCAAGGCTAATTGTAAAGTAAAGAAGAGTGATTGTTCAACTTGGCAGGTCAGGGCTGAGGACATTCTTTTGTTCTCAAGGTATAATCTAGTATGCAGATTCTTTTTGTTTCTGCAACCATATAAAGAGGCTTTGTTACATTCATTATTAAAAAATGGGAATTAATAAATCAATAACTGTTAAACGCTTTATAAAATACAATCAGTATTACGAGTTATAATGTTAATGAGGTGTTATGTTTTCTCACCCAGTGTTGCCATTATGGATTTTTGGCATCCTTTGAAGGCTATCCATCGGCTGTTAGACTCGTTTTTTTCTTTCGGGATTTGGTCTCATTCCTGCAAGGAATCCCCATAATCCCTGCTTCATCTCAGCTCTGCAATTGAAATCCTGCCAAAATCTTTGTAATCACAATGCAATGACATGAGGTGGTCAGTGAATTGGCATGTTCTCTGGCCAGATTCTGCCTTTGAAGTCTTCCCATGTATTTTCTCCTGTCTGTGTTTGTATACTCTGTAGCTCTCATTGTTATCATTACTGTCAAGTGAGCTGGTTCAAGGCAGCACTCACTGAAATACTCCCTGATAATTGGAACAGCTACAATGGCAATTTAACTCCTTCCATCTTGACTGGATAAACCAATTATGGCTTGTTTTAAAGGGATCAAACAGTAATAGAAATGAGACTCTTGTTTGATATAAATGCCTTTCTGGTCATTGTTTCAATGCATGAGGGATCATTCCTTAATTTGATCATGTTTTCTCTGGGATTAATGCGGGTAACGTCATTATGGGTTATGGCTATATTATTCCCAAGCATGTGATTAAATTTTAACAAGCCTACAGGTTTTACATGTCATGATTTGAATCACCTGGTGTTTTCACAGTTTGAAGATGCGTATTTATTGCCAATAGACCAGAGTTTATATTTATATATTGGATCCTTTAGAAAGTGTACTCTTTGATCTTAGCTGAATTTTCTTTTTTGATAATAAATTATATTTTTGTAAGTCTATATTTTACCCAGATAGAGCCTGGCATGTTTATCCCGCCATGAAAAGGATATTTTAAGTTACAAGGGCTCCAGCCTTTTTTGTCATCTTGAAACCTTTAACACAACTGCAACAGTATACTGTATTTTTTAGTAAGAATTCCTTCAGTTTTAGTGATTGGTCAGCGTTAGCGTCCGTCGTCCATCTGTCTCACTGTCTGTCTGTCTGCCCCTACCTTAGCCTAGCACATTTTGACACCATTCAACCTAGAAATAGTAACTGGATATTCTGGGAGGTCAATAATATCTCTTTGGAAACCTGAAATTTGGTCACTGTGACCTATATCCTCTCAGCTATGGGGCTTGCAAGTACCCCCAGAACCATTTAAAATTTGATACAAAACCTCCAGGATCTTGATAATTAATGCATGGATTGCCCTGAATTTTGCCTTGAATATAAACCATGAATAGGGTTGTCAGAAATCTGGTGGAGCCACCTGCAATTTTAGCTCAGCTGACTGAAGGTCATCTGAGCTATAGCGATCACTCTTTGTCCGTCCAGACATCTGTCAGGCCGTCCAGTCGTTGGGCCGTTAACAGCACAAATTGTAACCTCTGGACCTGGAATCTTCTAACTTGACATCCATTGAGATCCATGAAAAGTCTCCTTGGAAACCTGAAATTACCTTAAATTTCCACATATACGTCGACCCTGCGTATAAGTCGAGGTGGGATTTTGAAGAGAAAAATCGGGAGAAAATTTTTAAGAGCCCACTGAGTCTGGAAAGTCCCCGGCTCACAACAGATAAGTAAATGAAAACCAATGGAATGAGTCATTTAAAAGTCACACCCAAAAATAAACTTGCGTGCATAGTTGTCAGGCTAAAAGTACCCACTACCACTGCTTGTAGTGCAGGTAACATTCCCTTTCAGAGAAGGTCAAACCAACTGTACGCCGTGATCTATAGCTGAAAGTGAAACCCCCGGGAAGGCCCGGCGTGTGACGACCTAGATGACAATATTAACATGGGTTCACGGTCACTTCTTGTCGCTTTCAAATGAACAAAGACGTTTCCCAAGTGTTATGAATAAGTATCTACATAAGTATGATATAAGTAAGTATATATACGTAAGTCTATATAGTTACAGACATAATTCCATATTAGCTTTGAGAACCGACAATACTTTATACCAACGGCATAAAAGTAGTCATACATTTTCCCAGATGATGTCGCCACTGTTGCATGAAAATAAATGGGAAAATTGACAACCAAACGACAAGGAGACTTATTTCTGCTTATGAGAAAGGGGAGAAACTGAATGCACATTATTTTGTGTTTGTATTTTATATTCTGTACATAAAAATGAACAAGATTTGCTCAAAATGAACAAGATTTGCTCTTCAAGTGTTATAAATAGGAACATAACGTAAGACTAAATAACTTTCATTTTACACCTTTCAGAACAAGCGTTAATTTGTCACCGCTATAAAAAAAATAGTCAACTATATTCCCGTCAGGTGACGCCAGTGTTGCGTGAAGAAAACTGGAAAATAGAATCAACGATCAAGCTCAATTAAGTTTGCCGTTTCTGCTTATCTGACAGTGGATCAAATAAAATAATCTTCGTCAATGTTCAGAATTGATTACCTGTGAATGAAAACATGATATCCGTTCATAGTTTTGTATTTTAAATCCCAGTACTTAACAGACGGCAAATTTATCAGCTACTCGGTACAATCGCTGGCTGAATGGAATGAGGATCTGGTCTGACCTGTTGAGGACCACAGTTGTATGCGGGTCATGGCATTCGTCATGGCATATAATTCCAAGCTGACTCTCAGCATTTTAATTGTCGGTAGAAACAGTTATGAAACCATTGCGCCCTGAAGACCAATGACCTGTGTCAATGGGAAAATGGCTTTGAAGTTCACCCGAGTTGGCCCGCCTTTTGTCACCTGTTCATATTCACAAACAGTGGCCAGCGGTCATTTGCGTGTTTGCTCGCTTGTGCAAGCATCAAATGTTGTTGCTGAGCAATTCTTAAACAGACTTTGATGTCATATACACAGAGCTCGATGCCATTGATAAAACCCCGATTGATTACGCAATACTCGTGCCTCTAGCACCCATGCTCAATCGCCCATGAATGAAGCTCGTTAATTATAACCAGGCGTGGGGTCATGTGCTGGTTGTCAGCATCCAAGTTTATTGCATGAATTTTGATATACCGCATTACCCAATTAAAAGGACAGCGTAAATGGCCGAACTTGAAAAAAAATGGTATGGAAGTCTAATTCCACAGTATTTAATGACTGAAAGGGCCACATATGTTCCTGGCATCCCCGGAAACGAACATCTGATGAGCGATTAGGCAAGTCCTATCTGCGTGAGCTGGACATTCAGATCGGCAGTTTGACGAAGTCTGAGTAAAATTTGGACTGTCAGGCTTATACCCGCACATAAGGCGACCCCCCATTCCTGGATTATTTTTTTAAGGAGCAAATTTCTCGACGTATATGCGGAAATTTACGGTAAGTCTCTGTTACCCATATTCATCAAGCTATGGGTCTCGTAAGCACCCCCCCCCCCAGGATATAATCAAAAATTTGATCCAAAAGCTCAAGTATCTGAATAACTACTGCATTGATCACCATGATTCTTTGCATAGATATTGATCATGGAGTGTTCCATCAGTTCCTGTAACCTGGTGGTGCCACCTGTATTTTTTCCAATTTTTATGAATTTTTTTCTCTAATTTTGAGACCTTCAAAGAAGCTGTCATCTGTTAACGGGGCACAAATCGTAACCATTGGATCTGGAATCTTCTTACTAGACATCCAGGGAGGTCCATAAGAAATCTCATAAGATACCTGAAATGAGGTCTCTGTTACCCATAACCTCTGAGCTGTTGGGCTCCAAAGTACCCCCCAGAATAATGGAAAATTTGATACTAAAGCTCAAGTATCTGAACAACTAATGCATTGATTCTCATGATTCTTTGTATAGATATTGATCATGGAATGTTTCATCAGTTTCTACAGTCTGGTGGTGCCACCTGTATTTTTGTTTTTTATTTTTACAATTTTTTTCTCTGTTTTTGAGACTTTTAAAGATCTAATCATCTGTTAATAGGGGCACAAATTGTAACCATTAGACCTTGAATCTTCTAACATGACATCCCAGGGGGTCCATAAAAAATCTCCGTGGAAATCTGAAATTAGGTTTCTGTGACCCATTTCCTCTGAGCTATAGGGCTCAGAAGTACCCCCCAGAATAACTAAAAATTTGATACAAAAGCTCAAGTATATGAACAACTAATGCATTGATCACCATGATTCTTTGCTTGGATATTGATCATGGAATGTTTTTGCAGAATAGTGGCACTACCTGCATTTTTTTCAAATTTTATGCATTTTTGCTAAATTTTTTTTTATACCTTCAAAGATGTGGTTGTCCGTTTACAGGGCACAAATCGTAACCATTGGACCCAGAATCTTCTATTTTGACATCCATGGAGGTCCATGAAAAATCTCCTTGGAATCCTGAAATTAGGTCCAGTTACCCATATCCTCCGAGCTAAGCTTCAGTTGAATAGGAATACTACCTACAAAATTTGGCATTCAGATGATTTTGTGAATGTCTTCTTAGTCAGCTGAGCGTCATAACCCATGGGTCACTTGTTAAATGTTTCCTTTCATATAACACAAAGGCCCATCACTTTTTTTTTTCCTCATTGCATCATTAAATGGTTTCAAACCACAAATTTCATATATTACACAGTGCAGATGCAATGTATACCAATATGACTTGTTTCAACTTGCTAATCAAACTTAGCTTATGCTCATTTGAAAATGGAGTATTTAAAAACAATTTACTAAAGGTTTATTGCAATTAATAAATTAAATGTGTATTATTATTCTTCAGCTCATGTCTGTGATTCTGTAATTTACAGGGTTTTGTAAATTCCCAGTGGATATATTTACATGCATATTGCAGTCACTTAGTTGAAATACTGAAACTTTTACAGATACATGTGTGTGATAATGGGAGGCTGCTTTTTCTCTCATGAAGGCCATAAAAGTGCACAGTCAACACAGCCACTGGGATTTCATACAAATATTCTTAGAATCAATTTCAGTGCTTTGACCCACATGTCCCTTGTTTTAATTTATATATTTTTCAGTTTTTGCCCTGTAAAGTAGAATAAACAAACTTATTTTCCAGTGAGTACATTCTTTGAGAATTACCTGATTTGATCAGCTTTCCTGATCTGTCTGATGCTCATACCTGAACGTTGAATATCTACAAAAACACTGGACAAAATACGTTAGCATATCTTATTATAGTAATGGGTGTCTTAGGTTTGAAAATTAATAGCTCTTAAACCAGGCATATTAATACGGTTAGGGCTATGGTAATTTGTATATGAACACTTCAGTGATTAGAAAAACACCTGTATAATATGGACACCTCTCTATAATGGCCAAAAATCCAAATCCTGACAGTGTCCGTATTAAGGAGATTACGGTTGGTACAGGGCAGTGTTCATGTAAAGTATATTTTCACATTTCACATTGGCAGTGAGCACTTGCTACAGGAAGCAGGGCTTGGTTATAACACAAATGACCTCACCATGTACTTTACATGACTTTAATAGCATATTCATTTAATAAATAACCATGAGCATAACTGTTCCATACAGCCAATCAGGTCGCCGATATTACAGTAAACTTGGAGTCACCTTCCACTAATAAAATTTGTGTAATTTTTTCGAGAGCTCTCCCAAACAGAACACGTGTAGTCTGTACCAGTACCCATGTCGACATGTTATCTGGGATATACTATATTTGAAGTGAAGACATTTTGGGCAGCATCTGATGATTCTTATCACTAGCAGACCACATCTTTCTTGATGTTAAGTGAAATTCTCAATAAAAGAGTAGATGTTTTCAGACAAACATGTTAATTAGCTAAAAATATAACAGGAGACATTGTTATTTATGTTAATTAATGTGAAGTGGCACAAGTTGATGTAAAGTCTGCAAATGTGAACCATTCCTGGTGGGTTTAGTTAATGAAGGAGTGTGCAGGTTTAAACAGGAGGAGGGTAAAACTATTCAACAGCGTTCATCCTTCATCGTCTGGAAGTTTACATTTATTCACATGCTAAGCCTGACAGTCTATAAATCACTTGGATAGCACTCACAGCGGCAGTCAGTGCTCCTGCCAGAAAAGAAGTTGATTTATCTACGAGCTAATTAATATTTTATGCCCTTGTGTTGAATGATTGATGCATTTTCAGGATCATGTGAAACAGAGTTGTTTTTGCTTCATTAATTTATGACTGCAATGTTAGCAATAGATTAATATTTTGTTGTTGTCCTCAGCATAACATTCCCCTACAGTGCTCTCCTGTGACTATATATTTCCTAATTATTAGCGTTATGATTACAAACGCATGATTAAATGCCCATAGAAAGGGAAATTATAAACCGTGCTCATCATGTTAATGGTGGGTTAATATCAATGCAGCAAATAAGATAATGATGTGCATCGCTATGTCAAAACAATACACTAATTATAATCTACCAAGTCATTCATAACTATGAGGCAAATGGCAGATTAATGTTCATCCAATTAATTACAGTTCATGAAATTGACAGCTATACAGGACTTGGCTTTTAAGGCCTAGCATGGCTTGATGTAGCATCATATTTGTCTATCAAGACATGACTATCAGTAGAGACAGGTGTCATGTATCTGTCTCAGTCAGGGTGTAGATAACAGCAGAGACAGGTGTCATGTATCTGTCTCAGTCAGAGTGTAGATAACAGCAGAGACAGGTGTCATGTATCTGTCTCAGTCTGGACATTGATATCAATAGTAACAGGTGTCATGTATCTGTCTCAGTCAGGGCATTGGTAACGGTAGAGACAGGTGTCTTGTATCTGTCTCATACAGGGCTTGGATATCAGTAGAGACAGGTGTCATGTATCTGTCTCAGACAGGGTGTAGATATCCGTAGAGACAGGTGACATGTATCTGTCTCATACAGGGCATGGATATCAGTAGAGACAGGTGTCATGTATCTGTCTCATACAGGGCATGGATATCAGTAGAGACAGGTGACATGTATCTGTCTCATACAGGGCATGGATATCAGTAGAGACAGTTGTAATGTATCTGTCTCATACAGGGCATGGATATCAGTAGAGACAGGTGTCATGTATCTGTCTCATACAGGGCATGGATATCAGTAGAGACAGGTGTCATGTATCTGTCTCATACAGGGCATGGATATCAGTAGAGACAGGTGTCATGTATCTGTCTCATACAGGGCATGGATATCAGTAGAGACAGGTGACATGTATCTGTCTCATACAGGGCATGGATATCAGTAGAGGCAGGTGACATGTATCTGTCTCAGTCAGGGCATGGATATCAGTAGAGGCAGGTGTCATGTATCTGTCTCAGTCAGGGCATTGATATCAGTAGAGACAGGTGTCATGTATCTGTCTCAGTCAGGGCATGGATAACAGTAGAGACAGGTGTCATGTATCTGTTTCATACAGGGCATGGATATCAGTAGAGACAGGTGACATGTGTCTGTCTCATACAGGGCATGGATATCAGTAGAGACAGGTGACATGTATCTGTCTCATACAGGGCATGGATATCAGTAGAGACAGGTGACATGTTTCTTACTCATACAGGGCATGGATATCAGTAGAGACAGGTGACATGTATCTGTCTCATACAGGGCATGGATATCAGTAGAGACAGGTGACATGTATCTGTCTCATACAGGGCATGGATATCAGTAGAGACAGGTGTCATGTATCTGTCTCATACAGGGCATGGATATCAGTAGAGACAGGTGTCATGTATCTGTCTCATACAGGGCATGGATATCAGTAGAGACAGGTGTCATGTATCTGTCTCATACAGGGCATGGATATCAGTAGAGACAGGTGTCATGTATCTGTCTCATACAGGGCATGGATATCAGTAGAGACAGGTGTCATGTATCTGTCTCATACAGGGCATGGATATCAGTAGAGACAGGTGTCATGTATCTGTCTCATACAGGGCATGGATATCAGTAGAGACAGGTGTCATGTATCTGTCTCATACAGGGCATGGATATCAGTAGAGACAGGTGACATGTATCTGTCTCATACAGGGCATGGATATCAGTAGAGACAGGTGACATGTATCTGTCTCATACAGGGCATGGATATCAGTAGAGACAGGTGACATGTATCTGTCTCATACAGGGCATGGATATCAGTAGAGACAGGTGACATGTATCTGTCTCATACAGGGCATGGATATCAGTAGAGACAGGTGTCATGTATCGGTCTCATACAGGGCATGGATATCAGTAGAGACAGGTGTCATGTATCTGTCTCATACAGGGCATGGATATCAGTAGAGACAGGTGTCATGTATCTGTCTCATACAGGGCATGGATATCAGTAGAGACAGGTGACATGTATCTGTCTCATACAGGGCATGGATATCAGTAGAGACAGGTGACATGTATCTGTCTCATACAGGGCATGGATATCAGTAGAGACAGGTGACATGTATCTGTCTCATACAGGGCATGGATATCAGTAGAGACAGGTGACATGTATCTGTCTCATACAGGGCATGGATATCAGTAGAGGCAGGTGACATGTATCTGTCTCAGTCAGGGCATGGATATCAGTAGAGGCAGGTGTCATGTATCTGTCTCAGTCAGGGCATTGATATCAGTAGAGACAGGTGTCATGTATCTGTCTCAGTCAGGGCATTGATAACAGTAGAGACAGGTGTCATGTATCTGTTTCATACAGGGCATGGATATCAGTAGAGACAGGTGTCATGTATCTGTTTCATACAGGGCATGGATATCAGTAGAGACAGGTGTCATGTATCTGTCTCAGTCAGGGTGTAGATATCAGTAGAGAAAGGTGTCATGTATCTGTCTCATCTAGGGCATTGATATCAGCAGAGGCAGGTGACATGTATCTGTCTCAGTCAGGGTGTAGATATCAGTAGAGACAGGTGTCATGTATCTGTCTTAGCCAGGGCATGGATATCAGCAGAGACAGGTGTCATGTGCCTGACTGAGCCAGAGTGTCCATATCAGTAGATACAGGTTTCTTGGTCATGGATATCAGAAGAGATGGGTTAGCACTAAAGATGCAATTGATGAAGATTAATGCTAGCCAGATCAGTTATTGTACAGCATGCCTGCTGTTTTTCTGTTTTCTTCCCTTATTCCCTCACCTGAATGCTTTAAATTAAGTTTAACAACAAAGTAAGTTGGCTAAATCTTCATTTTTGCTTTAGAGGAACATTCACGAAGTATTTACTCTAAAGTCAGAATGAGTTACTCTAATTACTACCCTCTGTTAAAAAGAGTAAATGTCTTTAACTTTTGCTGAATTCCTAAACAACTATCCCCCACAACAACAAAAAACTACATTAAAACACTGTAATAACACTTAGGGTATCTATAGATAATGCAGTTTCCAGGTGTATTTCCTTGTTACTGAGCCATTGAGGTGGGGAGCTTATCTGGTTTAGGTTTGCACTTTTTCCTTTTTGCTCATTAACAGAGCGTTTGGAGAGGGTTGTCTGGTAAGTGGTGTTGGACTTCCTGAATCAGAAGATAACAGTCACTCAGATCAACAGGATAATTGAAAAAGAAAGCATCCAGTTACTATCTATTTTAGCAGCTGGCTGCACTGCTCCTGTGGATTACAGGAGAATACAGGGTCTGTAGCATGGAAACTGTTGATCACACTTCACAGTGATATAAACCAGTAGTAGATCCAATAGATATTAAAAGGGTGGGGCAGGATAAGAGTGACCTCGGTGACAGATCAGAGTGGGAATTTTAGTTGGGATGTCTTACTTGCATGCACACCAGGGGTGTCTCACTCAGAATGCAGGATAATTGTATCCCCAGACAAAGTCGGGATACTATGGTTTCACCACGGTCCCGCCGCCGCCGCAGAAATACCTTGTTAGCGGGATAACTCTAAAAATATTTCACTGATCTTTTTCAAACTTTACATTTGTATAGATATAGGTAAGGGGACGAAGCCTATTTAAAATGGGGTCATGACCTGTGCTAGGAGAGTGACCTTGACCTTGAATATGTCCATTTTTGCTGAAAATAACACAAATTCTTAAATATCTCAAGTAAGCTTGCATGGACTGGTCCAAAAATCAAGGTGGCCGAAGATCTTGGATGGCCTTGTGATATACCGGAAACTGGTGGCGCCACCTATTATCCTTTTCTTGTTTTTATGCCTTTTAATACCCCCATAATTGCCACTTGACAGTACTGTAAGCATTATAAGTCAAAAACTAATGGACAGATTTCTTTCATATTATGCACATGTAGAGAGTTGGGTTATGGGATGAGGTCTATTTACATTTGGGTCATGACCTTTACCATGAGAGTGGCCTTGACCTTTAATGTGTCCATATTTGGTGAAAATCACACACCTCTTGTGATATCTCCAGTGTTGATAGCCATATGGATTTCAAACGTGACTTATGTATGGCCCACCACTAAAGTAAGAACCCTATAGGCTCTAGGGTCATGAGGTCAAAGGTCAAGGTCACTGGACTCGCATCTTAAAAGAAACTGTGGATGCATTTTAAGCCAGGTCTTCCATCTTGAATATATAGCTCACTTGCCAATAGTGGATGATCCATATCAATTTTGGGGTCACAAGGTCAAAGGTCAAGGCCACAGGAGCCATCTGTCAAAAAATTAGTATCTGGATGATAATTCCTGCTTTTATTGATGTATAGATTTCAAACTTGACTTATATATGTCCCATTGAAGAAGCAAGACCCCAGTTAATTTTGGGGTCAGAGGTCAAGGTCACAGGACCAACATCTTTAAAAAAGATTGTGGATTGATAGATGGAAGAAACAATAATTGCTGCCAGGTGTCAGTATATGCTGCTAAAAATGCGGGCCTATTCTAAAAGGGGGGGCTGTACTATGTCTGGGGATACTCTGGCACCTGCGGTGCCAAAAAATGTCTAGTTTAATTTGTAAAAATATAAAAATAATGGATTTTAGTATCTTTATTATATATTGACAGATGATTATTATATTCAGGAAAATGCCACCTCTGCCCTAGGTTGAGCTGGTATATCTTTCTCAGTGGTCTAGTGAAGCCACCACATATATAATAATACAAGGATCAGCCACTGTTATCTAAAGATTGTGCATTCCAGTAAAATCTGTACCCTGGGCAAGGTCATACATATTAATGGATGGATATGGTCATAAACACCATATTTCTCTTACTGCAGCACATTTTTCCATTATTTTGAGAATAATCATCAATCCACATTGTTGAAAACTGTCATTTGGACATTGAAGGCAGAGTTTTAACATGATATAAATTTCAGTAATATGATTTCTGTAGATTTCTCTTATTTCAGTTAAAATTTTTTATTGAAATTTACAAAACAGTTTGTATTTTAAAAGAATATTTATTTTTACATAAAAATTTCAAGTATAATGTTGATTTACCTTAAGTATACAAAACTTGGGTTCTCCAGTCCAGCTAATATTCCATAACAAATGAAGAAATGTTTTTAAATCTCTACTTTTAATTATTAAGAGAACAGATATTAAGCATGCAGAGGATGTTTCAATAGGCATTGTGAAAGGTTCCTTATTTGAATATTTAAATTCATCTTGTGCATCTCTTCTTTACTAGAAAAGCTTGAAAACACAGAGGACATTGACATATTTCTCATTGATTTTGTGGATGGTATATACATGATTCCCTCAAATTCCTGGAAAGCCCTTTTTTGTTTCTCAGACATCCTCCAATTATCATTGTTCTTTAGAGCTCTTGGATACCTGGCAGTTTCCAGGAAATCTTTGGTAAACCATGACATTGTTGAGAGAGCAGGCATTCTTTGCAGGCTGAATTTATTTTGAACAACTAACAAAGCCCAAATAGCAAGAGAACTTTTTAGACTCAGCCAGGTGGGAATTGTAATTAAAACAACTTTTTCTGTACAGTCAGCCTGCAGGGACACATGGATAATGGAGATAATATTTCCAAGAACAATTTTGACATTTATTCAAAAACTTGTGTGGTCCAGCTGCATGGACCCTGAGTTATTTGTATCTTTGTTGAAGGTCACTCCTCATGTTTGACCATCCAGCTCCTCAGGTCACATGAAAGGTGCATTAGCCAAGGAGTGATGGCAACATGTGGGAGGGATCAGGGGTGCATGTTTGGGGGACTGGGGCATCTTGTTTGCCCTGCCTGCCTGTTAATACATTAGAGATCGTAGACAGCATGTCAGGAACTACTAATAGGCCATATATCACCTGTAGCTAATAACCCCTTGCAGTTACTCCTCTACCCTACCAAACGTTAAGGTTGTCTTTCCCAGAACAAATGGTGCTTCAATATCATGACCACCAACTTCATGTTCATTAACATCACATGAGAATGTATTTAAAATCCCAGGCCTGGGGCTGTATGTATAGAGATGTTTTTCTCACAAATAGTGATGTAGCCAAGTTAATTGAAATATGTGGTATTTTCCATTACTTGTTTATTATTCTTGCTGTTGCCAATTGTACTTACGATAGCTACTATCTACAAGGGATCATTTAATTACTTATTCATATATTATGAATACACTTTAGTATACACTTGATAACTGATAAAAAACATATTTCTTTTTTTTTTACTTAGTGCGAATTAATGGACATCTAAGGCAGTTTTTCTCTTCCTGCATGATCGCATGATTAATAAGAATTGCAAGTGCTATATCAGTTTCAGTAAATGATAAAAACATGTTTCCCAACAATTTGGTATAACAAATGTGTATCTTTTAATACTTCAGATCATGGAATTTTACTTTTTTCAAGAACAGCTTAGCCTTTCAGTCAGCTTTTATCAGCTGACAACCAACTGAGCTCAGTGAGCAGGTATATAAATTTGATAACCAGATGAGGTCTATGATCAGCCTTTATCAGCTGACAACCAGCTTACCTCAGTGATCAAGCTTTATCAACTGATAACCAGATCAGTCACTCATCAGCATTTATCAACACAGAATAAACATTTCTCAGTGATTTATTTCCTTTTCCCACAATCTGTTTAGTCAGAATTTGTTCATACCAATTGGGGCTAAAATAATCTTATATTTACACAAGATTGCACTCAAGAGAATACCGCCAACTTGTAGCTACTGCTGTGGTAACTCCTGCAGTGAGCTAGGGCAGCCTTATGGTATTCATGAGTTAAAGTTGAAATATGATGCATAAGTTTACTGTAGAACAGTTTTAGTTTAGGAAAGACATACCACTGGCCAAACATGATAGACAGGGGAGTTATGGATTTTAAACAGCACTGGCTGGTAACATGAACGGCATACTGACCACCAAGGTTACATGATTGTTATTCAGTGTCAATTCAATAGAGTTCATGATCAACCTTCACTCTGACCTAACATGTTATTGATGAGGCTCAAATTCAGTTTCTATTGATCAGTCAGACCTTACATGGAATATAAAGCACATTTTCAGCCCAGCTGACTTTTACTGAGCTATATTCTCTCCCCTTCATCTGTCATAATTCTGATTGTTAGACTGCCAGTCTCCCAGTACACAATAATCCAGACGTGGAAGATACAGGAGGTAGCCAAGGTAGTTAAGGTGTCAGGAGATTGGCACTAGAAGTCCTTGTTCATATCATACATCGGCAGAATGTAGCATGCTGATTGTGTGTTGAGAGATTTCATGAGTACCAGCATGCCAACATGCATGATGTTGTAAGTGGAGCTCCCAAATGCCATGCAGAACCTGCAAAAATTGCTTCATGTATCAATTCATTTTGCTGGATGCGTATTCTGCATGCTGGATCTGCACATGTATATGGAATCACTTTGTCAGAATCTTAATAAGTCTTTTTAAATTTTTATCCCTTTTCCACAGGATTCCAAATTAAGTGCATATGGAATCTTAGCTTATGCCTGCAAGACAGGAAGGGGTAGTATGGAGCCAAGTGGTTAAGGTGTTAGCTCCTGGAGTGGAAGGTGCCTGGTTTGAACCTCACCAGTGCCTTAGAGACAAATTGAGGAAATTCAATTGAAGCGCAGATATTCACTCTAATATTTTAATGACAGGTTATGAGTTTCCTGGATAACCATGAAATCTGACATCCAGAAGGCTTAATAATAACATACCACTCTTATAAAAGCATGAGATTAGAAAATCCCAGGTGGTCAAGTTTGGGTAAATCTGCATATGCTAACCCAGAGAGTTATATTTTCCTGTTACATTGAACTAAAATCCCCTAACTGGACAACTTTTGTTTTAAGGAAATATGATTTAATACATAATGTATGCATAAGCCCTATACACATTATAAATACATAATATTTGGCCAAGTACTGGTATAAGAAGTGTTTGTATAATTCAGGTGTTTATGTCACAAGTAAATATTAACTTAATTTTTTTCTTTACTAAATATACTTTTGTCATATCTGTCATGTCAAATTGTGTGAGATTTTTTAACCCTTGTGTGAGAACAGGGAATAATTATTAGAGTCTCATGCTGAATGCAAAAAAATTGAAATCTCTAAAGAGTTTCTTAACATGACTACTTAGAGGTTATGACTCCTGGATCATTACAGCCCCATGCACAGAAAATATTATATCTGGGAGGCTTAAAATAACATTATTTTTTATAATAGTTATGTTCTTCGTCCTTCAACATTTCACCTGCATTCCATGGAGCTGTCCATGAAAAGTCTGGACACTCTGTACACCACATTATAATTCCATCTGTTTTAAAGGTGATTGTGTGGAGTGTGGTGGCGTAATGGATAGGGGGCTTGACTTGTGACCACAAGGTTGTTGGTTCTGACTGCTCTCTTTGCTAAGGCTCCTAGGCAAAGTCTTTACCGCTGTCACAACCCTGGAATGAATGGGCACTGGTCATGGGAGGAGGGAATATGTAGAACGAACAACCTTCTAGCGCCTGATATGGCAGCTTGGGTTGTATGTTCCCCAGGGAGCCGAGAAAAGCTACAAGAATGGAAAGGCCCGAAAGACCAGGAAGGCAAAGTGTAAAGTCGGATGAGACTGACATCGTCGGTGATATCAGACTATAAACCCCAACCTTTACCTGTATTATTCTGATATTTAAACGTCTATTAACTAAAGATAATCTTTTGAACCTTTATAAAAATAGGCCAGAAAACACCTGATCCCACCACACACAGTCTGTTTATTTTGTTTATATCCATGTGTTAATGACATGTGGGAGGCCCAGCAAATTAATCCAAACATATTCAACAAATGGTGCTTAGCATCTTGCACATTTCAGCTTCAACATATACAACCAACAACCTTATGATACATGACTTTTCTGATTATTAACTATATTTTCTATGTTTCCTATGAAGAAATTGTCTTTTATATTTTCCTGTACTTTCCAGCATTTAGACCATAATTTCCTATATCTACAAAATCATGTTTCCTATATTGTTTTTACTGAGTAATTACCTCGAATTATCTTAAAGTTAAGCAGCTCTTTTGCAGAATAGTACATTTAGGTGCTGTAGTGGCACAAGCAAAGCCATCTAGATCAATTTATCAGACCTTTTAAAAGAAACTATTGGAGGGTAGATGGTCATGTTAGTTTACTGTGTAATCAACAATTGTCCAGTGAAAAATCCAAATATTATTGGCTGAAAATTCCTATAAATGCCTATATTTTTGTCTTAGGTCCTCCGATAAAATTGTTATATTTCTTCATTAGCCTGATGGGAGTCCTGTAATCAAATAATTATATTTGTGATGCAGGTTTGTGAAAGAGGGCTAGAAACCACTTAATTTTTGTGTATGACCTATTGTTTCCTACTCCTGTAGTAGATTGGTGTAATGCCCTGCCCTGTGATGTGACTTGTTATATATATATATAAACAGACAGCCAGGTGAAGTGTTGCAGGTTTCATGTGACAGGTTTACATGATGTGAGGAGGAAGTGTTTGTGATGGCTGACCGTGCTGTGACACGATATGTTGACACGCTGCCATATACAAAGAACTTCCAGGATACACGACTGCTGTGGCTGCTGCTGATAAGAGAGAGTTTCAAGTGGCTGCGAGCCCCAGATAACTGTATAAAAGAGATCTTAGGAAATTGTGATTTATTAAGGCAAGCTCTGTGACATTATTAAAAAAAATAACATCCATCAAACTGGTACGCTTCTCTGTGACCGAACTAAGGGACCAGCAATTATCGGCTCTCCCAGGGTGGTTATTCATTACAACCAATCATGATCAGTATTCATTAATACAGAAAAAAAACACACAGGGCTTCATTTATATTTGTTCATCGTGAAACATTAAGGAGTCTTTTTATAAGAATGGTCAGCAACTCATTCAGAGAATATTTTAAAATATTCATGTTGTAATTAATTAAGTTTCAAATATGCAAAATACATTGCTTCCCCTGTGTTTAATGGTTGGTACTCCTTCATAAAGAATTCAGTTTAATGAATTTATGGTGATAGTGTGATTACTGTCTTTTAAACCATCACTTGTTCTTATAAGTGTCCACTCTGTTTAAAGTGTAAAAGGATGTTTGCCCATTAATGTTCAATGCATAAAGCGCAAAGATTGGCTATTATAATACATGTACTTGGCATTTCTGTATTATTGAAACCTATCTATTACAGACACCTGAGACTTTGTGCTAGATCTCCAATATGGCTGAATTTCAAAACTGAGCTTTCATCACAATAATAGTTAGAGGTGGCAAATTTGCTCCTGAAGTTCATTTTTACCTTGACCCAGTTCTTATGTTTGCGTCCTAGATGACATATTCTCTATTATCTCTAATATGAAGGGTTGATGGGGAGGTTTCATTTTGGGATCTTTAATGATTCAGACCCGTAGTTGGGAGGTTTCACTCTGTATATTCATGCAACTCTCAGTCCAGTCTCCTGGATAGGGTCATTAAACATGTCATAACAGGCCTTCCTTTGGCCTGGGTAAGATGGAATTCAGTTTGTAAAGGACCTCACTATTGCTCTGTACATTAAGCAACTGTTCCCACAGTGATTAAAGGTGCCCATTCACCTACCTTTTGAAAAAGAATTTGTGTGATTTCTGGATTCCTCTGTCTATTTATTAATGATCACAGGGTAATTTTGGTTGTGAAAAATTCTGATAATGCCTTTGTGAAGAATGTATGAACTTGTTTATCAACAACATGTTGTAAACACAGCAGTACTGACAAACAGGGAAAAACATGTAACCCAAGGTGAAAGGTTACATATATGCGGAGGTAGAAAGGTCAGTTGTTACTAAAAGCAATTTGCAAAGTTCTCGCATTCCTGACTTGCTGCCAGATGCCTTTGTTCAATTTGTTTGGATTATTTTTGCAGGCCCTCTGTATTATAAACACGATATAAAAGAAACAAGTAGCCTGTGTGCAGTGAGTTCCAGGTTTTCTGGCCTATTTTTATAAAAGGTCCAAGGGACTACCTTTAGTTTATAATGCTCAGATAGGTGATTGGGCCCCTTTAATGTTTGTCACACACTTAGATTCCATGTCTGACCACATAGGTTTCAGATAATCTACAAAATGACACCAAACATATAATGCATGGATACATAACCTTACAGATACACAGAAGAAAAACAGATTTCTTTCACTGTATTTGTAATGATCATGTCTAACCATAGCTCATCTGACAGCAGGTCATTTAAAATATAAGGCTTATTATGTGATATAATTTGCTTTACTTAAAAAAAACTATACGCTGTGGATTCAAGCTTATTAGTGAGACTTTAAAATTTTGGTAATTAAATACAAAACATTATTAACTTTACATAATTTTAGGCTAACAGACATACATTTATAGATATATGAATTCTTCATTAACTCTGTCCGAAGGTACTTTAATACTACATGGTAACACTTCATAAAAAATGAATTATCATGCAATGTATAATTATTATTTAGGGTATTGCAGACTACTGATCAGAAAATGATCAGAATTTTATTAACTATTTATCTGAATCCACAGGTTTTCCAGAATTATTAGATGCCTTGCGTATTCCTGTAGATTCACAACATGGGTGTGATGATGTCACATGTTCAGGAAATTACTTTAGTCTGTGAACATTATGGTCTCCAGCATTATGTCAATGGACATTATGGTCTCCAGCATTATGTCAATGGACATTATGGTCTCCAGCATTATGTCAATGGACATTATGGTCTCCAGCATTATGTCAATGGACATTATGGTCTCCAGCATTATGTCAATGGACAGTATGGTCTTTAGTATTATATCAATGGACATTATGGTCTCCAGCATTATGTCAATGGACATTATGGTCTCCAGCATTATGTCAATGGACATTATGGTCTCCAGCATTATGTCAGTGGACATTATGGTCTTCAGCATTATGTCAGTGGACAGTATGGTCTTTAGTATTATATCAATGGACATTATGGTCTCCAGCATTATGTCAATGGACATTATGGTCTCCAGCATTATGTCAATGGACATTATTGTCTCCAGCATTATGTCAATGGACATTATGGTCTCCAGCATTATGTCAATGGACATTATGGTCTCCAGCATTATGTCAATGGACATTATGGTCTCCAGCATTATGTCAATGGACAGTATGGTCTTTAGTATTATATCAATGGACATTATGGTCTCCAGCATTATGTCAATGGACATTATGGTCTCCAGCATTATGTCAATGGACATTATGGTCTCCAGCATTATGTCAGTGGACATTATGGTCTTCAGCATTATGTCAGTGGACAGTATGGTCTTTAGTATTATATCAATGGACATTATGGTCTTCAGCATTAAATCAGTGGACATTATGGTCTTCAGCATTACATCAGTGGAGATTATGGTCTCCAGCATTATGTCAATGGACATTATGGTCTTCAGCATTATGTCAGTGGACAGTATGGTCTTTAGTATTATATCAATGGACATTATGGTCTTCAGCATTAAATCAGTGGACATTATGGTCTTCAGCATTACATCAGTGGAGATTATGGTCTTCAGCATTATGTCAGTGGACATTATGGTCTTCAGCATTATGTCATTGGACGTTATGGTCTTCAGCATTATGTCAGTGGACATTATGGTCTTCAGCATTATATCAGTGGACATTATGGTCTTCAGCTTTATATCAGTGGACATTATGGTCTTCAGCATTATGTCAATGGACATTATGGTCTTTAGTATTATTCAGTGGACTTTATGGTCTTCAGCATTATGTCAGTGGTCTTTAGCATTATGTCAGTGGACTTTATGGTCTTCAGCATTATGTCAATGGACATTATGGTCTTCAGCATTATGTCAGTGGACATTATGGTCTTCAGCATTATATCAGTGGACATTATGGTCTTCAGCATTATGTCAGTGGTCTTCAGCATTATGTCATTGGACATTATGGTCTTCAGCATTACATCAGTGGACATTATGGTCTTCAGCTTTATGTCAATGGACATTATGGTCTTTAGCATTATGTCAATGGACATTATGGTCTTCAGTATTATTCAGTGGACTTTATGGTCTTCAGCATTATGTCAGTGGTCTTTAGCATTATGTCACAGTACTTGGTCTTCAGCATTATGTCAATGGACATTATGGTCTTCAGCATTATGTCAGTGAACATTACGGTCTCCAGCATTATGTCAGTGAACATTATGGTCTTCAGCATTATATCAGTGGACATTATGGTCTCCAGCATTATATCAGTGGACATTATGGTCTCCAGCATTATGTCAGTGAACATTATAGTCTTCAGCATTAAATCAGTGGGTGCTTTGTCAACATATCTTAGTATATATTTATAATCACCAGAATTGGCTGTAACCACTTTAACTTGATCTTCTCTGTGTTCTGTTACAGATTGAGGAAGAACAGCTTTACCATGTTAAGGGCAGGGTGGCCATTATCAAGATTAACACAAGATCCCCCATCCGGAACGAAGAGCTTTACCGGTCAGCGTTTATGAAGGCGGGGTTTACTGTGGTGGACCTCCAGCTGCAGGCAGACAGGGACCAGCTGCAGCCGCTGTTATCAGACACTGCACCAGCAGTCAATGGAACCGAGTGGACCGTGCTGCTTTGTTTAATGAAAAACAGGGTAGATTCAGATGAGGGGTGTCTCCAGCTGCAGGAGTATCAGATGTTACTTCCTCATCAGCGAGTAAGATACATTGTAATAAAGCCCTAAGTAAAACTTTAAACAAATATTCAGGTAAAATCATGTTTGGTTCTGTGAAGAACTTTTTTCTGTATAAAAATCACTGCTGGAGGGCAGTTTTTTATACATTAACATGATAAATTTTAATAGAAATTACATATGACCAAGGGACAACATGATAATAACAGACTTGTTTTGCAAAATAGGTAAAAGCACATCTAAACAAAATTAAATTTTATTATTCTATTTTCTTGAAAGTAATTCTGAGTGGCCAGCTCAAAATTGGCAAATATCTACTTTTCCTGTAAAATTTTCTGAAAGTAAAACTAAAATAAGAAAAAGAAAGTTTTCATTGGTCACTTCTCCCCTTTGAATGTGCCACAACCACCACATATATGCTGCCACCTATCAGCAGCTTACCTAACTAATTCTCACCTGTGATGTTGATGCTTATGAACATTGCACTGACAATTATAGAGCCACTTATCTGCAAATCTTTGTCTCAACCTTCATTGGAGTGTCCCCCTGAGTGTTCATATATTTGTATATGTAAATTCTTTATATATATGAATTTCTGCTTGTGTACTTAGTTGAAGTTACATTATTAAATATTGCTTTTTATTTCAGGTTAACTACATTCCAGGTTTCAGCAGTTTATTAGATAATAAGAAACGTTTATGTGAAACAATGACAACAGTCAGATACATTCCAGGTATGTGTGATATTAAGATTCATGAAACTAACTCTAAATTTCATCTAAATATTACAGTAATACTTGCGTTTACAAACATTTTCCACAGTTAAATGATTTATTCTTAAAACAAAAATTAGGGAAAATTCAACTTTTGACAGCCTTTGAAAGTACATTTTTGTGATCATAGCAAACTGTATTCAGCAGTAATTCTTAGTGTTATAATTCCTCCATATAATTCTGTTTGTTTAATTTTATGTTGCTCTGATATTTGTACAAATTAGATTATGATAATGAATGTGGGAAAGTACTGCAGGCTAAATACTAAAACCTGTAGTTGAAAATGTCTTGGTCTGTGTGCAGACATATATAAACTACGAGCTTACATTGATGAATATAAATTAAATTACAGCACATAAGTTACAGAAAATAACAAAATGCTTGTACATCTAAGTAGGTGACTATTTATCAGACTAAACTGCCCAGGTACATACAGGAGAAATAATGTTTTTGTGCTCAGGTTGACTGTGCAAGATTGTCCGTGACTGTTTTGCAGAATCTTTTTTTAGCTCAGCTGACTGAAAGTCATCTGAGCTATAGCGATCACTCTTTGTCCGTCGTCCGTCTGTCTGTCTGTCTGTCTGTCCGTTAACCAGGCACAAATCGTAACCGCTAGAACTGGAATATTCTTACTTGACATCCTGGGAGGTCCATGAAAAATCTCCTTGGAAACCAGAAATTAGGTCTCTGTTACCCATATCCTTTGAGCTATGGGGCCCCAAAGTACCCCCCAGAAAAGTCCAAAATTTCATACAAAAACTTCAATATCTCATTAACTACTTGACTGATGGTCATGATTTTTGGCATACATATTGATCTTGAGAGGTTCCATCAGTTCCTGAAGACTGGTGGCGCCACCTGTATTTTTTTATTTTTTACGAATTTTTTTCTCTATTTTTGAGACCTTTAAAAATGTGAACATCTGTTAACAAGGCACAAATCGTAATGACTGGACTTAGAATCTTCATTCTCAACACACTGAGAGACCTATGAAGAGTCTCCATGGAAACCAGAAATTTTGTCTCTGTTACCCATATCCTTCCAGCTATGGGGCCCCAAACTACCCCCCAGAAAAGTAAAAAATTTCAAACAAAAACTTCAATATCTCATTAAATACTTGACTGATGGTCATGATTTTTGTCATACATATTGATCATGAGATGTTCCATCACTTCCTGCAGACTGGTGGCGCCACCTGTATCGTTCAATTTTTTACGAATTTTTTTCTCTATTTTTGAGACCTTTCAAAATGTAAACATCTGTTAACAAGGCACAAATCGTAAAGACTGGACCTAGAATCTTCATTCTTGACACACTGAGAGACCTATGAAAAGTCTCCATGGAAACCAGAAATTAGGTCTCTGTTACCCATATTCTTCGAGCTATGGAGCCCCAAAGTACCCCCCAGAATAGTAAAAAATTTAATACAAAAACTTCAATATCTCATTAACTACTTGACTGAAGGTCATGATTTGTGGCATAACTATTGATCATGAGATGTGTCATCACTTCCTGCAGACTGGTGGTGCCACCTTTATTGTTCGATTTTTTCCTCTATTTTTGAGACCTTTAAGGATGCTGTCAGCTGTAAGCATGGCACAAATCATAAAGACTGGACCTAGAATCTTCATTCTTGACACACTGAGAGGTCCATGAAAAATATCCTTGGAAACCAGAAATTAGGTCTCTGTTAAACATATCCTTCGAGCTATGGAGCTCCAAAGTACCCCCCCCCCCAAGTAGTCAAAAATTTCATACAAAAACTTCAATATCTCAATAACTACATCACTGATGGTCATGATTTTTGGCATACATATTGATTATGACATGTTCCATCAGTTCCTGCAGATTTGTGGCGCCACCTGTATTGTTTGATTTTTTACGATTTTTTCCTCTATTTTTGAGACCTTTAAGGATGCTGTCATCTGTTAAAATGGCACAAATCATAACGACTGGACCTAGAATCTTCATTCTCGACACACTGAGAGACCTATGAAAAGTCTCCATGGAAACCAAAATTAGGTCTCTGTTACCCATATTCTTTGAGCTATGGAGCCCTAAAGTACCCCCAGTAAAAGGAAAAAATTTCATACAAAAACTTCAATATCTCATTAACTACTTGAATGATGGTCATGATTTGTGGCATAACTATTGATCATGAGATGTGTCATCTGTTCCTGCTGACTGGTGGCGCCACCTGTATCGTTCGATTTTTTATGATTTTTTCCTCTATTTTTGAGACCTTTAAGGATGCTGTCATCTGTTAGCATGGCACAAATAGTAACGACTGGACCTAGAATCTTCATTCTCAACACACTAGAAGACCTATGAAAAGTCTCCATGGAAACCAGAAATTAGGTCTCTGTTACCCATATCCTTCGAGCTACGGGGCCCCAAAATACCCCCCCAGAGTAGTCAAAAATTTCATACAAAAACTTCAATATCTCAATAACTACATCACTGATGGTCATGATTTTTGGCATACATATTGATTATGAGATGTTCCATCAGTTCCTGCAGACTGGTGGCGCCACCTATGTTATCTATCAAGAGGGTACAAATTGCAACAACTGGACCTAGAAACTTCATTCTTGTCATGCAAGGAGGCCCATGAAGATTGCCTGTGGAAACTTGAAATTAGGTCTCTGTTACCCATATCCTTCAAGCTATAGGTCTCTGAAGTATCCCTCAGAATAATGGACAATTTGATACAAAAGCTGAAGTATCTGAACAACTAATACGGAGATCATCATGATTCTTTGCATGGATATTGACCATTAAGTGTTTTTAGCTCAGCTGACTGTAAGTCATCTGAAGAATCCCTCAGAATAATGGACAATTTGATACAAAAGCTCAAGTATCTAAACAACTATTGCAGTGATCACCATGATTCTTTGCATGGATATTGATCATGGAATGTGTCATCAGTTTCTGCAGTATGGTGGCGCCACCTGTATTTTTTTTATTTTTACGAATTTTTTTCTCTATTTTTGAGACCTCATAAGATGGGGTCATCTGTTAACATGGCACAAATCGTAACAACTGGACCTAGAATCTTCTCTCTTGACATGCTGAGAGGCCCATGAAAAGTTTCCTTAAAAACTTGAAATTAGGTCTCTGTTACCCATAACCTCTGAGCTATGGGGCTCCGAAGTACCCCCCAGAATAATTGAAAATTTGATACAAAAGTTCAAGTATCTGAACAATTATTATATTGATCACCATGATTCTTTGCAGGGATATTGATCATGAAATGTTTCATCAGTTTCTGCATTCTGGTGGCGCCACCTGTATTTTTTCAATTTTTAGCTCAGCTGACTGAAAGTCATCTGAGCTGTAGGGATCACCTTTTGTCCGTCGTCCATCCGGCCATCCAGGTGTCTGTCTGTTAACAGGGCACAAATTGTAACCGCTAGACCGGGAATCTTCTTACTTGAAATCCTGGGAGGTCTATGGAAATTCTCCTTTTAAACCTGAAATTAGGTCACTGTGACCTATATTCTTCGAGCTATGGGGTTCTGAAGTACCCCCCAGAATAATGCAAAATTTAATACAAGAGCTCAAGTATCTGAACAACTAATGCATTAATCACCATGATTCTTTGCATGGATATTGATCATGGAGTGTTTCATTAATTTCTGGAGATTGGTGGCGCCACCTGTATTTTTTTTATTTTTTACGATTTTTTTTCTCTACTTTTGTGATCTTTAAACATTTGGTCATCTGTAAACAGGGCACAAATCATAATGACTGGACCTAGAATCTTCTGTCCTCACCTCCAGGGAAGCCCATAAAAGGTCTACATGGAAACCCGAAATAAGGTCCCTGTTACCCATATCCTTCATGCTCTGGGGCTGCGAAGTACTCCCCAGAATAAAGATTTGGTCATCTGTTAACAGAGCACAAATTATAATGACTTGACCTAGAATCTCCTTTCTTGATATGCTGGGAGGCCCCTGAAAAGTCTCCTTGTGCACCTGAAATTACATCTCTGTTACCCATATCCTTCATCCTATGCGGCTTTGAAATACCCCCCCCGAATAAACATTTGGATTTGTTAACAGGGCACAAATCATAATAACTGGACCTAGAATTTTATTTTTTGACATGCTGGGAGACCCCTGAAAAGTCATCTTGTAAACCTTGAAAATAGGTGTCTGTTACCCATATCCTTCATGCTACAGAGCTCCATAGTACCCCAATGAATATTGGATGATTTTATACAAAAGGTCAAGTTTGGAAAAAGTATTTCATTCAAATTTGACATTCAGATGATAAAATTACTTTTGTCAATGTCTTCCTGGTCAGCTGAGCGTCATGACCCCTGGGTCACTTGTTTTTATAACAATTCAGTTTAGTAGCATATATAAACCTTCAACTTTGCTTGTTATTTCAGTTGGCATGTATCTATATTATAACTGATGGTGGTACCACTTACCTTTTGTCATGCAACTCCTCTATTACAACACTCATTACAATACCCATTTTTAGTCTTGAACAATGTAAAATATAATGCCAAGTGTGTCCTAAGGGGGGGGGGGCTTTTCCCTCATTCCCCACAAAGCCAGAGAAACTGGATAGTTTTTCATGAAGGGCTGTTATATAGCTATATCTGTCAGGAACTACTTGAACTACTCAAGAATGGGTAATATACTAGTTACTGTTGATCATATTTGTACATTCTGTCTTTGCAGTATTAAAACAAAGCAGCCTCTCTCCTGTGTGTTATAATCTTCCTTCCCAAGCTGAAGAGTTTCTGCAGTTTTCTGGAGCAGCGAGCAGACATACAAGATGGCTCTCAAAACCGGTTTTATCCAATTCCACCCAGCCACTGCAGGTCTTACAGCCCAGCATGAAGAGAGATGTAAACAAAGTAAAAGAGTAGGTAACAAATGTGTAATTATGCTTACATGTACTTGGATGTAGTCCAGGGCTTGAAATTTACAAGAGACATAAATTTGTAATTTATTGGAGTTCTGGCAAAGTTTGGTATCATCAGACCCCATTGGCCTGCAGTCATTTTTAGAAGGACTTAATGATTACTGCTTGAGTGCTGGTGCAAATGGCCTAGTTTTGTTTTAACAAAACAGACTACTTAAAGGAGTTATGCAAAAAAATGAACTTGCACAGTTTGTGTAGTACATTACAATATTTTCAAAGAAAATTACTGATAACTAAAGTTTCAATAAAAACATATGGGTGTGGTGAAATTCTTTGAGTATTAGTAATTTTGTTCTCCTCTGACTACCCCACTTATTTGTTGAGAAATTTTATGCCCTGTATTGTCTTATTTTTGTTCACAGTTATTAATACTCATGATTATATGTAAATGAACATTATTTATACAGTTAAGGTATTTTGATATACTAACTGTATGTCTTTCAGAATATGTGGAAATACTTGCTCTAACTTAATTGCATAGATTACAAAATATATTGAAATATCTTAGCTTTAACAAACTCTTTTAATTTGCTTTACATTTATAGGGACCTTGAGCCAACTGATGTTAACTGAGTAAAGCAGCAAGCTAAGAGGAGTAGAGCATGAGTATTGCAGTTTATAATGACCCAAGTTAAAAATTGTTTGCTGAGGAATCAGCATTTTACCATATCAGTATATGATTGAAATTTGCCCAAATCTGACACAACAATACTAGCATTAAATGTCTAGAAATGTGTAAATTTATATTTTATACATTTTATGACAGAGTACTGATGAAAGCAGGGGTCATCCAGGAGTACATAGATAACCCACTCCTGTTGTACGGCATGCCGTTCAGTGTCACATCATACGTCCTGGTCACATCAACAGTTCCGCTGAGGGCGTACATCTACCCAGAGGCCAGAGTCAGCTTCAGGCATAACTACCAGAGGGGCTTCAAAAAGGTATAACTGCTCAGTATTTATATTACCTGGTGTTTTATTTTTTTAGCTCATCTGGTGACATGGTGATTTGATGTCTGTCCACGAGTCCACAGTTCACAAAAAAATGAATCTTCTCCTTTATTGCTTGCTGGAAATCTTCGATTTCTGCAAGCAGGTTGGTCAGTCGCGGATGTCTGTTTGTCTGTTTGTTGCTTGCCGGAAATCTTCGATTTCTGCAAGCAGGTTGGTCAGTCGTGGATGTCTGTTTGTCTGTTTGTCTGTCTGTCTGTCTGTCTGTGTACTCTCTACAGGCCACAATTTTGCAGCAATTGCTTTTAAACTTACACAGATGGTAGACAAGGAAAAGTCCTGGAGGCCTATTGTTTTTGGGCAATATAGGTCAAAGGTCAAGGTCAAGGTCATCAAAAGTTCCTAAAGTGCTCTTTTCTTCATATCTCCATTACTCATTGTCATAGCCACTTCAAACATGGCTCATTTTATTCGGCATTCCAAGGCCTTTCTTCTGATATATATGTTGCTGAAATCTGCTGTTTCTATGGTTACACATTTTTGGGGAAAACTCATGATTTTCGAAAATAAAAGGCCTAATTTTTCTAACTTTGTCATTTTTAAAGCTAGAGAGTTCTAGTTTTTTGCATCAGATAGTACTAAATAAGCTTTTTATCATACAAGTGAAAGTCTCGTAAAATCTCGCACCATTTCTCGTCAAACGAGAATTTTCGAGATTTCATTAAATATGGCTTACAGGTCGCATTTTTTAAACTATGACTTTGAAAATGACATATTTTGTGTTATTTAGAAATATCTCGAAACCAATTTTTCATTTTTTGGAAATAGCCACCAGGGGGCGTGGTACATGAAACACTGTAACATATCATTTTTCTGCAATATCTCAAAAAATATTAAACGTGACACCATTTTTTTTTGTCGTATCTGAAACTAGGAACATTGGCTTATCCCTTCGCACATGTAGCTTTGTGCTGCCGTTACCATGGTTACCGAATTTTGGGGTAAAACTTGACAATCTGAAAATGCGGAGTTTTCCAGCTTCTATCTCTGTTGATATTTGCGATAGAAAGGTCTGGTTTTCGGCGTTAGACAGCATCCCTCTAGTTCTAAGCCGTTCAATCGCAAGTCTCGTCATATCCCGCACCGTTTCTCGTGAAACGAGAACACGTGACCATTCAAAGAAATGCCTATAATTCTGTCATTTTTGACGCTACAGACACATGGTTTGCAGCGCTGCATAGCGGCTGACACTCGCGGTCACATTCAGGGGTTACATTGTTAGTCTCGTCAAATCTCGCGCCGTTTTACGCCAAACCACGAAGACACGTGCCGTCGCCGCAAGTGGCGGCAGGGTCCTTACGGTGGGCGGCCGGCGTGTGCAGCGGTCCGTGACGGCCTCTCCGGGCCCCATCTATTATCGTACATGTTTGAGGCACAGTCACAACTTTATTGCTTGCCGGAAATCTTCGATTTCTGCAAGCAGGTTGGTCAGTCGCGGATGTCTGTTTGTTGCTTGCCGGAAATCTTCGATTTCTGCAAGCAGGTTGGTCAGTCGTGGATGTCTGTTTGTCTGTTTGTTGCTTGCCGGAAATCTTCGATTTCGGCAAGCAGGTTGGTCAGTCACGGATGTCTGTTTGTTGCTTGCCGGAAATCTTCGATTTCTGCAAGCAGGTTGGTCAGTCGCGGATGTCTGTTTGTCTGTTTGTCTGTCTGTCTGTCTGTGTACTCTCTACAGGCCACAATTTTGCAGCAATTGCTTTTAAACTTACACAGATGGTAGACAAGGAAAAGTCCTGGAGGCCTATTGTTTTTGGGCAATATAGGTCAAAGGTCAAGGTCAAGGTCATCAAAAGTTCCTAAAGTGCTCTTTTCTTCATATCTCCATTACTATTTGTCATAGCCACTTCAAACATGGCTCATTTTAATCGGCATTCCAAGGCATTTCTTCTGATATATATGTTGCTGAAATCTGCTGTTTCTATGGTTACACATTTTTGGGGAAAACTCATGATTTTCGAAAATAAAAGGCCTAATTTTTCTAACTTTGTCATTTTTAAAGCTAGAGAGTTCTAGTTTTTTGCATCAGATAGTACTAAATAAGCTTTTTATCATACAAGTGAAAGTCTCTTAAAATCTCGCACCATTTCTCGTCAAACGAGAATTTTCGAGATTTCATTAAATATGGCTTACAGGTCGCATTTTTTAAACTATGACTTTGAAAATGACATATTTTGTGTTATTTAGAAATATCTCGAAACCAATTTTTCATTTTTTGGAAATAGCCACCAGGGGGCGTGGTACATGAAACACTGTAACATATCATTTTTCTGCAATATCTCAAAAAATATTAAACGTGACACCATTTTTTTTGTCGTATCTGAAACTAGGAACATTGGCTTATCCCTTCGCACATGTAGCTTTGTGCTGCCGTTACCATGGTTACCGAATTTTGGGGTAAAACTTGACAATCTGAAAATGCGGAGTTTTCCAGCTTCTATCTCTGTTGATATTTGCGATAGAAAGGTCTGGTTTTTGGCGTTAGACAGCATCCCTCTAGTTCTAAGCCGTTCAATCGCAAGTCTCGTCATATCCCGCACCGTTTCTCGTGAAACGAGAACATGTGACCATTCAAAGAAATGCCTATAATTCTGTCATTTTTGACGCTACAGACACATGGTTTGCAGCGCTGCATAGCGGCTGACACTCGCGGTCACATTCAGGGGTTACATTGTTAGTCTCGTCAAATCTCGCGCCGTTTTACGCCAAACCACGAAGACACGTGCCGTCGCCGCAAGTGGCGGCAGGGTCCTTACGGTGGGCGGCCGGCGTGTGCAGCGGTCCGTGACGGCCTCTCCGGGCCTCATCTGTTATCGTACATGTCGGAGGCACAGTCACAACTTTATTGCTTGCCGGAAATCTTCGATTTCTGCAAGCAGGTTGGTCAGTCGCGGATGTCTGTTTGTCTGTTTGTTGCTTGCCGGAAATCTTCGATTTTCGCAAGTATGTTGATCACCCGCGTATGTTTGTTGCTTGCCGGAAATCTTCGATTTCTGCAAGCAGGTTGGTCAGTCGCGGATGTCTGTTTGTCTGTTTGTTGCTTGCCGGAAATCTTCGATTTCTGCAAGCAGGTTGGTCAGTCGCGGATGTCTGTTTGTCTGTTTGTCTGTCTGTCTGTCTGTGTACTCTCTACAGGCCACAATTTTCCAGCAATTGCTTTCAAACTTATACAGCTGCTAGACAATCAAAAGTCCTCGAGGCCTATTGTTATTGGCCGACATAGGTCCAAGGTCAAGGTCATCAAAAGTATACAAAACGGTTTTTTGTTCATATCTGTGTTAATATTGGTCGTATCTACTTCAACAGTAGCTCATTTTAATCGTCATTCCAAGGCCTGTTTTCTGGTGTGTAGCTGACTCAATTTGCGGTAACCATGGTAACGCATTTTTGGGGAAAAGTGCTGATATTTTTCTAAATTTGTCAGTTTTAAAGCTACAGAGGTCTAGTTTTTTGCTTCAGGTAGCATTCACCTAGTACTACAAGATTCTATTAAGAGTCTCGCAATATCTCGTATAATATCTCGTCAAACGAGATAATTCGAGATTTCAGTAATCTTGCCCTGGAGGCCACAGTTTTGCAGGAATCTTTTTGAAACTGGCATATCTTAAGTCCTACACTATTATCTCGAAATCAATTTTTCATTTTTTTAATGCGGCCGCTAGGGGGCGCTGGGTGCAAACCTCTCCAACATATCATGTTTTGGCAATATCTCCAAAATTATAAGCCTCAATTACAAAAACTATAGTTTATTTTTTTCATCTAAGTCTTCTTCATGAACTCGTTTAGTCATCTGGTCTCAATCTTGTGTCACTTTGTCTGTGTGTCCGTCTGTTTCTTAGTTGTCCTCAAATCCGCTTGCTTGCCGGTTCTTGCGTCTCACATGTAGCCTTCTACAGGACACAGTTTTGAAAGAATCTTTTTAAAACTATTACATCTTATGTCTCACACTAATATCTCGAAACCGATTTTTCATTTTCCAGAATTGGCCGCTAGGGGGCGGTGCACTCAAACTTGCACAACATATCATTTTTTGGCCATATCTCCAAAACTATAAACATCATTTACATAAACTATAGCTTATTTTCTTCCTCTGGGTCTTTCCAAAAACCTGGTGTATTCATTTGGTCTCAATCTTGAGTCACTTTGTCTGTGTGTCCGTCTGTTTCTCAGTTGTCCTCAAATTCGCTTCCTTGCCGGTTCTTGCGTCTCACATGTAGCATTCTACAGGCCACAGTTTTGAAAGAATCCTTTTAAAACTATTACATCTTATGTCTTACACTAATATTTCGAAACCAATTTTTCATTTTCCAGAATTGGCCGCCAGGGGGCGGTGCACTCAAACTTGCACAACATATCATTTTTTTGCCATATCTCCAAAACTATTAACCTCATTTACATAAATTATAGCTTATTATCTTCCTCTTAGGTTTTTCCATAACATGATTAAGTCATTTGTTCTCAATCTTGGGTCAGTATGTTTGTCTGTTTGTCAGTTGTCCTCAATTTCGCCTGCTTCCTGGTTCTTGCGTCTCACATGTTGCATTCTACTGGCCACAGTTTTGCAGGAATCGTTTTGTAAATTACACTTGTCATATATCGTGATGATATCTGGAAGCCCTATGTTTATTACTCAAATAAGTTAAAGATCAAGGTCAAGGTGATCAAAATATATCAAAATCTTATTTTCTTTAGAACTTTGTTAATATTTCTTCTTTCTTCACAAACTATGGATTATTTTCTTTCACTTTGACACTGCTCGTTTATCTGACTAACTTTACATCATTTCCGGCAAGCGCGTGACCTCAGGTCATCTAGTTTGTCTGTTTGTCTGTCTGTCTGTGTACTCTCTACAGGCCACAATTTTGCAGCAATTGTCTTTAAACTTATACAGCTGGTAGACAAGCAAAAGTCCTCGGGGCCTATTGTTTTTGGGCAATACAGGTCAAAGGTCAAGGTCAAGGTCATCAAAACTTCTCAAAACGGTTTTTTCTTCATATCTTTGTCACTATTAGTCGTATCTTCTTCAAACATAGCTCATTTTAAACATCATTCCAAGGCCAGTCATCTGGTGTGTAGCTTACTCAAATTTGCCGTAACCATGGTTACGAATTTTTGGGAAAAAGTCATGATATTCGAAAATAAGGGGCCTTATTTTTCTAACTTTGGCAGTTTTACAGCTAGAGAGGTCTAGTTTTTTGCCTCAGGTAGCATTTAACAAGTACTGCAAGATTTTATTAAGGTCTCGCGATATCTCGTATAATATCTCGTCAAACGAGAAATTTCGAGATTTCAGTAATCTTGCCCTGGAGGTCACAGTTTTGCAGGAATCGTTTTGAAACTGACATATCGTAAGTCCTACACCATTATCTCGAAACCATTTTTCCATTTTTTGAATGCAGCCGCTAGGTGGCGCTGGGTGCAAACCTCCCCAACATATCATGTTTAGGCCATATCTTCAAAACTGTGAGCCTCAATTACATAAACTATAGCTTATTTTCTTCCTCTGAGTCTTTTCTAAATCCTTGTGGAGTCATTTTGACTCAATCTTGAGTCACTTTGTCAGTGTGTCCGTCTGTTTCTCAGTTTTCATCGAATTCGCCTGCTTACCGGTTATGGCGTCTCACATATAGCATTCTACAAGTCACAGTTTTGTAATAATCCTTTTAAAACTATTACATCTTATGTCTTACACTAATATCTCGAAACAGATTTTTCATTTTCCAGAGTTGGCCACTAGGGGGCGGTGCACTCAAACTTGCACAACATATCATTTTTTGGCCATATCTCCAAAACTATAAACATCATTTACATAAACTATAGCTTATTTTCTTCCTCTGGGTCTTTCCAAAAACCTGGTGTATTCATTTGGTCTCAATCTTGAGTCACTTTGTCTGTGTGTCCGTCTGTTTCTCAGTTGTCCTCAAATTCGCTTGCTTGCCGGTTCTTGCGTCTCACATATAGCATTCTACAGGCCACAGTTTTGAAAGAATCCTTTTAAAACTATTACATCTTATGTCTTACACTAATATCTCGAAACCGACTTTTCATTTTACAGAATTGGCCGCTAGGGGGCGGTGCACTCAAACTTGCACAACATGTCATTTTTTGGCCATATCTCCAAAACTATTAACCTCATTTACATAAATTATAGCTTATTATCTTCCTCTTAGGTTTCTTCATAACCTGATTAAGTCATCTGTTCTCAATCTTGGGTCAGTATGTTTGCCTGTTTGTCAGTTGTCCTCAATTTCGCCTGCTTCCTGGTTCTTGCGTCTCACATGTAGCATTCTACTGGCCACAGTTTTGAAGGAATCGTTTTGTAAATTACACTTGTCATATATCGTGATGATATCTGGAAGTCCTATGTTTATTATTCAAATAAGTCAAAGGTCAAGGTCAAGGTGATCAAAATATATCAAAATCTTATTTTCTTTAGAACTTTGTTAATATTGGTTCTTTCTTCACAAACTATGGATTATTTTCTTTCACTTTGACACTGCTCGTTCATCTGTCTAACTTAGTGTCATTTCCGGCAAGCGCGTGACCTCTGGTCATCTAGTTTGTTTGTCTGTCTGTGTACTCTCTACAGGCCACAATTTTGCAGCAATTGTCTTTAAACTTATACAGCTGGTAGACGAGCAAAAGTCCTCGGGGCCTATTGTTTTTGGGCAATACAGGTCAAAGGTCAAGGTCAAGGTCATCAAAACTTCTCAAAAGGGTTTTTTCTTCATATCTTTGTCACTATTAGTCGTATCTTCTTCAAACATAGCTCATTTTAAACATCATTCCAACGCCAGTCATCTGGTGTGTAGCTGACTCAAATTTGCCGTAACCAAAGGGTACGAATTTTTGGGAAAAAGTCATGATATTCGAAAATAAGGGGCCTTATTTTTCTAACTTTGGCAGTTTTACAGCTAGAGTGGTCTAGTTTTTTGCATCAGGTAGCATTTAACAAGTACTGCAAGATTTTATTAAGGTCTCGTGATATCTCCTATAATATCTCGTCAAACGAGATATTTCGAGATTTCAGTAATCTTGCCCTTGAGGTCACAGTTTTGCAGGAATCTTTTTGAAACTGACATATCGTAAGTCCTACACTATTATCTCGAAACCATTTTTCCATTTTTTGAATGCAGCCGCTAGGTGGCGCTGTATGCAAACCTCCCCAACATATGTTTTGGCCATATCTCCAAAACTGTGAGCCTCAAATATATAAACTATAGCTTATTTTCTTCCTCTGGGTCTTTTCTAAATCCTGGTGGAGTCATTTTGACTCAATCTTGAGTCACTTTGTCAGTGTGTCTGTCTGTATCTCAGTTTTCATCGAATTCGCCTGCTTACCGGTTATGGCGTCTCACATTTAGCATTCTACAAGTCACAGTTTTGTAATAATCCTTTTAAAACTATTACATCTTATGTCTTACACTAATATCTTGAAACTGATTTTTCATTTTCCAGAATTGGCCACTAGGGGGCGGTGCACTCAAACTTGCACAACATATCATTTTTTGGCCATATCTCCTAAACTATAAACCTCATTTACATAAACTATAGCTTATTTTCTTCCTCTGGGTCTTTCCAAAAACCTTGTGTATTCATTTGCTCTCAATCTTGAGTCACTTTGTCAGTGTGTCCGTCTGTTTCTCAGTTTTCATCAAATTCGCCTGCTTACCGGTTCTGGCGTCTCACATATAGCATTCTACAGGTCACAGTTTTGAAAGAATCCTTTTAAAACTATTACATCTTATGTCTTACACTAATATCTCGAAACAGATTTTTCATTTTCCAGAATTGGCCGCTAGGGGGCGGTGCACTCAAACTTGCACAACATATCATTTTTTGGCCATATCTCCAAAACTATAAACCTCATTTACATAAACTATAGCTTATTTTCTTCCTCTGGGTCTTTCAAAAAACCTGGTGTATTCATTTGGTCTCAATCTTGAGTCACTTTGTCTGTGTGTCCGTCTGTTTCTCAGTTGTCCTCAAATCCACTTGCTTGCCGGTTCTTGCGTCTCACATATAGCATTCTACAGGCCACAGTTTTGAAAGAATCCTTTTAAAACTATTACATCTTATGTCTTACACTAATATCTCGAAACAGATTTTTCATTTTCCAGAATTGGCCTCTAGGGGGCGGTGCACTCAAACTTGCACAACATATCATTTTTTGGCCATATCTCCAAAACTATAAACCTCATTGACATAAACTATAGCTTATTATCTTCCTCTGAGGTTTCTTCATAACATGATTAAGTCATCTGTTCACAATCTTGGGTCAGTTTGTCAGTATGTTGTCTGTTTGTCAGTTGACCTCAATTTCGCCTGCTTCCTGGTTCTTGCGTCTCACATGTAGCATTCTACTGGCCACAGTTTTGCAGGAATTGTTTTGTAAATTACACTTGTCATATATCGTGATGATATCTGGAAGTCCTATGTTTATTATTCAAATAAGTCAAAGGTCAAGGTCAAGGTGATCAAAATACATCAAAATTTTATTTTCTTTAGAACTTTATTAATATTGGTTCTTTCTTCACAAACTATGGATTATTTTCTTTCACTTTGACACTGCTCGTTCATCTGACTAACTTTACATCATTTCCGGCAAGCGTGTGACCTCAGGTCATCTAGTTTATTGGTTGATTTGATTTAGTTTGTTGGATCTGATACTGCCAGGTGTGGGATTTTAAATCTTTAAACAGAATTTTGAAATTCATTTATTATGCAAATTTATGCAAACTTTTTTTCTAAAATAAAAAAAAATGCTTCTTCTCCCTTTTGTTAAGACCAATTCGATTTTGTATTACCTGATAAGGCTGGGTGTGGGCTTTCAAACTTCTACACAGAATTTTTGAAACTCATTAATTATGCAAATTTATGTAAACTTTTATAAAATCACAAAACAATGCTTCTCTTCCATTATTTTTTGGCAGATTTTGAGTCTGCTTCTTTTGTCTGTTTGGGCTAGTAGCTGTCTTCTTAACATTTACACAGAATTTTTATCCTACAGGTAGACCTCCTGAGATATCAACTTCTTGGTGATGATAAGTTTATTCCATGAACCTATTGACAATTAAATAATTTTATATTGTAAGGTTGCTTGATGAGCACCAGGTCATTTACATTCTGATACATGAGTGGATGATTTAGCCATTAGAAACATCTGACTGAATGGTTTTTTAGCCCTCAGCCCTTAGGCTGATGGGCTATTGTCGTCACCCAAGCTGTCCGTCCGTCCGTCCGGTGTCCGTTAACTTTTACCTTGTGAGCGGGATATCTTGAAAAGGATTTACCGTCAGAATTTTATTTCCTCGGTAAAGATGTATATCGACAAAATCTCGGTCAAGTTCGAAGATGGGTGACCTTGACCCATTTTTCTACATTTTAGAGCTGATTATAGAAAAACACTTAGATGCTTATTACTCAGGAACCATTTGGTGGATTTTCACAAAACTTACTATGATTATTGGGACTGATAATCTGTACCTGCTAAACAAGTTTGGTGGCGCCACCTACAATTTCTGATTTTTAGTGAATTTTTATCGGATTTTTCAACTTTGGGCTTGTGAGCGGGATATCTCTAAAAGGTTTCACCGTAGGAATTTTATTTTTTTGGTGAAGATGTATATTGACAAAATCTCGGTCAAGTTCAAAGATGGGTGACCTTGACCTGCTTTTCAAGGTCACAGAGCTGATTATAGAAAAAACATTTAGAAGCTTATTTCTCAGGAACCATTTGGTGGATTTTCACAAAACTTACTATGATTATTGGGACTGATAATCTGTACCTGCTTAACAAGTTTGGTGGCGCCACCTACAATTTCTGATTTTAAATGAATTTTTATCGGATTTTTCAACTTTGGGCCTGTGAGCCGGATATCTCTAAAAGGTTTCACCGTAGGATTTTTATTTTTTTCAGTGAAGATGTATATTGACAAAATCTCGGTCAAGTTCGAAGATGGGTGACCTTGACCTGCTTTTCAAGGTCACAGAGCTGATTATAGAAAAAACATTTAGAAGCTTATTTCTCAGGAACCATTGGGTGGATTTTTACAATACTTACTATGATCATAGGGACTGATGGTCTGTAACTGACGCACAAATTTGGGGGCGCCACCTGCAATTTCTGATTGTTAATGAATTTTTCTTGGATTTTTCAATTGTGGCCTTGTGAGCAGGATATCTCTAAAAGGATTCACAGTAGGAATTTTATTTCTTTGGTGAAGATGCATATCATCAAAATCTCGGTCAAGTTCGAAGATGGGTGACCTTGACCTGCTTTTCAATGTCACAGAGCTTACAATAGAATAAAACTTAGAAGCTTATTTTCAGGAAGCATTTGATGGATTGTTATGAGTCATGGTACATACCTCTCCATTTTAAATTTATAACTGAGACATGTACAGATATACATCCATGTGAGAACAGATATTTAGTACTTTTCACTGTTACCACCTCTAAACCCTGTTCTTTTGGCTGAGGGCTTTTGTCAGCTTCTGCTGATATTCTAGTTATGATTGGTGATTATATTTTCTTTATATTGTTATTCTTTTGTATTCTTTACTTATTCATTAGAATATATGAAAATATACAGAAATATAAAGATAATTAATTGTCAAAATTATGGACTTTTTAGTTTATTTTACACATTTTGGCATGAAACATAGACCAGTACATTCAACATACATCCTGTGTAATTTGATCCAGTGAGTTAAGCGAATATAATTCTGTTATTGTGGGTGTACTTTACACCATTGTTACCTGTAATATGTGTTACAGATTCCTGGCAGAGAGTGGGGGATGGGACAGCTGCTGACGTACCTGAAAAATGTATATGGTATCAACACTGCCCAGGTGGCACTTTCCAACTTACACAGTGTCATTGTACAGACTCTGCTAGCTACTGAAGCGGTTGGCATCAAACATTCCACAAAAACCTCACAGCAAAGGTCAGAACAGCATCATCTGCATATTTTAAATATGCTAATTCCTTTTGTTTCATGAGAATATTGGACTGCAGATTGGCATCCAGTCACTGGCAGGCTTTGAAATGTTTATGGTGCTGACATCTGCTGGCCACCTTTTGTACTACTGCTTTCTGAAGAGCAAAGCAAGCATATGCCTTCTTGACCATAACATGAATATGATTTGGTAATATTTACTCAAGTAATGTATTGACTGTGATAGGCAAACGAGGACAAGTTATACTATTATATATAATATTAATTGTTCTGACTGATTTGTTGTGTGAAATATCTGTGAGAATAATTTTTAATTGAGAAATTGCTAAAATCATATTTCTAGACTGAACTTGTGCTAACCTTATATGTAATACAGTTTGATTTATTTTAGGTGTCATGGCTGTTATCAGCTTCTAGGTGTTGACTTGATTTTCAATTCTTCCTTTCATCCAGTTGTCACAGAGGTATGTACACACAAACAGGGTATCATGTTATCTAAGAGCATAGAAAAAATTGTTTAATAGTATTGGTTTTAATGTAGCTCTGATATATAAAAATGTTAAAAGGTTAGTCGGTGAAAGAATTATAACAGGAAATCTTAAAATAATAATTGCATAACACACATTACCTAAAAGTGTCACAGACATGTAGACATAGTTTTAAAGAACAAAGTTAATGGTAACCAATGGTGTATAACTGGTTAATTTATGTATGTGTACACAGATTGGTATATATTTGTATCCCCAGACAAAGTCGGGGGATACTATGTTTTCATACCGGTCCCGCCGCCGCCGCCGCCGCCGCCGCCGCCGCATATGAATCTTGTTGGCGCGATAACCCAAAAAATATTTCACGGAACTTTACCAAACTTGGTATATGTATAGATATGGGTAAGAGGACGACGCCTATTTAAAATGAGGTCATGACCTTTACTAGGAGAGAGTCCTTGACCTTGAATAGGTCCAATTTTGGGGAAAATCACACAAATTCTTTAATATCTCAAGAAATCTTGCATGGATTTATCCCAAAATCAAGTTGATGGAAGATCATGGATAGGGTTGTCATGTTCCAGAAACTGGTGGCGCCACCTATTATTCTTTACTTGTTTTCGTGATGTTTAATACCCCCTAAATTGCCACCTTACAGCACTGTGAGCATTATAAGTCAAAAACTAATGGACAGATTTCTTTTATATTATGCATATACATAGGTATGGGTTATGGGATGATGCTTATTTAAATTGGGGTCATGACCTTTCCTATGATAGTGGCCTTGACCTTGAATATTGCCATATATGGTGAAAATCACACACCTCTTATGATATCTCCAGTGTTGATAGCCATATGGATTTCAAACATGACTTATGTATGGCCCACCACTAAAGTAAGAACCCTATAGGTTCTAGGGTCATGAGGTCAAAGGTCAAGGTCACTGGACTGGCATTTTAAAAGATACTTTGGATGCATTTTAAGCCAAACAGGTCTTCCATCTTGAATATATAGCTCACTTGCCAATAATGGATGATCCATATAAATTTTGGGGTCACAAGGTCAAAGGTCAAGGCCACAGGAGCTATCTGTCCAAAAATTAGTTTCTGGATGATAATTCCTGCTTTTATTGATGTAATGATTTCAAAATTGACTAATATATGTCCCATTGACAAAGCAAGACTCAAATTGATTTTGGGGTCATGAGGTCAAAGGTCAAGGTCACAGGAAACCTCTATAAAAAGATTGTGGATGCATTTTCAGCCAAACAATTCATCTCAGATCTTTCATCTTGCACATATAGTTCACCTGCCAAGAGTGGAAGACCCCTATCAATTTTGAGGTCACAAGGTCAAAGGTGAAGGTCACAGGAGCCATATGTCCAAAAATTAGTTTCTGGATGATAATTCCTGCTTTTATTGATGTATGGATTTCAAACTTGACTTATATATGTGCCATTGGAAAAGCAAGACCCAAATTGATTTTGGGGTCATGAGGTCAAAGGTCAAGGTCACATCTTTAAAAAGATGTGGATGCATTTACAGCCAAACAATTCATCTCAGATCTTTCATCTTGCACATATAGTTCCCCCTGCCAAGAGTGGAAGACCCCTATCAATTTTGAGGTCACAAGGTCAAAGGTGAAGGTCACAGGAGCCATCTGTCAAAAAATTAGTTTCTGGATGATAATTTCCGCTTTTTTTGATGTATTGAATTCAAACTTGACTTATATATGTCCCATTGAAAAGGCAAGACTCCAATTGATTTTGGGGTCATGAGGTCAAAGGTCAAGGACACAGGACACATCTTTAAAAAGATTGTGGATTCATTTTCAGCCAAACATTTCATCTCAGACCTTTCATCTTGCACATATAGTTCATCTGCCAGTAGAGGAAGGCCCCTATCAATTTTGAGGTCACAAGGTCAAAGGTGAAGGCCACAGGAGCCATCTGTCTAAAAATTAATTTCTGGATGATAATTCCTTCTTTTATTGATGTATGGATTTCAAACTTGACTTGTATATGACCCATTGGAAAAGCAAGACCTGAATTGATTTTGGGGTCATGAGGTCAAAGGTCAAGGTCACAGGACACACCTTTAAAAAGATTGTGGATTCATTTACAGCCAAACAATTCATCTCAGATCTTTCATCTTGCACATATAGTTCCCCCTGCCAAGAGTGGAAGACCCCTATCAATTTTGAGGTCACAAGGTCAAAGGTGAAGGTCACAGGAGCCATCTGTCTAAAAATTAGTTTTTGGATGATAATTCCTGCTTGTATTGATGTATGGATTTCAAACTTGACTTGTATATGTCTTATTGGAAAAGCAAGACCCAAATTGATTTAGGGGTTTTGAGGTTAAAGGTCAAGGTCACAGGACACATCTTTAAAAAGATGCGGATGCAGTTTCAACCAAACATTTCATCTCAGATCTTTCATCTTGCACATATAGTTCACCTGCCAAGAGAGGAAGAACCCTATCAATTTTGAGGTCACAAGGTCAAAGGTGAAGGTCACAGGAGCCATCTGTCCAAACATTAGTTTCTGGATGATAATTCCTGCTTTTATTGATGTATAGATTTTAAACTTGACTTGTATATGTCCCATTGGAAAAGCAAGACCTGAATTGATTTTGGGGTCATGAGGTCAAAGGTCAAGGTCACAGGACACATCTTTAAAAAGATTGTGGATGCATATTCAGCCAAACATTTCATCTCAGACATTTCATCTTGCACATACAGTTCCCCTGCCAATAGAGGAAGACACCTGTAAATTGTGAGGTCACAAGGTCAAAGGTGAAGGTCACAGGAGCCATCTGTCCAAAAATTAGTTCCTGAGATGATAATTCAAGCTTGGATTGATATATGGATTTCAAACCTGACTTATATATGGCCCATCAATGAATCTAGACCTCTGTTGATTTATATATAAAAGTGGATGATCAATATCAACTTTGGGGTCAAAGGTCAAGGCCACAGGAGCCATCTGTCAAAAAATTAGTTTCTGGATGATAATTCCTGCTTTTATTGATGTATAGATTTTAAACTTGACTTATATATGTCCCAATGAAAAAGCAAGACCCTAATTGATTTTTGGGTCATGAGGTCAAAGGTCAAGGTCACAGGACCAACATCTTCAAAAAGATTGTGGATTGATAGATGGAAGAAACAATAATTGCTTGCCAAGTGTCAGTATATGCTGCTAAAAATGGGGGCCTATTCTTAAAAGGGGGGGCGTACTATGTCTGGGGATACTCTGGCACCTGCGGTGCCAAGAAATGTCTAGTTACATATAATTTCATGTCTGTAAGTGTTATAAGTTTCTTATTTAACCTTATCTTTAATACCAGATGAATAGTTACCCAGATATCATGGATTATCCAGCTGGTCTTCTGGATAACATGGTTGCCATGGTATTTGCACCATCATCAGTGTCTGCTGATGTAGCCCATGTGCTGCAGGAACTGAATCCTCAAATAGGTATACAGGTAATATCAGTTTAACTTTTTACCTGATTTTTACCTTGTTTTTTTCATAACCACTTCAAGTTACTACACTTGGGTCATCAGATTAAAGTTTATGTCCACTGGATCACTAAAGCACAGCTTTAAATACTGAGAACAGCAAGTTGATATGCACACAATTTCTAAATCTATGCAATAATTATTTAGAACTAATCCTTGAAGGATATGCGAGTTTTGCCCCCTGTCCAAAATGCCAGATTATGCCTTTAATTCTATCCTGAAAAAGTAAAATATATCAAGAATTTTTTAGAAGTATCTTTCTAAAAATGAATATTTTGTGATGGAACAGTGTTTATTTTACAGATTTAATTACTTTTCAGGGAAGTCAGTGCATCTCTCCAGGAAGATTCTGCCTGTCTCAAGGTGACCTTGGTTATCTTCTGTCATTAAGGAGAGAGATGATACATAGAGGATACTTCCAGCTGGTTAGTATTTGTGTACTCTGTGATGTCATTACTTTTTGCATAAAACTTAGGACCAAACACATATCATAGGACCAGACACATTGTGTGTAGAGTCACTTCTAATTACTTTAAATGGAATCTGAGTTGTGTGTTAAATTTCTGCATCACAGAAGCAGTTCTAACAGTTACAACAAGTGTCTGATGTCATATATATTAAATATACTACTTATTAGAAAATTTATTTTATAACATATTTTTGAGTCAATAAGACCTTGTATGTTGTTGAGTCATATCCATACAATATTGAAGTGAAAGAATGATATTGGTATGATCAGGACAGTTTTAAAATACAGAGGTTTGAATATGAGAGTACTAAAGTAAAAGAATTTGTTAGTAAATTTCAAAGGTATGAAACTTGAAAACAATGAGGTACTTAAGTAATAAATGATTGTGATTCTTTTAAATGCTGTAACATATATCCTGTTCATTATGCAGTCACTACCATGTGTTTCCACAGCTCTACCCATCAGCTGAATCATCCAGATACTCCCAGCTGATACAGGAACTAGAAACATTTTATCATCAGAGTATATTACATGAGGATAATCTTCTGTATCAACCTGTACAAACTCACACCACTGCCCAGCTCCAACCTGTACTGGTCAAGGTCATTCGGTACTTCACCGCACAAGATGAGCTGTCTGACCAGAGTTATGATGATTTCAATATACCAGTGTAAGTTAAAACTCTCATATCTTCTGCTTAATAACTGTATATTATGAATGGCGAAGGGCTGTTATATCCAGTTATTGATAGTTTAGGAAATATGTTTATATTTGATGGAAAATGTCATATAAAATTTATTCATGAATATTTATTAAGGATATTTTTGGATCAGAGAGGTTTATATTATGGAGATTTTATTTTTGTGGTTTTTCACATCAGGTCATTTAGAAAGCATAAATTTAAACAAATAAAAGAAAACAATATAAAACAAAAGTGAACCCCTTCACTAATGCTCTACATTCCTCAATCCTTGCAGAAAAAAAGCATTTAAGTTGTTTTAAATTTAAAGTAATGTTTATTTGGCTGTTTAAATTGTGAAAACTCTTTACCTATTAAACCCACAAAATTAAAAAAAAATCTTTATGAATATTTCTGCTCTGTATATGACAGAGTGTCTAAGTCTGTTGGCCAGATTAAGTAATATAAATTTCATGACTGCATATGTGACTGCAGATCTGTATACTTTATATAATCATAACTGCACATGGTATGATATTATTTATATCATAACAATATTGTTTTATACAGTGGAGGTGATGGCTACAAACATCAGCCAGCACCAGCCCCACTGGTTCAGAACCTCTTTCACCATTCTACCAGTGAACAAGGTAACATATTCTTCTAATTGTTATTATACAAACACCATGACTATAAACTAAAGGATGTCTTATCCAGTGTTATGGTACATTTTAAAGTATAGTTTATTATTTTGATTCAGACCTTTTAAACCTCGCATATGTTTAACAGACTTAATGAATATGTTTGCCTGTCTCAGGTGAAATTATAAAATTCCTACTTTTAGTTAGATGTTATAAAACCCTTAACTGGACTTTACAGTAGTCTTTGATCTAGAGTCTGTAGCAAGAAGATTGGTGTTTTGTAATAATATCTTAATTTGTAAGAAACTCTGGATGTTTAATAATAGAAACATATTGTACCAATTCACATATAATCTTCTTCTTTCCAGAATCCACAACAAATACAAAGTGCAGTGAAGGTCAGTATATTTTCTTTATAATTTTATTATAACCACAACAGTTTGATGTTATTTTTTTATATTAATTATAGTAATGCATTTTTAGGTAACTCTGATTGAGAGTGGTGAAATACTTTTATCACTCATTATATATATATTAAAATATTATTCAAAGTTACAGATCCATATATCTCAAACAGTAGTTACGGGTCAATAAAAAATTTAAAGTATTCAAGATGCTATTGCAATCACCTAAGATGTAGTAATATGGTTTCCAGTTTCTGCTGTTTTAGAATTGTACTGTAAAGAGATTATTTATTTAAATACAATCATCCATACCATACTTGATATAGATGGAATAACAACTTTACTGATTTCAAATAATGACATTTACTTAGAGTTACAATTATTTTAAAAATTACTTTTAATGTTAATAGTAACAAAACTTTTTATCTCAATACATGCATTTCCCTTAGACATTACATTGTAAAAGTGAAAAATTCATAATTCAAAATCAAATGGTTTAAAGGTACAGATGTTATAATCAGTGATTGATATTAATCACTATTACTCTATAATTTCTCTGTACATATTAGTTATCTAATAAATTTTAACCAAAAAAAACAAAAACGTTTCCCCCCCCCCCCAGAAATTCTCTTTGCAAAATATGTAATATTTTCTTTTAATTGAATCATTACATTTATGGCTTTTACGTTGGACTCTGTAGGATTAAGTTTATTTGAATAACTGTTTTGTCATCTTTTGCAGATGAAGAAACAATGGCTTTCCTTGCCAGGATTCAGTCATATCCTGCTCTCAATCTGACTCCAACATTCAACCCTCAAATATTAGATTACTATGCAACTGTGCCATATGCAACATATTTAGTTAAACTTTGGGCCTTTGCCCAGAGTTGTAACTGTGAAGCCAGACTTGAACACAAGTATGGCTTGACCAGGTACTGTAAAAAATATTAATATATAATTTAATATCAAACCAGAGTCATCATTTATTCCCTCTCCTTCCGCGGAACAGGGGACATTAATTTGGGTTTGTCTGTCTGTCCCTCTGTCTGTCTGTCTGTCTGTCCCTATGTCAGATTTGTTTCCATCCGATGACTTTCCTAAATATTATCAGATTCCATTCAAATCTGGTTCAGTAATTGCTCTCATGCATACCTTGGTTATGATTGATTTTGGAGTGACTATCTGAAAAATAATTCAATCCAGCTCAAAAACAAAATGATCAAATTTTAGTCCAATTTCTCAGTGTCTTTTAGTTTTTTTGTTCGCCTGCAGATGTCTCCACATGTCAAAGTGGGTCTGTTTAAGTTTTCATGTGCCCTAAAGATTTTCTTAATTGTGGTTGCTTATTAAGCATGAAAGACAATAAGAGCCCAAAGCAAGGGACATTAATTCCAACCAATTTGCTTGTTTTTAAATGAGGTAATGCTTAATTCCCTTTTATATATTTTGAATACACATCATTTTTGGTTTTGAATAAACACATTTTTAGAAAGTTTTGAATAAACACATTTTCAGAAAAACAAGATACAGTTGCATTATGTTCTGCTGTGTTTTAAACCTTCACTTTTCACATTTGATGAAGAAAAGAAAAAATTCAGATGTGATTAATAATGTTTAATATGATATCTTCCACTGTGATGATTATTTCATAAAAATAAACTGTTGTATGTTTTTTCTAGACCGTCCAACTTCACACTTGGTTTTGGAGAGAATCGTTTGACTGTAGTGGTTGTGGACGTCCGACACTCGGAACCATGGGTACTGAACACGTACACAATACACGTGATGAGGCAGGAGCATCCGCCTGCTTCAGTCAGTGTAGACGATCTCCACCAAGTGTGCAGTTTAAAGCAGGTATGATTAAACAACGACACACAAACAAACGTGCATAGACAATCTCCACCAAGTGTGTAGCTTAAAGCAGGTATGATACCCCCTCCCCCCTATATACACAAACATGCACAGGGGAACTCCAACAAGTGTATAACATTATGCAGGAATGAAGAAAACACACATACACATGCCATCTTACAAGGACATACACACACACCCACACACAGGATCTCCACCAAATGTATTGCTTCATGCAGTAAGGATGAGTCCCACCCCAATAAAGCATGAAGCACATTGAATGAAACAAAAAGCTTTTTTATATACACATACACAAGTACATTTTGTAATATCGCTATTATGCTTTATCAAACCAAATCATGATTATTATGAAGTGATCAGGTGGTGACATCTGATGAAATATGATGATAATTACATTATTCTCAATAATCTTCTGGTACATATTTATTGGTGACAGGCCTACTAATAGAAACATGCACTTACATACTGAGGAAAATGATGTGTACAGCTTAATTTTTATATTCTGAATTATACGTACGTTACTGTATGTTTTACTGACTTTCATTACCTTTAAATATGTGACAATTTTCTGTATGTATCCTCAGCACTGTGATATGCCTTTCCTGCCGCTGGAGCCATGCGGGCTTCAGAAAACTCCACACACCAGCTGGTCAGCAGCACAAGCCCTGCACACTGAGCTGCCAGCCTGCGAATCAGGAGACCACAGAGGTACTGACAACAATGTGATGGAACATGTGTTTCATAAGATGCCATAACATGTTTTATCCAAACCTTAGGCCAGTCATACACTGGCTTGTTGTTAACTGATTTGTTCCGTATTGGCATATCAGGGTGGCATGTAAGCCCAAGGCCCGTAGGGATGATACAGCTGCCTGAAGATTCACTCACAAACAAATGCACCTTTTAGGGGTTTCTCAGTGGCATGACCCAGCTATGGGGAAGATTAAACACCCAGGGCCTGCAAGTGTAGTAGTCACCAGGCCTGGTTAACACCAGGATATTACATAAGAGGAAGCATGTGATACTTCCCTGTCGGGTAGTCTGGAACTGGAATGGAATTCTGCAGATATACATATACTTAGTTAAGCTTGCATTAAAAAAATGGAGGTGGTTACCTCCAACAAAAAATATTAAAAAAAAAAACAGTAAGCCAGTTCATATTGTTTTTAGCTTAGCTGACTTTAAGTCATCTGAGCTAAAGTTGTGGTCCTTTGTCCGTCGTCCGTCCGGCCATCCGTCCGTTAAAAGGGCATGTTTTGAAACCACTGGACCTATGAATCCAAAATTTTGCATACAGTTAGATGTCCCAAAAATCTCCTACCATACCATTAATTGGGTCACCGGGACTTCCTTTCTTTGAAATATTAAGGAAAAACCTCTGTTTTCCATTAAAAAAAGCCATTGTTACACTTCAAGGCTGCTTAATATCAAAACCACTGATTTGTTTTTGATCACATTTAGCATTCATATTCTTCCATATATTTTCTGTTAACATACCAAAAATTAGGTCAGTATAGAGTATTGTTTTGAAGTTATAGGCCCAGATATAATGCAATTTTTTAAAAATCAGGAAATATATTTACTCACTTAACATGAGAATTGCTGAAGCTCAAGACTTTTTTTCAGGGATTAAACTTTATTAAATCAAGATTCAATTGTTTAGGCCAGACTTTTTTAATTTTTCGGTTTACAAACCCGCCGACCTCCGATATCCTCATTTCAGAAAAAAAATAAAATTGGCATTTTGACTTTTTTCCTATTATATTGCGTCGCTGAATCCAACACGGTTGTTGACAAATGAAATGTTCAGTGACCGTGTGTATTTGATCACCTAAAACGTTAGAACTCTTATGATTGGCTAATAAGGTCACTTTCGTAATGACAGATGGAGGGTTTAAGCCAATCACAATAGGGAATCCTTGGGCCATAAATGGGCATATAATAAAACCCGGAAAAACTCGGAAATTCTCGGAAAAACTCGGAAATTAATAAAACTCGGAAAATGGCCGGAAAAGAAGATAAACACACGAGGAAGAATAATTCAAATGATTCATTTAACAGTGAAAAATTCAGTGCGACCATACAGCTGTTTTTTATTTGCTTAAAATGAATAAAACTACTTTAACCGACCCTATTTAGTGTTGATCACATTGTAAATTTCCTGCGTCCGCCATCTTGGAGTCATGGTATGTCGGAAAAAAAAGTTGTCCCCTCGGAAATAAAGTAAATTTATGTTAACACTTTGTTAAACTGCCACATTATGGAAAAAAATCGTACATATTTTTTAAATAAACCCAATTTATACTTCTTTTGGCAATCAAACCTATTTAATTTACACCAATCTAACTTTTAGAACCGGCGAGGACCCCTTGCTGTGGGGATCATTCCCTGATATAATTTTCTGTACAAGTCACAGATAAAACACCGTTAGGTTTTAGCTTCATTAGAAAACAAGGAAAAATAAAAAAAGTAAATCATCGACAAATATACTGTTTATTTAGTAAACAATTCATGTTAATAAAAGATATATACAAGTACAATATATTGTAATGGAGTTGTTGATATATAAATGATATAGGTATCTGTGAATCATTTTCAGTATGAGATATTATGCACATGAAAAGATTCACAAAAGTCACTTGGCACATTAGTGTTTAAACTATACAATGATAAATGTTATTAATGTTCTCAAGGATTCAACTGAAACATTTCCACATCTACAGTGTAGTTACAATATGGAATTCCTTAAAACTTAAAATTTCTTATAACATTAAAAAAAATCATGACAAATACATATATTTTATTCAGAATTGTATGCACAGTGAGCATTGTTTAGGAATATATGTAAATATATATATATATATATATATATATATATATATATAAGTTATGCTTCATGTCATAAATTGTTACTCTTTAAAACAAAATTTATATTTTAATTAAGTCATATGATTTCAGTAAATGTTGAAAATACATATATGGTGTAAATCTGTGGGTTATCATGGTAAAATGAATTGTTTACTAAATAAACAGTAGATTTGTCGATGATTCTCGTTTTAATTTGTCCATGTTTTCTAACGAAGCTGAAACTGACGATGTTCTGTCTGTGACTTACGCAGAAAAATTATATCAGGGAATGATCCTTGGAGCAAGAAGCTCTAGCAAGTTCTAAAAGTTTGATTGGTAAAAATTAAATAGATTTGGATGCCAAAAAAGTATTAATTTCGATTTATTTAAAATAGTTATGCTTTATTTCATAATGTGATTGTTTAACAAATTGTTAAAGAAACATTTACTTTATTTCCGAGGGGACAACTTTTTTCCGACATACCATGACTCCAAGATGGCGGACGCAGGAATTTTACAGGGTGATCAACACGAAAAGGGTCGGTTAAAAGTAGTTTTATTCCTTTTAAGAAATAAAAAAAAATAAAATGTATAAGCACACTGAATTATTCTATGTTATATTAATCATTTGAATTACTCTTTTACATGTGTTTTTATGCTTTTCCGGCCATTTTTTCCGAGTTTTATTAATTTCCGAGTTTTTCCGAGAATTTCCGAGATTTTCCGGGTTTTATTATATGCCCCATAAATGCCATCAAGTAGTCAAAAGATTCAGCAGGGAAATTGAGAATTCTTGGAGAGTTTTCAATGTTCGTTTTCTGCACTACAGTACATTTTTAAACCAGCGTTTATGTCATATTTACCTCTTTAAAGATATTTGTTTTAGATAGATGTGAATTAGAAAAGAAAATTAGTTTGGTTGCATAGCGGCTTTACCAGCTTGCCACTGTTAATAACTTGCTGGATATACAAACAAATTTACTTCTAGGACTAATTATTGCACTCAAAGTCAGACGCTATTTATTACTGCAAACTGGCTAAGTTTCACAAGTTTACTCTTTAAAAATATTATAACTTGTCAAAAGTTAAAAACGTAGTCTTGTAACGCTTTAAAGAAAATTACCGAACAGATGAAATTATATACTGCATGAGGTCGTCATGTATTCTTTGAAAACTCCAGGAATTCTCAGGGTTTCTGCAGGATTTCCGATTATCTGTAGTGTTAGTGGCGCGGGTTTACGTGAAGCGTAGGCTTTGCGGGTATTTTTAAAGTCAGTACAAAAGCAAGCTTAAATGAAAGCCATTTAAAATGCAGAAACTTTGAAAGGATTCATTTAATTGTTCCAAACGGATGTGATGAAAGCTTTGATGTGTATGGATGCCGCTTAAGCAATACCGGACTGACAGTGGCCAAGTGACGGCATATTAATTTAATTGAGTACGGTACGTGCTGTCACGGCCGTGGTAAGAAAATGCAGATCTTTATTTAAAAAAAGATTATTAATACTTTTTAAACTTTTGAAATAGTTGAATTATTCAATGTGATCTCCAATGGAAACGTCACTTTATTAGCATTTGTTGTATATTCAAATGTGATCTCCAATGGAAATGTCACTTTATTAGCAGTTGTATATTCAAAGGACTATCAAACATGCGCAACACAAAAAAAAAAAGGAAAGGTCATGGTCATGAATCAAACCACTCCGACTCCGAGTTCCATGTTGTTGACATTTGATAATATAATAGGCGAATAACTGCAAGTTGCATATTGTCATTGATATTGTCATTCACGACTGAAAAATAAAAATTGCAGTCTATCATGCTAGCAGTGAATATTTAGTTTTCTCCTTGCATATATGACAACAATATATTATTTTGTATTTGTATAAGTATTTGACTGGTCTTTAATTTGTAAATCTTTATAAAATAGGCAAGTCACTTGGCAGGGACAGTGACTGAAGTTTTATTTTAGGTGTGTTTGAAATCATATATAACTTAATAAGTTTTACTGTTTAAACTTTTTATTTGTCATTATTTTACCTTCGCTGACATTTGAATGACTAGAAATGACCTGGCACACGCATAATTCATGTGGAAAACTCAAGAGGATGATAATATTTTAATGTTTATATATTATTTATATAATTTATATAGGTTTAAATAGTGCCATTTAAAAATGAATTTTATAACCCAACTGTACAATACAGGATTCACAAACACCAGTATCCAGGTTTGTTCCATTTTTTTTTTTTTTTTTTTCCTACCTCCTACCTATCACTTTTGTCAAACATGTTCGTAAACCAAAGAATTAAAAAAGTCTGGCCTTACCCAAAATTAGATCTGAATTTTGCGAATTTTTTAAGTTATTAGCATAAATAAAAAATCAAGACTTTAAATTTTGTCCAACTTTGGCTATGGCACATTTTTTCCCTGTAAGCATTTTCACAGCATATATACATAAGGATTTAATCTTTTAAAATTTGAAATTTCAAAGGAATTGAATGAAAAGAAAAGCTTTTATTCAAGTTTTCATACACCATGTCAAGTGTTGTGTACATCAAACCCACCTAGTAGTACAGCCTTCACTTGTGTTATGTAACCCTCTCCAGGCAGCTTGCCTTGGCTCAGCTTGGCCACTAATAGCAGGTTTCCCCCATGCTCTGCACTACCCCCCCCCCCCCCACCCCAGCTGGTGCATAAACTAGATGAATGTTATAATTTTCTGTATTTGATTCATTCTTATTCTAGGCTATGCTAAATATAAGATTTTGTATTGTACCACCAGGGTTACAATGATTAAAGTGCACATTTAATTGTGTCCACAAAGTGATTTATTGCTATGAAAGTGTGGATGTTCATCAGATAAGTAATTCTTTACTTCAGAAGAGTAAAAACTTCACCAGGTGAGAAATTGACCATTAATTCCAGTAATAAATTATAGCTGAGATAGTAATTTGCACAATGATGTTGTTAGTCCCTCATTCAACTAACAGTGTGTATACTTTATTTAAAAAGATGTTTTTATTTGATCAAATTTACTGAATCTTTCATTTCGGTGAATAAAATTAAGCATGTACTGAAAACTCCAATGTACAAAACTTTTTAACAGTTATTCAAGGAATAAACTTGAAGATGCCATGTTGTGGCATTATTTTTTTTTAAATTCAGTTTAAACATTTGTAATAAAAAAATAATAAAATATGTGTATGCATAATATGACCCGATATGAGCTTCACTCGGGATTAATAATGATTGCAACTTAGAATTCTGATATTTTAACTTTTATTTTCAGATTTTTCTTATTACAAATTAATAAAACTTGTAAATAAAAAAAAAATTAATCTGATAAAACTATTAATGAAATAAGTGGATATGCTAAAAAAAAGGCTTTAATATAAACTTAAATGTATTATTCCCTTGAAAGTGAAATAAAGGTATAAGTCCATCCTGTCCACTTGCCTGTCTATCTGTAAATTTTTCATATGCATCACAGTATCTCAAAACTTTTACTGTTTTTCTTCATGACAGTTTTGTCAGAATATTAGTTTTGCAATCATATATTTAGAACTTTACTATAACCAAGTAGGAGGGCCCCTCTTAGCTTCTCATATGCTTGTATATATGAAACACATTACAATAGAATATTTTGCATATTATGCATTTGCAAAAATTTCAAACTTCAGCTGAGCGCCATGACCCATGGGTCCCTTGTTATTTAACTGCCACACACACGTTATCAACACGACCAACTGTGCACAGTTATCTATTTCACAAAGTACTCAAGTAAAACACTTCAGAAGTGCACACTTGCTTGTACCTTCACACACTTTGTTGTCAGTTTCATTCCTGGGTGCTGTATCACAGAGCTTAGTTTGTACATCAGAGTTTCATAACAGCCCTAGGGCCAAGGAAAATGTTAACATTTTTTGAAGTTTTAGGCAGATTTAATTTGAGTTTACATCTAATAATGCCTAGGATACACCAGGAGTGATTTTGAATTCATTCTTTTTTCTTACATAATTAGAGTCTGTTTTAATTAAATGTCTTTGACTGCAGGAGAGTGGCTTGTGCCGTGTGGGAGTTGCGAGGACAGAGACTCCTGTCAGTGGACAATGGCAACGTGGCAGCCATATTCTTGTAGATATCCCAACATGCCTCAGAGAAAGGTCAAGGAATGTCTTGATAACAAGCAGGTATGTGAGCTAAATCAATTTTGTCCACATACTGAAAAGTGGGGGTTACCATGGTTTCATCATATTCACACAACAACCACAGCCCCCTGAGTGGTATTGACAGCATCCATCTGTATTGATATTCCAATAAATATTCATTAAATTCACTATAAATAATCACCAGTAAAGTATTTCAACTGATTTTTTTTGCAAAATCTGTACATATGCAATGAAGTCTACAGTCACTAAACTTACTACAGGCATATTCTGCACTCTTTAGTTGCACTTGTTCTATTTTGTATCTCCAGAAGTTCTCAGTGAGTTTCTATAAAATTTTGTGGAAGGATACGTCATGGATGGAAGAGTTCACTAAATGTTGGCAGTGCATGAATCAGTTGAATATCTGAGATGGATCTGGATGCAGGTGTTGGTATATATATGTGCTGTTTAATTGCTTTCCGTTTTATGTATGAGCACCAAAGATGATATAAAGAATATAGAATCTTCTTTGTTTTCCCTCCGTTCCTAGGAACAGGGGACATTGATTTGGGTGTGTCTGTCTGTCTGTCTGTCCGTCCGTCACATTTTTGTTTTCGTGCAATAACTTTCCTAAGCATTATCTGATTTCATTCAAATTTGGGTCATAGATTGCTCTCATGCATACACCTTGGTTGGATTGGTTTTGGAGTGTCTGTCTGAAAATTTTTTCTCACCACCTCCAAAACAAAAAATAAAATTTTGATCCCAATTCACACAAAAAATTATGACATGTGGAGAGATCTTCAGGGGGCCATTAAATCTAAAACACATCCACTGTGACATGTGAAGACATCTTCAGGCCAAAATAAAAACTGAAACAGGACTTGAGAAGTGAGAAGGCAAGCATAAAGGACACCAAGAGGAAGAGGCAGAGGACATAAATTCCAAGAATTTGCTTGTTTGTCAGTTTTGTATCAAAGATAAATGAATGGCACCATCTGTGACAGTGTATGCAGATAATATTCCCTTGTCACCACAGGTCTTGTTCATTGGAGACTCAACTAACCGGGGCATGATGAATTACTTGGTGGAGCGTGTCAATGGCACCCTGTCTCAGTGGGATAAGACTCATGATATCAAGGTCTATGATAATGTGAACAGCGGCAAGACCACCGTCAGCTTTGCATATTACCCACAGTTCTGGCTGCCAGCAACTGAACGACCTGTGTTTGACAAGGCATTTTATCAACTCCTTAAAAGGTTTGAACTTCCAGTAATACTGTTTGTTTGACAAGACATTTTATCAACTTTTAAAAAGGTTTTAACTGTCAGTAATATTGTTCCCTTTTGCATCTCTAAATGTGTACACCAATTTTTGAATTTGCTATATTTGTAGCATTTATGTATCAGTTATTTTACCTTTCATTACGTTTTCTATGTTTTTCACAGGACACTGGCTGTTCAGAAACACCCAGACACAGTGATTGTGGTCGGTGGAGTCCACTGGCTCACAATTCATCACCTGTCAGTTCTACAAGAGGCTCTCATGAAGTTAGTCTCTCAATTAATTATTTTATTTTTATAAAATGCTTCATAAATATTATCAGTTATCACAATTTATACTGTAAGACACTGTATCTATTGGTTGTGTTTTAGCAAAGGGAAGAAAACATTATGATAGATAACATACTGTGATTAATTAAACATATTTAACTGATGATTTCTCATTTTCTATAATTGGTATGAAGTGTTTGATTAATGATGAGTATTTTTAGCTCTAGACTGAAAAGTTGGTGATGCACTGGTTTAAGCATGGTCCCAAGCCTGCAATAGACAAAGATCATAATTATGGCAAAATAAAAATATTTGACTGAACTTTCCAGACATTTCTAGTCAACCGTTTACTTCACTAATTATGGCTGTCATGGCAATTCCAAAAGTGCTTCCTTGAGACAATACCAAGGTGAACAAAATGTAATTTGCTGGCAACCATACAACAACCGGGTTGAAGAAAAAATATTTAAAACTTATTCACATAGAAGCTAATGCTTAACCTAATTCAGAACATGTCTCAGCATGAAAGATGTATGTGTAGTTTTTCATCTGTCTCAGCTTCATTGCATCTTCTGAAAAGGTTAATGTAAATAAATTTTTTCTTTAATTTTCTTCTTTTTTTCATGTTTTACATATAATGTGCTAGAGTATATTAAAGCTGCTAATTGTGGATGAGTTAGTCCTCTGGACATCTTGTTTCAAGTGATTACCTTGGGTGTAAGAATTGTTGTATGACCTGTTGTAGGGTTGGCCTTGGTCATGTCAGGTTAGTCATGAAGACTCTTGGAGCTGGCTTCCATCAGCCTGTGGATGGACTACATTATCTGACTCTGGTAAAGATTATGACACACTAACGTAATGTTGACATATTAACTTCAACAAATGCATTTCATTGTATTAGAAATGTGTTAAAATTTATAAGATTGATGGTAAATACACCAAACACATGAATTTTTTTTTAGAGACAATGCGCCCTTGTCTACAGTTACCTGGCATAAATTGATTAAGGATGTTACCTAAAGGTTACAAATTCTTATGAAATAAGATCATGTAGGGTATATATAATCAGTTCTGGAGGTTATTTTGTTTAAAGTTTTTATCAGAGGAGATATATTGTAATTAATTTGTATTATTTATTAAACATTTTGAATATTATTCAGAGAAATGACATGAAAGACTACCCCAAACAAATTTAAATTTTGCTTCAGTTGCATCAAACACAGAGAAAAAAGGCAGTGATAGACCAGGTATATAAAACAACAACTCTGTATTTGTAGACAGAACAGCAGCATTTATTGTACCACAACCTGGCTTTAATTAACTACGCTAAGAGACAGGGGTTTGAGGTGGTGGACACGTTCAACATGACCATGGCCAGGTACCAAGACTTCCTGCAGGGAAAGTGTGCTTGTCATTTCCACAGGGTGAGCTCATCTATGTACTAAATTACTCTTCAGACTGGTGTGAAGATTCTGCAAAAATTTACACATACCTGGCAAAATATTTTTTGTCTCCCGTCAGGTCACCTGCAGATGTCTCCACATGACATTGTGGATTTTAGTCCTATTTCTCAATGTGTTTTAGTTTTTATGTTCACCTGCAGATGTTGCCACATGTCATAGTGCATCTGTTAAAGTTTTCATGTGGCCACAAGATTTTCTACACATGCCATAATTTTGGTTGCTTATCAAGCATGAAAGACATCAAGAGCCCAGAGTGGGGGACATTAATTCCACGAATTTGCTTGTTATTTTGGTTTTCAGTAAAAATTTCATTAGGAATAGAGCTCCATATGCTTTGATATCTTTTCAGATAAATAAATATTAAAGTTTTCTTTTGTTTTGTTGTGCTTTTACCTGTTGAGCAAACAAGTCTGTTGTTTGATCATGTCATAGCCTGTTCATATGAATTTTTTTTTTAAATCTCTGATAAAAAAGGTAAAAAAATCACCAGCCAACACTGATTTATTGACAAAAAGCGCCTGAGAAACCAATAGTTTTTGCCCTATCTTATAAAAAAATGAACTTATTTTTTTAATACATTAGTTAAGAAATGAAATATGTTATTTTCAGATTTAAATAATATGACAATGTGTATGATTCCAGTGACTACTTAGCAAGAAACTTGAGAAAAACATTATGACTATGTTTTTTTACGATCTATCTAACTGCATTCAAAAGTGGTATTTAACTTGGACAGTACCTCTATTTAATAGTGATTCTTTGGATTGTTTCAGGTAAGAGAAATACTTCCGTCATTCACAGAACTACAGCGGAGATTAAGTAAGGATGGCAAAATGCCTTACAAAGCAGTAGATATTCCTGTACAGTACCATGTCGAGGGATCAATAAATGCTGTGTACTCGGAAATCCTCATTAACAGGATATGTGACTATGAGGGTTAAATTTCTCATCAACTGTTAACTCTTTCAGTGTTTCAGATATCAGATATGTCACGATAAAAGTGATTATATTACATACACCTGTTCTGACTGCATTTCCTTTCAACTACTGTTAGTGATGCTTTGTGTGATATGTACATATTTTTGACATTCTCTGAGCTCTTGTTGTTATCTCGGTGTTTCAGACTAAAAATTTGCATATAAAAAAGGTTGCAAAAATTATTAATAGTTTATTATCATAATTTATTATTCCTGCATTATTAATAGTGTAAAGATTCATGCCGAACATAGCTTCTCGAAAAGTTTGGCCTGATAGTTGCTTGTAAATAAAGAGAAATTTGTGATGGGCTTCCATGGCGGGAGGTATTTATAAGAACGTAGGGTGCTGCTTTTATTGGTTTATCATTATAATGAGATTATATCTGGTGGCTTATTGTACATTTAGCTTGGTAAAGCTCATCACTTCCATTCAAGAAAGCAATAACTTTGTATGCAGTCATTTGAAAAAAAAGAGCTGGAATTATTTTGTACTTTATTGACAAGAATTTATATAAAACTTCCCATAAACAGTTTTCTATGTCGTTTATGATCTTCTTACTAGACTGAGATCCATTATGAATCATGAAAACATTTCTAAATAACGTTTTTTGTGTGACAATACATTTATTTTAAGCAATCCAAAGGCCTAATATTGTTCTTTACATTGGATCTGTCAAATATGCACAGTCTTTCTGTGTATTACTTTAAGGAATCACATATAGTATGATACATGTACTAAAAAATATCATGCAATAACCCACTGTTGTTCAATTATTGGCAATAATACACATTTTTTTCATAAAAAAATTATCCTTTTCTTGTAAGTGCTGCCACCTGGTAAGGACATTTAGTACTTAATACTGGTATCACAGTTTATTAATTGTGAGACTGATGTCAGGGAATAGGACCAAATTTTGTGAGCTTCTAGTTGCAGTGTATTATTCATTGTTTATTGTTGCACTTTCCTGTCTCATGTGATAATTTTAGTTGTTGTTTTATCATTGATTCCAGACACTTATTAGGCTTGATTATCAGAGATTTATATTATCAGAGAGACATGTCCAGGGTGAAGGCTTGGTCAAACATACCAGTTAATGTCAGGGTGATCCCCCTTGAGCATATCTTTCCCCACAGAAACATGTTTTACCCCATCAGTGCACACTCCCTATAAACACGTTCTGCTCTGCCATATCAGAGCACTCTCCTGAGCACCACATGCTCTGCTCCAACAGAGGACTCTTCCCACCAGAGCACATTCTACTCTGCCCCAACAAGAGAACTGACCCAAGCAAAGCACCTGGTCTGCCTGAACAAGAGAACTCTCCCCACCAGAGCACCTACTACATGCCCCATCAGAGAACTCTCTCCACCAGAGCAACTTCTGCTCTGCTCCACCAGAGAAACTTCTGCTCTGCCCATCAGAGCACTCTCCCTACCAAAGCATTTCTGCTCTGTCCTACCTGATTGTCAAATTAGAACACTGCCCCATCAGATATCCAGTCTGGTGTGTTTGTGTCCAGGTGTTTTTAGGTCATCTTGAAATGAGTAACAGTTTTTAGCTCAGCTGACTGTTAAGTCATCTCAGGTATAGGTATGGTGCTTTGTCCGTCGTCTGTCAGAGCGTCTGGCCGTCTGGTCATCTGTTAGCAGGGCACAAATCGTAACCGCTGAACCTAGAAGCCTGTAACTGAAAATCTATGAAGCTTCATAAAAAATCTCCTTGGAAACCTGAAATGAGGTCATTGCGACCTTTATCCTCTGAGCTATGGGGCTTGTAAGTACCCCCCCAGAATAATCAAATATTTGATACAAAACATCCAATAACTTGATAATTAATGCATAGATTGTCATGAAACTTGCCTTGAATATTGAACATGACTAGTTTTGTCAGTTCCCCAAGAAGTGGTGGCGCCACCTGTAATTTTTCTTATTTTTAGTAATATTTTTCTATTTTTTTTTACTATAAAATGGCAACAATCATGTCAGTTTCTCAGCTGTGATTCCATCTTTTGTCCCAAAACCTTGTGTTTCTTGATCACAAGTGGATTCCCTATAGTAATCACCCTGTTTGTTTGTCTCTTTGTCTGTCTATTTGTCCTTCCATCCGTTTATCCACACAAATTTGTTTTCAGATGATAACTCTAGGTTGGATTGATGTATGGATTTCAATCACGACTTACAAATGGTCCACCACTAAAGAAAGAACATGTATGATTTTTGGGTCATGAGGTCAAAGGTCAGGGTCACAATACTCCCTTATTTAAAAAGATTACGGCTGTATTTTAAGCCAAGCTTTTCATCCCAAACTTTCCATCTTGCACATTTAGCTGACTTGCCAGTACGGGGAGAGCATAAATGAATTTGTTGTCACAAGGTCAAAGATCAAGGTCACAGGGGCCATCTGTTCACAAGTTAGTTTCCAGATGATAACTCCAGTTTAGTTTGACACATTGGTTTCAAACTTAACTTATATATGGCTCACAACTAAAGTAAGAACCCTGTCGATTTCGGTGTCCAAAGGTTAAGGTCACAGGACCCATTTCTTTAAAAGGAATGTGTATGCATTTCATGCCAAATTTTTCATCACAAACCTTCCATCTTCAAGATATTTCTCACCTGCCGATAGGGGAAGATTCTTTTTGATTTGGGGTCATAGGGTGAAAGGTCAAGGTCACAGGGACCATCAATTCACAAATAAGTTTATGGATGATAATTCTGCATTGGCTAGACAGATTGGCTTCAAACTTGATCTATTAATGACCCACCACTTAAGTAAGAAACATTTTGATTTTCAGGGTCCAGAAGTCAAAGGTGAAGGTCACAGGACCGTCATTCTGAAAAAATTTCTTCAAAATATCCTTAAAGACAAATACAGCTGAGTGTTGAGACCCCTGAGTCCCTAGTTGAATCTGCAAGAGCAGCAGATTTGAAGTGCAGTTGACTCAATCACTTAATTTTAGTCCAGATTTTTATTTCTAGTTAAATTTAGGATGAGATAATTGTAGAATTAGCAAAGACTCATGTGGAGGAACAAACAGTAATTTATATTAATATCTAATACAGTATGATTATTTTGCTTGTTAAGTTATATTCTGATAACTAATGGTTTTATATGTTAATTTATAAGTGGGTGTGCACAGGTCTGTGTCATGTAAACACATGTTATTTAAAATGAAAATGGTAATGTACCAGTGTGTTCATCATATGCATCATCATTCAGTCAGAGTTAGCATGTCATTACTTCAAGAACTCGTCACATTTTATCATAGTAAAGTGAATATCTGTCATAGAATATTATACAAACATTACTCATAGTGATATGGAGAAAATATTTGTTATCAAGGTAGTATATAGCATAGTCTAAACCTCAGACTTTAAATTGTTCACAGTTCCAAATGGGCACGTTGGTACTACCTCAACCAATCAGATATAACCTTTGTGATCTATTCATGATGGTTCCGGTTCTAAATGCAATAAAAAAATATTTGTACCGCAGTGTTTAACAATATTTAACAGAATATATGAATATATTCAGACTAAAGTGAAATTTTTCAGTGTTTATTAATCACATTGAAAAAGAACATGTTGAGGTAAAGGCTTTTATTACAACACTTTAATTCCAATATAAAAAAAAATCAGAACAAAATAACCTTAATTTTCTTCTGATTTGATCTTGGTGTTTACAGTGAAGAATTGAAGTTATTAGATTCAGAATTCAACTACCAACATCATGAAATTTATATCAAATGCAATAAAAAAAAACATAGGAAACTGGCACTAATTAACACTAGTCAATATTCTGTGAAAAGAATTCTTGCTCAGAGAACCATAATCTTTTGACCATGTCTAGATTATAAACACTCATCACTCCATTTGTCACTTCCCCATCTCTGTTTAACCTCAATATACTTCAGTCCTCAAATCTATTTAGACACAATTTGATTTTTTGTTTATTTCTCATGTAGATGGTCCGAACCACGTAAATGTTCTGGGGCAGGAGAAGCAATTCAGCTTAACCTTAGGATAGACCTTGAACTCTAATATACAGTCGTCTCCTTACTGTCATGCTCCCGTGCATGTTAAAATTATGAAAATTATGACTGTGAAACTATGCGGTCTTCAATTTGAGTCACAGAAGGAGCGTAATGTGATAAAAAGGAAACTGAAACGTTTTTGATTATTTATTGCATATCAAATTACGTTTAAGCGCACCGGACACTTTATTTCCTGACACTTTATTTCCGGTATTTTTTTTTTTTTTGTCACAAGTCACAATAACTGACCAACAGCTGACACTACCCTTCCCCCAGAAGTGTGCTGCCATGCCAACAGAAAGTGACATAGCATCTGGGTCACGGGGCCAAATGTCTGGAAATAGTCGGCCGCAAGCTACTTTAAGTAGATAATTCTTACGCCTTTCCCGACTCTTGGAAGAAATTGTATGTCTGGTTATTTTGCGGTTTTTATGACAAATGATGTACTTCACTAGAACTGCAGTTACCGTAAAAATCTGTTACCTTATGCCATATGTCTGTAGTATCAATATTAGTTAATATTTCTCATGCATATACATTTCACATTGTCCATTTCAGTGTACTGTGGGATAATTTGTTTGAGAGTCTGATCACTGAAGGTGCTAATTATTGAGAGAACATTGGTAGATGCATGCTAGAAAAGCCATTATCATATGTTAATGATTGTCATATTATTACATTCCGTTGTTGTTCTTCGGTGCTTCGGTTCAATCATTGTAAAACTGGTTTCTCATAATGTAAATGTTACAGGTATTTTAAAATTTTAGATAAAAAATCAGCTTATCTTTATAATTAATAGAGTCTGTAAATAATGTATTAAAGTATACTTAGTATTCTACAGAAAACAGTATTGTTTGAGACATTTACCTGTTAATCTGCACCAGGTGTATTATATTTTAATCAAGATTATAAATATTTACAGTTATTATACATAGTTGACTTTTACAAATAAAGTTTTTGCTGTTGCCTTGTATTTATGATTATGAACAGACTGCTTGTTCAATGTCGGTTTACCAGAATTAAGTTCTTGACCAAGTTACCGACACTGACACTTGATGTTAAAAAAATGAATAATCAGCAGTCTCTTGCAAACATGTACGCTCCCGAGGCAGCGGAAAATTTGCGCTTCTAAAGAAGCTACTGATTTTCCCGCTGCCTGCTTTGACCGGTTTTGATGCACTTAAACACCAGGTGGTAGGCCTGTCTGCTGAATGACTGCTGATATGACTGGCAGCCAACCAAATGCCATTCAACAAACACTCGACAGGCATCGGGCTCCGCCCAGAAACCACGGCCATTCTCTCTGAGCCTGTGGCCTGTTCAAACGGTTGCCGGGGCGATGAGCTGTCACTAAAAAAATGAACAACATTATCTCCGTGTATTCCTCGCTTGGCTGGTAAACCGTTTTGTCTTCCAGCACAGGGTTTCATCTGATTGGACCAAAATACAGTGCTCCCCTGTGGTGAAGAGATTCAGGATACAAGGTCAAAACAAACAGCGCTTACGATATAGGTAGTATAGGCCTATAGTTAAAGCGCTGTGTAAAGAGCGTAGCGTACATGCGGACCAACATCATGTAGCCCCGGCATATTAATATATATATATATATATATATATATATATATATATATATATATATTGCCCATTTCTAGCTTAGCATAGTAACCAATACAAATACTTGTAATTGTGTGAGTGGCATGATTTGAATTTCAAAAACGTGGTATAGTTTCCATACTTAATGCCATCTCAGTGAATAATGATATAGAGCTTGCTCATTCCCATCCCCTTGTTTATATATATTGTGCTTATATCTCACAAAGCACAACTGCCTCGAGAAATTGAAGAACCTGGAAAAAATAAATAATTTTCATTTGTAGTCTACATATACGTGTATTCTGATGTTTCAACTGAGTAAAGGAATGTTCACATCCTGTACCACCTGTAGTTATAATTTAGGCAAGGCCTTGTCGCCTTGACAACCATTTATAAAGTTATGCATGCTCTAACCAGCAAAACTAATTGCAGTCTCAACTTCTAAAAGTAAAAAAGTAAGTTTTCTTTCGGTGAAAAAGTTAAAACTTTTTTCCGGTAAAAATGTTGAGTTTTTTTTGGGTAAAAAATGTTTTTTTTTGGGTCGGTTCTTTTATGATCAAAGTTGCTGCTTCTAATCAGGTTCCTTTAGGAATTGATTTCACATTTACCTTGCGGGCAGATGTAGCAGAGCCCATATGTTTATTTTAATGATCAGACGGTGTTGTGAATGGTGACCCAGCAATCATGCTATCGTGCGACACTAACTAAATTCGTCGAAATTCTTTTCACATGATGGCAGAATTGATGAAATTACCGGTCTGAAAAATAAATGAAGTTTTTGTGCCTACAAGTTTGATATTTGATGAGAAAATAACATGAAGATGCATATCCCCCAAGAGCTATGAAAAAGCAACGTATAACAAAGGCATTTTCATGTCTTTAACTACGGGATGTACAATCAAAAACTGTTAAAAAGTATGAATACAAATTTTATTTTTGACCCCAAAAAATCAGCACTAGAATGTGCAAATTCCTTAATGGAGTAATGTGCACGTATAGGAAGATTATAATGGGGAAATAACTTAACTTGAGACCCCATGTGAGTGAAGGGTGGCCCCTGAGGACACGCACAGCGTATGTCTGATGTTGTGTGAACCGTAAAAAAAAGAATGAGATATACATGTATATGCCTTCTTTCTTACGTCATATAATTTTATTTTAAAATACGGGTGATGCATTTAGCAATTTATCGATGATTAGCAAATGTCCTGTTTCAGTGAGGGTTAATAAACTAGAAGTTTTTGCAATGCAAAAATAGAGAACGTTATCCCTCCCTCAGCAGGGTTCGTAACACCTTAAAAACCTTGAAAAGTGCTTGAATTTAGTCATTTCAGTTTCAAGGGCTTGAAAAGTGCTTAAAAAGAGAGAGTCGTTTGGAAAGTGCTTGAAAATAAAATTTTGTGAAAGAGTCTGGTGTATGTTGTGTTTATGCATACCTGGTATTTTAATATCGACTTTCGGGCATCTCTACGTCAATCAAATGTATGAAACAGAATTAACCCAATCGTGGATGAATGAGACTGAGCCGTGACAGTGACGATGTAACAAGTTAACATAAGAGAGTAATAACCATGCTTCTTATCAAATAGTAAGGTGGCTGCTTTACTGTAAAAATCATGGAGGTTCCCCCGAGGTACGTATAAAAGCTCTTTAATTGAAAACTCGATACACGCTAGCCGAGTTCACGTAAGTATTTTCGCAATATTTATAATTTATTTGGATGTAATACTACAGAGATTATTAGTATAGCTATTGAGAAGATATGTCAAAAGGAATAAATTATCTGGGAGCAAACCAGGGGAATAAAGTTTGTGAAAAATACATGATGGGAACAATTCGAAACTGAGGGATAATAATAATATAAAACTAATTCGCTCAGTAGAATATGTTGTTTAAATCAAGTTAACTTTACGTTTTACATTGGTAACTCGGCAATAATAATTATATCAGAGGGGTCATATTTCCCCCAACGAATCCGATCCGACGGTTTTTCAGTTTACCCGTGAGTTGCGTTTTTTTTTTTTTTTATCTTGGTACATGCGCATTCCACGTGTACGCGCTGTGATCGTCATTTGCTAGCTCACTAAGACCACTGATCAGCGAAATACAGTTTTCACGCGGGGTCAATCAAATTAAAGATAATCTTTAAATACTGTTTGTGAGAAATAGATAAAGGTGTTTGGCAGGTACTGACGTTTATTCACATACTTTGTCGTCAGTTTGTAAAAGGCTAGGAACAATGGGGGAAATCACATTTCGTTGCGATGTGATAGCCGTTTGTAAGCGCAGTACGCTAGCAATTTAAAGAGTGATCAGCGACATATACAACTTCCAGCATCAGCCCCCTTCTTGCCCTGCATAACGTTTGCATAAGGCTCACCAATAAGAGTTTTTTTATGCCCCCGCCAAAAAGTGGCCGGGGCATATAGTTTTACCCATGTCCGTCATTCCGTCCTTCCGTCATTCCGAAATCAAAGAGTTGTACGGACTTTTTTTCGCAATGCCTGCAGATATTGGCCTGATTTTTGGTGTGTGGGCAGATATAGACCAGTTACAGATCGAGTTCGCGTTTCGTCCTGGTTGACCTACTTTTGACCGTTTTACGGCTCCTCAACATAAAAAATTTCATGAAAAATAGAAATTTCATGACAAATACACATGTACGGACTTTTTTTCGCAATGCCTGCAGATATTGGCCTGATTTTTGGTGTGTAGGCAGATAATGACCAGTTACAGATCGAGTTCGCGTTTTGTCTCAGTTGACCTACTTTTGACTGTTTTACGGCTCCTAAACTTAGAAAATTTCATGAAAAATAGAAATTTTCATGACAAATGTACACATGTACGGATTTTTTTTCGCAATGCCTGCAGATATTGGCCTGATTTTTTGTGTGTGGGCAGATAATGACCAGTTACAGATCGAGTTCGCGTTTCGTCCCGGTTTACCTACTTTTGAACTTTTTACGCCTCCTTAACTTAGAAAATTTCATGAAAAATAGAAATATTCATGACAGATACACATGTACGGACTTTTTTTTCGCAATGCCTGCAGATATTGGCCTGATTTTTGGTGTGTGGGCAGATATAAACCAGTTACAGATCGAGATCGCGTTTCGTCCCGGTTGACCTCCTTTTGACCGTTTTACGGCTCCTCAACATAGAAATTTTCATGAAAAATATGAAATTTCATGACAAATACACATGTACAGACTTTTTTTCGCAATGCCTGCAGATATTGGCCTGATTTTTGGTGTGTGGGCAGATATTGACCAGTTACAGATCGAGTTCGCGTTTCGTCCCAGTTGACCTACTTTTGATTGTTTTACGGCTCCTGAACATAGAAAATTTCATGTTTAATATAAATTTTCATGACAAATACACTTGTACAGACTTTTCTTCGCAATACCTGCAGATATTGGCCTGATTTTTGGTGTGTGGGCAGATAATGACCAGTTACAGATCGAGTTCACGTTTTGTCCCAGTTGACCTACTTTTGACCATTTGACGGTGCTCTAACATGGAAAAATTCATAAAAAGTGCACATGTATGGACTTTTTTTCGCAGTGCCTGCAGATACGGGCCTGATTTTTGGTGTGTAGGCAGATAATGATCAGTTACAGATAGAGTTCTTGTTTTGTCCCAGTTGACCTACTTTTGACCATTTGACTGCTCCTGAACATAGAAAGTTTCATGAATAAATAGAAATTGTCATAACAAATGCATATGTACTGACTTTTTTTCCTCAATGCCTGCAGATACCACCCTGATTTTTTATGTGTGGGCAGATAATGACAGTTATAGATCGAGTTCGCGTTTCGTCCTGGTTGACCTACTTTTGATTGTTTTACGGCTCCTAAACATAAAAAATTTCATGAAAGACAGAAATTTTTATGGAAAATGCACATGTATGGACCTTTTTTCACAGTGCCTGCATATACTGGCATGATTTTTGGTGTGTTGCTTGATAATGACCCGTTACAGATCGAGTTTGCATTTTGCCCTTCTTGACCTACTTTTGACCATACGACACCTCCTGAACTTAAAAAAAATTTCAAAATTTTACAAATGTTTCTAATTTGCCCCAGGCGGGGGCATTCGTGTCGTTCCGACACATCTAGTTTTTAAATAAGACTTCACACTGTTAGTTTAAATGAAATATTGGACAGGTTTGAATAGAATTCTCGCTGCGTTGAAAACTTGAATGAATATCCCCAACGATCGCCAAACTGTCGGAGTTTTTCGGCACCCCTTCTGCCGGGGCATATAATTTGCTAAAGTTTGAGCTAGTCGGCAAAACAGAGATCCCTATTCAAGATATTATAAGTTTTAGACCCTCGTTATCAGATTAGTAAAATCTGGCAGGGTCATGCCAAAGATGAGTGATCATTCTGAATGTAAAGTTATAACAATGGGCCGTTGTGTATACAACCGTGACTGGCTAAACCCAAGGGTAAATCACAGGCCCTCCAATTGCTATAAGTGTAGATTTCAGTTAAATTTGTTACTTTTCTTATTACTCATTTCCTTATAACTATTACTTATTTGACCTTTCCTAGCCTTTTCATCAGACTATATGGTTCATCTCCTCATTGTAAATATTATTTTACATTTTGTGTTACAAGACTCGATGTCGGCAACATGCATGGGTGAAGGAGCACTGACCGTCCATAAATTTTGATGTCCTTGAAAAAACTTTTCAGGTCCTTTAAAAAGTGGTTGAAATTTTTCTCATGATAAGTGTATGAACCCTGCTCTGGTCCTCCCAACCCCGAATTTGAGTAAAAAATATAGGACTGTTCAAAAGACGGAATTCACAGAAAATTTCTGTTCCGGCTAACGACCTTTAAGATGACGGTTTCCGAACACTTGGTCGAAACAATTAGTGTTTCAAATTTGAGGCAAAAATATGCGATACTGCAGAACTTCTGAAGTTCTCCAAAAATCTATTTCGGCCTATTTGACATCAATATTTGACCTTGATGAAGAAGGTCAAGGTATCTGGTTTTCGAACTCATCCGTGACTTTAATAGAAATAATTTGAATAATTCAAATTTCATGAAAAAAATGGTGAGTTCAAAAGTTATCGCATTCACAAGAAATGGCTCAAAAAACGACGATTAAGGACGACGACAGACCAAACACTGTATATGTCTTCCCAAATGGGAGGGGAGACATAATGAGGCACATTAAAAGGTACAAGTATTCAGCCACTAGTAATCCCCCAACATCTCATCTAGTTAAAACAGAAGGGAGCCAGCATCTCAAACCAGAGAAAGGCGAACCTTTTCTCCCAGAGGACCATACGAAATATTCGTAAGATGTCTAGCTGATCATAACAGCTATTTCCACACGCAAAATTGAGCTTACTCTCGTCTTTTTTTAAGTAACAGGAGTTAAGTTATGAGATTGTTTATGCTGCCAAACTTATATTTGGTCGGTTGGTAGAAATGCCATAGACCTGAATGTGACAATAAAAGCAACGTCCAACAGAAGCCTACATATTTAAAGTAATCCTGACCAGCCACACAAAACTGATAGTGTGCTCCAACAATCGACATGGTGTCTAGAGAGAAAAAAGGGTTATTATAGTAACATCTAGAAAGCCGTACTTAACTCAAATACTGTAACGATTCCACTTAGAAAAACCGGTTTATCATACTACGAGTGCATCGCTCTCAGAAGAAAAGGTCTAAAATCCCATCGAAGTATTTAACTTATAATGTTGATTTTATCTAGGTGTCTAACCGATAAATACTAAATATATAATATCTGCATTGACAATTTTTTTTAACAGATTTATACTATATATGTTGGATTAAAACTGAAATATATTTTCAACTTCACTGATATGCTCCATTGATATCATGCACAATATTGCATAGCATCCACGTTGGACCCCTGAGGCAAGGGTCTGTTGTAAACATGGAGGGGTTGCCACATGCCGTCCAGGGATATTAAAATACACAAGAATATCAAGACATATTTTCTCAGTGATAGATATACCGAATTCATTGGAAATTTGCACATAGTAACATTTGGGTATTATCAACAATTTTGCAAAATATCTTAAAGATCGGACAGAAATTGTGCAAGAATTGTAAAATTCAAAACAGAATGTCAAAAATATCTGATGTCAGAGGAAAACTCACCCATTTCGGTTAATGCTCAATGTGGCCTCCATCTTCATCCATGAATACCTTCCATCTTCATCAATGAATACCTTCCACATATTTATGTCGCCGATATCTTCTCCTATGACATGATTATCCTGTCCTTTAACGCCTGCTCGGTCACTTTGTCTCTCACTCCCCGATAAACTTTCTCCTTCAGTGAGTCCCATGTGGCATAATCCATATAGGGTTACAGTCAGGACTTTGTGGAGGCCATTCATCCTTCTTGATGAATTCTGGTGTAGCCTCCTCTATATGTGCCTGGGTTACCCTGCTTGTGTGAGAAGGAGCCCCATCTTGCTGAAACACGTGATTGTTTCTTCGATAAAGACGCCTAAAATCCGGGAGAAGATTGTCACACAATAACTGAATGTAGCTTTCACTATTAACCTTGGCTCTATTAGTGATAATGAAATGAATGTTTGATTTTCCTTTCCAGGACACTCAAGCTGAAATTATTATCTTTTTTGAAGTCTTATAATAGGGGCGAGATGGCTGAAGTTTTCGTTTCCGTTTACCATAAACGTAAAGCGTTTTGCTGCCACATGGTAAAAGAAAAATAAATTATTTACTATCTCCTACGTACGACATAATATCTCGTACTTACGATATATTATCTCGTACGTACGACATACTATCTCTTACGTACGACATACTATCTCTTACGTACGACATACTATCTCGTACGTACGACATTATCTCGTACGTACGACATATTATCTCGTACGTACGACATAATTAATCTTATAGATCTGATCCACAGATTACACAAAAGGCCAACTGATGTATGTATGAGTAATTTATATATATGTTAAATAAAGTGTGTTCTTACTCTAACTACACAAAATCTCCACCTCCGTGGAACACCGTTGAAAAGAAGAAAACATATATTTATTTATGTATTTATTTATTTATAGATACTATAAATTTAAATGCTATTCGATATATCTTTTTTTTTTTGTGTCTAGGTTTCTGAAATATTTCAAGGAAGTGAAATTTATCAAATCGTTGTCAGCCAGTCATATACAGAACATTTATTTTTAATTAGGTAATTCAATTCTGTTAGCAGTGTATGATGTTTACAGAAGCGGATCCAGGGGGAGGGTCCGGACCCTTATTTTTCAGCCGACGCAGCTTTTTTTTAAATGGTTCGGGCCAATTTTTGAGGGTTGTACCACCCCCCCCCCCCCCCCCTCGCTCCTTTTCCTGACCCGGGGACCTTTGTTTGACATAAGTCTTCCTGTGTTGGACCGATCCTTTTCCTAAATCCTGGATCCGCCCCTGGTTTAAATGGGGAGCCTGTCATAATATTAATAAAAAATATTATCTTTGCCAAATTGAAACTACCTTTTGGAGAAGGAAGGGTTCGGACAAGAGGTACAGCTACGAAATAGCCTGATTTTACGTAATTTAGAATGGATATACGTGGGGTAGGTTTCTAATATTCCAAAATTAATCTGTATAAGAACTAGATTTATGACATGACGCAGTGTCACTCGCCCTACTGTAAACGGCATGAAGTTCAACTGATGGGATCAAGCACTTCGTTTCATAATATGTGAATCAGAAGCGTCTCCTTACGGGCATCCCTGTATTACAGACACCTCTATATTGACACTAAAGGTTCATATTCTTTTGTAATAATATATGTGTATTGTCTCAGGTTATTAACTCATTTTGGCTGAATACGAAAGTTGTACAGCAATCCATACCGATACACGGGCTTAATATCTCCTGTTTACCGGTTTTATTCGTTATTATGGTTCTGTGTATGAGTAAACACAGTGCACCTTTGTATGTTTACTATATAACAAGACCGCGTGACCAGAAGCAAGATCTTAGTCTAGCACACGCGACAATAATAAAAAAGAAAAGAAACATGAAGGAAGAAGCACTCGGAAAATCTTGAAACCCTTGATTTGTGAAGTATATTTTTAAGGCCACCAGGTGGTGTGAGCGATGTATGTTTTTCGTCATTGAAAGCGCCTGGGGCAAGATTTTTTCCACTTGTATACAGGAGTGAGCAAACGGTTTTAGAACGAAATATTTAACGATACCGCAAGAGTTACTAGACACTACACGGTATTTCATGTATACTCAATATACCTGGTATGTGAAATGTAAATAGGACCTTTTTTCATTTAAACTCTCTACTATACAATCGGCTCTCTCTCTATATATATGTGTGTGGGTGTGTATGTGTATGTATGTGTGAAAAGACTGAAAGCCTTTGGGATATATTACCAGCGCTGTGTTTGAATGATTCAGCCGGTGGATACTATTAATGTCATTAGTAATACATGTTTTGTCTGTCAGAGGTTCTTGTTTGAACAGATGAAAAATCCCGATATGTGCAAGGTACACAATTAGTTATTATTACTTGTGGGGATTCCTATGCTTATATGTCAACTTTAAAATGGAAATAAAATTTAGAAACGAGACCAATCGTTTAAAAAAACGTGTAACACAGCGCTCACGCTACCTGGTGGTGGTACAGCATAACTTCACAAATCAAGGGTTTTCAAGCTTCTCTTGGTGTTTCTTCTTTCATGTTTCTTCTCTGTTTATAATTGTCGCATGTGCGCGACCAAAATCTTTCAACTGGTCACCCGGCCTTCTTATGTAATCACGTAACAGACACTTATAGAGGTTCTGTAATACAGAGATGCCAATTGGGAGAGGTTTTTGATTCATATATCATGAAACGAAGTAGTTGAACCCATAAGTTGAACTTCATGCCGTTTACAGTAGGGCGAGTTACACGTACATGTACCACATACACGATCTTATATCTATCCGCAAATGAGACAAATCTTACATATGAGGAAAAGACTTGTATTAGAATTTCGTATTCTTCTGTCACAAATTAATCGCACGTCCATGAGTGATAGTTACAATATGTTTTTATAATTTATAGTTCAAAATAAAAATTATACGTACCCCATAAAATTGGGTGTGGACTGTTCAACTACCCACCAATCATATCAATGGCTGTATATGCATTAAATGTTTAAAAGATCAACTGCACGGTGCGTCAAGTCATAAATCTAGTTCTTAGACAGATCAGTTTAGAATATTAGAAACCTGCCCTACCAATATCCATTCTCAATTACTTAAAATCCGGCTATTCGGGAGCTGTACTTCTTGTCCGAACCCTTCTTTCTCTAAAAAGTAGTTTCAGTTTGGCAAAAGCAATATTTGCTTCTTATTAACATTATGACAGGCTCACTATTATAACATTGTACACTTCTAGCATAATTTGATCCCCTATCTTAAACATGAGACTTCTGTATATGACTGTCAGACAACAATTTGATATATTTCGTTTCCTTGAAATATTTTAAACATCTAGACACAAAAAAAGATAAATCGAATAACATATAACTATATACTATAAAAAAATAAATAAATATATGTGAGTGTGCGTGTTCGTTTCAACGGTGGTGTAGCGGTTTGCAAGGAGGTGGAGATGTTGTACGTATACATAGTTAATGTGAAAACACACATTATTTAACATATATGTATGTATCTGTTGGCATGTTGTCTAGTCTGTGAATCAGATCAGTAAGATTTATTATGTCGTACGTACGAGATAATATGTCGTACGTACGAGATAGTATGTCGTACGTACGAGATAGTATGTCGTACGTAAGGGATAGTATATCATACGTACGAGATAGTATGTCGTACGTACAAGATAGTATGTCGTACGTACGAGATAAATAATTTATATTTCTTTTATCTGGTCGCAGCAATATGCTTCCATATATAAGCGATCCTTTTGGCGATTTTTAGCAATCTCTAACTTAAAGTCGTTCTCGTCTGTAAAAATGATCCTTTTCACATCAGTGGCCGACGGGCGGTCATTCAAGCTACTGCAGCAAGTTTTTCTTTTCCATCTAACATTTTGGTCCATCCTTGATACCCGTATCCTCTTGAAGGGCTTCAGCTCCAGTTCTTTCGCTATTCTTTGAACAGAAGATTTGCTCACTTGAAAACCGAGTGCAGCTTCTCTAAGAGCTGTGTGGGTCCTCCTAGGATTGAATCAGTTCCTCAACACGGTTCTTGTTCTCTTCCGAACATGCAGTCTTGGTTCTCCCACTGCCAGCTTTACGTGCTACTGACCCTGTAGTGCGTATTTTAGCGATGTCTATTTACAGTGACATGACTATACCCCTTGCCTGGAAATTCCTTAACAATCCTTCTTCAACCCCATTCTTTCTCCCAGAAAGAGATTTCAATGGTAACCTTATCATTTTCGCTCAAAGGCATGGTTGATCCTTCTTAACTGACACTTTGGGCAGGACTGATTTTGGATAGAGATGACAATAAAAAAAATCAATAGACTTGACACTCAGACAGGATATTTTTAAGGCTGACACTGATTGACAGATGCCAACACCTGGCAGCTGAAACGGACATGGTGAAGGTCACATTTCAGCTGAAATGAACATGATGGTCACATTGCACAGATCTGATATAAGATTTTGTTACATGCTGTATGGAATCTGAAAAAAAAAATTGTTGATGATATCCCAAGGTTACTGTGTGAAAATTTTCAATGAAATCGGTAAATCTATCACCGAGAAAATACTTGTCAAAAGCGGTTCACTTTTTTTGAACACCCGATATATATCGATGGAACAAACATGGAAAACTTATTTTATCAGATATAAACTATTTAGGGAAACTGTACACGTACATTTTAACTCCTCATTGTACAAATGAAATTGAATTTCGTAAATGCTTCTACATTACAAGTTTTAAATGATGTCTCCGATTATTATTGATCATGGCTCAATATCATAATCAACCTTCCGCCAGTGGTGTTTTATTTAAAAAAACACTTTTCTAGTTAGAAGTTTTGGGACGCCGGGGCTACTTTTCGAAATCTTTAAATTTCAAAATTAAATATGTTACAATTCAAGAAAAGCCTTCTATTAGCATTGTTTATTTATTTATAATATGTCCTTATCACAATAACATCTGTGTGCATGTAAATTGCCTTCAAAGAATTTTAGTCCAACATATTAATGACATATATCACTGCAGGAGTTCCCAAAGCCATTGGCATATGTAAATTGTAGAAGCTCCAGTGTACTGAAGGTAAATTATTTCGTTTTCCACATGAGAACATTGAACAAATTCAGAAACGCCAATATTTATTTTATGTATTAATATAACGTAAATTAATAAAATATAATAAGATTAATGTATCAGGTATACAGGTTGTTAACCATGTATGATCAACTCTTGCGGTCAATATAAAAAGGGTTTTAGTAGATGTACCAATGTATTTTGCAATTTTATATGACCATTTATTATATGTTTTAATGGCTCAAAGATACAGTCTTAAATCGGACAGAATACAGGAACCGAAATAGAAATAAATCTGTCTGGTTTGTAATATGCCTTAAAAATCTGGAAACTAAGTAGAAGAATGTGGATATTGCAAACTGTGATTAAGTTCAAAAGTGTTGTGGACACAGAAAGTCGCAATCAACTCCTCTTGATAAAAATCATGCAGATTCAAGAGGAGAACTGTTTATTGAAAATTTTAAAAAAATATGCTTCATTTTTGTTGTCATTCACGCGTGACTTGCTGAGAAAAAACAAGATCAACGGGCTAATTCTTGTATGGGTGCGACATCTGCCGACGCTGTTGTCATACATATCGGGTTGCTGAGGCAGACTTAGCATTCTTTCCGTCATCCACATCCTCATCCTCCCGCCAGCATCGCCCGCCACGGTCCGTCGTTATTGATCGGAGAGAGTCTGCAAGGGGGCATCCGAAAGAGTGTGAAAAGGGCAGCGGCGGCTCGACCAAACGCTCTGCCAATTTATTTCCTTTATTTTCTCAAAAGAACAGACATTCGGAAATATGTCAATCCACTTAAGGGTTATGTACAAATCACATTTATTAGGGACACACTTGAATATTCGTATAATGCTTTTTGTTGCCATTCCGCCATCCCCCTCTCCTCCTGCAGGGTCAGGTCACACAGTGCCTAAATTTGTCTCGTTGTGGCTGTGCTAGATTTCTAGGAGCCGCTGGGGATATGGCCTTCCAGAGCTTGTATGTTGATGTTGGTTCTTGAGACGGCATGCGCGTCTCGTAATGAGCCGATCCGGCACGATGCTTGCTTGGTCGCTAGGACGTTCCGTGTTGCTGACTGGTATTAGGAGACATCACGAAAAGAGAAGGCCATCGGCATCAATCCTTCTTCTCTCGAGTGTTTCATATTTTAAGGGTAGGTGACTGCTATTTTATTGTCGGCCATGTGTTCTCCACGCTGCTGACGAGTATTTGCCTCGTATCGTCGCCATAGCAGCGCAAATATCCTTTTCGTTAAATTATGCATTTCGTATCTAAGCCGTGATACAATGGCAGCTCTCGCTAGGTGACATCTTCATTTGTGGCGTATAATAACCCATCACGCCTTGACCTCCGTAAGAACGCCGACCAAACAACCTTGAAGATAAGAGGCAGAGAGCATGCCATGGTGGAACCACCAGCAATTTAAGGCGACATTGGAGATAATAGCGGCCATTCATTCAGCGCTGAAACTAGGGCCAGCTACCTTTGAATAATTTATAACCATCACTAAAAAATGTTAAACGTCAATAAAGAAAAGCGTTAGACTACCTAAGTGATGAAAAAATTTATAATTACACTTATCCGTTGCAATTTTCTTTGCGCATATTGACTTTAATCCTTGGAGAAAGTAAGAAAAACTGCAACATAAATCACCTTCAAAGGAACGTTTCCTAAATCTTGTAAGACAAAGGTAATTTTCTCCTTCAGTGGTCTCGGTGTGTTTATAGGCTTGATCTACCTCGTGTACATATATAGCTGCAGAACCATCCAATGTCTGGTTATATATCACGGGTATGTCCCCCGTAAAGCTTCTTTATTTGAACAAACCTACCTTAAAAAGAACTCGTGACAGAAGATTCGACCTTTGTTGAGATCACCAAAATGTTATAAATGTATATCTTATATATATATATATATATATATATATATATATATATATATATATATAGAGAGAGAGAGAGAGAGAGAGAGAGAGAGAGACAGAGAGAGAGAGAGCTTTACGGTATATGGTTGTTCCATATTTCAGAATTATTTCCATGTAATAGGTCATTCAGAAGCCAAGGTTGGACACCAACGGCAGGATACAATATTTGAAGACTAACTGTCTGGTCACCAAACAGAAATCTACAGATTTTAAACAAAACACATATGAATTGTTCCAATATTTACAAATGTTTTACCAAGTATTGAAACAAGAAAATAAGGCGGAAGAAATAAATTTATCATTGAAAGAAGTATTAAATGATGCCGAACAATATAATGAAGATAACATATGTACTGCCAATAATTACGAGTCTTATTAGAATTCATAATTGGGTATGATATCATTAATTGCCATTTTTTGGTGAAAATGGAAACCAAATGTTTTATATTTTATTTCTGTAGTAAGAATTGCTGCGCATTAAAATGTTTGTATGATATAGATTGTATTGCCTTACTGGAGGTATATGTCTCTTGATTCTATCGACTGTTTTCATATTTTATTTGTGCTCAACCCACTTTTTGATAACTTTCTTTGGGAGTGTGATAATAATACCATTTATGTAAGCTTTTCATTTAAACATATAAAATAAATTCATATAAAATAAATTCTGTATAAAAAGGGTTCATGCTGCTGATTGATACATGTTAGTCAATCCAGTGCCAACAGTATTATTCTGTTTTGAACTCATTTATCGTATACCTACACGGACCATTCAGCTAGTACTATTTCTATGTGATACATTCACATGATTCGATATACTCATTCCGCATCATGGACAATATAGACATTCTTGTTTCTATCATAATTTGTATTGCCATGGTTATGTTTGGTTTTTGGTTCATGAAAGAGTTATGAATTTCATGAAAACCCATACAAAAAATGCCAAGGAGCTGAATTCCTGTTTTACTGTATTATAGGTGAAATAGAGATAGATATAGAACAGTATAACATCATTTATATTTATCATATTCCTTACAGGAGCCGAGATTCATGACTCTTTAGAATAGTATATGACAAACGTCAAAATTTGGCATTTAATTAATTATCATAACATATACGATCTGTATTAGTTGAAGAATAACAATGTGTCAATCTACTTATGTTCTCCTTATTTTCTTTTAACTTAACATACGTAATGACAATTTAAGCACTGAGCCCGGACTGATATGTATGTGGCTAAATAATAATTGTAATAGTTAACAATTGTAGTAACACAAAAGGGTTTTATCAAATATTTGCATGAACACACAGATTGTGAAAGAAAAACGTCAAACGTCATAAAGAAGAAAAAAAAAAGATGGGACCAAAATTACAAAAAAAGCAAAGGTGATTAAAACAATCACATTTGTGAAGCTTGAAGAATTTCGAATGAATTTCTAATATTGAAATTCAAAATTTATAAATGATAAAGACCAGTTTGTAAATAATCGTCATGAGGCAGGCATATCATTGCAAAATTACAATAAAACTGTTACTCTATATCTACACATTAATATTGACTGTCACTGTCAAACTCTACAACGTGATTTATTTTTCAATTTGTATTGTCTGTGTACACATCCGTAAAGGTGGTATGCAGAAGTATGCATTTTGGTATGTCATAAGCTGAATGAGTTCATTTTTTCAAATCACATTTCACATAAACAGAAGGAAACCTGTGAAGTATAAATGACAAGCCTCCTGCTGAAAATATTTAATGCTTACACAGTCGACAGTACAGTGTAATGGCGGAAACTGTAAGCGACAGTGCTAGTTATGAAATGAAAGCATATAGCTGACTGCAGAGTGGAAGGTAGAATCTGTATTGCGTTTTCCTCATCATTGCCGCCATGACAATGCCTTGACGGCTTGGCGACCAAGCAGCACTAGTACTATTGATATTCATAACCCCCTTGTGTAGTTCAAAGGACGATGGCTGCCAAGTTAATCTTCTGTAACTGTTCCTCTTTTATCTTCTAGCACTGTCGACGCGGCATAAAAACCAAGCAGCCACTGTTAACCGCGTGTCTATTTGTAGGACAGAGTTTTGCCTCTTTTAATGGAAGATGGGAGATACGCATTCATTTAGAGGCTTATAATGAATTCCCCCCACTTAGGACTTGGAAAATGGATTGCTTAATGACATTCTTGCTAATCTAGATGGAAACCAATTATTTTCCTTCACTTGTGAAAATGAAATCTGCACGCCAGCCTTCCTTTTAAGACATAACTGACTACATCAATGGTGCTACTGTCAACAACATCTCAAGCTACAATATTGAAAAATTTACTAGTTTAGACAGTTACAAAAATAAGCTTTAGCTTATTTAAGTTCGTGGGATAAAAAAAATCAAAAGTGCAAAAGTTTGTAGACCATAAATAAATAAATTGTATCAAACACTGGATGAATCATATTTCTGTGGATTGTTGCTCCATCTAAATCTAAAGAAATCTAACTCAGGGTTTTACATATTCCATTGATTCCATCAAGGAGTGACCATCAGTTATTTTGTGATCATTATTGAATATTTATGCTTAAATAGAGGATTGCACTTTTATATAGGATAGCTGGCCGGCAATATAATATGAAAGAACCAATCTGTAATATTTTGAACCTGAAATAAAAACTTACTAGTTAGGCAGTTAAGATCAGCTTTAGCTTAAGTTTATGGGATTAATAAGTGCAGAAGCATGTAGTCCATAAAGAAATCCGAGGCTAAAAGCCTCACATGATATCCATACTAGTTTATGCTTTACTTAAATTATAAGGAACTTTTACATTGAGACACAAAAAGAGTGCCTTTACTTAAAATGAAATTTCACAACTTATCAGTGATAAATCTTTTGATGAAAAACTTTAATTTCTATTTGTTGTAGCGGTTTGTTTTCCACTGGGCAGATAAAAATACCATGTCGATGGCAAAAAATACACATTTTGCTTGTCACGTTATTAACCATTTATGGCCAAATTAAGGTAGCTTACTAAGTTAACTAGAACAATAAACGTTACAATTATAACACATATATACTTCTGATATATAAACTAGAATTCCATTGTCTGCGGATTAAGACTTTATGGACGTCATTGAATATTTATCAGGTCTGTCATAATGTGTAGCCTACACCCCTGCGTTGGTTATAGGACTACGTATAAAGCGAACTGTGAAAACCGTCTATGAGTTAATTTATGGCCATTTTTCAGCGACCACATGTATACTTTTTTTTGTATCAAACGCTTGATAAATCTTATTTCTGTTGATCTTTGTTTCTTCCAAAGAAATATGTTTTTTTTTTCTTATTTTGTTATTTCCGTCAAGGCGCGATCATTAATGAATATTCATGCTTCTACTTCGTTTCTGAAATAGAGGATTGCACCACGGCAATTAGGGATAAAAGAACCAATCATTTTTATGTTTATACTGTACAACTATCTTGAGGCTTCTTTGTGCAGCAGTTGGGCTGAATTACTTTCTTATTTTCCTTGTATATAGTGATCATTAATGAATATTCATGCTTCTACTCCATTTCTGAAATAGAAGATTGCACCACGGCAATTATGGATAAAAAACAATCATTTTTATGTTTATACTGTACAAAAAAAATACTGTACAACTATCTTGAGACTTCTTTGTGCAGCAGTGGGGGTGAATTACGTTCTTATTTTCCTTGTATATAGATATTCCTTAGAATATTATTAATAGTACCAACATCTAATCACAGGTGCTTGAATAGATATTTATGTAGATTCCGGTTATTTTGTTACTTTTTTGCTTCTTTTCATTATTGCTATTACTTATCTGACATTTACCTAGCGTTTTTAGTCCATCTCTTTATTATTTACTTAATATTTAAGATATTACGTAAATAATAAAGATGGACCATATAATGTGAAAATAGAAAGGAAAATGTCAGATATGTAATAGTTATAAGGAAATGACCCAGAAAAGTAACACATTTAACCAAAATCTACACTTATAGCAATTCAAGCGCCAGTGATCTAATCAGTGAATTTCAAACCTGATTTTATAAGCATGGGGTCATGCAGTGTCCTATGTTCTGTCACATTAGTCAATCTGTCGTGAGAAATATTCAAATAATGTTTATTTAAATAATCTGCAAGATATGATGTTAGTGTTAATTACTAGAGTACTTAGTTTATACAGTGCATACCATTTAAACTGTCTTTTTGAAAAAAAAAATATAAAGAAAAAAAAACATTGGCAATCTACAGTGAAAGTGACTAGAAATGAATGAGGCATTAACATAATCCATCTCCTTCACGTTTCATTTTTTGTCATATTTGCGTACTTCCTGTCAGTAAACTTCAGAGAGATACCCCGGCTGTAGCTGCCACGTCAGATACGCAGCTTGCCCGTCCTTGATCAAAGAGCAAACCTAATTTCCCTGTATTACCATAGAGATTCCTGTGGATTTTACCGGAAACATGCCGTAAAATGTCGCAAATCCGAGCTATGTGATAATCCCTATTCCTCGGGTTAGGAAATCTCTCCTTAGTGTGAAATTGCCATAGGATATATTCTTAACTCTTTGTTTTCTGGGTGTAAGCTCGTGAATCGTGTGGATAAAGTGGTCAATTTTCTGATAGGCGGAGGCTGTGAAGGTCAGGATAAATTTGGTGCATATTTCATTGAAGGAAGTTCCATCAGAAGTGAGATTAGGGACCAAGCCGAAAGTTCGGATAAGGTCGTACGGGAAAATAAAGCTAAGGTCCAGGACAGAAACGGTTACACATATGCAACTTTTACATACGTGCATGATGTTGACAAATATTGTATGATTTTCGGGCCTCTGTAAACACTAACTATTCGGAAACACTCAAAATTTAATTAATTTTGGTTGTTTTGTTAAGGGTTATATCAAAGCATAAAATGACTGACAGATCTTCTGACAGAGAGTGACAATAAAGATCAATTAGTTTCCTTTCAAAGAAAGTCACGACCCATTACGCTACAGCTAACAATATGCACGAGTAATTGAACGGTTAAATAGTTTTATAACCTGTTATGGTTTGAAGCACACATCTGCCTGAATATATACACATGTTTACCAGAAACGTTTAATCAACAACATTTTCAAAATTAATCATATATGTTTAAGATTATATTTTATTTTTCATTGTTATTTAAAAGTATAACAGTAGTACCTGAAAACAACTATCGGTCACTGTATATCAGAAATCCATGGGGAGGTTGGTAACAGGATCATAGTCCATTGAATCATTTTTTTTTTTTACTTTGAATATTCATTATCCCCAAACATTGGTTTATATAGTTGACAAGTAAAATGTGAAATCAGGAATCGTATTGATAATCTAAAGATTTCAATATGCTCTTGAATTCATCTATTTAAACCTGCATGGAACCAGGATATCTATTGGTCATTTTTCTAAACATTCCATTATGCCTTCGTGTTAGTAATAAACATATGACCTAAACACATTCTGTGTTGGCTTACACTGAATAGAAAACTTTATTGCTGACTAAAAATGTAATTTTATTTATGTAAATTTCAAAATTTAAGCATCATGACATCATACTTCTAAAGTTAACAGCCAAATAAAATACCTGTCTGGGTAGAATGACACCCAGATATCATTTGCATTTTGAAAAGATATGCTGGAGCATATTTACACATATCTACTTCTGAGACAGTCATAAAACCTTTGTTAATCCATGTTGTTTTGAATTTAGGTTGAGCTGACATTTTCATCGAATTTTGCAGACGTATATTCATGTCTCAACAAAAGAAGGTTGCACATTCATTTTTTGGGCATCCTAAATTTACATATCTGATGAATGATTTCTTTCTCATAACATCAGTTCATCCCTACCTTCAGAGTAAAAAGCACCGTCAGTGTTGGTATAAGAGTGTTCATTTTTGTTCATTGATAGTTCTGTGATTATACACAGGTTAAGGAAAGTCAGTCCAGCTGTTTCTTCATAACAGCCATGAGCATTTTTGTGAGATCTCAACATAGCAATCACTGCAGCCATGGCAGAATAGCACCTGTTTAATATTTTAGGAGATTTATACCTGAAGTCTCTATATCCTGTAAAATTTCTCTGCAGCTTTTGCAATTGAATCGAATGATAAAATATGTATACGTTTACTGTATGTAATAGAATAATTCTTGCTTTTCAAGTACTGTCATATGGGAAATGTTCACCGGAGAGCTTTAGGCTTTTGAGCTCTTATCAATAAAATCCTGTGTATGGTTTTGATGGATCATGGAAATTAGACAGGGGTAGTAATAAATCAGATTTTGCCATTTTACATTAGTTTATAAATTATAACCTTTAAAAGCAAATGTTTTATTTCCCTTGTCTGATACACAAAATGTATATCTGACAATGATATATATATATATATATATATATATACAAAATGACAGACAGGCAAATATTTATATACAAATATATATGAATATTGCTTATGAGTACTTGAAAAATTTTACCGATAATGAAGACTGATTATGAAATGTGAACAACATTTATCAGCTTCACAATTGTGCTTTACACAAATTACAGGGTCCTCTTAGTAGATATACATATACAATAAATGACAACGGGGCATTTACACATAAATTCTGGTGTCGGTTACTTTGTCTGGAAAAAATGTTCCTTTTTTGTTTATTAAGAGTTTGTGTTTATACCTAAGATATGAAGATTTTTTAAAATATATAATAGTATAATAGTATTGAAATTATTATTTAGTCACAGGCTGCTTAATTTTAATAATATAAAATATCCTCCCGAATTGTTTCAACTTATTTTTTTTTTCAGTTTGTGCATATCACCAACATGATGTATATATTGTTTAGTATGATAATTCGCTCCTTTTTGGAGATTTGAATTATTATTATTATTATTATTATTATTATTATTATAACATGTACTTTATGGTAGAATAAACGGGTGTAAGTAACAGTCTTATTTGAACACAACGCAAGCGAAGGTACCAGATACTTGTATCAGAGCACATTTCCTGATTTGGTATAACTAGCCTTCTTTTCATTCAGAGTCTTAAGTCTTAAGACAAAAAAATGTTTTCTCTCTGCAATTTTCATCCATTAGTATCAGGGTGATTCAACTGGGGAAAAAATCCCCGAATCAATTTAAAATCCTGAGCAGCATTCATTCACAGGAATATTTGTGTGGATAATCTCAGCTTTGATTAATTTTAATGAATGATTCTTTGTTACAGAAAAGACGTATATGAGTAATCGATAGTTAGGAACTGTTGGCATTGATCTGTGATGCATTAAAACTTCGGCATTCCATAACTTAGGTGTCTTTTTATCGCTTATTCGACTGGCTTCTTAAACAAAAGCACCCAAACAATCTCTGTATTAGATGATCCGCCCCTTGTGTAAGTGAGTGAGTGGATCGGTCAGAGATGCCACTTCGCAGCTCAAGGATCCAGTACACACAATACAGACACCTATATCAGTCACTGTATCGGTCACAACCATGTCTTTATAGACTTCAGATGAACGAGCAAACATTGCATATCGCTCACCACGCCAAAAATAACTACAAATTAGACCTTTCAGAGAATCTGGCTTCATGACGCCCATGGTGTGATGCTGACAGACAGGCCAATCTCTGTTATAGACTAGCAGCAACTATTTCCATTAATCCTGCCGCCCGTGTGGAGCTGATCTCTTCAGCCACGATCACGCATATCTCCCGCCATACCCATGTATCTAGGTATTACAGATCATAGGGCGGATTAATTTCGAGCAAACGGCAGCGGGGGAAGGGTCAAAGGTCATTCCTTTCCAAAACTTTGAAAACGATTTTATTCTTTGCTTCCATTTGTGAAAGGAGATAAATATATTTGATAAAAATTAAAAAGGATCTCAGTATCAGGTGCGTCTTCAAAAAAAAGGGGGAGGGGGAGACTCACAGGTGTGGGACCGTAAGTTGGGCCTTTAACTATCTGCGAAATACATTTCAAATATTACAATTAAATATAAGGTTTAAAAAACAAGTTATTAAATTTCCAGTCAATTCCAGTCAATGTTTAGATATATAATATTTAATTATAAACTCAGAAATGGAAAGTATATAACTCTGATGATATATTTAATTTTCAAAATATATTATATATTTTATTATATCAGGGGAGACGTTTACACTGACCATCCCCTTGCTAAAAAGTAGGAGGGGGAGGGAAATTTATCTCCATCCCCTCCTGTATTCGCGCCCCTACACATTATACTAGAATTCCTTTGCACATAAGGTCTTTATGAGTGATTCTATCGTATACGAAAGATTTTTAATCCGTTTGTTTTGAAATTTATAAAGCTTTACGTGATTGGCTGTCAAAACATCCGTAACAGATGCCAGGTGGTTGAAACACATTAGGTTCTGTAACCAATTTTCTTACAGGACCCAGGCGTAATGCCTTGAAGGTCAATATATCCATGTGGTAATCCAAGACAATTATCAACGGATGTTAACGTGCATGTATGAAAGTAAAACAAACGGACCAACGCATACACGGTCATCGTACATCGTTGCTTTCCCCATTTCTAATTTCGCATGCCGGGCTGACCATAAAAGGGTGTAAACAGTTTGACTAACAATCAAACCATGCTATAGTAACTGGGAGAGCACAAACCTTGGGGAAATAACATTATATTAACAAGTAACCGTTGAAAGTTATATGTTTTATATATCTTTATATATCTTTTTATACCTTTGTTTCTCCCATGGTAATTTTTATATTCAAACTCACAATCTCGCCTATTATGGTACCATACAAACTAACCTGAAATAAATCGAATCTGCCATTATATATAACCGCACATTTTACCTGACTCAGAATCAGAATATTGTCGGGATATTGCAAATCCAATTCCTAAAATCTATTTCCCGGAATAAGCAATCACAATGCAGAAATCCTTTAAATTATTAAGGCATTCCTGAACACATGAATCAGTGTAACCCGAGATGTTCCAGTTTTTCAATTCGCGTCCGTATGACTGTTATAAAATTGACGGAAAGAGATCCCAGGTTTCGGTTTTAAGCTCGCTCTGTTGGTTGCGAACACTGTTACCCAGATGAGGCAGGGATTGGAACACACCATAACGCAATATATCCCGCTCCAGCAAATACGAACATATTTATAAGTTTGTGCATTATTAAACGGACAAGGATATTTTTATTTTGAAATTTACGCCCACGTACAGGCAATTTATGCTGGCCATATATAGTCGACTGGGTTTCTGTATAAAATTGTCACTACAAGACGTAATCAGGTCCTCAAATAACACACAGTGTTTCTCTGACCTTTACACGAGAACTGTAGTTAATAATGGAGAAAACATGCGCCTCACTGTGGAGCTTGTGAAAGCAGTCCGCGAAGAAAGCCCTTAGAAGGAGATAATACCTATTTGTTATCATTGAGTGTGACGGGATTAAAGGTAATGAGAAGTGAGTATTTATACAAACATGTAAAGCTGCATTAAGCTTTGTCGGTCTGTATTCTGTCAATAAACCAGACCGGCTGGACTATTTATGTCCACAACGTCCTAATACTGGATGAGCTTTGGGAAGAGTGCTTGAGGATCTGCGTGTGACGTGGTGTTGGGTGGTGTCATCGATTTCTTAGCCCGGTTCTGCGTGCCCTATTTGTTTTGCTCCGGGGAGAGCTGGGGTTGACTTGGAATGCCAATCAAGAAGTGTACGAAGCATGTCTTTGCCCTGTTTAATACATCCAAGTCCGGATCTATAAATAAAGTAACATTTCACCAAGTCACAGGGACTATTCCCAAAGGGCATACCTCAAGGAAGATGTTAAGGGTATACAGTCTTTCCCTATTGATGACAGTTTATATCTCTAATAGTGCTGTACTAAATTGTAAGGATTAAAATGGTTTTTCTATAGTTCTACATATTTTGACTGCATCTTACATACTTGGAACATTTTTATTATCTTACTGAGTACTCGGAGGGTATAATGGGTAGACTATAACATGTACATGTAACGCTAGGCCTACGATACGCACCGTCACGTGTACACGATGTTACGCTGAGAGCACGTTTGACAGCATTCGAGCATACCCTATTTTTTGTTTTTGTTTTATTGCGATATATCTGCGTTACGCTCAGAAATTTTAGAATATTTTCTAATTTTGGTGTCAGTTAATGATAGGACAAAAATCTCACTTGTACGTAAGTCCATTTTCATTTCCAATTCTTTATATTCACAAATTATGACCAAGTGTACAAATGCACTTCCTAAATCAAGACTGAAAGCTTCCATCAAAGTAAATTATCGCCAATAAAAGATATTCCTTATGGTATAATTGTATGATAGTCACAAGAAAATGTTTAATTTTTTTTATATAGACATACGCCGTAAATGACAGGTCAAAATCTTAAGCAGACATAAGGCTATTTTAATTTCCAATTCTTATTATTCATAAATTATAACCAGCTGCACGCATGCACTTCTAAAATCATGACTGAAAGTAAATTATCGCCCATAAAACATATTCCTTACTGTTTTATTGTATGGTTGACACGAGGAATTGTTTATAATTTGTTATGGATCCATACGCCGCATACATGGTATATATCCAACACCTCAACATCAGATTACCCCGTTATTTGTTAATTAACAATCCTTAATACAAGAAATATACTAAGGTGTTGTGAATGGTGAACATTCATTTTAAAAATGTCAGACACTTAAGGCAAAACTAGAACCACAAAAGAATATAAAAAAGAGAAAAGCTGAAGTAACAAGAAGATCAGTGTCTGGAAAACTTTAAGAACTGATTTTGAACGTTGCTAGACTTTATTTCCAGGTGATACGTTTGAAGTTCCTAAGTGTATTGTTAGGGAGTATGTTTTGTTAAAATTTTCAAAATGTTCTTTGTTCTTTCACGGGTAAAACAAAGTGTGAAGCAGGACTGAGGTCAACCACATTCCCACATAATTTGTTATAATTTCAATTACTTTAAATTACAATAATTCTTATTCAAATGTAATTTATTTTAATAGTAATTGAACTACTCATCAAGTGCTAAAGCTTGTTCGTATATATTTTTTCATTGTAACATTTCCCCATTGTAATAACATAGGCCCGCCCGAACAACAATCGTGCATTGTACACCGAATACCCGCGTTTATTTTGTCACTAACGTAAATAGTGCTTTTTGTCACTTTAACTGACGAAAATTTTAAATAGAATATCACAGGGGTATGTCCATACATTTTGAAATGGTATCATCAAATCATGCACACACGTTTCTTAGAATAACTTACAAATAGAACGTTAACAAACTCAATATCGCATCACATTAAAGGTAACCAGAACAGCAGAGATGAAATTCACACTATTTAGAATCTGCTCTATTTAGTGTGGTTAGAGAATAAATATTTGTGTTAAAAACACTATACATGTTAAATTGAAATGTGTTATTCGATGGCATAGATGAGAGCACATATGAACCAGGCAAAAACGGTTTGTGAAAATTGTGGCATCAAATGCAGAATTAGGTTTTTCTGCGGATATCGATATTTTTCCGCCGCTTCATGCCAAATACTCACAAGAAGTTAATAAACTAATTATAATTGTAAAACTGATAACAAATCATAATTCATCGCCATGGGTAATCAAGAAAAGAACCAGATAACTACAAAATAAAGATGGCCCCAGTAATTATTTCTGTACCTTAGGGACCATAGTCAATTTGTGACAAACATTCTGGAACTATAAGATGGAATTGAATTCAGCTTCTTTTCGTGTCACAGAGAGATTGTTATTTAGATAAAATGATATTACAGAAACCCGTACAGCCTTAATAGGTGAGCGCGGTCGTTAAATGAGAAAATATCACAGTGCCGGAGGTAATAATGTTTCAATTATAACACTGATGCGGTAACTTTAAGAAAGAGACGAAAAAATATATAGTGGTGAAAATTCTTGTATCATTCAAAATTTCATCTTAATTTAATTATGAGAGATTTAATCTGTTTGATATACAAGCTGGTGAATTATAAGCCGACAAGCAGGCCAGACATGCCTTGTCATTCTATGTAAGTCACGTGCTCCTCATTGTCCAACCAAACAACAGGTACTTTCAGCAAAACACATCAAAAGGCGATCAAGGCGGGAGGGTGTCGGTATTGGTAAAGTCGGTTACCATGTAGACGGACCATGGTAATACCCGGCGGAAATAAACCACCAGACTGAATTACGATGCCGCAAGAGAAGTTACAGTAATGCCACTGCAGCTCTGATATACAGATTACTAGGTAGCACAGACATATTGATATATATATATATATATATTATATATATATATATATAAATATATATATATATATTGATATATATATATATTATATATATAATATGATATATATGATATAATATAATTTATTATAAATATGAGATATTTTATATATTATATTATGCTCCAGGGTTCATTCTTGCATGAGGTCTTCACATATATGTATATTTTATATGACGTTCCTTAATCCGGATCATTTTCCGGATCCAAACCAAAATCTAAGCGATGATTTATTGGCACATTCCCGAAATGGTCTGAGTATTTCATGAGTTTCCGTTCAAGATTGCATGGGTTATAAAGTGAACAACATACACATACAAACACGAATTGGGATGAACACATACCCTCCCTGTAGAGGAAATTACTTAAAACCCGTGAGTGCTGTTCATATTTAACAATATGGTCTTCTTCAGCGAGTTAGACTGAATTTCCCTCCCGGCTGTTTCCCATGCAACTGGTTAAAGAAATTGTGATTGATGATTTTAGTTCCATAGTCCTTTGAATGGGCGATGTTTGTAAAATTGGAAAACAAAAATGTCTCTTCAAAAAACGGTTTAAACACTGTTTGAGTGACAGTTTGCTTCAATAAAAAAAGAAAGAACGTCGAATTACAATGCATAAAACAGGAAAGATTTTCTAAGTTCTAAATGTTGGATCTTTTTATGCATATATAGCTGAATGGTTTTCAAGTTTTTGCGTTGCCAATTGTGACTTAGCTCGAACTAAACTCGTTCAATTTTATAAATTGCTTGACAGGTGATCTGTACGTTAGATGTAACACTATAAAACATAAAAATGAACATGTGATGGCGCGTATTAATGACTTAAACTTAATAATGTAAGATGGTTTTTCTTTTCTTTATCAGATTCCCTGCTGTGGAGGCCGTTTACCCCGGGAATATTATCATCCGGACAAGGGGTCATTCAGGGTAGCTTCATCATCCTCTTCCGACCACAAGATGTCCGCAAGTTAGCTGCATCCAAACTTAGACTGCTCAGTCCTTCTCCTGTGCTCCTGTTCCAGCCCGTCCTAGCTTTAGGCTAAGTGGCTTATCGCTGACAATAACTTGCTTCCAGAGACTGCCTATCTGATATCTGGTTTGTAATACTGCTGCAGATGCCATGATGTGTGGCAGGGTGGTGCTGTATTTGTGGTTATGTGCCGGCGTGTCAGCGATGCTTCATGACCAAACAGTACCGGTCAGCCACAATAAACAAAGCAGCCCTGCTAAACAGACTCCGGAAGCTGCGGACAGTACAGCAGGGCTTGAAGCTGTGACTTCGGGTGCACTGGTTGAGACTGTCGTTAAAGGTCCTGTTAGTGATGCACAAGCCACTTCCGTTATTACCACAGTCCTGCGCCAGCAAAGCTCGACCACATCTCTCGCTGCAGAAAAACAGTCAATTGATGTCAACGCTACGGCTCAGAAACCTCACGCCGATTCACCTGAACTTAATAATAACAGCAGGCAGGGTCCCCCGGTGTTCCCCGCGCAGAACAAAGGTAAACCTGATTCTGATAAGGAGTCCAAAGATCAGCGGATCGGGGATACCGTGACCACTGCTGAACAAGTGAGCCCACATGCCGGCTCGAGTTATGGAACTGTACCTGTGTCTCAGCCTCAGGCAGTATTGATTCAAGATCAGGCGAAGGCCGCCAACCACAAACCTGCCATTCATAGAACTACGACTTTGAGGTTTTTAGAGAATACATCCGTTCCTCACAATAACAGCCAGGATTATACCAAGAGTAACCATGTGACAGGACTATCACATAACGACACGTCAAGTGAGAACCATCTGGATACACATGCCCTTTATGACCAGGGGAATGGAAAAACTGAAAATTCAAAAGAGACTGATCGAGGTGTAGACAATCCCCACTCGCTTAAGGTTAGTGTCACTGCACCCACTCTATCAAATTTAAGCTTGTCAGATAATGTGCCGGATAACAAGACATCAGAAAGCGACCAGAGCGACCTTGACCTTCAAAGAGGCAATTTCTCAGTGTGGTTTAACATCAGCCATCAGTTAATATATTTAGGAAACAATACCTACTTGTCTGGAAATAGCAGTTTCCTGTTTCGTTCTTCCCAAGAGGACGGCAAACCGTTTCTTCACCCGAGAACAAACATTTTCAATGATCCTGCGGCTAAAACCGGCGGCAGTATCAATAAGCTCAACCAACCGAGCCTAATCCGCCAGGGCGGGCCTAAGCTTAATATGGAATCAGCTGAACAGACTACTGTAGCAGACGCAGGGGGCGGGCCACAAAAAGAGGAAATCCCAGATAATGTATTGTGTCCCGAATGGCCCAAGGGAAAGCATGAACTCGGGGTGGCCTGGGCGTTACATCCCCACCCCCTGGCTGTGGCCTTCCTGGTTGTCACCGTGTATTCTATAGTCAGTGTGGTACGACTAAGGAAGAAAAAACATTTACTGAGTCGAGTTTATTTTATAACACTCAATGTCTTAATTTTCATCGTAGGTTTAATGAGAACAATATACCTTTTCGTGGACGCCTATAACTGTAACGGTACATTTCCGTTGCCACTAGTGTACGTGATCCATCGCCTGCCCATGCCATGCTTGTCCGCAGCCTTCAGTATCTTGTTTCTGGCGCTTCTACAGACCACGAAGGTCCGGATATTGTCAGGACGGATACAGAAGCCAAAAATTCTGATCGCTGTCCTCGTGTTTTACTTCTTGCTCAATTTTATCATTGATATTGTGGTGGGAGCGTCCAACAGCAGAGAAGTCCTGCTGGTGGTACAAATACTGTTTATACTGTTTTCCGTCTCCTTTTCCGTCGGCTATATAATCATTTTTCGGAAACTGTACGTCTCTGCCAAAAAACGACAGAAAGAAATGCTTAAACTGATGCTTAGGAAAGCAAGCTCTCTAATTGGTGATGATGCCGCACGCAAGATTAAATCCCGACTAACACTAAACGCTGGAATAAAAGTAACTCTGAGCACTGCCATAATGTGCTTGCTGATGGCTTTCTTCCAGATTTATGCCGCGGCAAGCATACATAACCCCTTCTCGGACGCCAGGCCAGAGCCGTGGCCCTGGTGGGTGTGCCATACAGCCTTTCGATTGATCGAGCTGGGCATGTGCATAACGATGAGTTACGTAGCCACGCAACCCTTCAGGTATGACCGCGAGGCGAAGGGCGCGTGTGGACGCTTCTTACAGGTATTATGCCTACCCTGTAGGAGTATTCTCAGCTGCAGACGACAAAGTGATTCAGACCCAAGTCAGTTTGATATTAACTGGAGTCAGCTGCCTAATAATTCTGAGGCTTCTCAGCTTATCAGTAACAAAGCTGAAGACTATCCGCTTACTGATGGCGTCAACGGCCACGCTACCATCGGCTCCAATAACAACGGTGTCAGTGCCAAACTCCTTGGCGAACACAATCAGGTGAACGATGTACAGACGGATACCGCTCTCAATGAGAATACTTTGGGACCTGGTGATTTATACGGTAAGGGCGCTTCCCCGATAGGAGAGAGACACTGTGAGCAATATGCTATAGATCCCTCAGCACTGGGAGAACCAGAAACAGTCGCAGAAAAGCACAGCTCCCGCGGTTCCCGTCCCTCCTCCCTACTTATAAATGATAATGGTTTCATTAGAGTACGACGTGATGGGGAGACTGACGGTGTTCCTGTTGTTTTATCCACCGATGACGAACTCGGCTCGCTTGATCTAGATACAGCATTCGCTAACGCCAGCAAGGAACAGAATAACTCCAGGGATGGGGCAAGCCCGGTCTTTCCAATGACCGGTCAAAGCACCCCGATATCTCCGAAATCAGTTGCCGGACTGCGATCTATACACTCCAGTGAATTTAGTTTTGACCCACCTTCGTCCATCAATCTTCGACGGAGTATAGATAGAGCAATGAATGCTTATGACATGCGGCTTGAAACCCCAGACAGCGCACTGTCAGATGACGTCTATATGGGCCGAGGTAAACTACGGCCGCTCAGCCCAGACGTCTCAAGTGCTGACGAACTATCTTCACCGCAGGAAGGGGAATCAGTCAAAGAAATGCCAGTGAGGCACCAGTCATTAGAAAGACTGAGTGAAGAAAGGGACAACTTGAGTAATACCAACACTTTGAGAAGGACAGACAACGCCTCCAACAATAACAGTGAGTATATCCGGAAGTCACGTGACGGTAACGGTAACCCGAGTGACCTACCACCAAGCCGATACATCATATATAACGCATCTGTGGAATCTGAAGACGTCGCCTATATTTAATGAAAAAATGGTGATAACCTGATTACATAATTAAAATATCACGTGTTTTTAAATCACGTAACTTCCGGTGCCTCGGATGCGAGATTTCTAAATTTACCAGGTTGCGTTTGTTGTTTTTATGTTATTAATACCAGCTGAGGACAAGTATTGTGGCTTGCATATACATCCCAACACGATATTGAAGATGGAGAGTGTTTCAGAGGTGCTTAAGCTTGGATTGATTGGATTTTTTCACTTATTACCACAAGTATTATATTTTACAGGATGATATCGCTGTGTTGAGAGATGTTGAATTACGGTGCACGTGATTTGGATGTACAAACATTTTTACAAAAAAACTCTTAAAACACGCTAAAATTTTCATACTTGAAGCTATGAACTACAAGTAAACATTGATTGTTTTTGTATATTTGTACGTGCCTGTATTTTACTAATTGACCATTGTCAGTGGAGACCCAACATTGGTAAATCAGTAGATCGGATTACTGCAGATGACAGCTGGATTTATACCCGAGGGAAGGGTAGGCAATACATTGTCGTGAGTTAATTGTATTATTCGTTGACTTTATATATGGACAAATACATGCGCATATATTTATATGCGTACTATATCGTGTTATTACATACACAAAAATCTTTCTTCAAACATAAAGGAACCCATGGACTTTTATACGAACCCTATGTACATATGAAATAAGGTAAGGAAAAACTAAAACCTACCTACTATAATTCTGTTTGTGTATCATCTTTATTTCCAGTTATGCATCAATTTAACATATCGTGATGTTGATGACATATATTAGCCGTCAGGTAGTCACATGACCTTTCCTGGTGGCCTCTCTCTTTTACAGTTACCTTTTTTTATTGGTTATATCACATTAATCATTACACAATAAATTTAACCCCCGTCCAGCCGCTTTCAATCCTCATATGCTCTTAAAAATTTCAGGAAATTCATGTTTACAAACTTAGGTTTGCTCATGAAAATCATATCATACCCTCTCTTTTATGTTCTCGCAGTTTTAAATTTACTAATGAGCAACATGGATGTTTTAGAGGTGGGGTATTTTACTTTAGATTTCGAAATTCCTTGAGACATCCACATACATTATCTTAAAGTGACGTATTTCTGAGTGATTTCTAGATGATTTAGGCCAGAGCCCTATGTGTAGCCGGCAACTTTCCAGAGGCAGATCTAGGATTTTGGAAGGGGGGGGGGGTCCAACCTAGGAGGACTAATGAAAAACCTAAAATAAGGTCCCCAGGTCCGGAAATTTGGGGTCCAGGCCATAAAATTTTGTCTGAAACCCTTAAAAAATGTTGTTTCGGATGAAAAAAAGGGGGGGGGGGGGTCCGGACCCCCTGGACACCCCCCCTGAACCGCTTCTATGATCCTATTTTATGAAAATTTAATATGGAAACAGGTTTAGTTGTAATGGATATAGGATTGTGAGGCTAAAACTGGCTATTCTTAGTGGGGGGCCGTTTTAAAATTTTAAGACGTTTTCTCTTCCATTGGCTTTTGACTATCTATTGAAGTTTACTCGAAGAGACTATATGGACTCTTTCGTTGCAGCATATTTGATCTGACGATCCAACTTACAAGCCTGTCTACAGGGCAATACATCAATTAGTGCAACAAGACGGTCCCGAGAGTGTGTATGGCAGTAAATCTTAATTTAAATACCTTTTGAGTGAAAGGCGAAGCTTTTCCTTTGAGGACCTTGTAAACATTTATTATTGTAGTGCTCGACATGTTTTATTTTCTCATGACGACTTTTGAAAACTTTGCTTCGTTTTATTATTTTAAAGTATCCTTTGTTGATTGCGTGGATACCTGTACATTTAAGCAATACCGATATGTACAAGCAGTCTTTATGTTTGTATACTGTACTAATTACTCATGTACAAATAAAACTGTTGTGTAATGAAGAAAGATTCCTGTTTAACTTCTGGACACTTAGTTGTCCATTGAAATTGTCGTCTTTATTTGTACAGTTAAATATTTCTAAAGCTTTCAACGGTTTGTGTTTACACCATTTTGAAATTAATCAGGCATCATTGACATTACGTCATTTCCGGTCTTTGATTGATGAATACCATACAAAAAAAAAAACAAATATCAGATATTTTATTTGTTAAACAGCGCCCAAAAACATATTGTATTATCAATTCCAGTGTCATAAATCCTGCGACAGAGAATAAAATCGAAAAAAAAAGAAAAACAAAACGCCCGGCGTTTAATCATCAATATCTTTCTTTTAACGTGATTCTTTGATTTATTTTGGATAATATCCCCAGTACACTGTCAATAAATCGTTACCATAAATACAATATGACACTTTTCTAGTCGTTAGCAAAATGGATTCTGAAAAGTTTGAGAAAATCGTTATTGTAATTTTTAATTCAGGTATTGTTTTATAACGGACGGGATGCATGCCAATATGAAGGGTCATCTCTCAAAAACCTGACCGCAAGAACTTCAACTTAAATTCAGCCATTTTGGACAGGGTACGAACTTCATGACGCTATTGATCTGTTAGCAATCCATCTCAAATTTCCTAATGAGACTTCTTGTAAAACCATTGCAGATCCATTACCGCACTTAGACATATAAATAAAACCTGTGAATAATCGGGCGATATCAATGCTCCGAGGCCAAATGAAAGATGTGCTTCGGCAGTCAACGGGTTTTCTGGTGTCCTTGCGGTAAATTCACGTGACAATGTATCTGTGAAGTTTACAGCGCTCCTGGTGACCAGCCTTGAAAATGTGCATCCATCAGCAACCAACGTGAAATTCCTCCTTGCCGTAAATCTTTCGTTTTTGTAGTGAATGGGTTCTGCAGGCAAAGCGATCACATTTTTTTCAATGTGAGGCGCGGTTGCCATCTTGCTTCTGGCGTTGCCGTGTCTTTCCGAGTTAAATCCAGAGCCGCCTTACAGCGTTTACCATGGCCCTAACAAATCACGTTTCCGCTTGTCATGAAGTGACAGATTTCCGGCGTAATCGGTTTCCTTCGGACCGTACAACCAATAGAAATATCCTCTCCTTAAAAGAAACACATAACTTATAGTGACACATGGAATATATAGTGATTTTTACAGCTGTGCCATGTGTGAGAATGAAATATTTTGCAGGTTTTTTATAAGACATTTTACAGTGCTGAACAGGCCCATGAGACCCTACGCGAACTGGCCATAAGAGCTATCTGAAACTATCCTTGCAGACATCCTCATTTTCTTCATTACATATATGCGTTAACTCCAATGATTCATCGGATGATCCTGCTCTTGGTCAATTTTAAAATTTAAGAAACTGAGAGTAAAGCCATTTATTTTCAATTAACCTTTAATACATCTCTTACTTTGGGAGGGAAGAATAAAAACAAAAAATTCTAAGCTTAAACTTATATAGGTATATATTGATCTGATATTTGCTATATCTTATATTTCGACAAAGTATACTTTAGATGCCAATGGTTCTGAAAAAAAAACCGTGTTTAGTGACTAAAATGGATCCATGTATGTCGGTGTTATACCTTGTGTCTACTTCATGTCGTAATTTCGGTATCACAGAAGCGGAAAAAACCCATTAAGCACACTTGGTACCTTAATTTAAATATTATTTAGACTTTTCTTGAATCAGAATAAATAAGCATGCAAAAACCGTAAACAGGTCATACACCTGTCATGTTAAATAAAATAGGACCTGAATAACGGCCCTGTTCAAAAGGATAAATTCATGAAATTAACCCCAAAAAAATTTCAAGTGTGCCCAAAACCTGATTAGACGATATATATGATAGTCTTGCCATGTTAACGTTTTTGCACTGCCTGAAAGACCCAGCTGTTTACCATATTCCCAGTATGTGAGCGCTATGTAGAGTAAACCCGGCAAATAATGGACACCTGGGTGGGCATAATATCGGACTCTTGTCTAAAATCAACCATTTTTTGCAAGCCCGACCGACGGCATGCGACAAATGTATTTATGAGTTATAGCAATACAGTTACAATACGTTAAATACAGCCAAAATTAAATACATTTTTTGTTTAAAACACGGCCGCCACGGAACCAATGAACGGCCTCAGCCGTCCGAAAAAAAAGTTCAGGCACGACACGCATGATCGGCTTGACACCGAAATTGGGTCTCGTTTTGGCAGCCAGGAGCGATATCACGACCTGTTGACCAGTGTATATCACAGTCAGTCTGTTTATTTTTCCTGTGAAACATTTTGCCTGACTAAAACAAATATTTTCGGTAATTTGTGTAGTGTTCGATATTACCCGAGTGGTGTTTTGGTACTAGAGTGCGCGTGACCTATGCATGTTTGGTCTTAAAAATTCTCCTGTTCGTGAGGTTAAAATTATGATACCCGCAAACCGGCGTTATTTTGATTTGTCACGCAACAGTTATCCAAAAGTGTCCGATATTACCCCCCCCCCCCCCCTTACTCTATATAATAAAGGTTTTATGAAATATTACAATTCCAAAATACTATTTTTATATAATGAAGCCTGCATTATAACAATTTATGTATAAACACGCTTATCTAGTAGTAATAATCAGTCATTATACAGATGACAAAGCACGGTAGCCATGCAGGCATTTTTCTCTTAGTTCTTGTTTAATTCAAATTGGGCCTACCGCAACCTTAAATATGTCTAACATGTGTAACATTTGTCTTCAGTATAGCCAGGCGTTATAGAGTTGATCGTGCCACAATCGAGTATATATTTATCATATAAACATCCGTAGTGTGAGATTGCATGTAATTGCTTATTCATCATAAAGACAGGGGGCTGGCCTGTATTTTATTATATAACATTTGAACTGCCTGGTAACGATTAAGGGTCCTAAATATCACTTATTAGCAACGCATGTGAAGGCTAGTTATCGGTTTATGAAGTAATTTTACTGCATGAGACTACCGTTCTGTACTAGAGCCTGTTCGCCATTTTCCCGTAATATAAAACGATCGAATAACTGCTAAGTAATAAAAAAAAAAAAGACCTGGATGACCCCGCTGTCATGGGAGACAGATGGGCACTAATTCATCTTCCGGGAGTAATGAGTTATTTCATAAAATAGTGACTACAAGAGAAATAATTTGTCATCCCAGATTAGTTGCACCGGGATTTCTTGATTCAGGAGTGAAAATGCCCCGAGGACCAACCTATTCGCTCTGGCCTTTGCCTGGCTTCTTTTATTGATGTAAATCATATTAAAAACTGATTTTGATATATCCTTTTATGTAGTATTTTTGAAGAAGGTTATAGAGTTCCACAATTTATATTATTAATACCATTATTTTGTGTACACTATATGAAGAATTTATGCGATGGACGAGGTGATTTCAATCAAATTAATATTTCATCAATATCTCGCAGTTTTATAACTTCAGAACCATTATTTTCTCCAAGGAATGGTACCTAGTGTCATTTGTATATGCCTTATTTTAATTTACCTAGGATTCACCTATATAATTCACATGCATGGGATTCGCTTTAACATAGAACAAGTAATGTTATATATTGTTATACGGATAGTTTGAAATCCCCTTATTTATTACCTATAGTTTGCCGGAAATACCCAGTTTGTAACATATATAGCCTCTTTACAAAGGCCCTTAAAAGGGAAATGTCAACATGATTTTGTTGCACGAAATCCCAAAGTTGATTTAAGTACCATGACTTCAGGCAACAACAAATATCAGTATATCCATATACTGTGTCTATTTTTAAGACGATTAACAAATTTATACACCTTACAGTGTCAATATGTCAGACGATACAAATATACACCATGCGGAGTCATTATTTAAAACATACACCCCGCAGTGTCATAATATCAAACAATATACAGGATCACAAGTTACCTAGGCCCTTAGGTCAGCGTTACTTAGAGTAAAAAGCATCCACAAATTTCATCACAGGACTTAGTTACCATACAGCCTCTAACATCATATTCGTCTTTTTACCGATTATCTTACGTAAGAAATATCATGGGAGAACTTATACCTTTACGGAAAAAGCATGCCCTTTTTTACATTCTATTTAAAGTTTCTATGGTCTTCCCGTGTAAAATCGCAAAAATCTCAATTTAGAAATCAATTGGTTCTTTGATCACGTGCTACACTCAAAGAATCAAGGCATATAGTTCCCATTCAGACATCCTTCAAAATGTCCTTATTAATTATGTCCACCTTGGTTTCATCACAATATCAGATTCCTGTGCGGAACAATTGAAATCATAATTTTGATGTAATATTTCTCAGCAGCGTCAAAAGAGCAGCGTGCATGGTGTACAAACAGTATGACATTTACTTAAAATAGTATCATGGCTATCAGTACCTTTAATACACATGTAAAAATGTTAAGTTTCTGGACGTTGTGGCATAAAAAAACAATGCTTTTACTGATTGAGACAGACTGCCTACACATCAACAGATCAATATAGAAATAATTGTGAAAAATATAAATCTCACATTGGTTCCTATAATACATTACAGAAACACGTGTGAAAGAAAAAAATATCTCACCATGGTGCCTATAATACATTACAGAGACACGTGTGAAAGAAAAAAATATCTCAACTTGGTTCCTATTATATAATATAGAATCAAGTGTGAAAGAAAGAAAATATCAAAATGCTTCATATTATAGGTGATAACATATAGTATAGAATGAGTGTGAAAGATAGAATGTCTCTCATTGGTTCATATAACTTTTTTGTGATGTCAGTATTTTATTACTGGGCTCATATGTGCAATTAACAGGGCGAGGAAGGGTCGCAAAGATGTATACAATTAATACTCGGCCAGCAAGCTCTCTGTTTTAAACAAACTTCTTAATATGAGAAGGTATCTTTGAATATTACCAAACACATATCCTATGTTAATGTTTTAATTGAAAAACGCTTACATTTTGTTCCGTTTCATACTTGTATTTAAAAAATTCATAATGATCCCCCCACCCGTTCACGCACCGCCCACTGCTCTTCCTTATGTTCATTGGTCTATATAGTTCTTCTTTTAATTCTGATTGCACATTTCAGCTGAGCGCCACTGACAAAGCGTCATTTGTTTTCAGTGAATGACAAAACCTCTAAGTATAAGCTGTACACGCTGAGTAGCGGTCAGAAACCATAATATAAATCGGTTTATGTCTGCGAAGAATTACTATAAAAAATAACAATTCCGCTGTATGATGAAAGGTGATGCAATCACGAAACTCCGAACGAAACTACCTCAAACACCCTCGGCCTATAATTAAAGCAGCAAAAAAAAAAAAAATTATACTGACAATTAATCCTAGCATTTAACGTCAACGTTTCTAGACAAAGCAGGGACAGCTTAATGGTTGACGACTGACATTTACGTCGCTATGTCATCTGAACTATATAATATCCCCTGGACCTCTTCATAATAAGCCCTTGTAAAGTTTATCACTCACAGTATGAAACATCATGAGTGAATTCAGCTCCATATACAGTGAACGTTTAAATTAGAAAGTAACAGCTGTGACATATATATATATATATATATATATATATATATATATATATATATATATATAATGACGCAGAGCTGAGTTATCAAATTAGGTCAAGTTGATATTATTTATAACATCAGTAGAACCTTTGCGCCATACTTGTTGATAAATGTGTGTCCTCTCGCGTGATAAGTTCATCTTGTAGCTGTCATGAATCAGAATAGTTTATAATGTGTCACCTGGTAAAGCCGTGCCCCCTTAACCCCTGAACGTAGCACACCCATACCATATACATTCAAATGGCCTATTTTTATATTTAGACATATGCGGCGACCTTATCATAATACGTCTTTGCTGGCATATATAAAATGTTTTGTAAGAGACAACCGGTCTCATTTTTTAAAAGCTCTCTCCATATATACATGCAGTAATGACTGTTTGATAACGCCAGAATAGAAACCACTACTAAATCATAACTTAAGGGGCGGATACAGGGTCTCAGAAGGGGGGGGGGGGGAGGTTCAACGCCCTGGCACAGGTTATCAAGCTATAGTTAACTTTTAACGTAACTCTCGCATGCACAAGAAATTTAGTATAGAATAAAACAAAGAGACAGTGTGAGACGCAAATCCCGCGCTGCTTTTCAGTTTTAAGCGTATACTTTATTTCCAGGATTGTTCAGGTGGGAAAATGGGGTTCACGCCCCCTGTGTCCCCTCTCAAGCCGCCCCCTGAAGGTTTAAATGTGTCTGACCTTCCATTCATTGCGGGATAAGACTAAGATATATACCAGTAAGCCCCTTCCCCTGCCTTACATTTGATGTCTTGAGTTTAAGTTCCTGATATGAAAGCGTACTTCCCAGGTCCAGAGGTTAGACATTTCTCGTTAGCCCTCACTTCATCCAACAAGGGTACATGCTTTATCTTTAAAAATGACACACAAAATCCAAATAACTAGGTTACCGCAGGGAGTGGTTGATATACAGCCACAGGTTACCACAGGTATTCCCCTCACAAGGATCCCGTGTATATAAAACTTCTCGTACCTCCGGCTTAGTCAATGGCGCTTTGTCCTAGTTCAGTACATTAAATCAATATGGGAATTTTGTGTGTGCACATGTGTGTGTGTATTTGATTGTTGGGTGTGTATGAACTTATCTATGAAGTTTATTTTTTGTGTTTATAACTTTAAGAAAGACAACAGAATTTTGGTACCAACGGGTATCGATTATAATCGCTGTCACATAATAATAATAATAATAATAATAATAATAATAATAATAATAATAATTATTATTATTATTATTATTATTATTATTATTATTATTATGTAATTTAGTTAATACACAACTTTTCGTTAGAATACAAGTAGGCGAGTAGCTGTCTTATTTAAACAAAACGGAAGCGAAGTCACCAGATATATCAGACCACATTTCATGATTTGGCACAACAGAGCTTCTGTTTAATCTGAGGATTTAGTATTTTTACAGACAAAATTTGTTTTCTGTCTACAGTTTTGCTACCCAGTCTTGATCCATCAAACTACTTTATTTATTGGTTGAAGACCCTTTGTTCGAAAGCACATTAGCCCGAAAGCCGCTCAGTCAGGCAAATTCTTCAGGTCAATAGCTCTAACGTGTCTAAAGGTAATGCACACGAAAAGGCGTGACGGCTGCACGGCCCGAAGGACGGACTGCCGGATGGCCGGACGGACGCATAGACATAGACAAAAAGCAACCTTTTACTGCAGAGCATCTGTGACCTGTAGTACAACAGCTCACTGGTCTGACGGCCTAGGCCAATGTAGCAAGCTGCCCCCCCCCCCTAAACAGCTATACTCCGAAACTCCCCCCCCCCACCCAGCACACACACACACACACACTCTGCTCACGAATGAAGTCATCTTGTAACAGCCTCTCCAATCTCTTTTGTGCAACGGTTGCGACTATGTAAAAATGGCAAAAGATCAGTAAACGCTGTATAGCTAACAGGGGCGTCAATATAGGAGGGATGTGGGGGGGGGGGGGTATATAGATCCCCACTTTTTGGCATGGGGGGATGGTCAATGTAATCATACCCCCTGATATTTAGAGGAAAATATTGGTGTATTGCAAATGAAATATATTATAAATTAAAATTAAAGACTATATGGTTCCATTTATGAGTTTACTTTGAAATGTTATACCTAAACCTGATTTAGAATTGACTTTACTTTAAAAATAATACCTTAGTTTCTAAAAACTTAATTGTAACATATTGGAAATGTGATTAAGTAAATATCTTTGACATGTGTACGACATGACGTATAAAAGGTATATATATGTGTAAAATGTGTCTGTGGATGTGTGTCTGCAAGTCCCCCGCCCCAGAAATTGACGCGAAAAAGAGATAACGTTTCCAACAAAAAACGGATACTCCATTGGTAGTTCAATGTATACAGCATATAAAGGTGCACCGTACACGGTGCGGCAGTAAATCCGCATCTTCATGACAGTAAATTGTCCGTCTGCGGAAGAGATGTCCGCGAAATTGTGATCAATCGTCCACACTTTCTATAGTATTCATGATGGTTAAGTTACAACAAAAATTAGCCAATTATTAAGGACCAAAACGGCGTGCAAAATAGAGCTCTGAATAGTATAAACTTTCTGGAATTTTTAAGTATTAACTGTTTCAAATAAAGACCTGCAGACAGCTTATGATAAGATTAGCTGAATCCGCTGAATTCATCTATCCGCTAAGACAATATCAGCCCAGTTTCTTCAAATGCAATTGTGATTATATTATTATAACCTAATCTTAACAGTCTGGACGAAGGGTGGTAGTTTAATTGCATACGAGATTTAGGGCTAATACGTCTAATTTTTTAATTTTAATTTAAACATTGCTATCAGTTCGGAGTGCGCCGCGTGCGTTTTGCTTGTAACCTGTCTGGAGTTTGACAGCGCCCGCATGCATTGGCCCTTCAGGATTTTTCTGAAATGCACGGGAGCTGCTTCTTCGTTTCAAAGACTAATGAAAATTTTCATCCTTGGATCCCTGTATCCTATGACAACTGTGCAGTGTGTCAGTGGGTACAGGCGGCCTCGTAGGATTTGTTATTGAACTAATGGGCTATAGGACATAATAGTAGATCGACGTCATATTAAGCCTGACTAACCTTAGCCCGTGACATCAGTTGTTACGTCACAATATGGTTAAAATAACCTGATGTACGTATGGGTTGAACGGGCTGCAGGCCAGGGCCTTCAAAATCTAGGGGGCATATGTCTCCTACTAAATATAACAAACATCAAATGTTAATTCATGTTTAACGATAGAAATAAGAACACAATAAAGCTACGATTCCTTTTACGCGGTTGCGGCCGCGGTATGCGATTGCGGCAAGGCCGATTCTTTTTATGGGGTCGCGGTTGCGGATAAAAACGATGTTTGTATATGTAATATAATATTTATGTATGATATATATATATATATATATATATATATATATATATATATATATCCCTGCGTTGTAAAAGTGGTAGTAAAAGATAGGAAACCAGCCGCTTGAATCGAAACAGTGGGCAGACCACTCACCAGTGAATAACAGACAAATGTTTCCCATATTCACAATAATTTAAATCAATTCTTTCAGGCGGAAAACGTTTATCCTCGTCCATATACTGATAAACGCGTTAAAATCCTGGGGAAACCCCTATGTGACGCATACAATTCAGTGGGAATCTATCCGCAACCGCGACCGTAGTGCGGCCACAACCGCAAACGCGTAAAAGGAATCGTAGGTTTAGGCATCTGCCTTATAACGATATCCCAAAGTAAGTAGCACTCCTAAATAAGGAGATTTCACGTATGCGAACATTAACAGCTTATTATCGCAAATCGTATCAAACAATTTGGAAAATGACGATAACTTTGAAAAGAAAACAAAATACTCCTCCAGATGTAGTGTCATAACCGTAAAAAGAAGGAAGACCATAATGGATCAGCACTCGACGCTTTGGATGAGCATTTTCCAAGAGACAGCTAGTTTTAGAGTAAATTAATTTTTCCCTCTAATACTTATTTTATTGAACCTGCAAGCAATAAGAAACGGACAGATTCACAGTGCTGTTGAGAAGTTGATCCAAAATTATCCAAATATGTTGACCTGATTCTGGTCGATGAATTCTTGCACTTCCATCAGATTCTGTACGTAAAACAAGCTTACACTGAAATGTATCTGTAATATTCGGAAAGTAATTCAAATTTTTGACAATATAGTCAATAGTTTGTCTCAGCTTCAGGACGACAAACAGTACTCACTCATTTTCTAATGACAAAGGAACAGATATGATCTACGACCGAGAATGTATCTAATCAAGATCAGTTGTTTGACCTAAGCTTTCCATGCACGGAAAGTTAATCCTTCACGGTAATCAGTGATGAATATAAACAGAGCTAGAAAGAAACAGTTACTGTCAGTAATGACTTGAAGGAAAGACTGGGGCAGAACGATATGTATATTTTGTTGTAACGTAATTATTAACACCATACTTTTGTCAAACTGTTAAAATTATACATGTATAAACAATTTTCCTAAATTCTAACATTTATAAAAGTTTTACTGCTATTGCATAGATAAAGGAACAGTTAGGTTTTTCTCATGGTCAGAGGAGGCCTCCCTGGGTCTGAAGCCCTGACCCTCCAATGGCCTAAATTCGGCACTGATGGTCACACTCTCGTACGTGGCACTCGAATTTTATGTTTGATGAATACTTTTGATTTTACTTGATTTAAAAAAATAATGGTTACTCGGTAAGTATCGATGGTATCTACCTGCCAAAAGAAGGCCTATTTGTTTCAAATTATACATGTACATAATCGCGATTACGTATTGTTGTTTATAAAGCACTGGGGCCTTTTAAAAGATATCCAAAGTAAGACGTACTTCTGGATATATGGCACAAAACCATTTAAACCACATATTTCGGACATGACCGGGTTAAACGTGTTGCCAACCTTACGTTGAGTTGTACCATGGCCTCCCCGGCTTTCTCCGATCTTTTTTAAATTTCAAACGTGGACTTTTCCCGCTTACAGTGATAAATTTAACCATCAGTGTGAAGTGTTCACCATAATCATCTATCAATTTAATCTGATTTCTACAGCAATATGACCTTCATTCTTCCTCAGCAAACCTTACGTGTTTCGATCAGAGCTCGCCGCAAAACAAGCTTACGATTACGTTAAATTACGGCCAGATTATGCAAATATTAAACCTGTTTCAACTTTATTATGTTGTGGAAACTGGAAATGATAAAAAGAGAAAATTTACATTTAGCGGCCATATATTTCAAAAAGCCGTATAGTAGCCGGCCTCCTCAGACAACTCAGTTTTGATCAAGAAACGTATTGAACTAGGGACGGATCCATGAATAAGCTAAAACCATCAGTCCGACTAATGAGAAATCCAGTGACGTCAATTTATCTTCATGGGTTTGGGGATGACTCATAGGGGTACGGAAAGGTTGTGGCAACTTTTTTTGTAAATCTATACGGATTTGAAATTATATCTCATTGTTATATATATATATATATATATATATATATATATATATATATATACATATATATATATATATATATATATATATATATATATATATATATATATATATATATATAATTCGTGTGAACCTTAATATATATTGGAGATATTACAGCCAAAAACAAACAAAACAAAAAAAAATGGCCAGACAGAAAGGCAGATATGTAACCGAAGTCTCTCATTCTAATTTTTTATATATTTCGTTTCCCGTGTATAAACCATACTCTCTGAACTGCAAAGGGGACTTTTCTCGTCCTCCTTGCCAAAATCTGGGGGATTTTTACCCCCTCCCCCCCCCCCCCCGCGTATTGACACCCCTAGAGAAAACCTTCAGAAAAAGGTCCTGAGGTCCGGAAAAGGGGGGCCAGGCCTAAGTTGCGGCGGTTGTACAAGCGGTGTCCAGACCCCCTTGACCCCCCCTCTTTATAATTTCGCTTCTGTTAGAAATGACTAAATCACGATCCGAGCTACAAATCTGTCATTTCCACATTACACGCCTGGCATTAGGGACCTATTAATCTTTTCTCGCTCTCTCTCTCTCTCTCTCTCTCTCTCTCTCTCTCTCTCTCTCTCTCTCACATACACACACACACACGCATTCAGCCGATTTCACTTAAAACATTTAAACCTGTCCTCTGAAGTTACAATTGAAACATCCAGCACCACTGTTTGTGCCGACCCTCGCACGCACAGGAACACACACAAGATGCACCGTGTTAGCCTTAACTGTCAGTATCATGATAGTGATATTATTTCACTGATTTTTATCCCTTTAGACTAGAACGAACATCTGCTTTAAAACATCATGATGAATTACATCCCAATATCAGTTTTTATTGGACAAATTCTACTGAAATCCAATGCTTTTAATCTTAAATCTACGATCTAGCTAGGCATTGATTTGTAATTCAGCCCTGCTTTCCAAGGTGGCCAACTAGTATTGTCCATTAACGTGACAGAGCCTACAACTATATACTCTGGGGAATACTGCAATTATTTTGTATAACATAGAATTGCAATTTGTGACCCACATGTGCTAATGAATAAAATATATCACGCTGTCAGGGCCCTGGTTCTAAACTTGGTTGGCTTACTGAGTATGTGGTCTAGGTGTAAAACTTAGGACTCAGAGCCCGGTTACAGTGAGTTCCAAGCCAAGCGGAAGAGAGGTTCGATTTGTAACGGTGAGCAGCCAACGAAGGTGAGCACCTGGCAGGTTTAATGGGAAGGTTGTGCCCCACGGCCGTGTATCACTGACAAACCAATGGGTCTTATAGTGTGTTATGACCCAGCAATAGGCATGATTACACAACCAGAACCAGCAGGTGCGGAGACGCCTGGCCTGGGTGACACAAGAACATAAAATCAGTTCTACCGACCTGCCATGTGGTCTAACCAAAACTGAAAATCTGCATTTGATCATATATACTGTTGTACATAAGTCAGCATTTATAAAATGGTGGCTATCACCTCTAACAAAATATCTTTCCTAAAATAAAAAACATAGATAACTCAAAGCATCTATCATATATTCCGTCGTAAAGATGCTTAAAATGAGCCACACAATCTTAAAATCGGTATTGAGCAAAAGCTGGAGAAGCTCTTTCACTTATTCCACACGCTTTCATTGACAATGCTTTGATTTTTTATTCGCAGATAATGGGTTCATCTTTCAAATGCTTAAAATAGAAAGATATAAAAAAGGATCTCTACATCAAGAACGTTTCCTTGGTAACCATGTAGCGCTTATATGTGCTATATTTTGTCATCTCATGTGTATGAAATAATATACAATATATATAAATATATATATATATATATATATATATATATATATATATATATAGGCCTATATATGTAGCCGTGGGAGAGTGTGTCTGTTCGGGTGTAGCTCAAAACGACAAAATATGTGTTATATAACGATTTATTGACGATTGTCCATCTTGCTGTACAGTTCATGCATTATCTCAATATCTGGTCTATTTTGATATACGTCCACAGAATATGTGTTCCGTTATTAATATATTACACCTCACAGGCTGCTTCTTGAAGATATTATTATAGCGACACGTGTAACAGTTCTTCTTAAAAAACATATCACGAACCGCATCCTGCTCTATCCCCCTCCACTAACATCTACTCTGACGTCATCCCCCCTGCGCGCGCGACGTGACGTCACAGGCACGCGCGACGTCGCGCCATAATTTAGACAAGAAATATTTCAACAATTTTGTGACAACGTGTCGCCTATATAGTATTTTAAATATACGGCGACACAGTTATGAAAATGCTTATAATTGAACAATAACATTATACATAAAGAAAACTCAAGATAGATATAAGCATATTATTTAGTGAGCAACCATATGATTGCCTTTCGAATCACAGCCCTGTTACACATATATATATATATATATATATATATATATATATATATATATATATATATATATATATATACAGCTTTATTGTCTATTAGATATTGAAAGTCACCTTTTCACAAGAAGTATATTTATTCTGAGTTTTATGTCTGTATGGTGTGGAGCTATATTTAAGTCCATGGCTAGCGAGGTCCCAGCAGCAGCGGGGGCGTGTTGTCGGTCGGTTTGATTGGTCCAGGCTTGTAACATGTTAAAACTTTAAGCAACAAACAATGCTTAATATCCGTGCCGTTTACTCAAGAGTGGATACCAAGTGACCTATAGTTCCTCTAGGGTTTACATTCTAACACTGAGGATATAAACTTGTGCTGTCAATAAAATTCGAATTATCTCCTCTGTCATAGCCAGATGCTGTCACATAAGAAGGTATCAGCTAGGGTGTAATATTGGCCCACTCAAGTTCATTTTTTTTAAAAATATAGATAATGAAATTCTTCAAGTAATGAAAGTTATGAGCGGCCACTACTTAAACTTGGCCAATTAATATGACGACATCCTGGCCTTTTCAAGTGCGGTTCGTTAAGCTTGTCACTTGTTACTGTTTTGTCGCTGCTCGAAACAGCGTATATGTGTTTTAACAAGATTTTCTTATGTGATTTGTGCGATGGACTGTTTGTATACTGTGATCAGGAATAACGTAGCCAAAATATATTCTTGAAAATATATGCATGAATCCCCTGGAGATATTTAAAGAAATGAATGTGAATTTCCACATGGTTGTTAATGTCAATAAATCACGACTTCTTGAAAACTTCATTTTATCTTTAACCAAATGTCCATTGAAATTGTGAAACTGGTGACTGAATACTTCGCAATCACCGAGTTCTGTCAGTTTTTCATCATAAATCAATCATAACCAGCGGCTGTTTATTCCGCTGCAGTGACTCCGCCGATCGGCCGAACTAAAGGACATTTAGATAAAACAAATAAATCCGCTCCGTATACTGCACCGGGAAGAAACGTTAAAACTGTAACTATAATGAATCAGCCCTATAATTAGGCTGAAAAATATGTTTCATTATATGCTTGTGATTATAGCAGCACGGCCTTCACGGCTAACTTTATCTTGAAGAGTAGAAGACAATGCCATCTCCTGCCACGGCCTCATTAACTTTGTGAAGCCTTCATATTTAGTGAGGTCAAAAGGTCAGATCTGTGGTACAGTTGCCAATTACCGTAATGGGCAAAACATCTCTGCTTGTTCAATTAGATCTGAGTGGCGGCCATCATCTGCTACCAGGAAGGCGATGGAGTCGCCACAGTTTTAACATCCGTACATGAGATCTCGATGGCTTATAATACTAAGAAGCGATATAAGCGGAAATGATTTGCAGTTTCGTTACCCCTACTCACAGGAATCGTATCTTTTTCTTGTACTTAATTCTCTTTTGGAAATGTTAAAAGACATTTCTGGGTTTAAGAAAGAAATTTTCCATGTATTAGGCCGGCTTCCCATCAACGGCTTTTTTTTTTTTGCCGACCGATTTTATTTTATAGACTGGAAAAAATTGCGTGCACAACATCGAATTTTTTTTTAGCTTTTGTCACATCCGGTTTTGCCCCCTGTGTTGCTATTTTCGTTATTAATGAAATATAAAGCCGTTCTCCCATCTACCGATTTTTCTGGCCCATTTTCGCCGGCCGGAAAATCGGTAGGATGTGTAGACCTAAAGCCGGGTGCTCACTACCCGATTTTATCAAGCGACATTGTCGGGCGATTTTTTGGGTAGATTTTCTCAAAATCGACTTAAAATCGGCTCGATTTAGTTGGCCGATTTTCGGCGTCACATTTACCGACGCGTGTGTTCCCACCTGTCGATTATCGGCGAGAGGAGTCTGTCTCATTATAGCGATCTGATACTGAGCTTTCGAGGAGAAAGGAAATATGCGTTCGCTTTGTGGCTTATCCAGAGAGATATACTGTGTCGGAAGAGTGACCTGTCGGTTAAACCACGGCTTGAGAGAGGAGAGGAACTAGTGGCATATGAGCAATACACTTGTATGCGAACTGAGACAGAAGGGTTGAACCATCCTTCATCAATTAAATGGGTTTCTCCGCATATCTCAGAGGCGGGTCCAGGATTTAAGAAAAGAGGGGTCAATCCCAGGAGCACTAATATCAAAACCTAAAGAAAGATCCCAAGATCCAGAAAATGTCCGAAAGGATTGGTCTCAAACCGTTAAAACGACTGCGGCGGCTGATCTGCAGGATTTGGTAAAACCAAACATCCAGCATCAGGATACTACATTCAGAAGGGCTATTTCACCAGGCACGAACTCTAATTTAGAAAATGACATTCTATTGCATGTTTGTGTGGTTTCTAGGATTTCCTGTTTCTAGAAATTCAAACAAGTGATATGTATTCTTCTGTCCTGTATAATCCAGCAAACACTTTATCATCCTTTTTCATTTGACTGCTACATACAACAAACGCCAACAGCAGCAAATATGTTACGTGATTAGGTTTTAATTTTAATTATTAATTCCCGTAGCAAGTGATGATCAGTTATATATCTGACGACTCTCTGTTATCTGTCAGATTAAATATATTAAAACTTATTAAAGTACAGTATCGCCAACAATGCCGCTGACTCCGTGAAAAAAAGTGTACCAGAGATCCGTTCATATGAACGCTTTTGCCTATTGGGTTACCTGTAAACATCAGGTATTGCTGCGTGCACTGGACTGGATATTGCATCACTCAAAAATTTTCGGCTATTCATTCATGTCTTCTCTCATTTCCAATTTCTTCGGGCTTATATTTTTATTTTTACACTTTCTTCTTTGGCACCTTTGTTTTTGCTGACTTTAAGGAGAACCTGTGATAGGACAAAAAACTGTGATAGGACAAAAAACTGTCTTAAGGAAAGAACTTTATAATGATATTCAGAGATTACAAGCAGATATACAGTGGATTAATGAAATCCATGAGTTGTAAGTATTGAATTGTGTTATTGTTTCTTATAAGCTTGAGTTAATTGTTCAGAGTAGCTCGTCAAACAATTCGCAGGATTGCTCAACAGCCCAGCAATAAATAGGCGTTTGCAAACATAGACCTGTTCGTTCAGTCTTATGTTTACAGAAACGTTCGCATATTGTAATTATATGAATTGATACTCCTTTATAATGATTAATAAATTGCAGATTGTCTTATAGGAATACATGAAATTCGAATCTTTACCAATATCGGTCTTTAATTCTTTTTAAAATACAGAAATATGTCAATATACAATATATACTTATAATGACTAATTGTCCTAATGTTCAGAACGTGAACTCTGACCATACATAAATAAACAAAATCGGCCGACTTTGTCGCCAACATTGGCTCACTACACAATTTCGCTAATCGCCCGACAAAATCGGCCGATTTTCTTTGACAGTGCCAGACTCTTGGCGACGGCGATTTTTCACGCCGACGCCGACAGAATCGCGTCGCTTGGGGTGTCACACTACACGACAATGTATCCCCGTCGGTACATAGTCGGCCGATCCTATGAATCGGCCGATAAAATCGGTAAGTGAGCCGCCGGCTTTAGATGTGAGAGCGCTGTCGGCCGGATTTAAAAAAAAAATCCACCAAGAAAAATCGGCTGCAAAAATCCTTGACAATTTCAAGGATTTTGCGACCGGATAAAAATCGGCCGAAAAATTCGGTAGATGTGTTAACGGAACCAAAAGAAAAATTGGCTGATTTACAATCTACCTTTCCTTCTTTTTATTATTCCTGACCCCAATAAACATCCTCGAGAAGAAAATGACAGGAGAAATCTGTGGATCTGCAGGAAAAATTGGTAGGTGTGCGGGCACTCACCGGCCGAGGAGACTATATATGGTTCCGTCATTACATCAACCCGGCCTCCGATCTAGCGATTTTTTTTACCGGCCGACATGTTTAGGCGGCCGGAAAAAAATACAAGTCTTGCCGGCCGGCGAATGCCCGCACACCTACCAATTTTCCGTGCAGATCTAGATTACAAAATGTTTTTTTCCGCTCATTTTGGTTACTTCTGGTTCCGTCTCCAAGACTGTTTCTGGCGTCAGGAATTATAAAGAGAAGGAAAGGTAGTTTGTAAATCAACCGAATTATTCGGTTCCGTCATCACATCTGCCGAATTTTCCGGCCGATTGTTTTTCATTGTCAAGGATTTTTTTTTTTTTAGAAAAATCCGGCCGGTAACTGCCAACAACCACTCCTATGGGACCCTAGATGGGAGGCTTCACTTACGTAATTTCGCGTGCACATCACCAGATCTAACAGACCATTTTGATTACTTTTGATTGCTATTGTTGTTAAATATGATGAAAGAAAGCTAAAAAAATATTTTCCTTTCCGTCAGCACATCTACCAAATTTTCAGGGGAGATAAAAATAGGATTTTTTTTTTTAAATATCGAGCCGGCAGCATCAGCACACCTACCGATCGTATTGCCTTTTCCGGCCGAATCTTGAGTAAAAATCGGTAGATGAGAGATCGGCTTGAAACAGCACTTTATTTCCAAAACGTCAGAAAGGGGAGATCTCATATGTTGATTTGCCTTCAGACATGTTAATCTCGGATTGTAATGTTTGCCACCAAGAAGTTCTTCATAAAAAAAAGGTCATGAACAAAAAATACGTAAACTTGTGAATGATATACATGCACTGTATATTTAGGTAAGTAATACTTGAATTTTGTAACATTATTCTACCTAGTCTAGACTTCTTAAAAAATAAACTGTATGTTAAATGGTACCCGAACCCTCCACATAATTTCATCAGAATCCGTTCATTACTTTTTTTAGTAAAATTGGTAATAAACAAACCAACAAGGTTACCAATGATGTGACCAAAAGAAAATACAATACCTCGAAACCTAGAGGAGGTATATTTTAAACAAATAACTAACATACACGGTTATGTCGCATTTGCAGTGTTACATTTAATAGTACAGAATGTTTTCTTCCAATCCTTATCAATCTGACTGTATGAAATATACTTATTCTTACATGCATTGAACAATCAGAGTCACAAATGATAGTTGCAGGGACAGTCAGCAAAAACGAAAAAAAGCTATATAGAAAAGTCCTGTTGCTATGCAATACCATGTGTATGTTAGGAATTCTATGTGGATATAGAACCATTCAGTATGACAGCAAGCAGAGCTGGGAAATAATACATCTGCCAGAATTATTAATACGCCTACAGGGCTTATGCTACATATTGTCAATATTAATAAAGCCAAGTAGCAACAGGTACAGAAAACAAAACTTCCTTTATTTAAATTATTACACGATATTTTAACTGGGTGTTATCGAGGGTCATGAACGGGGTGACTTCGCTGGATGTATTACCTTTAATTTATTTGTTATAGATGATCACCACGTGGGCTGGTTCAGCTCTTAGTCATTGTAGCCGGACCTCTGAGCCAACCGCCATCCATATCATATCCGGGCGGAAGGCGAGTTGTCCGATGGATTTTTATGGGCCATGTTTTAGGTATAGCAAGGTAATAAAGAATTTTCCACCAACAACTTTGAATGGCATATTCTGTTCCATACTTTTGCAGGATATGGCCATACACCAACCCAGGGTGACCATAAAGCCTCCCCCGTGGTGAAATGTGTATTATTTTGAAATGTAAATGGCCTTCGGGAGTTGAATAAGAAGATGATAAAACCCTGCTTACTGATATATAACTATAGATTCAACCATGGGGATCTGGAAATGTCATGGACACAAATCAGAGAGCACAATATGTATAAATAATGCAGTGAGAAAGACGTGGCCTCACAATAACAGGCTGCAGAAAACCAGAGGACTTGTGCTTTTTGCGGGGAAAGTCACTTATTACACTGGTCTTCATATTTTTTACTCCAGTGAAAGACAACTCTGTAACAGAAACAGGATTCCTTACAAAACGGCGCGATTGGTAAGGACATTATATGAATTAATGGAAAAGTACTCCGAGCAAGCGCTGTTCCTAAAAAAGCGTGAAAATTATAACGCCGGCAGCACGGTCTTCAATGGACCTTTCCTCTATATATCCGTTGCTGGCATTTGTTCCTTTTTTCTTGAGCAATCGTGAATCTATTCGCAGGAAGTAGTGTGCTTTTTCTTGATTGTTCGGTATGCTATTACTACATGAGGATCCAGTATCAGGTGTGACGGCACGACAACAAGTGGCTGTAGATCGGTACCTGACATTGACCTGCTGCTCTGCAGGGAGAGTAGAATTACGATTTCTTCAAAACTTACGTTAAACAAAATGAAGTGTCATTTGATAGCCTTTATTTCGTAAACTGTACAACCTCATGGCGAAACTCACAAATCCTGATAATTAATTAATTAAAATGAAAATTACATGTCGTAATAAATAAAAACTAACATTACATTAAACTGGTACCGTTTGACGAAAACTGACGTCATTGAGGGAATTCCCGGGGATTCCCTCAATGAATGATCAAATGACACAATTTCTATAACTACAGTTTCTTCAAAACTTACGTTAAACAAAATGAAGTGTCATTTGATAGCCTTATAGAGAGCAAAATAAAACACTGGAGAAGCACAAATACAGAAAGTGTCCGTAAAAATGATGAAGCAACCAGATAAAAACTGGAAACATAAAAAGAAAAGGAAATTGACCTGTGATTCATAAATACATACAATAACAGTGGGAAGTAAAGGAAAGACAGAATCCCAAGTATCAGAAAATGTACCGGTTACGCCAGGGCAACAAAGCATTATCACTCCTTAAAATCATGGCAAAAGGACATTGTCACAGAATACATCAGGGGTTTGTGCATGTACATAGTGATCAAAGAAAACAGTGTCCGTTTTCCAACGCCCAACCTTCATGACCTTCCTGGGTTCGACCCCTGCCTCAACCTGCATGGTCGCACCTGTGGGACGGAAATCCTTCGCCGTAAATTCTGGGTACAACCCGGCCAATCTCAGCACGTCATTCAGACAATTAGCGATAGACTGAGCAGACAAGGCACGATAGGGTGGCTTAAGAGATATGAACACGGGATGCCCTTCAACAGATGTGAATGACACAGTACGTTCCATGTAACACCGCAGCGTGTGAACTGGGCATAATTTGGTATTGCTGGACGGGAGAAGGTTTACCTCAAAACCAGCTCTGTCAGTATCATTCTTGATACCTTGCAGATACAGGACTGCAGACCCATCACCTTCGAATGACACGTTTGATCGGCCAAATATCAGCGATGTGGTAGTCAGACGCTGCGGACAAAAAGACACCACTTTCGGGGCAACATCCGACGGGCGCAACATCACAGTTAGAGCCAGCAATGTAAGGCACTGCGCGCGAAGATCCTTGATGCTTAACATGTCGTTATCTGACCAGTTAAGGATTAAGTAGCGTATTGGTTGAACCGGAATAACGCGCGACCGACGGCGCACCTGAAAGGTACCTGATTTTATCAAGGCTGTCACGAATCGACATACATACAGGTCACGCATTGGATTTTACCCACCTAGCGCATCAAAAAGGTGGAAAGAGCTGCTCTAGCACATCGCAACTTAGACGCTGGGCGTTCCGAGGCATCAGCCAATGTACATAAATAGTCCAAAAGGGTAGGTTATTGATCAAGTGAGACGCCTTTACTCGCACAGAACTCGTGAAACTGCGCAATATGTCGATCATAGTTATTCAAGGTGGACGGTGCTAAGAACAACCTGTATTGCGCCTGGGCTCGCTTTGACCAACCGCGTTTGTCGAGGCATTCCTTCAAGACACTCTCCAGGCATAGAGGCGCCACCTGGGGTTTCGAAGCACCTCCGCATCAGGGAACTTTGCATTTATGTGCCGGATAGTAAGTGTCCATAAGCGGTGAAACCATGGTCGGCTTGGCCAGTAAGGCGCAACTATAGTGGCCTCGGATCCGGACTGTATCACCTTGTCGATGACCTTGTCGAGCAGGCGAAACGGAGCGTTGACCCAATGTTGTGGCCTGACCAGTCCTGTTCCAGTGCGTCGACCCCTGCGGTCCCTGGTTCCAAAAATCTGGAGTTGAACATCGGCAACTGAGCATTTTGTAGACTGGCAAAACGGTCCACTGTATGTGGCCCCCATAATCTGTCGATATATGCGAAAAGCCGTTGGTGTACAGTCCATTCGTATTTCGGATTTAGGCGGCTCAGACGGTCGGCGTGCGTATTTTGACTGCCCGCCAAGTATCCTGCTGATACTTCTGCGTTGATGCGGTGAGCTTTTATCCATATGGCTTTGGCGATCTTTGTCAACTGTGGACTTGGACCACCTCCATGATTGATATACGTCATAGCAGTAAAGTTGTCCGTCAACACGTGAACCGAATTTTTCCTGATAATATGCTCGAACGCGTTGATCGACACTAACACAGCCATCAGCTCGCGATAATTTTGACATTTTTTTGCTACATATGGTGTCCAAAAACCCGAAGCTTCAAAGTCCATGCAGACACCCCCGTAACCAGAAGGGCTTGCATCAGTAACTATTTGGATCTCAGGAACACGGAGTTTGATTCGGATACCGTTCCAACTGTCTATGGATTTCACCCACCATGTGAGGTCCTTTCGAGCTGCTTGAGTTATGAAACTATTCCAGTCCGTTCTGGTACGGTAAACACTACGCAGCATAAGCTTTCCCGGTCCAACAGCGCGCACAACTGAAACACATTGACCAGCAGCACGAGCGAGCACTCTAGCGGATACTGATTCCAGCCGTAGAATTCGGGAAATGTCTTCTTTTAACTTTCGACACTTAGAACTCGGTATCTGCAATATTGGAGTATCACACTCAGTATTCACAACGTATCCTAAGTATAGCTGTTTGTAAATTGGAGTTAGCGAAGATTTATCCCAGTTGACAGTCCAGCTAAGGTCGTGTAGCAGTTTGATGGTAGTATCCCTGTGTTTTAGTATATCCGACTCAGACGCCAGAATAAGAAAATCGTCCACGTATAACACAATTCTTATACCACGTGACCTAAGGAAAGTGACAACAGGTTTGAGACACTTGCCAAAAAAATATGGACTGCAAGACAGACCAAAGGGTAACACACACCATCTATAAAATAGTCCACGCCAATGAAACCCCAGGTAATCGCGATCAACTTCAGCGACGTTTACATAATGAAAACCGTTCTTTATATCAAGCGTCACCATGTAATCAATTGGCTGAATGCATTTAGATACAACTCGTATATCCTCATACTGGAAGCTGGTTTTTTGCAACAATCATTGAGTTAACGTAGGTCATGAATTAGTCTGAGCTTTTTGTTTTTCTTGGGCACAACACAGATCGGTGAAACACAGTGTGGACGATAATCAAGTAGCTCAATAGCTTTCGTTTGAAGCAACTCCTTTATTTCAGTGTCAACAAACTGAGTTCTCTCTCTGTTAACCTATGGTTGGGTAAAATAATTCGTTCAGGTTCACGGTCAAAGGGAATGTGCACGCCCTCTATAAGCCAGTTCAGAACGGTTTCATTGGTATTAATTAACTTCCAGTTATCAACACACTGATGTAGCACCATTGCAACATACTGTGTAAAAGTATATCAGTGGCACTAACCTGAGCAATTTAATCATACTATATAATGATACACGTGATATAGTGAATGTTATGAAAAACTTAACTTATGCAACAGTATAACAGCATATCTCACACAATGGTATTAATTGTGATACACATATCTTGGTGAAATGTTATGACTGAATGTCATCATCGGTGAGTCGCTGGTAAGGATCACGTTCATTGCGTGACTGGTTTCCACCACGATGAAATCGAGGCGGACGAGAGGTGTATCCACCACGAGTGCTGCGTGTAGACCAACGGGACGTGCGATCTTGCCCCCTGTAGTAGTAGTACGGGCGTCTGGGCGGTGTCTGCTGCGGAAAACTCGCGGATATCTGTGCGGCACACCTTAGGTCATCTATGGCGTCATTTGGAAGAGCTGATGTATTCTTTCTCAATGCACGAAAAAATTTTGTTGTCCTATCATCGCCCATCGCCCCAACAAACAAACATCCATATTCGTCTTGGAGATACGCAAGGTTTGCGGTTATCAGTGTATACAACTCACTGGCTTTCTCAGCCGTCAGCGACCCGTCAGTCTGTGAAACTGACTGGAGTATCTGAAGTTCCGTTTCGAGAAACCGGCCACACTTGTTAATAATGTTCAAGGTTTTCTGGTCACAACGTTGAATACCCGCACGATCATCATGTAGTCTGTGAAATTCATCCAGTGAAACAGTTCTGTACTTATCACTTACTGATTTTGCAAGGGCCTGAAGATCTGGGCCGGCAACAGAGGCGGGCCGGCTAGACGAGACAGACGACGGACCTCCGGTGGCGCCTATAACAGTCTGTGACGTGCCATCATGGTGATCCTGATCCTGGACATGGGTGTCGAGGTTTTCTATTAACTTCTCAAGCTTTTGTTCCGTTTTCAGAGATTGCTGAGCAAGTTTATCGATAATTTTGACTAAATCTTCGCAACTCATAGCGTCCTTCACGGCTAGAAAAGCCACTGCACGGGTAAATAATCCAGTTTGTCAGGACACGCTTTTGAGTCTCCACTGGAGAGGTTGCACCGTTTGATGAAAACTGACGTCATTGAGGGAATTCCCGGGGATTCCCTCAATGAATGATCAAATGACACAATTTCTATAACTACAGTCATCCCTCAGTCCTTCCACACTTACTGTCTTACCAAATCCAGAGAGATAATCAAAATACTGATTCATCGGTTATTTTATTTGAATATTTATTTTGCATCACATCTCGTACAATTGTTGTATTTTTCTTATGAATATCAGCCAATCCGAGAAAACGAAGGTCTCGTGGTTTGTGGTAAACAGAATTTAGAATGACTGCTTTCTGTTACAAAGCAGGAGATCCCCGGTTATGGATATCTTATCAATTAATTTTTCACAAAAAAACTGAACATTGTTTAATATTGTTTATTTTCAATAATTATGTTGTTTTTACATGCACCCTCCTAATTTGCTTGATTTAAATTATTTTTTTTAATAAAACGTCAACCTGAATGTTATATTTGCTGGTATCTGAGTGGGAGACTGTTTTTAATTCAAATCATATGAAATGTACTTTGGAAGTATGAAATGAATAAATTATACTGTTATAATCAGCTGCGTGAGGCTTCGTTTCGAAAACGTCTGAATCAAATCTGTTAAATAATCTGTATACACGTAACGTGATGTATAGAAACATGCACGTGACGATACGCCTCAAAGATACATAAGCCAAGCCAGGATAACACAGTCAGATGAACATGATGGATAATTCGATTATAAACGTTTGCCTTGCTATAGGTCCCTTGTGCACGTCACGGGGGGATGGGCGTCAAATGTACATCATGCACGGGACATTTCCTTTTTATTTTGGTTCTTCATCTTAAAAACTATACTCAAGTATACGCAATAAATATTATGCGAATGTGAAAGATTACGTGATGATATGTTACATACCTGCAGTCAGGAGACATGCAATAATCTGCCTTTTTGCAAAGCACGCATGCGAAGGACTAACCGTTTCTTTAATGAAATAAACTGTCCAGGGTACCTCTTATATAACTATTTCCCAATAATTCAATTCAGATGGCGATTGACGAATGAAAATATATACGAACTTTGGCGACTCGTTTAAAGAGAGACCGTACATATGCCTTCAGGACATTGATATGGCAAATCTATTTTGGATCAAACACCATGAGCGAGGCATCTGTTATTAAAATGATCATCCTGACTATGTAACAAAAGCTCTAAGACCTGACTGATAAAAACGCTCAAATGCCCATCAGGTAAATACTTAATGGGTCCGTGTTGACAGCTTTTTGGTAGGCCATACAGTGCCTTTAGGGGACAATTACCAACCACCCCCCCCCCCCCCCCCCGACAATTACCCCGATACAATTTACCTGCGAGACAATCACCACGAGCATCTACGACAGATTCTCAGGACAATTATATGCCTTAGTCAATTGCCCCATGTTATGAAATATTCATTGCGTAAATAAAATAAAGTGCCATGAAATATATATTGTACCATATTGGCCAGCTGTTGCTGCCCTTTTCGTTTCCATTTTGCAAGACCGGTGTTTTCTGTGAGCATCCTGAGAATCCTTATAATCATTCAAACACTAGAGCTATTGACTAAACTGTTGACACAGAAGGAGAGGATATTTACCTTTTATTTCTTTTGTTACACATGAGCCACAAGTGACTGTTTCCGGAACAGAGTACATGGCGGTAAGCCGTTTGTTGTAACAATACCTCATTAACCTTACTGAATAAGTACTCCAAGGGCAAAATTGATGTGACCTTTTGGATTAAAACGACTCCTATACAAATAGTGGCTTGCTAATGAAGATTTATCGCTTGTGGGAGGACAAGGCAATTAGGGTGTCTTGGATTCCTGCAATAAAAGTTTTGTAGATTCACTCTGTTTTTTGCTACAAAGTCGCATGATAACAGTCGGCGGAAGGAACGGGAGATCTTCAAATAATTGCTTAGGAATACAAATAATTTCCCGGTAGAACCCTCTGCTTGAATATTCGAGTTTTTGTTTTAATTTCAAAGGGACAAAATACATTTGATAATAGTAATATTCTTGTAATTAAAATTTACGCGTGTAAAAAATTCTTATTGATTTATTACGATAATACAATTTTGCAACTGTGTGCCATCTTCTGTTCATCCAATGAAACATGTAACCTGTGTGAGAGACATTCATAATGGATATTTTCTTCATTTATTCCCCCAAAAAGAATTAATAAATACGGGATTTATTAGTATTTATCAGTGCTTATACCTCAGCGATTATTAATACTATTCGAAATATCGTTTAATGTAGACGAGTCGTATTATTTAAGACAACCTACATTTCAAGTGGGAATACTAAACTTCGGTGTAACCTAGTATTATTGTAAATAAAACCATTCTGTTGACCATTCTGAAATATTTTGGAATATGCAAGACTTAAAAATGACAAATTAATTAAACCAATCATCCCCTAGATGATGTGTCGTCGATCGTCTTCTTTTGATGCAGGGACTATCGGATAGCCACGTGGTCCAACATATGTGATGACAGCAGCGTCTTCGTTCCTTCGGAGCCTGAAACAATAAATTATCCTTTGATAACGGTATGTTGTCTGCGGCTATCTCTCTCTCTGACTAGGATTAAATAGTTACAAACAAAAAAAAACCTCAGTTCAGTAGATGCCATCAACTGAGACAAACTTAATTTTGACACCATGCACTGCTTCGGATGGTAACAAATCTGTTGCCAGGTTATGCATGTTGAAATACTAACGAAGGTCTATAATTTGCGTGTGTAAGCGTGTGTTTATGTGTACAGGTGCAAGAGTGTTGAACATTTGTTAACATTACAACTGATACGCTCCCGAGACAGGGGAAATTTTGCGCTTCTAAAGAAGCTACTGATTTTCCCGCTGCCTGCTTTGACCATTTATGATGCACTTAGACACCAGGTGGTGCACATGGGCCTGTCTGCTGAAAAACTGCTGAAGTGACGAGCAGCCAACCAAATGCAAGTCAACAAACATTCGACAGGCATCAGGCTCCGCCCAGAAACCACGTGCGGGCCAATTCTCTCTGAGCCTGTGGCCTGTTCAAACGGTCGCCGTGACGATGAGCTGTCACTCAAAACGAAATGAACAACATTGGCTTCGTGTATTACTCGCTTGGCTTTTAAACCGTTGTCTCCCAGCACTGGGTCTCATCTTATTGGACCAAAATACAGTGCTCCCCTCTGGTGTTGAGATTCAGGATACAAGGTCATAACAAACAGCGCAGTGTAAAGAGCTTATACAACTCAATGGAAATCGAAAAGTATGCCAATAACATACCCACCCTTAAAGGGGCATGCTTTAAACGATTAAGTAATACAAAAGTTAAATATATTTAATTCACTGACCGAAAATATAAATCCAGCAAATTACATGACTATGCCCTGTCTGTCTGCGGTTGACCATTCTTTCTTCGACAAAAGCCGTGAAGCTGATCCACTTGTCAAACTCGCCGATGGACGGAAGCTGTCTCCTTCTATAAGTGTTCTCTATTTCAGGCTATTCAGACAGATCTGTCTGGCAAAGTTGAAATATGACCAGTTGTTCCACGACGACTTAGAGTTGAGAATAGGGAATTTCTGACTGATATCAGCTTGCCTGAATATTTTTTTCTTTGATATATGTACACCGTTTGGACAGCCACATTTCACCAAACTCAAGAAACGCCGTGACCAGATTGTTTCCCTAACGTCATGGCATGTTGTTCATAAATGATCTGTCCTTGATTTAAAGACCTAAACATTAGCTCAAGCTCATGATTGCATCCATATTCTAAATCACATTCACCTGAGTAACAACGTAACCTGATTCCGTTTTTAGTGGTGGCGAGAGACATATGGGCGAAGGAAGAATCCATTAAACGTAACCGAATATCCTGTTAATGGGGTGGACCCAGCAGGGCTGTATAATGTCTAGATAAAGATGTAGGTGCTCTACTGAATGAAATTCTTTTACTATAAGTGTGTGTACACGTGAGTGTGTGGAAGGAAAAACGTGCCGAAGATGTCCTATTTTCACGATAAGTGCATATAGTTTTACTCCTAAATTAATTCTAAAGAACATGTTCGAGTACTTGTCTTCTGAATCTAATATTTATTGGAAATACAGTTAACCTAATTAGTTCAAATAAAAGTAATCTCTGTGTTGTGAGGTCCACTGCATGGATGCTTATGTTAAGTGTAAATAATACACATTATGAAACACATAAAGGAGGGAGTATACATGTAAATCATAAAACTGCATTCTAAGAAATGCCAACCTCCGCCACGTAAGATTGTAGGATACTCCTCAATCCGTGTTTGCATTCATTATTCGGCCCATATTACCAGGTTCATTCGTGCATAAGTGACTTTACATTAATGAACATTTCTTGACGACGTTCCTTATTCTTGATCATGTTCCGGATCCACACAAAACTCTTCGAATTTTCAGTGGCCCATTCCCGAAACGCCCTGAAAATTGCAGAGGATCCCATTCTTGATTGCGTGATTTATGTCGTGAAGAAACACGCACACACACACACACACACCTACATGAGTGAACGGGGATGAACGCATACCCTCCAAGCGGAGACAATATGGGGAGTTTGTAAGAGAACCAACGCAGAACAGTCATTTTTTTCTGTGTGGTAAATTTATACCTGTCTAAAACCAGAAGAAATTCCTCCCAAGTATTTTCTAAGAAACGGTAATATGAGTCCAGTGAACAACTAAACATTGTGTTTTGTGTGTGGAGTTTTAATGACCCGGATATTAATACACAAGAATTTTTTTAAGTAAATATGTAACTCTAAAAGGCTTGTGTTGACAGGCAAATAGTAAGACTAGTGCTGTCCAATACCTAAATATTAGGTGACATAAATGGATTTGGATTTGATTACGGAGAGATTAGTGTAACGGCCTGTCAAACGATAAGTCCGCGTTATGACGTCAGACGCTGAGCGTCAGTGTGACCTGCCTACATGGACCAGAATACTGATTATCTTGTTTTTAAAAGAAACTAGAGGAACGGAAATTAATTCAGCAAAAATATTTATAATTAGATTGTTACTAAAAGTCTTTACAATACAAAATGTCAATATTGCCGTTGGCTGCAAACTGAAGGTAAATATGATAAAATGGATTAATCACCGAAATGCACTTTAATTTCCTGCGATTCAGGGGTGGTTCTTTTGCATGGTTACAGAATATTGAACTTGCATAACCAAAAACTCTGTCCTAAAAATATCAGTTCTTTTATGACAAACGTTTAATTTAAACTGCCTTTAAGAAAATGATACATGTGTGTATGCAAGTGTATTGGTGTGCTTGTGTGTATGTGTGTGTGTGTGTGAGCGAGGAGAGTGAGACAGGTGGTGGTGTTAAGGGTTGATATGTGTTCTTTTTTTAAAGAACTGATGTGACTAATACCCCAGTCCGTCTCAACGTGCATGCATTGCACTTGTAACACACAGAGCATAACATGTTAGCAATCTGATATGAAACCTGTTATGAATAAGAAATTTACTAATAAGCATACACTTATCAGTTTTTTTTTTTTTTTTGCCGTGCCACATTCCAATGAGACACATATTAATTTAACCCGGACGGGAGTACCCAAGAGGTTCGCATTAAATACATAATCCCTTCGTAAGTGTTTCACACTCTGACATCGAACATCTGAGGTAAAACAAGATGCAGATGTATCCAAGCGTCTCAGTATCACTGGGTAAGAGAGTCACGTGACTTAGCATAATAACACGGCCGGCAGTTTTGCCATTCACTGTGCCTTGATTGTAATACACAGGGATATCATCGTGACAATGAGATGCACGTGAGAAGCACAATCAGTCGCTTTAAATTCATTATACAAGTATCTCGTTTCGTGAGATCGATACAGCAGACACTGAATATACAAAGCTTGACATTCGCTAAATAATGTTGCTAACAATAATTTCTACATGGAATGTAGGAATACATGATAGCACCGGAAACACCGAGGGAGGATATAGCCAGAATCATATCAGGGCACTTCCTGTGTCGTTACATAGATATGCATACCTCGTCGTCACTAATAGTTGTAAATTTAGAATGTATGCGTATAGACTAAACATAACCATGATAAATGTTATACCAGAGATAATTTATGGTGTTTCTCCCTTTTACTGATAGAGAACGTATGGAGCTTATAATCCCACCCAGATACGTGTGGTGGTGACAAAAGTTTGCTATGGTAGCTGTTGTTAGAAAATATACTGAAATGCTTAGGACTGTTATCTTATAAATATATGGATTCAACTGCTTTTTTTTAATGGAGCAATTAAGTCTTCAAATATCAAAATATCAAAAAAGAGGATTATATAGCGTCTCCGCTTGGCTTGATTGACTTGGTCTATCTTAAGTGCAAGCGTACCTTAGGGCCATGAGGCGACGTCAAAAAATGACGAAAATATTTGCTTTTTTATCAGGCGTTACAGTGTCGTGCCCAATATAAGGTGTAATGGCACTCTGACGCTGTTCGTAGACTCACTAACGTCAGTGTGCCGACATTGCGCTGATCAGATCACCAAGTTCTGATTGACATGACAAGCCTTAGGAAGAAAACAAGTCAGTGGCAGGTATTCTCTCATGGGCCCTGGACCTGACATCTCAAAGCATAACACTGAAAAAAAATATTCTTGTTTCAAAGCTGTATGAATTTAATCAAAAGGGCCTGTCAAGCTCAAAAAAGAGACGTGACTCCCGGTCAATGAGTCTTTAGAAAAAGCATATTTAAATTACTGCCGTGATTAATATAAGACACATCTAACTGAAACTTCTGGTATACTAAGTATCATGTATGATATTCTGTGGTAAAGAGTCTATCATTATTAAATAACCATTATACAAGCATTGCAACAGAGCATCAAAATCAAATATAATATCACTCTCAAATATCTTTTTTGTTCTTTCTGCACAATGACTTACTATAAACTAATCGAGAAATATTATGTTGATGAAGAGATGAAACGGAGACAATAATGCAGAAGTGAACCATGGTGTCCGAGATTAAAGTCACTTGAACTGAAAAATAAATATCTTTCACAGCCTGGGTTCCCTTGATGCGCCTGACAAAATTATGAATGTCTGGAACCTAATTTAATAAGCCAATCCAGCATGCCTCAGTACCAAATGAATTGGCGCAGTTAACACCACGGAAATAGTAAACTAGAGAAGGTGAGTGACGGGCTTGCTTTATATGTCACAATAAAATAAAAGGAAAATGATTATTGTTATCTTTGTGTTAAAGGTACCCATTCATCTACCTTTTGAAAAAGGATTTATGTGATTTCTGGCTTCATGTTTATATATTACTGATCTAAGGGTATTTTGGTTGTGAAAAGTTCCTATAACGCCTTCGTGAAGGATGTATGAAATTGTTTATCAACAACATGTTTGTAAACACAGCAATGTTGACAAACGGGAAAAACATGTAACCTAAGGTGTTAGGTTGCATATATGCGGAGGTAGAAAGGTCACTTGTTGCAAAACGCAATTTGCTAAGCTTTGGCTTATCTGAGAGGCTGCCAGATTCCCTGTTGAATTTGTTTTAAATATTAAACAAATATAATAAACACGTTAATATTAACAAACAGCCTGTGTGCGATGATATCCTAGTTTTCTGTCCTATTTTTCATAAAAGCTCTAAGGGATTACCTTTAGTTTTTAAAGGTCGGATAGGTGATTTGGCCCCTTTAAAAGAGAAAAGTCAGCTTTACAGATTGTGTATACGTATAACAAGGCCTACAGGCCTAATACGAACCTGTGCAAAGAGATTAGACCAGGTATAATGCTTCAATGCTGGACCATTACTTTTTCAAGAACATATGTAACATTTATATGAACAATGCAAGTACTAAACACTAAACAAGTACAAGAAACAATTAAACAAACATCACTGCTGCAATTCTGGCATGGGTACACAACACAAAAACTAGAATATGGGTAGTCAACAAGCGACTATGTGTATCCACCCAAATCAGAGTGGGAAAGGTGTAGTGAGGCATTGATTGAATGGCAAGGGGAAATAAATTGAGGTGTGTTGCATAATAGCCTGAATGTCTGCAGCTTAAACGTGAATGTAGGTGGCTCCACCTGTCATACAATCAAGAAAGCTGTCCAAGATGTATACACATGCAAAATTTCAGGTGGATAAGTCCAACCAATGCAGATATATGAGTGATTTTAGCCCACAGCAGACAAACAGACGGACGCTGTGCAAAAATGGTGGCAGGTGGCGCCACCATTTTGCGTATGATAAAGAGCTAGGTGAGATCTATAAACATGCAAAATTTTTGCCCAATCGGTCAAATGTATCCTGAGATATGAGCTTGAATGTCTGCAGCGTAAATTTGAATGTAGGTGGTGCCACCTGTCATAAAATCAAGAAAGCTGTCAAGGATGTATAAACCTGCAAAAGATGCACAAATGGACGCTGGGCAGAGAGGAAAGGTCAGAGGTCAACAAAAAATGAGGGCGCAGCAGTTCACATTTGACTGATAATAATTCCGAATTTTAAAAAATTCTGCCCAGAGGTTATGGAGTAGTAATAAGCAGGGACATACACTATGCAAAAATTATTGTAGGTGGCGCCACCAGTCTTGTACACTATAAAGCAACCCGATATGTATAAACATACCCAATTTTAGGCTGATGTAACAAATTCCTCTGTAGAAATAAGCAGGCGCGTACACTGCAAAAGTCAATGTAGGTGGCACCTCCTGTCTTGTAAATGAGAATACCACCAAAGACGCATAGACAGGTATCAGTCCAATACATCAAACTTCCCCAGATTTGATGCACTGGGCTGACAAGGCTTAGGTGAGTAAGGCAGTTGCCCCCCGAGTGACCTGTGACAAATTGCTGCCTCAAGCTACTGCACTGAGTGAACTCTTGACCTGCTCCTGGCTAGACTGAGTGAACTTTTGACCTGTACCTGGCTGCACTGAGTGAACTCTTGACCTGTTGCATAGTCTGACACAGCTGGCAGTCTGTCAAAGCTGTAAATAGATTCAGGCTGAACTTTGGTGCCAAATATGATGCTAGCAGTCTGCCAAAGCTATAAATAGAATGCAGCTACTGCACTGATGAACTGTTGACCTATACCTGGCTGCACTTCTTCCAATGCTGGCACTGTGCCAAAACTATTTATAGAGCTGACATCATCTTGGCTAATGGCCAACATCAAGGCACTGGCAATCTGCCAATGGTAAACCAAGTGCTGCCATCTGTACACAAAGTGGTCCCTACTTGAAATAACTTTGAAATTTATTTTCCCAATACAAAATGCTTTTCAGCTTACTTTTTATAAAAAAAAAGAAATCAGGAATATATGTAAAATTATTACGGATGCATACTGAATACAAAATTAAAATACAGATATATATCATTGATGAAAAATTCTTGAGTAGGGATAACAATTATTTATAATCCACGTACAGTTGTCTTTATATAGCCATACAGAGCTGAATATCCATGATTGTAACATTGCCTGGCATGATGAATAACTAAAATCATAAATCTATTTTTTTAAAACCTTTAAAAAAAAATTCTTGTCAATATTAACCAAATATAACCTGAAATCTAAATGTCTAGTGGCATGATGTAATAGATGCTGATAATCTGGTGCCAGGCTAGATGTAACAGCATCACACAGCTAACATATATGGTAAAATGACTCAATTCAATCTCCATAATTCAGCCAAAAATCATTCATGTGGAACCATTAATGATAATTATTATAAGAATTACTGTAGGGATTATTCTTGTAAAATATTTAACAAACTGGCTTTAGTGACATTGGTCGAAAAACGTTTCGCAAGTTTATAACTCATATAGGAAGATACAGCAAACTAGCTAAGTTCAGCTTCCCGTAACTCAGCCAAAAAGCACTGAACCAAAACCATTTGAACAAACTTGAATTATCAACATCTGAGGATAATTAATGTGTGAGATTTAAGAATTTGGCACAGTGGTTTTTGAGAAGAAGATCTTTGTACCCACTGAGCTAAAATGGGCTGTTAGGGCATATGACTAAATTCAGCTTCCCATAACTTAGCCAAAAGTCACTGAAAAGAGACCATTTGAACAAACTTCAGAAAGCACTACCCTAGGATCATTTCTGTGCGATATTAAACATTTTGGCCATATGATTTCAGAGAAGAAGTTTTTTGTAGCCCTTAGTGTGATACAGGCACAAATGACCCCGTACAAAAAAAGGCCGATGCAGGTGGCGCCACCAATACCTCAATTTCAGATATGACCGATGTGACCAACATTGGCATAAAATTTGGTGATGATAGCTCCAGCCGTTTCTGAGATTTAAATTTTAATATGCTTTTTTGCACAGTTAACAAAGTTCAACCTCCTATAACTCAGCCAAAAATCTCCAAACTGGAACCATTCGAACAAACCTCAGAAAGATTGTTCCAGGGATCATTTCTGTGAAATATTGGACAATTTGGCTGGACAGTTTCGGAGAAGAAGATTTTTAAAGCTTTTTTTAGCTTTTTCCCTATAAAATCTAAGAAAATGCAATTAGAAAAAATAAACAAAATACGATATAGTTTTTTTGATGACTGATTATTTGCAAAAAATTTGGTGATGCTAGCTCCTGCCGTTTTTGAGATAGCTATGGTTAACGTACAGACGACGCACGACACACGACGCACGACGCCGCACCATCGCATAAGCTCACAGGTTCGCTAAAAATATAGATGGCACAGGTGCACACAACGCAAAAACAATAGTAGGTGGTGCAAGCAGTCTAGCATTATACAAAACTATCCGAGATGTATGGACTTGCAAATATTCAGGTAAATACATCATAACGGTGAACTAAAATGAAAATGCAATACCTACACCAGCAGCTTAATGGTAGCATAAGTCCCTTTTGACATCGTGCCAAAGATATATTTATGCATCCTGTTAAATTGGTGGGGGGGGGGGGGGGGGGGGGTGGCGTAGATTAGTGGTCAGGTGTGTCTACTCCGAAGAATCCACTCTTGGCTTGATGCCAAATTACAACGGTTGCAGAATCCTTTTATGGTTTATGACAGGAACTTGACCTGGTGGAAAATTTCAAACCTTTGCTATTGCCACTCTGCCATATCTATTTATAGATGCTGAAATAATTTGGCTTGTTGCCACTGGCAATATGCCACACTATTTATACATACTCTAATATTTTGGCTACAGTGCTTTTCACGTTTACCCTAGGACGTAGCCTAGTGGTTTAGGCGTTGGACATCAGGGCTGAAGGTCGCCGGTTCGAACCCCGCCGGTGCCTTAATGGCATACTGGTGTAATCTCGTTATAGAACCTCAGAGATTCACTCTAATGTCTTAATGACAGATTATGACTTCTGGATTATTCCTAACCCCAAGCATATAACAAGGGACCCATGGGTCACGGCGCTCAGCTGTTATATATGATAAAAAATATGATTTGAGAATGAGACACATGCTGGTTTTGTGTGGGAATAAATATAAGCTTTATTATGAGTTGTTGGCATTTAGCTTTTGTTTGATTTTTATAGTATCTTTTGAGACAGAGAAGAGGATTGATTTCATTTATTTTATTAACAAATGGAGTACTATTGTCACACAGATTTTGACTTGGCCATATAACTTATAAGCAGCACATATAATAAAAGAGTTTAACTATTTATTAAAATTTAATAACAAATATTGTGCCAATATATTTTTTATTAAAAAAAATAGGAAAATCATATGATTTTAAAAAATAACATATAACTGAAATGATTATTAAAATAATATTATAGAATATATTCATGAATGCATTCATGAATACATTTTGAAAGTATCTGCACTGGTATTCAAATACTTTCATTTTTACCTGAATTCTCATTCTTATGCAATAAAGTTTTTTAATGCAGTACATATTTATATTCGTATTCAAATACATTTGCAAAGCATTCGCACCATGTCTAGTATTTATTCAGTTTTAGCCAAACAATGATGTTGAGAATCCAGAATATACCAAATTCACAAATTTAAATAATGATCATAAGTACCTGGTTTTATGGCTTTTATTTATATTAAATAAATAAATGTAATATATTCACTTTGGACTACTTTCACATCAATCTACACACTAGACACAGTAGGAATCTAGATAAATATTATCAACTGCATCTTTGTCTATCATTAATTTCCTTCATATGATCCCAAATGATTAGTAATGAATAATATGATTTATTTTTTTATCATTAAGATTTAACTGAAAAATACCATAGGTGACTGCATGGTGTTATTTGGAATAACATTGACATTGACATTCTATCCATCCATACAAGATTCTTACATCATCAGTAACTGCAGGTTAATTTTCTGTTACTCATCAACTAACAAATTCCTTTTCTATTAATTTTTCTTTAATTTGTTATTAAAAACCAATAAAAAATTATTAATTTATTGTTTATTGTTATGTTGTTTTTCAAAACAACTACTAGATGAGTTGGGTTGGACACCTGAATCAACTGTGGCTGGGCATTAGTTGCCTGGCTGCCCCAGTGTATGCCTCGCTTCAAGCGTGCATATTCTGATGAAAGGTCAACAAGGTCAACATACAGGTGACTGAAGAGGGGCTGGATTGAGCCTGGGTCTGACACGGTCTCATAAAAACAGTAATAAAAGCTACAATATTTGGCCAATTTCTTTCAGCTTTCTAAACTACAAAGATGAAACCCTTATGTGTGCATGATATGAAAATTATATCAACAGTGCTCTCAGGAAACAAACGTGCCATGGTCAAAGTTGGGCATAATTTAAGGTACTAATTTTATATTTATACTAATAACTTATAAAATTTGAAAAATTCAGAACTAATTTTTGGTATTCAATTGAATCTTGATTAAATAATGTTACATCCCTGACAAAAAATCTCTAGCTTCAGCAATCCTCTTGTGAAGGAAGTAAATATATTTCTTGATTTTTATAAAAGTGCATTATATTTGGGCCCATAACGTTAAACAATCACGCAATACTGACATCATTTCTGGTATGTGCATAGCAAATGTATAGAAAAATATGTATATTATATATGATCAATGTCAGATCAGTGGTTTTGATATTAGGCAGTCTTACAGTGTAACAATGGGTTTTTAATGGAAAAATTAAGTTTTTCATTAATATCTCGAATGAATTAAGTCCTAGTGATCAAATTCTTGGCATGGTAGGGGATTTTGGAGACATCTTACTGTATGCCAAATTTAAGGAACTTAGAGCTGAAGCTGGGGAGCTGAGCTCTAGCAAACTGCATAACACTAGCTTGATGTAAACGATATGTGACATGGTGCTTGAAAACTTGAATAAAATCTACAGTTTTTGATCAACTGGTTTCAAATTTTTGGTGTTAACAGTTGAAATGGTAACAAAAACATGCTTTGAAAATTAAATCCTCAGCAGTTACAGGGAAAAACCTGCCATGGTCAAACTTGGGCAAAATTTAAGGTACCAATTTTATATTTTTGCCAATATTTAAAAAAAATTAACAGATTTTGTTCTAATTTTTGGTATACAATTAAATGTTGATTAATTAAAGTTGTATTACTGAAAAAAAGTCCCTACCTTTAACACTTTTGGTCTTACGTGACCAAATATCTTTACTGATTTTTTTACAAAGTCCATTATGTTTGGGCCCATAACTTTTTTTAATTAAATAATACTGACTTAATTTCTGGCATGTACATAGGAACTCTATACAGGAATATTTATGGTAAATATGAAGAAAAACAAATAAGTGGTTTTGATATTAGGCAGTCCTGAAGTGCGAAAATAGATTTCTAATAAAAAATTGAGGGTTTTCCTTAATATCTCGAAGGAACGAAGTCCTATTGACCCAATTTTCGGCATAGTTGGAGATTTTAGGAACGTCTAACTGTATGCCGAATTTCAGATCGTAGGTCCAATGGTGTCGAAACGTGCCAGTCTTACAGACGGACATCCGGACGGCAAGACGGACGGACGGACGGCAAGACAGACGAACGGACGACGGACAATGGACCATGACTATAGCTGAGATGACTTATGGTCAGCTGAGCTAAAAAACCTGAAATCCAAAAGGCTCAATAATAACAACATATCATTCTTATATCGTATGGATACTTTATCCTCATTCAACAGACAGTGCCACCATCAGGCCATGGACCTATCCTTTAAAAAAAGTTGACCCTTCCCTAGGACCTTTCAATTGAAATATTAAAGAATACTTCTTGACAGTTTCGCCGACAGAGATATCTAAATTATCAGCTGAAAGAAAAAAAAATTGAATTACTAGTTTCCCCTTTAAAAAAACAGATATATGCAGGTGGTGCCATTTTATTCGTAAACTCACATTTATTATGTTCGATTATTTAAGTATACGCACACATTTATTTATTTTATTTATGTATTTATTTATTGTAATATTTATACAGAGTATTAAAACAATCAGCTAAAAATCAACCTGATTTACCTTGGTGCCCTGTACTATTTACAAATAAAAAAAACCTTTTTTAACTATATCAATACAATACATTCATAATACCATGACTGAGAGTATAAACCATGAACATTATAATCATTTGAACTCTAAAACATACTATCATATTTAGAAAGTATATATTATTATACTTATACAAGCAGTTAGAGTACTAAAATATCACAGTCAGTATATATTCATAATGTGAGGTACGAAGCAATTATAATAGAATATTCTGTAACATTGATAGATTTGGCCGTAGCAATATATACTGAATAAGCAACAAGAATGAAGTATATATGATCATTGAATACTAAGTATATAGAAAGAGTGCTACACACCCCAACACAAAAATATGCAAATGTTTCATATGTATCCGATAAATTCTCAAAAAATTTTCGTTTAATCTGTTTCTTGAAAGCATATTATTTGGCTGAACTAGATTCACTGGAAAAACTATTCCAGATTTTTGGCCCACAAATAGTTAGAATATTTTTTCAAATTGTATGGTTTAGGTTAAGAAACCACTACATTTTTATTCACAGCAGCTCGAATCCCTTGATTCTGTGCTTCATTAACAATATGAAAACTATCACCATGTGTACCAGGAACCATTAAGCTAACATAATTATTTATACATTAGCACCGCAGCAGAATATTTATAGCGTTGATGTACATTTACCCCTTCCAAGTTCACTATCATCATGGAATTTACATTTCTATCGTTATTTTTTTGTTACAATACGGGCAGCTCTGTTTTATCTTTAGTATTATATTGTCAGTATAGGAGCAAGCTCAGATGCTTCGGGCATAGTTAGTATGTAGCTGAATGATTGTCGCACAAACCTTGGTGAATGATTGCAGAGAAAGAAAGCTTGATATACAGTAAAGAACTCCTGTCTATGCATAATGATTAAACATGTGGTCTCCCAGATATATTATCATCTATTTTAATGGCAATATTCAGGGGCGGATTCAGGATTTTTCAACTGGGGGGGGGGGGGCTAGAATCAGAAACTGGTTTTAATTTGATACAGATCAAGTGCAAATTATAATATATATATATATATATATATATATATATATATATATATATATATATATATATATATATATATATATACTATTTAGAATGTTAAGCATGGGCAATGTTTGGAGCAAACGTAAATGTAGACTCAAAAGTAAAAATTTTCATATTATGATTATTGGTAATTTCATTTGAAAATATATTTCGGAAGTACTTGCAAACTAGCTCATTCGTTGTATACTCCTGTACAATTCTTGACAGGCAGGAAATACCAAATAAATTACAAAAAGCATAACAGCTAAATAATTTGGCGCAATATATAATAAAGAAGCAATATTTTCTTGATTAAGATAACCTCAAGTATGTGTTATAAATGCAGGCTTGATGGAATATATGAATCTGTAAAAACACGCATGCATGTATATAACTTATGACAGCTGCTCTTTATTTGGGTAAAATTACATAAATACCAGAAAAAAAATCTCATCGTGATCCTTATGTACGAAAAGACTTTTTTTTTTGCAAATTTGCATATAACTTCATAGTATTCGCATATTTTGAGAATTTGGTTGAGGGGGGGGGGGGGGGGAGCAGTTATATACCCAACCCCATAACCTATATATGCGCTATCAATTATCATTTGTGATCATATCAAAAAATTAGAACCGAGCACATGCACGCAAGGACGCATCTATAAGCATTCCTCTATTATATCAAAACCAAGTTTACCCATTCATAAAATAAATGCAAAGGTAAACATTCAAAAGTAATAAGCAACATTAAATTATGTAAATATTAATGTGAGGCAAACCGATACCCCATTATAATTAGTTAAATACTCGAACTACAGCTGATTTTCAAGTTGATTTTACTCATTCGAGATTATTTTGAATAACTAGTAGCTTGAATAACTCTTCCCTGTGTGCGGCTACTATAAAAAGAGCTTATCAGCTTACGGTAAATTTGATCTCTGGCATGTACGTCTTGATGTATTATAAAGCATTTGTTATCTAGTATATATTTATGCAGCATTATGCACCAACTGCATTGCTGATCGATAAGAAATGTTTATAAATTAATGCTCTTGGTATAATATTTAAATTTCCTGTCAGATTTTGAAAAGTTGTTCTTTTCACCATATACGTCTAACAAAGTGTTCGACTACGAACATTCAAAAACGAAAATTCTAACTGATATATACAGCCCAATTTTAGTCATTAATCCTTCACATTTTATTAATGACGAGCCAGCACGTTTACAGATTTTTATTCTGCAATCATAAAAAAGACCATGCATATACATACACTGTTTACTGTGTTGTTTACTGTGTATGGATTTCCCAAAACAAGTTCAGTTGAAAAAATGTCGTTCAAGATCTCGAAGCCTTAGGAAGCTGTAACATTCTACGTGAACGACGTAGAATTAATTTGGATAGAAATGTTAATGTCTGCATCCATTGTGGGTATTCCCATTTATTCTTTTAAAATATAAATAGATATGGGCATTGCACAGACACATTTTTTCCCAGTTTTGTTGTTATTGTTGTCCGATAACAGTGGTTTACGGGGGGGGGGGGGGGGGGGGGGTCAGCCCCAAAAGCTCCCCTCTGGATCCGCCACTGAATATTATCAAATCCGATATTTATATCTGCAATCCTTTTGCAATAACCAAGGGGCGTGACATTAGATTGATTATAAATTAGAGTGAGTAAAGTTTCGTTAAACCAGGTTGTTACTTGATCTACAGTACGCTGTAATTAAAATTCAGCTTCATCGGCATTCTTTCCATGGCAATATACAGTGACATAATCTGCCTACATCACAATACCATCAGTATTTAGCACAATATAGAAAATGCTGTAGATTTGTTCTTTGTATAAGTGCTTATACTAGTCCCTGATCAATATTTTACTTTTGGGTGCTCTAATAAGGAAAAACAATTCTCATGAGACCGTTCCATCTCTCTTTGTTTAATATATATATATATTAAGATAAAGGCCCCGACTTTGGTGCTGCGTCTCCCCCCCCCCCCCCCCCCCCCCCCCCCCCCCCCCCCCCCCCCAATCTTAATTTCCTGGATACGCCACCGCCCTTCGACCGTAAAATGCAAGTCGATGCAGGTAGCGCCACAAAAACTCAGTCCCACGACATTTGACATGTGACTGCCTTTTGCATAAAATTGGGGATGCTAGCTATTATCCTTTTTGAGAAAGTATGGATTAACGTACGGATGGCGGAAAACGCCGCGCCATCGCATAGGTTCTCTTACAAAGGTACAAGTAATGAATCGGCGATGCATGGATATTCCCTGGCGTATTTTCTTTCATCTTAAATTCTTTATCTGTATGTTATTGATCCGTACAGCCATAATAATTTTGTCGACTTTAAGGGGGAGTAACACTATGAAGAGCTACGATGGCCGATGATTCATTATATGTTGTTAACGGCCAATCACATTCCCCCATGTTTGGCTGATTTGGACCATTTTTCTCATATCCCTTGACTTTCCGATGTCTGGAAAAAAAAGAATACTCATCATTGATTTCTAGGTTGGCTGGGCAGACAGAATTTAGGAGTGAGGGGCCATTTCTTTCGTTTATTTCCTTCTTATTATTCTTAAATGGTAAAAATCCAATCGTAACAAACAAATGGAAATGGCAGGTACAAGTGATACCTTTTTACATAGTAAACACAGCCAGACCAAAACATCGTTATATGCCGTTATATGCCATGTATAACGGTTAAATATTTTAAAATAAATCTATGCCGATTTGTCTTGTCCCTGCACAGGAAGCATTTCTTGATGGTAGCAAAGCTAGCTTTTATTATTTTACTAAAATAATTAATTTATCAGGAGCAGACCAGAGACGACTGAACAATATCAACTCCTATACAAGAGGCAAATATCTGTCTCCACCTTCACATTGTAAATAGGAGGACTTACTTTATATCCTAGATTATCCTTGAAGTAAAACATTGATTTTTTCACTATTGTGAGCCTTCTATGTATAAATCCTCTTCCGATCTTTCTCTTTTTGCAGCCCTGAATGGTTCATGAAGAATATACAAGATAATAATAGAAAATAACAGTCGCCTGGCGACCAAGTCCATAACAATTCTAGATAAACCCGCCCGTCGTTCCTGCAATATATCACCGTATAATTGATGTATGTTTAATCGTCCGATATATAGACAGTTTTTACATTTATCATTAAAGACAATCTCTAAATATCATAGGCTTTTATTAGTTCTGTTATAAATCCTCACTATATGTCGAAAAGCATGGGCTTCCAGCCATCAAAATGAAATATATGTTCTTAATGGTAATATACATTGTTGCCTTAGCCGCTGCATCTATGTAGTATATATTACCTGGTAACTCCTGGTCCATCTGTGCGTGTCGTCCATTATTTTAACGAAATTGGCAATTCGTTTAGTCATATCTCTAATGATACGTTAAATCCAAAAGCAATGTCTGAATGTTGGCATTTAAGAAGGACAAGTTTTTAACTGTGAAAATATGTTTTCTCTTTTTATAGTGATAATTATTTTAAAATAATCTATATATACCTTATGAAAGAGAAAACGTTGTACGCATGCGTGCAGGGCTCGAAATTGGCAAATTTTCTGCCGGTGTGTGTCAAAACTGTATCGACTCCTAAAAGGATTTTACTGCACATTATTAGATTGAAAAACCCTGTTTTTAAACATACGTTTGAAAACAGTATTGGATCACACGGCTTACTGCACATTTTACTATTTTGTATGATGTATATAATAATTCACGAAAGGTCACCAATTTGGGAAATATATTGATGATGTGATCATTCTTTATTTTGTAGCAAATAATATACTGGCGCGATTCTCGCAAACACGAGATCTGGGCCAGACCCTGTAAAATAACTAGATTGTGGGCAGTCCACAAACGACTATACTTGTATCTGACTAATCAACAGGGCATGGATAAAGTGAGGCACAGAATGTGTCTTGACGTGACACACATCCAAATTTGTAGCATCAGAGATTCCAAAGTATCCAAAAAAACGCACGGACGGACAAATCTAAAACAGTTTTAGGTTCCAACAATAGTCTCGAGGACAAGGAGAGCTATCAAATACCTTGGGAAATGTCAGAATGATACATCAAATCACTAATGGGCTATGTTTAGTATTCACTTAAAAGACGTTAAGATGGTAAGTATGCAAAAACAGTTACAGCTGGCACCACCTATCTTGAAAAGGAGTTAGAGAGAGCAGGGTTGTATTGACACGCAAATTTCAGGCTGATATTTCAAACACTCGTGAGATAAATGCATGAATGTTGTTTTGGAATACATGAGTAAAGGTGACGGCACCTGTCTCGTTTAAGGAAGATATCTAAAGTAGATGGACATGCAAAATTTCAAGTCGATACATTGAACCACTCTTGAGATATGGGTTATTTTCAACAAAAAAAAAGCAGACATGGAGATGGACGCAAAATGACGCTGATTGTAGGTGGCTTCACAAGTCTTCTATACAAGATATCGCAATTCAAGATCTAAGGACATGCAAAATAAAAGGCTTATTCTTTCCACCACTACTGATATTAAAGCATGGATGTATGGATGTATTCTACGTATACGTGATTGTAAATGGCAAAACTAGTCTTGTGCATGATAAATTTATCCCAGATGGATGATCATGCAACATTTCAGATACGCTAAACACCACCTGACATGAAGGCATCAATATAATCTTGGAGGCGCCACCAGTAATTAAAGATGGATAAACTTGCAAAATTTCAGACTAATACATCTATCCACTCCTGATATAAATGTAATTTTAATCCAACACAGATTAATGGATACACGCTAAGCTAAAATGATTGTAGGTGGCACCAAAAGGCTAGCGTACGAGATTTAGATGCCCAAGATCCCCCGGACCACTCCCGAGATACATGAATGTAAGTTTATGGCCCCTGTAAGATGTTCCACCACAGGATGAAATTTGAAACTGTGCGATTGTTAAATTAAATAATTATGATGACAATATTAATGAAAAAAGGTTAAGAGGCATACGGTGCCGTACAGCAAGATATAGCGAGACTTTCGGATCATCAAGTATCAGACTTCTTAACAATATGAAAGCTACTGTCACGGTGATGATATGTGAAACATTCATTTATCCTTTTCTTCATTAATGTATTTGTTTTAGGTGTAGGATAGATCCTCTGTTATATGTAAAAAGTATGTGATTTGCTTTTATTTATGTGTGATTATGCATAATGTCTGTGATTTGCTTTTACTTATGTGTGATTATGTACATATAGGTATATGTATACACATGTATTTCCTTTGTTATTTCTAAGTTTCATGTACAAACACCCTTAGCGGTGCTTACTACCTGTGCTGTAAATGCTTGCAATCAAGATTTCATGCCTGCATGACTAATAAAGGCTTAACTTATCTTGTCTTATATATCTCTCTCGTTAATCTTTGGTATCAGTTTGCACTGTACACGAATTATTCAGCATGCGAATAGACACGAGGAGCACACGACAAAAATATATTCAACAAGAGTACCGCAAACGTGCATAATACATCCGCGTGTATCTGGTGAACTCCGATCTAATTAAATATGCGTGAATTTTGATGAGAAGGTAATTCAGCTGAGAAACTCTATTGGTAAATATGGAAAAAAAATGAGTTTCATGAAATCCATACGATTTTTTGTAAGTCACCAAGGAGCTTCAAAAGTGCGGTGACCTCTGACCTCATTAAAAAATAAACATGCATGGATTTTTCTGGAAATCGAACTTAGGCGAGGTATTTTATTGGTTAACATTTCTGATGCGTTTTTATCAAAATTCTTCATATTCTTCATAAGTTATCGCGGCGACACCATAAAGTAGCCCAGTGACCAATGACCTTATTAATTATGCGTGAATGTTGCCCATAATCAAACTCGGGCGAGATAATCTGTTGGTAAGTAGTCATGGTGAGTTTCGGGAAAATCCATCAAAGCCCCGGAATGTTATCGCGGCGACACTAAAAAAAAAGTTAACGGATGGACGGATAGACGGAATGACGGACGGACGGTGGGTATACCATAATACTCCCGTCATATGACGTATTTCGTATAGAAAGTGGCATATTATGGGCCATATCTAATGGCATAAATTCTTACGACGCTAGTGTAAAGAGTCATTCAATGCTTCACGTAGATGACAGGCTGAATCCTTATTATATAGAACAAGAAAAGGTGATCTGTTGAATAGGTCTGGTATGTACCCGCGCCTATCAGTTGGGTTGCTTCCGGAAAGGTTTTGAATTTACCATTGCACTGAAAACATAGGGTTGTCAAATCAACAACCTTAGGGTTGTCAAATGGGTGTACCTAAAACAACAACCCAGGTTGTCAAAATTTCAATTTGACAACCCTCTAGGGTTGTAAAATGGTTGTCAAATGTTTGCTTTGACAACCTATGGGTTGTCATGGACCTGTCAGGTTCATCCGTATTCACTTTTTCTCTCTTTCTCACTCTCTCTCTCTCTCTCTCTCTCTCTCTCTCTCTCTCTATATATATATATATATATATATATATATATATATATATGATAATAATAATAACAACAGACATTTTTAAGTAGAACGTATATTCATTAAAACCAAGTGGTCGTGTAATTTTTTATACGTGTTTTTGTCTGCAACAGTTTTACGACTGGTTATTCCTTACAATGTGGACAAGGTTCTGTCTGTGTTTCAGTGTTCACATAAGGAGTAAATGTGTAGCTTTATTATATCGTCATCCACCTCGGCTTCCTCTCTAGCAAGAAGTTTACCACTGCAAAGTTGGGTTCACGGCTTCCCGCTTGACGAGCATATAGCTCTCTCTTCATTTTCTGCTTCTGTACTTGAACAATAGACTTGCCCTGGTCCCTCCTTCTACTCGGGGTTACAAATCTGTAACGAAAATGTTTTCTCCAGAGTCACTGTGTCTGAAAATACAAAAGAAAATGTAAAATTCCATGAAAAACACATTTTATATGACAGAGTTGTGTGCAGGATTTTGTGAACATTGAATCACAGCTTATATGACTGAATGTGTCATCCTGATAATTTTTATTTTAGATGCTACATCGGAGGTGTACTTTATATAATATTCATATTTGAGGGTTAATTCCTGAGATTAAGGAGTAATCCCATTCATCTCCCAAAATGTGTGCCTTCAATATTGCAAAATAAAAAACTTAAGCAAGCACAGTGTCATGTGAAATGTTATCAGAAAATGTTCATTATACAAGTATTTATAAATGGGATTCATTGTTATAGAGTCACTTACCATAAGTTCATTTGCAAACAATCCATCCACATGGCTCAACAGGGCCTGAGGTACGTCTGTGTGCTAGTTGTCACGTGTGGGGTAGCTGCAGGAGTAAAAGGATGTATTGACAACTTCTATAACCATGTTCACACACAAACACACACATATATATATTATATTACAAATTTGTTATACTGTGTTTAGGTCTGGTAGAAAACCAAAGTCATTTATTAATCAGTGGCTTGAAGTAAATCCATGTGTTGGGCACATAATTGCAATTTTCGATTAATATAGGGCTACTGGAAACTTAGAGCAATAAGCCAGGGTGACAATAACATTAGTACTATACCAAACATTACAACATTTTACATTGTTTATTTGTTTATATACTTGTCATATCCTTAAATGTTCTATATTCATTATATATATATATATATATATATATATATATATATATATATATATATATATATATATATAAATATTGTAAATATTGTGTACACCCGAGACTTGTACACATGAACATGGCTCGTTTACATAGAGCGCAGCACTTTGTGCACGTGCACGCAACCGTGACCTAGTTCCGGCCCATGCAGTCCGCGGGGTATCCCGTGTCCGGCCCGGCTCACGCGTGGTCAGCGTGCGCCCTTGTCCAAGCTGGCTGCCGCGCTTCCAGGGAGCTGCTCAAGGCCTGACACTTCACGGAGGGTTAGCATGCACTCCCCTGGGGCAGCTCAGTGCTGTGTTATGACAATCATAGCCAAATCCACCCTCCGACTCCCCGTTGGGGGGTCATAATTGGGTGATTCGACTCCCCTACGTTTTCAGTGTGGGAAATTCGACAGACACTTAAAAAGACTGATGGATGTAATACGAATAACGAACAGTATTGCCTTTGGTGACCGTGAAAATTAAAGTTTATAGTGACTGTATGTTAATTTGTTTCAAGTAATTGTTTAAATACAAGTTAAGTTTTTAACAATTTATAATTCCACGAACATCATTTAAGATGGTCGCATATGTTAAAAAAATATTTAAACTTGAACCGGAAAAGCTTATCCTCCGACTATCATGGAAGAAGCTGCAGGAAAGGTTTCGAATACCAGTTAGAAATTCGAGAGACGCTTCTATTATGGATTGCATGATGAGTGTTATATCAGTATTAATCAGTAATGTGTCTTTGTGCATTATTTCCCAACGCCATATTTTGGACTGACGGACAAAGGATGCCTGCCATTTCTTTGTCCCCTGTCGACGGTGCCTTCGGCGTCATCGGGGAACAAAAGAAATATTTTCTCAAACAATTTTAAGTTAACTCTATAAACATTCCCCCCTACCCTTTTCGGAGCGTTAAACAAGAGAATAACACTCGCCAGTCACTTGTTTATATAAAAATCCTTTATGAAAACCAATTACTGGCAACTTTATTTACTGGTTTAGCGCTCAGTAAGGGGTACGATAAAATCATTTAAGCCAATATTTATTGTAATGAGGATTCAAGGCCCATGCTAGTCCATGCTGGTTGACTGACCATATATATATTCTCATTAAATTATAGGTTTCCCACCATGTTTCGGCCACAAAGTAAATAAAAACAGTGGAGAGGTAGCAGTTAGATGGTATTTGGTCAGAAAAGAATATGATTTCTTATACATACGAGAATATTCGGGTTTTTTTTAGAGAACGCATGAAGTTCCGCCAAAAACGAAGAATTTACAGGGGCGGTTCCAGGGTTTTTAAGAAAAGGGAGGGTCCAACCAAGGAGGACTAATGTCAAAGCCTTAAGTGACCCATGCGTCATGACGCTCAGCTGACAAGCATGAGATAATGGCCTAATTTTTACAACTGTTGTCTTATTTAAAAGAAAGTAATTGCAAATGATGTTAAAATTTTGGGGAAGGGCAGGAAGATTTGTACGCATAAAGCATATTACTTGATGGTTCAGGGGAAAATAGTGATACTAGGCATGACTGAACATTTGCCATGACCATAACCTTATTTAAGGTTTGGAAGGATTTTTTTTCCAGCTGAACTAAAAAGTACAGGTAGCGCCGCCGGTTTTCAGTACCTGACAGAAACAGTCATAATCAATAATCATAAGAACTGTCATTACACTAAATGCAACCACAGTTGATCAAAGAGCCCTATAGCTCGGAGAATTTGGCAACAGAGACCTAATTTCAAGTTTCCAAGGAGATTCAGTTAAAAGCAGAGAACATTGTTCGCTACCTTCATCTGTTATGGCTGTAACATAATGGGGGCGCCGTGAAACAACCGAAATCCGAGTAAACCTCACAACTAACAAGGGACCCATGGGTCATGGCGCTCAACTACCTATAAGGATTAAATGATACTGGAATATGGAAAAAGGAGTTAGTTTGATTCTTTTTGTAAATGGCTTAATAGTAGGACCGTAGCCATAACTCAGATGACAGCTAATCTCAAAAGCATGTCCTTCGTGTATAACTGGTTATAGTCATTTTCAAGAGATATGCTTCACACAATTCTTGCTAATTTTTTTAAATTTTGAAACATGACCAGGGGATGACTGAACACAACCAGGGTGGTCAGTGTTGAAAATTAAATTACCCCCTGGTCATGTTTCAAATATTCTCTGGTTATATTCTGAACAGTGACTACTCGTGTGCTCATGTTTCATTGATAAATTGGGTCATATTCTGAGTGGTCCTGTTCAACCTGCTCCCTGGTCATGGTCTGCACAGTGTGTGGTCCTGTTCAATCTACTGTTTGGTCGTGTTTCAGCTACTCACTGGTCATATGTTCTGAACGGCCATGTTCAAACTGCTCACAGGAAATGTTACGAATACACTAGTTCAAAGTTTGTGAACTATTTAATAAGAGGGGCAAACTTTCCATGACTTTACTTTCATCTATGACTAACTTACAAGAATACAAAACAATTTAAAACCTGGCTTAAAATTATTGATGTATTTAACTCTTGATAGTAAAGGACAGGTTTGGTAAAATGAAAGAGATCCATGAGAAAATATCAACATAAACATGGTTTATTCAATGAGAGCATATCACAGATAAATAGTTGTTCTATGAAGTTGCAGATAATTACTTATATCCAACTTACAGACACATAATCATAAAGATATATACCTGCCCTTATAGGGGAAACATAAAATATACATACATTATGTCCACTTAATGACCAATCATTATGCAAATCTTTTCATTATATAATCTCAACATTTAAAAAAGAATATGCAGTCTAAGTTCTGGAAGAAAATGACATCAACTAAGCTGCAACATGTGCATTTTTCAGATATTAAACAGACGCACAAATGGGCTTACACCTGATGTGGCTTACACCTGATATTGACTGCCACATGGTTGTCATTAGTTCACCATTTTTTCAATGATGCATTGAGACAACTGTATGAGTGTATTGGGTACAAAGCCATCAGTTATGAATACTAATTTGTTGGCAAAGCAGATTTATCAAATAAGTCTTTAAACAATAATGTGCCATCACACGGGCATCTAACATCAGTGCAGGAGTTGTTAATTTCATATGTGGACCAATGTAACAATATTTTGACACAAGCATTTGTACTTGCGCTGTTACCCAGTTGCTGCTTCAAACCCACATCTTAACCATTTTCGAATGTGAACTGAGTGTTCACGCAGCACTCTGCCAGAGCGGATAATTTGCTTTGTATTGGAAATGCTTTGAAACTACATCCTGTGAAGGATTCAAATCTTTTTGCCAAAGATGGCTTGAAAACATTGTGGGTTGCCATGTGAATGCTCAGTTCTTATTCAAAATGGTTTGAAACTGTTTTACATTTGCTGCATAAAAATGGCTATTAGTAATGCTATATGGCAATATTCTCTCTCACATAAAAAACACATATACTTTGACTATATCTTGAGAAATAATATGCCAGTGATTCATAAATAATTATTCTCAAACATAAAAAAAAATCTGCAGAGGAAGAAATTGGAAACATCTCCATGCTGAAAGTAAGAACTGTCTCAGTTCATTTCAATAACTGACTGGCAATGCTTTAACCATTCACAGAAACATCAATTAAAGACTATATATAATAAACAAACATATGCAGAATATAAATTTCCATAGACATAATAAAATATATACATAATGCACATGATTAACATTCTTCTCAGACTGAGCGCTTCATTAGAAAAAGATGTACAAAAATATATCTCATAAAAAATAGCTTTGCTCTATTGTATACATGTGATTCATTAATAATAGAACCAACAGTACCATCAGAAAGTTTTGTTCATATATTTTACTTCTTTACGCAGGAATTAAAGCCAATTGGATATGTCTGAAGCATATATAAATAAAACCTTCTCAATCTCATTTTACATAATGAAATAATGTTTTGAAAATATAATCTCCTGACAACAGTTATGGCAAAAAGTTTTTCAGATGACACTGAACAGAGGTAAATCCATGGGGTGCCATACTCCCCTTTGGAGAGGATTGACATTTTTGCAGTGATTTTTCACAATTTTTTAGGCTACCCCCACACTAAGAACTTATGGGTGGGCCTCTTTTTTAGGGTACTGATTGCTTACTGTACACTGTAATTCTTTCATGGAACAATCATGAATCTGTCCCTGCTAAGGTTTACCCATCTTACCAAATAAAGTACATCACTGAATGCTGAGGAAGTGGAAATGAACAAGGGACCCATGGGTCATGATGCTCAGCTAAACTTTGTAAAATTTTATCAAATGCATAATGTATTTATTTCTATTTTTATACATATTAGCATTCTAAAAGCTAGGAGAAAATGGCCTTGCTATTTGGTGATAATCAAATACTAAATATATGAAAGCAAGACAAACACTACATGTGCACTTTTATATAAGGACTACATCAAAGATGCAGGACCCTCTCATGATCAAATATTTGTAAAACTATCTGTATTTCAACTATGTGAAAGTAATATGTTTTTAAAATACCCACTAGGAATATATGAAACCCTGTAAAATATAGAATAAGGAAGAAAGTGGAGTTGAGTTATTGTATAATTATACACATTTAATTTATTAACTGAAATAAAATGCTGTAAGAAAATAGAATTGTACATTTCAAATGAGTATAAACTAAATCTTAATTTATGAAATTTGTTGCGTGAAACCATTTAATCATGCAACAAGGGAAAAAAGGTTATGGGCCTAAGAGTTTTACCAAATGATAAACAAAAAATGTGTAAATATAATTAATAATTATAAAAACAGTTTAAAGATATTGCCAGATGAGCTAAAGATTAAATTCCAGGAAAACTGCCCATATTCTTGATGGAGTGAACTAGTGGTATACATGGCAGGAGATATTTATGAAATACTCCACACATTTATAGCAATACATCATTTTGTGGGCTGATTTAAATCTGTTCTTAAATCATTGTAACCCCTTGTGATACAATACAAAATCCATAATGTAGCAAAAGTAATGAATACAAATTAATCAAATAGGGAAAATTATAAGATTCATCTGGTTTATGCATCCTGCCTGTGTTTGTGGGGGGGAGGGGGTGCACAGGGACACCAAACTAAGCTGCCTAGAGTGTTGAGTAATTACATGACACAGGTGAGGGCTCCATCACCCACTACACACCACTGTTAAACTGGGCTGGCCTGAAGTAAAAAAGACTTGACATGGTGTCTTAAAACTTAAATAAAAGCTAACTGAATAAATTCCTTTGAAATTTCAAAATTTAAATGATTAAATCCTTATGTATACATGCTGTAAAAATTAAATCCAAAGTACAATCTAGGGAAATAAAATGTGCCTTGGCCAAAGTTGGACAAAAATTAAGGTAAAGATTATTTATTTATTCTAATAACTTACAAAACTAGATATAATTTTGGGGTATACAATTAAATCTTGATTAAATAAGGTTATATCCCTGAAAAAAATCTCTTAAAGCAAATTTCATGTTATGTGAGTAAATATATTTCCCTATTTTTTACAAATTGCATTATGTTTGGGCCCATAACTTCAAGAAATTATGCTAATTTCTGGTATGTACACAGGAAATGTAAAAAGGAATATGTTTATCAAATATGATCAAAAGGAGATTGGTGGTTTTGATATTAGGCAGTCTTGAAGTGTAACAGGTAAAGGAAAAGTCTGTCGGGCTTTTACACCTGAGCCAACTGGCTCATCAGGCCGGAACTTATCCCGGTTTTGGTAGCCTGAAGCGACTTGGGGAGTTAAAACTCCTCCTGGATGAGACGCTAGTCTATCGCAGGTTACCTTCCCAGTATTCACTGGTATCCATTTCTACTGCTGGGTGGACAGAGGCACATTTGCGGTTGGGACCTTGCCTTAGGGTCTTGGCATGGTTGGGTCTGACTGGGATTCGAACTCACGACCTCTCGACCATGAGCCCGGCACCTTAACCATTACACCCCCCCCCCCCCGTCTTGAAGTGTAATATTGGTTTTTAATGGAAAATTGAGGTATTTCCTTAATATCTCAAAGAAACTAAGTTCTAGTGTCCCAGTTGATGGTATGGTTGTAGATTTGGGGGACATCTAACATTTAATCAAATTTTGGATTCCTAGATCTAACATTTGCAAAATGTGCGCTGTTTACAGCTGGATGAGGGACAAAGGACCATGACTATAGCTCAGATGACTTGTAGTCAGCTGAGCTAATAAAGAGGAGAACTGTCACTGGGGCCTTTTAGAACAATGGACACTTCAACTGGACGCAAAATGTTTTTGTTCCTTTTGTTTTGGTGTTGATTGCACAGACCCTGGCTGAAAGTTTTAAGAAAGCCATACAACATCCAACCTCCCGAGGGGTTAAATATGACTTAACTGTCAAAATAAATCAATAATAACAAACCTAAATAAACAGGTGACAACATCTGACAAAGTTTCTGTTTACAAGTTACAATGTATACAAGTCCCAGGCATTTTGACTCATACCTGTAGAAAAAATATTTGACAGTAAAGTAGTCCCAGAGACTGTGACATAATCTGACAAAAGTTGTTTAAACAGACTGCCTCTAATACAAGGGAAAATTTATGCACAAGGTTAACCATACCCTGTACAATTTGTAGATTGTTTCTGTAAAATTATCTAATATTATCTCCTTGAATTATGAGACAGAACTGTCATGTGTGAATCAAGATATTTTAAACAACATTAATCTGACATGTTTTCTTTGGAAACTTTAAACCTAAATGCACTTACCCTGTGTGTGATATGATGGCAAAACAACTAACGTACAATGACAGGAGTATTCTAGTTTTCCTCCCTGGTTTGATGGAGTCCAGCAAATTAATCAGATGAATAATAATCTGTCATAATCCATGGCATAACTAGACTGAATGTATTAAACTGTAATGCCAAAGTCAGTAGGACAATCCTGCAACCTTGACCTTTTGATCTTGTCACCTTAAAATCAATCAGTTTTATCAGCTATTGGTAGGTGAGCCCTATGTGAACGACAGAAGCCCTGATCAAATAGTCTGGCTAAAATTGCTCTGAAAATCTTTTCTAAGAAGGTTCTGTGACCTTGTATTTTGACCTTGTAACCTAAAACTCAACAGGTTGTCCCTCTATTGTTAGCTGCACTATATGTAAAAGTTGGAAGGATTTGTTCAAATACCGGTAGTTTGGCTAAAAATGCATCCATAGGCCAATATTGGAATTATGGAGAAAACAGATGGATGAACATATGCATTACCATATCCCATCATGCAACTTTGTTGCAAGGGCATAAAAAGCCATGTTGTGAAGCATTTATTTAAAGTAAATGGCAGTACATGTACCTGATTTCTTGAAGTTGCCTCCTCTTACTTACAAGCAGCCAGTGACACCAAGGAGGTTTAAATATTCTTGGTGACATGGTTTATGTAAAATAAAAATCAAGTACATTTTATTAACTTTTTAAGGAAGTATAAGCTCTTAACCAGTCACAGAGGAAGAGTTTAGGGTTTTGAACAAATGGCCTTTCCTTTTCTGGCACAAAGTGTGGTGTGTTCTTTCTGGTTCCTGACTAGATTACTGAGAATTTTCTGACTTCTTTATCTCCATTTGCTTAAAAGCTACACACTGACAGCTAAAGTCTGTATGCAAACAGTTGAACAAGACCAATGTCAAATCCAGCATGACAAGCAAGACTCCTCTCTCCAGCTCCATTAGCCCACTAACCCAGTTGCTCAGGTAATTTGCCTATAATGGTCGACTGGAAATGGCAGGCATGGATGGACTGGCAAAATCAGAAAAATTCCAGCATGGACAGTCTGTGAACTGAAGCCCATTCCCTTGTATACACTGTAAAATCGACAATTATGTAACCTGTGCATCAGTTAATCATCATATAACATTTACACTAATTAAATCATCATTTAACATCTACATTTATTAACCATCATGTAATGTTAATGATAATTAACTATCAGGTAACGTCCACAATAATTGATCACTTTGTTACATCTATATTTAAATATCATCATATAACATAAACATTAATTAATGGTTGTGTAACATTTACAGTAATTAATCATTAAGTAAAATATATTTTAAGTTGGGAATGATCTTTAATGAAGCTCTGCTGATAATCATTTATGGATTGTTTGCATACACATACATATAAGTAACAGAAACTCATTTCTATTCAATTTCTATTTAGCCCTGAGAGATATGCGGAATTAAGTATTCAGATGCTGTAATTAGCATTTTCTGTACCTTGTGTTGTTGAAGATTTTTATGTTTATGTTTTTAATGCCAGCCACACTTTTAAAAATCACACTAGCGATTGGTGAAATGTAATGTTTGGTGTCAGGAACTGATGTCTAAAAAACATGTAGCCAAACACTATATAAATTATTTGATATACCAAGCAAGTAATTACATCCTGCAGGTGAACTGCAGGTTAGAGCAATATTGCTGCAAAATAACAAACAAACTTGACAAGACAAACAAAACAGATATTGTGAATAATTATGTTAACAGTATGTCAGCCCGAAGATCAAAGCCACCAAATGTCTGGCTTTCAGCTCTAATCATCAGGAATCTTATCTCTGATCTTCTGAAATAAAGGACTGCTGAGAAGCTCATTACTGCAATCCTCCGTGGAGGTTGGAATGGCTGCCTTGCTTTCATTGTCTCGCAGAGTATTTTGCTGATTAACTGAAACAGACAAACTGTCACCGCTGATAACCTGTCGGAGCTCTGACACGTCTTCTGTTTTTTGCAACCTTTCTCCTTGATCTACAGCCACCTGGTGGCCTGAAGCCTCACTACTTGATGAACTTTTGCTGAAAGATGAACAGCCTGAATCACCCCCGGGGGAGTTCTCACTCTCATTAAATTCGGTTTGTTCACCGGGATGAAATGCAGAGAGTTTTCTTAAATTTTCTTGATGGTCTTCACTCAGCTCAGTCTGTACATCGGTGGGAAGATTCCAAGTTGTCCTCTGCCCGTCCTCCGACTGAAAAAAGATCCTGCCAGCACTGTCACTGTAATGCAATGACCAGCCCAGAGGCAAGCATGTGTACTTCATTGGTAACCCACACGCACACATTTCTAATCCTTCCTCCTCTTCTAATATCTGTATCAGCTCTCGCACGCGGTCCTGGTCGATATCCCTGACTTGGGAGTATGTTGCATTCTGCGGTGCCTCCTCTCTGGGCACTGGGACAGGTGCTCTGTTAGATAGAGTCAATCTACAGTTTCTGGAGGTCAATACTGATGTGTTGGTATCAGGGGTGACATTGCTGCCTTTTTTCTTATTCTCCTTAAGTTTGTTACCCTTATCATCATGACTTACGCTCCGTGAGAAAAACCAACCTTTCTTGTTTGGCGAGATTGGTAATCTGATGTCCTCCTCACTGAAGCGTCGTAATTCTGTTGTTGAAGAACTTGAAGGGCTTGTTCTCAGATGACTGTTTCTTGATGTCAAGTCATCTGGAGGTGGAGGTGCATGCTGGGAAGGAATGTCAACTGGTCTGGTTTCCACAGGGGTGATTCTTGATAAAGCTGGGTTGAGTATTGGATACTTCAGCCGAACATCTTCAATACATTCAACATTTGGTATATCATGTTGGCTGTAATACTTCTGGAGCCGGACTATTTCTGTAAAATGTGTTTTTTCTTCCAAGTAGAAAGTATTATTGGTTTTGTATAGTCTTATATGTTTTATTCCTCCAGTATGACTGCAAAGAGAACAAAGAAAGTTTCAAATTAATAGAGAAAAGGCATTTAAAGATAAAGTATTTTTTATCTTAAAAAAGTCTTTGATGTTTATCAAGTACAATATGACAGCAAAGAAAAACAAAATATTTTCAAATTAATAATAAAAGTGTATTTAAATAAACAGAATGTCCTTGCCATTGTGGCCATTTGATGACCTCCAACCCCAACACTTTGTCCTGGAGGTGACCTGAGTTGAGAATGCTAAACCATGACAAACATTTCTTGTGTTGTTTTGTTGTTTGATTAAGAGCCTCTCAGAAGATATGGTCTCTGACTTCTTTCTTGTTATGATATGTTATCACTGATTTGAGATCTACGGTGTTAACATTTACACACTTATCTGGAGAAATATGGAAAAGACCAGTTAGGTGTGCAGAATTCAAATGAAAGCAGGGGAACCACCTGCATGCTGTATTCATGTGCCAGTCACCTGATCAATATGGCTGTCAAAACAAGTGATGATAGCTGGGGTTTTAACAATGGAATGGATCATACAGACAAATGAAGGTACATGCTGTGTGCACAATATGTGTATGAATGTACAGCCATGTAAACCACAGGTAACCATGTTCAAAAGCAAAGGGATGGATTAAATCTTATATTACATTGTTGTAATAGAGTGATGATGCTAAACAGTTAAACAGTTAACTTACGTTATTGAGATTGTATAATTTCCAGGCCCATTTTGAAGGCTTCGTCGGAAGAGGAAGCAGCCATTTTCATGTAGATAAGGTTGCATCAAAACAGCAATCTGTCAAAAATAAACAAAAAAAATAAAGTGACTTTTATGATATAGGTGCTATATCCTTTTCTCACTTTAAAAGGGTTTCAAAATATTTTGAGCAAAGCATATAAATCAAATTTTTTTCAAACCATATTGAGCATTCACATGGGCAATATATACCGATGCATGAGGTGCACATATCATATGTGAAACAATTAAACAACATGATTTTAAGACCATTCTACATGTGTTATGACCTTGCCGCTGCTAAAAAACAGTTAACTAGGTCTAAACTATGTCGAATGTGAATACAAAAAGAAGAACAGATATTTTGATTTGCATTGGAAAGGGTTTAAAAATCATCTCCTGAGCTTGATTCAAAATATTATGGTCAAAATGGAAAATGCTTTGGATTGCCATGTGAACGCTCAATTCACATTCAAAACTTTTTGAAACATTTTGCATTCAAGTTTGCCAGGTGAATGGGGCACTAGTTAATGAATAATAATAAAGTACTGCAAACTACAATACATTGTTTAGTTTGTGCTTAGTTTGTGCACACATTTACACTAAGACTAACAACAGATGGCTTAATGCTGATACATGACTTGCCTACTTCCCCTTTCAAACTCCTTCTCTTTTCATTCATCCTTATAAGTTAAACATATAATGCAAGGTATTAGTTAAACATCTCATCTAATCTCTCTCTCTCTCTCTCTCTCTCTCTTACACACATATTTCTAACACCTCTACTTGTTCTCAATAACAAATGCATTGCCCATTTCATGTTTAATTATTAAAATTAAACTTTCTAGCTTATCTCAGATTTGGAGGATAGAAAAAAAATTAGATAATACTTATGGTACTATTCAGAGGAGTTACAGCTCTGGAGCTCATACCAAGGAATGATGACTGTATGAGCTCTCAAAATAACTAATGTACTGTATTTTATATACATACTATTAATGTGTTTCCATAAATAAACAGGGCTAACATCAGGCTCCTGCACAAATATACAAGAATTTTATAAGAGGACTTGAGACAAACATTTGTGAGTTTAAAGCATTTTTCAGCTGAAATACAGGAAATATAGAGTTTTCATTGCTCAATTGTGGTTGACACTGTAAATTTGCATGACCATTATTTCCTCCCATCAGCTTCTAAAGGTCTGTTTAAACAGGTTTATATTATATATATATAATATATATAAAATTAGATGGCTATATTCATAAGACTGCATCAGTTACACTGACAGTTCTACAATTCAGCTTCATCTTTTCAATAATAATAGGTTTATATAAGAGTAATTATTCAGTAATGTAAATTTACTAAAAATTATGGTAACATAATTGTGCAGTGAAAAAATATATTAAACTAGATATTTTTGGCACCGCAGATGCCATAGTATCCAAAGACGTTTAATCCCCCCCCTTCCCCTTCAAGATTGGCCCCCATTTTCAGAAGTATATACTGACACTTGGCAAGCCACCATGGTTTCTTCCATCTATAAATATAAGAAACAATATTTCACCAAATATGGGAATATGCAAGGTCAAGGTCACTCCCATAGGGGAGGTCATGATTCAAATTTAAATATACCTCATCCCATAACCTAAATCTATGTATATGCATAATATGAGAAGAAAATGTGTCCATTATTTCAGTACTGTCAAGAGGCACTGAAGGGGGTATTAAAATTCACTAAAACAAGAAAAGGACAAAAGGTGGCGCCACCCGTCTCCCGCATAAGACAAAGCTATACAAGATCTTCCAATTTTTTTTTATCAATAAATGCATCCCTTATTGAGAGATGAGTGTGATTTTCACCAAATATGGAAATATTCTAGGTCAAGGACACTCTCAAAGGAAAGGTCATGACCCCATTTTAAATAGGGTTCATCCTCTCATCCATATCTATGAACATATCAAGTTTGGTAAAGATCTGTGAAATATTTTTTAGTTATAATGCTCACAATCCTGTTCGAGGAAATGATGGGGGTATTAAAAGGTGCTTAAACAAGATAAGTATCATGAATAGGTGGCACCACCAGTTTCCGGTACATGACAAAGCTATCCAAGCTCTTCAGTAAACTTGATTTTTGGATCAATCCATGCAAGATTTCATGAGACATTTAAAAAATTGTGTGATTTCCCCCTAAACGGACCTAATCACGGTAAAGATCACTCTTATAGTACAGGTCACAACCCAATTTCATATAGGGTTCATCCTCTCACCAATATCTATGCATATATTAAGTTTGGTAAAGATCTGTGAAAAATTTTTTAAAATATTGCACATACAACATTTATCTGTGGTGGCCAGACCAACAAAAACCCATAGTATCCACCAACTTTGTTGGTTACAGTGTAACCTGAACTTGCAGACACCTCTCTAACTGTCTATTATGGACAAAATACATAAGTCCCTTAAATTTCCCCCATATATTATGTATAAATAAAACCTCTCAAGGGTGGACATCTCCCTAATTGGGCCTAGGGACAGTTGATGCTGCCAGTGCAAGCCAGTGTTTTCAGGTAAATCAACCTAGCGAATGGGGACATGATCAGCAGGTTGAGTGTCTGCCAGTGAGAGCAGCCAAACACCTTGATCTCCTGGCTGCGACAAAAGTGTTCACAACAAGTGTTTACCTGTCAAAACATTCCTGGCATATTTCTCAGTTTGTTTGCTCATACATGTAAAGATCTGATGTGCTCACCATGCCTACCAAGTGCAGGTCAGGGGGGCCAGTCACTGATAGCAAATTATTTTTCTAAGTTGATGAGGTCGAGGCAAGGGCCTTATGCAATGGTACTCACCATGCAATTAACTAGATATGGTTGGACAATGGTCCTCAAAGCCCAACATTTCCAGTAGTGGTTGGCTGGTTTACAGATGGGTAAAAAGTTTAGTTTTAGTTTATAGTTTCAAAATATGCAAAGAAAACAGGTTTTTCACAATATGCATGAGGGGAAAATATGCTACTGGTTCAAATATTATTTAAAAAAGATATGTCTGAAATAATGTCTGCAATACTAAAACTAAGATTGTGGTCTGGCCACCATATTGGATTTTTAGCAGGTGTGTAATTTGACAGGGATGGGGCCCTCATAGGTACCAAACATCCTTGTGAATATGGAAAAGGGGAAGTATGTTTTTGTTGAGTTATAATGTGCTAAGAAAATCAGTGATTGGGCTGTGGTGGCCATATTGGAATTCTAACAGGTCTGTAATTCAATAGGTCTAGAGCCCTCATATGTAACAATCATCCCTGGGAATTTGGGAAAGCTTAAAAATGTTGCTGTTGAGTTATCATGGGTGAAAGAAAATCAGCAATTGGGCTGTGGGGGCCATATATGAATTCCAACAGGTCTGTAATTCAATAGGTCTAGAGCCCTCATATGTACCAATCATCCCTGTGAATTTGGGAAATTGAAGTATGTGGTTTTTGAGTTATCACATGTGAAAGAAAATCAGCAAATGCGCTGTGGCAGTCATATTGAATCCCGACAGATCTGTTATTAAAAAGGTCTGGAGCCCTTGTATGAACCAATCATTCCTGTGAATTTGGGAAAGCTGAAGTATGTTGTTCTTGAGTTATGGCGTGTGAAAGAAAGTGTCACTGATGGAAGGATGGAAGAACAGAAGGACGAAAAGGACAGACTGACATGGTGATCACTTTAGGGCACCGCTTGTCAACAGGGCCCAAATTAATACAAACAAGGCATTTCTCTGTGTTAAGCCAGGACTTAATGAAGGGATTATAGTCATAATAAGTCAAACTGATAATCCGTTTCAAATATGTGATTGTTTGTTGTTTACTCCCATTATGGTTCACAGTTTGATCACAAGGGTTGGTGAAACCCTGTTTAGTCTCAAAACCAGCCTCCATGAAAGATAACAAGCTCGAACAAACCCAGTAATCTAACAGCAAAAACAATGTTCACATGTGAAATGCTTGGACTAAGTTTTGCTGCCATTACAACCTTCTGTGCACTGTCAATGCCACTGAGATTATCACAAATTAATGAAGCAAGAATATTATTGGAAAATGCCACCAGATAGCTAGCACCCATATTCCATGGCAGAGCTCAGGTTGTTGGAGAAAGTTAATTTCCTCCACACCAGTAAAACTTCAAAGAAAGGTGTGCAAGCACTGGCAGAACAGTTTCAGTGAGGAAAGACGCAAGTTGCAACTTGCAAAGGCTGAATATCTAGCTGTTTATGAGGAATATTCTGCCCGTGACAGAAAAAGATTCTGCTCCAGGAGTCAAAATGAGGAGCTGAACCTCATGGCTTAGAAGAGGGATATGTATCTCTAAATGACAGTGCATGTTAATAAATATGTTTTCGGAAATATGTTTTCTCCATGACATTTAATTGCAAACCTGGCTTGAGAGGACACCTGGCTATTAAGGACAAAATATGTCAATCCCTTGACTGTCCAGATAAGACAGGTTGCACTTTATATGACATTACAGGAGACCTTTTTTTCATAAGAAAATACAGGAAATATATAAGTCAGTTTGAGCCCTATTAAAGAACAGAATTAATGGTTACACAGAATGGACCGCTAACACAAAGTACCGGACATGTTATCCCTACACTGGAACAGACCGGTCTGAACCACTCTACCTAATTTTTAAAGGTTTAAGCTAAACAGATGACATTATGGATTTAGTTTCAACCAAGAACATGGTGTAAATTACCTTTCAAAGAAAGACTCTTTAGCTTTGTAAAATGTATTTAAAGCAATGGCAACTGCAAGAGTATAATGAGTATATTTTGTATTTTCAGTTTTGTGAGTAACAGTAAAGGGTAATTTTGCTATAAACTGCAGTGAAATGTTCAGCATTATAATCATTGTCTCATGCTGTACTGAAGGTTCTTTCCCTCTGTATCACTGTGCATCTAAGTATGATATGAACAATTTTTCTACATTAAATACATAAGCCTATGTATACTCTGCAGGTATATTAAATCATTAACATTAGATTAATAAGTTTTCTGTTTTAAAATTGCACCTTAAACATTACATCACTATCAGCTAATGTCAACCCGTAGTCATCCCCGCCAAGCAGACTATCTGAATCAGCTAACACAATCCTGCTCAATTTGGTTTATATTATAACCACCCTGCATGCTCTGCACAATAGATATAGATCATAATATTACATTTATTGCACATTCTGCTGTGTGTGTGATATATCAGTTTTGTTAAATACTTGAACAAATATATGTAGTGAAAAATTTATGAAGAATATAAGCAGAATAAAAAACTACAATTTTAATTTATTTTAATGATATTTTTATAAATGGACTGGACCGCTTAGATCGGTCCACTTACTGGACCAGACCTCTAACGGCAATACTGTGTCAAAGCACCTGGCTGCTGGTTTATGAATGGTGGCCAGGGTCAATTTGAACATTTGGTTACAAATCTACCCATTAGATGGCAGCACAATACCACTTAACAAAACCACCAAATTATGGTTAAAATATTGATTTTTTGCTCATGAATATAAATGCTGGTTACAGAGTCTTGTTGTGTGGTTCTTCAGGTATTAAAAATGAAGTTTATGTGCGTTTTTGCCTGCCTTTGAATGTTTACCCTCCACAATGACAACCAAAATGTCACTTCTGAAATCACAAGTACACACCTGGGGTTTATGCAGGGGCGGATCCAGAAATTCGAGAACCTGGGGGCGCTAAAATTTGGTTGGTGGCTGATGGGTATTATTAAATCTAAGTTCTTAAAATTATGTTTTGTAAATTTAATATATATATATATATATATATAAATATACATATATATATATACATATATATATGTAAATATAATTATAAATATAATTAGAAATATTTATTTTTTTATTTCATTTTCACTATATATCACTATATATATATAATTACAGGTATATGGGGGAGGTTATGGGGAAATTTTTTGGGTTTTTCAATGTACAATGTAAAGAGGATATTTTGAGGTACCTGTCACATAAAATATTAGGATTTTCTTTTGGGGATATAATAACATGTGGCTGGCTTTCATATTTGTATTTCCTCAAAATAAGGATATTAACTGGAAAGTAGATGTGCATTTTCACCATAGACATCAACATTCTACTTGAATACTTTTATCAATTATTTTACCATGAGAATAACTTTAGAAAAATGATGATATTTTGCAATTTATAAACAGATAGAGATGTTCACCACTGACATCAACATTCTATGTTTATAACTTGCAAAATATGATCATCTTTCAAAAGTAATTCTCATGATAAAATAATTGTTAAAATGTTCAAGTCGTAAATCAAACTTTTACCGGCTTTTCCTTAGGCTACTGGGAAGGCCGTGCCTCACTCACAGGCGAATGCAACTTCGGGGTTCCTCGGTGTTATGACCCACCAGAGTGTAATAACAGAAGACCTTGTGAAAGAAATATCTGGATGTCACCTTATAATATGGACTCAATGACAAAGCTGTTCATTAATATTCTTAACTTATGAATGGGAAAGTAATACAGTGAGGATAATAATCTGATTTCTAGGGAATTAAAAAGAGATGTGTCAAATGAAAATAAATTAGGAATAAATGGGAAAAGAAATAGATAAAATGAGAGATGTTTCAGCTCAACTGGGGGGCAAGAGCCGCGGTGCCCCCCTCTGGATCCGCCACTGGTTTATGCATATTTTAGGTTAACAAAGTATAAATTGACATCAGCAGATAACTGAAGCAAATTCTTATTGAAGATGACAGAAAACTAAACTCTGGCCTTGGAACAAAAACATATAATTGGTAACAGTACTGCTACTGTGGCCCCCCCCCCCCCCAAAGGGCCCCAACCAGAAATTTGAGGGAAAATATGCACTATGGCATATGAAACCATAGATTTTTATTTTTACCTTGAAGATAAAACTTGGTGGAAACAAGCACAGTGAGAAAATTGAGAAAAAAATCTTCAGAACTTCCAAAGCTATGCGGGTCACAATAACCTAGAATTGTGCAGATTTGACCTTGAATATCATGATCAAGGTCACCAATAAATGAAAACAATAAGTGTGTTAAATTGTAGGGAAAAATATGCAATACTTCATAAGCTATCATGTTCTCAAGAAGTCCCGGATACACACTATAATTTGGCATATTTCATTTTGAAGATCCTGGTCAAGGTTACCAGTTTAAATTTAATTTTTCTGAGAACTCAGTGGAAACAAATTGTTTATATTATTTGACTGAAAAATATGCAGAAAAATATGAAAAAGGTTCTTCCTCAATCGGAAATGCCAGCAGCCAACTCTGAAAAAAATTCCCCAAAAAATGTTCACAAGAAATCCTAGAGACAATAACATATAATTAAGCTTATCTGACCTTGGAAATCATGGCCAAGGTCATCAGTTGTCCAAGAACTTGGTTGATTGAAATAAATTGTGTGTCAAGTTTGAGGATAAAATGTGCAATATTTCTAAAAGTTATGAGGTTTACAAACATGTTGCATTTCAGCTGATTTTACCTTTGAAGATCAGGATATAATTACAAATGAACAAGGGGCTTTGCAAAGCAGAGCATCCCCTCACACAGGGGGCATAGTTAGACTGGATGAGTATTAAACTGTAAACCTGCGCATTGTGAAAATCAGGTAGCAGTCCTGTGACTTTTACCTTTGACCATGTGACCTAGAAATTAATAGGGTTCTTCCACCATTGGTAGGTGAGCCATACATGTAAGGTGGAAGGCATAGGGTTAAAAGTGTGAATGCTTCCACAGTATTTTTTCAAGAAGTGGGTGATGTGACCTTGACCTTTGAACTTGTGACTTCTTTACTGATAGGGTTCTTCCTCTATTAGGGTTGCCAGCAGCCAACTCTGAAAAAAATTCCCTGACTATTCCCTTACTTTCAGTTGGTTTTCAAGGATAAATCATCACACTAATTTTGCATGTGTATTGAAAAATGACATTTTACAGACAACCCAATGCAAAACTTCATTGGAGAAATGTAATGAACAACAGAATGATACATCAGATATTGCTTTTTTATATATCTGCTCTGAAACAGAATTGGTTCATCATTAATTGTTGGTGTTATACTGGTGCGTTGTGTATCCATACTCTGCATCATCAACCATGTTGTACAAAAATTAGAAGCAAACAAGATTAAAACTGCAAACTTACCACATTTTATATGAGATGCAAACCTGATAACTATTTGCGATAGCCATAACCATTAAAATTCCCGGACTTTTCCCTGACTTCCAAAATATCAAAGAATTCTCTGACTTGTATGAAATTCACTGACTTTTCTCTGACCTTGAAAATATAATTTTTCCCTGACTTTTCACCCTGACCTCTTGCAACCATGTCTATCTATAGGTGAGCTAAATGTGAAAGATGTTAAGTTAGACTGATGAGGGAGAACAGAAGGAGTGCTCCCATGAATTCATCACAGATGAATAACATTTGTGATAATCTCTCCTCTAGAGGGAAGGAAATAATCATACTTTTATTCAAAGATGTGGGTGTTGGCACTCTAACACATTATTTCAGGCCCTTCTTTACCCCTACAGGTCCAATTTTAACTAAACACACTCTGCTGATCAAGTTGTGCCTTGGGCCCATCTTCAGAGTTTTATTGTGCTATACCTTAATGCCCTTATCAAACTCTGAACCCTGAATTATTCCTCTAAAGCATTTAAAAAATACATGCCCCAATTTCCTGTATAAAATAAAACATGGATGTCACAACTAAGATATCAGAAATCAAAATGCAGAGTAAGACAAGCACATTGACCATCAGATGTTTAATTCTGTAGACTGGAATTTTCTGTAACAGCTCAACCTGAGACCTGTGATTTTAAATAAATCCAGTTCTCCATAAAACTTGACAGAGTAAATCCGTCCTAAATATTCTACTTAATCTTCTGGATTAAGTAATTTAGGGCCTAATGCCATTACTTTGTGTGCTAGCTTCAAACTATCAAATTCAAATTTTAAGCTTGGGCCTGTCTTCAGAGTTTTATCATGCTATACTTTAATGCCCTTATCAAACTCTGAACCCTGAATTATTCCTCTAAAGCATTTAAAAAATACATGCCCCAATTTCCTGTATAAAATAAAACATGGATGTCACAACTAAGATATCAGAAATCAAAATGCAGAGTAAGACAAGCACATTGACCATCAGATGTTTAATTCTGTAGACTGGAATTTTCTGTAACAGCTCAACCTGAGACCTGTGATTTTAAATAAATCCAGTTCTCCATAAAACTTGACAGAGTAAATCCGTCCTAAATATTCTACTTAATCTTCTGGATTAAGTAATTTAGGGCCTAATGCCATTACTTTGTGTGCTAGCTTCAAACTATCAAATTCAAATTTTAAGCTTGGGCCCGTCTTCAGAGTTTTATCATGCTATACTTTAATGCCCTTATCAAACTCTGAACCCTGAATTATTCCCCTAAAGCATTTATAAACCCAAATGCCCCAATTTCCTGTATAAAATAAAACATGGATGTCACAACAAAGATATCAGAAATCAAAATGCAGAGTAAGACAAGCACATTGACCATCAGATGTTTAATTCTGTAGACTGTAACAGCTCAACCTGAGACCTGTGATTTTAAATAAATCCAGTTCTCCATAAAACTTGACAGATTAAATCCGTCCTAAATATTCTACTTAATCTTCTGGATTAAGTAATTTAGGGCCTAATGCCCTACTTTGTGTGCCTTACTTTGTGTGCTAGCTTCAAACTATCAAATACAAATTTTAAATTACGCTTAATGTAATTTTAAGCCTATTACTTTTAATCATCAATAAATATCAATTACATGGATGGGAATACAAATTAAACAAGAGCACCACAAATGTGCATAATACCCCCGTCGAGTATCTGGTGACCTCTGACCTCTTTAAATAAGTGTGAATTTTGATGAGAATGTTATTCAGGTGAAAACCTTTGATAAATATGTGTGAGTTTCATGTAAATCCATAGGATTTTTGTAAGTCACCAAGGCACCTTCAAAGTGCGGTGACCTTTGACCTCATTGAATATGTGTGAATTTTGATGAGAATGTAAATCAGGTAAGAAAGTCTATTGGTATCATGTAAATCCATAGGATTATGTCAGTCAAAAAGGTAAGTCAAAAGTGCGGTGACCTCTGACCTCATTAAATATGTGTGAATTTTAATAAGAATGTAAATCAGGTAAGAAAGTCTATAAGTAAATATGTATAATGAGTTTCATGAAAATCAACAGAATTTTTGGTAAGTCCCCAAGGTGCCTCTAAAGTGCCGTGACCTCTGACCTCATTAAATATGCATGGATTTCACTGGAATTCAAACTAAGGAGAGATATTTTATTGATTAAAGTTTCTGATAATTTTTATCAAAATCCGTCATATTCTTTGTAAGTCATAATGGCGACACCACAAAGTAGCTTAGTGACCCATGACCTTTATAAATATGCATGGACGTTGCCAATAATCAAACTTGGGTGAGGTAATCTGTTGGTAAGTATTTATGGAGTTTCACGAAATCCATCAAAGCCCCAGTAAGTTATCATGGCACTAAAAGTTAACGCATGGACAGACGGCATGACAGACAGACAGATGGGCAGTTGGTATACCATAATACTCCAATCGTATGATGGGCATATAAAAAAACAGTTTTAATCTATAAAATGTATTCACAATGTGCATGTTGCTGGGCTTAATATTTATATAGAAGGTTTTACATATGGGGAATTACTAAGGATGCCAGCAGATGACAGTGGATAAAGCAACAAATGAGAAGCTTATTGCAGTGACTAGTGAACATGTTATCTTCAGCAGCTCTCATAAAAATCAGAGATCTAGAAATAATGTAGAAACCACTGTCTGACAGATATTTGTGGATTCAACATTTTCCAAGCCACTTAAAAGTTACCAAACTCTCCTATCATGGAATCCTATCATGTCTCATTCTACTTATAAAGTTCATTTACAAATAAATGAAAACTGAGAAACAATGTTATGAGGAATGTAAATTTCTTCTGACCTGTTCAAGGTTGCGAAAGCATCCATGATAATATGGCAAACCTTCCACCTGTGAGTCTATGTAGGTCATCCTACTTGGACGACACGGTATGCCCGGCATGTTGGTGATCCTGTCCTCCTGTCCTATCTCCATGGTTCACCTCATGTCAGCATCTAAAATGGAGAGAGAGAACCAATCAAGATATGATAAACACTCTGTGGTTTCACTTTATCTTATTTTGGTTAACCACTTAATCACTGTTGAATATATTACATGTCAACACAGTAAAAGTATATATCGACAAAATGCTTCCTCCTCTTGGTAAAGTGTTACCCAATGATATCATTTGATCTGATAAACATAGATACTTATGAGACTGGTGCCAATCTATGTTTAGCACTCTTAAAAGGACATCTAACTGTACATGACTTATGATTAGTGGTGGGAGTAGGTTCCTTTTTCATAATCGATCATCAGTTTGAGCAAACCGACTGATGATCGATTAACAATCGGTTCAGGCAAATATAAAGAAACCTGCAGTTATCCGTGAAACTTTACTTTCTAAACCAATCACAAAAAAAGTTTTTGCCTTTTGTATATTTTCCTATTATTGGTAAAATATGCTTTTAAAAGTTTCATTTTAATTATTTATAATAATCAAGAATTAAACGACAATCCAGGACATCTACTTGCTGCATTGACAAGGATAATTTATGGAGCATTTTAATGCCATATAGCCCATATTGTGCAATGTACATCTCTTTACAATACTCCCCGCTAATTCTGCAGCTCCGTGCCAGTTCACAGAGGTTTTATTACGTCCTCCATTCTCGCATCTACTGTGTCATACTCAGAAACATAAGGAAGTTATTTGGGAACACAGACTCATTATCATGATTATGATGTAATCGATAGTTGCCTTTGGTAATCGAGCGCTTGAAAGTGGCAGCAAACCGACTGACTTTCGATAAAACTCGATGATCGGCCCACCACTACTTATGACCCTCGTGCATGATTTGTTTAGGTGCTTGCCCTGAGATAAATACTTTGTACAGACATCTTTCTTTCCACAAATATGTATAAAATTTCTGTGTATTCAGTGCATATCAAGGTATAAACTCTTATCCTATGTTTAATTTGGGGCTCAATCACTTTATTAACCAACTGCAGGTTTTTATACATTTTTTTATAGTGTTTATGCAAGCTTATTTCATATTTTAATTGGTAAGTGCAAAGGAGCATGCAATAAGGTGAATAAGGTGATATACAGCCCTTTTATAATAATTATTATAATAATAATAATGATAATCACCAACAGCCTACCATCCAATACAACATTTATTTACAACTCTTTAGTATGACAAATCATAAAATAAACATGCAGTCTAACTCTTCAATTAATCAGACTGTTGCTGTTCTCATAGTACAGCAAGTCCTTAATTATTAATCTGCTAAGTCAAATAAAGATCAACTATTAGTCTACTAAAACAAATATAAACTAAATATTTCTTGGCACCGCAGGTGCCATAGTATCCCCAGACAATTAACCCCCCCCCCTTAAGAATAGGCCCCCCATCTTCAGCAACAATTAATATCAGACCACACTAATATAAAAGGTCATGACCCATATTTCAATATACATCATCCCCTAACCCATGTCTATGTATATGCATAATATAAAAGAAATCTGTCCATTAGTTTTTGACTTGTAATGCTCACAGTACTGTTAAGTGGCAATGATGGGGTATTAAACGGCATGAAAACAAGTAAAAGAATAACAGGTGGCGCTACCAGTTTCCGGTACATGACAACACTATCCAAGATCTTCGGTCAAGTTGATTTTTGGACCAATCAATGTATCCCTTATTGAGATATTAATGATTTTGTATGATTTTCACCATATATGGCAATATTCAAGGTCAAGGCCACTCTCATAGGAAAGGTCATGACCCCAATTTAAATAAACATCATCCAATAACCCATATCTATGTATATGCATAATATGAAAGAAATCTGTCCATTAGCTTTTGACTTATAATGCTCACAGTACTGTTAAGTGACAATGATGGGGTATTTAACGGCACGAAAACAAGTAAATGAAAAACAGGTGGCGCCACCTGTTTTTGGTACATGACAATACTTTCCAAAATCTTTGATCAAGTTGATTTTTGGACCAATCCTTGCATCCCTTATTGAGATATTAATGATTTTGTGTAATTTCACCATATATGGCAAAATTCAAGGTCAAGGCCACTCTAATAGGAAAGGTCATGACCCCAACTTATATATACATCATCCCATAACCCATGTCTATGTATATGCATAATATAATATCTGTCTGATAGTTTTTGACTTATAATGCTCATAGTACTGTTAAGTGGCAATGATAGGGGTATTAACCGGCACAAAAACAAGTAAAAGAATAACAGGTGGTGCCACCTGTTTCCGGTACATGACATTACTATCCAAGATCTTCGGTCAAGTTGATTTTTGGACCAATCCATGCATCCCTTATTGAGATATTAATGATTTTGTGTGATTTTAACTATATATGGCAAAATTCAAGGTCATGGCCACTCTCATAGGAAAGGTCATGACCCCCATTTAAATAAACATCCCATAACTGATATCTATGTATATGCATAATATAAAAGAAATCTGTCCATTAGTTTTTTACTTATAATGCTCACAGTACTGTCAAGTGCCAGTTTTGGGGGTATTAAATGGCACAAAAACAAGTAAAGAATAATAGGTGGCGCCACCAGTTTCTGGAACATGACAACCCCTTCATGATCTTCCATCAACTTGATTTTGGGATCAATCCATGCAAGATTTCTTGAGATATTTAACAATTTGTGTGATTTTCCCCATAATTGGATTTAATCAAGGTCAAGGACACTCTCCTAGTCAAGATCATGACCTCATTTTAAAAAGGTGTCGTCCTCTTACCCATATCTATACATATACCAAGTTTGGTAAAGATCCGTGAAATATTTTTTGAGTTATCGCGCCAACAAGATTCATATGCGGCGGCGGCAGCGGCGGGACCGGTGTGAAAACATAGTATCCCCCGACTTTGTCTGGGGATACAATAATACTTTTTTAACATATAAGGAGATGTATCTACCTATATAATTAACTTACCTGTGTGAAGAGTATATAAATACAAAACTGTACAGAATAACCCCAGAACAAAATAAGAAAAACCAGAATGAGCAAAAATTAATAAGACTACATACAATTACCTGTATATGAACACAGTCACCACTGTCTGAGGTACTTTTCATTTCTGAAGTCTAAATGTATGTCTTTTCATGACTTGGCTTTGGTAGACACTTTAATATTTCCTTGATTCTGATGGCATGATATCATGAAGTAAACTGGGACTTTATTGATACAATATGACATGCACGATGAAGTGGACATTTATCATTAGAGGCCCTGCCTATAATCCAAAACAAGCCTTCCCTATACATATGTTCCAACCATGGCACATCTTTATGATCACTTTACACATGACCAGTGAGCTGAATATGAATGAATATATATATACACATGTATGTATATATATATATATATATATATATATATATATATATATATAAAAATATATATATATATATATATATTTATGTCAGGGATGAGACTGAAATCCAGGCGAATTTTAAATTATAAATTCTCAATTTGCCTTGACGAGATTGTGATTGTGATCTCTCCAAGACAGATTTTAAACTTGCCTAGATGAGATCGTTAACTTTTTTTGGAAATAGATTTTTTTATTATATATTTTTATTAATAATTTTAGTTATAAGAAACATACATGGGTACTGTATATGGCATATTTAAATGAAATATGATGTGGGTTTCTTCTGATTATTTATATTAAAATGTTGTTTATAATATTAACTGAAGTGCCTAAGTGATATCAGGCAGGTTTTAAACTTGCATGGATGATACCAAACAGATTTTAAACTCGCCTTGGCAAGATTAAAATCCTGGCCTGCTCTATGATGGATTTTAATCTTGCCTAAGTGACACTGTGATTGTGTTCATTTTGAGGCGAGTATAAAATCCATCTAGACAAGATCAATCACAACCTCTGTCACTTGAGTGCCTCCCAAACTGGTCTGAGTCTAGAATTCAGGCTGCTGTTCAGGACAAGTTGAGACACAACAGATACACATTATAGATTAAACATTATAATAATAGACCCAACTTACTCTTCTGCACATTATTGGTATCCTATATCCTTCTCACACATCAATTAGCCTGCAATATTATAAAGTTTAACATTTCATCACTGGATTCAACATGCCTGTATCCATCATCATACCTCTCTGTGCATGTTTACACCTCTTGCTCATGTGCACATGTCCTGTCTTTGTCATTCACAGCCATGGTCTTGGACCCTCCAGGCATTTGTATTAAAAAACTAGAATATCAGCAGAAGCTGACAAAAGCCCTCAGCCAAAAGAACAGTGTTTGGAGGTGGTAACAGTGACAAGTACTAAATATCTGTTCTCACATGGATGTATATCTGTACATGTCTCAGTTATAAATTTTAAATGGAGAGGTATGTACCATGACTCATAACAATCCATCAAATGCTTCCTGAAAATAAGCTTCTAAGTTTTATTCTATTATAAGCTCTGTGACCTTGAAACGCAGGTCAAGGTCACCCATCTTCGAACTTGACTGAGATTTTGTTGATATGCATCTTCACCAAAGAAATAAAATTCCTATTGTGAATCCTTTTAGAGATATCCTGCTCACAAGGCCAAAATTGAAAAATCCAAGAAAAATTCATTAAAAATCAGAAATTGCAGGTGGCGCCCCCAAACTTGTGCAGCAGTTACAGACCATCAGTCCCTATGATCATAGTATGTATTGTGAAAATCCACCCAATGGTTCCTGAGGAATAAGCTTCTAAATGTTTTTTCTATAATCAGCTCTAAAACGTAGAAAAATAGGTCAAGGTCACCCATCTTCGAACTTGACCGAGATTTTGTCAATGTACATCTTCACCGAAAAAATAAAATTCCTACGGTGAATCCTTTTAGAGATATCCCGCTCACAAGCCCAAAGTTGAAAAATCCGATAAAAATTCATTAAAAATCATAAATTGTAGGTGGCGCCACCAAACTTGTGTAGCAGGTACAGATTATCAGTCCCAATAATCATAGTAAGTTTTGTGAAAATCCACCAAATGGTTCCTGAGTAATAAGCATCTAAGTGTTTTTCTATAATCAGCTCTAAAATGTAGAAAAATAGGTCAAGGTCACCCATCTTCGAACTTGACCGAGATTTTGTCGATATACATCTTTACCGAGGAAATAAAATTCTGACGGTGAATCCTTTTCAAGATATCCTGCTCACAAGGTAAAAGTTAACGGACGCCGGACGGACGGACGGACGGACAGCTTGGGTGACAACAATAGCCCATCAGCCTAAGGGCTGAGGGCTAAAAAGGCTTACAGGCCTTATTCGAACCTGTGCAAAGTTTGGGAGTATGAATGAAGGTTAATTTTTTAAATTTAATATTGATCCTCTTATGTCCTGCATATCTTCCTTAGTCATTATGATTTCAGCAAAATGGACGTTTTGGACCTGCAAGTTTCGGACTAGGACATTTTAAAACTAGAACATTTGGTGATGATAGCTCTAGCCATTTCTGAGACTGAAATTTTTGTGTGCTTTTTTGGGCAGATGACTATGTTCAACCTCCTGTAATTTGGCCAAAAATCTTCGAACTGGAACCATTTGAACAAACTTGAAAAAGACTGTTCAAGGGATCATTTCTGTGAAATATAGGACAATTTCGATGGACAGTTTTGGAGGAGAAGATTTTTAAAGATTTTTTTAGCTTTTTCTCTATAAAATCTAAGAAAATGCAGTTAGAAAAAAATAAACAAAATCCGATAGAGTTTTTCAGATGACTGATTATTTGCAAAAATTTGGTGAAGCTAGCTTCTGCTGTTTCTGAGTTAGCTATGGTTAATGTACAGACGACTCACGACCGAAGCCGCCGCACCATCGCATAAGCTCACAGGTTTGCTAAAAAATCATGCCTAGTTCACATATATTTAGTATATTTCAAGGGTTAGGGTTTACAAATAAACCCCCCCCCCAATTCCCTCCCTGTGAATGGTGGTTTTGTTAGTAAACTTTTGTGAGCTTTTCTGTATTTATGAGAATTTATATGCCAGAGTAAGCCAACTGAAAATTTTCCCTTATTGGGCCCATTATCGCACATCCCGCCTCACTCCCGTGTATCTCGGTCACACTTCTGTTTCCTGTAATCACTTTTTCGAAAGGTGTACGGACAAGAGCTGGGAGGGAGAGATGTTTGTAATACAGAAAAGCTCACAACAGTTTACTAACAAAACCACCATTCACAGGGAGGGTATTGGGGGGTTTTATTACGTAAACATAATTGTGAGCTGTTTCTGTATTAATGAGAATAAAGCAGATAAACCTTGGGGAGGGGATACCTACCTAGAATCAGCAGAAGGAGAAGAACATCACTGGAGCGAAGGTGTAGGTGCAGACGTAATCACAGTGAGGACGTCCTGGAGAATGTGATGACTTTACCCGCAGCGACCACAGGGCCCAAGGTGTAAAGGCCCGAATCTTGCAGAGCGACATCTCACAGATAAAACCGGGTGAAGGTGGATGGAGATTTCCAAAACCCTTCCTTAACTAGTAGGTTAGGGGAAATCCCCGATAAATGGGTCAATGAGGTAGAGATGGCCCGGATGTCATGAGCTTTGACATGATGTTGCTCCAATGTCAAAGGGGAAGCAGATTCATATGCAGACATGACGGTAGCTTTGAGGCATGCACTGATGGTGATAAGGCTAATATCTTTGTGAGAAGAAGTGATTTTCTTGGAAATGAACAACTTCTTGCCCCCCCCCCCCCCCCCCCCGAATAGAACTGGAAGCTTGAAGATAATATCGGAAAGCATGGACCTGGCAATTAAAGGCCCCAAACCGGTACCAGCTGGTAGGGAGGACAGGAACAGGCCAAGGCAACGGAGGATCATCACAATATAGTTTCATTCAATAGAAGGCAGGGGGAACTGGAAAGTCGCGGACGATTCATCGGCCGCAAATGGTGTGAAGGTCGAATTGGCCACTAGATCATGAAGCTCGGAGCAGCGACTGGAAGACGCAAGAGCGAGGAGAAAAACTGTTTCCCGGGACAAATGAAGTATATGAGCCGAGCGAAGAGGCTCAGATGGCAGGTTACATAGAAGATGTAAAACCACATCCAGACGTTAGGAAGTGGATAGAGAGCGAGGACGAGAAGACCATTCCCTAACCCCTTTGAGAAAGGCAGTCACTAGCGGATGGTGCATGTAGAACACGATAGGGACCCAGCAGACGGAAGACAGACAACAGGACGGGATGAAAGCCACTGAGGGAGGTAGAGGACAAGTGTTTGCCCTGGAGGAAATAATGAATAATCCGAAGACCGTCGTAACTGATGGATCGAAAGGAGAGATCCCCTGGTCATCAGCCCATTGGGAGAAGAGGAGCCACCGGGAGGCTTCATCAGCCGTGTAGAAAAGGGTCCTGCGTATCGAGGTGTCAGATTTTATGAAGCAGGCGCTGAGGGAACGGACGGTAGAACGAACAATATCTGGAGAAGAACCAGCGGACGGGCCAGATATAAGCGGTATCTAGGAAAGCAATAAGCCGCCGTTGGATACCAAGGAACGATGAGGAGAATGGTCATAATTGAACATGAGATACGGAGTAGCATCCGCAGAACAAACTGGGCGCAGGTAACGTATAGAGAAACCGGTGCGCCAGACGGACGCGGGAGCGTCTGTAATAAGGCTGTGAGGGTGACGGAGTCATGGCATGCACAGGGCGAGGTCTGGCGGGGACGGAAAACGAACAGCTCAAATTCTGGTAAAACGAGGCGATGTAACCTCGCTCAAAGGAGGCCCAGTGGGTAGACCGCCGAGAGCGTCAGGTCTGGCCTGAGAGCAAGAACACTGACCGCTGGTCTGGGACCAGTGTGGGGTCAGCTGCTGTAATAGAAATGGGAGAGCCTGGGACGGGCTGGAAACAGGAACAGGAGTAGAACCCTGACGCTCCGGAACATCAGGAGATGCTAAAAAGGTGAAACAGGGTGCCGGTCAGAACCGGAACCGGAACCAGGAACAGCAGTGAACCCGGACGCACAGGAACAGCAGGGGACGCTGAAAAGTGGAAACAGGGAGACAGTCGGATGGAGAACCGTAACGGCCTGAACCAGGAACAGGAGCTGAACCCGGAAATACTGGAACAACAGGGGACGCTGAAAAGGAGAAGCAAGGAGCCGGCTGGACCCAGGGGATTGGAACATCCCGGAACAAAAAGCCAGGGGGGCCCAGAGGCCACAGAGTTCCGGCTGGAATGAAGAAGGTACAGACGTAGACGAATCGTCTAAGCCGGACATGTAAATAAAAACGGGTAAACAGAGTAAATCGGGGACCTGCTCGGGTGACCAACATCACTCGAAGTCCACTGTTTACAGGATAAGGTAATAAGGATTATACAGCGGAACAATAGGTGACTGCAAGTCATATGGGTGCGGTAACCGAGGTACATCCCCCCTCCCCCATAAGGACACCTGAGGACAACCGGTGAACTAGGTTAAGTCCGAGAACAATGGAACAAAGACCATTGATCAATGAGCAAGCTTGACATGGAGAACACTGGTCCGTGGAACCATAACAAGCGGGAATCGGGAGTAAAAGGAACACAGAGGGTGAGTCCCAAGGAATAAGACACACAGGTGGGGCAATATGTGGGACTCTCCATGCTGGGAAGGGAAAAAGAATCACTACTCACAGTTCAGTTGGCAAACCCGACTGTACAAACCAAAACAGTGGACGAATCGCGCAGAGCGTGATTACACGTCCATCATGGCGGACACCAGAAGAAAAAGTGATTACAGGAAACGGTGACCTAGATACACGGGAGTGAGGCGGGATGGGTGATAATGGGCCCAATAAGGGAAAATTTTCGGTTGGCTTACTCTGGCGTATAAACTTTAACAGAGAATATTCTCATTAATACAGAAACAGCTCACAATTATGTTTACGTAATAAAACAGTGGATCAATTTTGTCTGCCAAAAGCACAAGATGGACAACGTTATAGTGGCAGGTAGTTAACAAACAGCTGAGGGTTAATTTTTTAAAGCTTTTGTGATGTCTGTGCATGAAGCGCTCTGACACTGCATATGCTTAACAAAAATTAACCCTCATTTTAACAACTAAAACACATTTTCACAAGCACAAACATGCATTACATTAGGTTATTTTATCAATCCTGCTGAACTTTCAGACAATAGTAAGTTTAAATATCCCACTTGACCACTAGCTCTCAACTCATCTTTCATGGTGCAGATGGTAGCCCACAGGACTAGTCATCACACGGTTGCTCATTCAAGACCAGCTGAAGAGCTCCACAAATGCATGTTATGTGTACTAATATTTGAATTTCCGTCTCATAACAGGTTCACCAGCAGGCGGAGAAATATATACACATACACCAGACTTATGAACAAGACACAATTAAGTGCAACACAGAGCTATGTAGACATGGATACCAGTCAATTCATCAACACAGTTGTTTTGTCACCAATTTACATGCAGTACCACACGGTCAATTTGTCACCAATGTTTTGTATGATAAAATGTCAATCTTTTACGATTAAAGTTAACAAAAAAGGACAATGCCAGTACTGAAAAGCTTGCTGCTTGCCAGAAATCCCTGATTTCAGCAAGCTGGTTGGTCAGTCGCGGATGTCTGTTTGTTGCTTGCCGGAAATCTCCAATTTCGGCAAGCTGCTTGGTCAGTCGCGGTTGTCCGTTTGTCTGTCTGTTCCCTCTCTACAGGTCGCAATTTTGCAGCAATCGCTTTGAAACTTACATAGTTGATGTAAAATTTACAATGACAGGAGCATAATAAAGGTCAAATGTCAAGGTCAAGGTCATCAAAAGTATACTAAACTGTTTTTTCTTCATATCTGTGTGACTATTAGTTGTATCTACTTGAACAGTAGCTCATTTTAATCGTCATTCCAAAGCCTGTCTTCTGGTGTGTAGCTGACTCAAGTTGCAGTAACCATGGTAACGTATTTTCAGGGAAAAGTGCTAATATTTGAAAATTAGTGGTCTTATTTTTCTAACTTTGTCAGTTTTAAAGCTACAGAGGTCTAATGTTTTTGGCATTAGGTAACATTCAATAAGTACTAAAAGGTTGCATAACAAGTCTGGCAATATCTCATATGATATCTCATCAAAGCGATATTTCGAGATTTCATTCATCTTGCCCTGGAGGCCACAGTGTTGCAGTAATCTTTTTGAAACTGACATATCTTAAGTCCTACACAAGTATCTCGAAATTGTTTTTTTCATTTTTTTAATACAGCCGTTAGGGGGCGCTGAATGCACACCTCCTCAACATATCATGATTGGCCATATTTCCAAAATTATAAGCCTCAGTTACATAAACTATAGCTTATTTTCTTCCTCTGAGTCTTCTCCATAATCTGGTTTAGTCATCTTCTTACAATCTTGTGTCACTTTGTCAGTGTGTCTGTCTGTTAGTCAGTTGTCCTCAAATTCACCTGCTTGCTCTTGCGTCTCACTTATAGCATTCTACAGGACACAGTTTTGAAAGAATCCTTTTGAAACTATTACATCTTATGCCTTACAGTAATATCTCGAAACAGATTTTTCATTTTCCAGATATGGCTACAAGGGGGCACTGCACACGACCCTCCCCAACATATCATTCTTTGGCCATATCTGAATAACTTGGGAAAGTCATCTGGTCTAAATTTTGTGTCACTTTGTCAGTATGTCTGTCTATTTGTCAGTGGTCCTCAAATGCGCCTGCTTGCTGGTTCTTGTATCTCACATATAGCATTCTACAGGCCACAGTTTTGAAAGAATCCTTTTGGATCTAGTACATATTATGTTTTACACTAATATCTTGAAACGTATTTTTCATTTTCCAGATATGGCCGCTAGGGGGTGCTGCACTCGACCCTAACCTATATATCATTTTTTAGCCATATTTCCATAACTATAAACCTCAATTACAGAAACTATGGCTTATTTTCTTCCTCTGGTTCTTCTTAATTACCTGAGTAAGTCAACCGGTCAGTATGTCTGTCTGTGTGTCAGTTTTCCTCAAATTCACCTGCTTGCTGGTCCTTGTATCTCTCATTTGGCATTCAAAAGGCCATAGATTTGGAGGAATCCTTTTAAAACTGAGACATCTTACGTCATACACTAATATCTGTCGTCTTCAGGATATGTCCGCTAGAGGGCGCTGCAGTTGAACATCCCAATAAAATATTATTTTGCCATACCTCCAAAACTACAAACCGCAATTACATAAATTATAACAGTATGTCTGTCTACATGTTTGTCATTTGTTGTCAGCTTTGTCTGCCTGCTTGTTCTTTTGTCTGATATGTCATTCTGCAGGGCACAACTTCTCAGCAATGGCCCTGAGAATCATTCCATTGATAGAAAACCGACAGTATGTTCTATCTGTCCGTCTGTCTATCATTTCAATTTCCGGCAAGTGTTCGACCTATGGTCGTCTAGTTTGGTTGTTGATTCTTTCCATTAACGGCTCAGGATACACCATGCAAGGAGTGGATTACAAGTGTAAATACAAACACTGTGTAGCATGGCCACCATGATATTCAGGGCTATTGTGGTTGCCTTTATATCGGCCGGTCTGAATTTTCGCGGTTTTTGTATTTTTAACAGTTTCACAGGGTTCCTTTTTGCTCTCCATCAGTAGTCTAGTAGTATATTTAGTATCAAATATGAAACTTTAAACTGTAATCCCAAATTATTTCATAAACAGCTGATTTCACAATTATCTATATTATTTCTCTGTCTGGATATCACATGTTCGAACAGTCATGGACGGCTGAGCCGACACGGGAGGGAAGCATTGACTCCACTAGCTGTAATTAGTTCAGGGCTCATTCAAAACTCATATTCCACTGTACTACGGCAATTTGGCCCAAAAATGAACCGTGACCTTTCAAATATATTCAAAATTCATGTCATCACTAGCCATTCTAACATCGTTTGGCACGTCATGAATTCAGTAGTGACAGAATTAGTCATTTATACAGTTACAAGGTGGCGCTACCTGAGCGGCTACTTTCACTAATTTAGTGACAAATTTTATTCATTAATAATAACTAAATACGACATAATGTGAAAGAGTACCTTCTACTCAATATTCATTTAAAGCAGCATTGGATGTCATCTGGCATAGCACACACACATGTAATTTTTAAATATTACTGCCCGGTGGGCATTGACATTTTCAAGACTCTAGTCATGTGCCTGGGGCAGCAGGAAAAACCGTCAAGCATGCCCACCAGGTCGGAACATCCCTGCGAAGGGTCATGATTTTTGTATCTTTAAGCCAACAGATATTATTTTAAATGTGCCCTGTAATTCTCCCTGAATCACTTAAAGGAAATGCATCAGGCTCGATGGACATCACTACGTAGCTGAAAATTAATCTGTCGCCAACTATTGGCAGCCTCTGAAATTAACGATCATGGCCTGGTATATATGCATTCAAAACTGCTTAGTTACAATTTCGTGGTCAGAGAGTAACCGTGAATATCGCAAATTTGAAACCACTGCAAATAAGAATACAACCACAGTATTTATGTCACTGTGCTGCTCTGTGACCTTAAATGAGTCCTTCACAGCAGCCCTTTTCCTTATGTCCCATTTTTCACACGCAGGTGTAATTCAAGTATTAGTTAATTAAAATGTACGTCCATGACTACACACAGAGAAACAAAGTAGCTAAAAGAACTTTTTAAAGAACGTTTGCAGAGTGTAAAAATTTTTTGCATGGAGTAACAAACATCCCTGGCCATAATTCAATCTTCTGTCATTCAATATTCTTTTCTTCTGTCATTCCCTATGCATTTCTATTGCAGATTATAAGAATATGAGATTAATAGGCCATGTCCTACCTGACGTCTCCCGACAGTCACTGCATCACCATTTTCCTTTGGTGACGAAACGGACATATTTTTTTCATTTACTACAAGTACAACAGCAGCCTGAATTCTAGATTCACTCCCTAAAACCTGTTAACACTGGTAACAAGGGCATTGAGTGGTGTGTAGTGTTAAAACAAGGGCATTGAGTGGTGTGCATAGTCTCCATCTCCCCCCCCCCCCCGCCCCCCCCCCCCCCCCGCACCAAAGTCACTGCAGTTGAACGGTGGTAGTGGAAAGTCAGCTTTGAACAGATAACTCAAGAACAAATAGTGATGTGGTCATAGAGTGATAAAATATACCTGTTTATGTCAAACCAGCTATCTACGAAACTCGTCTGCCGTGACAATCTTTTTTACAGCTTCCTGGTTCAGATAGATGTGTGCCAGCTAACTATGGAAACAAAGTTTTGTGGATGTATACTAAATTTTGGAGAGTTTCAAGATTATTCTCGGAACTTTGTTTTCATCCTTGGCTGTATGAACGTGTGTATGTTATTATTTGAAGTGTTTGATTATATTTTATAAGAGTTTACAGTTTATTTTTTCGATAATCGTTGGAATGCATGTCTTTTGTCAATTTATTTTGTAACATATTTTGGATGCTTTTGCTGTTGTATCTAACCTGATAACTTTTCATTTTGTTACTAAAAAAATTGACATTAGCTGATCACATGTTGCCTTCAAAAGCTTAAAACTTTCTGGGGGCTATTAATTAACGAACAAAAAGAATGTATATGTGCATATATCAATAAAGCGCACTAGTCGGGGAACGCTGGTTGGTCTTATAATAATGCACTTCCCTGGCTGAAAAGGATTTCCAGCTAAAACTGTGTATACAAAATTATCAGTTTGTAAAATATTTACCCAGTGTATGAAACAATTTCATTAATGAGTAACTAAACTAAGTATTTGACAACCAAAAGATAAAAAATATATTTGTATATTTGAGACGTTAAAAGTCGTCCAGGCGCTCTTGAGACGGTCAGTTTTTAGTATATAGTAACATTCACGTAGTTCGGTAGTCACATGCTTCCTGGAAGACTAGTAAGGGTTATGTGACCATGTATGTGACATTCGTGAAAAAAGTGTAATGAATGCCGCGAGCACCTGCTCGCTTCCCGTCACATGGGCGGTCACATGACCTCGTCTCCCCAACGACGTTGACAATCTGGAGGCAAACATTCATGGCGGTCAAAGGCGAACACCTCTAACTTACATTCACAGCTGATAACGGTAAGTGACATCTTATCTCGAGAGCACTTAAATGTAGCTGAGATTAGTGAGTGTTCTGTCATGAGCGATAGGTCGGCCTCGCTACTTGACTGGTGTTATCTTATCTGTTTATAATGTTATCTTTTTTCTCGGTGGGTAAATAAACCATGGCATGAAGCGTGGAGCTGGTATCTTGTTACGGGCCCCCGGCTTTCGCTGTTGGTCACTCCTCGTAATTAGCACCTATTACGATTAATTTTCTGAAATAAATGGGCCAGGTAGCAGTAATATATCGGAGAATTAAATGACAATTAGAAAGCATTTATGTTGCTGTAAATAGTTAATGATGAATTTATTATACTTGATGACTATATATATAATACAGTTGTATGGGCAGTGTGTGGTTTGTCTATCCATTCCCAATAAATTATAATTTTAATTTATTTGTCTTTTAAGGCAATTAATTCGATGATAGAAATTTATTAAAAAAATACTGGGAAAGAAAGTGTCACTAAGAACTTAATAAAGATTTCATTTATGGAAAGATAAAGCAAATTTATTATCATCACACCAGTTATGGTATTTTAATAAAGCTCACTTTTATGCCAGATGTTTCTTGTATATGCTGGTTCAGTTATATGACTGGTCTATATTTAGCCAGGAGAAATCCTTCAGCTATTACTTAAAAATGAATATAGGAGATAGTTTCAGGATATAATGTCTTGCTTAAATATCCACTGAAGAATATTACTATAAATTACCTTGAGAACTGGACCAGATGACAGATTTGTTCTAAAAAACTGTAAACAACGTTATGGGTTGTTTGAGCTTGCTTATTAATTGTATTATTGAAGGGTAAGGCAGTAGGACTCCTTGTGAATTTAAGTGGATATTTAAGAATAATATAAACACATATATTTTATAGCACCCTATAATTATGTACCTGTTGTTGGGTTTTAGCACATTTCAGATAAACCTTTTACAATTGTATTAAATTAGCTTTGGCCTCTTATGCTAACACAGTCAGCCATTCTTTATTTTATTGATGGAAATGGAATCATTCGCCTCAACAGATTTTAGATTTATTCTAAACATTAAATATAATTATTTGGATGAATTAATTATCAGATAATTTTTTTTTGGTTCAAATCATAGCATTTGATCATTTTAAATATTTTATATATTATCATACTTAAATTACTGTGAGCCAGTTGATCATATATATATATATATATTTTTTATCATATATATATATATATTTTTTTTTCGAGTTAAACATTAAATCATTCCTATACAGTACTGACTGCATTAGCTGAGGTCAACTATTTACAACTATTTAGGTCGACCACTGGGAATGACTCTTAAATGTTAAAGAGAATCTTACCTCCCTGTAGAAAGCTTATTTCCATACATGTTATAAAATACTCTTACCCGCCAATTACAACAATAGGTCAACCTAGCAACAGTAATCCTGGTATACTTATCAGTGTCAAGTTGAGGTCAAACTTTCAGCATGTTGTCATGTATGTTACTACATGATTATGTTGTTTCATTCCCATTGGTTGTCTTTAATTGTTTGTGTGACTCATTCTAAGCATAACAGATATGAAAATGAATGTGACTTTATAAGGTTGACAAAAAGGAACCATTTTCAGTGCTTCCTCAGCACTTGATCACATCCTGGTTCAGATAACTTTTTAAGGTTTATAATTTCCTTTTAAAAGCAAGGAATCTAAAGAGGCCATGATTTGAATTCTGGTAAGAGAACAGTGGTCTAATGTTTCATTTTTTGTGAATTTCATTTCTTATTTTATTAAATTTGATCAAAGTTTACCACCAGATTGAGTTCAGTTCTGTCTTGGTTATAAAAAAATTGACACATGTCAGTGGAAAAAAAATTCATTATTAATATGTTATATTCATAATAAATAATTCATAATTATAAATATACAGCCAATAAACAGTCCATATGTTTTATCAAAGCATGAAAAATTCATAGTAATAGGTAATTTCTGTGTAGGTGTTCTTGAGACCAGTATTTAAAATAGAAATTTTTTGCCTTTTTGTGTTATGTTAACTGTGACCATGATTTCTCATTTTATTGATTCTAATATCACACATGTACATGTTTATTTAAATCTTGTTTACAGGTAATTGTAACAGAAGGAAGCATAGCCGTATAAGTACATGTAATTGAACGTTACTATTCTTTTATTTTGGACCGGTCTGGATTTTATCATGTTACAGGTATATATTGTTCTCAAGAGAGTAATGTGGCTGCTTCAATAGATGGCTCATTAGCAGACCTAGTGAGATGGGATTATCTTAGAGCATGTAGTTGCAGGTCTCTCACAACATTGTATTAATCTGCTATGTTATACATCATTACTCAGTGGTATCAACAGTTAGCCAGCAGAGCTGCTGATTTTGGTGTATAACATGCAGTATATGTACTGATCAAACTGGTGTCACTAGGTGCAGTAGAGAACAGGAAGCTGTGGTACTGGTAGGTCACTTTATAGTTTTCATGAATATTCATCACCGTGCATGAAGGAATTCATGAATATTTACTGTTACCACAGCAACTACATTGTAAAGTCTGTAATATTAAAAAACTTATTTTTTATGCATATGTTATAGTTCATACTGACCAAGTAATCCTAAATTAATAATTAAAATAAAAATTAAAAATGTGGTAAATCTTCTAAAATCATCCTTGCTTTGCACACTTTTCTAAACATTACATGCATTTGATAAGGTATCTTGAATCCCTGTTTTATTCTAAAATTATAAATCCTTCTGTTTCCCTTGGTAAATCTGTTAAGCTAACTGTAAATGGTGATATATAAATGTAAGGTAATGCATATAAAAGGAAGGTATAACCCTTATACAGAACTTTCATTTCATGAAAGTTTATCCATCAAAGATATTAATTTAGATGTTTATCAAGGAATATAAAGTAATTTGAACATGTTTGTCTTCAAGAGAAGCAATTTATAAATGCAGGAACTTAAATGTTGTATAACACAGAGACTTGGACATACAGACTATTACAGTCCCATTTTTTGGAAACACCATTTTATGATGTATCAGATAGATATATTTATATGATATTCTCAGGTATTCTTCCAGATACATACACATTTTAATACTTTGTGATTGTCCCATGCCAAGACTGATGTTATATGAGTTATGTTACTGTTGTTTTTAAATTAAAGGACATGTAAAGCCATCAACATTCCTTTACGTAGACCTTTTTATGAATGAGGATTTTTATGTTATTGTTGGCAATCTGCATAGAAGCAATAATAAATATATAAGATACAAATTTTTGTGAAAGTATGTACAGTAGAGAGCTGTTTTACAGAATTTTATGCTAGCCCAAAATAAATGTTAGCAGTAGTATGAATATTAAGTTTTGCATCAATTTAATCAAGGTATCATGTGAAACACAATAAAATCTAGGAAATAAACATCACCTCTGTATATTAGCTTCCGGAATTAGAACACCTTTCATTTTTTTCGGATAAAGATCAGTTTTTTTGTTCTCAGTTTTTGGTTTTGGATAACTATTTTTTAACTATGGTGTTTAGATAAATGAAACCTTAATATGAATTATTATAAAGATAAAGGGTCAATCTGGTAGGATTGTTTGGCATTAGTAGAGGTTTGCACTCTGCTGAGAATCAGTCTAGTTTAGCCTTTTGTCAAACAAACAGCTGAGCATCATTACCTGTGGGTCACCAGTAGGACAATTGATTTATGCACAATGTAGACAGCTATGCACAATTAGTGATAGAAACAGTGTTGCATATTTGACACATCATCTGCAGATTCTGCAGTAACATGTGAAGATGTTTATTGATGAAGTTATGACCACTTGCACAGTAATGAGATAATTCATGAAATTAATATGAAAGTAACTGTGATAAGTTAGTCATCATAACTTGGTCTGAGGATACACATAAACTCCTACAGTTCATTAATGACTGGAGAAGTATATTTAGAAGTAACCATTGTAATAACCAAGTTGGTGTCAGCATAAGTAAACACAGCAGCTACATGATTTTCTATATTATGTTTACTTATAACCAGAGATTATTATCCATGATCATTATCTATTACTATGTATCTTTTTATTCAAACAGCAAATCTTGTAGTACCAGCCAGTCTACACTATGATTTGAACTGTGAGGGAGCAGACATAGTAATGAGTAATTAAATGCAAATATTAAACAGTAATATAGACTGTTAGCATGAGAACATGCATATGTTTCTTTCTGTTTTAACTGTTTCATTATGTTTAATTGATATATGTGTCTGCATTTTAAGAATTTTTCATCATGATACCTCATGCTTCTTTTTTCACAAGATTAATGAGACATCTTTATTTATGAAACCATGGTTACCATTTGATTAACACTGTGGCTATGTTGTCTGTCCCTGTTAGTGTTACCAGTGCAACAATATATACCACCAAAATATACTGACCTTGGGAAAAAGCTATTGATAGACAGCCTCCAGTGCCAATCTATATATGATATTGCTGCTCTTACAAGAGTTTGCTGTTATTCAATTTACAGTGGTAGTCGTAATGTCAAATATCTAAATGCCTCCCAGTTACATCAATCTGAATATGGTTTCTTTTACGTTTCTCTATCAGCCTCCAGGCAGATATCCTTTTATAGGATAATGATAACAAACAACCAAAGCCAGTTACCATGGTTGCAGACATTATGTAATGCTGTTTATGAGCATTTAAATAACATAAGTTGTTAATATAGAAAGCAGTGGCTACTTTTGAATAATAGAATATTCAACCTTTGCAACATGAGGGAAGTTCAGGCTGTTTGGGTACGCTGGCATTGTGCGGTCACTATGGGGGCAGTGCTTGAGTGAGAAGGCTCTGTAAACTGGCCTGTCATGTCCAAAGGTTTGATATTTGCTGAATGACCAACCAAAGGGTTTGCTTTTATGAGGGCTGGGATATTAACTGTGTGTGTGGTTTGGGTTTGTGTCATCTTGGTGCATGCATGGCTGGAGAGAGAGCCATCTATGTCCACGAAATCTACCTAATTGCCATTTCAGCTCCATTCAGCAAACAAGCAGTCTGGGTTTATTGTGACAGTTTGATGTTAGTAGATCTTCTAGTGTGGTCCTATGTCTGAAATGATTGGGCAAAATATTACACTGCTTTGTTATACAAGTAAACAAGCAAGTCTTTGTTAAAAAACGTTATGATTTGTATGTATTGTATGGCCCTGTGCCTTACCAAAGAACACTTGAGAACATAATTAAACTTGGAATGTTGACCACTTGACATAATTCTGCTTGCAGGTCGTAGTTGTTAAAAGCCCATTTCTCAAATAGCAGACCAACTAGTTTCATTTTTGGCTTTTACATTTTGGTTCAATGATATTTTCATATATTAAAAAAACCTAGCTCTTTTGCACTTCAGGTCTGCCAAATCGCTCTTCTTTAAAAGAGTTTTTTTTAGGATTTCCTGAAAATGACGCTAATTACTCTTTTTTCACTTTTTTTTCAGCAGCATCGTTAATATCCCTTTTTATGAAAGAATTCTGATATATACGGTTTCTCTCCTTCTTTTAAAAGTCCATTTAGAACAAGAATGGGACATTTCACAAAGTTTTGTGTGAAAATGTACAGAATGTGCCACAACATGTGGAAAATGCACTTATCTTCATGCAGGAGGATGTGCACAAAGTATGTTTCTGACTTTGGAAATGATATACATTAATAAATATCCACAACTATGGTACATGCAAAGCACAGCTTTATCCTCTCTGTGATAAAAAATGGGGGAATTGATGCTATTTTTTTTCTCTTTTTTTTATCGCTCTTTATTTCAAAGAAGTCTACTCTTTTTTTCTGGAACTCTTTCTCTTTTTTTTTTAGGTCATTTACCTTTGGCATGCCTGCACTTGCTTAACTCCAGAATTTTAAAGCTTAACACAGTTAATAAATAAGGAATGTAAAAGAAATATGTCATGTATCAGAGATGCAGTCTTCTTTCTTAGATAAACATGTATGTAATCTGTTTGTCTGGCGATCGTCAAGGCTACAAAGGTCTTTAAAATATATATTTATAAAATTTATAACCCAATCAGCAGAAAAATGTAATTGTCATACATTGTAATTGTCAAGTCACAGAAGATTACTTTTTATATGGGGTGATATTTGAAAGCAATGTGCAGTTTGGATCTCAGTTTGGTAAAAAAAATTGAGTGGGATGTATTTATTGTTGTAAATGAGAAGAGAAATCTGTTGACATTCTACAATTCTACAGCCAGCATTGGTACTGACGTTTCATTCTACACATTCTGATTAAGCTTTTACCTGGAAAGATATTTTAAAGTGGCAATGCCAAATTTACATAGGCATATCATTGAAGAAAATGTCATAAATTGTATTTCATTGTTAAATAAAACCTGAACCCTACCCAGGTGTAGTCATTCTAAATCTACTCTGAAGACACCAGGGTTAGATTTTGGCTTTTTCAAGATCATCAGGTAAGATGATCTATATATATATATATGAATAAATTTGAACCAGGTAACTACATATGATTGCATTTAATGACTTAAATCCACTTTATCTTTCATATTTTGCATGGTAATGAATATATTAATTAAAAAGAGTAAGTAGACAGGTTCAAGTATTATATGATAGGCATAATGAAATGATAATAATAGTAATTAATGATCAAGCTGAGAACACAATTTCTACAGGTATAGTAGCTACAGTTGGAAACATCTGGAATTTAATATCACTGTTGTAAAATATATGACACCAACTCTTGAAATAATAATTATAGTAGTTATAATGAAGAAGAAAATAATAATGATAAATAATAATAAAGAAAGTACCTTTGGTGCTGACTGATCAGTTGTAGGACAGCATGTACATTCACTTAGTATCTGATGCCATAACTGTACTGATGTTTCTCATTGTTGTGTCCCAAGTGTGTGCTCACTAATGTGGAGAATCTGTGTACCAAAAAAAACTTGCTCCCAACATTTTCTCATGTCCGTCATGTGCTGTATATTTACCCAGGGTGCGTTTCTTAAATAAAGCCAAGACGCACCCGGTATGCCTTCCTTAGCAGTATGTAAATTATTCATCGTAAGGCATCCACAGGTCAGGTTAATCTCGCTGTTGCCATAGTGACCAGGTAAACAGGTGTGTGATGTGTATGATTCTTTGTGTAGCGGCAATAATCTAAGTGAGGATTTCTTCTGTGTATTTGTGCTTTATGTGTTACATGGATTTACAACAAATTTTGATGACACCAACTGCACCTCGCACTGAAAATGCCAGAGAGATTGTGAATATTGGGAAGTCATGAGTCTTCTACATATATGGTTTGATTTTTCAACTGAACTCTTTCATATGAACTCAAACATTTGACCTGCAGTGAAAACTGTTTTGTAATTTTGTACAGAACATGATTTGAAGTCATAAAATACATTTATTGAGAGGTTGCTCAAGTTCTGACAAGTCTATGCTCTGAAGTTTTTTATAAGGAACATATATTTAAAGTCTGGTGATTGTGGAACAAAAATCATTCCATTTGCTTGGATTACTTATAGGAAGATATATACAGACTTCATCAGCAAGCATGAAGGTAAATATAATTTTAACAGATCTTATGCAGTGTTCTTACAAATGTTCCACTGCTGACAGAAATCCTGTACATAAGAGCATTACAATCTGTTTTTTTATGCATTTTGTGGTCCAAGAATCTGAGAACTCTTGCATTAATGTGCATTTTTATTTTCCTTTATCGTGATTTTATAAAGTATTTGAAAATTCAGGACTACCAGGCCTCCATGTGAATAAGAGCTGTAACTTTTGTTTGTCTTGTAGTTTAGCACAGGAATGGAAGATAGTGAGTTTTAATCTCAAACAAGGAGATTATTCATGGTTGCCTCCCACCCAGGATGAGAACTCCGCTGAGCTCTTGGAAGGTTTTGCCTCTTGGTCATGTTTCACTCACAAAAGAGTGCGCCTTTTAGGGGTTTCCAGTGTTATGACCCCTCAAAAGGGTTAATTACACTCAAGACTCGCTCTGTCACCTCGTTCAGAAATGAAATTCAGCAGATGTACATACTTTGTTTGGCTAGCAGTTAAAAATGTGGGTGATTATACCTACCAAAAATTATTTAAAAAAAATGTACATATGAATACTAAATTTTCAGTGTCAAAGAGAAACACTGTAAGTTCTTTGAGAGCTGGTTGACAGCCTATTGACAGGAAAATATGGCTGGCAGTTCAAAGCTGTCTCCTTGTTCATGGTCAATACAGAAACGTGCAGGTCAGTGTTTGTTTATGGTGATGTTCTATCACCCGCTCTGGCAATATATACAGGTGTTTATATTAGATACATACACCAGACCTGTCTGACTGCATATTAGATTTAATACTATTCAGTCGCCATGGTTTGTTTATTTGCCATATTCATATGCCTTTTAAACCAACTGCATTTCAAATGGGAAACTGTGGTCGAAGCTTGGAGATCATGAATTCAAATCTCAGTGAAGGATTGGTGAGATTATTCACTGTGGGCCCAATCCAGGGTGAGTGATTAGTTAGTATAATGGAAAGGCTGTGCACCACATCCATGTCTCACTCACATATCAGTTCCAGGGGGTTATGTCCCAGCCTTGGGGTGAATACACACAAAAAACCCACAGGTGCTGTAGACACTAGGCCTGTTTGACTCCAGGAAGCAAGTGCTGGAGCCGTCTGACACAGATCAAAATGGACATATGCTGCAGATGTAGGTTAAGATAACATTAAACAGATTTAGGAGGTAAAAAAAAAATGATATTCAAAATGATGGTTTGAAGATTTTATTTATGTAACTACATCTCCTAGCAATGTAGTTGTGGATGAGTTCTGTTCATTTAGTTTGGTTTATTAAAAAATGTCAGTTGTACCATATTAAATTTTACAATATAATATACTTAATTAATCTTTGCGGAGGGATGATTATTTTTTCACTGGATTCTGTGTGTGTACAGTTCTGTGTACGCACAATATTAGCTCCAGACTGTATCACATATGTTATTGAAATTTACCATATAGGTTGCTTAGGTGAAAATGTACAAGAAGTTCAATTTTGGTAAAAAATCCAAGCATAAATAATCCCAGAGTGGGGGTTTTTATTGGGTTTCATAGTACATATGTTTACACAAGGATGTAGCATGTGATGATATAGCCATCTTTACTAGTCATGACGTCAAAGAGGATAGTGACGTCACTCCACTCCACATGCCGTTTCCCTGAAAGATGTCAGTAAACCAACGTACATCGATCCTGGGGTGGGTTGGGGTGGCATGGTTGTTGTTCGTTATGTTTATTGTCAAGGACAGCAATACCACAATATCCAGGGTGTTTTTCAAAATATTTTCATTTAAAAAGTTCCCAGGAATAACACAGTTTTAATAAACATGGGACCAGTTTTGAACACTATCTTCAGCGCAGGGTTTGCATCCCTGATTTTGGACACTGCTTTATTGAGTTTAAATTTATTGGCTGAAGCAGGCTTCACATGGTATAATTTTCCATCTGCTTTTTCTATGATTTCATAAATTTTAATTCCCTTCAGTATGCTGCAGTAGTCTTAAGCAGACATGGCACAGTGAGATTTCCTGTTATTATTAGACGCTACTATCAGATCACAGTGTGTGTGGTGTTGTCTAAAAACATTATCATTTAGTGATCAATTAGGGCTTGACTTGGAAAAGATTAAAATATGATATACAGAAATTTACAAGAATACATTGGATAATACTAGAACTGATAATGTTTATATTTGTGACTTGTTATGAACTCATGGTTTAAATTATTTCTTAAACCCATTTTAAAAAGTTAACTGTCAGTTCCACTTAATCAAAAAATAGTTCCAAAATATTTTTTTCTATACATTTAGAGACCATACATCTTTGTGTGTTTAAAAACTACCAACTGGTGAAAATGAAATGTTTCAATGGATAAGTAAAATATGTTTAGAAAGACCCATATATTGGAGCTAAAGTAAGCAGGTGAAAATAAAAATCAGGAATACGGAAGTGGAATTCAATAAATAAGGGCACAGGAAACAAAAGTGAGCTGTGGCCAGCGTTATGTTTGTATAGATTAGAGGCTGATGTGTTGATTGGGCAGCTGTAGTGCAGAGAGCTTGATTGGTTCATGCATAATGTATTATATAGCTTTTGTTGGTTGTGTTGAGGGGGCCCCAACTTAGCCTGTGGAAAGCATGATTTCTTGACAAGGGTCGTAAACATATTTTCCCCGGTGTACACTTGTTCTGTGCTTCCAGCTCCCCCTGCATGTACTGAGGGTATTGATTTTGTCAGTTGCCTAGCTGCTACATCAGCTATATGAAGAACACAGACCAACTGATTAGCTGTACATTATGGTTATAGATGTTCCTGTATCATGCTTAAAAAATTGCAGCCATAAAAACTTGATTAGTTAATTCATTTGGACTGAAAACATAGGCAGGAAGTCATGTCATGCCACAATTTGTGATATATATATTGTGTTTTATGACTATGTCTCAGGTAAGTTGGATTATTGCCAGAGCATAACAAAAAGTAAAACCATAGAAATATATCAGTTCTGCTAGGTGATCTAATATAAAAAACATATAAGAAATATATATATGATATATAATAACATAATAAGAAAATAACATATAAAAAATTTAGTAAAGTTTCATTTTATTATGTGCTTTAACCTGTTCAGCAAAACCATTGTTATTATTTTGGTTTCCCCTGGTCATCTGAATTTTTGTCAAAAATTAAAAAAAAAAGTTAAAAGAAATTTGCCCTCTTGCATTGATTTAGCCTGATAAACCAACCTGTTTTTGGGTTAAAGTGATGATTTAATGTTTTCCTGGTGTCTGATGCACTGTATCGTCCCCGACATTTGATGATCATGGGTATTTCAGTATGGTTCAGGTGCTGTCATTTGACTGATTATGATCCTGATATTAAGTAACTGCACCAGTGAAGAGCTTGATATTTAGTTATGAGACTCATCAACCTTTTATCTCCAGACACAATGAATAGCAGATGTCATGCATAGACCCTATATGATGGACAATTCATTATTCTTTATGGGAATAACAATCCATTATCAAAACACCCCAAAAGTCACACCTGTCAGTATCAGGTGGAAAGGCCAGACATTAACCCTTATAAAATAAAACCCTTAGCCATCAGCTCACTTACCTTCATGAGAGGCCAAAGAGGAGCTGTATTTGATATAACTGAAGAGACAGGAGAAGGTAACACTAACAGCTTTTGCTCGTTTTTATGCCCCCGCCACAAAGTGGCCGGGGCATATAGTTTTACCCATGTCCGTCATTCCTTCCTTCCATCATTCCGAAATCAAACAGTTGTACAGACTTTTTTTCCCAATGCCTGCAGATATTGGCCTGATTTTTGGTGTGTGGGCAGATATAGACCAGTTACAGATCGAGTTCGCGTTTCGTCCCGGTTGACCTACTTTTGACCGTTTTACGGCTCCTAAACTTAGAAAATTTCATTGAAAAATAGAAATTTCATGACAAATACACATGTACGGACTTTTTTTCGCAATGCCTGCAGATATTGGCCTGATTTTTTGTGTGTGGGCAGATATTGACCAGTTACAGATCGAGTTCGCGTTTCGTCCCGGTTGACCTACTTTTGACTGTTTTACAGCTCCAAAACTTAGAAAATTTCATGAAAAATAGAAATTTCATGACGAATACACATGTACTGACTTTTTTTTTGCAATGCCTGTAGATATTGGCCTGATTTTTGGTGTGTAGGAAGATAATGACCAGTTACAGATCGAGTTTGCGTTTCGTCCCAGTTGACCTTCTTTTGACTGTTTTACGGCTCCTAAACATAGAAAATTTCATGAAAAATAGAAATTTTCATGACAAATACACATGTACGGACTTTTTTTCGCAGTGCCTGTAGATATTGGCCTGATTTTTTGTGTGTGGGCAGATATAGACCAGTTACAGATCGAGTTCGCGTTTCGTCCCGGTTGACCTACTTTTGACCGTTTTACGGCTCCTGAACATAGAAAATTTCATGAAAAATATGAAATTTCATGACAAATACACATGTACAGACTTTTTTTTGTAATGCCTGCAGATATTGGCCTGATTTTTGGTGTGTTGGCAGATATTGACCAGTTACAGATCGAGTTCGCGTTTTGTCCCAGTTGACATACTTTTGACCATTTGACAGTGCTCTAACATAGAAAATTTCATTAAAAAGTGCAAATGTATGGACTTTTTTTCGCAGTGCCTGCAGATACGGGCCTGATTTTTGGTGTGTGGGCAGATATTGACCAGTTACAGATTGAGTTCTTGTTTTGTCCCAGTTGACCTACTTTTGACCATTTGACTGCTCCTGAACATAGAAAGTTTCATGAAAAATAGAAATTTTCATAACAAATGCATATGTACTGTTTTTTTTTCCTCAGTGCCTGCAGATACCACCCTGATTTTTTATGTGGGCAGATAATGACAGTTACAGATCGAGTTCGCGTTTCGTCCCGGTTGACCTACTTTTGACTGTTTTACAGCTCACAAACATAGAAAATTTCATGAAAGACAGAAATTTGTATGGAAAATGCACATGTATGGACTTTTTTTCACAATGCCTGCATATACTGGCATGATTTTTGGTGTGTTGCTTGATAATGACCCGTTACAGATCGAGTTTGCATTTTGCCCTTGTTGACCCACTTTGGAGCATACGACACCTCCTGAACTTAAAAAATTTTTCAAAATTTTACAAATGTTTCTAATTTGCCCAAGGCGGGGGCATTCATGTCGTTCCGACACATCTAGTTTTAGGGTTTTCCTTATTATTATAAGACAGATTTTTCAAAATTTGGTGTATTCTGGTTTGTGATGTGCTGTTTAATAGATTATATCAGTGATTGGTCCTTTTTTATAATAAAATTAATTGATTGCATTTTTGCATATTTATCACAACTAATTAAATATATGCACATCCAGAAAAGTTATATTATTCTTATAAAACATTCTTATTCTGTCAGAGATATAAGAAAAACAGGACACAAAACACCATTAAAACTTGACTTTGTGCAATGAATAAGTGTCAACAACCATTCCATATAATACCTTGAACTTTCAGATAGTATACTAGTTAGGCTTAATTTACTGGGTTAGTATCTTAGGTATACTTCAGGTTCTATACAGCATACTTCATGGTAATATAGATGGTTCATAAAATATGATAACCATTCCAATATGATTGTACATCTGAATCCTACTTCTAATACTTGTTATATATACAACAAACAGATTGTTTGTACTTCATTGTTTACATGCAGCCAGCGCTGGTCAACTGCATAGCTAGGCTGATAGTGGTCATTTTTAAATGTTTATTTATATTTTTTATAATCTATAAATGTTTATTTATATTTTTATAATCTATAAATGTCTATTATATATGTTTCAGAACATAGATATCCACAATGACCCGCTTCGGGACCAGCCCTAACATGGGTTCCGGGGCTTCCGCAGAACAGCAACAACCAATGGGGCAGACAGGCTCATCACGCCTGCATTCACGTGACCCCAGCCCAATCAACATGCGGGGGATTAACCCGGTCCCTCCCAGTGTGGCAAACCGCCCGATGTCCCGGGGGCCAGGAGGTCATGCCACAAGCTCTCTGAGTCTACGATCAACGTTACGGGGAACGGCAAGCATGACCACTACCAACACCAGCATCAGAAAAGTCCGAGCTGCAGCACTAGGTTAGTCAAACAATTGATCATAATATCTTTTTTTCTTCAAAAATTTTATTCAATCTTTTAGATAGGAAGTTCTACAAATGCACACAAATACTTATGGTCCATTTGAAATATTTCATTTCACTCATTTTATTTTTGAAAAGGTTGATTTAAATATTGTGTTATTTATAACTTATTTAATGCAGTTTATAAGAAAAGGTAGTATTAAGTGTCTCCATATTTTGGAAAAAAAAGGCTTTGATTTATTGAGAATTTGAATGGTAACTTTAATTTTGAGAGGTGTCCAGTTCAATATTTAATGCCAAAAAGTACTTTTTGCAGACATATCTGATGAAATCTTTATTCTCAAGGGGGCTTAACCACTGCTTAATAAAACATAAAGGCAAAAATTGGCACCAATGCAAAAAAGGCTTATAAAATGGAAACAGGCAGTTTGCTTCAACTCATATTAGTTCTAATATATGATTTATGTTTTCATACATGTCTCCTAGTTCTTTTGGAAGTATCAACAGCCATTGAAGTTCTAGAATCATTTAATGTTTTTTCTATCTTTGAACTCCTTTGTGTGACTGATTGACATTAGAGCATAGACTTCATTGAAATATGAAATGCTCTAATATAATATCCTGCTGTTTGTTCTTGTCACGTTAGATAGACCAGACAGAATGTGGAAATTTTATTTTCTATGATTTCTTTATATCATAAATTCCATCATCCTTGTACAAATAACAAAAACTGTGACAAATATTATTACTGTTTTTATATAATATTTTAATCTAATCTATAAAAGACTTTAGTAAAACATAGATTGGTAATGGTTAGGGCACCTAATTTGAGCCTGCCTTGTCATAAATTTCAATCTTCCAGTTGTCTCACATTTTAAGATCTTTGGCAAAGTGCACAACCACTAGACCCTAGTCAATCAATATCATTAGCAGGGGGGTTGTATTGGAAAGATAACCTTACAAAATGATCCCTTGGTTATTTGCTTTCAAGGAGCTCAGAAAAGTTACAACAGGGATAAATATAAAAAAAACATGAAAATTTGACATTATCTGTTTACCTGTATGTTCACCCTATCAGATAGTTTCATTTATTTTTCTGTTTATTTATTAAAACCAATAATAACTTCAAATGTTTCGCAAGGTACATAAGTTTTGCCTTCATTTTCTAAATGATATTGGATTTTTCGTTTGATTATAATTATGCATATGGTTGCTCTTCTGTGTAACACAGTCCCCCCACCCCCAGAAAAAAAGTTCTGTTTTATGAATTATGCTGTTCATTAACAAAAGGTATAATGTATGCATTAGGCTGTATAATGCACCCGTTGACTTGCCAGATGTATTCATACTGACTCTACAGATATCATTACCTTAATGAAATGAAAGTATTGTAGGGCAGTACCATGGCAACAATACTAACATAAAATTATATCAGAGAGTCCATTGAAAGCAATTTTCAGATATTGTTATAGCCAATACTGTGATATTCTTTATTGAAGCTTACATTGATCGAGCTGAAAATGCTTCCTACTTGGGTAATAATATTATAGCATGTGGCAAAACATTGTCAGCACCTGTATTTGTTCATAAAACATATACTAAATGTTTGATATTCGGTTGTTTGTAATGTGTTGATATTGAGCAAGAACATAAAAAGGTTGTCTATAACATATGAAAGTTCCCATGCCTGTGGATGTGGAATGCAAACCTCAAAATGAAAGTGATTGAGGAAACACCTGTATGCTTGCCTGTTTGATGTTAAGTGTCAAGAATAAAGCATGAATGCAAGTTGAATCAAAAGTGTGACATCACTTATTGCTTGTCCATATGTGGTCAGATTGTTATAAAGCATGAGGCACTAGTGTGTCACTGTGATCACAGGTCTTATGTCAAGGTCATTCAGAGGTCAAGGTAATTGATTGAGAATGACACCTGTATTCCCTACACATGTATACCAAGTGACAAATGTAATCATCTTGCCCCCTTGTATGTAATGAATGTGATAAGAATTTCTTAGGGTTTTCATTAGTGATAAAGACACAGTAGACATAATGAAAATAGTATTTTTGTTGAGTGTTTTTATGAATTTAAGATCAGTCCTTCGGATTAAAATTTCAACTGACCTTTTCATAACATCAGCATGATTAATGAAAACAACAAATGTCATTTAGTGCATCATCCTTTGTATGATGTGTTTTAAGGGACATGTATTGTTTATATATGGGAGAGGTTTGACTTTTGTATCTTTACACAGGAAGGAGGAGTGCCTTCACCGTCACACTAGGAAAAATGGGCTTCTCCATTCAGAGACTCCATATTTGTGAAGGACAGGTCAGTTTGTTTTTTTTTTCTCCCAGTACCTGAAGCTTCATGAATATTCATGAACTTTATAGGTTTTATTCATTTTAGTCATAAACTTATTAAGTATAAATGGCTTCATAAATATTCATCATGAACTTGTTTAATCACCCCCATGAATAATCATTTTGAATTCATTTCACTTTTGTCAGGTAATGAATTAATTATCAAGTATTTTTAATTTTCATCATGAATGATGTCCATTTGTTTTTGTCATCTTCATAGGTATTAATTTCTATATTTCTTGTCAGTTTCATAGATATTCATCAAAAACTTTAGTTTAAGTCAGTTTCATGATTATTCATCAAGAATACCATTAGTGTTTGTCTGAAGTTGAATTGTTGTACTTTTAAGTATTTAATGCTGTATATATAAATCTTTTCCAGGGGCCTTTTACTTTGTACAGGTATAGCAGTTTTTTTTCTTAAAAATTGAAGATTTATAACAATTTTTTTCACAAAATCAGAGCTGCAAAATCTCAGGTGTATGTATTTTTCTGCTCTTGTTGCCTTATCATCATGTAAATGAGAATTTTCACCCCTCATCTTGTGTTGTTTTTACAGGTGGTAACATTTGTTTGGAATGAGACAGATGGTCCAGGCTTCAACATCACACAGGTCAGCATCTTGTTGTTAATATTGTTTCTCAGTAAACTTTTATCTTGGGAATATCCCTGTTATTATAAGCTGTTAATAAATGACAAATTTGAAGGCCTTAGTCTTGTCACTTCCTTTTGACTTTGAGGAATATGTAAATAACATAGGTATGTATGGTTCACCAGACTTAGCTTTACTTTTCAAGTTTAAAGTTATACATATTTTAGCATCATTAACATTAACAAAGTGCTTGCCCAGCATCTAGCTTTTATTTGTTGGACAAAATTTTTTACTGGAATTACATAATTAAATTATTGTGGCCATGAACTCAGTGTTTTCCTCATGATTTATCAGAATATTTCATTGAATGTTAGAAAAAACACATATATAGATATTTATTTGTTATTTATTGCTCAGTTGTATTTGATAAACAACAGTAGTTTAAGATATACAGGTTTATCAGTAAGATCTCTTTATTAAGAGAAAGAAATGACTAACTAAAATAAAGATTTATTGAATCCACTTACCCAGCTGGGAATGTATGTCATAACTTTTCTTGTGCTACCACCATTTTCATTTTGAAAATTGCATGCTGTGAAGACTCTTAATATTGAGCCCTGTCTTCCATGATGTAGATCCATAAACCACACGGCTATTGGAGGTTTCATTCTGAAAAGTATTTTTTACATTGCACTGTCATAGTAGTGTTCCTATGGCTACAGAGTAGACTTTATTTGAGCGTGTGTATTTTCAGGTGACATTTGATGGTGAACAGTACAGACCCGTCCCTGGAGGGTTCAACAGTGGCCCAGTGTCTAAGAAAGGATTCTATGAACAACAGTTAAATTTGAAAGGAGAATATAAATTTGTCAGGTACAACATTTGTTTTACAGTCACAGACAGCGATTACATGAATATTTATGCAATGTGAAACATTTTCTTCTTGGGGCCCTTAAGTTGACTGCTTTTGTGCATTATATTATAATTAAGTGAGGGATAATTCTAATTATCGTTACTATAATAATTTTTACTTTTATGTGAAAAATCAAACATCCTAGAATACAGAGCTGCAAAAACCAAAAGTCTCATATTTTATTTGTACTTATGACTGGAAGTTTTTGAATACTGTAATTGTAATGATACCTCCCTTTAACATGACATTTATATCAGATATTCATTGATTTTATACTTTTTCTGACAGTGCTGGGATCAAGTGTACACCTCTTACTGTCTTGGTGGACCCTCGGGCGGCCATTGAAGCTGAGCTCACGGATTACGGATTTGAGCCAAAGACTATCCGTGTGGATGAAGGCAACTCTATACAGTGGATGTGGGACAACTGTGGTATCTCTCACAGCATCTACGAAGTGAAGTACAATCCAAGGAGCGGCACATTCATCAAACCAGATGGAACGGAGGAGTAGGTCTCAGTTCATATATAAAAGTTTTATTTAAAGAGACAATATCAGTGTAAGTGTATTACTAAATTGAAAATACCATAATAGTACATTATTAAAGCATAAATAACCACAACTTGTTTTGTGTAAGTTGAGAAGAAAAGCTTGCTTACATTACTATAAAAAATCATCAGATGATTAGTATATGCATATGACAGTCATTATGAGCAATTTTTACAGAGAATATGGAATTGATGTGCTCTTTTGTTTATTGCATGATTGAATCAAAAGTAAAGCAGATGCATATACAAAGAAATGCAATAAAATTTCAGTTTTATGTGTATTTCTTTCAGAGGAATAGCTACAAAGGCAGGAAGTTACAAGCATAATTTTCCGTAAGTATAAACAGTTTGTCATCTACAGGAAAAAATCTAATTGACTGTCAGCTTTAAACAGTTTAAATACTGCCTGACATCTATACACAGTTTTTACCACATTAATTAGATTGAGAATGCACTTAGGATGGGACATATCCTGGTGTTTAAAAGTGATTAAATAAGGAGCTGATGGTCCCATGTATAAGTCCAAAGAGAACCTGTAAGAGAAAAGGTAAAGTCTCATGCACCATATTCTCAGGTACTCCACCTATTCATAACAGATAAAGATAAATCACCTGAGAACAAGGTGTAGTTTACTATATTTCTTAAAATTTGTCATTTTCCCTCTTAATTCAGCACACCATGTCACATACAGGCTGTAGGGCTGTCATTAAAATAAAAATGCTAAAAAAATAAGTCCCTTATTTTTATTCCCACTTCAAATACTAAACCAGTTGCAGTTCCAGGAAACTTTAAAACAGCAAAACTAAAACCATCCACTTTATAGTTACAGACTAAATAGTGACAGGTGAATAAATTGGACCAAGTAGGTCAATTCTTGTATGAATAAATTCTGTTTACATGGTTACTCAGTATCCATTTTGTGTTGTTTTGCAGAAAGCCCGGCATGTATTACTTTCAGTCAGAGGGCGCCACTGCTGGAGTCTTCAACACCTGCGTAGTTCATGTTCGAGAAAGGCAAAGGTAAATTATCCATGACATCACTTTTTTATTCATCCATGCATTCACTTCAAAGTCACTCAGTGAAAGGGTCATTACCTCTGGCACAGGCCCTTGAAAGCATCAGTAACACTTGTTTTAAAACTAATGGTCACATGGCAGATTTCTATAAATAATTCAAATTGTGAAATTGAGCTCGGGAGGCCCTCAGTGGCTTTCAGGGAAATAAATCCGAACTGACAATGAAGAGGTACAGACTAAGCTGTTGCATCCAGATAGATATGACTTCAAAGGTTTTGATGAACACAGATTTAACTTACGTTGTCACCATGGAAACTGGTCATCCTGGTCATGACGGATAAGGCTGCCTGATCAAACCTAAATCAGATGTTGCAACCTCAGCAGAGCTCCCATTGGTGTTAGTTCATAGAGTATTTTATGTTATCTGAACTGATCTTTCATTGTCATTATAATATTCACAGAAGATGGACATACTATATGTTTTATTTGTGTTATTTCAGAGAATACAGCATAGATGTCCTCGACCGGTCATTCAACCCCAGTATAATAGTCATAGAAGAGGGAGACCGATTATGGTGGAGATGGGACAAAGAAAATGTATGCCAACATTTGTGATTTTATATTTTAATATTTTCCTTTGTCAAATATCAGACCTTAACATCTATAAAATTATCATTTATTTTTAAAGAAACTTTATTTTTGATAAGTTAAATGTTGACTTGAATAAAAATTCCTAAAAAAACAAGTGTAACTCTCCAATTTAATTCAACCCAAAGTTATATTTATTATATGCTATCAAATTAAATGCTGGTAATCCTTTTTTCAACTGACAGTTTAGAACTTGGTCAGGACTTATATACTATTTTATTTTTTTTTTACAGTGCAACAACCATCACTGTATATACCAGGTTGATATTCCTGCTCTGAACAGCAATGATGATTCTCTCAAGGTAACTATGCTCACAGTATACCAGGTATCATAAAAATAAAATAAGTTGGAATTGAATGGAAGTCCACAGGTTAAGTGGAAATTACTCCTGTCTTGGAGTAGTTTTTGCAGATTTAAATTAAAAATCCGAACTGACTCAAGGTCTGGTGGCAGTGTAACACCACCTATTATTTTATTTAACATCAGAAAATGGTTATCATATGATTTACTTGTATTCAGCACTTTATCGAGGATGTCTTGCAGTTTGTTTGCTAGGATGTGTTTTCTGAACACTGCATCAGCATAACAGTCTGTAAATTTATAAAATAATGTAAAACACAAAAGATACTAATTAGAAGTTAAGTCTCCTGTTACTGCTGCAAACTGTTCCCTTCATTATATATCACACCTCATCAGTTATTTGGAAGTCAAGGAGTACCTATGTATAATTTATTCTTGTGTAAAAAAAACTCAGCAGTATATATGATACATTGTAAATGACAAAAAGATTTATTTACACAAAAACCTGAATGAGAGCTTTAATCTAAATTGATAACGTACAAAAATATGACATAGAATATATCACACAAAATCTTGAATGAGGGCTGAACTGATAATTACAAATAATCTTACTTCCCTGATATGATGTTGTCTTAATAATTTCTCTTACACAGCCAACCAAGAATGGTTTCAAGTGGCCAACGCCCACCAAGAGCGGCGTGCTGTCTGCAGAGTTCTTCCAGGCTGGAGTGTACTACTACTCGGACCACGACTTCCAGTCAGCGGCAGAGTACCTCGGTACCATCATAGTCAGACCTAAACAGGTGGAACACTTTGTGGAAATCTCTCCTGAGGGGTTTCAACCAGGTTTGTCACTCACAATTCATTACAGAACTTTGACCAGTATTTAGAGCATTGAGGAGATGCTGTGATTGCCTTTTTAGCTCTGCTGCCCATAATTCTTTTGAGCTATAGTGATGGTCCTTTGTCAGTCCGGCCACCCTTTAACAGTTGTATATCCTGGATTCTCAACAATTTTGTTTTACTCAAACTGAATAAAAACTCATGAGATAAATGCATGATAAAATGACAAAATGGCGTATACTTGTAGCACCAGGCCAAGTCAGAATTTGTGTGACAAAAGCGCTCCATTTCCAAATGTAAATAATATAAATGACATCAGTGCTCTTCCTGATATCCCAGGACTTTATCTAAATCTTACATAACTTGAATTAAACACCATCATCTCATAATACAGCTTTTATTACCACACAAAACTAGCATTTGTCTACCCGCTTTTCAAATCATATTTTGTATCATATATAACAGCTGAGCGCCATGACCCGTGGGTCCCTTGTTGTTTATGGGGGTTTCAAATTTGCATTATCAGTGAAAGAGAAATTATCAAGAAAATAAGACTTTGTAGATTAGAAATCCCATCATCAGAGGCGTGTTGAAATAATAATAATAATATATAGTATTTATATAGCACCAGTTCTCCGGTAGTCAGACTCACAGCACAGTTCACACACATACATACAATTTCATGGAAATCTACTCCCTGTGCCTGACCCCCTCCCCCAAAATGATGCATATTAATTACCAAAAGCTTTCCGAAAGAGATACCTTTTTAAATTAGTTTTAAATGGTACAAGAGTTCCAGACTTTCTAAGTGTAATGGGAAGTGAATTCCAAACTTTTGGGGCTATGAAATGGAAGGAATGTTCACTGACTTTCAAATTACACTTTGTTACTTTAAGAAGATTTCTGTCAGCCAAGCAAAGCATACGCAAAGGCAGATAGATTGTTATTTTTTCATCATTGTCATCAAAATGGCGGTAAACAAAACCAGCAATTTTGTATTGTATGCGGTACTTGATGGGAAGCCAATGGAGCTGTTGAGCAGCGGCGTGACATGGCAGAAGGCAGAAGATTATTTATGCAGTGCTTTTGAATAAAATAGTCAGCCTCAGCATATGACTTCTCTTCACAGATTTACTGTACGCTGAGACCGGGGACCGGATCTGGTGGACCTGGACCTGTGCTGACATGGATCCGGCCTTCATGATTAAGGAAGTGGATCGCTGCGTCAGTCCCCTCGGTCGCAGACCAGCACTCGAAGCACCTGATGAAGGTACAGTCCTGTACTGAGTAAAGAGAGACACATGATGTAAAAAACATGAGTCCTGTAATTGTAATAATGTTTAATTGGCCATGTTTAATACATACTTGTGTTTTCCTGTTTATTAGAAACATTGAGGAATTGCCTCATTATTTTTCTCATAAATACATCACAGGTTTCCAGTAAATGTTTTTTCCACATTATGTGGTCAGAAAAAATGAATAGTAAAGCAGTGAGATAAAACTTTACAGATATATCATAGTTGAGTTTCAATTTATATTACTAATTTGAGTTAATGAACCCATGTATATTTATACCTGTTATAAAATACCTTTGTTTCTGTTGCTATTTCTTGTTTGATGATAACTAGGTGTCATATATGGATGTTATTTGCTGAGAAACTCGTTTTTATTTTTAATATCCAGGTGAAATGTCCTACATGGATGAAGGCACAAAGGAACAGCTGGTTACAGTAGGACTGGGAACCACAACACTAGGCAGCATAGGGGTCATCCATTTTGGAATCGGGAACAGTCAAGCTGCTCTCAGTACCTGTTCTGTCATATCAAATGCTGGTCCTAAGGTATGTCAGGTGTTTATGGTAACATGTTTCAAATAATGGTACCGAGGGATGTAAAGGCAGAATGTTCTTTTATAAATAAAAGTTCAATATGATTGATATAAATAACAAATAAAAGTTATTTGGAAAATATATTTTATCAAATATGTAACAGCTCAGGCGCTTTATGTTAAGTCAAGGCTGAAATTTATGCATCTGTTCCAAGAGAGTGTATGTTTGAAGATTGTTCCTTACATTTTATAAGATTATACAATATGTATAAGTATACTCAGCATTCATGGAAACTCAAGAATTGGGTGATTCACAGAAAATTTACATTTTCAGTATGCCAGTCAATTATTTTGGTATTATGAAATATTTGAGATGACCTTTTAGTGATAACAAGCACATGCCTAATTGTCAGATTATTTGCTGATAAATCTGTCCTCTTCTCCTTATGACTGATCACTTTAACCAGTAACATCAGTGCATGGTCAGAATACCATTGAGGCATTGTAACACGAGTGGTTTCTGATGATTTCAGAATCACACCGTACATGTGACAGACAGTGGGTTTGAGCCTAAAGTAATAACAATCCACCCAGGAGACAGAGTGTGGTGGGTGTGGCAGGAAGGCAGCAAACAACATAACATTCTACAGGTAAAGCATTCCCCAGGTAAAACAACACAACATTCTCCAGGTAAACAAACCACACATTATTCTTCAGGTAAATCAAGCAACACACTCCAGGTAAACAACATAGCATTATCCTGGTAAACAAACAACATTCTCAGAAGGTAAACAACATTCTCCAAGTAAACAAACAACATTCTCCAGGTAAAACATCTTGACATTCTCCAGGTAAACAAAGAACCTTATCCCGACAAAACAACATTCTCCAGGTAAACAAACAATATTATCCAGGTAAAACAATATTCTTCAGGTAAACAAACAGCATTATCCAGGTAAAACAAACAACACAACATTCTCCAGGTAAAACAAACAACATTCCCCAGGTAAAACAAACTACATTCTCCAGGTATAACCATCAATATTTGCCAAGACAAACAAGATTCTGCAGGAATAACTACACTGCATCTCCAAGCGACCAGAGCTCTGTGGTATTTAATTTCATTCATTATACATTATCATGATCTTAATGCCAGAGACACTTTCAGACAGATTTTTTTAATGGATGAGAATTCCAAAATTAGCAGACATGTTATAAGCAAAATATATTTGTCATTGAGTGTTAAATGTTAATATTCACTTAACCTCTTTTCCTACATTTTTTTAGAGAAGTAAAATGCAGCACAAATTACAGCTACCCACTTTGATCATTATCTGTATATATTATGCTTTGTATCTTTTTTTGTCAGGTGACTCATGGAGGCAGTCAGATTGCAGGTGGGTTTTCCAGTGGGATTCCATTGGACACACCTTCAGCTTACCAGCATCAGTTTGATAACACAGGTGTCTACTACTATATCAGGTGAGGTCTTGTTGATATTTTTTTTTATAAAAAAAATGCATTCATATTAGTTCCAGGGAGTGCATTCCAATATTTGAGTAACTTGACATATTTAAAAAAAAACATGCTATGGTAAAAGTTGTTAGTTTTTATAGATTTTCTTTATTGGTCAAGTTTCTGAATGCTGGAAAATATACAGTTACTTGTAAAAAAATATACATATTTTTTTTATAACTTGTTTATTTATTTATTGCAGCAACTCCATTGGTAAAGCGTTTGGTGCTGTAGTGGTGACAACCCAGCCTGAGGTAGGTGTTGTCACTCTCTTCGGGATTATAAACCCAGAAATATGATATCAAACTGAAAACTACTGAAAACTTTAAAATTCTGCTAAACATAAAATCAGCTCTCTCAAATTAAGTTTGAACCCTCAGATTAGTGTAAGTGTAGCTCAAAATCTAGATCTGTGCAAGTCCCTATAATTTTGTTAGGTTCTCATATTAAATCCATCCAATCAAGAAAACACAACCTTAGTTGCCCTATATCAGTCTGCTCTGTTAATCCCCATTCCACTAGCAGTAATTCACTATATCATAACAGCCTTATTACAGCTGGCATTTGTGTGCTAAATTTTTGGGGGATTCTCATGTAGTACTTATCAGTTAATGACAGTGGGGCCCCCTAGAGAAGGAAAGTAAACTACTTGTACCCCACATGTACATGAATAAAGAAAATGATCAGTTAACTGAACAAAATGTGATGACAACCAATTCGTAAAAATATTATAATTTATTCCTGTACCAGGTATACTCAGAGCGGCTTGTGTAATTTCTCAAAGAGTTGACTTTTTCGGTGTTCGAAATGTGTATTTTGTAAATGTTTGAAAAATTATGACATTTTTCCACAGGTTCATGAAGTCCATGTTAACCCAAATGTCATTACACCTGACCCTGTGTTAGGGAACTTGAACGATGTAGTGGCCTGGACCTTCAAAGGTTTGCGACAAGTCAACATAAAGGAAGTCAAAAGTCTGTCTGAGGTCAGAGAGTCACAGGGTGGAGGAAAAGCAATAACACCAAGGTAAGATTTGTCCTGAAAAAAAGAAAGATTTTCCTGCATAGGGTGCACATCATGGGAAAAGTTGTTCTGTAGTAAAAATTAATTTATAATGAGTATTATTAATTTTGACAATATACTATCAATATTATACACTTAAAATTTATAAAAGTATTTTTTAAAACAGCTCCAATGCTACAGACTTCTTTTGCAGAGAGATTCTGACTTGCAGAATGTAGCAAATACATCCTATTTTGGCATGACATTATACCTGAATAATATATATCTCCTATGTATTGTACAATATATATATCTTTATCAATATTAAATAGGTTCAAGTGATGATAGCTTTGCTATATTTTTATGTCAAAGTAATGATACAGGGAACATCATTAAAAATACTAACAGCTATTTTTAATAAGAGTACAATTATGATTACTCATTAAAACTGAGCATTCTAAGAAATATTAAATGCTGAATACCATAAGCAGTTGGGACTGTCATTGATTTTAAACATGGATGAGTGAGAATCATCTTCATTTTCTGCAGGAGATGCCTCAATCAGGTGTTCACAAAGAAAGGGATCTTCCATTACTCCAGCAAGTCCTTCATGAGACAAGGAAAGAAAGATGTAAGTTATGTTTCAAAGCACCCTCCCATGAATGAAATCTAAAGCTATGTACAGTTGGCATATGATAAACAGATCATTGCAGAATGCCACAGAATAAGTGCAGCATGCAATATAAATATTCATGGGGTATTTATTTATAGGCAGGTAAATCATTGTAGTATGGGACTTATTTTAAACCTGCTACATAACACTACATCCACAGGTTATTTATTATGGTAATCAAGTCCTGTGGTCACTATACCATTCACAGCTTGTGGATCAAATTCTCCACTAAGAATTCAGTTTTTAGCTCAGCTGACTATAAGTAATCTGAGCTATAGTGATGGTTCATTGTCCTTCGTCCGTCTGTCCGTCCATCCGGATGTCCGTCCATAAAACTGGCACATTTTGACACCATTAGACCTACAAATCTGAAATATGGCATACAGTTAGATGTCCCAAAAATCTCCTACCATGCCGAAAATTGGGTCAATAGGACTTCGTTCCTTCGAGATATAAGCGAAAAACCTCAATTTTTTATTAGAAATCCATTTTTACACTTCAGGACTGCCTAATATCAAAACCACTCATCTGTTTTTCCTCATATTTACCATAAATATTCCTCTATATATGTACATGCCAGAAATAAGGTCTGTATTATTTAATTTAAAAAAGTTATGGGCCCAAACATAATGGACTTTGTAAAAAAATCAGGAAAGATATTGGTCACTTAAGACCAATAGTGTTAAAGGTAGGGACTTTTTTTTCAGTAATACAACTTTAATTAATCAAAATTTAATTGTATACCAAAAATTAGATCAAAATCTTTTAAATTTTTTTAAATATTGGCAAAAAATGAAATTGGTACCTTAAATTTTGCCCAACTTTGGCCAAGTCGCATTTTTTTCCTGTAAATACTGTGGATTTAATTTTCACAGCATGTACACATAAGGATTTAATCTGTTAAAATCAGAAAAATTTGAAAATAAAAGCTGCAAAATTAGGCTAGTTATTGAATTTTTTTGGAGGCTCTTGTTGTTTTTCCTTACATTGTCAAGCAGTCCACTTTGGTGACTGTAGGTCATTCAGTGTACATCTCTATGCTCCCCAGGTTGTTGGCTTAATGTTAGATGTCCCCAAGGTCTCCTACCAAGCTGAAAACTGGGTCAATAGGACTTCGTTCCTTCGAGATATAAAGGAAAAACCTCAATTTTTTATTAAAAACATATTTTCACACTTCAGGACTGCCTAATATCAAAACCACTCATCTTTTTTTCCTCATATTTACCATAAATATTCCTCTATATAGTTCCTATGTACACAAAACATGTTAAAGCTAAGGACTTTTTTCCAATAATATAACTTTAACTAATCAAAATTAAATTGTATATCCAAAATTAGATCAAAATCTTTTAAATTTTTTTAAATATTAGCAAAAACAAAAATTGGTACATTAAATTTTGCCCAGCTTTGGCCACGGCACGTTTTTTTCCTGTAAATACTGTGGATTAAATTTTCACAGCATTTGCACATAAGGATTTAATCTGTTAAAATCTGAAATTTGTAAATAAAAGCTGCAAAATTAGGCTAGTTTCTGAATTTTTTTGGAGGCTCTTGTTGTATTCCCTTACATTGTCAAGCAGTCCACTTTGGTGACTGTAGGTTATTTGGTGCACATCTCTGTGCTCCCCAGGCTGTTGGCATAATGTTAGATGTCCCCAAGATCTCCTATCAAGATGAAAACTGGGTCTTTGTGACTTTGTTCCTTGGGGAAATTAAGGAAAAACCTCAATTTTTTATTAAAAACATATATTCACACTTCAGGACTGCCTAATATCAAAACCACTCATCTGTTTTTCCTCATATTTACCATAAATATTTCTCTATATAGTTCCTATGTTCATGCCAGAAATAAGGTCTGTATTGTATAATTTAAAAAAGTTATGGGCTCAAACATCATGCATTTTGTAAAAAATCAGGAAAGATATTTGATTGCTTAACACAAAACATGTTAAAGCTAAGGACTTTTTTCCAGTAATATAACTTTAATTAATCAAAATTAAATTATATACCCAAAATTAGATCAAAATCTTTTACATTTTTTAAATATTAGCAAAAATAAAAATTGGTTCCTTAAATTTTGCCCAACTTTAGCCACAGCATGTTTTTTCCTGCAAATACTGTGGATTTAATTTTCACAGCATTTGCACTTAAGGATTTAATCTGGTAAAATCTGAAATTTGAAAATGAAAGCTGCAAAATTAGGCTAGTTATTGAATTTTTTTTGGAGGCTCTTGTTGTATTCCCTAACATTGTCAAGCAGTCCACTTTGGTGACTGTAGGTCATTCAGTGCAATTCTCTATGCTCCCCAGGCTGTTGGCATAATGTTATGCAATCCCATCACTAGGGCAAGCCCTCTCTCCACTGAGTTGAGCTTGATCAGGCTGTCTGCAGTTAATACCATACCACAGGGAGCCTTTTTCTCTGGCACCCCCCCCCCCCCACACCCCATTCTGTTGACAGACCTGTACTCTGAACTAGATGAATCTTAAAATTAACATTTTTTCAGCAACGAGCAGTAACAACGGAGACCCCTCCCCCCACCCACCCCTTCAATACACAGGACCAATAAACAAGATGAATCTTATAATTTTAATGTTAAATAAATTCTTTTTGATGAGACTTAGACAATTTTGATTTTTTTAAAGAAAAAAAATTCAGGAATTTAATCCTAATATTCAAATGTGATAAAATATTAGGATCTAATGTAAGTGCTAACTGACAAGATTTAAGAAGATATAAATATAAATAGCATTTAATTCATATCTCTTAAAGTTGGCGGGGCCTAGGTGTGAATAACACTTTTAACTTAGTTGGAAATTTGGAATATTGGTCAAACTTTGTGGGATTAATTTTTAACTCTTATGGCCATATATTTAACTTTTGAAAACTTAATTACCTTCACACATTATTTGTTTATGAAATGTTACTTTTATATAACACTTATGGTAGGCCTACTTGTTCCCTTGGTGCATCACTAAATGGTTTAGCTCATGTCCATTATTCTATAATTTACAGAGTTTCATTTTAGCAGGGCCATTATCTCATAGCTTTTCTAATGATAATATACATGAAAAACCAAAAGAAATAAAAATATTTTGCAGTTACTAATATTTTTTCAAAATTCAGCTGAGCGATGTGACCCATGGGTCCCTTGTTCCTTGTCTTATTCACATTTTGGGTGCCATGGGGTAAAGTGGTTAATCAAAAAATACCTAGAGACAAATTATTGTATGCCAACTAAATGGATATTGAAAGGATAAAAAATACAGTATTATATCATATTGTTTCAGTCTTGTATTAATTCTATATATTTGGAGTAGAATTATGTTGGTGTATTTTCTAGACCATGCAACTGCTTAAATTATGATAATGAGTAATGCATAATGTAATGGTAATGTTTTAATTGTATTGTTCAGTCCCATGTCTATAAATCTGTGCATTTAGAATTATTTGAATTTTTAACTTTGTCATTTTTGTCATTTCATGTATTTTAATTTACATGATTATTAGTCATTGTAATGTTGTCAGGATGAAAGTGTCATGAGCATATATATTATATTCTGACTTACTTGTGGTATGTTGCAGTGTACAGTAATTTAAACACTATGCCAATGAGTATAGTCCTATTAATATATTATACATTGATAGGTGTGAGCTAAATGTCTCTGTGTATAAATCCTTACAGCGTCAGTCAGACGATGGTCGGGTCAGTACGGTTATCATTGAGGAATCATGTGACTCTGCAATGGTCAGAGTTGATGCTGCAGGGTTCCATCCTAAAGAAATCACAATTGAAAAGGTAGGTAGTATTGTGATATTCTATAATTGCCTAATCACATTATTATGTAATATTGGTTAATGTTATGGTAGGAGTGAACAGAAATTACACTGTTCAAATTGGAAAACTATTATAGTTTTAATACATTATCATGTTTTGATCTGTTCACTTACAAGATTCCTGATAAATTTCTGTTTGAAAATATAATCTGCTTTATTTCTAGGGAGAGAGTGTTTTGTGGTCATGGAAAGAAAGTGGAGATGAACCACACAACATCATCCATGTTCAGTCTTCAGACAGCAAGGTCAGTGAAGGTCATAGGATAGAGTTAGGAAATGACAGATATCTTGTCATTTTGTCTTTTACCTCTGCGACAAAAATTGATGTAAAAACTCCAAAATTTATACAGAAATGGTGTATCTGCCTTATCTAGTTCTAGCCAGGATTACGTCAATGCTGATTCTGCAGATTTAAAACTTTATAATATGTGGATGTTTGAGCATTGAGCTTAACGATGTTATAGTTAAGGTGCTAGACTCAGGACTGCAGGTTTGCGACTTTGTCCTGTTTTGATCTCCTTCCATAGTAAGGCATCTGCCATAAGTCTTTTTCCACAAGACTGTGCCATCTCCACCCAAAAGTGAATGTGTATTGGTAAGGACAAATGTAAAACAAATAACCTTGTATTACCTATCACTGCTGCTTCATCCATGGGAGTTGAGGAAAGCTATAAGATTCAACAAGCCCAAGAGACAATTTAAAGTGGGGAGAGACTGACCTGAATGATATCAGACTATAAACCAAGACATTCTCATTATATTGCAGGCCCCACTGAGTGTGATAGAGGGAGGTCAGTCCTTCAACAGCGGTAAACCTGTCGCTCGTAACAGCTTCCTCTACACATTTGATGAACCAGGAATATACACTGTGGCTTCCCAGGGTGCACCTGGATTTGCAGGCATAACTCACGTTTTAGAAAAAGGAGGTATGAGTGGTTTGACACCTTAAATTTCTTGCCATTAATACATCATTTTTTTGTTGTACATATTTAATCATGATACAGAACATTTGAGTCTATGAAATAACTGCGCCAAGTCCACAGATGATACACAATCAAAAACTTTTGTGAATTAAGGTTGTACAAGAATCCCTGCCCTTAAAAATTAACAAGCAAAATTATTGCCAATTTTTTTTTCATTTTTATCTATATAGCCTTTTAAAATTATTTTTAGCGAACCTGTGAGCTTATGCGATGGTGTGGCGTCGTCCGTCGTCTGTCGTCCGTTGTCTGTACGTTAACTTATACTATCTTGAAAACGGCAAGGGTTAGCATCACGAAATTTTATGCAAAAAATTAGTCATCTATAAAACTCTATTGAATTTTGCTAATTTTTTGGCTTATTGCATTTCTTAGATTTTATAGGGAAAAAGCTGAAAAAGCTTTAAAAATCTTCTTCTCCGAAACTGTTCAGCCAAATTGTCCAATATTTCACAGAAATGATTCCTGGAACGATCTCTCTCAAGTTTGTTCGATTGGTTTAAGTTCGGTGATTTTTGGCTGATTACAGGAAGTTGAACTTAGTCATCTGTACAAAAAAGCATACTAAAATTACAATCTCAGAAATGGCTGGAGCTATCATCACCAAATTGAGTCAAATCAGAACTTGAGGTATTGGAGGTGCCACCTGCATTGGCCTTTTTATGTACGGGGGTCATCAGTGCCTGTATCATACTGACTGCTACAAAAAACTTTTCTGAAACCATATGGCCAAATTGTTTAATATCAAACAGAAATGATCCTAGGGTAGTGCTTTCTGAAGTTTGTTCAAATGGTCTCAGTTCAGTGATTTTGGCTGAGTTATGGGAAGCTGAATTTAGTCATATGCCATAACAGCCCATTTTAGCGCAGTGGCTACAAAGAACTTCTTCTCAAAAACCACTGGGCCAAATTCTTAAATCTCATACATTAATTATCCTTAGATGTTGATAATTCAAGTTTGTTCAAATGGTTTTGGTTCAGTAATTTTTGGCTGAGTTATGGGAAGCTTAACTTAGACATTTTGCTGTATTTTCCCATATGAGTTATAAACCTGCAAAACGTTTTTTGACTGACGCCACTGAGGCCAATTTGTTTAATATTTTACAGGTATAATCCCCTGAATAATTCTTATTATAATTGTCTTTTATGGTTCCATAGAATGAATTTTGGCTGAATTATAAAGATTGAATTGAGTCATTTTACCATATATGTTAGCTGTGTGAAGCAGATACATCTAGCCTGGCACCAGTTTATCAGCATCCGTTACATCATGTCTCTAGACATTTAGATTTCAGGTTATCTATGTTTAATATTGTCAAGAATATTCCTCATGCCAGGCAATGTTTGCAATCACAGGTATACAGCTCTCTGTGGGTATATAAAGACAGCTGTACATGGATTATAAATAATTGGTATTCATACTCAACTTTATTCAAGATTTTGCCATCAGTGAGATGTATCTGTATTATAATTTTGCATTCAATATGCATCTGTAGTAATTTTTAGCGAACCTGTGAGCTAATGCAATGGTTTTGAATTGCTGTCGTTGTCGTTAACCCATACTATTTCGAAAACAACTGGAGCTAGTATCATGAAATGTAATGCAAAAAATTATCCATCTGGAAAACTCTGCATTTTCTTAGATTTTATGGATAAAAACCTAAAAACCTTTAAAAATATTCTTCTCGGAAACAGTCAAGCCAAATTGTTCAATATTTCACAGAAATAACCTTTTATACCATGTGTCTCAAGTTTGTTCGAATGTTTCAAGTTTGGTGAATTTTGGCCGAGTTACAGGAAGTTAAACTTAGCTAACTGTCCAAAAAGCATACTAAAATGACAATCTCAGAAACGGCCGGAGCTATCATCACCAAATTTTATGCCAGTGTTGGTCAGATGAGTCAAATATGAAATTCAGGTATTGGTTGCGCCACCTGCATTGACCTTTTTTGTACAGGGGTCATTGGTCATCTGTACATTAACCCATAATTTCTCAGGAATAGCAGGAGCTACCATCCCTAGATTTTATGCAATAATCTGTCACATATCAAATTTTGTGGGATTCAGCTTATTTTTTTGCTATCTGCATTTACTTAGATTTTATAGGGAAAAAGCTGGAAAACCTTTAAAAGTCTTCTTCTTGTAAACAGTCCAGCCAAATTGTTCAATATTTTACAAAAATGATCCCAGAGGCAAGCCCTCTCAAGTTTGTTCAAATGTTTTGCATTTGATGAATTTTAGTGGTGTTACACGAATTTGAACAGTCATTTGGCCAATTAAACATACTGACATAGTAATCCTGGAACAACAGAAGCTAGCATTACCAAGTATTGTGCAAATGTTGGTCACATGACTCATATTTGAAGTTGCAGATTTTGTGGTGCCACCTACATTGACCTGTTTTTATGGGCAAAAACCTCATTATTATGTCTATTTCAAACTAAGGACTGCAAAACTGTTCTTCTACAAAATTATTGCTTCAATTATAACTTCTGTAACATTACACAAAAATTATTCTTAGGTGGCCTTTGTTCAAGTTTACATGAATGATTTTTGGCAGAATTGTTGGACCTTTAAAAATGAAAAGACTGCATCTTTTATTATTCTAGATATTTTGATAAAAAGTTTATGAATATGATAGCTTGAAAAAAAGGCATTTTAGCCAAAGTCTTTCAGATTTACCAACAGGCCAAGATTGTGTTTGTATCTTTAAATAGGTTGAGAAACTGCCAACTGTTTCAGATATGGCAACAGATCAAGAGTTCGTTCAGTGCAGCCAGATATAGGTCAAGAGTTCAGTCAGTGCAGCCAAGCACAAGGCATGTGATCACCTCATGGGTGACATGTGAACACCTCATGGCCACCATGTGATCACCTCATGGGTGTCATGCCCCTCCGGGCTGCATGTGGACTACCAACTGTGTCAGATTATGCAACAGGTCAAGAGTTCACTCAGTGCAGCCAAGGTACAGGTCAAAAGTTCACTCAGTCTAGCCAGGTGCAGGTCATGAGTTCACTTTGTGCAGTAGCCTGAGCCAGCAAATTGGTCACAGTTCACTCGGGGCAACTGCCTTTCTCACCTAAGCCTGGTCAGCCCCATGCATCAGACTCAGGGTAAGTTTGATGTATTGGCCTGATATTTTGACCTGTCTATGTGTCTTTGATGGCTTTCTGGTTCACAAGACAGGTTTTGCCACCTACAATGACTTTTGCACAGTGTATGCACCTGCTTATTTCTACAGAGGAATTTGATATATCAGCCTGAAATGGGGCATATGTATATATCTCTGATAGCTTCGTTGTATACAAGACTGGTGGTGCCAGCTACAATCATTTTGTGTTGTGTGCACCCATGTCAGAATTTCAGCAGTGATGTTTGTGTAATTGTTTCTTATTCAAAATGTTTAGTACTTGCATTGTTCATATACATGAGAAGTAATGGTCCATCATTAAAGCATTATACCTGGTGTATTTCCCACTGCACAGGTTGGCACTAGGCCTGTAGGCCTTGTTTAATAATTTGCTCTGTTTCAGCGTGTCGTGTCAGTCCACCATACATAATCTCTGGTGAGCGTGGTGGTCATGTTGACCAGATGAGCATGGTCAAGCTGACCACCGATACTCCTGGAGCTACCATTTATTACACTGTGGACGGAATGACCCCTGCCCTCCATAATTCTGCCCCCAAGGTAAGTTTTGACTAGAGTTTGTGTGTAAAAGTTCCATTTATCAGAAACACAGTGCATCAGAAATCATGTGGTTATGTTATAGTTTAATGTTCTAATTATGGAGCATTTGGGACCTGTTGCAACTATTGTAATAGAAATTCAAATAATTTAAGTGTGTAGAGAAGGAATGAATATGTTTTATTCACAAAAAAAAGTGATTTAGAGGTGAATGTGAGGAAATAAATGTAAAATGTGAAATTTAAACTCCATGATTCATTTGATTGATGTATCAGTTCTTTCCCTGACATAAGACAGCTTTAAGAATATGATTTTTAAATTTTCAAATTATATTCAACAAATTAATATTTTAATTATTTTAAACTCTCACTAATTACCTGCTATAACCACAGGTAGATGGGATAACATACCTGGAGTTATATTACAGACATTGTACTCAGGTAAACAGTGATCAGGTGTTGGTCATGGGTTTTATTTTGAGTTGGGAATAACAATAATAATGTTTGTACATGACACTGCAAAAAATGCTATACAAATTCCCTGTGAAAATGTGTGTTACCCACTTGTTAAGGGCTGTGTGATTGATTTGTGTGATGAGTGCTTATAAAAAAATGAAAAAGCTTTTGACTTTTTATTGCCTAATATTAATTCATGGCTTGGTGAACATCATTTGCCTGAATGCATTTTAATACAGCATGTTGCGGTTATATAATAATTGTAACTGATTGAGGTTTGCTGTGGAGTTTGTTTGGATTTTCTATTTTTAAGATTTCTGTGAAAAAAATTGTCATTTAATTTTTTCTGTGTCAATTTATCTTAAACATGATTAAACTACATTTGGTTCCATGTCTAACACTTATATCTGATGTTAACCAGATAAAAAAGGAGATAAAAAAGATACTCATACACCTGTCATTAGTGGGATATGTTTATTTTAAATTTAATAATGAGAGGGATAGGTACTTCTGTTATAATGTATTCCCACACCATGTTTCAGTGATAACATTTGTATAGAGGACTACACTTATTTGTTTCTTCTAAAAACTCACAAAGCGCAAAGGAAATCTTAATTTAAGTAAACTTTTCGGGGTTTGGGTTTTCACTGAATGTCTGAATGATTGAAAACAACTCTTTCTTCTTGGAAACAGTGCTGGATAAAGAGACTGGTTACAATAGTTTGTTTGTTGTGATTTTTCATGTGTTTTACCCAGATTCCATTGAAGTTTATGTTGACATTAACATTTCAGCAATACAAGCCTGACAAGGGTATAGTGTTACGGGAGCCCGGATACCACTTTATCAGAGCCATGGCTGTGTGTGAAGACCACTTGAACAGTCACATATTCACATCAAGGTGAGGCTCTTTATCATAGAGCTCTTAGCATATACCCCTTATTATAGACTGCTTATTATAGGCTTGTTATCATAGACCACTTCCATCCTTGTCTTGATAATCTCGGGTTCAGAGATTCATTTTCTCAGTGTTACACATAAAAAATTCCAATTTTATACATTTCTTGTTTCAGTCATCAAAAGTTTCACACATCTCATTAATTAATCTCTTTGATCATACATCATATTGATCTAGAATCAAATTAAAGTCAGTGATAACATTTTGTATGACTAAGTTTTTTTCTCAGGCTTTGTAAACTGTAGTGCCTGTTTACATCTATATCATAAACAGACGTATTATAGCTGTCAGTGAGTTTTGTTGGTTTAAACATTAATTTAATATTTTCATGGTTAATTTTATTTGTTCTACAATTGTTAATGTATTACTAAGTAGGGCATGGTTATGAAATTTCTGGTTATTTCATTGACTACATTGTACATTTTATATTTTTTCACCCACACTGTAATTTCATGTCAGCTGTATTGGTGTAATTTTTCAAGGCGGTACTGGGTATCTGGTGACCGAAAGGAAGAATCCAGCTCTTCAGAGGAGGAAGTATCACCTCGTGATGATGTGAGAATTGTTATTCTGTACACTTGTTATCTGACCAGGAGTGTACTCCTTTAAAAAATCGATAGTCAAAAAAGAATGAATAGTGAAAAAATACATAAGTATAAAATTAATTGTATCTTTAGTGACAGTTAGCCATGGTTATAGGTAAATAGTTGATTAATATATCCAGGAAAAAAATGGCTAAATTGAGGGTACTTTTGTGAAATTTAGGGGGTAATAAAATTTAATTTTATAAGCTCAGCTGATTTTCTGTTATGCTGAGCTATAGTAATTCATCTTTGTCCATCATCCTTCTGTCTTGTATGGTTTTCTTGTCATCTTTCTTATACTGTTTGCCTTGTCATTTATAAATTGTAGTTCATTACTAGCAGATCATTATTTTCATGAATCTCACCTTCTGTCCTTATCCCTGTCCACTAGGGGAAGATGCGGCTGTGGCAGATGTGTGTACCGACCATCAAGGGATGCTTCATGTCGCCTGGGGTGATGGAGATATTCTGGGAGCATCCTCCCACAGAAGCCATGGGACTGATCAGAGGATACCAGGCAAGGAGTGTTTTAAATGTTATAGTTCACTCTGGTAACTAACGTGATGGCACAGCATCCAGTCTGCCATCCATTGTCTAACATACAGTGTATCATACTGTGACGATAATTTGCATTTAAGCCACCTGGATTTCTAGGCTTGAAGAAACAGATGTTAAAGAATAATGATTCCTATGAAAACCATGGTTATTGTCCTTTGCTTCCTCAGAACGGGAGATATTGATTTGGGTTGGTCTGTCTGTCCGTCAGAGTTTCATTTCCGTGCGATAACTTTCCTAAATATTATCTGATTTCATTCAAATTTGGGTCAGTATTTGCTCTCATGGATACCTTGGTTGGGATAGGTTTATAAGTGTCTGTATGAAAATATTATCACCTGGTCCGAAACAAAAACTAGACGACCAGAGGTCGAGCGCTTGCCGGAAGTTGAAATGACAGACAGATGGACAGACGATACAAAGTGTCGGTTTTCCATCAATTGAGTGACCTTCAGAGTGAATGTCGAGGAATTAGGGCCTGTAGAATGACATATATCACACAAAATAACATGAAAGCATACAAAGCTGACAACAACTGACAAACGGAAAGACATCCTGACACACTGACACATTTTAGATAACATATGATTAGATAAAAATATGGAGAAGATATATAGAAACAAAATGAGTTATAGTTTGTCAGAAAAAGTTCTCAGTTTTGGAGGTACGGCCAATATAATGATATAAGTGGGAGGGTCGTGTTCAGCACCCCCTAGTGGCCATATTTGGAAAATGAAAAATACCTTTTGAGATATTAGTGTATGACATAAGATGTACCAGTTAAAAAGGATTCTTTCAAAACTGTGGTCTGTACAATGATATAGGTGACATGTAAAAACCAGCAAGCAGGCAAATTTTAGGACAACTGACAAACAGACAGACACACTGACAAAGTGACTCAAAATTGCGTCCAAATGACAACACCAGATTATTGAGAAGACTCAGAGGAAGAAAATAAGCTATAGTTTATGTAATTGAGGCTTTGAGTTTTGGAGATACGGCCAATATAATGATATAAGTGGGAGGGTCGTGCTCAGCACCCCCTAGCGGCCATATCGGGAAAATGAAAAATACCTTTCGAGATATTAATGACATAAGATGTACCAGTTTCAAAAGGATTCTTTCAAAACTGTGGCCTGTAGAATACTATATGTGAGACATCTTCAAAGGAAAACAAGACTAAAACATATTGAGAAGGCAAGCATTAAGATCACAGGAACCTAAAATTACAAGAGGCAAAACTGGGGACATAAATTCCAAGAATATGCTTGTTATTTTTAAGAATAAATTGCTGAATCACTGGGGAGATATCAGTATATTCATATGCAAGTTTTGCAGGACTGTTCAAACATCAACATATAGTAAAAATCTCTGTTGATGACCATGCTGCTATAATGACCACCCTGTTATCATGAACACTCTTTTGGTCCCAGACTGATGTAAAATCATAAAAACCTCCCCCTAGCACAACCACCCTGCCAACACAACCATTTTGGCTGGTCTTGCAGGTCATGTTGCTGAGATTTCACCTTATATGTCCTGGTAGGTCAGAGAACAATCACTTCCGGATAGAATGTTTGACCAATCAGCAGATCTGATAGAAGTGGCATCATTATTATGTTTCTCATAACATGAAGTCTTAATCCTATCTGATGGTGTTTCCTTTAAAAAAAATTTGAAACACCTTGCATTTTCTTTGCAGATCTACCTGAATGACATCTCTTACTGCCAGATGTTTCCACCAAATCACAACAGTGTCAACATTGCAGGCATGGCAGGAGATCGATTATACGAGGTCGTCCTGGAGACTTACCCTTATGACAGCATGTATCTACCACACAGGTCCAACAAACTGGTGGGTACCCTTGCACATACTTGTTATAATTTTGTGATTTTGTAAATATTTATAAGATACTGGGTCTTCAATTTTTGAAATTCTTGGTCCTTTTGCAAAAGATTCTTGAGATACCAGGTCTCTTTAAATAATTTTTGAGATACTTGGTTAATTTTTAACAGAATGCAGGATGGCTATAAGTGCTAAAATGTCTGTTTTATAGAAGAACAGTGCAAGTTTACCCCAGCTTCTGGTCTTGAGAGATGCGAACTAGCCCCATGAGTTCCCCAAAGAAGCATTTAAACCTCTTGTTATGGATTTGTATAAGTATATAGCTGTCACATAAGGTTTAACCCTCACTCATCTGATCAAATTTTAGTTGTAGCTGCACCACGGTTGATTACCATCTATGATAAAATATAGTTTATTGCTATATATATGTAATAAGATCATCACATACAATAGTATTTGGTTTGACTGGCTTGCTAAAACAAACACATTAAACAAGAAATAATAAAATAAAATTGTGTATAGAAAAAAGACGTATGACTAGGAATGTTTGACTAGATTATTGTGCTGCAAGTGATATATTTAATTCCCAAACGGCTGACGCATAAGTGCTGGTTTGAGTTCTTTTGGAATTGCCTGATAGACACCTATAGCGAACCCCCGATTTCATTTTTTTAAACAAATAGTGTGCCGGATGACTATAGTCTTCTATAATGTCCTTTGCTTTCTTCAACAATCTTGTTTGAAATAAGGAGTCAACTGTGGGTAAAGGAACCCCAATGATCCTCTCAGCTGTTCTAACTACCCTCAAAAGACGGTTTCCTTTCCTCAACCGTGATACTGCCTCCCCATACAGTGACTGACAACGTCAGGACTCCCAGTGTTCATTCATTTTGTCTGCAGGTCATAACCTGTCAATTGATATTTCAGGTGATGAAATGTGTGAAGACAACCAGTACAGGAGGACCAGTGATATCACTGGAGATTCCCAGCAAGGCTGACACCATGGCTATTGTCTGGATGTCAATCTCTACACCGGAGGAACCCATCACTGGGTACAGGCTCTACCTCAATGGGCAGCTGTGTGGAAACCAGGTGAGACATGCTGACATGCACTGCCACCTAGTGTGATTGTCAGTGAACTACTTTAAAGATGAATAGTTAAATTCCTTGTTATCTCATGCCATAGAATGGTTAATCTGAAGCAATTTATGTCATTTGATGTAAGTGTTTGAACCTTTTCTAATTTAATTCAATTGATATTTAATGCCCAGGACAACATATCAAATATATTTATTGTGTAATATACATACCAAAAATAAATTCTTATGTTTTTTTTTTACTCAACTTTTTTTACTATTTTTCTGACTTCTCTTGTTCATCATCTAATGAGTCAACTGTGTAAGACTTTTCTGCTTATTGTCATTTCTCATTGGTGGTGTATTTTCAGTTATGAAATAACTACACTTGCATTCTATTGAATTCATTTCATGTAATGTTTTTCTGTGTTTTGTCAGATTGTTCCTGATGAACAGAGTGATCGCTGTAAAGTTGTCATTGAGGGCTGTAAGCTCAACAGTCTATACAGAGTGGTGGTGACAGCAATACCCAAAGGTCAGTCTAAATGCTGTTTTCCTGCCCTCAATACCAAAAGGTCAAACTGTATTCCTCATAACTACAAAATAAACCATAGCAATGAGCCCAGAATCCTAAAACATTTTCTTCTTTATTATTTACTATAATACCCTATCTAGGTTTATTTTGTGTTAATTCAGTGAAACATAACCAGTAACAGAGATATTCAAAGTAGATAATTATTTTTTACATCTAATTGAAGCAGGATTGGGTAACAAACATAATTAACTTGATTTACACTTCAATGAACTGAAATAAAATGTCAGTGAAAATGTTTATTGAAAATGACAAAATATTTTTAGTTTTTAAATCACACCAGATTTGAATACTAGATGGTGCTACTTTTGCTCTGCTATATTGTGTGATGTTAGGCGTTTTGTCAAAAGGTATTTCTTATTGATATAAATAAATACACTTCAAATTTACCTTAAATCATTCAATCAATATATTACCAAAATGATAAGTCTTACTGAACAAATTAGGATAAGGTTAATCTTCAGGAAAATGGATATTCTTATGCAACTTTTAAAGCCTGTACATTTAAAGTAAATTGGTCACATGAGTTATTCATGCATATAAAGGCTGTTCTGTCTGTTTTTAGGGGATGGTAAACCAAAGATGTCCAATGAGCTGGAGGTGTCATTGCCCTTGGAGACAGAGTTTATTCGTCTGCCAACATCCAGACCAGGTGATGCTGACATGTACAAGGAATACATCGAGATCCGGGAGGGATCGGGATACCTGCCAGAGATGGATGGTGAGTACATCTGTATAATATGAGAATAACAAACTCTCAGTTTTCATTGATAAACTGGATATTATGCTTGAGTTCTTACCATCTGTGAAGGTTAAACAAAATAACTTCATATTCAGCTGATGAATTTTGTGATATTTTTTTTCAGTGTTTTTTGAGGGTTTCATTTTTGTTGCCATAGCAGAAACCTATACACAGACTATTAATATGTAAATTTTGATTATGAAATATTAATATATAAAACATGAAAGGATTCCATATTTATGTACCCAGATGTAGTTATTATAATATAACAGCAGTGTATCTGGAGTATTCACACTGACAATAAATTCATTATTACATTGGACAGTAATTATTGATTCCATGGGCTGATCCCAAGACAGAGTGTAGCTTAATAAAGGACTCATGAAAATAGTCCAACTTTAAACAGAAGTGTCATAACTAAGAGGTTTGCCTATTAAGTAAGGTTTCAATTTTCATAATTATGATGAAACTTCCATGAATATTACAAATCTGAAACCCTCATAGGTGTTACTAGTTTATCTGTCTAATAGATTATTGGTTGTATTTATAAATAACCTTTAATGACAGGATGTCATGCAGGTATATTTTCCAGGACTGAGTAGTCAGCAACTCCAGCTCTGAGATTATTTTGAGATATGGGTTTAGAAATAACACTAGCACATATGTGCCAGACTTTTGCTTGAAATATCATTAATATTGTTACTGTGATGCACATACTGTATCATAATTTCATGACACACAAGAAGCGGCAGTTTGGTAAACGACATTTGCACAGGTTGCAGAAGGTGGCACTGCTGTGTGTTAAAAGATGGGAGTGGGCAGTTCATATGACTCAGGAGTAGTAAGATTGATTGTAAAGTTTGTCAGACACAAATCTAATGGTATTGAGTCTGTATATTAATTCCCGGTGAGAGTGTGATTGGACCCGACTGAGACAGGTTTCATATCAGACTGGTATAACAGATTCAGTTCAACTTATTATTTCACAAGAATGGATACATTTCATTATATTAATTTGAATAGCCACCAGAAAAGGTGATATCACTTCGATGGCTAATATCGCAATGATAATTCAGTTCATGTTCAGTTGTTACAAGTTTTATAGTTGAAGTATTTTAGTACAGTGGTTTTACATTAGCTAATTGAGTATTGCTACACTTGGTGGTTTGATCACAAAGACATAAATGTAATGTCATGGAATTTCTGTGTAATCGCACCCAGAAATTTAGCTTGAGAAACCAGCTTTTGGTTTTGGTTATACTGTTGGCATCCAGTTTAGCTTCAGTATCAAGTATGACAGTGGCCATATCGTATCAACCAGATCCATGGCATGAAGAGCATTTATTGCATCTGTGAACATGTGCTTGAGTTCTGGGTTACTTATTAGTAAATTTTACACCATAAATGTTATGTGTTGAAAAGCCTAGATGTTTCAGCTACCACCAGACTTGACATATTCTTGATGCTGGTGTACCCCTCTTTTGTTTTAGGCCAGAGAACCATAACTGAGATTTCTGGTAATCAAATGTTATCAAACATGGACGATTATAGGCATTCTCCTAGAGGTCAGTTTGAGGATTATCAGGATTCTAGTGAAGTCAGGCAGCTCAGAAAACCAAAAATTATGTCAGAATCTCAGAATATTTATGGGGAACAAAATCAGAGGGCTGATGATGGTTCAAACTTTGTACAGCAATTTAATGAACAGAGACAGTACACGGGAGATGAACATTACCAAGGTCATGATGAGTCATATCAAGGTCAATACTCACAATACCAAGGTCAGGAGGGGTCATATCAAGGTCAAGATGTACCATATGAGGGTCAGAGCACGTCTTATCAAGGTCAGGATATGCCTTATCCAAATCAAGATATACCATATCATGGTGAGGATACAGCATATAATAACAGAGATGTGCAGTATCATGATCAAGATGGACGTTATCAAAGTCAAGACGGACAATACCAAGGTCAAGATGGGCAATATCAAGGTCATTACCAGGAACAAGACCGTCATTACCAAGATCAGGACAGACAGTACCAAGGTCAAGATGTACAGTATCAAGGTCAAGATGGAGGATATTATGATCAAGACGGGCAATACCCATACCAAGATCAAAATGGACATTACCAAGATCAGGATCCTCAATACCAAGGTCATGATCCTCAATTCCAGGGTCAAGATCCTCAATATCAAGGTCAAGATCCCCATTACCAAGGTCAAGATGGACATTACCAAGGTCATGAAGGACAGGGTGAACCATATCAAGACCAGATGTACAACAATGATCGGTACAACAGACCTGGCGGTGATCAGTACTATGATGACCAGGGATACACAGAGCCAAACAGGGATTTATCTTATGATAATAATGAAAGGTACCAGTCTAATGCCCTTCAAAGAGTTGACAGCTTGTCCAGCAAACCACCTCAGTATCCAGTAAGACACCAGGAGAGTCTGGGCAGCCAACCTAAAAAGAGGTCTTTAGACGATCAACATTACGATCAGCATTATGATCAGCGTAGGAGATCATCTGATGAGGGGTACAATGAGTACCTGTCTCAAGCTGATCCTGTGGCACAGAGAGGTGACTCCTTTGACCAAGAACATGTCCCTCAGAGGACAGGTATTTTGCATGTTTTACAGACTATGCATGGAGCCAAGTACACTGTTACCAGTCACCAGGCACAAGATCATGATTCAGTCAACAACATCACAAAGTAGTTTCACATTTGACTTCAAGACTTCATCTACCTTTATATTTGCCACTGTAACATTTACACAGAAATCACAAAGCATGTATTCTTCTTCATGTATTGAGCATTTTTGTTTCTTTTGCATATTTACTTTCAGGTCTCTTATTATATCATATGTAGCATTTACAGTTCAGGGAAGGATATCAGATTTAGTGATTAAGTGATCACTGCAGGCATGGGATATTTCATTCATTTTGGACTTAGCGCCACTTAGTTCACATATTGCACAGTTTGCTTTCCATTTCCACCACGTGCTAAGTGGAATGCCACGTGCTTAGTGGAATGGAAATTTACAGTCTTCATATTCACCATATTTTATTTATTAGATGAGCATTGACTGCTGATCAGGAAACATTTGGCATGTGTATCTGTGGATTATTTAAAATTACTTTAATGTTATCTCATTTAATTTTTCCATAAAAATAATTAGATTTTAAATTTGCCGTCTGTGGAACTGGATCTGCATAGCAACATGAGATTGTACTTGTAGAGGATCATCTTGAAAGATCTTGAAATAAAGTGGTAAAGTGATAATGCAGCTTAATCACCCTCATCTGGAATAATATCAAACAATTTACACCACAATCACTATTATTAATATTATTTGCAATTTACATTTGATAAAAATATGAATATTCTGCCATATGTATATATGTATGCTGGTAATTTGTGCATATCACATATAAATTGATGATGAATCTCGGAGATGATATTGATATGTATGAACACTGAAGGTATTGTTTATTATTGCACATTTCAGGACATATCACCCACAGGAGTTATTTATCATTAACAGGTAAGGCAGCTGGTAACAAATCTGTTAGGATTCACACTGACAATCTGGTTGATAATGCACAGTCCCGACCTAACCAGAGACAGCGTCTCCCTACCCCTGTCCCTGTTGTTAAAGTCGACTCGTATGACAAAGACGAAGATTACTCGGAAGTTGAAGTAGATGACATGCATAACCAGTCCTATGACCAGCACGGTTACGGTTACTCGGAATCAGAAGAAGAACAGGTTTATGAGGATCAGCATGGTTACCATGACGACCGTGAGCAGGGTTACTATGAAGCAGAGGAAAGTGGATCTGATCTTGATTCGGATGCTGATGCCGGACCGGATGGAAGGTCATACATGATGCCGGTACCCCCGGCACAACAGCAGTCTGGTCTGCTGCAGGTCCCGACGTTTGGCATGACACCTCAAATGCCGGAGAGAAGCGCTTCACCACCGCCGAAACCATGGATACCCCAGGAGCGACGAAGCTCTCTGGAGAAGTTAGGAATTATAACATTTCATGAACCACCTCCAGTTCACATACAGCCTCCTGCTGATAATGATACACCAATATCTGGTGCTGTGCGACAACAAAGCAGCCATCTTTCATATGATCCTCCTTTACTAACAAACAGACCTGAACCAAAAACGCTTAACCTTCCACACAAACAGGTTGGTCACATGCTGCCTGAACCTCCAGCAGTGCCAAAAGCGCCACCTGGAGGGTACTCTAAAAAAGTTGTCATGCGAACCAGTAGTCTGGCCTCCTCTCATGAATATTCAAATTCTGAGGGCAGAGATGATTACCAACACCCTTATGGTCTGAAATTGGTGTCTCAGCAAACAATGGATGAAGAGACAGAGGTGTATTCAGTGGAAGTTGATACTGCAGGTACTACATATTAAGTAGTATACTTCATTACAAACTCAAAATTTTTTTCAATGAGCGGTAAAATTATTAATTGAATAACGAGACAAAACAGGTTAGTCATTTGTAAAATTAAACTTTTATATCTTCCTTTCATCACTGAGTAAATTTAATTTGAAATGATTCATTAAAGAGTACCCAAAATCCATAATCCTTCATAGTCTCAGTAATAAAAATTAATAAAAAAAAATGGATTTTGAAAGCGATCAAAGTAAATTTGTGAAATATTGTAAATAGTGATGGTATGGAAGAATTGCATGTTTAAGTAAAACCAGCAGTGAAAAATTAAATAAACTTCTGATGTATCAATATTATTCATGGAAATGTTTACTATAAGGGCCAGTAACAGCTTTTGTATTTTTAAAGACCCTTACCATAGTTATGCTAGGAGAGGAGTACATCAACAAGACTCGCGGGAGGATGGACACGCCATGGAGGAGACTGTTGAAGGCAGTCACTGTCAGGTGGAGGTGTCCCCTGATGTCTATCTTGATAGGAGAACCCCGCGACCAAAGTCTCGCTTACCATCAGGTTTAGTCAACAATACCACGTCTCACATTTAGCCATGGATCACAGAAATGCACAGCCAGAAATGAGCATGCTAGAAAAGTTATTTTTAGTCACTGTGACGTCACCATTTATAAATTGTCACCTATTATTTTGGTCAACACTTATAAACCACCATTTGGTCTGGAACCATTGAATGGCACATTTCAATTCCAAACTCAGCCTCACTTGGTGACATGATGCTACAAGCATTTCATCTTTTTTGTTGATCACCTGCATGAAGAAAGAATAAAAGACTCCTTAAACTGACTGAAACTGACAAACAGTGTAATGGATACAGATCATACTCTGCTCTGCTGAAATTTGGATGACATTATATCAAATTATTGTGCATGAATTTGAATGACTGAATTGCATTTAAACATGCATGGCAGGACTCCAGAACATTTAAAGTTTCACATTGCAACAGAATGTGTTTCGCCCTCATTGATCAGTTTCTCTTCTTCAGTAGATATTTTGAGCCAGACAGATGTGGGAAGACAGAGATTGTCAATTTCATGCTGTCAGTTTCAACCAAAGGCATGCATAAGAAGACCAGAGAACACGGAAAGCTTGTTGATTTCATGTTGTTATTGTCATCAACAGACATGCATGAAGAGACATGAAAACACAGATGGCTTGTTGATTTCAGGTCAATTTCAGCCATAATAATGGATACTGCAGAATAGGTCTGGCATGTCAGTTTTCAAGTTTCCAGCTGGAAATATGAGGCACAACAAGGAACCAAGTAAATTAATGTTATGAAGCAGTTTTCTTTTGACATATATGCTTTGGTATCAAAGAAAGACCAAAGCTCTGTAAGATTAAAAAAATTCTTTGTGACTCCACAAGCAGTTGTACTTACAAAAATAATAAATCCCTCCACAGTAACCTGACATCTAGATAAAGATGGTTTGCATGGCTTTTTCTCTAACACACTTGGTGTATTGTGTCATGGTTAAATGTTCACTAATGGTGTGGGACTGACAGGGTTGAATTGAACATAAGAGGTGTTGGTTTTTATTTGTTTCACTAGCATGTATGTCAAACTGAAGGGTAACCTCTCAGGTTTGACAAACAGTTTATAATATGATTATTCCTGTTTTGTACTTGTTCACGTTTTTTTAGATGTGACTGCATTTGTGTATATTGCATGGCATATGCTGTGACTGCATGGCATTTAACAGCATGAATTTGTTGCAGGGCTACACATGTTTGCAAATGTTCCAATAGAGCAGTTCTGTGTCAATATTGTGTATCGGAAAATGTATAATTTGAGTCACATAAATTATTTAATATACAATAATATGCCATTTATGATAGCCTAATACTTAAACAAGTCAAAAAGTGCAACTCAAAATATGCATTATAGAACTAGTGTCTTGGATTAGAATTCTGCCATAAAGGACCATAACCAGATTTTGCATTTGCTGTAAATGCATTGCTTTCTGTATATAAAAAACAATTAACATGCATGATTTATAGTAAGCAATGCAAGATATGAGTAATTTTCTTTGACAGTATAACAGAATTTCTTGTACAGAGTGATCAGTGCAAGAATAATTATTTTTTAAAGATAGCTAAAATCCATATGATAAAGATTAGATTTTTTTAAAGTAAATTACAAACAGATAATTTAAGAATTTGAACTAAAATATCTTGAAATGTTGTATAAACATAATGGTAATTTTACTTAATAAAAACAGTCTTAATCTTAAGGAATAATACTTGATTCAGTCCCACATTGAAAAGAAAAATTACTGTCTCAGATGTTCAGAGAGCTATGTTTACAAAATAGAAATTTGCTTCTTTTTTCACTTCCAGGAGATTATAAGAGGAGGAGAAAGGGGCCTCGTACCGCCGTGGTGGAGGTACAGGATGGTGACCTCAGTGTCAAGGCCACAGAGACTCATGTGACAGCCGCTGTGCCAGTACTGGGCCAGCCCAGGGATGTAAGTATAGGAAAATTTTGTTAAGATATATGCCATTACCTCATATAATTTTCAGATTGGGACATAAATAGTGCAGGCATCATGGAAACCATATCTAAAGCCCAGGTTTCATACCCTTGGGATCTGTGTACATGTTCATGTATTCATAATATGGAGAAAATTAAAATAAGTCTATTTACTTAAATCACCTGTAAAGATCTTTCAAGGCTCTTAAATTTCAGCAACTGTTCACAACTGATGCACACGAGACCCCCCAAATGAATTATATAGACCTGAGTTTGATATGAATCATTCCAGGATGAGCACCTGCCTGTACCCAGAGTAAGAGCAGAGAATCGTGGGAATGATTCCGCCTTGATCAGCTGGGACCTGCCTCGTACCCCTGATCCTCAGTATCGCCTCCTGGTGTATGTTGTCAATGTAATCGGTAGAGCTTTTGACACCAATGTCAACAGTGATATCAGGTAACTAGAGCTTAGACTTATAATAGCAGTTATACTGTATTTCTAGTATCACTGTAATTTTTTAACTGGTTACTCTTTGAGCCCTTTACTATATATGTATTTTATTAAGCTTTTGTACATGCTGATATGTATACTTTTATTTTGTTAGTTTTGAATGTCTCCAAGAAGAAGGAGGGGAGCAAACAGCTGCCGTCCAGCACTGTTGGAACATTACAAAGGGCAAGGAGTGCTTTGTTAAAGGTCTCAAGCCAGGCCTCAAGTACAAGTGAGTCCTAATTCCACTCCTTACCAAGTGGTCCCCATGTAAGCAGTGGATTAATGAAATGAATAAGTAGAATGAATACAAAAAATAAATTAGAAAAAGAATAGCAGCACTTGGACTTTAGAAAATTTTTTATTCTTTTTTTTTCTTTGACAGCTCATTAAATTTTAGTCTTGTGTTTATAAATATTTTAACTTGTGATGCCTAATTCAATGCAGTTCATGATTTTAACAAAGAAAGCAATTTTTTTATAGGATCTTTGTGGTAGCAAACTATAGTCTTGTTCGAGGTCAACAGCCATGTGAGATCCAGGCTGCATCAGACCCGATCATATACACCACGCTGGGTCCACCCGCACCCCCGAAACTCAAGGTCATCAACGCTGACCTCTACAGGGTAAGTACCAGAGATGCAAATAAAAAGGCACTGAAGGTGATGTTTTAATGCTGCATATTAACAATTTTACTCATTGTTCTTATAATTTAAGAACATCTTTTTATCTTTAGTGCACATGAAGATGCATTTTAGTATGGAAAAGTGTATTTCAACAAAGCTTTATTGACTGTCTCTGTAACAGTGCAAGAACAGTTTTGAAGTGTTTGTTGAATATCCTGTCATACTTTTTACATTTTGCTCAAAGGAACATTGATTGACCTGTTTTAGGCTTTGTGATATTAATATGCAGGACACGGTAGTTGAGACTGTTGTTAGATATTTATGGTGTTTCATTCAGGCCACGGTGGAGTGGGAGAAGGGCGAGTCTCACCACGAGGTGGTCGTAACGGGATTCCGTGTGCTGGTGGATGGCAAACAGCTTGGAGAGGTTCAGTCTCGCACCACTAACCAGACCATCATTGACAACCTGCAACCTGGTAAGGCTGATCACCATGCCAATCATTCTTTATGTTAAATATTAAAGCAGTATACACCAGTATCTGCAGCAAGGTCTATATTGTCATTTCACTTTGTGAATTTTATTTTAAAAAATCATTTGTGAAGACCAGTGAATTCAAATATTCTATGAAAAACTTAGTAACTAGTCAGCACATAAAAAAAAGGGGGAAATTCAATTACTTTTATGTCATAACACTATCATTAAGAATGGATATTTCATAATTTAAATTAAAAAATGCTTTGATGAAGTATGTAATGTATAGTCAGCCCTATTTGAAGATGACTGGTTAAAGTGAGACACACTCTACAGGAAAAGTCCATCAATTATTCTAATATTATATCTATGTATTCCTTTGTCTATTTGTGCATGCTGCTGATAAAACATTTTACTTTTGTTTTTTATATTTTATGATATTTAGAGGTTGATGTCTCTCATAAATGTGTTTTATTTCCTTCAATAGGTCGCACCATTAGAGTACAAGTGGTGGCTTGTACCAGCCATGTTGTTGGAGATAGTGAGCCGTCAAAACCCGTCCAGGTCACATGTCCCCCTCGACCTCAGGCTCCTACGCTCTCCCAGCAGCCTTCTTACAGAGCGGGAGCTGTCATCATTGGCTGGGAAAGACCATTAGTTCAACAGTCAACATCTGTACCAGAAGACATTGTGCTCTACAAGTAAGTATCACTGAATACACACACATACCGGCACAAAGATTTAAACTTTAATCAGGCAAACTTATCTTCCTTGCAAGGAGATAAGAATGGTCAAACTTGAATAAAAATATATAACAACCCAGTAATTTCATAATTTTTTATATTGTTATTTCTCCATTAAACAAACATACTATATTTCAAAAAGAGCACTTTTTTCTGTTACAGTATATCTAATTTCAACCTATATGAAACAATAACAATCCACTAACCTTGATATGGATATGTTAGCATGTCAGGTGCGCCTTGATCTTCAAGTTAAGCTCAGCTGACTGAAAGTCATCCTTTAAAACCTGAAATAAGGCTAATTTGACTTATTTGACTAATTTGACCCAGTGAATTGACAGGGCACAAGTTGTATCCTTTTTGCCTAGAATCTTATAACATGACATTCTGTGAGGTTATGGATAAATCTCTGTGGAAAACTGAAATCAGGTCATGGTGACCTACATTCTGCAAGATATGTGAAAGAACATGATTTGGGCACCCTATGGGACAGATTTGCATGATCGGTTACAGTTTGACCTAGAAACTTCTAATTTGATTAAGATCCAGGGAGGTTCCTATAAAAATTCCTTGGAAAACTGAAATAATGTCACTTTGAAAGAACATGGTTTTAGCACTCTATTAGTCAGATAGGCACAAATTGTAGCTGGTAGACGAAGAAACTTCTAACTTAGTATCTAGGGAGTTCCTGGTTGAATCTTCTTGGAAAGCCTTGAAAAGGTCTCTGTAACCTATTTCTAAGGACTTTTGGCAAAAATGCCTGATTTTGAGCACTCTGGGAGTCATTTTTACCATTGTTCAAGGTTCCTTGAATTCAGCTGAGCGTCATGGCCCATGGGCTGCTTGTTTTGGCACCAATTCAACTCCACCTTTGTTTACCATTTTAGTTCAGTTCATCTGTTACATTCTTCTTCTGTTTCAGAATCTTTTTGGATGGTAAACCATATGGTGAGGTCAAAGCATCTGTGGCATCCAATAAAAACGGCTATCAATACTGTCTGGCCAGTTTGAATGCTGGTCAGGTTTACGATGTCAGCGTACAGGTCAGTTTACATATCAACAGTCTAAATGCCTTACAGTATTAAGACAAATTAATTAACCTTTCATTTATGATTTGGCAGAACATGTGTAAGTAGCATTTAGCTTCAGCTTATGAAGGTCTTGGAATTTTACTTAAAATATTTTTACAGTGTCAGTGTTGTTATTAAACTCGTCAATGGTTTGTTCTATTGGGGATCTTGTGTAGTATTAATTGAATTGACTGAAGAATAATCTAGGCATGAGGTGCTTAATTTAAATACTTATTTAAATTATCATGGAATGGGCATTTATAGCCATTGAAGATTTTATTTAGTGGATATTTTATTTTGGGATATTAATCTCTGATTCAATAACTCCGTAAGAATATCTTGTTTACAGTCTGTGGCTGGACAGAGACAGGTGGAACCAGGAGCAAACCATATTTTATGTCTGTGTGAGAGCGAGATGTCATCATCCCTGCCAGTCCAGTGTGCAGCGCCCCCTACATCACCAATGCTGAGAGTTGAGGGTCTCCATGACAAAGGCATCGACATCACCTGGGATATGCCACAACAGTACGGTGATGCGGCTGTATCAGTAAGTATCATCAGCTGCATCATGCTTTATTTTTCTCAATGTTTCATTGAGGTATTACCAGGCAATTTGTAGGGAGGAAAGAAAATAAATAATAGATGGTAAAAATTTTGATCCAGGATTTTTGGAAGAGAGGGGTTACTGTAACACTGAGGGACTTATGCCCTTAAAGAGGTCCACAGCTCCTGAAAGGGGGGGGGGGGTAGCCTTAAAAATTTGGGATAAACTAAGCTAAAAGGTTAATATGTGAGGGGGGCCTAAACCCTCCTTTGTATCTGCCCTAAGTAACACATTTTCCTTGACAAATAATAAACAGGGATGGATCTTAGTTTTTAAAGCTCAGCTGACTGAAAGCCAACTGAGGTATAGGAATGGCACTTGGTCGGTCATCCGCCCATCTGTCCAGCTGTACAGCTGTCCAGCATCAGTAAGCAAGGTTTAAATTGTAGCTGCTGACCCTGGAAGCTTCTATGTGAATATCCATGGAGGTCAATAAAAAATCTCAGAAACCTGAAATTAGGTCACATATCTTCCAAGCTTTGGCGCTTGTAAGTACCCCAAAAATTATTAAAAATTTGATACAAAACCTCCAGTATCTTGATAGTTAATGCATGGATTGTCATGAATCTTGTCTTGAATATTAAGCATGAGTAGTTTTGTCTGGTGGCACCACTTGTATTTTTTCTAATTTATACGATTTTTGCCCCCTTTTTTTCATACCATTAAATGAATGCAAACATGTCAGTTTCTTAGCTGTAGTTTCATCTTGTGTCCCAAAACCCTGTTGTGGTTATTAATTATAATTGGATGCCCTATAGTAATCACCCTGTCCACCTTCTGTTCATCTGTCTGTTTGTCCATCAATCCACAAATTTGTTTCCAGATGATATATCCAGCCTGGATTGATATATGGATTTCAGAGTTGACTTATATATGGCCCACCACTGAAGCAAGAACTCTAATGAATTTGGGTCATGAGTTCAAAGGTCAAGGTCACAGGGGCCATCTGTCCACAATTTAGTTTTCAGATAATAAATCCAGATTGGTTTTACATATTTTTATGCCCCCGCCACAAAGTGGCCGGGGCATATAGTTTTACCCATGTCCGTCATTCCGTCCTTCCGTCCTTCCGAAATCAAACAGTTGTACGGACTTTTTTTCGCAATGCCTGCAGATATTGGCCTGATTTTTGGTATGTGGGCAGATATAGACCAGTTACAGATCGAGTTTGCCTATCATCCCGGTTGACCTACTTTTGACCGTTTTACAGCTCCTAAACTTAGAAAATTTCATGAAAAATAGAAATTTCATGACAAATACACATGTACGGACTTTTTTTCGCAATGCCTGCAGATATTGGCCTGATTTTTGGTCTGTCGGCAGATAATGACCAGTTACAGATCGAGTTCTTGTTTTGTCCAGGTTGACCAACTTTTGCCTGTCACGGCTCCTAAACTTAGAAAATTTCATGAAAAATAGAAAATTTCATGACAAATACACATGTACGGACTTTTTTCGCAATGCCTGCAGATATTGGCCTGATTTTTAGTGTGTGGGCAGATAATGACCAGTTACAGATCAAGTTCGCGTTTCATCCCAGTTGACCTACTTTTGACCGTTTTACGGCTCCTAAACTTAGAAAATTTCATGAAAAATAGAAATTTCATGACAAATACACATGTACGGACTTTTTTTTGCAGTGCCTGCAGATATTGGCCTGATTTTTGGTGTGTGGGCAGATATGGACCAGTTACAGATCGAGTTCGTGTTTCGTCCCAGTTGACCTACTTTTGACTGTTTTACGGCTCCTAAACTTAGAAAATTTCATGAAAAATAGAAATTTCATGACAAATACACATGTACGGACTTTTTTTCGCAATGCCTGCAGATATTGGCTTGATTTTTGGTGTGTGGGCAGATATAGACCAGTTACAGATCGAGTTCGCGTTTTGTCCCAGTTGACCTACTTTTGACTGTTTTACGGCTCTTGAACATAGAAAATTTCATGAAAAATATGAAATTTCATGACAAATACACATGTACGGACTTTTTTTCGCAATGCCTGCAGATATTGGCCTGATTTTTGGTGTGTTGGCAGATATTGACCAGTTACAGATCGAGTTAACGTTTCGTCCCGGTTGACCTACTTTTGACCATTTGACGGTGCTCTAACATAGAAAATTTCATTAAAAAGTGCACATGTATGGACTTTTTTTCGCAGTGCCTGCAGATACGGGCCTGATTTTTGGTGTGTAGGCAGATATTGACCGGTTACAGATCGAGTTCTTGTTTTGTCCCAGTTGACCTACTTTTGACCATTTGACTGCTCCTGAACATAGAAAGTTCCATGAAAAATAGAAATTTTCATAACAAATGCATATGTACTGACTTTTTTTCCTCAATGCCTGCAGATACCACCCTGATTTTTTATGTGTGGGCAGATAATGACAGTTACAGATCGAGTTCGCGTTTTGTCCCGGTTGACCTACTTTTCATTGTTTTACGGCTCCTAAACATAGAAAATTTCATGAAAGACAGAAATTTTTATGGAAAATGCACATGTATGGACTTTTTTTCACAATGCCTGCATATACTGGCATGATTTTTGGTGTGTTGCTTGATAATGACCCGTTACAGATCGAGTTTGCATTTTGCCCTTGTTGACCTACTTTTGACCATACGACACCTCCTGAACTAAAAATTTTTTTCAAAATTTTACAAATGTTTCTAATTTGCCCCAGGCGGGGGCATTCGTGTCGTTCCGACACATCTAGTTTTACATATAGTTTTAAACTTGTATATTTTTGGGTCATAAGGTTAAAGGTCAAAGTTTGTTGATGCATTTTAAGCCAACCTTTTCATCACAAACCTTACATCTGCCAGATATTATTCACCTACCAATTGGGGAAGATTCTTTTTCAATTTTTGGGTCAAAGGTCACAGGGCCCATCCATTCACAAATATGGACGATAACTGGTTTGAATAGACAGATTTGCTTCAAACTTGATTTATTAATGACCGGCCACTAAAGTAAGAAGTATTTTGATTTTTGGGTTCCAAGGTCAAAGGTGAAGGTCACAGGACCCACATCTTAAAAAAACTGTGGATGCATTGTAAATCATGCAAACTTTTCATCCCAAAACTTCCATCTTTCACATATGGCTTACTTGCCCTAAGTGGAATAAATCTGTAGATTCTGAGGTGACCTTGTCAGAGTTTAAGGTCAAAGGACCACTTTTTTTAAAATGTTATAAAAATCAAATTGGTGTAAATTCAAGGATAGTAAGTTCTCAGATTTTTTGGTCACAAATCAAGGTCACAGGACCCAAATTTTGAAAAAGCTCATAAACAAACATATCCTTATAGACATCCAGTTGCGTGTTGAGACCCATGGGTCTCTAGTTATGAATTCAAGTGCATCATGGTCTGATTTTCTGTGATAAAATCATCAGAATTAAAATGCATCTATAATCTGTTAGCTAAGTCTTTGTTTCACTCTTTCTTTCTCTCACTTTACTTCTGCACACATATAAAGTATCCCTGAACAACAGTGATTCACACATATACATTGTGATACAGGGTTTCCAGCTGCTGAAGGACGGCAGACTCTATGGCTCCATCATGCCACCAGATGTACACAACCTCCGCATCAAGGATGTTGACCTTGGTAACAAGGTTATGCTTCAGATTCTAGCATTAACGGATCACCCAGTTGGGCGTCAAGATCCAGAGCCAAGCAAAGATGGGAAGGCGGATCTCAGGCCAGGGGAATCAGGTAAATCAACACTCATGCATATAACAACCTTCATTAACTGGAAAAATGGACACTTTTAAGATTATTGTTTTTGGATTATTCATAGTCTGTATAATACAGAAAATGTTGCCATAATGGTGTGAGTCTATTGAGAGTCCATAGTGAAGTGCAGGTGAAAGCTATTGCCTTTCTGTTATCAAACCGTGCATTATTTCTTCCTTCATTCCCAACCATGCTTACTTTGCTGCCAGGTGTAGTTACTTAAATACATTTACAGACTCTGGCCATAAGATTAACTATGTTTATTGATAAAAAGTTGCCAAACTCAGGCTGGTGTTAAATATTAACATTTCTCCTTGGCGCCAGCCCTAATTTTATGGATAGTTTATCACTGAAGCCAAGGCTAATAATCAATAGTAATGTTCCTCCCAACAGTCAGTTCCAATTTTGTTGTGTAATTGCTCGCTGCAGATTGGCTGATAATTCATATTAACCTTTCTCTAGATTGCTACCCCTGTTCTTAACAATACATTCCTACTAGCTTTTTCTGGTAAATAAATACTGATTACAAAAAAAAATTCAAGGTTCCTTGCATGCATTTTCAATCACTGTGATGCAGTTATAACCAATTACTTTTAATTTCCTGGAAAATGTGGAGCAAATATTGAACAATGTGGTATTGATTTTCAGGATTTGCAGAGGTGTTTGTTGGAGACAGATATTCAGCCTGTAAGCCTGGACCTAAGCTGGTAGTTAACTTTACCGGCCTGGTGCAAGCACCATCCCGCGTTTGGTGCGAACAAGTCACTGGACACTCTGCCTTGGTGGTTTGGAGCACAGGTCAGTGTCCATTCTTCACAGACTTGTCAGATGCTAGATAAACCAGACTGCTATCATTTAATATTTATATTGACTAAAAATTAATAGCTTAACTGTTTGTTTTGTATAAGTGCTGTAATATTAATGTCATTAAATTGACTTTATAAAGTTTAACAAAATGTCCCATGGAACATGAAATTAAAGAGATTAGTTTTAATAAATACAAGCAGATGTCACCACCATGCCATGAGTCATATGATTAAGGCAAGGCACACATTGGACTTCACCATTTTATTCCTATAAGGGTTATTGCTACTGATATCGGGATACCGATACCCTCATGTGTGGAGGCAGTATACGACTGCCTGTATGAAAAACTGCAGGCAAACAACTGGTGCCCCCTAGCATCCCACCTTACCAGTCCGTTCATTCAGGACAGCAGTGTGTCTCCCTTGGCACAGTGTTTTTAATTGCCAATCATAATGATACTTATGAATTATCATATTTATTATGCTGTGTTAAAACATATTACAGAAACATGAAAAGACATCAGAAATTAGTGCATTTGACACAGTTTGCATTAGATTTTGATTTTGAATCAAATACAGAAATACAGAAAACGTACACAGGATCATTCAGTCATTGAAAAACGTCAAGCAAGTTTTGCAAATGTGTCATACATTCAGGTATGAAACTATTGTAACCCTGTGTTTATTCAATGGTCATATAAATTAATCAGAATCCATAGTGTATATAATCTAACAGTGGGGAAAGTCAGTTTCGTCTGTGCTTATGAGTGTCTGGCTGAATCACGCTTGCCTGCACAAACAGGCTTCCGGCTGCGCCTTCAGTCATTTATCTCCTCCACCTAAATGAGAAACTGCATTTGCAATATCCTGTATTCTTCAGACCTGTCATCAAATGAAGTATTTATTTGCCTCTAACAACATGTTAACAAAAATTTTGTTTTAAATCTCAATTTTTTATAAATCTAAAAACTAGAAAGATTTTCATATTTTTTGCATGTTTTTCCATGTGCCAGTTTTTAAGCTGAAAATATTGTTACATTTGAAACAAGAAAATTAGCTTATTTATGTTTGGTACTCAAATGTGATCACCTGTATTGGAAAATAAAGATAAATTATTATGGTTATTAATCAATAAATCATTTACAACAATGCCCCATTTAAGTGGTATTTTTTAAATTATCTGGGGACCCATATTTGAGAAAAACTTCATAATTTATTTATCCAAGAATAGTCACAGACCCTTACATACATTGATGTACCTCTTAGATACTGTTGCCTGATTGAGAAGCCTAGGCACAAATCATAGCCATACTGTCCAGGAAGTCAACCTGCTTGTAGGCCGTTATCAGCTCTGTAGAAAACCAAAAATTCCGATTGTTTACCTATATTTTGAGTTAACCTGTGAGCTTATGCAATGGCGCTGCGTTGTCTGTCCACCTTCTTCAGTCGTCTGTCAGCCATCATCTTTATGTATACCCATGCTACTATCTAAAAAACCAGCAGAGCATACATCACCAAATTTTATGCAAAAATCAGTCATCTAAAAAACTTTATCAGATTTTGCTTATTTTTTTGCTATCTGCACTTACTTAGATTTTATAGGAAATAAGCTAAATTAAAATTTTAAAAATCTTCTTCTCCAAAACCATCATGCCAAATTGTTCTCTCTCAAGTTTGTTTGAATGGTTTCACTGCATTGATTTTTGGCTGAGTTACGGGAAGTGAACTTAGTCATTTGGCCAAAAATGCCTACTAAAATTACAAATTCAGAAATGGCTGGAGCTATCATCCCCAAATTTTATGCAAATATTGGTCATATGAGTCATATTTGAATTTGAGGTATTGGTGGTGCCACCTGCATCGACCTTTCTTGGGGTCATCAGTACATTAACCCATAATTTCTCAGGAACAGTAGAAGCTAGCTCCCCAAATTTTATGCAAAAATCAGTCACATGTCAAATGTTGTGGAATTTGGAGCTTTTTGTGGCACAACCTGCATCAACTTAAATTTTACAGTTAAAAAATAAACTAAAGAAAACTTTGAAAATCTTATTTCACTTAGTAAATAGTATTGCAAATAGTTCCTACTTTATTTCAGTAAAGGGTTGATTATATGACAAGGAAAATGTGATTGAATTTCCAAGAAAAATTAGTTTAATTTTAGGTAAGGTCTAGGTTTTGATGGAGGTAGGCACTCCTTGAATGCTTTCAAGTATTAACTGTATTCACAAGTGTGTGTTTGGCATTACCCTAATAAGTCAACAATTTACCTTGTTATTTTTAATTTCTAGTGATGTATATCATGGTCATGATTGTAGAAAAATTGCAAAAATATATATTTTTAAGTTTGTGAACATTCCAGGGACAGCATGAACAGCTGAGCATGGGGTATAATTAATATGAACCCCACCCTCCCTTAAATTAAATTAAGAATAATAATTAAGTCCACTTGTGAAAAAAGGACAATGTACACATTGTGACAGTCTATGAATTGAAGCCTATAGCTTCACAAAGCATGAATACCCAGGTACTCAGACCTGTATATCATGCACACATGTTTATTAACACAATGGAAGTATTGATTTTTATTGTCAGTAGAATTCAACAGAGAATCTTCTGATGCCAGAATATTAGTAAGGTTTTCAGGGACATGTATCATCTTGTACCATATGTAGGAATTTTTTAGTTACCAGAACAGTCATGCCTTGTACTAGAATGTAATAGACACTGCCACAATGGCCAGAACAGTCCCGCCTTGTACTAGAATGTAATAGAAACTGCCTCAATTGCTTGGGGTGTATACAAAATACCTGGGCTATTTATTAATAGGAGCTACAGTCTGAATCCTTTATTGTCCTATAAAATGTCAACGCTTTGTCCTGTGTGTGTATCCATGCACAACGTTAATCTCCGGCAGGATTATTAAGCTTGTTCGGGATCCGTGGCAGGTTGGTTTTGTCAGCTGTTGGCAGAGATATTGTCAGATTAGTATACAACCGTTGGTTAACAGTTTTGACACAGAGTTCAAGTTGTGTTCCTAAATGCTCCCCATGTGTCAACATGTGGCAGCGTAATCCATTCTCCAGTGTTTACTGACGGCAAATTCTACCCTTGGCAACCACTAGTGTGAAGTGTATGCACTGTCTCATCACCGCAGACATATAACATGTCTAGGTATAGCTAATAGGATAGTAATCTTGTACAATACCTGCCTGTGAAACACTATTGTGCTGTCAGTGACAAACACTTACCTGTCATTTTACCAGTTTGCTCAGATAGAAATACTGTCAGAGGATAAAGTTTTGGATAGTTTTATAGTGCCTGGTACTTATCCATAAATCATGGATTTGCATGGATGTATCTTCTTTTAAGATATTTATTTCCTGGAGGATTACTTTCGTTTAGTTTTACAGCCCCTTGTACTTGAACATATCATGGTTATACCAGTTTCTAAGTGAGTTATTTTCTTGGAGGATGAAGCTTTGGATATTTTTGTAGTGAAATGTTCTTTATCATATCACAGATACACATGGACATAACCTGAAAGTGCTTAAGGCTGCAAATGGTGGTCTGGACTACAAGCAATAAATCATTGTGACAGATGGAGAATTCATGGTTGTTTGATACCAACCCTTCAGATATAATGGGTTCTTTATTTTTGATGTAGCATTCAAATAACCAGTTTTCATACCAAATTATTTCAGTTCAGAAATAATATCTTTTTCTTGTGGTCTTTGAGAACCATCAGAAAAAAAATCAACATAATTCAGATCAGTGAAGCATAAAAGTCAACATCACAGTGAAAATTGTTGTCATATACACCAAAAATTGTGTAACAGTTGGGATTACCATAATGAGTGTTAATTAGGTCTTGTGTAATTTCTGTGTATTATTTGCTGTGAGAGGGATCTAACATATACATAACTGGTATACTGCTTTGCATGGATTTATTATCACAAGGTAAAAAATGATGACATATTGACAAGTTTTTATGGTACACTTAACACTTTAATCTTGGATGATCTTCGATCAAGGCAGTAACCAGGAGGTCAGTGTTGATGAAGTGTGGTGCTTAATCCTGCCGGGATTATCTGATATCGAGATTAAGCACCTTTTGGATGGTCCACACCTGTAATAGACTTTGGTACAGGTGTTAGAGTTTAGGAAGGTTGCTTATGGTAGTATTCCTGTATAGACTGGTACCCTTTCTCCTGAGAGATTCTGGTATGTTTCTGCAGTGTGTTTACTTAACATACATGGAGGGCATCATATAATCAATAGACAGTTGCTAGACACATGTTAACATGACAACTGTGCCTGATATGGATACAAACTGATTTTATCGACAGCTAATACTGTGTAAGTAAGCTTTCAGGTTCCATGCCACATTAAATGTAAGGCCTGCATCACATACTAATTTTGTGTTTGCATTTTTGGATGTGGTTAAGTACTGCATATTAATGTATATTTTATAACCTGTTGGGTCATGCAGAACATTTTGTTTATGTTTGCATTGTGTCAGTTTTTGTGTGCCTTGAAGTCAGTGCACTGGAAATAAGCTTGTGGCCCTTAGTTAATTTTGGTAATAGACCTTGTAGTTAAATGACATGAAACTGGCTGGCAGTTGGCAGTGTCAACAGAAAGAAAAATAGTCCCAATATTCTGAATGCAAAAAAGTTATGTACTGCTCTGTATGTATATATACATGTATGTGTATATATACTATAAATTAACCTGACTCATCTGATAATTCAGCTGTAATTGCAAAGTGAACTGTGATAAATAAGTAATACATTAAGATTTGATATTTAGATCTATCATAATTAAAATTTATAATTCTGTTGCTAAAGGCATAAAAACAACTGGTCAGCTTGTTTTTTTCTAGTAGATACAGTCAAGATATGAATTCTGGTCCAGTACATTAATGTACATAGATTAATACACCACAAACCTAACAAATAGAAATTATATTTAGTAAAACCTATTTAGATGTATTGAATGAAGTAGCTTCATTATGCAGCAAAAGGCCAATAAATTTAATCACAGCTGTTTAAGAATTTGCCTTGATTAAAATAATTTGTGATGGTATTGTTTATCTCTGTATAGAGGCAATTATAAGAGGCACTTATGATGACAACTTTATGTTCCATATTAGTGTTAAATTTTCCTGGCTATGGTCATGCCTACAGTGGCTGTTTTATTCACTGTAGGCACTCTGGCCACTGTCTTGTGATCATATTCCACTTGGGATCTGACACTGTAATATTTAAATTTGAAGAGACAGACTTAAGCCCCATTTTATTTTTAATTTATCTGGCCATAGGCCCCATGAACTGATGCCGTGTAAAGTTTAAGTCAAACTTCAATACAGAATTTTGAAATTCAATAATAATGCAAACATGCAAACTTTCTCAGAATCACAAGAAATGCTGCTTTTTTATTCCCAAAGATAAAGTCTAAAGCAGACTTAAATCCCACTTTTTGTCTAGTGACATTTTTATTTTTGTTTTCAGGAGACAGCTGACCTAGGCCCACTTTTTGATGAGTCTGGCACTTTTATGTTTTATTTTCAGACTTAAGCCCCACTGTATGATAAGTCTGACATTTTTATATTTTACTTTCAGGAGACAGACTTAAGCCCCACTTTGTGCCTCCTGAGAGCTACCAGGTGACCTGGTGGCAGGTCACCAGAGATGACATACAGAGTCAGTCCACTACAGGTCAGTGTGCTATCAATATACACAGCATTTTCTCTTTTCCTTTTTCTAATCTTATATAGGTCCATTTGACTGACTGAAAGCAAGATTCATATTTAATTCTGTAATGATTTGCTAATTCTTCAAATGTGTAAGTCTTCATTAAAAGTCTAGTTTTAATGTTCTGCTTTGTTTAAGATGTGTTTTAACTGTGATACACATATTTTGTCTCATTTCCTGATTAATCTTCCAATTTTGGTTTCTTTACATAATCATCTTTTCTACTGATAATATTATTTTTGTTTTTTTTATTATGATTGTCATTTTAATTATTATTTATTATGGCTATTATTATTTATCATTATTATAATTATTATCGTAATTGATATTAATATTATTAATATCACTTCTACTGATAATGTTGTTGTTTACAGGAGACCACCTGTTGATCACCGGCCTGAAGCCTAACACATCATACAATGTGGTGGTTGAGGCAAGGCGAATGCAAAACTATGAGCAAGTTCCAGGAGGTATGATGTCGCACCCCTTAGCTGTTGTAAATCTTAACAAATGACTGTCATCCAGTATGGGCTTTATCCCATCAAATGCAGAAATCTATCACATTTTGAGACTTCTCTTTTTCAAACTTAAGCAACCAACTTCTGTGGTACTGCACCACACTTGATTTAATCCAGGAGATTGTGAGTTCAGATTTTAGCCAGAAACTGGGATTTTTAAGTAACTATTATTCATTTTACATTCTATTTCTCAGCATAAAATAAGGTTAGTGCTTCTTGATACCTGCCAGCCTGTTTGTATTTATACAAAGTAAATTATATGAATTATCACTATAAGAATTAGGACCAAAATTGTAGAATGTAATTTACAAATAAGCTGTCAAAAAGCCGGAATATTGGTGAGATCAAAATAACCTCACTCAGGATTATGCTCTGAAAAAGCATCTTTCATTTATTACAAAAATATGATTTTTAATTTCATCTCAGTATTATACAACATCACATTAGAAAATGGACTTGTAAATTGTGATAATTAAATCAGCTGTTTAATATTGTGTACACTACATCACCATCACATTGTGACTTACTATTTTTAGAGTCAAGATTCGGTGAAGACGTCATCAACACATTCATCATAACCAGCAAGTCTGAGAGGTTGTCCTTCCAAACCGCCAAACCTCCAGCCCCACCAACCAACCTGGGTGTCCTAGCAACCACATGCCATAGTGTACAACTGGCATGGGATCCACCTGAAGTTTACGGTGTCGATGTCATTGGTATAAGACTAGATGCTGTGCCTTTGAAGAGTATACATGGCAAACACATTTTGGAAGAGGTCATGCCAGACCGCACTACGGGTATCTTAAATGGTCTGTCAGAAAATACAGAATATTTAGTCACTGTGACTGCTATAACTGAAGAATACTTTGAGCAGCTCTCAGAAGGTGACCCGATCAGGAGGTCAAGGTCACTGTCAAGAAATAGAGTACCTGATGAACATGCTTGGTTGCCTAGCAGCACAATCATAGTGATGACCTCTGGAACAGAGCCTCCCTGTGAAGTGAAGGTCAGAGAGGCCACTGTCAATTCTGTGCTCATTGCATGGAAACCTGCTGTGGTTCATGGCTCCAACCGTTTGCAGAGTACCATCGTCAGATGGGCTGAAGCTAAACATAAGACGGCTAGGGAGGATGCCTCCCTGGCTCACCATAACACCTTGGTGGCGGACAGTAATGAGATGAACATTGAGAATCTCACTCCTGGCGTGCTGTACCGTGTTGTTGTGGAAGCTGTGGTCAGTGTTAAAACTGCCCTTGATGGTAAGAGACAGGAGCCTGAAGAAGAAAAACGCAACCGTCGCACAACTCATGTGATGTCACAACCGTTGTATGTACGGACCCGTGCACCTTGTGAGCCTCCTAAGCCTATCATTACAGCGTACACTGCTAGCACAATCAATCTATACTGGGAGAAACCACTCCTGTACCAGGTGATTGGTAAAGAGGCTGATGGCACACCAAAGTACCTCAAACTGTCACTAGAGGGCTACCGCCTGGAAATTAATGGTAAGCCTCACATGCGGCTTGTGTCAACAGCTCAGAGTTGCACCCTTGTGAAATGTCGACCAGGAAAGACTTATAGTGTTGTTCTTGTTGCCTTGACCTGCACAGATGATGTCAAACGGGAACGCAGGAGAAAGGTATGATGTAATCACATGTACAGTAATGTACAACGCCAACTGATGTCTCTTTCCTAAATGAAGGAGCAGTGCTTTTAGCAACATAAATCAAATCTTAATTACTTGCACTAATCTTACTCACTTCAGACCTTTCTGAAAAAGTTCATCAGCAGTTTTGTTGAGTAATTGAAAATTTCTTTTTACCTTTGTATTTTCTCAGTTTGTGTAACAAATTCCAGGATATAGAGGTATTCCAGTGAAATTCACACTCTTGGGAGGTCCTGTAAATGCTGCAACATTTAGCATTTTCTTTAATATATGTGTATATATATATATATATATATATATATTATATATAATTATTAAAAATATCCAATTAAAAAGGATTTTTTATATTCCCAAAGCTTGTCAGTCAGATATGCAATATTCCAGAACACTTGACTTTCACCTTTTTAAAGTAAAACTATTGGGAGTTGACCTGACCTAAATTGAAAATTTAGTAAAATATGGAGACCTAAGAAATACCCATTTCAGCCAAGGATTGTGACCTTCTTTTATTGTAGTTCCGTGGGAACAGTAGTGTGACATCACTAGGCAGCCACAGCTGGAACACGACCAGCGAGGATGAAGAGAACGATGAATCTCCATCTGCTCCAGTAGAGGTCACCATCCCCACTCACACCACAGGTATCTACTCATTATTACCTCTTATCTCTCTCTATCTCTCTCTCTCTCTTTCTTTCTCTCTCTCTCTCTCTCTCTCTCTCTCTCTCTCTCTCTCTCTCTCTCTCTCTCTCTCCTGCTGACTCCTGTGACAACTTCAAGTTTTGTGTCAGAATATAAACAGGTACAGGTCACCAACCCCACTCACTCCACAGGTATCCAGTCTTATAACCTAACTCTTTCTCTCCCTCCTGCTCACGCCTACCTTCTCACCTGCAAGTATCATGACAGAATATAGAGGTACAGATCACCAACCCCACTCACACCACAGGTATCCACTCTTCTCAACTTACTTTCTACTTCCCTTACCCACAAATATCTCCTGTAGTTATCACTGTCCCGACTTGCAACTTGGGTATCCATCTAACCACTGCTCTTTTTTCCCTTATCCAAAAGTGTCATTAACTTCAGAGGAGGTCACCATCCCCACTTACACCACAGGTATTTAAATATTCTTTTACAATCATTAAACAGACCTATTATCTTAGATACCCTACAGATGGGGGATTAGTGATACTTAGTTCTACTCTCCACTGATAGATAGCAGTAAAGCAGGAAACATTTGATTCACAAGCATTTCAGTTGAATTGAGCTCTTTTATCTTTTTTTAGGTCCCTTGAATTCTTTAAAAAAAATAATGAGAAAAGGTGTCATCTTATTAAATGTTTAGTGCTGTACCTCCATCTGTATATTTGACTAAACTAGAAGACAAACAGAAAGGGAAGCTCAAGGATTATGTGAGGGGGAGATACCATTGACAACAAGGACTTAATACCCTTAAAAAGTTGACAACTCCAAGTGGGGGGGGGGGATGAGTTGCTGTGAAAGCATTGGGTAAAAAAAAGTAAAAGCAAGTTAATTTTTATATTCTTAAAAAAGGGTTTACCCCACCACCCCCACCCCCCCCCCCACCCCCTGATCTGCTGATGAACATTCTTATTTTATCATATTGCAGGAGCTCTTTCTGAGTGTTGTGCCTTGTATGAATCGCCTCACACAAACAACATCCACGCAGTGGGAGACATCCATGCAGAGTGGTCCGTTATCGGAAACGCCGCTCACATCGACCAGTTTGACGTGACCTGGCTCTGCCTGGAGAACAAAGAACTACAAAAACGAATGGTAGACAACAAAACTAACTTCACCAAAGTGCCACCTCTCAAACAAAGGTAAGGGGTCTTTCCTGTGGTAAATCAGTCCAGAAAATCACATTGTTGCTGCTTGATTTTACAAAGAATTTTAGGACTTGGATATTGGTTTAAAAATGCATTAACAATGAGTCTACGCCCAAATGTGAGAGACAAACATATATCTGTAATCCATTAAATCATGGGCTGGTTTACAGTTTCTTTAACTGCTATTGTACATGATTCTTCCAATCCTAGATGTTTAAAGCACAATTGATACAATGTGATATAAGTGATATGAGATACTTTTGTTGTATTGTGTCAGATAAACCTTTACATTTATGTGATAAAATGGATTTTAACCCTACGATCTGTATCATTTGTTTATCTTTCATTGACAGGAGCATCTATGATGTCACAGTTGAGTCTCAGTTGAACACAGATGCAGTCGAGCCACTAGTGCAAAAAGTTCAAGTACTGATCCCTGGTCCGCCAGATGCTCCAGAGATCTGGACACGCAGCATTGAGAAGGAAGAGTTTACGATAGAATGGGGAGAACCAAGACTGTGGGGAGTCAAGATCAGAGGTTACCAGGTAAGACCAGTGTCAGTATAAAGATTCACTGTGGCTGTAGTTTTCCCTCATGTCCACTTGTTTTTTTTTCTATGAAATTTTTAATTGTTACATTTCAAAGGGAAAAATTGTCATTTAGGGTAGAAGATTAAGGCCAAAAAAAAAAAATAAAAGGTATGGTTCTCAGGCACCGCCAACATCAATTTTTAACCCCTGCATCAAAAATTTTGATTTTCATCTTTCATGAAGATAAAATAATACAAATTTGGTTAGATTTCCTTTGTTATTTTATGCTTTTACCTGTTTAAGAAAAAAATCTGTTATTTTCATGCTTTCCCTGATCACATGACATTTTTGTCGAAACATACAAAGAAAGGTAAAAAAAATAAATTATCCCTCGCCGGCACTGATTTCTGAAAAAGTGCCTGAGAACCATACCTTTTTTTTTGGCCTAAAGGATCTAATTTTCAATAAGGTAAATAAATACCTACCTTACATCCTTTTTAAGGAAAAGAATTATTTAAAAATATGAGAAATCAGTTTACATTTCACAACATATCAGAAACACTTACAGCAGTCATTGTCATTGGTCACATGTAAATGCAGCCTCAATTGGCAGCTGCTGATGATTGTATGATGTCATGTAAAGACATGTAAACAAAAAATATAACCAGCTAAAACAAAGATGGCTACTCTTGCATGGAGACATCTGATCTGTTAGATCTTAGTAAAGAGTTCAAAAGGTTGTTTAATTCAAAATGGAGATTTATTGTAAAAATTTTTATTATGCTGTCATTTACAAAATTAAAAAAATGTTAGGAAAACTATCTCTGAATAACCAGTGGATACAGGTCAGTGGAATGGGGCTAGTAGAGTAATGTTCAGGAATAATTGGCTGTGTAACATTAAAATTTTATGTAAGATTAAGCTGACTTTCAATCATGTGAACTATGTTCATCATCAGAGCATAACATTGTTAATAGATTTGTATATACCAAGCAAAGTCATTGATTCATGAATATACAGTATATATTTTCTGAAAGGATTATTATGAGTTTTAAGTCTATACGCATGTAAAATATGACCTTTTTTCACAGGTTTACCTGAATGGAAGAAGAGTTGGTAATGAGCTGAATGCCAACCACCGCAGAGCGATCATACCATGTAAACCACGCAGGTCAGTTCTTAAGCTTGTTTAACTGTATTACATTATTACATATGACCATTAATAAATAGTCAGTTAACTCTGAACTTAATCCCTGTTACTTTTACATTAAAATCTGCTGTTAGTATAAACCCAAATACCTGTTAATTTTTAACTGAAATCAGGCTTCATATTTGAAGGAAATTGACATCATATAAGGTATTTCTGCAACGTATGTAAATTTATTATATTTGGTTTTAATAAGCAATTATGGTACGATTATTTCTGGAAAATGTAGTTCCTGGCCTTATAATTATGCTGCGCTTGTTTTATTTCAGGAGCTATAAGGTGAACATGGTTGCCCTGAGCGCTGATGCCCAGTATGCAGACTCAGAGAAGTCAAACACTTTGTTGATCAGCACCGGAGGTGGAGGTGGTGACGCTCCGTACATCGACGGTACCTCCACCAATCTGGGAGAGGACAGAGCCAGGGTTCCTGTTGACGACGCTGACCGACGAGAGATCCCTGTCCGTGTGGTCAAAGTAACAGATTCTGAGATCCATCTGGACTGGAGTCTTTACCAGGCTGTGGAAGGAATATGGAACTATCGTATACAATGGAGCAGTGTGGCTCAGCAGTCAGTAAGTACTTTATAGTCACTAGGTCTGTGACTTGTGGGGGGCCTTTGAATCCATCCAATGAATCAATTCCTAACCTTCAAGAGGATTCTCAGTTAAATTATTATTTTAGTAGTAAATTTCATACTTTCTTTTAAATAAAAGCAAATATTTTCCCTACAAAGGATGTTGGATAATTTTAGCAAATAAAGGAACATTGTAGCTTGCTCTCTGTTTATCACTGTCAATTTTGATTCAGTGTGTGTAGAGTTGTTAACACTGACTTTTGAAACCAGTGTCTTCAGCACATACACAATAAATAGTCTCAGCCTTCCAGCATGTTCTTTCAAAGATGACAACTCATTGAGTGTTTAGAGATAATACCTGATATAAAATAATAATCAAAACGTATCAAATAGGAGGTTAAGAACTGATCACAGTTTAAACGAGGAGTTGTAATTCAATTATTCAATGCATTTTTACACCCCTTTTTCTCACAATCAGACACTTGGTCTGTAGCAAGTATTCTGTTTACAACCAGACAGTTATGGCTGAACCAAGGATAATATTGGCATCATTTACATTTAAAATGCAGTATATCAATGGAATGTTCAGTGTTTTGAAATAATGGCTGACATTTAACATATATACTTCTGTATCTTCACCTTTGTTGTATAAATAAAAGGAAAACAATCACAGCTGATGTGGAAGACAAGAAACAAAGGATGGGTAAACATGAGGCATCCAGCAGTGGGAGGTTTCATTCTTTTATGAAGTTTTTTATAAATTCTTTTTATATATTTACAGGAGAGAGAAGTGAAATTCCCAGCGGCAGAGAAGAGCTGCATCATCCACAAATGTTATCCAGGCACAAACCATTTCATCCGGCTGCTGGCGATGAGCGAAGACGACCAGGTACTGGATCAGTCTGGACAACTCATCATCCAGACCTGTGCTCCTCCAGATACTCCAGTCGTTACACTCAGGTAAGCACACATTGCTAGCCTCTCAGTTCAGGTAAACAGACTATCAGCCTCTCAGCTCTGAAATTAAACTACTCTGTATGCTCAGTTGATAAACATAACTTGAAATACTCTTGCAATCTGATTAAGATGACACCCAATCTACATTGCAGTAACCCTGTAAATGTACTTTTTTCTTTTGACTTTCCGATGACCAAATGCATAGTCTAATGTGCCTAGCGAATATCTAAATGTGCCTTTCACAACAGTAAAATCTTGCATTTTGGGGAGGGGGGAGGGACAGACTTCTTTATAGAAAGTTTGGTAACAATATAGCTAATATCTGGTCTGGTTGTTGTCATGGCATAGATTAAACTGCTAACCATCTCTCTGTATACTCGTGGATTAATTAAGAGGAAAAGTTATCTGCCTCTTTATCTAGTGCTTAGCACAAGGTGATTTTAGGTTTTCATTCCTCTAGGTTTTCATTCAAAATTTCCCCAGCAGTTTATTTATCAAAGTACTGTTTCTTAGATATAGCAGTGCTCTCATCATTTCTTGTAAACTCAGTTCCTAAAAACCAGCTGTGTAATTTGTCACATTAACAGTTCATGTAGTGAAACAAAAATATCTACCTGAATGTAACAGGGATTGCAACTGTACTGAACTCTTTACAGGTCCTGCAACTTCCGGTACGTCACCATTCAGTGGGAGAAGCCCAGCGTGTATGGTGATGCTCTGATTACCGGCTACAAGGTTTACGTAAATGGTGTGGTGGAAGCCATCTTGGGTCCAGACCAGCACACCTACACCTACAGTAACGGGAAGTGGTGCAGAGAGTACAGCTTTCAAGTTCAGGTCAGTGTTAATTTGATCTGTAATCAATTAATAGCAAAAACAAAATTTATCGGAGTTCTCGGTAATGAAAATACCGTTATTGAAGCAGGTAAAGCATTTCTCATGCCCACACTCCAAGGAAACCTAAACACTAAAAGGATTGAGACTGTCATTTAATAATGATGAATGTATAACAGATTTATATATTTATATTACAGATAAACATACAGGCAAAATTATGAAAATATGATTGACATTAAATGATTATTGACACATACAACTTAATAACCTATTCTTATGCACATATGTTTGACAAAATACATTGCTACCATACATTATTAATTATGCAAAACATAAAATTACATGTTTGTCAGTTACAAGAGCTTTTCACAAGTAAGTCCCACTTGTAAAAATCATTTAGATATTCTTTGTTTAAAAGAAATGCCAAGATTCCTAACAAACTCAGTGTCCACCAGTATTCATATTTAGACTTGTATTATGCCTGACCTATGATATTGAAAATGGTACAATCTGGTGTTGCTTTTCTTGACTTAAGGTAACTCAACTGAGCAGTACTTTGATAATTTTACAGGCTCTGACAGGTGTGGACACCTGGAATTCAAAGCCCTCTGAACCTCTGGTGGTCACATGGCCTGGTTTACAGCCGCCTGTCCTACGACGAGCACCCAGCATCAGTGGTAACAGTGTCAAGATCGTCTGGGACAAACCTAGTAGCACAGACGGAGTCAAGATCAAACAGTACAAGGTCACCACAGTTCATGAATTTTAATATATATTATTCAATACACAATTCAAATTCAGTAGCTGATAAACAGCTTTAGGATTTAGGGGTCATATATTTTAAAATTATTTGTTACAGAAGATAAATATTATACCTTCTTTTTAAAGAAAATAAATTTTGCTGTCTGTACCACATAGAATATGTCTATCAGTGAAAGTGAAGGATGTGTTGATGTTATAGCAGGGGCGTCACAGACAAGTCACTTTTGGGTTGATATGACCCTGAATCTCTTCACTGTCAGAACGCAAAACACAGATTTCTTCAACCTAGTAAGTAGGTGGGACAAACAATTTAAAGTGTATTTCATTAAGATGTTTAAACTGAATACTCAAAATCTGTCTTGGATATCAACATTAATGGTTATTGTTACCTACTTCCAACAGATTATATGTAATTTGTAGTGTTCTCTTTCTGCAGGCTCTGTGTACTGATAATGATACAGGAAAAGTAGTCCAGGTAATCAGCCCAATTCACCCTGATACAACAGAGGCGGAGTTCCACAACCTGCGCACTGGGACATACATGCTTCACCTAGACGTCTTTGTGAGTATCTGTTCTCATGGCCTCAGGCATTTAATAAAAGTCAGTGGCCTAGGGCATATAAGGCAGCACATCATTGGCCAGAAATAAATTGATCAGCATCTGATTGGCTAAAAACCAAAGTATCAAACCAATTGAAGGTGCTGTTTCATTATTCATTATTCCTGAAACATGGAAGCAAATGCATGAAAAAACGAAGAGAACTTTGAATCTACACTATAATATATATAATACTTATGAATATGAGAATTATATAATTTAATGTATTGTGAGTGAAGTTTAATGATATTTACTGTTAGTGTATCATGAGTTATTGTATCATTACAGCCCCAGTAAATGTGCTGCCCTATTTTACCAGAGTAATTAGGCAAAAAAAAGAAAGGTATGGTTCTCAGGCACTTTTTATTTTCAATTAGCAGTGCAGGCGGGCAATTTTTTTTTTACATTTTTTTTTGTATGTTTTGATAAAAATGTCATATGTTCAGGGAAAAGCATGATAATAACATAATTTTTTTGCTAAACAGGAGAAAGCACTACATAACAAGGATATCTTAAGAAAATTGTATTATAATATCTTCTTGAATGATGAAAATCAAAATAAATATTTTTGATGTGGGGGTTAAAATTGACATAAGTGGTGCCTGAGAACCATACTTTTTTTTACCTTATCATTATCAGTTTGTTATTCCACTCATAATGTATTTGTGCAAGTTGTTGAAAGTTAAAACATAATGAGATGGTCCAGTATCTTTCTGGTTGAAGATTAGATATAAGCCAGATCAAATTGATATTTCTCAGTTCAACATCAGCTTCACTATGAAAATATAAGCAAAATCCATTTTATGTTGTCAAACTTTTTTGCTGAAAACATACTTAAATTTGTTTAATTTAACACATTCTCATTATCATAGGTGATCTGTGTCTTGTTTTCTGTAGACAGTGCCATATATAAGCCATGCTTAATTTTTCAACATCTAATTCATATTTAGTTTTGTGCAAGGTTCATTTAATTTTTCACACATACCTTTGAATGTGCCTTTATTTAGGTTCATGACATTTGTTTGTTTACTTTGTATTTAATTAAATTTTACAGCTCCATGGCAGTGATGAAATAATCAAATCAGATGTGTTGACCTTCACTCCGACCTTGACCCCAGATCCTCCTCATGTAAATGTCAATGTGATTGGTCTCGAGGAGAGAAGGCAGATCGAGAAAATTACATGTGACCTCATCAACAAACGAGACAGGTGAGACCTCAAGGAAACAGGTGACACAAAGGATGGGCAAAGATGTTTAAAATTGCACTTAAACCGGCTGGGAGGGGATTTGCATTGAATGTGGCCATGAAAGGGGTCCTTGTGGCCCAGGAAGGCCTCCAGAAGGGGTGATCAGGCAGTTTAATTATACTGCACTTTTACCAATATATTTAAAGGTCTATAAAGCTTACTTTGTGTTTTTAAAACATAAGGCATTTCGGATGATACCTGTGTCCATTGTGTGTTGAATACTTCTCTCTTTTGGATGCGGAGCTGAACCGATAAATATTAGCAAATTTCTTTGGATTATTTATTTGCTTGCATTGTTTTCCCTTGTCACAGGTTGTATGTACATAATCACAATTCTATGTATGCTTTTAAAGGTTGTTGAATGAAATAGCAAGCAGTGGATCTCTGTCACCCAGACACACCAATGAACAGGTAAGCTATAATTTATCAGTTTATTTTCCAATCTTAATTAAATATTAAAACCTACAAGTATAACCTGTACAGTGACCTGGTGAAGAGAGTATCCTTCAACTTAGAGAATGATTTCCTAAGTTTCCTGAATACTGGTTTTCAGTTAAAATCAGTATTTACATTTTAAATAGTGAGTGATTCATATCGTTTCTTAGTATGTATATTAATGTGAAAGATCAAGATTTGCAGATCAGCTTTATCATCTGAAATTTGATTTTCATTGCTTTACTGCAAAGAATGTAATGAAGGTAATCAGATAATTTTGAAAATTTTGTTAAAAATATTGCTTTTTTATTTTGCTGTAGGCCAAAAACAAAGCAACAGAGAACTTGGCTCAGGTGGAGACCATGCTGGATGATTGTCTGGAAGCATTACATCATTATACAGGTGACATGAATATTCATAAGCTTCTCATTACTGTTATATGTGAGCAAAAAAGGGACATGAATATTCATTAGCTTTTCATTAATAAAAATTTTCATTGTTGTTGAATGTGGGCCAAAAAAAGACTTCAATATTTATAAGCTTCTCGTTGTTGCATGTGGACCAAAAAAGTGACATGAATATTCATGAGCTTCTCATTCCTGTTGAGTATAAGTTCAGGATATCATTGATAGTGTACCGTTGTTACATACTATTATATACTATTGTATATCCACAAAACAAATTTGGCTGATTAGTTTGCAGGATCATATTGGAAAATCCAAAACACAGTAATCATTTGCCTCTATTTCTGGCAATGTCCTGTTTAACTATAAATATAGATTTATTTTAGTATTAATTCTTTATAATAATTACTAGTTGCAAAAATGTTTCTTTATTCCTCATATATATGATCCATATATACAGTTAAACTCAAGAGATGTTTTTATTGTTTTTTTTTCCTCCAGGGCACCTGTTGGCCCACGTGAGCTGGACTTGTCTAATCTGTAAGAGATGTTTACTTTGTGTTTTTTCCTCCAGGGCACCTGTTGGCTCATGTGAGTTGGACTTGCCCTCAGAGTAACCCTGACATCCACATCATGGGCTTTAAAGTTCTGGTTGATGGACAGCAGTATGGTACAACACTACACAACGGCATCAAGAATGTCAGACTCAAGGTAATTATCAAATGGTGTCAGGTCATCCTTCACACCTGTAAACCACATATCTTTAGTGCAAATTACAGCCTCATCTTTGTAAAGTATGCAGTGAATGGACAGGACCATGATTCTTTTGATTTACATTGTGAGAGAAAACTATAAGGTCAGTTTCCTTAACTACCTGGAGATAAATAAGATGCCAGACCTTGAATGCCAGCTCAGAATGGACCAGCTCTGCTGTTAGTGCAAGCAGTAACTATGGCTTAAAACTTGGATGATGCTGATAATGATAAATTCAAATTTTTATCAGTAAAATTATAATTATGTAGCTGTCAAAAGAATGAATATTGTTCATCCAGATCAGTCAGATGATCAGATATTTTCAGGATTAGACACTGCAATTGATTTATATTCAGTCCCAAGGTTTCCTCGTAATGCACACTCAGAATAACCTGATAATTAACCATTTGTGTCTGTTGTACCAATTTATAAGTTTTCTTTTTTAGCTGTATTTATAGCAGCTCACTATAAGTATATGATTTCAAATTATTTACAGCCTCTGTTGCCTTGATGTATATATCAGTATATCACACTACCCCAATAAACTGATAATTAGTAGTGGAAGGAATAGGTTTTAAAGTCATTATCGATGATGGGAAAATAAAAATGATTGATTATTATTCTATATTACCTTGAAATCTCCTTTTTATTAGTACCTAAAGTATTGACCCCAGTAAATGGTCTGACATCGGTATTCATAATGAAACCATCAGTCCACCCGCATCCAATATCAACTTGCCGTGGGATGATTGTTGGCTGCGCCAGGTTTTGTTTTGATGCTGTTCATTACTTTGTGTTTGTTTATCTCTGACAGGATTAGATACTTTGCATGTGCTTACATAATCGTTTTTAATAGATTATGCAAAAATACAATCAATTTAATCATTTTTAAAAGAAAACTACCAATCATCAATTTAATCAATGAATCGGCACACAACTAATAATTAGTTCTTTTAATGTTGATTGGTATATAATTGATACAGACTTGGGACATTTTAACCTGGTAGCTTTGAATAGCATTAACTTTTGTTGGATATATATTTATAAAGTTTTATAGACAATCATTATACACTTATTTATTTGCAGCTTGGGTTGAACAAGGCCAGCCACCGCCTCAGTATGGTTGCCGTGGGAGATAATCACCAGGCAACCAGTACAGAATCTAATGTGGTGGAGCTTCTAACTGAGCCATTCCTTCCATTTTCATTCTTCAGTTATTTGGAGTCTGGGTGTGTGGCTTTTTTTATTTCCATAATCTCGCTACAGCCACAGTCATACAAAAAAAGTCATACAAAAAACTAGCATACAGTTTACAAAAATATGATGGAATAGATTATATGCAGGGCTCACATTCAGAGCCAGAACACCAAAAATGTCCAGCATTTTTAAGGGAGATCCATCAAATTTTGGTTTGCGCTGGCCTTCCTTGGCTGGTAATCATTTTTATTGGCCTGATTTAGATAACCTTTCTTGAGAGTAATGCAAATATTTTATTTGCTACACAGTATATGAATGATCACGTATAGTAGTATTCTTTGTGAATGACTCTTTGTGAATTTAGACATAACAAAATAGTATGTGTATGTAGCTGTGTAAATATGATTAAATCACTTTTTTTCAAACCTATCATTGAAAAAATAGTAAAATCTTTGGGGGTTTCTGTCATTTTGGACCATACTGTCTGGTTGAGATGGTTTCCAATGTTGAGCCCTGATATAATTTCCATTGATAGGCCGAGTCCAGGTGCTGCCCCCTTTGAGGACACTTTGAGTCAGGAACGTGGACACGCAGGACGTAAACCTCTCAATCAGATGCTTCAGAAACGGAAGGTCCCGCCTCCTTCCTGCACTGTTGTGGATGTGTTTGACGGAGAGCTGCGACCACTGTTCCAGCCCTCGGGGCCCGCTGCACCGACAGCCATGCTCTTCTGGAGCAGATGGTAATGATTGTATAAAATTGTATAACACCGTATCTGTCACATTGTATACCAATGTATCAGCTGGTTGCATACCAGGAATTTTCCTGTTTTATATACAAAAGTTTTGAAAAGTTTTGGGGAATGTCGATTGTTCAGATCAGATTCACATGGACATCTAGCACCAAAGCATGAGGTGCACATATCACATGTGGAACAATGTAACAGTAGCATGCTGCCACAAGCATTCACATTTGTACTGTGACCCAGTTGATCTTCAAAACTAGGTCAAACTGTTATGAATGTGAATTCAGCATTCACGTAGCACTTAGCTAAGCAGACAATTCGATTTGCTTAAGAAATGGTTTAAAACTAGCTCCTGTGCTGGATTCAAACTGTTTTGGCCAAAATGGTTCACCCATTCGTATGAATGCTCAATTCCCATACAAAATTGTTTTGCATTGGCTGTGTGACTGGGGTAATAAACTGCTGCTGTCAGTTCATACCTATGCACAGATTCACATAACTTTGGTCGCTTGAAGTAAAATTTGGTTTATGTAATACTTAAGTTAAGCCTTTCTTGTTGTTTTGGCAGAATGAGAATTAACAATATGCATTTTGCACAATATTTGCACACTTTTTAAATATTGTTATCAAAGAAATTTGTTTAAAACATGGCTTGTTAATATTACTACAACAGGAAACAATGAGTTGAAGTACAGATGTATTATGCCTCTCTTGATCTGAATATCACTTTTTTTGTTACAGGAACCATTCATCTATGAAAGCCCTGAGCTGGTTTGTCAGGTTTGCCAGGGAAAACAAAGAACAGGTAAGGAAAGTCATAATGGATAACTCTGACCCTGACTGCCCAGCAACTTAAAAATATCTTAATGTGAATTTCAAATTGAATACACAAAATACTAACGAAAGAGTTGTTTAATAAAAATCTTACCCACAGTGTTCATTTTATCTGAAACCTTCTAAACCTGCATAAAAAGCAAACAGGAAAATTGTGTCCATCTCATGAATATTAATGTGACCTGTGACCATCTCATGAATATTAATATGACCTATGACCTCATTACAGTATGACTTTGTGGCTGTGGCCTGTGGGTCTGGTGGGCTAGGTGGGGTTGAGAAGCAGGAGCTGGTCCATGTCATCACTGACAACGGTTGGCGTGACGACAGTTCCATCAGACACATAACCAGTCAGTCTGCCGCACTCAGCACTATGGGAGAACAGGTCGTCCACCAGCGGGAAGGTCAGTAAAACAGTCACCGTGACAACAAAAAGCTGTCTTGTCCAACACAGCATCTGCCATCTTATATTACACAGTACATTTCATCAGTCCTTCAGTAATTATTCACTGTTTATGTTCACCAAAGGTCATAATGACCATGAATTGTCATCACCAGTGTGAGTGCAGCAGTTCTGTTGTTCAGTGTCTTGGGAACTTAGTACAGTTAAAATTACAGCCAAAAGTGTATCCTTAAAACTTCACTAAGAACAGTGCTTGCAGGCATTATTAATTTTATTTTGCAGCTCACATCCAGACATTTTGAATATGTAATAAGCACAGTCCTGTATAATGTTGACACATACAACAAAGTTCACATGTGTACAGGAAATGTCACATTAGTTTACTACAACGTATAGTATACAGGTTTCATTTAGTATGTTCACTCCAGGTGAGGTGTTGTAAAAGTCTTGTCACTGTATATGTTCACTGTTCTACATGCATGGCCATGAGGCACCTTTACCTGTTGCATCACGTTAGTTATCACTTTCACATGTTACATCACATTATTTATCAGGTTACATCAGTCAAAACAGGGCCAAGGAATGTCTTCATGACTGCAAGTGGAAAAAAGGTACAGTAGGATTCAGCAGTATAAATTCACTTTTTTTGCCTGACTTTCAGTAATTGGCACAGATATAAACAGGATCAAATAAGTCCTCATCTGTTACATATATATATATATATATATATATATATATATATATATATATATATACATAAATATTTTTTGAAGAATAGAGTGGAACCGCCCAGGTACCGACACATTAGTAATATGGCAAAGCCCTCATTAAAGAGTTAATGAAACTTCAGGTGTACCATTCAGGGGACTGTCTCAGGTGTCTGTAATTAAGTGGTGTCCATAATACAGAGGTGCCCATGATAAAAGGTTTTGCCATACATTACACATGGAGCTACTCATTTTAAATGATCTAAAATATTTGAAAAAAAATATATATAGTATAAATACAATTTACATGAGTTATGACAATTTTAAAAGTTGAAACATAGTTATATTAGAGTTTAATATGCAGAATGTTTTATTCATGTTTTATTCATCTCAGTGTCAGTATCATGTTGACGTGCATTGTAATGTTTTGTTTCAACAGATGGAGGAGTGAAGCACAGATTTGAAGAGATCACTGATCTGTTTGGTGTGAGTGGGGTACCAATGCTCATTGTAATTCACCCTGATGGTAAGTCAAAAGGAATTAAAAATAAAATTAATAAAATTTAGTGTAATTCAATAAAAGAAATTTTAAATTTAATTTTCAAACAAGAAAGAAACATGGTAGAGGTGGAAAACTGTTTTGAGATATTGTCATGTACTTTGATATATATAAGCCCAGTAAAAAATGGCTTGCTGCTACTTGAATTGGTAACTTAATGTACCTTTTAAAAAAATTTAAATTTTAAAGATATTAAAATATCATGTAAAAATGAATGTAAATTTCATAAATACATATATCATCAGAAAGAACATTACATCAAGTTAATATAATATACACTAATGTGGTCCGATATTAGTTTTTATTCACTTTTGGATGTATTTTGATTGAAGGGTTGCCTACAATTATGACAACTTCACTTGCACATATTTTGTGATGGACTGAAATGACTTATTTGATTCAGACTTTAAGTAGTGATTTCCTAACACAAATTTGAGAAATAGTAAAGAAATAAAATGTGTGATAGAGGAGAATAGGATTTATGCATTTTGGGTATAATTCATTCACTGCCATTGTATATGAACATATATTAACTTAAGAGTTTGAAACAACAGATAAGCGACTAGATTTATTGTGATGGAAGTACACCAAATTTAAATTGGCTTGGATCTAGATTTATTAACATATTTGCATGTTATTTTTGGATGCTACTTAAATATGCCTTAAATATATGTAATTCGGGTTCAGATATCAGACTTGAGGCTTAACCGCTGAGAATAACTGGACACAAGTCCTGGCATATTCCTTCCGGCCCTGATATCGATACATGAGAGAGTAAGTTTTTGTAGGTTATGCATTAGACTAATAATGTCATTCATACAGTATTTATGGAAATTGACTGTTCTTTCACTATGCCCTGTGTTCATTTACCAGATTACATAGCATGGAAGAGACGTTACTGTGCTATTGACTACACTGTGTATTTGTTTCCAGATTAAATAGCGTGGAAGGGACGTTACTGTGCTATTGACTACACTGTGTATTTGTTTCCAGATTACATAGCGTGGAAGGGACGTTACTGTGCTATTGACTACACATCCTATGACAGCTTCCTCCGCCACACGTTTGCGAAGGTTCTGGGATTGTCATCTCCTGGACCTGACCCGTTTGACACAAAAATATCAGCAGAATCCCACGGTATGTCACACTCACTGTATTATCATCTTTTGTCTCTACCTGCATCACAGAATAATTCCCTATATAAAAACAGTAGAACCTCTGAATTACGGATAATGATGGCCGGGACTGTACAGTTTGCCCGCAAATGAGGTGCCCTAAGTAGGGAGTTTAAAGATTTTTGGACCTACTTCCAAGGGACTGCCCATAAGTGGACTGAACAGGAGGTGGCCTTAGTACAGAGGTGCCCAAAAGGAGAGTTTCCACTGTATATATATTCTCAATCACTGTATCAGCATCGATTTTCATGGAGGGGTCACCCGTTTTCTTTTCTCTTCTCATCTCTACCTGCATCACATTATGATTCCCTATATCCTTCTATAGATTTCTTGAGCATTATCCCTTGTGAGGCTTGTTCTGCCATCAGTAAGCATGTTTATTATTTGGCAATGACTACTGTATTTGTGTTTTTGCTTGGGAGGGTTTTGAATTTCTCAATCAGGAAAAATCAAACCTTCTTGAATAAGAGGTCCCATCGTTGTAGACAAAGTTGGAAAGTTAAAGGTTGACATTATGAATAAAATAGGTTGTGCATTGATTTGTATTTTAAATTATATCTTATCTTTCCAATTGTCTGCCATTGACTAACCATATTTTTGTTAATTAGATTATGTGGTTAAGTTTTGTTAGATCATGAAAATGGAGCCCTCATGAAACACTGAAAACTTAGAAATCACAGAATTTTAACTCATGAATGTGAAGCTGACCACAGTGTATGTTTTGTAGTTAAATTAGATTTTGATTCTCCCGTTACTTATTGCAGACATCACCGATGTATGCAGAGTTGGTATGCATTCCATTTGTTGTGTTTTAGTTACCATAATATCACAAACTGATTTATACAGTACTTCATCCTTGCTAACATTACCATAATATACGTTCTTATCATATTTAAAATAAATATAATTTAGACATTGAGTACTGCTGTGTGCAGAGATGGTCAGATTTTGATTTTCCTGTTTGTCCTTTCGGTCATTGTACACTATTGTATTACAGAATTAGTCAGATATTGATTCTCTTGTTTTTTCCTTTCAGACTTTGTACACATTTGTATTGCAGAGTAGTCAGATTTTTAATTTCCTATTTGTCTTTTCATGTAATGAGCACCACTGTTTTGTAGAGTTAGTCAGATTATGATTATCCTTTCAGACATTGTGCATCGCCGCATGCAGAGCGAGAGTCAGATGTTAATTCACCGCCCCATGAGTTCTACCTCCCCTGGCCAGACGATCATTCACACGCCATCCTACCCAGCGGTGAACGGACACTCACGGCCAGATTCTGCCCACACACGATTCTTCATCAAAACAAACAAGCACAAAAACGGACACAAACGGGCCAAGTCAGCCACAATCTCTGTCAGTTCACGACCTTTCTCTGCCTCACAAATGTACGGGATAAAGAGTCCGTATGAGCAAAGACTAGTGAATACATACTCTCCAAGCATTAAAAGTGATGGCTCTGCCCGCAGGCTGCGCTCCGCTAAGAAGTTGAAATATATCAGCTAATTCTCTTTAATGCATGAAGAAAGCTTTATGTAGTATTTATGTAGTATTTATCCTATTTTATATGCATAATATGTAATTTTATGACATACCATTCAAGATGTGGTCTGTGCCAAACTACTTATTTAGCAAATTCAGTTTATTAGCATATGTAAATCATAGTAGGTCATTATACAATCTGTAGTAGGTGTTTAATATTGTTATGTTTTATTTTGTTGTAACACAAAACATATACTCAACATTATGTTAATTCATTTTTTAATATTCACATTCCACAATATAATAACATGAAATATTTTATGAGTAATGGTATAAGGAATTTTGTCTCTTGTTTTGTTTTCAATTCAGGCATTCCGTCCACTGTGTTGTTACACTTGAATGTATTTTAAATGAATATTTGTGGGATTTAGTGCATGTTTACAAACTGCAGAACAAAAAATAAACATCAATTTAAAAAAATATGATTACTTAATGATAAATAAGGGATAACAGCTATTAAAATCCTTAATATTTGGGATTCTCTTTTCATTAAACATAACAGAAGTGAATGTACATGGTAACTTACATGTATACATGTTTGGGTTTTCAGGCATTTTGAGATTCAGAAATAAGTAAATATAATTTGATAATGAAGGGACGGAAGAACTTTCAATTTTTCATAACAAATCGGGCTAAAATGACAATTTCACTGATGTTTGAGTAAACGGGTAAGTGCATTTTGTAAAGTGTTATGTCTTTCCTGATAGTACTTGGTTTATAAGGTCAATAGGTTTAATAGAGTGAAATATTTACCATGACAAGTCATTTCTTCAATTTTTCAGTATCTGGCTGTTTAAGAGTTTGTTTTCCCCATGTACTTGCACTTTCAGATTTGAGTATATCACCTTTCACCAATGTTCAATTCATTTGAACAAAAATTACCAGATAAGAGCATAATAATATAGTATTAGTTGTAAATGCACAATTTCAATGATATTTGAAAATAATCAGTAAAGGGAAGTAATGTTTGTACACATTTACACACAAGAACTTTCCAATCACAGACCCAGGCTTTTTATCCTGTAATTGTGAGGTGCCAGTACAAGAGAATTTATAAACCTCTAAATCTGATAATTATGGACAGCAACTGTATAAATTGTCCAGAATACAGGGGTTCTTGTAATAGGCAGGTGTCTGTTAAAGGATGTTTTCCAATATATATTTGATATAATGCGCTGTGATGTGATTTTTTATCATTCAATATGATTTTTGTTATTTTAATGTGCATCTTATATTCTTCAAGCAATCATTTGTTGTTTTTATTTACAACATTGTCACAAACTGTGATATTTATAGTAATTCCGTCCTTGTTAACATACCATTATATACTTGTTTTCATATCACATATTATATATATTTTACATTATTCTGTGCAAATGTCCTGTGGATTTCTTTGGATTTTGAAAAGCAATACCACAACTCTGTTGGGAAGGTTATGTTCTTTTAATAAATAATGTTTGTGTCATATGAGTTGGCGTTGTTGGTATTCACAGACTCTTGTGGAATAATTTGTGACTGTGAGTGGACACTAATGAATCCTTTATCCAGACTGATGTTTTTACTTTCTTTGTTGTACAGGAGTATCTGTAAAGCTGGCTAACCTTGGACCATGGTCTCTTAGCCCTGTGCAGTCAACACAATCTTCAGCATGGAGAGACATAATTATAATTGTGATAGATATACTAAGAAGCTCTGTATCAAAAAACAAATCTTCATATAAATTTCATGAACCATGGGCTCAATATTTATATCACTGAACGTATTGCTCCAAGTTGCCCACACAAATTAAATGAACAAAGTTTTAAAGGGTGGTGGTGCCAGTTTGCAGCCATAGAAAATGGGGTTGTCTACTAATAATAATAAAACTGAATATTTTCACTCTTTTCTTTTAATAATAGCAGAACATGGTCAGTCTGGCTTAATAAAATTTGTAACACACAAAATCTTTTTAGAATCTTCTTAATTGTCAGTTTATAAATTTGTTTTAAAATTCTCATTTTCAACCAATACAATCAAAACTGTACCAACACTATACAAATGTCAGTGATAACACCAGTGCAAGACAAATAAGAAAAACTGACCATGACCAATAACAATAAATTTCAGGACAATCTATATGGTATCTGAAAATATATCTCAATTAGGAATTTCATTTTGTAAATTGCCTTTTGTAAGTTTTATTTTTCAGTTGAATAGTTTATATTGTTCATGTTGATAGGATGACATGTTAACAAGATGAGTGCCCTACCATTTCTGATTCAATACTAGGAATTTGCTGGAAAGAAACCACATTCATGTATAAGCTATGTTAAACTTATACAGCTGGCAAAAAAAGGTCCTTTCTCAACCTATTAGATGAAGCCATTGATGATAAATATGCTCTTCATATTAACTTTCAGGTACAGAAAGCCTGTCTATGAAAGATTTGTATAATTAGTTAAGTTAACTTTTGCTATATCACAGAGATGACAATATTATTCTTTTATGAATCAAGTAAATACATTTGACGGAGTCTCCACATGCTTATAAATCCTCTATTTTCAAGTCCTTTTCAATACAAAGTACTTTCAGCTTATTTTGAAAATTTCCTTAAAGCAGATTTCACTTGAATGGTTCACTTCTACTATCCAGCTCAGCTGTGACACAACTGCAAAACTGAAGCTTTAAAAAAGGTAACTGAGACCAGATATAATGATGGAAATGCAGTTATCAGCTACATCACCAGTCACAAGTAACTTCTATAACTGTCTATGGACAATATTAGATTTAAATACCAGGTCAAGCCATACAGCCGTCACAGAGATCTGCTGTCGTGTACTAAGAACCAACAAGGCCAAAAAAACAAGGGACCTGTGGGTTACAGTGCTCAGCTGAAATTCATTATGAGAATATTTGTACATAAACCTAACATAATTAAAATGTGGCAACAGTTAATTTTTTATGTATCATTATTAAAAGTATACATAATACACATATTTGGAGTTGCCTGTGTACTTTCATGGGCTACATGAAAGATGCAGGAGCCTCTCATGATAACATATTTGTAGAAGTATTGGTATCTCAACTAAGTGACTGTAATATGCATGTCAATTATAACAAGTGACCCATGGGTCATGACGGTCAGCTGCCAAGCATGACCTGTGACATTGGCTGAGATTCACAACTTCTAGTCAAATTTTTGAAGAACCTATTTGCCAATTTTGTTGAAACTTTCTACGATGACAGAAATATATATCACATGTCTGGTTAAAACACACATATTAGTCAAGTTTGAAACCAATATTTGAATTAAACCTGGAGTTATCATCTGGAAACAAATATGTGGAGAGATGACCCCTATGACCTTTGACCTTATAACTGCAAAATGAAAAGGGTTCTTACTTTATTGGTGGCCAGATTTAAATCAAGTTTTATGTTAATCCAAACTGAAGTTCTCCAACAGAAACAAATATGTAGACAGATGGTCACTAGATTTTGTGTGACCCAAAAATCAATGTGACCTTCACTTTTGACCAAAAATCGGGTTCATCTCCTATTTGCAAGACACCTGTATGTGCTAGATGGAAGGTTTGGGATTAAAAATGTTTGGCTTAAAATGCATCCATAACAGAGCCTGGAGCCAAGTTAGCCACACAAATGTGACTGGCTTGGACATAAAGACGGCTGACTTTAATAGCAAGCCAAGTTTCTAGGCTTGACTCGGCTTGCAAAATGTCAGCTTGCTTAAACTGACCTGAAAGCCTATTCATCTGACAATGTTACAAGTAACATTTTATGTTACAAAGAATCTGTTTTATTTAAACAAGTTATCTAATTTGCATGTGACCTAATTCATCCATTTTACATTCAACTAGTTTGTGATTAAATGTCCAGAAGTTTATTCTTGTGGTTTCATAATCCAACATTTTCAATCTTAAACAATCACACCATTTCCTTTCAGCTACATGAATCAAAGGAAAAAACAGTCCTGAACATTTGTTTTTTAGGCATTTTTAATTGTATTATTATTTCTCAAGCCAAACTGAGCTGCACAAAATCAGCTCACTTTGGCTAAATGAAATATCGGAGGGCCTCCTGATAAACTCAGCTGGCTTGGCTTAACTGGGCTGGTTGCGGCACAAAATGGCAGCTGTGCTGGGCTCTTATCCACATTTTTTCTAAATATGTGGGTCCTGTGACCTTGACCTTATAACCTGCTTTTGAGGTAGGCCAAATATAATTCAAATTTGAAATCAATATGTCAATCAAAACTGGAGTTATCATAAGGAATCAAATTTGACGGACATACAGAAAGACAAACAGGAGGATGGACAGGGTGATTACTATAGGGCATCCGCTAATTCAAGCAGGCCCTAATAATACACAAGGTTTCAAGACACTAGATAAAACCACAGTTGGAAAATCTGATAGTATCTATATAACTCATAATAAAAGGAAAAATATTCATAAAAACAAGTGACCCATAGGTCATGACGCTCAGCTGACTGGGAAGAGATTCACAAAAGGAAATTTTATCATCAGAATGGTAGTATATACCCATTCAACTTAAGCATCAAACAGATTAACCAACAGGCCAAGATTTAGTCTGTATTTATATATCTAAAAAATAGAGAAAAAATGTGTATACTTTAAAAATTAGAATACGGGTAGCGGACATGTGACAACGCTGTGCAAAAATGGTTGCAGGTGGCCCCTCCAGTTTTGTGTATGATAAAGACCTATGTGAGATCTAAACACATGCACAATTTTGGCCCAATCGGTCAAATGATTCCTGAGATATTAGCTTGGATGTGTGTAGCGTTAACTAGAATGTAGGTGGCACCACCTGTCATAAAATCAAGAAAGCTGTCCAGGATGTATGAACCCTCAAAATTTTAGGCAGTTATGTCAAACCACTACAGAGAAATGAGTGATTTTAGGCCACAGCAGACAAACAGACAGACGCTGCGCAAAATGTGCAAAAATGGTTGCAGGTGGCCCCTCCAGGTTTGTGTATGATAAAGACCTATGTGAGATCTATACACATACAAAATTTTGGCCCAATCGTTCAAATGGTTCCCGAGATATGAGCTTGGATGTCTGCAGCATAAACTAGAATGTAGGTGGCGCCACCTGTCATAAAATCTAGAAAGGTATCCAGGATGTATAAAACTGCAAAAATTTAGGCAGATATGTGCAAACCACTGCTGAGATGTGAGTGACTTAATTTATTTATTGCACGGCAGACAAACAAATGCTGTGCAAAAATGGTTGCAGGTGGCACTACCAGTTTTGCGTATGATAAAGAGCTATGTTAGATCTATACACATGCAAAATTTTGGCCTAATCGGTCAAACTGTTCCCGAGATATGAGCTTGGATGTCATCAGCGTGAACTAGAAAGTAGGTGGCGCCACCTGTCGTAAAATCAAGAAAGCTATCCAGGATGTATACGCATGCTGAATTTCAGGTGAATTAGTCAATTCACTGCAGGGATATGAGTGATTTAAACCAAAGGCAGATGAACAGATGGACACTGTGCAAACATTGTTACAGGTGGCGCCACCATTTTTTGTGTATGTTATAGAGCTATTCAAGGGCTATATTTGTATAAATTTTAATTCCTGATTGGTCAAACGGTTCCCAAGATATGAGCTTGGATGTCATCAGCGTGAACGTAATATGTAGGTGGCGCCACCTGTAATAAAATCAAGAAAGCTATCCAGGATGTATAAAACTGCAAAATTTTAAGCAAATATGTCAAACCACTGCCAAATATGAGTGACATTATCACACAGCAGACAAACAGACAGACGCTGTGCATAAATGGTTGCAGGTGGCGCTGCCAGTTTTGCGTATGATAAAGAGCTAAGTTAGGTCTATACACATGCAAAATTTTGGCCCGATCGGTCAAACGGTTCCCGAGATATGAGATTGGATGTCATCAGCGTGAACGAAAATGTAGGTGGCGCCACCTGTCATAAAATCAAGAAAGCTATCCAGGATGTATATGCATGCCGAATTTCAGGTGAATTAGTCAATTCACTGCAGATATATGAGTGATTTCAACCCAAGGCAGATGAACAGATGGACACTGTGCAAACATGGTTACAGGTGGCGCCACCATATTTTGTGTATGTTATAGAGCTATCCAAGGGCTACATTTGTATAAATTTTATTTCCTGATCGGTCAAACAGTTCCCGAGATATAAGCTTTGATGTCATCAGCGTGAATGAGAATGTAGGTGGCCCCACCTGTCATAAAATCAAGAAAGCTATCCAGGATGTATATGCATGCCGATTTTCAGGTGAATTAGTCATTTCACTGCAGAGATATGAGTGATTTTAACCCAAGGCAGATGAACAGATGGACACTGTGCAAACATTGTTACAGGTGGCGCCACCATTTTTTGTGTTTGTTATAGAGCTATCCAAGGGCTACATTTGTATAAATTTTATTTCCTGATCGGTCAAACAGTTCCCGAGATATGAGCTTGGATGTCATCAGCGTGAAGGTGAATGGAGGTGGCACCACCTGTCATAAAATCAAGTCCCAGAGGAGCTTGGAAACGAATGCGGCAACTGTGGAGGAACCCGATCAAAAACATAGTATCCGCAAAACTTTGTTTTGGCGGATACAAAAATACAGGTGGCTCCACCAGTCTGCAGAAACTAATAAAAACACTTAATGGTCAATATCCATGCAAAGAATCATGGTGATCTCAGCATTAGTTCTTCAGATACTTCAGCTTTTATATCAAATTGTCCATTATTCTGAGGGATACTTCGGAGTCCTATAGCTTGAAGGATATGGGTCACAGAGACCTAATTTTAAGTTTCCCCTGGCACTTTTCAAGGGCCTCCTTGCATGAGAAGAATGAAGATTCTAGGTCCAGTTGTTCCGATTTGTACCCTGTTGACAGATAACCACATCTTTAAAGGTATCAAAAAAAGAGAAAAAAATTCGTAAAAATTTGAAAAAAATAGAGATGGCGCACCCAGTCTGCAGAAACTGATGGAACAGGTCATGATCAATATGTATGCCGAAAAATCATGACCATCAGTGTTGTAGTTATTGAGATACTGCAGTTTTAGTATCAAATATTCCATTTTTCTGGGGGGGGGGGGGGGGGGTAATTTGGAGCCATACAGCTTAAAGAATATGGGTAACAGAGACCTAATTTCAGGTTTCCATGGAGACTTATCATGGGTCTCCCTGTGAATGAAGATTCTAGGTCCAGTCGTTACGATTTGTACCCTGTTGACAGATAACTACATCCTTAAAAGTCTCAAAAATAGAGAAAAAAAATTGTGAAAATTTGAAAAAATACAGGTGGCGCCACCAGTCTGCAGGAACTGATGAAACACCTCTTAATCAATATGTATGCCAAAAATCATGACCATCAGTGTTGTAGTTATTGAGATACTGCAGTTTTTGTATCAAATTTTCCATTATTCTGGGGGGTAATTTGGAGCCATACAGCTTAAAGAATATGGGTAACAGAGACCTAATTTCAGTTTTCCATGGAGACTTTTCATGGGTCTCCCTGTGAATGAAGATTCTAGGTCCAGTCCTTACGATTTGTACCCTGTTGACAGATAACTACATCCTTAAAAGTCTCAAAAATAGAGAAAAAAAATTGTGAAAATTTGAAAAAATACAGGTGGCGCCACCAGTCTGCAGGAACTGATGAAACACCTCTTAATCAATATGTAAGCCAAAAATCATGACCATCAGTGTTGTAGTTATTGAGATTTTGAAGTTTTTGTATGAAATTTTTTACTTTTCTGGGGGGTTATTGGGAGCCCCCCAAAGCTCAAAGGATATGGGTAACAGAGACCTTATTTCAGGTTTCCATGGAGACTTTTTATTGACCTCTCAGTGTGTCAAGAATGAAGATTCTAGGTCTAGTCTTTATGATTTGTGCCTTGTTAACAGCTGTTCACATTTTTAAAGGTCTCAAAAATAGAGAAAACAATTCGTAAAAAATCGAAAAATACAGGTGGCGCCACCAGTCTACAGGAAGTGATGGAACATCTCATGATCAATATGTATGCCAATAATCATGACCATCAGTGATGTAGTTATTGAGATTTTGAAGTTTTTTGTATGAAATTTTTTACTTTTCTGGGGGGTACTTTGGGGCCCCATAGCTCGAAGGATATGGGTAACAGAGACCTAATTTCTGGTTTCCATGGAGACTTTTCATAGGTCTCTCAGTGTGTCGAGAATGAAGATTCTAGGTCCAGCGGTTATGATTTGTGCCACTTTAACAGATGACAGCATCCTTAAACGTCTCAAAAATAGAGGAAAACATCGTAAAAAATAAAAAAATACAGGTGGCGCCACCAGTCTGCAGGAACTTATGGAACATCTCATGATCAATATGTATGCCAAAAATCATGACCATCAGTGATGTAGTTATTGAGATTTTGAAGTTTTTTGTATGAAATTTTTGACTATTCTGGGGAGTACTTTGGGGCCCCATAGCTCGAAGGATATGGGGAACAAAGACCTAATTTCTGGTTTCCAAGGAGATTTCATTGACCTCTCAGTGTGGCAAGAATTAAGATTCTAGGTCTAGTCTTTACGATTTGTGCCTTGTTAACAGATGTTCACATTTTTTAAGGTCTCAAAAATAGAGAAAAAAATTCGTAAAAAAATAAAAAAATACAGGAGGCGCCACCAGTCTGCAGTAACTTATGGAACATCTCATGATCAATATGTATGCCAAAAATCATGACCATCAGTGATATAATTATTGAGATTTTGAAGTTTTTGTATGAAATTTTTGACTATTCTGGGGGGTACTTTGAGGCCCAATAGCTCGAAGGATATGGGTAACAAAGACCTAATTTCTGGTTTCCAAGGAGATTTTTCATTGACCTCTCAGTGTGGCAAGAATTAAGATTCTAGGTCTAGTCTTTACGATTTGTGCCTTGTTAACAGCTGTTCACATTTTTAAAGGTCTCAAAAATAGAGAAAAAAATTCGTAAAAAATCAGAAAATACAGGAGGCGCCACCAGTCTGCAGGAAGTGAAGGAACCTCTCATGATCAATATGTATGTCAAAAATCATGACCATCAGTCAAGTAGTTATTGAGATATTGAAGTTTTTGTATGAAATTTTTTACTTTTCTTGGGGATACTTTTGGGCCCCACAGCTTGAAGGATATTGGCAACAGAGACCTAATTTCTAGTTTCCAAGGAGATTTTTCATGGACCTCTCAGAATACCAAGTTACAAGGTTCTAGGTCCAGAGGTTACGATTTGTGCCTGGTTAACGGACGGACAGACGGACAGACAGACAGACGACAGACAAAGAGTTTGGTTCTCAGGCACTTTTCTTTATAAATCAGTGTGCGAGGGCATTTTTTCTTACCAAAAAAAGGTAAAAAAAATTGCCCTGGCACACGGATATGTTTTGATAAAAATGTCATATGATCAGGGAAAAACATGATATTAACAGAATTATTGTGCTTAACAGGTATAAGCAATACCTAACAAAATAAATCTGATAAAAATTGTATTATTTTATCTTCTTGAAAGAATTGTCTGAGCAAAATTAGGTTTCAATTGAAAATGAAAATAAAAATTTTTGATGTGAGGGGGTTGAAAATTGCGCTCAGAACCAAACCTTTTTTTTTTACAAATGTTAAGGGTTTCTTTGAAGACCTTTTTGTGTAAATACCCCCCTACCCTGGAGTCTTTTCATGAAACTGGAGCACATTTTTTTATAAATATCAACCTTGAATATGATGATCTGTTAAGCAACCTTTAACAAGAACAGAAGTATGTTATTGTTAACTTACCTTAAACCCAAATGTGAAATGTCTAAATGGGAAAAGGGCAAAAGTAACTTTCATGAATAGTGTCCTGTTGAAAGACAGGTGGTCACAAACACTGATGGACACACTCATGATTGGTATTCTTGAATGAAAGTCAGATGAGAGAAAACACTGATGATAAATTAAAAAGATATTTTATTATGAGTAAAAATACAATCATTCATTGGTTCTTTCACTAAGTTCTTTTTTTATATTACCTTTACATGCAAATTTGAATATGATATACATTTCACTCATTTCAAATGGTACATCATGATACAAGTTGTGTGATCTGAAGTGTCACCTCTCAGAGAGTGACCATACAGTTCAGGCTTATTAATACACTGTACAGAGTAACTACAGACAATTCTATCAGCCGCTCATCTATATCAGTTAAATGTTAACACTGCTATGTGAAGAATATAACTAAATGGTAAAGTGTCATATCTAAACTTCCTCCTCTTACAAAAACTAAAATAAGACACCTTGGATATTTCAGTCTTAAGTTTTCCTTATTTACTTATTTTAGGGTGTAGTGGTGCAATGTTTAGTGTGCTGGGCTTGTGACTGCAAGGTTTGTATGATTATGTCCAGACATGCCCATCCTAGTCACGGTCTTTACCACAAGGGCAAGCCCTCTCCACCAAGCACTGAATTGACTCTGGTCATGGGGGCAGACAAACAAATAACAAATAGTCAACAAGACCAGGTGGGCAAAGTATACAGTTGGATGAGACTGATACATTTTTGATGATTTCAGACTACTGGTATACATTAATTCTTTACTCTTTTCTAACTGGCATTAATATTACAGCAGTAAATAAAAGTCTAAATTACTCAGATACACGACCAATTCTTAAAGCTAAATATGATTTAAAGCCTTTAGCTCTTAAAAATATGTTTCAGTAAAGACCACGCCTATAAAATATACTGGAAGCTTCAACATAATGCTGCCAAAAATGTTACTTCATACTTGTATTTTCTTCATACATAATCTGCTTATGACTTGGTCAGAATCAGGTTTGTGTCATGGTCACTTTTTTTTAATTAAGTTCATTAACCTGCATATAAAAGACTTGCTCGCTGCTCTATTCATCTATAACTGTCTGTTTGCAGGCATAATGCATCAGCCTGTGTTTACATGTGTCAGTGGCAGTTATAAATAAGGCAATGCCTTTTTCTCATGTACAATGTGGTATCTGCACCAGAGTCACAAACAAAGCTGAGATGAGGACTTAATGTTGATCATTACTGGAAGCTGCTCCCTTCTCATCAGCTGTCTCCTTCATTATCAGGTATCCTTCTCATTAAAGATCCTTAAGTCTTAATGAGGACTCAATTAGTGGCTGCACAGTTTGTAACTTCGTTTGAATATGTACATGACTTTGTGAACAGTCTAAATGAATGCTAAGTATCTGCTATGACAATGTCTCTCCTTTTGTGACCTACAATGAAAATGCTAAAATTAATAACATATAATATGAATGATATAAATATTTACTTTATGAAATTCTAATTTTGTATTTTAGGTACTATATCTCAAGTTTTATACAGCACTGGCATATCAGTGATATTTTAAAGTAATCTGCTCGACCTGTTGATATAAAAGTAACCTTCAGAGGCGAATATAATTACCATGGCTCAACCAAGCCTGCCCTGATCAATTAGCATTAAAAGTGGAAGGAACCAAGATCATGAGTAGCTTGTGATAAGAAGGTCCAGAAATGAGGCAGAACAGTAGCTAACTCTACCACAAACATCAGTGTATATTTGTGCATTTTGTCACAGCTGCTGTTACTACATCATAACTGTGTGTTTTAAAATTTAGAACTTCATAACAATTATAAACTGTTCCCTTACCCTGGCTTCTATGTACTCAACACGTCTTTCTAATGCAGTCAACTTCTCATTCAGCTCAGCAAGTCTGGACCTACAGGACATGTCTGAAATAAAATATAGGAATGTATTATGAAAACACTTGGGTCAATGGAATATTCAATTATTCAAATCCATATGACAGATTTGTTTAGGTATGAGCCATTTTCTCCTACAACATCAATAGTTTATAAAGCAATCAAGAAAGGATTTTTAAACACAAAAAAAACTCAACCTTCATTGTCTTGGGCTACGGAAGGGGATCATGAGTTCAAATCTCAGCCTCGGAACAGTAAGATTTTTAACAGGATGAATGCTATACAGGCTTAATTTTTGGGAAGGCTGTGCCCATGGATATGTTTCACAAAAACAAATGCAATTTCCCATGGGTTTGTAGGTGTTATGACCCAGCAATGGGAGGATTTCACACCCAGGACCACAGGTGCAGTAGTTACCTGGCCTGGTTATCATCCCTGATATAATATTTAGCCTTTTTGCCACTCCTTCTGATTTCAGGCAGCCTTTTTTTCTGTTTCTGCACTTGCATCCTCATCAGATGGGCTGACCTGCCTCCATATACCCTGACCAGTGCTGTCAGCTCATGGCTCAGCATACTAGATAAACTGGACTGAAAACTGCACGCTGGTTGGCTAATACTATTAGTCAATAAGAACATACCTGGCTTGCATACAGCCTACCGCCACCAGTTTTTAGTCTTAAATAGAGACCAATTACCTTCACTTACCAGTAACCATAATATCTCAATGAAGCTATCCTGTAGTAGGGGTTGTGGAAATGAACTTCTTATCTCATAAATGATACACTCTTATTATTATTTAGGGGGGAGTGGTGATGGGCAAACCTTATGTCACTCCCATGGGCATCCCATTCCACTGCCTGGGGGAGGGGTAATAAGCACTTCCATTACTGATCACTTTCTAATAATTACAGTTCACGCCAATAGATATACAGCCAAGTCAAATTATTATCTCAAACTTGGTACAGAACAGTACTTCCCGACATTGACATTTTTTTCTTAATTCCATGAAGGGGTTATTTCCCAAGTGAAAGTACTGGGTATCACAAGTCCAAGCCCCTGGTGCTCCACCAAGTATAAAACTAGTCTTATGGTTTACAGCCTGACAGGAATAAATGAATACAAACGTCAAAACTATGAACACTATACAACCAGTCATAGCCCAGAAACAGAAACATAAAAAAACAGATATTTATTTACAATTGTTTTCGCACTTAAAAGCTAGCATTCTATATATATGCATATGCATGTCCATATCTATGCTGTATGTAAACATATATGCAGCTAGAATATGGACACCTGTAATTTGATATAAATATGTATGCATATGAGGCATGTATGCAGCAGAACTAGGGATATAGTAAAGCGCTGCAGCCTGCAAGAGAGGAGTTGTTATCTGTCAGAGGAATACTCTATCACTGACAAAAAGTGTGGAATTCCCCCATTATTTCTTATCAAATAATAGGTCAAATTTTGTTCCCTCTGTGCATTCCTGCATTCTGGTAAAATCTGTTTTTTTCTGGATATGGCTAGATGGCTATAAAATTAAAGTCTTAATGTCATAAGAGGTCCATGGAGCGTGAATGCAGAGGGAGCAAAATTATTATTTAGATAAATCGGAGCAAGTATAGAATCCGGTCTTCATGGACGAGGTTATGGGTGCATACGGACGGACGTAATGATGTTTAGGATTCGTGTAATGTGGAAGTAAGAGCCAAGTCAATGTCATATCATCAGCCATGCCATGGCTTATGTACGGATTATTACTAATATGAGACGGTCCAGTCAGTTTAGACCCATCTTGGAAACAAAGACCGGATTGTATACTCGGGCCGATAAATCATAAGATCACCCCTGTCATATCAGTTTTTAATCACTACCAGACTACAGTGAGCATAATGCATGTATGCTTACATGGAATCACTCCGAGAGAATAGAAAGAGTCCGATTCCCAGCTGCATATGCACCACACATGTATATTAATATAAGGCCATATAATGGAATGCCACCTTAAGATTTAGTTTTCACAGAAAGCATGGTACTAAGTTTGTCCCATTTTCACAAAAATACAAATGTTACCAATATTAATATCTAAACCTATATGTACAGCTCTGCAGGCTGACGTTTATTTTATTTTTTGTCATAGTGAATGTTGGGAGTGGGGCTGGACCAGTGCTTACCAAAAGAGTTCAAGAAATCCGCTATCTTCTTTATACTGCACGTTATAACCTCTATGTATTCTCTGTTTGCCCAGTCCTGTTGAATCTGGCGCTGGATGGGAGACATCTGATGTTGTGGGTCTCTTTGCGCCATTTTATCCGCAGAAATAAAAAGCCAAGGGCTAAATTTGCTCTTCTTCTGAACTGTTTTAGACCTGTGGTGTTCACCTAAATGTCAGTCTGTTTTCCTTCCGCTATACTCGTTGTTAAAGGGAGAGAACCAAGGCATTAATGAATATTCATCTAAACTCATTAATATCTGGCCGGTCTACCGTAAAGTTCCTGCTAACTAATTATGGACAGATTTGCATGAAGCACGGCTTTACATATATTCTCTTATTCCGGTTAATTTTTTGTTGCCAAATGATCGAATGTAATTATTTATGACATCTATAAAAAATCCATGATATATTGTTGATTAAAATAATGTTTCATTTCTATCTGTATCCTGTTTCGCCACTAGATGGCACCCCAGATTTGCGGTTCAAGCACTGTCAGACCCAGCTAGAGCGCATTTCTGCGTGAAAGCTCTTCGGGGAATACAAGGGAAAAGGATATAGCAATAGACTTTTGGTTTGTCAAAATTTTAAAAGGTTTAACAGAATATCTAACAAAAACATATAAAACGGCATAGTTTGTATTTGATTACATATTTTATCAACACAGACTTTTCTACCAGATACGTACAATTCAAATTATATTTAAATTTGCACTTAATATATGTATTATCATGTATACAACTTTCATACAAACAATGCTAGTTAAATCCAATTAACGAGTGAATATTTCAATAGAGGATCCTGATATTCAGAGCACCTTTTTTCAGTTAGTCATGAGTCAATATAGTGAATACAGATAATGCATGGGTTAATCTATAGGTATTGAAATGTTTAAATCAAAGATTGCCCAAAAGTTTTAACTGATAATTGTACACATGTAATTTAATATTCACTTCATGGTTACCTGCATTGCCATACAAAGCTATAATCGGTGTATCATATCTTTCTATATAAGAAACCTTTCAACTTTTAATGTTCAAAGAATTAAGGTAGGCATACGTTAACTTATCAAGGTCACTTAGTACGGTGAATACTTTTACGTATTCAATAATTGTTCGAGGGCTTTGACTTATTACCTACACCATGTATCAGCATGGAAGACAGTGCCATGAACGATCTACGCTCTTTACACCGTGCTTTACCTATAGGCCTATATTTACCTATATCCTAAGCGCTGTTTGTTATGACCTCGTATCCTGAATTGCTACACCAGAGGGGAGCACTGTTATTTTGTCCAATCAGATGAGACCTTGTGCTGGAAGACACAGCCAAGCGAGGGATACACGGAGCCAATTAATGTTGTTCATTTCGTTTTGAGTGACAGCTCATCGCTTCTTTCGAAGCGCAAGATTTCCGCTGCCTCGGGAGCGTATGAACGATCGTCTAGTCCGAGGTTTTCACTATCATGGGCTTCTTTTGAAAGAAATATGAAATGACTTTTTTTATCTGTTATTTGTCATTCTTAAAAAGTAAAATGATTTAATTACATTTTTACTATACTGTTAGTATACTTTCTCAATGATAAGTGATGATTTATCAAATTATCAAATGGTTTAAGTTTGAAAAATTACGAGTGATAACGACTTTGTTGAAATAGCGCTATGAAAATGATTTTTAAGATTTTCAAAACGATTCAATCTATAAAATACAGCATCTTCAGTTTCATGAGGTCACATTCAGTTATGTAATTTTACTTACACCTACTCTCTATATATAAATGTATATTTTTATAAGTTCTTATAATTCTATTAAGTTTGATTTATGTGTATGGTTGATGTTTTGCATTAATAAATGTGATTTTATTTTTATTATGATTAACATATGTTCACATAAGGTAGGGCATATACGTATAGAGTGAACAATATTGTTTGTGGTTTTAACAAATTCCACATGGAAAGAATTAAGTATATAGAGTTATTAGTGACATCTCTTTCATCGAAGTAAACTGGTTCATGCTTCTTAAACGAGACAACGTACGTAATTCCTGCCATTGGCAGAGGGCAGGGACGGATCCAGGATTTGTTCAGGGGGGTTGGGGTTCAGGAGAAACGCTTGATAAAGCCAATTCACAAAAAAAAATCCTGAGAAAGAGAACTGTTATACCAAAAGTGAGAAAAAAAAAACAACAATAAAATAGGTAATTCAGTTGTAATTAAGTTATACCTTAGGTTAACCATAATAAATATACGTTTTACGTTTTTAGGAAATTTATAGAGTAATAACGAGTACATTAACATTTGTATCTATTCTGAATCCATTCCTGCGTTACTTCTTGTTCTTTTTTAAGTTGGAACCACATGTATACTTAAATTTCAAGGTTTTTTTTTTCGGTGGCCCACGGATAACATGGTTTCTTAATACATTTAATGTAAAGAGTGATTGAAATTTTCAGAGAACCTGAATCGTTGCTATATATCAGTCTACAATAAAAAAATCATGATAATTATTTTTCATTCAAAGACTGTTTTACTCAATGAAATTAAACTTTAAACAAGGGTCATGTATTCGTCATACTGGATTATAAAATAATTTAGTGAATTATTATAATGAATAATAATAAATATTTAATTCACTATACACATTTTTGGTAAATCATATTCAACCTGTGATCAGTGGCTTGGGTCAAACGCTGCAAAGTACTTTCACTGTACACAGATGGCGCCCTTGTGCGGAGGTTACAACATTTGCCCTTTGGAGAGTATCCTTTTACCTTAAGTGTTCGCATTTATCGCCATTTGATTGGTCTTCGTATATGAATTATTCATAAAGACCAGAATGATAATAGATTGACATCTTACTCTCACTAATTCATAAATCAAGGCTCTGCTGTGATATAAGGATCCAAGCACGACAGCGTCAACGACGGATCAATGAGATTTTTCTAGGTTGTCACATTGATATGAAAGGAAAAGACAACATATCGCGCAAACAGACATTCTTCGAAACGAAACAAAAAATAAATAAAGGGACCAGTCTAATGATTTATCAGGTATGACTTCCGGTTTTATGAAACGGGGATCATCCAGTAGAAACAATGTTGTACTTGTCTCATAGCAGTGAGCAACGCTGATTTGACTCCACAATTTCAAGCATTTTTTATTGACAGTGTATCTCTATTCTCAATCAAATTTGCCAAGGATGCAGGAATGACAATGAAATTATTTGGTTACTTTTCTGTCAATATGTTTTCATCTTTTATGCCCATATTTTTATTTGGTGCTATTGAGGGGTATGAAGAGGAAGCCGCAGAAGGGTTACGATATGCCATGAGCTGACATTTTTAAAACAAAATACAGAATACCTTATGCCGTTTATATAACCTTTTCTAAGTAAGCGTTCAAGGAAACCGTTATGGGAAATTAATTGTTAAATTAAATGTAATGTAAAAGTCATAATATAATTATGGAATTTACATACAAAAATCTGCAAATTCAAACTCTGATGTTGTCTACATACACGGGTTGTACACCAAGACATATAACGTGGAAGTGGTAGAAAATTATATTTTTCATTTGTAGGTGCTGTCATCTGGTGTCGGAATTCATTTGTGCAATGCCTGATCCCTCCCTTGGATATGTTTTGGAAACATGGCCGTGCCTGATTATGCCGACTCTGCATGCTTGCGCGTGCATTGAAATGAAGCCGGGGATTTAATTTTCAAGGGGTAAGTAATACACTGTCAGCATTTAGTTTGAAACCTGCGTCCTCTGTACATTTGTGTGGTGTTGTCAAGATGGAGACCGTAGCCATTTTTATGTTTAGTATCAATAATCCATTCATCTGTATAGATTTTGTGGTCGGTTGTGGTGGTTTCCATACTGTCACTGACAAATGACATGACTGTGTCCCCCCAGTGATGTTGTGTTTGTGAAAGTCGACGTACTCTGGGTATATAACCGGTGGTAATTTTGAGTATGACTACTTGAATATAATTATTATCGAATGAGCCATTCATTTATCTGAATATTTTCTTGATAATAAATATAATCATTATTTTATTGGCAGGCCTTATTTCCACTCCCTGGGAGTGCTGAAGGGATGCTGATTGCTGACTTCCACTCCCCTTATGATAAAGGCTGGTACAGTCTAAGTGATTCAGGTGTTAGAGTAACCAGATTTGGTGTTTAGTCTTTCCATTTAAAAGGCAAGTCTAAAAAATTGCTTGTTTAAAAATTCCTCTTTCATGTAATTCTGTAGGAGCATTCTGGACATAGAAATTTTGGTACTTTAAACAATAAAGTTTTCAGTTATTATATTGAATTGAATTTCATTTTAATGTGTTATACATATTAAAAGATTAGAACATGGTATGAATTGCCAGAGTATCACCTGAAAATTAATAAACAAAATATTTGCCAGCAAAATTCCAGAGACAAATTTACATTTTTCTGCAGATAAATTTTGTTGAACTATAATCCGTCCCAAAACCTGTTGTTCACATGTTTTTTTCTTGATAATTATTTTAAGAATATTCTTTAAAAATTTGTTACAGTCACTGGGGGATATCCCCTGCTGTGACAGGTGTACAGTTATTCTCATATCACCACCCCAATCCCACCCAGAAAGTGTTATGCAGTAATTGTTATTGTTTTCACTGTATCTCCTCATTTGTAATGCTGTTTCCACTCCAATATACAGGAACTTTCCTTGAAAAAGAAATTCAAGGTGTAATCCAGAAGATGCCATGTTGTGTTTATGTAGCATTTTTAAAGAAATCAATATTCTTTTAAATGATTTTAACAGATATAATTAAACCCATCAGTATGCTTAAATTTATAAAATATGAAGCACATAATGGATAAATAAAGACAATTTAAAATTGTGAAATCTAAATCAAATATTATTTTTAGACATTTATTGTTTGCAGATTTAAAAGATATATTATTGTGGTAAAAAATAAATAAACATTTGCATGCATGATGTGGTGTAACGGTGTTATCTGACAAGATTGAGATTTATGATGATGCAATTGAGAATAATGAATCAACTTTTTTATTCAGATATATATGTTTACAGTTTTATTTGAAATGTAAAGAAATATAAACTTATAATAAAAAAAATGATCTGATTAAAAAAATGAGGATCTAATACAAACATTTGTTCATTATTTTCCTGCCTCAGCAGAATTGGAGATCAGGCTTTGTTTGCCCTGTATGTATGTTGTTAATTAGTTATATTTCAACTGTATACATTTCATAAAATAAAAAAATTCATATATATTTAATAATATACATTATAAAAAAATATTGATTCAATTGAACAAATGTGTAAACTACTGAAATGTCAACAGTTAATCAAGAAGCCACCTAATGATCATGGTAATAGTACAGATCATTTGTTCACAAACTGCTCACATGCTTCAGTTTCAACATTAGGAAACACATGGTTTGACTTATTTGCCTAAAATTTTGCATATGTATACAACTTGGACAGCTTTCTGGATTTTGTGGTAGGTGGCGCAACCTACATACTTATTCAGCTGCAGACATCCATGCTAATATGCAACACACCTCACTCTATTTCCTCTTGCCACTAAATCCATGCCTCAATTCCCCCGTCCCACTCTGATTTCGGCGGATACACGTAGTCGCTTGTTGACTACCTGTATTCTAGTTATAAATTAGGATTATCTAATATATTCATTATTGGTGTTTTTAGCTCAGCTGACTATAAGTCATCTGAGCTATAGCCGTGGTCCATTGTCCGTCGTCCGTCCGTCTGTCCGTCCGTCCGTCCGTCCGTCCGTAGATGTGGCACGTTTTGAAACCGGAAGACCTAGGAATCCAAAATTCGGCATAATGTTAGATGTCCCCAAGATCTCCTACCAAGCCGAAAACTGGGTCTTTGCCACTTCGTTCCTTTGAGAAATTAAGGAAAAAACCTCAATTTTTAGCTCAGCTGACTATAAGTCATCTGAGCTATAGTCATGGTCCATTGTCCGTCTGTCTGTCTGTCCGTCTGGATGTCCGTCCGTAAGACTGGCATGTTTCGACACCGTTGGACCTATGAATCTGAATTTCGGCATACAGTTAGATGTCCCCATAATCTCCTACCATGCCAAAAATTGGGTCAATAGGACTTTGTTCCTTTGAGATATTAAGGAAAAACCTCAATTTTTTATTAGAAATCTATTTTCACACTTCAGGACTGCCTAATATCAAAACCACTCATCTGGTTTTCTTCATATTTACCATAAATATTCCTCTATATAGTTCCTATGTACATGCCAGATATTAAGTCAGTATTATATAATTTAAAAAAGTTATGGGCCCAAACATAATGGACTTTGTAAAAAAATCAGGAAGATATTTGGTCACTTAAGACCAAAAGTGTTAAAGGTAGGGACTTTTTTCCAGTAATACAACTTTAATTAATCAAAATTTAATTGTATACAAAAAATTAGATCAAAATTTGTTAAATTTTTTTAAATATTGGCAAAAATATAAAATTGGTACCTTAAATTTTGCCCAACTTTGGCCATGGCACGTTTTTTAGCTCAGCTGACTATAAGTCATCTGAGCTATAGTCATGGTCCATTGTCCGTCGTCCGTCCGTCTGTCTCTCCATCCGTCCGTCCGTCTGTCTGGATGTCCGTCCGTAAGACTGGCACGTTTCGACACCATTGGACCTACGAATCTGAATTTCGGCATACAGTTAGATGTCCCCATAATCTCCTACCATGCAAAAAATTTGGTCAATAGGACTTCGTTCCTTTGAGATATTAAGGAAAAACCTCAATTTTTTATTAGAAATCTATTTTCACACTTCAGGACTGCTTAATATCAAAACCACTCATCTGGTTTTCTTCATATTTACCATAAATATTCCTCTATATATTTCCTATGTACATGCCAGATATTAAGTCAGTATTATATAATTTAAAAAAGTTATGAGCCCAAACATAATGGACTTTGTAAAAAAATCAGGACGATATTTGGTCACTTAAGACCAAAAGTGTTCAAGGTAGGGACTTTTTTTCCAGTAAAACAACTTTAATTAATCAAAATTTAATTTTATACCAAAAATTAGATCAAAATTTGTTAAATTTTTTTAAATATTGGCAAAAACATAAAATTGGTACCTTAAATTTTGCCCAACTTTGGCCATGGCACGTTTTTTTCCTGTAAGTACTGTGGATTTAATTTTCACACCATCTATACATAAGGATTTAATTTGTTAAAATCTGAAATTTGAAAATAAAAGCTGCAAAATTAGGCTAGTTATTGAATTTTTTTGGAGGCTCTTGTTGTATTCCCTTACATTGTCAAGCAGTCCACTTTGATGACTGTAGGTCATTCAGTGCACATCTCTATGCCCCCCAGGCTGTTGACATAATTTTAGATGTCCCCAAAATCTCCTACCATACCGAAAATTGGGTCATTAGGACTTTGTTCCTTCGAGATATTAAGGAAAAAAACTCCGTTTTCCATAAAAAAAGCCATTGTTACACTTCAAGGCTGTTTTTGATCGTATTTAGTATTCATGTTCTTTTATACATTTTCTATGAACATACCAAAAATTAGGTCAGTATTGGGTATTATTTTGAAGTTATGGGCCAAAACATAATGCAATTTTTTAAAAAATCAGGAAATATATTTACTCACCTAACATGAGAATTGCTGAACCTAGAGACTTTTTTCAGGAATATAACTTTATTTAATCAAGATTCAATTGTTTACCCAAAATTAGATCTGAATTTTGCAAATTTTTCAAGTTATTAGCATAAATAAAAAATCAATACCTTAAATTTTGTCCAACTTTGGCACTGTTGATTTAATTTTCCCAGCATATATGCATAAGGATTTAATCTTTTAAAATCTGAACTTTCAAAAGAAATTGATTGGAATGAATAGCTTTTATTCAGGTTTTATACACCATGTCAAGTGTTGTTTACATCTAGCCCACCTAGTAATACAGCCTTAACTTGCATTATGTAACCCACCCCAGGCAGCTTACCTTGGCCCAGCTTGGCCACTACTAGCAGGCTTCCCCTTTGCCCTGCACTCATCCCCCCCCCCCCCAGCTGGTGCATAAACTAGATGAATGTTATAATTTTTCTGTATTTTATTTTATTCTTGGACATGCTACATTTTAGATTTTGTATTGAACCACCAGGGTTACAATGATTAAAGTGTACATTTAATTGTGTCCACAAAGTGGTGTATTGCTGTGAAAGTGTGGATGTTCATGAGATAAGTAATTCCTTACTTCAGAAGAGTAAAAACTTCACCAGGTGTGAAATTGACTATTAATTCCAGTAATTAATTAAAACTGGGATAGTAATTAGCACAATGATATTGTTTGTCCCTCATTCAACCAACAGTGTGTATACTTTATTTGAAAAGATATTTTATTTTATCAAATTTACTTTTATTTTATTTTGGTGAATAAAATTAAGCATATCCTGAAAACTCCAATGTGCAAAACTTTTTAATAGTGATTCAAGGAATATTCTTGTAGATGCCATGTTGTGGCATTATTTTCTTTTAAAATCAGTTTAAACATTTATGATTTAAAAATAATAAAATATATGTGTATGCATAATATGACCCAATGTTTTTTACTTTGTATATATAATGATTGCAACTTTTGCAACAATTCTAATATTTTAACTTATATTTTCAGGTTTTTTAATTAAAAATTTATAAACCTGTAAATAAAAAAATGATTCAGATAAAAAGTCCTTAATGGAAAAAGTGGATCTGCTTAAAAAAATAGGATTATATATATAAGCTTAAATGCATTATTTATTTGAAAGTGAAATAAAGGTATTAGTCCATTCTGTCCACTTGCCTGTCCATCTGTAAATTTTCATATGCAACACAGTATCTCAAAACTTTCTTCATGACAGTCTTGTCAGAGTATAAGTTTGCAATCATATATTTAGAACTTTACTATAACCAAGTAGGAGGGCCCCTTTCCTCTAAGCTTTTCATATTCTTATATAAATGAAAAACATTACAATAGAATATTTCTACATCCACCTTCATGCTGCCCTCACTAATTTCCCTTCTCCGAACCCCATCCCAAAGTCAGCCTCAGTAAGCAAGAACAAGATGAATCAGATATATTCATACTTTAATATTTTGTATAACTATTCGTCCATAGGTACCTATGTACATGCCAGAAATTATGTCAATATTGTGTAATATGTAGACATAGTGGGTATCACAATAATGTACCTTGTCAAGACTAAAGAGATATTGTGTCATACAGTCACATATTCATAAATCACTTCATCAGCATAGTTAATCATAACATCATATCTGTCAAATTGAACGCTTGCAGACTACCATACACTTTAGATCCTTCAACAAATAGCCTTATCATCATTCTACTACTGCTTATTACTGCTGTCATTGCATTCATATTTGCTCAAATATATCACAATTTTAAACCCCTCCTAAATAAATAAAAAATAAACCACTTTATTTGACTCTATTAATCCATCAGTCAGGTAATTTCATTTATCATTTACTCACATATTACATTACATTCCTTTATAATAGCCCAACATGTACATGATATTCATAAGCTTTATCGACTCGATATAGTATCACAGTGGAGAAACATTTATAGTCCAATCACGATCAGCTGAGCGCTGTGACCCATGGGTCCCTTGTTTCCTGTTAGTACTGTGGATTTTATTTTTCACACCATGTATACATAAGGATTTGATCTGTTAAAATCTGAAATTTGAAAATAAAAGCTGCAAAATTAGGCTAGTTATTGAATTTTTTTGGAGGCTCTTGTTGTATTCCCTTACATTGTCAAGCAGTCCACTTTGATGACTAGGTCATTCAGTGCACATCTCTATGCTCCCCAGGCTGTTGACATAATTTTAGATGTCCCCAAAATCTCCTACCATACCGAAAATTGGGTCATTAGGACTTTGTTCCTTCGAGATATTAAGGAAAAAAAAAACTCTGTTTTCCATAAAATAAAGCCATTGTTACACTTCAAGGCTGCCTAATATCAAAACCACTGATCTGTTTTTGATCGTATTTAGTATTCACATTCTTTTATACATTTTCTATGAACATACCAAAAATTAGGTCAGTATTGGATATTTTGAAGAAATAGGCCAAAATATAATGCAATTTTTTAAAAAATCAGGAAATATATTTACTCACCTAACATGAGAATTGCTGAACCTAGAGACTTTTTTTCAGGAATATAACTTTATTTAATCAAGATACAATTGTTTATCCAAAATTAGATCTGAATTTTGCAAATTTTTCAAGTTATTAGCATAAATAAAAATACCTTAAATTTTGTCCAACTTTGGCACTGTTGATTTAATTTTCCCAGCATATATGCATAAGGATTTAATCTTTTAAAATCTGAACTTTCAAAAGAAATTGATTGGAATGAATAGCTTTTATTCATGTTTTCATACACCATGTCAAGTGTTGTTTACATCTAGCCCACCTAGTAGTACAGCCTTAACTTGCATTATGTAACCCACCCCAGGCAGCTTACCTTGGCCCAGCTTGGCCACTACTAGCAGGCTTCCCCTCTGCCCTCCACTCATCCCCCCCAGCTGGTGCATAAACTAGATGAATGTTATAATTTTTCTGTATTTTATTTTATTCTTGGACATGCTACATTTTAGATTTTGTATTGAACCACCAGGGTTACAATGATTAAAGTGTACATTTAATTGTGTCCACAAAGTGGTGTATTGCTGTGAAAGTGTGGATGTTCATGAGATAAGTAATTCCTTACTTCAGAAGAGTTAAAACTTCACCAGGTGTGAAATTGACTATTAATTCCAGTAATTAATTAAAACTGGGATAGTAATTAGCACAATGATATCGTTTTTCCCTCATTCAACCAACAGTGTGTATACTTTATTTGAAAAGATGTTTTATTTTATCCAATTTACTTTTATTTTATTTTGGTGAATAAAATTAAGCATATCCTGAAAACTCCAATGTGCAAAACTTTTTAATAGTGATTCAAGGAATATTCTTGTAGATGCCATGTTATGGCATTATTTTCTTTTAAAATCAGTTTAAACATTTATGATTTAAAAATAATAAAATATATGTGTATGCATAATATGACCCAATGTTTTTTACTCTGTACATTTAATGATTGCAACTTTTGCAACAATTCTAATATTTTAACTTATATTTTCAGGTTTTTTAATTAAAAATTTATAAACCTGTAAATAAAAAAATGATTCAGATAAAAACTTCTTAATGGAAAAAGTGGATCTGCTTAAAAAAATAGGATTATATATAAACTTAAATGCATTATTCTCTTGAAAGTGAAATAAAGGTATTAGTCCATTCTGTCCATTTGCCTGTCCATCTGTAAATTTTCATATGCAACACAGTATCTCAAAACTTTTACTGTTTTTCTTCATGACAGTCTTGTCAGAGTATTAGTTTGCAATCATATATTTAGAACTTTACTATAACCAAGTAGGAGGGCCCCTTTCCTCTTAGCTTTTCATATTCTTATATAAATGAAAAACATTACAATAGAATATTTCTACATCCACCTTCGTGCTGCCCTCACTTTTCTCCGAACCCCATCCCAAAGTCAGCCTCAGTAAGCAAGAACAAGATGAATCAGATATATTCATACTTTAATATTTTGTATAACTATTCGTCCAAAGGTACCTATGGACATGCCAGAAATTATGTCAATATTATGTAATATGTAGACATAGTGGGCATCACAATTATGTACCTTGTCAAGACTAAAGAGATATTGTGTCATACAGTCACATATTCATAAATCACTTCATCAGCATAGTTAATCATAACATCATATCTGTCAAATTGAACGCTTGCAGACTACCATACACTTTAGATCCTTCAACAAATAGCCTTATCATCATTCTACTACTGCTTATTACTGCTGTCATTGCATTCATATTTGCTCAAATATATCACAATTTTCAACCCCCTCCTAAATAAATAAAAAATGAACCACTTTATTTGACTCTATTAATCCATCAGTCAGGTAATTTCATTTATCATTTACTCACATATTACATTACATTCCTTTATAATAGCCCAACATGTACATGATATTCATAAGCTTTATCGACTCGATATAGTATCACAGTGGAGAAACATTTATAGTCCAATCACGATCAGCTGAGCGCCGTGACCCATGGTACCTTGTTTATTAAAAACCTATTTTCACACTTCAGGACGGCCTCATATCAAAACAACTCATCGTTTTTTCCTCATATTTACGATAAATATTCCTCTATATATTTCTTATGAATATGCCAGAAATTATGTCTGTATTATATAATTTTAAAAAGTAATGGGCTCAAACATAATGCATTTTGTAAAAAATCAGGAAAGATATTTGTTCACTTAACACAAAACATGTTAAAGCTATGGACTTTTTTTCCAGTAATATAACTTTAATGAATCAAAATTAAATTGTATACCCAAAATTAGATCAAAATCTTTTAAATTTTTTAAAATATTAACAAAAATAAAAAATTGGTACCTTAAATTTTGCCCAACTTTGACCATGGCACGTTTTTTTTTCTGAAAGTACTGTGAATTTAATTTTCATGCAAAGCATGTTTTTGTTAGCATTTTGTCTGTTAACACCAAAAATTTGAAACCAGTTGTTCAAAAACTGTAGATTTTATTCAAGTTTTCAAGAACCATGTATTATATTGTTTACATCTTGCAAGAAATCAGCTCCCCAGCTTCAGCTCTCAGTTCCTAAAATTTGGTATACAATTAGATGTTTCCAAAATCCCCTATCATGCCAAGAATTTGGTCACTAGGACTTAATACCTTTGAGATATTAATGAAAAACTTCATTTTTCCATTAAAAACCCATTGTTACACTTCAAGACAGCCTAATATCAAAACCACTGATCTGACTGTAATCATATATAATATACATATTTTTCTATACATTCTCTATGCACATGCCGAAAATGATGTCAGTATTGCGTAATTGTTTTAAGTTATGGGCCCAAACATAATGCACTTTGTAAAATATCAAGAAATATATTTACTCCCTTAACAAGGGGATTGCTGAAGCTAGAGATTTTTTGTCAGGGATGTAACATTATTTAATCAAGATTCAATTGTTTACCAAAAATTAGTTCTGAATTTTTCAAATTTTATAAGTTATTAGTATAAATATAAAATTAGTACCTTAAATTTTGCCCAACTTTGACCATGGCACGTTTGTTTCCTGTGAGCACTGTTGATATAATTTTCATATCATGAAAGGATAAGGATTTCAGCTTTGTAGTTTAGAAAGCTGATAGAAATTGGCCAAAAATTGTAGCTTTTATTAATGTTTTTAAGATACCATGTCAGACCTTGGCTCTCTCCAGCCCCTCTTGAGTCACCTGTATGTTGACCTTGTTGAACTTTCAGCAAATTATGCATGCTTGAAGGGAAACATACACCGGGGCAGCCAGGCAGCTTATGGACAGCCACAGTTGATCCAGGTGTCCAACCCAACTCATAAATTTTTATTGATTTTTAATAACAAATTGAAGAAAAATAGAGAAGGAATTTTTTAGTGTATAATAACAGGAAATTAACTTGCAGTTACTGATGATATAAGAATCTTGTATTGATGGATAGAATGTCACATATTCCAAATAACACCATGCAGTCACCTATGGTATTTTTCAGTTCAATTTTAATGATAAAAAAGTAAATCATATTTTTCATTAATTACTAATCATTAGGGATCATATGAAGGAAATTTATGATAGACAAAGATGCAGTGGATAATATTAATCTAGATTCCTACTGTGTCTAGTGTGTACATTGATGTGAAATTAGTCCAAAATGAATATATTACATTTATTTTTTTTTAAGATAAATAAAAGCCATAAAACCAGGTACTTATGATCATTATTTAAATGTGTGAATTTTTAATATTCTGGATTCTCAACATCATTGTTTGGTGAAAACTATATAAATACCAGACATGGTGCAAATACTTTGCAATTGTATTTAAATATGAATATGAATTTGTACTCCATTATAAAATTTCTTGCATAAAGAATGAGAATTCAGGTAAAAATGAAAGTATATGAATACCAATGCAAATACTTTCAAAATGTATTCATGAATGCATTCATGAATATATTCTTTAATATTATTTTAATAATCATATCAGTTATATTTCATTTTAAAAAAATCATACGATTCTCTTATTATTTTAAATAAAAATTATATTTGGGACAATATTTGTAATTTTTTTTAAATAGATAGTTTAACTCTTATATTATATGTTCTGCTTATAAGTAATATGGCCAAGTCAAAATCTGTGTTACAATAGTACTCCATTTGTTAATAAAATAAATGAAATCAGTCCTCTTCCCTGTCTCCAAAGGTACTATCAAAATCATACATAAGCTAAACAACAACTCATAATACAGCTTATATTTATTACCACACAAAACCAGGATGTGCCTCATTTTAAATTCATATTTTTTTATCATATATAACAGCTGAGCGCCGTGACCCATAGGTCACTTGTTATTCATAAGTCTTTGTATTTGAAACAAATTCATAATTTTCATTCTACTTTTCCTGAGAATGTGAGAAGTTTGATTGAACTGTCAGATCATTTGAGTCCTCATATTTCAAGGATTTCAATTAGGGCTGTACCAATACTACGGTTCATGATATGATACTTCATGCTGTACAAATAAGTACAGTGGAAACCCTCCTTGTGACCACCCAACAATTGCGACCACCCCTAAATTACAACCACTTTTCTTGGTCCTGAATATCTGATACAGGTAAGTTAGAATTTCACAAACACAATTAACCAACCCCAAATTACGACCACTTTGGTCAGTCCCTAAGGTGGTATTCAGATTCCAAGTCCCATTTCCTCTTTTTCATCATTTTTACGCCATATAATTGCCACCAATATTTGTTTGATCATTCAGCACCTAGCCAATAAGATACTGAAAAAAAGAAATTCCTGGTCTATTATCAAATGGCAAGTGGGCAGTTAAAATGTTTGACTTTATTTTAGTTGGTTATATATGGTCAAAGTACTGATACAGGGCCCTCTGACAATATTGACATGATATTTGAATTTCTTTGTGATTACACTGATTAATTGTCTCAGCTCTAATTGTAATATATTAATTTATATGACCAGTTTATACTTTCTTCATTGTACAAAGTGTATCTCATCTACGACTCAGGCCCGCCATTACATCTTGAGTCATACTTTAATTTGTTACAAATGAGTTGTACTTTAAATCATTGTAAGTCTCATCTGTGCAAATTTGGAAATATATAAATTATACCTTTGAAATAGGTCACTATGGTAATGAACCCTCATTAAAATAGGAGTCACGTCATTGTTATTGGGAGCATGAGAGCAGATTTGGCTGCTCGTGTCAGTTCACCTCACAGGTACAGGTGTTTATCAAGGGATACTAATTGACCGAGAAAGATTATTGCAGGGAAAACGTGATTATGTGACCATATCGGGTTCTTCCAGGGACTGCAACCAATCATCCCCTCAAGTTCTATAAATACATGTGTTTGTTGTTAGTAAGAATACTAAGATACAGGTGAACATAACAGCAGCTGCCTTTGTATGGCTGAATTATAACAATTGATATACAAGATTTGTCATGGCCTGCATATAATCATAATGCCTCAAATCAATGATGTAGACCTCAAGGGTTCTGGACTCAGACCTGTCGGTAAGGACTCAAGAAATCAGGCTGAGTGTAGTATAGTTATATCAACAGGAGCTATTTAATTTGTTAATTATCAGTTTTATCATCTAAATCGAATAGGGTAACCAATTTTAGAGTTGTTAGGTCATACTTATTGTCACCATATGTCTCAGCTTAGTTTCAATCAAAGCAAGCACTGTCCAGTAGCCCTGGTGGACAGCTGTGAGCTACTGGTGACTACTAGCTGTATCATATACATTATGAGGCTGGTGTGTTTGTTGGCTGTAGTTTCAGGCAACAAATCTCTTTTAATCTCTTATAAATTCAGATAAGTTTATATGAAAATGTAGATCAAGATTAGATGAATTTGCCTAGATTTTTTAGGTTAGCATGTTCTAAATTTAAATAAGAAACATTTAATTTAATGAATTCAGAGATATTTTTATATTGTTTCAACCGTCAAGTCTTGTTTTCAACAATAGTTTAAAAGTGAGTTATAAAACACTTAGCCAGATGCTTGTAGCTGTTTTCAGTGTACACTTTATGTAATTTTGATAGTCATTAGCCTGTTCATTATAATTTTATTAGACTAAGTTTTTGATAGGCTGATAATTAACAAATTAAAATAGCTCCTATTGATATAACTAATGCTATACTACAGGAGTCCATCTTTATGTCATTAGGGCTAAACGTAATTGTATCTGCCAAAACAAAGTTTGGCGGATTCTATGTTTTTATCTGGGTTCCTCCCCTGCCGCCGCCACGTTCATTTCCGGAGAACTCCTCTGAGACTACTGGACTGATTTTTCCGAAACTTACCCCAATTATCGGGTCACATGTGAACTTGTGCCTGACCAATTGGTGTTGACCTCTGACCCTTCCTGTCTCCAGTGAGTCCATCTGTGCGTCTGTTTTGACACATTAACCCACATATCTTTGGACTCGTTTGACCAATCAGGAAAAAAATTTAGTACAAATGTAGCCCTTGGATAGCTTTATAACATACACAAAAAATGGTGGCGCCACCTGCAACCATGTTTGCACAGTGTCCATCTGTTTGTCTGCCTTGGGTTAAAATCACTCATATCTCTGCAGTGGTTTGACTAATTCACCTGAAATTTTGCATGCGTATACATCCTGGATAGCTTTTTTCATTTTATGACAGGTGGCGCCACCTACATTTACATTCACGCTGCAGACATCCATGTTTGAATCTCCGGACTGTGTGTGTTAAGATCTCACATAGCTCTTTATTATACAAGAAACTGGTGGCGCCAGCTGCAACCATTTTTGCACAGCGTCCATCTTTTCCTTTGACTTGGGATAAAATCACTCATATCTCGGCAGTGGTTTGACTTTTCAACCAGAAATTTTGCATGTGTATACATCTTGGATAGGTTTCTCTTTCAAATTACAGGTGGCGCCACCTTCAGTCATGTTTACGTGGCAGACATCCATGTTAATATGTAACACATCTTACTCTATTTCCCCTTGCCACTCAATCCATGCCTCACTTCACCCGTCCTACTCTGATTTTGGCAGATACACGTAGTTGCATGTCGACTACCCGTATTCTGGTTAAACATTCAAGTAGAGGGCACTTGTAAAGTAACATAAAATTTGTATGCATGATTATCTCAAATATCCTTTTTAAATTCTTTTAATAATAAGATTTGTATTAAACTCAGACTGGAAGGAGATGGACTTGGGATATGAACCTCTTGGATTCAGTCACTCGAGACTTAAGTTGCCTGGAATCGTAGGTGCACTATGACTTGGACAGTGTGGGCCTGACAACATCACTACCTCACATTTCTCAGGTGTGGGAGAATTTTATTCTGTTTTCCTGTTTCATAATGGAAATTACAGTTTTTGGGGTAGATGACAGATCTTGGTGAAGGGATATTTACAATGATACTGCTGCACTATACAAACACAGACCAGTTATGTATTCCCTATTAATCATGAGATGCAGAAATACAAGTATACAACCCATGGTCCAATTATCCCATAAATCCATTAAGCCAAATAATTCTGATTCCATATAATTGAATCAGAATTGTTTATCGGTTCTGAATTTCACCAAGTTTTAGAATTCAGGTGGAGTAATGTATATGTTATTGGGACAGAGTTATTTCAATATATATTTTAAAGCTAAAAGTGGAGCTTATTTAACTTTCAAGGAAGTCGCTCATCAGTAAGTTCTCTTTGAAAAAGGATCCGTGTTACAGATATGCCAATTATATTTGAGCACTGACCTTTGCTGAATTGTTTGTCCTGTTGATTTTGGCTTTTGTTGACTTTAAACATATATATATATATATATATATATATATATATCAATATATATCAATTACTGATTCAGTAAATATCAGAATGTTAAATGTCTAACATTAAATGCTGCATCATAGACACCCATTAGAAGGACGGGCTTTTCATAAAATCTGTGATGTTACAGAATTTTCCTTGGTAATTTATCATGGCTTACAGTGACTTCAGAGTCAGACATCAGGATGCAAGAGAGTTTGAGATATCAGTAGGAGGCCCCCATGAGATGCAACAGGGGATGAAGAGAGGGGGAGCTTTAATAATGGATGGTCAGTCCACAGTTGAGCTGCATCAAAATCAGGGGACAACAATTTGGTTTTTGGATGTCCAGTGATTTCCAGACAAATGTTAATAACTAATTCACAGGCAACTGGCTATCCTTAACCTGTCGTTGCTGAGGTTTTTTTTGGAACAGTTTCACCTTAAAACAGAAAATGTAGAGGAAAGTGAATCCGTCAAACCAGTTTTAATGTTTACTGAACTCCCATGTTAATTTGTATCATCATAAGAACAATAATTTTTGTTAAGCAATGTCAGGTGGCATATTCTTCTCAGTTTGAGAGATTTTACCAGAGAATACCATTTTCAGAGATGTCAGAAATTACTGGAATGTTTGAATGTCTCCAGAATATTCCAGGTGAGAAAAATGCCACCAAACCCTACTCGAACCTAAATATGCATTCAGAACTCGGAAATTCTAGTAGCAGTATTCTCATATCCTCACCATGTAAAAATTTATGAATATTAGGCAAAAAAAATGTATGGTCCTTGGGCACATTTTTTTTATCAGAAATCAGGGCAATTTTTTTTTACCCTTTTTTTGTATGTTTCAATAAAAATGTCATATGATCAGGAAAAAGTTAATAAGATAATAACATATTTTTTTTGCTAAACAGGTAAAAGTACTACATAAAAAAGGAAATATGATCAAAATTGTATTATTTTATCTTCTTTATATATGAACATCAAAATCAAAATATTTGATGCAGGGGGTTAAAATTGATGCGGGCGATGCTAAAGAACCAGACCTTTTTTTTTTTGGCCCTAACAAATTTTCAATTCAGGCTTGTGCTTCTGGATAAGCAAAATGTTAGCAGTGTTAATGCCAGCTATTCACCTCCCTTATCTATAGAATTTATGTGATGACAGGCTTTCTATGAGTTCATTTTAATATACTCCAGGTAATTCCTGTATAGAAAAGCTCTCATAATGCCTCTGTGATGGAGGCTATTAGGAAACATTGCAATGTTGACAAAAGAAAAAACCATGTAGTGTAAGGTATTTGGTTGCATATGTGTGGATGTTCAAAGGTCTCTAGTTACCGTAAAATCTCCACTTAAAACCGCGGTTTAATCAAGAAATTCAAAATCTTGAAATCAGGTTGATTTCCTGAAAGCACTGTGCGGTTTATACTAGAAGGGTTTCTGAATATCTTCCTGACAGTCATCGTTTTTGGGCCGGCGAGTGAGCGATAATATTGCAACTTTCTAAGGCCGTTCTTAGCAGCAGTCTCGCATGCATGGGAGCCGTGTGTAAATGTATTATTTACGGTTATTTGTTATTTATGAATTAAATTATTGCTGATTAGTTTTCGTGTGATATATAACTTGTTATAAAATCTTGGTAATTGTTACCAAATAATACGTTTACAACAACCCTGCTGTAACACACAGCGGCCTAACTGCATTAAATGCGGCGGTATCCAGGACCCAGGATACCGCCGCATAAAAAGCTTCAGAGTAAACTGGAGAACTTCAAACCCTTGTCGGAAAAAATCGTGTAAAATCAAATAGTGAATTATAACAAGTAAACTTTAAGTAATCTAAGGGAGATTTAGTACTTTATTCGAATGACCAGGAAATTCAGCTAAATATTATGTTTTAGTATGTAAACAAGACTCACTTTTAAAACTTTGCAATCCTTGCGCTTGAAACTGTCTCAGAATCTGAAACAATGAACTGCGTGACCTTTGCTCGCTGAGCCCACAAGGCCCGTTACCACTGGTTACACAGGCGGCTGCCGGCCAGCCGTGGCTGGAGGGAAAACCCAGAGCAGACATCGTTCCCCGTGTATCACTGGTTATTAGGCTAACACATATTATTCTAATCATCATTTAAAGTGGTGAAACACTGTCAAAGTGGAATGTTATATGCGTATTTGATAAGAATATCTTTATTTCTTAACGAATACGACATTTTCAGACGAAATATAAGAATTGTCATGTGGAATGTCTCCAGTTACCTCAAATTATCTTCTAGGGCTCTCGCACAGCGTAGCGTAGTAAGAGAGGACGGGTGCTAGGGTTAACAGCGGCCAACATCGTTGGGCATGGTCAAGCAAAATTGAAATAAAAGCCTACTATAAACCCATTTGCGGCATTATTTAGGAATGATTATTTGTTTAAAACGTAAAGTAAATAAAAAGCTGACATCGCAAAGAGTCACACAATGGCAGACGATCGTTTTAAAATCAAGTTTGAGTGCCGCCATGTGCTGAAACGCCCCGGTATTCTGCTAAGAATATTTTGAACGGCTGTACGCGGTGGGTGGAAAACAGAACAGCCACCTATTTCGTCCCAGCGTGCCTTGCGCGAACACTGCCTTGACAAAAGGGCTCCCCACACGGAAACTTTCTTCAGGAAAAAAACTTGCTTACCCCGACTGGCCACTTTAATTTTACCTTAAAATCACTCGTTTTCAAGCGTCATGTTTCCTATACGTGCGTATCTCGACAAGGTAACTTCAGTTACTTTGATATTTAGTTAAGGTGACCAGCGATGTTTTCAAACGAACCAGCAAATTGTAACATGGAGCGATGTCAACGTACGATGTGACGATGATAATACCGAAGTAACCGGTATGAAAATGATTTGAATCTTCCGAGTAATTCCAGAAAATGGAATTTTCATCAAAAATTAAGATTTCAAAATATTACTTTTAGAATTAAAATATACAGTGACTTGAAATGGATAAGCAGAATATTTTTTCTCAAAATATAATGACAAATCAGTAGCAAACAAGATTACGGCACGGAATATAAAATCTATATAAACAGGCAGAGGTTCACCGGCCCTTGCGTCTTCCCAAACTTCATGCTTGAGTGACCATGCAAAAAAAGTCTTTAGATGTGTTTAAATAAAATGCCCAAGGAATTTTAAAGTGGACAGGAATGGCCGAGCCGCAACCTGCGCGTGTTCATTTCTAGATGATAGCTTGATTGTGTCTTTTGTCAAATCATTCCGTAGCGAAAGTTGATGCGGTTTTAAAGGGGGGTTTTTAGTATTTGAGCCCCTCGCGGTGTCTCACCTGGAATTTCGGCGAAGTCTGGGTGCGGTTTTAATCGGAAGTGCGGTTTTAAGTGGAGATTTTACGGTACATAACACCCTTTGCAGAACACTGTATCGCTTACCGCCCAATGTCCATTTATGATTACTTTGGTGGGCCCACCGCATGTTATAAACATGAATATAAACAAAATGACCAGCCTGTGTACGGTGAGATCAGTAGTATGCCCTAATTTTATGAAAAGGTCAAAGGGGTGATGGTCTTTAGTTAACACACGTCATATTTTGGAATGGGCCCCTTAATTGATTTTAAACTTTTGTGACCATCAGCAGTAGAGAAAATCTTTTCAAGCATGATTATCAAGAAACTATATTTGCCCAATTACCTATCCAGTGCTCTGTGGGAGAGTCATAAACATTCATGGGACACCAAACAGTTGTTGAGGATCAGTGACTTTTGACTTGTTCTTGTCCCTAGGGCCAGTGGACCCATCATATTTTTCCTAGCCCTGGTGAAGTAGGAAGTGCTGCGTCAGCGTGCCAGGTGAACCTAAAAATACATCAATGAATCATTCATTCTTTGACCCAGTAATACATAATTGATATTACAGAATCAGAACTGTGTAGGCTAGGTAAGCAAAGTGAAACCAAGTCATGTTTCATAACCAGCAGGTTAAACCTTAATGAATATGCATGAGATCTGAGTCTATAATGGCACCTGGTGTACCTGTTGTGGGTGGCTTTGGAATGGGACTGCACTTTGCCTGTATTTCCTCAATTCATGTATATCAATACCCGGGTTTGTTGACAAGAACGGGACGCAGTGTGTTGGCTGGTGCTGGGTTGACCAGTTCCCTGTGGCCTCAGTGGTCTATTACACCAGCCTCTAATGGTTTGTTTACTCACAAGAACTCGTGAGACAAGAGTTTGTCATTACCAACTGAGTAAGTAGCTCTCAAGTTTGATTACATGTAGTCATGGTAACTTAATAGCGGTTTCATGTTAAGGCTATAATTGAAGACTGATAATCTCATGATTTATATAATGGGCCCTTCAAAACCACACTAGTGACACCTATCAACATCCTTTGACACTTGAGTCACCAAAAAAATGATATTTGAAAAAGTAATAAGCTGCCATATCTGTATTGACCAGCTGTCCAGCAAGGTTCTTATTGACACCTCTGGTGTTTACATTTCTCAATACACGTGGTGACTTCAACACTGCAGACATTTTGTCAAGCATGACCAGTGGGCATGTTTGTAAGAAAGTTGTATTTGGTATAAACAGATTGATTCAGTCATTCCATCAACTAGGACAAAGGCTTCAGAGTAAGGTTAAGGAGAAAAAGAGATAGAAAGTTGGCTTAGGAAGCAGCATAGGGAGTTGGTTTCCTACAAATTGTGCTTTGCAAGTGAATATGAGTGAGTCGGTTAATTGCACTGTGAGTCTGACTGTGGGAGAATCGGTGCTATATAAATACTGTTATTATGAGGGCCTCGCTTGTTATGTATTATTGTGACTGGGTATATGTAAAAGAGGAAAACTGCTGTACATTCTCAAGAAATTCAATAAGGTCTTTTCTTAAATGAATTATTATTTTTCTTCACTAAATAACTGCAAATACACAAAATTCTGTTTAATTTCTGTAATTCTGTTAAATTTGTGTTAAACCATAATCTTATGTTTTAATATGATAAAGTGCATGTTTATTTATGAAAGTATCATTTATTATTCATGTTCATACAACAGAACAATCATCTTCAGGCCTACATTTCTAAAGTAATTTTTAGCTCAGCTGACTGTAAGTCATCTGAGCTATAGCGATCACCCTTTGTCCGTCTGTCCGTCAGTCTGTCTTGCCGTCCGTCCGTCTGTCCGTCCGTCTGTCCGTTAACCTGGCACAAATCATAACCGTTGGACTTAGAATCTTGTAACTTTACATTCTGAGAGATCCATGAAAAATCTCCTTGGAAACCAGAAATTAGGTCTCTGTTACCCATATCCTTCGAGCTATGGGGCCCCAAAGTGTCCCCCAGAATATTAAAAAATTTCATACAAAAACTTCAATATCTCATTAACTACATCACTGATGGTCATGATTTTTTGCATACATATTGATCATGAGAAGTTTCATCAGTTCCTGCAGACTGGTGGCGCCACCTGTATTTTTCGATTTTTTTACGATTTTTTTTCTCTATTTTTGAGACCTTTAAAAATGTGAACATCTGTTAACAGGGCACAAATCATAATGACTGGACCTAGAATCTTTATTCTTGACACACTATGAGACCTATGAAAAGTCTCTATGGAAACCAGAAACTAGGTCTCTGTTACCCATATCCTTCAAGCTATGGGGCCCCAAAATAACCCCCCCCCCCCAGAATAGTCAAAAATTTCATACAAAAACTTCAATATCTCATCAACCACATCACTGATGGTCATTATTTTTTGCATACATATTGATCATGAGATGTTTCATCAGTGTCTGCAGACTGGTGGCGCCACCTGTATTTTTCGATTTTTTAAGAATTGTTTTCTCTATTTTTGAGACCTTTAAAAATGTGAACATCTGTCAACAGGGCACAAATTTAAAGACTGGACCTAGAATCTTAATTCTTGATACACAGGGAGACCCATGAAAAGTCTACATGGAAACCTGAAATTAGGTCTCTGTTACCCATATCCTTTATGCTATGGCACTCCAAAGTACAGCTCAGAATAATGGAAAAATTGATACAAAAGCTAAAGTATCTGAACAACTAAAGCAGAGATCACCATAATTGTTTGTATGGATATTGATCATGGAGTGTTTCATCAGTTTCTACAGACTGGTGGCACCACCTGAATTTGTTCGGGTTTTTTTTACGAATTTTTTCGCTATTTTTGAGACCTTTAAAGATATGAACATCTGTTAACGGGGCACAAATTGTAACAACTGGACCTAGAATCTTCATTCTTGACACACTGGGAGACCCATGAAAAGTCTCCATGGAAACCTGAAATTAGGTCTCTGTTACCAATAATCCTTCAAGCTATAGGACTCCGAAGTATCCATCAGAATAATAGACAATTTGATACAAAAGCTGAAGTATCTGAACAACTAATGCAGAGATCACCATGATTCTTTGCATTGATATTGATTATGGAGTCTGAGTGTTTCATCAGTTTCTGCAGACTGGTGGCACCAACTGTATTTGTTAGGGTTTTTTTACAAATTTTTTTCTCTATTTTTGAGACTTTTAAGGATGCTGTCATCTGTTAACGTGGCACAAATTGTAACAACCGGACCTAGAATCTTCATTCTTGTCATGCAAGGAGGCCCATGAAAAGTGTCTGTGGAAACCTGAAATTAGGTCTCTGTTACCCATATCCTTCAAGCTATAGGACTCAGAAGTATCACTCAGAATAATGGGAAATTTGATACAAAAGCTGAAGTATCTGAAAAACTAATGCAGAGATCACCATGATTCTTTGCATGGATATTGACCATTAAGTGTTTTTATTAGTTTCTGCAGACCAGTGGAACCACCTATATTTTTTTTTAAAGTTTATGCATTTTTTCTCTATTTTTGAGATATATAAATACAGTCACAATCTTGGCCTGTTGGTTAATCTGTTTGATGCTTCAGTTGAATGGGTATATACTACCATTCAGATGATAAAATTTCCTTTTGCGAATCTCTTCCCAGTCAGCTGAGCGTCATGACCCATGGGTCACTTGTTTTTTTTTTATTCTTTAGCAACAGAAATGAAGAACTATTTTACAAGAAGTAAATTATTAGTACAGCTGTAATCAAATATAAACAATAAAAAGACACTTAACACAACATCTTGTGTATTTTCATCTCAGCTTACTATAAATGCTCTTCTTTTGCATTTAGTTAGCATAGGTGCACAAGCAACTATATATGCAGGATAGACTTGTTTATGATTTTCCAGATGGCACTATCAGTAGCATTTGCATTACATTATCATATATAATGTATAAAAGTTTAACCTGTGTTTTGTATGCTAGGATTCTATAAATTTCTATCATAACTATGAGGCAAATTCAGCTTAGTGTCATGAACCATAGGCCCCTTGTTTACATAATGTGAAAGTCACTTTTATACTGTATAAGAGATAATCTTATTGTTCATGTCCATTTTAAACCATTATGTATTTTGTTACAGCTGCAAAAAATTATACAAACGAAGCATTTACTTTCTCTGGACATTTTGTCCTTCCCGTCATTTTAACGAGTCAGTGACAGTTTATGGCCTTTGGCATTCAGGCTATTTGTAATTCCCCACGGCAGTTATCTTTAGACAGTGATTCTCATATATGCATGAATTATTACAGTAGATATGATAACTATATCACAAGTGACTGACATTAGTTGAATCACTGACATTCTGGAAGGGATAATCAACCACTGGTTTAAAAATCAACATGCTGCTGCATAAATGAAAATAACAGCTGCAGGAATTAATGAAGATTTATCACCATAGGAGACGTTAAGAATATTTGAAGCTATTATCTGTCTCAGTCTGAGGGTCCTTCAGAATTAATGTCAAGTAGTGATGCAGTAAACATAGTTGAACTGTTGCATAATTCATAATTACATGGCAACATCAAATTCAGATTACAAAGCAAAATGACAATACTAGATTATATTTTTTCTTGTGGCCTTGGTGATATAAATGGTATTCCAATTAGAGGGGCAATTTGGTTTGTGCTAATTTAAGTATTATATAGAAATTTCTTGGCATGTCCTGGAGATCTGCGCACGGGAAATGGGTTAAATGTCTGTGTCTTCTGCTGGCAGCTGAACTTTCAAAGGTGACGTTTATGAATTATTTGGTGAGCAGAAAGAACAGACCTCCAGCTTTAGTGGGGAAGGCAATTTGGGGCTGCATACAGTCCCTGCCAGGCTTTTGGCAGGCTGTGTTAGAGCTGGGGCCAGGCTGCCTCAAGTAATAATGAACCTTGGTAAATATACATGAGTTCATTTAGTGGTTCTGCGATTGCATTTTCTTTACCAGCACTAACCACAGGACCTCAAGTAGGCAGATTTTCATCCGAGGACTCTCTTTGTATAACTTCATTTTAATTAACTATTTGCATTGATCAGGTTGTCCTTGCATGACGTAAATGCATTTAGACATTATACAGAGAGGATGAGGAGAACTAGTAGGATGCTGGTGTGATGATGAGAGATCAGAAATATGGCAGGGCTGCTGGGAGATACTTTAAAGTTAATATATTCATTGTGATAGCATAGGGCAGGTGTTACAGGCCAGCACAAGTAAGAGTATGCTCACTGGCCTGGGCTACCTCAGGAACAACCTGACTACTGCTGGGAAAGCACAGACAGGTCTGAACCTCAGCCAATCCATCAGATTCACCTGACCAGTGACCTCTGACCTCCTGTGACCTCTCTTTAGTTATATGTTGGTGTGAGTGTAACCTTGGGATGTTTATTTTTCAGGCATCATGACCAGTAGAGGTGCTGACTTGATGACGGGTCATCGACCATTGTTCAGCATGGACGGACAGAAGACCAGGAATAATAACTAGTTTGTTGAAAGGTAATTAAGTTTTAGTGTATATTATATTTGACATGTTCATAGTGTTTGTGCATTCATTCACTGGTGTCTTAAATGATGATCCTTGTATTTAAATAATCTGGACTTAGAAGTTTAATTTCAAGTGGATATATTAAATTACCATAATTACATATATTTTTTTCAAATATACCTAAAATAACCTCTTGTTTAAAAACTAACAAACCTAATAAAAAAATTCTGTATTTTTTGGAAAATTAAACCTTTTTTAATAATTTGGGTAGTGCTGCAATAAATAGCGTTCCTTGATGGGAACATTTAATTCAGACTTTGGATGTTTCAGAGCATTTCAGGTTGGTCTTGGTGTTTAGGGGTAGTCTTGTAAAATTTTGACTTAAAGTCAGGTCAACATTGGTAAAGGTTAAATTATTTGACAAATATGCAAAAGATGTTTTAATTATTTTATTCCCACTTTAATCCAAACTTCACATATAGATGATTTTATTTCCACTTGATGGATAGTTAAGCTCCAAACCAGTGCTCAGTGCATGGATTACGCCTAACAATCCTGTTTAGACTGAATGTCCACCCTGATCAAAGTGACCAAAGGCCAAAATATCATCCAATGCTGGATTGTCCCTGGCCAAATGTGTCTGGCTGAATCTGATGTGGATCAATGGTCCCTTCTCCCCTGGAGAAGTTGCAGAGGATGGTTAGACCAGCTACCAAGATGACAGGGGGCTTTAATACATGATGCTGGGAAGAGCCTGTGTCATGTTTTATGTACAGAAATTGACATTAAAGCTTCCTTGTATGAAAAGTGGTCTTAATTGGTATGGAGCCTGGGAGTGCTGGGTACATAAATATTCTCTAGCATTGGATTTGATGGGCACTGGGGGAAGTAATGGCAGGTTAGGGCAGGCCATGTTGTAGCACCGTTTGACATTTAGTGACCATGTAGTATAGACTGGTGGAGCCTGGGACAGGCATGGAAGCTCTGCTTATGCTGTGACAGCGGCTGTCCTGCACAATACCTGCTGCCAGCCTTGTGGACAACATGTCAGTAAAATCCATCTCGTTTATCATCCCAGAATGATATCACCTTCCCTGGGCCACAATGGCAGCCATGGTGAACTGTCAACAGTAAAGGTCAAGGTCTTAATAATAAGGTCCTAAAAATGTGTGGTCTTAATACCATTGTTTATTATAGGAGGCCAGGAGAGATAAAGATCAATAGTTGATTGTGGCATCCTGTGTCTCCTTAAGGCCTGTACAGAACTATCACTCTGTCATATAAACTCCATTCTTTCCTCATCCAGCACTGGGCTGGTGGCTGCAGTAAAGCTGGAATATAGTGCCAGTGGTTGACACTATCACTCACCTAGCAGCCTAAGATTAAAATAGAAACTAGGACAAACTAACTTGTGTCTGAACAGGACATGCCCTTGTGTCATAATGTATTTTGCATGATTGCCAAAGCTTTCATCTAATTATTTTGCTTTCAGGAAATTTGTTATAATATAATTTTTGAGTAAAAATAATAGTACATGAATTTTCCTCAGTTATAGTCTACATAATAATTTAGGAAATGCTAAATTTAACATTTAAAAATTATTTCTAATCGTGAATGCTCAAATTAACATGTAATGACCTATAAGTTAATTATTCAAGCTGTGCATTTATGTATAAATGAAAAAAAAATTAAGGACCAATGGTTTTCTCTGGACAAGTAAATTTTCAGATTTAAAGTCCTCTGGGCGAGTGCTACTTTTCTGCTAATGTGAAGCCCTTTTAGCTGCTGGAGGTATTGAGACCTAGTGCCTGGACCTGAAGAGACCTGGCCCAGCAAGAGAAGGTGTAAATTATGTATGACCCTGTGACATCAGAAAAAAATTGTGATAAACTTGGTTCCTTTAGAATTGTCAGCAATATTCTTTCCCAGAATCAGAAATATAACTTGCATGTTAAAATGCCAGTGCTTGGATAAACTAAGCTTCATTCTGACAATTTTATAACATTTTACTGTTATTGACTGTTCTTCCAGGAAGTTGCACAATTTGTTAGGTTTCTTTCCGTCATCTCTGGTGTATCTTTAGATTGTCTAGAAGTTAGGAGGTCCCTTGACACTGGCATTCTCTGTTGATGTCATGTCCTGTCATTATGTCAGGAGCAGATCAAGTATTTGTGCAATAAATTGTTATTATAATTAATTATTAATTATTAAGACACAAATTTATGCTTCTCTCTAATTCCTGTTCATGTAGGAGATTATTTTTTTTTCTAAATTGTGTCTTTGTTTTGGTTTTTGAGGATAAATCTATCAAAGGTGCAAGTGTGTGACTCAGGGCTATTAGCACTAATGGAATGATTTATCTTAATGTAAAATTTGATGTTCAGTTATCATATCTCCATTGACATTTTGAAACTGTTCCTTTAATAATACCCACAGATGGCTTCAAAGCATACTCATTCCGTTTGATTTTGATTTATTGTTTTATTTATTTTTCATTATATATTCACTGAATGATTCATGGAAAATAAAACCTAACAAATATATTAAAAGATCCAAGTTTGCAAACCTAATTTTGTATTAAATAAATGGAAGGATATTACAAACAATCTGACTCAGCTGGAGTTTGCCATTTAAAATCAGTTTCATTTCTTGTGATCCCTATGACACCACTATTATCTAACATAAGAAGCCCATGCTACTTTTTATTGTCTATGGCCATGAATCAACTGAAACTCCTCATAAATTTTTGGTGAGTCACATCAGGACTTTCAAATGGCCCCCCCCCCCCCACACACACACACACTTACACTTACACTGTACAAAAAGGGTTCCCTTATTGATTTGTGGTGATGGTCATGGTGGAGGGTGTATTAGGCATTACATTAGACTGGTATTGGTCTGTCATGTATCCAGGGGGACTCTGTCCAGACTCTTCATTAGGCAGCATCCCGGTGGGGATGGAGGTGGGGATATGGAGGCGGATGAACTAATCTGACCTGCTGATGCATGCCAAGGTTACAGTGGCTACAGTTGTTGATTACATCATGAATCTGATGGAATATCTGTGTCATGGCCAGTTTACACATAAAAATACTGTTTTTTTTTTATTTGCTGGGACAAAGTACAGACAAAAATCCGGACTAGTACATTATTTTTACAATATAAAATACAGATTATACTCTGTTCCAACACCCCTGCTTACCTAATTTTTCATAATATTTCTTTAACATATATTTTGTTTGCCAATACAAAGTAGCTGAATTGTGTCAAGGCAGGTATTGTGACAGTTTTTGGTGCTTTAAACATGAATTAAATAAATATGTTTCTTTGCAACACGACCAGTCTAGAAAGAGCCGTGATAATGAATGGCGTTAGTTAAAGTGGCCATATATGTTTATCCATAAAATGTAGGAGGAATGTATGTGTGACATAACAAATGTGTGACATACAAATACCACTGTGACATCAACATTACGAATTGTCTAGTGTTTGTAGTTTTAGGTCATTAATATGTCGCAAGATCTTTTTAGTCATATTTCTTTCTGGACTAATTATTTGGAATTCATTCATCGGTGAGCTTTATTTTGCTGTTAGATAAATTGCCACATTTATCTTACTGACCTCTGAGGTAAATGAAGGTAAGATTTAGTGCACTGTATAAAAATGATAATGAAAAAAACGGTGGACAGGTGGTTGAATGGAGTTTAGTTAATAAATCATATGTTGGATCCCCTTGACATTATGGTGGGTAAATGGAAAAATGTTAACACAGTGTTGTGTCATTTTTTCAGGTTAAATTGAAAGTTACAATGATGAGTGCATGTGTTTTAACAAACAATAATTGAGTGTTTTATTTGTAAAGACAAACATTTTGCCAAAATGGTGGTTATGATGCAGAGTCCAGGGACCTGATATATGGTTGATATTAATAACTGATTACACTCGTGTAGACCAGAGGAAAGGAGCACCCCAAGTTTGTTTGTCTGAAAGTACAGTTGTAATTTGTTGTAACAAAAGGAGAAAATTTTCTGATTGTATCCCCGGACAAAGTTGGGGGATACTATGTTTTCATGACGGTCCCTCCGCAGCCGCCGCTTATAAATCTTGTTGGCGCGATATCTCAAAAAATATTTCACTGATCTTTACCAAACTTGGTATATATATAGATATGGGTGAGAGGACGACGCCTATTAAAAATGAGATTATGACCTCTACTAGGAGGATGTCCTTGACCTTGAATATGTCCAATTTTGGGGAAAATCACAGAAATTCTTAAATATCTCAAGAAATCTTGCATGGATTGATCCCAAAATCAAGTTGATCGAAGATCATGGATATGGTTGTCATGTTCCAGACAGAGTTGGGTCCAAGTACTTTTAAAGTAATCGATTACAAATACAATTACTTTTAAAAGTAATCATTTACAATTATAATTACTTTTGTGTTTTCAGAAAAGTAATCAATTACAATTACAATTACTTTTTAAAGTAATCACAGTTACTTTTGCAATTACTTCTCTGTTTTAAGGCAATTTCATCATGACAAGAACAGCAACTGGATTACAGGTTGGTTTGAGCCCCTAAAATATTTAAAACAGTCTCAACAAATTTAATAAATGAATTAAATTTTAATTAAATGAATTTAACTGGAGCACTCTTGGATACAGCATATCTAGAATATTACCAAGATCCTAATGAAAATTCGATAAGTGGTTCATTTGCATTGGAAATACAGTAATCAAAGCCAAGAAAAATGTGTGTCACAATTCTATCACAGGTCACTGTGCCAACCAGAACAAAGGTGGCCCCAATCATGTGACATTTACAGTTTAACTTCAGACAGTGTCATCTTAGACCCCATTCGGAAGTGACACAAAATTTTCATCTGATACACTTGTGAATGATAACGGTCTGGATTGCTCTATGGTAAAGAATCCTTTGAAGAAAAAGTAATAGTGATCAAGATTACCTACAAAGTTTATTGGGTTTTCTCTAAGGTTTTTACCCTACACCTAAAAAATATCATGAAAACCTTTCTTTAACTTACATTTTGAGTAAAGTTGCCTGCAAACAAATCAGCGAACAGTGACTGAAACATAGTATCTCTTGCACCTTGTGGAGTTATAATTAAAGGGACCTGTTCACATATTGGGCATGATATATACACATGATGTATATTTTTTTTTTCCCCTTAAAATATATTGTTATCTGCCCTTATACATTTTGCTAGTGTGCAGAACATATACATGTACATAGTGTGCACTACACCTGGTGGCTGTACCACGAAACTTCATAAATAAAGACTTTTCAGTCATCAAAACCAGTGTTTCTTTCAATGTTTCTACTGTTTTGGAACTGTTTTGGCAAGATCGAACCTCTGGTCTTGTAATATAGGAAACAGATACACGTTTACTGTGTGTACTCATACACAGAACCATATAAAAGTATATGATTGGAGACAAGTTCATGTGCAAGGGTAGAGATTTCAGATTGTTTTTATTTCAGATTTCAGATAACCTCCATCTTCAGATTAAGAAGGGGGATATTAAATCATTTAAAATTACCCTCTACCTCCCCCCTTAAAACCCACAGGTATACCCCCAGGGGAACCTGAAGTCTTTACATTACGAAATTTTTGCCTGGGAACTTTTCTATTCAGCAAAACTTTTCTGTTCAGTCAAAATGAACTAGTAGCCTGCGATAATAAACATTTTATTTAAAATGCAAATATGCCCTTAAAGTACTTGAGGAACAACCATGGAAATTTGGTTGATAGCCAGGTATGCTTCAATGAATTTTAGAGTTTGATGGAATTATCATATGAGACAAATATACCCAAAAGTAATTGAAAAGTAATTGTTTCAACAATAACTTTTAAAAGTAATCGATTACAATTACAGTTCCTTTCTAGGATTAGAAAATGTAATCGATTACAATTACAATTACTTGAAAAAGTAATTGTAATTACAGTTACTTCAAATACAAATACTTTTAGACCCAACTCTGGTTCCAGAAACTGGTGGTGCCACCTATTATTCTTTACTTGTTTTCCTGCCTTTTTATACCCCCAAAATTGCCACAGATTTCTTTCATATTATGCATATACATAGACATGGGTTATGGGATGCTGTTTATATAAATTGGGGTCATGACTTTTCTTATGAGAGTGGCCTTGACCTTGAATATTGCCATATATGGTGAATATCACACAAAATCATTAATATCTCGATAAGGGATGCATGGATTGGTCCAAAAATCAACAGACTGAAGATCTTGGATAGTGTTGTCATGTACCGGAAACTGGTAGCGCCACCTATTATTCTTTTGGTTGTTTTCCTGCTGTTTATTACGCCATCATTGCCACTTTACAGTACTGTGAGCATTATAAGTCAAAAACTAATGCAAAGATTTCTTTTATATTATGCATATACATAGATATGGTTTATGGGATGATGTTTATTTTAATTGGGGGTCATGACCATTCCTAAGAGAGTGGCCTTGACCTTGAATATTCCCATATTTGGTGAAATTCGCACATATCTTTAAAGGTACATAATCGTGGTCAATATTTTGCCTATTGCTTTATACAGAGGTTTCCCAGCAGAACCATCCCAGCACACAGTCTCATAACCTTGCATACAGCTTTTTAGCCCTCAGCCCTTAGGCTGATGGGATATTGTCGTCACCCAAGCTGTCCGTCCGTCCGTCCGTCCGGCGTCCGTTAACTTTTACCTTGTGAGCGGGATATCTTGAAAAGGATTCACCGTCAGAATTTTATTTCCTCGGTAAAGATGAATATCGACAAAATCTCGGTCATGTTCGAAGATGGGTGACCTTGACCTATTTTTCTACATTTTAGAGCTGATTATAGAAAAACACTTAGATGCTTATTACTCAGTAACCATTTGGTGGATTTTCACAAAACTTACTATGATTATTGGGACTGATAGTCTGTACCTGCTTCACAAGTTTGGTGGCGCCACCTACAATTTCTGATTTTTAATGAATTTTTATCGGATTTTTCAACTTTGGGCTTGTGAGCGGGATATCTCTAAAAGGATTCACCGTAGGAATTTTATTTTTTCGGTGAAGATGTATATTGACAAAATCTCGTCAAGTTTGAAGATGGGTGACCTTGACCTATTTTTCTACGTTTTAGAGCTGATTATAGAAAAAACATTTAGAAGCTTATTTCTCAGAAACCATTAGGTGGATTTTCACAATTCTTACTATGATCATAGGGACTGATGGTCTGTAACTGCTGCAGAAGTTTGGGGGCGCCACCTGCAATTTCTGATTTTTAATGAATTTTTCTTGGATTTATCAACTTTGGCCTTGTGAGCGGGATATCTCTAAAAGGATTCACAAGAGGAATTTTATTTCTTTGGTGAAGACGTATATCTACAAAATCTCGGTCAAGTTCGAAGATGGGTGACCTTGACCTACTATTCAAGGTCACAGAGCTTATAATAGAATAAAACTTAGAAGCTTATTTTTCAGGAAGCATTTGGTGGATTGTTATGAATCATGGTACATACCTCTCCATTTTAAATTTATAACTGAGACATGTACAGATATTCATCCATGTGAGAACAGATATTTAGTACTTGTAACTGTTACCACCTCTAAACACTGTTGTTTTGGCTGAGGGCTTTTGTCAGCTTCTGCTGATATTCTAGTTAACAACTTGTTATGACCGTGCGTGTTGGTAAACACAGTCAACGTGTGTTTGTTTCCATAACAAGGCTGCGTGACGGAGGTCCGATTAATAGGGACAACACCCAGTGTTTCAGCCAGCAGGAACATGTATTATATTTTATTGGCCAAGTCAGTCAGGGCATCTCCTTATTGCATGTGTTCTGGCTCCGTGCTGCACATGGCCCCACACACTGTGTTTTTGTTGACACCTGCCATCGTGCCCGGTCCACTGTTTTCAGCACTCGTTTACAGGAGTTAGCAAACTGTTTCAAGGCAATGTTTTGGCTGGTACAGATTTATTTTAATGGGAAGAAACTATTTTTCCTGTTAACTCAACATGCATTATAGGTGATTGGGCCCCTTTAATATCTGAGTAAGGGATATATGGAATGACCAAAAAATCAAATTGACCGAAGATCTTGGATAGCTTTGTCTTTTGTAGAAGACAGGTGGCGCCACCTTGTTTCATTTTCTTGTTAAAATCATGTTAACGCGATAACTTTGTAAGAATTTGAGGTACAGTCACCAAACCCACAGGTTTGATGCATCTTATCAATGGCTAGGTCAAGTTCAGACATAGATGACCTTAATGCATTTTTTCAAGGTCACAGCAGTGATTATGGTAAAATGATATTAGGGCAATAACTCAAAAAGAATTTGTGGTACAGTCACCAAACCTATAGTTTAGATGCATCTTATCAAGGGCCAGGCCAAGTTCGAATATGGATGACCTTGATGCATTTTTTAAAGGTCACAGAGGCGATAACGCTGAAATGATGTAAACTTTAATATCTCAGTAAGGGATACATTGATTGGTCCAAAAATCAAATTGACATAAGATCTTTGATAGCATTGTTTTCTGCAGAAGACAGGTGGCGTCACCTTATGTTCTTTTCTTGCTAAAATGATGTTTAAACTGAATAACTTTGTAAGAATTTGAGGTACAGTCACCAAACCCACCAGTTTGATGCATCTTACCAATGGCTAGGTGAAATTTTAACATGGATGACCTTGATACATTTTTTCAAGGTCACAGTTGTGATAATGTTAAAATGAAATTACGGCAATTACTTAAAAAAAAAATTGTTGGTACAGTCACCAAACTTACAGGTAAGATGCATCTTATCAAGGGCTGAGGGGAGGGGGTTAATTGTCTGGTGCCAAGAAATATCTAGTTAAAAGTATTGTGGTAACACATTGACTGCTCCAGAATTGTATATTTCTCACAGAAGGATCAAAATATGTATGGTAGGACCCTATGCAACATATTCATATGACTGATATATATATGTTCCAATAATGCCAGTCAGCATATATGTTTGTAGAATCAGGTATGCCATTTGGCTGTGTGTTATCTTTGATATAGATTGCATGATTGCCAAAGCTTTCATCTAATTATTTTGCTCTTAGAAAATTTGTTATAATATAATATTTGAGTGAAAATAATACATGAATTATTCTCAGTTATTTTCTACCCAATAACTAAGGAAATGCTAAATTTAACATTTAAAAATTATTCTTAATTGTGAATGCATGAATTAGCATGTAATGACGATTAGGTACCAATTTCACACCAGTCAGCAGAACTTATAAGTTAGTTATTCAAATTGTGTTTTCAGTGTATAGTGCTCATGGTGCACATATATATATGTGTGTGTGTGTGTGTGTGTGTGTGTGTGTGTGTGTGTGTGTGTGTGTGTGTGTGTGAAATAAATTTTAAGGACCATTGGGTTTCTCTGGACAGGTGAATTTTCTGATTTAAAAGTCCTATGGGCAAGTGCAGATGGATCACAGTGTGTATGGTAGGTCCCTATGCAGCATATACACATTCCAATATAGCCAGCATATATTATTATATGTTTGTGGAATCAGGTATGCCATATGGCTGTGTTTTATCTTCGATATAGATTGAATACCTTAGTAGTGTGTCAACATTCTTTGCCCCTCGGTGTGATTGACACATACTGGGTCACTCTTATACATAAGTAGCACTCACTGAAAGCAGGTGAAGGAGTAAATATGCCAAATCCTGAGCCATTCAATGCAGTGACCTACCTATATTTGCCAAAAATGTCAAATATTCTCTGTAAATATGTTTAATGAAACACAATGCTCTTAGGTACTCTCAGGTATCTGTTGCGAAGATTAGTATCAGTACGGTCACATGCTAATTGAGGAGTGCACCGCAACGGTTTATGGATATATATATTGCTTCAATGGTTGTTAAGTATTTTGTTGAAGTCCCCATAAACAAAACTATGGTGCTTACTGCATAGATTGCTGTATTGTAAGTTTACCTGGGATTTCTGGGAGTGTAGGGCCTGTTTGTTTTGTGCTTGTTTTTATTGATCAGTTGTGTACTCAGTAGTACAGGGCTGATATCTTTTAAGTAATGTGTGATTAACCTTCAGCCAAGTAATGGACAAGGATTTTATTAATAGTCTGTACATGGTGATTGTGTTTACAGGTTTCTTAATGATCCAAAATAATATTATCAGTTTATCAACAAATTCTTTCTGCTTTTTGTCCAGGTTTTATCGCAGTCCATTACAGAACATTAGTCTGTTAATTCCTGACATTGAATTAGTGAAAGAAGGGTTTTATGAATGATTTGGGATTGGCAGGAACAGGAAATATTAGGTGTATATTATACAAAATGTATGTAATTTTCTCCACAATATTTCTTATAATTTGTGGAAAAAAGCACTCACTTCCTGGACACAGTGTAATCTTACCAGAGTAAATAGTTTTGATAAATTTGCCTATTACAGGAGCCTGGTGTCAAGTATAGAAATTATAACTGGATTTTCTTAAAATAGCAGAGTTAGTTCTAATCACGTAACATGAACAATAAATTTCAGCTGGATAACCTTTAAATAGCACAATTACTCTGTTTTCCTTGTGCCTTATCATAGATTATTGGTATTGTATCTTGATAGGGATAAGAATACATCATTGTTTTCCCATCACTTTAATGAAGTCATCTTTCAGGATTTAAAAATTTTTAAGGTCTGAAATTTTTCATGCCTGAAATATATGTGGTTCCCTAATTATTTCCACTTTATTATTTTCAGTCAACAGTTTGAGTTTTTTTTATATATATTTAGAGAGGAAATAATTAATGTTAATCTTTATTTGGACATATTGTGTGGTAATTTTTATATTACAGACCCTGCCCTATGATCATGTCCAGTAGACTTCCGTCTATCCATGCCATCGGCAAGTCATACAGCGTGGATCTGGATGAGCCTCCTGATTTGTCGTCAGAAGATTCCTTCAACCAGGATGATGAGTACCGGCCTCGTCAGCGTTATTTCTTTGAGTTGGAGCACACAGACTCCAGTGCTAAGGCTCTGGACAAGTTATTTTATGTGGTCCAGCCCGGTCAGCATGTGTGTCGTAGGGTGCCCTCAGAAACATCAGCGGCAGGGTTTACGCACTGTCCACAGTCTGCAGGGCTGGCCAAACATTACCAGCAGCTGAGAAGTTTATTAGAGAACAGAGCAAAGCTCCATTTGGTGCAGGATTATACGTCCCGCCTCAACTCGTTAGTCGTGTTTGTACAGGACCTGCAGCATATTGTCCAGCAGGAGTTCACCATGTGGTTCGCAATCAGCCATAATTGTTTACAAGAGGCACCTACCACCAAACTGGAATATCTTAGTGCGATATGTGAAGATTTACGCTTACACATGAACCACTGGAACTCCATCAAACAGCAGCTTCACACCAATCCATGGCTCAAGCCAGTGTTACCAAGGTTATGTCGAGAACTTGATTTAGTGAGACAGAGGCTTTATCAGCTGAGAGAGAACGCTATATGGTGGACAGACTGCCTAATAAGGCTTGGTCTTCAAGTACTGGCACACTGTGACCTTGACAGATTCACAAGAGATTCTATATGGTCCATCACTAGAGGTGTGGAAGAGTTTAATGATATAGTGACTGCAGTACGCATGGACCCATGTCATGAAAGTTCATATCCTAGTCCTTTCAATTTAAGTTTCAACATCCCCATATCATCCCACTTACAAAACCCATTCCCGACACCAGCTCAGGCAAACTCGTGTCACATGGGTGACAATATTAAAGCAATACCCTTTGGACGATTATTAAGTATTCTTGCGGAAGAGAGATCAAAATACGCTGCTGCTATGACACACCGTTTTTACACTGCATCAGATGAATTCTTACACTTAGTGAACTCAGGTAGGTTACCTGGCTTCTGTTGGGAAGACGTTATAAAGGAGTACTCAAACCTGATGGGTCACGGCACAGATACGTCAGACTATGTCAGTGCCACAGGCAGTCATGTAAGTTTAAGTGCTGCCATGTTACGGGTCGGTGATGTCATAGCACCCGACTTGTCTAAAGAAATGTCCCCTGTGATAGAATTTGCACAACGTGAGCATGAGTTTGTGACCAAGTTTCTTCATATTGTTTGTGATTCTACTAAAATGCTCAAGCGACCCGCTGGATCTAACATACCATCTCCTCCCAAAAGCCGACCCCCGACAGGACCAACACGTCGTGTACGCCTGAGTTCAGACAGTGATAGTTCTGTGTCCTCTTCTCAGTCTGACCCGAAACGTAAATCAGTGTCGTGGGGTGACGCTGTTGATACGTCTGTGGTTCAGCAGCTCTCTGTCAAGTACATGGATCTCCTCTGGAAGAGTTTTGGCCACAACTTGATAGAGTTCTTCTTGGAGCATGTGTGGGGAGGACTTGAAAATGCCCAGGTCCAGCTCGGGCACATCAGTACCTGTAACACGCTCACTGTCATGATGGTTGTGAAAATGGTGCACCAGACATGTGCTAAAGGTCAGTCATCAACTTATTCATTTCTTTTTCATATTGTTGCCCCCGCCAGGATATATGTAGTCAACCCCATTTGTATGTGTGTGTTTTTGTATTTGTTCACAGCATTACTCATGAAACCATGAACAGAATCTCATGAAATTTTCTGGGCATTTTTGGAATGGGTCAGTATAGAACTGATACAATTTTGGAGTGGGTCTGGCACATGATGTGGATTCAGGTGTGTCATCTAGGAATATTCACAAATGTGCAGTCACTTGTGCACAAATGAACATGGAAATATGGGCCGAATGAGTGAATGCAAACACAGGTGTGGGAGCATCCCACAATAGGGACCCCCACACATGGTGGAGGCTTGCATTCCTTAGGATGCAGATTGCTAGTTCTTCAATATAGTATCTTAAATATGCAGTGTTGACTTGGTAATCTGCACCCATTGTAAATTTATATTAAAATTGTGTGAGATTACACAATTAATTACAAAGACTACCATACCGAAAATTGGGTCATTAGAACTTTGTTCCTTCGAGACATTAAGGAAAAACCTCCGTTTTCCATAAAAAAGCCATTGTTACACTTCAAGGCTGCCTAAAATCAAAACCACTGATCTGTTTTTGATAATATTTAGTATTCATTTTCTTCCATACATGTTCTATGAACATACCAAAAAGTTAGGTCAGTATTGGGTATTATTTTGAAGTTATGGGCCCAAATATAATGCAATTTTTAAAAAATCAGGAAATATATTTACTGACCTAACATGAGAATTGCTGAAGCTGGAGACTTTTTTTCAGGAATATAACTTTATTTAATCAAGATTCAATTGTTTACCCAAAATTAGATCTGAATTTTGCAAATTTGTCAAGTTATTAGCATAAATAAAAAATCAATACCTTAAATTTTGTCCAACTTTGGCAATGACACGTTTTTTTCCTGTAAGCACTGTTGATTTAATTTTCACCACATATATACATAAGGATTTAATCTTTTAAAATCTGAAATTTCAAAGGAATTGATTGAAAAGAGTAACTTTTATTCAAGTTTCCACACACCATGTCAAGTGTTGTTTACATCTAGCCCACCTAGAAGTACAGCCTTCACTTGCATTATGTAACTGACCCCAGGCAGCTTGCCTTGGCTCAGCTTTGCCACTACTAGCAGGCTTCCCCTCTGCCCTGCACTCCCCCCCCCCCATGCATCGACTAGATGAATGTTATAATTTTCTGTATTTTATATTATTCTTGGCTATGCTACATTTTAGATTTTGTATTGTACCACCAGGGTTACAATGATTAAAGAGCACATTGAATTGTGTCCACAAAGTGGTGTATTGGTATGAAAGTGTGGATGTTCATCACATAAGGAATTCTTTACTTTAGAAAAGTAAAAACTTCACCAGGTGTGAAATAGACTATTAATTCCAGTAATAAATTATAGCTGAGATAGTAATTAGCACGATGATATTGTTTGTCCCTCATTCAACCAACAGTGTGTATACTTTATTTGAAAAGATGTTTTTATTTGATCAAATTTACTGAATCTTTTATTTTATTTCGGTGAATAAAATTAAGCATGTACTGAACACTCCAATGTGCCAAACTTTTTAATAGTGATTCAAGGAATAATCTTGTAGATGCCATGTTCAGGCATTATTTTCTTTTAAGTTAAGTTTAAACATTTGATTTAAAAATAATAAAATATATGGGTATGCATAATATAACCCAATATGAGCTACACTCTGGATATATAATGATTGCAACTTAGAATTCTAATATTTTAACTTGTATTTTCAGTTTTTTTATTGAAAATTTATAAAACTTGTGAATAAAAAAAATGATTCAGATAAAAACTTTAAATGGAAAAAAGTGGATATGCTAAAAATAAAAAGGCTTATATATAAACTTATATGCATTATTCCCATGAAAGTGAAATAAAGGTATTATCCATTCTGTCCACTTGCCTGTCCATCTGTAAATTTTTATATGTATCACAGTATCTCAAAACTTTTACTGTTTTTCTTCATGACAGTCTTTTCAGAGTATTAGTTTGCAATCATATATTTAGAACTTTACTATAACCAAGTAGGAGGGCCCCTTTCCTCTTAGCTTCTCATATTCTTATATAAATGAAAAACATTACATAGAATATTTTGCATTTGCAAAATTTTTTAAACTTCTGCTGAGCGCCGTGACCCATGGGTCCCTTGTTAACTCTTTTGGGCATTTTCCAGAGAAATCTTGCCAGATTATTTACCTAAAGCCATAGGAAATGTTATAGCTGACAATTTAGTTACCATTTAAGTTTCACCAGTGTGTACATTTAGACATTTGTGTAATTTATCAGTGATCATGTACCTATATTAAAACACCTGTGTTAATGGTTTAGACTATCTTAATAAGGTATATGTGAAATTCAGTAGTTTATACATACATCTTAACTCATGTAAATATTCAGATAACACCGTAAGATCATAGAGATCAATAAAATAAATCCTCTTTCATGGTAGTTTAATGAAGGGGACATTGATATTCAGGTCACTCAGTCTTTATGCTACCAGTATTAACTAGAGAGAGTAAGTGTTTATATTGTTGTCATTTCCCAACATTCGATTTATAACTTTTATATAAAAAAAACTCATATTGGCATTTTGCTGAAATAGCAGTGCTGTCCAGTATCTGTTGCTGCAAAGAAAATGGTCATGAAAATCTCTGGTCGGTATAATCCACAACAAGACATATGTATACAAAGTATTTAAAGTAAATCTTAGTAAAACATGTGAGAAGTACAAAAGAAATATTTTGTTGAGTATGAGAACTGAACCCGGTCAGCCAATGAAGTCAGCGACTTTTTTATGCCCCCGCATATAGTTTTACCCATGTCCGTCCTTCCGTCATTCTGAAATCAAACAGTTGTACGGACTTTTTTTTCGCAATGCCTGCAGATGTTGGCCTGATTTTTTGTGTGTGGGCAGATAATGACCAGTTACAGATCGAGTTCGCGTTTCGTCCCGGTTGACCTACTTTTGACCGTTTTACGGCTCCTAAACTTAGAAAATTTCATGAAAAATAGAATTTTCATGACAAATACACATGTACGGACTTTTTTCGCAATGCCTGCAGATATTGGCCTGATTTTTGGTGTGTGGACAGATAATGGCTAGTTACAGATTGAGTTTGCGTTTCGTCCAGGTTGACCTACTTTTGACTGTTTTACGGCTCCTAAACTTAGAAAATTTCATGAAAAATAGAACTTTCATGACAAATACACATGTACGGACTTTTTTTCGCAATGCCTGCAGATATTGGCCTGATTTTGGGTGTTTGGACAGATAATGACTAGTTACAGATCGAGTTTACGTTTCGTCCCAGTTGACTTACTTTTGACCGTTTTACGGCTCCTGAACATAGAAAATTTCATGAAAAACAGAAATTTTCATGACAAGTGCACATGTACAGACTTTTTTTCACAATGCCTGGGGATATTGGCCTGAGTTTTTGTGTGTTGGCAGATAATGACCAGTTATAGATCGAGTTCACGTTTTGTCCTAGTTGACCTACTTTTGACCGTTTGACGGTGCCCTAACATAGAAAATTTCATGAAAAATATAAACTTTCATGACAAGTGCACTTGTACAGACTTTTTTTCACAATGCCTGCAGATACGGGCCTGATTTTTGGTGTGTGGGCAGATTGAGTTCCTGTTTTGTCCCAGTTGCCCTACTTTTGACCAAACGACACCTCCTGAACTAAAAAAATTTTGCAAAATTTAACAAATATTTCTAATTTGCTCCAGGCGGGGGCATTGGTGTTGATCCGACACATCTAGTTTTCATGTACTGTGTAGCAGCACCTGTCAGTTGATATAGCCGCTGCTATGACAGCACTGGTACCTGGGAGTTTTTATATCCCATTCTCTTGCAGGTGCATATTCCCAGCGACAGAAATAATCACCCCTGTTGACTTTTAAGTGTAACTATACAGTTATCTTTTATGGATGTGCTTGATCATACATGCACACAGGACCTGCACATAATGTCATTATTAGTGTATACAATAATTGTGGAGATGATTTGTAATAGATGGAACATGCGGTGTCTCCCTGTAGGATAAGCAGCTAGTTCTGTTTGAGAGTGCTCTGCTGTCATCCCACACAATCCTTGTCAAAAATACTACAGCCTCAAGAGACAGCTGCCGCCATGTTTTATTCAGAGGTTTTTGACTTTCAAATGACAGCATTGCTTCAGTTGCAGTTATAAATAGGTTAATACACAATGAATCCCTAAATGTACACTTTTATAAACTGTGCAAGTGTACATGGGTAAATAGGTTGGTATATTTGCTCAAAAATGTTTTTAATCTTGTCCCCATTGTCTGGAACTTAAATAGTGTTGAAGTTATATAAAACATCCTTTTTGGTCTGTGTTACACAATTAAAAGGACCATCAGTGATTGTGTTTTATCAAATTATTCAAAGGACTAACTACTCTTAAACTCATTGACTATAAACAAGGGGATTTTTGCTTTAATTCCATTATTTTGACAGGTAACTGGTCGCAGACTGACCAGGCATAAGGCCTATAAAGCCCACAGCTTTTCTGATATTTACTGAATTATTTTCTGATGAATTTAGGATTAAAATTGCATCAAACACATTAAACCATATATGCAGCATCTCTCTTGCATATTTCTTTTGACTGATTGTGTCAGGACTTGAATATTGATTTGGGCCCTCTTGTTCATTGAATCAATCACCTCTGAAAAGCTGGAACATTAATCAGCTGGTATTTAGGCTGATTACTTAATGAAAGGATTATCAGGATTATCACGTTAAGGAATCTCCTTTCTCCAATTATACAGATATGAAAATAAAAAGTTAAAAGTTTGTGAAATCATTCAAAATATTGTGCATGTTTCAGAAATGATAAATGAGCAAGGTTTGGTTGCTTTAACCGGGGAGATGTACAAGGCTGATGAAATTGACAAGGGAATTGATCATCTTGTCACATTACAAAAGATGCAGTCAGGTGATTTCCTTATTTCAATAATTAAATAGTTGAATAATAAAGCTTTTGAAATGAGATCAGAATCGCAGCTGCCATTCTGTTAAATGCATCATTAACTGCCACAGAGTCTGGGTGTCAAAGGATCTGGGGTATTATCAGATCAGTGTAAAAATTGTCGCAGCATCAGTGAATGATTACTTGGGGGGATCTAAGGGAAATGAGATACTGGAAAAGGACATTCACCAAGACATAGCTGAAAGAGAATTGTGCTAATCTTATTATTTTAGGCTCTTGATTGTGCTTTTATATGGTCAGTAACTGGTGCCATCCTTTAAAAGATAAATTACCCAAATGGATTCTGCTTTATTGCTGTGAATATTATGAATTAATTTAATTTCTCTTTCAAGGCCTTAAATGTCACCTTAAAGGTTGTTCATCATAAATGTTTACAGTGGATTATGATATAATTGTAACAAAAAAAAAATTAGATTTAATACAAACAATTTGTTCACTTTCAGATATTCTTTCAGCCTGGGTCAAGTTAAATAAAATCTATAAAACAAGTTTTCAGATGTTTTATACATGCACACACACAAACCTTTTAGAAAAATTGACTTTGCATAACTTTGAGTATGGTTAATAAAAAGAATTACATTCTACATTTTGTTGATTTATTTTCAATTTATTTATTCAATTGTTTACCCAAAATTTGATCTGAATTTTGCAAATTTCTCCAAGTTATTAGCATAAATAAAAAATCAATACCTTAAATTTTATCAACTTTGGCAGTAGCACGTTTTTTCCCTGTAAGCACTGTTGATTTAATTATCACAACATATATACATAAGGATTTAATCTTTTAAAATCTGAAATTTCAAAGGAATTGATTGGAAAGAGTAGCTTTTATTCAAGTTTTCATACACCATGTCAAGTGTTGTTTACATCTAGCCCACCTAGAAGTACAGCCTTCACTGGCATTATGTAACCCACCCCAGACAGCTTGCCTTGGCTCAGCTTGGCCACTACTAGCAGGCTTCCCCTGCCCTCCCCCCCTCCCCCCCCCCCCCCAGCTGGTGCATAAACTAGAAGAATGTTATAATTTTCTGTATTTTATTTTATTCTTGGCTATGCTACATTTTAGATTTTGTATTGTACCACCAGGGTTACAATGATTGAAGTGCACATTTAATTGTGTCCACAAAGTGATGTATTGCTATGAAAGTGTGGAGGTTCATCACATAAGTAAAGGTTTACTTCGGAAGAGTAAAACTTCACCAGGTATGAAGTTGACTATTAATTCCAGTAATAAATTACAGCTGAGATTGTAATTAGCATAATGATATTGTTTGTCCCTCATTCAACCAACAGTGTGTATACTTTATTTGAAAAGATGTTTTTATTTGATCAAATTTACTGAATCTTTTATTTTATTTTGGTGAATAAAATTAAGCATGTGCTGAAAACTCCTGTGTGCAAAACATTTTAATAGGGATTCAAGGAATAATCTTGTAGATGCCATGTTGTGGCATTATTTTCTTTTAAATTCAGTTTAAACATTTGATTTAAAAATAATAAAATATATGGGTATGCATAATATGACCCAATATGAGCTACACTCTGGATATTTAATGATTGCAACTTAGAATTCTAATATTTTAACTTATATTTTCAGTTTTTAGCTCAGCTGACTATAAGTCATCTGAGCTATAGTTGTGGTCCATTGTCCGTCGTCCGTCCGTCTGTCCGTAGATGTTGCACGTTTTGAAACCGTAAGACCTAGGAATCCAAAAGTCAGCATAATGTTAGATGTTCCCAAGATCTCCTACCAAGCGGAAAACTGGGTCTTTGCGACTTTGTTCCTTTGAGAAATTAAGGAAATACCTGAATTTTTTATTAAAATCCTATTTTCACACTTCAGGACTGCCTATTATCAAAACCACTCATCTGTTTTTCCTCATATTTACCATAAATATTCCTCTAGATAGTTCCTATGTACATGCCAGAAATTAAGTCTGTAAAGTATAAATTCTTTAAGTTATAGGCCCAAACATAATGGACTTTGTAAAAAATCAGGAAAAATAATAACTCACTTAACATGAAAAATTTTGAAACTAGAGTCTATTTTCTCAAGTATATAACTATGTTTAATTAAGATTCAATTGTTTACCCAAAATAAGATCTGAATTTTGTATATTTTTAAGTTATTAGCATAAAAAAAAACAGTACCTTAAATTTTGCCCAACTTTGACCATGGCACGTTTTTTTCCTGTAAGCACCATTGATTAAATTTTTACAGCATGTAAACATAAATACTTAGTTTGTCTAAATCTGAAATTTGAAAATAAAAGCTTGAAAATTAAGCTAGTTATTGATTTTTTTTCTGTAGTCACTTGCTTTGATTACAGATGCAGGGTCCCACTCCAGGTCACTGGAAGTCAGCTATGCCAGGGTTTCTGATTTGTTACAGTCACTGGGGGAGATCCCCTGCTGTGACAGGTGTACAGTTATTCTCATATCAACATCCCATTCACCCCCCCCCCCCCCCAACCCACCAAGTGTTATGCATTAATTGTTATTGTTTTCACCGTATCTCCTTAATTGTAATGCTGTTTCCACTCCGATATGCAAAAACTTTCCTTGAAAAAATAATTCAAGGTGTAATCCAGAAGATGCAATGTTTTGTAATGTAGCATTTTTAAAGAAATCAATTTTCTTTTAAATGATTTTAACAAATATAAATGAACCCATCAGTATGCTTAAATTATGATAAAATATGAAGCACATTATGGATAAATAAAGACACAATTAAAAATTGTGAAATCTAAATCAAGTATTATTTTTAGATATTTATTGTTTTGCAGATTTAAAAGATATATTTTTGTGGTAAAAAATAAATAAACATTTGTATGCATGATGTGGTGTTATCTGACAAGATTGGATTTATGATGATGCAATTGAGAATTATGAATCAACTTTTATATTCAGATATGTATGTTAAATTGGAAATGTATAGAAATATAAACTTAAATTAGAAAAAAATTGATGTGATAAAAAAATCAGGATTTAATAAAAACATTTGTTCATTATTTTCCTGCCTCAGCAGAATTTGAGATCAGGCTTTGTTTGTCCTGTTTTATGTTGTTAATTAGCTATATTTCAACTGTATACATTTCATAAAAAAAATACATATATATTTAATAATATATATTATACAAAAAAATAGATTCAGTTGAACAAATGTGTAAACTACTGAAATGTCAACAGTTAATCGAAAAACCAACTAATGATCATGGTAATAGTACAGATCATTTGTTCACAAACTGCTCACATGCTTTAGTTTCAACATAAGGAAACACATGGTCAGGTCACAAAATATTTTTTGCAACAATTTCTTTTGCATCAATACAAACCAATCATATAAACCAACCATGGCCTTTATTACCTCTTCCTCTTACACTTTATCTCCATTAGATATTATTGTAGCTTTTTACCTTCAAGGTTAACATCAGCTGAGCATAGTGACCCATAGGTCCCTTGTTTTATTATAAATGTATAAAACTTGTAAATAAAAAAAAATGAATCAGATAAAAACTATTAATGGAAAAAGTAGATATGCCAAAAAAAAGGCTTATATATAAACTTAAATGCATTATTCCCTTGAAAGTGAAATAAAGGTATTAGTCCATTCTGTCCACTTGCCTGTCTATCTGTAAATTTTTAATATGCGTCATAGTATCTCAAAACTTTTACTGTTTTTCTTCATGAGTATTAGTTTGCAATCATATATTTAGAACTTTACTATAACCAAGTAGGAGGGCCCCTTTCCTCTTATCTTCTCATATGCTTATATAAATGAAAAACATTACAATAGAATATTTTTCATATTTTGCATTTGCAAAAATTTCAAACTAAAGCTGGGCGCCATGACCCATGGGTTCTCTGTTTATATTTTGGATTATCATTGTTAGGCTAAAATTGAATAAATACCAGACATGGTGTGAATACTATGCAAATGTATTTGAATATGAATATGAATATGTAATATTTCTTGCATAGGAATGGAAATTCATGTAAAAATGAAAGTATTTGAATACCAGTGCAAATACTTTCAAAATATATTCATGAATGCATTCATATATATATATATTCTATAATATTATTTTAATAATCATTTCAGTTATATTTTACTTAAAAAAACATGATTCTCTTATTATTTTTAATAAAAATTATATTTGGCACAATATTTGTTATTAAATTTTTATAAATAGTTAAACTCTTATCTTATATGTGCTGCTTATCAGTTATATGGCCAAGTCAAAATCTGTATGACAATAGCACTCCATTTGTTAATAAAATAAATGAAATCAATCTCTTCCCTGTCTCCAAAGAAACTATCAAAATCATACATAAGCTAAACACCAACAGCTCATAATACAACTTATATTTATTGTATCGCCAGACATAGTCTGGAGATACTATGGTTTAGGCACGGTCCCGCCGCCGCCGCCGAGATTTCTTTTGGACACAATAACTCAAAAAATATTTCACGGATCTTTACCAAACTTGGTATATGTATAGATATGGGTGAGAGGACGACGCCTATTAAAAATGAGGTCATGACCTCAACTAGGAGAGTGACCTTGACCTTGAATAGGTTCAATTTTGGGGAAAATCACACAAATTCTTAAATATCTCAAGAAAACTTGCATGGATTGATCCCAAAATCAAGTTGATCGAAGATCATGGATAGGGTTGTCATGTTCCAGAAACTGGTGACGCCACCTATTATTCTTTACTTGTTATCATGCCGTTTAATATCCCCAGAATTGCTACTTGACAGTACTGTGAGCATTATAAGTCAAAAACTAATGGACAGATTTCTTTCAAATTATGCAAATACATAGATATGGGTTATGGGATGATGTTTATTTAAATTGGGGTCATGACCTTTCCTATGAGAGTGGCCTTGACCTTGAATATTGCCATATATGGTGAAAATCACACAAAATCATTAATTTCTCAATAAGGGATGCATGCATTGGTCCAAAAATCAATTTGACCGAAGATCTTGGATAGTAATGTCATGTACCAGAAACAGGTGGCGCCACCTGTTATTCTTTTACTTGTTTTCGTGCCGTTTAATACCCCATCATTGGCACTTAACAGTACATTTATAACCTGTGAGCATTATAAGTCAAAAACTAATGGACAAATTACTTTCATATTATGCATATACATAGACATGGGTTATGGGATGATGTATATATAAATTGGGGTCATGACCTTTCCTATTAGAGTGGCCTTGACCTTGAAAAATTGCCATATATGGTGAAAATTACACAAAATCATTAATATCTCAATAAGGGATGCATGCATTGGTCCAAAAATCAACATGTTCGAAGATCTTGGAAAGTATTGTCATGTACCGGAAACAGGTGGCGCCACCTGATATTCTTTTACTTGTTTTGTGCCGTTTAATACCCCATTATTGCCATTTATCAGTACTGTGAGCATTATAAGTCAAAAACTAATGGACAAATTACTTTCATATTATGCATATACATGGATATGGGTTATAGGATAATGTTTATTTGAATAGGGGTCATGACCTTTCCAATGAGTGGCCTTGACCTTGAATATTGCCATATATGGTGAAAATCACACAAAATCATTAATTTCTCAATAAGGGATGCATGCATTGGTCCAAAAATCAACTTGACCAAAGATCTTGGATAGTAATGTCATGTACCGGAAACAGGTAGCGCCACCTGTTATTCTTTTACTTGTTTTCGTGCCGTTTGTTAAACCCCATCATTGCCACTTAACAGTACATTTATAACCTGTGAGCATTATAAGTCAAAAACTAATGGACAGATTTCTTTCATATTATGCATATACATGGATATGGGTTATGGGATGATGTATATATAAATTGGGGTCATGACCTTTCCTATTAGAGTGGCCTTGACCTTGAAAAATTGCCATATATGGTGAAAATTACACAAAATCATTAATTTCTCAATAAGGGATGCATTGATTGGTCCAAAAATCAACTTGAACGAAGATCTTGGATAGTGTTGTCATGTATGGGAAACAGGTGGTGCCACCTGTTATTCTTTTACTTGTTTTCGTGCCGTTTAATACCCCATCATTGCCACTTAACAGTATTGTGAGCATTATAAGTCAAAAACTAATGGACAGATTTCTTGCATATACAGGTTAGGGGATGATGTATATTGAAATTTGGATCATGACCTTTTCTATGAGAATGACCTTTTCTATGAGTGTGGTCTGATATTAATTGTTGCTGAAGATGGGGGGCCTATTCTTAAAGGGGGGGGGGATTAATTGTCTGGGGATACTATGGCACCTGCGGTGCCAAGAAATATCTAGTTACCACACAAAACCAGCATGTGCCTCATTTCAAAATCATATTTTATTTCATATATAACAGCTGAGCGCTGTGACCCATGGGTCCCTTGTTACAACTACCGGTTCAAAACCTGCTTAGGCTTACCCTTGATTAGTCTGGGCTTTTACATCTAATTCTCTCATTTACTGCAGTGTTAGAGGGATTGTTTTGTTTAAAAGATGAAGAACACTTGGAATATACAGAAATATGATCTTTGTCTGTCAGGTTTTGTATTCTGCGCAGCGTGGGGATATATTAAATAACAGTAAGGCCACTTGCTCTGTCAAACCTCAGTTAACAAGATAGACTTAAAAACCAAGGGACATGAACAACGAGAGCAAGTCGTCAGACTCGCATGGTCTTGTTATATATTAATTTGCATAAGGACTTGCCTGACATTTCAAGATGCTAATATGGTATTAAGGAACACCTGTTGTTTGTCATTTTCAAGATTTTCAGATTAATAATATAAATTTCTCTGTGTATTGTCACATGTCAGATAAGAGATATATATGCACATAGGCCCACATACACAACAGTAATGTACCTCTTATACATTGATATGTTACACATATTGGAAGCTTTTTGAATGACAACTTACCTAATAAGACCACCTGTCTATTAAGACCACCCTTTTGTGAGCTGAAAGAGTTTACATTAGTTAAAACTTACCTGGCTGCTGAGACTACCTGTTAACTAAGACCACTTTTGGCCAGTCCAATGGGTGGACTTATTACACAGATTTCACTGTACATCTTTATATGGTCATCTGCCTAATGGCATTGTGTAACCAATATATGTTTTTTAGTAAGTAATAACATTTAAACAGCTCATCTCATGCCATGTGTCTTTATTATGTACAGCCAACATAATGGTTAGTCATTCACCAGTGCTTGGGTGTGTTGAAAATGTCATTGACTACCAGAGGCAGCTGTTTTGAGAAATGTTTATATTGGTTATGAAGCTGAGTTCAGTGATTGGTTATCAGTGAAATATCAGTATTTTATGACAAGACAAAGTTTATTGCAGTGACTCTACTATACACCTTGATTGAGGAAAAAAGTACATTTGAAACCCAACCTTCTGACCACCTCTCAGTTGGGATCAGTCCAAAATTATGACCACTTCTCTAGGTCCCTAATATCTCTTTAATCTTGTTTCAATTATAAACGACTCAAAATTGTGACCACCCCTGAATTCATAATTTAGGGCGCATTTTCCTTATCCCATTCATGATGTATTCCTCCGCAAAGACTGTAAAAACATTTGTCGTACTCTATGGCATTTCTCATTGCTTTAACCTCATTGTACCAAAAATAACTGAATCAGGTCAGTCAACACTGCTACCTTAAATTAATTAGTTTTTCAGTGCATGGCTGACTGTACTAGGCAGTAAATGGTATTGGTCTCTTGTAACTAGCCAGTGTTAAATGGCCTAACAGTAACCATTGTTATTCATCAAATTTAAGCCAGAGCTATTTGATGAATCAAGGTCTGTGAAAGCCTACCTGCCAGAAGCTTGATACTATTAAGATGGTTCAGTGAGTTCTTATGGAATCAAGTCAACAGCAAATTCCTTATTAAGTATATAATATTATATTTTATTTTCTTGGCATAAACCAAACCTGGCAGCTATGTACCAGGAATCTTTCCAGGTTTCCTCCATCCTCCAGCCCAATTAAATTATTATTGACTGACTCCCTTTAAAGCATGCCAACACATCTCATGTTTACCCTAAAGCCATACCCTCCATTATCAAACATTACATAACATATTCCATTTGTTGATCAGTTGTGATTGCATGGTGATTGTAGACCACTGAATATCAGGTTTCCTGTTTATATCTCCCTGTTGCTCAACCTCTTTATCATCCCCACCCCCTCCTTATTCTTTAGTTTCCATCTCTCTGGTTTTAATGATAACTTGCTGCTCCCAAACCACCTTTCACCCTGGGACAGTCAACATTCTGTCTCATTTAACTATACCCCAAGAGTAAATTAGTAAAGTTACCACTAGATATTTAAGAAATCTATTAAGTCAGTCAGGATGAGAGGAAAGAAAAAGATTAAACCTGTACTTCCTAATAATGTAGCCAATGGACAGAGCAAACTAATGCCCTGTAATACTGAAATATGGTCTGTTACAGCCGTCACAAAATATAACCCATGCAGCATGCAGAGTTTGCAGTAGATAAGAGATGTAGAGGTTGTACTTAAATATTAATATCCAAGCCCAGCCCTAAATTTCAGCTGGGAATGCTGAGATATGCAATATTGATGACTGTTGTTGGTTGATTTGTTTCAGATTTGTTTCCAGCGGGAGCTGTACAGTCACTGCAGCGACTCGCTAACAAGCTTGAGATAGTAACAGCATGGACAGACTGGGACCATGGTGGGTCACATCACATCTTGGTACCATATGTTGTAATATAATATTATCCATGAAAGCCAGTAGTAAACATTCATACATGTCTGATATTTAATTAATGCAGGTCCTTATATTAATATACTGTTACGGGGTGACATAAAAGCAGACCCAACTGTCTTGCTAGTGAAGCTTGCTTTGCTGGCAAAATAGTTGGTTTGCCGGATTTGTGCCCCACTGACATGGGTTCGAATCTGGGATCAGCCCAGTGTTTTCCCCCGAGGAATTTGTCTTCGTAACAATACTAATAATATACAAGTGTCTTAATTGAAAGCCTTGATCCACATGGTAAATAAGGCCCTCATAACAAAATATGTATAAATTATATTGGATTTTTTTCTGTTTGTATACAACTTATACAAATAAAAATAAATTGGATAAGACCGAAGTTCACACTGTGTTAGAGGCAGAAAAGCAATTTCCATTGCTTTAATCTCATGTGTATTTTGGATTATGTAGTTATTTTACCTGTCAGTGAAACAGCCCTCGTAAAAAAACTGACATTCTTTCATCTGTGGGTAAAGCATACAAATCTCTAATTTAGCCCAACCTTTGATATTATCAAACCTTACCTGACGCTGCTTCATTCCATTTCTTAGGGTTACCTGAAGAACATGTTCACTTGTGCCAAGTTGTGGCCACCAGTTAACAGGGCACCTCACTTGACAAAAGCATTTATTTTTATTAACATGCAAACATTTAAACTTTAAGTTTCAAACACACTCCAAATTATTGTCATGATCAAATCAGCCACCTTTTACTTAGCAACAGTCTGCTCTAGTTATATTCATTAAGAACATAGGGAATACGCTGAATCTCATTTTAGTGAATTTTATCAGACAGTAGTAATGTAATAATAATACAATAGCACACATGAACGTGACCTCATGAACTGTTACAGGTATATTTGTGTATAATCTTTGTATTCCTGTTTCATCTTGTAGCATTTTCTGCCGCCCTGGCCAGCGCTCTGACAGACAAGTGCCAGCCAGTGCCCCTGGTTGAAAATGAGTACAGCACACGGACTGGTCGCCTGCTGAGAGACACGTTTCAGCCGCTGGTCAGTCTGCTGGTCACACTGGGTCAGCAGAAGGATTCTCCTGCTAACAAAGGTTAATTGACAGCTTGTGGTCAGATCTGACGTGTGTTATAGTTTTGCTACAATAACTACATGAACTTGAACAAAAATGGCAGTGATCACTTCATAGTCTTAAATTTGTATCACAAACAGAACTGCGTAAAAAAAAATCAGGCATATTCAGACTTCTATTTAGATGAATGCTCAGTGTTCCCAAGATCCAAGATAATGCTATTTGACCCAGGCCATGCACAAATCAATTTTCCTCAGTGTTATACCAAAAAATGATAAACATGACCTCTGTTTAAATGTTGCTATCTAAATAAACTAATGCACTAAATGTCTTTTTTTTTTCTTCCCAAGAAACATGAATAATAGAGTAAACTTGTGCTTCCCAGAAGATCCCGCTAATGATTAGTGACCATTAAATCAGGGCCAGATGAAACTGAAGGAATGGAAACAACATAAACACGGACTATCACAGTGTATTGTATTTTTCACCAGCTTCATGAACATGTGTAATTTTGGTTAACCTTTTACTATAAGAGTTCCAGAAACTTGTGTAAGGAAGTTGTACTTTGATTTCAACCATATATTACATTTCAATACATGAAAGGACAAAGACCAATCCTTCCTGGCCTTGTTTTCCTGTATTACAGTCTATCCTGTGGAGACATGTAGGATTTGTTTTAAACCAGTGCATTTGCTCTCTTTTCCCCCTGGTTTAAATGGAAACAAATTTCACAACATCTTGACCATCTTATACTTGCTGTATTTCTCTTTCAGATGTGTATTAAAATTTGTTGGAAACTTGCAATATTATCTACATATTAACTATTGAATATTTGGTGTGCTTATGTTTCAGGTATGAATTTCACTATTTTCACCATTGAATTTTTGCTTGTATGTCAGGTGTGAATTTTACTATTTTCACCATTGAAGTTTTTTATTGTATTTCAGGTGTGAATTTTACTATTTTAACCATTTAATTTTTGTCCCCCACTCCGGACATTGATTTGGGTTTGTCTGTCTGTCTGTCTGTCTGTCATTCCGTAGGTATGGCTGTCTAGCTGTCTGTTCGACTGTCTGTCCATCAGTTTTTTTAGTTTCCATGCGATATATCTCCTTAATTTTATCCGATTTCATTCAAATTTGGGTCAGTGATTGCTCTCTTGCATACCTTGGTTAGGATTGGTTTTGGAGTGTCTGGTTTCTGTCTGTCTGTCTGTTTGTTTGTCCGTTTGTCAGGTTTTTAGCCCTCAGCCCTTAGGCTGATGGGCTATTGTCGTCACCCAAGCTGTCCGTCCGTCCGTCCGTCCGGCGTCCGTTAACTTTTACCTTGTGAGCGGGATATCTTGAAAAGGATTTACCGTCAGAATTTTATTTCCTCGGTAAAGATGTATATCGACAAAATCTCGGTCAAGTTCGAAGATGGGTGACCTTGACCTATTTTTCTACATTTTAGAGCTGATTATAGAAAAACACTTAGATGCTTATTACTCAGGAACCATTTGGTGGATTTTCACAAAACTTACTATGGTTATTGGGACTGATAGTCTGTACCTGCTATACAAGTTTGGGGGCGCCACCTACAATTTCTGATTTTTAATGAATTTTTATTGGATTTTTCAACTTTGGGCTTGTGAGCGGGATATCTTGAAAAGGATTCACCGTAAGAATTTTATTTTTTCGGAGAAGATGTATATTGACAAAATCTCGGTCAAGTTCGAAGATGGGTGACCTTGACCTATTTTTCTACGTTTTAGAGCTGATTATAGAAAAAACACTTAGATGCTTATTACTCAGGAACCATTTGGTGGATTTTTACAAATTTACTATGGTTATTGGGACTGATAGTCTGTACCTGCTATACAAGTTTGGTGGCGCCACCTACAATTTCTGATTTTTAATGAATTTTTATCGGATTTTTCAACTTTGGGCTTGTGAGCGGGATATCTCGAAAAGGATTCACCGTAAGAATTTTATTTTGTCGGAGAAGATGTATATTGACAAAATCTCGGTCAAGTTCAAAGATGGGTGACCTTGACCTATTTTCTACGTTTTAGAGCTGATTATAGAAAACACACTTAGATGCTTATTACTCAGGAACCATTTGGTGGATTTTTACAAAACTTACTATGGTTATTGGGACTGATAGTCTGTACCTGCTGCACAAGTTTGGGGGCGCCACCTGCAATTTCTGATTTTTTATTGAATTTTTCTTGGATTTTTCAACTTTAGCCTTGTGAGCGGGATATCTCTAAAAGGATTCACAATAGGAATTTTATTTCTTTGGTGAAGATGTATATCGACAAAAATCTCGTTCATGTTCAAACATGGGTGACCTTGACCTACTTTTCAAGGTCACAGAGCTTATAATAGAATAAAACTTAGAAGCTTTTTTTTCAGGAAGCATTTGGTGGATTGTTATGAATCATGGTACATACCTCTCCATTTTAAATTTATAACTGAGATATGTACAGATATCAACCATGTGAGAACAGATATTTAGTACTTGTTACTGTTACCACCTCTAAACACTGTTCTTTTGGCTGAGGGCTTTTGTCAGCTTTTGCTGATATTCTAGTTGTTTCCGTGTGATCACTTTCCTAAATATTATCCGATTTCATTCAAATTTGGGTCAGTGATTGCTCTCATGCTTACCTTGGTTGGGATTGGTTTTGGAGTGTCTGGCTTCAGTCTGTCTGTCTGTCACTCTGTCTGTCCATCTGCAGGTTTTTGTTTCTTTGCAATAACCCTTTTAAATATTTTCCAATTTCATTCAAATATGGGTCAGTGATTACTCTCATGCTTATCTTGGTTAGGATTGGTTTTGGAGTGTCTTGCTTCTGTCTGTCTGTCTGTCTGTCACTCTGTCTGTCCGTCCTTCATTTTCATTTCCGTACAATATCTTTCCTAAATATTATCCAATTTAATTCAAATTCGGGTCAGTGATTGCTCTCATGCATACCTTGGTTGGGATTTGTTTTGGAGTTTATATCAGAAAAAAATTCTCTCCAGCTCAAAACCAATATTATCAAATTTTGGTCCAATTTCTCAATGTGTTTCAGTTTTTATGTTCGCCTGAAGATGTCTCCAAATCATAGTGCGTCTGTTTAAGTTTTTAGGTGCCCTCAAGATTTTCTCCACATGTCATAATTTTTGTTGCTTATCAAGCATGAAAGATGACAAGAGCCCAAAGTGGAGAACATTCATTCCAAGAAATTGCTTGTTGCTTGTATTTCAGGTTTAAAGTTTACTATTTTTCACCATTGAATTTTTAGCTCAGCTGACTATAAGTCATCAGAGCTTTAGTCGTGGTCCATTGTCCGTGGTCCGTCCGTCTGTCTGTCCGTCCGTCTGTCCGTCCGTCCGTCCGTCCGTCTGTCCGTCCGTCCGTAGATGTGGCACGTTTTGAAACCACAAGACCTAGGAATCCAATATTCAGCATAATGTTAGATGTCCCCAAGATCTCCTACCAAGCCGAAAACTGGGTCTTTGCGACTTTGTTCCTTTGAGAAATTAAGGAAAAACCTCAATTTTTTTATTAAAAACCTATTTTCACACTTCAGGACTGCCTAATATCAAAACTACTCATCTGTTTTTCCTCATATTTACCATGAATATTCCCCTACATAGTTCCTATGTACATGCCAGAAATTATGTCTGTATTATATAATTTAAAAAAGTTATGGGCCCAAACATAATGCATTTTGTAAAAAATCAGGAAAGATATTTGATCACTTAACACAAAACATGTTAAAGCTATGGACTCTTTTTCCAGTAATATAACTTTAATTAATCAAAATTAAATTGTATACCCAAAATTAGATAAAAATCTTTTAAATTTTTTTAAATATTAACAAAAATAAAAAATTGGTACCTTAAATTTTGCCCAACTTTGACCATGGCACGTTTTTTTCCTGTAAGTACTGTGGATTTAATTTTCACAGCATGTTTATGTTAGCATTTTGTCTGTTAACACCAAAAATTTGAAACCAGTTGATCAAAAACTGTAGATTTTATTCAAGTTTTCAAGCATCACGTCACATATTGTTTACATCAACTTGTGTTATGCAGTTTGCAAGAGCTCAGCTCCCCATCTTCAGCTCTCAGTTCCTAAAATTTGGCATACAATTAGATGTCTCCAAAATCCCCTACCATGCCAAGAGTTTGGTCACTAGGACTTAATACCTTCGAGATATTAATGAAAAACTTCATTTTTCCATTAAAAACCCATTGTTACACTTCAAGACTGCCTAATATCAAAACCACTGGTCTGACTTTAATCATGTATAATATATATATTTTTCTATACATTCTCTAAGCACATGCCAGAAATGATGTTAGTATTGCATAATTGTTTTAAGTTACAGGCCCAAACATAATGCACTTTGTAAAAAATCAAGAAATATATTTACTCCCTTTACAAGGGGATTTGCTGAAGCTAGAGATTTTTTGTCAGGGATGTAACATTATTTAATCAAGATTCAATTGAATACCCAAAATTATTTCTGAATTTTTCAAACTTTATAAGTTATTAGTATAAATATAAAATTAGTACCTTAAATTTTGCCCAACTTTGACCATGGCACGTTTGTTTCCTGTGAGCACTGTTGATACAATTTTCATATCATGCACGCATAAGGATTTCAGCTTTTTAGTTTAGAAAGCTGAAAGAAATTGGCCAAAAATTGTAGCTTTTATTAATGTTTTTATGAGACCATGTCAGACCTTGGCTCTCTCAAGCCCCTCTTGAGTCACCTGTATGTTGACCTTGTTGAACTTTCAGCAAATTATGCATGCTTGACACGGGGCATTCACTGGGGCAGCCAGGCAGCTTATGGCCAGCCACAGTTGATCCAGGTGTCCAACCCAACTCATCTAGTAGTTTTAACCAACAACATAACAATAAACAATAAATTAATAAATTTTTTATGATTTTAATAACAAATTAAAGAAAAATAGAAAAGGAATTTGTTAGTTGATAATAACAGGAAATTAACTTGCAGTTACTGATGATATAAGAATCTTGTATCGATTGATAGAATGTCACATATTCCAAATAACACCATGCAGTATTTTTCAGTTCAATTTTAATGATAAAAAAGTAAATCATATTATTCATTACTAATCATTAGGGATCCTATGAAGGAAATTAATGATATACAAAGATGCAGTTGATAATATTAATCTAAATTCATACTGTGTCATATGTGTACATTGATGTGAAATTAGTCCAAAATGAATATATTACATTTATTTTTTTTAATATAAATAAAAGTCATAAAACCAGGCACTTATGATCATTATTTAAATGTGTGAATTTTGTATATTCTGGATTCTCAACATCATTGTTTGGTGAAAACTATATGAATACCAGACATGGTGCAAATACTTTGCAATTGAAAATTAAATACGAATATGAATATGTACTCCATTATAAAATTTCTTGCATAAAGAATGGGAATTCAGGTAAAAATGGAAGTATATGAATACCAGTGCAAATACTTTCAAAATGTTTTCATGAATGCATTCATGAATATATTATTTAATATTATTTTAATAATCATTTCAGTTATATTTCATTTTAAAAAATCATACGATTCTCTTATTATTTTTAATAAAAATTATATTTGGGACAATATTTGTAATTTTTTTAATAAATAGTTAAACTCTTATATTATATGTTCTGCTTATAAGTTATATGGCCAAGTCAAAATCTGTGTGACAATAGTACTCCTTTTGTTAATAATATAAATGAAATCAATCCTCTTCCCTGTCTCTAAAGGTATTATCAAAATCATACATAAGCTAAACAACAACAACTCATAATACAGCTAATTTTTATTACCACACTAAACCTGCATGTGCCTCATTTCTAAATCATATTTTTTATATCATATATAACAGCTGAGCGCCGTGACCCATAGGTCCCTTGTTTTTGTATTTCAAGTGTGAATTTTACTATTTTCAACATTGAATATTTGCTTGTATTTCAGATATAAATTTTACTATTTTCACCATTGAATTTTTAGCTCAGCTGACTGTAAGTCATCTGAGCTATAGTGATCACTCTCTTTGTCCGTCGTCCGTTCGGCCATCCAACCATCCGGCCTTCTGTCTGTTAACAAGGCACAAATCGTAACCACTGGACCTGGAATCTCCTAACTTTACATCCAGAGAGGACCATGAAAAGTCTCCTTGGAAATTGGAATTAGGTCTCTGTTACCCATATTCTTCAAGCTATGGGACTCTGAAGTATCCCCCAGAACAATGAAAAATTTGGTACAAATGCTCAAGTACCTGAACAACTAATGCATTGATCACCATGATTCTTTGCATGGATATTGATCATGGGGTGTTACATCAGTTTTTGCAGAATGGTGGCGCCACCTGTATTTTTAGCGAACCTGTGAGCTTATGCGATGGTGTGGCGTCGTCCGGCGTCCATCGTCCGTTGTCCGTGGTCAGTATGTTAACCAATACTTCTTGAAAACGGCAAGAATTAGCATCAGGAAATTTTATGCATAAAATTAGTCATCTAAAAAACTCTTTCGGATTTTGCTTATTTTTTGGCTAACTGCATTTTCTTAGTTTTTATAGGGAAAAAGCTAAAAAAGCTTAAAAAATCTTTTTTTCTCTGAATCTGTTCAGCCAAATTGTCCAATATTTTACAGAAATGATTCCTGGAACAATCTCTCTCAAGTTTGTTCGAATGGTTTAAGTTGGGTGATTTTTGGCCGAGTTACAGGAAGTTGAACTTAGTCATCTGTCCAAAAAAGCATACTAAAATAACAATCTCAGAAATGGCTTGAGCTATCATCACCAAATTTTATGCCAATGTTGGTCACATGAGTCATATCTAAAATTGAGGTATTGGTGGCGCCACCTGCATCAGCCTTTTTTTTTCAGGGGTCATCAGTGCCCGTATCATACTGACAGCTACAAATAACTTCTTCTCTGAAACGAAATGGCCAAATTGTTTAATATTGAACAGAAATGATCCTAGGTTAGTGCTTTCTGAAGTTTGTTCAAATGGTCTCAGGTCAGTGACTTTTGGCTAAGTTATGGGAAGCTGAATTTAGTCAGATGCCATAACAGCCCATTTTAGCTAAGTGGCTACAAAAATCTTCTTCTCAAAAACCACTGGGCCAAATTCTTAAATCTCACACATTAATTATCCTTAGATGTTGATAATTAAAGTTTGTTCAAATGGTCTCAGTTCAGTGACTTTTGGCTGAGTTATGGGAAGCTGAATTTAGTCATATGCCATGACAGCCCAAGTAAGCTAAGTGGCTACAAAAATCTTCTTCTCAAAAACAACTGGGCCAAATTCTTAAATCTCACACATTAATTATCCTTAGATGTTGACAATTCAAGTTTGTTCAAATGGTCTCAGTTCAGTGACTTTTGGCTGAGTTATGGGAAGCTGAATTTAGTCATATGCCATAACAGCCCATGTTAGCTAAGTGGCTACAAAAATCTTCTTCTCAAAAACCACTGGGCCAAATTCTTAAATCTCACACATTAATTATCCTTAGAAGTTGATTATTCAAGTTTGTTCAAATGGTTTTGGTTCAATGATTTTTGGCTGAGTTATGGGAAGCTGAACTTTGCCATTTTGCTGTATTTCCCCATATGAGTTATAAACCTACAAAACGTTTTTCAACTGATAATACTGAGGCCAGTTTGTTTAATATTTTGCAAGATTAATTCCCTGAATCATTCTAATAATAATTGTCTTTTATGGTTCCAAAAAATGAATTTTGGCTGAATTATAAAGATTGAATTGAGTCATCTTACTATAAATGTTAGCTGTGTGAAGCAGATACATCTAGCCCAGCACTAATTTATCAGCATCCATTACATCATGCCTCTAGACATTTAGATTTCAGAATATCTATGGAAAATATTGACAAGAATGTTTTTTAAAAGCTTTTAAAAAATGTAGATTTATGATATTACATATCATCTGTACACTAACTCATAATTTCTCAGGAATAGCAGGAGCTACCATCCCCAAAATTTATGCAATTATCAGTCACATATCAAATGTTGATGGATTCAGCTTATTTTTGCTATCTGCATTTACTTAGATTTTACAGGGAAAAAGCTGAAAAAAAAACTTTAAAAGTCTTCTTCTTGTAAACAGTCCAGCCAAATTGTTCAATATTTTACAGAAATGATCCCAGAGGCAAGCCTTCTCAAGTTTGTTCAAATGGTTTGTGTTGGATAAATGTTAGCATAGTTACATAACAGGCCAAGATTGTGTTTGTTTCTTGAATAGGTTGAGAAACTGCCAACTGTTTCAGATTTGGCAACAGATCAAGAGTTCATTCAGTGCAGTCAAATATAGGTCATCAGTTCAATCAGTGCAGCCAAGCACAAGGCATGTGATCACCTCATGGGCAGCATGTGATCATCTCATGGGTAGCATGTGATCACCTCATGGTAGCATGTGATCACCTCATGAGCATCATGTGATCACCTCATTGGTGTCATGCCTCTCAGGGCTGCATATGGAGCCAATCTGTGAGCTTATGCAATTGTGTGGCTACTATTTTAGATTTGGCAATAGGCAAAAGGTCAGCCTGGATTTATTTATAGCTTTGGCAGACTTCCAACTGTGTCAGATTATGCAACAGGTCAAGAGTTCACTCAGTGGAGCCAGGTACAGGTCAAAAGTTCACTCAGTCTAGCCAGGTGCAGGTCAAGAGTTCATTAGTGCAGTAGCCTGAGCCAGTAATTTGTCACAGTACACTCGGGGCAACAGCCTTTCTCACCTAAGCCTGGTCAGCCCCGTGCATCAGACTCAAGGAAAGTTTGATGTATTGGCCTGATATTTTGACCTGTCTATGTGTCTTTAATGGCTTTCTCGTTCACAAGACAGGTGTCATCATCTACAATGACTTTGCAAAGTGTATGTGCCTGCTTAATTCTACGGAGGAATTCGATATATCAGCCTGAAATTATTATACATGTCAAATAGCTTTGTCGTATACAAGACTGGTGGTGCCACCTACAATAATTTTTGTGTTGTGTGCACCCATGCTAGAATTTCAGCAGTGATGTTGTGTATTGTTTCTTGTTCAAAATGTTTAGTACTTGCATTGTTCATATATATGAAAAGTAGTGGTTCAGCATTGAAGCTTTATACCTGGTGTATATCTATATGCACAGGTTCGCATTAGGCCTGTAGGCCTTGTTTTATTTTTTACTATTTTCTTTCTCTATTTTTGAGACCTTAAAAGATGCCATCATCTGTCAACAGGGCACAAATCTTATTGACTGGACTTAGAATCTTCTGTCTCGACATGCAGGGAGACCCATGAAAAGTCTCCTTGGAAACCTCGAATTAGATCTCTGTTACCCATATCCTTTGAGCTATGGGGCTTCCACGTACACCCCCTCCCCCCCCCCCAAGAATAATAGAAAATTTGATACAAAAACCCAAGTATCTTGATAACTAATGCATTGATCACCATGATTCTTTGCATGGATATTGATCATGGAGTGTTTCATCAGATTCTGCAGACTGGTGGTGCCACCTGTATTTTTTCGATTTTTTACTATTTTTTTTTTTCATCTATTTTGAGACCTTAAAAGATGCTGTCATCTGTTAACAGGGCACAAATTGTAATGACTAGATCTAGAATCTTCTTTCTTGACAAGAAGGGAGGCCCATGAAAAGTCTCCATGGAAACCTGAAATTAGGTCTCTGTCACCCATATTGTCTGAGGTATTGGGCTCAGAAGTACCCCCCAGAATAACTAAAATTTTGATTCAAAAGCTCTGGTATCTGAACAACTAGTGCATTGATCGCCATTATTCTTTGCATGCATATGCATCATGGAGTGTTTCATCAATTTCTGCAGACTGGTGGTGCCACCTGGACCTCTTTGAATTTTTACGCATTTTATCTTTATTTTGAGACGGTCAAAGATGTGGTCGTCTGTTAACAGGGCACAAATCATAACTATATGACCTGGAATCTTTTTTCTTGACATCCTGGGAGGTCCATAAAAAACTCCATGGAAACCTGAAATTAGGTCTCTGTTACACATATCCCCCGAGCTTCGGGGCTTAGAAGTAACTCCAAGAATAACTAAAAATTTGATTCAAAAGCTCAAGTATCTGAACAACTATTGCATTGATCTCCCTGATTCTTTGAATGCATATTCATCATGTAGTATGTGTTTCATCAGTTTTTGCGGACTGGTGGCACAACCTAAATTAAAAAAAAATTTTAACACATTTTTTTCTCTCTATTTATGAGACCTTCAAAGATGCAGTCGTCCCTTAACAGGGCTCAAATTGTAACCATTGGTCCTAGAATCTTCAAACTTGACATCCAGGGAGATCTATGAAAAGTCTTCTTGGAAACTTGAATTAAGATCTCTGTTACCCATATTTTCTGAGCTATTGGGCTTATAAACACCCCTCAGAATAATTGAAAATTTGATACCAAAGTAGGGCACAATTCATAACCATGGGGCCAAGAATCTTCTAACTTGACATCTTGAGAGTTCCTCAAAAGTTCTCCCCAGAAACCTGAAATTGGGTCACAGTGACCTATATTCTCAGAGTTTTGGGTTATGTTTGAGCACCCCAGAAACAGTGCTAAATACACTCAAATTGCCAGATTCCTCATGAAAGGCTGGTTGGATTGTCATCTATTTGTTGTGCTTATGGGTCTTGATGAAATTAAAGGTACATAATTGTGGTCAATATTATGCCTATTCTTTCACATTATCAGTTCAGTATTGCTTTATACAGAGGTTTCCCAGCAGAACCATCCCAGCACACAGTCTCATTACCTTGCATACGGCTTTTTAACTACTTGTTATGACCGTGCGTGTTGGTAAACACAGTCAACGTGTGTTTGTTTCCATAACAAGGCTGCGTGACCGGAGGTCCGATTAATAGGGACAACACCCAGTGTTTCAGCCAGCAGGAACATGTATTATATTTTATTGGCCAAGTCAGTCAGGGCATCTCCTTATTGCATGTGTTCTGGCTCCGTGCTGCACACGGCCCCACACACTGTGTTTTTGTTGACACCTGCCATCTTGCCCGGTCCACTGTTTTCAGCACTCGTTTACAGGAGTAAGCAAACTGTTTCAAGGCAATGTTTTGGCTGGTACAGATTTATTTTAATGGGAAGAAACTATTTTTCCTGTAACTCAACATGCTTTATAGGTGATTGGGCCCCTTTAAGCTAATATGCATGAACAATGATGCCACCTATCTAAATTAGTTGTCTGTGCAAGGACATATTATCAACATGTCAGTTGGCTGAGCGTCATGACCCATGGGTCACTTGTTTATTGTATTTCAGGTATGAATTTTACTATTTTCACCATTGAATTTTTGCTTTTATTTCAGGTGTGAATGGGATGCTGCAGCATCTGAATAGCTGTCAGCAGCATCTGGTTGTCCTGACATTACAGCACCTCCTGGCTACCACGAAGGCTGTCACACACTGGTGCAGTACCAAGGCTCATCACCACCTGGCTGGCTGGTCAGTTGGGGCGTTCCTCCTCATCATACACAGTGATCTCAAGGTAAACTGAAAGTGCTTTAATTAACCAAGTTTCCCATGTCAAGGCAATAGAGTGGTGGTTATTGTTTGTGCAAAAGTTCTGATAGATTATGCATTGCTGTAATTGATTACAACAGTTTGCACTAAACTTAGGCTTTGTGATGAGGAAACTTGTGCTTTTATGTTTTATGTGAGCAAACTTGAGAAAAGCAGTGTTTACTTATAACTTCATACCAAGGGTTACTATGTACACATGAAGCCAAGAAAGTTATTACCTTTTACATCATTCAGCATGGCAGCATGTATACAGTTGGGTTGATGTACAGGTCTTTTGTCTCAATACATAGTTTAAAATTTCATATTCATGAACAACTGATTAATTCCAATTATTGGTCTGTATAGGCCAGCTAAGTTTAATTGATGATTGATAAGGAAATGACAACTGATTCCCAGCACTAACAAGTTTGGGATCACCCAGTGTTTCTCCATGAGAACACATGAAAGTGTGTGATAATAATAATGTAGGGACATATGCAAGCTGAGAAACTGTGGATTATTTGTGAAGCTAAATGTATGTGACCCTTTGCATGTCAGTATTATAGGTTCTTGTGTTTCCAGTATTTTTAAAGTTAATATAATAATAATTTAAAAGGATGAACAAGCACTCTCAGTATGGAAGCTGAACTACAGTAACAGGTGTGTTAAAACTTCACATTTCTTTATAACTAAGTTCATGAATAAACCAAAGTCATTTCTTTTATGCTTTGTTGTGATAGGAGTCATTTTCTCTCTCCAGCTATTGGCTGATGAAGTTACACGTGTACTGACCATCACAAAGCCATTGGTCAATATGGCAGGTCAGACACGCAGTCAGAAAGAGGCATTAAGTTACGAAGAAATGAATGACCTGTGGCAACAAATCTACTCAGCACACGGGCAGTTACAGGTCAGTGCAGTACATACAGACAGTTACAGGTCAGTATATTACATACAGACAGTTAAGGTCAGTGCATTACATACAGACAGTTACAGGTCAGTACATTACATACTGACAGTTACAGGCAGTACATTACATACAGACATTTACAGGTCTGTACATGGCACATAGACATTTACAGGTCTGTACATGGCACAAAGACATTTACGGGTCTGTTAATTGCACACAGACATTCACAGGTCTGTACATGGCACACAGACAGTTACAGGTCAGTACATGGCACACATACAGTTACAGGTCAGCACACTGTACACAGGCAATTACAGGTCTGTACATGGCACACAGAAATTTACAGGTCTGTACATGCCACACAGACAGTATAAGGGCATTAAAATTAAAGCTGGCTGTTGAGTTCTTATTTCCGTCCATATAACATAACTTATCTATAACCTTGTAAGGAAAATATACCCATGTTCTTATAATCTTTTATTCATTATATTAATCTTTACATTTATAACCTGTAGAAGTAACTCTGGAAAACTCAGACACTAATCACCATAGTGTACCTGGAGTTCAGGATATTATGTTAAATGAGTCAATGTGTTGATATTTTCAGACTTTGTCCGGAGTGGCAGTGAAGCAGTTTTCTAGCCAGTGTTACAGGATGGCACTTGAGTATTTTGAAGAATCTATGCCAGTAGGGAAAGTGTGGAAGAGGAAAGCAGCTCTTGGTAATTAAATGCATGAAATTTTCCTTCCATTGATACATATGGAGCGGTAGTACTTGGAGTTTCCAGGCCAGTGCTAGTAAATTTTGAAGAGCCCCCCCCCCCCCCCCCCCACAAGGACATCATATCTACCTGACCTAATTGTATGACAGTTGTAAACCAGCCGCGTAATGCAGGGCATGAAATGTCTGCTTTGTCCAATACGGCTTGTTGTGGTTTTTCCAAGCAAATACTAACCCAGTTTGAAAATTACAAAATAGCCTTTCAAAATGGCAAAGTTTATGGTAAATGCTGATAATCCTATCTTACACCTGGTTCCATTTTTAACATACAAGTTTCAAAGTCATGACAAATATTTCAGATACATGGTTTTCTAGTGGAGTTAAATAAAATAAGACACCTTTGATAGGAATGTTTAAAAAGTACTACAAGTCGAGAATGATCTTTTAATTGTACATGTTCAATTCTTCAGAATTTCAATGCTAAGCTATTGAATGTTTATAGTACATGTTTATTTTGTTAGAGTTTCCTTGCTGAGCTAGTTAACAATTGAATGTATTTGACCAAAACTTGTGGTGCCACCTGCAACAATGTTTGCACAGTGTCCATCTGTTCATCTGCCTTGAGTTAAAATCACTCATATATCTGCAGTGGTTTGACTAATTCACCTAAAATTCGGCATGCATATACATCCTGGATAGCTTTCTTGATTTTATGACAGGTTGCACCACCTACATTCACGTTCACACTGCAGACATCCAAGCTCATATCTCAGGAACCGTTAGACTGATTGGGCCAAAATTTTGCATGTGTATAGATCTCACATAGCTCTTTATCATACACAAAACTGGTGGCGCCACCTACAACCATTTTTGCACAGCGTCTGTCTGTTTGTCTGCCTTTGGATAATATCACTCCTATCTCAGCAGTGGTTTGACATATCTGCCTAAAATTTTGCAGTTTTATACATCCTGGACAGCTTTCTTGATTTTATGACAGGTGGCGCCACCTACATTCTAGTTTATGCTGCAGACATCCGAGCTCATATCTCAGGAACGGTTTCACCTTGCCACTCAATCAATTCCTCACTTCATCTGTTCCACTCTGATTTTGGTGGATACACGTAGTCGCTTTTCAACTAACCGTATTCTAGTTATAGTAAATATTTACCATTTCAGAATTTAGATGCCAAGCTGGTGAATGTTTATAGTGCATATTTATTATTTCAGAGTTTCCATGCTAAGCTAGTGAATGTTTTAGTACATATTTATATTGTCAGAGTGTCTTTGCTGAGCTAGTTAATAATTATAGTAAATATTTACAATTTCAGAGTTTCAATGCCAAGCTAGTGAATGTTTATAGTACATATTTATTTTGTCAGAGTTCCTTTGCTGAGCTAGCTAATGTTTATAGTAAATAGTTACTATTTCAGAGTTTTGGATACCAAGCTAGTGAATGTTTAAGTACATATTTTGTCAGAGTTTCTTTGCTTTGCTTGTTAATGTTTATTGTAAAATTTTTATTTCAGAGTTTAGATGCCAAGCTAGTGAATGTTTATAGTACATATTTAATTTGCTGGGCTAGTTAATGTTTATAGTAAATATATACCATTTCAGAGTTTCGATGCCAAGATAGTGAATGTTTATAGTACATATTCATTATTTCAGAGTTTCCTGGCCGAGCTAGTGACTATGTTGATGGGGCAGTTGACTTAATCTTGGAACCTGTTTTGACTGGAGTCTGCAAGCTTAAATCAGCTTCCCGGATAAGTTCCATATCAATGGCTGCCACGGCAATGGGAGATGCGTGGACAAAGCACATTCTTGCACAGAAGATTAAGTTCAGGTATTACAGTAGATAAATCTATATTACACCTTGCATATACAAGTTGAAATGCTTTAAATTTCAAGTTCTGAGCCAATGAATTAGTTCAGTATTTTTTCGCTAGATGGCAGCATATATGAGTTAAGATCTCCATACACACTGACAAGCATAGTGATTGGACAGATCCTCAGTTAGGTTATACTTAGTGCCACTTGTCACACACTAGCTGAACTTGAGTCTTTCACTGTTTTATTTCTCAGCATTTCACTGGGAACATAAAATTAAAAAAAAAACATCATTTCCATTTTATCTATGTCAAAACTTCTTTCCCTTTTAAAATATTAATTCTGTGAATTTATGATTTTCTATTCCAAGGATACTCACAGGTTGTGTGTAAAACATGTTAGTTTACTTAAATGAGCACTTTGATGATGTTCATTCAGTTTAAAATGACTGGCAAGTTTATTGTTTAATTTTATTTTCCACAGCTTACATGGGGCTCATCAGCTTCACGTGGACTTCAACTACATGAGGAGCTGGTTGCAGCAAGCATTACAGAATAACGAGGTCAAGCAGAGCGTCATGTCTCTGGACATCTTCAAGCAACTTACGGCCATTGCTGAGCTGCTTAAGCGGCAACCGCGGGGACGCATCCGCAGCAGATCACGTAATATGAGTAGGCGGGAGGAGTCAAGTATGTGTGAGTTGTGGTAGAATCTACGCACCCTGCTTGTCTGGGGCACCAGCACTCGTCTCCCGCTGACGGGCTCTCCTCTGGCGGTAACAATCACACAATTGTAATGTCCCTCTACATGCGAGAAATGCTGACTTATTCACCATATACCTGGTGTGATGCAAATAAAATATTAAAAGAATTTTTGATGATATTTTGTACAGAATAATATTGTTAATATTTTAAAATGTAAAATGTACGTTGGAACCTGTCTGAAAGAACACTTGTCTATTAAGACCACCCTTGAGTGAAACAAAAGTATTTACATTAGTCATAAATGACCTGTATAAAATAAGACCAGCTGTGAATTAAGACTAGTTTTACCAGTCCCATAGGTGGTCTTATTTTAAAGGTTTTATCATATATCTGTGATACAGACTGTATGTCTGTGAAGCAGACCCAGGTAGCAGAATCAATCTCAGGGTTCCACAAACTTTCTGTGGTACTTAATTGCTGGATTTTATCTTTAGTCATATATATGTTAAAGAGTGAAATATGGCATTTAAAAATTGAATCACCCCCTCCTTGAAGATAGAGATGCAAAATACTGTAAAGATGATGAAAAATTGTCAGTCTGTTTGATCTATACAGAAGTTTAAAGATATACTTTACTATATTTTAATTAATTCAAACTATTAGTTATAAATTTTCATATAAGACCAATGTTTACATTTTGAATGGTTCAGTGGTAGAAACACCTCAGAGGACAATCGAGTTACATTATAGTTGTGTGGTTGTCCCGCCTGCTCACAGGTTTGTAGTTTCATCCTTCTCTGTTCTTTATGCACGTCATGTCCCTGCTATGACAGTCAGTCCACTAACCCTGTCCCTCTTTTGTTTGTGTTAATCCTTTTTTCAGATATGTAGTTAAGCCAAAAACTTTGTTTAACAGACAATTAAAAAAGTAGGTGTTTCACTTGAATTAAAATAATGCATATTCCTTGGAAAATCCAGTAAAAGGAATTTGACAAAACATAAGAAATTTTTTTTCAACTCTTAAGCCTAAGACATAGAAACTATAGACTTTAACAAATGCATGACAGCTCATTTCAACATCTATGGTCACAAGAAAGTTATTTTTGGGGTCACTGTTCTGTCACTCAAACATCACTCATTCAGTCGATGGCTCAGTGAAAACAATTTCAAATTTGCCATGAAGGATTTAATGGTGTTGTATTAAGACATAAGATAAAAACAATGTTATTTTTATTTTAATTTACTGTTTTAGCAACAATTGTGCATTTCTCATTTTGAGAAGCTTATTTCCTTTACAAATGAATCAACAAGAAATATTGGAAAAAAATAGAACTAGTGGACAAATTTATTGGTATTTAGTTTATCTATTGTAATAACTCACTAGTTTGTTCTTTTCAACCATTAATCATATAATGATTTCCAAATAATTTATGAAACTGCTTTTTCAGCCCTAACATATTGTTTGTTTTAAAGGGGCCAAATCACCCATGAGGCATGTTGAATTAACACAAAAAATAGTGTTTTCTCTTTTAAATGATTTGGTAACTGACAAAATATTTCCCAGAAACTGTAGGCTTAATCCTGTACACAAGTGTTTAAAACAACGGACTGGGCTCGATCATGGGCATCAAAATAATCACAGGGGGCGGACTGTGTGTATTGCCCTGACACAACACCAGCCACAACACCTGTCAATCAGGATATGCCCAGACTGACTTGGCCAATAAAAGTGTAATACATGTTCTCACTGGTTAAACATCCAGCTTTACAGTTTCTCTGTGATAGGATTCATGGGCTCATGGATTCATTCACTATGCGTGTTATTTCAGCTGAGGCTCCTGGACCTATCTTACAGATCTGTTGTGACAGGTCCTACAATGAATTTACATTTGCCCCGTGGACTGTTATGTCTATTCAGCAGAGATATATCACTAGACATGAAGGTCCATGAATATATATGGACTAGTTATAAATCGTCCTTGTATGGGGTCTGTTGAGCATGCGCGAAATCAGACCTCCGGTCATAAGGCCTTAATATGGTAAACAGGCAAACATGGACTGTGTTTACTCACAATGCAGGACCTGAACACGGTGTTAAACAGCCATATGGAAGGTACTGAGACTGTGTGCTGGAATGGTTTTTCTGGGAAACTTTTATATAAAACAAAACTGAACTGATAGTGTGAAAGAATAAGCATAATATTGTTCCTGATTTTGTCCTTTTAAAGTCTTTTTATGCACTTTTCCAGTCACTTCTCCTATTTAACAATTTTTCACATTGCTTTTTAAAAGAATGCAAATTCCAAATGTGCCATGCTTCTTGTACATCTGGATATAAATGCATCACATGTGTTGGTTAAGCTTTGGTATAGCCACAGTAACCAGATGGACTTAAAAAAAATTTCACTTTAAAATATTTTTCAACTAGGAGGAAACTTCATTGTGTTGTATCCATGAGAACATACCAAGAATTCAACTTACCAGAAAATCAGCTTACCATAAATATTAATAGTTAGGTATCTTATTATTAATCAGTTAGGTATCTCATTTTTGTTTGATTCTTGGCAAAATCAGGACATATTCAATGAGGTCAGAGGTCACAAGACTTAAAAGAGTGTATTATACACCTGGTGGTGGTCTTTTTGTATTCTTGACTGTACTGCTACCTGTACTATTTAGTATCTGTTGTCTGTGCTTTTTAGAAAACTCATTGTTGTGATTTAAATTGTGTAGTTTATACTTAAAATTATGTATTATTTAATCTAATACTATGATGAAACATGTACACAACAGTGGTTTATACCAGTATAAAGTATGATAATTTTATCAGTAACCTGCTTCTGACTGTCTTGATACACATTCTTACCTGATGGCTTGGACAAGTTAACTCGTCAGATTTTCCCCAGATGGAGACAGTGTTGCTGAGAGCTCAGTGTCACTTTTATAGCTTACCGTTCTCTGCTGACATTTGTTCCACATGTTCTTTACAAGTGTTGGGGTCCTCTCTTGGAGGTCATCAGTAAATTGGAAATAAAATACCCTGCCAGAGTGCAGCCTGTTTCTTAATTATTACCATTGTACCCCCAGTTCAGGAATGTGTAATTCACAGTAATCAGTAGATGTGTCTTTCATAGGGCTTGAAATTAGTACAGGATCACCAGAATTTCCTATCACCTTATTTTTTAAATGAGATCCAGCAAAACCTGGTTAGAGCCATCCCCCCTGGTGGTAGTTATTATTTTTACAGGGTCTAATCTGGATCACATTTTGTAGGAAATGTGCAGATATTTCATTTGCTCTACAATAAAAGAATATTTATGTAGTCTGGTCAATTACCATGTGAGAAACTCGTTGTGAATTTAGACATTACAAAACAGTAAAATTTGTAAAAGGCCATATAATACAGTACTGTTTTCAAGTAATCTACAGGACTTCAAAGGGGTCTGGTAAATTTTCTGCCTTGTCCGACCCCACAGGTTTTAATCTTTTGCAGCACCAGCATGTGAAGTTTGATTTTAGCCTCCCTGAATTATTTAATAACATCAACCAATCTTGTGAATTAAACTTTAAACCCCATATTCCTTCCTGCACCAATGTTTTATATTTAACTTAATATGAATATCATTCATTTTACGGTAATTACACTATTTTCCGCTGTATTTATTCTTACCTTCCTGCATTTAATTTTAAGCCATGACATATTTAAAACATTATACCAAGTTTAATATGCACTGTTTGATTTATATTTGACTTTTGTTTTGGTCTTCAGCTTGTGCATGATGCATGTTGATTGCTTACTTTTATATATCAGTCACCCCGTGTGATTGTAACTGTGTTTTCTCACTGTAACTGATTCCAGGTTGTGACTTGAGTCTGAGCCACAGTAGTGAGCGTCGCTGCAGTATGGAGACAGAGACCACACCAGCCAGCTGTACACCGTTTGACAGTGAGAACGAGCTGGCGTCATCTGCAGCCACATCACTCGATCCTCTGCCGCCAGAGGGCACCGCCTGCAAAGTGCAAAATGTGGAGGAATGGCTTGCTCTGCGTCTCCATGGCAACACTCGTTCATGGAAGATCCCATCTTGTTTTACGGCTACCGATGTGGAAGTTTGATGATCGGCCTGTTAGGACGTTATTAATGTAGGTCATGTCAGACAAGAACCCTGTTGGGTTTGCATCAGAAGGGGACGGGATCGTTTTGCCAGGTGTCTCAGGTGAAATGAAGGGTGGTGCTCGTTCTTAAGTAAAAATTGTCTGTGATAAGTACTCATAAGTGCTGTAAATGATATGGATCTACAGGCTTAATTAGGTTCTTTTCAGCACAGTTAAATGAAGTGAAAGGGCATTTGTCAGTGCTTTTAGGGGGGTTAGATGAGGCACTAAGACATTAAAGAATGTTTATTTGATTTTGACAGTCACAGGGGTTATTGGAAGGTCACATGAAACAGGTGCTCTGTGGTGTTATAATGTAGCCCACCACTTAAGACTATGAAATTCTAGCATCATGAAGGCGCAGATAATTATTTAATACATTGTATACTCATGAGGAGACATCAGTGGTACGATGGTCAAGTAAAATGGTCAAGTACAAACATCTAGGTCACAAAACATTAAATCTTGTTTCATGAGTAGAAAAGGAATTATTTGCACAGTAGATGTAGTCTACTAACACTCACAGGCTGCCCCAGCTGTCAGAAGTCTGATAATAACCTAACCCAGCCTTGTGAAGTCAGACAACGACTCTCCCAGCCGTCTTCTTACTGCCAAAAGGGTGTCCCGTCAGTAGGAAGTCTGATAATGGACTGCCTCAGCAGTCAGAAATCTGCTTACAGGTTGCACAGTGGTCAAAAGTCTACAGTAGGTTCAAATGTCAGTCAGAAATCTGCTGACATGCTGTCCCAGCAGACAGAAGCAGTCAGAAGTGGTAACAGGCTGCACAGTGGTCAGAAGTCTGATAACAGGGTAATCCAACTGTCAGAAGACTGATATCAGGTTCTCCTGCTGTCAGATATAGTCCCAGGAGTCTGAAGTCTACTAACAGGCTGCAACCCCATCAGTTAGAAGTTTGCTTACCTACTGCCCCAGCAGTCAGAAGTCTGCTTTCTGACTGCCTCAGCAGTCAGAAGTCTGCTAACCGACTGCCTCAGCAGTCAGAAGTCTGAAAATAGGCTGCCCCACCTGTAATAAGGCCTGTGCACAGACTGTGACAGCAGGCTGGCCATGCACACTGTACCTGACTCTTTCATTGTGTACAGTAACCTGATATATATATATATATATATATATATATATATATATATATATATATATATATATATATATATATATATATATATATGTACAGACTTCATCGTTAATTTATGAATGGAGTACATGTTATATATTGATGTATTTTCATTGAGTTGTGGTGCGTGTTTGGATGTGTGACTAGAACCTGCAGATGTATAACTTGTAATTACATGACATGGATATATTTGATCTTGTTATGTATACCGGTAGTCTTAACTGTGGTTGCACTGTCATTGTATTCATTTTAACTACATGGCATAATAGAATCGGTATGAACTATTTATAACATTAATTTGTTATTTCAGTCTCTTTATTAAGTTTAATGGTAGAAGGGAAAAAAAGAATATTTGTATATCAGAGTGAAACAAGTGGTAAGCCTATGTATCACTGATAATGATATCAGACTGAGCTTGGGATTAGGGAGTTAATATGACTACTGGATGATATTCCTTAACATTACAATGCTGATGTCAAATAGGTATTTATCAGAACAGTTTATGACTAAGAAATAGACACTAGTAAACACTGAATTGCAAGTATGTTAAGATAAACATTATTTTTGTGATATAATTAGTAAATGGTGAATAAATAAGAAACATATGGCATTAGTAAGTAATATGGGACATATCAACTCTATAAAATGGCAGGAATGATATTAGAATGAATCATGGTTGTTATACATTGAGCCATGATGGTAGCACCTGAATAAGATAGCATGACTGCCCTATGTTAAACAAAAGTTAAAAACAAAATCAGTACCAACCTGTGATGTTCAAATGTAGAGACAAAACACCAACCTTTTATATGTTTATATATATATATATATATATATATATATATATATATATATATATATATATATATATATATATATATATATATATATATATATATATATACAGTTAAAGTGGTTATCAACACTAGGAAATTGTCTGTAACGATGTCAAAATCGTCTGTGTAGATGGTAAAAGAACTTTAATGCCAATGGAAAGAAATTTTTATCAGATCATACTGAGAACAAGAAATGTCATATTTATTTGAGCATATTTTGAAATGCACTCAGAAATTAGTGACGTAACTGTAACATTGAAATTTTTTTTATTTATTCTAGTGTCATTATCAATGAGGCAGCTGATACTATTAAGAGTTTCCTATATATATATATATTTATATACTTATTATAAAGTGGAACTCTGCCTTGTAACCACCCTACACTTGTTTCCACCCCAGAATTCTGCTGACCACTTCTCTGGGTCCCGAATTAGGGGTTTCACTGTATTTATATTGATGAGTCTGGATGTGCATTTGTGTATGGGTCTGTTTACCTCTCATTATATACTTGCATGTGATTTTGTTGTCTACTTATATTATGTCACTGCAGCTTTTATTCTATTTTGTACAAGAATGTACCATTTTTTCCTGCTTTAATCAGGATCTGGACTGCAGTTGAACAGTATGTGCTATTATTTATTAGTGTTCCAAGTATACTTTATGAACAAATATAACTGAGTCAAACAGCCAAAGACAGTTTATAGTCTCTATTGAAAATTCCAAAATGTTATTATTACTTACTTTTTACCAGTTTAAATTGGCACCCTGTTTTTTTATAATTTATATGTTAAGCACCTGTATTTTAAAATATTAGTGTATATCATTCAAATTTTGTATCTTAGCTTCATTAAGTATTTTACATAAACTCTTATTTTAATGTTATATTAATTATATATGGATTAAAATTTCATTATATTAAGATTTGCACTTAACAGGTAAAATTATAAACTCAACTCACCTGCATGTCAGGTTCACACAGAGGGTAAGCCTGTGTTTTCTATTAGGCCATTTAAATACACAGAAAAGGGTTTTAGACTTCAATTGACACATCTTGAAGGTTTAAATATTACATATTTAACTTTATTAATCTTACATTAACATTATTTCTCTTTTATATCCCTCCAGATAGCAATATTCCAAATAGAATATCTCTGGTTCAGAATTCTCTTTTATTGCAGCAGTATATATATCCTGATGGATGATTGGTGTGTGTGTGTATGTGTGTATAATGTATATATTTATATATATACACACACACACATCCGTTTTGGGTGTATTCAACTGTATCATGTAACGCCCAACATTTAATTATTAAAACTACAAGCCCCCTGTAAAGCAGATAAACATTGCCCCATACTTGTTTACTTCAATACCAAACCCATTACTAGGGTTCGTTATAGATGATGGGAAGGACAGGAAAAGTGATTTTGCTTTGTTGGCCTGCGCCGTGCATTGAAATGATACTTATTGCGACTAGTTCAGTATTTGTCCGTGCAAAGTTGCGTTGGAGTATAGATGTCTTTGTTGCAGGATGGTGTGTAGGCGACAATGGAGGTTTGAATGCATGTAGGCGCCTTTACATATGTGGCTTTGCTTGTCATATAAATTCCAAATCTCAGGCGGTCAGGTAACAGTATTTATACGTGGTAACACAGTGATTGACAGTTGTTACTATTTTTATCTTCATTATTCCGGTGCCAGATATGGTAACAAGTCCAGTTTAATGTGAAGCCTGTCTTTACATGGCATTCAGCGTGAATCAGTATTCGTTTTAATCTTTACTTGAAATGCTGATATACCGGCAGCCAACCTTATTGTATGTATATTATGAATATGTAGTGGTTTAGTCTATAGAAAAATAAGAGAGGCTCTGAAACTCCAGGCTGATTTTCATTTTATTTATTATATCATGTTCGTTTACCAAGAATGCATGTGTATGTATGTTCTTCGGCATATGTATGCAATTTACGTGGAAACTGATATTTTAATATTGCATATTATCTTGTTAATAATTTGTTAGTGCAATAAATTACTTCATATTGCCAATTTCTAGTTGTAATGTATATAGCTCTTTAGCCGTTTGTCAATTGGAGGATTGACGGAGCTGTGGACTTCTTGTCCACACCGTTACAAAAGCAAGAGTTTTTAAGGCCAATTCAGTTTATACACAGTCGCTTGAAGCAATGGCGTAGACAGGTCTTCAGACCTGGGGGGGAATGGTCATATATATATATATATATATATATATATATATATATATATATATATATATATATATATATACACATATGCATACATACACACACAGTATATGTATATACGTGTGTTCGTATGTATAGATATATAAATAAGTGTGTTGGTGAACGAGAAGTTCATTGTACATGTATAATATATAGTAATAAAAAAAATCAAAAGTTTACTTAATAAAATGTTTACTTCGTGCATTTTTATAACTCTAAGTCTATTACTCTACTTCCAGCAATTATCGAATTGTCCTGCACATTATTTCTTGACAGTTATATTTTGTATTTTGTTTTTGATTAAATTATAACCAGGAGAATTGATGATCATAAGATCAGGTATCTAGATATCATCTGGATCATGATAGTAAACACTGCTTCATGATTTCGAATAGAACTAGTATCATGTATTCCGTTAAGTATTTAAGTCTAGAAGAAGTGATATTGTTAATGAACGAATATATGAATCCACAACTTAATGAATAAACCAATAAACAGATAAATGATAAATCACTCGAAAAAAATCATAATATCAAGAACGATAATAGATAAGAAACGGGGTAAAATTAAAATTATCAAAATTATATTCCTATTCAACCTGCAGCTATGCAGAAAATGAAATGTTGAGCAAACTTTGTTTACAAAGCTTGATTGAAAGGGTTTTTATCAGGCACGGTAAATAATGAAATAAAACCCAATGGGTTGTCGGAAGTAAACTGTATAGATATATTTTTATCATCATTCGAGTCCTTCCTTATTTTGCTATATGATAATGGTCATTATGGCGGAATCAGATAAAACGCAGGAGAGAAACATACTTGTTCAGTTCTTATTCCCTATAAACGGTGCAGTATATGACCGCATTAATTGCTAGATGTCGCAGAATTTTCTTGTCACCTAGTCAAAGAAATGCCCGAATGTTTGACGCCTTCTCTCGCTACTTTTCGCGAAATTGAAACGCGGTTAGTCAGTGATACAGTATGTATATAACATGAGGCTGAAGTTTCAAGATTGCTTAAAATTTCCATGTAAAAGGTAAACTTCCGGAAGCATGGTTTACTTCTTATGTTGATACTCTGCCTTTCGACTTAGTAGTTTACTACCGGGACAGAACTTGCCTAAAAGAAGTTTAAACTTGCAGGGGTGACTTTATAACTTATCATTAGCCACAATGGCCAGGATATATAAAGAAAGCACTAGAAGTGTATTTTTATTGTCAAAGACATGCAGTAGTTTCATCCACGTTTTAGCTCAGCTGACTATAAGTCATCTTAGCTATAGTCGTGGTCCTTTGTCCGTCGGCTATCCGTCCGTCCGTCCGTTAAACTGGCACGTTTTGAAACCGTTAGACCTACGAATCTAAAATTCGGCATACCTTTAGATGTCCCCAAAATCTCCTACCATACCAAAAATTGGGTCACTAGGGCTTCGTTCCTTCGAATTATTAAGGATAACCTACGTTTTCCATTTAAAACCTATTGTTACACTTCAAGACTACCTAATATCAAAAACCATATTGACCATTTTATTATATTAATTCCTCTATATATTTCCTATGTACATACCAGAAATTACTTCAATATTTTTTTAAATTCTTGAAGTAATGGGCCCAAGCATGATGCACTTTGAAAAAATTCAGGAAATATATTTACTCCCTTAACTTGAGAATTGCTGAAGCTAGAGACTTTCTTTCAGGTATATAACTATATTTAATCAAGATTCAATTGTATACCCAAAATTAGATCTGAATTTTTAAAATTTTATAAGTTATTAGCATAAATATAAAATCAGTAACTTAAATTTTGCCCAGATTTGACCATGGCACATTTTTTCCTGTAACTGCTGTGGATTTAATTTTCACAGCATGCTATCATAAGCATTTCATCTCTAAACATCTGAAATTTGAAACCAGCTGATCAAAAACTGTAGATTTTAATCAAGTTTTCAAGCACTATGTAAAGTATTGTTTAGATCAGGCAAATGTTATGCAGTTTGCTAGAGCTCAGCTCCCGAGCTTCCCAGGCATACAGTTAGATTTCCTCCAAACCCCCCCCTACCATTCCAAAAGTTTAGTCACTAGAACTTCATTCCTTCAAGATATTAAGAAAAAAAACTTTAATTTTCAATTAAAACCCATTGTTACACTTCAAGACTGCCTCTTATCAAAACCACTGTTCTGACTTTGATCATATAAAATATACATGTTATTCTATTTATACACTATGCACATGTCAGAAATGATGTGAGTATTGCGAAATTGTTTCAAGTTATGGGCCCAAACATAATGCACTTTGTAAACAAGAAATATGTTTACTTCCTTAACATGAAAATGGCTGAGGCCAGAATTTTTTTTCAGGGATATGACATCATTTAATCAAGATTCAGTTGTATACCCAAAATTAGTTCTGAATTTTTCTAATTTTATAAGTTATTAGTATAAATATAAAATCAGTACCTTAAATTTTGCCTAATTTTGATCATGGCATGTTTGTTTTGTGTAAGCACTGTTGATAAAATTTTCATATCATGCAGAAATAAGGGTTTCAGCTTGTTAGTTTTGAAAGTTGAAAGAAATTGGTCAAAAACTGTAACTTTTATTAAAGTTTTTATGACACCATGTCAGATCCAGGCTCTACCAAGGCCCTATTCAGTCACCTGTATGTCCTCTACTTGACCTTTCCTGCCAATTATGCACGCATGATGCGAGGCATATACTTGCAGCTGGGCAGCTTATTGCTCCCCACAGCTGATCCAGATGTCCAACCCAACTTATCTATTAGTTGTTTAGACCAACAGCATAACAATAAACAATGAGTAAATAAATTTTTATAGATCTATAATAACAACTTTAAAAATAATCAGTAGAAAAGGAATTTGACTGTTGATGAGTAACAGGGAATTTCCTTGAAGTTACTGATGTTTTATGGATTTTGTATGGATGGATGAAAATGTATTCCAAGTAACATCATTGAGTCACGTATGGTATTTTTATGCCCCCGCTACAAAGTGGCCGGGGCATATAGTTTTACCCATGTCCGTCCTTCCGTCATTCCGAAATCAAACAGTTGTACGGATTTTTTTTCGCAATGCCTGCAGATATTGGCCTGATTTTTGGTGTGTGGGCAGATAATGACCAGTTACAGATCGAGTTCGCGTTTCGTCCCGGTTGACCTACTTTTGACCGTTTTACGGCTCCTAAACTTAGAAAATTTCATGAAAAATAGAAATTTTCATGACAAATGCACATGTACAGCCGTTTTTAGCCCTCAGCTCATAAGCTGATGGGCTGTTGCCGTCACCCAAGCTGTCCGTCTGTCCATCTGTCTGTCCGGTGTCTGTCCGTCCGTCCGTCCGTTCCGCGTCTGTTAACTTTTACCTTGTGAGCGGAATATCTCTAAAAGGATTCACCGTTGGAATTTTATTTCATCAGTGAAGATGTATATCGATAAAATCTCGGTCAAGTTCGGAGATGGGTGACCTTGACCCATTTTTCTACATTTTAGAGCTGATTATAGAAAAAACACTCAGAAGTTTATATCTCAGGAACCATTGTGTGGATTTTCACAGAACTTACTATGATCATTGGGACTGATGGTCTGTATGTGCTGCACAATTTTGGTGGCGCCACCTGCAATATCTGATTTTTAATGAAATTTTATCGGAATTTTTCAATTTTGGCCTTTTGTGCAGGATATCTCCAAAGGTATTCAACACAGGAACTTCATTTCTTCAGTGCTATTGCATTATATTTACAAAATCTTGGTCAAGTTCAAAGATGGGTGATCTTGACCTACTTTTCAAGGTCATAGAGCTTAGTATAGAAAAAAACTTAGGAGCTTATTTCTCAGGAAGCATTTGGTGGATTGTTATGAAACATGGTATATACCTCTCCAATTTAAATTTATAAATGATTATCAACTTTTGCAAATATTCTAGTTTCGCAATGCAATGCTTACAGATAAAAAAAACTGGCCTAATGTTTGGTCTGTGGGCGCATAATGACCACTTACAGATCGAGTTCGCATTTCGTCCCAGTTAACCTATTTTTCACCAAATGACAGATCCTGAACATAGAAAATTTCATGAAAGACAGAAATTTTCATGAAAAATGCACATATATGGACTTTTTTTTTCACAATGCCTGCAGATACTGGCCTTATTTTTGGTGTGTTGCTTGATAATTACCCTTTACAGATCGAGTTTGCATTTTGCCCTTGTTGACCTACTTTTGACCATACAACACTTCCTGAACTTAAAAAAAATTACAAAATTTAACATATGTTTCTAATTTGCCCAAGGCGGGGGCATTCGTGTCGTTCCGACACATCTAGTTTTCAGTTTTAATAATGAAAAAAAAAAAAAATTATATGGTTATGTACTATTAGGGATTATATGAAGGAAATCAGTGATTTACAGAGATGCAGTTTATAATATAAGTCTAAATTCCCAGGTCTTTTCCAAGTGTTTCAGCTTGTTAATTTATATTTATTTCAAAATAAAAAAAAAGTTAAAATGTCAAAATTTTTAAATTTTACTCGGACAAGTATTGATTAAAGATGTCAATATGTTTCACGTATGATATTCAGACACGTGGCTGTAACAGCTGTCACAAGACTGTAAATAATCGAAATTTATATTACTGGTTCCCATATTTCAGTTAATAGAATTAAACTTGCCCATCTCCAGGTTTCTCATTGTATAATTTATAGGGTGTTCTTATCCTTGGATTATTTTTTACACATATAATGGTTTCATAGCTGAGATACTTCAATTTTTTTCTGATACATTTTTTTTAATTAAAAAAATTGAATATGATAAAAAATCAGATCTTAGACAAGTTCTCATTATGATTTCTGTAATGTTGATAATTGTCATAAGACTCTTGCTAAATCTAGTGTATAGATTGGTGTGAAGGTAGTCCAAAGTGAAAATTATAGTTTTATTTTTTTAATATAAATAAAATTCATAAAACCAGGTACTTATGATCATTATTTAAATTTGTGATATTTGTTTATTCTGGACTCTCAAGAACTTTGTTTGGCTGAAACTGAATAAATACCAGACATGGTGCGCTACTTTGCAAATGTGTTTGAATGCAAATATGAATATGTACTCCATAATTTCATGCATAAGGATAAGAATACAGGTAAAAATGTAAGTATTTTAATACAAATGCATTCATGAATATATTCTGTAATATTATTTTAATAATCATTTATTTCGACAATACCATTAAAAAATTTTGATGAAAAAAAACCCAGGTGATACTGTTATCATTTTTAACTTAAATTATACTTGACACAGTACTTGTTATTAATTTTTAATAAATAGTTTAAACTGTTCAAATAATTCTGCTGCAATGTAGGTAAAGTTTTATGGCCAAGTCAAAACCTGTGTGATGAAAAGAAACCATTTCCAACTGTAAATAATATTTATGACCTCAATCCTCTTCCCCGTCTCAATGGATATTATCAAAATCTTGCATAACTTGAGTTAACACAATCAACTCGTAATAGAGCTTATATTACCTCACAAAACCAGCCTTTGCCTACCTTCTCTTTCAAATCATATTTTGTGATCATATATAACAGCTGAGCGCCGTGACCCATGGGTCCCTTGCTTAAGCAAGGATTCATATTATCTCAGCAATTTCCATAAATGTCAATGTCTGCCCTTTACGGCCATAGTATATGATAAAAATAATTCCGAGCCAAACATTTGATAAAATCAAGTTTCATTCATTTAAATGTGCTCACCTTTTACTATAATACAGGGAAAATAATAATTTTGATGATACTAAGTTTTCACCTTTAAAAAAAGGGTGTCAAATTTGTAGGAATTTTTTTTTTTTTTTTTTGGTCATTCCATGTGAAATCAACAAATACCTCCTGAATGACCATCTCTGATTTGCCTAATATTTTATGTTAATACATTCAATTTTTCCCAAAAGCAAATATGCTAAATTGTAAGCCATGTATCTGCAAAGGTTTTAGAAATTTTGAGACTTTCACAAAAAATGGACATAGCCCTAATTTTCCGCAAAAAAAATGTTGCTGAAATGTTACAAGTTTCCGTAAGTTATTTCTTTTATAACTATTCATTCTAAATGCATGCAGCCTGTAGGTTTTTCTACACTATTATGTGTCTTCGCCTTCTAAGTCAGATGGAAAATTGAAAATTTACAAAGTGATACCTGCTAAAAATTATGTAAAAAAAATTAAATTCCAGCCTCTCTGACCCACTGTTTCTGACAAAAACTAGATATTTTTAAAATTGATAAATACATGTTACTCTTATGTATAGGCGTTTTCTTCACAACATATGAAAGCAATCAAATTGTTTGATTTATATGACATTACAAATAAGATTTACATAACATATATATATATATATATATATATATATATATATATATATATATATAAACTTCCCAGATTTTATATTTTAAAGATGAGTTTTCACAATTGAACATTTATGAGAGATCTGCAATTTGTTTTCCTCTCAAGAGTTCCTTGCATTTTTTATGAAAACATCTAAAGAGCTTATCTATATGAGTAATTAAAAACTTAAAGAAGACCATTAGACCTGTCTACTTAATTTTATGAAATGATTACTTGCTTGCAGTGAATCTGTTGTGATAATTCTATATTATAAAGTTTTTAAACGTTAATCTAATACTTATAAAAGGAATTCAGTTCACGTTTGTTCGCAATGTTCTCTAACACCGCGCTATGTACAATATTGTGCCATACATCATTTTAAAGGTTATTATCCCCGCAGTGACATAGGCGATATGAAAATAAATAAGTTTTAAAATAAATTTAATTTTGAATAATTTTTTTCAGTTTTTTTTTTTACCGAGCACAGTCGAACTGCCCTCGGTAATAACCGGAATGCGTGCATCGTGGTCACTTAACCTCTAACACTAAGGACTATTGTTCATATGAATAACGGATTTGACCCACGTGCGTGGTCAGTAAAAGAGAAAAACACGTTTCTCGCTTTATGCAATGGAGAGTTCAACCCAGGAGGATTAATGACAAAACCTAATTCAAGGTCCGTATTTCAGGAACAGGCGTGGGGTGGGGTGGAGTGCAGTCTGGGCTTTCAGGCCTCACAATTTGTCTGATACGATTAAAAAAAAAAAAAAAAAAAAAATTGCAGCGGTTGAAAATGAATACGGACCCTCTGCATGAAGTCCCGTTGGGTCCGCTTCCTTACTTACGAGGTATGCATATTTATGTTTCTTTCTTCAGGAACAGTTTCCTTGTAACGTACATTTAATAAATCTTTCATGTGTTCCTCACATCAACCTAATCTTTATACGTCCACCGATAGAATCCAGTCAAATATCATCGAAAACCTGAATGCCCCCGCGTGTCATTCCGGTTCGCAATGTCAACACCATCACTGGCCAGGTCATCAAGGTAAACATATCGGGGAAAAGATTTCTTGCTACGAGGACAAAACCACAAAATAAATGTTAAAAATATTGGAGCAGGATCACTCACGCACTGTCTCCACCAGATTTTGAGTTTATGCGGACGGACGGTATGATTTTAAAGGATTCATGTAATTTAAAAATAGTGGCAAAATTAAGATACAAGCAGCTGTACATAGAAACGTTTTCTGTTCACAGAAGTGTTGTGCCTCAGAGAGGTGCGTGAGTTATTCTGCAGTCGTGCTAAAATGTTTATACATATCTTATGGAGACAGTTTCCCACTGAAAACCTATATTTTCTGTTAGCTTTTAGAATTAAAAAATGAGCCAACATTTCACATCTCAGTTAATAAATCTCCCCAACCCCGGTAATATAAGCCCGGTATACCGGGTCTATCAGCTATAAGAAATTCCTTTTTAGCTCAGCTGACTTTCAGTCATGCTGAGCTATAGCGATCATTCTTTGTCCGTCGTTCGTCTGTCCGTTAACCAGGCACAAATCGTAACCGCTTGACCTAGAATCTTGTAACTTGACATTCTGAGAGGTCGATGAAAAATCTCCTTGGAAACCAGAAATTAGGTCTCCGTTACCCTTATCCTTTGAGCTATGGGGCCCCAAAGTAATCCCCCCCCCCAGAATAGTAAAAAAATTTCATACAAAAACTTCAATATCTCATTAACTACATCACTGATGGTCATGATTTTTGGCATACATATTGATCATGAGATGTTTCATCAGTTTCTGCATACTGGTGGCGCCACCTGTATTTTTCGATTTTTTACGAATTGTTTTCTCTATTTTGAGATCTTTAAAAATGTGAACATCTGTTAACAGGGCACAAAACGTAAAGACTGGACCTAGAATCTTCATTCTTGACACAGTGAGAGACCTATGAAGTCTCCATGGAAACCTGAAATTAGGTCTCTGTTACCCATATCCTTTAAGCTGTATGGCTCCAAAATACCCCCAAGAATAATGAAAAATTTGATACAAAAACTGCACTATCTCAATAACTACAACACTGATGGTCATGATTTTTGGCATACGAATTGATACGAAATTATCTGTCAACAGGGTACAAATCGTAACAACTTGATATAGAATCTTCATTCTTGTCATGCAAGGAGGCCAATGAAAAGTGTCTGTGGAAACCTGAAATTAGGTCTCTGTTTCACATATCCTTAAAGCTATAGGACTCCGAAGTATCCCTCAGAATAATGGACAATTTGATACAAAAGCTGAAGTATCTGAGCAACTAATGCAGAGATCAACATGATTCTTTGCATCGATATTGATTATGGAGTGTTTCATCAGTTTCTGCAGACTGGTGGTGCCACCTATATTTTATTCAATTTTTCGATTTTTTTTTCTCTATTTTTGAGATATATAAATACAGACACAATCTTTGCCTGTTGGTTAATCTGTTTAATGCTTCAGTTGAATGGATATATACTACCATTCAGATGATAAAATTTCCTTTTGCAAATCTCTTCCCAGTCAGCTGAGCGTCATGACCCATGGGTCAATTGTTATTTCCTTTTATACATATTGCCTAAAATACATAACTATGCCTGTTAGTTCAAGAATTCTTTGGTATCCTATATAATCAATACACGATTTAGAGCCTATGTCTACACTGACCTCTTATATTGGAACGATTTTGAAGTAATGATTTTCCAAAATAAAATTTAAAAAAATTTGAAATAGACTTATTCTCTCTGTTCAATCAACATACTAGAGAACTTAAGGAAAAGAAAGATGTATAGATAATGAAGATACCGTAAATATTTTTTTAATGAATTGTTTACTTTAAAGCTGGTTTACCGTGCTTTGGTCGGATGCATTATACATTTTAAAAGAATGGGTTATTTATAGAATAATTAAACATTTTGATTCACATGATTAATAGATTATCATATAGCTATAGAACAATGGAGGTTCTAGTTTGCATATTAAATGGTATACTTAACGATTATAGTAATTACGCTCAGACTGTTATTGAATATTATAAGCGTATCTCCATTGCAAAAAAAAAAAAAAAACAAATATACGGAAACCTGTGGTGAAACTCTGAATAACGAATTTACGATCTTTGAATGCTTGACGACGCGAGACTGTTGTTATTTCTAATACCTCAAAAAGTTCGTTATAAATATTATTACTATTAACTGGCATGTATTGCATAATTACTTTAGTTTGCTTTTTGCCTATGGGGGGGGGGGATGATTGTACACACCATCCCCCCCCCCCCCCCAACACACACACACACCTAAAATGCTGGGGGGTATGCATCTCCCCGCAATTTACGCCCCTGGCTTGAAGCGTCATTTGTGGCTGATATTTGGCCCAAAACAAGGTATATTCCGATGCAGGCTAAACAGAGAATCCACGAAGTCCGTTCCAAAGGAATTCGGAAGGCATTGGTGGGATCATTATATATTAGCGGTTTTAGTCTGTGTAAGGCCAGAATAACGCCCACCATTAACGATTCATGCGACTGTGGTTTAAATTATGAATGAAACGCTTGGTCAGTCGATGGCTACGTGACCCTCATAACATGTATAAAACGTTTAGATCAAAGTGAGGCACTGTATTCTGATTGCTCAATCTGCCACCAGACGTCGTGCACTGGAAGAACCGGTCTGCATTCTTAGTTCAGTTATCGTCGTCGTCTTCCACTCGTTCCATAAAGTTGGATAATTTCCATTTTATTGTTCCCCGCCGTCGCCATAAGGCACCGTCGGTGGGGGACATAGAAATGGTGAACGTCCGTCCATCACACATTTGTTAACGCTATAACTCCCCAAGAATTTTAGGAACAGTCACCAAACTTGCAGCAGTAATGCATCTTATGAACGGATAGGTCAAGTACGATCATGGATGACCTTGACGCGTTTTTCAAGGTCTCAGAGGCGACGATGCTAAAATCATGGTAACGCCATAACTCGACAAGAATTTGAGGAACAGTCACCAAACTGGCAGCAATAATGCATCTTATGAAGGGATAGGTCAAGTTCGATCATGGATGACCCTGACGCATTTTATAAGGTCACAGGCCATAATGCCAAAATGATGTAAACGCAATAACTCGACAAGAACTGAGGGACAATTACCAAACTTGCAGCAGTAATGCACCTTATAATGGGCTAGGTCAAGTTCGAATATAGAGGACCTTGACGCATGTTTCAAGGTCACAGGCCATAATGCCAAAATGCTAAATTCATGTTAACGCCATAACTCGACAAGAATTTGACGGACAGTTACCAAACTTGCAGTATTAATGCACCTTATGAAGGGCTAAATCAAGTTCGAATATAGATGACCTTGATGTATTGTTCAAGGTCGCAGAGGTGATAATGCTAAATGAATTTGACGCATGCAATAACTCGACAAGAATTTGAGGGATAGGTACCAAACTTGCAGCACTAATGGACCTCAAGAAGGGGTTGACGCATGCTTCAAGGTCCGAATAAAAACAGTGGGAGACATTGCCCCAGCTCAAAATTTCATACAGGTATTCACAACTTTTTTTAGCGAACCTGTGAGCTTATGCGATGATGTGGCGTCGTCCGACGGCCGTCAATTGTACGTTAACCCATACTATCTTGAAAAAGGCAAGAGTTGGCATCACGAAATTTTATGCAAAAAATTAGTCATCTAAAAAACCTATCAGATTTTGCTTATTTTTGGCTAACTGTATTTTCTTAGACTTTATAGGTAAAAGGCTTTAAAAATCTTTTTCTCCGAAACTGTTCAGCCAAATTGTCCAATATTCCAAAGAAATGATTCCTGGAACAATCTCTCTCAAGTTTTTTCGAATGGTTAAAGTTCGGTGATTTTTGGCCGACTTACAGGAAGTTGAACTTAGTCATCTGTCCAAAAAAGCAAACTATCATTTCAATCTCAGAAACGGCTGGAGCTATCATCACCAAATTTTATGCCAGTTTTGGTCACATGAGTCATATATGAAACTAGCTAATAAACCCGGTATACCGGGCTTTTTACCGCGGTTTGGGAGATATATTTACAGAGATATTGAATGTTGGTTCTTTTTTATTATAAAAGTTAAAAGAAAATATAGATTTTTAGTGGGATACTCTCGGAATACGATATGTACAAATATTTTTTTACTGTTATTTTGTGGCGCTGTGCTCGTGGCAAAACTCATATCCCGGTATGTTTACCTTGAAGACCTGGTCAGTGATCGATGGTTTACATTGCGAACCGGAATGAGACGCGGAGGCATACAGTGTTTCATTGATATTTGACTGATTTATATCGTTGGACGTATAAAGAACAGGTTGGGTGAGGAACACATGAAAGATTTATTAAATGTACGTTGCAAGGAAACTGTTCCTGAAGAAGGAAACAGAAATATGCATACATCGTAAGTAGCAATAGCGGACCAAGCGGGACTCCATGCAGTGGGCCCGTATCCCATTTTCAGCCACTGCAACCTTTTTTTTTTCATCGTATTAGACAAATTTTGAGGCCTGAAACCCCCGACACCACCCTAGCCCTGTTCCTGAAATTCGGACCTTAAATTAGGTTTTGTCATTAATCCTCCTGGGTTGAACTCTCCATTTCATAAAGCGAGAAACATGTGTTTTTCTCTGTAACTGACCAAGCACGTGGGTCAAATCCCTCATTGAGAGCAAGCGTTATTCATATGAACAATAGTCCTTAGTGTTAGAGGTTAAGTGACCACGATGCACGCATTCCGGTGATTGCCGAAGGCAGTTCGGCTGTGCTCCGTAAAAAAACGGAAAAATCACTCAAAATTATATGTATATTAAAAATTATTTATTTTCATATCGCCTATGTCACTGCGGGGATAATAACCTTTAAAATGATGTATGGCACAATATTGTACACATTGCTGTTTTAGAGAACACTGCGAACAAACGTGAACCGAATTCCTTTTATAAGTATTAGATTGAGGTATTGGTTGCGCCACCTGCATCTGCCAATTTGTACGTGGGTCATCAGTGCCCGTATCATACTGACGGCTACAAAAAAACTTCTTCTCTGAAACCATATGGCCAAATTGTTTATTATCGCACAGAAATGATTCTAGGGTAGTGCTTTCGGAACTTTGTTCAAATGGTCTCAGTTCAGTGACTTTTGGCCGAGTTATATGGGAAGCTGAATTTAGTCATATGCCATAACAGCCCATTTCAGCTCAGTGGCTACAAAGATCTTCTCAAAAACTACTAGGCCAAATTCTTAATATCAGACATTAATTATCCTTGCATGTTGATAATTCAAGTTTGTTCAAATGGTTTTTGTTCATTGATTTTTGGCTGAGTTACGGGAAGCTTAACTTAGCCATTTTGCTGTATTTTCCCATATGTGTTATAAACGTGCAAAAAGTTTTTTGACTAACGCCAATTTGTTTAATATTTTACAAGAATAATCCCCTGTATAATTCTTATAATAATTGTATTTTATGGTTCCAAAGAATGAATTTTGACTGAATCATAAAGTTTGAATTAAGTCATTTTACCATATATGTTAGCTGTGTGAAGCAGATACATCTAGCCTGGCACCAGTTTATCAGCATCAGTTACATCATGCCTCTAGACATTTAGATTTCAGGTTATCTATGGTTAATATTGAAAAGAATTTTTTTTGAAAAGCTTTTAAAAAATGTAGATTTATGATTTTAAATATTCCTCAAGCCAGGCAATGTTTACATTCACAGGTATACAGCTCTTTGTGGGTATATAAAGACAGCTGTACATGGATTATAATAATTGGTATCCATACTCAACTTAATTCAAGATTTTGTCATCAGTGAGATGTATCTGTATTATAATTGTGCATTGCAATATGCATCTGTAGTAATTTTTAGCAAACCTGTGACCTAATGCAATGGTGTGGTGGCGTCCATCGTCTGTCCGTTAAACCATGCTATCTCAAAAACGACTGGAGCCATCATCATGAAATTTAATGCAAATAATTAGCCATCTGAAAAACTCTGCATTTTCTTAGATTTTTTAGAGAAAAAAGCAAAAAAAAAAAAAAACCTTTACAAACCTTCTCCCTCCTCCGAAACGGTCCAGCCAAATTGTTCAATATTATACAGAAATAATCTTTTATACCATCCCTTCAAGTTTGTTCGAACGGTTCAAGTTCGATGAATTATGGCCGAGTAACAGGAAGTTGAACTTAGTCATCTGTCCAAAAAAGCATACTAAAATTACAATTTCAGAAACGGCTGGAGCTCTCATCACCAAATTTTATGCCAGTGTTGGTCACATGAGTCGTATATGAAAATCAGGTATTGGTGGCGCCACCTGCATTGACCTATTTTGTACTGGGGTCATTGGTCATCTGTACATTAACCAATAATTTCTCAGGAATAGCAGGAGCTACCATCCCCAGATTTTATGCAATAATCTGTCACATATCAAATGTTGTGGGATTCAGCGATTTTTTTTTTATATTTTGCTATCTGCATTTACGTAGATTTTATAGGGAAAAAGCTGAAAAATCTTTAAAAGTCTTCTTCTTGTAAACGGTCCAGCCAAATGATTCAATATTTTACAGAAATGATCTCAGAAGCAAGCCCTCTCAAGTTTGTTTAAATGGTTTGCAATTGATGAATTTTAGTGGACTTACACGATTTCGAACTTAGTCATTTGGCCAAGTAAGCATACTGACATAATAATCTCAGAAATGACAGAAGCTAGCATTACCAAGTATAGTGCAAATGTTGGTCACATGACTCATATTTGAGTTGCAGATTTCGTGGTGCCACCTACATTGACCTGTTTTTTATTGGAAAAAACTCATAATTTTAGCCTCTTTCAGCTTAAAATGTTCATGATGAAACTGTCAATTTGAATCGTTCAGTTTTTCAAAAGAATTATCCTAGGACATGATTCTTTCAATCATATCTTTCAATCATATTGAGTTTGTAGATTTTTGGTTGAGTCATGGAAAGGCTAAGTTGGTCTTATGGCCATATTTATTTTTATTTCAAACTGAGGACTGCAATAGTCTTCTTCTACAAAATTATTGTTTCAATTACAACTTGTGCACAAAAATTTGTCTTAGGTGGCCTTTGTTCAAGTTTACTTGAATGATTTTTGGCAGAATTGTTGGACCTTTAACAATGAAAGGACTGCATCTTTCATTATTCTAGATATTTTGATAAAAAGTTTATGAATATGTCAACTTAAAAAAAAGCATTTTAGCCAAAACCTTTCAGTATGTGTAAACAGATTAACCAACAGACCAAGATTGTGTCTGTATCTTTAAATAGGTTGAGAAACTGCAAACTGTTTAAGATTTGGCAACAGATCAAGAGTATATTCAATGCAGCCAGGTATAGGTCAAGAGTTCAATCAGTGCAGCCGGGCACAAGGCATGTGATCACCTCATGGGTGACATGTGAACACCTCATTGGCACCATGTGATCACCTCATAGGTAGCATGTGATCACCTCATGAGTATCATGTGATCACCTCATGGGTGTCATGCCCCTCAGGGTTGCATGTGGAGCCAATCTGTGAGCTTATGTAATGGTGTGGCTACTATTTCAGATTTGGCAACAGGCCAAAGGTCAGTCTGGATCTATTTATAGCTTTGGCAGACTGCCAACTGTATCAGATTAGGCAACAGGTCAAGAGTTCACTCAGTGCAGCCAGATATAGGTCAGGAGTTCACTCAGTGCAGTAGCTGCATTCTATTTATAGCGTTGGCAGACTGCCCACTGCATCACATTTGGCACTTAAGTTCAGCCTGGATATATTTATAGCTTTGGCAGACTGCCAACTGTGTCAGTTTATGCAACAGATCAAGAGATGACTCAGTGCAGCCAGGTACAGGTCAAAAGTTCACTCAGTATAGCCAGGTGCAGGTCATGACTTCACTCAGTCCAGTAGCCTGAACCAGCAATTTGCCACAGTTCACTCGGGGCAACTGCCTTTCTCACCTTAGCCTGGTCAGCCCCGTGCATCAGACTCAAGGTAAGTTTGATGTATTGGCCTGATATTTTGACCTGTCTATGTGTCTCTAATGGCTTTCTAGTTTACAAGACATATGTCGCCATCTACAAAGACTTTTTCACAGTGTATGTGCCTGCTTATTTATACAGAGGAATTTGATATATCAGCCTGAAATTGGGCATAATTATACATATCGAACAGCTTTGTCGTATTCAAGACTGGTGGTGCCACCTACAATAATTTTTACACAGTGTGTGTCCCTGCTTATTTCTCAGGAGGGTTTAATATGTCAGTCTGAAATTGGGCATATGTATATATCTCTCTAGCTACAACCATTTTTTGTGTTGTGTGCACCCATGCCTGAATTTCAGCAGTGATGTTTGTGTAATTGTTACTTATTCAAAAATTTTAGTACTTGCATAGTTCATATACATGAACAGTAATTGTCTAGCATTGAAGCATTATACCTGGTGTATTTCCCAGTGCACAAGTTCGCATTAGGCCTGTAGGCCTTGTTTCTGCTATTCCGACAATAGGCGGGGGACATACTAGGTCTATTCCACTGATCTCCTTTTTCAATGTTTCCTTAAAGTATATTTCATTGTTAAACTTCAAAATTATTTTATAATTCGGTTCATTTTATCAGAATTTTTCTTATTTGTTTTAATAAATGACTATGCATTTCTATGCTCAGGTTGTGTTTGGAGTAGGCACAGATCCACTACAGATCCAAAATCCAACTACATCGCAATCCTATACATGTAAGTCCCACCATTAAATGTAAGGCTTTGGAATTAATGGTTACCAATAACTTGTAATTAAGTAAATGATCAAAACCAATAATGGATCATTATTATATATTGGTCAAGAAAAAGGATGAATATGATTAATAGTTTTAACTGCTCTTGCTTACTGTGGTTGGCTTTTTATTCGCGAGGGTTTCAAATTCGCAATATTCTCGAATGGAAAATAATCGCGAAATAAAACCATCCATATTCACCAGTGCACTCCATATATGCACTGGTGAAGTCATTTTGCTGTAGCCTTGCTGGGCTGGCATGTCATGTACCTTGTCCATCATGCAAGGGTGTAGGGTACGGGGGTGCGGTGGGTGCGTTTGCACCCCCCCCCCCCCCACCCCCAACCCCCCGGTGGCTCCAAGGATGATCACCATGCAAGACGAAATGTGCTACACCAAATTTTAAGAGATGCATGGTCTTTACATACACTTATGTATGCGAGACAATATTTTATACTTTTCCACTATTACTTACCAAAGGTTTATAGAATCCAGAATTCCATTTTCCTTTCCATTCCATAAAAAGGTTGAACTGTGTTGGCTGCCCAGTGTTCTTACTTATGTGTTTACAGGCCTCTTGATAGTTTATATGCATCGCTATAACATTCACAGTGCCCTAGTAAGTAAATGGAATACATATTCATTATATATATATATATATATATATATATATATATATATATATATATACACACACTCCGTAGTTTCACCCAACTCATCGGCGGCTTTCATAAGTCTTCACAGTTGCACTTTTTTCAGATGTTTTAGGTCAAATTGTAGTCGAATTAGGCTTTACAAGCACAAGTAAAGATTCATAATCAAGAAAATGTTTCTAAGTTTGCTTTTATCGTATATATAAATTGTTCAGTATTTTTGCCAAGCAAAACACTTAATAGCAATAGCCGTCTGTGTATATGATCAGGGGTGCATTCAAGCTTATATATGGGCCTATTTTAAATATTAAACTCGGAGGAACCAGCAGGCCAATTTTCGGTTGTTTGCAGATATAATTAGATCTAATAATTGAAAAGGATATGGCAGGCAGGACCGAAGGGCAACACATCTATAAAACGCATACATTAGGTCCCCAAAAAATTTATAGTTTCGATGTGCCAGTATATTAAGGCAAGAGAAATAAAGGTATATACAACGTTAAAGGCAGGGTTCAACAATAGAGCAGAAAAGCACCACTTGCTTGAGGACAAGTTAAAAACTAAATATTTATAAGTACCTCGCATAAAACCGGAGGTCCTTGAAATTTAGTTTGCTATTTATTTCGTTGATATTCTAGCTATTTTAATTACCAATCCATAAGGTATTCTGATTTGTGTGAAAGCGCTTTATGAAATCCAATCATTGGAAGATCCAAATTTATGTTAGATGTATGTAAAATCCAAATAATTGTATTCCCTCTTCGGTATATAAAAATAAAATCAATGAAAACCCTTTTTTCTTTTATAATCAAAATGTAATATCACAATTGATTCAAAGGCAAAAATTATATTATTATATATACATTTTCAAAATAATGCGGACGAGTCCCATTCATTTGATTAAACAAGGGCATGTCATATTTTACGTAAGTTAAGACGCAACTGCGTGGGCTTGTTCTCATCATATTTTAATTAGCCTCGGGAATAGACAGGACTTAATATCAAGGCAGGAATTAATATCAAGTATAATGTCTCGTAAAGAAAAGAGCCCAAAATTTGCTACTTTTAATATAGGTGAAGCAGGTCAATTTTCCGACTGCATCTTTACATCTATATGAAAGAAACTGATGGAATAAGGCTGTTGCCTTTATAAACACAATAAAGCAGACGTACGTGTATATAATATAATATAATATAATATAATATTATATAATATAATATTTATAGTCCTATATATGTATACTCATTTGTGTGCATGTTAAAAAAACGGTCTTGGTTAATAGTCGGAAATGTGCTCGAACGCACCTCCCCGTGCTGAGACCACGCTACGCCATGGCCTGTGGAAGTGACAGTCCAGAGGCAAAATTCAGAATGATAATATAAAATTTACTGTAAAGTTACCCGTAATTAAATATTGATACCACAAAATATATCAAATTTTCTAGATGATCCATCAACAAGAACTTCCACTAGTTCGAAAAAATCACTTGGATCCTCGTCAAAATTTTAAGAGTTTCCGGGAATATTAAATCGCTGATATAATATTATTGGATGTATTCTGTGAAGGTTGTATTTATTTATACGGCGGCACCAGTTTTTCAATATTGCAAACATGGATTGTCTTGAAATTTGCTTCATGTATATATGGGGATCTCAGATAAATATAGTGGCGGCATCTAAACCCGTCCTTTCTTTCTTTATTTTTAAAGGTTTAATGGCGATTTTAAGACTGACATCTGTCATGTTTCCATATCATCTGTCTCAGCTGTCATATATTTTGCACTGCATTGAATTTCAAGTAATATGCTTTATTCAGAAAACTTTCCTGTCATTCTGCAAAGTTTGAACAAAATTAGTAATCAACTTCTTTAGAAAAAAAAATTGACTAACCGTTGCGGAGGAATGTTACACGATAATGTCATCATGCTAATCAGCTGAGCTACTTGACCGATGGGTCACTTGATTGAAATGACTACGTGTATTATCCACGGTATTATCGTCATATATATGTACAGCCTTGTATTCCTCACAATGTTGGCCTTTGTATAATATGAAGTAATGACTAATTACAGATAAAGGCATGCTATTAAGTATAGGCCTACATTCGAACAAATGAGTCTTACACTAACTGCATCATTCTTGTTCTTCATGACGAACAAACGAAAACATATAACGAACAATTGAAATCATTACGCACCTTTATTCCAAACATAGAAAGTTAATTCATCCACGATTACATTTTATTACGGGGACCAATGAGGAGGTTTGGTGATTTTGTGTACTGTGACCGTATCTCCGGGGTTTATATGGGACCACACTTCCCAAGCGATGAAAGCCTGTGTTGAGTGGCGGTGAGGACTCCAGAGGGAGTGAGGGAAAAAAACAAAACAGGATCGTCTACGTCAGCAGGAATAGTAGCAGTCGTTAGCATCCCGAGCACCGTCAACAGGACGTCGCTCGGTCTAAAAGCACCCCGCATCCTCCATACAGATTCAGTTTCCATGGTAACAACCTTACATCTAACGTCCCTTGCATCATGATAACGCCGAATTTATTGTGCGTTTATTTTTTCTTGCTCTATGAAGGCACCATCACCAAGCTGATTACCTATGCCCTACATTATATGATATAAAACGTTTCATACCATATAAAAACGATAATCGTGTTTTTGATAGTATGCTGACAAAAGTAATGAGATGATGTGTCAGCCAATGGATATAGAGGAGCAGATCATCGAGAATGAAATTTTGTGGGATAGATATTAGGGCATGCTGCAACGCGGATGCTTACGACTCCTCCGTGCTCAGGAACTCACGGGCTCTTCATTTATGTCGGCCTCGGCTTTCAGTTGGCAATTTAACAGCTGGAGCTTGTAGTTGATGTGCTGTAATTAGGATCGACCTCAGTGGTGATCTCATAAATTATCCGTGCCCACTTTTACCGCTTCCTCAGTGCCCTATAAAGGGCTGACGATATATCCTTGGGGGGGGGGGGGGGGGGGGGATCTTATCGATCGTCCGCCATGTCGCTCCCAGGAAAGCTTATTTTATTCTTCTTAAAGATATTATTCCCTTATTGTATATATATGTTATGCCTTAAAAAGGTTCGCTGCTCCCCCAGTGAATCTTTTTTTATAGCCTATGTAAATTGTGAACCGTTGAAGCCATTAAAGTGGCTAACGTCTATTAAAATTAAAGTTAATATCTTGTACATGTTTCAAAATTTTTAATTGTTTCCGCCAAAACGAAGTTCCGCCGCCGCCGCGTTCGTTTCCGGAGAACTCTTCTGAGACTACTGGACGGATTTTTCCGAAACTTACACCAATAATCGGGTCACATGTGAACTGGTTCCTAACCAATTGGCCTTGACCTCTGACCTTTCCTCTCTGCCCAGCGTCCATTTGTGCGACTGTTTCCACACATAAACCCACATATCTCGGGAACCGTTTGACCGATCAGGAAAAAAATTATGTACAAATGTAGCCCTTGGATAGCTTTATAACATACACAAAAAATGGTGGCGCCATCTGCAGCCATTTTTGCACAGTGTCCATCTGTTCATCTGCCTTGGGTTAAAATTACTCATATCTCTGCAGTGATTGGACTAATTCACCTGAAATTTGGCATGCATATACATCCTAGATAGCCTTCTTGATTTTATGACAGGTGGCGCCACCTACATTCACGTTCACGCTGCAGACATCCAAGCTCATATCTCGGGAACCGTTCGACCAATCAGGAAAAAAATGTTACACAAATGTAGCCCTTGGATATCTTTATAACATACACAAAAATGGTGGCGCCACCTGCAGCCATTTTTGCACAGCGTCCATCTGTTTGTCTGCTGTGGGATAAAATCACTCATATTTCTGCAGTGATTGGACTAATTCACCTGAAATTTGGCATTTGTATTCATCTTGGATAGTTTCTCGTTCAAATAACATGTGGCGCCACCTACAATCATGTTTACGTGGCAGACATTCATTCTAATATATAACACATGTAACTCTTTTTCCCCTTGCCACTCAGTCCATGCCTCACTTAACCCGTTCTACTCTGATTTTGGCGGATACACGTAGTCGCTTGTCGACTTCCCGTATTCTAGTTATATCTACTTGTTTATAATACATGGAAGTCCACCAAATGGGCGGCGATTATTATCCGAACACTTCAAGCAAGAAAATCTAACGGCAGACCAGACTAATCAAGAGGTTTAAAAAAAAAAAAAATAATAAGCTTCACATGCTTTCACCAACAACATCCAGGGGTCTAAATAACGCCTTTCCGCCTCTCTCAGACAGGCAAACGCGTGCACGGAAACACATTTTTCATTTTGTACCAATCCGTTGGTAAGATGAACACCTAGATGTTTTCAACATTAGTAGCTGATTTGTAGTTACAAACATGATACAAAAACGAAATATTTTCGCGCCTTTACAAAACCTGAACACTCGGTACTCCTCGGCCGAATCCGTATTCTAACTGAGAATACCCGTAGATGAAGCGAGTGTAACTTGGAAATCCTGCACTGGTACATCGCTGCGCTCCGCGATTGGCAAAGAGGGGCGGGGCCATTATAGAACCGTGTAATATTGCAGGATGCATCTTTAGCGGAGAGGCAAATTTTTCTCCGGAAAGGCAAACCTGTATTAATACCTTACCGTTAGAAAGGTGAAAATTTTACGATCCACGGATGACATCTATAGCGCGCATTCAATCTACCCGGGTCATTTTTTTTTGTGTTGGACAAAATGGGCACGTGAAGCTCGTTTACTTACAGCTTGTATATGTTCGTGTCAGAGGTAAAAATAACGCAAAGACACCTAAAAAACTCTGAATATATTTCTTTTTGGTGCTGGTATCCTATTCAAAGATTTGAGGTTAGGCCTAAATAGCAAAGCTGAATGTAGCTTATAAAGACAAAATTCAAACATGTTAATTTTCTATACACTTAGTATGAAATTATATAACGTTAAAAACAACGGTAAAGGCAACTGAATAAAACTTGACCATAAAATATGACTTTACAGATATCGGGTTAAAGAGTGAGACTAAGATAATTCTGGGAGAAGGATTTTATAATCCCGGTTTAATTGGAAGTCAACTGATTTAAAATTGCATGTTATACCAAATTGCGGTACAAATCATACATGACCTTTGTTACGGGGTGATAAAAAAGCGGACCGAACTGTCTCGCTAGTAAAGCTTGCTTTGCTAGCGAAGCGGTTGGTACGCCGGATTTGTGCGCCACCGACATGGGTTCGAATCCGGGATCGGCCCAATGTTTTCCCATGGACAATTTGTCTTCCTAACAAAGTGGGGGCTCGTCCAACGTGACGGTAAATTTTGTGGCCCAGGGTATAAACTCACCAAAGTGTGACTTCGGGATAATTAATCTTGTTCTGATAACAGAAAGCTCTTAAGATGGGGTATGTTGCGGGGTGACATAAAAGCGGACCGAACTGCTTTGCTAGCGAAGCGGTTGGTACGCCGGACTTGTGCGCCACCGACATGGGTTCTAATCCCGGATCGGCCTGGTATTTCCTCTGATCAATTTGTCTTTGTAACATCTTTGTCTTTACGTTATTTAAGAAAATATAACCGTAAAAACAAATGGTCATAACGGTAAAGACAACTTTCCTGTCCAATCTGCCCGCCCGTTAAGCAGATTTAGCCATTTGCACTGTGTGTATATTTTAACACTGACATATTTTATTTTTATTTATTTTTTTGTACTCTGATTTTTGTTCCTTTTTCCACATAACGGAAAAGCTGTTCAGGCTCGTTTAGGAGAGAGCATTGATTACCCAACTGATTCACAATTGTTCTTCCATCACTTGGTATTTCTCAAAATGTTGTCAGCACAACTGATCCATATTTCAGTTTATTAATATCATTATGAATGGAGTGATGAAAACGTTATAGAGACAAAAGAAGTTCTATTTTGATTTTTTAATCCATGTGGTCATTAATATATATAACACATTTAATCTATCATGTGAAATATATAACAAGGTGTTTTGCCTTCTGCATATAAAATTGCTGGTTTTAAATTTTAAGAAACAAAATTTTACATTGATACCGTTAAAAAATAAAATGGGATTCATATTATTAAATTTCCAATACAATTTCAATCCCTGCTATGGGATACTTTAGTAAGAAGAAGACATGAACATACCCCTGTCCACCTGATTTTTCTCAGTTATTTCCACGAAAGACAAACTTGCCAAACAAAATTTGCGCCAGTTGCAGAAATAGGAAAATGCTAAATTACTGTACCCTACCTGTTTATATGATGTAAAAATTGTTCACTTTACGGCCTGGTTGACATCTCTCACATATATTCGTGGTTCATGGCGTCCCTAACAAGTGACCTTTGTTTATTCTCCTTGAATTTGGATAAGAAGTAGGCTAATGTGTGACGTAACAGTGAAGAACACAAGTCTCACTGTAAACAGGGGTCGACAGCTCTCGATTATTGGCCCCATGGGCGCTTTTTTTTTGTGCGTCATATCTATTATGACGTTATCACTGTTCCCTGCCATGTACATTTCATAGGTTGGTGGTTAGACTGGTACCCCGCTCTAGTATGGCACCGCTGCTCTATGCCAATCTATGCTTGGCTGAGGGCCATAATAGAGCAGGGTACCAGTCTAGATTGGTGGTAAGATGTCGCTATACAGAATTCACTAGTTTATCATGATTTCTTTAAAACATGATTTTTAGTTGTTAACACTTAAATGACATGAGGCAGACTATCATTTCCAAAACAGTTAATAACACATTTTCCTCTTTCTGCCCTATAGACAAACTGTTTTGGCATTCTTAGACTTGCAAGAAAAAATCTAGAAAAGAAAATAGGTGGACAAGGGTGGTGGAACGCACTAAAGCAGCTGTTGGTCAATGTACTTTCCACGCAGCATGATGAAATATAAAGGTTAAATATAAATTTACCATTATTTGTACCTTTTGGTATCGGCGTACCGGGGGGGGGGGGGGGGGGGATGCAGCGGCATACCTAGCCTCATTGCCGCCCGGGGCGATCTAAGAAATCACCGTCCCTCTTACAAAAAAAAAAAAGAATACAACACTGGACAATGTTCATATAAAAAACCATGCCAAATTTCCTTGTTTTAGGGTTTTAGTGGATAACAACAAAAAGGCCAAATATGTACTTTTTGGGAAACTCCTTATGCAATTTCATTATACTAATTTTCCCCGAAATGCCCCCCACCCCCAGAATGTGTCCCCGGGCAGACCGCCCCTGCCGCCCCCCTTAGGTACGCCACTGGGCACTTCTATGCACTTCATAATCGAATATATACTTGTTTGAAGTTACAGCGATCTTTTGATTTACATTAGCAAAGAGATGGCTGCTCTTTAATGTGTGCCGAAGGAATTCCCCGCTTATGAATTCATTCATACAATTACGTTGTTGTCAACTAAAAGTCTGTAAAAAAAAAAAAGAAATTTGAAGTACTATCTTTTATATTTTTCCAGTTTTGTAACGTTTTGTAAGAGGGGCGCTAATTTCTAAGACCGCCACGGGCAGTAATAAGATTAGATACGTTGCTGCCTTATGGTGTAAATAGCCTATACATTCCATTATATATACCGGGACTGAATTAAAATATTTTGTCAAGGGAGCTAAGTTTTAAACTTCAAAAGAGAGAGAGAGAGAGAGAGAGAGAGAGAGAGATAATTATTAGAAAATTATATTTGCAGGTTGATACATTTTTAATCCATGCCGGATACATGGTTGGTAATCACTCCCCTGTCCCGTCATGCTTATAACACTATGTGTGGTCTGTTTGTATACAAAACCAAGCAACTCTTTCCACATTTGAATTCTGCTACCTTTCTGATTTTAATCATGTTTGCTGTGATAAATTGATGCCATGGTCTTTTATATAAAAGGTCAGCTGCACTGCCGCGGTGGTGTGGACAAGGAAGCCCTTTGATACCCCGTTCTTTTTTTCCCCAGATTAACATTGGAAATCCTGTTCTGTCTATAATTAAGTGGTCACGTGATCTGGTGACAGTGACAGCCGCATAGGGCCGGTATGTTATATGGTTTGTGGGTTGCTGCGTTTAGAGGACATCGAGAACTCTTACCAGAAGGTTTTACGACGCGAGAGCAATCCTGCAGCCATAAGAAGTCCATGTCATTACGAAATCGTGAGTTAGTTGAAGCCACAGGATGTAAAATTGGCCGACTTAGCATGCTGGCTGATTGTCAGGTAAAAATAAAGCACGCTAAGGACAAACATCCACCGTTGTTTATTTTTAATGTGAGTCTAATACCATAAGAGAACAGTCTATATGCTATACCATGCCATTTCTGCACCGCCTATAGTTACCATGGCAACCTCGAGAATTCTGTAGGTCACATATATCCGCTGAATTAACCAGTCTCTGTCACGTGATTATCCAATTGTCAGCAAATATTAAATGGGATCTATAAAAAAGACTTTTCTTGGAGATGAGGTACTGTAGTTTTAATGTGAACTGGTATCTGTTAAGGCTTCACTCAAACTCATCCAGTGTCAGCGTGCACATGTATGGACAATGGCTATATAAGGATAAGAAAAGTCGTATTTATTTTACCCTGACCCGCCAATATCATTCGACGAGGGTCTCCATTATAAAAGCTATAAGCCAGTCACAATAATTCTGTTCATAATCGTTTTAAAACTTCATATGCAAATCTACAAGTCCAGTGCTAAATGTGACAGCTCGTATTTTTTAAATCTTTAATTTTGGTCTGACAGTCATGCAATGTGCCATGCATATGTAGGCTACACATTCTTAGGTTTTCGGGATGTTTCCTGGCTTCGTTTTCACTATAAAAACAAAACTTATCACATATTCTGGTGGTGTACTGGTATATATCATAGGCTTGACTGGATTTATATTTGGTCCCCGCCGGGGAAGGAAGAAGCGCCTCCATCCACTCCTCCTCTTACAGCCATTGATGTCACATGTATATCTGATTACCGACTACTCTGACCTGAATCCAACAACAAACGACACAGGACGTCTGTTAATATTTCATGCGAGGGTACCAATATCGTGAGAGGGGGGAATCTGAGACACGTGGTTTGCATTGTGACACATATTCATGTGTAGGCCTAATTAAAATATCAAGGTACATGTATTAGTGATGCATGATGATAATTATACATATTTAAAAGTGGGAATACAAAAGGTCCACATTTTCAATGAACAAATGAACGGATTCTATAACATATCGCGTAAAATCTAATATCGGGTGCTTATTACATATTTCATAAATTATTTTCGAATGATATGTCAATGAGAATATATATATATATATATATATATATATATATATATATATATATATATATATATATATATATGGTCTTTCGCAAATTCACAGGGGTGATAGGTGCTGATGAGGGCCCAAGTCCTCTCCAATTAATTACCTGCTTAATATCTTGTATGGCCGCAAGAGCACAACCGGTGAGTTTCTTTTGCGAACATTTAACAGAAGATTGATACCCATGACGGAATGTGTGCATGCTTTCAAATTTCAGACTCCTTTTAAACTGTCAAATTTTAGAATCCTTGTATATAGGTCACTTGAGATCGACCTAAAAAACATTATGTGCTAGGGCCTTAACAAGTGCGTCATATTCTGGTTAGCACTTTGGCCCGTGGGGCACTTGTTATATTAGCCAATGCCCGGTGTGATTTTTATTCTATGTGATTAAAAGAAATAATTTAATAGAATGACCAAAAAAAAAAAAAAAACAAGAATTCCTGCGTGGAATTTCATGTCTTGCATTGTAAATCAGGTTGTGTTAATTGACATATAGAGGAAATATTTTTATGTCTATGACATTGAACTTTTACTTCATGAAATTAAATTATATGTTCTAATTATCTGAGATTTCATTGTTGTGTTTTCTATTTGAAAGGAATAAACTTTATGCGGAAATTCTCTTTTTTCTTGTTAAATTTTTTTAACATAAACGTCTTCTTGAAATTCCTATGAATGGGGGCAAGTTAAAAAAGGCAACGCAGACTTTTCATCACATCAGATAGATCCATCGGGCAGAGTTGCAACTCAAATAATTTTTTATTTTGTGCTGCTTTATATACCCTATAAATATTACTAAGCATTATTGCTTGGAAAATTCACCATGGCTTTTACTAGCACAACTGTTGCAAGCAGTAAGACTAGCTGAAGAGGACAGCACTTCCAAAGAAGAGGCCATCACGTCCTACTGTAAAACGCTCCTAAGAATTAGATTTAAGAATTTATTGCTTAAGTAAAAATTGAATCGGGAATTGAATCGAATGTAAATAATCGACAATAGAATCAATTCTAAAGGCCCTCACAATTCACAAGCCTATCATTACATAATGTTTATACTCCATCTCTTTATTATATACTTAATATTTGAGATAGGAAACCAAGAAGCCCCCGTTGTTAGGCCCGACAGCAATGACACATAGGTTTCAGGCAAAATTTGAAGTACATGCGTGATTGGCTGAACCATTGTTACGTCAACGATGTCACCATCTGAAGACTCCAGTAGTAGACATTTCGCGTCCTCGGTTGCTATGCCATGGCTGTCGGTCCTAACGACGGGGTCGTCTGGCCTGCCTATCTCAAATATGAAATAAATAATAAAGAGCTGAATTATATAGTGTTTGGGAAAAAACTAGGATATTGTCAGATAAAGAAAAGTTATTAGTAAATGGCCCATGGAGAAAAGTATCAAATTTAACCGAAATCTACATTAATAGCAATTCAAGCGCCTGTGTTTGGTACTTGTCGTATAAACATCAACCAAGTGCACAATCGTTTGCATAGGAAATAATGATGCAGACCTTTTCCATCGCAGAAATATATGCAGGAATTTAAATTTGGGCTTTAAATTATCAAATGTGTCAAAGATGATTAAAAACAAACTGGACACAGTTTTTTATTCTTTTCTGAGAAACAATAATGTCAAATGTGTTAGAAAAAAGTGCGTTTGTCCACTTATTTTAAAGCCCCGACCCTAATATAAATATATCCTGCATGGTATATGTATACTGAACACTCCCCTTGGGTCCATCCAAACAACAGTTGTAGCTGATTATAGTCCAGACAGAAAAAAAACTATTAGAAAATGACAATGACGCTGAATGCAAACATGCCACATATGATAAATCCTTAAAGTCCAAGTCTCAGCACGGAGGTCGATTAGGTCATATGCTCGTCTTCTATGTATCAAAACACGATGTTATGGTCCATTTAACATTAATCTAGCAATTTAATCAATTAATACGACATTTGAAACTGACGCGCCGAATACACTCCGGAAACTGCCGAAAGCCAAGGGGGAAATCCGTGACGTCACGTGTGGTAGTCGTCTCACACAAGCATCATGGCGCGGCGGTGGTCGAAGTAAACAATCCGATGAAACTTTCAATGCATCAAGTGACAACCAAGCGTCCACCGACTATGGTTTAAATTTAGTAATTTCGCAAGTATGTCAGAAAGTGATTGTAGTGATGTAGGATTTGAAAATCCTTGTGATATTGAACCATTTCGATTTGAGCCATTGGCTCGACGAGGCGAGATCGAAGGAGGCCGAGGGTGAACAGAGTCTGACAGTGACAGCCGTGTCAACACAGAATCCGATGAACCGTCTCAGGCGTCTATGGGAGCAGGCACAAATGACTGGTAATTATTTTATTTAACTCTAACATTGAATACATCTCAATTATCTGTAATTGGGGCATGTTGAAATAAATATCGCTCAACCAACGCATGCAGCACTGATCATTTTATGACAGTCCTAGGTTTTCCTGGAAAGATGGGTCCCAGCTAGCTCATTTCTGTGATTTATTAAAATGCCATTACTTATCAGTGAGTGGTCATATTTTGTGAATTTAAGAACTATATTGAATAAAATCCGGAAGCAAAAACCAATCTTGCAGTGTATTTCTTATCTGAAAATCTTAATTTTGGAAAAAAAATTACTGATATACCTAGCTAGTATTAAAGCTGTCATTTGACAAGTGACTTGTGAATTCTCAGCCTGGTTCCATTAAAAATTGTAAAATTATTTTCACGATACTAATAATGATGACTTTAAAAAATATATAATTTTTTATAAAAATTTAAATTTTCATTTTTATTTTTTGCACATATTACATGCCCATATATATATTATTAATTATCTAAAAAGAATAATTTTGCAAATACTAGATATATACTAGTAATATTTACTGATTTTTTCTGCATTTCAATAACCTTGCAAGGGTTATTGTTTTCACTCAATTCTCTGTGTGTGCAGGGGTGTCAATAAAGGCGGGGGGGGGGGGGGGGGTTATATATCCCCAAAACATTTTGACAAGGGGAAGGGATGGTCAGTGTAATAACCCCCCCCCCCCCAACACACACACACACACACTATTCAGAGAATATATTATATATTACAAATGAAATATATTAATTAACTGAATTGTATACTTTTGTCCAATTTATGATCTTACTATGAAAAATTTCATATCTAAAATGATTTAGAATTAACATACAGACAATCAAAGGTATATATATTCCTTTTATCTAACTTTGAGTACCCTCCCATGCCTGTCACCCCCCCCCCCCCCCTTGAAGCCACTGTGTGTATGTGTGCAAGGTAATGTAATAGTTTCATTACAGATGTTATTGCAATTTTACATATAGATCAGTACAGTGAAAATCTCAGGTGATTACTTTTGGTGTAAATTCAACTCTGGGGTTAATGGTTTATAGAGTTTTAAAGCTTATTTGTTTACACCAAGACATATGTGACCAGATGAACCTATATATGGCCATCTTTGGAGTGTAGTTATGATGTCACCCCACATGCCATTTCCCTCAAAGGTGTCAGTAAATCTTCATACAGCAAGGCAGACCAAGATTGTTGTTCAATGTGTTTATAGCCAAGGGCAGCTATATCCCAATGTCCAGGGGTGATTTTTAAAACAATCTCAGTGGGAAAAAAGTTTCCAGGAATAACACAGGTTAATTTACATTTCAGAACACCACCTCTGAACATAATTTTCCATACAGGATTTGCACCCCCAATCAGACACTTTTTAATTTATCTTTAGTCATCCTTTGTGATATTGACATTATTTATGATAATGTCTTTTTGTAATACAGATACACCACATTCAGGCAGCAGGTTTGATGGAACTGGGGATTCCTTGGGAGACACATCAGGATACCACTACCAGCATGTGCAGTGAAAAGGATTGAGCAGGCATTTATGTCACATGATGGGAAATAACTTTATAAAGGGTTCAGGTGCCCTAGATTGAACTGATAAGTGTACATCCTTGAGCACACTGATGAGATCTTAGTTGATAAGATGTAGCAATGAACTTCATTATTTCAGTGCACAAGATCTTACACCACAATTATTACAGCATATTAAATCAATGCTTGCAGTCAAATTGCACACATATCCTGTATAATAGCAATAATCAAGTATTTACAATTACAAGATGCAGAAATGGAGCCTTCTAGTCCATGTGCACAATGTTGTGTTTGAGCTCAAGTTTACCAGCAGGCATCTGGCGAATTTAAAGTTGACTCCGCCACTTCCTGTGCAGGTTACAGTTGTTGCATATCTCGCTTACCTGGACTGCAGTTTCCTTAACAAGAATCACCTGCTCATGTGTTCAAGATGTGCTGTTTGGACAGAGGCTAATCAACTCTTTCAGTTGTGAGTGGAATACAATAAATTTGGGCTCTTGATCTTGGTGTATTTCTTCATATAAGCTAATGCTTTTGGACCATAAAAGGTCCTTAGACAGGACCACGCAGTCAAAATATCCTCAAAATCCCAGCCCTGTTGCCATATTGGATGTCACATTGGCCTGAAACTTACCACCCCAAATAACCTGAATGGGACCTACATTCAGAAAATTTTTAAAAGCTTATTTAGATGAGGCATTAACTGGATCTTAAGGTACATGTATGTGCTTGGAAGCAGCGTTGGATTTGCATTTAAAGGAATGATGAGAGGACCAAGGACTGATGGACAGACATCAAGGCAATTATTCTTGAGCGGTGCCTGAATAAAAATCAGTCAGCATGAACAAACTGATATATTAGAAAAATCTATAATAAATGTCAAATCTATAAAGATTAAATATTTAAGAATAAGTTCATAGGAGGATGAATCGGTATCATAATCTTCATCATCAGAAGGGAAGAATTCATCACTGCATAAACTGGTGGTGTTTCATCATCATCATCATCATTATAATCTGGTTCTTCTTCATCATTGAAGATGCTGCAATCTTCTGTATTTTGGCCAACCCGAGCTTCACCAATCAGTGAGCACTGGACACCAGCATTTTTTGTTGATACATTCACTGGGCAACCTGAATTTGAAACAATATGCCATTTTCAATGATTTCCAGGACAATTGAAAGATAACTATTTCATTTGTAATTTTAAAAAATATATATATACTAACGTAACTTGTCATAAGATCTTATCACACAATAATCATAGTATTTATGCTTTATTAAAATGAAATTGTGCATAATTTGGAAATCTGAGGTTAAATAAGGCAAAATGTCACAACTGTTAGCATTAAATGATTATTTAAATCGGAGTGGCCACTGTAATTTGTTAACAAACAATTGGGGGTTATGGACACACCGCTTGGCGCACCCCTAATTTGCCGGCTAACTGCCAGGCAATTTGGCAGGAGTTGTGGGTGTTCATAGGTTTCCCTAGAACAAAAGGGCACAATCCCAGCTTAAAAAATGCAACAACTTTGCACTAGGCCTCGGAGTAGATTAAGCACAACAACCGTGTTTACATGGGCGATAATAAGGTATATTCAAATCACGTGACAATTTCTTATAATTTAAAATAAATAAAAAACTTTCCCTTTGAGCAGTCAATTTCCTCACCGTTATAGAACCCTTTTCTTCTAATCTAGCGTGCTTCACACCTTTTCCCAGCGAGTAACTCGGGCGCTTGGCGGCGTTATCTTGCCCCGGCCCTTGATTGAAGTTGAAGCAAGGCTGGATCCACTCTCAGTCGGCCTTGAAGCGGGTTCTGGTGGATTTATACTCGGAATTGCCCCTTGTATCAGATTTTGTTGTTTTTTTTTATATATCCAGCTTCCCATTGCTGATAGTTTAAAAAAATCATCAGGGATCCGTAATTGTGCCCCATAAATGAAACTGGAAAGTTTTGCCAGGAGTTCCCGACCTCCAATCGGCTCGTCTCTGTCTGACAGGTCCCACCTTTTCCCTAAACGTACGACTTTCGGGGAATTGTGGACGTTCACACTATCCTTGTTGGTGTTATTGCATCCACCAAGAACACCTCGTTTCGTCATTTTGATACTGTGTAAGATATAAATTGTTTGTCGAGGGGAAAAAACACGGCAGTCAAGGATGCAGACCGGCAAGACGCGGCACGTTGACCCATGTGATGTTTACCCACCAGTGCCACACGTGACGTCACTGAAGCCACGCCCACCGCGTATCACCGAGTGCACCTTTGCACTCAGCAGCGTGATTACCGTGATGTTTCACGGATAAAATGGAGCATTAATTCGATCTCATTCAGCTTGAAACGGTGTTGTAAGCACTGTATTAACTTATTAAAAGGGTACATTACGCTTTTTAGCTCAGCTGACTATAAGTCATCTGAGCTATAGTCGTGGTCCATTGTCCGTCGTCCGTCCGTCTGTCCGTCCGTCCGTCCGTCCGTCCGTAGATGTGGCACGTTTTGAAACCGTAAGACCTAGGAATCCAAAATTCAGCATAATGTTAGATGTCCCCAAGATCTCCTACCAAGCCAAAAACTGGGTCTTTGCGACTTCATTCCTTTGAGAAATTAAGGAAAAACCTCAATTTTTTATTAAAAACCTATTTTCACACTTTAGGACTGCCTAATATCAAAACCACTCATCTGTTTTTCCTCATATTTCCTATAAATAATCCTCTATATAATTCCTATGTACATGCCAGAAATTAGGTCTGTATTATTTAATTTAAAAAAGTTATGGGCCCAAACATAATGCATTTTTTAAATAATCAGGAAAGAAATTCTATCACTTAACACAAAACTTGTTAAAGCAAAGCACTTTTTTTCCAGTAATATTACTTTTATTAATCAAAATTAAATTGTATACCCAAAATTAGATCAAAATCTTTTAAATTTTTAAAAATATTAGCAAAAATAAAAAATTGGTACCTTAAATTTTGCCCAACGTTGACCATGGCACGTTTTTTTGCTGTAACTGCTGTGGATTTAATTTTCACAGCATGTTTTTGTTAGCATTTCAACTGTTAACACCAAAAATTTGAAACCAGTTGATCAAAAACTGTAGATTTTATTCAAGTTTTCAAGCACCATGTCACATATTGCTAGTGTTATGCAGTTTGCTAGAGCTCAGCTCCCGAGCTTCAGCTCTAAGTTCCTTAAATTTGGCATACAGTTAGATTTCTCCAAAATCCCCTACCATGCCAAGAATTTGGTCACTAGGACTTAATTCCTTCGAGATATCAATGAAAAACTTAATTTTTCCATTAAAAACCCAATGTTACACTTTAAGACTGCCTAATATCAAAACCACTGATCTGACTTTGATCATATATAATATACATATTTTTCTATACATTCACTATGCACATGCCAGAAATGATGTCAGTATTGTGTATTTTTTTTAAGTTATGGGCCCAAACATAATGCACTTTGTAAAAAATCAAGAAATATATTTACTCCCTTAACAAGGGCATTGCTGAAGCTAGAGATCTTTTTTGTCAGGGATGTAACATTATTTAATCAAGATTCAATTGAATACCCAAAATAAGTTCTGAATTTTCAAATTTTATAAGTTATTAGTATAAATATAAAATTAGTACCTTAAATTTTGCCCAACTGTGACCATGGCACGTTTGTTTCCCGTGAGCACTGTTGATATAATTTTCATATCATGCACACATAAGGATTTCAGCTTTTTAGTTTAGAAAGCTGAAAGAAATTTGCCAAATATTGTAGCTTTTATTAATGTTTTTTATGAGACCCTGTCAGACTTTGGCTCTCTCCAGCCCCTCTTGAGTCACCTGTATGTTGACCTTGTTGACCTTTCATCAAATTATGCACGCTTGAGGGGAGAATCCAGGCAGCTGATGGCCAGCCACAGTTGATCCAGGTGTTCAACCCAACTCATCTAGTAGTTTTAACCAACAACATAACAATAAACAATAAATTAATAAATTTTTATTGGTTTTTAATAACAAATTAAAGAAAATAGAAAAGGAATTTGTTAGTTTATAATAACAGGAAATTAACTTGCAGTTACTGATGATATAAGAATCTTGTATCGATGGGTAGAATGTCACATATTCAAATAACACCATGCAGTCACCTATGGCATTTTTCAGTTCATTTTTAATGATAAATAAGTAAATCATATTATTCATTACTAATCATTAAGGATTATATGAAGGAAATTAATGATAGACAAAGTTGATAATATTAATCTAGATTCCTACTGTGTCTAGTGTGTACATTGATGTGAAATTAGTCCAAAATGAATTTTTTACAGTTATTTTTTAATATAAATAAAAGCCATAAAACCAGATACTTATGATCATTATTTAAATGTGTGAATTTTGTATATTCTGGATTCTCAACATCATTGTTTGGTGAAAACTGAATAAATACCAGACATGGTGCGAATACTTTGTAATTGTATTTAAATACGAATATGATTATGTACTCCATTATAAAATTTCTTGCATAAAGAATGGGAATTCCGGTAAAAATGAAAGTATATGAATACTCGTGCAAATACTTTCAAAATGTATTCATGAATGCATTCATGAATATATTCTTTAATATTATTTTAATGATCATATCAATTATATTTCATTTTAAAAAATCATATGATTCTCTTATTATTTTTAATAAAAATTATATTTGGGACAATATTTGTAATTTTTTTAATAAATAGTTAAACTCTTATATTATATGTTCTGCTTATAAGTTATATGGCCAAGTCAAAATCTGTGTGACAGTAGTACTCCATTTGTTAATAAAATAAATGAAATCAATCCTCTTCCCTGTCTCCAAAGGTACTATCAAAATCATACATAAGCTAAACAACAACAACTCATAATACAGCTTATATTTATTACCACACAAAACCAGCATGTGCCTCATTTCTAAATAATATTTTTTTATCATATATAACAGCTGAGCGTCGTGACCCATAGGTCCCTTGTTTAACTTATAAAAGTGCATGAAACTTGGACTTTAAATAAAACTACTTGATTACCAGTTCGAGCAACTCTACACACTGGTGTCATTTCAGATATTTATATAGCTGATAGAAGCGAGCAAACATATCAAGGAACCCGTCGAGATGTTCCTCTGGTTTCAGATAAAGGGAGCTCTGATCAGAGCAAACCTCGGCCTATAGAAGCAGCAGTCAACCTCCCTCTGACTCCATCGGTCATTACTATGGCAACAGTACTGGTCGGCTTCGTGGGATGCCTGCGGGCTTTTAAACCATTAGTTTGCTGGTGTTTTACAAAATGTAGCGCACCTAATCCATACTCGTCCTTCAGCGTCAGTTCTGTTCTGTACATTAACCTATTAAATGGCATTATCCTAATTCAAAATGTAATTGGCGTGACTTGACTGTTTACATGACATTGGAATCTCTTAATGGTTTGTACTAATGTCATTAATGTAAAAGAATTTATAAAGACCACCATATGTGACTACCATAAACATTTCCGTGATAATAACAAATAACCAAGGTGGAGTTAGAATTTTAACGACATTTACTATAAATTTAGGTCTTGTTAGTCTTATTGCAGTAATTATAATCATTTATACTGGTTTAAATATGATACGGGCGCACAAAAGGCAGTTATTAAAAAAAATAAATTGATTATAACAGTATACATATTTTTAAATAAAAAACTTTTGTTAATGAATACTTTGGTATCAGTTGCCAACGCCTACGGTAATATCACAAAATAAATAGGGAGAAACATTGAATAGGGAGAAAATTCTTTGTTTGAATTTCTGAAATTCCATCTTTTTTCATGAATATAAAATGATAAATTTTGACGAGAACTCATCTAGAAGCTCAGACTGGTCCCGGTTTTAACGAAGTAAATTAATATCTATACCTACTTAAATCGCAATTGGGGTCTTTGGTATTGTTTTGTTTGAACTTATTTAATTATCTTTATTTATTTGCTCAGGTCTGACTCTAATATGGCTTCGAGTATTTCTATAGAAATATGACTGGAATCATGGTAGAATGATACATTGGTGTCCAAGATGGGTGTCAAATTGCATACCAACCTTCAGTGCAATCTATACAACCATATGATCCGTTATATGATGTTTTATACTCTATAATTGAACCGGTTACCGAATTATAACCATTTCCGACTAAAATGCCTTGTTTCATTTTAACGGTGGAATGTGATTTATGCGATTGCACAAGAAGCCTGTAAAACGACGGCATGTTGCCGTTTGAATTAAAGAGTAATATGTGTTAAATCAAGGTTATTTGCCCAGGTCTATGGTTACGATACGTCTTTCTACCTGGATGCTAGATTAATATGGAAAACCACATGGAAAGATGATTGATAAGACATATATATTGCTAGAGCTCAGTATGACTAAAATGATCAGCCGATCTACAAGAGTAAATTAGAATAAAGTCTCGAATGTGAGTTCAATATAATCCCCATATATCATATAAGTTTGATATAACAAGAGGGGGTGGTTCGCATGTAGTGAACTAGAGTGAAACTTATCTGTAATAAGACCACCCTTTGGACTTTCAAAAAGTGGTAGTCTGATTATAGACAGATCAGGTATAACCAGTGTGTATGCTTTGGTTCACTGACGTATGGTCTTAATAAACAAGTGGTCCATATTAATCTAGCATCCAGGTAGAAAGACGTATCGTAACCATAGACCTGGGCAAATAACCTTGATTTAACACATATTAGGTAGTCTTTCAGACAGGTATTACTGTTTATACAGCCGTATACTGTATAGTAGGCGAATCACTGATGATGCTGGCCTGTATAACAATGGATATATGGATTGGAGGCCAAATGGCTATATAACGACTCCGACTGCCCACTAAACGCAGTATCTTACATTCCAGTCGATCATGTGATCAAACGGAAATCTGTCATTCATCCTTATAGCGGTTTCGAGGTTTATCTATTTATGTTTCGGATGGTAAAACAAATCTACAGAGTTTGACCATGGAGTCTGAAATTCCATGATGTGATCGACTAGACATAATTTCATGTGACCACACATGAGATATACACGTGTTAAGGTCATACACGAGGCGACATGTCGCAGAACACGAATGTTCTGCGACATGTCGCTCAACATGAACAGTCCATACACACAGCGACATGTTCTGCAAAATGTCCTGCAAAACTATGATAAAAACTACATGCATCAAACATAAATTCCAGGATTCAAACATGATTTTGTATGGTAACATTTCGTGTGACGAAGAGTGTATTCTGCCTAGGACATATTCTGTCTTGTTTCTCTTTATTTATATAGATACATAAGAAAAATAGGCAAAAGTATTTTGGGATAGCTACCTGAGTTACCTGTTGACCGCGCAAAACACTTGGTAACCTCATCAGACACGGTGAAACCATGGATGGTCACATTATCACAGGTTAACATGATAAATCATTATATATTCGTTGGCTTTTCCCCCGACACTTGATTGATGTCGCGCAACAAGTCGCAGGAAAAAGAAACATGTCCCTTCTTCTGCGTCATGTCGCGCAACTCATGAAAACGTGCGACTAACCCCCGTACACGGTCCGACTAGTCGCGGTAGAAGCGTGTTCTGCGACTTGTCGCGCGATATGTCGCCTCGTGTATGGCCAGCTTTTTCGTGTATGGCCAGCTTTAAAATGAGGGTGACAGCCTGCCTTGATGTACGTGTGACTATAGTATGACAAAGGCACGGTCCCATCGGGGTGTTTGCCTGCTATATGTTCCCACATATATGCTCTGCAATATGTGTCGGGCCTAATTATTCTATGGAGTCATTACTGGCCCATTATTTCTAAACGACACATGGTCTTTCCATGAACACTGGTTTTGTTGAGGCTACAAGGTCAGGTGAACCTTTGAGAGAATTTGAGGATGCTGTTGAGAGAACACCTAGAACTCATGAATATAGGGTCATTCCTTCTCATGTCGCAAGTTCATCTGTATTTACCTATCAGAAATGCGAATACAGCTGTTGCACAAAAAAGTTAACATGCCTACAGGCATGTTTTAGTGCTGTATGATGTGATTTAATTTCTTACAAACAGGCTTTTTCTATGGCCTCAGCCCGAAAAATATCATTCTCCGTCGACTTGCAATTTTCTTCGCTTATAAATATAATTGGTGCTTCAATATTCGTGTATGAGTGTTTATTGTCTAACCATTCCTCACGACGTGATAAATTGTGAACGAAGCCTTTAACCTGACATATACCAATACGGCTTGGGCATAGACATTGAACACCTTTGATTACCTTGAATATGAAGCAGTGCTTCAAAAGTTATCACATTCACGAGTAATCGTAGAAACAATGAGCAATAATTCCGATGTTTGACCTTGAAGATCCAGATCAAGGTAACCAGTTTCCGAACTCATCCAAGTACTTTGTGTATCAAATCTGAGAAAATAATATGCGAGACTTAAAAAATTATGGGATTCACAAAAAAAATCTATTTATGTTTATTTGAACTTGAAGGTCAAGATCACCGTTTTCGATCTAGTCCGATATTAAGATAGTGATAGAAAGTTCAAAAGTGGTTCAAAAGGTATCGCGTTCACAGGAAATGACATTGGACGCCGACGACATACTACACGCTCTGTCCCCCAAAAAAGGAAGGGAAGACATAATTATAACCGGGATAATTTTCGTGAATTTGTGGACGTCGAGCTCAGATATTATTTACATGTATTTTTGAATGTTTCTCTCCCCGATAATATAACGAAATGCACATATCAATATTTATCCTGAAAATACTGACACTAAGGAAGGGTGTTAACAATAATGCTTAAATGAATATTTTAAGGTCCCTTATTTCACCATTTTCTCCAGCAGATCATTTCAAAATTGAGTTATATATAATATTATAACAAAGCATGAACTTGACTGTCAGTCGTGTATGGGCTGACGGCCATCCTATTCACATGCAGGTCATGGTAAGGTCGGCATGCATGGTTCAATGCATCCGCTGTGTGTCTTAAATGTAATAGTTATGCAAATAGAGTATATGACCCTTAAGAGAACATAACAGCTGATGGCACATGCACATATCAGTGTCAGAAAACATGTATGGTCTGTAAGCCCAAGAATGACTTTCAAAATAATAGTCAATGTAGAAAAATAGACCTTCCCAGTCTAAAACAGTGATCAAATTATTAGCATTTTCAAACAAGTTCGCTTATTATCGAGTGACGGAAAACTCGGCCAGACTTGCAAATATGTCTCTGAAAGCTTACCAAATGCTATTCAATGCACAAAACGAGACATGGAATAGACGTGGAAAAAAAAATGTTTCGCAAACTGCTGGGATTTTTTACCTACGCTCAATAATGGGTTCACCATATGTCATATCGACAGGACCAGAACGCCGCCTATGGGCGGGAAGATGTCCCCGAGTTAGCGCAGGTGGTCCTCAATGAGTTCGATTAATGGCTAAATGATTTTTACTGATTTATCAGGCATCTTACACATGGTCAGGATTCGGAAAAAATAATATGTACGGACATATTGCATTCTATAACGGGTTTATCGGTTCGTCATAACTGTGTAGTGCGATTATTGTCTTTTGGATACGATACAGAAAGTTAGTTTGACCATAAATTGTAAATATTATTTTGTAATCCTCTTCCTAAGTTCTGCCTAGGAAAGGTTCATGTTCATATGTTTGACGTGGACAAAACACGCAGGACTCGCCTTAAGACCACTTGACTTGCTATCGGAATAGAAAGAGAGACATTGATTATGAATATTAAACAATTTATTTACATAATAAATTTCATTTTATATATATATATATATATATATATATATATATATATATACCCACAAATATATATGTGTATGCACACATAAATATACGATTGTATTCAGGAAAGGTTCACAGAGTTTAAAAAAAAAAACTGAGAAAAATTAGGACCTTCATGACCCATGTTTGTTTTTAAATATACGCCATATATAATAATGCACCAATCGTTTTAACAACAAAAAAGAATAGGAAACCCTTGGTAAGGGCATTTTGTCGCCAGAGCCTACTAAAGTTGAAAATGGAAATAAATATTATAGTTTTTAACAAGCGGAAAGGTAATGAACATGACAATCTATATTTGACATTTAATTGGCCATTGGAACAAGATATAACATTATTATATGAAACACGTTATGTTTGTTCCTTTGCCTACATAAAAGCAAGTGGAAGTAATCTTTGTATTTATTCATTCCAGTGGAAGCGTATTTGATTTGGGAAGATCGCTCTGTACGAGACAAAATCATGCACGATTAAGTAAATTAAAATCTATTCATGAATCAACAGGAAACTGAAAAGAATAAACATGTCTTAACATAATATCCGAGCTGCTCTTGTATTTTTAAAAAAAATATCTCTATTATATATATCACGTTGAGTATATATGAGATAACATTACACATTATATATATATATATATATATATATATATATATATATATATATATATTCTGATAAAAAAATACCCGATCACTCTTTCTATAGTAATACATATATACGGTACAGAGGTTCAATTGTAACGAGTGTGTCCACACCAAGCTGGTAAAACGAGACCACAACTAACACTGAGTTCCTCACATAAGCCTTCACATTCATAAATCCGAGATTGTTTGAACAATAATATACATATAATACACATGCACCCTGAGATGTTATTATTAATAAAATAACATAAGAGGACTATCATACGTCAACACTTACGTAACCACGCTCCCTTAACCTGTGCCCAGCAAACGATTCCATACGGAATAATAGACATTAAAAAATTCCAATATGATAATGCCTTTCAATGTTGAGCAACTCTTTCTTTTACAAAATAGGTTATAAGCCAGAGTAATAAGTTACTTGAACCTTTGTGGAAGGTAAAAAATGGCGCTTATATTAGTTGATTAAACATTTCAGTTATCGCTACGCCTTAAGGTACGCCTAAATGCTTAAAAGACTTAATGTAGGATACCCTACTGAAAAATACACAACGGCAAATTTTTTAAAGTATATATACTATGTGCATCAGGGGTTATTTTACTGGATATTCAGGATTCTGATTAAGGTTTATCGATGGGACTTGCTGAGCTAGCACATGTATTCAAAATCACATTTGTAGAAAAAGGTTACAAAATGTCATAACAAATCTCTTTCTCTCTATATATAAGGTCTATAAATTTGAAGGATCAGATTTGAAATTGGTCTGGTTATGTCTTACAAAAAACAACTGCGGAAATATATCTAGGTTAACTTTTCGTAAAGTTGTTTACGCGGCAATTTTATAGCACCAATAATTTCAGACTTTTATATTAAGACCTGAAACGTCTGGTCATCCAGTGAGTGGCTGGTTTGTCATATATATAACAAATACTTCGATCCGTGACATAAAGTTACAAAGTATTACCAAATGTTTTCTAAGTTGCTATAATCATGGCACATGTATTCACGCTGCACTGGAGTAGGGATGCTTTAACTTAACATTTGTACAGCCGCTTTAAAATTTGATATGCAAATGCAATTTTAAAACAGTAGATAAAATGTGCTTTCATATGCTGTGAATGCGACCAGTTTGACTATAGTAGGTGTGTTGATATGTTTGAAAAAACTGTGAGGTGACGATAAGAAACTGTTCCTTATAGCTCATGATATGGTGGGAGGTCAGCAAAAATGAAAACCTATAACGATGACTAAGTGAAAACCAGAGAGTAAAAAGACTTAAGCCGGCCATACACGAATGTTCTGCGACATGTTGCACAACAAGAACAGTCCATACACACAGCGACATGTTCTGCAACATGTCCTGCAAAACTATGATAAAAACTACATGCACCGAACATATAACTTCCAAGTTTCAACGAAATAACACAATTTATCAATATAAGTGCGAGTGACGAAAAAATGTATTCTGCCTAGGACATATTTCGTCTTGTTTCTCTTTATTAATATAGATATATAAGAAAAATAGGCATAGGTATTCTGGGATAGCTACACAATTTCTTCTGAGTTTCCTGTTGACCGCGCAAACACACACACATATATAGCACCCTAATCAGACACAGTGAAACCATGGACGGTCACATTAGCAATGGATAACATGATCAATCGTTATATATATAACTGTTATTTGTTGGCTTTTCCCAACACTTGGCCTGATGTCGCGCGACAAGTCGCAGGAAAAAGAAACATGTTCCTTCTTCTGCGACATGTCGCGCAACCCATGAAAACGTGCGACTAACCCCCATACACGGTGCGACTTGTCGCGGAACAAGCGTGTTCTGCGACTTGTCGCGCGACATGTCGCCTCGTGTATGGCCGGCTTTTCAGATATCAAGCATCCCTCCCCGACCCGTTGGGACAAAATTGTGTAGTTGTAACATAATGCCTTGTCTTATATTGAGTAATCATTTGTTTCAATTTTACCTAAATTGTGGAGGTTCAGTCTGAATACACGTAAAATGTAACTATATTTATACACCTGTCAAAAAATTGAACCTTTAGATGTATGAGGTACCTGTATATATAGGTATGGAGTACCTGTATTTTTATATACTTCTACAGGCAAGCATCAACCTACATGCCATGGTATATGTTCAATAGTTAACACAAGCAGGTTTGGGTAAATTCATGAAACATGATTGTTGCACGTAAAACTATTCGTAAAATAATAAAGAACATTTCGTTTAAGCTAATTGAAGGTACAGTTTCACCAAGGGAACCCACATTGAGGCCACGAACAAAGACCACGGTCTACTGACGTTTACCAAAACGGTAAATCTGATAATGTTTAAAACAGAGAATAAATGAGAGAAAAATGTAATCCCCACATCTATCATCATAATGTCCCTGCTACGTAAAAACTTAAAATTTCTGCTCTAAAAACGACGCCAATGCCAGAGCTGTGCCAACAATTCATATACATGTTTGTCAATAATTATGTTCTATAGCAAAATGAACAAAAGTTTAGTAAATGAACAAATGGTTGCTTAATAAACATGAAGTTGTTTTTGAAAGGAATATAATGATGTCAAAGAACCAATCATACAGCAAGCGTACCTGTCTCAGGACCTATTCCCCGATGAATGAGAATATATATAGAGTTCGCTCTTAACGCACAGCCAATCTTTTTACAAAAGTCTTAACCTTTGAAATGTCTTAATGAAGACAAATTATAATTTGCATAGCAAACGGCAGAACCAAAAAAAAATTCATGGTTTGCAGAACACATATGTATATAAATACACTGTTTCCCTCTCCCAACCCGTTGGGACAAAATTGAGTGTGTAGTTTTAATATATTGCCTGGTCTTATATATGGAGTAATCCTTTGCTTAAAATGTTTCTTTATGTGAAGGTTTAGTTTGAATACAGGCAAAATGTACTATGTTTACACACCTGTCCAAGAACTTGAACCTTTAGATGTATGGGGTACCTGTATATATAGGTATACAAATGTTTACTTAATACACATGTAGTTGTTTTGAAAAGAATATAATGATGTCAAAGAACCAATCATAAAGCAAGCGTACCTGTCTCAAGATCTATTCCCCGATGAATAAGAATATATACAGAATTCGCTCTAAATGCATAGCCAATCTTTTTACACAAGTCTTAAACCCTTGACATATAAGTCTTATTAATGAAGACAAATTATATTGTGCATAGCAAACGGCAGAACAAAAAAAACTCCACTGGTTTGCAGAACACATATACACTGGAGGTATATAATTAAAAATAAACAGGATAGTAAAATAGCAAATACAAGTCATGCCAAGGCTGATATATATCCTGCAGAGCAAACTAACATATACTAATAATTCATAATATCACAAAAAAAAAAATTCTATCATGGATTATATTGATGATTTGAACAATCTTGTAAACAGTATAATCTAAATAATCGTGATAACAATGCCAATGTAAAAAAGCAGTTTCACATATAGGTGAAGTCAAATACGGACGTCAGATCTTTCAATAAACCACATAGCAAACACATGGTAAACCGCACAACTGATATAGAAAAATGCCAAAAGAAATATACAAATATATAAAAATGTGCATAGAATGAACATACATTAGCTATGTGGCATTATGATCGCTGTATGAAGGTTGAATTACTAAATCATGTTGGTTTACAAAAGGTAAGTTTGTATAATAAGATGTATTGAATTTGGCGTTTGACGCTGTTTTGTTAAAATGCAACTCTTCCATACAGTCATATCCAAGATACTCGAAGCTGCTATGGAACTTATTGGCGAATAACTCCGGTCTTTCTGCCAGCCATGGGAGGTCTCCCACGCCGAATATACAGATCAACCGGACCCACTTTCCTTGACACTCCCAGTGGTCCCAGGACCAGTTCATCTGCCAAGCCAGCGACATCCACAGAGACGCACGCACGGTGAACGTCTTGCTCTCTGGGTCACCTGGTTCACAAAAGAATAATCGTGTCATTTTTTTTACCATTGGCATTTAAAAAAAAAGAAATAAAAGTTTCTACAGTTCATTACAGAGTTAGCAATAGGTTTATGAAAGTCGTTACAATGTTATGTGACAAAACCAAAAGAAATGATATTTGTCTTTAAGCGATATTTTATTGACTTATGTTGATAGTTCTTATGATCTGGCCACCTCCAGGGGCGGGTTCTATGAACTATCCAGATCATATTATGAGCTGATAAGTGTCAGGTTTGGTTTCAAATATAAATACATTTATATTTGCATTTTAAAATGTCGCATTTCCTTATGTTACCAGTGAACCCGCATTTGCTTTTGTATAAATGAGAATATTTGATTTTCAAATGCCAGTCTAAATGCAGCTCCACAAGTCTTTTAAACATTACACACTAAAATAAATCTCTCATTGATATAACGTGACTCCAATTTATATTGGCCAGATTGGTCATTCAGGAATATTCACCGTATAAAATATATCCTTAAGGTTTAGACAGGATTGAGTGGGCATTATGCGAGCAAGTTCAGTTCAAATGCAACTGCATATTCCACTGTATTTGTATATGAAAATTTTTGCGTATTTACATCTGCTTTATTTGAAACATTTGCAATTCAATGCACTAAGTGACATTTGCACTCAATCCTTATCGCTTTTATTTCACCAGTATTTAATATATTATAAGCTTAAAAGAAAAGATAAAGGATAATAAAAGCACAGTAAACGTGCATGTCATGTGAGCTCTGACCTCACTAGATAAGCACAGTCTGCGAAAAATTGAATTCAGGTGATAAACTCTATATTGGCAAATATTTAAAGTGCGTTTCATGAAAATCCATCACATTATTGGTGAGTCACCATGGCGCCATCAAGGCAAAATATTATATTTTTCTTAATTGAGTTTCATCAAATACCATACCATAATACGACATAGTCCATATTAGACAAAGTAGACAAGTACCATATAACTACGTTTAAGACGGGTGTATAAAAAGATAAAGATAGGGCATTACCTGTGTAACCACCAGGCGCTTGTAAATGAGAATTGTGATTGAGTGTGGGCCACAAGTATTCATCTGGTGCCAACGTGTCTCTAAACCAGTCCAGCAGACCTAATGCCACAGGGCTGTTCAACAGGTACAGCACAAACTCTCGACGGACGGCCACCTGGTTACTACCTTTGAATATGGTCACGTGGTATGGCGGACAGGTTTTACGGAAGATTGTAGGCATCATAACGTCTATAGATTCCCAGAGCTGCCAGCTCAGCTTCTGACGTATCGTCATCCAGAATACCTGTGATCTGAAAGATAAGACAGGACATATTTATATTGTTGTTCTGAGACATTTAACATTCATTTCGTTCGCCGTAACAGAAACTGTTACATCTGACTTTACCTAAACCTATACAAATCTTCATATGCTGAGCGACATATCCATAAATGAGCTTTTGGGGATCATGCAATAAGACGACTTAAATCCCATTAATGATTTGAAGACACCTATGTGTAACGATGGTATATCCATAAGAAAATCACAATGGTATCAGTAATATTTAGGCTTGCTACTGGCCTCAGGTCTAGTAAAATTCTATTGCAACAGACCTATTTGCTTTTAAGTTTACGTTTAGAGATTACATGCACTTTCTACCAGCATATCAAAATCTTCGGATTACACATAAACCCTCGGACATTTATAGGTGAATATTATCAGTATTATATAACTATAATCCAGAACTCACCTCTTAAAAGTACCTTCAATGTCATTCGCGCCGTTATATATTTTAAGGATTTTGACTAGTTCAGCATTTGTCTTCAAGGGGAACATTTGTCCACTCAAATTAATGAAGTATTTCCATTTATACTGCAGCAGGTCCGCCATGCAGCTCATCTCGGCTTCAATGATACTGACGTGCCCCCAGTGGACACTCACTAACTTTGATGCCACAAACACATTAGGGAAACACGAAGCTATGGCCTTTATGGCTTTAGATACAATAGATTTGGCTCTCATGTCAACATGGATACAGTAGAAATTCTGAGGCATATACACGGCCCTCAGCAGCCGCTCAACCTGATATACATCCGTGTACATTAATAAACTATACGCCAATGGAAACTCGTACTCTTCTTTGCTTAAAGGTTCTGAGAAATATCCTCGGTTGCTGCGGAATGTATCACAATCCTTGGTCATAGACAAATATTCTTCTGGGGTGATGGTATGTCTTTTATTGTGACGCATATATTCTGTTGCCTTCTTTTGTTCCTCTTTGTCCCCGGCAAACAGTTTTGGACAACTTATACTTCTAGGTACAGAAGACTTGGGTAGTGCGCTCAGTGATGGTCTGTTAAAGGTGAAGTTTGAAGGAAGGCTGTAAGTGTAAATGCTAGTGGCTTGTTTGTCGGCCGCCAGTATTGGGCCCATGACGTCAGACACGGGTGGGCCCAAAATGACAGGCGGCCGCTCTGGGGGCAGCATATATGTGATAACCAGGAGCTGTCCCAGTACTATAATGGCGATAAAGGTCTTCCTTCTGTTCCATGCACACCATGTCCGCCTGTCATTGGATGACAACATCTGAAACAAAGAACAACACGATGTTATAAAATATATATGGAGTGGAAAGAGCAATAGGTTCCGGGATATCTCCAATTCATCTGTTTTGCGTTGTTATGGTTCTGTGTGTAAGAACACAGTCCACGTGTATCCGTTGACCATAACACGACTGCGTGAAAGGAGTTCCGATTTAGCTTATGAGCGACAAGCAGAAGACAAATGAAGGAAATACAGAAGATACAGCTTGAAAAATCTTGATTTGTGAAGTAGCGCGTTACAGCCAACAGGCAGTGTGCGCTATGCTTATGTTTTGTGCAAATTATCACGTCCGGTGAAAGTTTATTTCCACTTGTGTGTAGGAGTATGCAAACGAGATATTGGCAGATAACTTATCACTTTAAGGAGAAACACTATACTTCATGTACTTAACACACCTTGCGAATAAGTGACTCTGCATGCATCAGAATAAGCAGACGGAATCAGGTTTACAGTGATGGCATATACAGGTTTTAGGGCAACATAGTACGTGCAACGACATGAAGTATACACATGCGCCTTGATTCATGGTGCTATGGAACTATGTTTATAAATGTATGTTTTTACTAACGGTTCGGAGTACATATACATTGCTTACTGGGTGACACGGAAGTGCATTGTATAGGATGTTTCCTGGGGGTGCAGGGGAACTGTATATTTAATGATGGCTCAAAGTGAATACACCCTGCTTAACTTGTGTCATGGAACTGTAGTGTTTAGGATTGTCTTCAAAAGAGCTGAAGTAGTACAAACACCTTGTTAATTGGGTTCCATCGAACTGTAATTTTAAGGAATGTTTCGTACGGTTTGAAGTACACACGCAACCTGCTGACTGTTTGCTATGGAATTGTAATGTTCAGTAATGTTTCTGACGGTTTAAGTACCTTCACCCTGCTAACTGGGTGATATGGGATTGTAATGCTCAATTAATGTTCCTGACGGTTTAAACACACACACCTTTTTAAATGGAATTAGACTCATAAAGTAAATATAATTTAATTGGTAGATGTATTGTTAACATTTCATTAATTTAATAATGTGCACTATTTTGAACAATCATTATTAAGTAAGCATGATATGTTTTAGTGGGTTTACATACCGCTACAGGGCACCTTTTTTACTTTTCGTCTATCTGCCATGTTTCATCCTAATTTATTATTGAAATTTAAATATTTATTGAAACAAACTTGTACAAGTTGAGAGAGAGAGAGAGAGAGAGCGAGAGAGAGAGACACAGGTGAGAGATAGAGAGAGAGAGTGGCTAACTATTTCTGAGTGCTTAAAGGAATTTACTTATTCATAAATGTAATTTTTAAAATAATGTTTCAAAATGATGAGAAGATTAATAAAAAAATCAGCACATATATATATATATACTATAAGAAATATAAATCTAATTTGGGTCTAATATGAATTTGAAACGAAGTCTGAAATGATTTCAATTATTTTTATTATCAAGTATGCAACCATACACATTATAAAATTTTCCTTAAGGGATCGACAACGGAATGCATATTCACGCGTGCACACACAAATGCTCTCCCCCCCCTTCTTACACACACACATGGTAGAGCAACTAGAGCTATGCCATACAGAAGAATGTCAAATACGAAATGTTTTAATATAATGTTAGTTGTTTAAATTATGAGAGGTGTCTCGAGCTTTCCTGTGTGAACTGCGCATAGTAAAGGGAAACCTTGTAGAGCATTAGACTGGAAAGCGCAGGCGGGGGACAAGACGGGGCACTGAACCAAAAAAACACCTAGTCTGCTTCAAGTCAGAAGTACCTTGACTAGTTTTTATCTCTGAATACCCCTACATATTAACTCGGTCACTATAAATTACCATGATTTTTATCTCTCTCTGTTTTTCAATATTAGGCCTATATATGGAAAGTGATACTTACATTAATATACTTATATAGTATATGTATTCTGAAGATATATGTATATATGAATTAGAATTCTAAAACTACACGACAACTGCACAATGCCACAATTTATTTTGTTTTTACTTGAGAATTGTTGTTGAGGCCGTGCATCATAATATAGGATCAGGCGACCAAGTAACAGCATGGGTTCAATAGTGACAATGTTTGAATTACATGAATTATATCCTTGAAACTGTATCAGATTTGACTATGGGTATACCAGGAATTGTTAATTGCAATTCTAAATTAATAAAAAAAACTTGAAATCTGAAGAATTCGGATCACACCATATATTTGGTCATGTGGCGTGGTCATGTGTGTGTGTGTGGGGGGGGGGGGTCGGTTAGTATATATTATCATGTTGGAGGGTTGACGGATAGATATGGTGTATATATATATATATATATATATATATATATATATATATATATATATATATATATATATATTGGTGAAGTAGTCGAGTCCACACCATCCGAGTCCGTGTTTAAGGCCGAGTCCAATACAAATATCCTCAACAAGCAATTTAAAATGGAAATTTCATATTACTTTGTACATTTTAAAGTTAGTTCATACATGCTTTTACTATATAATGGTTAATTACATTTATAGCTCCTGGTGCTGTGCAAAGCTTGGTATATATAGTGGTATCATTTTGTCATATTCTGTTAGAAGTTCACACATATACATTAGTCTTTATATTGTGTGACAGAGTTTTATTTCTTTTGGACTCGAGATGGACCTGGCCTGAGTTCTCGAGTCCTTACCCCCCCCCCCCCCCCCCCCGAGTCCGAGTACAAGTCCGAGTCAAGGGCCCTCGAGTCCAAATCTAAATCCCTTAAAAAAAGAGGTCTCGAGTCCGGAGTCCTACAAACACACACATGTATATATATATAATATATATATATATATATATATATATATATATATATATATATCCAGATTGTTGCAAAACCATGGGTTTTAAGATGCTAAACTTATACAAGGAGCTGTAACACATATATTTCAGGACTTAAACACACTTACTTGTTATCGACAGCTCTGTTTCGTAAAGGCCTCTACGGGCCCTCACTCGTCAGGAACACTGAGTGGTCTCGTCGGGACTCCTTATATACTTGATCCAGGGGATTTGTAGTTGGTCAGCAGGTGTTTTGACCTGTACCTGCATGTCGCTGCGATTTCATTTCATTTGTTAAGATTGCATAATAAGGGGCGATGAATAATGAAGTACTTTTCCTCCAAACAAAGGTTACATGATTTAGATGATGTGGAGTTAAATGTGCAATAAGGGACTTAAACGTGCAATATACCATACAATGGAAATCAGCAAAGCCAGAGCGTACTCCACATCATCAAAATTAAGTAACCTTTGTTTGGATGAAAAGGACTTTATTATTTATCGCCCCTTATTATGCACTCTTAACAAATGAAATGAAATCGCAGCAACATGCAGGTACAGGTCAAAACACCTGCTGACCAACCACAAATCCCATGGATCAAGTATAAGGAGCCCCGACAAGACCACTCAGTGTTCCTGACGAGTGAGGGCCCGTAGGAGCCCTTAGGGCCTTACGAAACAGGTTTCTGAGCCTATGCTAAATAGTGCTGAATCATAAGAGAGAGAGAGAGAGAGAGAGAGAGAGAGAGAGAGAGAGAGAGAGAGAGAGAAGGAGGGAGGGAGGGAGGGAGAGAGGGAGGGAGTGAGTGAGGGAGGGGCCAGTCTCAGAAGCAACCCCGGGATTTGCATGCGCATAATTGTACGTAGTGAAATCATTATTTTAAATTCTTCCGGTTTACGTTTGTGCAAACAGTTAACCGAATATTCTATTTCTTTTAATATGAACTAACCTTTGCCTTCCGGCGGCCTAATTTGAATCTCATATGTGCACTGACTCGTTTACTGCACCATAATCCAAGAAAAGGCCCCACGACAAGTTCCAGGCACATGTCCTATGAGAGGGCCCATTCCACGTGTATGTCGGCATTTCAGCCTGATGTATATACACCACATATAATGGTGGTTCAATGGCTCGATGGGCCACAACAAGAGTGTGAAACTATACAACTAGAGATAAATTGGTCATATTTACGCTCCAGTAAGGTTCAGGCGTGCAGACTAACCTACAGAAATAATGGATTGCCGGATCGGTGAAGTCCATGAACTCTAGGATATCACAGTAATCATCATGTCAACGTACTGGACATGTGGACAGTTCGTGTTCAGTGTATTTGTATTTAATACGTGGATGTTGATTACTGCACGTGTTGATGAGGAGCATTATGTCAGGTGGTGGAGCCACAAATGAAGATAATGCGCCATTCCCAGTTCTGACTTGATGTGTAATGATAATAATAATAATAATAATAAAAAAGATTTATTTTATCTTCACTGGTTGTGTTTATCGCTGTATCTCTTGTTGTGTATTTTCTAGCAGAAATTTTGTCCCAATGACTGTCATAAGAGAGTCTAATCAGATGCTTCATATACATCGGTCTAGTTAGATTTCACGGCTAGTCTTCATCAGCAGACCCATGCAGAGACTTTTCAGGGATAGTGTATTCCCCTTGGTCCCGTTAGTTGATTTGTCTGTTAGCAACTTTAGTCAAATTTAGTTCTTAACGGATTTGCATGAAATTTGTGGAAGATGAGGGTGACGCACAATAAAGGATGTAATATGGATCACCAGCACAGTGTTTTTAATTCAAATGATTCTATGTGAGATTGTTACATATGGCTATGTTTTGTATACGGGCCGAAAGCCACAGCTTGTATTTACATGTATCATAGGGTGCCTTTGTTCCGGACCTCACCTTTGAACCGGGTTGTGGTGAACGATCAAAGCGTATACACAGGAACACATGAAGAAAAGTGTTTTTAGGATTCTGGCGGAGGAATGCTGGCTCCGACTTCACAATTATCTTACTGTAGTTTATGCATGTGTTAATGCACGCCACGCTTTGATGGTGACAATTGGATACTTTGGAATGTGGGAGTGTAACCTCAAATCAGGCACAATTCAAAACAACCCAAAAGCTAACAGAAACTGCAAGCAGCTGGCGGGAGCTCAAGGCAAGCAACTGGCTGCATGTGTACTACACACCTTACGCAGCTGTTATGCACCACAGTCATTCCATCAAACCAGTGAGAGCGCGGTGTCACGGGAGTTGGAAGCATAATGCGATGCCACGCTCTCATTGGTCCGACCACTATTCTTTGCTCTGTGCCAGCCCTGGTGGCGAAACCCGGAGAATCTTGCTATATACAAAGCAGCGGTTAAAGCGAAGGAGATATGGAACGATAGCAGTGTATAGCCGCTGTGTAAGAAGTGTAGATGTATGCATACATGGTTAACTATGGAATGTTCACTAAGAGACATAAAACTTAAAGAAATTGTAGTGAAGGTTCCACTTCTGTCTAAATATCAGTATATGTGACTAAATAACACACCAACACCAGAAACTGTACCACTGTTCTTCAGCTCTTCTGCATGCGACCACTCTGACGCACTGATATATACAAACACACGCAACGTTTAGATACCTGGAAATTCCTTAATTGAAATATAGCTCTTAGAAGGATCATTCGGGGCATGTAATAGGCCTTTCTCACGAGTATGTTCTTAAGTTAAAGCAGATACACACACAGACACAGTAAGGACCCCCACTTCTAATGAATGATAAGACAGGACTCTTTGGTTTTCATCATTTTATATATCGGTTTAGCAATCAGCCTCTTTTTCGTTGATAGAACGGACCCGAACTAGAAGTGTCAATCGCCGCCATAAGATGTCAGCTAGTGTGGTGGAAAAGGTCTATTTCGTCGGAGTTTGGACGTAATGCACTACATGCACTTCTTCGTTATAATATGAACCAGGAGTCGTGTTCTCATTATTAACAGAGAATATGATATTATATAAAACGTAATACGAACCATAATGAAACATTACTATATAACAGAGAGTGAGATACTTAGATATATGTGATATAAAATATAATGTTATTTATCCCCACGACAGAGCAAGGTTGTTCCCATGTGTGGGTGACGAACATCAAGACCTTGGTTAAAAGGTTACACATGTTTACCGAAAGAATGGTATATTGTTTGGTACCATTTAAGTAATAACCACTCTAGAACAAAAGCTAGGTAATTTTTGGAAAATTAGACCAAGGCGGTTTATATATCAAAACTCCATGAATAGACCTAGAGCCGGTTAATTTAATTAAAACAGCAACACACGCCTTACATATAGAGCTCGTGCTTATGGGCTAAGACTTGAAATCAATATGCCATCATAATATTAAAACTTTTTGGGCCATGCGCGGGCTGTTAGGATAGTTGCGACATCTGGTTCTCTCTCGTATGTTTTATAAAACCAGTGTGTATGCGTTTACATCTAGCAAAACAATAGTTTGTATAACAATGCTATTAATATTTAAGGCTAAAACACTGGCACTGGTTGGAGGAGCGGTAACGCGTTAAAGCAATTTCTAAATATGTATTGTTACGGATATATATTTACTACTCCCCGCGTGCTTGTGGGTTCTTTTATTTTTATTTTTAAATCTATCCAGATAATAGGAAAAAATACATTATATTTACATATTTATGAAATATATGTTATCTTATATCCGAACATTGGAAGGTAAACATCTGAAGTGTCTTATCTAACTGCTGTCATGCAGACATGAAGGACAGGCCATTATAGAAGCTCTCCCTCCCGTGGAATTAACTGATCTAACACCAAGGACAGGACATGTGGGTAGTATCCAGGTTGTTATAAACCTGATGGGCTGACACTAAAAATGCATCTATATGCCTATGCTGGTGACTTTATTAAACACTACGCTGTGAAGACAACTTGTTTGTGTAGTTTGTATATACCTGCAGGGACGAGTATCGTTTTGGATTATAATGTCAGCGGAGTTGCGTTTCAGCACATTTGAAAATGATCAAACTTCATGATATATAAAATACAAAGTATACAGACGCATTGGAAACTAGTGGCCTATGAATGGACCATGGATGCATGACGTCATGTTGATTTTTATAGGTATACATGTAACGTTACAATCTATACATAAGTAATCGACTAACGATATTTAAAATCAGGGCAACACCTTAGGTTCAATCAACGTGTGACTCAAAAACAAACCAAGAGAACAAAACTTCTGGGAGAGGGGGACAATCCGACAGAAGAAACCCGTTCAAAATCTCAGAAAGCCCCCCCCCCCCCTCTCTGTCTGTCTCTCTCTCTCTCTCTCTCTCTCTCTCTCTCTCTCAGAGTATCATAATTTTCTTCTCTGCCACCACATATTATGAAATTACACAAAAATAATTTTGTTAAATTTACAGCACTTTATCATTCATTATACTCATTTGATTTAAATATTCAAAAGAATGTGCTCAGATTATGACAATTCAATAAAGCTATTCAAATGCAAATTTTCACTGAGTTACATGCGTAATTGAAAGATTGTGGAAGAAAATATGACGAAACAATACACTGATTGACAAAATTTATTAAAAATTTTTTAATAATGTTCTGTTCCACAAAAAAGTGAACGGCGCCAAAGGTGCTTTGGGCCCCAACCCTGAAAAGGTAAGGAGGACATGTCCCCCCCCCCCCCCCCCCCTTCTTCAGCGAAACAAGGCCCATTAGCACAGTGACCATCGTAATGATTGACTCAGCGCAGCTGACATTTATATATAATGGCTCAGTTGTTATACCCTCATAAGCTATATTACAAATGTGCGCCACATTAAAAATTCTTTGATCAGTCTTCACGTGATCTCAACAGATGTTCTCGTGTCCTAGATTCTCCAAAATTAATACCATTTATTAATTATTAAAACATATTCTGCCATGTTGAATTTTTACATTAGTTAGAGGCTATTATCTTTATATGTACAGACGCTTTTATATAAACAGGTATTAGACATGTTGAGCCTTCACATGATAACGTACTACGTGTTCTATGTATATGTATATATGTATGTATGTATGTATGTATGTATGTATGTTTGTATGTATACGTTTATTGCTGTAATCAGGTTTAAAATGATATTTTAATTATTTCAGTTGATCATGCCTCGATCATGATACTTAGTGATGTTATAATTCATGTACATCATTATTGTTCTGACCTCTGAGGGCGTCAGAAATCAGGGACCGGCATGAATAAATTAAAGTGACAAAGCCGTAGAATAATTGCCCTACAGACAATGTTGATAACAGAAAGATATTTATATATATATATATATATATATATATTTATATGTAGTGTGTATATATAATGTGTGTAGGTAGGTGTGTATGCATGTGGGTTGGGTGTGAAGGTGAATTGATATATCTTATTGGTTTATACCATGATTTGGAGATGATATATGTAGTTTGTTTTGCAAAATTTAGTGCAAGGCGTGATGGTCATTGTAACTCTGATTTGAACTAACGCCGATGTATCGTGTACATTATTCCAGACGAGGACCTAAACTGAAGATACTGTTCACTCAAGAGGCGCCCTAAACCCAAACATACGGCTCCATGCGAAGTGACCAGTGTTCTAACCCAACAACAAACAAACCCATCACACTGATGGCACATGTGAGCCTCGTGGAGCGACGGACAGACCGGCCCACAACCATCAAAGCATTAAATCCATCCTGCGCCTCCCCATGCATCACTTGACCAGAAAGGGGCACGAATCTGCTCGTAGCATCAGCCTGGCCAGCATCCTCAGGGGATGCCGGCAGATGCTCCAAAATAGTTGACGTATGTAAAACATACATCCCTATATAGACTATCTACATATTTCTGTTAAATCGAGCAAAAGCATTTAGACTACACTTGATCATATATTAACAAATTATCACCCAAGCGACCTGAATTACACACAGATTGAGCTGCTTTCTAAAGAATGCTGGCGGATGTTTGATTTGAGAAAGAATGGCTTCATGCATGGTAATTACGGCACGCAGCAGACCCCCTCCCTTAATTAACATCGTCTTGGCAGCGGGGAATTCCTTAACAGCAGCAGCCAGGGCACGCCACTGCTCCTGTCGTCAATCCAGCCCTTCCAGGCGGCATACAGCTTGCACCCGTTCAATGACAGCCTCCAGAGTTCCCCTCTTCATCTTCCGAGATGCAGGTTCGGATAGCAATCGTTCCCTTGGTCATTAAGGATTCTGGGGTTGTTTTGTGTTTCACCTCAAATCACACACTGCCCAAAAGTGGATAAACGGTCTTACCTTTCTAGAGCAGCCACATCGGTAAATACACACCTCCCTCATCACCGATACAGATTCATTTAACAACATTGCTTTCAGAGGATGCTTTCAGGGGATGCCACCAGGCTTCGCCCCGTTCTCACCGTTAGCCGTGCCGCCCGGTCTGAACATCCTGGCAAAACCTACCATGTGTGTACGTGGCCTCAATGACCGACACCCGCATGCTGGTGACCTCTCCGCAAAGACAACAGCTGGGCGACATCATAAATACCGTACCCTGATTAATTAGTCCCTGTGCTTATTCTCATAAAAACTTCAATTTTAACATTCTCTCTCTCTCTCTCTCTCTCTCTCTCTCTCTCTCTATATATATATATATATATATATATATATATATATTTCGACGTACCGGTTATAGCGACTATTAAAGGCAGAGACTGATACGATTTATAGCTCTGTCGAGAATTATTCAATAAATTAAACAAGGCCCACAGGCCTAATGCGAACCTGTGCATTGGGAAATACACCAGGTATAATGCTTCAATGCTGGACCGTTACTTCTCATGTATATGAACAATGCAAGTACTAAACATTTTGAATAAGAAACAATTACAAAAACATCACTGCTGAAATTCTGGCATGGGTGCAAACATCACAAAAAAGATTGTAGCTGGCACCACCAGTCTTATTTACAACAAAGCTATCAGAGATATATACATATGCCCAATTTCAGACTGATATATCAAACCCCTCCTGAAAATAAGCAGGGACACTCACTGTGCAAAAATTATTGAAGGTGGCACCACAAGTCTTGTATACGACAAAGCTATTCGATATGTATATATATGCCCAATTTCAGGCTGATATATCAAATTCCTCTGTAGAAATAAGCAGGCATATATACTGTGCAAAAGTCATTGTAGGTGGCGACACCTGTCTCGTGACCGAGAAAGCCATCAAAGACGCAAAGTCAGGTCAAGATATCAGGCCAATACATCAAACTAACCTTGAGTCTGATGCATGGGGCTGACCAGGCTTAGGTGAGAAAGGCAGTTACCCCGAGTGAACTGTGACAAATTTGCTGGCTCAAGCTACTGCACTGAGTGAACTCATGACCTGCACCTGGCTAGACTGACTCTTTTAACCGGTACCTGGCTGCACTGAGTGAACGCTTGACCTGTTGCATAATCTGACACATTTAGCAGTCTGCCAAAGCTATAAATAGATCCAGGCTGAACTTTGGTGCCAAATCTGATGCAGTGGGCAGTCTGCCAACGCTATAAATAGAATGCAGCTACTGCACTGAGTGAACTCCTGACCCATACCTGGCTGCACTGAGTAAACTCTTGACTTGTTGCCTTATCTGATACAGTTGGCAGTCTGCCAAAGCTATAAATAGATCCAGACTGACCTCTAGCCGGTTGCCAAATCTGAAATAGTAGCCACACCATTGCATAAGCTCATGCAGGGGCCATGCCTTGAGGGGCATGACACCCATGAAGTGATCACATGGTGCCCATGAGGTGTTCACATGTCACCCATGAGGTGATCACATGCCTTGTGCTTGGCTGCACTGATTGAACTCTTGACCTATATCTGACTGCACTGAATGAACTCTTGATCTGTGGTCAAATCTGAAACACTTGGCAGTTTCTCAACCTATTCAAAGATACAGACACAATCTTGGCCTGTCGGTAAATCTGTTTACACATACTGAAAAATCATTTAAGTAACCTTGAACAAAGGCCACCTAAGAATAATTTTTGTGCGATGTTAGAGAAGTTATAACTGAAACAATGATTTTGTAGAAGAACAGTTTTGCAGTCCTCAGATTGAAATAGACATAATAATGGCCATAAAACCAACTTAAGCTTTTCTGATATGATTGAAAGAATCATGTCCTTGGATAATTCTTTTGAAAAATTTGAACGATTCAACTTTACAGTTTCATCTTAAACATTTTAAGCTGAAAGAAGCTTAAATTATGAGGTTTTTGCCATTAAAAACAGGTCAATGAAGGTGGCACCACAAAATCTGCAACTTCAAATATGAGTCATGTGACAAACATTTGAACAATACTTGGTAATGCTAGCTTCTGTCATTTCTGAGATTACTATATCAGTATGCTTACTTGGCCAAATGACTGTTAAAATTTGTGTAACTCCACTTAAATTCATCAAATGCAAACCATTTGAACAAACTTGAGAGGGCTTGCCTCTGGGATCATTTCTGTTAAATATTGAACAGTTTGGCTGGACCGTTTACGAGAAGAAGACTTTTAAAAGTTTTTCAGTTTTTTCCCTATAAAATCTAAGTAAATGCAGATAGCAAAAAAAAAATAAATAAAATAAGCTGAATCCCACAACATTTGATATGTGGCTGATTATTGCATAAAATCTGGGGATGGTAGCTCCTGTTATTCCTGAGAAATTATGGGTTACTGTACATATGACCAATGATCCCGTCCAAAAAAAGGTCAATGCAGTTGGCGCCATCAATACCTAAATTTCATATATGACTCATGTGACCAACACTGGCATAAAATTTGGTGATGATAGCTAATGCCGTTTCTGAGACTGTCATTTTAGTATGCTTTTTTGGACAGATGACTATGTTCAACTTCCTGTAACTCGGCCAAAATTCACCGAACTTGAACCATTCGAACAAACTTGAGAGAGATGGTATTAAAGATTATTTCTGTGAAATATTGATCAATTTGGCTTGACCGTTTCGGAGGAGAAGATTAAAAAATTTTTTTTTAGCTTTTTCTCTATAAAATCTAGGAAAATGCAGAGTTTTTCAGATGGCTAATTTTTTGCATTAAATTTCACGATGCTAGCTCCAGTCGTTTTATAAATAGTATGGGTTAACGTACAGGCGAAGGATGCCGCCACAACATCACATTAGCTCACAGGTTCGCTAAAAATTACTACAGATGCATACTGAATGCAAAATAATAAAATACAGATACTTCTCACTGATGTCAAAATCTTAAGTTGAGTATGGATACCAATTATTTATAATCCAAGTACAGCCGTCTTTACATAGCTACAGAGAGCTGTATATCTGTGATTGTAAACATTGCCTGGCATGAGGAATATCTAAAATCATTAATCTACATTTTTTAAAAGCTTTTAAAAACATTCTTGTCAATATTAACCATATATAACCTGAAATCCAAATGTCTAGAGGCATGATGTAGCGGATGCTGATAAACTGGTGCCAGGCTAGATGTATCTGCTTCACACAGCTAACATATATGGTAAAATGACTCAATTCAATCTTTATAATTCAGCCAAAATTCATTCTTTGGAACCATAAAAGTCAATTATTATAAGATTTATTCAGGGGATTATTCTTGTAAAATTTTAAACAAATTGGCCTCAGTGGCGTCAGTCAATGTTTTGCAAGTTTATAACTCATATGGGAAAATACAGCAAAATGGCTAAGTTAAGCTTCCAATAACTCAGCTTAAAATCACTAAACCAAAACCATTTGAACAAACTTGAATTATCAACATCGAGGAATTAAACGTGTGAGATTTAAGAATTTGGCCCAGTGGTTTTTGAGAAGAAGATCTTTGTAGCCACTGAGCTAAAATGGGCTGTTACGGCATATGACTAAATTCAGCTTCCAATAACTCAGCCAAAAGTCACTGAACTGAGACCATTTGAACAAACTTCAGAAAGCACTACACAAGGATCATTTCTGCGCAATAATAAACAATTTGGCCATATGGTTTTAGAGGAGAAGTTTTTTTGTAGCCGTCAGTATGATACGGGCACTGATGACCCCGTACAAAAAAGGCTGATACAGTTGGCGCCACCAATACCTAAATTTCAGATATGACTCATGTGACCAACATTGGCATAAAATTTGGTGATGATAGCTCAAGCAGTTTCGGAGATTGTAATTTTAGTATGCCTTTTTTAGACAGATGACTAAGTTCAGCTTCCTGTAACTCGGCCAAAAATCACCGAACTTAAACCATTCGAACAAACTTGAGAAAGATTGTTCCAGGAATCATAGCTGTGCAATATTTGACATTTTAGCTGAACAGTTTCGGAGTAGAAGATTTTTAAAGTTTTTTTTAGCTTTTTCCCCATAAAATCTAAGAAAATGCAGCTAGCTAAAAATAAGCAAAATCCGATAGAGTTTTCAGTTGACTATTTTTTTTTGCATAAAATTTTGTGATGCTAACTCTTGCCGTTTTCAAGATAGTATGGGTTAACGTACATACGACGGACGACGCCACACCATCGCATAAGCTCACAGGTTCGCTAAAAAGGGCAGACTTGCAAGAAAGCTGATTAATCTTTTTTAGATATAAAATCAAGATAAGTCTCTTCAGCTTGTCCCTGTAAAGCCTTTTCATTGTCTTTGACAAGGCCTCGTCTCATGAAAATTAAAAAAGTAAAACCCTTGCCAATAATCGATTTACATGTATTAACATTTCGCCCGACAAGAAGGCTTCATCTTATCAATAATCGAACCAGGACCAATAACTTGCGCCATCAAGATTTCTATTATTCTCATAAAAATATTCATTCATAGACCTTCAATCTTTCCGGTGGTATCTGTTGCAATATGGTGCATTTTCGTATACGAAACTCAAAGAAAGATTCAGAACAAAACCGCCTTACTAAATCTGAGTTGCGTAAACTCAAAGAAATTTCTGGGATTGGAAAATAGTCACATATATATGTATACATTTCCAAAATTAAGAACTTTAGCCAGGACAGCATATTAACATAAAAGAAGCACGCGAGATACTAACTCGTGATGTAAAATATAATTATCGATATTAAAAATGAAAACAACAGTTTTTCCACGAGCATATGCACTGCGCGTAACGGACGTGTCCTGTGTTCTGGTCCAGTAAGCCAGCACCGTATAGATACACGAGACTCCGAAATAAACCGCGCCATCACTAACGATAAACCTACGATTTCTCTTACGCGGTTGCGGCCGCGGTATTCGGTTGCGACAAGGCCGATTCCTTTTATGCGGTCGCGGTTGCAGATAAATGAATGTTTGCATATGTAATATTAATAGTTTGTACATATCACATATATAAATATATATATATATATATATATATATATATATATATATATATATATATAATATTTATGTATGGTATCTATATACATGTACTACTAAAATTGTCCTGTCTGTTTGACCCGGTACACCCAAAGAAATGGGCCATGACAGTGGGCCAGTTTTGCTATCAGCGTCAGTCAGATGTCCTAACTTACACCAATTTGGCCCATCCACATTCAAACAATTGAATTCCCGGCAGCATCACATCGCAGGTCTGTGTCACAACATCACACCGCTCTCAACTTCGTCATTGCCGACCTTCACCATGGCCCATTACAACGAAGGTATAAATTATTTGTTCCGTACCGACCACCAGACATCGCTAACTTAAGGTTCTGGGGACACACTACGTGGGTGTAGCAATATACGCTTCCTCTACAACGGGACTAAACGGGTCCCCATTAACTAGTATATTATATATATGTATGTATCCTGCATTGTGAAAAGTGGCAGTACCATATTAAGAAACCAGTTGCTTGAATCCAAACAGATATACATGTATTGGGGAGATCACTCACCAGTGATTGACATGCAGGCCAATAGTTCACATATTTACAATGATTTAAATCGATTTTATCAGGGGGAGATCGTTTTTCCTCGTGGCATTTGCTGATAAACATGTTATTCTTGGGGAAACCCCCATGTGACGTAGTCAATTAAGCGGGATTCCTCATCCGTTTGATTTTTTCTGTCGGACCGGTCGCTACAAATATTTTGTCGGATGACAGATCGGATACGTAACGCGACCGAAAACGCATGAAAGGAATCGTTCCTTCATAATGGCATATATAAAGACCGCGACCGTGTACCACGGCCGCAACCGCGTAAAAGGAATCGTAGTTTTATGGGGCTGTCCCACTTAGGGGACTTTACAGGCGACTACAGGCAACCAGGCTGTCGCCTCATGGTCGCCGAAAAACAGGCGACTTGACCTCCGCTACGACAATAGTCTACGACAAGCTACAATAGGTCTGGCGACAAGCTACGGCAAGCTGCCTACCCCCGACGACTTAATCGCCGTTACAAAGGACATCCACCTACGACAACCTACGACCACATCTACGACAACCTACGACACCAGTATTCATGCTACGTCCACCCGCGACAAGCTTCGACGAGTCTCTATCCTGTGCTATGTGTGGAGCCGGGTACAAGGATTGGCCCTGTTTCAAGTATACTAGCCCACGATAGGGCGTACGACAACCCGCGTCACCTGGCGATAGCCTGCGACAGGGCCTACGACAACCTACGTCACCTGACGACAGCCCACGACCGCACCCACGCCAGTAGACGACAGGCTTCGCACACTGGCGTAAAAAAAGCTGACGCCTGAGAATTTTGAACATGTTGAAAATCCTGCGTCGAAAGGTAAGAAGCCACGCGTCTTTGGGCGACCTCGGACAACTACAGGCGACTACAGGCGACCATACTGGCGACCCCCCGGCGACCATGACGCGACAGCCTGGTCGCCTGTAGTCGCTTGTAGAGTCGCCTAAGTGGGACAGCCCCATAAGACTTTTATCACATAAGCTATAATATATGCGACCTTTCTTTGTCGATAAAACCGACCCGAACATTTGGTGTCATTGGACAAAAACACATGTCGCTATTGTCTGGGAAAAGACACTGACTCTTAAAGGTAAGCCATTATTGTGGCAAGAACAAAGTTTCATAGATCTGGAATTCCTGTTTTCAGGAATAACCCTGTGAACAAATGTCCTGAAAATCCCTTTACGCCTATACTTATCCAGAGTAAAATGGGTTATATGCATGGACAAGAATAAAAAAAAAGAGGGTTCAAAATAAATGCGTCAAGCCGCGTATATAAATATATGTTACAGCCAATGTGTACAAATCGGTCAATTTGTAAATTAAATAACAAGTAACAACAGTAACAAATATAGTTGGTATAATTGTGGTTACCCTTTGTAACTCACCTATAAGCATTGATATCTTTATCATATATTTGATATTAACAACCATGTAACTGTGGTTATCCTTCAACATTCTACAATCTATATCATTCATTCCACATAGTATTGCAAATTTTAAACTTTTTAATGTGTTATTTGACCAAAAGCTTCCATTTGACTTGATTCTCGTTCTTACATGAGGGATGTAGCAATATAAGTTAAAAAATATAGTATGCATATTTCATTATGTTATATTTATAATAGTCTGCATATTTCAGCTATATGAATCTGGTTATACCCCTCATGCACCAGTATGTGTATTTTAGTCTTATTATGTGATCAAGTTTCTTCATAAATAGCCTAGAAAAAAAAACAGGCACAAAGTTACACTAATGGACGATGGCTGTTTCACAGTAATGAGATATATGAAACAACAGACTATTCCATATTGATTCAGTCAATGTGTCAAATAAACAGACTGATTTTTCAGTCAATTTGTAAAATGCCTGAAAATTACAGTCATTTTTTAAAGTGCGTGAGTGAATCAGGCAATTTGTAAATTGACTGAAACCTTCAGACAATTTACAAATTGACTTATTTACACATTGATTGTAACGTATATAGGCTGTTGATATCTTATACATATATATATATATATATATATATATATATATATATATATATATATATTAAAATCCTATGCCTCACTGGTTACTCAAAATCATGTTTTCGGCCCTAGAATATCGTAAAATATAGGTGACTATGATCTTATTCCAGCTTCCTAGAATATTTAGTAAAGACCTCCATGGATGTTCAGTTACAAATTTTCTAGACCTAACAGTAACGTTCACTTGAAGGTCTTAAAAATTGAGAAAAAAAAATGCGTTTAATCACAAAAAATAAAGCTGGCGGCCCTAGTTTGCAGGACTAAAGAAATAATCCATGATCAATATGCATGGTAAGGATCATGGTAATCAATGCATTAGGTATTCAGATATTGGAGTTTTTGTACCTATGTTTAATTATTATGGGGTGCAATAACAGGTCCCGTAACTCAGAGAATATGTCACAATGACCTAATGTCAGGTTTAGTTTCTTGGTCCAGAGATTACAATTTATGCTCTGTTAACGAACGACCGGACGGACAGAAGACAGACAAAGGTGATCGTTTTATAGCTCAGATGACTTTAAGCCAACTGTGCTAATAAAAGAATATAATTCCAATTTTTTTCTTAAATTAACATTTTGTGTTTACGCTTGAAAGGAACATTAGCTGTGCAAACACCCTTCATCACCATACCAGTCTTGTAAAATTTTGAAGCCATCAAATCTATAGGCTTCACTATAACTCTCTGGTTACATCTAATGTTCTGACTAAAACTGAAGATGCTTATGAAAGTTCTATACAAGTTTGCATGATAATATAACTAATCTTTATACATTGAGCTTAATGCCTTGCCGAAGCATCAAATATGATATGGCCATACGTCAACCATAAATGTCTTTTTACTGAGCACTACCAAGGCTCTAATCTGCCTATATGAGCTGATATCAAAGTTGGTTTCAAAGTTTTTCTACCTGTCATTCGCATCTAAGACCAGAGGTTTTGACCTGTTGCAGGTAGGGTTGTGTATACACAGATGGTGGATATATGTGTGAGGTTTAAAGGGGCCCAGTCATCTTTCTGACCTTTCTAAACTAAAGGTAATCCCTTGGAGCTTTTATAAAATAGGCCATAAAACGTGGATATCACGGCACACAGGCTGCTTTTTTTTGTTTATACCAACGTGTTTATAATATGTGGGATCCCGCCGAAATAAAACAAATTCAACAAGGGCATCTGGCGGCAAGTCAGATAAGCCAGAGCTTTGCAAATGGAGTTTTGCAACAAGTGACCTTCCTACCTACGCATATATGTAACCTACCACACTAAGTTACATGTTTATCCAATTTGTCAACATTGCTGTGTTGCATGTTATTGATAAACAAGTTCATACATCCTTCACAGAAGCCTTATAAAACTTTTCATAGCCAGAATTGCCCTTAGATCATTAGATCACTGGACAACTGTAAGACGATTTATATGTTGAGTTAACATTGTGAACGAGGCGAACTTATGCAAAGGCAGTTGGATTTTTTCTAGAGTGATGGGTTTCAACTGAACACTTCCAGCTGGAATTAGAATAATCACCTTGAACCCAGCATGTGAATAATTTAACCTAAAATCTTTGTCCTCCTGACCATTTAGTTATGAGATCCATAAATTTGAAGGTTAATTCAAATGCATCAATCCTAACAAGCGTTCATCATCCGTTAAAATCTGAGGATAGGCCTAACCTACATATTTGACCTTGACTTTTTTTAAACATTGCTCTAGTAATTGAATATATATGTGTGGAGTCTGAATACAATTAACCAATCCAAACAGGAATTATCCTGAAAAAAGTGAGCATAACTTTCAAATATGACCTCTACTTTTGCCCTTTTGACAATAAAATCGACACAGCACTTCCTTTGGTAATTAGTTGGGTGTATGTGCAGTTTGAATCAAATTACTTAATGCCAATTCAGTCATGACTTAATTGCCCATACAGGAAGTAAAGGAAAAAATAGTGAAGCAAAAGGCAAACTCATATTACTGTAAACATGTATATGGCACCATGAACTAAATTCACCAATTGGCCAAGTTTTACCTTTGCATTAGTATATATACAAAGCTGCTGTAGAATCAGACCAAAATGCGGCAAAAGGTACAAATTTCAACGGGCTTAAAACACACACAAATATATATAAAATCAGAAATGGAATTGGCCCTTCAAAGCTGGCCAATTTTCCCCTAAAGAATATATGCCAATTTTTTTTTTAATCAGCCCAGCAATTGCTGAGACAAGCTATCTGTTGTGTGTGAAGAAGCGCACAAAATCAATTCATTTGACCAATGTGTCTGCGCCAGTTCTGGAAAACTGGTTCCGATAATTTTATTCAAATTTCGTTAAATTACAGTAATTTATGTTGTGAAGATGCACGTCCCTTCAGCTTTGGGTTTGGTATACCATGATCGAATAATATACCAAACTGATTATAAAGTAATTTTTTAAAATCTTCAGTTACGCAGGTGGCTCGACCCAAATCGGTTTGGGCCAATATATTCTTGGGTGAATACGCCCAGTTTTTGCTGAGAAAAGCTGTTAACAACCGGAAGGCTAAAGGACCATAGACGTCACATGTGAGCTTAATATGAACTCCCCGGATCAAGACCAATTTACCAAACCCCAAGTTTCATTGAAATGTATCCATGCAGTCACCATTCATATATTTCCATTTTTATACTCTTATACACACACGAACATGTATAAACAAAAATTGTATACATATCAATGTTTATAAATAGGTCTGTGTATATCTCACAGTATACAGTCCCATAAGAGGTGCAAAATTTGTAACCTGGGGGAAAAATTACTTAATTAAAAACATTCAAAAAGGTGTTTTAAATTCATCTGGGACGCGGTTTTTTCTTTAACTGTACATGAATTGATAAAATTTGCATTGATATTTGTTCATGTTTCAATGTTTTCTTCCATGTTTCTTTCTTGTTTTAACATGATATTTATTTTTTAACAAAAGAAAAGTCATTTCTAAACAAGAAAGACACATCAGATGTTGTGTTCTTCGAGTATTTATATATATATAATTACACACACATATACACATATATATATATATATATACATGTGTGTGTAATTATACATATATAATTAATTCCAGTGTTTTAATTGTATAATTTACTTTTAGTTTCTGATGCAGCAGGCAACCTTGTACAACTACGGTCATACGATCACGTCCTAATATTAAATTACATGCGAGCCATACACGGTAAATGAACCTTTCAATTCATTCATTCTTCGGGTTTAAATTTTACATTTTAAACAACTGATCATAGTTCTGTGATTACCTCTGAGTCTTACCTGTACTGCATGTCCATTGAGTTTGGTATTCCACATCCTTCTTGACAATTTACATCCAGAGTATTATATACGGATAGTATCTGAGCACTCAGGTCATTTGAGGAACAACAAGATGCTATACAGGTCAGTATCAATCTATTTATATCTCCCCTCAATAAATTACTCGTCTTGACACTGCTACTTTCCTTAACGGCCATTTACAGGCAAAGTGTGCTCACTGAACCATGCATGTATGGTCAGGGGCAACTCATCCGTATCGGCATCACGGATGAGTGCCATAGACGTGCACGGTGTACGTGCATGGTCTGGTAATAAACCATGAGCAGGGATTGAATCCTCATTGCATTACATAAAATGTAATTTTTTCCATTCTTTTTTATTATTATGAAACTGATGAAATTTGTGAATTATGTGTTGGTACAGTTTCAGGTTTTGAGGCCTATCAGCTATAGGGGTCACCACTGATAACACAAGTACTATGAAGGCCTAACTATTATGACCAGGGGCGGTCCAGGGGGACATCGGGAACTTTCCCGGGAACTTTCCCGGGGCGAGGGGGGGGGGGGGGGGCGATGGCGAAAGGTATGAACTATATAATGATGACAATTGGAAAATATATCAGATTTGTGCCGCTTTCTTTCAAAGTCCAAAGCCGGTGTCACACCCTAGTCCGCCTCTGGTTATGATAGATATAAGGCTTTTGATTTGTTGTCACTGACGTTGCTTTTAACAGATACACATGCACTATCATGACAAAGAATACTTAGGATCCTTACTCAAACCCTTATTACAAAATGAAGGACCTTTTAAGGACTTTTAAGGACCATATCAATGAGATTTCAAGGACCGATCTTTCTGTAGTCATAAAATATCTGTTCAATGGCGATAGTTGCCATCATAAAAAGTGTTCATGCAGAGGTTTAATGTTCATTTCTGTCAAATTCGCGATGTTAATGAGAGAACTAGTGTGCTCAAGGCCAGGGGCAAATTTAATGCTCCAGAAAGTTAATTGTTGAGGATCTTTGTCAAGACCTTCAAACGGTGTTCAACAGAGTGAAACAAGATCCCAGGGCCCAGCAAGCCGGGACATGGAATGGGAATGTGTTCTTCTCTGATACAGGTGGCACAGTTCATTAGGTGCGTTTTGGACAGACCATGGATGAAGTACTTGAGGAGGAAATTGAGGCCTGACCAGTGACTGTAATTATGGACATGATTTGGATACCTTGTTTTATATGTTATGTGGTGTCTTTATTATATGTAGTGATGTACAGATGGTCAGGGATACTTGACTCAAATGCTTACAGGTAGGGACACTTATCTTACTCGTGTTGTCAGGAACAATGGCTCTCGATCACTTGTAAATATGGTACTATTATGGTATTTATAGATTAACTTATGTTGAACAGTTCATTTAAATTTACAATTCTTTCACTTAATGTTAGAGGATTAAGGGAGTACAAAAAAACGCAGAAAAATATTTAATTGAGCATTTAAACATGGATGTAATGAAAGTATCATGTTTTACAAGAGACCCGATATTAATTGTATAGGACCTTGGAGTCACCAATGGCATGGACTGAGCTATTTTAGTCATGGGTCAAACTTAAGCAAAGGAGTGTTAACTTTAATTGAAAATATACTAGAATTTTCACTGTTAAAGAATATTATTGATAGAGACGGAAGATATAACACATTTTCTTATTCAAGGGAATTTGGACCGAGTATAGAATCCGGTCTGCATGGACGAGGTTATGTGTGTATACGGACGGACGTAATGATATTAAGGATTCATGTAATGGAGAAGAAGGAGGCATGTCGATGTCATATCATCAGGCATGTTATGGCTTATGTTGACTACTACCAGTATGAGACGGTCCACTCAGTTAAGACCCATCTTGGAAGTGAAGACCAAATTCTATACTCGGGCCTGAATTTTTACTTATAAATATATATGGGCCAAATTGAGAGCAAATGCAAATGAAATGTTTGAAGAAAATAGTTGAAATCATAAAACTGACATTAAAAGAACCTATTCATATAATCTGGGGTGGTGACTTTAACTTCTGTTTTACATAAGAAGACGCAGATGGTGGTAATTTGAAATTAAAGAAAAATATCATATCCTACATGCATGATGTATGTGAAAGTTTAGATATTCATGATATATGGCGAATTAGAAATCAAAATAGTAAAAGTTTTTTTTTTTTGGAGAAGATATAACTCTCTAACACAGAGAAGGTTAGGCTTCTTTTTAACTTCAACTGTCTTACAGCCATTTATAAAACATTGTGATATAATTACATCAATTGAATCAGATCACTCTCCAATACGTATGAAAATCTGTTCACTGCCTGAGCAAAATTATGGTTCAGGGATATTTAAATTTAATAATTCCCTGCTGTCTGACAGGAAATATACCCAAGAACTTGAGACAGCAATCAATAAATGGAAGTTAGAGTTAGAATGTAATTCAAAGGAAAAGTGGGAATATCTAAAGTATTTATTAAGAGAATTTACTATCAGGTGCAGTAAAACTAAATCCAGGAAATTCAAGGCTGAGTATAAAGAATGGGAAAAACTTGTAAATAATCTTGAACCAAAAATTAACGAATCGTCTGACATGTTGAAAGAATATTTAGAAACAAACAGACACTTGAAGATTGCTATCAACACATTACCCAAGGAATTATAATAAGGTCCCGTGCCCAATGGTTTGAAGAAGGGGAAAGAAATACTGAATACTTCTTAAATTTACAAAAAAGAAACAAAGCAAAAGCCAGCATTAAAAAGTTATTGGCAGATAGACAAGAAATTACGAATAAACAAAATATTTTGAATAAACTGAGAGACTTTTTCAAATGTATAAAAGAATAAACAAACATTTAGAATAAAATATGGAAACCTTTCTGTCAAAAGTGGTAGTACCTAGATTTACCACAGAGAACAACAACTTAATGAAATTAGAATTAACAATAAATGACGAACGTGATGCATTAAAAGATATAAAAACAATAAAAACCCTGGGAATGATGGGTTATCTAAAAAATTTTATGTATTTTTCCTCTCTGATATTGGAACTGAATTACTTAATTGTTATAACTATTGCTTTGAGATAAAACAAATGACACCCAGCCAAAGACAAGCAGTCGATACATTAATAGAAAAACCTGGAAGGGACAACCGGTTAATTAAGAACTGGCGTCCAATAAGTTTGATAAACGCGGATGTGAAAATTTTAAGTAAGATAATCAGTAACAGATGATAAAAGGTTTTACCATTACTAATAAATGAAGATCAAAATGCTTTTGTTCCTGGTAGGTGTACAGGAGAATCCGTGAGATTAATTACAGATATGATGAAATATACAGACATAGAAAATAAAGGTGGAATAATTATTGCTGCAGATTTCGAAGCTGCTTTTGACTCTGTGGATTACTCCTTTATGTTTGGTATCCTCGAAAAATTTGGTTTTGAAGAATCTTTGATAAATTTGATTAAATTAATGCATCATAACTTAGAAAGTTGCATTATAAACAATGGTCAAACCACTAGGTATTTTCCAATAGAACGGGGTACAAGACAAGGTGATCCATTAGCTCCTTATTTGTTTATTTTGGTAATTGTTATTTTAGCCTGTATGATCCATCAGAATAGAAATTTATATGGTATTAATGTCGGAGGTACAGAAATAAAGCAATGTATATTCGCTGATGATTGAACTTTTTTCTTAAACAATGAACAATTTGTCCAGCTCATGATGAAGACATTGGAAATTTTCTCCAAATATTCTTCAATTAAAATAAATTATGATAAAAACGAAAGGGAGTAGTACTCCTTCTGCTTGATCTCTCGGCAGCCTTTGATGCACTAGACCATGGCATCCTAATTCAAAGACTAGGTGAGGAGGTTGGCATTCTGGGAGCGACAATCAACTGGTACAAGTCATATGTCACATCTGGCACTCACCGTGTCAACCTCGGTGGTATACTATCGAATCCAGCCCCGCTCACTGTGGGAGTGCCACAAAGGTCGGTCCTTGGTCCTTTGTTGTTTTTTATTTACATCCTTCCTCTCTGTAGGGTTGTTGAGGCCTTTGATATACACATATACGGATATGCTGATGATGCTCAACTTTATGAATATTTCAAACTCAGTGATCAGCAAAGCTTTGAACAGGCCTTGGAGAAAATTGAGGGAAGTGCAGATGGTGTTAGAGAATGGATGACCAAGATAAAACTATAATCGAATGATGCTCAATCCGAAATCATAATCATAACACCCAGATACCATCTTAACAAGATCCTTAGCACTGAACCCAATATCTGTATTGGTAATGCAGAAATAAGACAAGTAAACTCTGTCCGTATTCGTGGGGAGAACTTCGATGCCTTCATGAGTATGGAGTTGCAGACAAGACCGGTCGTGAGGAACATTTTCGAACATCTACGCAGAACTGGCAAAACCTGGAACCATCTCGTTGATGAGACAGAAACAAGGACCATCAATGCATTAATAACATCATGACTGGACAAAAACTACAGCACGTTGCTGGAACCTCCAATGCTAATATTCATCGCCTCCTGCTTGCACATAATGTATCAGCCGAAGTAGTTACAAGATCTTGGAAGCATGAAAGCATCGGAACTGTTCTAAAACAACTTCACTGGCTGCCTGTCGAAAGGCAAATCACCTTTAAAACCCTCACACAGGTATACAAAGCACTGAATGACAGCCTTTATCCACTGTACTTGCGTCAGCTGTTTGTGGAATATTCTCCTTGCAGATCTCTTCGCCGTTCTGATGCTTACGGGATAGTACCTCGCTGTCATCACGGATACGGTGACAGAGAATTTTCGAAGTATGCTGCCATCGCCTGGAATTCCTTACCGGACACTGTCAGGTCGTGTACAAACCTTTGTTCATTTAAGGGTGCTCTTAAGACACACCTATTTCATAACCCTCTGTATTAGCGCACAGAAGTGTATACTATATAATCGCTTTATAAATGAACTCTATCATATCACATCAAATTCAGGTTTCCATGCAGATTTACCAAGGACTTGCCTAAATGCCATGTATGAAGATTCTAGGCCTAGCACATAAAATGTGTGCCCCGCCTGACTCACTTGGTGCACAAAGTCATGTATCAGCCTGTCGTTCCCAAAATAAAGCTATTAATGACCTAATTTCAGGTTTCAAAGCAGATTTGCCCAGGACCTCCCTGGATGTACAGTTAGAAGTTTCTAGGTCTAACGGTTACGATTTGTGAAGTGTTAATGGACGGACTGCTTCATATGAAGGTCTAAAAAAAAAGATAAAAACGAGTAAAAACTAGAATATGGGTAGTCGGCAAGCGACTACGTGTATCCGCCAAAATCAGAGCAAGACGGGTGGAATGAGGCATGGATTGAGTGGCAAGAGGAAATAGGGTTAGATGTTTTACATATCAGAATGGATGTTTTGTCACGTGAACATGATTGTAGATGGCGCCACCTGTTAGCATTTGAACGAGAAACTATCCAAGATATATACACATGTAAAATTTCAGGTGGAAAAGTTAAACCACTGCCAAAATATGAGTGATGTTATTCCACAGCAGGCAAACAGATAGACTCTGTGCAAAAATGGTTGCAGGTGGCGCCACCAGTTTCTTGTATGATAAAGAGCTATGTGAGACCTAAACCCATGCATCACTTCAGGTAGGTATGTCAAACCAGTCCTGAGATATTAGCATGGTTATCTGCAGCATGAACATGAATGGGGTTGGCGCCACCAGTCATAAAATCAAAAACGCTATCCAGGATGTGCCAAATTTCAGGTCAATAAGTTAAACCACTGCCAAAATATGAGTGATGTTATTCCACAGCAGGCAAACAGATAGACTCTGTGCAAAAATGGTTGCAGGTGGCGCCACCAGTTTTGTGTATGATAAAGAGCTATGTGAGATCTAAACACATGCAAATTTTTAGGAAGATTTGTCAAACCAGTCCTGAGATATTAGCATGGATGTCTTTAGCGTGAACGTGAATGTAGGTGGCGACACCTGTCATAAAATCAAGAAAGCTATCCAGGATGTATACGCATGCCAAAATTCAGGTGAATTAGTCAAACCACTGCAGAGATATGAGTGATTTTAACCAAAGTCAGACGAACAGATGGATGCTGTGCAAAAATTGCTGCAGGTAGCGCCACCATTTTTGTATATGTTATAAAGCTATCCAAGGGCTACATTTATGTAAAGTTTTTCCTGATTGGTCAAACGAGTCCGAAGATATGTTGGAAAAGTGTCAAAACAGACGCACAGATGGACGCACTGGAGAGAGGGGAGGTCAACGCGAAATGGTTAGGCACCAGTTCACATGTAACCCGATACTTGGTGTAAGTTTCGGAAAAATCGGTCCAGCAGTCTCAGAGAAGTTCTCCGGAAACGAACGCGGCGGCGGCGGAACCCGGTCAAAAACATAGTATCCGCAAAACTTTGTTTTGGCGGATACAATTAGGAAAAATACAGGTGATATCACCATTCTTCAGGAAATGATGAAACATTGCATGGAGAGAATCAGGCAATAAATGCATTAGTTATTCAGATACTAGAGCTTTTGTATAAAATGTTTAATCATTCGGGGGGGGGGGGGGTACTTTCGAGCCCAACAGCTCACAGTGACCAAATTTCAGGTTTCCAAGGAGATTTATTTGTGGACCTCGATGGGTGTATTTTAAGAAGATTCTAGGCCCAGCGGATACAATTTGAGCCCGGTCTGATTGACTGGGTGCTCAAAATCATGTTTTCAGCCTGTAGTTTGCAAAATATAGTTCACCATGACCTTATTTCAGGTTTCCAAGCAGATTTGCTTGGGACCTCCCTGTATGTACAGTCAGTGGTTTCTAGGTCTAACAGTAACGATTTGTGAACTATTAACGAACGGTTTCATCTGAAGGTCTCAAACACAGAGGAAAGAATGCGAAAAAAATACAGGTGGCACCACCAGTCTTTAGGAAAAACTCCATGATCAATATGCATGGGAAAAAATCATGACAATCAATGCATTAATTATTCAGATACTGGAACTTTTGTGTCAAATTAGTCTTTGAGGTACTTTAGAGCCCAATAGCTTGGAGGATAGAGGCCAAAGTGACCTGATTATAAGTTTCAAAGAAGATTTTTGTAGACCTTCATGGGTTTTCTGTGTTAGAGGTTTCTTGGTTCAATGGTACGATTTGTGCCCTGTTAACTGACAGAGAGACGGCCGGACGGACGACGGACACCGAGTGATCGCTATAGCTCAGATGACTTTCAGCCAGCTGAGCTAAATAAGTATGTTAACATAAGAAAAACAGATTGACAGAACGAGATACATATGCACCTATACACGAAGACATTATTGCAGCACTTTCGATGCCGACTATGATTTTTTTTTTCAATGTGGGTTTTTGATTCCAGAAACATATCCAGACTAGATATCTGTGGTTTAACGAAAGATCCATTGGACTATATGCAAAGCGCAAGTTATCCTGGTCATGACAGGATTCGTAAAACCTTTCCTATTTAGGAACAATAATTAAGGAGAAATACGTCTGGCCTATAAACCTGCGCCTTCACCCTGAGCTAAGACTTCCATTGATTCAGTTAATCAATAAAATGATTGTAAACTAAGTTACCATAATTTACTGAGCCTTGAGGCTAAACATTGAAATTAAAGATAAACGCACATGTAGTTGAAAGCGGAAACAGAATGTATGACGGTGAGAGTGAAAAAAAGAATAATCCACCTATTGCTTAACTGCAGCTATCAAAACATGATAATAAAGTAAACCTTAGAGAAAAGAACGCAATATAGAATGAAAGAAGTTTTACAGATATAGGAGTGGAGCATCTCAAGCAACAGAGGCATAATTACATCCAATGTAATTAACTGTAAGCATGGTCAGCATATAATTTAGTAGGATGGTCCTGTGACCTTGACCTTTTACCTCGTGATGTCAAAATTTAAAAGGATCTTCTCCTATTGGCAGGTGGGCTGTATGAGGAAAATGTAGGGTTTGTAATGACATGTTGGACTGAAATTACATGAAAAAATCAATCTGAACTGGAGTTATTATCCCGAAACACATTTGTCGACAGATGGCACCTGTGACTTTGGACCTTGGTTCAATAGGGTTGGTTCACTATTGGTAGTTGTGTTATATGTGCAAGACGAAAGGTTTGTGATAAAAAAGTTTTTTTTTAATGCACCTTTATTTTTGTTAAAGATATGGGTCTGGTGACCTTGACCTTTGAACTCATGACCCAAAAATCCAAAGAATTCTTACTTTAGTCGTTGGTCATATACAAGTCAAGTTTGAAATCCATTTGTAAATCCAAACTAGAGTTATCATCCGGAATCGAACTGTTAGTCTGATGACCCCCCCTTGACCTTGAGCTTTGACTTGTGACCTTCTTTCCCTACTGATAGGTAAGCTATATGAGCAAAATGGAAGTTTCTGGATGAAAAAATTGGCTTAAAATGCATCCACAATCTTTTAAAGAAGTGGGTACTTAAGTGGTGGGTCATATGTAAGTCAAGTTTAAATCCATATGTCAATCAAAACTGGAATTATGATCCGGAATCGAATTGGTGGCCTGATGGCCCCTGTCACTTTGACATTTGTCCTTGTCACCCCTAAATCGAGAGATTTCTTCCTCTATTAGCAGAGGAGCTATATGTACAAGAAGGAAAATTTGGGATTAAAAAAATGGCCTAAAATGCATCCACAGTCTTTAAAAAGAAGTGGGTCATGTGACCTTGGTCTATGACGTCAGGCTTCCAAATGGGAAAGAATTTTTACTTAAGTGTTGGGTCATATATAACTATAAGTCAAACTTGGAATCCATATGTCAGTCCAAACATGAGTTATCATCTGGAATCAAATTGGTGGCTTGATGGCCACTGTGATTTTGACATTTGACCATGTGATTTCATCTCCTATTGGCAGGACAGCTATATGTATAAGGTAGAAAGCATGTTGGTCTGGTGACCTTGACCTTTGACGTTATGACTCCAAAATCATAGTGTTCTTGCTTTAGTGCTGGCCATATACAAGTCAAGTTTGAAAAACCGGCTTCTGTGGCTCAGGGGTAGAGCGCAGGACTCAAAGCCGGGAGATCGTGGGTTCGAATCTCAGCCGAGGCGGTGGGGTTTTTCACGGTCGGTCCCCACCCAGGGTGAGCGCTCTGCAGGCTTGATGGGAAGGCTGTGCCCTACAGCCGTGTATCACTCACATACGAGTACGCCTTTGGGGGGTTCCTCGGTGTTATGACCCAGCAACGGGGATGATTAAACACTCAGGACCCGCAGGTGCGGTAGACACCAGGATAAAAAAAAATGATAGGAAGCGAGTGCTACCGCCCTGTCAAGTAGTCCCAAACCGAAATGGAAACTCTGCAGATGTACATACTTAGTTAAGAATTAGTTAAGTCAGCATTAAAAAAAATGGAGGAGGTTACCGCCAACAAAAAAAAAAAAGTCAAGTTTGAAATCCATATGCATATCCAAACTGGAGTTATCACCCGGAAACGAATTCGTGGACGTCCATAGGGACACACGAACGGAACGGGTGATTACTATAGGGCACCCGCTATTTCAAACAGAGCACAGAATGTGAGAGAAATAACTTTGCAAACATTTGTCAGCAAATATTTTTGACCATTCACTGGGGCAGCTGACGAGGGCCTTATCCTAAATATCCTATCTTCATATGAGATGCAAAATAAATCTGAAATATAGAGGAAAACATAAAGAAATGATAATCTATACATGACAATATTATAATGAAATCTCTACATTATAGATAATGATTTTAATCTCCTAAAAGGTGAGGGAAACAAAACTTGTACTCCCTTCCCCCCCCCCCCTAATCTGACAAGAATCATGCATAACTCTCTCATGCCGAAATATAGAAAAAAAAATGATGCGAGACAGAAAAAAACTATGTCCCTGTTTTCGGGTTTATGCGGTTAATATTCTCTTTCTCATATTTTTAGGTCGAAAAAGAGGGACGCGCGCCACTAAATCCACCCCTAATATTTTTAGGTCCGAACTCGAATGGTTTATTTAATTCCCACAAGAGGGCTTACCATATAGTTACTCTCTAATCTGGATAACCTTTCATGCTTCCTGAATATTGAAACTATATGGATATCTGATTTCGAGTGTGTATGTCTTAACATACACATACACGAAACTGCGTATGTGTTTGCAGCGGGGGAAGGGGGGGGGGGGGCAATAAGCGCAGTTGACCAATGTTTACTTTATTTGCCATAGAAACAATTAGCTAATATATCACCCATGCTTTTCCGACGCTTTTCGCGAAATTATATAAAAAAACCAATAATAACAATTCCATATTTCCCTTTGGACACGGTATACCAGTTAATTAAAGTGAGTTAGGTCACTTTGGCAAAAAGCGCACTTGGTACTTTTGACCCTTGTTTACAATATTTGCCTCACAAACAGCTAATAGCTATTATATCAGCGGAGCTTTGCAGACGCTTTTCGGAGAATTTACATAACCACTGGTAATTTTTCTGATTATCTCTATGAACACGTTATACCAGTTAAAAAGGAAGTCATTGTGATAGAATCAAGTTTATCACTCAATACAAGCTACATTTCATGAAACAATTTACATAACATTTTATATTAAAATAATAAAAATGCAAATAAAGTATGATCAAGAAAACTTACATTTAGCTTGATTATGTATAATTTGTGACATGGTAGTCTATAAAAAATACTAGTGGTCATCAAGTATTATCACATGTAAAACCAGAGTAATTCATTCAATCGAACATGCGTGATAAAAAAGCTTGTTATGGATATTTTACAAATGGTAGATTCTCATAATATAAAGTGCTGAAACTCGCCGCGGTCCCACCGACAGTCTTGTTAAAGTGATGTTCCTCTAGGCAGTCGTAAACCACAGGTTCAGATTTGAAATCCATATTATCTGCAAATAATTCTGGTCTCTGTACAAGCCAAGGCAGATCTGCCATCCCGAAGCTGCAAGCTTTGTCCTTCCATATTCCTTGACAGTCCGAACGATATGCACGAACAACCGAAACCGCCTTGTCTCGAAAATCTGTAATAAACATGACAGTTCACATTGCGAATAATTGAACAAAGTTGTTTTTTGCATCGGTAATATTATTTCGCTGTACGATTCCAGTGTATTAAAAATCCCGATGAATACCTAACATATGTTATACATTGTTTGGATAATGTGCTATTTTCTTGTACTGTAGATGTCCCTTGAACCTTTTGTAAAAACATGTATTAAGAAAACGCCAATCCCAAGGTACACAGGTTGTATTTTGACTGGCTCATAACATGTTTGGACACCTGATAAATTAATAAAAACTTTCAACAAGGACATTCGGCGGCCATTAGCTCAGAGGAACCAGAGTTTTGGAAATTGCGTTTTGCAACTAGTGTAATTTCAATTTCCGCACATATGTAACCAACCAACTTCAGTTACATGGTTTTCCTGTTATTAGTGTTAATCAACAAGGGTGCATGTAACTTGGTCAATAACGGCTAGGCTTGCAGAGACACAAGCCCATAAAATCCGTCACAGAGGCGTTATAAGAAAATCTCTGGGCACGAATTAACTACAGTTCACTCATATGTACGCAAAGGTAAGCCAGGAAATCACATAAATGCTATACAGGTAAGACATGTGAATAGCTGGTTTAATCGATTGTTCCCGTTCTAATTCTGTTTTTCCCCCAACATTTGAAGGACCTTTAGTCATTCTGCATGACAGAACACCCTTGCCTTGTTTCGCACACATCAGTAAGGAACAGTGATCGTGCTCATTAATCGTGTGAAGAACTGATAAATAGTGTTACTTTGGTCAGGAGAACAGTGATCATTTACAGATCAAGAATTGCCGCCAGTTTATGTCTTGCATGACTTTCTTCTGTTTCTGACTGACTAAAGAGATTTTCCTCATACATACATATATATATATATATATATATATATATATATATATATATATATATAAACCTGTATAACCTGCTTGGGATAAATTTATGAAAATTCTCATGACATTCAGTTTGAAGAGTCTTAGCTTTACACTGCTTTATCTATACATAAATTTAGCATGCGTGAACGGAAAATAATAACTCGGCGTCTGAGGCAGAGTAGCAACGTAAATTTAACATTAATTTGTATTGATTTAACATGTATAGCTAAAATTAGACGTCTACCAAATATTCTAGAACTACGAACTCGCCGATTTGTTAACGTTCCAAACGCTATATATTTTTATCCACTTATGTGCCAAGTGCTAGATTTATTTGTCATTTTAATCAGTAATGTTTGAGAAATTTTAAATGTTGACATCTGAAACATTTCCTTAGAATGAATTGATAACTGCTCCAACTGAATTTGAATCCATTAATATTATGCATTTTGTTGTATTATTAATGATGATAATGTGAATTTAATACAAAAATGGTTGACATTATTACATTTTTTTAAATGTCGAACAAACACCGTGATGAATGCATATAATATAATTATTAATAACATAATAATATGAACCTTTAGGAGCGATTCAAATGCTGGACTACAAAAAAAAAAAAAATATTTCTTATCGCGTATAATATAAGATAAACAATTACTGTTCTTTCCAATATAAAGTTATGAATGTTTAAGTTAACTTACCTGTAAGAGCGCCAGGGGCTTTGAGATGAGGGTTGTAGTTAATTGTCGGCCATAAGAATGTTTCAGGTTCAAGATTATCGGAGAACCATTCCTGAAGATCCTTTGCAACTTTTGTGTGTAACAGATACAATACGAAGGCTCTGCTGAGAACCCCATGACCGTCTCCCTCATATATAGTCACGTTGTAGGTTGGAGAAGACCGTGTTGGGAAAATCGGCGGCGAGATAAATAAGGACTTCCAGCTCAGTATATGAAGAAAACTGCTCAATATACTGTTTGCCCTAGGTAACAAAACAAAAACATAACATCACACACAGACTTCTGCCGGGTTCAACCTTTAGAAATAGATTTTGACAGCATCATTTAGTTTCCTCGCATCGGTTTGTGCCATACTAATTGTGCTGCATTATTCTGATACCCTTCTTTTACACCGAATGTTCCTGTTTACCTGGGGCACATTTTGCGATAATCGGACAGATATTTTTACGGCTTTAGTATTAGATCATGTCCACAGCATGTCAATATAGTCGTGTCCGTCGTGAAAATCGGGACGTCCGACATAACAGGGTTAATTAGTAGTAGTTTATATTCTGCCGTTGAATCAGTCTAAGTTAAAAATAAATAATAATTTAAAACATATATAAATGTTTAAATACCTCTTTCCAGTTGTCTCCACGTCATTTCTCCCCTCGTACACTTTTAGGATCTTGACAAGTTCAGCGTTGGTCCTAATTGGGAGCATATGGCTCCTTAAGTTAATGAAGTATTTCCACTTGTACTTGATTAAGTCTCTCATACAGTTCATCTCCGCCCTTATTACACTGCTGTGTCCTCGGCGCACACTGTCCACATATGAAGCAACAAACACGTTTGGGAAACATGAAGCGATGGCTTTCAAAGCTGAAATATTCTTTAGGTTTCTTCTGAAACTCGCGTGAACACAGAAGAAGTTCTGAGGCATGTATATCGACCTCAGAAGCCGCTCAACCTGATATATATCATTGTCCGCCATGATACTATATGCTATGGGGAATGTGTACTCTTCCTGAGTAAGAGGTACAGTTATATATCCTCGAAGCGTCTTAAAAGCATCACAGTCTTTAGTGAGGTAGATATAATCATCATCTCCCAAAGCAGGTACAGATGTCACTTGCATATATCGCCGCGCTGTCGAAAAATCACCACCGTGGAATAGTCTTGGACAACTTAAACCAATGGACCCATGTCTGTTGACCATTATATTTTGTATATGTGTTTTGAAATTCAACATAGGATGTTTTTTATAAACATAAGCAGGTGGGCTACGATCGTCTTCCAGGAAAATCTCCGTGAGGTTTTCAGGAATTACCGACGTACCTGCCTTGGCACTAGTTCCAAAGGACGCCTTGAGACATACTGTTGATAAAACAAGGCAGCCCACTATAAGGAACACTACGATCTTGAATTTCTGGCACCACACCCACATCCTAACCTGTAAACATGTAGCAAGTTTTGTATTTAAATCTCTTTAAACATGTTCCTTCTTGAAAATTAACACTACCTATAACGTTAGGGATAAGTTATACGAAAAACTTAAGACAAGCGCTGTGTAGAAATTGTCTACTTACAAGCAATGATCTCATTATTTGGATTGATGTCATCAAATCATAAAATATGAATATCAATGGAATGAATGCCGGAGCATCAATTGTACTGTGCAGTTCATCGAAGCAGAGGTTCACGTGATAACAGCTGCTCAGGGATTACCTGCACGGTACAGAAGCAAACGAAGCCTTTTTCGGTGCAAGCTTGGCCTCTGTGTGCATTATTGTATGTCGATAAGCACACGGAAGTAAAACTAGGTCTTGGCCTGCCCTATATATACTGATTTATTGCATATATTTTTGTTTCATCAAAGAATGTGTTAGGCACTGACGGTCAATGGCTGTAAATTTCCCTCTCTTTCCTAATAAGAGGGAAATCCTGCTTTTTTCAGCCGCGCTGGAGGCGTTGTTATACAAATCAGGCAGCCACATGCATGAACCAGTAGGTGGGGTTATTAAGAAATTATGAACCATATTATACCTTACATACCCACACCTCATTATCTACAACTTATGATTACAACGTATATCCAATTATTGACCGTTTTCCAGTTTTCCTATGATCACAATTCCACTAGGAACCTATCTTGACAATTACACGTGTCTGTTGTAAAATATATCAGAAAAAAGAAGCTACAAAAACGACATGCTTTTAGAAGTAGACTGACTTGTCTGACCACGGTATTATCTCCGACTCCGTAAATACAGTAACCTTCACAGACTGCCTGATTGAACATAAGCAATGATGGCTTCCAAACGTTTCATCCTCCGGATGAGCGGGAAGTCAAAGCTTGTTTTATTGTGTTCACCATTGTTCATAATCATATAATAACCACTATAGGCTTCATTGTCAGCTTGACCTCCTAAATTTCTGACAGATCCTTATCACCAATACACATACATGTGCCTAAGTGATCCCCTAATACTGCATTGCATTGTGTAAAGAACGGCTCATTGTATCCTGAGTTAAGCTACTTTTTCCACGCACTGGTATAACTTCCGGGTCTGGTCAGAAAACATACACCCCATAAATATATATATAGAGAGATATATTGTATATATATATATATATATATATATATATATATATATATATATATATATGTTACAGAGTACACACTCATACATAAACAGGTCTAGGCGTACACTGATGTCCAGCCGTTAACTATTAGTTCTGGTCTCTCCGGTCTGATTGCGTAAGGGTCCACCCAGCCCAGCGTCTGCGCGATGAGGCTGAAAGCTTCCCCTCGACCCCTGCTTAATATCCCATATGGATATATATATAGAGAGATAGAGTGTTTTCTGTTCAAGTATATTCTTCATTTGCAACCAGGTCCTTATTTATATTTCTAAGAATAATAGATTATCAGGTGAGCCCCTTTGTTCTCTTTATTTACATATATGCCAAGATACCCTACGTTATTTAATTTGCCAGTTATTAATCATTTTTCAGTTGATAAATTAAAATCAACATGTTATAATCTAAGTTTATTTCTCATTACTAGTCACCCCTAAATCGTTATTAACGTCACAATTAGTATCACTGATTAAGTGTGCGGTGAGCTATCCGGCAAGGTAATATTTATTGTTGAGTGTAAAGTAGTCTTTGCATTATATCCATTTTAAGCGTTAACAAGAAACACACTTTTTCTCTGACTGGACCAGATAGCTATATCAGCACCAGCCTTGCAACCCCTGTTTCGTTAAGGTCCTCACTCACGCCTGTAGAATATATAAGTATACTGGGATGGCACTGAAAAGGGTGTCAAGGCTCAGGTCTCAGGTCTCAAGGCTCAAGTCTCCAGTAGCCTGCTGTTTTGATATGTATAGCGTATGTGCATGGTGCGAACCTGTACTGCTATGTTATATTGATTAAACACCGTCTTATAACGTCTGCCTTGAGTTCGAGTTTGACGAGAGAACCGATGTTCGACACAAGCGGGTTTTATTTGGTAATAATTTAACTAGAGTTGTCCAGAATATCGAGTCTGTAACTTCGACATAAGCGGGGTATTCGACTTAAGCGAGTTCGACACAACGAGGTTTCACTGTACATATATATATATATATATATATATATATATATATGTGTGTGTGTGTGTGTGTGTGTGTGTATACAAGTATATATATATATATATATATAATATATATTTGTGTGTGTGTTTAAGGGACGAATGCTTTCTGAGCGGCTCTCAGACCTATATACAAAAAAAATGTAAAACGACCAAACCCGATGTCCTTATAGCTTGCCTCTTATGGGAAAGCCATAGAAACTTCTAGGGTTAGGATGAGAGTAAGGGTTATACAATCCCGTGTACACCGAGCATGTAAAATGTTAACAGTCTGTACATTTCAGGGATTTCAGGCAACATTCGATACTTTGTTGTCCCTTGCAGGACATGCATGGCAAGAAAACGTGCTGACCATCATGGTCATGGGGTAAACGTCCTCCATGGTCAGAACAATGTTTGTTTACCAGTTATATTATGGTGCATTCTGATAGCATACGTTGGTCGTTCTGTATAACACTGTTACTGTTATCTTGTACACTTTCTTGTCTTAGAGACATTTTGTAGAAAAATATGCTTAAAGGGGCCTATAATCACCTATCTGACCTTTATAAACTAAAGATATTCCCTTGGAACTATTATAAAAATGGGTAAGAAAACGTGGATATCACCGAACACAGGCGGCTTGTTTTGTTTGTATCAACGTGTTTATAATATGTAGGGGCCCGCCAAAATAATCAAAATAAATTCAATAAGGGCATCTGGTGGCAAGTCAGATAAGCCAGAGCTTTTCAAATGGCGTTTTGCAACAAGTGATCTTTCTACCTCCGCATATATGAAACTTACCACCTTACGTTACATGTTTTACCCGTTTGTCAACACTGCTGTGTTTCCAAACATGATGTTGATAAAAAAGTTTGTACATCCTTCACAGAGGGGTTATAAGGGCTTTTCATAAACAGAATAACCCTTAGACCATTAATATATACACAGAGGAAGCCAAAATCAAATAAATTCTTTTTCAAAAGTAGGTGAATGGCCATCTTTAAGTAGAATACCTTGTGTACGTCGACGATGTATGTAAGTCAAGGGCGGTTGTGGGTTTGAAACAGGCCCTGGAAATATGAGTAAAAGCGGCCCAAATTCAACACCATCGGTCGACAGGCATCAAGATATATTATATATGCCATCGGCCCACTTGGAAGTGTCCGGTGTCTCGGTGGGCCAGTCCGCCCCTTATGCAGATTATAGATACAATTTTATTCCGCTCTTCATTGTTTCGTTCATGTATGTGTAGTGATATAACATTTTATTCTTCACTATCTCATTCATGTGTGTGTTTTATACTGTTTGTTTTAAATAAATAACTGCTCATCTGATAGTGTAATATAAAGAAGTATCACTACGTATATGATGCACTAAGCTTCACTTAATGTGCTAATGTACTTAGCAAACTTTGAGGTTTTATGCTTGTGTATGTCTGTACATATATGTGAGGAAATACATATTTATAGTTGTTTAAACATGACTTGCCACATTACTCATTAATGTTCAGTACTTATAACATCTATATGAAAAAGAAAAGCCACAGTATGCTCTGATCTCTAAAATCAAAGTAATTAAAGCATTACAAACAAGGTGGCAGCACTGCATGTAGTGGCCATTACCTCCATAAAATTGACACCTCTGTAAATGGGCAGTATGGCCCAGCTGCGAGGGTGCCTACATTATTGAGGCTTGACTGTACTTATTTAGTTATTCTAATATATAGGACTGTACCGGTGGACTAACAAAGTCTGAGTCAAGTACATTCCAGGGACTACTTAAATACAACACTGGATAACACTCTCCTCCCTGTCTATTGTTAGGTATGTGCAACACTGAGATAACGAGATAACACAGAAGCCGTTGTGTTTCTGTAAGGAGTACCATCTCCAGGGCTCGTAATACTTTGAAAATTTCACCTTTCCAACGGAAAGGCATTATACAGGTTGTCCTTTACACAAAAAAGGCTTTCCGCTCAAAGTGCGTCCTGCCATCATATCAAACTTTCAGTCCCAGTTCCTTCAGTGTAAATCTGATTCTGCCATCTTACATGCCATCCTACATGCACACTTGCGTCCAAAAAAAAAAAATAAATAATAATAATAAGAATGTTTTCAATAGAAACACTGTCATAATAGCAGAAACACGATTGTGCAGCGATACAAAACAGGAAAATATAAGAGATCTTTGCCTGTCTGTTACAGGCGGAAAGGCGTTATTTAGAGCCCTTATCTCGTAACAAGGAAGGTTTTTCATTAGCTCCAGTCAGCGAGAAATGTTCAGCAGGTTTGCATTATGCAAAACAAAGATAGTTATAATGAATATTAATAAGGATGCGCCGTTTTCCATTAAACATTTACTGGCAGAAAGTATGAACACGAGCTGTGAACGCAAAAGCTACCTGTATGCTTTTTACCGCACCAATCTGAGAACCAGGTGCTATCAGAGCTACAATTACTTTATCGGATTAAATATTAGAACAAAAGTATGAGCTTGCAAAGAGCAATATCTTAGATAAAACTATCTGCAATATTATGAGGATGTGCAGCAAATAATCGTCTCCCATATTTCTTATGCCACAGGTACATCTATGTATAATGATCGTTACAGTTACTGTATAAAAACATCTGGAGCACGAGACGTTCGATACCGACAATGATTTTTTTTTCAATGTGGGTTTTTGATTCCAGAAACATATCCAGACTAGATATCTGTGGTTTAACGAAATATCCATTGGACTATATGCAGAGCCCAAGTTATCCTGGTCATGACAGGATTCGTAAAACCTTCCCTATTTAGGAACAATAAATAAGGAGAAATACGTCTGGCCTATAAACCTGCGCCTTCACCCTGAGCTAAGACCTCCATTGATTCAGTTAATCAATAAAATGATTGTAAACTAAGTTACCATAATTTACTGAGCCTTGAGGCTAAACATTGAAATTAAAGATAAACGCACATGTAGTTGAAAGCGGAAACAGAATGTATGACGGTGAGACTGAAAAAAAAGAATAATCCAACTATTGCTTAACTGCAGCTATCAAAACATGATAATAAAGTAAACCTTAGAGAAAAGAATGCAATATAGAATGAAAGAAGTTTTACAGATATAGGAGTGGAGCATCCCAAGCAACAGAGGCATAATTACATCCGATGTAATTAACTGTAAGCATGGTCAGCATATAATTTAGTAGGATGGTCCTGTGACCTTGACCTTTTACCTTGTGATATAAAAATTTAAAAGGATCTTCTCCTATTGGCAGGTGGGCTGTATGAGGAAAATGTAGGGTTTGTAATGACATGTCGGACTGTAATTGCATGAAAAAATCAATCTGAACTGGAGTTATTATCCCGAAACAAATTTGTGGACAGATCGCACCTGTGACCTTGGACCTTGGTTCAATAGGGTTGGTTCACTATTGGTAGGTGTGTTATATGTGCAAGACGAAAGGTTTGTGATAAAAAAAGTTTTTTTTTTAATGCACCTTTATTTTTGTTAAAGATATGGGTCTGGTGACCTTGACCTTTGAACTCATGACCCAAAAATCCAAAGAATTCTTACTTTAGTGGTTGGTCATATATAAGTCAAGTTTGAAATCCATATGTAAATCCAAACTAGAGTTATCATCCGGAATCGAACTGGTAGTCTGATGACCCCTTTGACCTTGAGCTTTGACTTGTTAACCTTCTTTCCCTACTTATAGGTAAGCTATATGAGCAAGATGGAAGGTTTGGGATGAAAAAAAATGGCTTAAAATGCATCCACAATCTTTTAAAAAAGTGGGTCATGTGACCTTGGCCTGTGACGTCATGCCTCCACATTTCAAAGAATTCTTACTTAAGTGGTGGGTCATATATAAGTCAAGTTTAAATCCATATGTCAATCAAAACTGGAATTATGATCCGGAATCGAATTAGTGGCCTGATGCCCCATGTCACTTTGACATTTGTCCTTGTCACCCCTAAATCGAGAGATTTCTTCCTCTATTAGCAGGTGAGCTATATGTACAAGAAGAAAATTTGGGATTAAAAAATGGCTTAAAATGCATCCACAGTCTTTAAAGAGGTTTTTCACGGTCGGCCCCCACGCAGGGTGAGCGCTCGGCAGGCTTAATGGGAAGGCTGTGCCCTACAGCCGTGTATCACTCACATACGAGTGCGCCTTTGGGGGTTCCTCGGTGTTATGACCCAGCAATGGGGATGATTAAACACCCAGGACCCGCAGGTGCGGTAGACACCGGGCCTGGGTGACACCAGGATAAAAAAAAATGATAGGAAGCGAGTGCTACCGCCCTGTCAAGTAGTCCCAAACCGAAATGGAAACTCTGCAGATGTACATACTTAGTTAAGAATTAGTTAAGTCAGCATTAAAAAAAATGGAGGAGGTTACCGCCAACAAAAAAAAAGTCAAGTTAGAAATCCATATGCATATCCAAACTGGAGTTATCAACCGGAAACGAATTCGTGGACGTCCATAGGGACACACGAACGGAACGGGTGATTACTATAGGGCACCCGCTATTTCAAACAGAGCCCAGAATGTGAGAGAAATAACTTTGCAAACATTTGTCAGCACACTATAGGCTAATATTTTTGACCATTCACCGGGGCAGCTGACGAGGGCCTTATCCTAAATATCCTATCTTCATATGAGATGCAAAATAAATCCGAAATATAGAGGAAAACATAAAGAAATGATAATCTATACATGACAATATTATAATGAAATCTCTACATTATAGATACTGATTTTAATCTCCTAAAAGGTGAGGGAAACAAAACTTGTACATGTACTCCCTTCCCCCCCCCCTCCTAATCTGACAAGACTCATGCATAACTCTCTCATGCCGAAATATAGAAAAAAAATGATGCGAGACAGAAAAAACTATGTCCCTGTTTTCGGGTTCATGCGGTTAATATTCTCTTTCTCATATTTTTAGGTCGAAAAAGAGGGACGCGCGCCACTAAATCCACCCCTTATATTTTTCGGTCCGAACTCGAATGGTTTATTTAATTCCCACAAGAGGCCGTCCCATATAGTTACTCTCTAATCTGGATAACCGTTCATGCTTCCTGAATATTGAAACTATATGGATATCTGATTCCGAATGTGTATGTCTTAACATACACATACAAGAAACTGCGTATGTGTTTGCAGCGGGGGGAAGGGAGGGGGGGGGGGGCAATAAGCGCAGTTGACCAATGTCTACTTTATTTGCCATAGAAACAATTAGCTAATATATCACCCATGCTTTTCCGACGCTTTTCGGGAAATTATATAAAAAAAATCAATAATAACAATTCCATTTTTCCCTTTGGACACGGTATATCAGTTAATTATAGTGAGTTAGGTCACTTTGGCAAAAAGCGCACTTGGTACTTTTGACCCTTGTTTACAATATTTGCCTCACAAACAGCTAATAGCTATTATATCAGCGGAGCTTTGCAGACGCTTTTCGGAGAATTTACATAACCACTGGTAATTTTTTTCTGATTATCTCTATGAACACGGTATACCAGTTAAAAAGGAAGTCAATGTGATAGAATCAAGTCTATCACTCAATACAAGCTACATTTCATGAAACAATTTACATAACATTTTATATTAAAATAATAAAAATTCAAATAAAGTATGATCAAGAAAACTTACATTTAGCTTGATTATGTTTAATTTGTGACATGGTAGTCTTTAAAAAATACTAGTGATCATCAAGTATTATCACATGTAAAACCAGAGTAATTCACTCAATCGAAAATGCGTGATAAAAAAGCTTGTTATGGATATTTTACAAATGGTAGATTCTCATAATATAAAGTGCTGAAACTCGCCGCGGTCCCACCGACAGTCCTGTTAAAGTGATGTTCCTCTAGGCAGTCGTAAACCACAGGTTCAGATTTGAAATCCATATTGTCTGCAAATAATTCTGGTCTCTGTACAAGCCAAGGCAGATCTGCCATCCCGAAGCTGCAAGCTTTGTCCTTCCATATTCCTTGACAGTCCGAACGATATGCACGAACAGCCGAAACCGCCTTGTCTCGAAAATCTGTAATAAACATGACAGTTCACATTGCGAATAATTGAACAAAGTTGTTTTTTGCATCGGTAATATTATTTCGCTGTACGATTCCAGTGTATTAAAAATCCTGATGAATACCTAACATATGTTGTACATTGTTTGGATAATGTGCTATTTTCTTGTACTGTAGATGTCCCTTGAACCTTTTGTAAAAACATGTATTAAGAAAACGCCAATCCCAAGGTACACAGGTTGTATTTTGACTGGCTCATAACATGTTTGGACACCTGTTAAATTAATAAAAACTTTCAACAAGGACATTCGGCGGCCATTAGGTCAGAGGAACCAGAGTTTTGCAAATTGCGTTTTGCAACTAGTGTAATTTCAATTTCCGCACATATGTAACCAACCAACTTCAGTTACATGGTTTTCCTGTTATTAGTGTTAATCAACAAGGGTGCATGTAACTTGGTCAATAACAGCTAGGCTTGCAGAGACACAAGCCCATAGAATCCGTCACAGAGGCGTTATAAGAAAATCTCTGGGCAAGAATTAACTACAGTTCACTCATATGTACGCAAAGGTAAGCCAGGAAATCACATAAATGCTATACAGGTAAGACATGTGAATAGCTGGTTTAATCGATTGTTCCCGTTCTAATTCTGTTTTTTTCCCCAACATTTGAAGGACCTTTAGTCATTCTGCATGACAGAACACCCTTGCCTTCTTTCGCACACATCAGTAAGGAACAGTGATCGTGCTCATTAATCGTGTGAAGAACTGATAAATAGTGTTACTTTGGTCAGGAGAACAGTGATCATTTACAGATCAAGAATTGCCGCCAGTTTATGTCTTGCATGACTTTCTTCTGTTTCTGACTGACTAAAGAGATTTACCTCATACATACATATATATATATATATATATATATATATATATATATATATATATATATATATATATATATATATAAACCTGTATAACCTACTTGGGATAAATTTATGAAAATTCTCATGACATTCAGTTTGAAGAGTCTTAGCTTTACACTGCTTTATCTATACATAAATTTAGCATGCGTGAACGGAAAATAATAACTCGGCGTCTGAGGCAGAGCAGCAACGTAAATTTAACATTAATTTGTATTGATTTAACATGTATAGCTAAAATTAGACGTCTACCAAATATTCTAGAACTACGAACTCGCCGATTTGTTAACGTTCCAAACGCTATATATTTTTATCCACTTATGTGCCAAGTACTAGATGTATTTGTCATTTGAATCAGTAATGTTTGAGAAATTTCAAATGTTGACATCTGAAACATATCCTTAGAATGAATTGATGACTGCTCCAACTGAATTTGAATCCATTAATATTATGCATTTTGTTGTATTATTAATGATGATAATGTGAATTTAATACAAAAATTGTTGACATTATTACATTTTTTTAAATGTCGAACAAACACCGTGATGAATGCATATAATATAATTATTAATAACATAATAATATGAACCTTTAGGAGCGATTCAAATGCTGGACTACAAAAAAAAATATTTCTTATCGCGTATAATATAAGATAAACAATTGTTGTTCTTTCCAATATAAAGTTATGAATGTTTAAGTTAACTTACCTGTAAGAGCGCCAGGGGCTTTGAGATGAGGGTTGTAGTTAATTGTCGGCCATAAGAATGTTTCAGGTTCAAGATTATCGGAGAACCATTCCTGAAGATCCTTTGCAACTTTTGTGTGTAACAGATACAATACGAAGGCTCTGCTGAGAACCCCATGACCGTCTCCCTCATATATAGTCACGTTGTAGGTTGGAGAAGACCGTGTTCGGAAAATCGGCGGCGAGATAAATAAGGACTTCCAGCTCAGTATATGAAGAAAACTGCTCAATATACTGTTTGCCCTAGGTAACAAAACAAAAACATAACATCACACACAGACTTCTGCCGGGTTCAACCTTTAGAAATAGATTTTGACAGCATCATTTAGTTTCCTCGCATCGGTTTGTGCCATACTAATTGTGCTGCATTATTCTGATACCCTTCTTTTACACCGAATGTTCCTGTTTACCTGGGGCACATTTTGCGATAATCGGACAGATATTTTTACGGCTTTAGTATTAGATCATGTCCACAGCATGTCAATATAGTCGTGTCCGTCGTGAATATCGGGACGTCCGACATAACAGGGTTAATTAGTAGTAGTTTATATTCTGCCGTTGAATCAGTCTAAGTTAAAAATAAATAATAATTTAAAACATATATAAATGTTTAAATACCTCTTTCCAGTTGTCTCCACGTCATTTCTCCCCTCGTACACTTTTAGGATCTTGACAAGTTCAGCGTTGGTCCTAATTGGGAGCATATGGCTCCTTAAGTTAATGAAGTATTTCCACTTGTACTTGATTAAGTCTCTCATACAGTTCATCTCCGCCCTTATTACACTGCTGTGTCCTCTGCGTACACTGTCCACATATGAAGCAACAAACACGTTTGGGAAACATGAAGCGATGGCTTTCAAAGCTGAAATATTCTTTAGGTTTCTTCTGAAACTCGCGTGAACACAGAAGAAGTTCTGAGGCATGTATATCGACCTCAGAAGCCGCTCAACCTGATATATATCATTGTCCGCCATGATACTATATGCTATGGGGAATGTGTACTCTTCCTGAGTAAGAGGTACAGTTATATATCCTCGAAGCGTCTTAAAAGCATCACAATTTTTAGTGAGGTAGATATAATCATCATCTCCCAAAGCAGGTACAGGTGTCACTTGCATATATCGCCGCGCTGTCGAAAAATCACCACCGTGGAATAGTCTTGGACAACTTAAACCAATGGGCCCATGTCTGTTGACCATTATATTTTGTATATGTGTTTTGAAATTCAACATAGGATGTTTTTTATAAACATAAGCAGGTGGGCTACGATCGTCTTCCAGGAAAATATCCGTTAGGTTTTCAGGAATGACCGACGTATCTGTCTGGGCACTAGTTCCAAAGGACGCCTTGAGAAATACTGTTGGTAAGACAAGGCAGCCCACTATAAGGAACACTACGGTCTTGAATTTCTGGCACCACACACACATCCTAACCTGTAAACACGTAGCAAGATTTGTATTTAAATCTTTTTTTAACATGTACCTTCTTGTAAATTAACACTACCTATAACGTTAGGGATAAGTTATCCGAAAATATTAAGAAAAGCGTTGCGTAGAAAATGTCTACTTACAAGCAATGATCTCATTATTTGGATTGATGTGATCAAATCATAAAATATATATGAATATCAATCAAATGAATGCCGGAGCATCAATTGCACTGTGCAGTTCATCGAAGCAGAGGTTCACGTAACGGCAGTTGCGCAGGGATTACCTGCACGGTATAGAGGCAAACGAAGCCTTTTCCGGCGCAAGCTTGGCCTCTGTGTTATTATATGTTGATAAGCACGCGGAAGTAAAACTAGGTCTTGGCCTGCCCTATATATACTGATTTATTGCATATATTATTGTTTCATCAAAGAATGTGTTAGGCACTGACGGTTAGTGGCTGTAAATTTCCCTCTCTTTCCTAATAAGAGGTAAATCCTGCTTTTTTTCAGCCGCGCTGGAGGCGTTGTTTTACAAATCAAGCAGCCACATGCATGAACAAGTAGGTGGGCTTATTAAGAAACTATAAACCATAATATACCTTATATACCCACACCTCATTATCTACAACTTATGATTATATGTATATCCAATTATTGACCTTTTTCCACTTTTCCTATGATCACAATTCCACTAGGCACCTATCTTGACAATTACACGTGTCTATTGTTAAATATATCAGAAAGAAGAAGCTACGAAAACGACATGAATTTTGAAGTACACTGACTTGTCTGACCATGGTATTATCTCCGACTCCGTAAATACAGTAACCTTCAAAGACTGCCTGACTGAATATAAGCAATGATGGCTTCCAAACGTTTCATCCTCCGGATGAGCGGATGTCCAAGCTTGTTTTATTGTGTTCACCATTGTTCATTATCATATAAAAACCACCAGGCTTCTTTGTCAGCTTGACCTCCTAAATTTCTGACAGATCCTTATCACCAATACACATACATGTGCCTCCGTGATCCTCTAATACTGCGGTGCATTGTGTAAAGAACGGCTCATTGTATCCTGAGTTAAGCTACTTTTCCAACGCACTGGTATACTTTCCGGGTCTGCTCAGAAAACATACGCCCCATTATATAATATAATATATAATATTTATATATATATATATATATATATATATATTAACAAAGGTAAATCTTGCCGTTTAATATCATGGAATATTGTCATTATCCCGTTTATTGTAATTCTATATATCTATGAATATACAAGTTTATATATATATAATATATATATATATGTGTGTGTGTGTGTGTGTGTGTGTGTGAATGGGACGAATGCTTTCTGAGCGGTTTTCTCTGACCTATATACAGAAAATGTAATACGACCAAACCCGATGTCTTTATAGCTTTATCTCCTGGGAAAGCCATAGAAACGTCTAGGGTTCTGAGGGTAAGGGTTATATAATCCCGTGTACACCGAGCATGTAAAATGTTAACAGTCTGTACCCTTCAGGGATTCCAGGCAACATTCGATTGTGATACTGTGTCGTCCCTTGCAGGACATGCAAGGCAAGGAAACGTGCTTACCATCGTGGTCATTGGGGTAAACGCCCTCCATGGCCAGAACAATGTTTATTTAGCAGTTATATTCTGGTGCATACTGATAGCATACATTGGTCGTTCTGTATCACCATTTTACTGTTACTGTTACCTTTTAAACTTTCTTCTCTTAGAGACAGTTTGTAGAAAAATATGTTGAAGAGGCCTATAATCACCTATCTGACATTTATAAACAAAAGGTAATCCCTTGGGAGCTTTTATAAAAAAAGGTAAGAAAACGTGGATATCACCGAACACAGGCGGCTTGTTTTTTTTTTTTTTTTTTGTATCAACGTGTTTATAATATGTAGGGGCCCGCCAAAATAATCAAAATAAATTCAACAAGGACATCTGGTCGCAAGTCAGATAAGACAGAGCTTTTCAAGTGGCGTTTGGCAATAAGTGACCATTCTACCTCCGCATATATGCAACCTACCACCTTACGTTACATGTTTTTCCCGTTTGTCAAAACTGTTGTGTTTCCAAACATAATGTTAATAAACAAGAGCGTACATCCTTCACAGAGGCGTTAATATAAGGGCTTTTCATAAACAGAATTACCCTTAGACCATTAATATATGTACAGAGCTAGCCAGAAATCACATAAATGCTTTGTCAAAGTAGGTGAATGGGCACCTTTAAAGCTCAAATGAAACGATTTGGCCAAAAATCACAAAAAGTCGCTATTCCAGTAGTATATATCTTAAATTAACATTTGATACATGAATTCCGATATTATTTATAAGAAAACTAATGATAAAACCAAAATATATTGGAGAGATCACGCTGTTCACGGAATCTGCCGAGCTCAGTGCTGCAGCACGCAGCAGCTGGGCTGGCACGACGTGTGACGTCATAGCAGACAAACACGGTCACTCAGTCAGGTGTGCGGGCGCTGGTCACTGTTCAAGTGTCAGCGGCAGAAGCTCTGGTCCGGTCCCTGAAATGGCTAGCTTTCTTGTGGATTAGGACGAATTAAGCAAGGTTCTAAATAAGCGGTATTGCATCTCAATTTACGACGCAAAATGGACCCATTGTGAATCATTTTCTTTAACTGTTGTTGTGTCTGCGAATCAAATAAATGCATGTCTTGCCTTTATCGGAGAGCGAATTTTTGGAACACCAATTGATGCGTGATGAATTCAACCGAAAACAATATTACACATTATTAAAGCAGGCATAAGACCGCGGCATTCGGGCTTCAATGAACAATGTATAAACTGACAGGTGCTTGCTGCACAAATTTCCAGGAAAAGCTAATCATTATTGACACTGTGACACCTGATCCACAAGCCTATTGGCTGACATTGCATCGACGACATTTGACCTATGCGTCCATTGGTGGACCTCGACCTTATTTGAATAAACGTCATCTGACCTCTGACCCCGCTGGTCGTTGTGTTTTTGCACTGACAAAAAAGTTCCGGCTTGAAAGCTTTCACCAATGTCAGTCAGAAAGCTTAATATTTGTAATCATTATAGCAAAGTAAATTATCCACACTCAATAAACGGTCCGTATGCACTTTCATTGTGCCCGTCTTTACCATTTCATTCAAATCAAAACCAGGTCTATAAACAAAACGATGTGCCGTCGATGTCAATCTTTTATATCGTCAGTGACAATACAACATTACATGTCTGTCAAATTCCAGATAACGATTTTCATCGGGAAAATGCGGTGAAAAAATAAAAACAAATAATGTGTTATTTTGTCTTATACTCCTATTATCTGGTCCGCTTTTCCGGGTATTTCGTCCTGTTACATGGGCATGACATGCTCACATATAGGCATACCCGCCCGTGGTACCGAGACGTGGAATTGCCATAAAAAAGTCCCGCACACGTATCAGGAAAAAACGTGTTTGTGTTTTAGATTATATTTGGAAAGTTATCCGTTATATTATAAAAATATAAAAACAGCCAATTTGAATAAACCTCTAAAATGAACTTGTCATGTTTCTATAAAGCAGACTGAGTGACACATTGTTATAGCGTGTACATACTATCGATGTCAGCTGCACACCGTGTTGTTAAACGATCTTCCTAACATCTATATAGACTTTTACTCTTTGGGTGGAAAATGCAAACATTTGTAAAAGAAATACGATGAAAATATAGTATTCAGTGAACAGGTATGTCTTAAGGTATCAAGAACCGCATGTTTTTCCGGGACAAGAACAGAGACAGTCGGGCGTGACACGCGTGTCTACATAGTGAGTGACCGGGGTTGCTGCAGCCAGACACTGAGCTGTTTGTCTGCTTTGACGTCACAGGTCATCAAGACGACGGGGCCAGCCGAATGGCCATTTGAATGCAACGGTCACTTCTTGGCAGTGCAACACCTCAAAATATTCATAATTAAGGAATATTTTTAACAAGTATTCAAACGTTTAGGGGTAATATTATATTGCTAATCCAATTATGTGTTAGGTGAAATCGTTTCATTTGAGCTTTAAGTAGAATGCCTTTCGTAGACGATGGATGTAAGTAAAGGGCGGCTGAGGGTGTATAAGAGGCCCGGGAAATCTGAGTAAAAGCGGCCTAAATTCAACACCATCGGTCGACAGGCATCAATATATTATATATATATAAGCCATCGGCCCACTGGGAAGTGCCTGGTGTTTCTCTGGGCCAGTCCGCCAACTGGGAAGTGCCTGGTGTTTCTCAGGGCCTGTCCGCCCACTGGGAAATGACCGGTGTGTCGGTGGGGCAGTCCGCACCTTATGCAGATTATAGATACAATTTTATACCGCTCTGCCTTTGTTTCGTAAATGTATGTGTAGTGATATAACATTTTATTCTTCACTATCTCATTCATGTGTGTGTTTTATACTGTTTGTTTTAAATAAATAACTGTTCATCTGATAGTGTAATATAAGAAGTATCACTACGTATATGATACACTAAGCTTCACTTAATGTGCTAATGTACTTAGCAAACTTTGAGGTTTTATGCTTGTGTATGTCTGTACATATATGTGAGGAAATACATATTTATAGTTGTTTAAACATGACTTGCCACATTACTCATTAATGTTCAGTAATTATTACATCTATATGAAAAGGAAGAGTACAGTATTTCTGAACTCTGAAATCAAAGTAATTTAAGCATTACAAACAAGGTGGCAGCACTGCATGTAGCGGCAATTATACCTCTATAAAATGGACACCTCTATAAATGGGCAGTTCGGCCCAGCTGCGATTGTGATTACATTATTGAGGCTAGACAGTACTTATTTAGTTATTCTAATAGATAGGACTGTGCAGGTTGACTAACAAAGTCTGAATCGAGTACGTTCCAGGGACCACTGAAATACAACACTGGATAACACTCTTCTCCCTGTCTATTGTTAGGTCTGTACAAAACTGAGATAACACAGAAGCCGTTGTGTTTCTGTAAGGAGTACCATCTCCAGGGCTCGTAATACTTTAAAATTTCACCTTTCCAAGGGAAAGGCATTAATACAGGTGTGCCTTTCCGCAGAAAAAAGGCTTTCCGCTCAAAGTGCATTCTGTCATCATATCAAACTTTCAGTCGCCGTTCCTTCAGTGTAAACTTGATTCTGCCATCTTACATGTCATCCTACATGCACACTTACGTCCAAAAAATGGATGTTTTCAAAAGTAACACTGTTATAATAGCAGAAACACAATTGTGTAGCGAAACAAAACAGGAAATTATAAGAAATGACGGCCCAAATGCTGGAGAGTATAAGGAATTATAGACCATTTTATAGGTAACTATAGGGAGTCGGTGGAACACCACCTGTAAAATATTTTGTATTTGTGTCATGCATGTTACTACTTATCAGCTATTAATATGGAACACAACGTTTTTACCTTTCCAATGGATTCGTACAAAACGAAAAATGCCTTCCCGTGCACATTTGCCTGTCTGAGACAGGCGGAAAGGCATTATTTCGAGCCCTGATCTCGTAACAAGGAATTTTTTTCACTAGCTCAAGTCAGCGAGAAATGTTCAGCAGTGCATTACGCAAAACAAAGAAAGTTACAATGAATATTAATAAAGATGCGCCGTATTCCGTAAAACATTTACTGACAGAGAGTATGAACACGAGTTGTGAACGCAAAAGCTTCAGGCTTTACCGCACCAACCTGAGAACCAGGTGCTATCAGAGCTACGATTAATTCATCGGAATAAATATTGGAACAAAAGTATAAGCTTGCAAAGAACAAAATCTAAGATAAAATTATCTGCAATTTGCATTTGCAGCATTTGCAGAGAATTTGCAGCAATAGTCGTCCCCATATTTCAAATGCCACAGGTACATCTATGTTTAATGATCGTTGCAGTTCTCCACTGAACTGACAGCCTGGTCAGTGTGAAAATCAGTAGGGCTGTCCTGTGACCTTGATCTTTGACCTTTTGTGACCTCAATATCGAAAGGGGGTTTCCCCTATAGAAAGGGTGCCACATGTGAAAGATGAAAGGTTTGGGATGAAAGCGTTAGCTTAAAATGCTTAAAGAATCTTTTTAAAGACCCGTGACCCCAAAATCAAAAGGGTTCCTACTTTAATGAGGGGCCATATATAAATCTAGTTTAAAGCATATATAATGTTGACAATTTTTTCTTGTATTGGCAGGTGAGCAATATGTGAAAGAAAGGACGTTTATAATGAAGACTTCTGCTTAAAATGCGTCTATAAACTTGAAAAAAAAGGAAATGAATTAGGCCCTGTGGCCCTGACCTTTGAGTTCTTTACCTGAAAGGTTATAGGTTCTTATAGGTTCTTTCTCTATGGGTACTGGCTCTGGTACAAAATGCTCTCAATGTTTTATCAAAGTACGTATTGGTTGAAATGGAACATTGCATGGACTGTTTGTAGTATCTTCGATAACTTTGCATAAATTCCCGACATACTTATTATTTTAAAAGCACATGTGACAGATAAATACAAATCATATAGTGAATTAATCAAATATTTTTTTAAATAAGTTAACCTTTCTGAATTTTCTAATTCAAACAGGTATTAATACAAAATAAAATAGCTATTCAAAATGAATGAAAATACAGTGAATGACACCCAAGTATATATATATATATATATATATATATATATATATATATATATATATATATATATATATATATATATATATCCCAGCATTCAGTTACATGCGATTTAGTAAAGTGCTCAACACAGCTAAGGAGCGCATGTATTAAACACGTCGATTGGGGTTAGGAGCCCAGCTGTTCCTGTTATTTATTTTTAGCACGGTTGGATGGCTTTGAGGAATGGCGACATTTCTAGATAAGCATTTCGAGAAACAGTTACCTTACGATCGCTTCAGTGCAAACACCAACTACAACATCGGCGTGACACGAGTAGTAACTCAATGCTTCGATGTGTTTAATTCTCTCTCTCTCTCTCTCTCTCTCTCTCTCTCTCTCTCTCTCTCTGAGCACTTCAGGAGGTAGCATATGGCTTATACATATAGCCTATGTGTCTGTGTGAATATCAAACCTTCGACAAGGTTTAGAGTATATCATAAAAATCATTTCATCTAGCTTCTCATCGTTTCGGATTAACATAACTAAATCTACATGTGCATCTTTTATTCAATATATTCTACAGCAGGGATTCCACAGAAATCTCAAACAATGCGAAAAAAATATGTGAATGACAGTTATCTGGGAGCTTCATTTTTTATCTACTAGTTTCTCTCTGCTATTCTCTATATCGGTAATAGTGGATCTTCTAATTTTAAAATCCCTTGCGATAATGGCAGACTTGTCACCACTTTCGAGCCGCTCAAGGATTGGCAGCTTGTCATCAAAGCATAACGCCGTCCGTTTTCTCTTATTTGATTCCATATCGCTGCCAATTGACAGCTTATTGTTCTTGTTTGAATAGTGTCCTTCTTGACAGTAAAGGGGAAATGATGAATAAGCCGAGTAATCAATCATGAGTTTAAGCGGATGAGACAACTGCTCACAAGAGTGAACTGTTCACTTGTATGGCCAGGCTCGTATGCAATATGGCAGTTACCTGCGTTTGATACATCACTAATGCTCATGCGTGTAAACTGCTCAGTTATTTGGTCTGACATCCTAGCCCTAGCAGACGAACTATGCTTGCGTGAGTACAAACCAGATATGGTTGATAACACACCAGCGCTCTTGTTTAGACTAATGGCCCATGGGTCATGACGCTAAGCTGAATTCAAGGAATGTTGAACAATGACCAAAATGACTGCCAGAGTGCAAACAAATCATGAATTTTGTGAAGAGTCCTTAGAAATGGGTTTCAGTGGGCTTTTGGACAGATGATAACTTCATTTGAAGGTCTCATAAATAGAGAAAAATGCCTCAAAATTGGAAAAAAATACAGGTGGCACCACCAGTGTACAGGAACTGATGAAACACTCCATGATCAATATGCATGCTAAGTATCATGGTCATCAGTGCATTAATTATTCAGATCCTGGAGTTTTTGTATCACATTTTTAACTAGAAAACATTTTGTGTATCCGCCGAAGTCAGCGTGGTACAGGTGAAGTGAGGGATGGATTGAGTGGTATGTCACACCACTCCTGAATATAGTCCACTAAAACTCTGAGAAAAGGGCATTAATTTAATCAACAAAAACACCTGGCGCCACCTGTTTGGTTTATGAGAAAAGTTTCCAAGATGGATTGACATGCCAAATTTCAGACCAATGCCTTAAACCACTCCTGCGATGTGAGCAATTTTTAAGAAAAGCAAATATACGGATGGACGCCACGTGAAAATTATTGCAGATGGCGCCACCAGTCTTGTTTACAAGATGGAAGTGTCGAGGATGTATGATCATGCACAATTTCAATCAAATACATTGAAGAACCTCTAAGACGAACAGATGGCAAATGCACAGATGAATGCTACGCAAAAAGTATTGTAGGTGGCACCACCAGTCGCAATTACAAAATGAAGAGATGCAAGATCTATGGACATGCAAACTTTCAGCTCAATACATTGAGCCATTCCTGAGATATCGGCTGTTATCTAAAAGGCACCCAGATTCACACTGCACAGAAAGGATTGCAGGTGGTGCCACCTGTCTTTGTTATGCACAACTACATAGGTGAGGGAATCACTATGCCGGGTTACGGAAAGATCGGTCCAAGGGTCTCAGAGGAGTTCTCCAGAAACGAACACAGTCTTTGTATCACACTTTTAATTATTTCGGGGGTACTTACGAGCCCCATAGCTAGGAGGATATGGAAAAACAGAGACGTAATTTCAGACTTCCATGAAGACTTTTCATGGACCTCCCCAGATGTCAAGTATGAAGATTCTAGATCAAGTGGTTACTATTTGTACCCTGTTAACAGATGACAGCTTCTTTGGAAGTCTCAAAAATAAAGAAAAAAGATGCGTGCAAATTAAAAAAAATATATATACAGTTGGCGCCAACAGTTTGCAGGAACTGATGGAACACTCCATGATCAATAAGCCTGCATAAAATCATGGCCATCAATACATTAGTTATTCAGATACTGGAGCTTTTGTGTCAAATTTTTAATTATTCTGAGGGGTACTTACTACGAAGGATATGGGTAACAGAGACAAAATTCAGGTTTTCACAGAGACTTTTCATAGACCTCTCTTGATGTCAAGTTAGAAGCATCCAGGTTAAGCGGTTACGATTTGTGCCCTGTTAACAGATGACAGCTTCTTTGAAGGTCTCAAAAGTAAAGAAAAAAAAATCATAAAAATTAGAAAAAATACAGGTTTGCAGAAACTGATGGAACACTCCATGATCAGTATTCATGCAAAGAATCCTGGTGATCAATGGAGTAGTTATTCAGATACTTGAGCTTTTGTATCAAATTTTGCATTATTCTGGGGGGTATTTTGGAGCCCCATAGCTCAAAGGATATGGGTAACAGAGACCTAATTTCAGGTTTTCAAGGAGATTTTTCATGGACCTCTCAGGATATAAAGTTTGAATATTCCAGGTCCAGTGGTTACCATTTGTGCCCTGTTAACAGATGACAGTTTCATTTCAGGTCTGAAAAAAAAGAGAAAAAAATCGTAAAAATTGGAAAAAATATAGGTGGTGCCACCAGTCTGCAGGAAGTGGTGGAGCATTCCATGATCAATATTCATGCAAAGAATCCTGGTGATCAATGCTATAGTTATTCATATACTTGAGCTTTTGTATCAAATGTTGCATTATTCTGGGGGGGGGGGGGGGTGCTTCGGAGCCCCATAGCTCAAAGGATATGGGTAACAGAGGCTTAATTTCAGGTTTCCAAGGAGATTTTTATGGACCTCTCAAGATGTCAAGTTGCAAGATTCCAGGTCCAGCCGTTACGATTAGTGCCCTGTTAACGGACGGACTACCGGACGGCAGGACTACCGGACGGCCGGACGGCCGGACGGACGACGGACGAAGGCAGAACGCTGTAGCTCAGATGACTTTCAGTCAGCTGAGCTAACTATTCAGGCACTTTTTAGGGGTACCCAGAGCCTAGCGTTGCACGGTTAGCTGTGTTATTCACACCTTTGCCTAAGCGACAACATCGGCCCAGAACTAATTAATCAGGGCTACCAATGGGCTTTAAACACCTGACTGCAGGCCCTTATGACTCGTGATTACAAAAATTCAGGTGCAGTATTTACATGCTTGAAAAATATATTCGTAAATACGGATAAATTTTCGGTTCCCCATTTAAAATTACGGTCGAAAAAAGGCGCTCTACTATATATATATATGTGTGTGTGTATATATATATATATATATATATATATATATATATAAAACAGTGCAATTAGTTCAGGACAGGAGGTAGATGACCCCACCCCCCCCCCCCCCGGATTAAAATGTTTGTGTGTGTGGGGGGGGGGGGGGGGACAAAGCATACTCTATCTCCCTCCCTAACATTTTGACAATTACGGGACTGTAGTTTTTTTTTCATAAAAAAATCAGATTTCTATTCAAGCCTACCCCCCCCCCTAAATTTCACAAGGAACCTGCGTCCCTGCTGTCTCGTGCTAAATATCAGTTCGACAGATGAGTCTAGCAATTTTGATATAACCAAACCTTTCCCGCATTTGGTCTGCATTTACAATTATTTTTATTGAGCCCTGGGAAATCCCTTGGTCACCCGGGCTCTTTTGGCCCACAAGAGTTAAACAAGTGACCAAGGGGTCATGACGTTCAGCTGCCAAGGAAGACATCCACAAAAGGAATTTTATCATCTGAATGCCAAATTTTGTAGTTGGTATTCCAATTCAACTGAAGCATAGCTAAAAGGATATGGTTGACAGAGACCTAATTTCAGGTTTAAAGGGGATTTTTCATGGTTCACCCTAGATTTCAAGTTAGAAGATTCCAGGTCTAATGATGACGAGTTGTGCCCTTTTAACGGACGACCGTATCTTGAAGGTATCAAAAATAGAGAGAGTAAAAATGCCTAAAAAATAAAAAAAAATCCAGATTGCGCCACCAGTCTGCAGGAACTGATGAAACACTCAATGATGAATATGCATGCAAAGAATCATGGTGATCAAGGCATTAGTTGTTCAGATACTGGAGCTTTTGTATCGAATTTATAATTATTCTGGGGGCTACTTCTGAGCCCAATATCATGGAGGCTATGGTAAACAGAGACTTCATTTCAGGTTTTCATGGAGCTTTTTCATGGACCTCCCTCGATGTCAAGTAAGAAGATTCCAGGTCCAATGGTTACAATTAGTGCCCTGTTGACGGACGACTGCATCTATGGTCTCAAAAAGAGAAAATATAGAGAAAAAAATCCAGGTGGCGCCACCATTCTGCAGGAACTGATGAAATACTTCATGATAAATATGCATGCAAAGAATTGATGGGGATCAAAGCATCAGTTGTTCAAATACTTGAGCTTTTGTATCATTTTTTTTATTTATGGGGGGGGGGGGGGGGGGGACCAAATTTCAGGTTTCCAAGACAATTTTTTATGCACCACCCAGGATGAAAAGTTTCTAGGATCAATTCACGATAAGTGCCCTCCTAACAGATGACCACATATTGAAGGTCTGAAAACAGAGAAAAAATGCGAAAAAAAAATCGAAAAAATACACAGTGCGCCACCAATCTGCAAAAAATGATAAAACACTTCATGATGAATATGCATGCAAAGAATCATGTAGACTGGCCCAGTCGATGTAATGGTTAAAACATAATTCCTCCCAACAACAGAGTCATCAAACTTCGCTGTGTTGCAAAGCTTAGAACAGGTACTCCCACCTCGCGGCAAATTATACAATTCAAGTACGGCTCTCTAGCCGACTATCTTGTATCGGTAAATGGAATCACGTTTTATTTTTAGAATTTTATTAGTAAACGTAAATACACTTAAGCCCAAGCAGGGCTAACGTGCCCTTTATATGCATTGGGAACTCTTGACCGGCCCAGGCCCCTTTAGGCCCTTCGGATCTACCTGGTAAAAAATCCTTAATGCTTTATACTAGCTTATATGCACCTACGAGACTTCGGCGTTTTCTAGCATTTTCTTGAGCATTGTTGAACACTCCAGACCTAGGATCCTAAAGCTCTCCTGACTAAAGGTTATATAAGCTAAAATAAAATTTAAGTAAATGTGACTTCTCCGTTTTTAAATATGTATTGGGCCCTATAAACAAAATACATAGGCCACCTTTTTTGCCTTTAGATCCCCCCCCCCCCCCTTCTCATAGGGCCTAGTCCGGAACACACTAAGCACTTGACCTGCTCCTGTAGAAAGTACAGGTGATGCTTGCACTAGGCTTCTTATAGTTATACAAGGCTAAATCAATTAATAACTTCATCTGCGTTAATCATTTAAAAGTATCGCTTGCTTGAAAATAAGCTTGATTCGCAATATATCATGCAATATTTAAATAGAACCTGCGCATTGGTCAGATTGTATCAACCACGCCTCTCTCTTTTGCTATACACTGTATCGTCGCTATTGCTGGTATCTAATCTATCCACACGACTTTCGTTGTTACAGGGCCTGGTCTCAGCCTCTTCACTTGCAATACTCTTTACAGTGTCTAAATGTGTTGGGAAAAAATATTTTCCAACAACAAATCATACACTGACCCACTTCATGGTAAAGCATAAATTAAGAGAATGAAATGATGAAAAGACCACTGGTTGCCCATTGACGTAACCAGTTATGCTGCATACTCGTATAATGCTTCTACACCTTTGTTTTCCGGTTTTTTTGTTACATTAAGGGTATTATAGCTGTGCATGGATCTGTGTATATGTGCAGACGTGAGACTCATTAACTTATCAAGCTTCTTACCTTCATAGTTGTACCAGGTTCTGAACCAGGTGTCTTCTAGTGGACCTCAACTGAAATAACATATGGTATATAACAGATTTAATGTTCCCTTGACATTGATTGATTGATTTCGTCCATGACATGAAGCGTAGTACAATTTAAAGTGATGGCAAGTTATATATCAAAATTTAAAAAAAAAATATAAAGCTGCAGTTAAAATAACAGGTCAAGTTCAGATAAAAACCTGAAACAAACAAAAATTCCAATATACAAAAATTTCACAAATTTATATTTTTTTTAGCCTCAAACAGCTAATAATCTTTTACATTCATACATGAATATTGTAAATCTATACATAAAAAAAATATACCAGTATTCAGCAGTCGAAACGTTAATTATGTTTTTGTTATGAATACCCAGAAAATCATAGTCGTTTAAGTTGAATAGGAATGCTAATATTTAAACCTCGGAGCTATTTATAATATATACCCTGATAATCGATCATTTTGATCCTCATCGTTGTCAAAATATAGTGGTGTATGTATAACAGGGCAAGGATATAAAGAGCCACATAGAGAGTTAACTTGCTATAAACCAGCACCGGCACGCCCGAAGGACACAATCAGATTTGTCATCCATTTAAAGCTCATTCGCAGCTTCCCATACCATAGGTTTGAAACAGTTTGGAGTATATGATTGAAAATATTATCTGGATGTGTGAAGTGCAGAAAAAGGTTAAAAAAAAAACAAAAAAAAAAAAAAAACAGTGTATTCCGATTCAGCGATCGTGCCACAGACTTCCTTAGATAAGGAACCTTGCAAATGTAATTAACTCAACAGGGATATATACTATTCCTAATAATAATTTAGAAGAAAGATAATAATAATAAAAATAATAATAATAATGAATAATATAAAAAATGATAATTTCACGATACATTATTTTTGTGAAATATATATGTGTTCTGTCATTTATAATTACTGCCACTAATTTCTTAAAACTTTTGCAGTTTTTATGGTGTAATTCAAACATGAATGAACATCATTAAGAGGTGAACATAAACGGCATATATAATTTAGCTGGTTAAGTGGTTGATAATTGTTAACACAATAATATTGATCAAATTTCCGTAAAAGTCCATCATGCTTATACAGTTGGACGTCATGGATTAATTTATACACTATAATTATTAAAGAGAGAAATAAAAACATCACTTAATCAATGAAAGTATTGCCTGCCATCTAGTGTTTCTGTTAACTGTATGGCACCTACCATTTTCACCTTTAATTACATAATGCTGTGTTTTTGCTACATTTAATATGTGTATATATGCTATATATTTAAAATGATTAACCGATTAAATAAAATAATACTGTTATAGTATATTAGTAACCGTTTAGGACAAATTAATAAAACATAAATCTAATATTATAAGTTTTAATATAATATGTTTAATTTTTAGAACTGTATTTGTATTTTAAATGTTCTCACAGTCAAATGCAAATGAAATCATATGTACAGAGTTATCGGAACCTTTGCATAAAAATGCATATATGAAAAGGGGACATTTGAATAGAAGAATATTTGAGCAGAACCTGAGCATTCTCAAATGAATTCACATTTTGTACCACAGACTTTTTGGCCAAATTATAATTAATTTTAAATTAGCATCTGACCCGACTGAATAAGTAACGACGATAACGATGTATATATGTTACATAATATTTACTTATTCTTTAAAGAGTGAAAATAAGCTTACTAAATGCTTTAAGGACATGAGCATAATTGAGGGATATAATTTTACCTGATGGATCTTGTTCACGGCCAGTCTTAACCTCTCTCAATAAGATGCTGAGTGTGGAGCACCCTGAGACCCTGACCAACACTATACATATTTACTGTGACTTCGATCAGTAAACCAATACCGGATTCACTTTATCACGAACACCCAAAGCGGGACCTCCAAGGCCAGAGTAATTACATTGGCATTCTGATGTATACAAGCCATGTTTGGTGATGACGCAAGTCATGCTACATGTTCATCTGGCAGCTTTAGTTTATACCATAAATTATCAGATCCGGCGGAAACATTCTCATATTGAACTGGCTCTTTAAAGGCACCTTTATTCACAAATCAGGCATGTTAAACATATATGAAATATATTGTTTTCTCTTTAAAATGTTATGGCATCTGCCAGTCGCGCAAAATATGAACACAGCGCGCACGCTATAACTGTAAGCCGTGCCGCACAACTTCACTATTTTCCAAACTTCCATCCGGTGTTTCTTCTGTGTCCTTCTTTCATGTGTCCTTCCTGTTTCGGAGTTTTCGCGAAGTTGCAAGATCTTGCCTATGGTTACAGTATTAGTAAACCGACACACGCAGATTAACTCACACACAGAACAATAACAAGTGACCCGTGGGTCATGACGCTCAGCCGACTGACATGTTGACAATATGTCCTTGCACAGACGACTAATTAAGGTAATGTAGATGGCATCATTGTTCATGCATATTAGCTTAAGTTCATCAAGACCCATAAGCACAACAAATCTGATGACAAACCAACCTGCCTTTCATGATGAATCTGGCAATTTATGTGTATTTATGTATTTTGTAATATGTATATTATGTGCATTATTTCTAGTCTTGCTCTAACATACCCTAAAACTCTGAGAATATAGTTCACTGTGACCCAATTTCAGGTTTCTGGGGAGAACTTTTGAGGAACTCTCAGGAAGTCAAGTTAGAAGATTCTGGGCCCGAAGGTTATGATCTGTGCCCTACTTTGGTATCAAATTTTCAATTATTCTGAGGGGTGCTTATATTTATAAGCCCATAGCTCAGAAAATATGGGTAAGAGAGACCTAAATATACGTTTACAAGAAGATTTTAATAGACATCCCTGGATTTTAGGTTAGAAGATTCCAGGTCCAATGGTTATGATTTGTGCCCTGCTTTGGTATCAAATTTTTAATTATGATAGGGGTGCTTATAAGCCCAATAGCTCAGAGAATATGGGTAACAGAGACCTAATTTAAGGATTCCAAAAAGAATTTTCATGGACCTCTCTGGATGTAAAGAGAGAAGATTCCAGGTCCAGTCGTTACGAGTTGTGCCTTGTTAACGGACAGACGGCCGGACGGCCGGATGGCCGGATTGCCGGACGGACGACGGACAAAGAGTGATCGCTATAGCTCAGATGACTTACAGTCAGCTGAGCTAAAAAGTATGAAACCGGTGTTAAATCCGAAATGAACTAATAGGGTGACATAATACACATGAAGACAAAAGCCATTCAAGGGGAGTCAATGCAATGCCCTCGCTCAACAACTGCGATTTGATTATCTTTGGGTGATAAATGGTGTACTGTAGTGCTATTTCTGGTACGTTCTGTATCCCATAACGATGTAAAACTTTATGTCAAAACATATCCCAACGGATGAAAATCGCATTCTGTATCCCATAACGATGTAAAACTTTATACCAAAACATTTCCCAACCATTGAAAATCGCATCCAGTATCCCATCACGATGTACAACTTTATGTAAAAACATATCCCATAGGTTGAAAATCGCACTCTTTATCCCATGACGATGTACAAGTTTATGACTTTCAGTCAGCTTAGCTAAAAATTTGCTCGAAAGGGGGTAATCCTGTGAGAAACATATTAAGGAAAAAGTTCAACTTGCGATAAAATTAGCTTTAAATTGGATCATTTGAGCTGCATATTCCTTTTAGTGGTCGGAGTCGGTTCCTTTTTCATAATCGTTCATCGGTTTGAGCAAACCGATCGATGATCGATTATTAATCGGTTAAGAAAAATATAAAGAAATATGCAATTATCTGTGAAACTGTACTTCATTTAACCCAGCCCGCATATCTGAGAAATTCTACCTTAAGAATATGAGTTCTTGCCTTTTTAATTTTCCTTTAAATACTAAGTTATGATATTCCAAGTATCATTTTAATTAATTATAATAATCAAGAATTAAACCACAATTTATTAAGTTCTCCCTTCTCGCATCTACTGTGTCATGCTGAGTTACATACGGAAGTTATTTGGGAACACAGACTCATTATATGAAGTGCGAAATAATGTAACAAAAATGAATCACTCTCGTCTCTAACATAAAGGCATTATGGAAAAAAAAAACGAAGTCATGATTATGATGTAATCGATAGTTGCCTTTAGTAATCGAGCGCTTGAAAGTGGCAGCAAACCGACTGACTTTCGATAAAACTCGATGATCGGCCCATCACTAATTCCTTTATACTAATTTAACCAGTGTTACAAGTAAACAAAATTTGTCTGATACGATGAAAAACTAGATTTGTCGGAACGACACGAATGCCCCCGCCTGGGGCAAATTAGAAACATTTGTTAAATTTTTCAGGCGGGGGCAAATTAGAAACATTTGTTAAATTTTGAAAATTTTTTTTAAGTTCAGAAGGTGTCATATGGTCAAAAGAAGGTCAACAAGGGCAAAATGCAAACTCGATCTGTTACGGGTCATTATCAAGCAACACACCAAAAATCAGGCCAGTATCTGCAGGCACTGTGAAAAAAGTCCATACATGTGCATTTTCCATAAAAATTTCTGCCTTTCATGAAATTTTCTATGTCTAGGAGCCATAAAACAATCAAAAGTAGGTCAACCTGGATGAAACGCGAACTCGATCTGTAACTGTCATTATCTGTCCACACATAAAAAATCAGGCCAATATCTGCAGGCATTGCGAAAAAAGGTCCGTACATGTGTATTTGTCATGAAAATTTATATTTTTCATGAAATTTTCATAGGTTGAGACGCCGTAAAACGTAGAAAAGTAGGTCAACTGAGACGAAACGCGAACTCGATCTGTAACTGGTCATTATCTGCCCACACACCAAAAATCAGGCCAATATCTGCAGGCATTGCGAAAAAAGTCTGTACAACTGTTTCGGAATGACGGAAGGACGGAATGACGGACATGGGTAAAACTATATGCCCCGGCCACTTTGTGGCGGGGGCATAAAAAAAGGTTGCGGTGACCCTCTGCATGGAGCCCCGTTGGGTCCGCTTCTGCTGCTTACGAGGTATGCATATTTCTGTTTCTTTATTCAGAAACAGTTTCCTTGCAACGTGCATTTAATTAATCTTTCGTGAGTTCCTCAAATCAACCTAATCTTCAGTTCTTTATACGTCCAACGATAGAATCCAGTCAAATATCATCGAAAACCTGAATGCCCCGCGTCTCATTCCGTTTGCAATGTAAACATCATCACTGACCAGGTCTTCAAGGTAAACATACCGGGGCATGAATTTCTTGCCACGAGCTCAGCGCCACAAAATAAATGTAAGAAATTTTTATACATATCTTACTGAGATAGTATCCCACTGAAAACCTATATTTTCTTTTAACCTTTAGAATAAAAATGAGCTAACATTCCACATCTCAGTTAATATATCTCCCGAAACCCGGTATAAAGTATACCGGGTTTATCAGCTAGTATATATAATATATACTGACTACATTATCATGGATAAAAGCTGGTATTTTTTTTTATGTGTTATAGTTCTGTAATAATTTGTATTTCTGGGATTAGTAAATTACTCCCATATATGCTGAAATCCCATATTGTTATGTTATACATAGCATGTTAAGCAAAATTTAAGAACATACAGCACCAGGAAAACGTACCAAAATCATTCATGTGTATATGCCGTATGGTTCCAGAATAACAATTAAGGTAGTGTTAAGAAAAAGTGGTTCCAACGCAACAATATAGGTAGCGCAAAGACAGAAACTGAAATACTGTAGACACTGAAATAAAGAGACGTAATTCTATTTCTGTGCAGCTCGATGACCTTGCGTGATATCGTGGGATATGAAGGTGAAATACATCAAAGTCGTGGCCCCTAGACTCTCGTAGAGATGTCCCAGTCTGAGTAAGATAAATTATTTAAACGAGATGTTCAGGCGACGTATACCAATCTTATATATCTCGGAATTTGAATTGAAAAGAGTATGTACATTTTCACGGATATTAAAAAAAATTACATTCCATGTCATACTTCACACTACTCGGAGATATTCTTATCCCATATATATATATGTACACCAGCATCAGTTACAAGGATATTATGCAATATTTCATAATAAAATTCAGACAACTTTGCAATAGGCTCTTTTTAATTTCCGTATATAAAGATTTTTTAAAAGGTTATTTTTTTTTTTTAAACACATTTATTCACATAAAACAAAGAAATACAGCAAATACAAATTACAAGACAATTACAAAGACACAACACACATATACAAAGACGTGTTGTTTACATGTAATTTTACAAACATAACATATTCTGTGGTCGGTTCTGTGTTCCGACACAGAAGATATTATAAAGATAAACAACATGAACGCATAAACAAGAACAGACACCATTTACCCATGGCCATGATAATACTTATATAAGGAAATCTCAGTCAGAAATTTTCAAAACATCAACTAATTTACCCCATTTCTCTAAATGATTATAAAATATTCCTTTGCTATTTGCAATGTAACTCTCAACCCTTTCTGTATCTCTTAACCTGCTTTTAAACACTGCAAACAAGGAAGAACTATTTTCCTCTCTTTGCTTGTAGAGGACATATTTATACAGTAACAGAATCTGATTTTGCAGCCTGTTTTTATCATCAACTGGTATGATACCATACAATATTTCCATAAGTGATATGGCTGGGTGATATAATTCATAATCTTGCAACCATGCCTTTATTTTGAAATAAAAATTCCTACTGATCATACATTCAAAAAATAAATGTACAATATTTTCGTGATCATTGAAACAAAATGAACATCGAGAAGTTTCTTTTATCTTACATTTAAACAGCTGCTCATTCAGAGGTATATAATTGTGCAATATCTTATACTGAAATTCTCTAAGGTATGTATCTAAAGTTATTTTATAAGGTTTTAAAAAGTTATTATCATAGTCGAAGTTAAGCTTTTTTTACCAGTATTTTTCTTTGAAATTGGTTCACAAAATAGTCTACGTCCATATATATTAAAGACTAATGCTAAGTTTTTCAATACGGATTCTGGTTCCATTTATAAGAAAGTATTTGTTTACCTTAACCTATCCATATGATACATCCATATATCTTTAAACAATTCTTCAAACTTTCCTATCACTTTTTTAAGTACAATATATCCACATATCTTATTCATTTTTATTTTTAAACAATCATATAATATAAACTTCCTGTGTGACAAAACTTCGATCATGATAAAAAAAGTCATTTATAACGATAATTCCACTATCAATCCAACTGTAATCAAATCAATCAAAGTGTATATACACGTACTAGTCTTTAAATGTAAATTTCTTATTAAACCAAATGTGTTACCTCGGTAACTGTTGTCTTCTCATTTTTGTCATGTGTATCTTTTCAAAGATATTTTAGAAAGGCACACAAAACATCATTATAAAAAAAATCCATTCAACAAAATTATATAATTTTTACAGATATTGTTTAAATAATATTGGACTATAGAATTCATTGAACTCTTTTGTCCAAAGATTCTTTTTATCAAAGACGTCTTCAGTGACTTTTCATACAATACAATATCTATCATTTGAAGTCCTCCTTCACTATAACTGCAAATCGGTGACATGTATCCCATCTAATTCTATCATTTGATTTCCATATAAACTTGAAAAATATCTTCTTTAATTAACTAATAATATCCTTCTGCATGCACCGGTAGTAATGTCAATGACATAGTAATTTGGGAAGGGCAATAGTGTTTTAATATTGTTATTTTGCCCCTTAAGGATAAATTTATTTGCTTCCAGGTGTTAAGTATCATTTGTACCTTTTTACCTTTTCAATCCTATTAATTGAGTAACATTATTCTAAAACATTACCAACATGTATCTCTAAATATAGCTTTACACAATCTTTATACCCTCAAATACGTTTTTGATTATCTTAGACTGTATAGTGGCCCTAGGCTATAAGAGACTCACATTTGGACCTATATTTAATTTTAATCCTGAGACTGCACTCAACTGAGAAATAACCTTCTTGGCATTAATAAGCGATTCCTGATCGTCCAATTACAGTGCCGCATCATCAGCAAATATATGAGAAATTGGCGAGTATGTGTCCTCCATTCCATTTTTAAGGTTTTTGTTGATATATTTTGACATCTCTTATAATGTTAATATGTAGTATTTCAGTTGCTAATATAAATGCCATTGCTGAAATAAGGGCATCCTTGTATTATCTCTCGTTTCATTTCCATTGGTTTAGTTAGCCAAATATTCTTTTTTTAACAGTAAAGATGGGTTAGTTGTATAAGATCCTTGGCCATTTAGTGAAAAGTGCCTTTACTGAACGTTGACATACAATAAAAAAATATAAAAAAATATCATGATTTAAGCTTTCACAAGCTTTTGTATAATCCAAGAAACATATTACTGCACTTTTAGTATTATCGTTACAGTATTTTAAAAATCCAATACACATCTACGGCTATTGCCTATGTAACGGCCTTTTATGTCCGCTGTTTGTTCGGGAGGGATAATTTTACTTTTTTTTGCAGTCGAATAGCAAGTGAATTTTTTAATCTGTATAGATTATACTAATGGGTCTATAGTTTTTAAGTTGTTTTTATCACCTTTTTTTTAAAAAAAATAAAGAAATTACAGCGGTTTTCATTGAATTTCACATTTTTTTCCAGACTCAAATGTCTCATTGATCAAGGAACAACAGTTTTTTCTTAGGAAAGGTCAATAACATTTGTAAAACACCTGACTTAGGCCAACTTATCCAGGACTTTTGTTTATTTTTAAGGTTAGATACTTCCAAGTCACATTCCTTTTCAGAGATGGAATTCACAAGACCTTTTATCCAATAGTGGCTTTTCCATTGTAATTTTACTCGGGTGATGAGATACTTCATGCTCACCAATATAATCTGATGAGTAGAGGCTTTCAAAGAATTTACATATCTTCTGAAAAAATACAATAGGTACTATTTTCTTTTTTCCCACGGACTTCGTTCTGATTCGCAGTCTATTCTTTAAAAAAAATAACTAGTATTTCCCCCCATAATCCCATAACTTAACATGGGAACGAACTTTTGCACCCGCAGCTCTTTCATTATTTATATTATCAATTTCATCTTGTATTTTTTTTTAAACTAAGTTTCCTTCTTCATAAATAGGTATTCCTTCGAGCATTAAACCATACTCTTCTTTTTTTTTATTAAAAAAGACTTTGGCTTAGCTGTTTGGTTGTTCTTCGTACAGAATCTGCTTGTTTATTATTTAATTTAAAGGCTAACATTAAAGGGGCCCAATTACCTATGAAGCATGTTGCGTTAACAAGAAAAATAGCTTCTTCCCTTTAAAATAAATCAGTACCTGCCAAAATATTGCCTTGAAACCGTTTGCTTACTCCTGTAAACGAGTGTTAAAAAGAGTGAACTGGTCGTGATCGCAGGTGTCAACATAAACACAGCGCGTGGGGCCGTGTGCATCGCGGAGCGATAACACGTGTCAACCAGGAGATGCCCTGACTGACTTGGCCCAAAAAATGTAATACATGTTTCCGCTGGCTATAACACCGCGTGTTGCCCCTCCGGTCACGCCACCTTGTTATGGTTAACAGACTGTGTTTACCAACACGAAGGGCTATAACAAGGTGTTAAACAGTCGTATGCGAGGAAATGAGGCTTTGTGCTTGGATGGTTTTGCTGGGAAACTTTTGTATAAAGCAAAACTGAACTGATAGTGTAAAATAATAGGAATAATATTGCTCCTTATAATGTCTCTTTAAATTTCCAATAATTATGACATCTACAACTAGGTATCTTTTCTTTTAATTTCCATATAAATGTAAATAGCCTTGTGGTCTGATATAATGTTTGTCCTATTTCCACTAACTAAATACATACTTTCTACAATTCTTGACAGTCTGGTAAACTGATAAGCATATGGTCAATTCTACTTTTATAATCGTTTCCACAATCATAAGTATAAGCAGTTGTATAATTTCCAAATATAACCTGAAAGACATCATGTAAGTTAAGGTCATCAACAAACTCTAAAAAGGCTTTGCTATCCTTTCCTTGGTCTATATTTGATCCTGTTCTGTCACAACCACGAAGGTAACTGTTAAAAATCTCCTGCAATACACAAATTATTTTTATTCATTGTTTGTTTTTTACCCATCTTACAGCATATCTATCAAAAAGTAGTTGATAAATTGTATTTTGTTTATAGTATACAATGAAACTAATGAATATTATGTATTAGAAACCTCTAAATTAATCATGACTAATTTGCCCTCTTTATCTTTGATAATATTTAAAATATTACAAACAGTCTTTATTGGCCAAGAAAGATATCCCTCTGGGGGCTATCAGTGTTAGAATAAAAAATCCTGGCTAACCTGTAGTAAAAATGTTATAAATTCTTACAGTGCAATAGGTTTCCTGCAAAAAAATATAACATTAATTTTTTTGTACTCTAACCATAAAAACAGTTTTCCTTTTCATGTATTTTTTAAGTCCACGCACATTAAGTGAGATACATATAGATACTGCTGAAGCCATTGTTTCATATCAAATCTAGGGATACATGATCTCGGTTGTCATCCTAGGGTATCTGGTCACGTATGGACATGAAAATAGCTTCATACTGGTTTCTCCCTGGCCATGCCTAAGCTAGGCCTTGTGCTAGCACTCCGATCAATGTTCAGGCCTGTTTCCAAGAAGAGATCCGCCTACCTTCGGGTTGGCGAGAACCTTAGATCCAGATTGAAGCAAGCAACTGTAAAGAAATCACTACACTTTTGCTTATTGTATAAAATGTCCGTCATCACTTTGACTTTCTGAGCATCCCAATCTAGATCAGATTTTACCAGGGTTGACAATTCCCTGACCTCATATGGACTTTCAGATTCTTTTATTTTTGCAGACTCACCAAGTCATCCGGCCTGACCGTATTGCTCTTGTGTACAGGAATGCCTGTTCCACTTATTTAAAGTCAAGTCCATAAGCACTGAACGTTTCCTGTATGGTGTAAAGATGAAAGAGGATCACTGGCAACAAATGCAGATTTCACATTGTTTCTGTTATTAAAATAATCTTTACATTCAGGTGATCCCTCAACATGCCCAGAGCCTTTTCATACTGCTCAGGCCCTGGCATCAGGGCATCTGCTCCTGCAGGTTCTTCATACTGCTTGAATTGAACAATCTGGTCGGTGTTTTTGGAAAATCCGACACTTGAATCCTCCACAAACGGCCTTGCGTGGTAATGGGTTTTGCTTAAATTTCAGTTTATACGCAAAAGCATATCTGTCTCCATTCTTCATTGCAGTAATATGTCCATGTTTGAAGTTATACTACAGAGTTCAGCACCTAGCTCCTCAAGCATTGATTTAATTGCAGCATTATTGAAAGACAAGGGAATGTCCTTCACAGTGATCTGAACTGTATTTTTGAATGAATCCTTATTTCCAGATGCAAATGGGTTTTGATCAAAGACTACTGCTAACTGATTTTCAATGGAAATTCCATCTGTCAGAAGTTTGGTTCTGCATAGATTCCTTTGATTTTAAGCAAATCCTCCACAGCCCCCTCCCCCCCCCCCCCCAACCGTTTGACAGTCTTCAATAATCTAAAAGGTTATGCACTCGGCCACTGCCCTGGACATTCTGCATGGGGTCAATGGGTTTTGTTCAGAAAATACAATGTCTCTTTTACGGATGAATACAGGTAGCACTGATGTTTCTCCCATTTTGGCTCTCTGTGTCTTTTTCCTTCAGTATTTGTGTTATAAAATTTCCAAATTACTCGTCTCTCACTTTTCCTATACAGAAATAGCACCATGGGATGCACGGGTTAAGATTCTTTTAAATCTCCAATTATTTGTGTATTTTTTTTTTTTTTTTGATTTTCTGTTTCTAGGATGAAGGGATCGAGGTGATATGTATTCTTCTATCCCGTGTAAATCAGCTTAAACTGTATCACCCTTCACCACACATTTGACTGCTACTTACAACAAACGTCAATAGCAGCATAACATCAACATCAGTCTCTGTGCCCTGTTATGTTCCAGTATCGCACGTGTACCCCGCCCAATCCTATTGTGCCCCCGAGGACAATAGGATCAGTGCCACTCATTAAAATGTCCCCCCCCCCCCCAAATACGCACAAAGCATAATCTCGTAATCTCGTAAAGTCTCGGCTTTTCAAACCACGCCGATAGCTTAATTCTAACAACATTCACCTGATCGGGTCGCATCGCGTGAAACAGACTGTAGTGAATTTACAGTGTTGTTTTTCTCCAGAGTTATATATATATATATATATATATATATATATATATATATATTATTGTCTGTGTGACATATTTCAAATATACTACAATTGAGTATAAGGTTTAAAAGAGTGAGGTATCATGTTTCCAGTATATATAAATTTTAAAAAAGGTTTAGATATATAATATTTCATAATTACCTAAGAAATGGAACCAAAGTGTATAATTCTATTTATCAACACCTGGTTACATTGACCATGCGCCTTGTTAAAAAGTGGGGGATATATACCCACTGCCAACCTGTATTGACGCCCCTTGCAAGTGATCGGGTCCAAAGGAAATGAATTAACAAGGATGGATAGAGAGTACCGCAGATATACCGTCACAGAATGAGCACTCTGGCCAAACCAAAATAAACAAAAAATCGGCCGACATTGTCGCACATATCGCCTCACTACACGATTTCGCTAATCGCCCGATGAAACCGGCCGATTTTCCTTGACATTGCAAAACTCTTGGCGCCGCCGATTTTTTACGCCGACGCCGACAAATCGCCATGGGCCGTCACACTACACGATAATGAACCCCTGTAGGTACGAAGTCGGGCGATCCAATGAATGGTCCGATGAAATCGGGTAGTGAGTACCCGGCTTACATCATATTATATTAACGGGAGCAAAAGAAACCTTATTTAAGCAATGCAAGTACTGCCTGCACCTTAATTCATATAGTGCATCTGTCAAACATGTAGCTGATAACGTTTTCCCCTGTCATTACATCATTCAGTCGTTTTGCTACATTTAATATGTTTTCGTAGATGTTAAATAGCGAGCTGATGTTTAATAGGCCTATATTAATTGCAAAACGAATGCATACGCATTTAAACTGTTCATTGCATTCTGTAACATGCTAAATATCCTTACACGATTAAACGAGTCGATAAAATACTGCTGTTTTAGTATATAAGCAACAGTCAAGGACAAATAGATATTATATTTTTAATATATAGTTTTAATATAAGATGTTTGATTTTTAGAACTATATTTGTATTTTAAATGAGTTATCAGTACCATATATATATATATATATATATTTCATTTATACATTCTTTGAAAAGTTAATATAAGCTAACCAAATGTTTTAGGGACGAGCATAATTCAGGTATATCATTTTACCTGAATGATCTTGTCGCCAGGCTTGACCTCTCTCAATAATATGCCGACTTTGGGGCACCCTGAGACCAACAATATACATATATACTGCGACTTCGATCAGAAAACCATGAACGGATTCACTTTATCACGAACACCTAATGCGGGACCTCCAAGGCCAGAGTAATTACGTTGGCATATATACAAGCTTTGCTTGGTTATGACGCAAGTCATGCTACAAGTTCATCTGGCAGCCTTAGTTTATACCATAGAATATAAGGCCCGGCTTAAGCATTTTTGATAATGGAAAATCTCTTTTAATCACCTATTCACAAACCAGACATGCTAAATATATTTGAAATACAGTGGTCCTCCTTAAAGGTGCGCATTCACCTAGATAACTTTGGAAAAGAATTTTTTTTGTTACTTTGTGTATATATTAATGATCTTAGAGTAATTTTGGGGGTGAAAGGTTTATATAACGCCTTCGTGAAGGATGTATGAACGTGTTTATCAACAACATGTTTGTAACACAGCAATGTTGACAAAAAGGAGAAAATATAACCTAAGGTGGTAGGTTGCATGTATGCGGAGGCAGATAGCTCACTTGTTGCAAAACGCCATTTGCAAAGCTCCTCTGGCTTATCTGACTTGCTGCCAGATGCCCTTGTTGAATTAGTTTTTATTTTCGGCGGGCCCATATATGATAAACACGTTGATATAAACAAAACAAGCAGCCTGTATGCGGTGGTATCAGCGTTTTCTAGCCTATATTCATAAGAGCTCCAAAGGACTACCTTTAGTTTATAGAGGTCAGATAGGTGATTGCGCCCCTTTAAAATGTTATAGGATCTGCCAGCCATGCAAAATATAAACATAGCACGCACAACTGCACAAATCAGGATTTTTCAAACTTCCAACCGGTGTCTTGTCTCTGTCCTTCTTACCTGTGTCGTCTTCTTGTTTTGGAGTTGTCGGGAATTTGTAAGATCGGACGTATAGATGGTTATGTACTCTTGTTACATTATTACATGGAGAGGTGGTCTTTCAGACAGCTCGCCACTGTACTACACCGACCTATTGATTTGGTTAATACGTGAATTCCAAAGAAATCTGCAGACCTATTTTGTCTTTATAAATTTGAAAAAAAAAAAAAATGACTATAAAACGACTGTACAGTGGAGCCTGTCTGAAAGGCCACTTCCCTTTCTGTTTCTAAAATCCATCTTTGAGTGAACCGAAAATATTCACGTTTCTTATAACTGACCTGTCTCATGAGGATACTTGTGAATTAACCCACTTTTGAACTCTGGGTAGTTTTATTACTAAGGTGTCACTGTATTCATGATTTATACATTTTTCAAATGGCGGAACAGCATTTTGAAAAAGGTGGTAAATATAAAAACAAAACATTACCAGAAATGTATTCTCTGGCTCATAATACCCTAGAATCCATGGATTAATTGACCCTCTATGTGAAAGGTCGAGGTAATTTTGGTATTTTTGCTATTTTAATATTTATTTTGATGGCATTTTGTTTTATTTTAACTAAATTAAATTTACCAATGCTGACAGAGAGCCAACCTCAATATTTTCACACCGTTGTTTATTCTGTTTCCTTCTTTCACGTGTCCTTTTTGTTTGGGAGTTGTCGCGTAATACGCAAGAGATCGGACCTATTTTGGTTAAGCAGTCTTGTTTTATTTTTAGTTAACAGACACACGTGGAATGTGTTTCATCACACACAGAACCATAACATCGTAAAAACAGGTGAATTGGAGGATGTACTTTCATGTCCCGGGATGGTTTGCCGGGAAACCTCTGTATTAAATCCGAAATGAATTTACAGCGTGAGATAATACACATATATTGTCGCAAATGTTTATGCACTTTTAAAGAATAAATGCAAGCGCTTAACATTAAGAACGAAAGCCATTCAAGGTGAGTCCAGAAGCGGATCCGGGTTTTTGCGGCCTGGACCCCACCCATTCCCCTTTCCCAGGCCTGGGGACTTTTTAAGCCTTCGTCATTAGTTCTCCTGAGCTGGACCCAACCCCTTTTCTAAATTCTGGTTTACCAAAGTTATCGACAAAGAATTGGGGAAAGAAAACAAACTCTATGGATCGTTTCTCCAGATAGCACGAAATCATTTCAGTTCATTTGAATTATGCGCTTAGAATACGCCCTCCAGATAGCACGAAATCATTTCAGTTCATTTGAATTATGCGCTTAGAATACGCCCACAGATAACTCCATATCGACTCGACCAAAACGCAGGGCCTAAAAAATCGCCAGTTGACACAGAACAAACAAGAAATTCCACTAAATCGCAGAATACATTCACAACCAGAAACAGGTTTGCCGGTCTGATCGTTGAGGAAAAATGAATCTGGGAGTGATTAGGAATGATACTAAAGACAGACTTGTTAAAATTAATATTCCATTTTATTTGATTGTTCATTATGTTCATTAAGGAAATTTAACACTGTACTTTGATTATCAGAGGGTTAATCATTTTAAGCGTAAAAAGTTTTAACCTGGCTTGGTCAACAAAATTTTGCTTTTGCATTTTTACAGGAAACGTATTGTTCTAATTCTTTGAAAATGTATTCAACAGTTCATGCAGCGGTACTGTCTATCATTCTTTAAGTTGTTCCTCGCACAGTAAAGGTATTGTCATCTTAGTAAGACGCATTATTAATTATACACTTATTGATAAACACAGTGAACTAGTTATAACATAAGCAGAAAATGATTTATTAATCTTGAAATCGGTGGAAAATTGTGCACGCTTGTATGCGTTTATGCACCAAATTTTAATAAAGATCGATGTAAATTCCTCATATATAGACGTTCAAAAATGGATATAAGATTTGCCAAATCATTGGATAAACACATTGTTGCCGGAGATTTCAACAGTGTCCTATCTGAAAAGGATAGTACTATACAAAGTTTCGTCGAAACGTTTTATAAATACATTATATATTTAAATGACACATACACAGACGACGCAGTACATGTAATACAGATTGACAGAGTAACAAGTAGCCGTTAGTAGAAATTACTAGATTTCATAATAAATAAATACAATAACTTCTGTGTGATAAGTAGCCAGGTAGGAAATCGCCTTACCGACCATAATGCTGTATGATCGCAACCAGTATAAGAAAAAAAAAAGGTAAAGACTATTGGAAATTAAATGTGAATGTTACCTAAGATAAACATAAATATCAAATATCTATTACATTGATATGGGAAGTAATTAAAATAAAAGATAGAGAAATTTCAATTTTATTCTCACAACAAAAAAGTAGAAAAAAAACCCAGACAAAATACATAATATCGAACAGCAAATAAATAATATAAAGCTGAAGAATACAAAAGATTAAACCAATCTGAAAGCAGGTTAAGAAAGAGGAAGTCCACTGGAAAATATATACACATTAAAAAAAACAAAGGAGCGCAAATACGATCCCGCGTGGGATGGGCAGAGGAAGGGGAAAAAGTACAAAATACTTTTTTCCATAGAAAAGAAACATCAAAAGGCAAATACAGTTACCTGTATAAATCACCCAGATAAATTATACACAAATGAAGATGATGTACTGAAGTTAATTTCTTTGTTTTATAAACAACTAAATTCTTCATGTAAACCAAACAAAGATGATATAAATAGATATTTTAAAGATGCGGGAGTTTTCCAAAATTGTCACAGAACTCAAAGGGTCTCAACTTTTGTGATATACCTATTCTACAAAATGAACGCGATGATGTTATAAAAAATCTGAATCCAAATAAATGTCTTGCCCTCGGAGTTCTACCAAACCTTTTGGAGGTGACTCCGTCCTATCTTCGTTGAATTAATAAAAGACATAACAGAATAATGAGATGTCAGCATCTATGAGAAAGGCGGTATTAACTTTAATACAAAAAAGTGGGATTAACTTGTCTAAAAAACTATAGACCATAAGCATATGTAATATCGACTACAAAATATTAATTTTTGCAAATAGAATTCAAAAAGTTATAAAAAGTATAGTTAATCCTGATCAAACAGGATACAGTAAGGTCTTCATATTGGCAATAATTTACGGCTAGTACAAGATATTATTGAGTACACATATGTTTACAGAAAAGTATGCGGATAAATACAATTAGATTTTTCCTAGGCTTTTGATAGCTTGATAAATGCTCTACAATGTTTTAATTTCGGAAATTATTTTTAAATTGGATAAAAATATTTAACATTATGGATGAGATCTCGTCTATCCAGACAATATCACGAGGAATACGACAAGGTTCTCCAGTTTCCGCTCTCTCACTCATAATTTAAGCAGAATTTATGGCTATTCGTATAAGGACTAATAAACAAATAAACAGATTTATTATAAATAAGGATAATATAAAAATAACCCAATATTCAGACGACGCAACGATTATAATTTTTGACCATGATTCTATCAGATAGGCACTATGGGAAGTTCAACTGAAAGCACACTGAAAAAAATGTATAGGGATATGATTAGTTCCCAATAACAACAAACCTTATAAATAATAATATAAACAAACCTAATATTATTAAGACCGAAGAAAAAGTCAAATACCTCAGGGTTTAAATATTTACTAAAAGAATTTTAATAAATAATAAAAATTTTAATAAAATATTAATATTTGGAAAAAGGCAAAATTTATCATTTTTTTAGAAAATCCTTATCTTAAAATCCTTAGTTTTGACAACTCGGCCAAAACCTTTGGTGCGATAAAGAGAGAAGTTACGTTTTCGACCCGCTTAAACTAGCTTTATCTTCCTTTTATGCGTAATCCATATGATCGTTCAATCCTATGGGATTTACATAATCAAATCCATCCAATTTCCATTGTTTTCAACCATCAATACAAGCTACCTGGATAACCTTTTATGATGACGTCTGAATTTCGACGTCGTCCATTCAAAACGGTGGCGGAAGCGGCCTTCGTTGACAGTTAAGTGATTCGCAGTGGCATGACCTTACGTGACCCATCTGGAATGCCCGCCGTCGAAAGGTTTTGGCTGGATGCCTACCTTGTCATATTACAAGTGATATCACGGTATTATCGTTAAATATTACTGCGTCGTTTGACTTGATTTCGTCGTAGTATCTCAAAGAACATTAGATATATGAAGACTATTATAAATAGGGATTCAAACGCCTGTGGTATTACCGTTGTGAATTTCCGCCAACATTGTTAACCAAAACACCTGAAAAATTGCACAAGAAAATTTACTTTCTAAAACGCCAAGTGAAAACAAGGCCTACAAGCCAAATGCGAACCTGTGCGATAGGATATACATCAGGTTTAATGCTTCCATGCTAGACCATTACTGTACATATGTGACATGTATATGTACAATGCAAGTACTTAACATTTTGAACCCGATCGTTGTAGGTGGCGCCACAAAAACTACAATTTCAAATATGAGGCAGTGACCAACATTTACACAATACATGGTGAGGCTAGTTCCTGTCGTTTCTTAGATTGTTATGGTATTATGCTTCCTTGGCTAAATGACTAAGTTTAAACTCCTGTAACTCCGCCAAAATTAATCAAACAAAAACCATTTAAACAAAAGTTAAGAGAGCTCATATCTGGGATCATTTCTGAAGATATTGAAGAAATTGCAGACGTTGGAGCCAGCCGTTAACATGTAAATCGGCTGGCTAGAAGAAAAAAAATAGCTGGCTAGCCGGCTGAGCCAGGTCAGTTCTAAGAACAATGATGATGGATGGGTGGACAACGTTGTGGCAGGCTGGCCGGGGGCTGGGCAATAAGGCAGACATTTAATTGGCAAAATGTTGTCTAAGTCTAATGCAATTATATTTATATGCACAACAATATAAAATGAAAACAAACTTAACGAATATTTTGACTTCTAGAGTAAAAATAAAAAAAAAAAGGAAATTATCCCTTTTGAGAAATTAATTTTATTCAATATCGCGTACTAAGACAGAGAGTCGGTGTGGGATGGGGGTTTCCCCGCTAGTGTTTTCAGATCTTAAAATATAGCGTGTTTTGGTGAAACTGAGCGCTTATTTGATCAGATGAAAATTGTAATGATTTTCCTCATATCTTTTGACAGACGCTGGGTACACATGAATTATTTGATCTCAACTGATATATAACGTTACATTGCTAAAAGCAATGTAAAAATAGGAAAATAGAAGGTTTTAATTCAGCTACTGAGATATATGGATATTCAAGTTTGTATCCGATGCGCAACTATTTTCGTGCGCTCATTTGCATGACGAATCAACCGGATAATCGTTTTCCATGAGCCGAACTGAAAGGTCATGGCTTAAAATTTGCTATTTGCTTCTTTTCTGGACTGTATCACATGGGGTGATGTGAAAGGGCAGGTAATTTTGTATAAATTTTATTTCTTTTATAGTACTATATAACCTGTGCGACTGCACATATTAACATTTTCAATTTGTTATAGTACTATAACCTTGTGAATGTATGTACAAATAATTTAAATTTATTTATATTATTAATCTGAGCGACGGCTAACAAATATTTTACATCAGTTTCAGGTGTACAAGGAGACTCTTCAAGGACTTCCCTGGATATAAAATTAGAAGTGTCTAGGTCCAACGTTTTCGATTTGTGGCTTGTTAACGGCCAACCGGACAACGAGTGATCTCTATAGCTCAGATGACTGGCCGTCAGGTGAGCAAAACATTGCTCGAAAGGGGTTATTGTAAGAGAAACATGGTGGGGAAAAGGTTCAACTTGAGAGGTAAATTAGCTTTAAATTGAATCATTTAGGCTGCACATTCTCATATATATATATATATATATATATATATATATATATATATATATATATATATATACTAATATAGCTAGAGCCCCCTCCCCTGGGGACCAAGAGTACATTATAATATATATGATATACTTACTAATGACATTATCATGTTTATAAGCTGGTATATTTTTATTTATCATGTTATAGTTCTATATTCATTTTCTATAAGGTTTCTATGAATAATAAATTACTCGCCTATATATTGAATAACCTATATAGCTATGTAATACAGAGCATGTTAAGCAATATTTAAGAACATACAGCACGAGGGAAACGTGCCAAAATCAGCCATTTGTCCGTGGGGTGGGGGGACCCCCACCAAAGACGAATACATTGAATCGAATTAATACAAAATATCATCTTTATCGAGTTTCCATTTTGGCCGATCGGTTTAACAGTTCATGTGTCTGACACATGGATGGAATTTTCACAGTTTTTTCCATTAAATTTATGTTCATTCCCATTCCTATAAAATAAATTATTCTTTATAATATGAAACTTTGAAAGTATATCTTTTGTGGTTTATCTATATACAGAAAAGCGGGGAAAAGATTTCTGCTTGTACAAGTACGGTAAGCAAAGGAGGAGTACTTTAAGCTAATCAATAAGCCAGTCTGAAATACCACCTGTCTAATAAGACCACTTGCCTATTAAGACACCCTAGAGTGGACGGAAAACATTAACATTGGTTATAACTGACTTGTCTAATAAAACAACATTTGAACCACGGGTGGTCTTACTTTACATGTTTCACTGTATGTTCATGATTTACACGTTTTTCGACTTGCGGGACAGCCCTTTTGCAAATGATGGTCAGTATGGCCAAACAATATGAGAAATGAATCTTCTGGGTCACAATACCCTAGAATTCATGTATTACATGACCCTCTATGTTAAAAGTTGAGGTACTTGTGGTAATTTTGCTATTTTTGTATTTTTTTGTGGCCATTTTGTTATTTAAGTGTTATTTTGGCGACCATTTTGTTTTATGCTAATTAGCTCATATTGCCCAAGGCTGACAGCGGGCCAACCTCATTATTTTGACAGTAGATATGAAGGCAGACAAAATCAACCAAAAAAATTCAAAGTTCATACTGCCCAGTACCAGGTGTATAGTCTGTCCGACTGACTGTCCTCATAAAAAACGCTAAGCTGATTTCAAGATACCTTGAACAATTGGTTACATGACTCCCAGTGTGCTCAAAATCATTCATTTTGCCAATACACCTTAGATATAGGTTACAGTGACCTAATTCTACATCCAGCTGCTACCATCTGTGCCCATGTGACTAACAGAGTGTTAAAATAAAGTTCTTTCACACAGCTTGCAGAATATAGGTCACAGTGACATTATTTCAGGTTTCCAAGTAATTTGTCAGGAACCTCCCTAGATCTTAATCAAATTAGAAGTTTCTAGGTCCAGCTGTAACCAATCATGAAAATCTGTCCTATAGGGTGCTCAAATCATCTTCTTTCACATATCTTGAGGAATATAGGTCACTATAACCTAATTTCAGGTGTTCAAGGAGATTTGCCTAAGACCTCCCTGGATGTACAGATAGATTCTATTTCTAACGGTCACAATTTTTGCCCTATAAACAGCCAGATTGCTTCATTTGAAGGTCTAAAAAATAGAGAAAATATGTAAAAAAAATTGAAAAAAATACAGATGCGGGTGATGGCGCCAATAGTCTGCAGAAACTGATGAAACACTTTATGATCAATATGCATGCACAGAATCATGTCGATCAATGCATTAGTTTTCAGATACTGCAGCTTTCGTTTCAATTTTTTTATTATTCTTGGGGTAACTTACGAGTCCCATAGCCCGGAGGATATGGGTGACAGAGACCTTAAATCAGTTTATCAAGGAGACTTTTTATGGGCCTCTCTGAATTTCAACTTAGAAGATTCCAGCCAGGTCCAACGGTAACGATTTGTGCCCTGTTATCGGAGAGACGAACGGACAGACGGACGACGGGCAAGGAATGATCGCTATAGGCTAGTACAGCTCCAATTACTTTCAGTCAGCTGAGCTAAAACTAAAGAAGAATGGTTTTAACTAAAATTTAGGCCTACGTTTTAACTTATTTAAACAATGTCAGGATAGGAGTAAATAATGTCGATCGTAAGAGGTTTACTCATACACTGTGTTTTCAGCAAAACCAGTTCTGGCATATGACAGGGAATATGTATTTAACTTTCCTCACCCTTATCTTCTTCGATGCAGCTTGTTATAGCGTCTAATGATCCAGCGTGGAGGAACTCGTATATTCTCCAAACAGATAAAGACTTTTCTCACTCTCCAGGCATACTAAAGCCTAAAACTTACTAACGCGCGCATCACGCGAGTACCACTCATGGGCGTCAATATATATATATATATATATATATATATATATATATATATATATATATATATATATATATATATATATATAGGGGGGGTATATATCCCCCCCCACTTTTTGGCAAAAGTATATATCCCCCACAATTCAGAGAATATTATTTATATATTTCAAATGAAATATATAAATAAATAGTATTATAGACTTTGGTTCCATTTGTGAGTTTACTATGAAATATCTATATCTTAATCGTTTAAAATTAACATACCTTATTTTTTAAAACCTTATACTTAGTTGTTATATATATTTGATATGTGTCATTCAGACAATAAAAGGTATGTATATATATATTATATTATATATATATATATATATATATATATATATATGTATGTATGTATAAACATGTCTGTTTTATCCCAGTTTTGACTACCCTCAACGACTGTCATCCCCCAATGGGAGTATTTCAGTTGGATTTCTAGCCATTATAAACTAAATTCAGTTCTATTCCTAATTCTTTATATTTGCCCATATTTATTTAAACAGGCACGTGATAGACTGGCCGTGTGCGGATGCGAACAGATAACTGGCGGACATACAGAGTGTACATTGTGTATAGAATAGCGTCTCATTATTTCTCTTCTACCGTGCAGGAACCATGAAGGTACATAATCATGTAATTTGTAATAATATATGCACTAACTCACACAAATAGTTAATTTTGGTTGGATTCAAACATTTTCCAGCCAAACTTCCCCAGTACATGCATGGACTTAGTATCACAGGTACGTTCACCTGTTTTATACTTTGTATTGTTTTTGTGTCTGAGTAAACACAGTCCGACACAATCCGCATTTACATGTTTCGCACAACAACACTGCACAACCAGAAGTGCGGTCTCAAACACAAAGAAAAATATAAAATAAGAAACTCTGATTTGAAGCTTCAAAATCTTGATTCGTCAGGTGGTATGCGCGCTATGTATCACGTTGTTTTGAACCACAGATCGCGCCCGAATCAAACTTATTCAAACTCGTGTACAGGAGTAAGGAGACGGTTTATAAGGAAACTTTGGCAGAAACCATGATATTCTGAGGAAGAAACCATATATTTCAAGAATCTTTAACATGCGCGCTATGTATCACGTTGTTTTGAACCACAAGTTCGCGCCCGAATCAAACTTATTCAAACTCGTGTACAGGAGTAAGGAGACGGTTTAGAAGGAAACTTTGGCAGAAACCATGATATTCTGAGGAAGAAACCATATATTTCAAGAATCTTTAACATGCCCGGTATGTGAATAGTTCCCTTTAATTCCCTTATATCTATTTATTCATACTAACGAGAGAATTACTCGTGATTAGCGCTGTATGCCTGTATATCCAATGAGCCCGGTATTGGAAGAAATGTAGATCTATATCGCCGCTTCACTTTATTGTATGAAGAGCGTTAATTAATTATTGCAGATGATACAGACAGCAAACCAGCTGGTACATCCCCCCCCCCCCATCGACATACCCACTCACATCGGAGAGACATTATGATTTAACTGTCCCACATAATCTAATATAACCTAAATTAAACTTTATTCCTCAGTATTTCTGTGCATTCTGAATTTTAGTGAAGGTTTATTTTTCGTGGAATCTGTCGGACCCCTCCCCCCCCCATATGAAAAATCTCCAGATCATTTAGTTTATATATATTATAGAAATTCCATCGCGTAATTACATCGTGTTGGCCTATGTCACAGCGTAGGTTAGCAATGGCCTATTGATATATAATGCTTGATAAAACGCATATAAAACGACTTAAGACATTTATTTAAAAAATTACTGACAAAAAAACTTATTTTGTGAAGAAATATATTCCGTATAACCTGGGTTTGAATACCCCCCCCCCCTGTCTCTTTCTCTCTCTCGCTCATTTTGTACCCCTTATCTGGTTTAAAGTCACGTCTTTAGTAATGTTAGTACACAACACCCGATATTTTACTCAGTAACGATTAATTCAAGAGAGTGTTTCGTGGAAAGTTTGATTTACAATGCATCCACAATCTTTTTAAAGATGTGGGTCATACATTTTTGCTTTGTGGTGGGCCATTAACAATCAAGTTTGAAGTCAATCTGTCTATCCAACCCAGAGTTATTTTGAATAAAGTTTTTTTGTGAACGGGTGGGCCCTATGACCTTGACCTTTGATCTTGTGACGCAATATATGGAAGATAGAAGGTTTGGGATGAAAAATTTGGTTTAAAATGCATCCACAATCTTTTTTAAATACATGGGGCCAGTGACCTTAACCTTTGACCTCATGACCCAAAAATCATTAGGTTTCTTGCCTCATTGGTCCAAACTGAAGTTAACAACCGGAAACGAATTCACAGACAGATGGACAGAGAGACGCTAAGGCTAACATACCGACGGACAAGTTGATTACTATATATGGCACCCGCTTATTTATGATCAATAAACACACCATGTTTCGGGAAACTACGTAACACCACACCTAAAAAACTGATAGGATTGTTGTCATTTAACGAACTCAGAAATAGAGAAAAAATCGTAAATATTTGAAAAATACAGATGGCGCTACCAGTTTTTAGGAACAAGTCATTGTCAACTTTCAAATCAAGATTCTTGCCATTAATTATCAAGATACTTGATTTTTTTAAATTATTCTGGGGGTACTAACAAGTCCCATAGCTCGGAGGATATACAGGATTCCAAGGAGATTTTTATTGACCTCAATGGATTTTTACTAAAAAGCTTCAAGGGTAAGCGATTACGATTTGTGCCTTGCTAACGGAATCCTGAACGGCCGGACAGCCAGACGGCTGGACGGACGCCGGCCAAACCTCGATTCGTACACCTCAGTTTACTTTCAACCAGATGCGCTAAAAACCTACACAAAGTAAAGCATTATTATATGAATTATTTATATCAAATAATATGTGCGCAAAGTCTTAATATTTTTACGGGGACCCAAGAGAAGAACGGTTGAGCTGAAATTAATGTTCATTAATGGCAGATGTTTTTTAAGATCTGATATAATTTACTATAGGAAATAGTATGGCAATGTTAGAACGTATACATTATTTATTTTTATGTATATATATTAGATATCAACCTTAATTCTAATTTCGAGAATATTGCGAATGTGAAACCCTCGCGAACGAAAAGACAACAACAATATAAAAGCAAGGTAGCAGTGGAAACCCGATACATCACAGCTTGTGGATTGTATCACGCATACCGTACTGGCATAAGCCACGTCTGACAGTATTTAAATTTCAGTACAAGAAAAAGAGCTGGGTGGGGTTCCTTTCTTTTGTGCTCTCCTTTCCTAGACTTATTTGCTTTTTGCAAAATAAATGTGGTTATTATTATATTAAATTAACGCATACCTTCCGGTGTATTATCATAAAACATGCCGTTATATATACATGTTTCAACTGATAATGCCCCCACCCAGTACAGGCCCACTCCCATTTTTTTTTCTTTCAGAGGCTTGTTCCGTTTTCATATATTTACATCTGCTGATGCATTGTTCTTTCCCATCAAGAATTTTTAGCAGGATGTTAAAACTACTTGGTCCAATATATTTAAAAATTAAACCTTATTAATTTTACAACAATTGTCCAAATAGAAATAATAACTAATACCAGGCTATCTCAATGGCACGTACGGTAGTCTTCAGTGGGATCTTATGTACAGGAAACCACCACCGTCCCTCTTCTCCTCCCCTAGAGGGTATAGTAAAGAACTTACTAAAGGTTTCCCAGGATGAAAGTCTACCTTACACCTGTATCTTAATTCTTACTGTGTGCGTCATCTTTGCATGCAGTTCAGTGGTTGTGGTTGTTGAAATATAGGGCCTACAAAGTCATTGACAGTCCCACCTTGTGGGCACATTAGTGAAACACGTGTCAAAAAGATAGGCATACATTGACATTTATGATGATACCAAAATATCTTTTTAATGAGGACAGGGGGCGAAAAAAAATTATGTTCAGCATGGCAATGTCTCTTCCGGAGGGTGGGAGTATTTTTGTGTGAGTGGGGGGGGGGGATATTTTTTTCGTCACGAGTGACTGATGAACCGAATCATATATGTTACATGCATTGACAGGTAAACCAATTAATACCGGCAGATGAACTATAAACTGGTTGCAGACTTACTTCATTTTGTCACTTCCTCTAATTTAAAAGAGTGGGGATTGTCCCATCTCCCTATCTGCATGTCCCCACCCTCGGTTTATACGTCTTAGTCCTAAGCTTATAAATAATCATAAATGAAATTATAATATATAGAATAGGTTAAACAGTTATTAAGTTAATAAAAGCTTGGTTATTTTACAAATCTTATATATATATATATATATATATATATATATATATATATATATATAATTATTTATTGTTCACATAGCGTGAATTCAATACATCGCGGTGATAGTGCTCTACCGTATGGGAGAGCACTAGCTATCACCGCGATGTATTGAATTCACGCTATGTGAACAATACAAATTATAAGTCTCCTATTAATGCTGAGCACTCTTCAATTCATCATGGAACAAGTTGACTTCAAATATTCCACCAAAAATATACCTCTACCACTTCTACTTAAACTAAAACAGACCGCACCTCCAAAGAAACATACGGATTCAGGAGCACAAAAGCCCCACCTTTCGTACAGGAAACCAAAGAATTTAAAGACCGCTGGCTCAAAATAATCCAAAACATAGAATTTACGGACAACAACCAAATAAAATTCCAAAAGAAACTAGCACAAGACGTGAACAATCTCAGAAAAGACAATAAGATGTTAATTCCAGCCGACAAAACCAGCAACTTCTACAGACTGGAACCACACAACTACGAAAAGCTGCTGAAAGAAAAAAACCTCACGAAAACCTACAAAAAAAGCTGCAAAAACAACAACACGCAACACCAACTTAGGAAACAAGGATTTAGCTACAAACCTCGACCTAGCAGACAGGATAGAAACAATCGCTGAAAGTGAAGCATTCATAACATTAAAAGACCACAAACCCAACTTCCGAAACAAACCAACCTGCAGGCTTATCAACCCATCAAAAACCGAAATTGGCATCATTAGTAAACAAAAACTGGAAAGAATAAACAACAACGTCAGAAAAAAACTACAGCTTAATCAATGGAAAAACACGGATGATGTAATAGACTGGTTCAAAAATATCAAAAACAAAAAGAAAGCAACTATTATAGGATTTGATATATGCGAATTCTATCCTTCCATAACCGAGGATCTGCTCCACAAAGCCATCAATTTCGCATCCAAAATTGAAAATATTTCTGATGATACAAATGAAATAATCATGCAAGCCAAGAAATCTGTGTTATTCCACAACGGCATCGCTTGAAACAAAAAGAACGATAAGAAGAATTTTGACGTGACCATGGGAAGCCACGATGGAGCGGAGACCTGTGAGCTAGTCGGACTGTATACTAGTATACTATCTGAACTGAGCAACATCAGAGGGGTCAGTGTGGGACTATACAGAGAAGATGGACTCATCGCATGCCACTTACAACCAAGACAAACCTAGGGGTAAAAAAGAGAATTTGCAAGATATTCAACAAGCTTGGCCTAAAAATTAAAATCGAAGCAAACAAAAAAATAGTAGACCTTTTGAATATAACTTTGGACCTGAACAAAGCAGAATATAAACCTTTCATGAAACCCAACAATACCCCAATATACATCCACAAAGACAGTAACCATCCCCCAAGCATAATAAGAAATATACCTGAAGCATAAACAGAAGGTTGTCCAACATCTCCTCAAATGAAATGTTTTCAACAAGGCTGCACCTCCATATCAGGAGGCATTACGCAACAGTGGATACAGTTTTAAACTCAAGTACATCCGCAACAACCCAACACCGACGGAAAGTATATGTGTGTTTTTTATCATATGTATACTACTGATATGTTCACTGCTTCAAAGACCCTATTAGAAATCAGTTCAATATGCTAATTGAGCATCCTGGTATATATCTATGTATTATATATAAAATTTACAACAATAAATAACCTCTTTGCCCTGCCCTGTTATGTTCCAGTATCGCACGTGTACCCCGACCAATTAATCCTATTGTGCACTCGAGGACAATAGGATCAGTGTCAGTCTTTCACATGCCCCCCCCCCCCCCCCCCCCGCCCCGAATCGCACAAAGCATAATCTCGTAATCTCGTAAAGTCTCGGCTTTTCAAACCACGCCGTTAGCTTCATTCTAACCACATTCACCTGATGATCGGGTCGCATCCCGTGAAACAGACTGTTGTGAATTAACAGTGTTGTTTTTCTTCAGGGTTATACCGCTCTGGCCTAGTCTGTAGGCCATAGAGCACTTTACATCGGAGGGTAACACTACCTTCTATATATATATACAGTGGCGTCAATTGTTCTTCCAGGGTGGGAAGATGACTTTATTATATATACACACACATATATACATGTATATATATGTATATATATATATATATATATATATATATATATATATATATATATATATACCTTTTTCAACGTCTCTGAGTGACATTCAACCATATATATATATAAATATATATATATATATATATATATACATATATATATGTATATATACTATATATATACATATATATATAACTATATATAATTATTATAAAATATATATACTTAATCTTATTTCAAATAATTATCATGATTTAGAAAATAAGCTATTTTTTAATTCTAAGCAAGGTTTAGATATAACATTTTTTAGTAAATGGATCCAAAGTCTTTAATTCTAATTATTAATATATTTCATTTGCAATTTTATAATATTATTCTGTGAAAAGTGGGGGGGGGGGATGATAACATTGACCATCCCCCCTTGCCAAAAAGTGGGGGTATATATACCACACATGCATCCCAATTTTTTTAACTCTTAGATTTTTTTGGTAATTTTCCATTTCCCTTTATATAATTATAATTTATTAATTTATCTTTTATTAATTTTTAATCTTAAATTAATTTGATTTATTATTTTCATTATTTAATTTTCTATTTCTTAGTTAATAATAATTTATTAATTAATCTTTAATTAATTTGATTATTATTTTCAAAATTTATTTTTATTTCATTAATTAATTCAGTATTTATTTATCAAAGTATCTTTATTTATCTTATACCCGAAACTTATTCTGTTGAGACGGCGTGAATAACTGAAGATTGAATAAATTTTGGACAAGCAACCGGACCAGTTCATGCAAGTGTCGAATATGCATCTCTGTGTGGAGAGTGACATCGGGAAATCTCGCGAGAGTAAGCGAGACCTAGAAAACGGCGCGTTATTTGGATCATAACTGTCAAGATTTCGGGCAGTGCATCAAAACACAGGTATACAGTACATTATATCGGCATTCCTCTCAATTTCAGCATGCATTGCTAAGAACCTATTAGTCCAGACGTACTAAAGACGTACTGGTGTTTCGAGATCGGGTCATCAACCCCCTGTATTCAGAGCACTCGATTTCTTGGTTCCCATGTCAAACTCCGTGTCAGTGTCACAGTACAGTGCCCCTTGTTAGCTCAGTTTGGAGTAGGCGTAGACTGTTTGTGAACCTATAATGCACCTATACCGGCCCTTACCGGCTAAAGTAATGGACTAATGCGTAATTTACTGTAGTCGGGTCTCACTAATTTGATTAAAGGAGATGAAAGATAGTTAAAATTACCAGTATTTTGCAGTAATAATTAATATTTACTTTAAAAATTCTTAATCGTAATGTACCATTATTTACTGTATAACTTACATATCTGGTAATTATAAATCAATTCTCTTGAGATCTATTTACTTTTAATACACTTTCAGTTTAGATCTGAATTATTTCCCCTATCGCTTATTCAAACTGGTACCCTGCCACATAAAGAAAGACACTGGCAAAACCTGCCAATATACTCTCAGTGTGTGTGTCTGCATGATAATTCAGAATAAAAATAACATTGCATATCTTGTAAGTTATATACATGTTATTCTCTTAAGATATAATATTTGTAATCTTTGCATGGTTAGGTGGGTAAAAAAGTGACCATAATTTTTATATTTATATTGTATATTATATATTTATTTTTCAGTATACCAGTACTGTATATAGATTATTGCTTCAATTTTTTATCATATGCTCCTAAAATTAAAATATAGATGTATATGAAGAGCATTATTGTGTGTATGGTGTGTCATGCCACATATTTGTGTTCCATCTCTCCTTCTAAACTTAAAAATAAAAAAAGATATATATCTGTAAACATATTTTTATGTTTCAGCACAGCATATGTAAAGCTCATAGACCTGTTCACTTCTTGTTTTTAATGGGGATATAACAAGCATTTGTGGTAGCAGGGCACTAGTCTATACAAAACAATAGGTATAATTGACACAACCTTGCTGAAACTAAACTTATTACGTCTGAATATTATTTACTTTTTTTGTTACCCAAGTTATATTAATGATAAAACAGTTAATAACATTTGGTAAATTATGGTATTTTGAAGTAAATAATAATTTTAACTGTTAATTTAAATCCTCTTTCATCTTCTTTCATGCTCTTTCATCTTCTTTCATCAAATTAGTAAGACCACTGTAGTCTGTCCCAAAACCTTTCATGTTTGCATGGTTTTCATGACAATTATTTTTAGAATATTCTTTGAAGTTGTCCTTTGGTCTACAATAGGGAGCGACTATAGGATCACTCGCGCACCATCTTGACAAGGTATATACATATACAGACAGACCACATGATTTTTAGAATTCATGTAATGAAGAAGTAAGGCTAAGAGGCAGATAAAAATATGTGGCTAAATCAAGACAGAAGCAGACGGATATAAAAACATTTTCTGTTCACCTAAGTGTAGTGCCTCAGAGAGGTGTGCGAGTTATTCTATTGTTTTGCCTAAAATAGATTTGCCAATTTTGTGTAAAGTAGTAATATATCATGTAAAAAGTCTTTATTTTGGACTCTTTTTGCATTTTTTATGCTGATGGACCGTGGATGGTGTCTTCCTCAAGTTCCTGGCACAGCTTGACAGTACATTTTCCATATCTATGGTGTTTCTTAAGCAACAGTGACGTCACAATGGTTGATCAAGTATCCCCTTCAATTGACTGACGCCACCCACTTGCCTGTTTTGTTAGCTCAGGTGGTTATAAGTCATCTGAGCTATAGCGATGGTCCTTTATCCATCAGCCGGCCGGTTTTCTGTCCGTTAACATGGCGCATTCTGGAACCTATGGAACTGGAGAGGTGCCCAGATTCATGGGACCAATTTAAACAAGATCTGTTGTACTCTGTTCACAGCGCGACTTATATTCTCCTTGTGCATGGCGCGCTTCACTGTTGTTTCACATTATTTCATATCCATATCCAAGGATGATGAACAGTGGTCCCTTGTTGGGGACACCATGAACCACGGATATGTATGTGTGTGTGTGTGTGTATATATATATATATATATATATATATACACACACACACATGACATGTCAACCAGGTTGTGGTTGATATTTATATCATAAGCAGGTAGGGTGCAATAATTGTGCATTTTCCTCCTTCTGCAATAGGTGCAAATTAGTGGTGGGCCGATCATCCAGTTTAATCGAAATTTTCCTTCATGTGCTAGAAAAACAGCCCCTTTATAGGCCAAACATTCTTAGATGCTCTTAAATTCCATTATGAAAGATATTACCCGACATTGCTGACGTTAAATTTGATCCTTAAAATTAGTCTTTTTACATGGAAGGATTGTTACAATCGTGGGCGAGAGGAAAATACCTGCCGGGGAAACGTAGGTACAGTTTCACAGATAATTGAATATTTCTTTGATAATTGCATGTATTTGTCTGAACCGATTAATAATGAATCATCAGTCAGTTTGCTAAAACCCATGATCGATTATAAAAAAGGAACCGACTCCTACCACTAGTGCAAATTTTGTTGGGAAGTTAGTCTTGTGTGGAAATAATCGCAGAAAAAAAGTGGACACACCTTTAAAGTTTTTTGTACTTTATATTTTTAGGTGAAGCATGCCTGAAACTTCCATCTGTAGTGTGTTTGAGGAGTGCCAGCGAGGCCTGCAGCACCATGGGAAACTCTGTAAACAGCTCAAACAGATCGCAATGGGGGTGAGGAAATTTTCTACACATACTTCATCTAAAATTGTGATTACATGATATATGTAATCTATCTGAGGCTGTTGAGATAATTAATTGCTGCATTTTTTTTCAAACAAAGAATGGCCTAAATTTTCTGCTTTTACTTTTGCTTCGCCTCTACAGTGTACCTCTTGCAACGTTGACCCATATCACTTGCAGGTCAAGCTCAGAAGATGTTATCTTCTGATCGTGATATCCTACGCCCCTCATGCAGTGGTTATAGACTTCAGTAGTTCCAGCCATCCTAACATGTAACTGCTGCTATCTAAGGCAAGTTTCTCTAGGCAGGGTCACCAGCATGTGCACAGAGCACAGAATTGTAATCGGACCACTGATTTTGCATTGTGCATCGAGCCAAAATTTTAAACATGTGAACCTCCCTCATTGGTTTGTTTACACCAAGAGACAAGCTCTCGTTGGTCTGATTCTTGGCACTATGCCAGAAACAGTATTATCAGACGAAGAGTGGGTGTCAATGTTAAAATTTTTGTTGGATGCACACCGCAATATCAGTGGTCTGATTACAATGCTTTTCTATGTTTGCACCCTGGTGTTCCTGACCAGAGAACCTTGCCATACTAAGCAGTGGTTACACGAAACAATGACTGGGACAACTGCAGTGAATAATTGCCGCCTAAGGGAACATAAAAAATTCCTGAATATTAAAGCCTGGTATCCTTGGATCAAAGTGTGTAAGATGATCAGACCATTGGCTGTTTTGATTGAACCCTTATTATTGATTTAAACATTAAATGCTATGTGTGTGTGTATATGTATACATACATACATACATATATATATATATATATATATATATATATATATATATATATATATATATATATATATATATATATGTCATAGTCAGTCAGTCCTCTTTTACTAGTACAAATAACTAAACCTGAAAACAATGATTGATAGGCACTTGTAACATGCCCATATGCATTTCTACTGTTAAAAAGGCAGTTGACTTAAGATGCAAATTTAGCATTTTGACCATTTCAGATGGATTATGAGGAATTCTTCAAGGAGTTTCTACATTACTTGAAGTACTTCCTCATTGTATTTTCACGAGAACCTGCAGTTGAGCGAGCCATAGATTTCGTGGCGAGGTTTGGAACCTCTGGGAAGGTTGAAGAGGACAAAGAGAACCATCCGGAAAATCAAGAAAACAGGGACGGAGAAATGGATGACTTTGGACAAGAAAAATTTCTCAATAACTTCTTTGACTTCTTGCTTCAGGTATGAATAACACGCGATACCAGAAGGTGTTTGAACATTGCTTGAAATACCATAATCACATTTACAAAAGAAAAATTTTCTAAAATATGTACCATTTTACTTATATAATTCTTTCAGGAGTTTGACTGGAAGATCAGTATTGGAATGTGGAAAAAAATAACTTAGTATATAATATAGAGTTGAACCTGTCAAATGCAACCACCAAAGGGACTGGTCTGAAGTGGTCATATTAGACAGGTGGTCTTATTAGGCAAGATCTGAAAATTTAGGAACTGAACAAACTTAGATGACATATGGATGACGGACATACAAAAATCTCATTTGTATAAAACAAACGTGCATTTACATAAATATGACTGCAAGCAATTATATGAAAAGGAAAATACTGTTGCTCAGAGCTGCGTTTGAAGCTGACTGTTTCACTCTGTTTTATCAGTACAGTCTCGCAGCCCTGCATCAGGAGCATCACATGATGGCCTGTGCCACTAGAATAACAATAATAATTTTTTTCAAATTCCCAACCAAAAATCTTGCATAAAATTAATAGCTCTATATATTGTAAAAGTTTGTTACCATCAGTTGACTGAACATGACAAAAAGGAATACGTCACTAATATAGCTGGCGGTATCATGTCAGCTGCTGGCCATAGACTGTAACTATGTCATATTATAATTTTTCTGAGAAGTATAACATTAGTAAACAAAGTTTCTTGTCAGAAAAAAAACATTAATCAATCACTTAACCTAAATCTGTATTCAATCAGTTTTCACAGTTATACAATTACCATGACTGTCTAGGAGTCACCTGAAACATTTAGTGCCACATGTAAATATCGCAAGTCACCAAGGTAAAGGTTCAGTATGGGCTATCCTAGCAAATTAGCGAATATTCATTTGGTAATTCCTATTAAATTAGAAAATGTGACAAACATACCTAATAGCAACCAAGGAGGTATTGAATGTTGAAAATTAGAGTAGAATATATGTTCACCATTTAACTGCCTGATAAAAATTGCCATGGTTTTTCTATCTGGCAAAAAAAAATGTTTTGTGGAACAATTTGACAGTTATTTTTGGCCTTTTTAGTGGAGAAAGTTGTTTATTCACTTGAATGAATCAAAGACAGAATAAAGATCACGGATACACTTCAGATGATTCTTATTAATTTAGGGATTAATTAAGGTCTGTCTAATGTATGCTGGTCGCAGTCACAGCTCTGGGCCGGGTACTCCCCTAACCAACCATTCGGCACGCCGACAGCACATCAAAGATTGCCCCCTTCATAGGCAGGTTCATTTGTCAGTCTTGTTGGAAAAAGCTGCCTGCAATCTGTAATAACCAGATGGTTGCATTACAGTTTCATTATACATTATATACAGTGCTGTAAAATCCAGTTGCTCGTATTTTACAGGTGGTTGGATGGACAAGTAAGACTGTGGTCTTTCCCATACCATGTTTAACTTTAAACCTAAATACTATTGTAAAAAAAACAGATTTTTACAAATTTTACCAAAAATGACTGATGAATTTGAATAGTGCCAACCACAAGAATTTTGTATTTTTCAATTCTTTGTATTTCACCAGCATCACAATGCCAGAGACAAAGGCGTTAGATTTCGATGCTGTCAGTTGATCAGTAAGCTGCTTATATACATGGGGGACGAGGCTGAGATAGATGACTCTCTGTACGATCGGCTTTACGAGTGCATGCAGCAGCGTGTCAAAGACAAGTTTCCAGTAGTCAGGGTACAGGCAGTTCAGGCCTTGGCTCGTCTTCAAGACCCACAAGATCCAGACTGTCCAATTATCAAAGGTAATTGATTCAGTATATTTACAGGTGTTCTCCATGTTTTTTTGTCAGTTATTTAAGGCAAAACAGTTATTCTCCGTAAGTGAAGAAGATATTATTAATTAACCGGGGCCAGTCACAAAATGTTCATTATTACATGTATTGTTGATTCATTTTGCTCTGTTTTAAACAAATCAAGTCAGCCACATCTGTCCACAATATAAAACATCCATGCTGCATAACCAGCTTCTGTTGTCTAGGAGTAGAGCACAGGACTCAAAGCTCCGATGGGATGAGTTCAAATCTCAACTAAGGATTGGAGCGATTTTTCAAACTTGGGGCCCCCACCTAGAGTGAGCGCTCTGCAGGCTTAATGGGAAGGTTATGCCCCAAGGTCATGTATCACTCACCAATGAGTGCATCTTTTGGGAGTTCCTCAGTGTTATGACCCAGCAGTGGAGATGATTACACACCCAGGACTTGCAGTACTGTTGTTATAGACACAGGGCCTGGGTGACACTAGGATACAAAAGGAAGCAAGGGCTACTGCCGCCGGTCAATAATACCAAACCAAAATGGAACTCAGATGTACATAATATAGCATAAAAATGGAGGTGGTTACTACTACAAAGCATCTTGACTCTCTTCACTTCCAATGGTTCTCTCGTATCTCACCAAACATAGACTTATTTCTGGTTGTTTGCTATATTATATTTCTGTCATTTGTGTGTATCAAGTATCAACAAGGCTGCCAGGTAGCTTTTGCAGACCTGCAGTGATGCATATTTACAGATATTTAAGTTGTTTTTACAGCATACAAATTTTTGATGGGGCATGATCCGAATGTTGATGTTCGTAAAGCCGTGTTGGTCAACATAGCAGCCTCCACCCAAACGCTGCCAGACATCTTAGAGAGGACCCGGGACGTGAAGAGCGTTGTTCGTAAAATGGCTTTCCGTGTCTTGGCAGAAAAAGTACACATCAAGGCACTGACCATTGCAGAACGTGTGAAGCTGCTGAATACTGGTCTGAAGGACAGGGATGGTATGTGTTGATTTCACTAGAATCAAAAGGTCCCACTTCCTAGACATCCAATATCACAGTACCTAATTCTTTAAGGTCCTATCATATATTAATTTTCACAGATGGGATTCTTCAAAGGGTGTCTCAAAGTCATTTGTTATAGTTGATATGTTTAGCTCAGCTGACTTTAAGTCATCTGAGCTATAGTCATTGTCCTTTGTCCATCGTCTGGCTGGCCATCTGTCCGTTAACAGGGCACATTTTGAAACCATAGGACCTACGAATCCAAAATTTTGCATACAGTTAGATTTCCCCAAAATCTCCTTCCATACCGAAAACTGGGTCACTGCAACTTCTTTTCTTCGAAAAATTAAGGAAAAACCTCAAATTTCCATGAAAAACACTTCAAGGCGGTCTAATATAAAAATCACTGATCTGTTTTTGATCATATTTAATATTATTATTAAATATTTAAATATTTGTTATAGTCGATATGTTTAGCTTTTCTTCGAAAAATTAAGGAAAAACCTCAAATTTCCATGAAAAACACTTCAAGGCGGCCTAATATAAAAATCACTGATCTGTTTTTGATCATATTTAATATTATTAAATATTTAAATATTTGTTATAGTCGATATGTTTAGCTCAGCTGACTTTAAGTCATCTGAGCTATAGTCATTGTCCTTTGTCCGTCGTCTGGCTGGCCATCTGTCCGTTAACAGGGCACATTTTGAAACCACAGGACCTACGAATCCAAAATTTTGCATACAGTTAGATTTTCCCGAAATCTCCTTCCATACCGAAAACTGGGTCACTGCAACTTCCTTTCTTCGAAAAATTAAGGAAAAACCTCAAATTTCCATGAAAAACACTTCAAGGCGGCCTAATATAAAAATCACTGATCTGTTTTTGATCATATTTAATATTATTATTCTTCTATACATTTGCTGTATACAAACCAGAAATTAGGTCAGTATTGCATATGTCTTATCTTGTCTTATATCTTGGATAGCTTTCTCTTTCAAATATCAGATGGCGCCCCCTGCAATCATATTTACACAGCAGACATCCATACTAATATGCAACACGTCTCACTCTATTTCCCCTTGCCACTCAATCCATTTCTCATTTGAGCCATCCCTCTCTGATTTCGGTGGATACACCTGGTCTCTCGTCGACTACCCGTATTCTAGTTTCTTGAAGTTATGGGCCCAAACATGATGGACTTTGTAAAAAATCAGGAAAAATATTTACTCAAAATGAGAATTGCTGTAAGTGAGGACTTTTTTTTCAGGGATATAACTGTATTGAATCAAGATTCAATTGTATACCCAAAATTAGTTCTGAATTTTGCAAATATTTTAAGCAAAAATAAAAAATAAAAAATCCATACTTGAAATTATGTCCAACTTTGGCCACATCATGTTTTTTCCCTGTACACACTGTTGTTTTAAATTTCACAGCATGTTTACATAAGGATTTAATCTTTAAAAATCTGAAATTTCAAAGGAATTGATTGAAAAAGAGTAGCTTTTATTCAGTGTCAAGTATTGTTTACATTAGGCCGGCCCAGTTTAACACTGGTGTGTAGGTGTAGTGGGTGATGGAGTCCTCACCTGTGTCATGTTATCACTCCACACTCCAGGCAGCTTAGCTAGGCTTGGTCTCCTCTCTGCATCCCCCCCCCCCCCCCCCGACAGAATGCATAAACTAGGTGAATGTTATAATTTTCCCTACTTCATTCGTTCTTATTCTTTACTTTTGCTACATTATGGATTTTGTATTGTATCCCACAGGGTTACAATGATTAAAGTACACATTTAATTGTGCTCACAAAGTGATGTATCCCATTAAAATATCTTGCCAGGCATACCACTGGTACACTCAATCAAGAGTTTGGACAAACTTTCCTAGAATTTAATCTTTAGCTCATTTGGCCATATCTTTTAACTGTTTTTAGAATTATAAATTACATTTACACATTTTTTCTTGCTGTACACCTGTGTATGTCTGTTTGTTTGTTTGTGTATGTGTGTGATTGTCATGACTCTACAGGCCTCAATTTTGCAGCAATTTCTTTCAAACTTGCACAGCTGTTAGACAATCAAAAGTCCTGGAACCCTATTGTTTTTGGTCAATATAGGTCAAAGGCCAAGGTCATCAAAAAACTTTTTTGTTTTATTTTCATCATTACTTTGTTATTATTAGTCCTATCTTCACAAGCTTAGGCTCAATTTCTTCCTCTCAGCCTTCTCCATAACCTGGTTGAGTCGACGGGTCTTGATCTTGTGTCAATTTGTCAGTATGTCTTGTCTTTTTGTCAGTTGGTATTAGTTGTGCCTGCTTCCTGTTTCTTGCATCTTACGTATAGCATACTACAATCTACAGTTTTGCAGGCATCATCTTGAAACTAGTACATCTTATGTCTTACATCATCATCAGTAAAATATCTCGAAAATGATTTTTCATTTTCCTGATATGGCTGCTAGGGGGCGCTACAGTCCAACCCCCAACATATCATTTTTTGGCCATATCTCCAAAACTATAAACCTCAATTAAATGAACTGTAGCTTATTTTTTTCTGAGACTTCTCCATAAACTGGTTAAGTCATCTGGTCTCAATCTTGTGACACTTTGTCAGTATGTCTGTCTGTTTGTCAGTTGTTAGTTGTTTCATCTTTTTCTGAAGACAGTTGCGCCACATCAGTTTTTAGCTCAGCTGACTAAAAGTCAACAGAGGTGTAAAAAATAGGTGTAAATATGTTTATTTGAATATTAGAAAATAGAAGTTGGCAGGTCCAAGTAAAAAGACAATGATTAAATCTATAATACATAATGTTAACATACTTGTTCTGATTTCTGGCGAATCCAAACTTGATATCTGTAGTTCATGCAGCCTCAGCTTCTCTGTGAGACCAGTATGACTTAAGTAATCAGCTTGTAAGGTGTCAGGCTTCAGCTTTTCATGTCTTGTCACTGCTTCCAGTCCAACGCTTTCTGCTGGAATGTCGCATTGATAGGTATGAGCGTCATGTATGACCGCTTGAGGATTGTGGGAGGGCATCATCTGATCTGGTGTACTCATCTATACCATAGTGACCTGTATATAAACCATGATAAGTGATCACGTAATGTTTACCAATTAAAACAATTTCCCTTTAAACACTGACAGTTTGATCAACTGACAAAAGTCGTTCAAGTTGGTTTATTATAAACGTTGTTGCCCATAAAGAAAAGACCCTCCATAGGCTTTAATGGATCTTAACTATTTTAAAAAAAATTATTACTTGCTGGAATCAGAGATTTTGGCATTTGGTCAGTTGTGTATGTCTGTTTGTTTGTCTGCACTCTACAGGCCACAATTTTATAGCAACTGCTTTCAAACTTAAAAAATTAGCATTAGGCTACATCACTCTTTACTTCAAGCATGTAGAGTGTAGACCCCATGCAGTTCATGTACTCATGATATCAGTATTGACAGTAGGATGCCACTAAACAGTGATTGTCACCAGGAAGTGGCCATTTGAAAGGAATACCAGCAGCACTGGTGCCCAACAGATTCTAAGATACTTTATAATAGCAGTTTTACTGTTGTAGGCATTTATTATATAACTGGGTTTTTCTTTTAAACCTGATAGTTATACATGTAATAAAGAAAGGAAGATGACATGTTATTTGAGGGAAGGCCATGGGAGAGGATGTCTCTTTCCCATTATCATATTGTATGAAAATTCAAAATGAAGGAATCATAATACAAAATTTTATGTAACTTAATTTTTGTTTCTGAAACCAAAAAAAAAATAATATGATCTGTAGCATTTCTAACAATGACTTCTGTATACCCCTATATACAAAACAGTACCCTCAAACTCTAGATCAACGTGCAGATAGATTTAAAAGACTTTAACATTGTTAGCCTTAGCACTAGGAAACGGTAAATTACAATAAGGAAACCTTTACTGCAATGATATACTCCATATTTTATGTTTTTTTTGTTAGCTCAGCTGACTGTAAGTCATCTGAGCTATAGCGATCACTCTTTGTCCGTCGTCCGGCCGGCCGGCCGTCCGGCAGTCCGTTAACAGGGCACAAACTGTAACTGCTGGACCTAGAATCTTGTAACTTGACATCCTTGGAGGTTCATAAAAAATCTCCTTGGATACCTGAAATTAGGTCTCTGTTACCCATATTTTGAGCTATGGGGCTCCGAAATACCCCCCAGAATAATGGAAAATTTGACACAAAAGCTCAATTATCTGAACAACTAATGCAGTGATCACCATGATTTTTTTATGAATGTTTTTCTGTACTTTTGAGACCCTTAAGATGTGGTCATCTGTTAACAGGGCACAAATCATAATGACTGGACCTAGAATCTTCTCTCTTGACATGCAGGGAGGGCCATGAAAAATCTCCTTGAAAACCTGAAATTAGGTCTCTGTTACCCATATCCTTTGAGCTATTGGGCTCCGAAGTAGCCCCCAGAAATAATGCAAAATTTGATACAAAAGCTCAAGTATCTGAATAACTACTGCATCAGTCATCATGATTCTTTGCATGAATATTGATCATGGGATGTTCCATCACTTCCTGCAGACTGGTGGCGTCACCTGTGTTTATTCCAATTTTTTACGAATTTTTTTTCTCTTTTTTTCAGACCTGCAATGAAACTGTCATCTGTTAACAGGGCAAAAATTGTAACCACTGGACTTGGAATCTTCAAACTTATTATCCAGGGAGGTCCATGAAAAATCTCATTGAAAACCTGAAATTAGGTCTCTGTTACCCTTATCCTTCAAGCTATGGGTCTTTGAAGTACCCCTGAGAATAATGCAAAATTTGATACAAAAGCTCAAGTATCTGAATAACTACTACATTGATCACCATGATTCTTTGCATGAATATTGATCATGGAATGTTCCATCACTTCCTGCAGACTGGTGGCGCCACCTGTATTTTTTTCCAATTTTACGATTTTTTTCTATATATTTGAGACCTTCAAAGAAGCTGTCATCTGTTAACAGGGCACAAATCGTAACTGCTGGACCTGGATTCTTCTAACTTGACATCAAGAGAGGTCAATGAAAAGTCTCTATGGAAACCTGAAATTAGGTCTCTGTTACCCATATTCTTCGAGCTATGGGGCTTGTAAGTACTCCAAAGAAAAATTTAAAATGTGATGCAAAAGCTGCAGTATCTGAATAACTAATGTACTGATGGCCATGATTTTTTGCATTTATATTGATCATGGAGTGTTACATCAGTTCCTGCAGACTGGTGGCACCACCTATTTTTTTTTTAATTTGTATGCATTTTTTTTCTCATTTTGAGACTTTCAAATAAAGCCTCATCTTGTAACAGGGCACAAATCGTAACCACTTGATCTAGAATTATCATACTTGACATCTAGGGAGCTCCATGAAAAGTGTTCATGGAAATCTGATATTAGGTGTCTGTTACCCATATCCTCTGAGCTTTGGGCTCATAAGTACCCCCGAAATAATTAAAAATGAGATACAAAAATGGTGATTGTTTCATGAGAACTCCTCTGAGACCCTTGGACTGATCTTCCGTAACCTGGCATAGTTGTTCCCTCACCTATGTAGTTGTGCATAACAAAAACAGGTGGCACCACCTGCAATCCTTTCTGGGCAGTCTGAATCTGGGTGTCTTTTAGATAACAGCTGATATCTCAGGAGTGGCTCAATGTATTGAGCTGAAAGTTAGCATGTATATAGATCTTGGATCTCTCCATCTTGTAATCGAATTCAACAATCCTTGAATTCAGCTGAGCGTCATGGCCCATGGGCCACTAGTTTTTGTATTCCAAGGCATTTTTCTTTAATTTACATCATAATAGAGTTGACCATGCAAGTGTTTCATGTTAGCACCTTCAAGATTATAGTAAAATAAGTTAAAATCAATGAAACAGATCCCACTCGCTTGTAATAATAGGCTAGTCCTCAGTAAGTTCAAATAATGAGCAACAACGATTCTGCACCTGTTACTGGTAACCTAGGGTTAATTATGTGTACATATTTATAGGGAAATGTCAGTGGTCAGCATTATTATTGATACAAGATTAAGAATGTAGGCATAACAACAGAGTATGATGATGCACACAATATCAATCTTTGGGATAAATTATATATGCACGAGGCCCATTACATTGTTGAAAATGCATGAAACTACTGAATGTATGACTTACACCTAAATCTACCAAATTTTTAAAGAATTCAGAAAGAACTATATTTTTTAAAGGATTTTTTACTAGCTGTGTGACTTAACAGATCATTAACACACCTATTGCAACCCCATATGATTGCCTGGTTGATTATATCTCTCACACCAAATGTCCTATGTTATTCGATAACAGGCTGCTGTGTCACACATGTCTGCACAATTGTCAACCATAATTTCTGTGGAATATTTAAGTTCTGCAACTTATGTTTAAATTTTGTAAATAATATATATACTCAATATATACTCAATATCGTATTGCTTGAGTACTTGTCTGAAAAAATTGTCTTATATGCTGATAACAAATTTTTTTTTTTTTTTTTTTTTATTCATATATACATACAATTACAAACAGTTACAAATACAAACATAATAACATTATACAATACAAACAGGACATTATACAATAACAAGAACTTTACAGACATATTAACAACATTTCATACTTAATGATACTTTTTCCTCATAAATAGTATCATACGATATACTATCAAACAATAAAAATTGTAATATAATAATGACTTATTGAATGAGGACAGATAACCTCTCATTCATAGCATTTATATACAGTCTAATATATTAATTAAAACAACTGTGGTAATATTTTCCCCCACTTATGGAGATGTACATTTAATTTTCCTTTATTCTGAGCTATTTCATATTCAATATTTTGCAATAGTTTCAATTTATTAATAAAACACGCAAATAAATTAGTGTCAGGGTCATTTCTTTTTAAATAAATAACCATTTTGTAGGTCATAATAAGCTGATTCAGCAAGAGGTTTTCCTTAACAGGTAATACCCCGAACAATATAGTTGTGACATTAAGAGAAGGCAAATATATATTCGCTGTTTTCAGCCATGTCTGAATTCCAAAGTATACATTTTTGGACACAAAGCATTCACAGAACAAATGAATCACCGTTTCGTATTCAAGAAAACAATATGAACACCGCGGACTGTCAGAAAGATTCCACTTGTAAAGCAGAGAGTTGACAGGTAAATAGTTATGTAAAATCTTATATTGGAATTCCCTGCTATACATATCAAGTGAAATTTGATGGGCTGCAACATAATATTGTGTAAATTGTTCACAACTAATTTCCCCTCTTTCAGCCCACTTCTTTAATGTTGTTGACTGAGTGCTCTTCTTTTTGATAAGTGAATCATACACCCTTTTAGATGTAATCTCTGCTAAATCAATAATTCCGGTATCTGTAACAACACACTGTCCTCTAGTTTCTACAAACTCTTCTGATATACATAAACTAATCCAGTCTTGAGGTATTGAACCTATAACAGATCTCAATGACAAATACTTGCTAAATGATAATGGTGGGTACCTTACCCTCAATTCGTGCCAAGTACACACATAACCATTATTTGTTAAAAGGTCTTTCACCGTTCTTATGTTTAAGCTATCAAAATATTTTACAAAAAAAGACTTTTTATTGAACTTCAGATAACAATTATTCCACAAAGGTTGTAAGATAACTTCCTGGGCTGATTCAGGGTATTTTTTAACAAAATATGACCACTCTTTCAGGCATTCCTTATAAAATGGCAACATTTGACATGGAATTCTCTTTATATCAAAATTCATTGAAATTGCATCTTTACCTCCAATTGCTTTCAAATAGTACTGAGGTATTGTTTTCCATGTTCTATCTGAACCTGTGGTTAATTTTTTTATCCACATTACATACTGAGTTTTTAATCTTGTACCAACATCTGGGAAGCTCAAACCTCCCCGGTCATAGGACCCAATGACTGTCTCATATTTGACTTTAGGTCGCTTACCCTTCCATAGAAACTGTCTCATGAGTAATGTGATATTATTAATAAATATTGTTGGTGCGGTGCACATATTACAAACATACAAAATCTTTGGTAAGGCTAAAGTTCTACAAATTTCTGTACGTCCAAATATTGTAAGGTTTCTAGTTGACCAAATGTTAAACAGTAACTTAAGTTTTTCCTCCACTGTCTGAAAGTTGTACTTATAACAAAGTTCTTCATTGTATGTGTACCATATCCCAAGAATTTTAATAGCAGATTTTGTTAATTTAACCCATTTACATGAAATTGGTGTTTCCTCCTTTTTCTTCCATTTTCCTAACCAAGCTGCATCTGATTTTTCATAATTCACTTTTAATGAAGTATAATTAGCAAATGTGTCAATTATTGATATCAAATATTTAAATGACTCCACATTGGACAGGAAAAAAGTAACATCATCAGCAAATATTGTTAGTTTTACTTCATTGCTACCTATATAAATGCCTTTTACATTTTTTTCTGATCTAACCATATGCATTAAGATTTCTATCACAAGAATGAACAAATATGGTGCAATTGGATCACCTTGCTTAGTACCTCTTGACACAGGAAAATATCTGGTTGAATATCCGTTATTTAAAACACAACTTTGTGAACCTGTATGAATTAATTTTATCCAGTTGATAAACATTGGTCCAAATCCATACCGTTTCAATACCGATAGCATAAACACATGATCTACGGAATCAAAAGCTGCAGCGAAATCAGCACCAAACAATATTCCAGTTATGTTTTCTACTTCACAATATTCAATCATATCTGATATAAGGCGTACTGAGTCCCCTATGTAGCGTCCTGGAACAAATGCATTTTGATCCATATCAACCAATTTATTCAGAACTTTACTTAAACGTGCTACAAGTATTTTACTAAGGATTTTACAGTCAACATTTATTAAACTGATGGGTCTCCATGAATTTATGAATCTTACATCTTTTCCAGGTTTCTCAAGAAGAGTGATTACTGACTGTTTTTGACTTGTAGTCAGTTCACCAAAATTATAACATTCATTAAGACATGTAGTCAAATAACTTCCTAATTCACTGAAGAAGCATAAATAAAATTCTTTGCAAAGCCCATCATTTCCAGGAGTCTTGTTATTCGCCATAGATTTTAATGCATTGTGTACATCAGTTATAGTAATCATACCTTCACACAACTCTGCTTCATCTGTACTTAATACTGGTAAGTTAGAGCAACTATCTAAAAAATGTTCACAATCATTAAAGCTTTTATCTATATGTCTCTCATATCTTTTACAGTAAAAATTATATATTTCTTTCATAATATTTTCCTGATTTGTTACCTCATTTCCATCGATAAGTAATTTTCTAATACAAGTTTTATTCTTATTTCTCCTTTCCAAGTTTACAAAGTATTTATTATTTCTTTCACCTTGCTCATGCCATTGTGCTCTTGACCTTATTATAATTCCTTCCGTTATTTTATTATAGCATTCCTCCAATTCATTCTTGATCTTTTCATATTTTTCTAAGTTTTCATGACTCGGATTACTACTGATGGCACATTCCATTTCTTTTACTTCTTTTTCTAATGAAAGGTATCTATCTTTAAATCTTCTATTCTTTTCTTTAGAATAAGTAATTGTAAACTTCCTAATGCTATATTTCAGATACTCCCATTTACCTCGTGCATCTAGCTCTGAGTGATCTAACTCCTGCTTTGTTGTAACAATATACTCCTTCATCTTGTTTATATAATTTATATCTTTGATAAGTGAACAATTAAATTTCCAGAAGGAAGGCCCATGTTTATCAGTGTTCAGTGACCTAAGTGCCAGATGTACAGCTGAATGATCCGAGCCAACACTGGGTATAATATCACAGTGTGAAATATAGGGTTGCAGAGACGATGACACTAAAAAGAAATCTAATCTCCGTTGTGTAAGTGGACATAATCGTCTCCAGGTGAATTTTTTAACTTTTGGGTTTCGAACTCTCCAGATATCACATATATTTAATAATTCCATAGTCCTCTTAATCATGTCGACTGTTTTTGACTTAAGCGTAAAATTACCTCCATCAGCATCCTCATCAGAAAAGCAAAAATTAAAGTCCCCACCCCAAATTATCTTAGTATTTTCGTCGGGCTGAAAATTATCATTTATTATATTATAAATATTCTCGTAACATAATAATTGCTCAGTCTCACTGTTAGGACCATAAACGTTAATCAGCAAAAAGTGTGACCCTTGAATGATACAATATAGCATGACAAATCTTCCTGCATCGTCCACTTTACTATCCAACAATGTGAATTCTAGTTTTGACCCAATTAAGGTTAATGTTCCCCTGGCCTGATTTGTACCATGGGAAAAGAAACTATGACCCCTCCATTGGTGTTTCCATGCTTGTTCACATTTTGTATCAGAATGGGATTCCTGAATAAAACATATACCTTTATCCAATCCTTGTTTATGACACCAATTAAATAATTTCCTTCTTTTAATATAATTCCTAATCCCATTAGCATTAACACTCAGAATCTTAAAATTCATCACTGATATTTCATTTGTTGAAGTAGAACCTTCTATTATTACAGGAATAAAATATGGTACTTGCACCTATTTCTATAAATCCATAAGTTCATGAATAATTGTAAACACAAAGTTAAATATATGTGTGAATATCTTATTTTCAGCCTACAGAAATATCTTTGTAACCAATTATAAAGGGAAAATGTGATGCTTCCAAACTGGTGAACATGTAGTTTAGATTTAGTGTATTTTATCATTTCACCACTTTTACATTGAGTCGCAAGTATCATATAAACACATAGAAGACACGAACAAGTGACCCAGAACACAAGGTGACATAAATATACATAAGACATACTGTGGTACCTGGTAGCTTGGACCAGTACACCCAAAAATAATATTTTGATAATGATGATAATAATAATTATATTAATACGAAAAGGGAAAGCTATGATCTGTTCAAGGCGTTCTAATATATTCTCATTTCATGTATAAACAATACAAACTTCCAACGCCCTTTCAGATTACTTCATTACCACATCCAGCTGATCTCCATACTTGACCCTAAACACTTTATTATCCCTCCCTTTGACAAACACCTTCCCATCCCACGTCCATGCATCAGAGACACGTTGATCCTTTTTTACTCTATTAAACATTTTTTGCATTTCAGCACACATATCATCAACTATGATTATTCCGCTATTTTTCAACTGCTTCCTGGCTTTCAATACAGAAAGCTTTTCATCCCTAGACATAAATTTTACAATAATAGCCCTGTCGGAGTCATGTCGATGTGTCCCCACCCTATGTGCCACATCTATAGATCTTTCTTCTACCTTTACATTCAATTTATTTTGAAAAATTGAAATGGCTACTTTCCTTGTATCCTCAGTTTTATCTTTATCAATGACCCCAAGTATCCTAATATTACACCTTCTAGAGTATTGCTCATTATTCACAGCATTAATTTTTGCCTCTCTTGCCATGTTTTTTGTCTGTTTACATTCGTTTTTCAGTGCAATGTTTTCCTGCTTTAAACTGACTACCACATTCTCCAGTTCACTTATTTTATTTTCAAGAGGCTTTACACATTTTTCCATTATTGTTTCCTCTATTTCTGTCACAATGGATTTTCTTATCTCTGTCAAGATTTCTTTTTTGAAACTTTCTAACATTTGAAACATACGTTCCTCTGTGAGAGATCCCATACTGTCCTCTATTACACTATCATCAAGGTTAAGTGATGGCAAACGTTTGTGCTTTTTTGATACAACAGATGAATCTGATGAGGAGCTAGAGAGATCAGACCTGGTCCTTTTAAACTCTTCCTTTGGCATATTTTACAAAGATCATTTTGGCACTTTAAACAACATCATGTGAAAAATATTACTGGCCCAAGCTGACCATGAACATTCAGGCCACCATGTTATAACACAGAGCGTTCAGGTACCATAACAAAGCCCACCCTGGTGTGCACTTGCTGACCACTTGTAGTCAATGGTGAATGAAAGCACCTATTGAAAACTGTCAACCAAATAACACAATGAACAAGTGAAATTTTCCACCCTATCCCAATTTTAACTTGCTAATTTACCACACAAATAATTCACATATGAAGCCAAAATAAACAAATCTCTTTTTTTAGCACCTAAAGTGTTTCTCTGTAAGTTTTAATGGAATTTACTTGCCTTTAACCTGCCAAATTAATGAAAAAATCTCTTCCCTCTCAGAGCACACCTCTTGCCTGCTTGAGTGCACACCAGGGACCTCTGATAACAAATTTATTTGTAATTATTTCTGTATCCCTGGAGATGGCCTCACTTTAGAGGGGTGTAGGGGTATGTCACAAGTGTGAACTTGTAAGTATAATTAATCACCTGGCCATGTAACAGGCTCTTTGTATATGGACACATTTCACATCATTATCACGACTGCAGCAGATTGGTCCATGATGAAGGCACAGAATGAAGAAAATGGTTAAGACTGGTAAAGGGCGACAGATGGACAACATAGCAGATGCTAGACACACATGCAGGAACAACTCGTACCTGACAGATATTCCCACACTATGGCAAATATTTCACAAAGTTGTTGGTTGCACCTATGTAACTCAAACGGAGGATCACTGCACCCAAAGGCACAAATCCATTGGTGTTGGAAAACTTTTTGGCTATTTCAAGGAAACAAGAAAAGGTAACATCACTCATGACAGAAACCTTTCTGTAAATAAATAAGTCAAAGAGAAACAGAAAGACACACAAAGCACTAATGAAAAGTGGCATGCAGCAAAATTTGTTGAGGCTGAGATACAATAGATATCCAATACTGAGAAAAAGTGGCAGGGTGAAAAATGGCACCCAGAACTGGCCGACTTAGGGGCTTTACTTAGAAACCATGTGTTCTGGAGCATTGAAAATGGTAATGGATGTAAAACAACACTTCATGGACATATTGACTGCAAATTAGCATTTTCAGAAGTGTCATGCAGATCCTGCATGTAAAGGGGGTATGTTTATCCCAAGTTTTACCGGTGTGAAACACCATAAAGCCAAAAAAACTGTTGTGTGATTTATTCATTCACTGACTGTGTACAAATTCGCCGGTGATTATGTGGAGAACAAACACACATTCTTCAATGCAAGTCTAAATAATGCCACCTTGCAGTATTTGGACAAACATGTATATTTCTGTTTGATAATCATTACAAGATGCGGAACAGCATTGTAATCTTAGACTTGAATGAGCACGTAGAATGACCAGTAACCAGTATATCTCAAAGACGCCTCTCTGTGGCTCATAACAGACTGAAAAAGAGAACAAAAATGTACAAACGTAAACCCTACACATTTGTAAATGATCTGTGGTCGGGTCTGGTGACCTTATTTGGCAGTGGGTAAAAACTAAAGAATAAAAGAGATAAATCATTCAGAGACACAGAAGAAAACTGTGGAATGATAGACATGGAAACAGATGGTATTGATGACAAACTGAATCAGCAATTTGATAGTGATGACATGGATGCTGATCTGTAATGAACTTCTATTTTACATTTTAGTTTCTATTCAGTTTTCAATAATTAGATAACCCAGCACCCAGAATGTGACTGATGCTGGTACCATGGACTTTTACTGTTCCCTCCTGTTGCTGGTTCAGGTATATGTTTTGTCCTACACTCACAATCTGACTGGTGTGGAAATTTGGTCATTGTAGTGCCTGGTATAAAACTAAACAATAAAATCACATTTGAAAATATATTTACTAGTGATGCGGCATTCATTTGATGATTTAATTGTAAATTACCCCAATACATTCAGAATGAGACATAGATCAAACTATCCCAATTCTATTGACCTAGCAGCGATGACATCCTTGTTATTTCCTGTACTGATTACTTGTCCTGATAATTCACAGAATATCAGATAGTGTGAGTGTATGGAATATAAGTCAAAAGGTGCATAATATATGTTGTACTTCTACAAAGAGCCAAGTAAAACAAAGGGCATATATATATAAACTTATAACAACACTTCTCAAAATATCATAGGTCCCACAAGCTAATCAACAGGAACAATTTGAAAAATTAGCTATAGCTTTTTACCCAACATGTCTAACCTGATCAGCAAACATAATATGAAAGTCCTAAATACTAACAAAGCTGCAAATGTATCTCTAAAACAATGTAACTGCCATAAAAAAGATGAATGTCCTATGAATGGTCAGTGTCACCCGAGATGCATTGTCTATAAGGCAACAGTTGGAACAGACAATGACGAGAAATTCTACGTATGACGTACTGAAGGTGATTTCAAGACCAGATACAATAACCACAAACAATCCTTTTGTAACAGATCTCATGCTAAAAACACAGCTGTCTAAACACATCTGGACCCTAAAAGACGAGAATATCAATTACAAGCTCTCCTGGGAAATCTCGGCCATGGCAACACCTTACTTCAGTGGGACTAGAAAGTGTGATCTTTGTCTGAAAAGCTACTTTTAGTGACGGCCCCCCATGGATCATTTGTTGAACTCAAGAGCTGAAATTCTCTCCAACTGCTGCCATCAAAACAAATACACTTTGAAATGTTTTACACCTAGCAGTTATACCTGCTCGTCACCCGTTCCTCACGAGGATCCGCTCGGCAGAATGACCTGGTCAGGTAGTGTCTCTCTCACTGCCATGCAGTGTTGAGGGACATGGCGTTGCCACTACCCCATGGTGAGTTTGTTGAGTCGAGTCCACTTGGTATGAGTGTAGTATATTTGCCTTTTATATTGCTAATTTTTATAGTATATGTGTATTTTTATATCATATCTGTATACAACTGATTTGTTCACTGTGCCAGGACCCTATTTAAAATCGGCATACTGTGCTGAATGGGCATCCTTGTAAAAATAATTTTGTAATAAATAATAAAATAATAAAACAACAATAAACCTCTTTCCCCTGTTAAGTTCCAGCATAGCACTGTACCCCGACTACTTCTATTGTGCCCCCGAGGACAATTGGATCAGTCTCAGTCATATACTTGCTCTCCCCAATACGCACAAAGCATAATCTCATGATCTTGTAAAGTCCTGGCTTTTCAAACCATTCCATTAGCTTCATTCTTACAATATTCACCTGAGGATCGGGTCTCATCCTGTGAAACAGTCTGTAATGAATTTACTGTGTAGTTTTTCTTCAGCATTATATACATACATACATACATATATATATATATATTTATATATATATATATATACTGAGTGAGTGATTGGATGGGATGTAAGTCAATATCTGAATAATATACCCTGCCCAGTGGCTGTGGTCAGGGATAGACAACTGGCCTGTAAGCTCCCAATTGAGCCTCCCATGTACACACAGTTGGGCTGGCCAGCTATCCCCACAGAGTACTGCATACTCACAAGCAGTGACACACTGGACAACTGAAGCATCATTACACTAGTATGCACTGTACAGGCGAGACAGTGCAAGTACAGGGGCTAGGCAGTGCTGGACAGCAGAGGGGGTGGTCAGATTAGATGAGGTATCACTAATCACCCCAGCCTCTGGGGACCAATCAATGAACTTTCCCCCTGGTAGAAAGCTAGTTTGAGTGTTTGCCCTTTAAGCTATTATGCATGAATGATGACACCATTTACATTATCTTAACTAGAATACTGGTAGTCAACAAGAGACTACATGTCCGCCTAAATCAGAGTTGAACGGGTGAAGTGAGGCATGGATTGAGTGGCAAGGGGAAATACAGTGAAGTGTGTTACATATTAGCATGGATGTCTGCAGCCGAAATGAGTATGTAGGTTGCACCACCTACCACAAATCCAGAAAGCTGTCAAAGTTGTATACATATAAAAAATTTTAGGCAAAAGGTCAAACCACTACATGTATATGAGTGATTTTATCCCACAGCAGACAAACAGAAGGACTTCTGCAAAAATGGTGGCAGATGGCTCCACCAATTTTTTTGTATGATTAAGAGCTATGTGAGATCTATACACATGCAAAATTTCAGGGGGATATGTCCAACCAGTCCTGAAATATAAGCCTGCATGTCTGCAGCGTTAACATAAATGTAGGTGGCGCCACCTGCCATAAAAATCGATAAAGCTATCCAAGATGTATAAACACGAAAAATTTTTAGGCAGATAAGTCAAACCACTACAGAAATATGAGTGATTTTAGCCCGTGGCAGACAAACAGACAGACGCTGTGCAGAAATGGTTGCTGGCACAGTTTTGTGTATGATAAAGAGCTATTTAAGATCTATACACATGCAAAATTTTGGCCAAATCGGTCAAACGGTTCCTGAGATACGAGCTGGGATGTCTGCAGCTTAAACAAGAATGTAGGTGGCGCTACCTGTCATAAAATCAAGAAAGCTGTCCAGGTTGTATAAACATGGAAAATTTTAGGCAGTTATGTCAAACCACTACAGAGATATGAGTGATTTTAGCCCAGGGCAGACAAACAGACGGATGCTGTGCAAAAATGGTTGCAGGTGGCCCCTCCAGTTTTGTGTATGACAAAGAGCTATGTGAGATCCACACACATGCAAAATTTTGGCCCAATGGTTCCCGAGATTTGATCAAGGATGTCTGCAGTGTGAACTTGAATGTAGGTGGCGCCACCTGTCATAAAATTTAGAAAGCTATCCAGGATGTATACGCATGCCTAATTTCAGGTGAATTAGTCAAACCACTGCAGAGATATGAGTGATTTTAACCCAAGGCAGATGAACAGATGGGCATTGTGCAAACATGGTTGCAGGTTGCGCCACCATTTTTTGTGTATGTTATAAAGCTATCCAAGGGCTACATTTGTACAATTTTTTTTTCCTGATCGGTCAAAGGGTTCCCAAGATATGTGGGATTATGTATGGAAACAGATGCACAAATGGACATAATTCCAGGTTTCATAAAATTCCACCCAGCCGTTATGGAGGAGTTCTCTGGACACCTATGCGGCGGCAGCGGCGTCATGCAATTGAAAACATAGTATCCGCAAAACTCTTTGTTTTGGTGGATACAATTAGTTGCCTGTGCAAGGACATATTGTCGCCATGTCAGTCGGTTGAGTGTCATGACCCATTGGTCACTTATTGAATTGTGTACATCCATGTCAGTATTTCAGGAGTGACAATGTGTAATTGGCGCTTGTACTTGGGTTCAAAATGTTTAGTACCTGCATTGAACCTGTACAAGTCACACATGCACTTGAAAAGTAATCAAGTCTTTTTCAAATAATGGTCAAGCATGTTATCATGGAAGAATTATACCTAATGTATATCCATTGCATCGGTTCGCATTAGGCCTTAAGGCCTTGTTAACTCATTCACAGGTGCTAAAAGGTCTTACTTATGGATAAAGTTTCTGTTTGGGTCATGAGTATTCAATACTTTTCAAGGAAGATAATGACATTAATGACATTATATATGTGTCTTTATATATATTCCATGTTCTTCAGTGTAAATAAATTAGTGAAGTTTGCCAAAAAAGGCCAAATAACAAAAGCCTTCTCATGGTCAGTGTGAAGGGAGAGAAAAAAGGCAAAATAATTTAAAGTCACTTCAGATTTATAAACCTATTTGTAAAGGTTTCTTTTTTGTATGCTGTAGAAATGACATGTCACAGGTATCCCAATGTTTAATGATTATAAAGTATTGCATGAAACTAAATATGATACCAAAAAGTGTACTTGTGTAAGAGTGATTTTCTTAAATTTTGCGAAGATGCAACATTATAAGTCCATATTCTTCTATGTTCACAGAAACTAATGCTTTTTCTCATAAAATATATTCAAACCCACAGTTTAGTATTCATTTCAGCACCTCTGCTTTGCCTCGGGAATAATCGATAATACCTGTGAGACAACCCATCAATGTTAATCATGATACGGTATTGGTATATTTTGGTTCACTGGTGTATAGTTTAAGCCCTAGTTTTATGTTAACAGAGAAAGTCCAGGAGGCCTGCACCATGAGACTGCTACAGGCATGGCTGTTGGCTAAGAAAGGGAACATCTTGGATCTGCTGGCCAGTCTGGATGTAGAAAACTCCCTGGAAACTTCTGAACTCGCTCTGACTATGCTGTTACAGAAGACGCCACCTGCTGAACTAATTCAGAACTTTGATTTACTTAATGACAAGTATGTTAAATACAGGTTAATGTTTTTATTCAGTTTCCTTTTATGACATTGAAATTGGGAACTGATCCTTGATTGTTTAAAGCTATTTTTTTTTTGGTTTCAGAAGGTAATCTAGTAAAATGTATTTTACCTGATAAATTTGGCTTCATCATTGGATGTGATAATTATATTTGGCCTTGTTATCTGCATAAGTTTTATATCAGTACTATGTTATGCCTTTGTTAATAATTTGATCATTTATTTATCTAAATATACCAAATAGAATTAGTGTGACATCAAACATTTTGAATGTTCCAGCACCAACAATCCGCCATATATTTTTTCAGGGCTCTCTGACTCCTGTATTTCATATATTTTCCCATGAAAAAAAAATTGTCTCCTATAATACCTTATATTTTACAGCTTGTAGACCATTATCTCCTCTAATTTCCAATAATTTTTCACCACAATCATGTTTCTGATATAATTACTTTTATTGAATAATTATTGTGATGTCGACCTGTAATTATTGAAAACATTCAACTCTTTTATAAAACTTTGCATGTAAAAGTTGCAGTCAAACAAGTACAGCCATCCAAACCAATTAAGTTTTAATTTTTTTTACAGAACTTTGGTCACATGATGTAACCCTGAAAAAAAAAAACATGTTTGTGCAGTGGAAAATCCTATATCTCTCATATACTTTTGGCTGAAACTTCCTATAAACCCCTTTTTTGTCTCAAGAGCTATTAATTCCTGTATTTATTTAACAGCCTGATGGGAGTCCTGTAACTTATAACTATAATGACATACCATTATCATTTGTGTTATTCCAAGCTTGGTGATCCCAGTGGAGAAGCTAACAGCTGAAGGAGTTTTGTACTGGCGCTGTCTGTGTCAGCATTTGAAATCACTCGGCACATCAGCCGAAGAGCTGCTTGATAGAGTACTACCATCTACATTACCTTTCAGCAACTACATACAACAGTAAGTTAGCTGGCACAAGATGTTCAGGGGGTTATTGTCTTGAAACAGTAAACGCAGTGTCCTGAGATTGTGATAACTAATGAGTGTCCATCAGAATGTTAAACACAGTCTTTTTTAAAAATTTTTGGTGAAGGTAACAGCCTCCATTTTTATAATGCTAACTTAACTACGTTTATGTACATCTGCAGAGTTCCATTCCAGTTTCAGACTACTTGACAGGGCAGTATCACACGCATCCTCTCATTTTATATCCTGGCGTCAACCAGGCCCAGTGACTATTGCACCTGCAAACCCTGGGTGCGTAATCATCCCCATTGCTGAGTTATACCACCGAGGAATCCTCGAAAGTCGCACTTGTTTGTGAGTGAAACACAGCAATTGGGCATTACCATTAAGCCTGCAGAGTGCTCACCCTGGGTATGGGCCAGACCATGAAAAATTCTCGCCGCCAGGCGCCTCAGCTGAGATTTAAATTCACAATCTCCCGGCTTAGAGTCCTGGGCCCTACCCCTGAGCCACAGAAGCTTGTTTAAACATGGTCTTATTTATTGTTAATTTTCTTAGATTTGTAAGTTGCAGAGGGCAAAGCACATGGCTTTAAGCCTTTGCCAACTTTACATGTAAAGTGATTTCGAAGCCAGTCTCTGAATCGAACAAACAAAATCACATTTATAGTTCTGATTGTCACTGATTAGAAGTGGTAACTGATAATAGAATTGACTTTCTAATGGAATTCCATGTTCATCTTCGACTTTGACACTAGTGCCATTGATACTGTCTATATGTCAGAACTTTGCTACATGGCTTTTACTGATCCTTAGAAATTTAAATCCTTTGCTTATAAAAGAAAAATTCATGTATTTACCTAAATTTTTATGATTAATCTTGTAAATTATATATTTTTCTCAAGGAACTTATAATAAATGTTGTATGTTGAAGAGAAAGATAATGCTGTTCAGTATTGGTTTGCATTTGCTGGACAGAAAACTAGGCTAGATTTCACTTAAATTGTGCCTAAGTACATGAAGTGTATACATATATATATATATTTTTAGTTCAACTGACTTTCAGTTATGCTGAACTACAGTGATAGGTCTTTATCTAAAGTCCTTCCATCTATCCAGCTGCCAGCTGTTAGCAGGGCACAAATCATAAATATTACACCTTTAAAGTTCTTGCTGCACACCCACAAAGATCCTGGTTAAATTTCCTTGAAAGTTTGAAAATTAGGTCAGTGACCTACATTCTGCAAGTTAATGACAAAAACTTGATTCTGAGCACCTTAAAATTCAATAGATTTTCCACATCAGCCTATTCATCATTGATAACTTTCTTTTGTGAGAGACTTATGTTCCTACCCAATGACAATTTTTTGGGTTTTAATGTTTGCCCTCACCTGATTTTGGATCATAAGCGTGACAAAGTACATCTGACAGATCCATCTTGTCATTCATTCCATGGGTCACTCTTCTAGTCTGAATACATGACATTTTATCGAAATTAACAGCTTAACAGTGGTTGGTATTAGACAATCAATCATTAAACACATAATAACATGGTTAAGAAATGTATGGCAAAAATAAATAGATAACCAATTTTACATCTTAATTGTTTAAATCTTCAGACCTTTAAACCTTTTGTTGAGTTAAGCTTAACTCATGAATGTCCTGTATTTTTGCAACAGGTGTCCTACATTTTTCTCATTATACCCTTGTTTGTACAAACTGAAAATAATCATCCATTGTTTAATTTCTGTTGTAAGGGTGTCTGATTGGCTGAAGGAGACTACAGATGAGGAAGAAATTCTGAGGAAAGAGTTCATTTTGCAACAGCTTCTGTGTCTGGCCAAGTTGCTGGATCTCTCTGACCAAGCTGGCAGGTACAGACACGTTTTACATTTATAGTATAGACATTAGTTCAGCGAGATGGTAATGTGTGAGGCTGACTGTCCCACAACCACTGAACCATACCATTTGATGAAATGTGTTTGTCGATGTAAATTAGTTGTATGGTTTGCCACTATGTCCCAGTACCTGTATTAAGTGTTGATGGCTTTGTTAACAGGAGGAATTATAAAGTCTTAACCAACTCATGGACTGGGCTGGTCTACATGCTGATTAAATTTTTTACTCAAACTGTACAGAACATTTGGATGCACTGTTGTGAAAGGGAGAATACTGAATTAACAAAAAATTGAATTAAATTATTAATCATAGAATGAGATACTATATTTAGGCAGTTAATAACATCAACAGAATTAAAAAAAATTGTATTGAGATAAAGAGTTACATATGTGTGTATCTTGTCATTGTGAGCCAGACAGCAACAGGAGAAGGTGATACATGAGATGCTCATGGCAGACCACATCAGTGATCAGATGGTGCCCTACATCCTGCCGCTGCATCAACTTCTGCATCCTGCAGCCGAGTCCCGTGTCCAGCAGCTGGTCGAAAACATCTCTGACATCCGTGAACCCATCACTGTGGTGGAGAAGAAACTGAGTGCAGATGAACAGCGGAAAGCTGATCTTCAGGTGAGTGCTTGTTACTTTTAATTAAGTACAAGTACTGTTAGTGTTGGGACGATATGGGTTTTTGATATCATGATAATTATTCAAATTTTATCGCGATATACCGTGATATCGCGATATTTTTACTTATATATAATGGCATTAATAAGCCACCAATAATGGTATTTATAACAACCACCTTTAAATTCTTGACTTTATACAAGGGGTTGAGTATTAATATCATTTATACCAATTGTGCCAGTACCACAGAATGACTCATTAAGTGATGTAAGTTGCATGAAGGTCCTGCAGGTGTGCAAGCTTGAGGGGCGGGAAGTCCTGCCCCCATCGTCGAATCACGCTTGTCAGAACTTTCCATCAGTTTCCTATAGCTACATAAAAGCCGAAGAATCCCGGCGAATTTTCGGAGAGCGTGTCATACCAATCATGGCTAAATAAACCATCTCAATTTTATATGGCAAAATATGCAACCCGTATGGAATGTTCGATTCAGTGGTGACACTTTTATGTTGACATTTTCGTTCCATGCAATAAAAGCATAAATATGTGTATTTATTGCTCTTTCATTATAATGTTATTTTCTCCTGGAATTCTCAAGCTTTTGTCCTCTCCGATTCATCCTGCTACTTCCGGACATTTCCGACTAATCCCGAAGTCTGTAAGCACACGGTTCCACCCACACGCGTGTATTCAAATACATGTGGTTATAAAAATAAATGTGATTCTTTGAAATAAATTTATTTTGCACTTCAAGGGCTTGCTTGTGAACCAAAATCGTGAACAAAAATTGATATCGTGGTATCGCGATAATAGGAAAGTTGACGGTATGATAACCGTAGCTGTCAGATATCGTGATAATACCGTATACCGGTAACCGTCCCAACCCTAAGTACTGTGGTGTATACGTCCAGTCATATTGCAAAATTGAAATAGACTGGTACCAGTGATTTTGAATGAGAATATTTCTATTTTTGTTCAGTAACCAGTTTGTCTCAGTACAAAGACGTCCTGTATAAACCATTAAGCTACTTTTTTTTTCTCTCTGATGCTATTGCTGAAATAAATTTTTCACTCTCCTTTCATAAATACCTATATTTTTCTGATTTTCCTCTTGATGACAGTTAATATTAACATTAAATATAATATTAACTCTTGGTACAAATGATTAGTATCAGCAAAAACTGTTTTAGCCAAAAATCATTCATTTATTTATTCACCCTTGTATACTCTTTGCCAATGTTTCTTTCAGTCCAAGTTTATATATGGGAATAAGATGATTGAAATATCTGATTCTGGTAATCTAAACCCTTCGGATCTGAAGCTTTATAATTTCATACCCCACGTTTGTCACTGTGTCTCAGATATTGCTTTCAGATTCATGTATATTTTTTTAAAAATCTAGATTGCTAAGGTGAGGTTTGAACTGAACCAGCTGCGTTCTGATGTTGAGGACGCAGTCAAGTCACAGAACTTCTCTTTGGCTGCTGAGCTGAAGGACAAGGTGGACAAACTGGAAGAACTGAAGCATACCCTGACTGCCGAGTCCCAGCCTCAGACACAGGAGATCCGTACTGAGAAGGTCAGTCCAAAAAGAAATCTCTGTCAGGGCAGAAGCCAGCTCTGTCAGGGCAACAGCCAGTCTCTGTTAGAGACACAGCCAGTCTGTTGTTAAAGGAACAGCCAGTCTCTATTAGAGCAACAGCCAGTGTCAGTTAGAGCAACAGTCAGTCTCTTCTAGGGCAACAGCCAGTCTCTTTCAGGGTACACAGTATTCCCTTCATGTTTCCATTTAAAAAATGTCTGTTTCATTTAGTATTTTCCAGTTTCCTGTTTTCCATTTTAATTGATACAGGGCTGGCTAAGTTTGCTGTCACGATACATTGATAATCTGGACACCATGTAATTTTATAAAAATTAATTTTCAGTGTTCTTGGTGGGTGCACAGATTACCTGTGCTAGTAATCTGCACTTTGCATAATAGTAATCTGCACTTTGCATAATTGAAGTAATTGTTTGTTGTATTTTTGCAGAACGATCCTATCACACTACTGAAGTGTCTGACCATTGCTGCTGAGATGCTACAACATGTCCATTTCCGCAGCCTGCCACCAACTCTGCGTTCACTTATGGAAGCTCTGGTCAGTGAAGTAATACTATTTTCATCCACAGTTAACAGGCTCAGGCTCTTTAAATCATCAGTAACACACCTTTGAAACCTTATGGTCACATGTTATCTTTAAATAACTTCAGTTGTGAAACAGAGCTCAGGGAGGCCTTGATAAGACCTTGAGCCATGCTCAGCAGAGCATTAGCTAGGAATCTGCAGATTTGGAATGCATGGTTTGTTTACCGTGAGAGATATTTAGCTCACTGATGAGAGGTTTGCTTTATTTCAGAACCTGCTTGAGATCTGATCAGACAGCTCTGCTGCCATGACAGGGCAACCAGTTTCGATGGCTCTATTTCTCAGATTTTAGTAACTAAATATTTGGATAACTGGTAATAACTTGAATTAATGTTTGTTGATTGAAACTGCTGTTATCAAATCTATCCACATGCAGTAGCTAAGTTTATATGGCAGTTCTGAAAGGGTTATATTTCCTTTAAAACCACATTTAAGCGACAAGAGCAATGTTCTACAGCTGTTATTTATTTGTAAATAACATGTGACATTGGGCCTGTGCAGCATTTTTGTGATGTTCTGTGACTATCCTGGTACTGTAATATTTTGTAAACTGAAGGAAAGCTTTCCACTTAACTGTTTCCTTTTTCTTTGCATTAACATCATGACTTTGTGTCCATTTACAAACTACAAATAAAACAGGAAATACTCAAGGTAACTTTAACATACAATTAATTCTGATGTATTTTATTTTATAACTTGATTACAAAAGAAAGGTAGTCTTAGTCAGGTGCTATTTTCAAAGAAATCTATAAATGGCAGCTTTCAGTTGTTACATCCTTTTGTGAAGATTGGCTATGTCTTTTAGATAATCCCGGGCATCCAGAACGCTGATCCGGCGGTGAGGAACATGGCAGTGAAGGCACTGGGGCTCTGCTGTCTGCTGTGTGTCGACACCTCCAGGGACCACCTGATGCTTCTGCTACAAGTGAGTAAATAGTAATATTATCTCAGTTAATGTTAATGTAACAGACAATGTTATTCTCTGGATATGTACATTGTGGTTGTGTTCTCTCAATCTCCATGTTGTGCTTTATAACACTCACTTATCCTTGCCATGATGCTACTATAATTTGAGGATATAGGTGAGGTCCAAACAAAGTGTTATTCTGCTTTAAATTTTTCTGATACTGGATACTTTGCCACCAGATTCTGTCCTGGGAGTACTTTTTGTACCACATCCCCGTGCCTTAATGGAGCACAGACAGGTTCCCCCCCCCCCCCCCCATTTTCTCTAACCCGCTCATTGGGCTGCCATTTTGCATGAAAAAACTAAAACCTCGATGACACAGGTTGCATATCAAAATTATGGGTTATGGGTATATTGTGAGTGTAATATGATCATACATATGAAGTGCTAACATTGTGAAACATTGTTAACATAGTGAAACAAAATCATCTCATATAAATATATCCACAACCTACACAATAATAAATTTCTTTATCTTATTGTTACAAAATGTATATAACAAAATCAATTTTGTAGCACTAGCCATTCAGACATATGTATTAAGAGATGAAGATAAATACCAAGATAATAATGTAAATAGCTTATGTGTAACTGCTGAACAGACAGTATGGGATGACAAGAGTGGTAATGTAAGTGTATTCTTGGTCTGTTTCTTCAGGTTTTACAGATTGATCATGAGTCTGTGCAGGTGACGGCCCTCAAGTGTATTTTTGACATGATACACATCTTCGGTCTGGAAGCGTTTGAGGCTCAGGAGGAAGAAAGTGAGAGTGCAGAATCTGCCGTGATAGACGATGAGAGCAGCAAGGCCACAGGAAGTGAAAGTTTATTCAGTCACAGCACTGCAGCAGACACTGCCAGCAAACAAGCAGAAAAGGAAGAAGCCAGCAAGACTGCAAACAGCATCCTGAATATCCTGATCAGGCTCCTCGACAGCCAGGTCAGTCGTAAACATAGTAGTCACGGATGTTCAAGTGTAACAAATATGCGTTTGCTACCATTCATATGTAACAAACTAGCATATCACCCATTCTTGTATCATTGACCAAGTTCAATGAAGGATGCACCAGTTAGTGTAGTTTCTAATAGATGGCTATGCACTAGACTTTTAAAAATTTCCTGAATAATATCAGGTTACTCAGGATGTATAGGAAAATAAAGATAACGAACCCGTTAGGGTTAGCTTATCATTGTTCCTTGTACTTTAGTACCAAAAATGGGCATTTCTGAAGTATGGTCACAGAGACATTTTGTAAGAATGAATAAGACCACTGTCAGTGATAATATAAATCAGCACTTGAGAAATAATACACCACTAATTTATCTGAGACATTTTTTTGTCTTTACTTGGCATTCCAATATTATATTGACATGTAATATATAGTTATATCAGTGAAGCATATTCCCATTTTTTTATGACCAGTACCATCAAAATCAAATTGTAACATGGTCTCATAATGCACCTTGGAGAATATAAATCACATATTTTAAGCTCAGCTGACTATAAGTCATCTGAGCTATAGTCGTGGTCCATTGTCAGTCGTCCGTCCGTCTGTCTGTCTGTCCGGATGTCTGTCCGTAAGACTGGCACTTTTCGACACCGTTGGACCTACGAATCTGAAATTCGGCATACAGTTAGATGTCCCCAAAATCTCCTACCATGTCGAAAATTGGGTCAATAGGACCTGGTTCCTTCGAGATGTTAAGGATAAACCTGAATTTTTTATTAGAAATCTATTTTTACACTTCAGGACTGCCTAATATCGAAACCACTCATCTGGTTTTCTTCATATATACCATAAACATTCCTCTGTATAGTTCCTATGTACATGCCAGAAATTAAGTCAGTATTATTTAATTTAAAAAAGCTGTGGGCCCAAACATAATGGACTTTGAAAAAAAAATCCGGAAGATATTTGGTCACTTAAGACCAAAAGTGTTAAAGGTAGGGACTTTTTTTGCAGTAATACAACTTTAATTAATCAAAATTTAATTGTATACCAAAAATAAGATCAAAATCTGTTAAATTTTTTTTAAATATTGGCAAAAATGTAAAATTGGTACCTTAAATTATTCCCAACTTTGGCCACGGCACGTTTTTTTCCTGTAAGTACTGTGGATTTAATTTTCACAGCATGTACACATAAGGATTTAATCTGTTAAAAAATCTGAAATTTGAAAATAAAAGCTGCAAAATTAGGCCAAAAAAATTAAAGGGTATGGTTCTCAGGCACTTTTTTTCAGAAATCAATGCGGGCGGGCGGAATTTTATTTTTTACCCTTTTTTGTATGTTTCGATAAAATTTCATATGATCAGGGAAAAGCATGTAAATGACAGGTTTCTTCTTCTAAACAGGTAAAAGCACTACATTACAAAGGAAATCGTATCGAAATTGTATTATTTTACCATTTTGAATGATGAAATTAAAATAAAAATGTTTGATGCGGGGGGTTTAAATTGACGCGGGCGGTGCCTGAGAACCATACCTTTAATTCTTTTTGGCCTTAGGCTAGTTATTTAATTTTTTTTTAGGCTCTTGTTGTATTCCCTTACATTGTCAAGCAGTCCACTTTGATGACTGTAGGTCATTCAGTGCACATCTCTATGCTCCCCAGGCTGTTGGCATAATTTTAGATGTCCCCAAAATCTCCTACCATACCGAAAATTGGGTCATTAGGACTTCGTTCCTTCGAGATATTAAGGAAAAACCTCCATTTTCCATAAAAAAATTCAATGTTACACTTCAAGGCTGCCTAATATCAAAACCACTGATCTGTTTTTGCTCATATTTAGTATTCACATTCTTTCATACATTTTCTATGAACATACCAAAAATAAGGTCAGTATTGGGTATTATTTTGAAGTTATGGGCCAAAATATAATGCAATTTTTTAAAAAATCAGGAAATATATTTACTCACCCAACATGAGAATTGCTGAACCTAGAGACTTTTTTTCAGGAATATAACTTTATTTAATCAAGATTCAAATGTTTACCCAAAATTAGATCTGAATTTTGCGAATTTTTCAAGTTATTAGCATTAATAAAAAACAATACCTTAAATTTTTTCCAACTTTGGCACTGTTGATTTAATTTTCACAGCATATATACATGCTTTAAGATTAAAGATTTAATCTTTTAAAATCTGAAATTTCAAAGAAATTGATTGGAAAGAATAGCTTTTATTCACGTTTTCATACACCATGTCAAGTGTTGTTTACATCTAGCCCATCTAGTGGTACAGCCTTCACTTGCATTATGTAACCCACCCCAGGCAGCTTGCCTTGGCTCAGCTTGGCCACTACCAGCAGGCTTCCCCTCTGCCCTGCACTCCCCCCCCCCCCCCCCCCCCCCAGATGGTGCATAAACTAGATGAATGTTATTATTTTCTGTATTTGATTCATTCTTATTCTAGGCTATGCTACATTTTAGATTTTGTATTGTACCACCAGGGTTACAATGATTAAAGTGTACATTTTATTGTGTCCACAAAGTGGTGTATTGCTATGAAAGTGTGGATGTTCATCAGATAAGTAATTCCTTACTTTAGAAGAGTAGAAACTTCACCAGGTGTGAAATTGACTATTAATTCCAGTAATAAATTAAAACTGGGATAGTAATTAGCACTATGATATTGTTTGTCACTCATTCAACCAACAGTGTGTTTACTTTATTTTAAAGATGTTTTATTTTATCAAATTTACTGAATCTTTTATTTTATTTTGGTGAATAAAATTAAGCATGTACTGAAAACTTCAATGTGCAAAACTTTTTAATAGTGATTCAAGGAATATTCTTGTAGATGCCATGTTGTGGCATTATTTTCTTTTAAATTCAGTTTAAACATTTATGATTTAAAAATAACAAAATATATGTGTATGCATAATATGACCTAATATGAGCTACACTTTGGATATATGATGATTGCAACTTTTGCAACAATTCTAACATTTTAACTTATAGTTTCAGTTTTTTACTCTGTATATATAATGATTGCAACTTTTGCAACAATTCTAATATTTTAACTTATATTTTCAGTTTTTGTAGCTCAGCTGACTGTAAGTCATCTGAGCTATAGTGATCACTCTTTGTCCGTCGTCTGTCCGGCCATCCGGCCGTCTGTCCGTTAACAAGGCACAAATCGTAACCGCTTGACCTGGAATCTTCTTACTTTACATCCAGAGAGGTCCATGAAAAATCTCCTTGGAAACCTGGAATTAGGTCTCTGTTACCCATATCCTTCGAGCTATTGGGCCCAAAAGTACCCCCCAGAATAGTAAAAAATTTCATACAAAAACTTCAATATCTCATTAACTACATCACTGATAGTCATGATTTTTGGCATACATATTGATCATAACATGTTTCATCAGTTACTGCAGACTGGTTGCGCCACCTGTATTTTTCGATTTTTTACGAATTTTTTTCTCTATTTTTGAGACGTTTAAAAATGTGAACATCTGTTAACAGGGCACAAATCTTAAAGACTGAACCTAGAATCTTCATTCTTGACATTCTAAAAGACTTATGAAAAGTCTCCATGGAAACCAGATTTTAGGTATCTGTTAACCATATCCTTCGAGCTATGGGGCCCCAAAGTACCCCCCAGAATAGTGAAAAATTTCATACAAAAACTTCAGTATCATTAACTACATCACTGATGGGCATGATTTTTGGCATACATATTGATCATGAGATGTTTCATCAGTTTATGCAGACTGGTGGCACCACCTGTATTTTTCGATTTTTTACAAATTATTTTCTCTATTTTAGAGACCTTTAAAAATGTGAATATCTGTTAACAGGGCACAAATCGTTAAGACTTGACCTAGAATTTTCATTCTAGACATTCTGAGAGACCTATAAAAAGTCTCCATGGAAACCAGAAATTAGGTCTCTGTTACCCATATCTTTCAAGCTATGGGGCCCCAAAGTACCACCCAGATTAGTAAAAAATTTCATTAAAAAAACTTCAATATCTGATTAACTACATCACTGATAGTCATGATTTTTGGCATACATATTGATCATGAGATGTTTCATCAGATTCTGCAGACTGGTGGCGCCACCAATTTTTTTTCAAATTTTTACAATTTTTTTTCTCTATTTTTGAGACCTTTAAGAATGTAGTTATCTGTCAACAGGGTTCAAATTGGACCTAGAATCTTCATTCTTAACACACAGGGAGACCTATGAAAAGTCTCCTTGAAAACCTGAAATTAGGTCTCTGTTAGCCATATCCTTCGAGCTATGGGGCACAAATCGTAAAGACTGGACCTAGAATCTTCATTCTTGACATTCTAAGAGACTTATGAAAAGTCTCCATGGAAACCAGAAATTAGATCTCTGTAACCCAATTCCTTTGAGCTATGGGGCCCCAAAGTACCCCCCAGAATAGTGAAAACTTTCATACAAAAAATTCAATATCTCATTAACTACATCACTGATGGTCATGATTTTTTGCATACATATTGATCATGAGAAGTTTCATCAGTTCCTGCAGATTGGTGGCGCCACCTGTATTTTCGATTTTTTTTACAATTTTTTTTCTCTATTTTTGAGACCTTTAAAAATGTGAACATCTGTTAATAGGGCACAAATCGTAAAGACTGGACCTAGAATCTTCATTCTTGACATTCTGAGAAACCTATAAAATATCTCCATGGAAACCTGAAATTAGGTCTCTGTTACCCATATCCTTCCAGCTATGGGGCCCCAAAGTACCCCCCAGAATAGTGAAAAATTTCATACAAAAACTTAAATATCTTATTAACTACATCACTGATGCTCATGATTTTTGGCATACATAATGATCATGAGATGTTTCATCAGTTTCTGCAGACTTGTGGCGCCACCTGTATTTTTCAATGTTTTACGAATTGTTTTCTCTATTTTTGAGACCTTTAAAAATTTGGACATCTGTTAACAGGGCACAAATCGTAAAGACTGGACCTAAAATCTTCATTCTTGACATTCTAAGAGACTTATGAAAAGTCTCCATGGAAACCAGAAATTAGATCTCTGTTACCCATACAAATTGTAACAACTGGACCTAGAATCTTCATTCTTGTCATGCAAGGAGGCCCATGAAAAGTGTCTGTGGAAACCTGAAATTAGGTCTCCGTTTCCCATATCCTTAATGCTATAGGACTCAAAAGTTTCCCTCTGAATAATGAAAAATTTGATACAAAAGCTGAAGTATTTGAACAACTAATCCAGAGACCACCATGCTTCTTTGCATGGATATTGACCATTAAGTATTTTTATTAGTTTCTGCAGACTGGTGGAGCCACCTGTATTTTTTTTTAAAGTTTACGCATTTTTCCTCTATTTTTGAGATATATTAATACAGACACAATCTCAGCCTGTTTGTTAATCTGTTTTGATGCTTCAGTTGAATGGTTATATACTACCATTCAGATGATAAAATTTCCTTTTGCAAATCTCTTCCCAGTCAGCTGAGCGTCATGACCCATGGGTCACTTGTTTTTATTAAAAATTTATAAAACCTGTAAATAAAAAAAATGATTCAGATAAAAACTTCTTAATGGAAAAAGTGGATATGCTTAAAAAAAATAGGCTTATATTTAAACTTAAATGCATTATTCCCTTGAAAGTGAAATAAAGGTATTAGTCCATTCTGTCCACTTGCGTGTCCATCTGTAAATTTTCATATGCATCACAGTATCTCAAAACTTTTACTGTTTTTCTTATGACAGTCTTGTCAGAGATTAGTTTGCAATCATATATTTAGAACTTTACTATAACAAGTAGGAGGGCCCCTTTCCCCTTAGCTTTTCATATTCTTATATAAATGAAAAACATTACAATAGAATATTTCTACATCCACCTTCGTGCTGCCCTCACTTTTCCCTTCTCCCAACCCCATCCCAAAGTCAGCCTCAGTAAGCAAGAACTAGATGAATCAGATATTCAATATTTTGTATAACTATTCGTCCATAGGTACCTATGTACATGCCAGAAATTATGTCAATATTGTGCAATATGTAGACATATGTGGGCATCACAATAATGTACCTTGTCAAGACTAAAGAGATATTGTGTCATACAGTCACAAATTCATAAATCACTTCATCAGCACAGTTAATCATAACATCATATCTGTCAAATTGAAAGCTTGCAGACTACCATACACTTTAGATCCTTCAACAAATAGCCTTATCATCATTCTACTACTGCTTATTACTGCTGTCATTGCATTCATAATTGCTCAAATATATCACAATTTTCAACCCCTCCTAAATAAATAAAAAATAAACCACTATATTTTACTCTGTTAATCTATCAGTCAGGTAATTTCATTTATCATTTACTCACATATTACATTACATTCCTTTATAATAGCCCAACATGTCCATGATATTCATAAGCTTTATCGACTCGATATAGTATCACAGTGGAGAAACATTTATAGTCCAATCACGATCAGCTGAGCGCTGTGACCCATGGGTTCCTTGTTGTTTACTGTGTATAACTTGTGACTGTATAAATAGACCTCTACTCTGTTTCCAGTCCTCTGACCTGCGGACAGTTGCTGCTGAGGGCCTGGCCAAGCTCCTGCTCTCTGCCCGTGTCGTCTCGTCCAAGCTGCTGTCTCGTCTGCTGTTGCTGTGGTACAATCCTGTGTCAGAAGATGACCTTCACCTCAGACACTGCCTCGGGGCATTCTTCCCTGTGTTTGCATTTGCTGGCAGGTAAGTAGGGCTGAAAAGTTAGCCAAAGTTTGGTGTTGAATACTTGATAGACATTACTTGACTCACACTTGAATATTCGTCATGTTTGTTTACCAATGCAAAATAGATATAAATTAGACTTAACATTGGAAAAAAGAGTTTAGCAGGAAAGAATTTTATGTAATTGGTTTTTGTGTCACAGTAGAAACCAAGTGTCTAGACCGTCCTCTGCTTAATTGACTGATACAGGTTTAAAGGCCCATCCACCGAAAGCTGCACCGCACTGCTCCGCGCGGCAAAAATGTTGAATACATGCAAACAAACTGGGGTGTCCACACCAAATGCTGTGCAGCACCTGAAAGCAAAGATGTAAAAAGTTTAAATTTCTCCGCTTTTGGCACAGCACAGCATTTTGTGTGGACGGGCTTTAAAACCCTACAATCTGACCGTATACAGACTGGATGCAAGTATGTAGTCATATTCAGATATTCATTTACATGCACATGTACCCAAGTTAAAATTTTTGACTCCAGTATTCAGTATCTCCTGCACTCAAAGTACCTGAGTACTCCTTTCAGCCTTACAGGTAGGCTAGTTATAGTATGCTTCATCAGTTTCCTTCAGATATCAAAAGAAAGCCATCATGCTCCAGTTATAATCTCTCCATTAAAGATTGTAATTGATATAGCATGCTGATCTTTAGACAGAAGTGAGTCTGATTATATCGAGGCAGGTTAAGAGTTGTCAGCATTACACCGCCCTAATGGTGCTGAACTGGCACCACATCTTTAACCAAATGTTTTGGATGTATTCCTTGATCAGTTAAATTGTCCCCATAAATATGGAACAGTTACTAATTAGTAATAACGTGTGGTAATTTATGCTTATGTAAATGAGAGATTTGATTGTATGTTTTCTGTGTACACTGGAAACGCCACTTACAGATACAGTAGATTTGTTCATGATACTGTTAGACTTGCTCTGAATAACTGGTTACAAAATAATCAGCTTATCTACTGTAATGTTTACATTGCTGTGTTAATGGTAGGGCTGTTGTGCTACACCGATGCACTTATACATTGAGTTACAAAGTCAAATATTGTATTTACATTGTCAGATTCCCCCATAAACATGAAGATACATGAATCATATTGGAAGGATTGGAAAGTGACATCTCCCACTGAATGATAGTCTCCCAGCGCCATATAGGGTAGCAGTGTGAAATGCTATTGGACAGAAATAAGTTGTCTGTTAATCTGATTGGCTAATTGTTTGGAATTAAATTATACTCATACTTTGGAAATTATGGTACAAGAGGAAGTTTATGTGAACTTCAGTTGGAGTATATTTATTAATTACTTGGAATCTAATTAATACCAAAACAAACAAGTGTTGTTGCAGTTATCAAATACTTCATCATTACAGCCTTAGTAAATATTGACTTATTATTTAACCAGGGCTAACCAAGAGCTGGTAGGGGAAGCATTTCTGCCGACGCTGCGTACTCTGTTTAACGCTCCGTCGTCCAGTCCTCTGGCAAAGATCAAGGCAGACAATGTTGCTGAGCTGCTGGTGGAGCTGACGAGTCCCAGGCACCTGATCCAGAACCAGCAGAATTCTGCTGCTCCAGTCCAGGTTTGTTTGATGTTTTTTCATGTGGATACAGTGTGTGTCTGTCTGTCCGTCCAGCGTTTGTCCACAATTCACAAAAATGCTTCCTCTCTTTTATCTCTTGAACAATTTTGATTGTGTTTGTTTTATCTGCCAGATATGCACTACATCATAATTTGCTTAATCACCAACCTCTAAAGGTACAAGATGCATACAGCCACTTTGCCTTATTTGTTGTTAATTTGCTTGCTGTACTGCACAAGTACTAGGGTCAGCTAGTGCATATACTTAATTTTCTGTAACCTTTTTTAGGTGATTATCTGTCAGTTTCTGAGGGCTCTGAATCGGAAAATTGCTTCTTACCTTGTTTTGTCTATCTGCCTTGTCTTTATGAGTAAGTCAATTTCAGTAATTTATCTGATTTTTTTTTCAGGACCCAGGACCACATTTGGACCTTGCAGTGCAGATTTCTAATGAAGTCTTGAGTAATCCTAACTCAATTCATGTCAAGCTCCTGTGTCGTATTCTGAATGCACTTAATCTAAAGAATGCAGAGCTCACACAGCTCAAAGAGCTCCAGGTCCTGGCTGACGAGATGATGGAGGTAAGTCCACTGGTGTGTTGTAAGGTCCTGATCAGATTAGATAAGTGAGATTAAAGTGCTGTACTACCGTTTATAGCAGATTTTACTGTATTAAGCTGAAAACACTGGCTTGTGCATTCCACTGGTGGTATATGCCCAATTTTTCTATCTTTAAAAATTAGTCTGTGGTGAAGTTAAATATATGAATTGCTTAGGACAAGAAGAATTAATTACATACTGTAGTCATAATAAACACAAGTTAATAATATGCAACACATTTAAGAACAAATAAATATGTATGATAGCATATACACCAGGGTGGGCCAGGTACAAGAGACAGTGCCCAGGTACAAGTATACATAATCAGTAATGCTATCATGTTTATAGAATTTTGTATATGCATGTATATAGAAACTGAAACCTCTTAGTGTGTAACTGCATTGTGCTGCTGCCTGTTCCGTGCCATCTTATAGGTATAGGGAAGGGAAGAACTTATTGGGCAGCATTGTTTGGTATGATCTTGTACTTGAAAAATGTGTTAGAGGTAAAGTGAAGCCTGTTTTCTTTTTCAATCAGTATACAATGGCTTTATTAAACCATGAACCTATCACATGTGTAAATATCTTATATGAACCGAACAAACATCACTCGCCCATGTGATACAATATATCACTCAAGGTTCATATCAATGCCTGTGGGCAATATGGCTTTTACATTTTAACACGATGAGCTCATTTCAACCTGGCCCTCCATGTACTCAGTCATACAATGCTCCAGAATGAAATTGACAAGCATCACAATTTGTGTGACATCACTGTGCTCTGTGATGCAACGGCCAGGTATGAAATTGACAGCATACTGGGACCCTGGATGTTTGAAGGTGCCAAGGTGTGCTCACTGGTGAAGTGGTTTTTAGCTCAGCTGACTGAAAGTCATCTGAGCTATAGCGATCACTCTTTGTCCGTCTGTCCGTCTGTCCGTCTGTCCGTCTGTCTGTCCGTTAACCAGGCACAAATCGTAACCGCTAGAACTGGAATCTTCTTACTTGACATCCTGGGAGGTCCATGGAAAATCTCCTTGGAAACCAGAAATTAGGTCTCTGTTACCCATAACCTTCAAGCTATGGGGCCCCAAAGTACCCCCCAGAAAAGTCCAAAATTTCATACAAAAACTTCAATATCTCATTAACTACTTGACTGATGGTCATGATTTTTGGCATACATATTGATCATGAGAGGTTCCATCAGTTCCTGAAGACTGGTGGCGCCACCTGTATTTTTCGAATTTTTACGAATTTTTTTCTCTATTTTTGAGACCTTTAAAAATGTGAACATCTGTTAACAAGGCACAAATCGTAATGACTGGACCTAGAATCTATATTCTTGACACACTGAGAGACCTATGAAAAGTCTCCGTGGAAACCAGAAATTAGGTCTCTGTTACCCATATCCTTCCAGCTATGGGGCCCCAAACTACCCCCGAGAAAAGTAAAAAATTTCAAACAAAAACTTCAATATCTCATTAAATACTTGACTGATGGTCATGATTTTTGTCATACATATTGATCATGAGATGTTCCATCACTTCCTGCAGACTGGTGGCGCCACCTGTATCGTTCAATTTTTTACGAATTTTTTTCTCTATTTTTGAGACCTTTCAAAATGTAAACATCTGTTAACAAGGCACAAATCGTAAAGACTGGACCTAGAATCTTCATTCTTGACACACTGAGAGACCTATGAAAAGTCTCCATGGAAACCAGAAATTAGGTCTCTGTTACCCATATTCTTCGAGCTATGGAGTCCCAAAGTACCCCCAAGAAAAGTAAAAAATTTCATACAAAAACTTCAATATCTCATTAACTACTTGACTGATGGTCATGATTTGTGGCATAACTATTGATCATGTGATGTGTCATCACTTCCTGCAGACTGGTGGTGCCACCTTTATTGTTCGATTTTTTACGATTTTTTCCTCTATTTTTGAGACCTTTAAGGATGCTGTCATCTGTTAGCATGGCACAAATCGTAACGACTGGACCTAGAATCTTCATTCTTGACACACTGAGAGGTCCATGGAAAATATCCTTGGAAACCAGAAATTAGGTCTCTGTTAACCATATCCTTGGAGCTATGGGGCCCCAAAGTACCCCCCCCCCCCCCAGAGTAGTCAAAAATTTCATACAAAAACTTCAATATCTCAATAACTACATCACTGATGGTCATGATTTTTGGCATACATATTGATTATGAAATGTTCCATCAGTTCCTGCAGACTTGTGGCGCGACCTGTATTGTTTGATTTTTTACGATTTTTTCCTCTATTTTTGAGACCTTTAAGGATGCTGTCATCTGTTAACGTGGCACAAATCATAACGACTGGACCTAGAATCTTCATTCTCGACACACTGAGAGACCTATGAAAAGTCTCCATGGAAACCAAAATTAGGTCTCTGTTACCCATATTCTTCGAGCTATGGAGCCCTAAAGTACCCCCAAGAAAAGTAAAAAATTTCATACAAAAACTTCAATATCTCATTAACTACTTGAATGATGGTCATGATTTGTGGCATAACTATTGATCATGAGATGTGTCATCTGTTCCTGCAGACTGGTGGCGCCACCTGTATAGTTTGATTTTTTACGATTTTTTCCTCTATTTTTGAGACCTTTAAGGATGCTGTCATCTGTTAGCATGGCACAAATAGTAACGACTGGACCTAGAATCTTCATTTCTCAACACACTAGAAGACCTATGAAAACCAGAAATTAGGTCACTGTTACCCATATCTTTCGAGCTATGGGGCCCCAAAGTACCCCCCCCAGAGTAGTCAAAAATTTCATACAAAAACTTCAATATCTCAATAACTACATCACTGATGGTCATGATTTTTGGCATACATATTGATTATGAGATGTTCCATCAGTTCCTGCAGACTGGTGGCGCCACCTATGTTATCTATCAAGAGGGTACAAATTGCAACAACTGGACCTAGAAACTTCATTCTTGTCATGCAAGGAGGCCCATGAAGAGTGCCTGTGGAAACTTGAAATTAGGTCTCTGTTACCCATATCCTTCAAGCTATAGGACTCTGAAGTATCCCTCAGAATAATTGACAATTTGATACAAAAGCTGAAGTATCTGAACAACTAATACGGAGATCATCATGATTCTTTGCATGGATATTGACCATAAAGTGTTTTTAGCTCAGCTGACTGTAAGTCATCTGAAGTATCCCTCAGAATAATGGACAATTTGATACAAAAGCTCAAGTATCTAAACAACTATTGCAGTGATCACCATGATTCTTTGCATGGATATTGATCATGGAATGTGTCATCAGTTTCTGCAGTATGGTGGCGCCATCTGTATTTTTTTATTTTTACGAATTTTTTTCTCTATTTTTGAGACCTCATAAGATGCGGTCATCTGTTAACATGGCACAAATCGTAACAACTGGACCTAGAATCTTCTCTTTTGACATGCTGAGAGGCCCATGAAAAGTTTCCTTAAAAACTTGAAATTAGGTCTCTGTTACCCGTAACCTCTGAGCTATGGGGCTCCGAAGTACCCCCCAGAATAATGGAAAATTTGATACAAAAGCTCAAGTATCTGAACAATTATTATATTGATCACCATGATTCTTTGCATGGATATTGATCATGAAATGTCACATCAGTTTCTGCATTCTGGTGGCGCCACCTGTATTTTTTCAATTTTTAGCTCAGCTGACTGAAAGTCATCTGAGCTGTAGGGATCACCTTTTGTCCGTCGTCCGTCCGGCCATCCAGGCGTCTGTCTGTTAACAGGGCACAAATCGTAACCGCTAGACCGGGAATCTTCTTACTTGAAATCCTGGGAGGTCTATGGAAATTCTCCTTGTAAACCTGAAATTAGGTCACTGTGACCTATATTCTTCAAGCTATGGGGTTCTGAAGTACCCCCCAGAATAATGCAAAATTTAATACAAAAGCTCAAGTATCTGAACAACTAATGCATTAATCACCATGATTCTTTGCATGGATATTGATCATGGAGTGTTTCATCAATTTCTGGAGATTGGTGGCGCCACCTTTATTTTTTTTATTTTTTACGATTTTTTTTCTCTACTTTTGTGATCTTTAAACATTTGGTCATCTGTAAACAGGGCACAAATCATAATGACTGGACCTAGAATCTTCTGTCCTCACCTCCAGGGAAGCCCATAAAAGGTCTACATGGAAACCCGAAATAAGGTCCCTGTTACCCATATTCTGTGAGCTATGGGGCTCTGAAGTACCCCCCAGAATAAAGATTTGGTCATATATTAACAGGGCACAACTCATAATGACTGGACCTAGAATCTTCTGTCCTCACCTCCAGGGAAGCCCATAAAAGGTCTACATGGAAACCCGAAATAAGGTCCCTGTTACCCATATCCTTCATGCTCTGGGGCTCCGAAGTACTCCCCAGAATAAAGATTTGGTCATCTGTTAACAGAGCACAAATTATAATGACTTGACCTAGAATCTCCTTTCTTGATATGCTGGGAGGCCCCTGAAAAGTCTCCTTGTGCACCTGAAATTACATCTCTGTTACCCATATCCTTCATCCTATGCGGCTTTGATATACCCCCCAGAATAAACATTTGGATTTGTTAACAGGGCACAAATCATAATAACTGGACCTAGAATTTTATTTTTTGACATGCTGGGAGACCCCTGAAAAGTCATCTTGTAAACCTTGAAAATAGGTGTCTGTTACCCATATCCTTCATGCTACAGAGCTCCATAGTACCCCAATGAATATTGGATGATTTTATACAAAAGGTCAAGTTTGGAAAAAGTATTTCATTCAAATTTGACATTCAGATGATAAAATTACTTTTGTCAATGTCTTCCTGGTCAGCTGAGTGTCATGACCCCTGGGTCACTTGTTTTTTAGTACTTTCATGTAAACAGAGTGACTGTGCATGGTTGATTGTTTTGATGGCATATGTGCCCGCTTACTAAAAATATTATGAACTGACTTGTTCGGTATTGTCATATTTATTGGCCAGTTAATATCATAATTATTGGTTGTACAATGCTGTTGTTGTGCTTGCTTAACAGGAAGTGAAGGAGAGATACAGCATCAAGTCATTGGAGAAGTACAGTAATACAGTACGTGCCCTCCTTGAACAAATAGAGGAGCCATCGCAGACAGCCACGCAGCCATCAATCCAGGTGACAGCAGACACCCCTCCATCTGATGCACAGACAGCTTCACAGGACACATCAATGGGCCCGCAAGGAGACACTGGCAAGCGGAGATTGCTGTCACAAGACGAGACCTTGCTGGATATTGATATGGAGGAAAGGACACAGTCACAGGTATGTCACATGCAGAGTTTAAACAAGGCCCCTTGAAATTTATCCTCTAGTTGTCAAAAATGTGCAGATACAATAAAACTGATGTGAAACATCTCTTGATTGTAATGTATTTAAAGTTCAGCCTTTTGTCTGTCCATATATCTGTATTTGTTTTTGTCCCTCAGTTATTGCGTGGTATATATGTGTTTTCATACACTAAATGATATCCATGAAATCATGGTCGTAATTTCAGCGTATGTTCCTTGGCATATTTCTTTCTGGAGGCTCCAGCTGTCACATTTCTGTGCCAGGGGTCTCTCTTGTTTCACTTCAAGTACATTGTGTCTAATACAAAGCTTTGTATCAATATAAAAGGGTGGTCCATAAAATATGATTAGGGTATTTTGAAAATTAATTAAAAAATGTTTTACCTTTGAATGTTTAAAACTTATTCTTCCTGCACAGAGGAATGTCTTTCCTTATTATCTACTTTCTTTATTCAGTCATTTCATTCAAAATAGATAGTAATCATCATCAGTTGGCTCTGATAATAAATATGTGTGCAACAACTTTTCATGGTAACATGAAGCATTTTTACAGCCATAATGTGTTTACCTGCCTTCCGAATCATTGGAAACTTGGTAGAAACTGTTTAATTTTTAAGTTGAAATTGCATCTGTATTTTTAGGATATATTAAATGTACAGGTTTACACGTTTTATTACTATTATTTATTTTCATTAGACCAGCTCTGTTGGTAACACTACTCAGGAGAGCATACAGGAAAGTGTACAGGAGAGCATACCTGAGAGTGTACAGGAGAGTGTACCGGAGAGTGTAACATCAGACACAACCCCATCAGAAGATAAAACAAGCAGTCCTTCAACAGTATCCCAGGAAGACAGCTCTCAGACACAGAGTAAGTCAGACTGACTTTTGAAGTCTCTAACTTTTAGATATCTAGTAAGTCAGACTGACTTTTGAAGTCTCTAACTTTCAGATACCTAGTAAGTCAGACTGACTTATGAAGTCTCTAACTTTCAGATACCTAGTAAGTCAGACTGACTCTTCATGTCTTCAACATGGCTATTCATACATCTATATATGTAATATATGCCGCACACCATATAAGGCCATCAGTTCTCCCTGCCGCATTCAAAGTCACCGCACCGACAAGTAGTGAATAAGACTATGATGTCACTTCCATGACTTCACTTAGCTGGTTCCTATAAAAGTGTGCAATACACAGAGGGGCTGGGGGTCTGTCGTAGCCACATGGTTAAGGTAGCTGCACCAGAAATTGGAAGATCATGGGTTTGATTCCTAGCTGGTTCTCTCTCTGTTTCTCTTGAAGGGCTAGTTCTCTCTCTGTATCTCTTATTTTGCTGGTTCTCTCTCTGTTTCTCTTAATATGCTGGTTCTCTGTTTCTCTTAATGTGCAAGCTCTCTTTCTGTTTCTCTTACTGTGATGTTTCATACTTGTTCATAGATATCTGAAATGAACCATACAGTTAAATACAATAACTAAAATAATTTTGTCAGATGAAAGTCAGAGCTCCAGGAAGACGAGACAAACAAGGAAGACAACTGCAAAAACTGTCACACCTGCAAGCAGCAGAAAAACACGATCACGCAGACGACAGACAACTCCAGTGTATGAGGACAGCTCAGACAGGTGGGCATTAATCAAGAGGCATGACATATAGGGGTTGCACGTTTCTTGGTATTGTCTTTTAAAATACTAGTATATCATATCACCAGTGCAAGAAGTGTGAGTTTGAAACATCACTTTGTTAAGACTGTTGGCATTAAAAAGATGTTTACATAATATCAATTAGGTGGTTAACTTGGTATTTAACTTTAATTAGATGTCAGTGAGGGTAGCAAGTCAATATTGAACAGTATTATACATTGTATATTTGTTGTGTCCTGAGCTCAGCATAAACAGGCAATCACTTGCTATGGGAAAGTAAAAATTAAAAGAAAAAAAATGTGGAAGGGCAATCAAAAGTCAGCTCCTGATTGCATGACTGGGCTAGTGAATTCTGCATGAATCTGTACCACAGTTTGCCATATTATTTCTTCTATAAGTGGAAATTTAGAATCATTTTGATAATCCCACTTTATTTTAAATTTACTGCAAAAGGTGTGTCACATGCTAAAGTAAAATAATTAACAAGCAAACTTTTAATTCTGTTTATCATCTATCAAGAAATAAAATATTTAAAATAATTGTGGAACAATTTTGTATTTATGGTTGCAGGTGATGAATTTTTGTAGGGCAAGTGGAAATTTGCTACTTGCCTGAAGGGGGAAGCACTTTGAAAAAAATTATGTTAAACTTTGGTTTAGGGGGAGAGTTATAACTTCTGTATATGACATAAATGCTTTTATTTATGTAGTATAACTGAATAAAAACTAACAAGTGTTATTTAAAATGTCTGAGACAAGTAACCTGTATGTTGAAACATCAGGATTAACGTTATCAGTGAGTGTGATGTTCATGGATTTTTATAGTGAATTAGAAGATCGTGTGTTCAACTCCCCCACACCAGTGAAGAGGTCAGCGAGGTCAAAACGAACAAAAGCGAGGTCTGGAGATGATGTGAAGATGAAGCTGTCTCAGAAGCTGCTAGAGGAGGATGGAGACAGCATGGATAAGGAGCTGATGTAAGTCTCATCATGACAGTGCTGCCACCTTCTAACCCAGTGTCAGCAGCTCTGGCTGGATAGACTTTAGTATGATATTGCACATGCCATGTGTTGCCTGTCACACTCTGTGAGGTGAATTATTTCATGTTTTGAGCGTATTTTTATATGTTTTTGAAACTTGTAACCTCCTGGTTTCATGACAAGTGGAATTATATTACACTGGCATAATAGAAATTCTTCATTACTGTCTGGTTTATCCAGTTTTACAAATCAATTCAGTGTCTGTATAAAACCAGCATTGGTTTTATTCTGTATATCTTGCAATACAGCAGTAGATTGTTTCAGCAAATGTACTAAAATATCTCCTCCAGGCACCAGTGTCCCATACTAACCCACTGGAGCATGCTGTAATGGTTAGGGCAGCAGGAGTGTGGGTTTGTGTTCCTTTCTGACCACCTAAGACTCTTTGTCATACTATTTACCACAAGGGTGTACTCTCTTCAACCAGGAGTGAATGGGTATTGGTTATGGGGGCCCACAGATACAGAACAAAGACCCTCTTGCATCTGTTTTGGATGCATGCATTGGATGCTTCCTAGGAAGCTGAGAAAAACGTCTGGAAAGCCAAGATGTGTCTGACATCATCAGTGATATCAAACTATAAACCACGCTTCATCTTTATTTAGTCCTTTCATTTTCTGTATTCATAAGAAAGATTCTTATGACATTCCCTTTTGACATGCAAATAAGACTTCATTTGACAATCTGTATTCCCACATGAAATGGCAAAAGTTACAAGACTCCAGCTACATCTGTAGTTATAAGGTGTCACAGAGTGTCTTTCTGATCCTTGAATGTAAACCATTTCTTATACCGATCTGTTCCACTATACATTCAGTATATCCACCATGAAGCACAAATTTCCTTCATAAAAGGTATTAAAAAAACTGTTGGTATTAATACATCCTTACTCCTAATTTTTGCAGGGTTTGAGACAAAAAAAAAGATTGACTTGATTAATACACATTTTTAATATATTTTATTTTAGGGTTTGTCTTGAGCGGATACCTTTGAGTGATGTGGAGAACCAAGTGATCTGAAAGTGACGTGGTGATCACATGGACTGCTCCTTATTGCTGCTCACAGCAGCTACTCAGGACTGCTCACAGCAGCTACTCATGACTGCTTCCACTGCCTGCCTCTTCCAAAGACACAGATCCTACATTGGTCACCTCAAAACAGAGCTGCCATTTTGTTGTACACCATGGATATGATGTGTAAATAAGCACTTTAATAATATGAGCCTTATTCGTATAACAGTGACTTTTGGTCTTTTTATGCAGTGTTACTCACTGTTTTACTTTGTACAAAGTTTTACAACATGTAATGAAATCAATACTTGGCATTTACCAGCAGGCAAAAGGTATGTTTAATGAGGAAAACTTCATTTGGGTTTATCTAGAATAATTGGTGGGTGCCTTTGTGCCTTTGTCTTGTCATGATAGTTGCTATGTCTGCTCCCCTGCTTCAGCCCAAGATATGATAGTTATCTTCATGATGCCTGATGCGAACACCAACTACCTTGTTCGTCAAACATTAGTAACTATTAACAGGGGCAGCTTCCAATTCTATTGTTAAAACTTAACACTGATCATTGGTGATGTATTAGTTAACTCACTGTCATACCTATTAACTTGAATTATTCAATGATGTGGCAAGTACACAAGCATGCACACAGACACATTGATAATGCAGCACTATGGCTTCATGATAGTACACTTTCATGATAATTATTGCATCAACTTCAGAATACATATGTTTAACTTTAATAGTTGATTAAATATAGATGAAATTTATTCAGCAGCTGAATAGTTCATCCTGTAAAAGGAGATTTCATCTGAATGCATTTCATTTACTTGTTGCTTAAAAAGCAAAGAATCAAACTGAAAACATTTTGATATTGAATTTGCCAAAATTATGTGAATGTAGATAATTTCTGTATGCTGCCTTATTTTACAAAAAAAGAATGAAATAAACACATTGTATTTGTGTTATATGAATCTGCATTAATGTTCTTATATTTGTTTTTTTTTGTGCGTGTTTGAGGGGAGTGGATGTGTTTTTCTTATTTGCCTCTGTCAAGAGGCTTTGCTCTCATCCCATTCTGTTGTTCACAACATAACTTGTGCAGTTACAGATGCCATCTCATGAAATGGTCAGGGCATTTTGGGAATGAACCAATGAAGACTCGATTAGATTTTGGTGTGAATCGGGAAAATGATCCGGATTCAGGAACGTTATCACAGAATATAAACAAATGTACATTCCCCCCCCCCCCCCCTAAATCCAGGAAATTCTATCAGCACAGTTTAAATGGTAACTTTTACATATTATTGTCTCATTTACAAGATCATAGACTTCCTCATATAAATTAAATGTATGGATTAATTTCAGTTTAAAGCTAAGCTGACTTCATGCCAAGCTGGAGCTATAGCTCCACGTAACTGTATCCCTGTCAGCATGTAAAAAATATACTTTGCTTGCTAGCTCTAAAAATGTCACCAACAGATTTGATAATAATCTGTAAAAATTCATACAAAGGCGCCAATATCTCAATACCAAGTTATATAGTCTGATCTTTTGCATGAAACTAGTGGCAACATACATAATCTGTAGTTTTTTGTACACAAGCTCAATATTTATTTTAAGACTGGTATATGCTAACCAAAGGTGGGGTTTGCCATGAAAAGTTTGTGGTCCTGTCAATGTATCCCACTGTCCATATTTTTAGCTGGGCTGATTGAAAGTCATCTGAGCTATAGCAAACACCCTTTGTCTGTCAAGCTGTATATTAACAGGGCACAAATCATAACCCCTGAACCTGGAATCTTCAAACTTAACATCCTGGGAGGTCCATGAAAAATCTCCTTGGAAACCAGAAAGAAGTTCTCTGTTGCCCATATTCTCTGAGCTATAGACTCGTAAATACTGTCCAGAAAAATCAAAGATTTGATACAAAAGCTTCAGTATCTGAATAATTACTGCATGGATCACCATGATTTTTTTTGCATGAATATTGATCATAGTGTTCCATCAATTCCTGCAAACTGGTGTTGCCACCTGTATTAATTCTAATTTTTACAATTTTTTTTTCTCTAATTTTGATACCTTCAAAGAAGCTGTTATCTGTTAACATCGCATAAATTGTAACCGCTGGACCTTGAATCATCTAACTTGACATCCAGGGAGGTCCATAAAAAATCTCCTTGAAAACCTGAAATTAAGTCTCTGTTACCTATTTTCCCTGAGCTATGGGTCTTGAAAGACTCCCCAGAATAATAAAAAATTTTATACAAAATCATCACTATCTGCATAATTACTGTCGTGATCACCATGATTCTTTGCATGATGCAGATCATGGAGTGTTCCATCAGTTCCTGCAAACTGGTGGCGCCACATGTTTTATTCTAATTTTTACCATTTTTTTTCTCTATTTTTGATACCTTTAAAGAGGCTGTCATCTGTTAAAAGGGGCACAGATCGTAAACGCTGGACCTGGAATCTCCTAACTTGACATCAAAGAAGGTCCTTGAAAAGTCTCTATGGAAATCTGAAATATGGTCTCTGTTACCCATATCCTCTGCGCTATGGGGCTCGTAAGTACCCCCCCCCCCCCCCCCGCAGAATAATAAAAAATGAGATACAAAAACTCTGCATTAGTTTCCAGAGAACTCTGAGATCCTTGGACCAATCTTTCTGAAACCAAGCATAGTTGTTCCTTCACCTATGTTGTTGTGCCTAACAAAGACAGATGGCACCCCCAGCAATCCTTTCTTTGCAGTACGAATCTGGGTGTCTTTGAGATAACAGCCCATATCTCAGGAGTGGCTCAATGTATTGTGCTGAAAGTTTGCATGTCCATAGATCTAGGATCTCTCCATCTCATAATTGCGACTGGTGGCGCCACCTACAATACTTTGGGAAGTGTCCATCTTTGCCTTTGCCATCTGTTCGTCTTAGTGGTTCTTCAATGTACTGGGTTGAAATTGTGTACGTTCATAGTTCCTCAACACATACATCTCGTAAACAAAACTGGTGGCACTGTCTGCAGTCCTTTTCCTTTGCATCCATCAGTGAAAAATTGCATTTGGTGAAAATTGCTCATATCTCAGAAAATGGTTCAAGATATTGGTCTGAAAATTGGCATGTCCATCAATCTTGGAAAGTTTTCTCCTAAACCAGACAGGTGGCGCTGCATACTTTCCCAGTTTTGTAGAATTAATAAAGGACTTTTTCTCAGGAGTCATTTGCCGTATTGGCCTGAATTGGTGCATACCCATAGATCTTGGACTCCTCCATTTTGTATTTAAGACTGGTGGTGCCATCTGCAATAGTTTTCCCGTTGCATATATCCATACTATCCATACCATTGCATCTATCCATCTACCCATGTGCTATGGGTGAAAATTTCTCATATCTCAGGAGTGGTTCAAGGTATTGGTCTGAAATTTGGCATGTTCATCCATCTTGGGAAATTTTCTCGTAAACCAGACAGTTGGCACCACCTACCTTCCTGTTTCGGTAGAATAAATTGAAGCTCTTTTCTTAGAAATGGTGTGCCGTATTGGCCTGAAATTGTGCATATCGATAGATCTTGGACTCCTCCATCTTGTATTCGGGACTGATGGCGCCATCTGCAATCATTTTCCTGTGGCATCCATACCTACATGTGCTTTTGGTGAAAATTGCTCATATCTCAGAAAATGGTTCAAGATATTGGTCTGAAAATTGGCATGTCCATCAATCTTGGAAAGTTTTCTCCTAAACCAGACAGGTGGCGCTGCATACTTTCCCAGTTTTGTAGAATTAATAAAGGACTTTTTCTCAGGAGTCATTTGCCGTATTGGCCTGAATTGGTGCATACCCATAGATCTTGGACTCCTCCATTTTTTATTTAAGACTGGTGGTGCCATCTGCAATAGTTTTCCCGTTGCATATATCCATACTATCCATACCATTGCATCTATCCATCTACCCATGTGCTATGGGTGAAAATTTCTCATATCTCAGGAGTGGTTCAAGGTATTGGTCTGAAATTTGGCATGTTCATCCATCTTTGGAAATTTTCTCGTAAACCAGACAGTTGGCACCACCTACCTTCCTGTTTCGGTAGAATAAATTGATGCTCTTTTCTTAGAAATGGTGTGCCGTATTGGCCTGAAATTGTGCATATCGATAGATCTTGGACTCCTCCATCTTGTATTCGGGACTGATGGCGCCATCTGCAATCATTTTCCTGTGGCGTCCATACCTACATGTGCTTTTGGTGAAAATTGCTCATATCTCAGAAAATGGTTCAAGATATTGGTCTGAAAATTGGCATGTCCATCAATCTTGGAAAGTTTTCTCCTAAACCAGACAGGTGGCGCTGCATACTTTCCCAGTTTTGTAGAATTAATAAAGGACTTTTTCTCAGGAGTCATTTGCCGTATTGGCCTGAATTGGTGCATACCCATAGATCTTGGACTCCTCCATTTTTTATTTAAGACTGGTGGTGCCATCTGCAATAGTTTTCCCGTTGCATATATCCATACTATCCATACCATTGCATCTATCCATCTACCCATGTGCTATGGGTGAAAATTTCTCATATCTCAGGAGTGGTTCAAGGTATTGGTCTGAAATTTGGCATGTTCATCCATCTTGGGAAATTTTCTCGTAAACCAGACAGTTGGCACCACCTACCTTCCTGTTTCGGTAGAATAAATTGATGCTCTTTTCTTAGAAATGGTGTGCCGTATTGGCCTGAAATTGTGCATATCGATAGATCTTGGACTCCTCCATCTTGTATTCGGGACTGATGGCGCCATCTGCAATCATTTTCCTGTGGCGTCCATACCTACATGTGCTTTTGGTGAAAATTGCTCATATCTTAGGAGTGTTTTAAGATATTGGTCTGAAATTTGGTATGTCAATCCGTCTTGGAGAGTTTTCTCGTAAACAAGACACTTCTAAGGAATCTTCACAAATTCATGATTTTTAGCACTCTGGCAGTAATTTTGCTCATTGTTCAACATTCCTTGAATTCAGCTAAGCATCATGGCCCATGGGACACTAGTTTTTGTTTTTGTTTAGGAAAAAGTATTTCTTTCATTTGCACATTTAACTGAATTGATGTCTTTTTAACAGGGCACAAATCAGAACTAATATTCTGCATTCAATTGGGGGCAAAAAACTATTAAGTTAAAACACCTGACACTAGGCCTTATTCCTTTGACACATGAAGCAAAACCCCCTATCCATACACATCAAGATGACTTGAACAAAGGTATCAAACTTCCATTACGGTAAACTAGCTCATATTTATTTAGTTGAAATATAAGGGGCAGCGCCAATTGAAAAACAAGTACTCTGTGAACAATAATTTTATTGTAGTTGATGCAGTTTAAGATTTATATGCAATCTAAAATTCAGCTTGTATAAATGAAATACTGATCTGGACATTATTAAATGTGTAAAATTAAAAAATTATTTTGAGTGAATTATTTTTAAAAAAATTTATTACTTTGGCACCACAAATGTTGTTACAATAATAATAAAAAGGTGACAATACTAAGAGAGACCCATCTGTTGATCACAATATACATTTACACTAGATACAAGTCCAATGAGCTAAAACAGTTACCAGAGAAATTTCCCTTCAATATATATGTCATTTCCATAATTTTATTTTTATATGAAAAAAAATTTTATATACATATGTATATATATATAAATAATATATAAATAAATATATTATGTACATGTATATATAGTGTATTTGCAAATTTGTGTTACAGGAAAATTGTTAATTTATGCAATTTTGATTAGCTATCAATGATTTTAATCATTCATATAATGACTTTAATCCCTTAATTTGTACTAATGAACTCTTAGTCAGTTATTCAATTTCCTTAGGTAATTTATTTTCATGGAAGTCCTGTACAGTTTTTGGTCAGCAATCCTATATTGTGTTTTTGACCACCACCAAATGACCATTTCCTCTTAGCTTTTCAATTGCAAATGAAAATTAAAAAAAAATAACTAAATCCTTTTGGCATTTTCTAGGATTTTATAAAAATTCACCTGGACGCCGTGACCCATGGGTCCCTTGTTTATTACGGTATTATTATTTGCTCTGCTGATGTCATTGATCATTTGCAGCTGAGGCCCAAAGAACAATTGCTTTGGTCGCTGTTCATTAGTAAGACAGGCGGCGGCCAGATGGCGCTTAATACCGGTACAAAATTTGCGAAAGGCCCTTAAAGTGGGTTTGTTCAGGCTCAGCATCTGACAAGGAAATAATTTCAATTACTTAATAATGGTATACGATTCCGGCTTTTTTTTTAATGACGTCACAAAAAATTGTCTAAATGTGTACCTTTTATCATTATAAATATGCCTGGAAGCCAGAAACGCGACACACTCCTTTACTTATAACCGCGACAATTAATATACGGTGTCTGTCACACACAAACAAATGCAAACATCGTCTCCATGAAATGTTTTGCGTACGGCAGGCTGACAACTGATGAGTATAATTATTACATATCAACTCGGATTAATATTTTCCTGCGTCACTCGTATACTTGTGTAGCTGAACCTTGATCTATTCTTTCCCGCTAAAAAGAGGGTCTTTTTATCGTTTGGCTTTACATATGTTTTACTGCGCAGTCCTAATCTCGAGAAACCTATTAAGTGTTATTTCGTATAAGCTTGGCACTAATAAGACTGAGTGTGACCGCAAGTGTACATGTTCAGCGAAATCGGGGTAGGGATGGAGTTAGTAATTTGCATGGGTTTGTCTCCTCTCCACCAGTATTTACCATCCTCTCTCTCTCTCTGTACTAATTAGGTATCTCGTGCCGTTGTGATACTAATCATCAGATTACATGTGTCGTTCTCACGTGACGCCCCTTCCCTGCTTGTTACAACGACACGTACATGTTGGACTTCGTTTGGTGGGAGGGGATATCTGGCGGGTTTTAGTACGGTGACGTTTCATATGTTCATTGGCTGATGGCTTCTTCCGTAACTGGTGTTGTGGATGTCGAATAGAAAACTAATTACCGCAATGTATCCCAACCTTTATCAAAGCACAATATCTTCTCATTTATTCTGGATATAATTAATTTGAGAACGTAAAAATATACATTGGTACTTGTCGTCTGTAAAATAAATATTTTCATAACATGTACTAGCCATTTGTGCGTAATACTTTAAAAGATAGGCCTAATCGGCAAACCGGATTTTTTTACCGGGGGGGGGGTGGTCTTTATATCACATTGCTCCCCCCCCCCCCCCCCCCCCCCCCCCCCCCAAACGACACATACACTGAAGGTTTAGGAGTGACAACAATGTTAACAGTAGTGGCACCGAATATTCACTATTATTCTTCACGTGAAAAACAGTTATCATTCAACATGTCAACAGCAGCCCCCCCCCCCCCCCGACCAACCAGAGCGTGTATAAGTGTTCTGTGGTAGCAAGCTGTGTGGTTATTTGTCTATGCACAACAAGGACACACACCATCCTGTATGGTCAATGCTATCATGCATACGGATGTTTACGTTTGTGTAGCCGTGAATATGTATTAATTTATAAATTTGCTGCATGGTTGCATTGTCTGACGGGCAGACGAGGATTTTTTTTTACATGCGCACTAGGTCTTATCAATGTGTACAAATATTTACTCTCCTGGCTGCATGGTATGTTATTGTGTAAACTGCGAGGTCCTGCTTGGACGTGTTTTAGTGCGGTATCGGCGCACCTCCGTTGTAAAAAGACACGCTTTGTGTACATGTGTCCGGGCGTGATGCTTTACCGGGACTCAGTCCGCAAGAAATCAGCAGGAGTTGGTGGTGTACAAATTCACACCTAGATCTTACTATTATTCACCCAATGGGTGAACCCCAAAATGACAAAGAAAATATTTTCAGTTGTGGTTAGGCAACTTTTGGCACAGAATTATTTAATATTCTGGGAGTATATGGTTAATCTTTCGCCGATGTAATCTAATCAAATTGCACCATAGGAAGTATTTTACGTTGGGTAAAAAAGGAAACGATTTCCTGTTGACACACGTAATCACTAGATCCTTATTCTTCTATATATATATAATGTATACTTGATCTACAAACCTATTAACATCGGAGTAATTTATGCATATTTGTCACTCTCCATGTAATTTCGTAGCAGTCACAGAGTTCGTTAAGTTTAACCATTATTGAAAAGAAAAAAAATATATATTTATATTAACAGAACATCACATTATCCTAATATCTTCCCGCAATGTTGTGACAAAAGCTTGAAGGTAATCTCTATTAATATTCTAAACCAGACGCCTCTTATCATGTTGTTGTGGCCGGTGCACTGTGACGTGTGCTATCACGTGATGTTTTAAAAGGTGACCGTGATAAAACGCCGTCATGACCAGAGTTGGTTTTCACACACCCTCACACATAGTAAAAAAAGTTTGGGTAAGGTCCCGTTTCACGGTGAGATGCACACAACGGCTTATTTATATGCATATATATATATATATATATATATATATATATATATATATATATATATATATATATATATATATATATGTCAAGGTAGAGACTGCGATGTGCTAAAATCAGAGTTTGTAATGGTAGAAACTACGATCGGAGTCCCTGCTGGTAGAAACCACGATCGGAATCTCTACCAGTAGAAACTGCGATCATACTGGTAGGAACTTCAATTCTATCGATGGGAACTCTAATTATGTTGCTGCAATCCCTGATAAGTTTCTTTGGTTGTAAAAAAAAGGTCACAGGGAGAAAAGTAACATGTTTGGGAAGGAAAAAGAGTAAACAAATATTGTTTAAGGGGTATATTTAAAAATTAAATATGTGACTTGTTTTCATACTTCATACAAGGAATCTGCATCACCAACAGCTTTAATTGTAAAAAGGCAGGACTCCCATGTTCAACAAAATGTCACCCATCACCTGTTGGGGTGTGCCAGAACAAGCTGTAATGATATGAATATTTCACACATTGTAATTTATTAATGTGTAAGTATTACTTGTATTGTAGCAAACAAAAATTCTTAGCACCATGTTCGTATGTAAAATAACTGTGAATAAATGAATAAAGAATTTACTGATTATGCAAGCTTTCACTTTATGTCATTGATAAATGACAGAGTTGTGATATAGTATAGAAACTACAGTGTTCCTGTGATTAGAAAAGTGCATTTAATGATATAGATGTTTAGAAATGTCTTACGTAAAGTTCTTGTGCAAAGTAAACTGTGCATATAATGATTTCAGTGGTTAACAAACCAAAGTTTTCTTATTTGTATAATAAACTATGAATGAAACAAGTATAGTTTAGAAACCAAGGAGTTCTTATGTATAATAAGGCAATAAGCTATGAATGAATAAAGTAGTTTCGAAACAAAAGTGTTCTCATGTAATCAAACCTTGAATGAAATAAGTAGTTCGGAAAGCACAGTGTTCTTATGTATAATTAAGTACAATTCAATGAAAAAAAGATGTTTAGAAACTGCAGTGTTCTCGTGTATAATAAAGTATAATTAATGATTATGCAAGTGTTCATTTTTATCTTTGATAGATGCCACATCTGAAAGGTTTAAAGGTATACTTAATCGGTGATCCTGGATCATCGTGGTTTCTACTGGTAGGAACTGTGATTGGAGTCTCTACCAGTAGAATCAAGCGTTTCTACTGGTAGAGATTCCGAATGTGGTTTCTACCAGCTGGGACTCCGATCGTAGTTTCTTTCAGTAGAAATTCGGATTCTACCAGATCGCAGTCTCTACCATGAGAAAGGGAGAGAGAGAGAGAGAAAATGGATCATGAATATGTATCAGCTACTTCTCCGTCCCATCAATCCCATACAACATACACACACAAATTATATTATGACATATTTACATACACACTGAGGAATACAAGCCAGATGATTCACATAACCAGGATTGAGTGGTTGTAGCGCTAACATTTCAGAAACAATGACACCTTAACACTGGGATATCCATGATCTATAACAGGAAAATCGAAACTGCTCTAAAACAAGCCTCGTACTTACACCCAAAAATTAATCTCTTTAGTACCGAGGCTAAACCAAACTCTTTATTCATGTAGTCCCGTACCTAAAACCCTACAATTAATTCTTGTATTCCCGTCCCTATATACCCAACGATTCATTCTTGGATCGTGTCCGTAAACGGTTAAGTGCTCGAGCGAAGCGAAAGATTAGGTTCAAGTTGGGGCTTGCTTGAGGGTTGGACGTGTTGTGTGATGATGAATAAAGGTTAACTGTGGGTTGTTTTGAATAAAGTGCCCAGCAAACCACCCATTATCTCGTGTCAGTAAAGATAACCTAATCAAGCCGCTGATAACACGACATGGGGTCAAAGGTCGATCAAAAGGTGGTTTGCACGGACACGAAAAGGGAAAAAAATCCCGCGGGTGTTCTTGTACCAAATCTAGGTGATGGCAAATTTATTTTACGATAATTATTAAGCCTTCAAAAGGTAGTTAATGTTTCATGTACAAAATACCGTGTCACCCCTGTATTCACGAAACCTGGTTATTTATTGAAGGTCTCCCGGCGCAGCGATCCCACGAGGTCCCCCTGGATGGGCTAATTACATACTCCACTGCTACTAGCGACGTAAATTTATCTTGGTGCGACCTCGTACAGGGACCAGTGATTTAGGGGGGGGGGGGGGGGGGGGGGGGGGTGTCAGTACGTCTATAACTGATATCTTTTAGGGGGTGTCAGTACGTCTATAACTGATATCTTTTAAGTGTTCCCGTAAGCAAAACAGTGTGAGAATGTTCTAGAAACTGGGACTTCGTCATATCGCCCGTGCTTTTATTGTGTATTTTGTTTAACGTCCGACACAGCAATATTTAGTACGTCTATAAATATGTCTATAACTGATTTCATTTAAGTGTTCCCGCAAGCAAAACAGTGCGAGAATGTCGTAGAAACTGGGGCTTCCTCATTCGCACGTGCTTAAAGCGTGTATTTGTTACAGGTCAGACACCGATATATTTATGCACTGTCCGTCGGTGCACAAGGTTGACAATTTATGGAGGTTTTAAATCTGACAAAAACAGGCAGCGCCGTAATGAAACCGAAGTAGGAACCACGCAACCGGTCTGACCCTCATGAACATTTATGTTCTGCACCAAATAACCTACAGGCAATGACACGAACTATATTACGAATTTCTTTTTTTTTTTCTTTTCCTAAATTAAAGTCATGAACATCCACCCGGAAAGTTTAAACTGATAAAAAAAAATTTAGATAATAAAACACGTGCAAACAGTCTCGGCTGCCAAACTCAACTCGCTCACAAAACCCTCAACGGCATTCAACAAAAGAACGGAATAAAAATCTCCATAGAAGATATTTGTTTTTAATCTGGCAAGGTCACAATGGTGAGTTTACACAATAAGCAAGCTGTAGACCAAGACGCTGTACACGGGATGAAGGCTGTACAGTGAGTGAGTGCGTTGTTTAACTTTTTGTTTATGATATGACGTGAATGCATGTGGGTTACAATAAACGGGTACTGTGTGCGGGACGCTACAAGAATCCCTCGACAGGTAGCGCTACTGCTGCGACAGTCGCCAGATAAACTTTACCGTTATAAAACCTGTACTGCTTGTACACAACAAATAAGCACATTATACCCTGGACTGTTTTTACAGAAATGTAACAACTTTCCTGTTTTAACCAAATCCCAATGTCTTTTGTATATGTGAACTGTATTTAGCAGACCTTGCTGTTTGTAATGAACATTTAAAACGTATTCAATGTAAATTTTAACGCCAGATATACGAGAGGAACAATGGTTGCTCCCAAATTAAGAAGTTAACACAATAACCAAGGTACACTGTGTGGTTCCTGTCATCCATATAAATAATGTCTGTACAGGGGTTATATACACTAATTCTACTGCCGACAGGTGTCACCACAAGGGACACTGGGTTCACCAACATGGGCCTCGTATAATGGATGGCACCACTTCAAAGCCAACTAAAGATTAATAATTGAACACAAAGATATAACACCGAGAACTACCTACAAAACTGTGCCATCACATTGGACTTTTTTTTTTATTTGTGTGTGTATGTGTGTGTGCACATTTTTCTCAATGACCTGATAACTCAGTTCCTAATAGCAACAACGTAAAGTACTGATGAGTGATCAAATATACATTTCCAGTATACAGTGGAAACAGGCACACTGCCGAGAGCAGTCTTTGTTTCCCTGTCCCCTGCAAGTGTGATGCCCTTCAGATCATTATGTGTGTAGTGTAATGCTTTTGCCCAACAGGGCATCTGTCCATCCTTAAACTACATCCAGATAATGTGCAACTGCATCAAGTCATCTGTTCAATGTTCTCAAATTGTAACTAGTCACAAGTTCAAGTCCTAAAATTTAAAAGAACCTTGAAGCTAAATCCATTGAAATTTGTGCATAGTTGTAGTTCTCCAGTTTGTAATGAATATTTACGAAGTTGGCTTAAAAAGAGACCTCAGAATATTCAATATGGAAATCCTGTTTTACAAGATCACAATAAGTTCAAGTGAATATCATTGGCCAATACTGTCATTTAAGGAGCCCACCACTGGAGGGCAAATTTAAGCGGACTCTATATTTGTCCAACTAAATGAGCCAAGTGAGTTGTTTCACTGAAAGTTTCTTTTTATCTGCAACTCTTATTGGGGAACTCGGCTACTCTATGTCACAGAACACCCACAGTTTTAAGTGTGCACATTTAACATCATTCACATTGAACCAAGACATTTTTAATCATATTTGACTACTCCTTGTCCCTCTGACGGTTCGTGTTTCGTAACTTTGCCTCCAGGCTGCCCATTCTGAGACCCCTGGGCAAACACGTACGACTCAATAGGGTGGTACTGTTTTCGTTTTCTAACACGGGTGCTGTGTCTTGTCCCTCCAGCACCTTCTATTTCTGTTTCTTGTTTGACACATTTTATAATGCCGTTGGTCAGTGAGTTCTTATTTATGACCGGTGTGGTGCCGCCCACCTGTTTTGCAGTGTGCCCTGGGTCATTAATTAAGACAGTTTCAGTCTTAACAAGTAGCTTTGCAGGTAATGCCTTGGATTCACTGGCAATGTCCAAGGGGGACACAGGCTGAGTGACTTTGGGTTCTTTGGTTTGAATAACATCTACAGAGTCATCGACATTAACTTCAAGTGATTCGGTCTTTGTCTGATGTGCATTATCTCCAGGTTTGTCACTGATTTTATCTCCATCATTTACAGTTTTGCTAGTTTCTTTGTTTGTCTTGGAATGCTGACAGTTTTTTGATGGGTCAAGCTCGAACTGTTTGCGTTTGGTTACAAACAACTGCCAGTTTTCCTTCTGTCCTTGACTGGGATCCAGAGCAGCTAATTCTATCTGCTGGGGGAGCGTGACCGTGAATAATTCATCTGGGTTGCTGGGGTGATGCAAGTGTCTCATAAACTTGTAGATGCTAAACATTTCCTTACACCCCATGCATTCAATGCAGGCAGCATACCGTGTTTTATAAAGGTGTAAATGCAGGAGTCCCTCTTGCATGCGACCTCGCTGGCCCTTCCTCCTGCCATTATCCCGGTGTAACACATGTAGAAGCACCTTCTGTGCCTGGTCTGATTTCACCTGCTTCTGATCATCTGCAGGATGTTTAGCTTTTTCTGGGATATTATCAGTTTTACATTTACTCTCTGCCACTTTATTGCACATTTTTGGTTGGACTTTTTTCTCAACAGTAACTTGTTTTTTAGTTGCCTCTCGCTGGCTCTTTCGGAGCTGCCTGCGGAGCTGTGCCACTTTTTCTTTCAGCCGAAAGAGTTTCTTGCGCTCCTTAGAAGTGAGGCCCCGGCGTCTGGCTTTGTTCTTCAGCTGCGTCAGTTCCTGCATCAAGGGATTGTCATTTATGGCTGAATTTCTTTTCTTGCTTGCAGGCTGATCCTCAGTCTGTCTTTGTGAATCTTTTTTGCGTTTCAGATCGACACGCAAGTTGAATCTAGGTTTAGACCTGGCCTGTGATTCTGGTGTGCTGGTTTTATTTGGCGCCTCAATGTCGATACTTTCCAGGGTGTCCTTTTCCTCCGATGGTTCATTTATCGTGGGCTCGGACATGTTTCCCTCGTGCAGTTTTGCATACGGTACCTTCTTGTGCCTCAGCCTTTCTGATCGTTTGATGCTGCTGGAGTCCACCACAGCTGTGGCTGTCCCTTGTGCTCCAGCCGGCCGTGGTACAGCTTTTGCTTTGGTATCAGTGGGTTGGTCATCTGGAGATCTGCTCGTCCACCTGTTAAAAGAACAAAGAAGATTTTTAGTTCTCATGTCCATAAAAAAGGAACAAATATACATGGTTCATCTCAGAATAATCAGCAGTGAACAAATGAGAGCACTGCCAGAATCCCTGGTCTTGATTCATAGCTGTGACACCTGTAACAAGAGTTGAACTGATTCACCTGCAGGGAATTGGTATGTAAAAAAGGCAAGACAAAACAGACTTATGGCAAAGAAGACGCTACTCATAAGCTAAACAAGGGACCCATGGGTCACTGTGCTCAGCTGAAGTTTACCTTGAAGGAAAAAAATCTAAAATATGGAGATAAAGTGTAAGAGGAAGAGGTAATAAAGGCTATGGTAGGTTTATATGATTGGTTTGTATAGATGAGCAAGAAATTGTTGCAAATAATATTTTGTGACCTGACCATATGTTTCCTAATGTTGAAACTTAAGCATGTGAGCAGTTTGTGAACAAATGATCTGTACTATTACCAAGATCATTAGTTGGCTTTTTGATTAACTGTTGACATTTCAGTAGTTTACACATTTGTTCAATTGAATCTATTTTTTTTTATAATATATATTATTAAATATATATGTACTGTTGACATTTCAGTAGTTTACACATTTGTTCAATTGAATCTATTTTTTTTAATAATATATATTTTTAAATATATATGTATTTTTTATTTTATGAAATGTATACCGTTAAAATATATAACTAATTAACAACATAATACAGGGCAAACAAAGCCTGATTTCAAATTCTGCTGAGGCAGGAAAATAATGAACAAATGTTTGTATTAGATCCTCATTTTTTTATCACATCATTTTTTTATTATAAGTTTATATTTCTATACATTTCCAATATAAGATATATATCTGAATATAAAAGTTGACTCATAATTCTAAATTGCATCATCATAAATCTCAATCTTGTCAGATAACACCACATGATGCATACAAATGGGCAATTCCATGATGTTACGGAGTGACATTTGACCCTACAGAATTAATTTATTGAACCATATAAGGACTACTCATTACTGGATATATGTGTACATATGTTTCATGACTTTCATTTCCTGTAAATTAGATTTTCATATCCTGAAATATTTTTTGTTTACAAAGTGATAAAAAGTCGGTTACGGAGTGACAGCGACAAATTGCATAACCGGACCAAGCAATGAATAATTCGAAAAGTCTGCTCATTGAAATGGTATACTGCAATCTGGTATACAGCAAACATTAGCCCAGGAAATGAACCTTCTCAGCAAATATGAGGGAGAACCAGATATCATGCTTTATTTTAGAAATGTGATCCTAAATTGCTGTTACGGAGTGACACAGACTTCGTTACGGAGTGACGAGTTGGTTAAGCTTGTCAAATATATAGCAAAACAGTGATTAAATACTCTTTCTTTATACTTATTCCAGCAAATTGAAAAGCCTTAAAAGTTATGTATTTACAGCATTTAATGTTGAACTGTTAAAAACTTTTCTAGGCGCTGTCAGACCATGAAGAGAATTTATTTTATATGACAAAGTAAGATGACAGCTATTTCAGCCATTTTGTTTTTGCTTTCTATTAAGTATAATGACTCAGAATAGAGATCCATGGATCATGGGGCTCAGCTGAATTTGATTCATTATATCCTCCATTTCAAATTCATGTGATGTTGCTTTGGTAACTACAATGATTATACATGCTGAGGCAGGTGAATAATATTTGTGTAAAATCCAAATTTTTTATCATGTATTTTACAATTTTCTAAAACTTTAACCTAATTTTTAATGAAATTATCCGGTACTAAAAATTTCCATAATGCCACAATATATATCAATATTTAAAAGCAAAGTTTTGTATATTGAAGTTAAATAAGTATTTAATTTAAACTTCATGCTTAGTTTTATCAACTAAAATAAATGATTCATTAAGATATATGCATCCTGTCCATATAGGGGGGGGGGGGGAGACTGCATGTTTTATCCCTTTTTCATGTCCAAAACGTACACTTTGAATAGATGTGCAACTGAATGTCTGACCAGACGACATGTATATCACTATAGCTCAGAATACCTACAATCAAACCCAGCACCAGTCTCAGTGCATAATACACCAAAAACTTATATCTTGTGACCTGTAACCTAATAAGATATCAGCAAATTTAGTGGAAAACTCAAACTCAAGCAAGATATTTATTGGAAAAGTAATGGTCAAATTCCTGGAAGTGTAACTATTATGGGGCAAAAGTCAATGGATTTTTAATGTATTGACAGATGCTATCCATGCCATTATATGACCCCTAGATATAAAACAGATATATTTTAAAAATTAATCTATTACTATAAAACTGGTACTGTACAGAATGGATTGGGTGACATCAACAGGCACCCACTTTTTTATAAACCATAAACAGAAAGACAAAGTGGCATTAAGAAAAGTAAGAATATTTACGTATCACTATTACTATACTGCCAACATAGAAAATAAATTTCATAAAAATAAGCACATCAGAAATTTCAAATAGATTTTTTTTTGTAGAAAATAAGCTAGAGGCTCTGGACCATGAAATTTCTGGATAGGCTCTGCTGATAGGTTGCTGTTGGACTAAGCCTAACAGCTTTTCATGACTTGTTCAAATTAAGGCAATTTACTATTTAATGCTTTCTAGCTTTATTCTTTGCCTTCAACACTTCATTATCAAAACTCAAATGAAAATAAATTAAAAGAATTTAGATTTCAATGTTTATATTACCTTTTCAAAGTATGCAAAACAGGAATAAATGGAAATGGTGGGTAAAAAGAAAACATGTGGACCAGCTAAACCTAAAATGTCTCACTGGACTCCGTCAAATTGATGAACTGATAATGCTTGTCACTCCATAAAGTTACAGAGTGACAACACTTTTTTTCAGCTTTAAGATGCTACAAAAGGCTCCTGTAACAAAATCTCAGAATAAACAAACAAAGTCTTAGAAGTCATTAACTGTTATATGTTATTTATTTCAATAACTATTGAGTTGCCAGTGGGGGGGGGGGGGAAATAAAAGTAAAATGTTGTTACGGAGTGACATGTTACAAAATGATAGCTGCTTATATATCTGTAGGTCACTTACAGAAAAAAACTTATTCTAACTTAAGGGTCAGGGTACAGGTGGCAAGCTCATAGTATACACTTGCCACAAAAATAATATCTGTCAGTTAAGTCTAAACATAAACCCAAATCATGCATATATGTTATTGTATCAATCACCATACATATTTTCTATAAAGAGAAGGCACGCATCCCATAATTCATTGCAACATATCACAGAAAAAATCAGAATTATTAAAAAAAGAATTATTCAGGCGAACAGTGTACATATTAAACTTTTGTTTGGTGTATATCATGTCCATATATCCCTTTTCTGAAAATTTACCTTCTATGGACCATTTCATGGAATTGCCCAAATGTTTATTTATTATTTATACCACAAAAATATATCTTTTAAAAATCTGCAAACGGTAAATATCTAAAAATAATACTTGATTTAGATTACACAATTTTAAATTGTGTCTTTATTTATCCATAATGTGCTTCATACTTTATAAATTTGAGCATACTGAAGGGTTCAATTATATTTGTTAAATTTCATTAAAAAAATTGATTTCTTTAAAAATGCTACATTACACAACATTGCATCTTCTGGATTACACCTTGAGTTACTTTTTCAAGGAAAGTTTTTGTATATCGGAATGGAAACAGCATTACAATTAAGGAGATACAGTGAAAACAATACCAATTACTGGATAACACTTGGTGGGTTGGGTTTGGGGGGGGGGGGGGGTGATTGGGGTGGTGATATAAGAATAACTGTACACGTGTCACAGCAGGGGATCTCCCCCAGTGACTGTAACAATTCAGAAACCCTGGCATAGCTGACTTCTAGTGACCTGGAGTTGGACCCTGCATCTGTAATATAAGCAAATGACTACAATAGAGCCTAAAGAACAAGGGACCCATGGGTCACGGCGCTCAGCTGATCGTGATTGGACTATAAATGTTTCTCCACTGTGATAATATATCGAGTCGATAAAGCTTATGAATATCATGTACATGTTGGGCTATTATAAAGGAATGTAATGTAATATGTGAGTAAATGATAAATGAAATTACCTGACTGATGGATTAATAGAGTCAAATAAAATGGTTTATTTTTTATTTATTTAGGAGGGGTTGAAAATTGTGATATATTTGAGCAAATATGAATGCAATGACAGCAGTAATAAGCAGTAGTAGATGATAAGGCTATTTGTTGAAGGATCTAAAGTGTATGGTAGTCTGCAAGCGTTCAATTTGACAGATATGATGTTATGATTAACTATGCTGATGAAGTGATTTATGAATACGTGACTGTATGACACAATATCTCTTTAGTCTTGACAAGGTACATTATTGTGATGCCCACTATGTCTACATATTACACAATATTGACATAATTTCTGGCATGTACATAGGTACCTATGGACGAATAGTTATACAAAATATTAAAGTATGAATATATCTGATTCATCTTGTTCTTGCTTACTGAGGCTGACTTTGGGATGGGGTTCGGAGAAAAGAAAAGTGAGGGCAGCACGAAGGTGGATGTAGAAATATTCTATTGTAATGTTTTTCATTTATATAAGAATATGAAAAGCTAAGAGGAAAGGGGCCCTCCTACTTGGTTATAGTAAAGTTCTAAATATATGATTGCAAACTAATACTCTGACAAGACTGTCATGAAGAACAAGGGACCTATGGGTCACTGTGCTCAGCTGACGTTAACCTTGAAGGTAAAAATCTAAAATAAAATCAAATGGAGATAAAGTGTAAGAGGAAGAGGTAATAAAGGCCATGGTTGGTTTATATGATTGGTTTGTATTGATGAGCAAGAAATTGTTGCAAATAATATTTTGTGACCTGACCATGTGTTTCCTAATGTTGAAACTGAAGCATGTGAGCAGTTTGTGAACAAATGATCTGTACAATTACCATGATCATTAGTTGGCTTTTCGATTAACTGTTGACATTTCAGTAGTTTAAACATTTGTTCAATCGAATCTTTTTTTTGTATAATATATATTATTAAATATATGTTTTTTTTTTATGAAATGTATACAGTTGAAATATAACTAATTAACAACATAAAACATGGCAAACAAAGCCTGATCTCAAATTCTGCTGATGCAGGAAAATAATGAACAAATGTTTGTAATAAATCCTCATTTTTTTATCACATCAATTTTTTTTTTAAATTTAAGTTTATATATCTATACATTTTCAATATAACATATATATCTGAATATAAAAGTTGATTCATAATTCTCAATTGCATCATCATAAATCTCAATCTTGTCAGATAACACCACATCATGCATACAAATGTTTATTTATTTTTTACCACAAAAATATATCTTTTAAATCTGCAAAACAATAAAGATCTAAAAAAATACTTGATTAAGATTTCGCAATTTTTAATTGTGTCTTTATTTATCCATAATGTGCTTCATATTTTATCATAATTTAAGCATACTGATGGGTTCCATTATGATTGGTAAAATGATTTAAAAGAAAAATGATTTCTTTAAAAATGCTACATTACACAACATTGCATCTTCTGGATAACACTTTGAATTACTTTTTCAAGGAAAGTTTTTGCATATTAGAGTGGAAACAGCAATACAATTAAGGAGATACAGTGAAAACAATAACAATACTGCATAACACTTGGTGGGTTGGGTTTGCGGGGGGGGGGGGGGGGGGGGGGGGGGGGTGATATTGGGGGTGGTGATATGAGAATAACTGTACACCTGTCACAGCAGGGGATCTCCCCCAGTGACTGTAACAAATCAGAAACCCTGGCATAGCTGACTTCCAGTGACCTGGAGTGGCACCCTGCATCTGTAACCTCTAATCAAAGCAAATGACTACAATAGAGCCTCAAGAAAAAAATCAATAACTAGCTTAATTTTCAAGCTTTTATTTCCAAATTTCAGATTTAAACAAATTAAATATTTATGTTTACATGCTGTGAAAATTAAATCAATGGTACTTACAGGAAAAAAACGTGCCATGGTCAAAGTTGGGCAAAATTTAAGGTACTGATTTTATTTTTATGCTAATTACTTAAAAAATTTACAAAATTCATATCTAATTTTTGGTAAGCAATTGAATCTTAATTAAACATAGTTATATACTTAGGAAAATAGACTCTGGTTTCAAAATTTTTCATGTTAAGTGAGTAAATATTTTTCCTGATTTTTTACAAAGTCCATTATGTTTGGGCCCATAACTTAAAGAATTTATACTTAACAGACTTAATTTCTGGCATGTACATAGGAACTATATGGAAGAATATTTATGGTAAATATGAGGAAAAACAGATGAGTGGTTTTGATATTAGGCAGTCCTGAAGTGTGAAAATAGGATTTTAATAAAAAATTGAGGTTTTTCCTTAATTTCTCAAAGGAACGAAGTCGCAAAGACCCAGTTTTCGGCTTGGTAGGAGATCTTGGGGACATCTAACATTATGCTGAATTTTGGAATCCTAGGTCTTACGGTTTCAAAACGTGCCACATCTACGGACGGACGGACGGACGGACGGACGGACAGACGGACAGACGGACGGACGACGGACAATGGACCACGACTATAGCTCAGATGACTTATAGTCAGCTGAGCTAAAAACAGTAAAAGTTTTGAGATACTGTGATGCATACGAAAATTTACAGATGGACAGGCAAGTGGACAGAATGGACTAATACCTTTATTTCACTTTCAAGAGAATAATGCATTTAAGTTTATATATAATCCTATTTTTTTAAGCAGATCCACTTTTTCCATTAAGAAGTTTTTATCTGTATCATTTTTTTATTTACAGGTTTATAAATTTTTAATTAAAAAACCTGAAAATATAAGTTAAAATATTAGAATTGTTGCAAAAGTTGCAATCATTATATATACAGAGTAAAAAACATTGGGTCATATTATGCATACACATATATTTTATTATTTTTAAATCATAAATGTTTTAACTGATTTTAAAAGAAAATAATGCCACAACATGGCATCTACAAGAATATTCCTTGAATCACTATTAAAAATTTTTGCATATTGGAGTTTTCAGGACATGCTTAATTTTATTCACCAAAATAAAATAAAAGTAAATTTTACAAAATAAAACATCTTTTCAAATAAAGTATACACACTGTTGGTTGAATGAGGGACAAACAATATCATTGTGCTAATTACTATCCCAGTTTTAATTAATTACTGGAATTAATAGTCAATTTCACACCTGGTGAAGTTTTTACTCTTCTGAAGTAAGGAATTACTTATCTCATGAACATCCAGACTTTCACAGCAATACACCACTTTTTGGACACAATTAAATGTACACTTTAATCATTGTAACCCTGGTGGTTCAATACAAAATCTAAAATGTAGCATGTCCAAGAATAAAATAAAATACAGAAAAATTATAACATTCATCTAGTTTATGCACCAGCTGGGGGGGGGGGGGGGGAGGATGAGTGCAGGGCGAGGGGAAGCCTGCTAGTAGTGGCCAAGCTGGGCCAAGGTAAGCTGCCTGGGGTGGGTTACATAATGCAAGTGAAGGCTGTACTACTAGGTGGGCTAGATGTAAACAACACTTGTTGACATGGTGTGTGAAAACATGAATAAAAGCTATTCATTCCAATCAATTTCTTTTGAAAGTTCAGATTTTAAAAGATTAAATCCTTTACATATATGCTGGGAAAATTAAATCAACAGTGCCAAAGTTGGACAAAATTTAAGGTATTGTTTTTTACTTATGCTAATAACTTGAAAAATTTGCAAAATTCAGATCTAATTTTGGGTAAACAATTGAATTTTGATTAAATAAAGTTATATTCCTGAAAAAGGTCTCTAGGTTCAGCAATTCTCATGTGAGTAAATATATTTCCTGATTTTTAAAAAATTGCATTATGTTTTGGCCCATAACTTCAAAATAATACTCAATACTGACCTAATTTTTGGTATGTTCATAGAAAATGTATAAAAGAATGTGAATACTAAATACGATCAAAAACAGATCAGTGGTTTTGATATTAGGCAGCCTTGAAGTGTAACAATGGCTTTTTTTTATGGAAAACGGAGTTTTTTTCCTTAATATCTCCAAGGAACAAAGTCCTAATGACCCAATTTTCGGTATGGTAGGAGATTTTGGGGACATCTAAAATTATGTCAACAGCCTTGGGAGCATAGAGATGTGCACTGAATGACCTACAGTCATCAAGGTGGACTGCTTGACAATGTAAGGGAATACAACAAGAGCCTCCAAAAAAATTCAAAAACTAGCCTAATTTTGCAGCTTTTATTTTCAAATTTCAGATTTTTACAGATTAAATCCTTTTGTATACATGGTGTGAAAATTAAATTCACAGTACTTACAGGAAAAAAACGTGCCATGGCCAAAGTTGGGCAAAATTTAAGGTACCAATTTGATATTTTTGCCAATATTAAAAAAAATTTAACAGATTTTGATCTAATTTTTGGTATACAATTAAATTTTGATTAATTAAAGTTGTATTACTGGAAAAAAGTCCCTACCTTTAACACTTTGGGTCTTAAGTGACAAAATATCTTCCTGATTTTTTTACAAAGTGCATTATGTTGTGGCCAATAACTTTTTAAAATTATTTAATACTGACTTAATATCTGGCATGTACATAGGAACTATATAGAGGAATATTTATGGTAAATATGAAGAAAACCAGATGAGTGGTTTTGATATTAGGCAGTCCTGAAGTGTGAAAATAGATTTCTAATAAAAAATTGAGGTTTTTCCTTAATATCTCAAAGGAACGAAGTCCTATTGACCCAATTTTTGGCATGGTAGGAGATTATGGGGACATCTAACTGTATGCCGAAATTCAGATTCATAGGTCCAACCGTGTCGAAACGTGCCAGTCTTACGGACGGACATCCAGACGGACAGACAGACAGACGGACGGACGGACAGACAGTCAGAGGGACGACGGACAATGGACCATGACTATAACTCAGATGACTTATAGTCAGCTGAGCTAAAAAATCAATTAACTAGCATAATTTTCAAGCTTTTATTTTCAAATTTCTGATTTAAACAAATTAAATACTTATGTTTACATGCTGTAAAAATTAAATCAATGGTACTTGCAGGAAAAAAACGTGCCATGGTCAAAGTTAGGCAAAATTTAAGGTACTGATTTTATTTTTATGCTAATAACTTAAAAAATTTACAAAATTCAGTTCTAATTTTGGGTAAACAATTTAATCTTAATTACACAGTTATATACTTGGGAAAATAGACTCAAGTTTCAAAATTTTTCATGTTAAGTGAGTAAATATTTTTCCATTATGTTCGGGCCCATAACTTAAAGAATTTATACTTAACAGATTTAATTTCTGGCATGTACATAGGAACTATATAGAGGAATATTTATGGTATATATGAGGGAAAACAGATGAGTGGTTTTGATATTAGGCAGTCTTGGAGTGTAAAAATAGTTTTCTAATAAAAAATTGAGGTTTTTCCTTAATTTCTAAAAGGAACAAAGTAGCAAAGACCCAGTTTTCAGCTTGGTAGGAGATCTTGGAGACATGTAACATTATGCTGAATTTTGGATTTGTAGGTCTTACGGTTTCAAAACGTGCCACATCTACAGATGGACAGACAGATGGACGGAGAGACAATGGACCATGACTATAGCTCAGATGACTTATAGTCAGCTGAGCTAAAAACAAGAGAAAAATTCAGGTTGGTTGTGGACTAGATAAAGCAAATGACATGACATAATATTAAATCACTGTGTGAAAAGACCTGAAACACAGGCTACAACAACATTTAAACAGCAGCACTGCTGAACTTGTAAATTATGGCAAGTATACACTTAATAACCTTATGCTAAAATTTAAGCTTACACACATTCATTTGGTCTTAAGAATAATACAAGTTCCCCATTTCAAAATATTCCCAAAACTTCTTCATTCAAATAAATAAGAAAGAGAAGACTGCAATAGGATATAATCATGAGACTAAGAGTGGTTCCACCATACTCCAGAGAGCAACCATTGTTGATCTTGAGAAATGAATTGCTCTACTGACATGTCAAGTTCAGATATAGCAATCATTAGTCTGATTAAAATTAATCACTTTGAGGCCAACGGATGAAAAACTTAACCATGAAATCTCAGTATAAACTAGTCAAATATTATGAATCACTTGTCTTCAATGGTAATGCAAAACAGTTTACGTCATTTTGCATTTTTTGACAGTTTGGGCTCACACATTAATTTATTATGATAGGCTCCACCTGTCATTAGGATTATATTTAGTCAAAATAAAAGTACAAAACCTATATGAAAACATCATAAGGCATGTAGTGCCACCAGTCATCCAGTCTGGCACAACAGAGGGCCCACACAGCTATTTCTTTGACATCTTATTGACTGTATGAATTTTTTAGGCACATAAAGCCCTAATCCCAGCTGTGACTCCGGGTTTGACCTTTCAATCTGCTGGCAGTTTTGTATGCAGCCTTCCTGTCACAAACTGACATTGTGAGAAGAAAATATTAGTCACCTTCTCTGATTAGTACTCTGGAGGCTACCGGGTGAAAGCCAATCAACCACCAACTTGAGCATATATCCTTTTTAATTTACTTGTCACATGTAGCTGCTCTAAATGCTGCTTGTCATTACTGTGCTGGAGACCTGGCAGGGAATGCTGCCACAGGGGCCACACACACTCACATGAATGACCTTTATATTCATCTATGCAGAAAATTTATTACAATTTTTTTATGCATGGCTACAGGGGGGGGGGTTGCACTTGTTTCATATAACAATTAATAACATGGGCTATATTGATCTACTTTCATTAGATGCTATACAGAGTTAAATGACAGAATTGGATGCACTGTGATGAAGATGCTGTTGCCATGCCAACCGACAAGGCGGTTCAAGCACATAATCCAGGGACCGGTGACAATGACTTAAGCAAATGTGGCACAAAAAAACATCAGGACTATTTATTTTGATGGGTGCTGCCCTCTTTTTATGTTTGCAGTGCTTTCCTCTGAGCGACTGTTCACCAACTGATACAATTAGAAGACACAAACAGGTATAATGAAAGGCCACCTTAAACTTAGCTTTTAAAAAATATGATGTATTCATTTATCATTAATTTCATCTAAACAATCTCTATGAAGTTTTTAAGTTGCAATTCTCCTGTTGGTACCTTACTATTTTAAAGTTGCTTTTCTCCTGGTGATCCCTTAAAATGTATATTATGGTGTTCTTGCCTCTCACACCTTGGATATGCAGAATCATAAAACAAAAAGAATCATCTGGTCACCAAGGTTTTCTCATTAATAAGGACAGTTTCACAGTTCATTTTAAGCTTTTCATGTGCAAAAGATTTCAATATCAGTTCTGGGATCCATTTCAAGAATAATGAACAAGCTGCAAGTGTTTGTTTCAAAACAACTGCCAATCAAATTAAACGAACAATATGCAAACAATACAAAGGTCACATGTACTAGAAATGAAACAGGCTTATATGGCTTTATTTGAAAGATCAGATTCTGGATGCAAGTCCGAAAATGCTGAATGTTTAATCAAAACATCGAACCAGATTCTACATAGAACAAGTATACCAGAGTCATTTGACTGGTTAATATGCCTTCTTTATTTATGATTATTCATGAAAGAGACATCAGGTTGGGTCGCTGAAGCAAGGTCTATGAAAGCATAACCACAGACTTAATAGTATGAAGATGCAGTCAATCATTATCATTTTCAATTATACTAATGTCATCACTGCCCCAATGTACAACCGAAAGTACAAACAAGTCATCATTTCCATCCCAGCTTGGTGGACATCTAATATAAATAGGGTAATGTTTGTCTGCCCACAACATCAACATTATTTTGATCAGATTAAAGGTTATCACACAGGTCAAAAAGGTCAGGAGAAGGGAAAATTTACACTTAAGCTGGAAGCCCAGTAACATTTATCAATATTTTCATTTTATAGCTTCACAATGGCTTCGCTCTTTCATACTAGACATGACCTAGTTCTCTAGATTTATTAATTCAGATAAATACAATTTAATTGATGAATTGATCAATTTCCTGCACCATTGCCTGTTAACCTGCTATGTTTATATTTTAATCATGGTATTGCTATGAAGAATAATGCTGTGGGTTTGCTGTGGTTAATTTTTAACTATTTCTTACTATTAATTTCATGTTAACAGACTTGATAACCCAGCCATTATCACCAACCCAGGGACCTTAGGACAGGTGTGGTTTCAGATAAGTTATATCAAAAGTTAACATACTTAACCTAAATCTTCAGTACAAACATACTGCTGTCATTGGCAGGTGTGCAACAAAATAGTCCCCCCCCCCAAAGTGTTCTATACGTTTTACCTCAGATCAGCCCTAGCTGAACTTTAACAGTTACGCGAAATGATTGTTTTCATACCTAAACCACACAGACAAGGAGTTATTGGTTTGAAATTAAGCTGGCTTTCATACCCATACATAATTATATGCTTTCTTTTAATTTGGCAGTTGGACAAGTTTTATATTCAAATTGAAATATACCCAGAATCAAATGCTCCATACATATTTGAACGTGGCAGTGTCATGATAAATAATAATAAATACTGGTAATAAAGAGAAACAATAATAAGAATTTTTTATTAAAATATGACACACCGTTGGAGGTTGGGGAGGGGGCCAAAATGTACTGTTATACCTACCTCTTTGGTTGACTAAATAAAATAAGGCTATAGGAAAGTTTTGACAGGATTGTTTAACACAGAACATTAGGTGAGTAATAACAAGAATTTCATAATATAATATGACATACAGTGTGTATGGGGGGGGGGGGGGGGGGTGGAGTGATTGAAATGTACTGTAATGCATACCTCTGCCAATATAAATATTTAAAATGAAGCTTAAGGCAAGTCTTGACAGAATTATGTAAAATAACATTTAGACATTGAACAACAGTTTTACACAAGGATAAATTCACTCAGAATATAACATACACTAAGAGCAATAGTGACCCAACCATTCCATACCTTCTAGGTTCCTTGGCCTTGCCTAGTCCCTTGCCTTTACCAGCAAGTCGCACTTTGCAAGAAACTCGACTGGTGACCGGTTCAGAAACATCCTTAACCTGGTCAACAGCGTCATCTCCGTCTACATCGTCTTCCCCTGGACCAAGGAATAACAACTGGTCAGATTTCCCATTCGCACAACATACAACATGGCACATACAAAATTCCTCTGAGTAGACGGATTTCAATCAAGTTAACCAGGATGAATACTCAAATTACAGATAATTCAAGCTTTACTTTCTTATTTATTTTTAATAAAAGAACATAGAATTTCTAAAAAATACATATATATTTATATAAATCGACACAAAATCACTGATTTTTATTTACTGAAAATAAGTTATTTGCAATTCAGCCACTAGAAAATCCAGGATTTCACTCACTAAAAATGTGTTTATGATAAATTTTAAAAAGATATGATACCACACCTCCAAATGCAGCATACGCCAAAACAGTGATAATTGCACACATGCTCTTTTTGAACCATGGATGGCAAAATTTTTTGCATTCCATTCTGCTTATACACATTTACTGGTCCTCAGTTACAGTTATTTCAAGTCAGGATGTCTCAGCAAATATCAGTTCACTTCATCAATTTCATGTATCAGTGTTCAGGTGGTAAAAAGAATGCAATTTGATCTATTCATAAATATTCTGACTGCATCAGAATTTATGAAAATTATGTAAAATCACTTTTCTCAAACTGATCAAAATGTGTAGCTCTCTATACAGTTTATCTGGGGCTACTGTTTATTAGGGACATCTAATGTACATGAAATGATCTGGCATACAGTACTGGTATGTACCTTCAGCCGAGCGAGGACTCTCAGCAGCAAGGACTTGAGCTGCAGGACTGCTGGGTGACGAGTCCCTGCTGCCTGCAGGTGTCGTCTTCACCTTGGGTCGAGGATCCACATAGAAGCCTATTAGTGTCTCCGCTGCTGCCTTGGGGATGATGACACAGCTCTTAGACTTGGCTGCATTAGCATAACGAATCAGAAAATCTCGCTGCATTTCCGTGCAGCTTGCTATTTCCAGCTCAAGCATTTGACACCGCTTTTTCAAGATACCTGTATCCTTTGCAGGCAGGACTTGTTTGTGAATGTCAACAAGGCGCACATACTGTTTGTTATTAATGACAAGACCAGGCAGATCATTCCAGTACATACTGACAACTGTGAGCTCTGGTACAATCACATCGTTCATTACAGTTGGCTCTGGCTGACTCATGTCTGGAAACAGCTCAGACCTGTCCAGATTGTTCTTTCCCAGACTGAAAGTGCTGTAATCACCAAAGCTGTCTCCGGACACCGAGCTACCTGCTATACTTTCAGCGCCACTCACGAGCCCGTTCTTGATCCGCTCCAATGCACTAAGGTCAATATCTTTTTTGAGGGCCCCATCACCATTGTCTAACATACCGCCAAAGCAACTAGATGACACGTCCATATGCCCTGTAGAATCAACAACACTGGTGCTCATTTGTACCCCAGTGCCAGACGATGCCATCTCACCAAGCAGGTCAGTCATGTTATTAAGGTCCCCACTAAACAAGTCACTATCATTAATGGAATCAAGGTCACAAAGTTGATTGTTGCCAGATTCTGAAGGGTCATCAACATAAGATGACAGCAGAGTATTAATTGGCACCGGTCCATTAGTGCTTGGTAGTCCTTCTGATGACGCAGTTAAGGTAGTGCTGGTATCACTGCCCACACATGAAAAAATGCCACTGTCATTTGCACTTGTATTTGCACTTTCAGCTTTAACACTGGACACTGCTGTGTCAAACACTTCATCAATATTACTGAGTTCAGCTGTGGAGTGACTGACTAATCCCATGTCGTCACCGCCAGCATGGAGGGCAGGTTTATATACAGAGTCACGAGAATCAGGGAGACCAGCATTGCTGTTGCTTTCACTTATGGACTCCATTTCCATCTCATACACCAGATCAACCACTTCTGTGTCATGTAACGGCATCTGAAGTTGGCGCGATGATGATTGGTTCTGTACCTTCCTAGATTCTGAGAGTCCAAATTTTGTGCTTTTGTCAGCTCTGGACAGATCTTTGTACCAATCAAAAACACTGAGCCCGCCAACAGAAGTTTGTTTAGCCACTGGCAATGCTTGTGCATGGTCAAGCTGACCATCCTGGAATTTCCTGGGTCTCCCTCTTGTTTTCTTAGTAGCGAAATAAACAAAATCATCCTGGTAACTGCCAGTTATCTTTACATAATTTTTGCCCTTCTTTTCCACAGTTTCTGGAGAATAAACTTTCTCCCTCTTTTTCTCTTTAATCAATCTTTTCTTTTCTTTAATCTTTTTAAGCTTTTTCAGTCTCAACTTCTTTGGCAGTTTTTTCAAAGCAGCATTACTTTCCTCATTCATTTGTTCCTCAGGATTTGTCACAAGCAGCTCTGGCTCAATTTTTACAGACGGACTGACCTTGTTCAATTCACAATCATCTTTGGGTTTAGCAGTTTTCTTTTTGTTGTATTTCTTAAAGAACTTGAGCTCAGTAGTTGCTATTATGCTACTCTGAACTTGTGCACTGAATGATGTAAATGCACAATAGTCGTGATCAATTAGAGGGTGCAGGTGCTCACTTTCCTCACTAAATGCACTGATCTCAACTTTAGGACATTTGGGTTTTCGTCTGTTATACGGTCGTTTCAGACGAGGTGCTTCCTCAACTGTGCCATTGTTTAGTTTATAGTCCTTTCCAAGTAAATGTTCACTCAGAGCAGAACAAGTCAAAGGTTTCTTGCGTAGTAACAGCTCTTTCATTGCAGGCGACTCCTCATTGTTTGTGCCACTATGACTGTTAACATTGTTCCAGGATATTGACCCCAAAGTTCCGATACTTGCGGTCCTGTACTCTGTTGTGTTTTGTTTGGGGACATCAGGTTCAGGGGTGGATACTTCCACTATGCGTGACGATGCTATTTTTACACTGATTTTTTCACTAGGGGAGTCAGCTTCATGAACTGAGGTAGATAACAAAGGGGTTTGTCGCCCTGATATTGAGCTGTTAATTGTCCACCTTTCTACGCCACAAGCCAGCTTGGCTTCTGATGACAAACCAGCTGCTGGTGTGGAGCTGCGACTGGATTCCCTTGAATCTTTTTGTCCTGGATTTTTAATAGGAGCGAAAGAGGACCCATGAAGGTTCTTAGGCAAATTTATAGTAACCATTTCTTCATTCACTCCGCCAGGGGATATTGACTGAGGGCTAGGGATATTTAGTTTAACTGTATGTTCCACTGTTCCACTAAGCTCCTGTACAGAATGTGCCTGATTGGGAACCCCATCAATGGTGCTTACAATAGGGCTAGGGATTTCATCACTTCCCTTAGTCTTTGTGGCAGCAGAGGCTTTTACATTACTGTAAGCTATTGGCAGTCTTGGAAGTAACAGTGCACCTGAAGCAGTTGTTTTGTTGGTATTAGTCCTGCACAAAATTCCTTGTGGTAAGATTTTTGTGGTGGGCCCAAGCTGCAGTACTGTTCGTGTTGGTGTAGATGCTGTTGCAGCTAAGCTCACTGGTACCTGCCTTGCCACCAGAATCTGAGTGCCTGGGCCTAGTTTTGTTGATTTCAGGATGCTTGAAGATGGAGTTATGAATGTTGAAGAAGTTGTGCCTACATTGGTCTTACCACTCAGTGTCACTGCTGGGGGGTTCACAAGTAATATTTTTGAATCGCCATTTGAGTTGACTGATATTGGATTTGTAATCCCTGAAGTGTCTATATTCCCCACTTTAGGTTTTTCAGCTTGGTCTGTAGATTTTGTAGGTGGAATGTCATCCTCTATAATGTACTTGTACTTTTGAACAGGAATAACAGTCTTTGAATTTCCGTTTGCGTTCTTCACAACATAATGGACAGTGGGGCTTTGTGTCTTATCTGAGCTCTTTTCTGCTGCAGAGCTTGTATATTTTATAGGTTCTGACACAGTAAAATTTGCCTCTAATGACTTTTCCCCATCAAGTTCTGTGATTCTGGGGGAAACAATACAACTTCCCAGTTCTGAATCGCTACTAGCATTAACATCACATGATTCATCTGAGCTGGAATGTAGCCCACAGTGGTCAGTTTCATAGTCTGATGTCTGAACAGCATCGATTGTCCCTTCTTTTTCTACCACACTGTCAATACTATCCCTGTGTGTTACCACAGACTTTAGCCGAGATCGCGCTGTTTGCTGAATTCCACGTAATGCTGGAGACACTAAAACTTGAACATCTGATGTGGATGAATTATCTAGTCCAGAAATACTGACAGACAAGGGAGTCTGAACTGGAACTGTCCCCTCATCACCACCAGATTTGCCCTCTGAGGTCTGCAGGCTTTTAATTTTATTTCCAGTGGAATTTTTTTCCTGAGATGTCGGAGTTGTTTCTACCTGCTTGGGCTCTGAACCTGAATTATTTTCGTCTGAACACCCATTTTTATTTTCCAAAGAAGTTTCTGTTTGAACCGGAGAACTTTCTGTTTGAACTGGAGTGACCTGATCATCACCACTGGACTCTTTAACACTTGTCACTTCACTATCTGAACATACTGGTTCAGTCTGATCTGTGCTCTCCAGTTCAAGTGTCCTATTTACTTCCTCAGTGGTGTGAGCACAGTGAATGGCATCTGAACTTTCATCCTTTGAGTCACTGGGTACACATACATGTGGTAAATCAATAACATTATCTGATAACGCCTGAACCTGCTCACTAGTATCACATGTATTTTCAGTAACTTGTACATTAACAACATTGTGAGAGGATCCTGTTTTAACCCCAAGCAATGCTCTGAGAACCATATTCTTGTTCAAACCTGCCACCATTTTCTTATCAGAAGTCTGGTCTGCCTGTGAAGTGACAGGAAGTACTGAAGTTTCAGTCACTGACTGAGCGTCAATGGGCTCTGCAGGTTGTGTGATGTCGTCTTTGTATGCAGGCTCAGTGTCAGGATCCGTCACATGGCCAGAGCCATGACACACATGTGCATCCTGTTTCACTCCCTGTGCCTCAGTAGTGTTTAACAAAGGGCCCTCCCCTTCAACTTTCACCTGTGAAGCATCTGACTGTGGTGCATGGCCCACATATGCATACGAATGGTCCAACACCTGTTGTGTGTTGATGCGTAACACAGTCAACTGTTTCCCTGTCTCACTATCATGCAATACCAGTTTAGTGGCATCTCTCATTCTAACCACAGGTTTATGCACATCGTCATTATTCAGCGCTTTTGGTATTTCTGACTCGTTATGTTCATCCTGACTGTTTACTGCCAATATTTGGTCTGTGGCAGATGTATTGTCACCATGAGACTGCATGGAGCTGGCACAATTAGCATCTTCATTTTCTTCATTATCATCATTTTCCCCTTCTGCTCCGACACTGAGACTGGTATCTTTTGAACACGGCTTAGCTATGACAGAAGCAGTATGAAGCGAGGCAGCCGCAGTTGCTAACAAATCCAAGGGATTAATATCTCCCATATTGTGAGGCTGCATGGCGACCTGTTCTCACTGAGGCCGCAGTGCGTCTGGCTTCATGGTGTCATTATGGATAGGCTCCTAATCAATTCAGATCCAGGTTCAGCAAGGCCATGAATGATTCACCTGCAACAACAAGGAAATAATGGTAATCATCTCATCCATTGTAAACTTGCTAGCTCACTTATATCTTTTTCAAGTACACCACCAACAAAAAGTAATAAACAAAATGGTTATTTATTAAAATATGTAGGTTCGCACATCACAAAGGCTATAATTAGCTGGTGATTTTTTTTTATTCTATTCATTCATTTAACTTTAAATATATAGCTGGAAAGCAAAATATTAGAGATCAATTTGTTGAAGTGCAACAAACATTTATTACTACTGATTAGGCACACCAGACAAAGTCTCAACTCTCAAGTTCACTGCTTGTCAAGGGAAAAAGTTATTACTAATGTTGGCAGTGTGACAGACCCAGGTGAAAGGAGATGGCAGCATGACGCCTATTATCAAGTATAATTCCTATTGCTACAATTTGTTTTGGTTCTGTATTACTTATCAATATTATGGTTATTTTCATAATTACAGCATAAGTAAAACATAAACCATTGCAGACATAAAAAAAATGGACTCAATATCACTATTTGGGGATGCTCCACCTTTTTTTTTTACATTAAAACTGCACTTGACTAGCAATGGATTTGATGTGTACTATGAACTGATGTGAGTTTAAAACATGGCTCAAATTAATAATTATATTTAAAACTGAGATTTGTTCAAGAAGTATTCTTTATATGTTTTTGTCCAGTTTTAGATTTTAATCCTTACAGATGCTGTATATAATTTATGGTTCAGTTATACCATTTCATCTGTGCTGGATTTTTGAATGTCACATGGAGCAATGATAACTTGACATTATGTCTCTTTGTAATAAATATCCAAAACAACAGAATATAAACAGCACAGCTGGTACTAAAGTCTGATCAATAAAACAGCACCAGCATGTTACTACTGCTGTACATACCCTAGTCACTGAGACATTAAAATAACAATCAATATCCATGAAAAATATGGCTCAGGTTGTCAACAGTGTAATGATAAATCATTTAACAAGGGACATAAGGAACAAGACATTGAGCAAACAAAACCATTATATATGTATTCATGATGAACTCCTGTATACAAATTTGTTTAGTTTTCATGATGCTGGAGCCTGTATACTGATTGTGAAGGCCATGCTCACTGAGCTTGGTCAATATGTGTGCCAGCCTTCCTGGTCCAGCTCCATGACTCCCCTGGTTTATAGGAGAATATATCTGGTGTAGGCTGACACTGCACTCAAGAATTTACACAGCAGGCCTCCAAAGAGCCTGAACTTTTGACCCTGTTTTGGAATCAATACAGCCGCCCTTACCAGTATTTACTTCACTGCCCAGACTTGTTAGTACGGCTTAAGATATGGAGCTAGGTTAGAATAAAAGGAACCTTTCACAACTCACATTTTGAAATTTTATGAGTATGCCATGTGCCAGCTTCAGACATACACCACACGTAGCATGCTACACTGTAACTGTATTACTGTAACAGACTAAATACCACCCGGGACCTATGACTAACTGTGAACACAGCAATACATGTGTAAGTTAGAAAAAAAGAATCATCACAGTGAAAATAAGCTTTGATAATGATATAATATATCAACCAGTTTCTAACTCCCACATTAATTTGTGGCGCAAACAGGTGAATCTGACTTAGTAGTGACTGATCAATCCAAGATATTTACAGTCTTCAATGACACATGCCTGCCCATAGCTGGCCTACCTGACTTATTTATGTTTGAGAACTCTGAGGTAGCTTTTATGTTTACAATTGTATGAAATGACTTACCATGTTACGATACATGAATTTATCTCATGATATGGTGCGTCACACATACACAGTACTTCATTTTCTTTTCTAAAGATAGGTCCATTGAAATAAAGGATGATTAGAACAGATGTCAGAGATGCATCTCATCTCTAACTCTATTCATTGACGCTTCTGCAATAAAAATGCTGCAAATAAATGTCTTGCTTAGCTAACTGCCATTTGCCTATACAAGTCAGATTTCTTAACTTGATGGTGAAACAACAGAATGCTAGGGCAGGGATTGACATTAACTTGCAGTAGGAGCCCATTTTTGGTTGCCCTACCAAAATTTTCTGAAACTTTGAATTGCCCTAGGCAAGCAGTGAAATATTTAATGTCGTGCCCAGTACGGAGATTTGAAATAAAGAGGACAGTGTTCACCTAGATATATGACAGAGGATCGGTCAACTTCTACATTTAATAACGAAAACCTGTAACTTCTCAATACATGATTACTATTGAGTATTCATATTCCCTTTGTTGATGTTTTGATAATTTTGCACTAAAAGCTTCCTGTTTGGGATGTTTCCTGCATGTGGTAAAGTAAATAAACCATAGTGTTATTTAAAGTCAACAGTTGATACCATGAGGTATACAGGTCATGGTCTGCAATAATGATGTAATGAATGAAGTATGTATTGTAAATGTGTTCAGTGACCTTTGGTAAATAAAAAATTAATAAAATAAAAGGCACACAATTGGGCAATATCTATACTTAAGTTCCCATTCTGCAACTCTGAATGTTTTTTTTAAACAATATCACATTATTTAAGTCCATACCACCATTTGCCTGCAAAATAGCACTAGACAAAACGTCTCACTAATCTGGAGCCTGGCACTGACTACACCTGACACACTTTATCATCATACTGATAATAACCAAATCAATGTTTCTTAAAGGATGGCAACCTGAAAAATAATTTGTTTTACTTTCTTCAATATTGTCTGGAGACTGCTGAAGGCTTTATATATATATCTATTCATAATCATATTTATACCTTTCTTTTAAATAATAAGTGCTCCATGGACCAAGGAACTTAGCTGATGATCATATCCTCTGGCAGTAAAATCTTATAACATCGAACACTTTTAGGTGTTATTTGCAGCATAGACTGGTAAAACAGGTTTCTCGCCAGCTTCATTGTGTGGCTTCTATTGGGAAAAATGGTGTTGTTCATGTAAGAGATGTAAGTATAGGGTTGCGCCACCTTGTATCTGTATAAAGGACTAATGTTGATGTCGCAACCAAAATCCAATGACGCGCCAAACTATGTTTGATAACCTTAATACTGACAGTTTCTCTAAAGTTATTACATGGTTGTGTAGTCACAGGTTGGTTTCTCACACCTTTACTGACATGCTAGTTGTTTTTATTGAGACTTGGCCCTGAACTAATTACAGCCAGCGTGGTCAAAGCTTCCTGCACGCGACTTCTCAGGCGTCCGCGGCTGTTCAAACATGCGATATCCAGAGGAGAAATAGTGGACATATAAGAGATAAAAAAATCAGCGATTTATGAAATAATTTGGTCACTACATTTTAAAGTTTTATATTTGATAAGTAAAATTACTACTACACTAATGACAGAGCGCGAAATGGAACCCCGTGAAAGTTTTAAAAATAAAAAAAAAACGCGAAAATTCAGCCCCGCCGATTTCAAGGCAACCACAGTATACATCTAGGACTTTCACTTACTTCAACAACTCTTACATGATAAAAAGTCCATTCAATGATAAAAAGTTCATTCACAATTACTTAATATTTAAACAAGGGACCTATGGGTCACGACGCTCAGCTGTTATATATGATAAAAAAATATTATTTAGAAATGAGGCACATGCTGGTTTTGTGTGGTAATAAATATAAGCTGTAATATGAGTTGTTGTTGTTTAGCTTATGTATGATTTTGATAGTACTATGGAGACAGGGAAGAGGATTGATTTCATTTATTTTATTAACAAATGGAGTACTATTGTCACACAGATTTTGACTTGGCAATATAACTTATAAGCAGAATATATAATATAAGGGTTTAACTATTAATTAAAAAAAATTACAAATATTGTCCAAAATATAATTTTTATTAAAAATAATAAGAGAATCATATGATTTTTTAAAATGAAATATAACTGAAATGATTATTAAAATAATATTAAAGAATATATTCATAAATGCATTCATGAATACATTTTGAAAGTATTTGCACTGGTATTCATATACTTTCATTTTTACCTGAATTCCCATTCTTTATGCAAGAAATTTTATAATGGAGTACATAATCATATTTGTATTTAAATACAATTACAAAGTATTCGCACCATGTCTGGTATTTATTCAGTTTTCACCAAACAATGATGTTGAGAATCCAGAATATACAAAATTCACACATTTAAATAATGATCATAAGTACCTGGTTTTATGGCTTTTATTTATATTAAAAAATAACTGTAATAAATTCATTTTGGACTAATTTCACATCAATGTACACACTAGACACAGTAGGAATCTAGATTAATATTATCAACTGCATCTTTGTCTATCATTAATTTCCATCATATGATCCCTAATGATTAGTAATGAATGATACGATTTACTTCTTTATCATTAAAATTCAACTGAAAAATACCATAGGTGACTGCATGGTGTTATTTGGAATACGTGACATTCTATCCATCAATACAAGATTCTTATATCATCAGTAACTGCAAGTTAATTTCCTGTTATTATAAACTAACAAATTCCTTTTTTATTTTTCATTAATTTTTTATTAAAAACCAATAAAAATTTATCAATTTATTGTTTATTGTATGTAGTTGGTTAAAACTACTAGATGAGTTGGATTGGACACCTGGGTCATCTGTGGCTGGCCATAAGCTGCCTGGATTCCCTGTATGCCTCGCCTCAAGCATGCATAATTTGCTGGAAGTTCAACAAGGTCAACATACAGGTGACTCAAGAGGGGCTGGAGAGAGCCAAAGTCTGACAGGGTCTCATAAAAACATTAATAAAAGCTACAATTTTTGGCCAATTTCTTTCAGCTTTCTAAACTTAAAAGCTGAAATCCTTATGTGTGCATGATATGAAAATTATATCAACAGTGCTTACAGGAAACAAACGTGCCATGGTCAAAGTTGGGCAAAATTTAAGTTACTAATTTTACATTTATACTTATAACTTATAAAATTTGAAAAATTCATAACTAATTTTGGGTATTCAATTGAATCTTGATTAAATAATGTTACATCCCTGACAAAAAATCTCGAGCTTCAGCAATCCCCTTGTTAAGGGAGTAAATATATTTCTTGATTTTTTACAAAGTGCATTATGTTTGGGCCCAAAACTTAAAACAATTAAGCAAAACTGACATCATTCTGGCATGTGCATAGAGAATGAAAAATATGTATATTATTTATGATTAAAGTCAGATCAGTGGTTTTGATATTAGGCAGTCTTGAAGTGTAACAATGGGTTTTTAATGGAAAAATGAGGTTTTTCATTAATATCTTGAAGGTATTAAGTCCTAGTGACCAAATTCTTGGCATGGTAGGGGATTTTGGAGACATCTAGCTGTATGCCGAATTTAAGGAACTAAGAGCTGAAGCTGGGGAGCTGAGCTCTTGCAAACTGCATAACACTAGCTTGATGTATACAATATGTTACATGGTGCTTGAAAACTTGAATAAAATCTACAGTTTTTGATCAACTGGTTTCAAATCTTTGGTGTTAACAGTTGAAAAGGTAACAAAAACATGCTGTGAAAATTAAATCCACAGTACTTACAGGAAAAAAACGTGCCATGGTCAAAGTTGGGAAAAATTTAAGGTACCAATTTTTTATTTTTATTAATATTTTAAAAAATTTAAAAGATTTTCATCTAATTTTGGGTATACAATTTAATTTTGATTAATTAAAGTTATATTACTGGAAAAAAGGTCCATAGCTTTAATATGTTTTGTGTTAAGTGATCAAATATCTTTCTTGATTTTTTACAAAATGCATTATGTTTGGGTCCATAACTTTTTTAAATTATATAATACAGACATATTTTCTTGAATGTACATAGGAACTATATAGAGGAATATTTATGGTTAATATGAGGAAAAACAGATGAGTGGTTTTGATATTAGGCAGTCCTGAAGTGTGAAAATAGGTTTTTAATAAAAAATTGAGGTTTTTCCTTAATTTCTCAAAGGAACGAAGTCGAAAAGACCCAGTTTTCGGCTTGGTAGGAGATCTTGGGGACATCTAACATTATGCCGAATTTTGGATTCCTAGGTCTTACGGTTTCAAAACGTGCCACATCTACGGACGGACGGACGGACGGACAGACGGACGGACGACGGACAATGGACCACGACTATAGCTCAGATGACTTATAGTCAGCTGAGCTAAAAAGGACAGACAGTCTGGTAGACAAACAAAGCTGATAATATATGTAGTTTCAATTATTTCTTAATTTATTTATTATATCAATTTTTTTAGGTTTAACATTTGCAATAACACACATGAATATGTAAGTTGCTTTCAAATTTCTGACTTAAATAGCTTAATTCCATACACATACAGCATGTGAAAATTATTTCAACAGTGCTTACAGGAAAAATTTCATAATCAATATATATTTAATGATTTATTAAGAGATGTGATGGACAGACAGCTGATCACTTTATGTTCCATTCATTCTCCTAAGGCAAGATTATGTTTCAAAAAGATCTTAAATTTTTCTAATCCAATTATTTTTTAATTAAATAAATTTTGCATATTTGCAATAAAAACTTGTGTCCCAGTGCACAGGAATCAATGGCAGAAGGGGGGGGGGAAGAAGAGATGGTGGGATCAACAACAATTCTGCATATACAAAGTTTACAAACAAAGACTGAACTCCAACAAAATCTGCTGAGGCAGGAAAATAATGAACAAATGTTTTTATTAGGTCCTCATTTTATTATCACATAATTTTTCTTTGATTTTTAGTTTATATATCTATACATTTCCAATACAGTATAAATAAATGAATATTAAAGTTAATTCATAATTCAAAATTTCATCATCATGAATCTCAATCAGATAATACCACATCATGCATACATATGTATATCTGTTTTTTACCACAAAAATATCTTTAAAATTTGCAAAACAATAAATATCTGTAAATAATACTTGATTCAGATTTCAAAAAATTGTGCCTTTATTTATCCATAATTTGCTTCATATTTTATAAATTTATGCATACTGGTGGGCTAAATTATATTTTAATTTGTTAAATCCATTGAAAAGAAAATTGATCTCTTTAAATATGCTACATTAACACAACATTGACATCTTCTGGATTACTCCCTGAATTACTTTTCAAGAAAAGTTTTGTATATTGGAGTGGAAACAGCAATAAAATAACAATTACTGCATAATACTTGGTGGGGAGGGTGTGGTATGAAAATAACTGTACACCTGTCACAGCAGTGGATCTCCCCCAGTGACTGTAACAAATCTGAAACCCTGGCATGGCTGACTTGAGGGACTTCCAGTGACCATGCAGGAGTTGCCTGCATCTGGATAAAGCAAGTAACTACAATTGCCTCAAGAAAAAAATTTAATAACTAGAATACATGTAGTCGACAAGCGACTACTTGTATCCGCCTAAATCAGAGTGGAACGGGTGAAGTGTTGCATATTAGCATGGATGTCTGCAGCCAAATTGTGTATGTAGGTTGCGCTACCTACCAAAAAATCCAGAAAGCTGTCCAAGTTGTATACATATGCAAAATTTAAGGCAGATAAGTCAAACCACTATATTGTATATGAGTGATTTTTGATCTTGGCAGACAAACAGATGGACGCTGTGCAAAAAAGGGTTGCAGGTGGCGCCACCAGTTTAGCGTATGATAAAGAGCTTTGTGAGAACTATACACATGCAAAACTTTGGCCCAATCGGTCAAACTGTTCCCAAGATATGAGCTTGGATATCTGCTGCATAAACTAGAATGCAGGGGGCGCCACCTGTCATAAAATCAAGAGAGCTGTCGGGGATGTATAAACTTGCAAAATTTTAGGCAGATATGTCAAACCACTGCCGAGATATGAGTGATTTTATCCCATGGCAGACAAACAGACGGGAGCTATGCATGGCTGCAGGTGGCGCCACCAGTTTTGCGTATGATAAAGAGCTATATGAGATTAATACACATGCAAAATTTTGGCCCAATCGGTCAAACGGTTCCCTAGATATGAGCTTGGATGTCTGCAGCGTAAACTTGATTGTAGGTGGTGCCACCTGTCATAAAATTAGAAAAGCTATCCAGGATGTATAAGCATGCCGAATTTCAGGTGAATTAGTCAAACCACTGCAGAGATATGAGTGATTTTAACCCAAGGCAGACGAACAGATGGACACTGTGCAAACATGGTTGCAGGTGGCGCCACCATTTTTTGTGTATGTTATAAAGTTCTCCAAGGGCTACATTTGTGCAAAAAAATTTTCCTGATCGGTCAAACGGTTCCTGAGATATGTGCTTGGATATCTGCTGCGTAAACGTGAATGTAGGTGGCGCCACCTGTCAAAAAATCAGAAAAGCTATCCAGGATGTTTACGCATGCTTAATTTCAGGTGAATTAGTCAAGTCACTGCAGAGATATGAGTGATTTTAACCCAAGGCAGAAAAACAGATGGACACTGTGCAAACATGGTTGCAGGTAGCGCCACCATTTTTGGTGTATGTTATAAAGCTCTACAAGGGCTACATTTGTGCAAAAGAATTTTCCTGATCGGTCAAACGGTTCCCGAGATATGAGCTTGCATGTCTGCAGCGTAAACGTGAATGTAGGTGGCGCCACCTGTCATAAAATCAGAAAAGCTATCCAGGATGTATACGCATGCCAAATTTCAGGTGAATTAGTCAAGTCACTGCAGAGATATGAGTGATTGTAACCCAAGGCAGACGAACAGATGGACACTGTGCAAACATGGTTGCAGGTGGCGCCACCATTTTTGGTGTATGTTATAAAGCTCTCCAAGGGCTACATTTGTGCAAAAGAATTTTCCTGATCAGTCAAACGATTCCCTAGATATGAGCTTGGATGTCTGCAGCGTAAACGTGAATGTAGGTGGCGCCACCTGTCATAAAATCAGAAAAGCTATCCAGGATGTTTACGCATGCAGAATTTCAGGTGAATTAGTCAAGTCACTGCAGAGATATGAGTGATTTTAACCCAAGGCAGACGAACAGATGGACACTGTGCAAACATGGTTACAGGTGGCGCCACCATTTTTGGTGTATGTTATAAAGCTCTCTGAGGGCTACATTTGTGCAAAAAATTTTCCTGATCGGTCAAACGGTTCCCGAGATATGTGGGTTTATGTGTGGAAACAGACGCACAAACGGACGCAGAGCGCAGAGGAAAGGTCAGAGGTCAAAACAAAATCGGGGCGCAGCAGTTCACATGTGACCCGAACATAATCCCGGGTTTCGGAAAATTCCGCCCAGCGGTTACAGAGGAGTTCTCCGGACACCTACGCGGCGGGGGCGGCGGCGTGCAGCTGAAAACATAGTATCCGCAAACTCTGTTTTTGCGGATACAACTAGCCTAATTTTCAAGATTTTATTTTCAAATTTTAAGATTTAAACAATCTAAATATGTATATTTACATGCTGTGAAAATTAAATTAACAGTACTCACAGGAAAAAAAATGTGTGCCATGTTCAAAGTTGGGCAAAACTTTAAAGTACTGATTTTATTTTTATGCTTATAACTTTTTTTTTTAAAATTGACAAAATTCAGATCTAATTTTTGGTATTCACCTGAATCTTTATTAAACAAAGTAATTTATAACTTACATACTTTGAATGTCGCAAGTCAATATTTTTCCTGATTTTTTTTCCCAAAGTCCATTATGTTCGGGCCTATAACTTAATGTTATAGAAAAGAAATTACACTTAATTGACTAAATTTCTGGCGTGTATATATAAGAAATATAAAGGAGAATACTTCTGGTAAATATTAAGAAAAACAAATATGTGGTTTTGATATTAGGCAGTCCTGAAGTGTTATAATAGGTTTTAATGGAAATTAGAGGTTTTCCCTTAATTTCTCATAGGAACAAAGTTGCAGTGATCCAGTTTTCCGTTTGGTAGGAGATCTTGGGGAAATCTAACAGAATGCCAAATTTTGGATTCCTAGGTTTCAAAACGTGCCAGTTTAAAGGACAGACAACAGACAATGGACCAAGACTATAGCTCAGATGACTTATAAGATATAGTAAGCTGAGCTAATAACTGATTTGTGCCCAGATTTCTTGCAGTATCAAGGATTGTCCCTATTCTGGTAGGGCTTTCAGGCTTTTCTCCAGTGACAAGTTAATGTTTATTAATTAACAAGAAGTAGAAAGAAGAGCATCCATCGGGAAAACGAGGATACATGGATCTAATGATATTGAGAGTGGTAAAACCTTAAGAAAATAACTGTAACCATCATGTAATAATAATATAACTGACTGAAACTACCTCCTCCACAAAACTGATATGTTTTGGGTCATATTGTTTTAATTGAAAGTAACATATCTGTTTAGATACACGTTGACATAAATCGTAATACAAATAGGACCCTTAACCTTACTGAAATTATTGATCATTTCAAGACTTGGGGGTCTTTTTTTTTTCTTAAAAGGAGGAGTTGTCTTGAACTGTGTACACAAGAAACTAGACATTTCTTGGCACCGCAGGTGCCAGAGTATCCCCAGACATAGTAGGCCCCAACCCCATTTATAAATAGACCCCCATTTTTAGCAGCATATACTGACACTTGGCATATTCATTGTTTCTTCCATCTAACAATCCACAATCTTGTTAAAGATGTTGGTCCTGTGACCTTGATCTTTTTAAAGATGTGTCCTGCGACCTTGACCTGTGACCTCATGACCCCAAAATCAAATCTGGTCTTGCTTTTCCAATGGGACATATGCAAGTTAAGTTTTAAATCTATACATCAATAATGCAGGAATTTACCCAGAAACAAATTTTTGGACAGATGGCTCCTGTGACCTTCACCTTTGACCTTGTGACCTCAAAACTGATAGTGTTCTTCCTCTCTTGGCAGGAGAACTATATGTGCAAATGAAAGATCTGAGATGAAATGTTTGGATGAAAATGCATCCACATCTTTTTAAAGATGTGTCCTGTGACCTTGACCTTTGACCTCATCACCCTAAAATCAATTTGGGTCTTGCTTTTCCAATGGGACATATACAAGTCAAGTTTGAAATCCATACATCAATAAAAGCAGGAATTATCATCCATGATATGTTTTGGGTCATATTGTTTTAATTGAAAGTAACATATCTGTTTAGATACACGTTGACATAAATCGTAATACAAATAGGACCCTTAACCTTACTGAAATTATTGATCATTTCAAGACTTGGGGGGTCTTTTTTTTTCTTAAAAGGAGTTGTCTTGAACTGTGTACACAAGAAATTAAGGGGATTTTCAAGTAAACAAACATCAAATTTTCAGTGGGAAGGGGCAAAAACAAGGCCCTTGAGGGGCCTGTAATTAATTCCAAACTGTCCTATTACATAATACTTACTAGTTCAGCATAACACTTGCAACAGTATGGACACAACACATTCCACACCTTTGTTAAGTCATCAACAAGACGTTTGCCTGGCACTCACGGCTGATGTGATTACTACTAATTAGCTGAAAGTGACAGTCACAGGGACAAAAGAGGCTATCTGGGGTTTGAAATAAGGACTTCCTCTAAAAGAGTTCTGCTACAGGGCGGGGGCCAAGGAGCATAAGGCATACAGTTTGTTGTGTGGGAGAGAAATTATGCATGGCTCAGTGTGGCATGAAAAAATCCACTTTATTCTGTACTTTGTTATTTTGGTCATATATACCATTAATCCATCTTAATTCTTAAAATAAAATCCAAAAGACCTGCACTTTATTTGTTCCCAGAAATACTTATTAAACTTTTATCATAGAAATTAATAAAACAAAATCCACTTTTTGTCCAATCTTTTTTAATAAGTTTGTCCCAAGACAGAAATATTTAATAATAAAAAAGATGACTGCAAAAAATTATCTATGACTAGGGACCATCATTTGAAGATTAGATCAGAGCCTGTGTGAAGAATTATTTTATTGGCAAATAATAGGGGGGGGGTCATAAGATACAGGCTAGTTGAATATATTTTAGTATTTTTGTAATTCTATTGGAATTTTTATCATTCACAGTTTTCCCTGAATGATATTTAAATGTTTATAGGTATATCTAATCTTTAGATTTTACCAGGGTTTAATATTTGCAATAAAAAATGTAGTAAATCACCAGGATTATAAATAGAATATACATTCTAAAACCAGAAACTTCTAAAACGTTGGGCTGAAAAAAACAGTAAACAGTACATGATTATAATTGTTCTGTCATATGGTAGGCTAACTGCCGCCTGATGTTGCCTTCTTCCGTTTGTTTACAAATAAACCAAAAGGCAAAAGATCACAAAACTCAACTGTGAGAGGCGGCACCAACAATCAATTCACTAAAAATTCCCTGGATAAGTAGGCATTGATATTATTTGAAGTTTTTTCCACAGCCTAATGGAAGACAAAAATGCTCATCTATGCCCTTTGACACACAGATACTATTGTGTAAGAGCGGTATCCCCCCCACGTGGAGTTTAATTACACGCAGATGTTATGGTTTCACACCGGCCACTACGCCAGCGGATCGATTTGTGAGCGATCAAACTTCACAAAATATTCCTACAGGAAATGATTGCACACACTCTAGATTTTAGGTCAAAATAGGCCAAAATGTAGAGATCTGTACTGCACCCGTTGCGTGCAAACTGCCTCGCCAGCATATGAGCATGTAGCAACTGGCGGACAGCTCTTTGTGTTGCCGCATGTGATAAACATATCAATGATGTCAGTGCGAATGACCTACAAAATTTACCGCCATTCTATGCTGGCTCGAACGAGGGCCAAATGCAATCAAAATCGAACTGCTTGTACGATATAATCATCATTGAGGTATAGATACATACCTTATACGTCGATTTGGTTGGTAAAATGGTAATCCAGAGGATTATAATCAGTAAAAGTTTGCAAATTGTAGCGACCTCCACGAACAACGCAGTCTTCTCCCGACATTGGCCAAACGTCATGTGGTGCAGTGGCCTCGTTCTGACAGGGAGTGACGCAGTTAGTATTCCTACTCTGCACTAGGTGACACTACTGGTAGCACAAAGGTTATCCAGCTGGACACACCTTATGATGTGGAAAAGGGATTGGCCACAGCCATGGTTAAACATTACACTCAACTGAGACCATACTCTGAAGGACCTGTTAACCGATAAACACACAAAATAGCGACATGAAAGATTATTTGTGTTTACCTCTTAACTGTAGTTGTGCGTGACTTGGACCAAACATTTACCTTCATATAAATTCAAAATATGGGGCCTTCTATATTAAATATAATTGTATATATAGGGCCTCCATATAAATTATGAGAGATCTATCATGACAACGTGATAAATTATATACACATAAGACCTACATGGTTGCCAAGAGTGTCTGTTTTTTTTTTTTTTTTTTGCGATGTTTTGGTTTAAGTAATTTATTTAAGCTTGCTCATATATGATTTGCGAAATCCATTCATTCAATCACATCGAATTGGTCGCTACCATTTCATTTATATTAATCATGAATGTAGCACGGGGACCCGGGGGGGGGGCTTAATACTATATATATCAGCCCACATGATATGTGTTTATTAAAGTACAACTGATAACATTTTTGATAAATTTAAAAGTATGTATAAAAATAAATATTATTTCATTATTCTCTTATCGGTTTAGGCCTAATGTCAATGTTGGAATTTTTATATGACACAATTAATAGCTACAGATAGTGCTTTCGGGTTGCTAACTGCTCCCGTCACCCTTGCATGCATGCAGTGAGATCCTGTAAACTGGATCAGGCTTCATGAGCATGCGCGGGCATTGGAAAACTGAGCGCGAGATGAACAAATGGACACGCGTGTAGCTCTGTGTGCACGTGATTGGCTCAGCCATGTCTCAAAATAAACTGATGGTTATATAATCATGCACACAGAATATTCAAAGCAGGGAGCTAGTACACTCACAATTAGAAGGTTATATATGTTAGTTTAGCTGCGGAATATGAGAATTTCTATGAAAGATTCCAGCCAAATAAACCCAGTTTTCAACACACATGCATACGCTGGCATACGGTAGGCCTACATACAATATATATATATATATATATATATATATATATATATATATATATAAAGAACCAGGCGTGTTGAGTTGTCAATTCAATATGCTCATCATTTTCATTTCATCTTGTAGTATTGAATTGTAATAGCTTATAGGTCAAATTATGTATTTCTGTCCGTGGATTTATGATATATTTTAAAAATCTTTTATTATTATTTATAAATTATTTGAAATTTTATATTTTCCCCAACATAAAAGTCATAAATATATTTCTGGTATTGCTGCCAGTTAAATTAATAGTATAAACTTGCATCGATTGGCATGTTTAAATTATATCCATATATAGTATTTCAGACATACTGTATATCTAGTAGGCCTACCCTTCATTTCAAGGACTTGCGTACATGCATATTTTTATTTATAGTCAAGGGGACTATAGGGGACATTTATAGGATCTCATATTATTGCCTTATATGTAAATATATGACGCGCAGGTATATATATATATAATTATATATACATACACATTCAAAAGACGACATCTAAATTAAATCATTGCATATTTATATATTATTTCCAGGATCTTATATATATATATATATATATATATATATATATATATATATATATATATATATATACTGTATTCAGATGTATGCAGCAAACAGACACACACACAAGCAATCATGGAAACAAGTATGCACTCACGCATGTATATACACACACACATGAAATGCATGCAGAGCCACGTCCAAATGAATTGATGGATTATATAGATATTATTATATGCAGGATCTGATATATTCAGACGAACAAGAAACATAAACTATGCAGCAAACACACACACACACACACACACACACACGCAATCACGCAAGCAGGCACACACGCAAGCACACACAGACATTAATTTATAATTGCCTATTGCTATACTTCTTTTGACCATATATAATAGTATATAGTTTTATAGATGATAAAATAAATATATGTAATTCAATTATTGTGTAGCATATAATATGTATATAGTTCACGCATAACTATAGGCCTAGTTCATATATTGTGCAGCATATATAATTGTGCACTGTGTATATAGTTCATATATTAAACTGAGACTGAGAGATCGTTAGGCAACTTTACAGGCCACTGCTACAAACAGAAAGAAAAGCTGACTTATGTAATGTGTACACTACTGACGTACAAACAATCTTATCAGTTGGCGCTCTGTGTCAGGCTTATTTGTGCCATTCATACTCTAAAAAAGTGAGTTTGATATAGAGAATGGCCTTGCCAGGAAGTTTTGTAGGATATCATGAGCCAAAATAAAATAATTATGTTTAAATTGGAAAAGGCGATAAAACACAAAGTCAATATAAAAATTGTAACTTAACACACATGCCATTTACGACATATTCTACCTCCGGGAAACCTTCAATTGGCGTCGTGTGTAAAATAAAAAAAAAACAAAAAAAAAAATTACAGCTGGACAAGAGCGCCATCTGTTAGTTGAATAATGAAGTACGAGATAAGTTATTATCGTCTGCTATGCTAGATTATGGGTACATGGGGGCAATGATCGACTTACACGTAAATATGTGCGAATATGCATGTGTGCACGTAGGTCCTATGTTTTTATATGCTTTTATGCTCATATGTAGGCATGTTTACAGGTAAAAAAAAAATATATATTATGCAAGTAGGTCTATGAACCGTTTGTCGGTAAATTAGGTTATATATGTTCCCGTAGTCATTTTTTATATTATCAGTTTTATGCTTAATTTATATCTGCTGATTTTTATTTTTACCTGATCGGCTTATTATTATATCATGACACGCTGTCTTATACGTTCAGAATTTATTACCCCGGCTAAGGTTGGAGAGGTTATATGATTAGCGCTGCTTGTTTGTTTGTCTATAAACGTACAATATCTTCAAAAGTTCCCTATAGCTACATTTGCATTGTATTAATATTCAGTGGAAGGAGGCACTTTGACATTAGACCCAGGGATAATAACGAACAATTTTGGGTAGGATCGATAACATTCAATAGATGCATGGGGACCCTTTTACGACTCAGTTGACTATAAGTCATTTTAATGACTTCGCAATTTATTTACCAGACGGTAGGCCTATGTATAATCTGATGGCAATTTATTAACCAGATGGTAGGCCTATGTATAATCTGATGGCAAGTTTGAAACAAAAAACTATAATTTTAGCGTTACACTCTAAGACAAAAACGTTCTTTGAAGAACCACAGGGTTGAGTAAAGAACTCTAGGGTAGTTTGCGACATAACAGGGTTCTTTGAGATGAGCTGGGTTCGTTTGAAACTGGATTCTTTAGTATGAATGAGGGTTCTTTGGAATACAGAAAAATATATATATATATATATATATATATATATTCAACAGAATATATAATGTATATATATATATATATATAAAAATATAGATATATATATATATATAAAGAGAGAGATAGAGGAAGATAAAATATTAATATTATTAGTTATAAGATTTCACGCACACACATATATAAATACATATATGTGTATGTGTATATATATGTATATATATATATATATATATATATATATATATATATATATATATATATATATACAAAGAGAGAGACAGACAGACAGACAGCCAGAAAGAGAGGAAGCTAATATATGAGGTATAACAAGATCACACACACGCGCGCGCACTCACATATATATTCCCTTTAGAATTGAAAATTGATCGTGTCAACCTCCTGTACTTTGTCGAGTTGTCACCCCGCATGCCATCTAGGGTTTCTGTAAGAATGCTGTTGATGTGACCATGCAGAATGGAACAGCTACTTCAAACAATACGTATAGAGCCTAACGGTCATGGATTGGGAAAGAAGTCAAGAGGATACAAACCGTATCGTCATGAATAAGAATATGAATAAGCTCCACCAGTCTGAGAATACATGGTGGTGAGTTCTTGGACTATGATGTGTTTGTGATGGACTTAGTAGGCCTGTATAGGAAACCATTAGATTGTGCACATAAAACCCAGGTCAATCTTCTAGATTGGCTAGTATATAATTATGTGAGTATAAGTAATAAAGAATATAAAAATGATCTGTTTTCATCCATCACTAGGTGGTTGGTAGGCTTACTGAATCATCAGTAGTGCAAGATACCAGAAAATATTATATATATATATATATATATATCATCTGATGTAACAATGTTAACATTAACTGATGAAATAGAGAATATTAATATTTTGATAATGAAAGATCTTATGTCACAGGTACAGTCAGAGGAGTCTATATACACCTCACAATATAGATGGAGGAAGAAATCACCACTAAGTATACCTCACTCAAGAAATCAGCGTCGACATTCCGGGCTGCAAGCTATGTGTTCATTGTGGCAACGACTTCAAAATATTTGTGTTATACCTTTTATATCGATAAATTTACATAAACAGTGACTCGTCATCTTGTATTGTTACTCGGTTATCAAAGATCTGGAAAACAGCGCTAATGTGTTATGTGTGGAGAGGAATGTTAAATGTCACTACAGTTTTCTGCTTAATGTATAGATGAACGTAACAAGTTTTGCATATTGACAGCCTATTGCTGTCATTCTTTATTATTGATATACTCGATGAAAATAAAATATTTTCTGTATTGTAAATTATCACATGTTATTGATTTTGTATTCATTTTAAAATACCGAGTAATCTTAATTCCAATGCACTATGTATGAGCTTACACTCTAGATAGATATATCAGGAAATCGAATCTCCATTTCATTCATATGAATATATTGTTTTTATCTGACAAAAGAGACAGCCTGCAGGATCGATTTTTATTATCAAGACAGGGTGGGAGTTGAAGAGCGCTGATTAGGAGATGCCAAAGATGGAAGAAAGGGCCCCAAGGATGGCAGAGCTATTGGCAGAGATGAAAAAAGCTACGCGAGGCTCAAGCGAGAGCACAAGAAATGCAAGAATCAAGCAGCAGCAACACCAGTGACACCACAGGTGTTCTAATTGCCACATGAAAAGAAACTTCCTCAGTTGAGAGGTTATGAAATAGGCGATGTCCCCCTCGAACAGTTTGTGAGTGCAATAGAACATGCGATCCATTTTAGGTCGCGATGCAGTGGATTTCGTCGTAGGTCATCTGGAGGGACCTGGTAGGCAAGAAGTCACTCTATGGCCAAGGGAGAATAAGATTGATACAATCTGGAAGATACATAGGTCTGCGTTTGGAGAGGGACGCTCGGTCGCACAGCTTCTTCGGACCTTTTTGTGACAGACGGCAAGGAGAAGATGAATCCCAGAGAGTATTCTCCTATAGTATATCAACCTTACTGGGCAAGATCAAGGCCAAGGATCCAAGGCTCTGCCAAACCCCGAGGACACATTGAGTGACCAGTATACTGAGGGTGTGAAGGATGCTCAGCAAACGCGCAATGTGAAAAGAATTGTGCGGGAACGACCACAGACAAGTTTTCTTGACCTGCGGGAGGAGGCCCTGGTGTCGATGGACGAAAAGTCGCTTCAAACGGTCGGACAGCATCTTGCCAAGTGCTGTAACACGTGGATGTGTCGCAAACTTCCCAAGGCCATGGTACCAACTGAAAAAAGAGCACCTTGTCAAAAGTGGTTTACGCTGTCAAATCAGAGGTCAGGGCTCTCCTATAACTAGCTAATCCCATAAAAGATTTACAGTGCTCGTCAGAAATCGCAATCCTGTCCTATGGTTGCCCTTTCCGAGGTAGAAGCCAAACAACAGCCAGTTTACATGTTTCAGTCGTGGTCGTCTTGGTCATTTTGCCAGAGAATGCCCTGACAGGTCAAGATCTACAGATGGAAATGGACCCCCGTCTAACCAATCGGAAAACTAGGACCCCACACCGATAGGCGCCAAGTGGTGGTGGTGGTGGTTGGTGTGTGTGTGTGTTGGGGGGGGGGGGGGGGAGGGATAATGGCTCAAACAAAGACGATATAGAGAAGGAAGTTTAGCGAGAACTATTGAAAGATAACCGTTGGCAAAAGTAGAGTTAGGTGGTGTGTAAGTTGACGCTCTACTGGAGACGAGGCTTCCCGCCGCCCGGACATCAGCTGTTTGATTCCTACTTCCGGCGAGATACATACTTCAAGGCTGGCTGAAACACGGAATGGAACGGAACGCGGAACCAGGGCCTAGTTTACGGAAAAGTCACTGTATAGGTTCAATATTAGCGGGTTCATGAAATCATTCAGTAATAAACATATTTCAACATACGGCATTTTTTTAAGTTTATGTTAACAAATTGATATAAAGTATTATTTTCATTTCATGATAACTTAAAAAAAACAACTTCCTTTCAACGCTATTCAATTAACGATCTAATGATGATCTCAAGGGCAAGATGATTAAAAGAAATAACACGTATTATATCTTTGTTCCAAACCGTTCAGTAAACTAGGCCCTGGTTCCGCGTTCCGTTCCGCTGCTTGTTTTCAGCAAGCCTTGAAATGTGTACCTCACCGGAAGTAGGAATCAAACAGCTGATGTCCAGGCGGCGGGATGCCGTCAATGCTGATAAAAAGTGGATTACACTGTTAATAATCGTATATATGAAAGATTCCATGGTACATGTGGGTGCATTAGATTCATCTGTATTAGGCGAGCAGCGGTTATTGTGGGCTCCTAGGGCCATTACGTGTAAATCGATTGGTAACAGCCGAGACGGTCAGTGGGCGACGTTGGGGGACTTATCCCCCTTGTGTTGTTATTAAGTAGTCAAGGAGCTTTATATGTTACAATTGGTTGTATTGCTCTTTCTTGGGGTTTGTGGCTCAAAATTCCAGAATATTTTTTTCATTCTTCTGTGACAAGCCCCTGTAGGGTAGGTGGAACCACTAAAAGAGCATTTCAAGGCAACCTGTTTCTTTTTTAGACGTTAACTAAAAAGAAAGGCCGGTGTCTGTTCGTCCGTGTGACGAATAGTTCAGGGTAAGATGTATATTCAAGACCCAGGACCCGGTTGGGGATTATCCGTTAAAGGGGTTGTAACACCTTTAAGTTTGATCTTTAAAAGGATCTACCAGAATGAAGAGCAAGTCTCAATCCATTCCACCACATGCCCCGCATCCGAAATGTCTACGTCCATACTGCCTGGTATATCCAATACAGCTAACTGTATCACAAATGAGCAGAAACGTCAAATGGAGTCTTTACAGCTAAGGTTCTCGGAACTGTTTGTGACAAAAGAGGTTTGAGAGTTCATAGATCCCAACTAGAGATGATAGTTCGGTTAAACAACCTTACCTATTGGGCAATACGAACATACGCGAATGCCTTTCGGCCTTTGCAACGCCCCACGCGACATTCCAGCAGCTGATGCATGCCACAATGAATGGCTTTATTTACCATACCTTACTCGTGTATTTGGACGATATACTTGTGTTTTTCAAAACCTTCGAGGAGCATCTGGAGAGGTTAGAAATAGTGTTCATACGGCTGAGAGATGCCGGCTTGAAGCTCCAACATAATAAGTGTAAGGTGATGATGAGCGAAACAAACTTTCTGGGGCACGTTGTTTCCAGTGAGGGCATTGGTACTGATCCAGAGAAATAAGCGGATGTACATCAGTGACCAACCCCTTTAAGTGTGAAAGAACTTCGTTCGTTCCTTGGATATTGTAATTACTATAGGCGATGTGTTCCTCATTTTACTAAAGTAGGAGGACCCTTACATGACCAATGGCCTTGTGGCCTCAAGAACAAAAAGGGCATGGCCGCGTGGTTGCACATGCTAGCCGTAGACTGAGAATAATAATAAAAACTGTAGTTCCAACTTCCATGAAGTTAGAATTGCCAGCGTTGAAGCGTTCGGAAACTGAGAATTTCAGAGGTTATCTCCTAGGGCAAGGTTTTGTTGTGTAAAAGGACAACAATCTTCTCAGTTATCTGCAGACAAAAATCAAGCTAGGCGCTATGGAACGAAGATGGGTAGCCAGCTAGCACTCTCTGACTTGAAAGTGTGGTACTAACCTTGTCAAAATAATAGAATTGGAGATGCGCTATCGAGGTTACCTGGCCCAGGTCCTGACGACACTGATGTTGAAGATCTGGTTTCTGTAAACAGAATAGACTCTGTAGCAACTCAACTACCATCAAAGCTCATTGAGGCCGCGGACAAGTTTTCTTGTGCCTCAATTGTTGGCAGCATCGTGTAGCAGAAGTCCTGTTGAAATTCCACAGGTGTTCTTGTCACAAGATAAAGATATATTGGCAAGGTAGCGAGCAGAAGATTCAGCATTTAGTCCATCTCTCCAGTACTGGCCTCAAGAAAAGCAAGGAGCACAGACGGCCTCACTCGAGTAGAAAAGTGCAAAGTATTTTTAGGCAATGGGACAAGCTGGGAAAGATTGATTGTGTATTCTATCGAAAAATATTCGGTCCTCATCAAGGAGAGCTCCAACAACTTGTTTTAACTAAAAGTATGAGATCATCAGTACTGACAACAGTGCATTAAAACATGTCACATCAGGGTATCGAGAGCACCGTGGCCCTTTGTCGCTCTAGAGCCTGCTGGCCAGGTCTTGGACATGACGTTGAGCGTCCACGAAGAGCTTTCAGCGATGTGCAGTATCCAAACCGAACAAGCAAACGATAAGCACTCCTTTACGGGGAATGACTGCAACCAAACCCTTCGAAATAATGGCTGTGGGTTTTAATAAGATGGATCAGGTCAACGACGGAAGAGAAAGTGTACGGTGATTACGGGTGTTTTCACAGAGTTTACAGTTGTTGTTCCAGCCAAGGATAAAACAGGGAGACGACAGCCAGGTTACTGGTCAGGGAGTCGTTTTCCAGATACGGTGTGCCAATTCGGCGTCACTCAGACCAGGATGAAACTTTGAAAGTCGTCTAATTCACTTCAACAAATATTAGTAGTATAAATTTCAATTCCTTTGTTGTAAAGTTTATTGATAAAATACCTAAGATCAACAAAGATTGGGCAGATGAATTAGGAGAGGAAGAATTATTAAACAGCTTAAAGGAGATGAAAAACAATAAATCCCCAGGTAGTGATGGTCTCACTGCTGAATTTTACTAATTCTTTTGGAATGATGTTAAATACCATTTTCTAAAAGCAATTAAGTATTCTTTCGAATTAGGTCAATTTTCTATGACACAGAGACAATGGATCATTAGTTTGTTGCCAAAAAAAAAAAGGAAAAGACTTTTATATGTTAAAAACTGGAGACCATTAACACTTCTAACTACAGATTATAAAATTATTACTAAAACTATAGCAAACAGAATCAAAAGTGTTTTACCAGACTTAATTTATGAAGATCAGAAAGGTTTTATGAATAGATACATAGGGGAAAATATAAGTAAAATTACAAGTTTCATAAAATATGTTGTTCATAATGAATTAGACACAATGTTAATGGCAATAGACTTTGAAAAAGCTTTTGATTTTTTAGAATGGGATTACTTATATAAAATTTTAAATTTAATGAATTTCAATGCTAACTTTATATCCATGATAAAAACTGTAAACAAAAATATCTCAAGTTGTGTGATAAATAATGGATACAGTTCACCTTTTTTCTCGGTTACAAGAGGGGTTAGACAAGGGTGCCCATTATCACCTTATTTGTTTATACTAAGTATAGAATTATTAGCAATTGCAATAAAATCAGAAGAAAGTATAAAGGGTATAACTGTGGATAATAAAGAAAGTAAAATAATACAATATGCAGACGATACAACAGTTTTGGTAAATGATCATCTTAGTATAAAGGAAACACTACAGTTGTTTGAAAATTTCAAACAAATTTCTGGCCTTAAGATTAATAAAGATAAAACAGTTTTAATGCCGTTGAGAAAGGGTAATAATTTGAACAAAAATCTTATAAAAAAATTAGGTGTGACATACTCTGAGGTCGGTGTGACGTTGTTGGGAGTGAATGTTTCTCCTTCTTAGGAGAATGTATCACATGCAAATTTAAAACCTGTTAATGAAAAAATAAATAACATTTTATCCATTTGGAATGGTAGAAAACTCACACGGCTCGGCAAAATTAATTTACTTAAAACTTGTGTACTTTCACAATTAATATATCATTTATCAGTGTTACCTACCCCTTCTAGACCCCTTATGAAACAAATAGAATTTCGTCTTTATAAATTCATATGGGGTAAACGAGCAGATTTAATAAAAAGACAAACATTAATTGCAACTGTGGAAAAAGGGGGTTTAAGTATGTTTCATATTTCTTCCAAAAACGCCGCACTAAAATTAACATGGATTAAAAGATTGCTAAATAAAAACCGACAGAATTCTTGGAGAAAAACAGTCTTAGGAGTTTTTAAACTTAGAGAGGCATCATTCAATTGTAACTTAGCATGTGAAGATGTTAAAGACATAATGACTTGTAATGCACCTTTCTGGGAGGAAATTATGAATTATTGGTGTGACTATAATTATTATAACCCAGATTCATATGAAGATATCATATCGCAATGTATTTGGTTTAATTCTCATATAAAAGTACAAAACAAAACATTACTATATAAAAATCTGTATAATAGTGGAAATTTATACATTAAAGATCTGTTAAAACAAACTAAAATACAGTTCATGAGTTATAAAGAAATATGTAATAAATACAGATGTAAAATTGATTTTCTCAGTTATGCTAGTTTACCAAAAGCAATACCAAACAAGTGGAAACTAATTATCCAAGGGTATGATAAAGATATGCTAGCACCAATAGAATAAGACATTAATTTAAAAGAATTTCTAAACAAAGAAAATACAAAACAGATATACAATAGTATTGTTAACAAGCATATAGTTAAACCTGAAAAAGCATTAAAAAATGGTCAGACATCTTCCCCACCTGACCTGACTTTGTTTAAGTTTTTCCTTTGCATGGAACAATCTAATGCTTTAATACCCCCTAAAGTATACATTTTCTGAAAGCTAAGAAAATTCTCTATAGTTTGGTGATAATACACTTTGTTTCCGAGGAACAGGTTTGAATTTGTAAGAATTTTAATTTAATTTTAATTTTTAACAAAAAATCGTTTATTCCAGCACAACTAAAGCAGATACAGAAAATCTTCTTAAATAAATCGAGAATTTAGATAATAATCCCCAGAGTCCTGGGTACAATGTCAGTTGGAGCTTGGTCACCCGATTGATCATTTATTTAAAGGGAGATCCCGATAATAGAGGTAGGTTTTCTTTGATGTTGACTAATTAATCCTATCATGTACATGATTTCATTGCTTCAGGTTCTTTTAACTATACATTTATATTAAGGAATGATAGAATAATTTAAAATGGAAAATATAATAAACATATCACCTTTATATAATTGAAACTACACATGACCATTATTTAAAATTTTATTGGTTGGATAAATGAAACAAAAGACCCCCATTCGCACGAAATATGCACAAACACACAATTTAATCTAAACCATAAAATGGTTGTCTTGGAAGACAATGTCTACCAGGGTTTCTCCCAACTTTATAAAACCACAATATCATCAACATTACGAATGTTCCAATATTATATATTACATAGAAAACTTACATTAAACCCTTTTCTACATAAAATACGCATTATTGATACAAGCAAATGCACCTTCTGTAAAGAAGAAGATGAAACTCTTGCACACATTTTTTGCGAATGTCCATTTACAGTAATATTGTGGACGGACATTTGGAGAACCTTAAATGCGAAATCTTTAAACACAGTGACCATTAAACCATCAAATGGCAATGTGCTACTTGGAAACAGTAAATATGTTTGGCTGAATATGCTTTCTCTTGTTGTAAAGAAATAGATATATATATATAATTGCAGATGTTACAAGAAGAAACCAGACTTGAAGGGTTTTTTTGCAATTCATAAATGAAATATATTTAATAGAAAGAATGATAGCAATCAAAAGAGGTAAACTCAACCAACATAATAATAAATGGGCCAATCTTGTTTGCATCTTAAAGACATAACGGTATTTTGTTATTTTTTATGTATGTATCACTTTTTTCTATTAACAAACATGGACAAAAAAAGTCTGCAACCAGGCAGATGTATAACTTTTAAGATAATAATATTATATTCTGTTATTATAAACTTGTTTTTCCATCTCATTTACAAAATGTATAACACGTTCTGGATTCATTTGTTATTGTTTTGTAATTTGTTACGTCATGTATCTATGTAATGTATTATATATGTTGCATGTATGTATGTCATGTATTATTTTCATAAAAAAGTCGTCTAATTCAAGAGTTATGCAACCTTTATGTCACCGAGAAGTCACGGACAACCCCGTACCATCCCCAGAGAAAAAGACAATGGAACGTGTTAATCGTACTCTGCACGTATAGTAAGAACATTGTCCCAAGAGAATAAAAAGAGATGGCAAGAGCATTTACCCGGACCCTCCTGTTTGCATATAACGCCACGCCTCATACCGCCACTTGGTTCTCCCGTATTATCTCAAGTTCAGTCGGATACCAAAATTACTTGTAGACTACCCGTTGGGTACAACAGATTAGGAGGAGGATCGAACCAGTTGCCGACTGGTTAGCAACCCAAAAAGAGCGATTGACAGATGCATACCGAAAAGCAGGGAGCCTGCATACCGAAAAGCAGGAGAGAGGCTCCTTTCAAGAAAGGATGCTCAGTGGAAGGAGACCAGCGAGAATCCTGATCCACCTTTTGATATTGGCGCGTATGTATTGTTACGGAACCTAATATCAACAGATCACGTATGCGTGATGAACATAAATTTTGTAATGGAGAAAAAAGAATCAGATTCTGTATCACCAGGCAGCGTGAAATGTCTAGGGGAATGAATAAAGAAGTCAGTGGCTTTTTGTTAACAAATAACCATAATTTAATCTTAAAACAACCCTAACATTACAATACACCATATCAACACAACGACACAGTATAACAGCAGTACAACAGCAAATCAATACAATCACACAGTTAAAAAAACAAAGTGCACAGTACCTGGATACCACCACTGTCACAGCGACAAGTCCCTTAAAATGTATAAGCCGGACAAACAGTTCACACAAATTCTCTCGGAGAATAACTGTCCAATGTAAAGCTCTTGTAACAATCCCGAAAGCAAACCGAAGACCAAATAAGATTCGTCACAAATCCAGAAGAAAATCTGAAGAAAATCTATAATTGCCGCACTTATGGGAATAGGTCCCACAAACGGACTGACACACTTCTGTGTCCGCTGGAATATTCTTTCACCTCAATCCCGGCTTTAAAACACAGCCTCTTTATATAACTTTTCACCTGAAGCCGAGAATTTTCCATTTCTCGAACAATCTAAAGAGCCTAACATAATAAACACGCTCAAAGAACATAATAGAACAAAGAACACTGTCTATCTACACGCCAGGGTCCAGGCGTGAGCCGGCCCGGCCCGGCCAGGCGAGAAAACCCCAAGCTAGCATGACAAAGAGAGTTCAACCAGTACGGATTAAACTGAGAGTGCAACACGCGGCCAGGCGAGGCCGCTACAACACGAGTTACGCCCGTGTCACACAATAAAAGGGCACCTGTAACAGTATATATGAAAAAGTGCATTGGGTCAGAGCCAAATCCAAGATGCATGGTTAACGGAGATATACCAAGTAAAGTATATATATATATATTTCTTCCATGGTTATGCTATTTTGAACATTATAAGATACCTACGCATTTATATAGAGAGACCACGTTAGAATCAATTCACACATTACTGTAACTGCTTGAGGATATAAGGTGACTTGTAATGTTAAGCAATGCTATAACATCATGTATAATGTTTATCTTTTCTGTTTGTATGAGCTAAAAATAAAAAAAAGAAATGAATAGATTATTTCAATCCCGATTCGATTATCGATTAAATATATAACGACTTAAATTCAATGCATCGTTTATTCAAACATATTTTAATACCCCTAGGACCTTGCATGGCGGTTCAGAGTAATACTATTCACAGAGATGACAGCAATTTACAGAGGACTGCCGATTGCCAGTGCAATACTTCACTGGGAATACAAAATGTTAAGTCTCCTCCTCCGTGTAATTAAATCGGCTTCAAGGAGAATCGCGATTTTTTTAGGGTTGACCACAAATTCTCAAAATTTGTTTACCGCTTCGGCTGCCTTTTTATGCTTCCTACGCCTCTCCCTGAATAGAATTGATGATTAAATGATACGATTTTTAATGACATGTTGAAAAAAGAAGTCGAGTGGCGGTATAGCGTGCATGTGTATGATAAATAAATGCATACACAGTCTCTCTCTCTCTCTTATCTCACTAATCCCTGTACTCCTCCCAAAGCCCCACCCCACACCAATACTCTTCTCTAAGGCTAGCCTATATATATATATATATATATATATATATATATATATATATATATAAATATATTTATACTATGCGTACAGCTGATATGCATGATAAGTATAACTGACATATAGTGTCGTCACAATTTACATTTCGAATACAACATAAAATTACAGAAAACCGTCATATGTGTAATTGAATGGTTATATTTGGAAATTAATATAGCAATTAATATAGTACAAATGTATAAGATAAAATCCGAGATATAGATTATATGCATGCTCATGACATCATGTATCAATTTTGCTGAAACCATGCACTAATTAATGTACCACATTTTAATAAATCTAACTAAACTTAGAATATAAAAATAACCTATCACAGGTTAAGGATTTGTGCTCAGTATAAAGCAGGGAGGCGTAAATGAGATGTGCATTGACGCACTTCCGTTACCAGGAATAATACTAAGCTGATTATCATAGGTTTTAATACCGTAAAGATTTGCGTGCATGTATATAAGGTGGGCAATTTATCATAATCGATTAGATTCTCTCAGCGAAAAATCCTTTACCCTGTGGGTATTTTATACTTATTTCTGTTGGTGCTTTTTTCCGTTCGCACCAACAGAAATAAGTATAAAATACCCACAGGGTAAAGGATTCATTTCAGATTACGTCCTTCATAAAAAAAACTGCTACCCCGTCAAGTCATCACGCTTCTATTTCATAATACTTTTTGAAGTCTGTCTTGTTTTTTGTGTATAGGTATGTCTGTCTCTCTGTCTGTCTCTGTCTACCCGTGTATCTGTCTCTCCCTGCCTGCATGGCTCTCTCTGTGGCTGTCTCTATCAGTCGGTCTCTTTTACATGCAGACGTTACGGTGTGGTCAATTTTTTTTTTAATATAGGCTGTCACTATATATAGCTGGGTTCTTTTACCAACTCCTGTGTTTGCTAGGGACCAATGGGTCTCGACGCTCAGCTGAATTTGTCTATAAGGATATTTTTAAAGAAAGTCCTGTGACCTTAACCAATGACCTTGTGACCTAAAAATCTTAGAACTTATTATCCTTGAACTTGCAGCATTTAGATCATTGTAACAATCTTTTAAAAAGTGGCCTTGACCTCTGACCAATTAACCTCAAAATCTACAGATTTCCTCACTTAGGGCAAATAAGCCATGTGTGAAAGATGGAAAGTTTGGATGAAAAGTTTGATTTACAGTGCATCTACAATCTTTTTAAATATGTGGCTCCTGTGACCTTCAACTTTGAACTCTTGACTATGAAAATCAAAATGAATTAACAAAAGTGGTGGGTCATAAACAAATCAAGTTTGAAGCCAATCTGTCTATCCAAAGCAGAATTATCATCCATAAGCTAATTTGTGAATGGATAGGCCATGTGACCTTGATCTTTGACCCTATGACCTCAAATCAAATAGAATTTTCCTCTATTTGCAGGTTAGCAATATCTTGAAGATGGAAGGTTTGTGATGAAAAGTTTGGCTTGTAATGCATTCACATTCTTTTTAAAGAAATGGGTTCGGTGACCTTGATTTTTGACTGGTGGACCCCCACACAATTCTTACTTAAGTGGTGAGTCATATATAAGTTAAGTTTGAAACCAATATATCAAATTAAACTGGAGTTTTCATCTGGAAACTAATTGTGAACAGATGGCCCCCATGACTTAGACCTTTGACCTCGTGACCAAAAATTCATTCATGCTCTCCCCATACTGACAAGTCGGCTAAATGCGCGAGATGGAAAGTTTGGGATGAAAAGCTTGGCTTAAAATGCATCCATAATCTTTTTAAATAAGGCAGTGCTGACCTCAGGACCCAAAAATTATATAGGTTCTTGCTTTAGTGGTGGGCCATAATAAGTCTAGTTTGAAATCCATGTATCAATCTAACCTGGAGTTATCATCTGGAAACAAATTTGTGTAGAAAGACGGATGGTCAGACAGATAGACTAACAGACAGACAAGGTGATTACTATAGGGCATCCACTAGTGATCAATAAAAACACCAGGTTTTGGGCACTAGATGTAATCACCATTGAGAAACTGACATGACTGTTGTCATTTTATATTAAAAAAATATAGAAAATATTCGTTAAGATAACAAAAAACCTACAGGTGGCGCCACCACTTTTCGGGAACAGACAAAACTAGTCATGGTCAATATTTCAGGCAAAATTCATGACAACCCATGCCTTAATTATCAAGATATTGGAGGTTTTGATTCAATTTTTTTTATTATTCTTGGGGGTACTTTCAAGCCCCATAGCCAGGGCATAGGGCCAGCAGTTACGATGTGTGCCCTGCTGACAGACGGCCGGACGGACACAAAGCGCCATTCCTATACCTCAGTTGACTTACAGTCAGCTGAGCTAATAAGAATGATAGGCAATTTAATAAGCTTTTTTTTATATTTGATACACATCATTCCAGTAAATGCCTGACCCAATAATTTTGAGGTGTTTTGTTCCGCCTATAAAACTTGTGGGTATTTGTAGAAATAATCGCGTAATTATTCAAAATCAGTTGGAGATTTGTTTGATAAAGGACATCTTTGTTCAGCTTCCGGAAGAAATTATACACTAAACATAGCGATTACCTGCATGCCTACACGCTAAGGATCTACTTAGGTTAGATTTAAGAACAAGGCCATTCGTATTACATGACATGGTATCACCTTTGCAAAGCACGACATGTCATTATCTACACGTAAGTGTCACGTTCAGGTGATTTGTTGATATCAAACTGGAGGGGCTATCATTGGGACGCTCCTACGTCATATATTATATATAGAGAAAATTTTAGATTTTATTATTATTATTATTTTTTGGTTTTATTAACGAAGGGTCAATTGGTCATGACGCTCCGCTTATAAAGAGCAGTTGTAGTTTGAGATACTTTTGATACCTCTAACTGCATGAACAGCGAAGTGTTTTGTTATCATTTATACGTCATTTTGGAAAAATCATTAGATTTGTATGCGAGGTTTATAGACAAAATTAAATATATACAATTGTAGAACTTTCTGGAATGTGTATATATGATATACTAGTATGAATATGTATGTACATGCACATAGTTTCACTAAGAAATTACACCACTTGCGACAATATTTCATGTCTTTCTCACAGACATGGAAAAGAGAAAAAAAAGAACACAGAGAAACTGTCACAATCTTTATGTACAAAATATACAGTTACAAGACATCAAAAACAGTCATTATGACATGTGAAAGGTGTTTAGTAAATAATGCACTCATGTCACCGAGTATTCAAAGTCCATTAACAATATATATTAATTGTTCACAAAGGTGTCATTCATTCAGGCTCTAGAACTTACATCATGGAGATCCCCATTTTGGCTTCAATTTCATGTTATGATCTACCAGGATTCAATTGGTGTAACCCCAGCAACGAAATAATTAATTCAACATCCTATCAATTTAATCAAACCATTGATAATTAATTAGTTTACAATGACAGTGCATGAATATGCTGTGACTTACTGTTTCAATACACACGTTTCCTTCATGCATTATTACAATGTCATTGTGCACAGACAACAGATCTTGTTCACTTATATTTTACCCTCTCAAAATTTCTGTTCCCTAATATATTTTAAATTCATTCCTGCCCTAGGTATATGTTGTACCAAAATTAGACATCCTATATAATATCCAGGATTCCTTGCTTCTAACTTAATTTATGTCAAAATGCCCCCTCAGGTTGGTATATACGTTGTTTTTGGAATAGCAGTATTTACTATTGAAGGACATATTACTTAGAAGTAAGGACATATAAATTGGTAATATAACAATTATTCAATCATGCTAAGTTCAAAAGGCATTAACAAGTGGAAATGACACAGTAAACTGGTTTTCAATCTGATAAACCAAACTATTTTTAACTAGTTATAGGTAAATTCAAACCACTTTAGCACAAAAAGACTAATACACATGAGCACAGCTGTCTGCATTTGCCCCACACATGAACATATCATCCATCATACAATGTGATACCATGTAAGAGTTTAGAGCCAAAGAAAATATATAAAATTTCCTTTTTTTAAACAGATTAATGTGATAAATAGGTGTGAGCCATTAAGTGATACTTAATAAATATAATGTGTACAAAAAAGGTACTTTAAATGGTGGATATACCTCCATTCACTGTAATAGGTGCATAGATATATAAATATCCCCTCTGTGCTTAACAAAAGATGGCCTGAATATACTGCAAAACAAATTTGACAACATATTTCATCATCAATTAAATTCACATTTAGTTGTCATATTTGTTTTTTTTTTTTGTGCCAAAACATACACAATTTCATCAGCAGCTCTTCTCTTGTTTCTAAAGTCAATGTAAATTTAATATCATTTAACGGATTACAAAACCCACTACGGTAGACACAGAAGACAAAATAAATGGTCCCAGTTCTGAGTAAAATAAGAGGAGAGTGTCTGGTCCATTGTAAATATTTATGTGACTTACTATTTTATCAGAATTTAATGAACTGGTTAGTACTGATGCATCATGATGGCATAAAATGGTCAGCAACGCAGTAATACCAACAAACGCTGACAGATGGCACCACCAGTGCTTTCACTCAGAAGCAGTGATTTATTCAGTGATGAAGTCAAGTCCACAACATCAGAGTCCAAGTACAAGTCCAGGCCACTCAAGTCAGAGTTCAGTCAGAGTCCTTGAGGTTCCAGTCCAAGTCCACCTTTTTCAAGTTTGAGACTCTTGGAAGCCAAGGATAAGTCAGTCTAAGTCTAATATAGATATTTTTTAAATAGAAAATTTTAAGAGGATATTTTAGATTACAATGCTTCTTTTAAGATAGTTTATACATACTTTTCATTCAAATGTAAAATTACCTTTAGCTCCTGATGCAGAAAAAAAGTTTGGTAAATATAGTCTTATATTCTGTTATTTGCCTAATGTTCTGTAGGTAGTTCGTGCATGTATATAAGTCTTTATAATATGTGACAGAGCTTTTTTCTACTTGACTTGAGATGGACTCAGTCTGATTTATTGAGTCCTTACCTCTGTGGCCAAGTCCCTGGAAAAGTAAACATGAGTCTGGATTCGAGGCAAAGTCCAGACTTGAGTCCTACATTACTGGTTTTATTATTTTGTTCAGATTGATTAATGTGTGCAATTCTAGTTAGAGTATATGCAAATAAAGAGATCAGCCGAGCCATTAAAAATCAATAACATTGATTTTAAATTATCATAGTATTATCTGATGATTTAGAAGTATGAAAGACTGTTTATAAGGCTGTTATGTCAGATTGTAATGGACACTTGCAACTTGTGAATGGTGCATAACTTTTCTTTTCTTGAAGGATACAGGTGCAAAGGAAGCAAATATTTCATTATTCGTCAAAGGATCAAATATATTTAATGTTTATGATAAAATCCAGTTTCACATATTCACTTTCTATTTGTTCCACCTCTTTTTGAAATGTTTCTCAAAGGACAATGCTGGACATCCACTCCTTAGTATGCAGGTAGTCCATATACAGTTTATCAGTGCTGCTCTTGCAGTGCTTGTACAACATCAGAAATGGCTGTAAATCTCTCCCACTCTGCTGTACAAGCCTGCTGTTATTGGACCACACAAAACCCACTGCGTGGCTGTGTTGTTGATGTTTTAGCAGCGACAGTTTCTGAGCTGTAATGAACAATTTCTGCCTTAACCACACGCTGTTGTTGTTCTATTTCTGGCTTTGTCAGTTTGATTCCCAGTATTTCTGCTGCCACTCTTTGAAAACATAAACTCACCTGTTGACAAAAAATAGTCTAGCCTTAGCATGGAGACTGACATTTCTGCAATTATGTGAGGAAGTTGATCAGCAATACATATGGTAGTGTGTTTTATATTCATGTAGAAAAACATTAAAAAAATTATGTTATTTTCAATGCACAACAGTCTTCTTACAATTTTTAATAACTGAAATAGACCCATATTAACATTATTTCCATTAATAATATTTATAGATAAATGTGTTATGTGTACATTCTTTTTTTGTAACATCAGGTATATAAGTCACAGGCGAATATTTCTTTAAACTGATGTTGAATACTTAGTAAAAGTTCCTTATCTTATTACTATTGAAATGTTTGTCTACACATTATTTCTGTAGAATTTAAGTCCTATATTTATAAAATGAAGACACATATTGCCTAGAAAATAAACTTATCAATACAAAAGGTAGTGCTACAACTTCATGACATCTCTGGAACATTAACACTCCCCCCCCCCCCCCCCCCCCCAACTCTTAGCAGAGGACCAAAGCACAGGAGACTGGCATGTGACAGAAATTGATGTAAATCACCAGTATCTGAAATTCTGCTGGGATAAATTTTACATAAAACAATGATTAAGTCCCAACAATAAAGTGCCTTATTAAGAACTGAAAGTCAAAATACACAAAATACTCATTTGGTGCCAAACAAGTGATTCCACATTAGTATACAGAACAGTCAATAGGTGGCAGCATCAGCTATCAGAGACAGTGTTCCTGTGTTCACCATTTGTTCATAAAACCCACCAAGGTGGACATATTTGATTGCATCGGTTTACAGATACATACAATACACTATCAGCATCACTGAAAGTGCAAAATCAAAGGTCAAATACAGATTACTCTCTATACAATATATTAAGGATCCCAAATAAGGTCAAATTAATTGGGGGTGGAAGATTATGTGATTAAATAATTACTTATTATTCAGTTATATGATTCATGAACTATATAAAAAGTTATATGAAGTTATAATAATTATATCAAAGTAATTTGAATAAAAAGGGTGAAGGCACACATCAGTCTTTGGATGGACAGGGAGTGTTACAAGCTAATAGTTTTGGACTCATCATCTTGCATGCCAGTCACTACGTATTAGTTATCACTCTAATAATGTACTGCAGTCCTGAGCATTAAACTGTTTACATTATTATAATAACATTGGTAGTGACAGTGCATCTCTTGTGTGGGCAAGTGTTTTGAATCTTTAATTTGTGGCAGAACTCTGCATACATCATGTACTTACACAATCACCCGTTTTGGCAGAAACAAAATGGCTGGACATGCTATGTTCTGATGCGAACTGTTGATGTTTGTCAATCTTCACTGTTCTCATATGTTCCTGATCAACTAAAATACAAACAACATTTATCACACAGTTGATGTCAGTCAATCTTAACTGTCCTCATATTTTCCTGATCAACTAAAATGCTAAAAACACTTACAAAACTAATTAAAACTATGACATATCTTGGACAAGCAAAGTGAAACACTGAATTAAAAAGGAGAAGAGTATAACTTTAAACTGGAAAAGGTTGTTTTTTTTTAATTTTTCAATTTAAAAAAAAAAAAAACAGCCACAATGACCTTTTTTTACATACATAACCAGACTGTGAAATCTGTATCTTAAAAAGCAGATGAATGTTATGGTGCCTGAAGTTAACAATATTAAGTTTACCAGGTGGTACAGATTAGAAGTATCAGTTTTATACAGTAAAAGTGCTTGACACACTATCCTAGGTTTAAGTCTGTCACAGGTCATCATAATGCAGACAAAAAAAAGGATTCTTTACACAGAATTAGTAAAAACTGTAATAAACTGGTAAACGGGTAAAGACAAATAGATTGTTTCCTTACCTTTATTACCTACTAAGGCGATATGTGGCATTTTTCCTTCTTTCTCAAACACTTTTTTTATTGTTTCTAACCAATCTTCAAGATTCCTAAAACTCTGGTTGTTTGTGATGTCATAAACTAATAATATTCCCTGAAAGAAAATAAAGCTATTATTAAGATTTAATCATGTTTAACATTATTTAAACAAATGGAATACTGGCTCAATATTCTAAGAAAATTCAATCCATGATATTTTCATAGTGATTGATACTAAATAATTCCAAGTATACACCCTTAACAGATACTGGTCAAAACTGTCAAATTTTAAATTATTTCAAGGAATAACCAAAGCACCGCAAGGTTGCATAATATGCAGGTTGTTCGTCTTGTGACCTCTGACCTCATTAGATATGGATCGATTTTGTCAAGGATTTTATTCAGCTGGGAAAAGGTATATATGATTTACACTAGCGTGATTTTTTTCAGGTGCATGGAAAAACTCTAATGCAATGTTTTAGCCTACAGGTAGATAAACCTGTCACACTGTTTAATGGGTCTATTTAAACATTGCCATCTTACTGTTTATATAAATTGTGAAAAAAAAAATAATAGACCTTATTCTTGAAATTCAAATCCAAAGAAATGGCTAGGATTAAACCCAATATACCATTTTTAAAGCTTATTAATGTTCTACATTCAGGAATTGACTCGGAAGGGAGACTGGCCCTGGAAATAAAATAGTGAAGAAAGATAATATCATTGGCCCATAGGCATAAAGATAGTATTTTTGCTACTGGCCCACCCAGAAACCTCCCCATGTATGGGCAGGTCTGTCTATCAAAATTGAGAAATCAACTTTTTTTGCCTAAGTAAAAAGCCACTTAATTTAACTTATATTTTGTGAATACAATACATGTATACTGTGTGTTGATAGTAATACTTACATTTGCTCCATAAATATAGTTGTCTAGCATCTTCCCTCCCAATGTCTGGCCTCCAATATCCCACACCTGTAGAGCTACATGAGTGTTACCTGGAATACAGATAAATTAATTACCATTTTACACATTTTATCATGATATTTCACCCAAAGAAAATATTTATATAACTGCAACAATGTATGCTGCTATTGAAATTAGACCATACTGTACATTTTAGCTTAATCTTCAGTTACATGTTAAATTAGAAAGTCTTTTTCGTGTGCAGGTGATGGAAGAAATCATTCCTTCAATACATACGTGAGCCACACATAAGATTGGTCTGTATGGGACATGTTTTCACAACAACAAACAAAACAAAATTATACCATTAACATAATTGAACAGGACCACTTTGCAAGGACTACATTTAACATGTATGCCACACCTTAACTGTTAATTTGATAAGTACGCATTTAATGTTTCAACTATTTTAACCAAGGAAACAATCAGTTCATGGCAGCCATACATCTTATATTTATAAAGCATTTTAATAAGCTGATGGAAGAGGCACATCCCTCTAGACATCAAATCAATGTAGCCATTCCTTCACAAAATCAATAAAACCATGCCTGAAAAATCTACCCTTGTTCCTTTTTGTATGAATGATTTTTAGTTAAAATATATTAAAAAAAAATAATTTTATTCAATTGTCAGTGCTAGTTTCTAAGGAAAAAGATGGGTAAACTTTCTTCTCTTCAGAATGTGCCATGTTCAAGATACATTTCAATTCGATTTTATATTCCAATGATTTGATTTGCCTGTCCCTGCCAAGCTGAATCTAACAGAATTGCTGTAATTTTTTTTCAGTCTAAAAACATAAACTTTAAATGGTAAAACAATTAAGAAAAGTTAAAATAGTTACAGCAAGCCACCCAATTTCAATCAGCTTATGTATACAGTTAAAGAAAATTCCATGGTTATTCCTTTAAAAATTGGATCTTTTACATAATATTTGTTTACCAATCAAAGTCTAACTTTAAAATTGCCAAAATTAATATATAGCACTGTTACTCATAGAATATAGGTTACAAGTATTTTTTTTATGATTGTATCCAAATGATTAGCTTGATCTGTGCAGGCTGCCACCAGTAATAATAAATATACCCTGCTTTAAGTTAGCATCACAACAGATGGTGGGCAGTTGCTGAGAAATTGCAGAGAATATGCTTTGAATATCATGGATGTAACTATACAAAATATTATGCATAATTAAATAAAAACTACAGCAGCGAGGGCAAAAAAAAAGTATTCTGAAAGTCTTAGCAAATAAAGGGTGCTCCAAGAGTATATTTGACTGTGAATCTACTCACTGCATTTATGTAAGGCACTGAGAAAATCTCAGGTAAAAAATTCCTAGTTAATACTTACCTGGCAGTTCTATTCTTTTCAGGAAGAAATCCACACCAACTGTTTGCTTGTATTGTTTACCAAACTGTTCCTGAGCATACCTGGTAGCCAGTGAAGTCTAAAAAGTAGAATACAGGTTTTATAACAATTTCTCTTCAATAATAAACATGATTTATGTACAAGGTTGTCAGGATTTCCCCACTGTGGTTAATACTTGCAGGTATTTCTTCTTTCATAAAGTATGAACATTAACCAATTCTCCTGGTTATTTCCATTTCTTTTCGTTTTTTCACACCGTCCTAAATAATCTTTTGCATAATTTAATGAATTAAATATCATATTTTGTGGTCTGGTTGGCAGATCTGTCAATGAGGCAACACTGCCAACTAGACACTATTTATCTAGTGGATGGGAAAACATGCATCTTCTGACAATGCACCCATTTTAAGTACATCTTATATTGAGTGGGGTAAACTGGGGTGATTGATTCAGCCAATGGTGTGCAGTGTATGTGTTACATCATCACTGCTGTGAGTGTCCTTGTAACTGGACCACTGGCTACATAAGACAACTGACTACACAAGTCCTCTTGCTACACAAGACCACTGGCTACATGGGTTGTTACCAGAGTAACACACTGGATTGTTTCAGCCGGCCAGGTGCATGTGTCACATTTCAGCTTTGTGGATCAGGAAGTTAGCAGTGATGATGTAACACATGCCCTGCACAACCCTGGCTGAAACAATCACCCCTGCTCACCATCATCTAAAAGTGCATGCACTCCCATCCGCTAGATAAATGAAGCCAGCGACCTGTGGCTCTGTGTTTACAACAGAGCCACAACTGGGTCTACAAAGACATCAGATATCTAGCAGTGGAATACTGTCAATACACAAGAAACTATAAGGAAACAAGCAGAGGAAATGACATTATTTCTCACGTCTCATCATGTAGACCTCGTTATAAATAAGTCATATAATATACATATAAATATGTCAATATTATATATATATATATAATTATTATTATCATTTCAATGTCATAAAAATATTATGGATCTGCTTTAGATGGTTCCCCTAAAACACGTCGACATGAAACTGTGGATCAATAGTTTATGTAATATGTACATATATCAGTAACTGAGTCTGAGTTACATAATTATTGATAATATTTGGGAATGAAAATAGCCTGCAAATAAAAGAGACATAATAACATAAGCATACCTTCCCTGAGGCACCGTCGCCCATTATGACAATTTTCAGTTGCTTGTCGGGCGTATCATCATCTGAGTCTCCCATTATGCCTTATTACTTATCTTTTTATCAGTAAAGTCTGCAGAAGTGGGCAACCAAGGAAAACAATTCCCTGCACGCTTTTGGTATTCCCTTGTTGACTGGTTTCTTTGGCAAAATATTTGGCAGGAACCTCCATGACGTCACGAGTATCCAGGTGATTCCCACATGCTTATTTTTTCATCTTTTGCAATACACTATGTTTATTGGTATAAATAGTATTTTATTCGGGGTAAATTTAGATATATGATGCTATACCTGTGTTGTATTTTCTTTGCGTCCGTTACACAAAAATAATTTATACCCGTTACCAAGCGATATCCAATGTACACAAATAATGAAATATGGCCGGCGTGAGAATTCGGCTTAGGTTGTCTAATTTTCAGTACTGCTCATTTACTTTATTCTGTTGTCACATCAACAGTTTATCAGTCATTCATGTGCCATGCATTGTCAACAGGTACCATAGGCTATTGGGTAAAAAAGTTCCAGTCTTTTAACCTTTGACGCGTGTAAATTCTTATATTATCGTCCAAACAGGCAAGCATAAAAGTAAAACACGAAACGAAACACGGAATAGGGACCGACCCTCTTCAAGACCTACTTTTCGAACAATTTATAAAAACGTGTCACATGCAAGTTCTATATATGCGGACTGATAAAACTATGCATTAATCGATATAAGAAAACTTAGCAATATATTTCCTTACAAATGTGAAAGTTGACGTTAGCATTTACTTTGCATTTCTGGAGGTATTTTCTGTTGTTTAATTTTTTATTGACAATTTATGCAAAATCGTATCCTGGATAAACGAGAAAATAAAATCTTTTTTTTTTGGTGCAAAATAATTAAACCTGTTTCACAAAATCTGTTGAGTGTCACATGAAGATCCGGTATGATCTTGTATTTTGAATTCCACATATATAGGCCCAGAATAATGTTTTGTTACGTGAAGTGGTTTTAATAAGCAAAGCGATTTTAAAGTAATCGTTCAAGTGTTTGGATCAGGACATGGGTTTTATGATGACATGAGTTTTGGGCTATTTTGAAAAAAGGAAAAATGTATGTGTCACTAAAGTGATGAAATTGATAAACCAAACGAATAGGGTCTTCAATTAATGAATGAATAAACAGCTTTTAAACAGTTAAACAGTCTTGTCCAACTTGTATACGGTAGCTATGCCACAAAATGGAATATATATATATAGTTAGTAAGTTCCGAATATCGAAGTTTTATGAATATATATACACTCCTGTTTAATTTTTGACTTTCATGTGTGTATATGAATGATTATTATATTACTTATTTATCTTAAATTATTAAGTGGCCTCATTGTGCGATAATGATAATAATAATAATTATAATAATAATATCAATCATTATAATAATAATTATTATTATTATTACTAGCGGTATACCCATAATTTCCCATAATGTGACAGGTTTGACAAATCTATGCAAATGGCAGCCCCATGAGCGGTTTCGAGAAACTCGGAACAAATAAACCTGTCAGGATTCGATAAAGGCGCGGGCATGCCAACTGAAAGTACAGGGAGCATCGTTTTTCCAAAAAGCTATGGGTCAAGGTTTTTGTTCGGATAAACGATTCCAGATGACTTACCTGTTGCTGGACACCGGGGTTTACCAGAGAATAACAGACATGAATGAATGAAGCTGGTCAAAAATAAACGTTGGGAAAAGTATAGTTTGAAGGATTTCCATCAGTTTTATCAATTCATCATGTAAAATGCATTGCTAATTGGCCCTAGGAAATAAGAATTCAATTCATTGCTTTTTCATTGTTTGTATTCGGAAAAGAGATCAGCATTTTAGTTTTAAGTTTTCAACGATTTTTCGGATGAACGTTTTTCGGATAAGTATAGGCAATATGCCTATAGGTCCACAACAAACTTTATCTTCAACAGGGCTATAATTCCCAGCGTTTTCTTTCACGTTGGGTTCCAGCTTAGAATAGTACTTGTCAGGGTCCACAGATGGCGATATATAAAGCAGGTCTACCACGATGCGCCTACGGTTTCCTGCGATTTTCTACAATATTATAGGAAATCCCATCGTGGGGGTGCACACACAACAAGATTCAGTCGCAGCAAATTTTAGAAAATCGTAGTATAGTAATCGAATACAATCGTAGCAATTCGTCGGATTTTGAGTATGCTAAAAAAATGTGACAAATCACAGGAATAATTACGCCAGGTGATTATTGTTGTAAATCCAAAATATTTTGTATCATGTGTTTATGTACATTGATGTGCTCAGAATACAAAGGAGTGTTGGACGGCAGTCCTTTGTATGACAACAATAATGTCAAGGGGGTGGGGGTGGGGGGTTATTTTCAAAAAAATTTTAAACTTTCATTTTGCTTGACCGGAGCAAATTTATTATTTACCAATGTAGAATAACCAAAAGCAACGGGGATATTGCAAGCAAAATGAATCATACCTTTTTTAAATAGTGACAATGATATATAAAAGAACCATATGTAGTCATTCTGCCATTCTGTCTTCCGTAAGACCAATGAATAAAGCTTTTAATATTCTTGTGGGGTCATTTTTCGACGGCAGCCATGCTGTCAGGGAAGCTTCTCACGGTTTGAGTACTGCTACCGTGCTGTTGTTACGGATTCCAACAGTTAATGAGGGCGTCGGTAGGGCTTTGATACGGTTTCACTGCGGCAAGATCAGGAAATGGGAGGGGTTTCTACGACGATATACGGATGGCGGAACTAGTACGGATTCCCACGGGATGGGGCGGTCTGAGTAGGGACTTTCACGGAAGCCCTACGGAGTCTCACGATCGGCCAAGCACGACTGGTCGTGTCGCAACCGTCTCGCCACCCGGCAAATCCCTACCCCGGTGCTGACGACCAGAAAAGACAGCTGCCAACGACGTACGCATGATCGGAAGTAGTTGGAACATGCATGTTGACGTTACAGCCATTGGCGGCTGTGTCGTGGTCTGTCCACGAATTGACTCATCCGTTCTAGCACCATGGAAGTTTTAAACATTTCAAAACCTCCGTGGAGTTTGACGGACCAAACACAAAAAGTAGGGAACATGGCGGATGACAACGGGCTAAACCACGGACTCTCTACGATTCCCTACGGTTCACTAGGGATGGTCCTTATAAAATAGCGGCCAATGCGTGATGATCCGTAGTGAGATCTCTTGACAGTGTACCGCCATATCGGCCCTCTAACAATTACGACCAGATTACAGGGTGTCAGAGTGCCTTTACATCTAGGTCTGAGGAACGCATTATAAGGCCCCAATGAGGATGTAAATATTTTCGTCATTTCTGACAACGCCTCATGGCCTACAGGTACACTGTTAATTGACATGAACTATACAACACCAAAAATGGACGAGAAGAACCGTTCTAACTCAGCATACTGGTAAATCCCTCCGCATGTTTGTTGAATTTCTGACCGCATCAATACAAGCATGGCTCGCACGGGTTATTGGGTGCAGCAGTATAGGAAATGACTCGTTACTATAGAGATGGGGTTTTTGAGTTTGGGGTTTGAGTTCACATATATTCTCTTGTGTTAATTCATCATTCTTAGAATAATGTTAAGATTCTGGGCTGTTTACCACAATATGAATGCAACATGATGGAGGACCGCTGCGATGCATTCCTCGATATTGCTTGTATCACGACCCAAGTAGGCTTACCAGCCAATTATTATCGCTGCCTACTGGGTCGGGTTGTCATGGCTAATGACAGTGTAACCTAGCTAGGCTTAACCGATCTGTGATCGGATCAGTTTCTTGTTAAAATGACGTCACGTGCTTTTGCAACGGTTTTCGATGTTTTTAACCTTGCAGTGTTTAATGATATATAACCGGCATAATTATATATAACAGGCATAAATATGTAGGGTTTATCAATTCCGATTTAAGGTTAACTTATTAAAGAATCAATGCAATTTAAAAAAGTAAAACAAAGTAATAAGTGTGCAGTGATTTTAGAAATCAGTCGGTCATGACTTCAAAATATCAAGCCAATACATGTACATCCAACTTACCTTGAGTCTGATGCATGGGGCTAACCAGGCTTAGGTGAGAAAGGCTACTGCACTTAGTGACCTCATGACCTGCACCCGGCTAGACTGAGTGAATTTTTGACCTGTACCTGGCTGCACTGAGTGAACTCTTGACCTGTTGCATAATCTGACACAGTGAGCAGTCTGCCAAAGCTATAAATAGAATGCAGCTACTGCACTGAGTGAACTCCTGACCTATACCTGGCTGCACTGAGTGAAATCTTGACCTGTTGCCTAATCTGACACAGTTGGCAGTCTGCCAAAGCTATAAATAGAGCCTGTTGCCAAATCTGAAATAGTATTCACACCATTGCATAAGCTAACAGATTGGCTCCACATGCAGCCCTGAGGGGCATGACACACATGAGGGGATCACACGATACTCATTAGGTGATCACATGCTACCTATGAGGAAATCACAAGGGGCCCATGACGTGTTCACATGTCACCCATGAGGTGATCACATGCCTTGTGCTTGGCTGCACTGATTGAACTCTTGACCTATATCTGGCTGCACTGAATGAACTCTTGATCTGTTGCCAAAACTGAAACAGTTGGCTGTTTCTCAACCTATTTAAAGATACAGACACAATTTTGGCCTGTTGGTAAATCTGTTTACACATACTGAAAGACTTTGGCTAAAATGCTTTTTTTCAAGCTGACATATTCATAAACTTTTTATCAAAATATCAAGAATAATAAGAGATGCAGTCCCTTTCATTGTTAAAGGTCAAATAATTCTGCCAAAAACCATTCAAGTAAACTTGAACAAAGGCCACCTAAGAATAATTTTTGTGCAATGTTACAGAAGTTATAACTGAAACAATAATTTTGTAGAGGAACACTTTTGCAGTCCTCAGTTTGAAATAATAATAATGGCCATAAGACCAAACTTAAGCTTTTCACGACTCAACCAAAAATCAACAAACTCAATCTATTCTGATATGATTGAAAGAACCATGTCCTAGGATAATTCTCTTGAAAAAATGAACGATTCAACTTGACAGTTATATCATAAACATTTTAAGCTGAAAGAGGCTAAAATTATGAGGTTTTTGCCCATAAAAACAGGTCAATGTAGGTGGCACCACGAAATCTGCAACTTTAAATATGAGTCTTGTGACCAACATTTGCCCAATACTTGGTAATGCTAGCTTCTGTCATTTCTGAGATTACTATGTCAGTATGCTTACTTGGCCAAATGACTAAGTTCAAATTCGTGTAACTCTGCTAAAATTCATCAAATGCAAACCATCAGAACAAACTTGAGAGCGCTTGCCTGTGGGATCATTTCTGTAAAATATTGAACAATTTGGCTGGACTGTTTACAAGAAGAAGACTTTTAAAGTTTCTTTCAGCTTTTTCCCTATAAAATCTAAGTAAATGCAGATTGCAAAAAATAAGCTAAATCCCACAAAATTTGATATGTGACAGATTATTGCATAAAATCTGGGGATGGTAGCTCCTGCTATTCCTGAGAAATTATGGGTTAATGTACAGATGACCAATGACCCCCGTACAAAAAAGGCCAATGCAGGTGGCGCCACCAATACCTCAATTTCAGATATGATTCTTGTGACCAACATTGGCATAAAATTTGGTGATGATAGCTCCAGCCGTTTCTGAGATTGTAATTTTAGTATGCTTTTTTTGGACAGACGACTAAGTTCAACTTCCAGTAACTCGGCCAAAAATCACCGAACTTAAATCATTCGAACAAACTTGAGAGATTGTTCCAGGAATCATTTCTGTAAAATACTAGTATTGGACAATTTTGCTGAACAGTTTCAGGGAAGAAGATTTTTAAAGCTTTTTTATTTTTTTCCCTATAAAATCCAAGAAAACGCAGTTAGCCAAAAAATAAGCAAAATCCGACAGAGTTTTTCAGATGACTCATTTTTTGCATAAAATTTCGTGATGCTAACTCTTGCTGTTTTCAAGATAGTATGGGTTAACGTACAGACGACGGACGACGGCCGACGGACGCCGGTCGACAGACGACGGACGCCGGACGACGCCACACCATCGCATAAGCTCACAGGTTCGCTAACAACAGGTGAAACAAAATGAAAGCACTCTACACTCTAGCTCAGACATTCATAAACTTTTGTAAAGTGTGGCATTAAGAGTGAAAATATAAAATAAATATCAGGCAATAAGAGTTAAATAACGAGCAAAGTGAACCATGCATAAAATTTGAAATTATAATTAATATTAATATTTTTAGTATTTTGAAAAGGTCACCGAGTACATTAATGAGGCAGTAAAAAATAAATAATTTAAGTGAGTTGTTTCAGAAGAAAGGGAAATTGTTTATGGAGTAGATGATGAACTCCTTAAAATGGAACAAATCCCCTCTGCTTTTAGTTTTCCCAGATAGATTGTACAGTAGTTATGATTCCATACTTATCAGCTATTTTGAATGAAAAAAAAAACCGTTCTTTTCTGTGTGTGAATTTTTTTTCTGTATTGTTGTACAATTTATATGTGGTTTAAAGTATGTATATCAGAAAGACTGGAAAAAATGTTTTCAAAATAACATGCACTTGACCGAGAACGTAGTAATAACGAGAACCACCGACAAAATTACTTGAACGATCAACACCATGCAGCTGTGACACTGAAACTTACATGACAGGCTTTGTTAATTTCAGGTGCCTCGCATGCACATGTTAAATATGTAATATCCCATTAATTATTTAAGGAACAACCCGGTCTATAGTTGTCAATTAGAAATCGGAAAAATTCTGAGGACAGGTCATATCAACCCCGCAAACACGAAGTCGCAAGGGATCGATTAATCAATTATATATCATTATATGTGCTGGACTGCGAGAAAAGTATTTAATTCTAGGAATGTAGCTTAAATGAGACACAGTCAATGCTAAGCGTAGGTCACGCTTTGAGAAATTAACATTCAAATTCAGCTGTGACACTGAAACATACAAGGTATAGTTTGTCTGTTTGCACCTAAATACACTTAAAAAAGGTAGCGATGGCGGTTTAATTTTAATATTTACCAGAATTGTAATGGGCGTATGTGCCAGCCCAAGTAAATGGATTTCATAGTGGGGCATGACTCGCAGGGATAAGTGGGGTACTCAAAGGTTGGATTATTATATATATATATATATATATATATATATATATATATATATCTTTATACAAATAGAGGAATCAAATTTTGTCAGACATTTTTTTCCACTACGTAGAGCACTCTAGCAGTTGGTTATTGCAGTAAACCAGTAGATTAATTTATATATAATATTATAATATATATATATATATATATATATATATATATATATATATATTGATATTATTGTATTGATATGATATATATTATAATATTATAACACTTATTGTCCGTGTGAGACATTTCAAATGTATTACAATTTAGTATAAGATTATAAAAATAAGGTATTATATTTAAAATATATGTTAATCCTAAACCAGGTTTACATATATAATATCTAAGAGTAAACGAGTAAAGTGTATAACTATTATTCTCCGAATATCAAGGGACATGGTAACATTGACCAAACCCTCTTGCTAAAAAGTGGGGATGACATATACAGTCGAACCTCCATAATGTGGACACCCTTGGGACTGGACCAAAATGCCAACTTTACAGAGGTGCCCAATTTATGGAGGTAATGGCCAGCACATAGAGTGCTGTCCCCTAGTATGATATATTGCTATAATTACTCATGTTTTGAGATTACTAGATTAACTTATTGCATGTATCATCTCTCTTTATTTAATTATACGTTTTTCAGTGACAATTTATTTTTAATTATCATGACATTTGTTAGAAAATATGTATTTTATTACATTAAAGTATGGACAAAAAAATAAGCACAATGAAAGGAAGCTTTGTGCAGATGGTCTATAAGATATTTGTATATATATATATATATTTAAATATTAATATATATATATATATATATATATATATATATATATATATAAATTCATTTTTTTTTATTTTATGAGCACAAATTGGCAAAGCAGCGTGTTGTATTTAGCATAACCAAGGGAAGTGATAATTCTTAATTATAAATTCTTTGTAATTTAGTAATTTTCTGATAAAAAAAAATACACAAGTAAAAAAGCAAAGACAATACGTTACTAATCTAAATACTATCATCTTAAGAAAACATTATATATCAAGTAGACAAGTAAGTAAAACACAAACAGTAATCCAGTCACTCTAAGTCCATAAACATTTGAAGTGTGATACACCTTTAACGAATTTGTTAAATTGTCACAATTCTTATTACGTGGTGAAAAAGTCCATGATTGAAGATTATTTGGAGCAAAGTGCACGTGGAGCATAGTGCACGTTGCAGATTTGCATTTACTATTAGAGAGTCCAGGCGGAACAACATTTCAACAGTATGAATCGTTATGTAACAACTGTTAAATAAAAACTGCCCTGGTCTAGAGGGCATGGACCTGACTGCCTGTGATGGGGCAAAAGGGGCATTTAGCTGTGTCACCTCATCACAGAGTATTAATTGAGTGAATGAACAGGGCTTCCTACCACTCTTAGTAGCCAAACAAACAAATATTAATTTATAACAAATATTATTTATAATATTAATCTGTGACTTGAGCCAGCGCAGGCATATCAATCTAATTAGCATGCATGCATCCCAAGCTAAATCTTGAGTCAACTAGATTATAATAATTTTATGCAACGTTCACTTGTACACCTCTTAATTTCGTTCATTTGTTTTGAATGTTATTATTCAAATTTATGAATATTATTATTAAATCATTGAGAATTAATATTATCTTAATAACTTCAAAAACGCTATAAAGAAGGCTTTCAAAGTTGCTATAAGGAACCTTGAAAACCATGAAAATCCGTGTAGTGCCCACATTAGCTCTATAAAACTGCCCACAACACAGAATATAGAGGTGCCCACATTAGCTCAACATACTTAGGAGAAGAAAAAATGGGACTGCCCATAAGTGCCCACTTTATAGAGGTGACCACTAGGAGAGGTTCCACTATACCCCATCCCCCTTGTATTGACGCCCCTGGGATTTCAAGGAATTATCAAATAGTAAAATATATATTTCTACCTTTTAATTTGATAATGTTCACATGTGTTCCCAAAAGTTAAACCTGCAGAATAACTCCTATCTTTGTGTCATTTTATAGCTTGTATGCTCAATATTTCTTTTTTAATTCTACCTGTTCACTCATTTATATGTTTTATTCTTCTTACTCATTTCCTGATCCTTTTATATTTTCGTGTATTCTGTTAAGTGCTTACCCTCCCTTCATATTAAACTTTTTAATTTTCAACAATAAAATAAAGCTTGTGTTCAGGTTACACTCTCTGTGTTGAAACGTCTTTTTTTGTGGTGTAAAGAATGAAGACAATATGTCCTTTATTGCCTCCGCTAAAGGAGGGTATATGCGTTAATTCCCGTTCGTGTGTGTGTGTTTTTGTGTGTGTATTTGTGTGTTTGTTCACAAAAAAACTCACGCAATCATGAACGGAACCTTAAGAAATTATCAGAGCTTTTGGGAAAGGAACAATGGAGAACCGGCACATGATCCGGATCCAAGAACTTCATCAAGGAATAATCACGAATGTATACATGCAGTCACTTGTGCATGAGTAAACCTGGCAATATGGGCCGAATAAGTGAATGGCAGAGGCTTGGATTCGTTTGAATGCAGATTTCTATAGCTGATCCATGTTTTAAACAGTTTACGACACAGACGAGCCAGCTGTATGATGAATTGTTGCGGATCCACAACTGTGATACGATCACAGTTGTGGGAATGGCCTGTACAGTTAGGCGGCCTTTTGCTGCAGTCTTGCAGCGCTGACATATATAGTTAACAATACAAGCGCTGCAGCCTCTGGCGGGGAGAGTCTATACTATCTAAGTTTGTACGGATCCGTACAGACCCACAGACACGTGTATGCCTTGTGAAGCGTGAGGACACCAAACAAACCCCACATATTATAATTGTTACAGATGCTTAGACTCCGTTGGGACCAAAACTTTTGCTGGATGACCAGAATTAATAAAGTATGGGCACTTACTCTGGATGAAGTCAGATATTACATCGTCTCCGTCTGGCAGATGGCGCTTTCCGGTTGGAACAACCAATAGGAATTTAGCATCATTGACAACAAGCGATGTATGATGGGAAGGATGCTTATGAAAATATGGTCTATCCTAGTGCACGGCACTGGCATTCCTGGGAAAAGCCCCCCTGAATTCATCTTTTGCATAGATTGCCCACCTAATTTGCATAGGATTCCTTTTCCGGTGGTGTCCAGTTGGCATGCAACATCTGAACCCCGGCAGTTCAAAGGATAAAAAAACATTTACAGGCGCAAATAAAGGTGATATATCGATAAAATTTGATACATAAAAAGTTTATTTCTATATATAAATACAAGATTGTTTCTCTATCGCACAACAAGCAGTGGTAATTCATGTTACAGGTCCTTCCATGAACGGCAGGGTGAACTCTCACCGCCAGACGGTCGGACACCGTATCACATAAACGGAGTCCGTACGTGGCGGACTAGGCGGCCTTGTAATGGTGAAATGGTAGACACTGGTAGAAGGCACCAAAAAAACTCTTAAAACTACTAAAATGCATCCGTTATATATATATATAGTGTCTTTGGTAGTAAATGGGTATTTCTGGCAACTTTACCACGTTCTTACCTTAATATATTAATGAAATATAATCCCTAACGATCCATGTAAGCCCGCGGTGATTTAAACATAACAATATACAGGAATTTGTAATGAGCGGACGTTGATCGACTGGTACCCGCCACCGACATCTGTTATCGCCCGCTTTTTCCAGTTCAAACAGCGCTAAGATCAGAGCGGGTTCCCAGTCTAAATCCCGTTGCAAAGGACTGTGGGTCACTTAATGTAATCATGGCGGCTTGTTCTCTATGTAAACACATCAGCTCTTGGCAAAATTATGGATAAGTAGGGCTATTGAGCAATATTTTGGTGCCAATACTTCGCAGATGTTTTATAAAACATCCAAAGACAACAAAAAGGTAATTATTTTATGTTGACACTGCTTGAAATGTCAATTATACGATTCCAAAGGGGTCTCCTATTAGGAACCTTACAAGGCGTTTTCCTAAGGGTCGTTCCCAAGACGTTGTTGACGGAGAGGAGCAGAGCGGATCGGAATCACACGTCTTGGGCCGAGACAATATGATGAATAGAGTTACATTAAGAATACAGGTCGACCCGGTCAGTGCAGGTCGGCCACAACTCCTAAGATGGACCTCACATACAGTACACGTGTAACACAATAGTCCTATTAATTATATACCGTACGTAATACTAGTCAGATAGCCAGGAGCTTGCATACTTGAGCACAGGCTGTGGTACATTATGAGGCCCATATACACCATAGAAATAGCCGTGGTACAGAGGCCATAGTACAGGGCATGGGGCTTTATCAAAATTTCTCTGTATATAATGTGCATAAAAGTAGTTTCTTTCTCATAAGGTAACAAGAGCATGGAAACTGAGGCTTGTGTATCTCTTTTGCTTAGATTTCTTACCTGAATGCATTGAAACCAAAATGACCCGTCCAAGCAATCCCAAACAAACATTTGGGCACCATGTAAAATGGTTTGCCACAGGTTTACAAATAATTGACCGAGACCGGGCCTACAGAGAGTGCGGCAGGGATTGTGTATAGTTTGGTTGATTTAAGAGCAAGAATCGTCTTTTGTATTACTATTTGTCATATCCATCTACTTTATAAGTCAAGTACAAATTTATTTTATCTATGTGGGCATCATACTAAGTGAAATACACATGCACTTGCTGCAGTGGCGGATCCAGAGGCCCCCCCCCCCCCCCGTTCAACTGAATCATTTCTCATTTTATCTATTTCTTTACCCATTAATCCGTAATTAATTTTTATTTTTCATATTTATTTTTCCCCTAGCAATTAAATTAAATTGTTCACAGTTTATCACTATCCAATTCATGAGTTGAGGATATTATAATTAACAGCTTTGTGATTTACGCCATATTAAGACAGCATCCAAATATTTCTATTACGAGGGATGGAATCTTTCCATCCTTACACTATGCTGAGCCATAACACCTTATTAATTACTCCCTAAACCCTACCGGTTTGGCGAAATACGCCACATTGTGAATGTGTGTGTGTATAGATGCGACGTCAGGCACGCCTTACAGAAGCTGGAATCCTTCTTGCATGTTAACAACGATGGCAACAAGTCATGACTGAGTGCATGTATTAAGTTTACCGTTGATGAGCGGAGACTTTTAGAGAAAATATCCAACAGAAACAAATGTGTTGCTCTTAAGTACAACTATAGAGTATACTCACGATGTTTTTGCGATATTAATGAATATCTGTCTCCTTTGATGTGCAATTATCCCGTCATAATTGATATTCCTAATTACATTGATAAAGTATGTTTCTTTACACTCTGTCTACCAGCGATTGACGATGAAGCTGTCATTAAAAATCTAAGATGAGTTACTATGTATGTGGCTTTGCCGAGTCACTTGTTTAGCTCATTTGACTGAAAGTCAAACTTTGTCCGTCGTGTTCTTAACAAGGCACACATCGTAACGATTAGACCTAGAAACTTCATGTTGTACATCCAGGTAGGTCCAAGGAATGTCTCATTTGAAACCTAAAATTAGGTAATGGTGACTTATCGTCTGCGAGCTACGGGCCGAAAACATTATTAGAGCAACAAGAAATTCAGACGGGGCACAAGTTGTACCCATTATAGGCCTAGAATCTTCTAACGCTACATTCAGGGAGGTCCCTATATTAAAACATGAAACTATGTCACTGTGACTAGCTATATCTGAAAGCTACAGGAAAAAGACATGATTTGGGCACCCTGAATGTCAGATGAGCACAAATTTTAATCATTAGGCCTAACGGAACCCCCGGGTAGGTTCTGAAAATAAAAGCTTGAAACTAGGTCATGTTGACCTATATTCCGCGAGCTATGGGCCAAATGCATGATATGACCACCCTGAACGACAGGTGGACACAAATTGTATACATTAGGCCTGGAATTTTCAAACGCAACATCCAGGTCCTGGGCAAATATCCTTTGAAACCTGAAAATAGGTCAAAGTGACCTATAGTTTTCGAGCTACGGGCCAAAAACACGATTTTGAGCGCAAGGACAGACAGAAAGAATACAAATTGAGTCCGTCAGCCTTTGAAGATTCTAACGTATATGTGATGATTTATCATGACACAGATCAGGCCACAGACCAAGAGCAAATAGTAATTGATATTTGGCATTCGTTTGAAAGGATTTTCCCTAGCTGGTAAATATTCCAAAAATCATCTGCTAGGAGAACTGAAATGTGTCATTCAGGAAAGAGTTCAGAAAGTCGCCATGTACAGAAACAAGTGTCCCATGGGTCATGACGCTCAGCTGACTGGGAAGAGATTTGCAAAAGGAAATTGGAAGTATATACCCATTCAACTGAAGCATCAAACAGATTAACCAACAGGCTGAGATTGTGTCTGTATTAATATATCTAAAAAATAGAGAAAAAATGCGTAAACTTTAAAAAAAATACAGGTGGCTCCACCAGTCTGCAGAAACTAATAAAAAGACTTAATGGTCAATATCCATGCAAAGAAGCATGGTGGTCTCTGGATTAGTTGTTCAAATACCTCAGCTTTTGTATCAAATTTTCCATTATTCTGAGGGATACTTTGGAGTCCTATAGCATGGAGGATATGGGTAACAGAGACCTAATTTCAGGTTAGTTATTGAGATACTGGAGTTTTTGTATCAAATTTTTCATTATTCTGGGGGGTATTTTGGAGCCATACAGCTTAATGGATATGGGTAACGGAGACCTAATGTCAGGTTTCCATGGAGATTTTTCATGGGTCTCCCTGTGTGTAAAGAATGAAGATTCTATGTCCAGTCTTTACGATTTGTGCCCTGTTAACAGATGTCCACATTTTTAAAGGTCTCAAAAATAGAGAGAAAAATATCGTAAAAAATCGAAAAAATAGAGGTGGCGCACCCAGGCTGCAGAAACTGATGAAACACTCCATGATCAATATCCATGCAAACAATTATGGTGATCTCTGCATTAGTTGTTCAGATACTTCAGCTTTTGTATCAAATTTTCCATTATTCTGAGTTGTACTTTGGAGTGCCATAGCTCAAAGGATATGGGTAACAGAGACCTAATTCCAGGTTTCCATGGAGGCTTTTCATGGGTCTCCCTGTGTGTCAAGAATGAAGATTCTAGGTCCAGTCGTTACAATTTAAACACTGTTGACAGATAACTACATCCTTAAAGGTCTCAAAAATAGAGAAAAAAAAAATTGTAAAAATTTGAAAAATACAGGTAGCGCCACCAGTCTGCAGGAACTGATGAAACATCTCATGATCAATATGTATGCCAAAAATCCTGACCATTAGTGATGTAGTTAATCAGATATTAAAGTTTTTTAATGAAATTTTTTACTATTCTGGGGGGTACTTTGGGGCCCCATAGCTCAAAGGATATGGGTAACAGAGACCTGATTTCTGGTTTCCATGGAGAACTTTTATAGTTCTCTCAGAATTTTAAGAATGGAGATTCTAGGTGCAGTCTTTACGATTTTTGCCCTGTTAACAGATGTTCACATTTTTAAAGGTCTCAACAACAGAGAAACAATTCGTAAAAAAATAGAAAAATACAGATGGCGCCACTAGTCTGCAGAAACTGATGAAACATCTCATGATTAATATGTATGCAAAAAATCATGACCATCAGTGATGTAGTTAATCAGGTATTGACGTTTTTGTATGAAATTTTTCACTATTCTGGGGGGTACTTTGGGGCCCCATTGCTCAAAGGATATGGGTTACAGAGACCTAATTTCTGGTTTCCATGGAGACTTTTCATAGGCCTCATAGGATGTCAAGAATGAAGATTCTAGGTCCAGTCTTAACGATTTGTGCCCTGTTAACAGATGTCCACATTTTTAAAGGTCATGACTGAAAGTCAGCTGAGCTAATAAAAATTTGAACCAGGTATTTCATTGTGTCACAAGAGCGTTCTTTCTCCAATATGTAATTGTCAGATATTTGACGGAAACACGAACATTTAATAATTACCGGATAAAATTTTTAAGTCGACGGCCTCCTCAGAACGGAACGAGTTAATCATGACGTTACCGTAAGAGTACAGGTATTATTCAGTATATGATTATATGTTATAAAGCACAGCTGTCTTTAAAGCTGCCTAAACAGGTATAACAAATATACTTCCCTCAAAACATAAGAAAAACCTCGGTGAAAAGTCACTAAACGTTTTTGTGTTTATATACATATCCTTTATTGACAAACTTAACTTACAGAAATGCATTCCACACATTAAAATTACAAACTGTTATTGTTAGGTCACACCACTGCAATGTCGCTATATTTTTACTAGCATTCACTGCTGTGAAAAATAAGCTGATACTTAAAAATTCAGTTGTTCGAATGTGCAGATGTCGACCATCTTATGCCCATATCAGTGTAAATTCGCTATCGTAGTCAAAATTAAAAAAAAATATAACGTTTAGGAAATTCATTGCTAATAAAATATCTGGTTGCTTTGCTTGGTTAATAAAGTACTGCATATTTATTGATTATCTCAATTATAACTTGTTGCATGCATGTTTAATTAGTATGGGTTCATAAGGATGCATGCACGTGCAGGCGATACAGTCCGCAAAAGCTGAAGATCAGCAGGCCATTGTCAGTTGATTTAATAGACGGGCGGTAAGGTAATCTTAGACATATTTGCCAGCAATCACTTGTCTGTCCCTCCGTGAGTTTTATCAAACAAATCGGTATGAGGAAATACTAGAGAGCCGCAATGGATTTAGGCTTTGCTACCCGTTTGACAGAGAGCTTGCCCTGCATATTTTAGTCTATTAAAGCGTTCTTCCTCTCTTCTATACTATAAATCACAACTTCATCTATGTTATCTTCTACCGACAAGTTTGCATTGGTTCTGATGCTGATGCAGATTTCATGTGATGCACATATTATCTAGAATGTCAGTTTCTTATCAACTCTGAGCAAATAAAGAAAATGCGCAGTTCAAATTTGTTATGAATTTCAGATGCCATTTGGAGTTCACACATACAAAAATTTGAGTATATAATCATTGTTCGTTATATTTTCACTTGTCAGACAGACTGTCTAAAGATGAGTAAAATGGCCGCCAATACCGACATTTTGGTTCTTGTGCGTTCCCTCTGGATCTAATTCTTTATGGTTATACTGACTGAGATGGGCGGGTCCCCCGCCACCAAGACCGTAACTTCCTGTGCTTGATGAACGCTCACGGTTACCCTTAGCAGCTAGCTGAGATTTCAGACGAAGTACCTCAGGAACTTCGTGTTGCCCGTCTGGTCCATGCTGCGCGCCACCTGTCGGCGACTTTGGGACTGAGCCCGCTTCGTCCGCCATCACGTTCATTTTGTTGTCCTGGCCACGACTGCAATGCACACTCATGACTTGTGACAACGCCAGAAATTTACAGTAAAAAATATTTACTAAGCAAGGTTACAGAAAGTTAAATGACACCTTTTCTACGTAATTACATTACTGATATAGCAGTACTGTTCATTACATATTGCTTATATAACATCGACATCTTGTATCGTCATTTGCCAAGTGGATTAAACCATACCCATATGCATATGTTGCATACAGTTGCAAAATGCACAATCCATATTTTGCTAATGTACAGCATGATTAAAGTTGGTTTTCAAAGCAAATGTCACATATTCCTGAACATAGTTTTTACTCAGCACATAAAAATATGAGTCATTTAAACATAAACACTGGAAGACTCGCTTGTCTTTTGCAAAGAGGTAATAACTGTATATTGATATGTGGCCTTCAATTAACAATATTGTCTATTTTCCATCAGTCCTAGTGTAGGCGGAATATCATATAAATAATGTAAATACAACATCTAAGGTGGTTCACAAATAATATGTACATTCTGCTTTTAAATCAAACTGTGTGTGTGTATGTGTGTGTGTGTGGACTGATATGCGGCTATCAGAGTACGCATTTTCACAAGAACAAAACATGGAAACGGGTTCGAATTAGCAAGTAGCGCCTCGTATAATGTGACATTGCACAAAAATATTTTTAGTTGTTCTTTAGTTGTCTTCAGCGGTGAAATTCGTTTCATTTACCCACAGCTGCTTAGTTGCTTGAATCTTTATTCATGGGTATTCTTTGAAACCATAAATAATGCCGTTATTACGTAAACCCCGTATAACCCTAACAGTTGTATACATCTGTACCATTTATATATACAAGACCTTTCATTGTTAATGAAATAACGGCTTTATTTTTGTGTTTTCTCACATTGTAAACCCACGAAGAACTCTGCCTTTCTCGAGAAATTACACATTCTAATAAATAACACAGAGTACATAAATATATACAGTGCCCAAGGAGCACTGTATATATATATATATATATATATATATATATATATATATATATATATATATATCGTATAAAACAAGTCATAATGTACTGATTAGGTGCACTGTCAAACATTTACTTTTTATGTAATATCTTATATTATACAGTTTTTACATATAATCATATTTTCATATTTTCAGTTACACGCAATATTTAAGTGATATTCAAATCACAGACCAATACGTGCCACCATCACCATAAATTTACATGCAAGGATTGGAATGCATTAAGTGAGAGGGGTCATGTGACTAGCATCAAAAATTTTTTTGGACGTATGTGGATGCAAATTTTTCCTGTCGTGGAATATAAATTCCATTTTTAGCAACAGCATGTGACCTCATATGGCTCTAACCGTCAATCTACTTTTAATTCATATTGGGAAAAAGTTCGATTCGTTTAAAATGTGCCAATCACATAGGTGTTTCAATCTTCATTTACATATTATCCTGACTTAACATGATAAGTTGTTGGTTTGGCAATGAAGAGGGATGATATTCAGTGAACGACAGTTCATCCATGTCCAGGACGGAAGCCCATGAGAAGAGCACAAAATTCATATAAAATAAAACAGGAGCAACCTAGAGTTTGAAATTATTGAAAAGACAGCAAAAAGGTGCTTTCTTTGACCATGTGCTCTTTTAAAGACGCAAGGAAGCAAACAATAATTAAAGCGAATATTTGTACAGTCATGTCCGAGATAAAAAGCTTTAAACTACAAACAAAAGAAAATAAGTCTCGTTAAAATATCCTAATTGATCAGACACGAATGCTAATAATGAATCAAATATTCGTTTGGGTTGGCTTCCCTGAATTCTTACAAATTATTGAAGTAACCCAGTCTTTTATAACATAAATATGAAAGCCCTTTGGTCTAAGGGTTCAGGCACTATCTCACAGATATAAAAACACGCACTACAAATAGGTCACTTCCGAATTCTTTTCCGTAGTTCCTATACTTCCGTCCAGTTGTTTCAGCTTAGTGGCGCCATCATGTGTCAGGTCTTCGTACACGTGCACATCGTTTTGTTTGGTTGTGGGCGTTTTTTCTGCTGCCGCAGCTGCCTTTGCCTCACTGCAGCATGATAAAAATAAATTATACTAATTCAAACATTTACATTTTTATTAAACATTTTGATTTATTTCATTAATCGTAATTCAAGTGATAAAAACCCTTGGACATTTAATGGGAAGATATTTTTATACCACAGAAAAGAAGAATACATGATCAGAAACGACCGCCAGGGACGACTAAGGAGCTGTTCACACCTCATACCTCATTTCTGTTGGCTGTACTATATGCAAATCTGTCGTACGTTTGGATAGCTGCCTACGTCACTGATATACGACACGGTATACGCGTTTAAACACACGCATCTGACCTCTTAACCTCTCTGAAATAATCTCTTGTACGCATATGTTACCACTTTATCCTGTCAAAAACAATTAAAAAATAAAAAAAAAAGAATCTTTGTATTATATAAAGAGGTCATGTTATTGTCATCTACAAATGTCAGACCTCAGGTAACGACAGTCTATGCCACCAAATTCATGTAGAAAATATCAGTGGGTAAAAGTGCAAAATCTTAAACATGATTTTCATTTGATTTGTGCACGAGGTAAAACAAGCTCTGAATCCAGAAAATTTAGTGTGTTACCTGCAGTTTTATTATATGCATCGCATAATACAATGACATGGTGTTCTACCCATATGAACGGTTTTTGCCTGATAAAATTCCTATTCAAATATTCGGCTTGCAAACGAGCAGTGAAGTTGGGCTTCAGAAATATTTAAACAAAGCGTAGTCCGGCTTTTTGCTCCAACTTTCACCGAGAGAAATATGAGAAAATTTAAATGTGAAAGATGATGTCTTGGAAATCATTTTACACAAATAAAATATCGTGTTCTTCCACTGTTAAGAGGCTGTGTAGATACTTGAATCCAATCCTTTAGAAAAGCATGTATGCAAACTACCTAATATGCAACCTGCATCTTATGCATACATCGCAGCATCAATCAGCTCTACACAGCGGTTGCTGATATTCAAACAACACATTCAAAGAATCTATAAACTCATTCTGATGTATTTACGTTAAAGTTGGTATTAGAATTAAAATAAATAAAGAGGCCAAGAAATATGCTTGGATACATGAGCAAAGTGTAAAACAACTGCTCAGTTTCAGGAGAATTCATGCAGCCCTCGATGAGAAACCGATTCACATTGTATATAATGAAGATAAAAGTAACATGAAATGTACACAACTGTGTACGCGAGAAGTCTGATTTTTTTAAATTTTAGCATAGGAATTAGAATATTACAAGTATCAAAATGTATTTAAGTCAAAGACAAGTAACCTTTATAATAAGTATATAAACACCAAAACTAATTTCCGTGCCATAAAATTAAGCATTAAAGTATGCATATCTGTAAAGTGCCTGAAAAGAAATCGAAGAAGTGTCACTCATAAAAGTGTACACATGACATTCACCTGGAAATACAATTTCAATTTATTTCTGCAGACGGTCGACGGACGCCATTGCAATAACCCACAAGTCAGTAAAAAGGCCGATATACTCACCTCTGAATAAATTTGAATACTCCATACAAGAACAACCAGGGGCAGATCCAGGATTTAGGAAAAGGAGGGGTCCATCCTGGGAGGGCTAAAGACAAAACCCTTAACAAGTGGCCAATTGGCCAGGACGCTCAGCTGAATTTTACTTACAGCTGATGCATGTATTAATTATTAATTTTATGACCTAGTCAAATATAATTGTTAAGAAACCTTAAACAATGGACAGCAAGACTTATAGAGTGCACAAAATCAGGCGTTCTGTCCATATTTGCCCAAGACCTCCTGAATTTTAAGTTGGAAGGTCCTAGGTCCAACCCTTATGATTAATACCGATCTGACTTTCACAGTACACAAATCATGTTTTTTTTAACAGTATATATGTCACAGCAACCCAAGTTTAATTTTTACAATAGAAGGTTCTAGGTTCAACAGTTACGTTTTGTGCTCTGTGTGACTGTCTGGGTGTTCAGAATCATGTTGTTTGCCAGCAGCTCGCAAAGTGGAGGTCACAGTGACCTAATTGCATGTTTCCATGGACATTTACCCAGAACCTCTCTAAATATTACATTAGAAGTTTATAGGCCTAAAAGTTACATTTTGTGCCCGATTTTTGTACTCAAAATCATATCTTCAGCGTAGGTCAAAGAATATAGGTCAACACGACCTAATTTCAGATTTCCAAGGAGATTTGCCTAGAACCTCCAAGGATATTGCGTTAGAATATTCAAGGCCTAAAAGCTACGATTTTTGCCCATCTGTCATTCAGTGTGCTCATACGACGGTTTTCCTATAATTCGCAGAATATAGATCACAGTGACATAATTTCTTGTTTCAAAGGACATTTGCCCAGGACCTCCCAGCAATTTACGTTAGAAGATTCTAGGCCTAAAGGATACAATTTGTTCTCCGCCTGACTGTCTGTGTGCTCAAAATCATGTTTTCAGTCCTTAGGTTGCGTATTTAGATCACCATGACCAAATTTAAGGTTTCTACGGAAATTTGCCCAGAACACCCCTGGGTGTTGCCTTAGTAGATTTTAGGCCAAATAGATTTGATTTGTGTCCAAACTACATTCAGGGTGCTCATGTGACATCTTTTTTCTATTGATCGCAGAATAAAGGTCACATTGACCTAATTTCAAGTTTTCACTTGATCTAAAAATTGGTTGCTGCAGCTAATACTTGGGTGGGGGGTGGGGGGGGGGGGGGGGTCCCGGACCCCCTTGAGCCCCCCCCCCCCCCCCAGAAATCCGCTTCTGACTACAGTAATTAGTACACATGGTAAGGATATTTATAGGAATGAGAATGAAAAATAAAACGTTAGAAATATAAGGAAGTGTGACGTACTTCCGGCGGGTAATGATGAACAAGGTGGCCGCGATTGCGATGACTATTAATGTAAGGAGGACTGCGAACACGATCCTGAGAATCCTCTGTAGGTTGTTCCGACGGTCACGCGCCTCCTGATCTCTTCTGTTCCGGTCACACTGTTGGTCTGTCAACCGAAAACGTAATAAATACAGATATCAACTAAAATACGGGTAGTCGACAAGCGACTATGTGTATCCGCCGAAACCAGAGTGAGACGGGTGAAGAGAGGCATGGATTGAGTGGCAAGGGGAAATAGAGATAGGTGTGTTGCATATTAGCAGCGATGTCTGCAGCCGAAATGTGTATGTAGGTGGCGCCACCTGCCACAAAATTCAGAATGTTATCCAAGTTGTATACAACTACAAAATCTTAGGCAGATAAGTCAAACCACTGCCGAGTTAGAAGTGATTTTAACCAAAAGCAGATGAATAGATGGACAATGTGCAACATTTAATCCCACGGCAGACAAACAGACGGACGCTGTGCAAAAAATAGTTGCAGGTGACGCCGCCAGTTTTGCGTATGATAAAATGCTATGTGAGATCTATATACATGCAAAATTTTGGCCAAATCGGTCAAACGATTCCCGAGATTTGATCTGGATGTCTGAAGCATAAACGTGAATGTAAGTGGCGCCACCTGTCATAAAATCTAAAATTTCAGTTGGATAAGTCTCACCACTGCAGAGATAGAAGTGATTTTAACCCAAAGCAGATGAATAGAAGGACAATGTGCAAAAAAGTGGTTGCAGGTGGCGCCACCAGTTTTTTTTATATATAAAGCAACCCAATAGCTACAAACATACAAAATTTCAACCCAATAGGTCAAACGGTTCCTGAGATATGAAGGTTTATGTGTGGAAACAGACGCACAAATGGACGCTGGGCAGAGAGGAAAGGTCAGTGGTCGACCAAAAATGAGGACGCAGGGGGAGCGTTTCACTTTTGACCCGATCATAATTCGGAATTTTAAAAAATTCTGCCCTGTGTTTACGGAGGAGTTCTCCGGAAACCTATGCGGCGGCGGCGGCGTGCAACTGAAAACATAGTATCCGCAAAACTCTGATTTGGCGGATACAATTGTATCCTGTCAGAAGGAGTAAAACACCTAGACCAGTATCGACTTACAGGTCATTACCATTGGAATAAGGCCATTCCATTTTTTATAACTTACCTCAGTTAGTTTCGAAGAAAATATGAAATGAACAAAAACAATCATAATTAACTTGTGAATACCTTGGTTGACTAATGAACATACATGACGACACATTTGTGCTAATGAATGAGCCTTTTGAGTTTAAGAGTTTCTTTTTTACAGCGCTCAACAGTTAATTAGACGAGTAAAACTCTGTACTCCAGATCAAGAATTTTGAAATAAACATGCATGTTATATGACTTCTACTTTAAATGAATTTAAAGTAGAAAACGATATTTCAATCTTTACATTTCAGTAAAATGATAATAAATGTTTTTTTATGACGTGTCACGTGGCTTCTTACCCGTGCGCCATGTCCACTGCGCGCCAGTGGTGCTGTTACAATATTGACATTGGTTGGTTGGGTTGGTCTGGTTATCAGCGAAGCAAACATCATTTATCATACAATACGTCCCCTGCAATGAGTAGGTATTCCACCGTATCTCTTAAGTATCTCTACTGAAATATATCTACATTAAACAGCAAATTTAATTCTTATGAACATTTCTGATATCTACATTAACGGATGACATACTCATTTAAATGCTTCGATAATTCCAAAATAAATATTTAAACATTATAAAACAATTTTAAAATACCTCTGCAGATAGGAAAGTACCATCGATCTATATTCGGTTTTAATGGAGAAAAATTTGTCTCATCCATAGTTATGAGTTTGGATCATACTCCTTTAGTGTTAAGCAGGTATGAAATATAATGTACCATGTGGCACTTGGGTGAATCGTGTGCGTGGTAGGGGGTGGGATTGTTTGAAGAGTAAAACTTTATTAAACCAACTATCATGAATGCTATATGCACGCACTCCTCATGAACAATGCATCTTATGTTTAGGTATCACTTATTGTCTTTCTTAAAAAAAAAGAGTTTCCTGATTACTACTCGAAAAAAAAACAACCCCAACAGGTGTTAGGGCGAAATATTTGTAGGCACTAATAATGGTACATTCGATTGCATAAAATTAAAATACTTTGGCACTATGCAACAGGAACGTATATCACCAAACGGTAAGCTCTGAGCCAATGAGAGGTGGTTGTCTTTAAGGTCATGGAGTTATAATGACATGTTATATTATGACTTCAGTTTGTTGTCTTTAAGATCATAGGATTATAATGGTGTATATAATATAATATTACATATATCATTATAATATCATACCTTCATGTTAAAATATCAAAAAAATATACACGCTTTTACCACAATCATATATAACATTCAGTTTTAGATGGGAATTGGTTTAAAACTTACCCAAAGCATTTGACGTATACATGTTGAGACTTATGAACCTGATATACACCCTACATTTCTATTTAGAAGAAAACTATGTCTTACTGCTGGTCTTTGGCGGCAGCGGTGATTCTGTACGTCACAGACGTAGCAGGCTGCGTCATGCGTCACGTGGATCTTCTCGCACTTGGTCGGGTCTTCGGCCACGCGAACGTAGTAGGTCCCGTTCCGTGGTAACACACACACCGCCTGCCCCGGGCTTACCGCCAACATGTCCACAGTCCTCTCGGGGTCAGAGGTCAGGCGGACTCCGTTTTCATTGATCTGATAATTATGTCAAATATCTTGCTGTCACTATTCAGGTAAGTAATACCTATATATATGCAAACGTAAAAAAAAAGATAACCTTTAACGATATACAACTTTCACTTAAATCACCATTGATACACTGTATATTTATATGTCCATTTTTTCATACTGGTTTATAGGTTGAATGAAAACCTGTAACGTTATACACATTTACAAACTTTTCCTCCATGATCGAAACAACTGGAGCTGGCTTCTCACAAATTCATCTGTAAGTGTTAAACGGTATACAAGTCATTTTAAGATGATCTATTTCCTCTGCAATGCTTTATTATTTTTGTGAGTGTTAAAGAATTACTGACCGTGGCTTCTTTCACCACGCATTTCATCCCGTCGTGGAAGTTCCCTCCAAACAAAATCGCACGGGAACAGTCGTCATACCGGATGTCACAAAGCCCTCCACTGGCGATGCTTGTGACGTATGGAACAGCAGACACGGCCTGAGAACAGTCGCCACCTGTTAACCCTTCATTGCACACACAGGTCCCTGTATCATATAAAATATTTTTCAAATGCAGAAGAATTTGAAATAATCAAACAAAAAGGTCAAGGGGTATTTGAGAGGATATTTTTGATCCAAGAAATTAAGTTGACCTGGAACTGTTAAGATTGCATGAGGAATTAATTCTTAGGTAGTTATATACGCTCCCGAGGCACCAGAAATCTTGCGCTTCTAAAGAAGCTAAAATTTTTCGCGCTGCCTGCTTTGACCGTTTATGATGCACTGAAACACCAGGTGGTGCAAATGCATTGGCCTGTCTGCTGAAAAAAAAAACTGCTGATGTGACGTGCAGCCAACCAAATGCATGTCAGCAAACACTCGACAGTCATCAGGCTCCGCCCAGAAACCACGTGAGGGGCAATTCTCTCTGAGCCTGTGGCCTAGCAGCTGTTCAAACGGTCGCCGGGGCGATAGCTGTCACTAAAAACGAAATGAACAACATTGGCTCCGTGAATTCCTTGCTTGGCTGGGAAACCGTGTTGTCTTCAGCACAGGGTCTTATTTGATTGGACCAAAATACAGTGCTCCCCTCTGGTGTAGAGATTTAGGATACAAGATCATAACAAACAGCGCTTACGATATAGGTAGTTGGCCTTTGGGTAAAGCGCTTTGTAAGGAGCGTAGTAGTTATACAGGTTTTTCAAAAAGGTGAATTATCCTCCCCTTGACACACACATTCAAATATAAATATATGTGTATGCGTTACTAGTAGGGTTTTTATATGAATATATGTATCGCGTGTAACGGTTTTACGTACCGTTCACGCATGTACCGTTATATGACAATTGGTGAATAAGCTGGTTTTACGTACCGTTAATGCATGTACCGTTTTTATTACAAATGGCGATGCAGCTGGTTTTACGTACCGTTCAGGCATGTAAAGTTTTTATCACAACTGGCGATGCAGCTGGTGTTACGTACCGTTTTGGCATATACCGTTGTTATTACAATTGGCGATGCAGCTGGCTGTTCTCACATTTTCATATTTCTCAGACTTCGCTTCTCTTCGCAGCCCCTCCAGACAACGTTCTATGACAGCATCATATGCCGAAATTCTCCACTCCGTGCCATCTGTTATCTTAAATATGAAAAAAAAATTAGATAACCAAATATAAACCTTGACAGAGGCATTTTACCATTTTTTTCTTTTTTTTTGGGGGGGGGGGGGGGGAGCTCAATTCAAGTCTAACAGCCTAAAGAGGTTTAAAAACTGTATGCAGCATGTAGTGAGTTTTGGGCGTTGGAATTTTGGACGCCCGAGGATGGGGCTTGGGGGAGGGAGACGAACATACGAACTGGTCTTGGTAACGCAATCTGCCAGCATGACAGAGATACAGGGTCTGAACCCTTGGTGATTAACCACAATGTCATGAACCACTTGCATGTCGACTGTACTTTTCACTTCTGATATTCACATAAAGCTATTTATTATTCGATACTTTAGTGTCATATCTAACACATGGTGGACTTGTTATATGCATGGAGGCTAGATTCCGCTTGGAAGTGTATAACCAAGTATTAAGTTTGTCAGACCTTTTTCATTTGGTCAGACAAAAGTCTTAGTAATACAGTTTTATAAAAGTGCAATTATGTTTCTTCTTTTTTTAATGTTCATGCCGTTCATCATGAATGCTGGGACTTCTTTGAGCAAATATTATTTGTATGAAAACAATTTTTGGACTGTCTAGAAAATCTTATGCCTACCGAGTATGTTATGTCGCGGTCAGTCTGTTCAGTCAGCTCAAAGGAACCGTCAAAATAATAATAATAATAATAATAATAATAATAATAATAATAATAATAATATAGTAATAATAATAATAATATAAAATAAAATATTTGGTAAAAAACCTTTTTGCGAATATAAATAACGGTTTATTTATATCTTACCAATAAATAGCGTTTCTTAGGTTATTTAATCATTTATACTAATTTATATTTAGATAAGACTAGTTACTTTGATATCGTCAACGCAGCCCTGCATTTCATTGGGAAATGGGGAAGTGTCGCCTTTGAATGGATCTGTGCACGTTCCAACTCCCGGGAGACTCTCGATGAAGTCTTCACAACTCGTCCTGGCTCTGGGCTCATCCCATGAACCCCACTGGTGATTCTAGAAATAATAATAAAAAAACGCTCTGCTCAAATTCAGTTGAACAATAAATGAAGAAAATATATATCACTCATTTTGTTCATATAACTACAGTAATTCCATTATTACTTGTGTTACCGTATCATAGCATATTTAGCATTTAAGTAAAGATGTAGGCGACAGAATAAACAATATACCGGTGGTTCCCAGGATTCATCGATGTCAATATTTCCGGTTCCGGCTTGTGGCATGACGTCATCCCCTGCCAGCGATATAGCTTCGTGGCGGTTTGTAGTGCTTCTCGCCATCACCGAGAGATTGCGAGTGATTTCTCCATCTGAATGCGGAATAAATTTATAACACAAATGATATGATTTATTTAATATTCTGCTTCGATTTTATAAACACGTGTAACTTATTGAACATCGAAACATGAGACTGGTAAAATTTACCATTTACAGAAATTCGCTTTGAATATAGCCAGAGTCTAGTGCTCATTACTAAAAATTGCACACATCAGATTCCTTCCAACTTAACCAGGTGTTATTTCTTCCGATTTAAAAAATAACTCATTAAAAATCCACATGGGCAATTTCTATGGAATCACAACAAATGGAGTATCCTCCTCTGATTAGCATAGTTATAAAGGTTTCGCACAATTAAATGCTGAAAGTGGTCCGGCGAAGTTTTCACGTTCAGTATGTGTACCAGTAAATACTTTCAGCAATGTTTACAAACCTGTCTCGAGGTCACACGTTTCTACCAGCTTGTCATGACCACAAGATGATATAGTTCCGTCCAACAGACTGTGGTGACACGTACAGTAATGATCTGTGGAAAACGTCGATGCTGGCGCCCCCTGGAAGATCCTTTCATTAGTTGGTACTCTGTAAAGAAAATAATGTTGCTACTCATTACGTCATAAAAATATTATCCCACAATTGCTACCAAAAGGCAGCAGAGAAGCGATGAACTTTGTTTTGTGTTTTATGTTATCCATTCTACTTCGATCAAGGAATATTTGTAGCATAAGATAAAATTATGTACCATACAGCAACAGATCTTAATCAATTTAAGGTGAACTTAATATATATCAAAATTAATAAAACTTAGGTAAGATATATGAAGTTGCAAACTGATGATAGGAAAATTCATTTAAGATAATACAGCATTTTTTTTTCTTGGGTATGGATAGTTATCAAACTAGTAATATTTATCTAGAGTGTGTAATGGGGGGTTTGAATCACTTGCGAAAAAGCCGTTTAACATATGCTCAAAATCATGCACTTTGCTAGTAGACCATAGGTATGGGTTACAGTGACCTTAATCTACATCCAGCTGTTACCATTTGTGCCCATGTGACTAATAGAGTTTTAAAATCATGTTCTTTCACACAACTTGTAGAATATAGGCCACAGTGACATTATTTAGATTTCCAAGAACTTTTACAGGAACCTCCCTGGATCTGAATAAGATTTGAAGTTTTTAGGTCCAACTGTAACAAATCATACTAATCGGTGCTCAAATCAGGTTTATTCGTATCCCTTGCAGAATATAGGTAACTATCACCTAATTCTAGGTTTCAAAGGAGATTTGCCTAGGACCTCCTTTGATGTACAATTAGAAGATTCTAGGTCTAGCGGGTACGATTTGTGCCCTGTTAACAGACGATCCCTTCATATGAGGTCTAAACCATAGAGAAAAAATGCGTAAAAATTCGGATATATACAGGTGGCGCAAACGGTCTACAGGAACTGTTGAAACACTCCATGATCAATATGCATGCAAAGATTCATGGCGACCACTGCATTAGTTATTCAGATACTAAAGTTTTTGTCTCAAATTTGTAATTATTCTGGGCGGGTACTTACAAGCCTAATACCTGATACAATATGGCTGACATAGACCTAATTTCAGGTTTCCAAGGGGATTTTTATTTGACTTCTTTGGATGTCAAGTTAAAAGATTCTAGGTCCAGTAGTTACAATTTGTGCCTAGTTAAAGGATGACTGCTTAATTTGGTCTCAAAAAAGTGGAAAAGGCGTAAATATTTGAATAATACAGATGGCGCCACCAGTCTGCAGGATCTGATGAAACACTCCATGATCTTTATGCATGAAAAGAATCATGGTGATTAATGTATTAGTTATTCAGATACTGGAGCTTTTGTATCAAATTTTTCAATTAATCTTGGGGTAGTACCCACAGGTCCAATAGCGAAAAGGATATGAGTAACAGAGATCTAATTTCAGGTTTCCAAGGAGTTTTTTTTTTATAATTGTATTCTTATATAGTATTTTCTATCATTCACCCTTTCACCTGCACTTATCAGTCTTGTTTACACAAAATAATAGAAATTTTACTCAACTTAGGCATGGAACCGATTACTACCCATATATTAACATATTACAATGGTCGGAACACACAGACTGCACCAATATTATTAACTAGTACTGATGGTTGAAGTACTGGTGAATGTGTTGCCACTGTTGCTACGTTTGGAAAGAAACACAATGTGATATCTGACTGACCTCCATGACTGAGAGAATTCCCTTGGTTGGTCACCGGGCTTATTATAGATGGAACCATTCCTCATTGTCAGATCGTCAGTTTGATTTCTGTTGAGAATGCCACATAAACCTGCAAGAGTAATACACATTACTAACACAAAGGCAATCAGGTGCGAATTCCCTGTCTTCGAACAAACAAGTAAACCCATATTTGTTAAACCAACGGATTCATTAAACGTCAGACAAAAAGTGGCACCAATAAGTTATAATACTATAAGTTACGATACAAGATTGACGATTTGCTCTATTTTCAGAACCAATCCGTGACCTAAATATTTTTTTTCTTGAATAAAGAGAAAAGTCTGTCCCGAACCCACGAGTGTGAAAGCGTATATATCCGTGATAACAAACCTGTTTAAACCTATACTTACCCCTGGTCTTTTCGTAATCATAAATGCTCCCCTCGATCCAGACGTTAAGCGATGGCCCGCTGTTCTGAATCCTGATATACTGTCCGTGAGGGGTCAACATCTGTTTAATGTAAAATATTAACAATATCATTAATGAATATTCGCTATCATATCATATATATCAAGATATCTGGACGATGTTTAGTTCAGAAAACACTTTATACGTGTACACTATGAGAACCCTCTTTAATTTCGGATTTTCGTTTTGGCTCCCTGCTGAGCTAGTGGCATCCAATATGCTAAACATGTAAAATATTGTAAATATGTCTCCTGTTTGGGCCGTCCAGCATATATAACATGGTGAGTCGTATCGGCGTCACGTATCAACTTGCATAGATATGTGGATATGCGTGTCACACATTTATAAAAAAAATTAGTGTACATTTACGATTTTAAATTTTATATTATATTTTGGTCTAATGTTGATTACTGTAACAGAAAATAAAGTATTGTTTGCGTCATAATGTGGATGCTTGTAACCATTACATTGAAGTTCTTAATACGAAGGCACTTATTGACACAAGGCAGCTAAAATACTGCAGCTCAAAATCATAACAGTTTCTACAACGTTTGGTGGATCTTCTGTTAGTATAAATTTCATTTACCTCATATCGAAGACCGTGAGCCTTTCTAAAGATCCTTGTACCCGGTGTCAGGTATTTGTTGATGTACACCATTGCTCGCATTTCGCCTGACCGTGGCATGCCTCTGCGCCGGCACCGGTCTACCACCATGACGTCATCACCAGACCTAGCGGCCACTGCGCATGTACACGTAGCGTTCATGCCTGGCTCGCAGCGCTGATAGATCGCTTGCACTTCATAAGGAAGGTCAGAGTGGCGGTATAGTTGAAAGTAGCCTTCATAGTGATTGTTGTAGTACCTTAAATTTGACAAAAGTCATATTTTTATGCCAGGTTGCGATACTACTGAGACAGGATACATGCAAGTGCAATACTAAGAAACGTTTTATTCAGACAGACAACAAGAAGTCAATTTAAGAACATTTGCTATGAGACCTTATTTGCACTGGACATTTAGCTAGCTTCTGGATCACATCTTTTCTGTAAAGTTTAATCAGGCATGACTACAAAAAATGTATATATATATATATATATATATATATATATATATATATATATATATATATATCGAGACCAACAGGCAAATTAACAGTAAAATCCTTCAGTGGTTCAGGATAACGGGGAACACATAAATAATTTTATTTAATAATTCAAAGGACTGGATTGCCTGAATGACACTGTATCCCAAAAGATAACGTATATCAACGCATGTCAGATAACCAGGATGTTGTAAAATAATCAGAGAGAGAGAGAGAGAGAGAGAGAGAGAGAGAGAGAGAGAGAGGAGGGGTAAATAATCTGTTACCAAGTGTTGAGAACTAAGGATCCATATAAATAACAAATAACCAGAAGAAAAACACGGTTAGCTTGTAGTATCCTAATTTTTACGTCAGTGTGTGTATTTGTGTGATTTCGCTTATGTGCTTGTTTATATCCTACGTGTCGTCAAAGGTTGAGATATGAGGATCGTTGATAGATCGGCACGTGACCGGGTCACCCTGGCTCGTGATCTGTCGGTTGATGGTGATGTTTCTTTTCAATGAAGTCTGGGTTTCCTCGTTCACCACCAGCTTCATGGTGAACTGGTGTTTGGAGTCGGCATTTTTATCCCGGAAGTTCACCGCAGCGTGTACCGGTATACTGTGGACGGTCTCCCAGTTCTGTTCAGTGACTGGTAGATGACAAAGATCACGACCCGATCCTGGGTATGAAGCGACCACTACCTGCGCCGTTACATCATCGTTAGCGCACCTGTTTTTCGTGTGAAATTAAATATCAATAAAATATATATTACAGTCCACATTTATTATTTGCCAACCTCAAAACTGTTTTTTCCTCTTGTGTGTTTGTGCGATAAAGGTCGAACCTTAACATGTTGACATTCACATATTGCTCTTGTATACTAAAGCACCTTGCTTATTTACTTTATAAATCTTGCAATTTACATCAATTAATTTTGGGAGAGGCATTTGTTAGGAGACTTTTTTGTGTCAACTGCGATTCCTATCTATTCATTAGTGTTCAGAAGCCATCGAACTTTTGTGAGAAAAAATGGATATATTTCAAACCTGACTAGCCAGACGATAACACACTTTGAACAATTCAAAGGCACACTTCATTAAATTAAATTGCGCACAAAATAATTAATTGTCATGCAAAGAAGCTTCCTACATTTAACACATTTCTTTGAAATCCCGAAATTATAAAGCCTGAGACGGTTTCAAATGAAAAAAATAATAATAAAAAATTTCAAGCCATAATGGAGTAGCCGTGATAGCCGACTCAGTAGGCAATAATAATGGGGGTGTCAGTAATCTGGCCGTAATGTCAGAGGTCCGATATGGCGCTTATTATGGAGGAGATGCACCGCCTGAATGTTTCCTTTCTACCCTTCGCAGCATGTGATTTAAAGTGAAAATACAAAGAAAACATGGTTCATTAACAAAGCAGTCTCACAGACACGCCGTACGTACTTTTCCCTGTTCATTCCAATTAATGGAAATTCCGGGAGAATTTCATCCACGAAGTTGGAGAGTGAGAAGTGGACATTGACAGAGCAGGTCTCCTCCCCGCCCATAATCCAGTTAAGTAGTCCAAAGATGAGACCGTCAGCGGAAACGTCAGACATACTGATACACAGGATGGACGGCGGAAGGTACATGTTAAACATGACGTGGGCCGGCGGGCCGCCTTCAGTCAGCATGACGGTGTTGGAAACCGTATCGTTTGGGTAAACCACCTACAATATATACAGACAACATTGAACCTCAGTGACAAGCCCTGACCTCTGTGTGTGTGTGGATTTTCAAGTCCTGATAGGGGTTTTTAATAGCCTTAACATGGATGTTACACTTTATCGCCCCGCTGAGCGATAAAACTCCGGAAAAAAGGTTATTAAAAATCATTTAGCGCGTTTTATTCAAAAGTATAGCTTTATAGCTTTATAGAAAATGATGCATGAATTGATACACACAACCAATGGACTTGTGTATAAACCAATACAGCAGGCCATATACACTCATTAGATTAATTGACTGGTACGTCACATATTGATAAGGTACTAGCCGTAGTAAATAACATGATTAAGCCACTTAAGGACATACCGGTACGTACTTGTGTGTGTGTGTTGATACATAAGAATAACCTGAGAAAGGGGAATTATATAAGAGCATGATTTCGATTATAAACATGTAAAACAAAAAAGTATTAGTGGTGAACATATATAATAATGTACAATTAAGAAAGAATGTCCATTTACATTGAAGAAGCATTGTCTATCGAAACCCAGGTACTCCAGGAAGCCCCGGAACACGTAATCTCCCAGAGACACCATGTCCGCCCCACAGCGTCCGTAGTGACTCTTCATACACTTAACGATCGGCGGCATCATCCTGTAATGTAGGTGACATCCATACAAACACTTTCCCTGCTTAATTCATGGAATTATAGCATTAGAATAAACATAGATTTCTATTTTATGCGAAAAATATGTTTGATAATAGAAACACGGATTTGCAATCATGGTAATCGTAATTCATTTTAAATTTTAAACATTCAAGTGGATGTTTTATATGTTTATTTTCTTCCCTTATAATCATTTCACATTTATACCAGATACAAAACAGCCTCTCGAGCAAAACATTTAAAAGATTTTTGAAAAAAAAAAGTTTAGGTATTATAAGTCATATATAATCTTGTACTTGAATTGGAAGCATACTTTGACAGCATGAATAGGGTTTTAGGATTTTCAAGAAACTACCCCAAATTATATATATATATAAACAGAAAGCGTTGAAGACTATTTACTATCTGCGCTGATCTTTATCAACAACTATAACAGTACAGTTAAGGACCATCTAGTAGCAGACCCACACTGTCATCCTGGATATAATAAATTTAAGAAATGTCTGCAAGCAAAGATCTTTTTTTATATGTCAGTTAAAGATAAATATACCATTGGATTCGACTTTATAAACTTACTCGCAACGATAAATACATTTCAGCCATTCCAAGCTGTCTTCTATGGCGTCTCCGTAGGCTTCAATACACTGGGCCATGTCTATGAGGTCGGATATGATGTTCTGTGGCTGTTGGGTATTCCGTGTCTTGACCAGGTATTTAAGCGGGGCCAGGGCTTCCATGACGTCACGCAGCAACTGTCTGAGAAGAGCGGACGGGTCCACTTTTGGTAGGTGATGTGCTGTCTCACCCAATTGGTCTTGGAGCTTGTACAATAAATCTAACTTCTTTTCTTTTTTAAGCGCTTTCCCCAAAGCCTTTGAAGCCGAGTCCGCCAACATGCTATGGTGTAACGTCTTCATTGTTCGTATTTTTTGGAGGAGCGCTTCAGCTGGCCGGAGTTGCTGTCCATCTACTGAAAGAAGTCTGCGCCCACTGTGAGTATCCGGTAGTGAAAATGACAGCATAGCGTCACCTACCAGGTCTTCTAATGGTTTAGCAAAACATTCCAAGGAATCTTCGATCACCTGTGACTCATTCTGACAGTTGATAGGGGGCAGTGTGGTCGTCGGTGGCGGCGCTGAAGGTGTTACAGTGGTGGCAGCGCCCACTGAAGAATAAAAATAAATATAGGTTTTCACAAAAAGTTACAGTGTTGTCACTGATACTCTTAACTACCACAGTAAAATTATTATTTAAAGAATTAATACAAAGACTTCATCGTGAATGTCTTTCTTACATACCATTCGGCATTTTGTAATTTATTTACTACAATTATAACAGTTCTGAGCGGATCCAGAAGGGGGGGGGGGGATGTCAAGTGGATTCGGACCCCCCCCCCCTTTTTTTTAGCTTTAAGGGTTTCATACCAATTTTGGCATGGACTGCCCCCCTGCACCCCCTTTCTGGACCTGGGGACCTTTTTTCCAAGTTTTTATCATTTGTCCACCTTGCTTTGTCCCCCCTTTGCTATATCCAGAACTCGCCCCTGAATAATTATATTTGGTTCCATTTAGGGGGTATATGGCGAAATTTATTTATATAGACATTTATATAGGAATACTGCCTGCAGGTTTTTCAACCAGTTACTCAAAGAACTATTTTGAAGGAACCCAACACCTTGCCTCACAAGGAACGTGATTGAATCAATTGCATATATATATTTGTTAAACAGTCAGGAGATGCTGTCTGAAGTAACAGGATCAAGCCCACCTTTTGATATACGTTGATTGGATGATAGTAAAATGTGGTAATATAAGTATTACAAAATACATCGTCACTTAAAAGATACCAGCCCTTCGCCGTTATTTCATGAAGACGCTACCAGAGATTTGTTAAGAATAGAATCAATAAGATTTAAGCCTGAATAAAATGCTACATTCTCATTGGCCGGAGTGCTCACGATGTTCTGTCCTTGTCACAAAATTAACATAAATACATGTATTTGAATTTCATAATTGTCACCAAAGCACGATGGACACCGCTTGGAAGGACATACTATAGTGAAGAGTGCGTAGGTTATGCACCATTTCAGGTTCACATTGAATCTGCCAAACCGTCGAAGGGTGACAACAAACCTACCCCCGTGGTGGCAGCATCTGTCCTCATACATGTTCCGCCTTCCTATATGTGAGAGGAAATTAAGTCACTCTCGGAGAAGTAACACGAATTAAAGTCACGAATGGCCTCTAGACCGTGCATGCCTGTTAATGCATTGGACCAACTTTGTCATAACCAAAATATTTGTATGCTAAAAAGTGCTAATGAAAAAGGCTTTAACGTTGATGATATCACTCCATAATCATTGTATTAAAGAATTTAAATAATGTTATTGATAGGTCATCATGACGTTAACTATTTCATGTATGTATTTGTCATTTTTGGGAAATGCTGTACGAAGATTTACAGCTGCAAGAATAACCAGTTTTCTTCGTCTGACAATAAAAATATACGTATTCACGCTTCACAGAGTAAAATGAAAAGTACCATTATATTCCTTCGTAAACACGGATTTACTGTATGGAGTATCTCGTGGCGTATAAGCGGAATGGTGCAGGATTTTTTATCTTCAATTTTTTCTATATATTACTGATCACAGCTAGTTGTGCTATTAGAATGATATAACAGATAAGTAAACATTTCCCATGGTATATGACTAAAATGTATCTTAAAGTTTACATTGTAATCTTTCTTTAAAGAATTTGCAATGATGGTTAAGGGAGCCAAAAGACAATTATTGATCCGGTTTGTTTCTTTCACCGCTGTAATCGTTAATCGTCTTACTGAAATCAGAAATACAACTGAACATCTCGATATAGTTCTATCTTTGTCACTGTTATGATAACATGTTAGGGAGATTGTTTTCGTATAACGTTATAGGTATATTTGCAAAATGATAATTCAGGAATCATATTTCTGCCGCCCAGTGTCCTGAGTTGCCGATATATAATTTACCTAACTTTTGTCCTTGACATATGCGATTAAAAAGTAAGACGATAACCTGCTCCCTGTACGGACCTAGCTGTTACCTGGTCATATCGTTCAGGTATCTGATAACGAGAACAGGTAATGAATCACTTTTGTAATATATGATAAGCATTAAACGTGATGATATATATACATTGGGTTAAGTATTCGTGACTCATAACTAGACCCGGCTTAAATGGCTTGGGCACATTCATCTGTAAGTCCACATGTAGACATTAGTCTTCATGGTTACGAAGTGATCTTATAATAAACCTAACCGACTCCCGGGAGTCAGTTGATATGTCCAGCTGACAATTTCACTCCGTATGCAAGTGTTAAGTTAATAACTAACGTTCATAGTTATCCCCTATCTCACTCGTAATTGGTGCATGGATTATTCATGTTATACAAATATCACGTAATTATTATATTAAACTTGATAAGGTAACATCAAAATCTTTCGCAACATGTACATATGTGATAACTGATAAGGTATCTTGAAGTATTTGTTTTCTCTGCGTTTTCTTGATGTTATCTCTGGCATCCTACGGCCGCGTGCTCCAGCGCGTGCATGAAGGTTGGCGCGGTGATAAGATTACACCTAAGAGGTAAACAGCCAAGGAGATGGGGCTTGTGGGTACCGCTTATAAGCTCTAACAGGGTTATGGGTATTAGATTAAACGGTTATGTAACACAATACCTTTTACTTTCAAATTTATTTTCCCTGTCCTTTTTGTGTCCAATGACCCATACAGCCCTATACAGGACAATTGTTAAACAAGAAAGCTGTCAGAGGCCACAGCCCCTAATCCCACATGATCCAAATTAAAATCAACAATACATGTTTATCATGGTTCAACAGCTTTATTCATTATTCAAAGAATAACTCCAGGTATAAAAGAAATTGCCGTTGGTCACAATAGTGAGGAAGCCTTTGTATGTAAAAATAATTGACTGTGACCCAGATTACCTAAAAAAATTAATGAATAGTACCATTGGTGTTATCTTAACCCTAACAAGATGTAATCAAAATTTGATAAGAACTTTCTAAATTGCAAACATACAAACCAAATTACCAAAGGTAAAGCATAATACCTCTCGTCATTTGGCGGAGGTACAATTACGTTGGTGTGAGGGTGGTATTGCTTTTTCTTATTTTAGGCCACGAATGTGCATTTTATGCAGCTTAAAATTCTCAAATATTAAAAAAATCATTAAAATTAAATATAAAAGTTTCTTTGAATTTCCTACAGAATAACCAGGGACGTTTTACAGTAAGATACATTTATTGAATGATTGGCTTAAAAATTATTTCACACAATGAAAACAGATATCACATTTTGACCGTCATGATTCACTCCATTAAGACTTATAATTTAATCTATTTTTATTTATTTGCTCTGACGTTTTTGATTCCTGTTGCATGATAACTGTGATTTTTCATCTTATCCAAATTCTAGCTCTCTTGCAATTGCTATTTAAATAAGCCCATTGAAATAATTTAATTGAGCTGAGAATATACATGGTACCACAATATTTTTCTTTAAAAAAGCTGTTTGGGAGAGATTGATAGTTATTTCATGTATCCCGAAAGGACATTTAAACACTCAAGAAACGTTTTCGTAGAAAAATGTGACTGTTGCTTGTGACTATCGTTAAGTTAGATTAAACTACAATAATATCACACCATTATTATATATTTTTCTAAGGTTGGGAAAATAAATGTTGGAAAAAGAACTTTGTTTCGCTGTTATTATGTCGAATCAGAGGCAATCTGAATATATCTATAGAAAAATGTACCCTATAACAAATGTAATAAGAATATATTTGTCATGCGTGTATGATGGACGTGTGTGTGAGAGAGATAGAGAGAGCGAGAGAGAGAATTGACTAACAAGCCTAGTTTTGAAAAACATGTACTTTTAAAAATAATGTATTTTGAAATTTATTATGCATAATTATTAGTAATAACAAGGTTGATTAGTGTGAAATGTGTAAAAAGTATGACAGAAAAAAAATGACTTTTTCTATAAATCTTTGATAAATTAAATTATATAAATTTTATATATATATAGAAAAATTTAAAAGTATGTTTTCTTAAATAAATTACTCTTTAATGAAATATTTTTTCTTGGGTAAGAACAATTTAGTTTCATATGAACCACAAGCTGTTCTATGATAATGTAAGGCATCATTAAATATAACATGAAACACATCGATATGACATTTATATGTATAAATATTACTTTTAATAAAAATTAAAAGTAATTACCTAACGCCAGGGTGGCTGATCCCAGCAGGAGAACCGCCAGAGTCGCTCTTTCCTTCATGCTTCCAGGTCAAGTCCACCATAAACAAGGAAAGTAAAGTCTTCTCCGCCACAAGCCCAAGTCAGTGTGTCATAAAATGGCGTGATCGGAGTGGGTCACCGTTCCAAGGGTTGAGCTGTTATGACAGCCTGCTCATATCTCTGATAACTCAACGCTGTCCGAAGTACACCGATAACCGGGGATACACTTTAACTAGCCAGCCTTATAACTCACGGTAATATCAGCATATGATTGATTTATATATTCACAGCAAGGTCCTTAAAACAGGACAAACTTAATGGGTCATTATACAAAGTTAACAAAAAATAAGAATTTAGACCTAAATACTTCTGACTGTATTATCAAGGTAGGTCCTCGGCATATCTCCTTGGAATCCTGAAATTAGGTCATGGTGACCTCTATTATTGAGCTATGGGCCGGTAATATGATGTTTAGAACCCGACGGTCAGACTGATCACAAAGTGTATCCATTAACCCCCTTAAATCTTCTAACATTACATCCAGGGAAGACCCTATCAAATCTCCTTGGAAAACGGCAATGAGGTCATGGTCACCTATACTCTTTGAGCAATGTGAAAGAACATGATCTGAACACCCTATAAGTCAGTTGGACATATATCATAGGAGTTGGACATAGAGACATCTAACTTGAGGTGGGACGTAGCCTATTGGTTAAGGCGTTGGACTTCGGAGCTGAAGTTCCCCGGTTCAAACCCAGCCGGTACCTCATTGGCATTGTATTGAAGTCTCGTAATAAAACCTTAGAGATTCGCTCTAATGTCTTAGCGACAGGTTATGTCTTCTTGATGATTCCAAACCCCATGCATATAACCCGTGAAATACAGAAGGCTTAATAATAACATATCAATCTTATCATACGGATACCTTCATCCTCATCAAAAACACAGTGCCACCAATAGGCTATGGCCCAATCCTTAAAAAAGTCTAACTTAGCAGCTAGGAGGTTCCTAGTAAAATATTCTTGGGAAACCTTAAATAATTTTCACTAGATCATAGCATCGATAAAGAATACATGCATCACAAGTATACATGCCAAATTCAGCTGAGTGTTATTGCCAATGGGCCACTGTTTTTTTTTTAATTTCTTGGTATTATGATCAAATCCATCTGTAAATGCTTCAAAATGTTGAAATGAAGAGTAAGACACGTTTTTTAAAGTGTTTCAGGCAAAAAAAATGGATGTTTCAAATAATAATTGTAGGCCAATTCTTTTCAGCTTGAATAGTTAGATATTTTAGAAGCAGTTGATTTTAATAGACATAGTCCAAGTATTTTTAATATGGTTTCCACTAGTGAAAATGGAATCAGAGCTATGGCATATTTTACCTGTAATCGAGATTATGTGAGATCAAACCAGAGCTCCTTTCAGAGCTCACGTATGTCAGCTAGAATTTTTTAATGATAATTAATCAGCCAGGCAATGGCAGGTCTGCAGATCTTCGGACAGTGTGAGTTACGAAATTGCAAGAATAATTCCCTCGAGGGGTTTCGGGAATTAAAACAGGGTTCATACAAAGAGAAATCTATGATATACGGGATCTCATCGTGAAAATATGTATTCGGATTTTTTTTGCAAACCTATCTGTTTTATTTACCGAAACGAACAAATTTGAATATGCCTCGATTTTTACTGGTATAATGTATAGGAATATGAAATGTGTATTTACTGATTAAGCAGATTTTGTTAACCAGGTGAATCATGTTCTTTTGCGTCTTTATGGATAAGTCCTTCTATATCTGACCATCAGCTGCAAGAGGTCCATTTGTTATGACTCCTGAAGTTCATTATACGCCCCAGTCACAACACGGAATGGACACCGAAATGAGGGACTATCAACATTGTCCCCAACACTCTCCTCTTAAGTAGCCAAACTTGGACAACATGCCACAATCAGAGGATAAATCTGAATGTGAACCACAAGACATGTTCCCGCAAAGTTTTGTTCATCCCATACAAGACACCGACCGTAAACATGGTCAACATGGCGATTAATTATCATCTGTGGTAACTTCAACATGGATTACCACCCTATGATTGGTCTGTATATAGCCTAGTTGCCAAAGACTATTTTGGCGGGGTGCAACCGCCTGTCGTCAAAGACTAATACGTAATAGCATGATCATTATTATTATCATCCAGCAACCCCAAGTATGCCTAGCAGTATGTTTTTTTTCTAATTTTTTGGTGGAGGTACCCTCTTTTTTCTATGCTAACTTAACTACGTATATGTACATCGGCAGAATTCCATTACGATTTTAGACTACGTTACAGGGAAGTATTACACGCTTCCTCTCATTTTAAATCCTGGCGTCAACCAGGGCCGGTGACTACAGTACCTGCGGGCCCTGGGTGCGTAATCTTGCCCATTGCTTGGTCGCTAGGCTGAGATTCCAACTCACGATCTTCCGGCTTTGAGTGCTCCACCTCTAAGCCACAGAAGCCGGTTTGCCTGGCTGTGTGTCCTTCATTGGTGCTGTTACTTGCCTTAATATCATACCTGTAGTTGCATACTATGTCCTACTTTTATCCCTTCCGTGCGCTCTGTTCTCAGCAAAGCTACAAATAAACAAATATAAGCATTTTGACCATTCAGTGCCGTGTTTAAAAGTTCTGGTGGCGGGAATTGGTTGCTTTGTAATAATATATATATATATATATATATATATATATATATATATATATATATATATATATTTGTACTTGAAATGTCACACGTGCACCCACAACGAAAGGGGAGACCTCTAGTGGAGAGTGTGCGATATAATCATACAGCGCCACCTGCTGTAGACCAGAGTATACCTTCTCCTGGACACACTGTCACATTGTAATGCAATTTGCCTGTAAAACTATTATAAAACTAAAGTTTTAAGTCTCTTCGGGACAACTTCATAACTAAATTTAGATGCAAAGCGTTTTTCCATGAGAGTTTGCTATTATGAAAAAAAGTTTTGTTATGCAGCATTAAAATTACATTTGGGAATCCAGAAGGGGGGGGGGGGGAGGGCAAGTGGGTCCGGAACCCCCTTTTTCCGGACCTATGAACCTTTTTTTTTGTCTTATCATTAGTCCTCCTGTATTGATTTGTTTTTCCTTTTCCTAAATCTCTTGTCCGCCCCTGGAATCCTGTCTGATATGAGCCACATTGTTGAATACCGGTGTTTCAAAGTTGGGTTATAAATGTCGGGCTTTCTTTAGGGTTTTTCTTCAGGAAAGGGAAATCACGACTTGGGTGCTTTGACTTCGCAAAATTTTGTGAATGCAGTAAAGCCAAAATAACCCCGGTAGTCAATCCAAAATAAATATAAACACATCGTGTCTTTTATTGGCCACAGATAAAAAATATTCATTGGGCTGCAAGGTTAATTTTGGATGAGATTATGCTAAACATACAAAATCAAAATGATTTTAATACCACCAGTACTAAAGGCTTTATAGCCGATCCGGACTAGCCAAACTTCAAGAATTCATTGCGTCTTTTTTTTTTTTTTTTTTTTTTTTTACAATTTACTGACCTGACTCATGGATTTTAATAGGAGTATGTGACTTCCTCCACTGTATCATATCCAGTAGTCCATTAGTTCTATGAGAAAAAAATGAAGCCATGCGAGTTATTAACTCGAGGTACTGATCAACTGTTTACAAAGTCAAGATGTAAACATCCTGTCAGCTGAAAAAAAGAAACATCACAAGGCCTGTAGTAAAACCACCAAAATCCTGCAGAGCACATGCATGTGACCTCCATATTGAGCTCCTATATCATCCGATAATATCAGCTCCCTTCTGCTGTCAATCACACGCCTTGTTTTCACCCGATTTGTTATGTTATATTTTAGTCCCCCACTACATAAGTGCATGTTATTACATCGCCCAGCTCCGTCAGTCCCGCCCCGCCCCGAATATTACTATATAAATCACTGAAACCTTTGCACATATCATGCATAACCAACTTTTAGACATTTTGGTGACATAGCCAGAAGCGGATCCAGGAAGTGGAGATGGTCCAGGCGGTCCTCCAACCCCCCCCCCCTCCCCTTTTTCAGCCGCCGCAACCTTTTTTAAGTGTTTCAGGCCATTTTTTTGCGGCCTGGACGCCCCATTCAGACATGGGGACCTCTTTATTTAGGGTTTGTGTTTGGTATTATTTCTGGTTTGGGCCCCTCCTATTCCTAAATCCCGAGTCCACCCCTGATGACTGATATGTGAATGTTACCTTCAGGCGGCGTTATCTATCTTGAACTACTTTAACAATCCAAATGTCTTTTCCCACATTTCTAAAGATAAGTGAGTAGATATAAACACTTTGTCTGTAGCATCATAGCCGTTTAAGTTCCTCAGAGCAATAAAAAAATAAACTAACATTAATTGGATAAAATTATCTAGCGGTATACCCATTATTGCGCCATTCGACCTGTAACATTTGGGTTTTACTGTGTACGCACAACTGGCAGCCCCCATTCCAGAAACTGGTGGAAATAAACAGGGTTCGACACAGGCTCGGGACTTGCAAAAACAAAGTACTCCGAGGACAATGTCCAGGCAAGGGTGTATTTGTGGAGGGAGTTTGGTGTTAAGGGGACGTGTAGCAGCAAAGTTTGAAGGAGAATAACGCTTCATTGGACCACGCCCAAAACTTCAAATTATAGTAGGAATTTAAATTTCGTTTCCATGGACTTCTAAAAGTGTTATGATCGCGCAATGTTATGATTACACACTTGAAACGGTTGCAATATGTTGCTGGATAACCAAAGAGGAAAACCCCGTGTCTCTGATCACCTAAATTTTAGAAGTATTAATTTATCACGTCACTGATATGTAATTGTCACCTGCGGGTGGTGCCACCTGTGGTGGTTTACTTTCTGTGAAGCGATTTGACATTGTAATTTATTGTAATCGTGAATCAGACAGGTGTTTAACGTTAGCCTTCATGACCTGGTTCACCATTTCTTAGATCTGTGAAAATCGAGAGAGAGAGAGAGAGAGAGAGAGAGAGAGAGAGAGAGAGAGAGAGAGAGAGAGAGAGAGAGAGAGAGAGAGAGAGAGACACAGAAAGACAGAGAGACACAGAAACAAAGAGAGACAGAAACAAAGAGAGACAGAAACAGAGAGAGACAGAAACAGAGAGAGACAGAAACAGAGAGAGAGAGAGAGAGAGAGAGAGAGAGAGAGAGAGAGAGAGAGACAGACAGAGAGAGAGAGAGAGACAGACAGAGACAGAGACAGAGACAGAGAGAATTTGGACGATATCGTCTTGGATAACGGATTATCATCTGTATCGCCCACCGGGGTCTCAATAAACTTACGACTGTAACAAAACAGGAAAACTATATACCCAGCACACATCTCATCTTCAGTATCAGAGACGAAGTGTAGGTAAACCTAAATAGCACGTGGCGATGTTATGTGTATGGAGCATTTAATTCTGAACAGAGACAGGACCCGTTTTTCCTGTGTGCGACACCACTGCCGAGTTGACAGCGCTCACAGATGTGCGAATAGTTTTTGAACAAATCACACAACCTCTTCATTTTTGGTGGAAAAATAAATAGAAAAATGTATTTCCTCCTGGAATCGGGTACAATTAATTTAAAATCTATATCAACATTTTTGTCATAGGCAAGAGTGCAATATGATAATATAATAGGATTTCGAATACGTTTGCTTTACCTGGAGAAATGAAGAATTATAAGGAGATCATCACTACGTTGAACGGGGCTACGCGGCTTAATTTAATAATAATAAAAAGAATGAATAATGCAAAAACAGTTATATACTCTAAAAAGTCACAAAGGTAATATACATGAAATAAAATGGAAACCAATTCTCAAAAATATACTAAACAAGAAGTGATGTATAATCTTCAACGACACTACCATTTTGCTGTCTACCCTTCCGATGGCTTCGTGATGGTTTATATAACATGTGATAATTGTTTCAATTTTATGTGAACATAGTATGAAATGTAAACGTAATATGAAACGTCAGTGTATGTATTGATATCACCATTCCATCTGTGACGTTCTGTGAGACAAACCTTTTAATTAGGGATATAATTGAATGTTCAGTGGTAAACACTTAACGTAAATACATGGACTGGGAAGCAGAATGTTTTATATATATATAACGATGTATCACAGGTACAGATTCTTAAACTGGAAATTTGAGTTTCGTAATATCTAATACTAGTAATAGTTATGAAAATTCTAAAACTAAATGAACCTTGACAGATTTATATGGTACTCGCATGTAAAACATTCACTGTTGTAAGTTTCATAATTAACTATGATGACAATGAAGAACTTATTTTTCCAAAATAAAGAAAGAGTACAAATCTGAGACAACAAACACGAGAAAAAAAACCTAAGCTATATCAGATATTTTGTTTTTTTATTGAGATAGCAGGGAAGAATACAAAGCAACCTGTGTAGCATTCATGAGAATTATATTCTATCTATATAAGTTATACAAATATATCAAATGCATAAAAGAAATACTTTTCTACAGAGTCATTAACTAAAATATAGACGGTGGCACTAAATCGTTGTCACGTGACAACGCCTCGGAAATACCCATTTCTGGTCTTGTAGTACCGAAAACATTGACTTGTGTGTCCTATAAGGCCACTTTCCATATTTAAAGAAATAAATCCTGATGAATATAACATTATTTGACTTTCTTTTCCGAAGGATCTTTCGTGGTATAATCCACCAGAAGCTAATCCAGTGCACGCAAGAAACTACGTCAGGTGAACTCGGCCCTTGGAAAACACGCCTCGGACTATTCCCGCCGAAGTCGCGTGAATCTGACCCAATACAAGAAGGGTCTGAAGGAGTAATATGCTAGACATTTATAATGACAGTATATTATATTTCGCGACGCTATATATTGTAGGGGTTATCTTATCGTTTTTTTGTAGGTATAAATATTTATCAACTGATATATTTTTATAATTAATAAGGAATCACGGCGGTTAACTCGGGTTACTAGTGTTAATTTCACCTGATGTTTGTTCACATTCCAGAAATGACCTAATCGAGTGGTCGTATGGTTCATTTACATGAAGCAACTGGGGAAAGAAGTTTTTCGATCAGTGGCACATGAACCAAACCACGAATGTGGTGCTACTTTGTAATATCGTATAACAGAAACCTCCATTAATGTTCCATAAAAATGCAATACAATACAGCAATGGTCTCCCCAAAGCACCATAAAACCCAGGTCTCTGTAAAGAACCATAACACACAGTTCATCGCAAAACACTATACAACACAAATTCTGTAAAGATCCATACAATCCAAAGCTCTTTATAGAACCATACAACACGGGACTTCGTAAAGAACCATACAATCCAGGGCTCCCTAACAACAATAAAACCCAAGGCTCCCTAAACAACATACAACCCAGGGCTCCATAAAAACATACATCCCAGAGCCACGTAAAGATCCAAACGACAAAAGGCTCTGTAAAAACCATACATTGCATGCAGGGTTTCGTAAAGAACCATATAATAAAGGGTTCAAAAAGAATCATACAAACAGGGCTCCAGCAAGAAACAGAAAGGCTATCTATATATTCAATCATGCAAACACGAAGAACCAATAGAGGTTCTTCTAGAAACGTCCGCCGTAGTTCTACAGTTAGAACCCTTGCACTTTCATTGAAACATCTTAAAATGGAGTCTGGGGGTAACTTTTTATTTAACATAGTAGACATATTCCTCTCTCGGTCCGTTTTATAGAGCCTTTGACGCTCCAATTGAAAGAACTTTGAGTGTTTTTTCCCCCAGAAATCAGTTCAGCTGTATGTGAACAGGTTGGTTACTAGCGTGAGGGCCTGCAAAATGGTTTTGGTTTACTGATTTTAAGCGACGTCATGAGAGAATTATAATTGATGTAAGGGTAAATAAATAAATACTCTTAGTCACACTTGTCTGTCAGCTGTGTGATCCGGTCTTACTTCAAATTAAGATTATGCATATGGTTTGCTTGTGTCATCATTGGAACAAGGTTTGCAGTTTTCTAATTTTCCCCTCTACCAACTGTTATCGTTTGTATTATGCTATATTTTCCGCTATTAAGGGAGCAGTTTAACTGAGGATCTCTCAGCATTACTATAAAGCATACATATTAAAAAAACAAGGTTAGGTGTCTTTAAGTACACTGTAACTAACACCTTACAGATACAGCTGTCTTTGAAACAAACCGAAAGTGCGCATCTTCAGAAGTTAATAATAAAAGTACTTTCATTCTTGTAAGGAAGAACTAAGATTTCTGATACTTATCGGTTGTTACACAGAACGTCGAAAGAAAACAACATGTGCAAGTTAATGGGTCAGTTACACAGGTACGGGAGCAATTAGTCTCAGTTAGGGTGACTCTAAAAATTTATAGAAATCTTATCACAAGCGGGTCGGGGGGGGGGGTCTCCCTCCTTTTCCTTCGAAGCATCCTTTCTTTTAAGGGTTTCAGACAAAATTTTGCAGTCTGGAACCCCCCATCCTGTTCTGGATCTAGGGACCTTTTTTCAGGTTTTTCATTAGTCGTCTTCCTTGGTTGGACCCCCCCCCCCCCTTTCCTAAATCCTGGATCCGCTCCTGCTTATGGCTTCATGGGATGCACAAGGGTCCCATGGGGGCAGCCTAAGCATGGGCAGATTTTTAAGCTAACTAAAAGTATAATACAACAACAACTACAACTACATACCACTACTATTCCTACTACTACTACTACTACTACTACTTTAGTCAGTCGAATAAATAAGATGACTGATTAAAACACCCACAAAACTGATGCGCCAGAGGGGATTCAGAGTAAATATTTTGACCCCCCCCCCCCAGCCTCCCCATTACACACACAAACAAACCTGTTTATGCAGTAATCAACCCTAAACTCTTACCGCAAGTTTGAAATTATACGCTGAATGCATGGTAAAACATATATATGAGCGGACCACCAGTGACCGTAAGCTACAGCTGCCGCCAGAGATAACAACGTTACATCCTGGATGGGTATAAAGTTATCCATCATTCGGTCCCCTAGTCATATACAGGCAAGATGTGGTCGTCTGTGCTGGTGGCAGCACTGCTGGCTCCAGTCGTCAGGCCCGGAATGGTTCCTGGTAAGGAAGCCCTGTTTTAAATCGATCATTATGATAAGTATTCTTGAGATAATAATTGAATATTGTTGTTTACAGTAATGTTAAATTTAAATTGATATGTACATTACGATTAGACTAAGAAAATTTTCTGCATTTATTATATGATGTTAGTTGCTTTGTTTGCGCAATTAAAAACTATACAAGTATTAAAGGAGGTATTTGATTTTGATATATACATATATGAAAAGTATTTAGCAGTTTCGTCAGAGTTAGCTGCATTCGACGTTTCTCATCAAGCCCAACAAATCATCATATGTTATTAACTGTGGCCCTCCTCCAATTTGTGGGGTCTTGATTAGGTTTGGAATGCTATCAGTCTCTTATATATCATGATAATGATTTTACATTTTATCGTGATATCGTAATATCAGTATCTGGTGCAGTAACTCCGGCAGTTGTCATCATATCAGAATTGCCAGTTCTCTCGCTATATTTCCGGGATACCTGTAGGCGTGAAAATTGCCAGATTGTTGTGGAGAATGTGCTTATATCAGTCCGTCGATCAAACATCGTCCTTCCTAACATACAACTACTCATATATTTTTCTATATTATAATTATAACATCTTTGTATAATTTCAGTAAAATTAATGTTAACCTTAGAAATAAATGAATTTCTGAACACAGTGATGCCATTATCTTTAGGTGATAATCCTAAAATAACATGTTTGCATGTGTACCAAACCGTGGACATGATTGCACATTGTGACTTTACGTTAATATATGAAATGATACCAGAGCCCGTTGTGGAGAGTGTGATTAAATCAGTAAGTCGATCAAACACCGTCCTTCCTAATATACAACTACTCATATATTTTTCTATGTTATAATCATAACATCTTTGTATAATTTCATTAAAATAATGTTATCCTTAGAAATAAACGAATTTTTGAACAAAGTGATGCCGTTATCTTTAGGTAATAATCCTAAAAGAACATGTTTGTGTACCAAACTTTGGACATGAACGAACATTGTGACATCACGATAATTTGGAATGATACTAGAGCCACACACAGAGTAAGCCACACAAGGCTGGCGTTGGCGCAAATAGCGGCGGCGCCGAGCTCTAAATGATCCAATTATTACAAATGTAAAATACGTGATTATCCCAGATATCGGTTATCATCCCAACCTTAACCATGATGTGACACTGCAGAAAGCTTCGATCGAGCAGCACATCTATTGTCTGATCTGATTTTCTTTCAGGGGCGTCAATACAGAGGTGGGGTGAAGCGGTGTGGGGGAGGGGGGGGGACGGGGTCCATATAATCATCCCCTCCAATATTAAAAAAATAATATTTATATTTTGGAAATTATATATATACATATATATATATTATATATATTATTTCTGAGTTTACTATGAAATATTATATGTGTTAACTTGGTTTAGAATTAATATATAATGGTATCATAATACCTTAATTGATAATGTTTATTAAAAAATGTGTTCCAACTTCGATTACCTTCAAACGTCTGCGACCCCCCCCCCCCCCCCCCCCCCCCACTCTTCCACCATCCAAGTTGAATTGACACCAATGTGTTCAGTCCAAACATCCTATTTCAATCCTATTTGGCCTTTTTGTTACAGGGAAACGGCATTTAGTTCTCTGCTTGGAATAAAACTTTTTTTTTATTTAACAAGATCTCAATAGACTCAGGCCGTCGTAGGACCGTGACGCTCAGCTGACTTTTAAATTGGGTAGACACGATTGCAGGGTGTAGTCTAAATGTCATAATAGGGACACTACATGTTTTAATTATAAAAAAAATAAAATAATAAATGAATAATATTTGCAAGACACAATATATTGCGCATACAGAGAGGAGCTAAAGCATTGCTATTACACTTGATATAATGGAAAAAATATATAATCTTATACAAAAAAATAGTATCAAATTGTCTATAAGGTAACGGAAAAAATTAGAAATCATGCATGCCAAATTGCTCACATTTTGAATAATTTTACAGGCTTCAGGTATGAGTTATAGCATGACTTCTCAGTGTTCTATATACCCAATGATTTTGTTAAACATTGGCAAAATCACAGAAAAAAAATGCACCTAAGATGTAACTTTATGAAATATTGACAGAGTGTGTCTACTACACTCAGTTCTTGTAAACGATCTAAATCATCAAATGAAGATAAGGATATGAGAAAAAAGTATAGAAAAATTATTAAAAACTGAAAAAGTATGAAAATATATATATAGCAGTCTTTGCTGCAAAGATCATGTTACTTATGAAACAGAATAGCGTGGCAGCACTGTTAAGCCTCTCAGCAAAATAAAGTTTCAGGCCGCCTTGGTTGCACTGTGCCGCGTTGGTTTCAAGGTGACTAAAATCTAATCGATTCTTCATTAGTCCACTCCGAAATGTCCTGGAAATTTTTCATGAGATTCCGTTCATGCATGATATGCACGAGTCATGTCTTTAGCAAACACACATAAAAAAAAAACACACACACACGAACGAGCACGTACGCACACCACCCTGGCAACAACGTAAGGGGGATGTTAAAACTGATAATGTAATGGTCATCTTATCATGTAAAATTGACCGATAATGTAATGACAAATTAACCGGTAATGTAACACAAACTGACAGCGTAATGACAAATCAACTGATAATGTAATAAAAAATAACCGATCATGTAACACTAATCAATAACGTAAAACAAAATTAACCGAAAATGTAACAACATTTGCTAACCGATAACGTAAGATCAGATTACCCGATAATGAAAATCTGCAGGCAAACAACTAGTGCCCCCTAGAGGCAAGCCTGACCAGCCAATTTATTCAACACAGCAGTGTGGGCACGGCTCTTGACATTGTGTTTTTAATTGCCGATCATCCTGATACTTATTATTTATCAGATTTATTATGCTGTGCTGTGTTAAAACAAATTACAATAACATGAAAGACATCAGAAATTGCTGCATTCGGCACGGTTTGCATTAGAATTCGATCATGAATCAACTTCCTTCGAGCGGATGATTTAAGGGAAACGTAAACAGGGTTTTAGTCTCCTTGAATTTTTCGTTCATTATGGTACGAAACATTGTAACCATGTATTTATTCAATGATCATATCAATCAAAGAGATTCCATAGCGCGTATAATCTAACCTGTAAGTTTCGTCCGTGCTTATGAGTGTCCGGCCGAATTACGCTTGCCTGCAGAAATGAGCCTCTGGCTACGCCAGCCAGTCCGTTTTTCTCCTCCATCACACGAGAAGCTGCATTAGCGATATCCCGTACTGTCAGCCCCTAAAGGGACCGGGAACCACATTCTCCACGGGTTAAGGATGATAATGATATTATACATTTGGCACGTTCTCAGCTGAGCTGCATAATCATAACGCACTACACTGGAACCCCGCCTTGCAACCAACACATAACTGCGACCACCCAACCATTTGCGACCAACTCCAAAATTACGACCACTTTTCTTTGTCCCGAATATATGATCCAGGTCTCTAGAATTTCACAAATACGACCACTTTGGTCCGTCCCCTAGGTGTTCGTAACTGTTGGGTTCCACTGTTTATAGAAAGTCCGATGAAAAAGAGACCGGGCACATATTGACGTAGGAAGACAAATTTACCCTCTGAAACCTTTTTAGCACAGCTGACTTACAGTCATATACTCGGCTATAGCATTCACCTTTTGTCCGTCCGGTCATTCGTCTGTCCTTTAGCGAATCGTAATCGTTGGACATAGAATCACAAACTGAACATCCGGGGAGGTGCTGAAAAAGTCTCCAAGGAAACCTAAATTGAGGTTACTGCAACCTGTATTCTTGGATTATGGGGCTTGTTTGTGCACACAAGAAGAATTAAAATGTTATAAAAAAAAGCTCCAGTACCTCAGTAATGAATGCTTGGATTGCCATGAATCTTGCTTTGCTTATTGATCATGGAATATTTCAAGTTCAACAATTGTTAAAGTTTCTTGGCGCCACCTGTATTTATTTCTAATCATATTCGCATTTTTCTATATTTTTTTAGACTATCATATGACAGCAGTGGTATCCGCTGTGGTTAAATCTAGTTTCTTGAAACGTATTGCATTTATTGATCATGAATAGTTTTATCAGTTCCTGAAAACTGGTCGTATCACTTGTCTTCCTTACACATTTTTCATCTATTTTTGAAATTGCAACATTACATCAAAGGTATCAGTTTCTCAGTTGGGGTTCCATTTAGTGCCTGAAACCTTGAATGTTTATTGATCATAACTGGTTTCATCGGTAGCTGAAGACTGATAGTGCTACCTGTATTTTTCAATTTCATCGATTTCCCCCTCTGTTTTGGAGACGACAAATGACAGCAATCGTATCAATTTATCACTTCTGGTTTCATCACGTGTAATGATATCTTGTTTGTTAATTGATCATGATTAGTTCTATCAATTCATGAAGACTGGTGGCTCACATGTATTTTTCTTCTATTTTGGACGCCCATTTCGTTTTTTTTTTTTTTTTGGAACAGGCAAATTACATCAGTGTGTGTGTGTGTGTGGGGGGGGGGGGCTCATTGGATCGGGAAACGTATTTGTTAACCTTTACGAATATTTAAATATATAAAATATTATAATATAAAATATCTAGATATATATATATATATATATATATATATATATATATATATATATATATAAAATAAAATATAAGAGTGAACAAAGTATAAGATTTTATGAAGTAAGGTTTTTGGTGTATGTTTATTCTGACACGGACTCTGATTATATATGTTTCAAGTGTACTCGGAAATATTGTTACGTTTGGCATTGTGATATTCATTGATCCGGCCGGATACAAAAGAACCACCTAAGACTTTTTATACCGTGACACCAGAAGCCTGACGCACAGTTCTGTATCATTTGATAACCTGCTGGGTCACACATACTGAAGGCAATTGTTTGTACTAACTGGTTTTAGGTACCCACCCTTGTACAACTTGTGTGTACAATATAAAGTATGGCTGTAGTCATTCAAAATAATTCATAACTTCGTATAGTAGAAATTTATTCGAAGTCTATCATAACATTACTGATATATTTTATTCTCTCTGAATAGCAGGGGAGGGAGAATGATTATATTGATCAGCCAGTCCCCTTTGCTATAACATACAATATACTCCTCCCCCCCCCCCATTATGACGCCCCTGATCATATGTAACTATATACCTTGTCCCTTTTGCGTCCCACTTTTAATATAGGGTTTAATGGTTATACAGCTCAACTAAGGATATTCCAAAAATAACATCATCATTATCAACCTGACTCCGCAAAGTGACGATCGTGTGTTTATGTCCCTTTAGTGGATGTCATCCAATTTACCATTCCACAGCTCGATATCTGCGAACGGGAAAAAATGCATAATAACTGAAACACGAGAAAGATCTCACACATATAGTAAACATTAGATATAAGGTGGATTGGTCAGGTTCGCTGATGTGCTATTACATTACCGTTTTTTTTATATGATTGGTTTTGGAAGATTGTGAAATTGATATTAGGTTATCGGTTTGCAAATGGTGTTACGTTATCGTTTAATTTTGTTTTACTTTATTGGTTAGAGTTACATGATCGGTAATTTTTTTATTACGTTATCGGTTAGTATTACATTATTAGTTGATCTGCTATTACGTAATCATTTTGTGTTACATTACCGGTAAATTTATTATTATATTACTGGTTAATATTACATTATATCATGATTTTTACATAATCAGTTTTAACAGACCCTTTCACACTGGTTAAGTTTTCCGGTTCAAGCTTATCGGATCAAAACGAACCTGACCGATGTCTCCTTTTAGAACCAGTGGTAAAGCGGCTTACACAAGTTTCTACACGGATAGTTTTTGATCAGATTAAACCACTCCTACTGGCTACCGGGATTCAGAGGCGGATCCAGGATTAAGGAAACGGAGGGGTCCAACCCAGGAGGACTAATGAAAAACCCTGAAAAAAGGTCCCCACGTCCGGAAAAGAGGAGGTCCAGGACGGAAAAAGTGGTCTGAAACCCTTATAAAATGTTGCGGCGGCTGCAAAAGGGGCGGTCCGGACCCCCAGGACCCCTCCCCTGGATCCGCTTCTTGGAACTGTCCTTATACGACCATTAATCGAAAAGTGCACGTGTTTAAAGCGTTCGTGTCAGTGATCGGATCAGTTTCGTGTCAAAATGACGTAACACGCGCTTTTGACAGTAGTTTTCAATGTTTTTCGGTTTGTATGCATATATATATATACAACACGTATTAAGGGTTTATTGAATCCGATATAACTTTATCATGTCAAGTAAAGAAATTTTTCAAATTTTTACAAGGTGAAATTTAGGTGTGTCCATTTTAGCAAAGAATCTTTGTTATAGGAAGTCATACGTTCTACTTTTGTTGGTTCATTTGGAATAAAATATCAATTGCACAGTTTATATTTTTTTTCAGGAAATTTGGGTAGAGAACACCATCCATCTAAATTCATGTCCGAAAGGCATATGAGCATAGGTTTTAATTACGTTTCATTCTTGTGCTCGTCATCATAAAATCCGGAGCGAAAACGCTTAGGGTACTTAAAAATAACGGACAACTTGATACAATGTGCAAGAGAACGTGTGCAGTTATTATGCAACCGTTTAACATGAAATGATCCAATCAGTTTGTTCGGTTCCGTTTGGTGCGGTATGAAAAGGGCCTAAAGCACATTATTAATTTTTGTTTAAGAATCAACAAAAAGTATTTTTTTCTGAAATTTTAAACGCGAAGAGTGGCTTACTGGGAGGGCAAAATCATGTTTCCCTCCAAATCTTACAGAATATTGGTCACCGTGACGTAAAAACGGGTTTCCTAGTAGATACGTACCCACAGGGCCTTCCTTGATGCAAAGTTAGGAAAGTCCACGACAAACGTTTTGCTTAAGTTATCGGACAAATGACCACCAGACGACGGACAATTAAGGGCCATTATCTGAGCTCAATTTTCCCCAACATGTCAGTTCCATATTACCACAAAGCTGTCAGTACTTAAGTCGAGCGCAACAAAGCCATGGTAAAATCATTTTCATTTTCAACAGAATGTGAGACTGGCTGGAGTTTATATGACAAATCGTGCTACCGCTTCGAGGGAGCCAGCCTGACATGGTCTGATGCGTCTCAGAACTGTAAGCAACAAGGAAGCGTCCTCGCCGAGATCCCGGACCAGCTGCACAGCAACTTCCTATCTCGCCAGGTTACCTCCTACACTTGGTTCGGGTTGAACGACCTTCAGCAAGAGGGTGTTTGGCGCTATGGGGATAAAAATGTAAGTATTTGAACGCATAGTGGACAAAGGCGATATTTCAGCTGATCGAGTATTTAGAAATGATTTATACATGAGTAATAATTACGCCAATGGTTTATCTTCCGCCAATGAAAAGGAATTCAAACGTTATCTTAAAAAATTTACAGAAAAGATAGTGAATTTTTCAAAATGAACGTCCATGTCTGGTGAAATATATATCAATTTTTAGACTGACATACCATTTTTAAAATATTGTGTGCATGTGAACATTGCGCAAATATTTTGTGAAATTTTGTCCTTTTTATAAAAACCGGTTATATGGGATTAAACTGGATCAAACTAAGAATCACCTTGTAAAATTTAATAAAATTTACATAAATGCTTATCAGGCTAAATAAGTTCATAAAGTTTATAAATATATTGAAAATATATATGGTGAAATCCAATTGGCATGTTCCTCCGGGTTAATGTTTCACTATTGCGATCAACCACTCCAGGCTATGAACATTAAACACTAGAATTGGGAGCAGTCCCTTTGTCTTTTAGGTTACTCTTCTGCCTGGTGGGCAATTTCTCAATAGGATGTATATCTTTATAGCATCCTCCTTAGCCATCAAATATTTACTCATTGTCGCATGGCAGGCTGCAGGGTGAATTTTGCAGCCCAATTGTCAACAACTTCTTGGGAAACTAGAGTTTTGAGGAAGAGGATGCCTGAATGACTTTGATCCTATGAAGGTTTCTCCTCTAAGGCTAACATGTAGCCCATTGTTGCTGATTGTGTAAACATGCCTTTTCAATGGCAAGGGGCAACGAATCGTTCTACTTCCCCAAAATCAGAGAAACCAACTGATGCAAGATAGCTTTTTAAGGATTTTATTGTTCGCGTCTCAGAGGAACCCTCATAAAATTATGAACAGCTGGTATCACTGTATATATCTTGAGTCATTTATGCAGTAAATGATACAAACTTATTTATTTTGCACGGATTGTACAAAAGTCATTATAACTAATAGAGGAACTGGCTTAGATGATGGTATCAGGTAGTGTGTAGGGATGAAGGAAACCGGAGAGCCCGGAGAAAACCACCGGGCAAGTAAAACCCACTGTCATAGCCACACCACACCGGGGATTGAACCCGGGTCTCCAGTGGAGAGAGCCGAGCATTCTACCCCTCGACTGTGTATAAATTACTGGATTATGTACATCTCTCTCAGATGTAAGAATAGACGTTAATATGTTCAATATGTCATGCTATTATTGTGAAGACATGTATGAATTTCAGTTGTTTAGCTTTTTAGCTTAGCTAACTGTAAATAATCTGAGGTATAGCGATCACGCTTTGTCCGACGTCCGTCCGGTTGATCGGCCGTCCGACCGTTGATAGGGCACAAATCGTAGAAACCTAATCTAGAAACTTCTGTACATCCATGGAGGTCCAGAGAGGCAAATCTTCATGGAAACCTGGAATTAGGTCGCTGTGACCTATATTCGTTGACCTAGGGGCCAAAAACATGATTTTTAGCACCCATACAGTCAGACGGGGCACATATTGTATACACCTAACACATTTAGAGTGGTCCTAGGCAAATATCCTTGGAAAAGTGAAATAAGGTCATTGTGACCTATATTCTGCGACCTATAGGAAAAAAGATGTCATATGAGCACCCTGAGTGTCAGATTGTCAAAAATTGTATATGTTTAACCTAGAAATATTTTTTTATACATGCGTGTAGGTCCTAGGAATATCTCCCTGGAAAACTCAAATGGTGACCTATGTTTAGTGACCTCAGGGCCAAAACATGATTTTGAGCACCCAGACAGTCAGACGGGGCACAAACTGTATCCATTAGGCCTAGAATCTTCTAACATAAAATTCAATGAGGTACCAGGCAAAAGTCCATGGAAACATGAAATAAGGTTATGGTGACCTATTTTATGTGACCTATGGGCTGAAAATGGTATTGAGTAAACAGATAATCAGATGGGGCACAAATTGCATTCATTAGGCCTAGAATCCTCTATCGTAACATTATGGTAGGTCCTAGTCAATAATCTGTGACAGCCTGGGCAAATGTCCTTGGAAACCTGAAATAAGGTCACTGTGACCTATATTTTGTGACCTTTAGGAACAGGTGTCATATGAACACCCGTATAGTCAGACTGGGCACAAATCGTATCCATTTGGCCTAGAAACTTCAATAGCAACATCCAGAGCAGGCCTAAACAAATGTTCTTTGAAACATAAAATTAGGTCACTGTGACCTATATTCTGCAACATACAGGAAAAAAGGTGTCATATGAGCACCCCGAATGTCAGATGAGCTCATAATATATACATTAGGCCTAGAATCTTCGAAAGCAACATCCAGGGAGGTTATAGGCAAAGCTCTTTGAGAACCAGAAATTAGGTCATAGTGGACAGGCTATATTCTATCCGTTATGAGCCAAAGAAATATAAATTAGAGCACCCAGACAGACAAGGTACAAATTGTATCTATTTTCCTTTGAACCTCCCATTGAAAAGTCTAGGGAGGTCGTTGGAAAGTCTCCTTTGAATCCTGAAATTAAGAAACTTAATTCTTATGATACATGTCATGGTCTACCATGTCATATCAGGAATTTATGGTATATCTTATTAGTTCAGGGATCAATAGTATATCTTGTTAGATGAGGTATTCATGGTAAATCTCGTTAGACCAGATATCTATAGTATATCTTGTTAGATAAGGTATCTTAGATCTACCTTGTCAGATCATGTATCTAAGGTATATCTCTATAGACCAGGTATCAATGGTCTATCTCGTCAGACCAGGTATCTAAGATCTATGTTGTACATCAGGTATCTATGGTATATCTTGTTTGATCAAGTATCTATGGTATATCTCGTTAGCTCAGGTATCTTTGGTATATCTTGCTTGATCAAGTATCTTTGGTATATCTCGTTAGCTCAGGTATCTTTGGTATATCTTGTCAGATCAGGTATCTGAGGTCTGTCTTGTAGATCAGGTATCTATGGTATATCTTGTTCGATCAGGCATCTATGGTTTATCTCGTTAGATGAGGGATCTATGCTATATCTAGTTAGATCAGGTGTCTAAGATCTATCCTTTTTTGTCAAGGTATCTGCGGTCTATCTTGATAGACTGGGTATGTTAGGTTTGTCCTTTCAGATCAGGTAACTTAAGTCTTTATGTTAGATCAGATATCTAAGGTCTATCTTTTTATATTAGGTATCTATGGTATATCTTGTTAGATCAGGTATCTATGGTATATCTCGTTAGCTCAGGTATCTAAGGACTATCGCGTTAGATCGGGTATCTAAGGTATATTTTGTTAGATCAGGTATCTGTTGTAGATCTTGTTTGATCAGGTCTCTATGATATATTTTGTGAGTTCTTGTACACATGATGTATCGTAAGCCACCTTCGGCTTTGGGATTAATATTGTAGTCATGCCCCACTTCATATACATGTATACAATCGATGCTGAAATAATCCTGGGTGCAAGTGCACTCAGTGTACTATTTTAGAATCATCAGTTACTTGAGCACAAAGATTTCAAAACAAAACAAACATTTTTAATGTTGTTACCTGTTTTCCTACCTTTCTGGAAATACTTTTTTTTATTTAAAAAAATCAGAAATTCAAACGAATTCAAGCATGGAAAATTTAGGTAAAGAACTCCGTTTTTTTTAAACATAAATTAACACTTTTACCTCCTGTATTGTGATTTATGTATATATCTGTAAAACCTTAATGATGAAGAGGTCTTTGCAGAATGAAATTATAATGGAATTAATGGATAACTGGAACTATTTTTTTTACAAGGCCACGTATTTCAACTGGAATTCAGGAGAACCTCACCCAAGATCTGCCGAACGGGAAGACTGCGTCATGTTGTTTCCCCTGAATACCGTACAAAATGGCCGCTGGAATGATTATCCGTGCTCCCAACGTCTGCCGTCTATATGTTCAAAAGACGCAAGTGAGTATTGTGACACCAATTCCATTATTGAGGGTTTTCTGGAAGGAAGTTTGCCATTTACATCGAGGAACTAATACCCTGTAAAAAGGTCCGTACCTCCCGGAGGGGTTTTGGTCGTATAAATATGCGGAAAAAGGAAAAAGGTGTTTTTCACGTCAGGAGGGGATTATAATCCCCTAACCCGCCCTAGCGCTATACCGGACCTCTGACTTTGAAGGTTCTACGACCAGCGTACTGGCTGTCAGTGTGCCTTTTCATCCGTCAACGAGGCACGCACTTTAAGGCTCTACGATGATGCATATATTTTCGTCATTTCAAACAACGCCTCATAGCCTACAAATAAGCTGTCACATGACATAAACCAAACCAATCGTTAGCTTATTTGGTATACTTTCTTACAACACCTAACATGAGCGAGAATGAAATTCCTCTTGAACATATAGGTTAATCCCTCTGAAGTTTTGTTGAATTATTGACTGCAAGAATACTATCATGGCCCGCGCTTGTAACCGGACAGCAGCCAAATTGTGCGCGATACAGGAAATGACTCGTTACCAATAAGACGGAGTTTCAGTCAGGGATTTGAGTTCATATGTATTCTTTTGTGTTAATTCACCATTCGCAGGATAATGCTAAGATTATTGGCTGTTTACCACGATATGAATAAAACATGATAGAATAGTACTGCAATGTATTCCTCCTTTTGGATTGCATCACGACTGATGTCAGGCTTACCAGCCCAATATAGGTGCCCTCCGATTCATTTACTCACGCTAGATCCGAACCTGCATATTCTTCTCAGTATCGCCAAAATGAATATATTGATAATGTAAATAATGACAACTTAAAATACACACATGTAAACACACACTACATAGGTTATGTATTCTACAAAAATGTTATAGTAAATGGCGCCACTAGTCTAGTCTACTGCAAAGCTATTCAAGATGGATGAACATTCAAAATTTCAGGCTGATACCTCCATCTAATCCCTGTGTAATAAACATGTGTAATTTTCACCCAGAACGATTTATGATGGGCGCTACGCAAATTAAAATGTAAGTGCCATCGCAGGCTTTTAAACGAGATTAAGATATCAAAGATCTATGGACATGCAAAAAAAAGGGTACAATCATCAAACCACTCCTTGTGTATAAATGCATAGATGTATTTTACAAATTCGTGGTTTTAGGTGGGGTCACCTGTCATGTGCAGGAGAAAGCTATCCAGGACGGATTGACATGCAAAATTTCAGGCTCCTACGTCCATCTGCTACTGAGATATATGTGACTTTCGCCCAATCTATTTTACAGGATGAACTCTATGCAAAAACGGTTGCAGATGACGAAACCAGATTTGAGTATGCCGTGAAGGAACCTAGGCTCTATTGAAAAGCACAAATTCAGCCCAAATATCAGAGAAACTCCGGAAACAACCGCGGCGGCCGCGGAACTCGCGTGAAAACACTTCGTCACTTTGTGATATGTTGCTTGTACAAGTCATCACCTTATATTATGATATGACTTATACAAACATCACTGGGGCATGGTCGGTAAAAACAACCGCAACCTGCATGTGAATAAAATATATTTGAAATACTCATAATGCTTACCCTAGTTTTACATATGCCAAACTTGTAGTGGGTAATAGGCAAGTCGAAAGAATATTGACTTCACTTGTGTCTTCCTTTACCACCTTTTCCAAAGAAAATAATGTATAAATGAATTCGGCTGAATTATCTCGCTTCCGTTCCTTATCGATATGTACATCCTGTCAAAAAAGAAGATTTTTAAAGATGTGTACTTGCAAATCGGTATCCCGAAATAAACATGATTTGTTTGATATTTATTGTTGGACTTCCCCGTCTTCTTTAGTTTTATCATACGCATTTGTACATTTCTTCAGATCTGGTTATGTCCACGAATACAACCTCACCTAGTAAGGAGAGTGCAAATTACAGTAAGTGGTTAATAAATTTGTCTAATAAAAATGGCAATGGGGAGTAAAATGATAAATGTAGGTATATGATATTTAAAACTTTATATATATATGTGTTACCAATTATAGAACAACAACTTACTGAATTAAGTAAAAATAACTGTTTGATATATCATGGTGTCTTCTGTTTTTAGAATAAAAGAACGAGCTGCCATTTGTCTGTCCCAGTGTACGTTTATTTCAGTCGGTATTCTGTCAATAAAGAATAAACATAAACGTGTTACCACCGGCACAAAGCAAACAACCGTAACTATGACATATCAAGAATGCGTAAAATTTATTGTAGTAGTAGTGAGAGTAAGAGTAGTAATAATAAAAATAATAATAATAATAATAATCATTACTTACACATGATAAAAATGAAAAAATATCTTTTCTCAGTCAGCAATATCGGAAGGATAATGATTGCGAAAACACATATTCTAATGTTAATCTCTTTACAAGGTTGCCCGGCCGGATGGTCTCGTTACTCTGACATGTGTTACAAATATATACCCACCACTGGAACCTGGTACGAAGGCAAGTGTAGCTGTCGACTCAGCGGTGGAGAACTGGCTCGAATTCCAGATAGATACCATAACGACTTCGTGGTGAGTGTTGTGATGACGGAAAACGCCTGGATCGGCGCCCACGACGCCTCAGCAGAATGGCACTGGATGTACGGAAAATCTGATCACGTGAGTAAAATATTTGAATTTGATTGTATGGGAAATCTGATCACGCGAGTTGAAGAATTGAATTTGGTGCATGGTACGGGAAATCTGATTACGTGAGTTAAAGAATTGAATAAGGTGGTCCAGAAAATCTGATCACGAGAATAAAAGATTATGTAGGGTGTATATCTGTAAAATTAAAGTTTAAGACTGAATTATATGGTACAGGAAATCTGTTCACGTGAACTGAATGACTGAAGTATATGTTACATAAAATCTGATCACTTGAATTAGATAATTAAATTAGGTTATGCGATTTAGAGAAGGACTCTAGGAGTACAGAAATTAAATTCTTCGAGGTAAAGTAAGGCACCGGATATATGGAAAATCAAGTCTGATTATACTTTCTAAGTTTACCTTGTTACACATTTCCATCATGTTTATTAGGGCCCTAATTGAAAAAGCGGTGCCCTATATTATCGGATTATCCATCTGTTCGTCGGGCCGTCCACCCGTCCGTCACAGCGTCCGTCCGTCAGTGACGCTTTTTTTTCGCGCACAATATCACAAACAGAATATCCTTGATCTTTCTCAAATTAATGAACATCAATGAAGCCTCTGACGGCTCCAGTACTATCAAATTATAGACCCATCCGAATTCGTATATGGCTGCAGAGCACAGTCGGTGATTATCTTTCTCGGGCAATACACACTGTTAAATCCAATATGGCTGCCAGGCAAATATTATAAAAAAAACTTTCGTCATAACTTATTACATTGTGTAATTATTTTTCGAAGAGTAGTCCCTTTTAGATTATTCGTAGTAATATAGTTCAGACCAACGTTACATCCATTATGACACAGGTCTGCCATTTTCAGCAACTAGGTTCGCAGGGCCCTAATTGAACACCTTTACAGCCCTAAACCTCTATTTACCAGTCTAATTAGATTCTACATCTCTTGTAATGGTTCGAATTTATTTTGTCACCTTTCCCTCTGGTTAAGTATATTAAAAGAAAAGCTAAAACATAAATATAATTGTGGAAATGTAAAATTACTTTACAAATTCTTATTTATAGATGTTGAGCTGCAGGTAGCTTTTTTTTAAACATGGATTGTAGAAAATTGCAACCTTGTGGTTGTTTGAGAACGTTTCCATGGTTGCAGGTACCATTTTTCAACTGGGGTAAAGGAGAACCAAACAATGCCGGAGATGAAGACTGTGTCGAGTTCTATAAAAGGGGTGGCCTTTGGAACGACAAATCCTGCGAAAGTCCGGCGCCTGCATTGTGCTCCCGGCCAGTAGGTATGGGAACAGTTAATTTAAATATTATTTCTATTTTAGTCATACATAGTGTAATCGGTGAATCAACTATCAATTTAAAATTATAGTTCGTTGATAATCTATCAGTTTCATGATATAAGTATTTTTCAAGGACACTTCATGAAGAGTATTATATTTGTTAAAAAAAAATATAGTTAAATATAACTCTAAAATATTATTCTGTGTATGTAAACCAGGTATCATGGGTCTTAATTGCCTGTATCATATTTTAAAATAAATTATCAACATTGTGTGGGGAAGATCATGAATGTTTGTTAAATATCTTGAAAAAATTGTAATAAATTGATCTCTGAAAGTATGGGAATCATATAGTCTTGAAATAAATGAAGATATTACCAGATAGCTATACTTGTCATCCCCACGATGGTAATTACGTTACAGGGGGATTCTGGATAACAGGCTGTGTGATTAGCACGTCAAGTTTATCCGGGAAAAACCAGTAGCTCTTGTGTGTCTAAATCAGCACTGGTTGGAGAAGGTTAACACTTGGAAAACAAATTTCAAATTTGACATGAAGGCGTTATGAGATATATAATGTTGAGGATGGATAAGTTTAAAAATGCACAGAAATAAGGAAAAAAAATATATTTTCGGAAATTACATGAAAGTAATTTTCAATATTCATAAAAAATATGATGAATTATTATTTTAATGAATGAAAAGCAACAAAAAAAAGGGGTACCATTTTGAAATTTCATGAAATAAAATCACCTTGTACGCTTCTCTTATATTTGGATACAATAAACATTTTTCTATATTTAAAATCAGATTCAAGCAGTTCGATGTTTGCCACGACGACGCCTCTGCCCTTTCCAACAACGGCAGTTGCTGGGTTGACAAACGCTCAGGCGATAACTGATGTGGTCAAGTCAGGCACGCTGCCCGAGACAAATATAATATATGGTCAGTAATTAAATAAAATTGGATACAAAACCATTAAACTGAAGTATAAATCATTGATCGCATATATATTATTAACAGCTTAACCTAAGATACAACAATGAAATATCTTGTAATAACTATACCTAGCCATGGAAAGAAGTATCAGCGTGTTCGATGTCAGGTAGGGGGCGCCAGGGTTTATTTTAGCGTGCAGTGGGACCCTTTCTGTGCATTTGTAAATAAAAATGTATTTGCAATTCTGGATTTGTGCGGCAATAAAATAATAAAGTATAGAATTTTACGTCACTTTTCATACCACTTTTGTGCCAAAAACTAAAAAAACTAAATTTAGATAAAGAAAAAAGATTAATACTTTACAAAAAGGACAAGTCAGTTTAATAAACTTCAGATCAGGCGCGTCTCCTTACCTTCCGAGGCTTGATAATGCCCGGGAACCTTTGATGTGGATTATTAGATTACTTTGTCATTCTAGTTTCATAAGATTTCAGGATTTTATGATGATGTAAAAAACTAAATACAAACTGGCGGGGGCAAGGGATTAATCGCAGGCGTGCACGGAATGGTATTCAAGGTTGTGCAGTCCGAATTTTTTCATAACATGAACCATGGGGGACGCTGTAAGCATCGTTTCAGTCGCATTAGGCAAAAAAAAAAATAAATAAAAAAATAAGGTAAGGTATGGTTCTCAGGCACCGCCCGCGTAAATTTTAACCTTAACCCCCACCCCTCCGCATCAAACATTTTTATTTTGATTTTCATCATTCTAGATGGTAAAATAATACAATTTCGATACGATTTCCTCTGTTATGTAGTCCTTTTACCTGTTAAGCAAGAAGAAACCTGTCATTTACATGCTTTTCCCTGATCATATGACATTTTTTTCGAAACATACAAAAAAAGGTAAAAAATAAAATACCATCCGCCCGCATTGATTTCTGAAAAAAAGGTGCCTGAGAACCAAACCCTTTTATTTTTTTGGTCTTACAGGTTACGGCTTTTTTTAAAGCGGCTAAGTTCATCTTCCCTAGCGTCGGTTAATATTTATGAGGCATAATTCAGCTATTTTTGTATTTACTCTAATAGCATGTGAGGCTGGTTGGAAACTATACGGCAAGAAATGTTACCGATTCCAAAGTTCTATGTGGCCATGGTACCTAGCTTCGGCCAGATGCTGGGCACAGGGTGGCAACCTCGCTGAGATCCCGGACCAAAACCATAACAACTTCCTGGCTCGTCAGATCACTACAGCTCACTGGATCGGGTTAAGTGACCTGAAGGCAGAGGGCAGGTGGCACTATGGTACCAAACAGGTATGTTATTTACAGGTATACCGTTAACAGTAAATATTGACTTAGGCAGTAACACAATTATGACGGTTTCATTAAGGTTACTCAAGTAAAAAAATACATCTTCATAACATCAGAGGCCCTTATATTCTAGGATATCATCTCGTTTTTATATTGTAACTGACTATAAGTTGTCCGTCGTCCGTTCGCCGTCCGGTTGTCTGTCCGTATGACTTGGACGTTTTGAAACCTTTCTATTTACTTATCCTTATACTTAGTAGCCCTAAGTTCTCCTACCAAACACAACACTGTTTCGCTGCGTTTTCGTTCCTTCGAGAAATTAAGGAAATATCAAAATTTCCCATTTAAATCCCATTGCTACACCTCAGAACTGCCTATTATCAACACCACTCGTCTGTTTTTGTTTATATTTAAGATGAATATTTCTCTATATATTTCCTATATGAACGTGCCAGAAATTGGGCCAATATGGTGTAATTTGTAATACGAATGCACCGGAACATTACTTACCTTATCAAAACATAATAACTGTTGAAACTTTTATTTCAAGGATATTATATAATCAAGATTCAATTGTAATCAAAAACGTTATCAGGGTAAATGTAAAATCAATACCCTAAAGTTTACCCAACTTTGACCATTTCAGTTTTTTTTCGTGTAAGAACTTCTTACTTTTCATGGCATGTACACACACGGATTAAATCTTTTAAAATCTTAAATTTGAAAAGCTCAAAAATAGGGCTAGTTATTGAAGTTTTTTGGGGGCAGTATTATCTTAAGTTGCAATGTGAAGATCCAGGCAGCCCACTCCTGCTCACTGGAGGTCACCTAATACAGCTTAGTTTTATAAGTAATGATTAACTTGAAGAGCACCCTAGTGGCCACCAAAAGATCGATTTTCAATGAAATGAAGATGTTAAGGTGGCAGTACATACTATAGGGTTCGGATCTTGTTGAACTCTCATTTTCCAAAAGTAAGACAAAACATTGGGAAAAATAATAAATATTACACAGTTAACTTACGTGTAACCATGCAGCAGCTATTAATGACGAGGATGGTTTTACTCGGAAAGTTTGTCTCTCCGTCCATCATGATGGCTTGACAGTGGAAATTGCGGTAGCTCTAACTGCTTCAAACTTCAGCTCTCGCCGTCAGGGTAAACACCACAAATGTTGTGTAACAGCATTTTTCTTCATTATTTAGCAAATAAACACGACCATATAAACCTCTTAAGTAAAATAATACCACACAGTAAATCACTCCTGACGATCCAGCCCTTTACACACACACGCGCATATACAGCAATACACATCAAATGAAATGCAATAATTGTTATTTATTTTCATAAATATAAAGCTGTTTCCACTCCAATGTGCAATACCTTTCTTAAAATATTAATTCAAGGAGTAATCCAGCAGATGCTATGTTGTGGTAATGTGACATTTTTAAAGAAATCAAATTCCTAAAATCATTTGAACAAATTTTTAATTCAAAATATAATTAAATCCAGCAGTATGCATATTTTGAAAATATATTAGCCGAATCACAATCAGACAGGAGAGAGCACATTATGATCCAGATGAGCAATCATTTCTATTATTTGATTAGTATGTATTAGTATTAGCTTTATAATTCACCTTTGCCGTGACGGCTCATATACAGTTTGTAAACTCGGGAAAAACATGAAACAGCATACCTAAATAATAAAGATTTTTATCTCAGCTAACTGAAAGTCATCTGAGGGTTAGCGATCACCCTTCGTCCGTTGTCCGTCTGTCCGGCCGTCTGGCTTGCCGGCCGGCCGTCCGTCCGTTAACAGGGCACAAATCTTCTCCGCTGGACCTGGAATCTTCTAACTTGACATCCAGGGAGGTCCATGAAAAATCTCCTTGGAAACCTGAAATAAGGTCTCTGTTACCCATATTCTCCGAGCTATGGTAGGTATATCAGTGAAATTTTCAAAATTAGAATTTTTAGATAAAAAATATACTGTCAGTTTTGTCTTTATTTCAGGATCATAAAAATGCTTAAACTGATTTAATATGACTATTAATGGCAAAGTTATGGACATTTATTGGTTATTAAATCCAAGCTAATTGGGACTCATCTTTCCAGGAAAACCTGCGACCCTGGCTCCACTAATTAGGGGGCGTGGCCCTCCACTGCAGCAGGCTGTCAAACACTAATTAGGGGGTGTGGCCCTACCCAAGCCCAAACTGAGAAATAAAACAAATTCAACACACAAAACATTTATTTACATGCAATATTAAACTACAACTACTGATTGTAGTATATTTGTGTATGTGACTTAAAACTGACTTTAAGAAATAAAATATGGGAAATATATCACAATTATTAAGCCTCTGATATTAATAAATGCAGTTAAAATTAATCTTTACCTGGATCCCCCAATTTGGTAAAATATCACAATTATTACTTGTATCACAAAATAAACAGTTCATAAATTATTTTAAAATTGAATTTATAATTAAAATATATCAATGTAGTAAAGAATATGACAGTGCTGAAATCCAAACATGTAATCAATCACAATATCTGTATCACATTCTTTTAAAACTCAGTATAATGACTGTACACTGTACATAACATGTCCATGTGATGATTACCACTAAAAACATTTAGTAAAAACATAGGACAATGATAAACAATTGCCTAGAATGAGCCATAACGTGCAAAAATACAAAACAAGGTTACAGTGATTAAATCATAAAAAGCGAGTTCTCTTTAATGGATATCCATGTCTCCACGGATAATATCTACTAATATCTCAGGCACTGTCATATAAGACGGAATGTCTTCCTCAAATTCTAATCTAAATTCTAATTGATTATGCTTATTTGTGACCAGTTCGGTTATTCTACCCTCAAACCACGATTTGGTATTGTCCGTTTCCCAAGCCTGAGAGAAGCTGGACCCTACTATTGATATAGGTTTTACAAGCAAATCATGCAAATCCTCCAATTCTAAAGGCACAGGACATTCATTGATCAGCTCTACCAGGTAAGACTTCAAATCTATCAAAGAACATTTAGACTATAAAACCTTTCTCTTGGGTTCAACTCTTAAAATTTTGGTTCTGACATAGATTTGGAATTTCACAGCAGCAAGTGCCTTGGTTTTTGATATTTTCTTAGTTTTGTTTGATACATCTTCCTCACTTTCCCATAGACCACCATTATCATACACTCCCTCAAGCCACTCTTCATATTTCTCACGGTCTTTGTTCTCTTTGGCTAAGGGATCATTTCTATTTTCTTGCAGCCTCTGTTTTATTTTCTCAGATAGCTCTAGCTTTTTTTCTTTTTCAGAATGTTTGAGTTCACGGGCTTGTTTCATTGCCAGCTTGGTGCGTTCAGCTTTCTCTTCAAATGGTTTTGAATCGAGCCATTTTCCTGTCCCATTTACTTTATACATCACTTTAGCTTCAACATGTTCTGCGGTTGCATGTCTAGCTCGTGCCGACACTGCATCAGACAATGCAAAATGTCTTTCACCTGAGATGTTTGTCGTGCTGCATGACTTTGCTTCTTCCATTAACTGCACTGATGGCTCCCACAGCACACCACCCTTCAGGTGATCCTGAAGTTGTCTACGCATGACAGCTACACAGGCTTTGCATAGTTCCTGGGGGAGATGTAGCAGTTTTGTGGATTTCTGTGCAATTAAGCTGTTGAATGTTTCATCTTTCTGCACTTCGATATCAGGAATTACACTTTCCATGTTTGGAGAAATCAATGGAGTGGCATCGGTGCTTAACTGCTCAAGTTTGTCCACAGCAGATTGGAATGGAGTGTTCAAGTCAAGTATGTTGTTCCTGGTACCTACAAGCCTCATCCAGGGTCCGGTCACTGCCTTGCCTATGGGTCTTGTAAGTAATATAAAATAATAAAAAATTGATACAAAAGCTCAAGTATCTTAATAACTACTGCATTGATCACCATGATTCTCTGCATGAGTATTGATCATGAAGTGTTCCATTAGTTCCTGCAAACTGGTGGCGCCATCTTTATTTTTCTAATGTTTACGATTTTTTTCTCTATTTTTGATCCCTTCAAAGAAGTTGACTTCTGTTAACAGGGCACAAACCGTAACTGCTGGACCTTGAATCTCTTTACTTGACAAAAAGGGAGTTCCAAGTAAAGTCTCTATGGAAACTTGAAATTAGGTCTCTGTTACCCATATCCTCTGAGCTATGGGGCTCGTAAGTACCCCTCAGAATAATTAGAAATTTGATACAAATTAGCACAAACTGATATGTTTCAGGAAGGTAAAATTCAACATCCTTTTGATTCTTTACACACTTTTTATTCAAAATTTATCCATAATATAACTTTTTTTGTTTCATTTTCAGATACCTGCTAGGGTTGGTATACAACCCTCACCAAACTCAGATAAAAATTTCACGAACAACAAACCCAGATACTATACAAGCTAGATCAAACATAACTTAAGCAAAAACTCCAGATAAAACTCGAACAAAAATAACCAGATCAAAACCTGAGCAAAAATCAAGATCAAGCTTGAGCAAAAATCCAGAGCAAAATCCAGAGCAAAACCTGAGCAAATGTTCAGATCAAAACCTGAGCAAAAATCCAGATCAGACTTAAGCCAAAATCCAGATCAAAACCTGAGCAAAAATCCAGATCTAAACTTGAGCAAAAATCCAGATCAAAACCTGAGCAAAATTCCAGATCAAAACCAGGTCAAATAAGACTGAACAAGAAAGCAAGATCTAAAAAAGCTCGAACAAAAAGCAAGATTAAATAAGTTAAACAAACATACCAGATCAAATAAAACTTGTAAAAAGTCATTTTTTGAGTCTTTATCCTTTTTATGAAGTCTGTTATAACAGAGGCAACTCCACCATATTTCTGTTTCTTCCTAGCTACCCTCATCTTGTTTTCATTTTCATAACCAGTTCCATTAAATACTCTACATCCGGTGCCTGACTTTCTCTCATCCAGTACCACTGTTTTTTTTACACTTGATCAAATTTTTTATAAACTTTCCACTTTATACTTATCTGCCCAGCTATGGCTTCAGCTATACCTGTCCCGGCTGTATCTATCAAAGATTGTTTAAGGCACTTTTCACCAAAGTGATCGTCAGTTTCCATCAGAGTCAATTAGCAAACAGTGTCTGCCTAATTCACTTGTTGCTTTGCTTTATGCCGACCTGCACGATTTTGTTGAATGGCAAACAAATGATATGGACACCATATTAATTGAAGGTGATCATTTGTACAGAACATTGTTGTCAGATATCCCAGATAAAGCATACATGGCTTGGGATGAAATACCAGAGTATGTACAATGCCTTGATCATAATTTCAAGATAAAACCAACCTTGATCACTGGTGGTTTCCTCAATTATTCAGATGCGCAAGCACCCTATATGTTTTACCGGGATGCTTCGGCAGAAATCACATCCAAGAAATGTGGTCTTATTATAGTTGAAGGAAATGTGATTGCAATTTTATATCAGCAGAATTGTTACTATGTGTTTGATCCACAAAGCAGAAATCATCTTGGGTATCCGGCACAATGTGGCACATCAGTTCTTCTTGCATTTGAATTACAGTCAGAATTCTTTAAATATATATAAAACTATGCAAATATGATGAATGCAACTATGTTTGAAGTGACGTATTTCAGAATAAACCAAGTTACTACTAAAGCATTTAAACTTGGACTGAAACGCCAAACCAAACAGTCTACCAGTTCAGATAACCAGCTAAAGCATGCAACCCAGTCAACCATAGACCTCATGGACACGATGCATAAAACCAGACCTGAACATGGAAATGATTCTCACCAAGGTGTTCACTTGATCCAAGAATACTTTAAAGATCAGCAACTAAAAATTAACAGAAAACTGTATTTGAAAGAGTACATGCGAAAGAAAAGAATGAATCCAGCTCACAGGGATATAGAACACCTAAAAGATCAACAAAGAAAATTGTTATCAAGACAAAATGAAACTTGTGGACAAAAAGAAAAAAAGGCTGAAAAAAAAAACAGAAGCAAGCTGTCAGACAAAATGAAGTTCGAAGGGCACAAGAGAGAATATATAAATGGTCAACATGAAGACGATACTGTCACCAAATACATTGATGAGCATGTTATCTGCTCCAAGAATGTTGACGACCATCAGGTGCTAATAGCTCTACAAACACACAGACACTCTAGGTCTTGTAGAAAGAATGGAAAGCCAATTTGTCATTTTAACTTTCCATTGCCACCCATGCCAGAAACTAAAATCCTCTCACCTCATGACACCGAAGTTGATGAAAAACGCAAGCAGAACTACCAAAAGATCTCTCAGACACTTGCAAGCATAAATGTTGACAATGACCTATCCTTTCATGATTTCCTGAGCTCTCTAGAACTCTCTCTTAATGACTATTACATGGCCTTGCGTACATCTATTAAAGGTCCAAAAGTCCTCAAAAGGTCACCATCTGAAATAAAAACCAATGGATACATGAGACTTTTGTTTAGAAAAGCCAACCATGACCTTCAGTTTATAGTTGATCCATATGCATGTGCAACATGTCAGCAAAAGTCAGAGGGGAATGAGTGCTTTGTTAGATGCTGCTTGCAAAGAAGCTAGGAAAGGGGGAAAAACTCTCAGACAGCAGGTGAGAGATATGAGAAATCAGTTTTTAAATGCTGTGGAAATAAGTGCTCAGGAAGCAGCATATCTAGTATTAGAACTTCCAATGACAAGAGCCACCAGGGATGTAATATTTGTACCCACTGCTCCTCCAGATGAAAGAACTTTTCTACTTAAAAGTAAAGAACATCTTCTACATCTCCCACATGATTCAATAGACATATCGGCAAATAATATCATTGACAGATATTCAAAACGACCAAAAGCATTTGAAAATTGGCGTCTAACTGACTTTGCATCACAGATACCCAGTGGAAAGAGCAGATGATGCACTCCATGACACTGATGATCACAACATCACTGATGAAAATGAAGCAAATGCTAATGTAAACACAGGAGAAAAGCTCAGTATCACCTTACCAAATGGTAAAACATACACTCAAAGACAGGTTCCCAGAGTTCTAAGGTATGTCCGCTTTACTGAGAAAATAGACCCGGAAAACTGCTTTCGTGAAAGGCTACTGTTGTTCACATCATGGAGCGATGAAATCAAAGACCTTGGTCACAAACATACTCGTAACAATATATCAAGAAAAATATACAAACTGAATTCAAAAGAAAACAGTATGAGCATTATGAAGATGTTCTACAAGAAGCACAGGACCAAGCTGAACATGACCATGAAACTGAATATGTACAGATATCTCCTACAACAGAACATTCAGAGAATGAAGATGCAATTCAATAACCAGTTCCCAGTGAAGAATTTGCCTTTTTGACCCAGAAAGGTCTATGATTTGACAACTGATCTTTGACTGCCACCAAGAAGCACTGCACAAGAACCGCTTACATTGCCTGGTAGAATACCTGACAGTCAATAGAGGGTTTTAATGAAAAACAACTCACAGTATTCAAATACATTATCAAAAATGTAAAATGTTCGACCATGCCTTTACACCTATTCATCACTGGTGGGGCAGGTGTTGGTAAATCAGTTTTGCTGAGAGCTCTCTTTCAAGCCTTGCATCGTCAATTATGTGGAACCGAGGGTGAAAATCCATTGGAGTGCAAGATACTGATCACTGCACCTACAGGAAAGGCTGCTTACAATGTCCAGAGATCCACATTACATAATGCTTTTTGAATCGATCCAAATAAAGGATTTGATTACAGAAAATTGTCATCTGACATCCTGAATACACTGCGGACACAGTATAGACATCTTCAGATATTAATGATTGGTGAAGTGAGCATGGTAGGACATCGCATGTTCATTTTTTTAAATTTGCGGCTCCAAGAAATTAAAGGCAACAAAGAACCATTTGGATGGTATCCATGTGATTGTTATTGGAGACCTCTTCCAACTTCAGCCAGTAATGGACAACAGGATTTTTAAGAACTTGTCTGACAACTATGGACCTCTTGCACTCAACCTGTGGGCAGACAGTTTTCATATGTATGAGCTAACTGAAACCTGCTGCAAAAAATTATCATGATTATGCAGAACTTTTGAACAGGCTACGTGAAGGACAACACACAAGAGCTGACATTGATACCTTAAAATCTTGTCTTGTTGGTCATGACAGTTCACATCCATCAGGAACTACTCATTTGTTCCCAAACAACACCAGTGTCGACAATCATAATATGCAAATTTTCCAGTGTACAAACACAACTAAAGTAATAATTACTGCAACTGACACGGGAGTAACAGGTGTGACACATGATGTGAAGAAAGATGTACTTTCAAGAATACCAGATAACCCATCAAAAACTGAAGGACTGCTGAAAATGCTTCAGATTGCTGTTGGTTTACCATATGATATCACCTGCAATGTTGCAGTTCAAGATGGAATCACTAATGGTTGTTCTTGTATATTGAAGCACATACACTACCTACATAGCAAAACTGTGCCCAGAAGACATATACTAGTAACTCGTTCTCAGTTTCGATTAAAAATTTGTGCTGAAAAGACAATATGGAAGGCACAAGGCAGTTCACTTGATCAGGTGGTAGTGGATATGACAAGTACCAGAAAACTAAGGCTTCACATTATGTTGCATTGAGCAGGGTAAGAAATATGGATGGCTTGCATGTATTAAATTTAGATGAAAACAAAATATCAATTGATCCACAGGTGGCAAATGAAATGGCCAGACTCCGTAATGATGCTAAACTTGCTCTTAATTTCATACCACCAACATCTGTACCAACTGATAATATACCATAACACAAGATCTCTTCATTTGCATTTCAAAGATGTTATTTCCGATTGTCTGTGGCTGAAAATCGTATGTGTTCTTTTGATACTGATGATTCATATTGTATCCCAAATTTCCAACTGATACGAAATGATCATCAAATAACAGGTTCAACATGTCCATCAACAAGACCACACTATGGATTAGCATTCTATGTGCACAAAGACCTCTGCCCATTCACTGAAGTGCTTCTTCAGTCTAATGGAAACATTGATGCATCTGTATTAATAATTAATACTCCGAGCTCTTCCTTACAACTGATTAATGTGTACAGATCCCCTCAGTCAAAACTGTCTTACTTTAAATCTAAGCTTGCCCAGCTTATGACACATGTTGATATCCTACAACCATTGTTAGTAATGGGAGATTTCAATATAGATGTTGGTACACATCACAGTTTATCAGCCTTGAATGATCTTTCACATCTTCTGCACTCTCAACAACTTGTAACAGAAAAGACAACTGATCATGGGAGTCTTATTGATCTAGTATTTTTAAACTTTCCTGATGCTACAGCTTCAACTATAGAGACCACATGGTCTGATCATAAAGTCTTGTTCACTATTGTTCCAACTAGTGTTTTCCAGTTTCATCTTGACTGATAATTTTTATATTGGTTCACAATGAATTGGACTCTTTCATAGTAATTTTTTAAAATTTGATACTTCTTTAGATAGACTTAAATTACTGGAAATGAAATTGCTGTTGATATGGACAATTTGATGTATTTTATATCCTGTCCTGCATCGATAAATATTGGTCACTTCTTGTAATATTTTAGTTCAGATTGAAGCTGAAAGTAGGTATCAGTGTCACAAATCACCAGTGAAGTGAAGTTCTTGCACACCTGATATTAAGTAACTGTGGACCATTTTGTGAGCTGTTGGCCATAAAGCTCATTTTCCCCATTTACAACTGATCAAACATATTCATTCTAATCACCTGTGTTTGATCTTTAAAACTTGGCACATAGATATCTCTGCCCAAAATAATTTTTGTCTACACTTGTTCAGTTATATAGTACACAGTACAACTAATACAAGATCTTATTAAATCACATACAATTCGACAACTAGTCAATTTATGATTGAGAATTTATGCACAAAGTCAGAAACCTCTAATTTTGAGGAAGATGTAGTTTAACAGTTAGGGAATTTCCAATTATGAATCTATGCACACAATGCACGAGACAAATATCCCTATTATGAGTAAGATACAATTGAATAACTAGGGAAATTCTAATTATGAGTCTATGAACATAATGCACAAGATAGAAACTTCAAATTTGATAAAGATCAAGGGAGGAACCTGAAAAAATTTCCTGGAAACCTGAAAAAAAATACCACCGTGACCTATATTATGTGAAGTATGTGAACATGTTACGAAGTGGTAACTTTAAGTATTGGTACAAAGGAAAAACTAAGGATACACATGTTTGACCTATCATCCAGAAAGTATCATAGATTGATCAGGCCTGGTATTCAGACAGGCAGAGAAATACTTTGTCCAGGAGATTGATTTTAAAAAAGGAACTGAAATAACCACTCCCTTGTTTAGCCTCCCCCATAATGTTTTCATAAAGACCTGCAGTACACAGTAATCATAACCCACCCATGTCACTCTCCAGTCATTTTGCTCTTGTTCAACATTTCTTGAATTCAGATGAGCGTCATGGCCCATGGGCCACTAGTTTTAGATATTAAATTATGAATTTATTAATATACAATTTTCAGCATGAAATATGCAAAAGCCTTAAGAATGTGTTTTGTACATACAAGGCCACGTATTTTAACTGGAACTGGGGAGAACCAAACAACGCTGGAAATGAAGATTGTACCATGCTGTATCCCTTGAATACCAAACAAAATGGCCGCTGGAATGATGCGAAATGTGCAGCACGCATGTATTCCATATGTTCAAAAGATGCAAGTTAGTATCTTCCAGGATTATATTTGTTTGAATGTCTATAATTCGTAAAGACAGAAATTAATGATACGCGATTTGCACATGATATCAGTAGATGTGTGCATAAAGAAATTTGGCGTAGTCCATTTAGTAGAGCTCACACTACTTTTTTCATTTTTTTTTCTTATTGAAAAAAAAGTAAGCAGTTTGTAAGTTGTCATTTAGCTATTTCTCATCGGCTTCTGGCTCAGGGGTAGAGCATAGGGCACAAAGCCCGGAGATCGTGAGTTCGAATCTCAGACGAGGTGGTGAGATTTTCCACGGTCGGCCCCAACCCAAGGTGAGTGCTGTGCAGGCTTAATTGGAAGGCCGTGTCCATCGGCCGTGTTTCACTCACATACGATTGCGCCTTTCGGGGTTTCCTAGGTGATATGACGCAGCAATAGGGACGATTACGCACCCAGGGCCCGCAGGTGCCATAAACTCTGGGCCTAGATGACGCCAGGATATAAAATGAGAGAAAGCTTGTGATACTGCCCTGCAATGGAGTCCGAAACCGGAATGGAATACCTTAGACGTACATATATGTAGCTAAGTCAGCATTAAACAAATGAAGGCGATTACCTCCACCAAAGAAAATTAAAAAGACAAAAGTAAATAAAGCTTTTTCTCTACTGTAATTCTCGTTTCAGGGATTGCAGCAAAGACTTCATCTCGACGTCTGACTGTTACACATAGTAAGTGTGTCCATAATTCATTTGCATTTTGAGTATAACGTGGCGGATAACATTTAGTTGCTTCATCTGTGTTAATATGATTATAAGTCATATGATGATGAGAAAATGGAGACTTACTTATTATTTCTGTGGATTTTTTTTTTTGGTTTCACTGATTCACAAATAAACTTTGTACATTTATGGAACAAATCATAAAGTACTTATACCTGAAAACTCTATAGTTTGATATCACATATTTTAAACCCGAATTTATTTTAACTTTTTTGTAGCTTGCCCGGCAGGGTGGACTCGTTACTCTGACATGTGTTACCAGTATATACCTTCAATCGGAAACTGGTATGACGCCAGATGTAGCTGTCAGATCAACGGTGGAGAACTGGCTCGAATTCCAGATATGGCACATAACAACTTCGTGAAAGGCTTGTTTGACAAGGAGAGAGCCTGGATCGGCGCTCACGACGTTGGGAGGGAATGGAACTGGGTGTACGGAAAGTCTGACTACGTGAGTTAGAGGATAAAATTAGGTGGTACGGAAAGACTGACCACGTGAGTTAAAGGATAGCATGAGGTGGTAGGGAAAATCTGATCTCGTTAGTTGAAGGATATAAATAGGTGGTACGCAGACTCTTGTATCGTGAGGTAAAGGATAGAATTACGTGGTACGGAAAACCTGGTCACGTTAAATGAATTATAAAATAAGGTGGTACAGAAAATCTGGTCACGTGAGTTAAAGGATAGAATAGGGGGTACGAGAAATATAATCACGCGGGTTAAAGAACTAATTTAGATGGTACGGAAATCTTATCACCTGATATAAAGAAGAACCGAAGATTGTGCTGAGATCAACGGAATATTTGATCACTTGTGTTAAAAATATGGCACTTGGTTTATGAAAAATCTGATCACGTAAGTTAAAGAATTTAATAAGGTGGTACGGATATTCTGATCACGTGAATAAATAGATATAATTAGGTTGTGAGGAAATTCTGATCACGTGAGTTAAAGAAATTCAGTGGATGTACGGAAAATTTGATCACGTGAATTAATAAGGACACCGGATGTATTGTAAATCTGAGTACGTAAGTTAAAAAATAACATTTATTGTATGGAAAATATGATCATGTATGCCAATAAATTCACCGGATGTATGTAAAATATAATCTATATTACATCTACTGCAATTGTGAAAAAAAAAAGCTTAGCAGTACTTCTACCTGTCACAATCCCCCGTATGGCTTCACAGAACAGGATGTTAAAAAACACATTTTAGACAAGGGAAGTCCAACCCAGAAAGACTAATGAGATAACTGGAAAAGTTTATCGCCCCATAAACGTTTCCGGTTGGGTCACGCGACCCCTGGAACCCCAACCCCCCCCCCCCCCCCCCCCAACCACCGAATCTATTATTTTTGAACCTGCAGCTGAACAACGAATCTAATTTGAAGTTTTTCTCATAATATATTCACTTAGAGCATGAGGACATGAGTGGAAGCCGCTATGTAGAAGGATTGAAAAGTTGATTTATGTCGTGTTTCGGGGCGATTTCAGCATGATTTAGGTGGATAGGCAGTAAAAGAAAGGAAACCAAATATAATAGGCGGGAAGGTTGGTTGATTAGGTGACAGTTGGCTGGGGCCATTAATCTTCTAACGTCGCTCACCCTAACCTGTTGTTATTTCATTGATTTCAGCTAATTATTGATTGCAGGTAACATTTTTCAACTGGGATAAAGGAGAACCAAACAACGGGGGTAACGAAGATTGTGCTGAGATCAAGTCAAGTAACGGTCGCTGGAACGACAACAAATGTACAAGGCAGTTCCCAGCTGTCTGCTCACGACCATCAGGTAAGGCGAGGGCATCTCGCGCTGATGCTGTTCAAATTATAATTGCTTTTGAATAACAAATCACGCAAATACAACTATATTACAAATAGAGCTCTTTTTAAATACCATCCTCTCGTTTCTACTCTAATAATTCCACTCAAACTGCTCTTCATCATTTAGTTGACAACTGGCTTTCTGTTATTGATCAGGGCAATCTTAATGCCGCGTGTTTTCTTGATGTTAAAAAGGGCTTTGATTTACTAACACAGTTTTCTTTTGAACAAATTAGAACAATATGGAGTTTATGAGACCTCTCTAAAGTGGTTTCATTCATATTTAAATGATCGCAAACAACGTGTAACCTTCGCAGATATTATTTCGAATGTAAAAACTATAACAACAGGTGTACCTCAAGGCACCGTCCTCGGTCCAATACTCTTGTATTCAGAAGCGACATTACATTATGATGGAAGGATTTTTTTTACCCACAGTGTTAACCAAACTGTACCTGTGCCTTTTTTTTTAATGATATAGATGTAGCAGATATGTTCATGTGGAATCATCATCTCTTGATAAAATGTACTAATTGGTAGATAACAAAAGGATTTACTCTCCCTTTACCCACACTACGCAACTCGGTACGATTCTGCGTAGTGCGCCTGAATGTTGATACGTGGCGCAACACCTAAGCTTTGTTGAAGGTGTGCTGTCTCAGAGATATGATGTAGCAGATATGTTGAATTTATCATGGCCAGACAAAAATGGAATAGAAAATAGTAGAATGAACTATCCCTTTCTGGTTGCTTTACATAAAGCTATCCTTCGCATAAAGAAAATTCTTTGTTTCAAGGAGTACGCCATCGTTCAATGAGGCCTGTTGTTGCTGTTTATTTCTATATATCATACCATATTGGATATATTGTATTTAAATGAGGACTTAGATATTTCTATCAGGAGTGAAACCTGTGATCAGTTTTCTTAGTTTAACACCAAACAAACCCAGCGTTTTGCGTTTTCTCCATGCATGTTGTTTACTGACTGTTACTTTAAATATAAGGTGTTAGATAAACAGCACGTATTTTCCTGACAATCATTGGTAATTCTACACATATCGCATAATCACTATTCTCACGTCCAACCTTAAATTCACTTAATTATAATTGTGTTGCAATTACTATTACAGACAAACTAATAGTCCCTTCGGCAAGCGGTCATGAAGAAGAAACGACAGACCATGAGATAACGTCAGGAGACATTGTCCATGAGGCCACAACACGGGCTATCTCAAGTGGGAGGCCACCAGGTCAGCAAACATCATTACATTTTACAACTGATGTTTTATTTTGATCTTGTTTCATGTGAGATTGAAGTATTTTGATATAATAATACAGGATTTTGTATCCCAATGGAGAAATATAATTAAAATACGTAGCCATAGTAAATAAGATAGACGAATATTTAGAACAAATAAGAAAGGGGTTAAGGGGCTTAAGATTTTATTTCCCAGGGGTGATGAGGGGTTTCCTTTTCCTCCACAGTAGAACTCGTTTATCAATTCATTAAGTGGCTTAACGTCACAATTTTTTATTAAACTTTTCGATAAAATAATAATGATAATAATAATAATAATAATAATAAATAAAAAATAATAATAATAATAATAACTGCTAGTAGATATCTGCACGCAGAAAGTGCAGACAATCGCCATGGCAGCTAATTACCCCAATATGACATTTTTCAGAAATGCAGCATTTTTCCTAAAAAAAAAAATGCTGGATCCAGATGGTGGTCCGCATCACCCCCAAGATTTAATAAATTGTTCCTTTTATCATTGCCGAGCTATCCTGAGACAAACAGACAAACCGACGCCGCCGTACACATAACACCCACTGCTTGGCGGAGGTTATCAAAATAATATCAGGAATAGAACTGCAGGTATATTGTCCTCTGTCGCTCTCTAAGTTTCATTTGTTGAAAAGTTTATGCTTACATTAAAGAACACCCATTTACATAACTAACAAATTTTTTATCTGTTTTCTTTCGGCAGCCTGTGACCCTGGTTGGTTATTGTACGACGGAAAATGTTACCGATTCGTAAGATCTCGGATGATATGGTTTCTAGCGTCACTCGGCTGTCGCCAGCAGGGGGGAACCCTCGCCGAGATTCCAGACCAGGCGCATAACAACTTTCTGGCTCGGCAGATTACTACACCTTACTGGTTCGGGCTCAGCGACATGGGGGTGGAACGCGTATGGCTTTATGGCACGAAAAGGGTAAGGTTTTCTACTTTATTTCAACATGTGTACTTACATTGCCTGTATTGCGCCTCTGTGCATGCAATGTATTGGATAATTAGGTCACAGAATACTGCCTGTGTTTTCGAGACGAAACAATGACGTACAGGGTTATTTTTATAACAAGGTAGGGGTAACACCACGAATAAAATTTATTAAAGAAAGCGATCACCCACCGAAAGTTGAAGAACCCTGTCGAATTTGAGGTGCCTGAGAAACGCGCGCGGAGCCTGAGAAACCAACCTAGCTTTTTTGGCCTTAGCCTTTCACCAGTACACGTTAGACTGATATCTTTAAATGCACGTTCATATCTTCATTCAGTCAATATATATATATATATATATATATATATATATATATATATATATGTATGTATAATATATATAAACAAACTCTGTGGTTTGCAGTGGTTTGCAAGGGGTAGTGTTTATGTGCTGAGTGCCGGGTATTGAGACAGAAAAGCCAAATCCTTGTTTAATCCCTTATTTGTGTTCGCAGAGTATGAATGTGCTTTTGTTTGGATGTTAATATATCATTGCTGGAGGGAAAGTTGCCTTTAAGGATGGTGCATGTTAAATCTTGGAGAGAAGGGTGTTATTGGTTAAAATGTGCGGCCACAGAGAAGCCGGGGATGTTGTCGCGGATGTTTTTTTTGTGGTTGTTCATTCTGAGCTTGAATTTTGTACGAGTATATATATATATATATATATATATATATATATATATATATATATATATATATATAAATATATATTATTTTCTAATTAGGCTGCGTATTATAACTGGAACTGGGGAGAACCGAACGACTTTGGAAATGAAGACTGCGCCATGCTGCATCCCTTGAATACCAAACAAAACGGCCGCTGGAACGATGGCTCATGTAGTGCACTCCTGCCGTCAATATGTTCTAAGAACGCCAGTCAGTATTACGTTCATGTTTGTCTTTCATTAAGGTAGCATCACTCTATGAAACACTAATATCTAAATTCATAAGTGGTTTATATTCATATTAGATCCCATAAAGTAAACATTACTTTAAACCTGGAACAGTGATTTTTTTTACAGTAGACATATTTTTTTCATTCATTTTCACATAATTTGGAAACAATTTTTAAAATAATTTTCAAAAGGGACACTTTTTTACCCCCTAATATTTAACTAATATTTTACTACATGTCAGTATCTAAAAAGTGTTTATTTGTTAATTTCTCTATCATGATTCTATCCTCAAACTGAAATTTAAAAATTTCATTCTATAAAGTGTTGAATAAAAACTTAAAATTTCAGTTATAGGGTAGACAGAATCATGATAGAGAAAAAAAACTTTTGAGATATAGTCACGTAGTTTAATATTAGTTCACGTTTGGATTGAATTTAAATACAGGTGTTTCAAAGAGTGATGCTACCTTAAGTCTGTTGATATATTGATACCTCTATGCTCTCTGTAATACTAACGTAAGCATGTGAAAATCGATGACGTAACACGCCTATTTTACATACAGGTAGTTCTTTATATAATAATCTTGTGACAAAAATGGTGCACTCTTGCGCATATTCATTGTCCTCAGTAAAGCTTGGTATCGGTGAGCCTGCTCGGGTACAATACGTATTGCAATACACTGGAACAATAACCGAAACGTATTGAGGATACTTTTTTTTATTTTCATCCGTCGATCATGTTTTCCTCGCACAAATAAAAGAACAAGCTCGGTATAAGCTGCAGTGTTTGCTTCCCGGGTTTGAAGGCACTCATTTCAAATTGTTGGTTAAATATTCTATTAAAAATGGAATAGTCTACATAGTTCAAAGTCTCAAACCTTTTCCGTCTCCTATTTCCTTAACCTCATATACTGAAAAGACTATTGGGTATTATAATATCGAAAATATTGCCTGTAACCACACCCACCCTCCCCGTTATGTTTGCTTTTATGGAGAAGATTATAGTTTGCTTTGTATATGTTTTGTTTCCGTTAATCACCTTTCCCCTTCAGCTAGTAATTTATTTTCCTCCAAGACTATGGCCACCAGGTTCACCTGTACATGAAGCTCAGTATATGCAGGAATAAAGAGACCTCGAGGAATTGCGGAACAACCGAGAAACGGTGGTTAAGGTTCAATAAACAGAAGTTAAAAAATAATAATATGAAATACGTGCCCTAGATCAAAATAATGGAATAGTAGCAATATATAAAGTTAGCATGGATTTCTGCAATGAAGAGGACCGTTAATAATGTTTCGTTATCATCGCTCACATGCAGCGGGTTGTCATGAAAACACCAACAAGTGTACATAAATTACTCATCCAGTCGATCATCAGACAATATATGTCGTCTTATTTCAGGCTTAAAAAGCCAACATAAAAACACAAAGTAGCTTAAATTTTATTAATGGTCAAGATTTTGGTATGAGTTAGGGGATTATGTATATTTTTTAGCAGCCGTTATGTTTTCTCGATACGACAATACGGCAAGCAATGTGTATATTATCGATGACCGTATCGACGTGATGTATGGATATAATGTTGTTTATCGATCCAACCCAGGTCATTAGTATTCAATGACTCGGTGTGAACTTTACATGAGGACTTTCTTTCTGGATGACCGTTCTCAGTGTCATATAATTTGAATATCTTCCGTGTAATGGATTTCCTTTGTTTTAGTGTTGAGGATTTGGTATTTCAGACTGGGTTGGGGAGGAAACAACTGTAGCAGATCACACCAGAATTTACGGTGAGTGTTCTCCTCCCTCTCTCTCTCTCTCTCTCTCTATGTATATATATATATATATATATATATATATATATATATATATATATATATATATATAGCACCATTGCACGATTGGCTGGCAGTGTACTTCAGTGACGTGAATAAAGTATATATTTATGTTGTACTTTCGCGCATCGGTTCACCATGGGTATATATTGTTCTTTTTCGAGGTGTTGCGATGGGGTTGCAGAGTTTTCATACATTAGACTAGTATGTTTTTGTTTTCTCTTGTACCTTCATACATGCAGCGTATATATCCAGGGCCCTGGATACTCGCCGCAGACTTCGTGAGAGGAAGGACTAGAACTTTTATTTCGTATTTGGAAAAAAATCCTAAATAAAGAACTTTCCCGCCTTTTTTATACACGGCAGATGTGGCAACCGAAACAATCGGCTGACTATACCCTTCAGTCTTTCATCATTCTAACGAAAACAGAAATCCAGGAGACAAAAATAGAAGTGACCAAAATTTTTGAAAAATATATGGTGTGGATGCGGAATTGGTTCATACTTGCATTTGGTAGTATATGCCGGCCGACGAGTGTTAAACGCTAAAAATCGGTAGATGGGACACCAGCATAAGGATGAAAACGAGTTCCCCGCTTTAAAGCCTCAGCCCCATATTGGTGTCGGATCAGCACGGATCACATTCGGCACAATCCAACGTGTGAACCGTGAAGCCGCCGTGACGGTCCGCGGTCCTGGAACGTCGGGGAAGGTCCTTGGAGCTCCGGGAGGATAACACGGCAGCTTTGGGAAGTTCAAAAATGCCGTGTTCGCTCGTGACGGTTCTGGGAGAAGGCGACATCCGGGGTGGTCCGTGTAGCCGACGTGTAGGGGTCCGGCACTTTTCGGGACTGCCGTGATCATCGGTGCTTATATGGGACTGGGGCTTACTAATGATTAACCAAATGTATGAAACGGCAGCCTTTTTCTCACATGATTGGGCACCATATAGTGTAATAACCAGGCTGTATGGCGGGTTTAAAATATTTCCATGGCACCCAAAATTCGCAGGGGACGTACAATCCCAAAATTCGTACGTCCAGTTGGGACCAAGACTTAAGGCGTGTGTCACACGTGCGGCTCGCAACAACTTCTATACACACTAAAGACCGAAACACAAAATCGCCTGCATGCGTCACACGCACGTCAAGTGTTTAAACTGGAAAAAAGTCGCTTCAATCTATTTATCTAACGCGAAACAGACTTACGCGCGCGTGACGCGCGCGCCAGGCGTCAGCAATCGCATCTGAAACGATTTTTGACGCGTTACGCGTGTTCCGCATGGGAATTTCTGATTAATACATAACATTAGAGAGGAATCGTCTGTGCGTGGCGCCCGCATTTGTCTGTTCTGCTAAAGATAAAAAGACTGAAGCAATTTTATTGGGGTTTGACGTTTGACGCTTGACGAGCGCGTGTGGTTTGGGCTAAACACGTGCACAATTTCTGTGACACGTGCATTGGTTTCTGGCGCGCTGGCAGCGTTTCTCTCACATGTGTATTGGTGTGTAATTTTTCAGGTTGTCCGGCGGGCTGGCAGCGTTTCTCTGACATGTGTATTGCTGTATATTTTTCCAGGTTGTCAAGCGGGCTGGCAGAGTTTCTCTGACATGTGTATTGGTGTGTATTTTTCAGGTTGTCCGGCGGACTGGCAGCGTTTTTCTGACATGTGTATTGGTGTTTAATTTTCAGGTTGTCCATCGGGCTGGCAGCGTTTTTCTGACGTGTAGTGGTGTGTATTTTTCATGTTTTCCGGTGGGCTGGCAGCGTTTTTCTGACATGTGTATTGGTGTGTATTTTTCAGGTTGTCCATCGGGCTGGCAGCGTTTCTTTGACATGTGTAGTGGTGTGTATTTTTCATGTTGACCGGCGTGCTGGCAGCTTTTCTCTGACATGTGTAGTGGTGTGTATTTTTCAGGTTGTCCGGCGCACTGGCTGCGTTTTTCTGACATGTGTATTGGTGTTTAATTTTTCAGGTTGTTCATCGGGCTGGCAGCGTTTCTCTGACATGTGTATTGGTGTTTATTTTTCAGGTTGTTCATTGGGCTAGCAGCGTTTCTTTGACATGTGTATTGGTGTCTATTTTATTACAGGTTGTTCGGCGGGCTGGCTGCGTTTCTCTGACATGTGTATTGGTGTGTATTTATTTTCAAGTTGTCCAGCGTGCTGGCAGCTTTTCTCTGACATGTGTATTGGTGTGTATTTTTCAGGTTGTCCGGCGGGCTGGCAGCTTTTCTCTGACATGTGTATTGGTGTGTATATTTCAGGTTGTCCGGCGGGCTGGCAGCGTTTCTCTGACATGTGTTACCGCTACGTGCCAGAACCTGCTTCTTGGTATGATGGGAATCGGACCTGCCACCTGCAAGGGGGAGAGCTAGCTCGAATCCCGGACAAGAACCATAACGACTTCATAGCCGGACTGCTAACCAATAAAAGGGCCTGGTTTGGTCTTCACGATATAGGAAGAGAATGGCATTGGGTTTATGGAAAATCTGATCCTGTAAGACATATTTTCTCAAACAAAAGTCAATCTTTCATTCTGCTCTGCTCTGTCGAGCTAACGTATTTTACATTAAAAGGAACTGTACAACAATTTGTGAAATATTGGCAGTGACTTTCAGGACTGTTTATTCCTCAGTTCCCTAGCTCCTCTAAGTCCTAAATTGGGACTTTTTTGTTAAAGAGTTGAGCCTTAAGAGAACACTAAAAACAATATGCTAATTAAAGTAATAATCAGTGGTAGAGTAAAGGTTCCTTAATCCTGAATCTTATTTTAGCGTAACAAATATTTTCAGTAATTTTGAATTTTGTCTGAAAATATAACCAGTATAAGCAGTTGTTGAATAAAACATGAAAAAATTTGTAATTCACAAACTACATTGAAAAGCCGTGGCCTCATTATAAATTTTTTTATTCAGATCACTGGACCATTTGTGGGTATTCAGAATACAAAATATACATACCGTTACTCTTTGTCTATTAATAATTAAACGGAGATTAATCGAAAGTTCCTGACTCAAGTGTAAATATAGAATATGAAATATTGAATATTATTCATAAATGTATGGTAAACATCTCGGTTGCAGGTCCAGTTTTTCTATTGGAGCACAGGAGAACCCAATAACTATGGAAATTCCAATGAAGAAGATTGCGCTGAAATTGATCCAAATAGGAATAATCGCTGGAATGACTTTCTTTGCAACAGTAGATCGCCATTCATATGTTCCAGGCACGTGGGTAAGTACAATCTATAGCTTTTAATGACAACGCAAAAAAAAGTAGATGTTTAAATACTGGTATTTTATAAAAGTTTCATTGTGGATGTACCTTGTAAACGAATAAGCTGAACCTTGTACATAGATAGTTCACCAATGCTTGCAGAAGAAGTCAAGACGACGGTTACCATGACAACAGATGATACCTTGACAACAGTTTCTGCAAAGAAGAGAATGACAACGGTGGCTGCATTGCCGGGAACTGAAGCAAACCCTGCCAAGGAGGTCACAAAGTCTCTTTCTAACCTGAAAAGCGGAACGACAGGTTGGTGATCTGATGATACTACAGGTCCTTAGTGAAATACCTAATAAAACCTTAAAAAGGGTCCTCTGATCCAGAAGGGCGGGGTCCGGGCTGTAAAATATTATTTTACCCCCAAAAAACGCTGTGGCGGCTCAAAAGGGGTGGGAGGTTCCGGACCTCTGGATCCGCTGCTTTGACATAAAATATTAACATATAAAACTCTTAAAATTGTTACTATTGATTATCAGCATAAACTACCGAAAGCAATGTATTGCCTCAACATACCATAGGACATGGCTGAAATACAAAGATGTAATATATATATATATATATTTATATATATATATATATATATACTTTTACGGCACCTAATATCAACAGATCACGTATGCATGATGAACATAAATTTTGTCAAGGAGATAAAAAAAAATCAGATTCTGTAACACTAGGCAGCGTGATATGTCTAGGGGTATGAAAAAAGAAGTCAGTGTTTTTTGTTAACAAATAATTTTTTTCTTAAAACAACCCTAACATAACAATACACTAAATCAATACAATTACACAGCATAATAGCAGTATAACAACAAATCAATACAATTACACAGTGAAATAAACAAAGTGCACAGTACCTGGATACACCACTGTCACAGCGATAAGTCCTTTAAAATGTATAAGCCGGAAGAACAGTTCACACAAATTCTCTCGGAGAATAACAGTCCAATGTAAAGCTCTTGTAACAATGCCGAAAGTAAACTGAAGACCAAATAAGATTCGTCACAAATCTGGAAATCTGGAATATTCTCTAACCTCTCTCTCGGCTCTAAAACAATTCTTTCTTTATATAACTTTTCACCTCAAGCCGAGAATTGTCCATTTCTTGAACAATATAAGAAGTTCAAAGAACATACTAGAACAAAGAACGCTGTGTATCTAGGGTTCAACCAATGCGGATTAAACCGAGCCTGCAACATCCGGCAAGGCGAGGCCGCTACAACACGAGCTAAGCGTGGCACACAAACCAAATGCCAACAACACATGGAACATCCGTGTGCACAATAAAACAATCATCTGTAAGACCGCTGCACACAATAAAAACGGGCACCTGTAACACTCCCCCTCCTGTAAGAAAAAGAAAGTTTTCTCAAAACTTTCTTTTTGCGATCACAATCACTAAATTATTACAACATTTCAAAACCATATTATTTACAACATTTCATAAACATCTCGATAAGCATTCATCAAGTACATTGTCTTTCCCTTTAATGTGTTTGATTTCAAGATTGTAATCCTGTAAGAACAAACTCCATCTCAACAATCTTTGATTTTTACACTTCAGCTTGTTCATTAACGTGAGGGGCTTGTGATCACTGAAGACAATGATAGGCTTGACTGATGAAGTAACATAAAATTCAAAATGTTGCAATGCCAAAATCAAAGCCAAACATTCTTTTTCAATAGTGGAGTAGTTTTTCTGGTTTGCATTAAACTTTCTTGAGATATAACAAATTGGATGATCTATGCCATACTTTTGCTTTTCTGAATTCAGTCTTTAAGGATGTTGCTTGACTGCACTTGCCTCGCCAACATTGACGTCATGGCATAATATGTAAGTTCGCGTTGGAATGTCACTAAACAAATGTTCATAATTCCACAGCAGATTCTTGAGATCTTGTTGTTGTTGTGCGGTAAGGTGTGACAGTTTTGCATCCAGGTTGTTAAGCACATCTGAGTTCTTTCGTGGTACTGTTCCACACTGGATGTCTACATCACACATACAATCAGTATCTACTCTAACTGGGTTAGGGCCTGTTTTTACACAATTTACAGCAGTAACATTATGTACAACATATGATGTGCCATTTCTGTCATAATATGGTTTCAACATGTTAATATGGCACAGTTGTTTCTTCTTACGCCTATCTGGTGTCAACAGTATGTAATTTAAATCACTGACTTTCTTGTCAACACTGTAAGGACCAAAATACCTAGCTTGCAGAGGTCTGCCAAGGATGGGAAGTAAGGCAAGGAACTTTTCACCAGGCTGAAACGTCCTATTTTACACTGTGTTTGTCATACTTTGTTTTCATTTTACTTTGTGCAGATTTTAGATTTGACTTTGCAATCTCACAAGCATTGTGTAGTTTAGTGCGAAAGTCTGAGACATACTGCAGTATACTAGAAGAATCAGGATTTTCACACAAGAGTTTTTCTTTAAGTTGAAAATGGAAGTTCAGTTCGAGGTCTATATGTCCGAAAACTATTTCAAAGGGACTGAAACCCAAGGACTCTTCAAAGGATTCTCTGACAGCAAACAGCAAACAGCAATAGGTGGATTCCTTCATCCCAGTCTTTCTGTGTGTTATAGCAGTAGGTCCTAATCATGTTTTTTAATGTCTGGTGAAAACGCTCGAGGGCGCCCTGACTTTCAGGATGGTATGGCGAAGAGCTGTACTGTTTTTACCTAGCTCAAGCATATCTTGCTGAAATAAGCCAGACATAAAATTAGACTCTTGGTAAGATCGGACAGATTTTGGCTATCCAAAAGATATAAAAACGTGGTCAGATCTTTGACAACACTTTTGGCATTAATTTTGCGCAATGGTATTGCCTCAGGGAACCTGGTAGATGCGGACATGATTGTCAGCAAGTATTCATGTCCAGATTTTGTTTTGGGCAGTGGTCCAACACAATCAACAATAATCCTACTGAATGGTTTCTCGAAGCAGGAATAGGCCTACGTGGGGCCTTAGGAGGATTCTGACTGGGCTTGCCTACCATCTGGCATGTATGGCATGATTTACAATATTGTACAACATCTTTCCTGAGGTTAGGCAAATAGAAGTGTGAACTGACTTTCTGATAAGTTTTATTTATACTTAAATGGCAAAGGAACCTCATGTGCCATGCTTAGAATTTCATTGCGAAAGTTTTTGGGCATTACTATTTGATGTTTGAAGGCCCACTCTTCATCAGCACATACATCATGAGGTCGCCATTTATACATAAGCACTCCATTTTGACAAAGAACCAACTGGGTTCTGCGACAGTTAATCTTTAGAAACTGCCCTGGGAAACAAACATGAACTATCAGGGTCCTTATGCTGTTCCGCGATACGTTCTGACCTTGAGAATGCTGCATCCTGTACGGGCGGGTCATTGGACGAGTCACTAGTGACTCCCAGAGTGTTGTCATCTGGACCATTATCTTCATGTGTGTTTTTCTTGGCCATAGATCAAGTAACAGCACATGAAGGATACAAACCAGGAATTTCCTGACTTTCAGGATTAGTGTCCCGATCAAGTTACGCCTTTTCTGTCACTATTGGTACAGGCTGTACTTTGTCACCTGCAACATCATTGCCTAGTAGCAACTGAATTCCCTTAAAGGGTAAAGTAGTTCTTATGCCCACAGTAATATTCCTAGAAATTAAAGCTGACTTTAAATGGATACTGTGAAGCGGAACTGAAGTGTGCTTGTCTGAAAACACACCATTGACAAGTGCATGTATACCAGTAAAGGACTTATTAGAAAATGGCAAAGTGTTTGCTAACATGAGAGTTTGGCCTGAGCCAGTGTCTCTCAAAATTCTAATAGGGGAAGAGTCTGAAAAATCACTTGAAAATGATACAAAACCATCATGTATGAATGGCTCAAATAATTTCATTTCAGAGTCAGGAGAGGAATCAACTTCCTCAGTTTCATCAAACAAAGAACTGACATTGACAGTGTCAGTCATAATATCTTTTTCAGAGTCCTTAAAGGAATCTACATCCTTTCTACAATCAAACTCCTCATAGGAGTCAACAGAGGAATTTTCCTCAGCAGAAACAAACTTCTGTTTGTTATAAGAGGTCCTGGCCTCATTTGAAATACTCTCGCAAGAGTCATAAAAGGACTTAGCCTTATTTAAAGAATACTCCTCGCAGGATTCTTGAAAGGACCTAGCCTTATTAAATTCCTCGCAGGAATCGACTGAGGTTTTTACCCAAAAAGCCACGGATTCGTCTTTGGATTCAGATGGCACGTGGGCCTCCGTAGCATCAAACTCTTTATAAGAGTCAATAAAGGAGTTGTACCCCTTATTTACATGAAAAGAGCCTGGCTCTTGTACTATGCTATGCATAGATTTTGAAACAAAACCAGATGGTTTGCTATTTGGTTCATTCGCAACTTTCCAGCAGTCAGATATTAGATGACCTTCCTTCTTGCAGTAATTACAGATTTTCTTCACATGCCTGGTCTTTGTTGAACTTAGACACAGTGGACGTGGACTGAGGTGTAGCAATGAACTTTGTTGAACTATCAGGACTACTAGTACTGGGTGACTGCGCTTAAACTTCTTTTGACCATACTGATTTACTTTCTTGATTTTGGATGACTGGTTTGATTTGCTAGTAAAGGACATTTTGTGTGTCAATGAATAATCATCAGCTAATTGAGCAGCAATGTCAAATGTTTTAGGACGTTTCTCATCAAGAGAAGTTTTAACATTTGCGTTAATGCAGCGCTTGAATTCTTCAAGCAAAATCAACTGGCGCAAATTGTCATAATCTTTCATTACATTTTTTAGAACTACACCAGCGATCAAACAACTGCTCTTTTGTCCTAGCAAATTCGACGTAGGTCTGTTCTTTGCGCATTTCCCAATTTCTGAATTTCTGGCGGTAAGCCTCCGGAACTAACTCATAACCTTTTAGGATTAACCGTTTTACCAGGTCATAGTCAGCAGCAGCTTCTACTGAAAGCTCTGTATAAATTTCTCTGACCTTGCCAGTCAATACATTTTGTAACAGCATAGTAAAATTTTCCCTAGGCCATTTTAAATTTTCAGCTACTTTCTCAAAGTGTAAGAAATATTTATCAACCTCTTTTTCTTGAAAAGGTGGGACCAGTCTAATGTGTTTAGTAACATCAAAACTGTGAGTTGGGGCAGCACGTAGACTATGTTCTAGTTTAAGTCTAACTCCAGTCGTTTTAACTCAATTTCGTTTTCTTTTTCTAATCTTTCTCTTTCTCACCTTTCTTTTCTCTCTTATAATGCTAGCTCATGTTGCATTTCTAACTTTTTTAATTCCAACTGTATAGCAAGGCTGTCATTTTTTTATGTTTCCACTTCACTCTCTTCAAATTAACCTTTGCTAACTAGATCTTGAATGATTTAAGCAATGATATCATGCTTTCTCAAAGTTATTTTCACACTTACCCTAAGTGTTGTCCCAACCGCAACAACTGTTCCTTTGTCAACTGTTCAAGTTGATCAGGGTCGGGATCGTAAACAAATGTCTCAGGTTTAAAATCTGCCATGTTAAGATGTTTAAACAATAACAAAAAACCACTGAGATAAATCCTGTAAACAATGTATTGTAAACAATATGTTATCTTGTAATCAATGTATGATAAAACAATGTGTCCAGGTCAAGGCCTAATAAATTTTCAAAACTATTAGGCATCCCAGACGAGCCCCCAATTTTATGTTACGGAACCTAATATCAACAGATCACGTATGCGTGATTAACATAAGTTTTGTCAAGGAGATAAGAAAATCAGATTCTGTAACACTAGTCAGCGTGAAATGTCTAGGGGAATGAATAAAGGTCAGAAATTCTTTAATAATAAATAGTTATAATTTATTCTTAAAACAACCCTAACATTACAATACACTAAATCAATACAATTATACAGAATAACAGCAGTAAAACAACAAATCAATACAATCTCACAGTAAAATAAACAAAGTGCACAGCACCTGGATACCACCACTGTCACAGCGATAAGTCTTTTAAAAAGTATAAGCCGGACGAACAGTTCACACAAATTCTCTCGGAGAATAACAGTCCAATGTAAAGTTCTTGTAACAATCCCGAAAGTAAACTGAAGACCATATAAGATTCGTCACAAATCCAGAAGAAAATCTGAAGAAAATCTATAATTGCCGCACTTATCGGAATAGGTCCAACAAACTGACTTACACACTTATGTGTCCGCTGGAATATTCCTTCACCTCTCTCTCGGCTCTAAAACACAGCTTCTTTATAAAACTTTTCTCATCAAGCCGAGAATTTTCCATTTCTCTAACAATCTAAAGAATCTAACACAGTACACACGTTCAAAGAACATACTATAACTAAGAACGCTGTGTATCTAGGGTTCAACCAATGCGGATTAAACCGAGCCTGCAACATCCGGCCAGGCGAGGCCGCTACATTACGAGCTACGCGTGGTACACAAACCAAATGCCAACAACACATGGAACATCCGTGTGCACAATAAAACAATCATCTGTAAGACCGCTGCAAACAATAAAAAGGGGCACCGGTAACAATATATATATATATATATATATATATATATATATATATATCAACGTACATTTTTCTGTTTTATTCTGACGGTAGGTGGCGTTGCTGTTCGACGTACTGCCGTGCAGGGAATTTCTGCTGTTCCTCTGGTGGTTATCCCTACCATCATATTTCTGGTTGCCATAGCTGCAGTTGCCATCCTCACATACCGGAAGTGGTAGGTACCTTTTTCTGTCACAATGAATTGTTGACGCAGTTCAGTGTTATATAATAAATAAATCTCAGAACAATGTACAAATTGTCACCCGACAAAAGTATCCCCTTTCTGTGCCCCTACCCTGGTGCCCAAGGGAAAAGGCTGCCTTTACCAATTGACGGACCGGATTGCCTTTGGTTCAACGTGGAAAAGTAGAGACTCTGTGGTTTTCATGGCGAACTCAACATATCAGCACTCAGGCACACAACAAATCACAAGTCAGCGGATAATCAACAAGAGTATATTTAAAGAGCATTAAAGGCACAGAACTCAAAATCACCTAACAAATGGGGTTCCCAGCCTGTTACCCCTCACTAGATACATTGGTTCATACACTATATAAACCTTCGCTAAAAACACACGGTTAAACAGTCTCTAGATCTACTGGACTCCGGCTGGCGGCACTCTCTGGATCCTGGCTGGCGGCACCTCACTGCACCTCACTGGACATCCGTTGGCACCACCTCACTGGACATCGGCTGGCAGCATCTCATTCGACACCTGCACCTCTCTGGACTCCGGCGGACGGCACTTCTGGTCTCTGCAAGCTCTGTCTCTTAATAACCGTATTCACATCTTTAAATACCTTTGTACTCTGGAAGCTCATTAGTATTCATAAGGCTAATACAATGCCTGCCCTGCTTTTTCTACTATGGCCCATCTATATTCATTATTACGCGGAATAATAAATAGGCTGGGTACAAAACACCGTAATCCCAAAGAGATCGGTTTTAACAAAAGGCATAACAAGACTGCTGTGCACTCGGCAACCTTTAATTGAAAGCCCGCCATTGTTTAACAATACAATACTCTGACCCTCGCTCAACAAATACAAATGTACAGCTTACCCGGTAGAACTAACCTGAGAAATGAAAATAAAACAAAATGACACGATCCATTTCGTGAAAAATATGAATTTTATTTGTTTTTAACTTTTCACATTATACAATTATTCTTTCAAGCTCACCTTGAATAATACTTCTTCTATACGCTCTGATTTGATATACTTTGATACTGATATAATCTGATATATATATATATATATATATATATATATATATATATATATATCCTTAAATTTATATTTAGGAGGAATCGTCCAATGGACACGCAGTACGTCAGGTGGACTGCCAGCGCGACGGAAGACTAAGTAATGTGATGTACAATGGTCATAGGCGGTATCAAGTGATATGTGCATAAATCATGTAATATGTAAAATATCGGCATGCATAACGTACATACTTTATAAATGGACAGCTCGGTATCAATAACGTAAAATACAGACAAAATGAAACGTGAAATAGTTATCGAGCATTGACTTGCAACCTGTTTAAACGAAACTACAAGAACACAGTATAAATGCTTTTATACCTCTATCCATCAACCTATTGTTGAATAAACTATTTTCTCAACATACAGACTGCATTATCTGTTTTTATAATGGGTCAATATTATGTATCATTTATTCCTCAGTATGTGTTGATTTTTAGTCGTTTCGTATCTGATCTGCCGGACAATTTCTGCAATACAACCAAACAGACTATTTTCAAAATCTATCTCTATCAATTTCTCATGGACTATTTGTAACGTATCACAGATTAAAAATACTATGGCAAAACTTGCAAAATATGTCTTTACAAAAAAATATTGATAAGTATGTCAATATGAAATGTAGTGGGACAGGGTAAATCAGACAAAATCCAGACAGTGTGATTATGTGAATTAAAATTATGTATAATGCAAAAAAAAAAAAAAAAACAAACAAAAAACAACTAGAATATTCACTGGCAATAACTTGCAAGAATAGCTTGGTGCCACTTCCAAATATTGTGAAAAATGGGTCGTAATCGTAGGCCTCATCATTTTACATAAATGTTTAAAAAAAATATACGAGTTGTAATTTAAACTTTTCCTAGTCAATTCACTTTGAAAGACATTTAAAATCATTACACACATACACACATATTATTTGATTTTTTTTGGTGGGTGTAAGAGTTAGTGGGTCCTTTTATTCTGTTTTGATAACTGTTTTAATCTGTTTTGCCGTGGTTTATGAACTGTAATATAATAAGTTGCTTATCTTAGAATATATAATAGAGAAAGCTTTCAGAAACATCTGATTTGGGCTTTCTCCAGATTTCTGTCGACTAAGCTTGGTTTATTAGGGATGTACCAAAACCTCGATGAATACTCGTCAGTCAGTAATTGATAATCAAATCATTTAGGCACGCAATAATCGATTGCATTTTCAGTCACTTTTTAAAGTGTTAGCAAACATCTAATGACAGTTTAACAATATACATGATGCAGTGTGCACTTAAATTAAAAGAGAAAATCACCTGGCACCAATCATTGAATGTCAATAAAATAATACTTTAAAAGTGTTAATATCACTTGATTCACGAAAATGTTGATGTTTATATATCATGTGAATACTCGTTTATATCATTGAATGTCAATAAAATAATACTTTAAAAGGGTTAATATCACTTGATTCACGAAAATGTTGATGTTTATATATCATGTGAATACTCGTTTATATCAGATCTACGTCTCCGACAGAATATTACGGTTGTTTGCAATAACTGAATCCAGAATCGGATTGAAAGGCAATAATTGGTAATCGACTTCAGTTCAAGATCCCCTGGCAATTCACATGCTTAGATTTTTTTTGCAATTGCGTGATTTTGGAATAGAAGTAGCTTATACCTTTCAGTCGTTAATTATTTACTTGTACAATACAAGTTCTAAAACAAAAAGTAATTTGTATATCCGACTGCATGTTTGTTTGATTTTTGAAGGCATACAATTATGGCTCGCAAAGTGTACGTGGACGCATAGTAAACTTATACACGTTATAATTATAGACTGGTTACCATATGTATTTAAAAAAAATAGTAATTTGTATATCCGACTGCAAGTTTGTTTGATTTTTGAAGGCATACAATTATGGCTCGCAAAGTGTACGTGGACGCATAGTAAACTTATACACGTTATAATTATAGACTGGTTACCATATGTATTTAAAAAAAATAGTAATTTGTATATCCGACTGCATGTTTGTTTGATTTTTGAAGGCATACAATTATGGCTTGCAAAGTGTACGTGGACGCATAGTAAACTTATACACGTTATAGTTATAGACTGGTTACCATATGTATTTAAAAAAAATAGTAATTTGTAAATCCGACTGCATGTTTGTTTGATTTTTGAAGGCATACAATTATGGCTCGCAAAGTGTACGTGGACGCATAGTAAACTTATACACGTTATAATTATAGACTGGTTACCATATGTATTTAAAAAAATAGTAATTTGTAAATCCGACTGCATGTTTGTTTGATTTTTGAAGGCATACAATTATGGCTGGCAAAGTGTACGTGGACGCATAGTAAACTTATACACGTTATAATTATAGACTGGTTACCATATGTATTTAAAAAAAATAGTAATTTGTAAATCCGACTGCATGTTTGTTTGATTTTTGAAGGCATACAATTATGGCTCGCAAAGTGTACGTGGACGCATAGTAAACTTATACACGGTATAGTAATAAACTGGATACAATGTATTAAAAAAATAGTAATTTGTAAATTCAACTGCATGTTTGTTTGATTTTTGAAGGCATACAATTATGGCTCGCAAAGTGTACGTGGACGCATAGTAAACTTATACACGTTATAGTTATAGACTGGATACCATATGTATTTAAAAAAAATTGTAATTTGTAAATCCGACTGTATGTTTGTTTGATTTTTGAAGGCATTCAATTATGGCTCGCAAAGTGTACGTGGACGCATAGTAAACTTATACACGGTATAGTAATAAACTGAATACCATATGTATTAAAAAAATAGTAATTTGTAAATCCGACGGCATTTTTGTTTGATTTTTGAAGGCATATAATTTTGGCTCGCAAAGTTTACGTGGACGCATAGAAAACCTATACCCGGTATAGTTACAAACTGGATACCATGTATTAAAAAAAATAGTAATATGTAAATTCAACTGCATGTTAGTTTGATTTTTGAGGGCATACAATATTGGCTCGGAAAGTTTACGCGGACGCATAGAAAACGTATACCCGGAATAGTAAAGGACTGGTTTCCATTACACGTTAGTTTGCAGTTTCGCATCGACTTTGTGTAAATTCACCAACCGCCTAATTTTAACAGTTTCAGCTACAGTTACAGTTACAGCTTCCCGTACAACTTGTTTCACGTATCAAGAAGGCCTACCATCCCAATATAAATGCAAACTAAGTCGTGTATTCAGGGCTACCCTAGTATTCTTATACCTGCGCATGCGCTGTTGCTTCTGAGACTTCAAAAGACAATGTATGAATATGCTCACCGCTATCGTTTGGAAGATGACATCGGATGCATAAAAGGGAGCAGGTATAATATGTGATAAAGAGACCAGTATAATATTAAGTACCCCATACTAATAGGTATTTACACATAGTAACGTAATTGTATCATTTTTTGTGTTTCTCCAAAGGCCAACCGCCAATTAAAAGTGTCTTCACTTACAACCTTATAAACAGCTGGACGGAGAGTGAAAGTAAAAATCATGGGGGGCATCTACAGGAAACTTGTAAAGAAAGTACTTTCAGTCTTGGAAAGAGAACTCAGGTTTGTGATAAATGTCGGTGTAAAACAGAACCCCTCATGAAAAGAACACATGTAGGTTTACAGGATCTGTACATGAACATCTGGGTGTTTAATTAATCTCCTGCTATCGTTTTCTTCTTTACTTCCTGTGTTAATTTTAATCTATTAATATAACCAACCATGGCGGTTACTTATTTATAACATAACTGTATTTCATGAAATCAACCGACATCAGGTGACTTTATTTTGATTAGGTGGCAGATGGCAGGAAGTATATTGTAAATATCGCTATATGTCAGGTCACAAGAATGACATATGTGGACAGATTTTCGAAATCGAAAGATACGTGTAGGGGTGCTGTTATAAATCTTTGCTTTTCTTTAGAATCATCCCTTGCCTTAATATTTGGATTCATTTCAGTAGAGATTGAGCAATCTTCAAGTTGAAATGTCTGTTTTAACATTAATATATGAGCAAAACATCATGTAAAAATATCAATATATAAATTTATGATAAAGGAGACACATTTATAAGTCCACACGTTTATATATTGAAAGGTACATATGAAACAGCATAACAATTTGGTGTGTGTTTCTGACACCAGATGACGCTGTCGATTGGCGTTAGGACTTTCACGAAATTTCCACAACATTTTGGTTGTCGCGGCTGCAAGTTTTCTTTCTGGATGATATTCAGGGGCTGATTTAACAGGGGGCGCAGATGCCCCTTTCTACGACCTAAATTATATGGGAAATCGAATGATACAAGCTACTAATAAGTAACAAGAACAGCGTGGGATTTGTCTACAGATTGCGGCATAACGGCCTACTTTTTCAAAATTATTTTTCTACACTGTGGAAGGGGTTATCCGAGTCCCCTATTCTAAAATCCCCTATTCTCCCCTGGCTGTTTTAAATTATCTTTGATCGAAAAACTGTGGTTATTATTTTAAACCCATTTATCAATCATGATAGTTGGTAAAATGTAGCTTTCGTTCAAAACACCTTTTAGCTAATATTAGAATAATTCTAGTTTGCGAAAACAGGCAAACGTGTTTTTTGTTTACATTGAAGCTAATCTTAAACTAACCCTGTGAAAGCTTTATTTGCAGTTAAAAAGAACTATAACAGGCATGAGAACAGAGAACACAAACACTTGTAAATCTGCATTTAAGAGTTATCACTATGATTTAATTCCGAAATCCGACTTGCGACATCAAGTTTTCTTTCCATGGAGCGAGTTGCCTTGCTTGATACACGATACGAGTAGTTTTTGGTAGATGGCGCTACAATGCAACCACATCGATTTAATGTTAAATTGCTCAAGATGAATAGGAAAGTATGGAAAATTCCCCCTTAGGACACACTAAGCAACATATCCGACAATTCAAAACCAAAAAAAGTGGCTTTCCTGAGGTGTGGAGTTGCACTACCGTCAGTTATAATAAAGGCTGAAACTAGATGTGTCGGAACGACACGAATGCCACGAAATATTTGGTGGAGTATAAGTGGTTGAGTATAAATGTAGCATTTAATACTGAAGGAGCCACAGTTTTATCTATGTCTCTTTATGAAATAACAATATATTTTTATTGTAGATCAGTGATGTCCATGATAAGAAATTTCATGAATTATTCTTAGTAAAGGAGTATAACTCCTAGGGAAATGTTGGCCAAGCAGAAGGAAATGCAAAATGGATCTGTAATTGATCTTTCTAAGAGTACACACTAAAGATCAGTTCAATTCTTGCAGGTATAATGAAAAGAAATAATTGTAGAAAAGAATACCTTATTTTGAATGACTGTCGTGTGGTCTGAAGGTAACATCTATTGACTTGAAATTGAACGGGCGCACTGAAAAATCCCGCTTATATAAATCATGTATTCCCTCACATGCACGCGGAAAAGCACGTGTGTGAAATGAGTAGTGTGTCAGAGATACAAGGTTTCCCAAAGTATGGACGTGAACAAGGATGAGGACGCTCACCTGGAAATCATGCCGTCAGAAGTAGGTCAGCCGGGACGAAAAGCGAACTCGATGTGTAACTGGTAATCAACCTACCACACACACCAAAAGCTAGATAAACATCTACAGGCATTGCAAAAAAAATGTCTGAACAAGTGCATTTTTCATGAAATGTTCTCTGTTCAAGAGCCGTCATACTGTCAAAAGTAGGTCAGCCTGGAAATGCGAACTTGTTCTGTAATTAGTCATTATCCACCCGCACACAAAAAATCAGGTCAAAATCTGCTGTCAATGAAAGAAAAGTCTGTACAAGTGTATTTATCGTGAAAATTTCTATTTTTACATGAAATTTTCTATGTTTACAAGCCGTCTTACCGTCAAAAGAAGGTCAGCTGGGACGAAACGCGAACTCGATCTGTAACTGGTGATCATCCATCGTCACACCAAAAATCAGGCCGATATCTGCAGGCATTGCGTAAAGAAGTTCTGTAAGACGGAAGGACGGACATGGATAAAACTATAAGCCCCGGCCACTTCGTGGCGGGGGCGTAAGAATGTTTTTTTAAGAAGCATCCGCCTGCAGCCAAACCGTTCTCCGTGAACTGCAAGGGCTGAGACACAGTTTTTGTAGAATTCTCGAAATGCATATAAGTGAATGAATAAGGGCAGACTTTGGCCACACAAAATTTTATTTTGACGCTTTGACATACTATAATTCTTAAACCAATGAAATGTTGATTATAGGCTAGGGCGAAGCCTAGTGGTTTATTAAGGCGTTGGACTTCTAAGCCAAAGGTTGTGGATTCGAACCCCACTGGTGTGTTAATGACATAATGGTTCTCGATATAACCTAAACGATTTGCTCTAATGTTTTAACATCTACATGATTCCTCACACTGAGCATGAAAACCCTAAAATCCAGAGACTCTAAAATATAAGACATTAATCTTATCGTACCTTCATCCAGATATAATATATAGATCAGCAGCCACCAATAGGCCATGGGATATCCTTAAAATTAAATGTTGATTATTGCTTCAAGCTGAAAAAATATATCTCACTGCAGAGTAAAGTTATTAGAGAAATATTTACTTTTCACCACAGAGAGAAACAAAAATGGGGGAAAATGTCAGAACAGTAATATTTACCGTAAGGCATTTTAGACAAAAATACATTTGAGTCAATAGCATTCGTTCAAAAGTCCAGTAAGAATACTGTTTTTGTTAAGCAAGTGTATTATCAGGGTGCCAGATTTCTGTCTTATATGAAAAATAGGTAAGTCAGCAATTATGCTTCCTTTGCTTTTAGAGTATACAGGTTATGCCATTTTGATGCATCTTCCATTCCCAACTGCATTCCAGAGCTGAAATAGTGCTAACTCACCGTAAATAAAGTTCATAAACAACATTTCGAAATGGGAAATTACATAATATTTGGCAAAAGTTAGGGGTTATATTTCTGCATGTTTGCATGTACATCTGTTCAGTAATATTTCATAAATCAAATAAATATTAAAGAATCCCTGAACCTGAAATAACGACCCCTCCCCCCTCCCCCACGCACATTAAAAGACAACTGATTCGAAATTCTAGAGCACGGCTCTGTTCCCTATTCTGTATTTTTTATTACCTACTATATAAACCTATCAAGGAGTCTATGAATCCTTCAGGATGCTTTTACCGTCTTTACAAAGGTATTTTATAAATAACCCTTTACTTCTGAGAGTAAAAACGATCAATCTAAGGAAGTAGTTTTGGTAAAATCAACATTGGCAGTGAAATGACATGGCATCTTATCTTCAAGAAAACTTTTCCATATCAATTCAGGCCTGAAAACGTCACATATTAACTTTTATTTAAGCATTTTAATGAAACCGTTATAAATATATATATATATTTCCGATATCAAACCAAAATGCAACCAGAATGAACCAGAGATGTCATAAAAGAACACATATGAAAGGGCTTGTAGGTCACGTAGGAAGCGACGTTTTGCCCCACTGACATAAGAGGTCTATCACGATGTGTTGTGTGGCGTGGAAGGCTCAAAACTCGTGTTTTCCAATACCAAGAACAGCACTGTAATGCACTGTGAGGAAGCAAATAATTTCGTAAATGTTAGCTCAGCTGAACGAAAGTCATCTGAACTCAAGCGATCACTCTTTGTCCGTCGTACGTCCGATCGTACGTCAGGTTGTCTGTCAACAGGGCACAAATCGTAACCGTTAGATCTAGAAACTTCTGACTAAACATTCAGGGAGGTCCTTGAAAAATCTTCCTGGACACCTGTAATTAGGTCACTGTGACCAATATGCTCCGAGTTTTGGGGTCAGTTAATGCACCCAAGAATATCTTAATAACAAACGCATTGATCGCGATGATTTTTTTTATGCGTATTGCTCATGGACAGCGCTATCAGTTCCTGAAGACTGTATATTTTCTATTTTTTCGACTATTGAGACCGTCATTTTACAACAGTCGTATCAGTTTCTCAGCTGTGGTTCTATATTGTGTCGTAAGACTTCGTACGTTCATTGATCATAAATAGTTTTATCAGTTGCTGAAGACAGGTGGCACCACATGATTGTTTTTAGCTCAGCTGTAGTGACTCTTAAACCGTCCAGTGTTTAACAGGGCACAAATCGTAAACGCAAGGCCCAGGAAAGGGGGGGGGGGGGGGGGGGGTAGGGCATCTGAATATTTTAAATCAGTTCTAGCTAAATGAGTGTGAATTGAGTTGAAGTATTTAAAGTGGTTTTCTTTACGGAACTCTTGAATTTGCCTGATCACACATTTTTACGATTTCAAGTGTATGGTTTGTCTGCTGCTGAATATGATCTATTAACACAAGATGTTAAGATATTTTGATACTTTGACCGGCATTTCAGTGTAAGCTGCAGGTACTGCCACTTATGTAATTTTTTTTTATTTACCACCTCTACCTTCATTGCAGTGTTTAATTTCTGTTTGCTTATAAGATGAGTTATCCAACACCAATTTACCAAATATTGACATAAACTTGGTTGAGAACGTGAATTACAAGTTGCGCCACTTATTTTGACCTATTTTTTGTAAGCAAAATGAATTTTTTTTCTTAATGGAATGCACGTTTAAGCTATACTTAGCACTTACTATCCTCAACTGCTAGATACTGGAGTTTTTTTTTTCATTTCACTGTGTCATTGTTACCCATTTTTGCACATTTGTGCACAGAGTGAGTGTGAGACCACTGTGCTCTTCTTGCCAATGACAGGCTACAGATCAGTCTGATAATTATAATAAAATTTGGTATAACTATTAGAATTAGGATGTTAAAAGGTATTCATGTACAGAATATTCTGGTAAACTCATCTTACAAAACCCAAATTTTGTTAAACCAGACCACTCATAAGATGATCTTGTGTATTTTCTAAAAAAAAACCCGCGATGTGTGAAAATGATTCAGTTATAACTCAGTGTAATGGTAGATCTCCCTGCATGCCTGCTGACTTTCTGAAGAAACAAAGGCTATCTATCTCCCGTGGGTTATGTGTGACTGTCAGCAAAGTCGTGCGAGCAAAGGTAATGATGGCTGTTACCTTGTAGATGGGATTTGCCCATTCATATGTATTAATTCCTCACTTGTCGCCTAAATATAAGATCCCCGGCTTATGACTTTGTACGACTGGGAAAATTAGTCAAACTAGGCCCATCATTCAAGTTTAAACGCCTACGTCATTCACGGTTAGCCATGCTGAGTTACACAGACCATTTTGACCAACACATTTGGGAGACATGCAGATTTCGTATATAACCATCTTATAATTTCAAATTCGTAGTACTGTTTGACTATCTAAGCATAATAAATATATAAATACATACATACATAAATATATAAATAGCAATACAAATTTTCAATGTTAATCAGAATATCGATTTTGTGCAACCAATTTATCCATATATTTATATTACTGTATTATTATATTACCATATGTTTATATATATGGTCTGGTTGCTTTTATGAAACTATGACATATATTTAAAGAATAAATAATATTTAAGAAATTAATTAATCAGCTGATAGTCATAAATTTCTCTCTCTCGCTTTATATATATATATATATATATATATATATATATATATATATATATATATATAGTGTGGCTGCATTTAATCTGTGCCGCCTGACGTTTTGCCAGTTACAAAAGTTCCAAACCTTCTTTGAGCAGCCCCCTGAGGTAAACATGTTTTGTATACATGGCATGAGAAAATGACATTTCAGTATTGTCTATACACTTTTATTTCCCACGTGCTCCAGTACAAGCCTCGCATTTCAAAATCCCTAAATGTACCCCACGACTCCATTACCAGAACCAGCAACAGCCGGCAGTGAAAGCCATAGTAACAGCACTGTGATTTGTGTTAATGGAACGCGAAACTAAATCAGAAGGGCGTGATTACGTGACTTTAAGATGTTCCATTAGGCCATACCATAAAAATTAATTGTTCTCAGGGTAGTGTGATAATATACGGGCGAACTTTGTAACGGTTCCGTGATCTACCAGTCGAGAGAAAACATGGTATTCGACAAATTTGCAGGGAACATTAAAAATGTGATATAATCCCTTTAATGGTGCATATGAACCACACATAGTTTAATCAATTTCCCATGATGATTAAGCCTTAACGATACCTAACAAGGGTCGAGGCATAATCACAAATACGCGGTTCCGGAGATCCTCGATCTCCTGTAGTGGAGGCGCGTAAGTGCTGCTGCACCAGCAGCATTGCGGGCGAAAGCAAATATGGCCGACAGTAATCGTGCATCAGAATCGTCATCAGCCACGGATGATAGTGTTAAAACCGTAACAACTGAAAATTACCTATCTGCTCTAGGAATTCAGTGTGCGTGATACAAAAAGGCCGAACTTGTTGGGCTTGCTCAACAGGCGGACCGTAGGGGCCAGAACTTATCGACACGGCATATGACAAACGTCGGCGAGTACATGGAGCTGGCAGCAGAGAACAACTATCTCTCCGTTTGAGCTCTGTGTACATGGATAATATAGTGGTTGATGAATAAAGAATACAAATGCAAAACATTTGAATAAAATGAAGAAATATACCCTTTCTTTTATATACAAATTGTTATATGTATACATATATGTCTATTAAAATATAATATATAATATATATAGGCTGATATGAAGAATGGTAATAAATTAGAATATAAATAATTACATAAAAATATATATAATAGGCCTATATATTATATAAATAAATATTATAATTATATATATATATTATATATAATGATAATATATTTATATTATATATAATTATTAAATTTTATTTTTTTTCATTCTTCATATTATATGCAAATATGTACAAATGGATGTATGTGGCTCTGTGCATTTGTATTTTTTTCAATTATATAAATGTTTCAGATGTATATATGTTTGTTTATTAGTATGCATGTATAGTGTATATACATAAATGAACACCCAAATCACACACACGCGCACACCATCACACACACACACACATATATATATATATATATATATATATATATATATATATATATATATAGACGGTACATTACGATAAACACGCGTATATATCTGATATATTTATCTGTATGATAACACACACAGGCTCAGAGCCACATGCATCTGCTTATATATAACTCACACATACACACATGTTAATGTAATACATATTATAACAATATATACTTTTATATATTGTACTTTGACACAAAAATATTTAGTATTGTAACCGACCAGTAGAAATATCTTTAACCTTCCTTTTCCCAATCTTGAAATGTAACATTTTATTTATTGTATTATTTATATAAAAATAATTTACATTATATAATTTTAAAAAATTTGGACAACCAATAAGTATATATTCATATATATATATATATATATATATATTTATATATATATATATATATATATTTATACAAGTAGTAGATATATATTATTTCGGTAACAGCAAACTTTACTCGTTTATGTTGTCATCATCTCATAAGATAATGTAATTTATTATAATATTAAGTATATGTTATATCATCAACATAACCTATATGTACAAGAATTCTTACAAATGATTTTTATTCAAAAGGTAAATTTATTAATATTATCGTTCGAGAGTGTTTATCCTCTCCCCACGCAAGAGGTTTCTACGATGTTGCAATTCAATGTCAGGTCGCATGAATAATATTTCATATACGGGTAATTTTCAAGATTCGTCATCTTTCGGCTCTATTACGTACAATTGTACGCACAGCAGTGGTATCCTGGCATTTTCTCTGCGTCACCGGTAATCACAGTCTGACTAGACAAACTTAGCGTCGGCCATTTTTGTTTTTGCCCCCACTGACTGCTGCGACAGTGGCGCACCTGCCGGTAATCGCCTGCAAAAAAGGTGATATTTTACCTCCCGTACAGGAGAACAAGGATATCCGGAGCCGCGTATTAGCGAGAATTCCGATGAACGGTCGCGCCTTCACAAAAGAAAACATCCTGGGCGTCGATTTTGTTTTATGTGGCCTTAGGGTGAGTGGGGAGTGGGAGGTTTCAAATTCCTATCTCGTTTTATATAACCTATCCCCAGCCGAGTCTTGAATGTTCATTTGAATTGTGACGCAGTTGATGATGCAATCAATGATACACTAACAAAAATCGAATGAAGTGGCACACTGGGTAGCAACGTCCTCAAAGGGCCTGAAAAAAAATGGCGAATCGATATGGCGAAATCCCGCTGTCAATTGGGGAGTCCGAGAGGCCTAAAACCAAATATCTTATATCCGGCTCTCTTAGACTGATTCGGTAAAATAATGTCCGCACCACCTTTTCCTCAGTTTATTTAGTAAACCATTTAGCAGTTTTTAAATCTTAATTGGGCAGTTTTATTTGTAAAGTCTAGTCTTGTTTTACATTTTTTTATCGAATGGGTTTACACTTAAGTTGTTTGGGAATAATTCAGATATAACTAAAGAATTCGAGAGCATATATTTAATAATCAATGCTTAATTGTACAGGATACTGAATTATCTCTGTATAACTAGTTTACGTCTTCTTTCTCCTTATACCGCTATAAACACAACAGAAATAGAATTCTCCTCACCCATATACGTAATAAATTCGATAGGTGGGAGGGGGTCATGGGAAAGGGAGGGGGGGGGGGGCAGTAAATTCAATGAAATTCTAAACAAAATTCACTGATTCTCTTACTGTCATTATGCAGTCATTTTTTTTTTACTAGAATCGTCATATATATGAATACATATAAATATATGTGTGTGTGTGAGAGAGTGAAAAGTTTAATATTTATAAGTTAGTGACTGTATTAAAAACGACTATAGACACTAATAATTAATACGTCCGTGACTGTATTCACACAACTATATAGACACTATTCTTTTTTAAACGAGATGCACACTTATACAGCATGTATGTTCCTTGAACAACATCACATGTTCGAAATTACGGCTACTCCGATTCCTATAGCATGATATGTCACCAGGTTAACCGAGACTGTGTCCTCATATTATCCAATTGCATAAGCCGGGCCAGGAAGAATTTGCGTTACTGACCATTAAAATATTACTGTTTGCAAGCAATCTAGATTCCTTAAAATCTTCCTTGGATACATTCCATTAATACACACATTAAAAATGAGTATTCGTCGTATGTAAACTCCTGACCAAAAATATCATAACCAGTGATTATCACCAATCAACAATATAACCAGGCAATGTTTGATGAAAGGCTTTTTTACACAAGACAAGCTTTTTAAAGACAAATTAATTGGCGCGTGACATCGGGTCTGGAAATGATGAACACTCATGCCTCTGAGATTTGCTGAACCTCGTTTTCAATTTAGCCTAATTGAGAGCCGTCGTCTCGATCTCTTTGATGAATTAAGTCGATTAGGCTCGTAATGCGGCAAACACGCTGTCTGATTATTTCTTTCTGAATTAACATCTGAATTCAATGAAAATGATTTTAAAGAAAAGGACGACGACTAAACTTATCCATTAAAAATTTTTGTTCGCTTAATCATCTGGTAATTTCTTTGTCAGAGGGCAATGGTGTTCACGAGGGTGGAGGGCCTTAATCAAATGAAGCCAGGACAGGTTAGAATTGATGTAGAGTTGGATTTCAGTATCTCCGGAACGTGTCTACATCAAAGAGGAAGCTCCTTTTATTGTGGGTTCCTGACACTGATAGTGTTTACGTCTGTGTCAGTGACAGTGCCCTTAATTATGTGAAGTGATTTATTACACGGGTAGGAGAGATCACGAGCAGTGATACGGACAAGGCTGCAGATTCTTTGATACATGAGGAGCTGAGACGTTTTTTTAACTTCAAAACTGTCATAAGCAGCAAAACCTACAAGTTTTTTAAATTGTTTACACTGTGGTAAAGGATTTATTACTACTTTTTGTTGATAAAGACGATGAAAGAAGAACACACATTTATTGCGTGAAGATGATAACTCCAGTGAGTAACTTTATGCGTAATTAAAAAAAAATCGGAATAGCCCAATTTGGAAACAAACTGTTATTTTTTTGTATTTCTTTCTTATTTAATATATGTATAACTTTTACTGTGTGGGAGTAGAATTAATTTTGTACTCTTTGTATTTATTTCCATCAATGTTTTATAAAATGTGATACATATATTGTTGTTTTTATTGTTAAAGTTGATGTTGTTGACTGCACTATATGAATTCAGGTAAGCTGCTGTTTCTCCAGTGTACGAGTCGACCAACGTATGTATCACTTTTAACAGTTTTTGTTATTATTTATTATTACAATATATACAAATGCATCTTCTGGTCAGAGTGACCTAATACCAGGTCAGTCCATACATTGGCGTTAAGTTGGATAGGGCAGTGAAAATCGCAGGGCAGCAGAAAATTTCAAGCAAACATATTTGAGGGTACATTATTTATAACGTGGATGATAGGGGAAATTTAAAAATTAAAAAAAATGGCGGTGTATGCCTTTTCTTCATGTTGTATGGGACTGAAGGTTGAGTGCTTTGTTCAGAAAATGCTTGAAAGTAGCGACATCTGTGAACAGGTTTAGAAACTGATATATGACATGAAAACGAGATACAATTCCCCTTGTTTTACTGAAACAAAATAAAAGGGCAGGAGATGAGGTTGAATTTGATTTATAACATGATGCCAGACAATCGAAAGAAAACCTGGTTCTTATAACATGTGTACCTTATTTGATAATATACAAGGATTGGAAATACTTCCCATTAACCTTAAAGCAACCGATCTGTATGTTTGCCTGTCAAATCATACCAATGTGTGGGAATCATATTTAGAAATTTAAAGAAAAGGAGGCCAGTGAAACACATATAATGTACGTGTCAAGACATATCGTTGATGTTCTGACTTTTCAATGAAATTTGTCAAGTCAGATTTTTACAGTCTCGGATATCACTTATCAATGAACTCCGCTTATAACTCAATGATACTTTTCCTTTACCTTACGGTGCAAGTGAACTTTCTTTTATTTCTGAGTAGACGATGAATTATTTGCGACTTTATGGGCAACATCCACAAATTAAATAATGTCACGGGTCACTAAACTACTTTGTGGTGTCGCTGCGATAACTTACGAAGAATATGAAGGATTGATTAAACTCATCAGAAATGTAAATGAATAAAATATCTCGCCTAGGTTCGATTTCTAGCAAAATCCATGCATGCATATTTAATGAGGTCAGAGGTCACCGCACTTTGGAGGCACCTTGGTGACTTACCAAAAATTCTATTGATTTTCATGAAACTCATTTTACATATTTACCAATAGAGTTTCTTTCCTGAATTCACCCATATTTAATGAGGTTAGAGGTCACCAGATACACTACGGGAGAATTATGCACGTTTATAGTGTTCTTTTTTCAATTCTTATTCCAAAAGCACGTGTATTATTTCATTACTATTTACGTACTATTTGAAATTTTTTGAAGGCTTAAGCAAATATTCAACGGTGTTCGCTTTGCCAGTTTGAACACACCATACAGTAACTTTGTGATACATATGCCAAAGGTAAAGATTTTTAGATGTCTCTGTTAATTTCGTTAAGTTATTAGCCGAGGCACTGAAGCGGAAGTTTTAACGATGTTGTTGTATAGAGTCTCCAACTTCTGTCCCTAAGTCCTGGCTAGTACAGAAAAGCCACGCAGCTACATCCCAAGTGAGGTATTCGATATACTAGAAATCTGCATTCTAGGGAATGCAAGCTTCCGCCATGTGAGAGCTTCCTATGGAGGGATGCCCCCAGCACCGTGGTTGTATTCGCGTATTCGGCCCATATTCTCAGTTTCATTCGTGCTGAAATGACTGTACATTTGTGGATTTTCTTGATGATATCCTGAATCCGGGTCATATGCCCAATCCACACCAATTTTAAACGATTCTTCATTAGCCCATTTGCGAAATGCCCTGAAGATTTCATGAGAATCCGTTCATGACTGCGTGAGTTATGTGGTGAACAAACACACAGACACACACACACGAACAAGAAATAACGCATACTCTCCTCGCGGAAGCAATAATCTTCTACGCAACGCGAGGAGTGCAGTCGATTAGAGGTGCGGACCTTCCTGGACCTACTACCTGGTGGTCCAGTCCACCACTACAGCGGTCCGGTCCTTGTCCGGACCAGCTGTAGGCGGTCCGGTCCTAAGGGGGACCGGTCCAAGCGGTCCAGTCCATTTATTCAATAATTATTAAAAAAAAATAGTTATTTGGTATTATAATTGAAAAATAAAATTATACAAGATAAAAATAAAATAACTTAAGCTGACCTAAATAATAATAATAATTCTTTAGTAAATAAACCAGCTGACCCCACCAACCCACTTTATACCCCCTTGCATTCTGTCTAAATAAGATAGAACATCTTGCTCGAAACAAAATATTTGCAAGATGATCTAGTACATTTATTGTTGTTAAGGAGTCTTTACATAAAAGCTCCTACAAACACAAGCATATTGTTCAAATCAAGAGTTGAAGGTTGCGAAAGAACACAGGAAAGAAATTCAGCAATAGCACAAACCATTAAATTTCAGAAGGGGCGGTCCGGACCGGTATTTTGTGTTACCGGACAGTCCAGTCCAAACGTTCCGGTCCGCACCTGTAATGCCGATAACTTAATAAAATGTGTGTTACATACAAGGAGGGGCAGCAGTGTGCACTTCGAGTTATGGTCATACAGCGACGATTTAAACCTGGGCGGCTTTGCTCGAAATAATGAAAGTATATTTCTTCAAAGATCAGGCGGATACAGGATCTCAGAAAGGGTGTGTGTGTGTGGGGGGGGGGGGGGGGGGGGTGTCAGCACCCTGGCAAAGGAAAACTAGTGTACCTGGAGTGTAGTTGACATTATATATAACTCGTGATCTCTCGCATGCATGAAGTACTGAGAAAAAGACAGTCAGAAACGCCAAAAAAATGGTCCTTCCATTCTTTATTAAGCGTATATTGTTCTATTTCCCCTTTAAGGATGATAACTACCTTAATTTTATTTTTTACACCACAAACACTGGCATATCGTTTGGACAGTTTGGAAATCGTTTCAATTTATAAGCAATGCTGAATTACTCAAATTCTTTGATCAATGTAGTATGCACTTTCATTGTCTCCTGCCATGGAGCTGAAGTACTATCGCCCGCTGGCTCCAAATTAATACGAAGCATATTAAAACATGTGTAATGATATTAACTATGTGACGTAAAAACTTGAAATTACGACCACCGTAGGAACCTCGAGAAAGTTGTATTTTCGAGGTGGTCGTCTAAACGGATATGGTCGTTAGGCGAGATTTTACTGTATAACAATATTTACATTACAACAGTTTCTTATTTAAAAAAACAGAGAAAATATGCGTTTTACATCACGATTTAAATTTTACTTATGATGCCGGGTCATTTTGAAATAGTCATATCCTGTTTATGATGAAACACCAGATGGTACAAGCAGGTGTCAAATTAATCATGAAACTAAAGCAGAGGATAGCCTACAAGCGGAACATAATGGAGATATGTTAAAATAAATTGGCTGATGACGATAACATGAGAAAAAAGAGACAAAAAGAAAAAATGTAGGGAAAAGTTTGTTGATATTCGTTGCATTATATGCATGGAATGGACAATGGTGCCTGAAAAAGAACTACACGGTGGTGTTATGTATACATGTGAGAGGTGCAGGGATATGCCAACAAAGCTGAACTCTGTATATGAAATCCTTAAACTGATGTCAGATGAACAACAAAATCAAAGAGAGCTAACAGAAAAGCTCAAAATGATTCATGATGAAAACTGTGCACTGAAACTGGAGCTGACTGGCCTGTGGACGCTAAATGACGCTCACACGGACAAAGAGAAATCCCCAAAGGGTACTCAGTGGACTTGTCACCAATTTACAGTGATCAGATTATTGATCAGGTGGGCCACGCTATGACAACAGTAACACAAGCAAATACCCAACCAAAGAACAAGATTAGCTCGATTACAAAAAGCACCTCATGTAATGATCCAGTATTGGTTGTAGGGGATTCCGTACTACGGGAGCTGTATAATGCTCACACTGACAAAGAGCAATCCTCAAAAAGTAATCAAGTGAACAACTTGTCAACAATTACCAGTGATCAGATTAGTGATCAGGTGGGCCACGCTATAACAATGGTAACACCAGCAAATACCCAACCACAGAACAAGATTTGATCGGTTACAAAGAATACCAATAAAACAAAGAATAATCGAGTACTGGGGATTCTTTACTAAGACCAGTGAAAACGAAATAACTTGCACCGTCAACGCGAATCCGCACACTCCCAGGTGCTATAATTAATGATGTGGAAAGTTATATCTCGGCTAACTTTTGAAATATTAGAATGGGTCATAATTGGAACTAACGAAACCATTATTCTGGGTGACTTTAATATGGATATTACAGATATAAATTCTATTGGTTATAGGCGATCAGTAGAAATATGCAACCTCTTTCATTTTGATCAACTAATACGTGAACCAACAAGAGTTACTAACACATGTAGCACACTTATAGATCATATTTACTCAACTGTACCTAAATTGCATATTTCAAGTGGCGTTTTACAATACTCGTTTAATGATCATTATATTACAAACTAACACACATAATTATGTCCAAAGGAGATATTACACTAACTTTGATAATTTTAGAAATGACATTACACAGCTAATGACTAACTCTAATAACATTAAGCACGTTGATGTTCTAACGGCTTGGAGGTACTTATATGATGTTATCCTGTTTGTTTCTAATTTGCACGCTCCATTGCGCACGCACAGAGTAAAATAAAAAAATGTCCATAGCTAACTGACGTTCTGATCCACTTAATGCATGAACGGGATGCTGCACATAAACTTGCAAGCAAATACAATGTTCCCTACCTCATGACGGTATACCGCTCCTAACGTAATCAAGTAACTACTTTTAACTACGTGAATTCTTCTGTAATAAAATTGCAGACGCAAAAGGTAACAAAAAACAAATGTGGAAAGTAATACGCTATACCCTTAATAAAACAATTTTAGCTCTTCTAACACAATAACGGCATCACAATTCAACGAGTATTTTGTTGACATTGGTCCTAAACTTGCATCTAAAATTAAGAATTCATCTAAAAATCACATTCCGGAGATTAAATCACAAAAATTGCATATTTAAATTTACTTCTGTCCGAGAAAATGAAATATCATGGCAACTTAAAATATGCCGAATTCTTTTAATATAGATATTTTAGGTGTAGATGCGTATTTGTTAAGACTAGCTGCAGAAGAGCTCACGCCTTACATATGCACCATAGTTAAGATGAGTTTAGAGGAAAGTTTAGTTCCTACAGATTTAAAGCAGGCAAGATTTACGCCAATTTATAAAGGGAAAGGCCCTGCGGATGATCCATGTAATTATCGCCCGATTTCTGTAATTTCACATTCAGCTAAAATAATGGAAAAAGTGTTCACCAACAGTTATATTCATTTATTCATGATAACAAACTTTTAGGTCCATCACAATCGGCATTCATAAAACAACACTCGACCATTACGTCACTACTAAGCAGTTCATCTGATTAGGTGAAAGCATGCGACAGAGGACATAAAACAGTAGTTTGCTTTCTAGATATTTGTAAATGTTTTGATTCAATATGTCACACTATAGGCTACTTGACAAGCTTTATAAATATGGAATACGGAATCGAGAATTAGAGTGGTTTAAATCGTATCCAAGTAATCGGACTCAAGCTACTAAATATAATGGATCAATTTCTGACTGTTCGCAGATTTCTATGGGAGTCCCTCAAGGTTCTGTCCTTGGACCACTTTTATTCTTAATTTATATTTATGATTTTTGTATCATACCTACATTTAGTAACATTAGCCTATTTGCTGATGATACATGCTTATATGTTTCTATTTCCACTATTGAGTTCGTCACACAGAAAATTCAAGTTGATATTAATAGAATATCTGAATGGTTTCGAGTGAATAAATTCACGATAAATACAGAAAAATCCTACTAAATGGTATTTGGAAGTAGACAAAAAATATCTAAAATTACATCATCATATTCACCTATTTTGTCAAATGATACAGTCCTACGGTATACTGATAAGGCTCAATATCTCGGATTAACACTTTACAGTTGGTTTACATGGAGAGCACATATCAACGAACTTGCTTCCAAATTAAAACCTAAACTAGGCGCTCTTGCTCGTCTGCGTTAAGTTTTACCTTCACAGGAACTCGTTCATATTTATATGACCACTATACAACCCTATATTGATTACGGTTTAATGTTTTGGGGCCATCAAAGCCAAACTAATATGAACATTGTCCAGAAATTTCAGAATAGTTCTGCTCGTATAATTTCTGGGAATTATGATAAGAATACAGCTAGTTCAACATTGATATCAGCCTTAAAATGGCAAAACATCAATCAACGATTATTGAACCTCTCTAATATATTCATGTTTAAGTGCCTTAATTGCCTAGCACTTTGTTATCTTAATTATCTATCAGAAACCCGATCTGAAATACACTCTTATAACACGATATATTCTTGTCAAGTGAAAGTACCTACAGTTAGAACTGAATTGATGGGAAAATCCTTTATTTATCAGGGACCGAAATTATAGAATATGTTACCGGAAGCTCTTCGTAAGATAGATAATTTAGATAAGTTCAAAAAGATCTTAAGCAATATTCAACAAAATATCAATAAATCTATTTACTTCTTTTGCATGGTATGCATGTTGACATTTTATGCTTTACGAATACCAGTAAGTGAAAATACACTAACATTACAATGCATACATTGCACTTGTGGTTTGTAATATTCTTTGCACTTATTTCATACAATGTTATCAAAATTGTTAATAACCTGAATAGCCTATGATTATCTAAATAATATTCTATAATAAACCCTTTATAATGGTCATACTAGTACAGGAACTAACAATATATGTTATATTCAGCTACAATATTCTGCACATATACAATATTCTGCCACCCTGAATAAAGATATATTAATAATAATATTAATAATAATAATCATCATATTTAATCCTGTTTGTCTTGGATATTGAAAGCGCTGCGAACTCGAGATACGATCTCCAAGAGCGGTCTTCTTGAAACGATCATTGAAACCCATCCATGGCGTGTGCTTAACTGTTCACTGGGGAGTCATCTCCTTGCCTTCTGATCCACAGATGACTCCTAGGACTGAAGTACAATGTGAACATCACGGGTCTTATTAATATACATGATAGGTTAAAAAATCTTAAAAACGAAGAAGAGCAGTCGGTGGTTTGACTAGCTCTGGCTGACTGTGGGTAAAAAACTCACTGGGAACAAAGAGAAAGCAGAACTTGTTTTTATTTCAAGGTATTTTTACATATACCCCAAAAATGAACAGCGTTGGTGTAGGTCTATGGCTATTCCAAGACGTAATGTGGAACTGCTGGGTTAGACTGATTGGATTCACTAAAACAAGGATTGTGAGAAAAAGAACCCCCCCCCCTTTTTTTTCTCAATTTTCCTACCTACTTTCAGGAACAGATGTCTTATGGTGATTTTATCATGAAGACCCAACATTTTCATATATTTAACAAAAATCCTCATAAAGTACTGTTACATGAATAATTCAATTTAAACCGTATATACGCTGTGATAATCCTTCTGTAAAACTTCTTTCTTTGTGTGTGGAACTAATATGTTCCTGAATAAATCCAAAACTTAGACATCATGGTGAGATATTCTTTATTCTTAAAGGTTTCTGGGCCCGTGACGCTTAAATAATATCTTGTTTTTTTAGGCAAATTCTAAACCATATAATTTTTAGCTCAGCTGACTGAAAGTCATCTGAGCTATAGCGATCACCCTTTGTCCGACGTCCGTCCGTCTGGCCGTCCGTTAACAGGGAACAAATCGTAACCGCTGGACATGAAATCTTCTCACTTGACATCCAGGGAGGTCCATGAATAATCTCCAAGGAAACCTGAAACTAAGTCTCTGTTACCCATATCCTTTGAGCTATGGGGCTCCGAAGTACCGCCCAGAATAATGCAAAATTTGATACAAAAGCTTAAGTATCTGAATAACGACTGCATTGATCACCATGATTCGTTGCATGAATATTGATCATGGGATGTTCCATCACTTCCTGCCGACTGGTGGCGCCACCTGTATTTTTTTCCAATTTTTACGATTTTTTTCTCTTTTTTTTCAGACCTGCAATGAAATTTCATCTATTAACAGGGCACAAATCGTAACCACTGAACCTGGAATCTTAAAACTTAATATCCAGGGAGGTCCATGAAAAATCTTGTGGAAAACCTGAAATTAGGTCTCTGTTACCCATATCCTTCGAGCTATGGGCTCCGAATTACCCCCAGAATAATGCAAAATTTGATACAAAAGCTCAAGTATCTGAATAACGACTGCATTGATCACCATGATTCTTTGCATGAATATTAATCATGGGATGTTCCATCACTTCCTGCCGACTGGTGGCGCCACCTGTATATTTCCAATTTTTACGATTTTTTTTCTCTTTTTTTCAGACCTGCAATGAAACTGTCATCTGTTAACAGGGCACTAATCGTAACCACTGGAACTAGAATCTTCATACTTTATATCTGGGAAGGTCCATAAAAAATCTCCTTGAAAACCTGAAATTAGGACTCTGTTACCCATATCATTTGAGCTATCGGGCTCTGAAGTACCCCCCCCCCCCCCGAATAATGCAAAATTTTGATTCAAAAGCTCAAGTATCTGAATAACTGCTGCATTGATCACCATAATTCTTTGCATGATTATTGATCATGGGATGTTCCATCAGTTCCTGCAAACTGGTGGCACCACCTGTATTTTTTCCAATTTTTACAATTATTTTTCTTTATTTTTGAGACCTTCAAAGAAGCTGTCATCTGTTAACAGGGCACAAATCGTACCCGCTGGACCTGGATTCTTCTAACTTGATATCAAGGGAGGACCATTAAAAGTCTCTGTGAAAATATGAAATTAGGTCTCTGTTACCCATATCGTTCGTAGTAAGTACCCCTCAGAATAATTAAAAATTTGATACAAAAGCTCCAGTATCTGAATAACTAATGCATTGATCTCCATGATTCTTTGCAGATAAATTGATCATGGAGAGTTCCATCAGTTCCTGCAAACTGCTGGCGCCACTTGTATTTTTTCGAATTTTTACGAATTTTTCTTTCTGTATTTTGATATTTCATAGAAGCTGTCATCTGTTAACAGGGTACAAATCGTACCCGCTGGACCTGGAATGTTCTAACTTGAGAAACTTAAAATAAGGCCTCTGTTACCAATATTCTCAGAGCTATGGGGCTCGTAAGTACCCCTAAGAATAATTAAAAATGTGATACAAAAGCTGCAGTATCTGAGTAACTAATGTACTGATGGCCATGATTTTTTGCATGCATATTGATCATGGAGTGTTTCATCAGTTTCTGCAGACTTGTGGCGCCACCTGTATTTTTTTTTATTTGTATGTATTTTTTTTCTCTTTTTGAGACTTTCAAATAAAGCCTCATCTTGTAACAAGGCACAAATCGTAACCACTCGACCTAGAATCTTCATACTTGACATCTAGGGAGGTCCATGAAAAGTCTTCACGAAAATCTGAAATTAGATCTCTGTTACCCATATCCTATGAGCTATAGGGCTCGTAAGTACGACTAAAATAATTTAAAATGTGATACAAAAACTGTGTTCGTTTCTGGAGAACTCCCTTGAGAACCTTGGACCGATCTTTCCGTAACCCAGGCATAGTTGTTCCCTCATCTGTGTAGTTGTGCATAACAAAGACAGGTGGCACCACCTGAAATCCTTTCTGTGCAGTCTGAATCTGGGTGTCTTTTAGATAACGGACGATATCTCAGGAGTGGCTCAATGTATTGAGCTAAAAGTTTGCATGTCCATAGATCTTGGATCTCTCCATCTTGTAATCATGACTGGTGGCGCCACCTACGACACTTTTTTGCGTAGCATCCATCTGTACTGTGCATTTGCCATCTGTTCTTCTTAGTGGTTCCTCTATGTATTGGGTTGAAATTGTGCATGTTCATAGATCCTCGACACCTCCATCTCGTAAAAAAGACTGGTAACGCCATCTGCAATAATTTTCACATGGCGTCCATCTGTATATTTGCTTTTGGTAAAAATTGCTCATACCCCAGGAGTGGTTCAAGGTATTTGTCTGAAATTTGGCATGTCCATCCATCTTGAAAAGTTTTTTCGTAAACCAGATAGGTGGTGCCACCTACCTTCCCGTTTTTGTAGAATAAATTAATGCCCTTTTCTAAGGAGTGATTTGCCATTTTGGCCTGAAATTGTGCATATCCATATATCATGGACTCCTCCATCTTGTACTCAAAACTCATTTTACCGGTGGTGTCAATCCGTACGTGTGCTTTGTGTGGAACCTGCTCATGTCTCCGAAGTGGTTCCAGGTATTTGTCTGAAATTGGCATGTCCATCCATCTCGGAAAATTTTCTCGTAAACCAGATAGGTGGCGCCAGGTGTTTTTGTTGATTAAATTAATGCCTTTTTCTCAGAGTTTTAGTGGACTTTATTCAGGAGTGGTGTGACATACCACTCAATCCATCCCTCACTCCACCTGTACCACTCTGAATTCGGCTGATACACATTGTCGCCTGGCAAATGTTTTCTAGTTAAAAATGTGATTAAAAAACGTCAGTATCTGAATAACTAATGCACTGATGACCATCATACTTAGCATGCATATTGATCATGGAGTGTTTCACCAGTTCCTGTTCACTGGTGGTGCCACCTGTATTTTTTCAATTTTTTTAGGCATTTTTTCTCTCTTTATGAGACCTTCAAATGAAGTGGTCATCTGTTAACATGGCACAAACCGTAACTGCTGATACTAGAATCTTCATACTTGACATCAAGGATGACTATTGAAAAATCTCCTTAGAAACCTGAAATTAGGTCTCTGTTACCCATATTCTCCGAGCTATAGAGCTATATATATATATACCCCTCAGAATAATTAAAATTTTGATACAAACAAAAGCTCCAGTATCTGAATAACTAATGCCTTGATAGCCATGATTCTTTGGATATATATTGGTCATGGAGTGTTTCATCAGTTCCTGCAGACTGGTGGCACTACCTGTATTTTTTTCAAATTTTACGCATTTTTTTTTTTGAGACCTTCAAATGAAGTCATCTGAACCCACTTCTAAGGACTCTTCACAAAATTCACGATTTGTTTGCACTCTGGAAGTCATTTTGCTCATTGTTCAGTATTCCTTGAATTCAGCTGCATGAGCGTCATGGCCCATGGGCCACTAGTTTCTATTAATTCCTACAATGCGTAAAAATAAATGAGGCAGCGACCTAGCCTCATTGCCGCCCGGGGCGGTCTTAGAAATTGCCCCTCTAACAAAATATTACAAAACTTTTGTTTCTCACATATAGAAACATATCACGTCAAATGTCCTTGTTATATATAGGCTTTTATTTGATGACAACGCAATTATATGGTTACAAAGGAAATTCTTCCGCCACATGTTAAACGACAGAAATATCTTTCTGAATGTAAATCAGCAGTATATTTCATTATGAAGTGAAAAGAAAAGAATAAATTATAACTAAAAACAGATTACACTGCAGGATACACATATATTGTGGGAAATTAATCGTTCATCATTCATGTAAACACGATTTGTGATTACTTTAAACTCAACATAAATTCATTTGGTGACTGTTATTCCATTCTCAACGCATACAAATACCTTGTCACATCTTAATTCCACCTCTTGTTATCGCATATGACAGCAGCTTCACCTAATAGAGCTAATGAGATATGCATGGTACTGCTGCATGCAAGGCGCTTTAGATTTTACTCAAAACGCGTAATTTCCTTATATGTAGGCAGGACATGTTTAATATTTTCACATAAAAAATCCAATGTTTGGACAAACTGACTTTGTTTGATTAAAATATCCTCAAAGTTAAAAACATACTTGAATTCAAGGCTACATTAAATTCTTTTAGAAATTATGGTGATCAGTAATTTGCGAGGTTTTATTTATGAACGTATGACTATTTGTTATTAAAAAAAGCATTTAAATAAATTTCAAGTTATGATATCAGTTAAATATATGTTATATTTTAGCTTCAAATGATTTGTCAGAACATACAACAATTGTCTGTAGGTAGCAGATCATTAAACGGTTAATAACAGTACAGGGAAATATATCTGTATTTAATTGGAACGCTAACAGGTAACACTGATAATTGATGCGTATATATATCGAACATTTGACTAAGCGGCCAGGGGGATTCATCTCGCAGGAGAGTTATAATATAGTTATACTTTAAAGATAATTCCGATATAGTTCTGGGAGAAAAATTGTTTCTATTCACAGTACGTAAAAGATTATGAAGGTCACATTAACACTATATTCTATGACCAGTAGTTAATCAAAAGACACGTCATTTAGGTAGTCTCAATATATACACGATAGTGTAAACGGCTGTATTTTAACGAGACTGGTGTAAGAGTATGCAGAATCATGGAAAAGGACATTAAAGGTTGTTTCCGGCTGTTCAAATATCATGGAATATTGGGAATTCATGGGTTCAAGAATGAACATTCTTTATACTTTCCCACGAAAGAGCAACAAATTTCGTCAAAATAATTTCCGGACAATGTGTACGACAGACACCCCATCCCCACTACCAGGGGCCATTGACGTCTAGTAGGGTAATTCCCTGGCAAGTGTCAACTAGCGATTTCTGTAAACGACGACCAACATGAAATGCAGGCCTTTGCATAACTGGTCAGTTTATCGATGGCCCCCTGCCATTGCAAGACCACTGATATGATAAAGAATAACTACAGAGCTGTATTTCTTCTTGCGTAGCTTGCCTCTGAAGAGATCGTCCGCAAATAATTTGGTTGGTTCAACTGCCCAGTTTGTCAACCCTGAAATACTTGAAAATGGGACAAAACGGCCAAATTTGTACTTTTTTAGGAACTCCTTTTGCCACTCTTTATAATGTTTCCCCGAATTGCAGCTCCCTAAAATGTGCAAATCGTTCGCTAATCATTGGTAGGTTCCACTGCCCACTTTATAATTCCTGGAATACTTTGAATGGAACACATAAAAACAAACAAATTTGTACTGAGGAACTCCTAATGCCATTCATTATTTACTAATTCACCAAAATTCCGCCCGAAAAAGGTGCAAATCGTTTGCTAATCATTTAGTAGGTTCCACTACCCAGTTTATAATCCCTAAAATACTTCAAAATGTGACAAAAAAGCCAAATTTGTACTTTTTGAGGAGCTCCTTATGCCACTGGTTATACTAATTCCCCGAAATGCCGCCCTCCAAAATGTGCCGCCCGGGGCGAACCGCCCCTGCCCCCCCCCCCCCCCCCCTTAGATACGCCACTGAACCGAGGTATTAATAAATCAAGATTTTGAGTAAAACAAATAAATAACTGTGGATGGTAATGTCGGCCGGTGAATTTTATAATGATTGACGCATGCGACCTAACCCTGTCACTTTATGAAAAAAAGTATAGTCATTTTGGCTGCTGTAAAAGTGTTCTGTGATGTCTCTTACTGAAAGAAAGAAAGCAGCAATATGTACACAAGGGTAAAAGTCATTCTGAAGAAAAAGTGTTCTTAACCAAAGGAGTCAGAGAATAGACGTATATAGTTGCAAGAGCGCAGATCAGAGCACCAGAGTGACAAAGCCCCTGAGACCGTCTGTGGCCGCTCAGCTGGATTCAGGCACGGTTTTCACTTTTTAGAAAACACTTTCACCAGAGGTATTAACTCAGATGATCTACTGAAATGGCAAGAGAGACATAGCGGCCATCAGAATTAGCGGCAGCAAAATGTCAAAATCCATTACCGAGTCTCACGAAGAGGGTTCCGTACAATGGTTGTATTGAAAGGCCAGATGGCGAAGCATTGGTTAGATACGTGTAATGTCGCCGGGAGCCCCGCTTCAGTCAGTCATAACAAGATGACCCGAGAGAAACCACAAGGCCTGTCTAAATTAACACGACACTATAGTCACTCAAGAGTTTAATACTTTGCACAACTTTTCTATTTCTTCTGCGTATGAAAACAACTGGTAAAAGTTGAAAAATGAAAAATATAACTTATCATATACTCTTGTATACACCTGCATCCCGTTGATAAAACAAAATAAAAAAAAATCATTAAATAATATAACTGACAGGAAATGCAGTGCTTGAGAAAGATAAAATTTAATTAATTTTATGCATCTGTTAACACGTTTACATTAAAAAGGATAAAAATTTAACAACGCGACAAACCATAAAGTTAAATAATATTAAGAATTATCAGTTCTTTAAAAGTAAAGCCCTGACTACGTATCTTTTGAGCTAACATATTTCTTTATCAGTTAACCAACCACTGCTAAAGTTCACGAGGGAATAAACAGGAAATGCAATTTTAGAACTGCGTGCATAAGCATCCTTAGAGAAAATATAGAAAACTAGAGCTTTGGGACCGTAAAGGTCCTCAATTAGGGCCCCGCGATTACCAGTTCCATCAAAAAGCAACTTTGGGGTCATATTGGTTGTCCGATTGGTCTAAAATTTACTACCTTAATAATCTAAAAGAGACAATTTGTTTTTAGAAAAATCACAGCATTATCTAAAACGTTATTAAGAAATGGTTTTAAAATATTTGCCGGGCAGCTATATTGGATATTACAGGAATATGAAATTTGAAGGCACAGATCCACTCATGGGTGTCAATGTTCTGTAAAATATTCACAAAAGAAAATCAGTGATTGTGCTCTGGCATCCATACTGGATATTAGGCAGGCCTGTAAATCAATACAGCCGGAGTCCTCATAGGCACCAATTGCCTCCGATTATTTGTGAAAGGTGGAACATAGTATAGGAACATAGTGAAATACTGTGCTCACAAGAAAATTAGATATTGTTCTAGCCACCCATATTGGACTTCGCGCAGGTCGGTAATTTGATAGGGCTGGAGCTCCAATGAACACCAATCATCTCTGTGAATTTGAGAAAGATGAAATGAATTATGTTTGAGATACTGCGTGAAAAAAGAAAACACGGATTATTCTCTGGTGGTTTTATTGGTTTTTGGATAGGTCTGTAATTCAATAGGTCTCGAACCCTCACAGGCCCTAATGAACCCTGTGAATTCGAGAAAGATCAAGCATGTTCTTGTTGAGATATCTCGCGCGAAAGAAATTCACCGATTGTGCTCTGGCGGCCATATCGGAATTCCGACAGATCTGTAATTCGATAGGTGTGGAGACATCATAGGCCCCAATGATCCCGGTGAATCTGAGGGGTATCAAATGTATTCTTTTTGAGATATAGCACGCGAAATAAAAACACCGATTTTGCTGTGGTGGCAATTTTGGAATTCCAACAGGTCTGTTAATTGATAAGTCTGGAGGCCTCATAGTCCTAAATGATCCCTGTGAATTTGAGAGAAATCGAGCATTTTCTTATTGAGATATCGCGTGCAAAATAGCAAAGCTGACAGAAGAACGGACGGAATGACGGACGGACGGATTATGCGACCACTATAGGACACCTTTTTTTAAAAGGGGCCCTAACTAAGTTGAGGCACCACATAGCCGAAGCTTGTTGTATCCCCCTCTCCAATAAACGTCTGTCAGAGGAAAGTAAATCACGTTTTCTTGTGTAGACAAAAAAATAGTATCTTTGTGAGTGAAAGGCTGGGGCGATGACACCATTTTCCTTGGTAATCACATGTCCAACACATTGCACTTTTTAGCTATCAGTGTTAATAAAGCCGGCACGGTAAAGTCATGTAAGAACAATTTGCCGCGAGGACTTGTGTTCCCCTGAGAAATCATTGTAAGATTGGCGTTGATAAGTGGTACACGGGTTTTCCGTTCCTTCAAGTCATAACCCTGAATGGCCAATAGATAAAACTCCTTGAGGGTGCAGAATCGATTCTTTTCAAAGTGATTGGTAGTTTTGTTGACATAAACATTCGCGAGCGGAAGTTGTCCAAAAGTGAGCAGGTACGCCCTCGCCTAGCAGAAGCGAACCAAGGGTGGGGGGTCCCCCTTTTTTCAGCCACCGCAACCTTTTTAAGGGTTTCAGACTAATGTTTAAGGCCTGGACCCCTTCTTACGTGGACCTTAGAATTTTTTTGTTCGCTTTTCCTATCAATCCTGGATTCGCCCCTGCCTAGCACGAGCGCCGTCAAGGTATACAGAGATATAATTTTCCGAATGCAAAGACAAAAAAAAAAAGAATGAAAAGGCCAATTAACTTTGCGTGAATGCCGTAAAACAGTTCAGGTTAGTTCAGAATTTATAATGCTAAAAATTCTTTTTCATTATATGAAATAGCACAGATACAAATCATACAGCTGTTAATACGGACATATGATTTATGTCATGTTCTCCTGTCCCCGCGCAAATACTTGACCGACGATCCACACACTTCCGGGCCGCTCTTCATTCACTTTTATGTATTAGATTTCCCCGAAGCACCTGAACGTTGGTATGTAAATTTGCTTACTGCCCGAACGATAAACTGTAAGTCTGTCTTCTCTCTTGGGAAATCAAAGTGGTCTATGGCGGCAAAGGAGAAAGGTCGAACTCTAAAAAACATAAATGTTCTTCAACATTAGCTCAAGTTATATCTCCCAGATCCGATCAATATATACATACGGAAATTGACTTTATCAACAGACAGTATGTTTAACCGGGCGTATATTCAGATTACAACATTCTACCACTGGTAAGATGTAAAAACGATGCATGCACAATGCGCACCGCCTTGTACTTTTTTAATCGGGAATTTTTAGTTCTTACACAGTAATTGCTCTCGGTCGTATAACCAAAAAACGTTAGGTCTCAGTTATTTACAAAAAAAATTGAAGTGATCTATATCATATAGGTCGTCAACGCAATTGCGACAATACAGTAGTTTTGCGGCACGTGACAGCAGGAATCGTTTACAGCAGAGAAGACTGCTTTCCATTAAAAACCACATGTTAATAAATCGTTACTAACGGACATAAATTATTTAAATACATATGGCCGGAGTAAAGAGCAATGAAAAAAATGCAGTGACGCCGCCATAAAGTGAGAAACCATGAAAAAAGGGGTTCATGACCAATACGTCTTGGCCGGTCTATATTATGAGAGGTCCGACATTATGGCCAGTTATTCCAGTGAATGTTAAGTTTCATTATTGCTTCAGCGTTTGTCACCACATCAATAAAATATTTATAAATGACTAACTGAACAAACACTTACACTACGTAAATCAGATCACAAAAGAAAGCCGCATTGGACTTTTTGCGGTGCCATGTTAATGAAAATCCGTCATGAATTTCCTGTGTGTCAAAAGCTTAAAAGTTAAAATCTTATTCTGATAACATTGACTATCTTTACAATAACGAAGCCATCGATTGCTGTATCATCCGTCTTTTCGGAAATGACATCGGAGGACTTATCAGGTGTTCACGGTAAGAAACTCCGTATTTGCATTTCTCACTCTGATATCCATTGTCTATGTAGGAGCGGACATCAGAATATTATATTTAAATAAGCATGTACACAGGGGTGAATTGTTGGTCATCATAAGCACTGTGCGTATAGTATTCATGTTAACAAACTGAAATTGGGTAAAGCGATTTGATATAGAAAACTAATCTGCAGAAAGTTTATGAATCTAATTAATGGTATTAACAAAGTTGGCAACAATGTCTAATTTCACAGAGGTAAACAATTAACGTTATTCTGGCTTTCAGTCATGTGCTCTATTCCTGAGCTACAGCAGCCGCTTGGACGGCTTGTTTATTTTGTTAAAAAGGAGATGTGGAACCGGCTTCTGTGGCTCAAGGGTAGAGCGCAGGACTCAAAGCCGGGAGATCGTGAGTTCGAATCTCAGCCGAGGCGGTGAGATTTTTCACGGTCGGCCCCCACCCAGGGTGAGCGCTCTGCAGGCTTAATGGGAAGGCCGTGCCCAACGGCCGTGTTAAACTCACAAACGAGTGCGCCTTTCGGGGGCTCCTCGGTGGTATGACCCAGCCATGGGGACGATTACACACAGGGCCCGCAGGTGCAAGAGTTACCGGGCCTGGTTAACGCCAGGATATAAAATGAGAGGAAGCGTGTGATACTGCCCTGTCACGTAGTCCGAAACCGGAATGGAATTCTGCAGATGTTAATATATGTAGTTAAGTAAGCATTAAAAAATGGAGGCGGTTACCTCCACAAAAAAAATATTAAAAAAATAAAGGAGATGTGGAAGGGACCTGACTAGTTAATAAGAATATTATAAGAGAACTTGTTGAAATTTTCAATGATAAGATGCAATAGTATTAAAGGGCAGCTTAATTTCTTGAAATAAGAAACGTACCCTTTCTATGGCTATTATTTAACAACACTTTATTGTCATTGAGCTCTTTGACTGCGCAACTGCGGTGTAAGGTAGGGAGATATTTTGGTATAATTCAATACAAGTGATACTGACGGTCCCACTTCTAACCTACCGTCCTATATCGTGGTTAAGCAACATGTTGTCAAGTGTAATATCCAGAGTGTACAGACGGGGGATGTGGATTCTATTAAGATTTGACCAGTCGTTTAAGCAGTCGGTTTACGTTAGGATTTGAGGGAATGGTAATCTGGTTACATTATTACTCCATAAAGCAAGTCATTGCCCGCAATAGGAGTTGTAATCACAAAGTTACGATATAATTTGATGATGTGAGGCAGTAGACGGTCCCACAAAGGATCTAAACGCCATTTCGCTTCTTTCCAAGGACGTTTGGGCAGAACTAATCAATATGTATAGAGGAGAAGATAGATTTGTTTAGTCTTACTCAGTTTGTTCAGGAAAGTTCAGCCAGGACTGTTAATAAAAACCTCTCCCCCAGCCAAACATACATTCGGTTATTCAACTTAATTTAGGTGCCTGTTTGTAGAATGATTACAAATCTAAATTTATATGATAAAGAAAAACAAATATACAATTAGAGACCTATGGACCGTGACGCTCGGCTGATTCTGACCAAGCTATAAGCACCATGACACATAAATATATTTAACACCAATTTGATGTGGAGTTTCAAGGTTTATCAATGTTATTCTACAAAAATACACGTAAAATACATTAAAGGGAAGACATGCAACCGCCTTTTATAGCAGATAGTTATCAAAAAGTATATCACTCTTAACAACTCTCTGTATGAATATTTACTAAGCATGTGGTTATTTGAACATGTTGAAACACAATTCCGCCCCGTAACTGGAAGAATATAGGGTAAATTGACTTAATTTCCGGATACCTAAGAGAAACTATCAACATGCCAAATTTAAGATTGTGAGTTGCTATGAATACGACCTGTACCTGTTGAATGCTGAACGAATGACTGCAATTTGTCATTCTCAAAGTAAAAGTAAAAATGCGTAAAATATGAGAAATTAATGGCAGGTGGCACCAACAGTCTACCGATGCAAACAGTTTAGGTTTTCCAAGATCAATATGCATTTCGAAATTCGCGATATTTCATTCAATATATCCAGCTGTTCTTGAGATCTTTAATCTTAAGTATGAAGATTACTGACAGGTTTTCAGCCTCCGAGGTGATAAAACATAATTCAATAAATATAAGTCATTGTGACCTCATTTTTCACAACCATAGACGCTCTGTTTAAACCTGTCAGCATAATAAAATTGATTTTTCTGGGCCTTAAGGTTAGGATTTTTGGCCTGTTAACATTTTTGTGAATGGATAGCGGATCTGATGATTTGCACTAGTTTGAGAACAATATGATTTTTTCATTTTTTCATTGTTTTGCGATTGATCCATTTTCGCAATCTCACCATACAATAACCTACACACAGTACATCCATAATTGTAAACAATAATATGTATGAAAAATCGGACAACCCAAGGGAAATTATTGTTCATTACTGGCAGAAACTTTTCTAGCGGATACTTTGTTAGATCTGATATCATTTGTAAAAGCAATTTCTAATTAACGGGTATCATACTGGGTCTATTGTGTTTTACAATAACATTCGTCCAACTTTTGTTTTGTCTTCGACGATGGGGCCTCTGAAACATGTAAGTTTTATTTCCGTGACAATTTTCCTTTCACAAGTATTTCGAATTTGAAATCCTCGCGGACAAAAATAACCACAGTAATTATATCGTGCGCACCAGTTAAATAGGCCATGGGCACGATTTACTATTCATCTCACAACACGTCATTTTTGAACGATTTAGGTAAGTCATGGGCACGTTACGGCGCCTGCGCATTAGCCGTTAAAGGTTTACATAGACTGTTCTACCTATCATTGAATTATCACTGAACACGATTGAATAAATAGTGGACACTACATCGTAATCTCAAGCCCATGTGATAAGTCAAACTCACAGTTTTAACAGTTTTAAGTTGCTTTGTTTATTTTATGATGAAATATTGGAAGGTAACCATAAATTAAGAATGATTAATTATCCTTAATCCTTCTTGATCACAGGATATACGTGCACGGAGCTAGGAAGTCATAACCGGTCGGCAAGACACATTGATTCATTGGGGGATTTGAAAATGGGACCTTCAGCTTCAATCAGGTCCTATACCTTAAATACTGGACTACCTTACTTTTGCCGCAGATTTCACATTTTTTGGCCTTACAAATAATTTGAAAAACACATGGCAATAACGGAGCTGGGCGCATGCTGTAGTTCTGATAATGGTTATTCTATTTTGAAGTGGATATTGGTTCTTTGCATTAACTATCTTATTTGTACTCTGACTAACCGACGTACTTACATAATTTATGAATAGGGATAAAACATTCAGTGCCTTGATAGCAATGTCAGCGGGAATCGTTTTAGGTCTGAACAATTAACATTAAATAGTCCTTTGTCAAAGGATTTTGTCTTTGGTTTTGCAGTCATTTCTAGTACTAATATTCTAAGTGATCATATTGCGACTATCGTGTAAGAATAAGCTTCAAGGCACTTGAAAAATAAAAACGAATAAAAACGAATGGTGCTGGTAAAACTGAATGGCTATTGCCGCAATTTCACCACGAGCGGATATTGGAGGTTTGTTTTAAGCTGCTGGCTTATTTCTTTAAGTACTGGCTTCCCTGTATGATTCCCATCTCACTAAAGCTGAAATTACATATGCACGGAATGTGCCATGCGGAGTGCGTGATGATTTATTTCTTATGTGCCGGCACGGCAACAACCGCGCATATGGATTCTCACTTTACCTATTTAGTCAATTTTGATTTTTATCCGCATTCCGCGCTTATTGAATCTGAGCTTTATTCTGCTGTGAAAGAATTATATTTGATAGGTCGTACAGGGCCGGCTTTCGGTTATATAAGGATTAGACCCACCTTCAAAAACCCTAGAAATATCCGACCACAGATTCCTATGTCAAAAATCAAATACATGATTAGATATGCATCTGACTGCTATAAAATGTTTTCCTTAAAGGACTTTAAAAATGTTAATGTCACTTGCAAATGGGAGCAATATAACTTCACTAATGAGAGGTAACCGCCTCCTTTTTTTTCAAATGCTAGCTTAATTAAGCATATGTACCATTTACCATTTTTTACCAATTAAGCATCTGCAGAATTCCATTTCGGTTTCGGACTACGTGACAGGAGTATCACATGCTTCCTCTCAATTTATATCTTGGTGTTAACCAGGCCCGGTGACTACTGCACATGCGAGGCCTGAGCGTGTAATCGTCCCCATTACTGGATCACACCACCAATATACCCCGAAATGTTTCAAGTTTCCAAGGAGATTTTCCAGTACCGTCATGGATGTGGCATTAGAAGATTCTAGATGGAGCAAATACGATTTGTGCCCATCTGACATTTAAGGCAAGAGTTTTGCCTTGCACCTCCTGGATGTACAGTTCGAAGTGTCTAGGTTTTACAGGTAAGGATTTGTGCCCTGTTTATATATATATATATATATATATATATATATATATATATATATATATATATATATGTATGTATGTATGGGGGATGTAGATAAAAGTATAGAAAGTCTGAGCCGAAGGCTCAAATGTACTAAACCTGTATGCTAGCATTCCTGGTAAAATAACATGCATTTGAATTCTAGTTCAAACCATAGCCAAGTACACTCTGTTTATTGGCATAACAGCCATGAGTTCAATCTGTTGGACTCTCTATTGGATGCTTTATATTGATATCTAGGTGGCGGCAGTTTGGTATTTTTACAAGCGATAATGTTGATTTTATGGACTTGTAATGTAGGCGACATCGTAATTTATACAGGTTGTCTGTGACATTGTATATAAGACAATGAACTGTTCCTGGGACAGAGCACTAAGGGCTTACAGTAAGTTGTGACAGCTGTTAGTTACAGCACTTATCAACCAGAAACCAGAACAGACAATTATGACATAAGGAAGCTTCGGTCATTCTTGTGTATCATGTAGGAATATCCAAGTCTTATCCAATATCAATCCAAGAAATACTTCTTTTCTTCCGGGAAATACTTCTCTTCGGCAAGGAATTACTTCTTCTAAACCGGGAAATACTTCTCTTTGTCAGGGAATTACTTCTCGTTATCCGGGAAATACTTTTTTTCGTCAGGGAATTACTCCTCTTCATCCGGGTACTTCTCTTCGTCAGGGAATTACTTCTATTCATCCGGTAAATATTTTTTTCGTCAGGAAATTACTTCTCTTCATCCGGGTACTTTTCTTCGTCAGGGAATTACTTCTATTTCGGGAAATATTTTTTTCTCGTCAGGGAATTACTTCTCTTCATCCGGGTACTTTTCTTTGTTAGGGAATTACTTCCTTTCATCCGGGAAATACTTCTTTTCATCCGGGAAATACATTCCTTCATCCAGGAAATACTTTCCTTCATCCAGGAAATAATATCCTTCATCCGGGAAATACTTCAAACATATTTCCTGTGTAGACCCTCCATCCCCTTATCTCTTGAATATAGTATTGTTAATTCCTTTATCAGAAAATCGCCTGAATGCGGACATCATTTGTCCTTCATCAAAAAATTTCCTGAATGTTAGCATGTTAAGACCCTCCATCCGACATATCCCTAATTAAGGTTTATTGAGGCCCTCCATTCATAACTGTCCTGTACACACCCGTGTGGTGTCAATTCATCCGGAAATCTCTTTTAGTCAGCCGTTTATCCCGCTTTCCCTGTGACACACTTAAAGCCAGAAATATCCTAGCGTCATATTGACCCTCTGGCATTATGACCAGATTACTAGCGCCAGAGTGTCATGACATCTACGTCTGAGGATCGCATTATAAGGCCTTATGAAGATGCAAATATTTTCGTCATTTCTGACAACGCTTCATGGACAACAGGTACACTGTCACTCAACATAAACCAGACCAATAGTTTGCATTTTTGTGTACTTTCTAATAATATAAAATATGAGCGAGAAAAGTTCCTGTTTAACCCAGCACATTGGTAAACCCCTCGGCATGTTTGTTGAATTTATGACCGCATGAACACAAGCATGGCTCGCACGGGTTACATGACGCAGGCAACTTGCAGGCGACACAGGAAATGACCCGTGTCCATGGAGACCGTGTTTCACTTAGGGTTGCGAGCTCACATATATACTATTGTGTTTATTCATCATTCTAAGCACAATATTGAGATTATATGCCGTTTACCACAATATGAATGCAACCAGATGCAAGACCACTGCGATACATTCCTCCATATTACTAGTATCACGACTCGAGTAGGCTAACCAGCCCGATTATCCGATTGCCTACTGTACTGAGTCGGGTTGTCACGGCTAGAAATATCCCTTCATAAGGAATTACCCACCCTACATTTGGGTCTCTCATGTATACAACCTAGGGGCTTCTTTTATTATAAGCGTTCCTGGGCTACCCCTTTATCCGGAAATATCCTGCATATCCATATGACATAATATCATCCGGAACCTTATGTATGTAAGCAGCAAGTGGCTTATCTTTATTCTGTAATATAGAGTCCCGTGACATTCCATGTTCTATTCGTTAATCTTCTGCGTTAAGATAAGAGAGAAAAGGGGAAGGACGTAGTCTAGTGGATAATAAGTTGGATAACGGAGTGAAAGTTTCCGGTTCGAATCCCGGTGGTGTTTCAGAGGGAGAACGGTTAAACCTGGATAAAACCTCAGAACCATATGTCTTAACGACAGATTATGACTTCCAGATTATTCTTAAATATCTGTGTATAAAACCTGAGATACAGAGAGCTTAAGTGTAAAGTGTCATTCTTTTCGTAATATGAACCTCACCCTAATATAGTGTATAGTTCTACTAACAGACTGTTGAACTATCATTACTAAAAAAGAAAGCCAATAAATAGAGACAACGGATATATAAAATATTGCAGGGGATTATAAAGGAAACTCGTCTTTAGGCAAATGTATTCAATATTGTAGTACATGTAGTTAGCTAATATGATAGGATGAATTCTTAAACTAGTGAATGTAGTTTGGCATTATAGTAAAATGATTTATCATTAGTTTATCAAGTCCATGAAAATTTGTAATATATATATATATATATATATATATATATATATATATACATACATATATATATATATATACATATATATATATATATATATATATATAGAGAGAGAGAGAGAGAGAGAGAGAGAGATGAATGATTCCATCAGCAGTGATCCGACTTTTCTGTTATATATATATATATATATATATATATATATATATATATATATTAATATATATATAACTTTACATTCCTTTGAAACCTTTGCTTGTACAGTCGAAATCAGTATTACCAATCAGCATTCCAATGTAAGTCTTATAGGTACCCAGCAAAATACACCAAAGGCAAATAAAAGAAAGAAAAAAATGAAGAACTCTTCTAATATTTAAAGCCGTGCATGCTCTCGTGTAGCACATTTTCTCATAATCTGCCGTAGAACACATAATGTACTTTATGCGGCAATATTTTTTATAGAAATATGAGGCCATTATAAGCCGAGCGGACCCACTCGGGTGACTGATTGTTCACGTGTTCTGCTTAATTTAGCGAGGCCCCAGGAGACACAGGAGGCCGGGGGTCAGCGTCCCGGAGGTGGTGTTTTCAGCGTCTAATTGACCTTTTATGAATATCAGAACAGCTTCCGTAAAAACGTGTTTGTATCACACCGTGCACATATATCAGAAAATCCTCTGGTGTATTAAACGTGCTTTGATACGCAAATCTTCTCAGATGGGAAGCCCGATTTTTATATCGGTCATTCGTCAATGTCCTTGTGTGCGCGGCAGACAGAGTAATCTGTGCTAGATCAAGTCCTTTGCTGGACAATAGTTACAATATTCAAATGAACTGTCCGTTTGGTTTCACTTACTCTTAATTAAACAGACAGAGATTGATTTCAAGTAAGCAGAAGATTGTGAGCACTCTCTATAATTTCATGCCAATCACCTGATTAATTACCCACCCTCTCTCTCTCTCTCTCTCTCTCTCTCTCTCTCTCTCTATATATATATATATATATATATATATATATATATATATATATATATATATGTGTGCGGGTGTGTGCGTTTGTGTTTTTATCCCACAACAACAATGTTAGTATATGTAGTTAAAGTAGTATGTTGCAAGATCTGTCACTTTCTTTAGTAAATATGGTTTTGTTTATACATTCGTTCCCTTTAACAGTGACGCATTTTTAGATCTGAGACTCCGCCATGGTTATATTTGACAATTTATTTTTATCACAAATGATTGTGTATTGTGCACAAAAGGTTGGGCTAATAATGCATATTTTTATTTCATGAGCACATACATACATGTGCGTAGGTGCGTGTGAGTACAGTTGGTCTATCTGGTGTGCCCTTTTTATTGTGTGACAAGGGCGTAACTCGTGATGTAGCGCCGGCGTCTGGCTGCGTGTTGCACTCTCAGTTTAATCCGTACTGGTTGAACTCTTGTTGTCATGCTAGCTTTGGGCTTTCTCGCCTGGCCGAGCCTGGGCGAGCTACGTGTGAACCCTAATATGTTGAGACACGGCGTTCGTTTTTTCTAGTATGTTCTTTGAACGTGTTAGATTCTTTAGATGGTTCGAGAAATGGAAAATTCTCGGCTTGAGGTGAAAAGTTATATAAAGAGGCCTTGTTTTAGAGCCGGCAGAGAGGTGAGAGAATATTCCAGCGGACACAGACGTGTGTATGTCAGTGAGACCTATCCGATTATCCAGTAATTTCAGGGATTCTACTATTACTATCTCTATACAATTTAATGCTACCTGCCTCAAGTTGACTTTCTGGATTGTTACAATAGCTTTACATTGGACTGTTATTCTCCGAGAGAATTCGTGTGAAGTGTTTGCCGGCTTATACATTTTAAAAGACTTATCGTTGTTACAGTGGTGGTATCCAGGTACTGTGCACTTTGTTTATTTTACTGTGTGATTGTATTGATTTGTTGTTATACCGCTGTTATACTGTGTAATTGTATTGATTTAGTGTATTGTAATGCTAGGGTTGTTTTAAGAATAAATTATAGTTATTTGTTAACAAAAAAAAAACACTGACTTCTTTATTCATACCCCTAGACATTTCACGCTTCCTAGTGTTACAGAATCTGATTTTTTTTATCTCCTTGACAAAATTTGTGTTCATCACGCATACGTGATCTGTTGATATTAGGTTCCGTAACACTTGTCTTATGCCTTTAAGTATGCAAAGTCAGTCTACGGACTGCCCTTCAGTTATTGTTATATATTTCAGAATGTCTGCTAGACTTGGCCTGCCACTTTGTAAAAACTGTTAACCTTCAGTGGGTGTGTTTATATATATATATATATATATATATATATATATATATATATATATATATATATATATATATATAAACATTTCTGGATTCTCCGGGTGCTGGCTTAAGACAGTCAATGAACACAAAAATAATCATATTATTTGGATAACATGTACAGATTGTTGCTAAATTTTCAGCTAAATTTTTCAGGTAGCTGAAAATTTAGCAACAATCTGTACATGTTATCCAAATAATATGATTGTTTGAAATGTTGGCGTTGATGTCTCTCTTCTTTTTGTGTTCATTGACTATATATATATATATATATATATATATATATATATATATAAATATATATATGGTATATAACGTACAAGTAAATGAGGCCCTTAGCTCTCTTTATATGGGTGAGCTTATATTATTCCTGTGACGTGATCAAATTAAATGTCACGATTTCATTCCGATTACGGGTAAACAAGGACAGTATTATGAATAGGTAACAGTTAGTAGCACCAATACATTTATTAGAAATATTAAAGTATTATCAGCCAGGTCATACATAGGATGATGATAAAGATTATTATAAAAATGTTGATTATCTGATATATATTGAACAATAATAAACCAGGTTGATAAAGGTAATTATAAGGGTGATGTGCATATAGAAGAACAGCCTTGTTTATATATGTAATACAAAGAAGGGGCGAAAATGGTTGAATGTACTGTTTCAAATCAGATATATGAGTATATGGTGAGACGGATTAATGTTGGAAAACTTTTATGTATAGAAAAATAAAATATAACCTAAAATAAAGTATAATGGATAATGATTGGCAAATATTATATGATATTGGACCTGAATTGTGTAAAAACAGAAGGATAAATGAGTTTCAATATGAAATAATTCATGGGTATCTCTTTCTAAATCAAAAACCCTGTAAATGTGGTTTAAGTAATGATCCATACTGCCGATACTGCCATACAGCTGATGAAAATATAGATAATTTCTTCTTTCATTGTTCAGTTGATAAAATATTTTGGAGGGCAGTCGGTGATTTATGCAGAATATCAGAAGATTTAATAACAGAAAAAAATGTTATTCTTGGAGTACCAGAAAGAAATAGAAAGAAAGAGAAGAAAGTCCTTTTACATGCGAAATATTTTATTTATATAATACCGGGGATAAGTTAATTGAATATAGATAGTTTAAAAAATACCTGATTTACCAAAAATAAAATTGGAATGTGGAGTGAATGATGGAAATATAAATGAAAGGTTATCCCTTTGGGATACTATAGTTGATTAACTTTTTTACATATTTTCATTATTAAAATCAATATTAAAACCATAATGTTGGAAAAATCATAACATACAATACAAAAGATTAAATAAAGTAGCAAATTCGTTTGTTACTATGTACAAAGATTAAGGAAAATATGTGTTCTCGTTTGCTGTGCATTTGTGTTGTGTAGTGAATATATGTTTTGTTTTTGTTTGAGTATGTAATTAGTGGTAGAAATGTATTGTCTTGAATGTTTGAATTACAATGTATTGTTAATTAAAAAAAGGTTTTTATGATAATGATGATGGAATTGATGATAATAATACCCACAGTGAGAGAGCGTTTTCATTAGAAAAGCAGGTTGACACATATTCGGGAATTTACTGGTTGCTTTGTCGGTGCACGGCACGTTTGGACTCCAGACCTGTCTTGTAGTGTCCTTGTAACGCATCGTGAAGACATACTAAACCTCACAAACAGCTCAAGCCAATTAACCTGACGTTGCTGCTCAATAGTGGAGTTCACGCCTTACTGCAGCCCAGCAGTCACGATGTCCATACTCATTAACGCTCACACGAATCTTGAGCGATTCTTCTGGAAAACCAAACCGTGTATAATATCTGCATACAAAGGTATCAGGATCGAATGATTCCTCACTAGCCATAGATACCCTAGTATGGTCCCTGTCCATCTTGACTCTAGCAGTGCTGGTTCCTGTTAAAGTTAAGTCATGCTACTACATACAGCTTTTTTATACACTTTTATTTATAAACTATTTTTATGTCATAATATTTGTCTAAAGAAACAATGTTCTTTTTTTATTAAAATGTGATCGGAACCCTGCTGTAGCCAAAGTATTTGGCAGATACACGGAGATTTATTTTATCCGTATATAGCGGCTTTCATTTTCATTGTAACTTTGTTATTGTAAACATGTTATTGATCGTGTTATGTTTTGAGCCCTGGCGCCTCAGGTGCCACAAAGGTATCGTCTGGACATACGGTAGGCCTGTTTATTACACTGAGTGTGACGTTATTTTCTCTACTTGACTATTGTGTGCAGGAAGTTTACATAGCTTATTACATTACTTTGCGCAGGTACCTTTACGAGGAATAGTAATTCTTCCTGACAGATTGCATGGTACTTTCAATTTTTGGTCTTCGCCGGTCGATTCTTGTTGAAAATATTTCGGTATCATCAAATCATATTCACACAGAGATACCAACCTTGTTTTTCATCATACTGCCTGTCATGTTCTCTCATCAATGCTTGTTCAGTCACGTGACCCCCTTTATGTTTATTGAGCGGGGAACGTTCAAAAGAAGAAAGTACAGTTCTATAATATCGGCCCAGTAATGATATATGATATATATCTCTCGTATATAATTATGAACCAACCCCCGCACTGATGCATAACCAACCTGACAAAAAGTGGTCCGGTACCAGATGTATACTTCCGCCGGGTTTGTCCTATGCGTGGTAAATAAGCAGTCTCGGAGAAAATGTGTGTCAAGATTCACATGACTTCAGGTTTGGATTCCGGAAGGCTCTAGAAAATGGACGGCCACTATACCAGTGAATGACCCTGGCACCCGGCCGATGGATCAAGATTACCTCCACATTTTTATTGGTTATCAACCTGACTTATAAAGTCTTATAAAATCCGTTATTTTTTTTTATAAAACGGCTAACAGACAAACGAATCAGCAGGAAAACATAATACTTCGCAACGAGGGTATGATAAGGTTATAATGATATTCGACATTTCTGTGTGGTCAATTAACTCTTAATGTTATAGTTCATTGTATAGGCAGCGGGTGCCTGGGTATGTTTAAATTTAGCCTTTGGTCCCTGTTCATTATTTGTTTAGCCCACACATTAACCAGCATGTATCAGCTGGCAGCCACCAATACACAGCCCGGTCCCTTTGTCCGTCAGTGATAAATATTTTAATGTACAGTCCCTTTTTGTGGTATTTCTGGATGACATAATCAATACTCTGCTTTCAGAATTATGTATTCAATCAATCATCAAATGGAGAATTATTTGGCGTCCAAATGACGTTACTAATTTAATCATATTATTTTTCATGCGTTAATGGGTCGCCTACCGAGTCGATGATATTATCAACAAAGATCCGTCATGTAAAAACTAGGAAAGCAGCGTTATGACTGACATTTACTGAACAGTCAAATATTAAATCATGTTTTTCATTTATTTTTAAAACTTATTTTTAAAAAATTCTTTAAACCAGTATATTGCAAGGCATATACATGAACATATTATTGTAAAATAAGCAATTTTGTGGAATTAATAATTAATAGAATTAACAAACCCGAGTAATGATGGAACAATTTGCATGAAGGAAGGTAAATTTAAAGACATTTTAAATATTTTTTAACAATATTTTAAATATTTTATTTTTAATTTTAAAAAATAAATCTCCCACGTGCTTTCCTGTGATTAGATTAGGCACATGCCCTTTAAACTATATAATAATAAATAATACCACTGTAATATAAAGAGTAAAGGTAAGGAACAAATGCCAGAGACCTCTCGGCTACCAGCAGTATCAATTATTTATTTTCGTCCCAACGACAAAATTACATGAATTAAGCTCTTGCATGCATGCACATATATCTGACCCAAGTGATCCTGACTGACATAAAGTCAACTCGCGGTGTAGTCTCTGGCCTCGTACATTCAGCATCTGACACGGACGGTGGGGCAGTTTTACCGCTAAATTAAAGGTTGGAGAAGTTTTCTGTACAGCCTTAATTATTTAAGGATGCAAGGGACCATTAACTGTAATAAAAACACTGGCCCTTCCATTAAAATCATTACTAGATAAACTAAGCAAGATATGGAAACGGAATTTAATAGTTCACTGAATTTCGAGGAAGGTAGCAGTGATGGATGACGTTGATTAATTTCAGCCATTTTTTGGGTGAAAATATAATAATTATCATTAACTTCATTTTTGTAACAATTTGTGAACAGAGTACAGTTAATTTACAATTCAGGTATTAGTTCTCCTATACATGAACGGTCGGGGGTCTCTCCTTTCTTAACAGGTCTGTCTAGGCATACAAGAGATTGACACAAAAAGAACTTTTGCTTTGTGACTACTTAAAAAAAATGGTTTCTTAAATCCAATGAGAACCTTATTACGCCACTAGTTACCTGTGCCTTCAGAGTTACCGGTGTTGGCAAGAACAATAGCCAGTGTGAATGCCCACCTGACGAAGCCGTGTTTAGCCTTGCTTTAAGAACTCTTGTACGCTGCCAGTACAGACTGTATGCTGGATCAAACGGTCTGAAAATAAAAAAATAACATGTCCGATACCTCACGCAAACCGTAGATAATCTGCTCTTATGGCAGCAACACAACGGCCATATAATACCTGATGTTCCTGTAGACGCCCTTGCCCTCATAGATGACAGCGCCAGGCCGTGTAGCCACACAAATACATCGGCACCATCACTGCAAGCAGTTTGGTATTTTTAACTTGCAGTACGGGAACGACATACGAACAGTGCACTTTTTAGGTTATTTTTTATACGAATCTGCCAAGGCTATGCAGGATAAAGCAATGTAGATCGAAACACCACGAGAACTAATCAGCAGATTGAAATTAACGGGAACGACTGACTGAACGATTAAAAACAAACAAGCTACTCCACATTACACAATATGAATACCTATAATGAACCTAAAATAATGACACGTTTAAGTAATAGATATTTGGAGTTAAAATATCTTATGGAATATATTAGCAATTCTATAAATTTCATATGATAAAATAGTTCAAACCACAATATATTTTGGCTCAGCAAAGAAAATTTGTTTCCTGCTTAGTTACAGCTAATTACAATATTTAATTATTGTGACCTTAGGCGTAAAAATAATATTTCTATTTTCTACCTCGCGGGCGATTGCTTCTCAGCTGGCAACACTGTATCAGACCATCAAGTTCTATGAGAGAATATAAGGCAAGAAATAACTGACACAAACCTATCCTGATAATTAAAGTCCTTAAATTGACTTGCTGTTTAACATATGCAGCAACATTTATACAGCAGCGCCAGCTGTAGACATGTCGGAACGCCGCATGCATGTCTGTGCCAAATCTAGTCAAAAGAGTGTTAACATTCTTAACAATTTGGCACGTGAGACTGAAAGATATCAATCGACTTCCCCGTAAATGGATCAGCCAGGCTGAGCATTCGCCGGGATAGCGCCATCATTCATTCGGCAGGCGGGACACAGGTAGCAGGTCCTTCCACAGAACAAGTCTGATTGGTTATTTGTTGGACAACGTAAATAAACCATGCGGGCGCGGGCAGACGGTGACTCTCTCCGACCTCAATAATTCCAGACTCGGCAGACTTTAAGTTAGACACCGTCTTTCACTGGCACGCTTGAGTAGTCAGGTATCTTATGGTCGTTATCAGGCTGACCAGTTAGGTGTGATCCTGAGTTTACCGGATTCTCGTCGACAAAACAGCTACCATTGATGAATAGAATACATTGGTGTGTAGTAAGGGTCGTATCGACGTGGTTTTATTATGGATGTTATCACTTACCTGAGCGGGATGTAGTTACCTTACTCGCTGGATGCTGCATTCCGCAGTGACTGACTATTACAGTGATGATTGGCCGCGTGTCGTTAGTGGATTTACTCACACTGCTGCTTCTCCGCGGGTCTTTCGGGACTTGCCCTTCACCAGCTCAGTCAGGGAGCCAGGTCTACCATTTACCTCCGTCGTACAGTTTCAAAGACCAGAGGAGACGCTTCAGTGTCCACGCCCCGCCGGGGTACCGTCACCGCACCCCCACCCCTGTCGTCTTGCTGCTGCACGGCAGTGGGGGTAACGAGGGCAGGATATTAGAAGCTACAGGGTTTAAGGAGCTCAGTCAACGGGAGGGGTTCTTATTGGTTGTAGGGGAGGGGGTTACAGACGGCTGGCCCGAGAGGAAGAGAGAGAGCCGGTCATGGAACTCTGGTCTGTGCTGCTCAACTCCCTGGGTATATGACGTAGATGATGTTGGTTATATCAAGGCCTTACTTTCTGTAGTACATAGCAGGTATGTCTTACAAGTTATTCTCCCTGAATGTATGTTTGGAATGTCAAGGCCTTATTTTCTGTAGTACTCGGCGGTAAATCTTATTCATGAGTTAGTCTCTGTCTCTCTGAGTGCATGACGTTGATGATGTCGATTTCCTCAAGGCCTTATTTTGTGTAGAACGCAGCACGCATGTCTTATCAGCTTTTCTGTGAGTGTATGACGTTGAGGATATCAGTTACATCAAGGCCTTACTTTCTGTAGGACACAGCATGTACGTCTTATGTGGTATTCTCTCTATGTCTGTATGACGTATATGATGTCGATTTTCTCAATGCTATACTTTCTGTGGTACTTCTACTTATACAGGTATGAGCTACTCTCACTGAGTTTATGATTTTGATTATATTAGTTACATCGAGGCCTAACTTTCTATAGGACACAGCAGGTATGTGTTATGAGCTATTCTATGTTTGAGTGTAAGACGTAGATGACGTTGGTTATATCAAGGCCTTTCTTTTTCCGTCTGAGTGTATGATGTTAATGGTATCAGTAACATTAAGGCCAAACATTCTGTATTCTACAACGTGTATGTCGTTTGATTATTCTCTCTGAGTGTATGACATAGATGACGTTGGTTCAATCAAGGCCTTACAGTACACAGCATGTATATCTCGTTATTCTCTTTCCATTATCTATAACTTCATGACGCTGATGAAGTGTAGGTAACTATATATGGCTAAAGAGCTCTTCCTTCTTGATATAAGAGGTAGATAATGTTGGTTACATTATTTTCTGCTACAATCAGCAGGTAGATGTATTGACTTGAACATCACCAGTGTATACTGTTGATGATGTTGGTCACATCAGGGCCTTGCTTTCGGAAGTAAATTCCTGTGCAGTAATGTCTAGTGACTTCTCTTTTCTGAGTGTATGGTATTACTGCTGTTTGTTACATCAAGGCCTCATTTTCTGTAGTACAGAGCAGGTAGTTTCAGTGAGGTTTGTTCATGAATGACGTAGTTGATGTTGGTAACATCACGGCCTTTCGTTAAGGCCAGTCGGTAGGTAATATGTAACTTGTTTTCACTCCGTTTGATGTTGAAAGCACGCTCAGTGATAGCGAACTATTCTTCATCTTGATTTTTCCACCAGGAGACCATTATTCATGATTATTCAGTGTTTTGCCAAACCAAATGAAATGATGTTAACATTTAAGCATAACTAATGAGTAACATTGCCTGAAGTGCCTGGTTTCACTTAGTTTACGGTATGAGCCCGTCCACAATGCTTAAATATTCACCAAGAGTCCGATCTCACCATTTCATATTTCAATGATCCCAGCAGTGATGTAGCCGAGTCCGAGTGCATGTCCGAGTCCAGAAAACTTGGGTCCGAGTCCAATTAAGTCAAAGTCCTTTAGATTCGAGTCCAAGGCCATCATCATCGCCTTCAGGTCATTTGGAATTCGAGTCCAAGGCCGAGTCCAAGTCCAACATAAATGTCCTTTTTTAAAGAAGTTCCGAATGGAAATTTGAGATTATAATGTGTATTTTCAAACCTCTCTATGCCGAACTAATGAGTTCTAAGTATTGTCTCTTTGTAGGCCTTATATTCTGTTGGTAGTCCGCAAATCTAGAAGTAATTTTACTATGTGACAGAGCTTTTCCGTACTGGACTCGAGATGGACTGGACGTGATTGCTCGAGTCCTCCCCCCCCCCCGAGTCCTTAAAAAATGGACTTGAGTCCGGACTCGGGTCCAAGTCCGTACTGGAGATCTACATCACTGGATCCGAGCGCCTTGTTCATACCATGCCCGAATACTTTCTAAATCAACGGGACAAAACTTACAATAGGTTGTGCGGCAATAAAATCTGCCTGATTATTAGGGGAATTAAAGTTTAAACCTCGAAACAAATTTCTTCATTGATAAAAAAAGGTAAAACGTAAAACAAATGAGATGAACAGTAGTATCCCCTATCAATCGTCTTTGCAATTTCCATGTAAACTATTTTTTTTGGTAACGAAAGCAAAGTCCCTGGGCGCCTTAACAATTCTGAAAGCTGCTGTTAAATGAAAGGGGAAATAATTACACTGACTCACGGATAGAAGCTAGAGAACTAGGCTCATCCACGTCGTCCATTAAGAAAGACATTACATAAAAACTTCCACAGAGGTCACGCAGTTTATTTTATTGCTCTTTCTATCTCGAGCAGTCGAGAGCGGGATTTACGGGTGTTTCATCACGGCATTCCCTATGATCGACTGCCCATTTTACCGTAAAATTCCCAAATAACATTACTACTGCTGTCTGAAACAAAGGGGATTAGAAGCATAAATGTGGATCCATCTTATTTTGTCAGATCTCTTTTTCTCTTTCCCAGAAGAAATCATCTTCACGCGTCCTTTAGATCTACGCATATCAATTTTACGATTCTCCTAATGTTTTAACCCATAGCGGTCAATTACTAACATCGTATAAAATTACATAAATCTCGTTTAATATTTCTATCGTTTTCACCAGAAATTATAAATCTTAGATATTATGTGATGAAAAGATTCATAGATATTCATAGAGAAACATAAAAAGGCTATAAAAACGCTGTTGTACATGGAATATTGCCTTGAGCAAATGTCAAACCAACTTTGAGCAATGGTTCAATGCCTGTAATGGCGAGAGCAAGTCCTGCGATCCTGAGATTTAAGAGATTTTTAGATTAGAAAGATGAGTGTTTCTTGTTAACTTTTCTTGCTGATTGTATTTGTGAGAGACACATTTTTTTCTACAGACGCACTATTCTTTAACGAAGCCATTCAGATTTCTCCGGCCCACTCATTAAAGACATAAATGCTGACCCTGGCTACCGCTCTCTATAATGATTCTGATGCGTCGTTAAGGCTCAGATTAATATTGAAGAATCTATAACAACAGAGAAAAATTAACTAGTATATAATTAATATTTATAAGAATGATAAAAATGTTTTCCAAGACACGTTTACCATTGTAAATCGGGACCTGAGGTTTAATCGGGAATTGGTTCCCTTTCGGATGCACCTAAGTGCTTCAAAATGCTGACACGTTAGTTCAGGATTAACCTACTTGAAACTACATCAAATGTCAGTCTTAATATTTAATTCTACGGTAAGTTTCATTATATTTTACCAAGTATTCCGAACAGACGTCATTCCGAAATAAAGGGGATTTTTTTTGTCTCTTTCGTCCCAAAGTTTGATAAAACCTTTTCTCGTGGATAGAAAACAGGATGCGAGTATCAGTGTCGTCATAATAATGGCGGCCTATTTCCCATGCATTAAGAGTGATTTATCTTTAATTTAACAATGAAATTCAGTTAGGAAATTAGTTGAGCTCAACCTTATCTATACAGGAGCAAGAAAACCTGAAGATTAACACCGGCGAACTGTCAGAACGGAAGTTAATTTACTCTTTTATTCATTTTACATAATTATGCAGCTTCAAGTGTTTCTAATTAATTCTGCATTATCACTATTTATGAAATTGCTGAATAATTATTACAATTCCTTACCTTTAATTTGTCAGAAATGTATCCATCTTTTTTATCCAGTTAAGAAATTTCTCCATTTTTAATATTCAGAAAATGATTTTATCCATCTTTAATATCCAAATGAGAAAATTTATCTATCTTTAATGTTCAATAAAGGAATTATCCATCTTTAATATCCAGCTAAGGATTTTATTCATGTTTAATATAATGGTTAAGGAATGTATCCATCTTTAATATCCAGTTAGGAAATTTATCCATCTTTAACATATAGTTAAGAAAGTTATCCATATTTAATATCAGCGAAGGAATGTATGCATCTTTGATATTATAGTTAAGGAATGTATCCATCTTTAATATCCAGTTAAACGACGGGGGGGGGGGCAGATGTAGCATCAAGTCTTGTGCTGTCTTTAAAACACTCATTTAATTATTTAATTGCTAATTAATGACAGGAGCGACGCCAAAACAAACATACCATTACCCTTGTATCTTGGGGTTCCTGTTACATAAGACAGAGGTAACAAAACGTTTAATTTATACTCCAAGTAGAAGTGGAAATATGTATCGAACTATATATGTATTTCATGTTTCCATGGTAACATGAAGCCGGGGTACCATCCCAGCGCACTTAAGTACAACATTTGTGAAAAAAAATTATATTAGTTCCATCGCAGAGCAAAGTGTAATGTAAATAATTGATCATAGGTTTTTATTACGCCCATTGAGCGACTGATTGGTTCACGCCTGTAACCGCCAATAAAGACATTAATGCTCAGTAATGTTCCATAAATGGGTCTGATGTTCATATAATTGGTTGGGAATAAACGGAATTTTTCAGGAGACACCAGTCTGTGATGTATAGTGTACATGATGGATTAACTTTGGAATTACGCCAAGTTGTAACCATGTGCTTTAGCTAATGATGGTTACTCTTCCCTTATTGGATTGAATTAAGTTCTTTAATGCAGGCGATTTAAAAAAAAATGGATTCATTTGAACAATTTTGACCGAATTTGTGTTCAGTCCTCTAAAGAGTTTTTTTTTCAGGTATAGGCTAAAAGTGGGGCGGGTAAGTCCAAAATACCAGCAGAAAGGTTCAAATGGTGATACAAGCATGAAATTTGGCAAGTTTATTCTCAAAACCCTCTTAAACCTCTGGCAACCAAGGTTTCGGCCATTTTCCAATATGGCGGCCAATTTCCAATATGGCCGCCTGAATTTGTGATTTTCAAAGGTGATCGACTAATTCCAAATAAGGTTTGATAATTTCTTTTCCATTGTATCCAGACTGTCAGGAATATAAACAGCAATAATCATTGTTTCCACCACCTTAACACACGTAAATCCAAGATGGCGGCCATAATATTAAAAATGCTGACAAAATAATGGATGAGTATAAAGGTGAACTGTAATGATATTTTTAGATACCAGGTGAATCATACATGTATGTCGATGACGTATGGCTTTATTGACAATTAAACAACCGTTTTCAAAGATATTTTGGATATAAATAGCAAACAAATTAGAAAATGTTCACCCAGCTTTTGACTTTTGCACGCACCCTACATATTTTCAGTTTTATTACGTCATACAAAGCCAAACAAGGCCACAACGAGGATTCATTCTGGACAAGTGCCCGTATGAGCATGCTGAGTGGAAAACTGAAGGCATCAGTGTTTTTTCACCATGGAAACATAATAATATATAGGCCATTAACGGCATAATCCAAGTTTTTTTTTTAAATACAGGTTGTAATATTTTCCATGTTGCATGAATCTACATGCAGCTGTCAGACATGAACATGTACAATATAACAGGCCTGTCTTTGTCAAAAGATATTTTGTTTTGGAAAGTTGACGGCCAATTTGGAAATGAAAACAGCAGCCATTTTTGAAAATTACAAAAATAAGTGTGCCTAGATGTTTGCGAGTATACTTATATTAATAATAATTCCATTAACTAGACCTTACCTTCAGGTAAGCTTATACTCTCTAGCGCTCATTCTGGCAGTTTTTGTTTCACAACGAATGTCATTTTAAAAAAATGACGGCCATTTTGTAAAATGGCGGCCATATATATAAATAATTCTCTTTATTACCTTAAGAGTGTTCACGTCAGGTAAAGTGTGATCAAAATATTGTGTAGAAATCGGAAGCAAAGCTGGTGAAATCTGATAACCTAAGAAAAATATGCAGTCTGAGGCAGCAATATTGAAAAAATTGGCCTCCATATTTGAAATTGACCGAAACCTGGGTGGCCAGAGGTTGATATCTATTTATATGGGTACAGAAAATATGCATGCCAAATTTCATGCTTGTATCACCATGTAAACTATTTTCTGACTATCCCGCTCCGCTATAAGATAAGATATGATAATTCATTCAGCCTGCGCAGATATCATATACAAGAAATTGTTTGTGTTGTTGTCAACATGACAATAAATGAAGGTAAATTGTAATTATAAAAACTTATACTTTATATAATCGCTTGAATAAAGATCTGACTAGAAACTCTAAGATTTAATAGGTAAAATGTTTTAAGTATTTTACTATGTATGTGTATATATATATATATATATATATATATATATATATATATTTATATATACATATATAGTCTGAAGAATAAAAGAGGTTGCATGACGACTTGTTTGTTTGTTGCTGTTCCTAAACGTCTATCAGATGGCAACATAACATATTGAAAAAATATGCAGTGGATATGATACAACTCTGAGTATTTATTTGGCCTTACGTAAAAATTTCAACTGGTGCATCAATTCTTCTTTCAGAAATTCTTTCAAAAAAGGTTAAGTTGATTAAGATAGACTGATCCATGATTCCTCCATATCCCTGACATCAACCCAGAATCCTGGTAATTTTTCTCGGGGCATCCACTTATTATTTCTGAAAGACTTTCATGATTTGGAATTTTTCAAGGTTTAGGGTATCTCGGTGACAAGTCCTATTTTTTATAATGTGCATTTATTTTTAATCAGCCTTACGTTTAATATGGTATCAAAGGGTGGGTTTAAGGGACATGAAGACATTCCCGAAGTTTACTGTTGAGACTGAATTTATTCACTTTAACCGGTATTTTTATTACACAGGTACTGCACATCACCGAGGGACGTTTTTGTGGCCGGGCACGCCAACGGAGGGATGATGGCGTACCGCATGGCGTGTCAGCTGTCTGACCACGTGACCGGAATAGCCGTCAGTGCGGCCAGCCTAGTACAACGAGATTATCGTGCGTGTCTGCGGTCATGTGGCCCACGTGACCAAGGAAGGGCTGCACAGTGCTTCGACGGTGCTGCATGCACACCAAACAATATATCAGAACTAAAAGAGCAGTTCCCATGCTTAATGTCAAGGTTTGTGTCAATCCTGCATGTACACGGTGAATTAGATCCACGGATACCATATCATGGTGGAATTGGACTAAAGCATTTGGGGAACGCTTCTTTTCTGCCAGTAGAGACACTAATATCGCACTTTGTGCGAATGTATTCTTGTTCATCAGAACCCACATTGACGTTAATGAAAACAAATCATGAAGGCGAACGAACAGTTTTGTGTGAAGCTTTCCTGCACTGTTCACATGCTCGTGTGGAGTTCTGTAAACTGCCGCTAGGTGGTCATCATGTGCCCGGAAGTCCCATGCCGGATTTTTGTGTTAAAAGTAGCGATGATTATAACCCTGTTTGGTGCAAATTGATGAATGAAAAATTAGGGCCGCTGTCGAATGACATTAGCTTTGCCGAAAAGAGCTGGGAATTCTTTAAGAGTATTTCAAGAAAATTTGGCGTTGTTTCTAAAGAGCCTAGATCCGCACACTCAAAATCTACCAGCGTGACACTAGCATCATCGGCGTTACCATTCTATGCTATTATTCACTGGATTTTAATATTTTAATTAAAGTATTACTTGAATATGTCCTTTATAGTGCTACTTCCAAAGCATTTTGATATATTAAGAACAAGGTTGTTAAATTATGTCCAGGAATGATGCCCGAGAATAAGCGCGCAAGGGGCGGACTGGGTTGGGCAGCCGGCACTGGAAATTTGTGTGAAAGCGGCTCGAATTTAATACCATCGTCCCAATCAATATTTACTTATACCATCGGCTCACAACCAAATATTGTTCTTCGCCATAGATCCATCTTGAAACTTCCAGGTGTCTCGGTTATCCAGTCCCCACCCTGAAGCACCCTGTCTAGGACATACACATTCGTAAATGATAAGTGTTTAAGGTAGCATCCCTGACGAAATCCCCTCGAATAATAATAATAAAATAGTCATTTAAAATTAAAACTATAGCGATGAAGTATATACCATTTAAATCTGGTGTAGAGTTCTTTCTGATGGTACATGTTTTAATTACATCCATTTTCATATTAAATTTTAAGAATTTTGAAATGTTTAATTTTTTAATGGTACAAAATTTAAGCAACCAGTGAGAGTGAAATTTTATATTTTTATCGGATCAAAGTAAAAAAAAAATTTAATTTAGAAATTGGGTTGAAGTTAGTGGTTGCTTAATATCGTGTGTCATTAAAGAATTTGAAATTTAAAAAATGTTTAAATTCCATATGAAAATGAATATGTATTCTATAAATATATATACCATTATAAAGAACTCTTTATAGGGTTTAAATGATATATACTTTATAAGGTCCAATATATGCATTTGAAATAGCTGTGGGATAGATTTTCAATTTAGGGTTTTTTGCCAGGGATGCTGCCTCACAATAAATACTAGGAAATTAAACATCTTCAGGATCAGTTACTCAACACTGCATGGTAATGTCTGAAATACCTGGGCACCAGCGCTTTATAGTTATCTGTATACTTTGTCTGGCCGATTGTTTTATTATCTTTAGCAACTGAGCTGCGATTGCAGAAGCACATTTGAAATAATATGACTGAACACATGAATAAGTTCTTTTATAATTTACTTCTAAAATAAAAATCACAAGATTCCTTCTAAGACTACACATAACATACAGCGCTGCAACTCAAGGTCTTATATTGTAGTCGTAATGAAAGTTGCTTAATAACGACTCTCTAAAGATATTAACATACATACGAAGAGCCCTAATTTACGGCTAGCGTGGTTTCATTCGTATTTTTATTGAATTCACAAGTCAGAAACAGCAGCTTCTGCATAAAAAATTCCGCCCAGCATCACTGAATAACAACCAAATCAAAAGTCACCAGGAACATTCCATTCAAAAGAAATGCTGATGATCTGATTTTTGCACGAGTTTCTGAAAATGCAATAAATATTTGTTTGGTCAATGCCGGCTGATGAATAATTAAATAAATGGGTTTTATGGTGTTTCGGAAAAATGAATGATTTTTTTAATGATCTAAATTACGGACCCAATACGACATGAAAGATATTCCGAGAACACGGGTAGACAGATTAAAGGGTCATGTCATAGCTTCGATTGATGGTGCCAGAACTATGACCCTTCTTTGCATGGGTGATGTTTCTTTTCATGCATTGTAGATACTAGTTTTTTAGTGAAACGGCCGTACTTTACCGTTTTGCCAATGGTGTACATTGCTTAATCCGACTTACGCTTAATAGGTGATGATGAAAATGATGATGCAAATATTCAAACACTTTTAAAATATTTTTTGCCATAATATTTCTAAATTATTACTACAGTAACAGGTTAAATGTTAGTTAAAACTGTCTTGATCGATTTATTTAATCGATATTTACGTTGATTGGGTTCATAAGAGGTTTCATTGAAAGACACGTTTCCCCACTGGACATCTGGACAAACTATGTTTAATAGCCATTTTAGGCTCGTTAAGTAAGAGAGAACAACCATAAAAAATAACCTAGGGAGTCATTTTTCAAAAGTAATTTATAATATGGATATGAAAGTGTGCACTGTTTTCAGGGAAATAGGCGTAACTGCTTGTGAACGAGAAACAATTGCACGCGCTTTTTGTTTAGAAATATGACCCACAAAAAAGTATGACAATAAGGAGTTTATATGAGACATATCAATTTCTTGATGACACATTCCCTCAGTGCCATATATATCGCTCTGAGTGTATGAGTTGTAGCTGAACAGATAACCGCCTCTGGCTTGCTCAGTAGGAATAAATAGTTTTCTATTGGGTAAAAATGAAAGAGAATCAATGCTTTATAATATATCAAACGTACGTGTGATCACGGAGGGGTATACACAGTATGATTGCTAACTTGATAGTTTATGGTAGTTATTGAAGAACCAGACAGAACCCTTTACTGTTTACAAGCTCACAAAACACAGTTAGAACTAACAACTAAAACTCCCTCATATGACTTTCCTTCAGCAAACCCGCTCAGTAAACACTGTTGAAACTTTGGAAAGAGAAACAGCAAAAGCTAAAAAGGATATTGCCTGTAATGTAAATGTAAAAATCGCATTAGAAATTGTAAGAAATCTAAAGTAAATGTAAGCAGGAAATAGAACACAATTGAAAAGATGCGATCCAAGTTCTGATATTTGAATTCCAGCTGACTTAATCCTGATTTCTTTATTTGAATTATGTAGATTCAAGTGTTATATTATGGAATTCTTTATATTTATTAATTATCATTTTCCCCCAGATTTCAGGAATTCGGAAATCTTAATTTTATTCTTTCTTAAAAATCTGTGTTGGCTGGTTTTCCTGTCGATCGACTTGTAGTTACATCAAATATGTTGCAATATTACTGTACTTTTCAATTGATTCATATAAATAAACCGCACGAACCCAAAAACATAATCCCAACGGACAAATCGGCTGATTTATTTTCCTTACATCAGACCCATTATCAAGCGGCCGACTACAACATATCTATAAATTATTACCGTACACTCGGTGGCTGAGAACCTCCACTGGTATCCTCTGTTTTCCCTTAATTTTAGGAGACGATCATTGAGGCAATAACATACGATAAGAGCAGTAAAGGTAACAGAAGTTCCAGACTAATGAAGACACATTGTATTTTTGCGTGAGAAATTGAAGCAATAAACCATTATATACTTGGTCATCCATCATAGCTAACTTTACCTATCGCCGGTACTTAATAAATGATGCCCCCTGTTGCAGCGAGCAGATTCAAGGTAATGTTTAATATAAAGACTGAAGCAGTCGAGAATGCTGCTTGTCTGAATGTGATCATATTTTATAATTTAAGTGTAAGTCACTTACAAAAACAAATTATACCTATACAATGTAAAAATGAACTCTGATACAAGTACTCATGGGTCAACTGAGGATTTGTTTAATATTCTTTCAATGCAAATCTTTACATCTGGTCGCTCACACAGCTTGCTTGGATGCTTGCTTTGAAAGTATGAATGTGGACTGATCGGGATTTTGTGGAAAATCTTATAGCGAAAGTTAAACTGTATCTACCATATGAGGGCATCTTCTATTTATGAACAACTACTCAGTCATCTGTTGGTAAAACGCAAATCGGTAATTGAGAGGAATTCTCCACGCTCCCAGTCCATACAAACAGGGGGCGTTTGCAAACAAACATGTACGGTAACCATCTGACAGCCTGAAGAGGCTTTTGTTCAGCTCGACTCATTCGGTCTCCATTTTCACGTGCTAGAAAGTAGTCAAACGGAGAAACTTTTCTCTCCCAAACGGGTTTAAGAACTCATTTCAAACTTAAATTAGCTGCTTTTCATCTGGTGACATTTCTGAGATCATGAGAGGTACATTTCTTGTAGTAAGGTCAAGTTAAATGTTGATTCTTGGCAGTCCCAATCTCCGCCGCACGCGGTATGTTCCCCTACACGGCTTCCAGATTCCTGTAACCATTGCACCGTGCGCTCTGAAATTCACTTAAAATCTCATGATCTCAGAAAAGTTTTTCTTCTGTTTATATACACAGAATTGAAACATGGACATATCAATCTTGTCACGGTACATAATTCTGACTTCGCTTTGGCAGGTCTGAATTCATACTATGTGAGGCTAAAACATTCCAAAATAATTGCCACAAATCCCAAAATCACACTGACGAAGAGCCTTCAGTTTTAAGCTGTTGGCAGACAAGCTATCGGCAGCTCTTACGTTAGCATATGTCGACCAAGCCCCCCAAAAAATAATAAAAGGTGGGGTTCTCAGGCACGGTCCGCGTCAATTTTAATCCCCCCCCCCCCCCCCGCATAAAAATGTTGATTGTTATCTGATATTGATAATACAATTCATGTAGTGCTTTTACCTGTTTAGCAAAAAAAGGTGTTATTTCCATGCTTTGACCTAATCATATGACATTTTAATCGAAACATGCAAAAAAATGAATAAAATAAAATACTGATTTCTGAAAAAAGTGTCTGAGAACCATACCTTTTTTTGCCTAACGGCCTCACCATAACAGCACACGATTTTGTCCATAGCCAAGAGTACCTTTCACTTAAAATTATTTTTCACTTCGCTTTCCATAATCTTTGGTCATATGAAACGAAAATTCAATTAAAAAAACGAGCAAAAGTTAAATTCATTTGAATGAATGAACGGTAAATTATAAGATCAAGCGTTAAGATAACGAATCCTCGTAAGTAGAGACAACTACCTATGGGAATCTGTTTCCCATCAATGATGTCATTAGAAAATAATCAAGTTGAAAAGAGGCATATTAAAGCATATGTTTATATTTGTGTCTCAGGGAGAAAGGAGAAACCAAACTTATACCTTCCGATCTTAAGCTTATTCTGACTGCATTTATTTCTTTATAAAAGCTATGTTCTGGCGATCCCGGGAGTTATTTAAACCATTCAACCTATATGAAAGCAAGGCTGGCTTTTGCAAACAAGCTCCTTGACTGGTTCAGTTTTCCCGATATTTCGTTCAGTACTCCTCGGTTGTATAATGATAAATTATAAATCATAAGATCAGGTTTTACGGTAACGTTGGCCGACCTTCAACATACGGCAAGGTTCCTGGTCCTGGACGCCTCCTACCGATGGCCAAGATGAATATCTTTTCTACTTTCATGGACCGTCGCGGGGGACAGAAACTGGAGATTGGAGGGATCACGCCCAGTATATAAGATGACGCTGAAAGCTGTCTCCGAAAGCCCGCACGGCCGCCCGCCTTTATTGCTAGGCGGTGTCACCAACTCAGAAATATGTTTCTTCACAGCAACGCGATGTGATTTCAGTTGTAAGTTGCTTATAAGACTGTTAAGCTGCTGATTTTTAAATATCTTCAATAAGCCTCTTCATGACTAAAATGTTATTAGGTAATAATGAACATAATGTACATACAGGTCGGTAGCTTCCTATTTATCCTTGAATATATAATTTAGTCTTAAACGACGAACAAATGAATCTCCTTCTAAAGACCCGCGCCATTATTATTCCCGCGCCGTAAGGAGGGGGACTTCTAAAATGGTCCCCGTCTGTCCGTCCAGCCCCATCACTTATGGCCACACTTTCCTAGTTGAACGTATCGCGGTTGACCATTTGTGCCTCTAGGCCCCATGTTTTTATTATTTTTATTTTATATTTGTCTTTCTGAATATTCAGTTACTTTTTCATTTCACCTTGAATTTATATGGTTTATTTGAATCAAATAAATTTGACAGCGCAAGCTGTTAACATTAATATCATTAATATCTCAATCGTGTTCAAATCTCTTTCAAATGAAGGCGTTAGGCAGAGACCATATATATCAGTATGTGTAAAACACAGGGGCAATTCAAAATATAGATACAACCGTCAACATGTTGCGAAGGTATATACAATTGTTGATTAGTACAGCGCAACAGCTTTCCTTGTTCGTATGATTCTCGACAGACGCATTCAGATATGTTCAAATCGCGTCATTTTACTATAAGCAAGGCTCTTACAGTTACGCAAAGAAGTGCAAAGGTTTGGGAATCCAGAGGCGGATTCAGGGGGGGGGGGGGGGGAGGGGCGGGGCGGAGTTCACGGGGGTCCGGACCCCCTCCTTTTTTTAAACCCCGGCAACTTTTTTCAAGGATTTCAGACCAATTTATGCTGCCTAGACCCCCCTTCCCCGGACATGGGGACCATATTATGTTTTATCATTGGTCCTCCTGGGTTGGACCCTCATTTTCCTAAACTTTGGATCCGCCCCTGCAATCTGAACTCTTCTACTATAAAATGTATCACATGGTGAAGACAAGTGTGATAATGAGATAAGTATCGCGATACTGTCGAATCATGATAAAATCTATCGTTTCAGATACATATATGTAAATATTGAACCTAAAAGAAATAAATGTCTGTTCCTGGGCGACGCCACTGGTGTCCGGAGGAATTTATGTATCGCGCATACGGAAAGTGAGTAAAAATACGAGACCGAATGACTCGGGCTAGTAAATATAAAATTAAAAACTAAAATATTGTCTTAAAAACGGATCGCATATGTGGTGAGGGAATCTGGTTCTGTATTTCAAACGCAATTCCGAATTTTCCTACATATGTTCACATGAATGATGGATGCCGGGCGATAATGTGTTATACTGGGTCATGCATTATTTTACCAAAATTATAATGAATCTTGCTAGAGATGGACGCCAAATATATATTCTACTTAAATCAGGTCAAGTAAGCAGGGACAGAGACAAAAAACGCATATTCTGTTTTGCAGATCTTTGTGCGCCTTGTAGATCTATGCTAAAATCGTAAAACCTTGTGAAAGATTTTTGTCATGTTAATTGGACTGTATACTGGGTAAAATAATAGAAGTGCAGTTAGATTAACTGAAACCTTTAAAACACAGCATAAAAATCGGTGGTTCATAACCACCTCACGAAGCTTTATTTAAAGTAAGCAAATAAGGCAAGCGGACACAGACATCGGCTATCTTCCAGGCGGCCAGTATACGGTAATAAACTAGGCGGGCTGTGTGTATACAGTCTGTGTGTCTTGGCGGGCAGCTGCCGGGGTGCCCTGTTCCCACAGGTGGTGACCAGTGATCTGTCAGTCTACTGCTCACCCCTCTAGGGATCTTCCGGTGTAGCGATTTCGGATAACATTTGGGGGCAAACAGAAAAAAGATGTCGGATTTCCCCCCTACGATTTCAGATTACCCATTTTAAACAGTTTTTTCTTTATATTTATTTACTTAAAATTCGTAGTGTTTTCTGAATTCCTCAAATTAGGTTGAATCTTTGATGAAAGTGTATGGATCAATCTAAATATAATTAAAGATATAATTAACGATATAATTAAAATTTCCGACAATTTTATTTTTCAAATATTAATTCAAGCTTTTACATATAAATTTATATGATGAATTTAAACAATAAGAATTTATCATTTAGTTAAACTATCGATGGGATAAGCTGAACTGTGCGGGGGTAACCTGAATCTAGGTTGCGGCTATCCCTGTCGGTAATCTTAAACCTGAAAATGTTGTCCAAAGCTGTGTTACTTTACTTTCTTACAAGGGACAAGATATAAGTGCCCGAGCACAAGATCCCAAATGAATGATTCCCCCCGCCGCCACCCCCCCCCCCCCCCCCAGCCCAATGCAATAAACATCCGAGATAATTATCCCCTGTACAACCGGACATTTACCACCCACGAAGGATAAATACATCCTACAGCTTACCCTCGGACATATAGCCCCTATAACTTCCATCAGCATATATATATATATATATATATATATATATATATAGATATATATATATATATATATATATATATATATATATATATATATACCATAAAATAAATATTGTTTCTGAAGCAACCCACCTAAATGGAAAATAACTTTATTCTTAAGCCCAGACAATAAGTACCACTCTCTACATATTACAAGCCAAAAGTTTGGGTGGGTAATGGTAAATAGCCGAGAGTAAATATGCGGGGGGTATTTATCGGAGGGGTATAGGTCCTGGGGTAAATGTCGGTGAGGAAAATGTTAGGGGATAAAAATCTGGGGATAAATTGTCCTAGGGCCATCTTGATTATAGAAACTGGTCTGACACTCTGTAAAGAAGATGAAGTGGATTTTGTGGATGTATTACTCTATTAAAATATACAGTAAAATTCTGAAACCTGAGGAATGCAAGCCTGTGCCATATGGGGGTCCCTATTGTTTGATGTTCGTAAAACCGGGTTTGCATTCATTTATCCGACCTATATTCCAAAGTTCATTCATGCAAAAGTGACTCTACATTTGCTAATATTCCTTGATGACATACCTGAGTGCGTTAATGATTGCGTAAGATATTTTATGAACAAACACACAAACGGGGATGAATGCATACCCTCCTTGCGGAGGCAGTTAGAATATGTTGGATTAAAGTAAGACAGAGCGGGGTTTTTGATTGAGAAATATGACATTCAAACGTACTTTGGAGAGATGTTGTGACTCTAGCGAAAAATTACATAAAATTTTCTGTATGTCTGTGTCATTTTTTCTCTATATCGTATGTTTTCGAAATTTGTTTCTGAGTTCATCAACGGGTAATACCTGTAATAATAATGATAATGGGTCAATGTTTACAGATTTTCAAAATTTTAACGTGTCACATGTACACTTAAACAATATAGGTGAACAAAGAAACACAGAAAAAACAAACATTTAAACCTAATATATGACCCGTGGTTGCTTTGAGTGGTCATTGTTATGCCCTTTAATACCGTGTAACCGGATATAACTAATATACATGTCTGTTGTATGTTGCATATTTATGAAGGTTTCGCTGGCTCGTGTAAGATTATAAAAAGCAGGTTGTATGATTAATATTGTACCAGGAGATAGGCCTGGTTACTGTGTAACAAATCTGATGGGATGTACGTTTTATTACCCAGCTGTTAGGAACATGTTTATAGGAGTGTTTAAACCACGCCGGGTCGTGAATCGTCCTTTCCTATTATGTTTTTGGCAGCGTATGTGCCAGAGTACCAAAATGTGACTGTAGTCATGTGATATGTTTATACTGTGTGCAGCTTTTGGCTGCCCTCAGAGAGGTTACCAATAATTTATCTGATAGAACAAATACTCTCTACGGAATACATTTAACTTGTATTTGAGAGAGTGCGTGTGTAATTCAGCGACAGAACAATTCGCCTCAAGGCATTTAATTAAACCAGGTGATAAATAAACTTTACATGTTCTTATACCCTTGTATTCCCCCCTTAATGATTGGTACTTAAGCCCAGCTGATAAAAGACCACAGTACATTGACCTATTTCTTTCACGAATACTTCCGATCGGCTTGACTGCAGTATACCAAGACCATTTAACTTATTTAACTTCTTTATTTATTTAACCAATATAGTTGGTTGAGAATAACGAAGGTGTTTTGGTTAAAAATACCGATGTATTATTTGCTATTCAAAAAGTACTGAATGATTCTATTTCATATATATAGTAAATTACTATATTTATAAAGTGGACATCATATTATAATTTCTTCGAATAGAGCACTCAGAGTAACCGAATAGTTTTATGACAAGCTGAAAGCTTGGAATTAAATTGCATTTAAAAGCATTTATTTATTTGAAGGTTACATTTACTTCAGCCTGAATATCACCATTATCTACATATGTTAAATACCTTACCATACGAGATCAGATCTATAAAATCTTTTATTACTTTTAAACAAAGGACCAAAGCGTTTCCTTTAAAGTCTTAGTATTACAACCTAAAGACAATGTTATTTCCTAATATGCATTGTCAATACCTGTCTTTATTGTTTGGATTTCTGTTATTAACGCGTCTATACTAGTTTTTATGATTATAGTGAATTTTACTCATTTTGAATGTTACCTATTGTAGCGTTTAAAGGATTGTAGCATATCCTGACTGACTTATTTGTCGTGAATATAATATTTAATTACATGTATCTTTGATGATTCATATATTGTGTTACATATGCATACTGTGTATTATATAATCTTTGTACCAGGTATTATAATATCATGTTTTAAGGTTACAGGGTCCAGTGGATGAACAGACTGTTTTACTGAACAGGCTACCCTGTACAAATATATTGAAATTAATAAATATAAAAATAATCATAACCCTGTTCACATACCAGACCTCGTTGTAATCGCCACAATAGTGATAGGATCTAACCAGGGCATGGCTCATATAGCTAAAGAGACACTTGTAATTATAATTACTGCCATTGCATTTAAAAGGGTAAGAATACCTGTAAATATGTAAAAACAAAGATTAACAAAAAATAAAACATAGACACAGAGGATCAGACCTTTTTAAGCTCTATATAAGCCCTCAGACTATCATTGCTGATAAACTCTTTAAACTCTCATGCTTTCTTGGATAACATTTAAAACATGTGGAAACACAATTTAAATTCGATAAAACCAAAGAGAACTTAACGCAACAGAGCGATAATAGGCTATGGGGTGTACGGCCTTGGAAATTAGGTCAAGGTAAAAAATAAATATAATCTGCAAATCTGTCCCTTATTGCTGTTTCAGATGTCTGTTTTATTGTGAACTGTTGGCATGTCTCTTTTATTGTGCGCTGCTGACATTCTGATTCGTGTTTGGCTCAAGCCCTGGGCGTTGCTATGCTACAGCTTTCCTTGTTCTAGCTGTCCGGCTGCGGCCGACGTATAAACACAGCGGTCATGCTAGTCTGGGGCTCTCTCGCCTGGCCGAGCCGAGCCGGCCCACGTGTGAACTCTGATATGTAGAAACACAGCATTCGTTGTTCTAGATGTTTCCTGTAACGTGAGTTCTATTGGCTCTTTGGATTGTTCGAGAAATGGAAAGTTCTCGGCTTGGGGTAAGAAGTTATAAATAAGGGGCTGTGTTTTACAGCCGGGAGAGAGGAGAGAAATATTCCAGCGGACACAGAAGAGTGTAAGTCAGTTGTGGACCTTTATCGATAAGTGCGGCAGTTATAGATTTTCTTCCAAATTTGTGACGGATCTTATATAGTCTTCAGTTTGCTTTCGGGATTATAACAAGAACTTCATTTTTGGATTAAAACGTATTGATTTTGTGAATGAACTGGACTGTTATTCTCTGAGAAGATTTATGTGAACTATTCATCTGGGTTGTACGTTATAAAGGACTTATTGTCGCTGTGACAGTGGTGGTATCCATGTACTGTACACTTTATTTATATACTTTTATTGATTTACTGTTGTACTGTTGTTATACTGTGTAATTGTATTGATTAAGTGTACTGTAATGTTAGGATTATTTTAAGAATAAATTATAATTATTTGTTAACAAAAAAACACTGACTTCTTTATTCATTCCCCTAGACATTTCACGCTGCCTAGTGTTACAGAATCTGATTTTTTTATCTCCATTACAAAATTTATGATCGTCACGACTACGTGATCTGTTGATATTAGGTTCCGTAACATTGCTAATATTGTACGCAAAGGTTCTTTTTTTTTAAATCAGCCATATTTGAGAGCCCGACCATGGGTAAAAGTAAAATGCAGAAAATACAAAGGTCAAAGTAAAGAACAGTAAAGGTAAAGAAAATGTATTCGATGTTTTGCACTCTGGGTCAATATACAAAAACTCTTGACCCATATATTGATATAGAAATAAGCTCATCAACCTCTCCGCTCCAGGGGAAGGCTTAATTAAGGTGTTCATCATATAATCCCTGAAACATCTCATCTCTTCACCCGCCAAAATAATATATCCTATTATGACGCTTGCATGTTACGTTGGCCTTACAGAATGGACATGAAAGGATTTCGGTTTCGTGGTGAACGGTGGTCGATGGAAACAAATAATCTGCAGGCTTTATAAACTAAATGTCCGGGGATGACTCGGCTTTGACCTTGATGGCAGACACATGGGTTCTTTGTCCATGCGGTCACCGGGTTGGTGATGTCTTCTTCGGTCCTTTATACTAAAGGTAGATTTGGATAATGGTTTTCCTGTGCAGATTACAGGGTCAATTTCACTTGCCCTGGCCGTACCTCAAGCTCTCATTTGAGACCCTTAGATTCTATCTGACGCATTTCGTACAAATTGGTTGGCACCTCAATGGAGCTAACGGTTAATCTAACTTACCCCCTGGTATGTTCTTTAAACGAGACATAGATCATGGTAAAATGGCAATAAAAATGTAAAAAAAAAGTTCCAAGACAAAGTAAAAATAACATTCTGGTAGTCTTTGAAGAAATATCTAGTAATTATTTCAAATACCTTTCATGGAATTATAATTTATCATGATGTCAAAGCAGATATAATCTTTTGTAAAGCCGTTTAAGACTAGATGACTTACAGAATTGTCAATTATAGTAGTACATAATGATTTTTAAAAAGGTATATAGATCGCTCCCGCATGTCGATTAGAAGAGATGGTCTTAATAACATGAAGACTACCAGGAGTTGTCAGAGAAATGTAAATATTTTCATAAAAGTTATAAACTCATGTCAACTAAGAGCACAGCCTTGAGGACTGTTTACTTTTTCTGCTACTCGCCTGAATTTTACATTTAAGGAAGTATTCTCTAGTTGCATCAAAAAGAGCTGTACCCATCACGTGCGTGATTTTTTTTTCATTCTATTTAATTCATATCCTCTAATTAACCTTGTATCTGAAATATTAGTTATGACAGTTCAACCTAAACGCTGTTTCCATAACCTAGTGTGGAAACTGGATAAGTGGCTTTGGTATAATACGTCGTCATTTACAACGGCTTTTTCGTCGTTTTCAAGTGCGTTTTTATGAGCCATGACGTAATTGATCCCGAGGTGCTGCTGTGTGTGTAAACAACAGATTACTTGCGTCCGACGCACAAACATACCACACCCGTGAATTATTTGGCCAGTTGAGCAGCTGTGGCCCGAGGAAATTTGGCGAAGGGATTATTTCTTAGATCTCAAGCGTTTCCTGACAGCTTCGTATGTTAGTAAATCTTTACCCAACTAGATTTAACTTCTTTAATTGAAACACATGTTAATTCGCTCATATAGTTGTACCCCTTTGTCTAGCAAATGTCTGCTGGCTGGTGAGTGTCTGCTTGCGGCAACGTTAAAATTGCCTATATTTAGATGTCTGTAAATTGTAAATGATTCACTAGGCACGTGACCAAGCACGTGACTCTATATGCAGGTGTGTTCGGTCCGACATTCCGATTACGTCTCCAACGTGTATAAATAGGATTGTACGAGAACCAAATGTGAGTGAACACACACAGCCGCACAGAGGGTACCGCGTTTCTTGCTTGCTTATTCATTTTTACTGTTAATAAACATGTGTTAGGGGAACATATTTGGGGAAACGGTTTCCTTGCAAACACAATAAGAAATGATCACGTTTCACAGATGTTTAAAAGACTACTCAGATTAAAAAAATGGATACCTAGGAAGTACAAAGTGATACTTTAATAGTTTTATAAATCGTGTAATCATCAAAGGGAACGGGTCATCGAAGGTACTTTCAGTGTTGGTGAATCTACAATTATCAATCGATTGATCTCTCAGCAGTGATAGGAAATTTTACAAAACAGCACTGGCTGGCATTTGGTATTTAGCCAAACGCATACATATAAATGATAGCTTGCGGGTATGCTAATGAACATGTAACTCCTTGTTTGGTAAAGCTCAGAAGCGGAGGTTCACCGGTCCATTAACTCAGAACGACGACCGGCGACGAGTCAATTAAATCCGCTATTATGTTTTTAAGAAATAACAGTCGCCAATTATGGTTGTTTTAGATAATTGGCGGTTATGTATTGTGAAACCGTGTCCTAAAAAGCATGAACCCGACAGCAGTGGGCACAGTCATTCGTGATGACATTGGATTTTTAAATTCACTCAGCCGGTATAAACGACATATTTAGGCAGGAAAACGTGAGCAGGCCGCCAGGCATTGTCCTTTGTTACGCGTGTTAGTGGGAAAGGTTGCATGTGATAATAATGGAAATATCCTGCCTTATTTCCCAGAGGGAATAACTGACATTTTCAATAAGGATATCGGCTTGATGAGTAAATAGAGGTTTTTGCTTTTGTTGTGTGAGGGCATGCTTAAAGGTTTAATTCAGTAATCTATCTATTACTCTTCACCACGCAAGAAACTAGACCACACTTAACCAAAGCTTTCAACGTTTATTTTTTTCTTTTTAACTGATTTTAAATAATTGTTGTTTTGGAAACATCAAGACACATTTAGTTAATATGTATGGGTTTATAGAAAAAGCGTGGAGGGGCTTATTAAGGAGCACTTTCTAATTAAGGCTGCGAAACCAAAATAATGAATGCAAAGCGTCAATGACATTTTATTTTTTACTCGATGATTCCCTGAATCCATATAAGCTTGCGGCACTGCAGTGGATAGTCACATATAGTAGTCAAATAAGCCAAGTAAGTAAACCACCTGCAGTCATCTCGTACAGCAGAAAATAAATAACTATTCATCATCTTTTTCCATTATTTAATCTTCTCTTTTTCATTTACATAACTTAGTTACATTAAGGGGTTCTACAAATACAATGTGTGACGGCGTTACATCACATATGGGTACATTCCAGAAATTTTAGATGAAAATGTGCCAAATCTGTACATTACTTAGTTACATTGTGTAATCCTCAGGGGGCGTTCTTTCATGCAGTTACTAGGTGAGTTGCATTATGTAATTCTAAGTAGACAATGTTTAATGAAATCCAATTACTTAGTTGTTTAATTATTTGGTGAAAAGGATGTGTTATTACTTAATTACAATCTGAATATCCTACGTGTCATTGTGTGATGTTACGATACCAAGCACGTCGTGGATTTCTTAAGGTAGTATCTCACTGGACTGCGACAGCTTGCGACTAGTTGGATACACAACAATTGCAAGAAAATATGCAAATTAGCGACAATTTTCACTTGCAATCACAACGAATCACATGCACGACACGTTTGCGAACGTCGAACGAGTGTTTGGCCAAAAATTCGGCACGAGTTCGTATACCCGTCGTGCGAATGTCGTGCGATGATCACAAGACATTCGCACGACATTTGTGAAATATTCGCACGACAATTCGCTACCAGAATGTCAGGTTCTCATTTTTATCTCTAAATATTCGTAATGTATTTGCATAGGTCGCAAACCCCTTTTAAAGTTGTCTCGTAGTTCTCGCACTTCCTGACTCGCGAAAACTGACTTGAGAATAGTTAGAGACATGTATGAGACAGGTTTAAGACTCCAGCGACGCCTTTGCGACTATTTTTTCGAGAAATTTTATTTTGCGAATTTTTTTAACATGTTCAAGATTTGTGCGACCAGTAAGCGACACTTTGCGAATCGCGCGAGGAAATTGTTCTAAGACACGTTTGAGGCTCTCTGGCGAATGCATTCGCAATTTGTCGCAAAGCTGTCGCAAACATGTCTCCAACTTTTCTCAAATCAGTTTCCGCGAGTCAGGAAGTGCGAGAACTGCGAGACAACTTTGAGAATGGTTTGCGATCTATGCAACTACATTGCGAATATTTTTAGATAAAAAAAATCCTGACATTCTGGTTGCGAATTGCCATGCGAATATTTCACAAACGCGTGCGAATGTCTTGTGAACATCTCACGACATTCGCACGACGGTTATACGAACTCCAGCCGAATTTTGGGAAAAACACCCGTCCGATGTTCTCAAAAGTGTCGTAATTACGATTCAGTGTGGTTGCAAGTGATAACTGTCGCTAATTCGCGTATTTTCTAGCAATTGTCGTGTCTCCAACTAGTCGCAAGCTGTCGCAGCCCAGTGAGATACTACCTTATGTAAATAAAAAAATGTTCTTATGTGAAGTCCTTTTTAATAACATTCAAGATATTTTTAAACAATTATGTTTATGTGAAACCAATATTTATGGTGCGGTTAAATGTATTTGCTTGGATAGTCGGTGTGGGACTGTCTGTTGATGGACGCTATATGTATCATCGCGCCCGGGGGTACTCTAGAAAAGAGGCGGTTCCATCAGCTCAACTGTGTAATGGGTCATGGACAACTCTTTCCAGGTTATTTAGCAAAATGCTTGCCCAGTTACCCCAGACCGCAGAGAGTTATATTTTGTGTAAGGCCGTTTAGAGGTCCCAGAAGACGTTCAGAAAGCAATTAATATCAATAGAAATCACAACACAAAATAGATATATGTGGGGTCAGAGTTCTTCTCTCCAGCTACAGGGTATAGGTTCGGTCCCAACACGACGCCATGAGATGACCGTGATGAATTGAAGCATCGGAAGAGTTTCTTTGAAAAATGAGACTTGGTCTCGTGCACATTACTGGGATAGTAGTGTGGCGGTAACTTTTATTTTATTTATTATCCCATGGGATACAGCAACAATTGTAACGTAAGAGTTCCAGGCGCATATGATCCAATCAGGCTTAGCTTAGACGGAAAGGCAAATGGCTCGAGCATGCCGGATAGATGGACAATTGTATTACAGGGGACGTTTCTGTTTCTATTACACATACTAAACATGTTCTCCTGCCTTAAAAACACTCAGAAGTTGCCAAATAACGTGCTGCCAAAATCGTTCGCCAAATTAGTTCGCAGGTAATATATATTTTGATGTTGCGCCTGACTCATTATTTATGAAACTTTTGGCCTGTCGGATCTGGTTATGCAGTTTTATTCCATTAATCACGTACACATCTGACAGCAATGGTGCTTACAAATAGCGTTACGTCGTCAAAGAACAAGTACACCAAAATAATAAGAATAGGATCAGTTGTCTGAAGGAAGTAGAGTCTCCTACATTTTACATTTTCCTTTTGTTTTGTTCTTGGTATATGGATTGTGTTTTGTTTCGATGGGACTTGTGAAGCGATGAAGGTCTTTCCAGAAAATAACGTAAGAATCTAATTATAGATAAACAGACAAATAACCTGATTCCCGAGAAATTTCGGAAAATGCTTTGAAAAATTTTCTTAATTTTTTATTTCATATTCTGATACACTCTACTGAAAAAAAATGTATATTTAACAAATTAACACATATAATCTAAACAACGTTAATAAACGTAATTGACATAATATAATCTTTTAATAATCTTGTGTATTAATTTTACAGATCTTGGTGGTAACGATCTAGGGATGGCTTTATCTAATGCCTTTTTCAGACTGATTGTGTCGCAGGGGAGATTTGTTAAACAGGATTGGAAGAATTAGTCATTAAGCAGAGGACTGGTTCCCCTCTGAACAGCTGTACAGACTGTCTGTTTTAAGTTTTATGAATCCATATGTACTGAGCCTCCCTCCGGCACCGGTATATCCGCGGGAGATGTATTGTCCATCTAGATTAGTCTGTCTTTACTTGAAAATAGCCGGCTTCTTCTGTGAATTATTAACTTAATATACCGGGCCAGCAGGACCCAGACCGCGTATATGACACAACCTATGCCACCCGCTATGTAAAATGTAACCCTGAATATGCGGTATATTTAGATTTTTAATCCTTTTTTTTATGGAAATTGTATCTCTTTCATAGAATACCTCGGTCTGGAAGATGACCGAGATGAAATTTCGCAACCCCACCGCCGTCGGTAACAGGAGCGAAACCAGGATTTAGGAAAAGGAGGCGTCCAACCAAGGACTAATGACAAAACCTGAAATAAGGTCCGGAAAAAAGGAGGGCGGGTCAAGGGTTGAAACCCCTAAAAAAGGCTGCGGCGGCTTAAAAAAATAGTTCGGGAGGGAGAGATAATCCCCTTTGGATCCGATTGTGGGTAAAATGTACCGCTGGATGATGAGTAGAATTAAATTTTCTAGATTTTTCAATTTTTTACATGACCACTCTCTTTAACCTTGAGAAAAGCTAAAGATTCATTCAGTGCGAGGCTCACGTTGCATAATATAGCTATCATTAGTTTTGAATCTACAGTCCTTACCGAAATTTTATTGTACTCAATTACTGTTTAAGCACAGTGTTTTTTTATCAGTTCAACAGCTGCAATTGTCTTAAAAATCACACAGCGAAAATAATGAAGCATTTCAAAAGAAACGCCAATCATCTAAATTCTTCTGCATAATTATTTCAGCATGTTGTTATTAATCTTATTTGCAGGAAGTCTCATTTTAAGCTTAAACTGGCGGCTGTGACAAGGAGATTCTGTTTAATGCCAAATACAAATCTGTAGCAAAATAAATGTTAAGAGGCTTTTGTTCATTAACGCTTGTTTTCTGTGACAGGTTCACGGCGCTCTGAAGACCTCCTACATTGATGCGATATTTTCATGCTGAGATTAAAGGAGCAAATGAAATAGAAAGGGTTGTAAAAGGAAATAATCACCAGTTGGATCATTTGTGGCCCAGCAGTTTTATTGTCATCTTTGATGTTATCTGTTATTTCAAATCTGCCCTGTTTTGAATAAAACATCCTTCAATATTATCACCAATGTTCCATTATTTCAGGAAATGGGAAAGCTTGAAAGAGAGATAAGATATGTCATGACCACAAAAGAATATTATCTTTTAACAAAATACCTGTGATTACAAAGCACATAGTAATCTGGGATTAAAAGTGAATAACCAGCCACTTTGCAATGATTTTTTTAATTTAAGACAAATACAGTGGTTTGTTAATTTTTGTCGTACGGTAACAACTGTAATGACTGTATCCAAGCCCTCTTCATTAAAACGAATATCCATGTAAACAAGTGAACTATCGTTAGCAAATTCTAATTTTAAATTCCCAAAATGCCCTGCGTAGATGAATGGTTAATTATTTGTAAATATTTATAAATGGTTGATTTATGTTCCATTTAGTATACATTATATTTACCAAGAAGTTCTTCTAGGTCATTCAAACCGGAGTGAACACACCAAAGAAAAGACTGTTCTTTGAGTTAGCTTTATCATCCATGGTCCTCAGAATGGAAGAATCATTGCGTGCAGACACCGGGTAAATGTATGAGGATATCTCGAGCATGTCTCTGTGAAAACATATTCCACACCCGCCGATGTGACCGCTGTGGATTTATGTATATCATACATGCAAGGAAACCGAGATCAATGCCATATTGGATGGTTGCGTGACCGCACAGGCCAAACGTCTCAGGAAACTATGACATGCTTGCCAAAGCAATTTGTGATCTCCCGAAAGGTTTCGTTTACAATTAACAAACATGTTTAAGAACACGCCACATATGAGCAATGAAAGGTCCCAGTTCCTCTATATCAAAGAAAAATCAATAGTAAGCTGGAAGTTTCTTTCATCCTTTAAGAAAGATGGGTCCTACGAAAAGAGTAGTGGAACATTCTCACTCTCGTAGTATGATTTTTTTTAATATTCTGTACTTTCATCTGGTATTTATTCTGCAAGTTTTTTTCAGTATTGTATTCCATAAAAATTTTAATAACATTAACAGGATAAACTGATATTTATACCTCTGATGCTTGTTTGGCAAAGTTTTTCTTTAATTATTTTTATCCAAGTAAATTTTTAATACAATTTGTATGATAAGCTGATTTATACACAAAGTAAATTTAAATACTGTAAAAACAGTAAACCCACGTAGCTTTTGCTCTATCCTTTTTAAATTGAACACATGAAAGTATTCTTTCCTTGAAGGATTAACAGTACACTATGTATTATTTGTTATTTGCTATAGTTAACGCATTCTTGTCCATGGAAACTACGTTTAATAAACGAAGAGATCCTGAAAAGCATAGGTTGATGGTAAGATTGATTGAGATGTATTTGATGGCGTTTTGCCCGGCTATCAGCGGGACATCTGTCTGCGTAACTGCTGTCACCTGGAGTCCAAGATGGGACCTACCGTTCCTGTACCAGATCAATGATTGCTGCATTCATACTACTTCCACTTTAAATATGTATCTTTAAATAAAGGACCACCAGATCAGTTAATCTAGATATTCTTGAAAATTGACGGGCAAGTGTTACAATTTATTTGATACATTACTAAACAGGCGATTTTCCCCCCGAAATAAACAGATAAATAATTTTTTTTTTTGGTGGAAGAAGTAAAATTTATTACGTGAAGTCATTAATTACATTGTTTACTGTTATAGGACGTGTGGAAGATAAAACAACTCCACCGTGAAACATGAAGGTACCAACGAGTACAAAAAAAAAAAAAAAAAAAAAAAAAAAACTGGCTCCTCTACGGAACAAGAGTATCCTTATAAGAGTAGCAATTCTCATCTCAAAGTCTTGGCAAGTCAGGTATCTAATATATACACCTAATATATGTATCTTTTTCTCAACTATCGCTGTGAGAGTCAGACTTCTCTTGGTTCTGCTGAGTGTCCTGCTTTTCCCCCACGAGGCTTCCTCTTTGAGAATCCCTGGCTGTCCTATAGTTTTTCTCCATGCCGACTTCCTGCACTGTCAGCTTCATCTACTTTGTTCTATGAGACTTAGGAGCGATGTCTTCCCTTGTTATCTCTGGGAGGCTTAAGTTTTTTTAGTTTTCTTTTGTTATCTCTATGCCACTTATTGAGTTTCCTCTTATCAAGTTTCTAATCAAGTTTCCCAGAAATAACTTTCCTCTATTTATCTCTTAGCCACTTATTAAGTGTCCTCTTGTTATCTCTGGGAGACTTAATTAGTTTCCTGTGGTTACCTCTATGATATTAATTGGGTATCTTCAGTTATCTATATACAATATATTCAACGGTCTCCGTTTTCTCTGTTTTTCATATGATTTCTGATTGTGCTCTATTACATACCATCTAGTTTCCCCTATGAGGTTCACACAATCTGTAAATACGTAAATTTCTAAAATACGAATGTAAATCAATCAAACTTTATGGCATAAGGCTATAATCTTTGATGCAGTTCAGAGATGAGATAAAGACATCAGTTATGGATGATCGCCAAGCTCTCAAGAATTTAGAATCGACGGTCCATAATGCACCGGGGTTTCTACATACACATATGGGGTAGGTAAAATTGCAGTGAAAAGGGTAACTTATTTCTTTAAATACGTTAGATTTCAAGCCAAATGACATTTACGTGGATGTTAACGGAATAAAAAAAGTTTGTAAGCAAGAACATGTGTGATGTAAACAGGTGTTTCCTTGCAATGTAACATATTTTTGTTTTAAAGTTAGAAAGTTGAGAAAAATAGTCCCCGCCGTCCCACAGTGCATAACTGGAAGAGGTTCTTTTTGAGTAGAAACGAACTCTGGCAGTAGGGTGATGATAGCACTACATCGTGAGTGAACAGCCAGGAATGTTATTTTTTTCCACGAAGTATCAATCACATTCAAAATTTCTTTATTACAAATTAATTTAAAAAGTTCAGAGAATTTCACCATATGCCTTGGAGTTGATAAAAGACAAAGGGGTCAGTTCGCTGATAATTCTTAGCAATGTTAACCTGAAAATTGTACATCTAAGCATGAACACTATTGAAAAGGAATCCAGTTGTGAAGGATGTGGTTATCAGTGGTAGTTGGTAGTTATTATGTTGGTGGATTTGTAACCTGTTGAATGTTTCAAGGGACCCTAATAATTTTGCAGTCTGCCCCCATTACTGCCAAACTGCCGGTCGTACTGGTGGTTGGTCTTTGACAATGACAGGCGCCAGACTCTAACAGTCTTACTAACTGAGGCTCGTATACGCTCAAATAGAAATCAGACGACTTATAGAATCCGCCATGGGCTGTGCCACGTAGGAGGAATATCAGAAAAACAAGACTTTTAACTTTCCTGCCATTTGATGTTTGCTTCAATCGGAGGTCCTGAGTGCACCAGAACGATCTGAGGACATAAAGACCAAAGTCGACCTCAGCTAGGAGGATATTCTGGTTGTTATTTATATCTAAATGTCTAAATGACAAAGCTTTTCCTGCGGGGGAAAGATTATATGTCTGGGTTTCCGGGCTTTGTACACTAGTACAAACAGAATTACGTTTTTAACACAAACACACACACACTCTCTCTCTCTCTCTCTCTCTCTCTCTCTCTCTCAACACAATATAAATTTGTATTTAAAATGAGCAGTGATGTTTTGTTATAACATTTTATATATATATATATATATATATATATATATATATATATATATATATATATATATAAGATGAAGACTCCTAAGTGTAGACTGTTTATTTTGTTCACGAGCTTTCGAAGCTTAGACCTCCTACATCAGGCAGCAAGTGACTTTGAAAAGGAACTTTCTTCATTGAGAGACTAACACGGCTACACTCATTCTATATATATATATATATATATATATATATATATATATATATATATATGTGTGTGTGTGTGTGTATTTACATGTATACAATGAAACAGCATTGCTGTTCATACATCTCTCTCTCTGTCTCTCTATATCTCTCTCTATATATATATATATTAGATACTGGTCTTAAGATGAGAATTAAGGACATTGCTTGATGAAGAAGGAAAAGGCTGATATTTGTGTGACGGGTACCATGCTATTGGCACCGTCATAAAAGAGATGACACCAGAAGTATTGATCTAGGAAAGCTGGACTGTTAAGAAAAATCATCCTCGACGAATCCTCGAGACCTCGTGAATGACAAATGTGTAGTAGAACCGTAATTCGGCACATTGGTGAATTGTGACCGTCCCTAGTCGCGTGAATCATGTCGACTAACGAGTCATGAAAGCAAACTAAATGGATTTCACTCCTTGACTTCCGCTTCCGGGTCACTGAGTGTAGATTCATTTGACTGCTTTCATCGAAACTATCCGAGGAAAGAGAAGGTGGTTGATTTTTACTTATCCTCCGTGATATAATCGACATTCCAGGTCTTATTGATCTCGGGAGAAGTGGTTAGGATTCTCAGATGAGCGCCACAGCTAATATGTTCAATATTCAGGACCCACTCGTTTGTGAGCGTACTACATCCAAAATGTAGTGACTTAACTCGGGTTTTCTGTGTTGCAGGAGGTAAAAACTTTAAACATTATGTGGAAATTTCGTCCATGATCAAAGATGTACATATAATTTTATGGTGAGCTACTCTGGGGGGAGCATAAGTGAGAGTTAGTTTTTTTATACACTATGAGGTCACAGATGTTGAATGGCCCAATGAAACAGCAGCAGTACCGCTTTCTGTGTCCTTTTATAAACCCATTGTGCTGAAGATGCCACCTGTATCTTAGAACTTGGTACCGTTGCCATGACCACCCAAAGTAAAAGCTCCTATGGCTCTCTACTGAAACTGACCTAAAATTAGAACCCACAGATTTATGTCGCTTTAACTGTGTCTCCTCTGTTGAGGCCAAGAAAAGGTCCAATAACTCTGCTAAGTCCCAGCTCCTCTCCACTGGTTGTATTTATACTCATGCTCACAAAACCTTGGTCGGTAAAAAAACGGATTGGTCTGCCGGTCAGTTCTGATGATATAATTCCGCCATACAGACTGATACAGAATCAGAATACTGTAACAAATCCCTAACCGTTAATGTAAATAAAAATTAACCGATAACGTATTAACACTTAAGTAAACAGACAAAATCGTTTAAGATCAATTATGCAAACTACAATAAATTTAAAAGATTATTAAAGGACAAATTATATACCAGAATTTGGTCCGAGTACTTTTAAAGTACTCGAGTACGAGTACTGAGTACTCAAAATGTACTCATGAGTACTTTAATGAGTACCTTTTGTAACCAACTTGTTTAATGATGTTATTAAATTAAATATATTCTCAGAAAGTTAAAAATATTTTATTAATGAAAACCTAGGACAAAATAAAAATATATACAACGTTGTGTTATGCTTAATCAAAATACTGAGGCGAAATGAAAACGCTAGGGCATATAAACAGGCCGTATACAGTTGAAATATATCAGAGCATTAACTTATTAAAGTAGAGGGTTTGCATTGAAGGAAAATCTGATCCGGTATGTTCTCAAAAATATATTTCTTATAGCAAGAACAAGACATTCAGTTTACATAATGTTGTATTATGCAAATTAAAAAAAGTGGTGGGAAAGTTCAGAAACAGCAACATAAAAAGTTATATAAAAGTCAATATGTATAAGTTATATTGTTAAAGTAAATCTCATTGACATTGTATAAAGAACATTACCATAAGTTAACTATATGTAATCATATAAAAATAACAATGATAACAATTATAATAACAAAAATAAATAATAACCATATGTTATTATTCATATAATATCAACTTATAAATAATATGTGGCTGTATCCTAATGAAGATATTTAATGACAACTGGTATATGTGAAAATAGTATAAAACAACATCTGACAGACTGACCATGTCATTCATCATGTGAAATAATTTATGAGTATTTACAACAGTTACGTCAGTGGCATATTACAACAAGGAATGAGGCAATAGAAATGCGTAATATAAATAGAATATTACAGGTATTCAAAGTTAGTAAGAGTAATATTGCTATTGGTGGAAAAGAAATTTGAACTAGTAATGGTTATAGTACCCAAAGTAATAGAATAATAGCTTTTTACTTTTCTATTACAACCCCAGGCTAACACATCGGATGAATTGAGTGTCTGTATAATATTCTATAATAAATTATGATTAATATAATGAATTGGGATTAAAGTTTATTTAGAAATATATGAAATACTCAAAAGAAACTCATGAATTCCCGTATAATAATAATATATTTGCTTCATTTTAACGCATTGTTGGTTGTTTTGTTTGTACTCTATTATGACTGGTCATTTAACAACAGGGTACAAATTGTAAACGTTAGACTATAGAAATGTCTTAGTTAATATCAAAGTTGGTCATTAGGAAAAAATCTTGCATGCATACAAAAAAATCAAATCACCTTGAACTATATTCATCGTGCTTTGCATATTTGTGTGTGGATTTAGTACTTAAAGATACTTATATCAATGTTCTTGGCTGCAAAAAAAAATGCATCCTGCATGGTGAGAAACTCTATTGGTAAATATGTTTAATGAGTTTCATGAAAAGCTATAGGATGTTTGATAAGTCACCACGATGGCTCCAAAATGCGGTGACCTCTGACCTCATTAAATATGCATGGATTTTGCTGGAAATCAAACTTAGGCGAGATATTTTATTGATGAACATTTCTTTTGATTTTTATTTAAATCCATCATATTCCTCGTATATTATCGTGGGTCACACTAAAAGTTAACTGACGGCCCGACAGAAGGCGAACAGTCGGTATACCATAATACGTCCCGTCATAGACTGGCTTATAAAAATGGAGAAATCGGCCCAACCATTTCTTCAGAACTGTTGCAGCAACAATTGTGCAGTTTTAACATTTGGGATGTTGATGAATGAAATTCATATTTCAGATCAGATATTTCAGTTTGCCTGGACCTTTCTGAAATGTCCTGATGTCCTAAGTTTAGCTATATAATCTTAATACACGATATGAAAAGTGTGACGGAGAAGTGACCGATTTCTGCTCGGACGGACAAGGGGTGATCACCAAAGCTCAGATGATCTATGGTCAAAACTAATGCAGGTAATGGACTGTTAGGGCCATGCAACATTCGGAAGGTCTCACACATTGGGTTATAATAGGATTCAAAATGGCTTCTAAGGACTGGTCAGGTTCGATAAAGTGTTACTACATTACCGGCTAATTTTGTTTTACATTAACGGTTAGGGAACTTTGTTACATTCTCGGGTAATTTCGTACGACGTTATCAGTTAGCAAATGTTGTTACATTATCGGTTGATTTTATATTACATTATTGGTTAGTGTTACATTATCGGTTATTTTTTATTACATTTTCAGTTGGGTATTACATTATCAGTTGATTTGTTAAAACGTTATCAGTTTGTGCTACATTATCGGTATATTTCTTATTACATTATCGAGTGATGTTACATTATAAGATGATTATTACATTTTCATTTGTAACAGCCCTCTTGTTTACCGTAACCATTGATGGCCTTATTTACAGAATTCAGATGACCAGTTTTCTGGCATAGTTCTACCATTTTAATGCATTGAGTATATTCAACGGAATCACGGAATATACATTGAGTATATTCAACCGGAATCACAATGCCAGCAGTTACCTGACGCTTGATATATTCGGTTCTGCATGGCATTTTTAATACGTATAATGGGGAGGTAAACGTAGAATCTACAGAATTCCATTTCGGTTTTGGACAAAATGGCAATGTGGTAGCGCAAGCTTTATCGCTTTATGATCACGGGGAGCTCCCCTCGGTTAATATTAAGTACTAGGTGAAGAACGGGGTTCTTCTAGACGTGAATACACGGCTCTATAGACTGGTAAGACTGTACCTGAGTCTTCACACAAGTCATAGGCGAGAATGCACTCTAACCGCCATCCGTCCTTTTGCATCAATACCGTAGTAAACATTCGGTGAGCTTAACATTAGGCTACGAGGGATGGATTGATACAAAAGAATATATGTGAGCTCAAAAACCAAAGTGCACAAAGTGTCAATCTGTCTCTATGGTAACAGGTCAATCGCTCTGTGGCGTACAAGTTATCTATCGTCCAGCAACCAGTGCCGACCATTGTGTTCATGCGGATTAGAAAGTCAACAAACATACAGGGAGATTTACCAATATGCTGAGTTAAAACGGAATGTTTCTCGTCCATGTAAGGTATAGTTAGAAAGTACAAAAACATCTCTAACGATTGGTCTGATTTATTTTAAGTGACAGCGTACTCATAGGCCATGAGGTGATGTTAAAAATGACATAAAAATTTGCACCCTCATAGAGCCTTAATATAGATGCAGTGTCCATACAGGGACAGAGAGCGTTGCATGCATTCTAGTGGTGCCCTGTCTGATATTACTAAATGTCCCTCCTATGGCCACATAACCAAGCATAATCTAGCTGACAAATCCTTAACTAAGACTACTTAATTATTTTCTTGCTCAGATAAGAAAATGAACATATAATCCTGGTGCAAATTTAGGAAGCGATGCCAACAAGTTTCTAACCAAACATGAAATATTGCTTAAGGGTCAAGGACACAGAGAGCAGCCAGTTTTCAAAGTCCTTCTTCTGACTGGCATTTGGGTTTCAGGCTCATTCATAACGGAAATAAAAAAAAAAAGATTTACTGCCTGGTCCCTAAAACAGTGCCATCTAGTGACTAAAACAGAATAATAATGGCTCCAAACGAAGCTGGTAGCTACTTGCACATTTTCTTGTTTTAACCAATCAAAAATGGTTCACACACCAAGGTTAAGACCCACGTTTGTTTCTTTTAATCTTAGTATGTAATTATTTAAAAATCTGTGTCCCCGCTTGCACACCAATATTTTATACAGAGTGTTAGTAAGCCTTACTGGGAGGCTTACTACTTAGGCTAAGCCATATAGTGCGGTCTTCTATAAAAGATGTAATGGTACTCTGTTAAGAGAACCTATTGTCAGATGGCCGAAATGTTTAAGAGAGGCGGAAGAAAGTTACCATGAAAATGATTAAATTTATGTGAATGGAATGTACACTTATTAACCAAAAATCAGGTGGATGATTTTACTGTCATACCAGATGTAAACATATTTGTCTGTGACCTGAGCCTGTCTGAACGGACCCACACAAGCGAGTCTAGGACTCAATGGATTTCTAGGTCCAAAAGGTGAAGTGGCCCATTGGTAGTTTTGAAAATAAATCCATCCAAATCAAGTTTAAATCATATAATCTGAGTAACAAAGGCAGCCCGAGTGTCCGGACTCCATAATCTATATTCAAGCCTTTCCTGGACCATCGCCCTGTGGCCGTCCAAGAGAAAATTGAGACATGGAACACTAAACATTGGGTACGTATATCTGACATTCGTAAAGTCGCCTTGGTTTATTGTCTTCCAAAGAGCCTAATCAGTATCATATCAGTCTTGGTAACCCCGTAAACCCAACACGCTGGCATATAATCTTCACAGAAAACGGGAGGTGGAGGTATAATGTTTCCTTCTTGGTTCGTCGGTCGGTCGGTGGATTTGACTGTTAACCACTTAGTGCAAAAATAAATGAACATATTTTGATAAATTGTTTACAAGGGATAGGATCCCCCTTAAGAAACAATGTATTTTAACCTTATTGTAAAAGTCATGTGTCAATTTTACCGTTCCATAATAAATTTCTTTTATAAAGAGAATTTCTCGGACTTGCACTCGAACTCGGGTTCCACTCGGACTCGGATGGTGTGGACTCGACTACATCACAGATCTGTATCACAATCTTATGTCTTCAAACAAATACTCCTTTTCAATTGTGACAGGGGGTGATTCTCCATGTTCTAGCCGCCAACTGATAGGAATTAGGGCCAGTGCTTGCTCTGCCGTCCACTAGGAGTACCCTTGTTACGGAATGGCACTTACGCTCCCAAGGCAGCGGAAATCTTGCGCTTCTAAAGAAGAAACTGATTTTCGCGCTGCCTGCTTTGACTGTTTAATAATATGATATATTTAGACACCAGATGGTGGTTCGTTGTCCGCTGAAAAAAAACGTGCGTATGATGTGACAAGCAGCTAACCAGATGCCAATAAACAAGCACTCGACAGCCATCCTGGCTCCGCCCATAGCTGCGCTTCAGGCGCCGCTTGATGACAGTTTATGGTCGAATTTTAATTGCTCCCTCTACATTCTCGCATCATCGACCGATTCGATTATGACATTATGACTGTGTTAGCGTAGCCATGTATCTGTTTTCTGCAGAACTGAAACCAGCCAGCGAGGTGTGCACGCAGCCTTTGTTGTTAGGTTTCGTTTGAATTACAGCTCACCGGCCGGGCATCCTATGTGCCCAAGGCCGTAAACCACGGCTTGGGCAATTCTCTCTGAGCCTGTGGCCTGGTCAGACGGTTACCGGGGCGATGAGCTGTCACTCGAAACGATTTGAACAACATTGGCTCCGTGTATTCCTTGCTTGGCTGCGTCTTCCAGCACAAGGTCTCATCTGATTGGACAATAATAAAGTGATCTCCTCTGGTGTAGCAGTTCAGGATACGAGGTCATAACAAACAGCGCTTACGATATAGATAGTAGGCCTATAGGTAAAGCGCTGTGTAAAGAGCGTAGCATGGCACTGTGAAAGTCTGATTCCAGCGGGGGGTTTTAGGCTCGGACTGGAAATCTTGCGTTGGCAGGAAGCGACCGGTGACTACTGGGCTTTTGAATGACCTTCACAAAGAGAGGCCAGGGTGAGTCCTTCGCAAAACAAGATCGGTTCCTGGCAATTTATATAATTGTTCTGAGGGGTACTCATAAGCCCTATAGCTCGGAGGATATAGGTCGCAATGCGCCCCTTGCATATTTTGTGACCTCTGACCTCATTAAATATGTGTGAGTTTGCTGACAAAGAAATTCAGGTTAGTCAAGGTGATGCCACCGAAGTGTAGTGACCTCTGACCTCATTAGATATGAATGGATTTTGCTGGAAATGGAACATAGGTGAGATATTATATAATGATTAATATTTCTGCTGAGTTTTATCAAAATCCATTATATTCCTTGTACGTTATGGTGAAACCACGAATTGGCTGTACAAAGCAGCCTGCTGGCATCTTACCTCTATAAATATGCATGAATTTGCTGAGAATTTAATTGAGGTGAGAAAATCTATTGGTAAATATGTAAAATGAGTTTCATGAAAAGCCATAGGATGTTGATAAGTCACCACGATGGCTCAAAAGTGCGGTGAACTTTGACCTCATTAAATATGCGTTGATTTTGTTGGAAATCGAGCTAAGGCGAGATATTTTATTGATGAACATTTCTTTTGAGTTTTATTAAATCTATCATATTTCTCGTCGGTTATCCCGGGTAACACTAAAAGTTAACAGACGGCCCGACAGAAGGCGAACAGTGGGTATACCATAATACGTCTCGTAATATACGGGCGTATAAAAATAGAGAAACTTGGCCCGGCAATTGCATCGGAACTGTTGCAGGACACAATTGTGCAGTTTTAACATTGGGTTGTTGATGAATAAAATTCCCTTTAGATCAGATATTTCAGTATGCCTGGACCTTTCTGCAATGTCCTGATGTCCTAGGTTTAGCTATATAATCTTAATACACGATATGAAAAGTGTGACGGAGAAGGGACCGATTTCCGCTCGGACGGACAAGGGGTGATCACCAAAGCTCAGAAGATCTATGGTCAAACTAATGCAGGTAAATGGACTGCAAGGTCGATGCAACATGCGGAAGGTCTCACACATTGGTTTTATCATTAGATTCAAAGTGGCTTCTTGGGACTGGTCAGGTTCGATAAGGTGTTACTACATTACCGGCTAATTTTGTTTTACATTAACGGTTAGGGAACTTTGTTACTTCTCGGGTAATTTCGTATGACGTTATCAGTTAGCAAATGTTGTTACATTATCGGTTGATTTTATATTACATTATTGGTTAGTGTTACATTATAGGTTACTTTTTATTACGTTATCGGCTGGGTATTACATTATCAGTTGATTTGTTATAACGTTATCAGTTTGTTTTACATTATCGGTTAATTTCTTATTACATTATATGTTAATGTTACATTATAAGATGATTATTACATTATCAATCAACAACCCTCATGTACCAATATGTTCACTATTCAAACAGAACCTTTGATCGAACGATATTTAATCTGTGTAACATGCAAATATTCCGTACCAGCAAATCAAACACTTCTCTGCGGACGTTAAGAAACAATCTGAGGGCTACTTTCGCTCAGTGACTTCAATCTTCGGAAACGGTTCCAGAACCTCCTATAGCGCTGGAAGTGGAAATACAATAAAATGCTCTGATACAGCGAATAGAAACCATGTAAACCAACCGAATGTTCCAAAGCAGTATGTAAACCGGACAACAATGTTTGGTAAAGTATTGGGAAGTGTCAAAAGATCAAGAACATTTTAACATTGATTCATTCCGTTCCAGGCAGGAGGATTCTTTTGCAAATAATGTAACACGTCTTTTTTGAGTTTCCGTCATGACTTTGTGATTCTCTCTATAGTTACCATTATAACGTCACAGCTATAACCATGGATATTTCAATATTCATACATCTGAGTATCAAGCAATGTAGACAAAATAAGTAAGAAAAACAAAAAAGTGCCCCGAAAATATATATTTTTAAATGCTACACTGTAAAAACACTTGTGTTGGCCAAACACAAGTTTGTGTTCCCTACAACACAATACTTGTGTAATATATGAAAGACACAAACTTGTGTTCTGTTAACACAAGTACTTGTGTTAAGTCAAATGTCAACACAAGTCTTGTGTTGAAATCACACTTTATTTGTGTTGTTAGAACACAAGATTTGTGTCAAGCATGAACACATTACTTGTGTTACAAGCACACAAGTCTTGTGTTCCTGACCCAACTGACTTGTGTTGATTTAACAATCTACTTGTGTCATTCTTTCACACATTACTTGTGTTGCAGGAACAAAATATTGTGTTCCTCACCCATTCCACTTGTGTTGATTTAACAATCTACTTGTGTTTTTCATTCACACATTACTTGTGTTGCAGGAACAAAATATTTTGTTCCTCACTCATTCCACTTGTGTAGATTTAACAATCTATATGTGTTTTTCATTCACACATTACTTGAGATAAAGTAACAAAAAGTTGGTGTTCTTAACCCATTCCGTTTGTATAGATATAATAACCTGATTGTGTTATTCATTCACACATAATAGTTGTTTTTGCGGATATAAAAATGATGTGCTCCCCGCCAAATTCTTTGGATTGACAATTAACTATTATTTTTGTTAGGGAGTAATACGGACACACTGTATTTTCTTTATACATAACATGTAACAACGTGTTTCTGAACAATACATGTGTGATCTAGGCATATATAATGTAGTACTTTCCAAAAACTGTTTTCCTGTGCTAACGTTCAAGCAAACGACATTTAATAGGCTTGCAAAATGACCTTAAAACTTGGCATAGTCACTTTACTCAAATAAAATGTATATGGCCAAGTGTACAATGTATAATAAAATTAGGGCCCAGGGCAAAACTCAATGGAAACTTTCAAACAAATTAACGATCATCAGAACACTCGGAACACAATAGTTTATGACTTCATAATTTATTAAATATTGGCTTATACTACAGGCCAGCGTCTTCCAAATTTTCATATAATTCACAATAATATCCACGTACAGATATAAGAATTGTTGAGAAAATGTAAAACTCAAGAAAATGACATCGGTGTAATTTAAAGCGAAAGCATACAGACGAACAGAGAAATACATATATATGGAACATCTTTATCAAGGATTACCAAGTAGGTGACACTGGGACCTCTGATCGCTTTTTTTCTAACAAGCGATCAGAGGTCCCAGTATCACCTACTTAGTAATCAATTGACTAAAATGTAGAAAAGAACGAGCATCTTGAAAGTTATGTCTAATTGACGTAAGTGCACTTTCACAGTACAAACGGTGCAAAGTAGGATACCTGCAGGAGCAGCAGAGCTGTACATAAATCTAACGAGCTGTGCCTTTAAATGCTAATAATATGGTTAGAAACTGAATAAAAGAATGAAAATATTCTCAATAGCTGCGCATATAGGTTTTGCCATTGTGTATCAGTAAACCTGAATTCTTGATCCCCAAAATGAATATGATTATTATTCACTCCACTATACATTACACATGTGAAACATATAGATCTATACGCTAAGATACACTACTCTGCTCTTAAGTTATACAAGACAGTAGCTTTCATGTTCACAATTTACTGGTTAACTTGAACAATAATGACTTGTTTAATGATATTACTAATCGTTTGTTATATCTGCCCATAACTTGTGGGCTTTTGGTGTGGCCTTCACCCTATCAATGTTGTAAATATATTGTCCAACGAATCCATAGAATGCCTGAAGCGATTTTGGAAATTCTGTATTAAACACATATATCGATTTAAACAAAATGTCCACTGCCATCGCTATTGTTCTTGGTTGTACAACAACAGCCGTGTCCTCCAGCATTACGAAATAGGTAGAGGGTTTAATCCGTAAGATGTGCGGCTTTGTTCTCGAGCGATATACATTCTTCTGTTTCTGTTCCTCCACAGCCAACTTCAGCGAGGTCCCAGGCTGAAATTATACAGGATGCGTTAATTAAATATAATGAGTTTCTGCAAGGGTTCAGGGCTGCAAACAATTTTTTGGAATATAAACAATCCATACATTAATTGCTCCTAATTTTCATGAAAATAACAAAACTATTTGCTGAACAGGTCATAACATAACGGTTATGTTTTTTATTCTATTTTTTAATTTACATGAAAAAAATGTCCGAGCGGCAAGAGCTCAAATTCGGAGAATTTCTACTGAAAATCTGTTGTCGAGGGAGGGTACATTTTTTCAAAGAAAATGTACTTAATTGTTTGCATTTGGGCCTAACCCTAGTGTGTATATTAGCCCATGTGTATCATTACAAATTACATTTACTGAAATCACCACCAATATTTTCAGTCAATTTCAGTTACAGTGAATGAAATAAGTTTATATGTATATACTTACAAATAAGTCTTCTCATTGAAGCTTTCTATAATGCTGCGAGCTGGTTTTCCTAATTCTGTGAGATGGTTCCTCGAATGTAACATTGTTACTTGTTGTCGCTGCTGCAGTCCAAATGGCCGACTTCTGCATGCATGAATTCAAATTGCATCACATGTATACGGGTGTTGGCGGGAATCAGCCCTTAACAAAAAGCAGGCACTGGCTGTGACCAGCACTTGCCCGTGCTGATATGATGTATGTAGGTCACCGCCAGCCACACACTATCATTAAAAGCTCATTAATTTAACATCTGGCATTGGCAGGTCCAGAGTTAACATTGATGGGGTACGGGGTGAATATGCATGGGCATGGCGTGTACGGTCAGGTAATATATATATATTTATATATATTTATATATTTATATATATAATATACATATATGTGTGTGCATGTTGGGAAGGGCAGTGGATGCCCTATATGTACTGTAATGTGCCCTAAATGTTTTATATTGGATAGAGTACAAAGCCCTCCCATAATATGAACAAAATAATTTTTTTTAGATCAAGCTTATGTGACACCTTTCACAGAAAATGTAATGATTTTCTGCTCCACAAAATAATTTTACAACCAGATATTCTTATCTCCGCAACATCTATAAGGGACGGGGCGCACATGCATAATATCGTCAAACTTTGGAGGAGCAAGCGCTTCCACCCCCGCCGACCCCCCTCTGTTGTATCGACAACCATCACCTCGCTTAATTGCTACGCGCGTGAGCGTGATACACAGAGAACACAAGACTTGTGTTCTGCACTGCACAGCCCATCATTCACACAAGTTTTGTGTTGCAACAACACAAGTTTGTGTCATATGCTTCAACACAAGTTCTTGTGTTGGTTTTTAACACAAGTGTTTTTATAGTGTACCGGCCTTATTTATAGGATTCAGATGACCAGTTTTCTGGCATAGTTCTAGCATGTGAATGCATTGAGTATATTCAACGAAAGACTCATTAAATCTGAGTTTACAGAAGCGGATCCAGGGGGAGGGTCTAGGGGGTTCGAACCTCCCCCCCCCCCTTTTTTTCGGCAGCCGCAAGCTCTTTTTAAGTGTTTCAGACCCAATTTTTCGGCCTGGACCACCCCCCCCCCCCCACCTTTTCTGGACCTGGTAACCTTATTTTATGCTTTGTCATTAGTCCTCCTGGGTTGGACCCCTCCTTTTCCTAAATCCTGGATCCGCCCCCTGAATCGACTATGATGGTTTGATTGATTGCTCGGAATCACAGTGCCTGCAAATACCATATACTTGATATCTTAAATATATTCAGTTCTGCATTGCATTTTAATACTAAAGGGAGGGAACCGTAGAATCTGCAGTGGCAGTGCGGTAACACACGCTTTTTCGCTTTATTATCTTGGTGAGCTCCCCTCGGTTAATATTGAGTACTAAGTGAAGAACGGGTTCTTCTAGCCGTGAATGCACGACTCCATAGAAAGGTAAGCCTGTACCCGAGTCCCCACACAAGTCATAGGCGAGAATGCACTCTAACCGCCATCCGTCCTATTGCATAAATACCGTAGTAAACATTCGGTGAGCTTAACATTAGGCTGCGAGGGTTGGATTAATACAAAAGAATTCATGTGAGCTCAAAAACCAAAGTGTACAAAGTGTCAATCCGTCTCTATGGTAGCAGGTCAATCGCTCTGTGGCGTTCAAATTATCTGTTGTCCAGTAACCAGTGCCGACCGTTGTGTTCATGCGGATTAGAAATTCAACAAACATTCAGGGGGATTTACCAATATGCTGAGTTAAAAACGGAATGTTTCATGTCCAATTTAGGTTTAGTTAGAAAGTACATTAACATATTTAACGATTGGTCTGATTCATTATAAGTGAAAGCGTACCCATAGGCCATGAGGCGTTTTTAAAGATGACATAAATATTCGCACCCTCATGGAGCCTTTTATAGACGCAATGTCCGTCTCTATACAGAGACAGAGAGCGCTGCATGTATTCCAGTGGTGCCCCGTCTGATATTACTAAATTTCCCTACTTTAGCCACATAACCAAACATAATCTAGCCAACAAACCCTTAACTAAGATTACCTACTTGTTGTCTTGCTCAGACAAGAAAATGAAAAATATAATCCTGGTGCAAAGTTAGGAAGCGATGCCACCAAGTTTCTAACCGAACATGACTTGCTGCGTTTGGTCAAGGACACAGGGAGCAGCCAGTTTATCAAAGTCCTTCTTCTGACTGGCTGTTGGGTTTCAGGTTCATTCACCATGGAAATCCAAGAATAAGATTTACTTCCTGGTCCCTAAAACAGTGCCACCTAGTGACACAAACAGAAAAATAATGACTCCAAGCGAAGCTGGTAGCTACTTACACTTTTTTGTTGTTTTAACCAATTAGAAATGGTTCACACACCAAGGTTAAGACCCACGCTTGTTTCTTTTAAGCTTATTATGTGATTTATTTTAAAATCTGTGTCCCCGCTTGCACACCAATAATTATACAGAGTGTTTGTAAGCCTAACTGGGAGGCTTACTATTTAGGCTAAGCCTTATAGTGCGGTCTTCTATAAAAGACGTAAAGGCTCTCTGTGAAGAGTCTCCAATGACCGAGGGCCGAAATGATTAAGAGAGGCAGACGAAATTTACCATGAAAATGATTAGTTTTTTGTGAATGGAATGTACACATATTAACGAAAAAACAGGTGGATGATTTTACTGTCATATCAGGAGTAAAAATATTTGTCTGTGACCTAATCCTGTCTGAGCGGACCCACACATCCGAGTCTACGACTCAATGGATTTCTAGGTCCAAAAGGTATAGTGGCCAACTAGTAGTTTTGAAGATAAATCCATCCAAATCAAGTTAAAAGTCATATAATCTGGGTAACAAAGGCAGCGCGAATGTCCGGACTCCATAATCTATATACAAGCCTCTCCTAGACCATCGCCCTGTGGCCGTCAAAGAGAACATTTGGACATGGAACACTGAACATGGGGTATATCTGACATTCGTAAAGTCGTCTTGGTTTATTGTCTTCCAAAGAGCCTAATCAGTATCATATCAGTCTTGGTAACCCCAACACGCTGGCATATAATCTTCACAGAAAACGGGAGGTGGAGGTATTATGTTTCCTTCTGGGTTCGTTGGTCGGTCGGTGGATTTGACTGTTAAACACTTTGTGCAAAAATAAATGAACATATTTTGATAAATTGTTTACAAGGGATAGGATCCCCCTCAAGGAATAATGTTATTTAACCTTATTGTAAAAGTCATGTGTCAATTTTACCGTTTCATAATAAATTTTTTTTATAAAGAGAATTTCTCGGACCTGCACTCAAACTCGGGTTCCACTCGGGCTCGGATGGTGTGGACTCGACTACATCACAGATCTGGATCACAATCTTATGTCTTCAAACAAATACTTCTTTTCCATTGTGACAGGGGTGATTCTCTATGTTCTAGCCGCCAGTTGATAGGAATTAGGGCCAGTGCTTGCTCTGCCGTCCACTAGGAGAACCCTTGTTACGGAAGCTTGCATGGTACTTCGAAAGTCCGATTCCTGCGGAAGGTTATAGGCTCCGGCTACGCTTAGTTAGTAATAATCTTGAGTTTGCAGGAAGAGACCGGTAACTTCTGGGCTTTTGAATGACCTTCACAGGGGCAAGGCTGGAGGAGTCCTTCGCAAAACAATATCGATTCCTGGCAGTTTTGTTTATGAAACAGTCATTTGTTGCTAAATTTGTCACTTCTTGAAATATTTATACCAGTTCACATATCAGCCCCGGTTCTCTTGCCTTTGAAGTTTACACACAAGAACTTCAACTGTAATTCGCTGTGACCTTTATCTAATTTGCTCTTTTATGGCTTCAAGTAGCTGCTTCAGCGACAAGCAAAAATGTCCTGCGGTATCTCACCGCTCTGCATAAAGAATTCATCAAACATTTTTTGTGGACGTCATGTTATTGAGAGATATGTTGAGGATTTTATAGCAGAACGAAGTAGCTGGGATTTGCTGGGATTTTTTAAGAAAAGTGATGTGTTAAATATCTTATTACAGTCATATATATTTTTTGTCAGTACACTAATCGGCATGACACATATAAGTGATACTTAAATTAATGCTTCCGTTTTACATCATTGTGCGTTGCAAAATGATACTTTTTAGATTACATTAATCTTGATCATCATCACATTTAAACTGGAGCCATTATATAACTATTCCATTTTCGGTATATACTTAACTTGAAAAATAAAATCCAAATTACCAATAACAGTGAGACTAAAATTATCAGGAGGAGAGTAAAAGTCAATCCCGGGACGTAATATACCATTCAGATACGCTATCACTCCATTATCCCCTTTCCTAACTTGATATGGCAAGAAAAATCATCTGGTATTGCAGGTATATTGGGCGAACTGTATGGTGGGTGTGATATATTGTGGACTTTGTTGGTCCGTGACCCGCCAGGAAAATGTAGCAATTGAAACATTTTCATTGGCATATTTATCATGGGTAAAGTTACAGAAGCGCCAGGTCATTGCCAGTAAGTGGCGTCCTGGTGCAGCAAATGGTACCAATGTCTGGAAGTGTGATGGCCCCATTATCGGCTAAGATGATACGTACTTATATAAGCACCCATGTGGCAGGGCACAACAAGCACCGGCATCAGTCACTTATGGACTACATTAAATAATATACAGAATTATGATTGCTTCAAATTAATCAATAATTATATTATCTTAAATCAGAAATATGGATTCCAAGGGATGCAGGTGGGACGCTCCCGAAACCGTGATTGTTCTCACTTATTCGGCCCATATTTCCAGGTTCATTCGGGCATGAGTGATTATACATTTGTGAATTTTCCTTTATGACGTTCCTGAAACCGGATTATGTGCCGCATCAATCCCATAATCAAATCGATTCTCCCAATACCGAAATGCCCTAAAATTCCATGTGATTCTGTTCATTATAGGGTAAGATATGCTGTGAACAAACACACAAACGTACAAACACACGAACATGGATGAACGCGTACCCTTCTGATGGAGGAAATGCATGTACATTTGAAGATTAAATAAAGGAAAAAGCCTTAATCGCCTCGTTGAATCAACTTTAAATTTCTTAAAGCATAACTCTTTTCAATTAATAACTTTTATTTACAGAAAAATGAAACCCATCAATTATCAAACACAATAATCAATCTAAGAAAACGATGTATTCCCAGTAAAGGAGTTCTCATTCTTCTGTATATTTTTTATATGTCCCTAGCCACATGGAATAAAAGACGTATTTATTTTCAATTCTATATAAAACAATTTTATATCAGATTATAATGACCTGAATTTAAGTAGGATGTTTAGTCTGCTTTTTATGACGACAGTTCATCGCTCTCTAACATTGTTCATGGATGAATATATAGAGAAGCTAATAATAAAACCATGTAGCCATTGATATACTCATTCCCTGGAATTACTCGAGCCATAAAGGCCGCGTGTAATATGCCATCTATCTATTTAGTGGGTTTGGCATAAAGTCCTGGCCGGTCCGTTATTAACTCCGGAGGTGTCTGAGATCCGGGTTGTCGTCGGTCAGCGGTAAATATAATCAAGAGACTTGTTGTAAAGTCTGGTCCTCACGACGCTCTGATCTCACGTCAACCCCGGCACGTCCCAGAACACGGGGGTCAGTCTACGTCTTATGTCTTGTATTCAATATCAGGCCGCTGACGGTAAGAAGAAAAACATGGCCGATCTTCACTGGAGCTTGAGATTGCCTCAGGATTATACTGCCTGGAGATATAAATCAAACCCTTATAAGCAAAATGAACCCTAGTTACGCGGTCAATACTGTATATATATACAGAGACAGACAGACAAATAGACATGAAAGTAAATCGGAAAATATGTCAGAGAGAGAGACATAATTACACAGACAGAAAAATAGACATGGAAATAAGTATGTCATTTCATGTATGTAATAATGATACATGTTGTTATCACATACTCTGTGATCTCTAACTTTATCACTGTCAGGACTTGACAGGGCAAGTATTTATAGATTCTGTGGCCAAAGGTATTTATTGCCGGTCATCTTTGGTCTCATGAGGTCAGTCGCCAGCAACTGTCGTGTCCTTGGGTGTGGTGTACATCCCTTCCCATTTCGCACATTAAAGTGAAACAACCAGATTATAACAGCGAATGTACCTGTAACGAAGAGGTAGCTAATGTCTAGGTCTAAACTATACAATTGCACAACCCGGCATCAGCCAGTGCTTTCCTCTATACGTATAATGTTGGAAAAATCTATGTTTATTGGATAAAATAATTAAGAATAAACAAAATGTGCCTGTCATCCCTTCTTTAAAAGAATGCATGGTAAAAATTACATTAATAGGGATCATATAAAAAGTCTAATCTCCCTTCCGAAATACGAGCAAAGAAACCAATTTAGCGTGCGAATATAAATACGGATTTTGCAAATTTTCTTTTTGATTTGCACACTTCTGCAAGGTCGTCTTCAATGTCATTCAAGAGCACGTTCAATCCGTCATCCCATAACTTATACCAGTCTTTAACAACCAACAATCTAATTATAAACACTCATGCAATCGATTTTTTAATCGACCACAATATACACGAGGTCGCCAGCATTAGGAGCTGATTGTGTTCAATTTGACGTCATGGAACTAGAACGTTAGAGCGTACTTGCTCATTAGGACGTCCAACGTTAAGGACAACCACTGAATCCTTGCTCCGGGAATCCACCTTTCTCACAGAATTTTAATAGAAGAATTACCATCATCAAGTACCATATATATACGTTAATGAGAAGTCGTCTGCTGTGTCTCGCCAAATGGCCTCGTTTTTAAATCAGGACAATTTCGTATTGTTTGCATTGGTGTTTACAAAACAGTCACTACCTGTAAGGGTATTGTATGAATTAAAACTTTGTATTTCCGCGTATATTTCAAGAATATACCACTTAGGCTCGTAAATTATACAAGCCAAGTTGTTATGATCTATAGTCATTCCAACCAAGTGGCGCCCATCGCTTTTTTTGGAAATTTGATAATAATGAAATGCAGATATATCTGTCCAGTATGTTACAACAGAAGAAAATTATGTGCACTCCGGCAATAGAGAATGTAATATATTATTCAACTTACTATATGTATACTTTGCAACTCTCTAGACTTTCCCCGTGTAACGACAGAACAGGGTGCGGTCTTTTAGTTGAGGATGTATCTTATCATGTTTGTGGTACCAAGTACTAACCGCATCCGATCAATGTCTGTCAAAATGTACCCTTGACCCTGTCACATCAATCAATATTTCGTGACAAAAATAGACTGTTTCCTCGGATATTTCATTAATTGTCGCACTCAAATTCTTCGCAATGCATGATAGTGGTTTTCTTATAAATAATTGCCTATAAGTACCTAGTTGGCTTATAAATAAATTATAATAAATTATGAATAAATTTACTTTGTGAAAAAATATCGCGAAACTTGATGGGCGCTTCTTGGTGGAATGGATTATAGATATGATGCAGGATAATCCTGTTTCTATAACACCCCGTCACACGAGAAGGCGATCTCGCTGCGATCACCGAATTGGGGCAGATCGCCGTAGAGCGCAGCCAGACTGACCTTAAATTTTTTCATGAGCTTCGTAGGAGCGAGATAGTGTCGCCTTGGGTCGTCATATGGTCACCATGAACGCCATGAGTGGCGACCAGTTTTGAACAATGGCAACATGTCCGCCGCGGGGTCGCCGTGGATTAAAAGCGCAGTCAGATCGGAATTTGATCGCCATCAGTGTCCCAGCAGCGCAGTACCAGCTTCCTGACAGCGCAGGTCGATCGCCAGTAAACATGGTAGCATCGGTCTATCCGTTTCGCTCCTGCTGCCTCCTTTTGGCCACTGACGTGCGTGGAGCAGCATGATCTGTTGGCCTTGCAGACAGACATAGGCGTAGATCCCGGGGGGGATGGGGGGTATCAATATTTGACAAGTGGGGTATGGCCCATTGTATTATACCCCCCAATGTTTTGACTGTGTGTAGGTTAAAATGGGGATTTTCAGTTTTTTTTTCACACTTTAAAACCCTGCCATAGAATTTATAATTAAAATGGGATGTCTTCAGTTTTTGCTATCAAAATGCTTGGATTTTAAACAGTGGAAGAGGAAAACCCACAAATATGCTGAAGAAACATAAATCAATAAGTTACCACATTAGTCACCTTATGCTTGACAATGCCTTTGCCTGAACTAAATCAAAGAACGAAACCAATTATTTTGTAAATCTTTTACCCTTTGGATGCCGGTGATCAGTATCATAGACAAATTGTAAACCCATCATCTAAAAAGCGAACATAAAAGATCACATGCTTTACAATATCATAAGTAGAGAAAATCTGCTTATTTAATTATTGTAGCATATTTCTTCATAAGATATGTATTCAACAAATTTAAAAAATGACTCAATGTATACAACTTCACAAAACATCCTCCTTTTATTTATATTCATCTGCTTGAACTGGAAGAATGAATTTAACAAACTGAAAAGTTAAAATCAATTGCCCATAATTCAAAAAGGTTTCCTAATGAGATTTCTTAGATAATATGGAAGTGATGTGAAAAATCTTGATACGAGAAATATTTTGCAATATTTTATGGGTTTACCAAAATGAGAAATAGCATAATTTTGGTGACAGAATTATTGGGATAGCATAGGAATTATCTGGTACCAATAGGCTAAGGTATGCACCTCTGTCCTCAGATTTTGTACCTACAACAAATCACATTTTCACACTGAATGGTTGTGTACACTGACATCAGTTATTTTATGTAAAATCGAAGCATTTTTAAGTTTGATAGGTTAGATATATGTTGACTTACTTTTAATAAGGAATTTATTGGTCGCGAAAAACTCACGATATAGCAAGGAACGTTTTCGACTTTGTATCGTTCTGTAAATTTGAAAAAACATCCAGAGTGACACATCCGGGGAGGACAACAGGTTGAGTTTTGTGAAAAGGAACATCACGACACCAGTGCCAAGGTAAGTAAAATAAAGTTTTCTTTATCTAAGTAAAGTTAAAATTTGGGTTGAAGTAAATATTATCAAATCCAGAAAAAGATGGAAAATTTGTACTCACTTTTAGTGATGTTAGTGAGAAGGTCAGAAAAAGTCGCTTAGCGTCAAGCGACTTGGTAGTAAAACATGGGCTTCACATGCGCATTATATCGCATTCCATCAAGTTTCGCAGCGTGCAGGTTTGTGCAGGCACCCAAACGATAGGCTTAAATTTCTAGTTCTAGTTTGGCAATTTCACTTAAGTTAACATCACCTCATCAACAAACAAAATCTAGTTCTATTATATAGTGTCTATCTTTAGTTTTATGTGAGACATAGTTTACAGTGTGCTATATCATTTTGTTTGTGTCTTTTCGGCTCCGACATGTCAAAATAAATTAACGGAACTGCAATAACTGTCTTTACTTTATTCATTGCTGCTTTTTAATGTTTCTAACTCTATGAAGCCATGTTTATGCCAATGGGAATAAAAACAAAGCAAAAAAAAAGGCACTAAGAGGCTTATCGTTCGTATTTGAGCAGATGTATTTAAAAGAATGAACATAAGGTGAGTAAATAAATGCTGTAAAATATTATTTCATTATCCTACAAAGATGTCATATTAAATTGTAACTCGTTCGTTCATTTTAATCAAAATTTCACTCAAAGTATTCATCAAATTGCACCAATTCACTTTGAAAAAATCCAAAAACTTCCAGCTTCTGAGGGGGGAACTCCCCCCGCAGGCAACCCCCTTTAGCGCATACCCCCCAAAGAAAAAGACTTTTCTACGCCACTGCAGACAGGCCAGTTGTAGCATGTAATTTCTGTCCATGCTGACGTGTGGCTCACTAAACCTTCATACACCGGTCATGTGTACTAGTCAACCACCGACTGCCAGTCTGAAGCAGCCAGTAGCATCTACCCAAGCGCACAGTTCCTTCGTGTTGATCGCAGACGGATCGGGGACCGGTTGCTGCGGGATCATTATGATCGCAGCCCTGTTGTGGACTGAGCTCTGCAGGGGGTAGTAGGGACCTCATGCGGACGTAAGGGGAACGCAGTTTGATCATAAACGACGGTGTAGCAGCGCCATACAACGTGGTAGGAACGACATAAAACGGCCGAAAATTGCAATGGTACACGTCGTGCAAGCCTATTGACAGCGGCATAGCCGTCACACATGGACGGTTTTTCCCATGTTCATGACGATCAACGCCGATCTGCTAGGTCGCAATGGTCGCCGTTAGGTCTCCTTCTCGTGTCACGGGGGCTTAACCATGTTAACGACTAACCTGATCTCATTGTTTCTTGATGTAAGAAAGAATTACTGGCCCGTCACGTACCGGATTAGTACTGGTGCTCGGCCGGTCAATTGGACGTTTTTCTAAATAATTTTGAAATACTAAATACAAGATTATCATGGTAGGTTACCCTTTTTACCATAGAACAAAAATAAGTGGATGATATATTCCATGTTATTGTCATTTTAACATCAGGCAGCTTCAATTTTGGGAGCGTGTCACTTTACGGATTTTGTAGAGAACATGACAGATAGACCACTTACACGCTCAATAGGCACCAAGAACAAGCCAGAGAAAATGCCGGCATCAAAATCTATATGTTGATTCCTTTTGCCATAACGGACGATCGCCCGTGTAATGTGGTCTATTTCCTGAATGGTGCTGTGGATACGGACACTCTAATACGTGGTCAGTAATGACCCTCCTGCTTACGGGATAGAGTGAAACCTATCCGGGGTTTGGCATGGAATGTTACTCAATTCGCTAAGGCGTCTGAGAATCACGGCTCTGGGAGGGCTTTTGAACCGGGAGATATCATTCTCGTACCGCACTGCAGGGGAGAATTCCTTCCGGAGTAATCAATTTTCTCCAAGAGTTGAGATTGGTCATAAACCACGGGTTTCTATCTGTCCCTGTGTCCATTTCTGTACCGCTGATATGCTATAAATTTATCTTACTAGAGACTTTTTTTTTAAATTTTTTAACAGTTGTTTTTATATTGTACGTTTGACCTTATCTGATGCTTCAAATATACGTCGTTTTTTACACTGTGATATCATTCCATACCATTGAAAGCCGATCGATGCCTCTAACAGCATACGATTATCTATGTCTTTTTGAGGGATCGATATCAAGCATTAATCCATCATATAATATTATCGTAAAGTGCAAACCGGCTAGTTATTGGATTATATCTAATGCCGATCGCAAAGAACACATGGAGATAGAGATTTTGATGGTCTTTAAAACGTATGTCAAGTGTGGTTGAAACAATTAGTCATGTTACTGGCTTTATCAAATTCTATTTTACTTCTATTATTGCTTGATAAATCGCTAATAAAACGCGATATTTAGACACGTATCTCAGACTCCTTTGCTGTAACCTTTAGGCCAAAAATATAAACCCTTTATTAGATAAGGTCTTGACAAAAATATTATAATTCTAAACATTTGACTCGATACGTAACCTTAATACTGATCGCCTAACTCTGGCCTATAAACCATATCACCCATTATTCCGATACCTAAACTTTGTCGTTGCACGTCCAATCGACACAAACTCAAATACATTCCTTTCGTGCTTTCGTGTTGCAGTCAAACGCCCTTACATGGCCTAATCACCTATCGGACCTTTGTAAACCAAAGGTAATCCCTTGGAACTTTTATGAAAATAGGTCAGAAAACGTGGATCTCACTGCACACAGGCCGCTTGTTTTATTTGTATCAACGTGTGTATTACATGTGGGGTCCTTCCAGTATAACCAAAACAAATTCAACAAAGGCTTCTGCATGGTGGCAAGCAGGATAAGCCAGAGCTTTGCAAATGGCGTTTTGTAACAAGCGACCATTCTGCCACCACATATACGCAACTTTCCACCTTAGGTTACCTGTTTTTCCCGCTTGTCAACATTGCTGTGTTTACAAACATGTTGTTGATACATAAGTTCATACATCCTTCACGTAGGCGTTATACGAACTTTTCAAAACCAGATTTTCCCTAAGATCATTAATATATACACAGAGGAAGTAAGATATTACAAAAATTCTTTTCAAAAGTTAGGTAAATGGGCACCTTTACAGGTTATTTCCCCGAGTTTCTGGAAACCGCAACTGGAGAATGCCATATTGGGTACACACTAAAACCCGGAAGTCACAAGTCGCATTTCGAACTTACTGGTATAACGCTAGCTACTCTAAAGTAAGGTAGTATTGTCTAACCAGTAGTCTCTCTCAGTTAGAAACGTAGTTGAATAAAGACAAAAATGAAGATCAAATAATTATGGTCAAGTCTGAAATATATAGGAAACATGTAATAAGTTGTAGGTTGTGACATTAAGAGATTTGGTTTTTTTTTTTAAATAAAATTGCACTATGATGGCGTTTTACTTTTTGCTGGTCAAGGAGATGCCCATAAAAAAGACACTGGATATTTTTTTTCTAGACAAGGTAATCACTTTGAGCCTTATAAGGTATAATTATGCATCAGCTTAACAACAAGTTAAACTCATTCAAATCATCAAAAGAATATTTGCTAAAAGAAATGATAAATTATAGGTATATGCAAATTTTTAATAATTGTTGAAAATGATTGACCAAATACTGTAGATTTTTTTTAAATTTTCAAAAACATGCCCTGAAAAGGGAGCTTTTACGATAAACTGGCAGCAAATACCTTTCAAAGGGGACCAGTTAGAACCGCTGTTAAATTCTTGAATATATTATATAAGTTGTGTAGCTTGCATATTAAGTAAAATAGTTTAAAAAAAAAACGGATATACAGTCCAGTTTTTTTTTTTGGGGGGGGGGGGGGGGACGGGGGCTGCTTTTGGAATATTTGGATTTTTTACCTCAGCAAGGTATAAATGTCTTTCAGTTTTTGCTTTTTTTAAGTTAGCGACAGTGTGCTATGTGGAGCCTGAGATCAGACGTCCAGTGTCCATATAAATTATTTCTCTAACCAAACTTAATTCTGCACATCAGGAGATTTCTTTAGAAAGATATGGACCTTTACTATGAAACCATATACCCACCAATTTGCGCTGTGTCAGACCAAGTTAAAGGCTGAAATAAAAAAGAAGTAACTTACAGTTATATGAAGCATATATATTATAGTTAAATAAATATGTCAGCAAACAAACACTTTGGGGCAACCTAGGCGGACAATGCCATCACGAACCCAGTGTCAGCTGTCGTTGATGCTCAGACAAACCGCAAAGAGTCACCAGTATTAATAGACATTTGTTCATAAGATAAAAAGCAGTGAAACTTTAGCATCCCTGCGGGCAAACGAAGTTTATGTTACTGTAGTTACATCAGCATCCAACGGGGATGCTCTAAACCAAAACAGATTCAAACGCCGTCTCTCTAAATTTAAATCATACAGACTCCGCCGAATGTACTAACCTTCCCCCATACTGAGAGGTCCCCGAATCGGCCGGCGGAATACCTTCATCGGTCCCCGGGGCCCCACCAAACAAGCATCCACTCTTAATAAAGACTGATACAAATAAAGTTGTTGGTCTCTGGTTCCAAATACACTTGTCTTGATGATATCTGAAATCATGTTGTGACTGTTTAATGTATACGCACCTCTTTCTCTGTCTCTATCTCTCTCTCTCTTTCTCTCATCGTCTCTCTATGTCTCTCTATCATGCACGTGTTTATAATTTTCTTTCAGTTAAAATACTAACTACAAATACTGCGTAGCGATCCAAGACAATAGCTTTGGAAAGGGCACCGGAGCTAGGGTTAATAAAACGCCAGCGTATGTAAAAACGTCCGAGCTATCGAAGTATGTTCACAGAATTCGTGAACAAAGATCAGTTTCTACCTCCAAAAACCTTTTTTCATCAGGTTTACATCTCATGGCCCTGGAAACCACGACAAAGCACTTAATTAACTCTGTTGCCTTTTATGGTCCTAACAGACGCTCTTAACGACTCATCTACGTACTGCGAGGCGGTGTCCCCCGACACAGTCCTTTCTCGTGGTCGGACAGCTCCAACCACTCAAACAACTGCCGGCCAGGCACACAGCTGTGGTACCGTAATGATCACAAAATCGCTCTTCCGGTCTGACAGTTAAGGCGTACTAAAGGATCCATTGTATTTTGCCCAGGGTTAATCATGTATAATGCACCTAGATTAGAGTCACAGTATTTTTAAATTTAAATTCTATGTTTTTAATATTATAGTTCTCATAGACAGTCTCAGACATTTTGCCTACATTTTCAAGATGAGGGTTTCCTAAAATTATTAAATAAATCCGGTCATGTTTATGTGAACTAAGAATGACGAACTGACGATAAATGAGGAACATAAACAGCGACAATATTCGTTAGAAATTCTAGTAATATGAATAAAAGCGATATATCAACAAAGTCATATATCATTTTTTTTTTATCTCCAATTGGTAATTTTGAATGACCATTCTTTCAATAACTGCTGGTATGAAATGGAAGCATTATTGTTTTTTACATGGCAATAACATTCTAGTTTTCTGCCTAGCTGGCCACCGCATGAAAAATTTGAAACCGTGTTCTATATACCAAATAATTAATAATAGTTGCATGATAAGCCAGTTATGCATATTTCTAGATGTTTTAGATTTTTTTAGCTGTAGCCAGAATAGCCGCGATTGGACCTTTATTCATTCTGTGTCGAACGACTTACTCCTTGAAAATGGACAACATCAATGAAACATATTTATACGTTCATATACATATTATGTATTGTGTACAAGTTATTAAGTCGTTTATAAATCCTTACACATCATTCATAAAGGAATCCTTCACGCCAATTCTTATGACACCGAAACCTGATTGTAATAACCATTGACGTCTACAGCATGAGAAATGGCAATGTTACTTTAAATAAAACACCTAAATGTATATGATATATCGAAGAAAACAGTTTTACTGTAATTATCCTTTATATTTACAAAAGTAAAAAAAAACCGCATTATTTTTATTCGTTTGCAGACATAGGGTAATCGTAATCGATTACATTTATATTCAAAGCAAAGTATTGTTATCGTAATCGATCACAATTCCATTCTAACCGTTATAGTGATATGATTACACTTTAATTTTTGTATTTTAAAATTTTAAAAAGCTAGAGTTAATGTTACCTTAAAAACTTAACTTTCCTTTTCTACCTCTGATGTAAAACATTAAAAGAATCATTCAGTGGACAGTGATCAAAACAAAGCCATTAACCCATCCAGATAAAACACAATCCCACTACTGTCAAAGTTTCTCCTTATTCCAGCTAAAACAGCTCCGGTTGAAAGATTGTCCCGTGGAGCCAGCAAGAGTTTCCGCCCTGAGCGCCTTTGCCTCACAGATTCATAATTTGAGAGACTTGTGTTTACGAGGTGCAACACGCATTTGAAGTGATGTTAATCATTTCAAGTTTTCCTTCAATCTCTGGACTACATGTATTTCATATCCTGATGAAACTAACTACTCTTTCAGTGCTTTGTACAAGGTTTTTTTTTCTTTGCATTTGAATTAAACTTAGAATATGCAGGTCTTGTGTTGCCTTTTGACCAAATTTGTGTTTGTTACCGTGCATGTAATCATGATTACTTTTTAAAGTAATCATAATGTAATAATAATCGATTACATTCACTTATTTGGTAATCGTAATAGTAATTGTAATCAAATATTTTAAGGTTATTGTAATCGTAATTGATTACATATATAAAGTAATCACCCCATAACTGTTAACTTGTCACGAGCAGGTAGGAAGGGTGTAAATGTTGACATAGAGCAAATATATAAACAGTATATGAAGTCTTTAGTTCACGGTACCACCCCTTGGCCCTAAAGGTATTAGCTTAAGTGGTAATCTGGAGTTGATTAACGTGGAGTTTCAGTAATGCCAGGCACGAATGTGTTTAAATTTTAAATGGTCAGGGGTTTGTCTACACGTAATTAATGTCAATTATATTAATGATAAAGCGTTCTGGTCTGGCTCTCCCTACACAACTCAACGAGTTGTTTATTTAAATAATTAATAAGATAATGCAGAATTCATTTTCAATGCATCAAAATGGAAACCTCCTTTTGAAGGGGTCCCTGGAACAAAGTTTTTTTCTTAGTTTTACAAAACCCGTTGCAAAATAAATCTCGTTTGGGAATCACCAGGATCGTTTAGCTTCTCATTTAATATGTAATGGATTAATGGATTTCTATAAAATTTCCAGTGTTAAATTAACCATATCTCATCAAAGCAAATGTTTAAATGTCGATTTTACTCTGTTGTTATCGTCGCAGGCAAGAATCCCTGTTCCATACGCCACATGGTTAATGTGGGTATGCACATTGTGTAATTGACAAATGATTAATTACAGTGTTTATATAATCAACACGGTTTAAAGATTTGACAGAAAAAAAGCTGTTTGACAAAGAGAAAACAATTAAAGCACTCTTTGTAAATGGCCCCAACAGCAGGCGCAGATGGTTTGAGTCAAATGAACTTTATAATGCTGGCAGCAAGAACGTCAGGTGCTTGATGTAAGCCGACTTTACCGGTTTCTTTCTTCCACCAACTCCATTTTGAGATTTGTTTTATTCCCAAACATGCGATATCTTGTATGTCTAAGCCCTCAGCTGAGGCGGATTCAACTTTGAGCTTTGCTCTTGTAGCATCGCTGAATGATAAATAAGAGTTATACATGTAAAGAGAAAAACACTGCGAGCGTCTGGCATCCCAAGTCGTCTGGCCGTTAACCACTAGTGTAATCTGTCAACACGGGGCTAAATCTTATAAGTGACTAAGATTGTCTGGCTCACCACCGACACAGACTTACTCGCCGCGGTCTAAAGGCATGCCCCGAATATGTTCCTAAATCACTTCCGTGATTCTGCATATTAACATCCTCTCTCACAAATTAGACGAAGTCTCAGATACAAAAAATATTATTTCTTTTGATTTTGTCACATGGGAACCGTTACTTAAAATGGCATGATTCTGCTGCGCAGCACTCTCTACTTTTCAGTTTTCAGCAAACAGCATGAAACTGCGCATTCATACTTATCTTAAAGGGACGTGTTCACGTACGTTAAATATAAATTTAGTATATCACGGAATGTGCCAACATTTCGTTACAAAAAAAATTACCAACACAAGTGGAAATAAATTCGCATTGGGCGATATCAGTGACGCAAACCATAAACATAGCGCGCACGTCACATTGTGGCCGAATTGCGCATCCAGCCGGTGTTTTCCTGTGTTTACTCTTTTATATTTGGTTTCCGAGTTTGGGAGTTGTCCTGCACGCGCAAATGACCTCTGGTTGAGCAGTCGTGTTATGGTGAACAGACATACGCAAACTGTGTTAAGTCACACCGAAACCATGAACAACGTATAAAACATATGTATTTGAGATATTATGTTCGTGTGCTTTAAGGTTTTGCTAGGAATCTTTACACGGGTGACCATGCATGGGGTCTGGACGACATCCCACCTTGAGCACCCGTAACCTCTATTTTAGAGTTTCAAATCAATATTTACGGCCAGGATCCCACTTTTCCGGGCCAGAGGAACTTGTTTTTACCTTTCTTATTAATTTACCTGGATTTGACCCTCCCCTTTTCTTGGATAATCCGATCCGCCCCTGTATTATTACAACTGCTTATGTTTCTTTAGGTCCATAATAACAACCGAAGGTGTTTTAGGGAAAAAATTTTCGAGTATACACGTTTATGTAACGGAACCCTCATGCCTCTTAAAATGTATACTGACATGGTCAGCGAAATGAAATTAGCATATTCCTATGTCGATAGAGGTGTTAAACGTATACACTTGTGATGAATTGTAGATTTAATATAAAATATCCGGTGCATCACTCAAACGTTAAACCCTTCCCTTGTTTTAGTTCTGAAGTTCTGGGCGTGCCATCAAACAAAATCTCATTTAGAGGAATGAACTGCTGCTTCGATCAAATTTGAAGTGTGCATAAAGAATATGCGGCAAATCATATTTTGTACCGAATGATTACGCCCCCGAAGCAGCGGAAATCTTGCGCTTCTAAAGAAGCTACTGATTTTCCCGCTGCCTGCTTTGACCGTTTATGATTCACTTAACACCATTTGGCCTGTCTGCTGAAAAAACTGCCGATGTGACGATCAGCCAACCAAATGCAAGTCAACAAACACTCGATAGGCATCAGGCTCCGCCCAGAAACCACGTGCGGGGCAATTCTCTATGAGCCTATGGCCTGTTCAAACGGTCGCCGGGCCATGAGATGTCACTCAAAACGAAATGAACAACATTGGCTTCGTGTATTCCTCGCTTGGCTAGTACACCGTTTTTGTCTTCAGCACAGGGTCTCATCTGATTGGACCAAAATACAGTGCTCCCCTCTGGTGTAGAGATTCAGGATACGAGGTCATAACAAACAGCGCTTACGATATAGGTAGTTGGCCTATGGGTAAAGAGCTGTACAAAGAGCGTGCCAAATGAAATTCAGTACCATGCGTTTGTATTTCACATTACAACAATGATGCCCGTAACAGCTTAGGTATTCTGTAATTTTTAAACCAAAATATGGCGGTAATAAAAGAATATTCGTAATTTAAATTAGACAGCTCTCATGCCGTTTACACTCCAAACTATCGCGCATCGAATTGGCGGTGGTAGCGTTCATCCTTTGTCACGTATGTCCTCTGTGGCCAAGCTTCGGAAATACTCATTTTTTCTTCTTGAACTGTCGGATACCATTGTTTAAAGGAGTGTCCGTCACAATTCATCTATCAGAATTAAACCAGTGAACTCCGCCCAAATCAACTTGGTTCATGGAAAGTCTGTCCCTCACAAACCATACCAAGGTCGCGCGGACCTGTCCCAAAGAAATAAAGGGTAATATGCTAGTATATATTCTACACGTACACGCACATATCATCGTTAAAATAGCGTGGTCAATATTGGATTCAAAACCATTCTAACCCACAGATACGTATTCGTTTGTCACCAAGAAAACAAATATAGAAAAAATGGGGAGGGAGTATAAGTCCTTGTGCACAATGTGATCCGCGAAAAACAATCCTGTAAGGTATTTATTAAACAGAGGTTAGTGGATGAGAGCGAGTCCATGAAGGTTTGTGTCACAAATTAGATTTTACAATCTGGCCAGATTTTACAATCTGGCCGTCCACTAAACGTTTTATAGCTACCGACAGACTTATCTAAATTTATCATTTATTTTATAGAGCGTAAAATCCATGACGATACATGCTCTAAACCCCTGTTGCATAACTTAAATACAAACAGCAATAACTTAACGTACTATGATGATAATATGAAATTAAAGTCATTTGTTAAAATATCACATTCAGATGGTCACAATATTAAATAAGACATCAGTATAAAACAATATTACCAAAACCTATCAGCATTCATAATATTCAAACCTTTAACTATCAATATGTAAAACATATAAAATGAATAGGCATTAAAATATTCGATGAACAAATACGTTTACTTTTAAATTTTGAGAGACTGGCATCTCCCTTAAAATATCAGGTATGTCATTCCACAGTTTCGGGCCAACAACACTGAATGCTCGATTATGTACACAGGACGACTTGGTAAAGTGTATAGTCAGTAAGTTTGAGCTGCTGAACGAAGGCTTCTTGTTGGCGTGTAACAGTGAATAAGGTCTTGCGGGTTAAGAGGAGCTACTTTATTGCCTGATACATAATAATTAGCATTTTGAAAATTTACCCTTTGCACAACGGGCAACCATGGCAGAAAAATTGTTGTAATATGACCTGATTTTGAAGCACCAGAAATAATTCTTGCAGCAGCATTCTGTATACTTTTGGGTAGATTTATAAATGATGAGGGTATGCCACACAAGGGTGCGTTGCAAAAAATCTTATTTTGAAGTAATAAAAATTGAAATAATTGCTCCAAAAACTCTCTCAACAAACGTTCTTATTTTACTGATATTACGAATATGTATGCATGGAGCCTTGCAGACTGCCATTCGATGGGCTTTGTTACGGAACCTAATATCAACAGATCACGTAGTCGTGACGAGATAAAAAATCAGATTCTGTAACACTAGGCAGCGTAAAATTTCTAGGGGAATGAATAAAGGATTCAGTGTTTTTTGTTAATAAATAATTATAATTTATTCTTAAAACAGTCCTAGCATTACAATACACTAAATCAATACAATTACACAGTATAACAACAGTACAACAGTCAATCAATAAAAGTATATAAATAAAGTGTACAGTACCTGGATACCACCACTGTCACAGCGACAACAAGTCCTTTATAACGTACAACCTAGAGTTCACAAAAATCTTCTCAGAGAATAACAGTCCAGTTCATTCACAAAATCAATCCGTTGTAATCCAAAAGTGAAGTTCTTGTTATAATCCCGAAAGCAAACCGAAGACTATACAAGATCCGTCACAAATTTAGAAGAAAATCTATAACTGCCGCACTTATCGGAATAGATCCAAAAGTTACTTACACTCTTCTGTGTCCGCTGGAATATTTCTCTCCTCTCTCCCGGCTTTAAAACACAGCCTCTTATTTATAACTTTTCACCTCAAGCCGAGAACTTTTCATTTCCCGATCAATCAAAAGAACTTACATGATACACGCGTTACAGGAAACGAATAAAACGCTGTGTTTGAACATGTCAGGGTTCGCACGTAGGCCGGCCCGGCTCGGCCAGGTGAGAAAGCCCCAGACTAGCATGACCGCTGTGTTTACACGTGGGCCGCACACAGCCAGCTAGAACAAGGAACGCTGTAGCATAGCAACGCCCAGGGCTTGAGCCAAACACGAATCAGAATGTCAACAGCGCACAATAAAAGAGACATGTCAACAGCTCACAACAATACCGGCATCTGTTACAGCTTCCATGGATGCATGTGAAAAAAACACAAATATTTCTTACTCTCGATGATGGTGTAATTGCTGATGTAAAGTATGGGTAAACGTTACTGTAAACAAATGTGCCATTTATACAGTCTTCGCTTTGTCATCGTTCATTTTCAGTTGATGCTGGCTCATCCAATTTTGTACAGTAAAGTCGAAACATAGTTCCATCTGGTGAATGGTAGTGTCAAGTTTACTAGATTTGACAGCTTCATATAACTGTGTATCGTCTGCATAAAGATTATAGTTGATCAAATTTTGATGGAGAAGCGAACCCTAAGGGATGACGTATAAATTGTAAATAAAATAGGTCCAAGGACTGAGCCTTGTGTTATCCGGCAAATTAGATGTTTTGGTCTAGATTTATTACTCTATATCTTCACAACTAGTGAACGATTTCTAATTTATGAGAAGAACCATTTAAAAACAGTGTATGTAAAACAGTGTTTGTGAGTTGCTGCAGTGTTCTTATCAAACAATCATGATCAATTGTACCGAATGACAGCTATCGCAGAACTAACATAGCCGCCTTATTTTGACCAAGGGCGCAGAGTATGTCATTATGAATCCGTACTAAGGCTGTGGCTTTATATTTGTACCCTTTTCTGTATGCAGATTAATAAGTTTCTAATTTACTTTTAACACAATATAACTAAATAACAACTGGGGCAGTCTTGTTTTGGGTTTATTATCGCCATTAAATCACTTTCTATGTTTTATAATACCACAGGTGTATCAGGGTGACAAAAAACTCGCCATCATCAGCCCACAATTCAGGTAGTCCTCATCTGACCCATGGTCTTAGATAGAAGAGGCTTTGTTTCAGTTTAGCATAAAAAACGCCATCCTTTATGAAATACTCATGAAGATTTAATACTGGAGGTCATGAACACAAGTAACATAGCAGGGACCTCAGCGCCTGAACTTTACCATTGTTAAACTTGTAACCCCTGATGGATGTAACTTTCACAAACGTTTCCCTTTGCCGTTTCCGTGCAAAAAATTTGATATGTGCCCATAAGGTTAGCCCCATGAGATGCTTAATTGTCTTACATCCCTCCTTGTACACGCAGCCCGGAGTACAGAGGGCTGATAGACATGCCTACAAACTAGGGCTGGCGGAGGCCATATGACACGGTGGCAGAGCTGAGCTGACTCTTGTGCCCTACACGTCAGCTTAAGAACCTTTGTGAGGTTGATGTATACCAAGATCTGGTCCTGTTGACTTTATATCAATTTAGTTGGCCTCAGATCAAGAACATCTACTTCTTTCATAAACCCACGCTAGCCTCAAGAGACCCGGTCAAGCAAAGTTCATTGTAGTGCACGTGTCCCCGCTGTTACTCTTCCAAAAGTTAAAAAAAATCCACGATCGGTCGAGCGAGTTTTTCATGCTTGAGGGGGTTGATATCTACACCGTGCACGGCAGCGTTCGCCATTGATCGGTGCTTTTTCCTTAAGGTGTTACGGAACCTGATAACAACAGATCACGCATTCGTGTTATGGAGATAAAAAAAACATCAGATTCTGTAACACTAGGCAGCGTGAAATGTCTAGGGGAATGAATAAAGAAGTCAGTGATTTTTTGTTAACAAATAATTATAATTTGTTCTTAAAACAACCCTTACATTACAATACACTAAATCAATACAATTACACAGTATAAAAACAGTACAACAGCAAATCAATACAATTACACAGTAGAATAATTAAAGTGTACAGGCGAGGTTGCTACATCAACGAGCCACGCGTGCCACACGAACCAAATGTCAACATCACATCGAACACCCCTGCGCACAATAAAACAGCCATCTGTAACAAAGGATATGCGACTTAATCCATAGAAATATTGTGCCCCCATTACTTATGATGTAATTTCAGATACTGAAACTTGTGCAGTATTAATAAGGCTTATTAACTACTCATTTGTTTCCAATTTCATTCAATTTCCTTGTTTATATCTTGGAGATTGATCGTCACAGATGATATAAAAAAAATAATATAATTACACTTTAATAGACCATGAACATTGATTTCTTATTAATTACTGTCAACACATTACATGATGTGACCGTCATTGGTGAATAACAGGGATAAGTAGAGTATGTTTATATCGTCTATGTCCTTAGTTATGAGCTACAGATCGAAAAGGTATAGAAATGACCGTAAATGCCATAAATGAAAAAAAAAATAATACTGCATGCACGATTCGATTATCGATTACTAACTTTGTTATAATGCATCGATCATATGAAGCACTGCTGTAGAACTATTATCAATTATCTTATATGTAATCAAGTATCTCAAATTGATTTCATATTGATAATATGACGCTTTTCCCCGGGCGCCGTATATGTCACCCCGGCAGTTCGTCTCCATATTGCGACATGTTCCTTGGGCAGCTCACGGAGACAGTTATCCATACTCTGGTGACAGAGGCTGAGTTCCCCGGTGACAGGTCCATCAATTACCTGGGACAGATCGCGTCTCTGACAAGTTTTCGTTCCCCTGTTCGCTTTGTCTGAGTAACTGCTGCAAAGAATGACGGGTAAACCTTGACAACTGCATTCCATGACCAGACATGATTCCTGGTATGACAAGTAGTTTCGTCACGTTGACTGTCTGCCAGCCGAACAATAGAATGTGCATGATAAGGGGTACTACGTATTACACTAATACACTATAATTTATTAACCCAGACGTGGCCGTATTGTAAGTACAGGTATCATTCACATGAAACTAAGTGTATGGTTTCATGGTTACATGGCGGTTCAAAACAACACCACCCCCATGTAAGGAAGATTTAATATTGTCTCACGCTGGCTCTTGTCAAGGGACTGAAGTTGGACCGATATTCGAAATTCGATATTCGCATGCGAACAACGAATATCGAATATCCCTGATATGAACATCAAATGTCACAATTTTTTATGTTATTTTTTCAGTTATATTCACATTCGAAAATCGAAAATTCCTAAATTGAGTGATATTCGATATTTGCATGATATAAGTGATCGAATATCGAAAATCACCAATTTTAGGGATATTCGATATTCGCACGATATGATTGATATTTAATGTTAGCATGCGAATATCGAATATCCCTGATTTGAGTGATATTCGATATTTTTATGATATGAGTGATATTCGATTTTGCATGCGAATATTGAATATTGAATATACCTAATTTGAGTGATATTCGATATTTGCATAATATGAGTGACATTGTATGTTAGAATGTGAAAATGGAATATCGAATATCGCTGATTTGAGTGATATTCAATAATCGTATGGCATGACTGATATTCGATATTCGCAGGCGAATATCAAATATTGAATACCCCCGACTTGAGTGATATTCGATATTCGCATGCGAATATCGAATTTAGAATATCGGTCAATCCTCCAGTCCCGTCTCTTGTCTGTTTTTTTTTACCTCACACTGGTATTTTTTGAGGTCGGGGGTGGTCACCGTGTTCGGTATCAACCTTGTTTCCCCAATACGCAGTTAATCCTCATTCCTATACAAATAATCTGTAAAAAAGAATATTTCGAAAATCTCTTCTGCGCATGTCCTATTTTTTTTTTATTTAAGTCTTGTGTAATCTTTACTCTGTGTGATTAAAAGTTATGTAGTCCCATACGATGATTGCCACCTGCAGGAGTGTTTCCAAGTGACTAAGCATAGGATTTGACATTTATCTAATTTTATCTCTTGAACTGACAGTAACCGCTCCGGGAGTGTTTAAATTCTTTAGGCGATGTCAAAAGGGCACTTAAACGTCAAACTGTCTTAGCAATATCAAATCTTGCATTTCCTGAACAAATCCAAACCCTTTTTTGTATTTTTGTATGATAAACTTGGAAAGAACCCTTGTGAAAAATAGGAAGAGTGTCTGATACATATTCGGCTGTTTCCAACATATACTGCGTTTTCTTATTATGGAAAGGATCATCATTAGTGACAAACAAGAATATTCAACACATTTTATACATGATAGAAATCGGGACCACACGCCTGAAACAAACGGGTTTCTATTGGCATGGGGCTGGTCAATACATCGTCGATGACAGTCACTGTATGAGTGATAAAGAATATTTCTGCTGCTAAACATTTCTTCAACATACTTGATCAATACCATAACTTAACATCTTAATTGCACCAAATATATAAGGTGGCCCTATCGATCTGCGGTTCAAAACATCGAGACTTTTAATATTTGTACTGAGCAGGATGTCTATAACGCCACAAAAAATTGTTCTTCGGATTACGGGAACGAAAAAATATGGTGCATACGGGCGAATTTTAATTTTTTTTTTCATCAGGCGTGAAGGAAAAAATGCGGAATTTACCTAGAAAATAAAAAAAATATGCTTAATGTCTGGAAATGTTTATGATCAATGATATCATGATGATAGGTTAGTTAATTGTCCAAACCTTTAAGAATTCTGTCAGGGAATGTGTTCCATAGCAAAATATAATAACATTATGAGGACCTTCCCTTCTACGCAACATAACAATTGATCCACGAAATATTTGAGCGGCAGATCCGTAGAACTATATTTTTTGTATCGCCTAATGATTGGTAGCGTTGTACTTTAAGTGGTCTTTATGAGAGGGGACTATAGCCATATGTAGTTTCTGGTTGGATAGAGGCATAAATACTTCGTCGCTCCCATCGTATATTATGGAATACATATTTTGGTTATATGAAATTATATGAAAAAAATATTTTTTTCATTGTTTAAAATTATATCATTTAAATATTGAACAACACTGGCTTGCATTTATGACGATAAAGATGGGAAAATAACACATGCAATATCCTATAATTTTATAATTGTGTCCCTCGCCCCTAGGGTGACTTGTCCTCCGTCCCTCCTAAGACATGGCTCGTGGATACTCCCATGACTTAGCAGACTGTAAACATAACCGTGGGAAGTGAATAACAAATTCATTAAGTGCAGAGCGTTTAAACATTGGATTTTGGTGCCGTTTTTCCAGGAAACCGATAATAAGTGTGTTCTGTGGTAAATGTATGTCTTAAGTGTGACAAATCTTTCCCCATGTATAACTCTAAATTTTAAGAAATGAGTTGACTGCGTTTAATTCATTTTCAGACTTCTATCACTCTCTGCACATTCCATATTTCAAAATCCTTCTATTCTTAAAAAGAATATTCATCAACAAGTTTCAGGGCAATTTTTAACCACTTAATTATGCATCTACGGGCGCAAAAGCCAAGTTAGGAAGCCATTTTAATTAAAACCTGGCCTGATTATTGATCAGCACTGATGAAACATGCCTGAATAGCAACTCGCATTTTCAAATGAATGTAACCGTGTTGATAACACGTGTCAGTGTGACTGGGTTAGGTGTGACATACTCGTGCAGTGGCTTCATTGTCAAGAATGTGTTAATGCCGTGCGGATCCATGTAGGTTTTCTTCCATTGGTACCACAATGGCTTCAACCTTCAGCTTTTGTCATGCGACACGTGAATGACATTTCACAGGGTATCAATGGTAAAAGTGCGTGGGAATGCACAATCACTTAACTATGTAAATAAATATTTACTTAGTGTAACATTTTGAACACATCGTAGGGTAAGGCAACAGCGTTTGCCTGGACTGCCAGGAACCATATTACTGTCGACCTTTAGTTGTCCTAACAACAGGAAACTCCAAATATCACAATATGTTATTTGAAGCCACATAACCTGACAGCCCGCAGTCACCGCGCGTCTCTCATATTAAACACCCGGCACTGAACAGGGCTGATGGCTCCATCCAGAACAATGAACCCGCTTTCTGACCCACTCTTATGTTGGCATTAAGTTTCTGTTCACCATACGGCAATTGAAACGTATGAGTATTCTGCTCCTAGCATCTTATTGAGAAGTATCTGTAATAAACCTAGGCACCTTGCTTCGTGTATGTTTCCGATGTTTTAGTGTTACGTAAGAACTGCAGCGGTTATCACAAGATTGGCAAATTATATCCTCGAAAAAAGTAGGTTTTATCTTATGAATATATACGCCATATATAACATTCCGGGAAACATAAAATTCCATTTTCAGATCGAGAAGACCTTTTCTGTAAAGTATTTTATACCAGTCCATGCGTGTTAATCTACATTGTACAATGGAACAGGGGCATTTATGTGGTTACAAAGGTGTGTATTGCCCACATATCTTGCCCTAAATGACCCTTCTCTTCTCCTGTCTGAGAACCTTTATTAAGGCCTGGCTATACGGGGCTGCTGGTGTGAAGGCTGCCTCGTTTTCTTCCATTACTTTCCCATCACCCGCAGGTAGTTTCTGACCGCTCCGGCAATTACGTCATACCACGGGGATGGCACATCCAGTGAGCGAACACGGTATTCTGGGCATCCAATCTCTCTTATATGAATGAGAATGCACCAACTGAACGACTTTCGAAATCTCCTGCATGTTATATAGAAAACTTCCTCCTATATATTGTTACGGAACCCAATATAAACAGATCACGTAGTCGTGACCAACATAAATTTTGTAATGGAGATAAAAAAAAATTAGATTCTGTAAAACTAGGCAGCGTGAAATGTCTAGGGGAATGCATAAAGAAGTCAGTGGTTTTTTTGTTAACAAATAATTATTATTTATTCTTAAAACAATCCTTACATTACAATACTCTAAATCAATACAATTACACAGTATAACAAATGTACAACAGTAAATCAATTCAAGTATATAAATAAAGTGTACAGTACCTGGATACCACCACTGTCACAGCGACAAAAGGTCCTTTAAAGCAAATAATCAAGATGATCAGTTCACATTAATATTCTCAGGGAATAACAGTCCAGTTTATTAAAAAAATCAATCCGTTGTAATCCAAAAGTGAAGTTCTTGTTATAACCCCGAAAGCAAACTGAATTCACAAATTTAGAAGAATATCTATAACTGCCGCACTTATCGGAAAAGGTTCACAACTGACACCCTTCTGTGTCCGCTGGAATATTTCTCTCCTCTCTTCCGGCTTTAAAACACAGCCCCTTATTTATAACTTCTCACCCCAAGCCGAGAACTTTCCAGTTCCCGAACAATCTAAAGAACCTAACACGATACACAGTACACACGTTAGAGGAAACCTTAAGAACAAAGAACGCTGTGTTTCTACATATCAGGGTTCGTACGTTTTTATGTGTGAACACTGTCATGCTTCAGTGACCCGAGTTCATCTTGCGCGTTGCAGAACAAATAAATACGAATGGGTAGCTTCCACACGGGAACAAAGGAATGGTCCTTTGTCATAATGGTTTATAAGAAAATATATATTGTAGTGTCTTATAGTGTCTTTACCCTTACCGTCTACAAATGTTCAGCAAAACTTTTTTTCGCCTGTCACGCTTTTCCAGGAGGCGACCTGTAATCCCCTCTGAACCCAATTTCCATTATATCGCCTGTTCAGGAATTTTACTCTGTCAAAAGGGAGTAAAGATTTTAAATTCAAGCGCGGAACACATGTCCACATGAATCTTTGAATAGGGAGCACTTTTCCATTGAGTGGACACAAAGAGCTGAGGCCCTTTACACGATCACCGTTATATAGGTTTACAGGTATTTTGATATTTATACATTCAGAAGTATCTTTTCATGATAACCATGTTTTAATAGTTCGGCCGATTTATGGGTTCTTTGAAACAAGTTTTTTTTCAAAAGGAAGCCCGTGGGGGGGGGGGGGGGGGCACAGACCTCTAAGGGTCTTCAATCTCTTTGAGACTTTGAAACCCCTGCCTGAATCTACTAATCAGTCGTTCGTTCATGCGTGCATGTTTCATGTAAAACATTGTCATGGTTCAGACACACGGACTCGCCAGGCGAGTGAAAGCACAACTGCATACGAATGGGCGGCTTCTACGGGGACAAAGGTATAGGCCCTTATTTTTTATCCTTTGTGGAATTATGATTAAGGCAGTTAAGAAAATCGTATATGATGGTGATTCCGATTACCTCCAAAAATTAAATGGATCACGGATGCAGTTTTACTCTACCCCTCTACAAATTTTCAGCAAAATCTGTATATTACATTTTGCATAATTTGCTGTAAGACAATGCAACGAACCAAAGCTGAAGAGGTTTCTTTGCTAAATGCTTTCTGAAATAGAATAATCTTTCTTTCTATGTTGACATTTTGGGTGGTGGAGTTTCTGGAGAATTCTAGCAGTAATCTTTATATCATAAGTGAAACACATGACAAAAGTTCCTGCAAAAAGCTTAGGATTAAAATATGCATCGTTTACTTCCTATCAGCTCATTTAATAAATATGCATCAGATAGAACCGTGGATTTTCCACGAGAGCAGCTAGTATATATATTGTGTGTGGGTTGGTGTGTGAAACAGTAGTTGTCACACCAGAGTTTGGACCGCACATACGTCTCTCAAATCAAGCTCTCAAGCACAACACAGAATGTGCTTTAAACGTTTAATACTGGAAAACGAGAGAAATACATGAACACTCCAGTTCAAAAGTTGCCTTCCAGGTCATATATATAATTAAACGGCAACACGATTGTACAGAATGTAAGCACTCGGCATACAGGATTATACAGAACATACAAAATTTACAGTTTACTCTCGCCAACACATTATGCATTTACACCTATAAGTACATGAAAATAGTATTACTGATCGGACGACCACAGTAGTCTACTTTCGGATCACATTAATCAATGGTCTTTTTCAATATTACAGATGACCTCATTTGACCATAGAATGGTCTTACTTTCGGACCACATGAAGCAAAATAAGAGTGTAACGGTTACTATGATTATATAATAACTGACAAACTCTACCGTAATGATATTTACACACAAGTTCAATCTAAAATACACTAAAAATTACATACCTGGAAAACGAGAGAAAAATATGAACTCTACAGTTCAAAAGTTGCCACTGTTAATCGGCAATCGGCAAGCTTTAAACAAAACCAGGTACAATATTTTCCTGCTATTGAAAAATAGTACTTATCAATTGAGATTGAGCGAGTTTAATAAATGCGTCACAAAATGGGATGAGAATGTGGCAGTCTTTCCGATAATAAATATAACACTAACTAATACAACATATGTATAATTATACCTAGTTACTGCATAGAAAGCATAAATTGGCGAAAATTAACAATCCAGGTTACAATCCAGCACATTCCTCAACACGGATCACAACAATTAAATAACAACTGCAAGGGACGGCGGTATAACCGGTCACACACGCACACACACACACACACATATATCATCTTTATCTGATTGCTGCTACTTCACCTGTATATATCTGTATATCCTAAATCAGGATTATTTGAAAACAAACTGTTTCATTATATATTAAATTCTGATGATATGCAATGGGAATATGACGGTTGACAAGGTTAGCGAAACAACAGTTGTATAACATGTTAAACTAGAAATGTGCTCAGGGAGCGCAGCCCTCCGCCAGGGCAGCCCATTACCCCAATATGGCATTGTCAGAAATGCAGCATTTTTCCGTATAAAATTTCCTGCCCCCATGCTCTACGTTGATTTACTGACACCTTTCAGGGAAACGACACGTACACGCGGGGTGACGTCATTGTTCTCTATGACGTCACGTCTGTTACGTCGTGACTCCCCATTCAAAAGATGACCATATTGTCACGTATCCCCGTTTAAATGTGCTATAAATCCCCATTAAACACTCATTCCGGGGTTATTCACGCATGAATCACCCCCAAAATTTAATCTATTGTTGTTTATATCATTTCCGAGCTATTCTGAAAATATCACTAAAATCCATTGATAACATTTTGAGAAATATTGCTAACAGGTAAACAAACCAACGCCGCCCAAAACATAACCCCCGTCACTTGGCTTAGGTAATGAGTACAAACGTGTGGGATGAAACTACAACAGAAAATGAAGGCGAACACCTCAGTTGCTCTTGAGGTAAATTGATACAGTAAACCGTATTATCTCATCCAGTGATTAAAAAAACATTTATGATTAAACAAGTGTACACAAAATAAAATATATTTTGCTTATACACAAAATCTGTTACACAATACAGATTTGATCTTCATTGGTAGGAATGCTTTCCAAATTTGAATTCGGTGGACAACGGGACTTCTTATTGAGACATTTATAAGTTCAAGTGAATTGAGGAATTTTCTGTTAAAATTTTTACTAAGGTACTCCACATAATCATTTTAATTGATCGTTTTGTGGTCTGACATGTATAATCCATGGTTCTTAGCCATCGTTAAGATATTAGTCACTTTTTCTGTAGAGGTTAGTACTCAATTATTCAAAGGCAGAACGCTCTTGAGATCACATAATAACATTTCCGTATACAGCCAACAAAGGTATATAAATTTTGAATTTCTTTTAGCACGTCAGATCTATGTACAATGGAATTCTTTCTAATATAATAAGCCATAGAGGAAGTACTCAAGAAAACTGTAATTTTACACGTACATAGATACAGTTATTGAATATTTATTACTGAGAATTAAAGGTTACAAAAGTTTCATTTCCATAAATGAAAGGGTGGGGTAGGATAAATGTTGTTATTACTTACGCCTAAGTTACAATACAGGCGGAAACAATGCATCCTTAAGAGGCATTTAATATCAAACAGGAACACTTTCTCAATCTGAAAAAAAAGAAAACACCAAAAACACGGGATTATGATTGAAATGTAGCAATTTAAACTACTAATTATCTCAACGCCATATCACTGACAATTCTTCCTGCAGATGTGGGTCCTCAATAGAACATATCCACTTCTATTTCCATAAGTGCCCATTATATCATCAGGAAAGACATAAACATCTTTATAAATTTGAAAATGATATGAACATAAGTCTAAATACCGACTTGCAATCATCCTTGCTCTATTACTTGGTCATTTAATTGTACATGAATCAATCCGGGAAGAAGCTACTAATGAGCTATACTTGTACTCAGTCCCAAGATATTTGCACCATGATTAAAGTGTCCAATCAAAATGTCAATTAAATATAAGCATCAGCAACAAGACGATTTTAGAACCGGTCGTGCATCCAGCTCGTCGCCCATTTTCAAAATCTGGCAGACATCCGTCGTTTTTTAGATTTTGGTCAGGGCCCGGGAGAGTCCAAAGTTCATTTTTGCGTCAGATCTCTGCAGGGGTCTGACAGGACGCCGCTGAAAACTCGTCCGAGTTTCGCCCGATGCAATTTAAGTTGACCGAGGCTGCGTTGTTGTAGGTTTTTAATTCCGAACTAGGCTACCCCATGCCACGATTGTCGGTCAAGCATCGCCCGAGGTGTAAACGTCCGAGATCATAACATCGTTTGGGCCCCGCTGGGAATTATATTTGCCTAAAAAGACGCGGACAGCAGACTTTAACAAAGATCCACTGACGGTACTCACTGGGAGCTCCTTCGACTTCTTCCCGAGCTGCTACTCAGGGGCGCATTTAGGAAAAATGGGGGGTCCAACCTAAGGGGACTAATGAAAACCCTATAAAAAAGGTCCCCAGGTTTGGAAAGGGGGGGGGGCAGGCCGCAAAATTTTGTCCGAAACCCTTAAAAAACGTTGTTTCTGATGAAAAAAAAGGGGGGGGGGTCCGAACCCCCTGGACACCCCCCCCCCCCCCCGGATCCGCTTTTGCTTCTGACCTAAGATCTCGCTGAACTTCAAGCGAGCCCTTGTCGCTCTTTGACTTCATCCAAAAGCAAAGAACACAATTGTAAAATACGGACTCGTCCTAAAGAATACTGTCTGGTTGCAGCTAGTGAAAAAAAAACACTTTTTAGCCAAAAAGCAATCATATATGGGACTCGTTGACGCTTTGTAACCTTTAGTCTGATATGACCTACCTGGCAGACCCATCTTCATGGTTATTGGTGTCTGTTTAGAAACTGAAATATGAAATGATAATTCAGTTGAGGTTGTACATGGGCATATATATGCTGGATAGATAAATATATACTATCACATGTACAGAACGCAGTGGAGGATTATACTTTGAACGTTTGTCGTGGTGACGCTAATATGAACAGAAGCCACGGTGACCTTTATTCAGATTTTGAACTCATGGCCTAATTGAACGTAGGCTGTGGTGATCTATATGTTGATGTAGGTCACGGTGACCTATATTTTGAACGTGCGTTGTCGTGAACTAATGTATTGTTCAACTGTAGTGTAGACCTGGACCATGGTGACCTACATTAGGGATATAAGTCACGATGACCTACTTTGTGGAAGCAGATCGTTATGAAGCTCAGGGACATCGATCATCACAGAGGTCAAATCACTGTACCAGATAGAAACACACTAAAACTCATCAAATTCAGATTTATGTTTTATTAATATTAATAACGTATCACGTGTATAGCATGTGGTGTCCCATATTATTGACGTTTGTCGTGGTGATTATTGTAAATACAGGATATTTCCAGATGACCTGTGGACTTAGTTGGCGGTGACATATAAGTGGATGTAGGTCGGGATGACGTTGGTCTTCGTGAACTATTTGTTGAACCTTTGTCATTGGAGATTTATATCAAGACATATGTCAGTGTCACCTGCGTTGTAGACCTAGAACATGGTGATCTATATTAGGGATGTAGGGCACGCTGGCGCAGTGACGTCATGACAGAGGTTATATCAGTGAATTTGGTGCAAACACACCACCAATCCCCGAACCCCATGTTTTATATCATTTACAAAAAAAAGTTACTGGACTTAAGTTTGGGCCTGCACACGACGTGCAAAAAACCGTTGGGAACGTTTATACATGCGTGTGACAAGTTCTTCAACGAGGGAAACATTCCCGATCATATACCTTGTCGACATGGTGTCTGAGAAGTAAGCAACTGGTACATTAATGGACGAAAAAGGAACTTTTGTGTGTCATGTGTCGCGCCAAGGTAGATAAAGATACCGATATTGTACCTCTGTTAACCGTCTCGGTAGGGATGTGTTCCTAAAATCTGTTATAACCTGGGGCGTCCGGAGACCTTTTGTCTATATAGAAATTCTCTGAACGGTCAGGATTCATTTTATCTTTTTGACATCCAGACCAATATTGTGGTGGAACCTTCTCACCTGTGAATAATACTGTCGGTCTGTTATTACCCGATCGTTTGAAGAACGTCTGCAGACTCTATTCATGATCCAGAAATCGTTGTCTCTATTATCTAAGCCTGCTTAATGACATCTGTGATTTATTATGCAGTTTCAACAATCTGTTAACATCACCCGATTCCTTTTCAGAAATTGAACCAATGTATATTGTGAACTGCACATGAAATAAAGTGATATGTTTACAGTGCTGTCTCAAATCTGTTCCGTCTGGGTTTCTTTTTTGTAAAGATAAGCAATTCAGTATATCTGTATATTCAGGTATACACTACACTTAACCTGTTGAAAACTACAATAGTATGCTTTAGACAAGCCGACATTTTGATTCTTTTATTTATCATTTTGCCATATTAAAGGAACTCTCATGGCCGCATACAGCATTTGGGGTTATTTATATCTGTTAGATGGGATATCAGGTATAGTGGATCCACGTTAATGTTTTAATGATTTCTTATTCCGACTTTATTAATTCCAGGTCATCATGTAAGAACTTTGACCCAAAATACATCTCAATGATACAGTCTTCTTCTTCTTACAGAGCGGTTAATTCCCGTGTGACGCCGAACGCCACTTTCACACAAGGGTTCCAATTAAGAATTCATTAAACAGGTGTCTTTTTGCCAATTAGAAGAATTTTATTTTTACAAAGGATGTGTGAACAGGCAGAAGTGTGGCTGACAGGTCCTGCCCCAGATGGTCCACATAACTGTAATAAACAAGTTTGACCACTTGAGCTGAAGAAAGTGCCGGGCTACAAAGCATTTTTTTGCCATAAGGCTTGAAAGGTTGGGACACAAATTTACTAACTTTCAGTAATCAGTGCAGGATTGCGATTTTTTTAAATTGTTCAGTGTGATTTTTCATAAATATTTCATATGATCATTGCACAATATGATAATAACATAATTATTTTGATAAAAGGGTAGAAATCACATTTTACAAATCTACATTTATCGATTTTTTTTTATTCTCTACCAAGTGATGCCCGAAACGCTGAAGATCAAAATAAAGAAATTCTACTCTCAAACAAAATGGCCTTGAATTCTTGCCTAACGTCTTTGCAGAAGGTAAAGGCTTTTCCTTAATCACATACAAAATGTCAGGATACATTTACATTTCGATTCTGATTGGGTAAATATATTCAAGACTTTGTTTTTACCAAATAAGGGACAGGTCAGTATAAACAGACGATGTTTGGACATCGTATGTGTTCTGAGACATGTGACGTCACCTAAGTTGATTCCGGTTCCTCAGATTTCAAAAGCAAGCTGTATCTTCTGGACACGAGATACGAATTCAATATCGGACTTGTAACGAATTCAATAACGGATTTGATACAAGTCTAGTATATAAACAAGGAGTCTTGTATATCGAATACGGCATACGGACTGGAAAATAGTATTCGAGGTATGATTTGAAGTGTGCATATAATTGCACCATAGAAATATCATAAACATAACATTTACTATAAAAGGATAAAACATATAAAAATGGTGGAACCGTTAAAACTAGATGGCATAACCTAAATCAATTAGTTATTTCCAGAGTAATTATGATCATAAAGAATATAGTAGCACGGGTCAATGTCTAGTTGCAATGATGGACCTGGGATATATTACTGTAATTACGGTAATAACTGTGCCCGGAGGTATTTAATAATAACATCAATATTTGCTACTCCTAAGCCTATATACAAAATGGTGTATCGTTGACGTTCACGGCGACATTTCTCTAACTGTAAACCTTGTCTTCACAAGCAAGCTGCTTTGATCTCCCACTTGTAAATGCCATGTGTCATGTACTGGATGAAATAATTTGTCCTGAAAAAAAATTGACCTATCAAATGTTAATATTACCAAGTGTGAAAAGGGGGAAATCACTGCCTGCAATATGAAGATGATACTATTTTTCTTTACGAGGTAAATTGGATGTCTATAAATACAGAAGATTACTTGTAAAATGAGGTGTTTTACCACATTGAATACACTTCTATAGAAATACTATTTTAACTTTGTGTTACCTAGGTTTCAGACTCTAAGAAAAGAGAGCCACCATCGGAAAGATGACAGTAGCAGCCGAAAAAAATCAATATAACCAAGGTGACTGAAACCTGTGTACAGTGGTACCGCACTACAGGAATAATATCCGTTTCTTTTTCCAGTTATAAGAAAGGTTACAAGAATGATTTTCTTTACCTTTCTTCTCACAGCACAGGTATTCTTCATTTGATGTTTTAATATGTTTATGGAATTGAGGTATGAGCTGATTCGGACGATTAAATTCGTCTGTACAATAAAATCAATTAGATGCATCCGTGGAATAAACACGGTTCCAGATGATGAATGATTTTCTAATGAACTGGTAAGGAATGAATGTCGCATATTTTTATCGCAAGGGCTTTTGCTCATGATATAAAGATGTGTTCTAGGATTCTCCAGGAAACTTCCTCCCCATAAAAAAAGTCAGCAAAGACTGGCAAATTATCCAAGTCAAGAAATTACACAAAGAAATAAACGTGAGGAAAATATAGTGTACACGAATTTTGCAAGAGAATGTTTTTTTCTTCCGATAAACAACATGTGGATAACATCATCATTTCCCATCATCATTTCATATATAAACCACCTATATTGTGAAAATGTTATGACGAAATTATATCACTTGATATAGAAAAGTGAAAGTTTATGAAAGATAATATGTATAAAGTGAAACTCAAAGGACATCATGAAAAACGATGTTTTAAGTTGTTAACTGAAGTCTTGGGTATGATAACAAAGACATATGCCATTAAAGGCTCTTGCACGCGAAAATGCAAATAAAAGCTGTCAATGTGGAAAGATAGGCAGACTCCTACAGTATTAAATGCTTTTCCTGAGCTTTGTTGATTTTCATTAGGTTTATCGGACACTGATGAGGCTTCCAGATAAACTGCAGGTTTACATCATTCGGTTCAAGTCCGTGGCTAAGAAATAACATCAGATTAGGTTCGTTGTTTTGTACTAGGTAAAATTCACGCAAAAAGATATATCCGGATTTTCCCTGAAAATTTGCAGAGGGTTAGCGTTAAACCGTATGAACGATCCATTAAATTCTAGAGGTAATCAAAATCAACATAATATATATTTTTTTCATATATTTAAATATCTTTTTGACAATTAAAAGAAAAATGTCCTTTTCCCAATGTGGAAGATTCGTAAGCATTGGTCTGCCAATCGCCAGGTGAAACCAGGTCACTAAAGCATGACCGTGTTTACATGAAACGTGTACACTTAAGCACGACTGATAAGTAGATTCACGTGGAGGTTTTAAGGGTCCGACTGCAGAATCTAGTCTGTTAATAGAACCTTCATCCGTTTTACGAAGACAAATTACTCTGGGAAAAAATTCTGCTTTTCTAGCGAAGCGGTTAGTACGCCGGACTTGTGCGCCACCCACATAGGTTCGAATCCCGGATCGGTCCAGAATTTTCCCCTGAGTAATTTGTTTCGTAAAACCGTTTAAAAAAATACTGGTAATATATTTTCATGTTTCAAAGTCCCCGGAGATTGCGGATCGTTAAAAAAAATATGTGTGTGCATCCCCCCCCCCCCCATAGCTGGTTTAACTATTGAAACCATTGTTATAATGGAAATATTTATGAATGTATGGTAATGTAAACCCATAAATATTGGAACGGATTCTTGAAACAGGTCGTGTCATTCAAACTGAAAACTCCTCGTTTTGAAAGCGGAGCCATATGTGGTCTTTGTTTAGAATTCTTTTTTTACTTTCTGCTGAGGGAAGTATTGAGATCGATGGGGAGTAGAGTGAACCTGTGACCGCGAATTGCACAATACGCTCTGTGGCCAGTGACCTTGAAATGCAGGAAAATCTCCAAGGCGCCTCCTGAAAAAAAAATGTGACAGGCGTTGAGGACCTTAAAGCACAAAAGACATTGGGGCACTTATTGGGAAAATATTAAAAATATTAATTATGCAAATAAATAGGGCATTATCCCGCAACATAAAACAAACTTGTAATAAAAGAGTGCACCACCAATACCTGCGCTGAATTTCGAAGGCCAAATCAGAACAGAAGCAGGAAAACCATTGTCTAGAAAAAACCCAACTGCGTATTAATTATATAGATGGGTAAAGTATGTCAAGTTAAGTAGAAGAAGACTCTATACTATGACAAAGTAATTAACAGTGCTGATTCATAGATTGGTTATCCTTTTTCTTATTATTCGTGTCGATGAGATATTGTATAATGAATAAAGACGTCCGCATTCGGTACTTTGGTGATGACCCACGTTATGTTCCTTTTAATTGGTCCAAAATGAATCCAGGTACATGTAAGTAACTAAATTGACGGCGTATTGGATGTATATCTGAATGAAAAAGTGGCGGAACAGTTTCCAGCTTGGTAGCGGAAAGGATCAAATGTCTAGTATCCTCAGAACTCTAAGGCTTGTTGGACGGCCAGGATGGCTAATTTCAACTGTCAAACATCAAAATCGAAACTTGTAACAGTCCAAGCCTTCCAATTTCACAGTACGTCTGCATTCTTCACTAGAGTACCTATGCTTCTGGTGAATTATTAAAAAAACAACGGTGGATTATGGTACATTTTGCAGAGTATACGCTTTTGTCCTGAGTGACGACCGCTTGTTGAACACAGTCCCTGGAGCATAGCAGCGAAATATAACCGTTTCACCAATGACATCTTCGCGTTGCTCAACCAGCAGTGTTTGAGTTTGTGCAGCTCCTTGTAATAAGTGTACGTTTCTAACACTTGCAAACGCACCAGCTGTAAATCAAGGATTCAAATCTGAGAGATCGTGAGTCCGAGGGGCAATGTTTACTTGAGATGATCTTTGCAGTCTCAATGGAAGGACCATGCCCGAGGCCGTGGATCACTTCCAAATGAGTGCGACAATCGGGGAGTTCCTCGGTTTTATGAACCAGCATTGTAGATGATACCATATCCAGGGCCCGCAGAACAATATGTAAAACACAACTACCAACACATTAATGGTTTCCTACTGACGCAGCCCCCCCCCCCCCCCCTCCATATTAGGCTCTTATATCTATATGCAAAGTAGCCTGATTTATCCCTCGATGAATATCTGAATCCCACATCTTGAATACCTATTTTGAACATAAGGCACATATGGCACTTACGACCCCATACTTGTAAGACCCGTTATACGAAAGTTAGGGAGTCTATTGGTTTTAATCATCCAAATTGGAATTTCTGAAAATGAGGACACAGACACACCTATCATGTATATATATATATATATATATATATATATATATTCAAATTAATAAGTTTGGAGCAAATATTTAAATCTGAAAAATTGCGATTTTTTAATATTAGTCTCATAGTCTCCCTGATTTGCAAAATGTTAAAGGATGTCTTGGTAGCTATAATACATATTCAGGATACATTCTGAAATAAAGATATAGCAGAAACAACTGATGGACTATGAGATATATCATTTCTTTTCACATGTGTCAAACTTATATATTTTCTGTAGTCATTTTTGGGCAGTTATTAATTATTGTCACACGATGGAAAGTTTTAATAATGGGTGAAAGTAACTTTCCTTCCATTATTCATAGCCCCTATCTTACTATTAACGTATTGAGTCCTGCACAAAAGCATGAACTCTTACGCAGTAGAAAGATATATGGCAAAATTTATGCTCAATAATGTAAGACGTTCCTTTCGTTCAATCTAATTTAACAACACTCACACCAGTCAAGTTTTTGTACCAAAAGCAATCAGTTCACTGCCTGTAACTTCATTTTTCAAATTAGATAAAGATAATAGTGCCGAAAGTAATCAACTGGTGGGCTGAGTTTAACCAGAACTAGGAATTTGTAATTGCCATCTTTTCAAGGTTTAGGACCATATCGCGGGAAACAAGCCCTGCCCGCCCCGAATGTGTTATCAAAATCCACCGGAATAATTTAGTGAAACCGGGACCTGCTGTATATTGTGTACTAAGCTATATTTTTATTTTCTTAAATTCTGTATACGTTTTGATTATTATGAACAAACAATTATGCGCAGTTTAATATCATAACTAACCTGGATTTATAGAGTGCTTTTTGTTTCAACCAATCGTTTTTATCCGGTTAAACATATTTCAGGCTATCTAGCGCCGGTGGTGAATTTATATAAATACATCAGGATAAGCTAAACATGGAACAATCCAAATCCATTATTCTCATAAATTTACATAAATTTGAATACACCCATCCTGTTTGTATAATGGAGCATAAAAAAGTGTTGTTACAAGTGATTTTAATTAAAATATGGTTGATTAATGTCTTCAAATATGTGTCTAAATAAGTTATATATATATACACATATATGTGTCTGTCAGACGGCGGCGGTTATTCTAATTTCATCTGTAATAACTGAAGCAGGGATAAAAAATCTACTAAGCATTTTTGTGCATAAAAACAGAGAACGATAACTATTTTGATCAAAACAGTTTTGAGTAGATCAGACGTTTATGCTGGTTGTATTCATTGAATACAATCCACTGTTTAGTGTTTTTCATGAATACTTTGATCTGACAGATCTACGGACACATGCGATAACACTTGCGTGACCAATTTTCACTAGAGTCCCTTTCACCATTTCTAAATTAAGTTTGAGGGGTGAACAAAAATTGTATCCTGCTATACTTTGATTATTTGGACTTGGCCCAAAAAAGTGTTATTCCGATCTCAACGCTTCCGATACACTACCTCTAGCCACCAAACATGCCGCATCACCGGGCCCTTATCCATCCCCGACAGATTTATTTCTCTCAGTTTCTTCAAAACCGCTCATGGGGTCTGCCGTCTTGCGTACACTCTAAAAGGCGGATGTCACAGGCTATTAGTCGAATTTATAGGAGGTACAGCTAATATTACAAATTTGCAATAATACCTATTTTCGCGTATCCTGAGCAAAAGAAGCATGCGTAGTGTAAAGTCAAGCTCTCACATGCTAAATTCTATTCAGACAGTTTCCATAATAAACAAATGAAACCATAAACAAATCAGGGATATTCATTTAGGGACACACTTGTTGGGCAGTAAATTCAAAAGAAATCCAATTTTACTTGGCATGATAGGGCCAACCTGCAATTGTTGGTCAAACGATGAATGGACATAAATTTATATCAAGATAACAAGAAAATTAATTCCTCACAAGTTGCCCTAAGGGTTTCACTTCTGCCTTTTCATGATGAAAGCCGTCTGTTAGCTGACGCCTGACAGCGAACTATATCTGTATATATTGATTCCATAATCACGTTACTGACCTTTTCTTGTCCTTGTTTCATTGGTGGTCCCCCAAAGCTTGCCAGTAAACGTTACGCTGCATATAAACATTAGAGCAGCCCTCAGAGCCAAAAGAATACAGGCAGGTTGAGCCTAGTATTAACCCGTAAACGCTTCACAACTGTTGCTTTGCTTCGCTGAGGTCTTTTCTACAGTCTCAGCTTATCAGGTATTTGTCTTTTCCGTCAGACACATTAAACATTGCTTGAATACTGCTGATTCATATATGTAAAGTTCTACACGACGGACAATAAACGCTGTGAACTCTTCAGCTGCTGTCAACAGCTGTCATCTTTTGCCGTTTTGGTTTCCATGTTGACACACTCTTCTACTGGCAATTGTTCTTTCGTGAATAAATGGAAGATTCATGCCTGTGACCTTTCACTAAAAAACATGCAAGACCAGACTGTTAACAGGAATCCTTGCAGTGTTACACAGGTGAAGCCATTTTAAATTCCGAAAGACATACTGACATGATCTCGCCGTTGAGAACAAACGATTCCAACACGACCTCGAGTATTTCGATAACTTGGTCTAGCTTCTATTCGTAAGCAGTTATGCGTAGATAGATTCATAGAAATCCATAAAACTAATAAAGTATTGGCTATCGAAACCTCATACAAACCTCTTGATTTTATCCATGTGGAAAACTGATTCTTAAAGGAAGCCTTTGTTTTTTTTTAACTCGCTTGTCGATTTCCTTCAAAGTTGCAAATGTATACAAAAACAAATAATGGTTAATTTGTAAAAGTAAAGCGAACCAGTCACGAAGTTGTATGATTAATGCAATAAACAGTTATAGGTCATTATAGTGTTAATGCATTCAGAGAGAGGTATTCTAATGCGAAATATATGAGCGAGTCCTTGAGAAGGGATTCACTATCTCCTTTACACCCCCGTCACACGAGAAGGCTACTCGCTGCGATCACCGAATTGGGGTAGAGCGCAGTCAGAGTGGCCTTAAGTTTTCAAAATAGCTGCGTAGGAGCGAGATAGTGTCGCCTTGGGTCGTCATATTTTCACCATGAACGCCATGAGTGGCGACCAGTTTTGAACATGGACAAAATTTCCGCCGCGGGGTCGCCGTGGATTAAAAGCGCAGTCATATCGGAATTCGATCGCCATCAGGGTCCGAGCAGCGCAGTACCAGCTTCCTGACAGCGCAAGTCGATCGCCAGTAAACATGGTAGCATCGGTCTATCCGTTTCGCTCCTGCTGCCACCTTTGGCCACTGCCAGCTGTTCGTGGAGCAGCATGATCTGTTGACCTTGCAGACAGGCCAGTTGTAGCATGTAATATCTGTCCATGCTGTTACGGAACCTAATATAAACCGATCACGTATGCGTGATGAACACAGTTTGTAATGGAGATAAAAAAAATCAGATTCTGTAACACTATGCAGCGCGAAATGTCTAGGGGAAAGAATTAAGAAGTCAGTGGTTTTTTTGTTAACAAATAACTATAATTTATTCTTACAACAACCCTAACATTACAATACACTCAATCAATACAATTATACAGTAAAACAGCGGTGTAACAACAAATCAATACAATCACACAGTAAAATAAACAATGTGCACAGTACCTGGATACCACCACCGTCACAAGTTCTTGAAATGTATACTCTCCGAGAATGACAGTCCATTGTAAAGCTCTTGTAACAATCCAGAAAATAAACTTAAGTCCAAACAAGACCCGTCACAAAATCCAGGAGAAAGTCTGAAGAAAATCTATAATTGCCGCACTCATCGGATAAGGTCCCAGAAACTGACACACACGCTTCGGCGCCCGCTGGAATCTTCTCTCTCTCTCTCTCTCTCTCTCTCTCTCTCTCTCTCTCTCTCTCTCTCTCTCTCTCTCTGCTCTAAAACACAGTCTCTTTGTATACCTTTTCACCTCAAGCCGAGAAGCTTCTAATTCTCGAACAGTCGAAGATTAATACATTATACACGGTAAGCACGCGTTACAGGAATCATCTAGAAAAACGTCGCTGTGTCTCTACACACCAGGGTCCACATGTGATCTCCGCCAGGCGAAAAAGCCCCTAGCTAGCTTGACAACGAGAGTTCAACCAGTACGGATTAAACTGAAAATGTAACCAACGGCCCGGCGAGGGTGTCACAACACGAGTTACGCCCGTGTCACACAATAAAAAGAGCACCTGTAACAATGCTGACATGTGTGTCCTCACTAAACTTTCTTACACCGGTCATGTTATGTGTAATAGTCCACAATGGCGACCATGGCAACCACCGACGGCCAGTCTGAAGCAGTGCAGTAGCATCTACCCACGCGCGCAGTTCCGCCGTCTATATCGCAGACGGATCGGGGTCGGTTGCTCCGGGATCATCATGATCGCAGCCCTGTCGTGGACCGAGCTCTTCAGTGGGTAGTAGGGACATCATGCGGACGTAAGGGGAACGCAGTTTGATCATAAAGGACGGTGTAGCAGCACCATACAACGTGGTAGAAACGGCATAAAACGGCCGATAATTGCATTTGTACACGTCGTGCAAGCCTTCTGACAGCGGCATAGCCGTCACACATGAACGGTTTTCCCATGTTCATGGCGATCAACGCCGATCTGCTAGGTTGCCATGGTCGCCGTAAGGTCTCCTTCTCGTGTGATGGGGGCTTAAACACACTTATACAATTATACGAAATACAAGGATATGGTTGTTAAGTGATTAACGTATAATAATCACACAGAATGATTGATTTTAAACGCTGATGTAGATATCGCGCCTCATTTATTTAATTTTGATATTACTATATTACACTGTTATGATAGACCTATATCTACCGTATACATATATTAAACGCATGTCAGCTACAGCATTTACTTAGATGACAGTTAGAAGTATCACTTCTCATTTTCTATCCAGGAAACGCTTGAAAACTTTTCCTGTCCCTTCCTGTCCCAGTTCAGTTAAACGTCAAAGCCATTTTAACCTCATAGCGCCATTCCTAATATAATAATATTTAATTGTAGCATGATTTATGATATTATATCTAGAAAACTAGATTAATTTAAAATTTCTTGAGTCTCTTAAACATCTGACTTAAGTGTTTAGTTTTCTCAGAATGCACCGTGGAGTGGAAGTTTTTTTTTAAATAATGGTAGCAGATCGACTCCGATGCTTTTATACCAAACTGGATTGGTGAAGACCAAGGGACCGCTTCATCTGCTTTATGGGCAGTTAAACTAATATACGCCGGGTTGTGGCTTCCGTATAAATCAAGATGTCCGCTAGGAAAGGGACACGTGCACCATGGGGAGTTGCAAATGGAGGGTACCCACTGTCCGGGTGCGCTATCCGTTATTCAGCAGTCAGAACCTGGCTTCAGAGATTCCTACGTGATCAAATTTAATGCTTTTACATTGCATTATCGTTTGCGTATCTTTCACATATTTCACACTTACTCATGGTAAGCTAAGGTTGATTTTTATCTTTTATTCCTTTTCGTGTATTACTAAGACATATTGTTACTTGCAGCACATACACCGTTTTCTTTTTTTAAATGTTTTATTGCTTCGTTAACTGAACAAAATTCACAAGGATAAAATCAAGGGTTACTCAATCTGACATCAAAATAGTTTTCGTCAAACACCAGTGATAGGAGTATTTTTTAAAATAATTACTCAATATTAGAAGTACATGCCAGTATAAATATACAATATCCGCTTATAATGTGTTTATAAAAATGTCAAACTCAGCCGAATCTAATTGCATATACACAAAAGCCAAGGAGACAAAAAAACTCACTTGTTTTAAGTTGTCTTAATGAAAAAAAAAATTAACGAATCATCCAGTGTGATATTCACCTTCTTTATGTATTGGTTCCTGGCGTGAATGAACTTCCGGTTCGATCTTTTCCTGCGTACTCTTGACCTGTCCCTGAACACAAACTTAGCGATATTCATTGGCGTCAGACGACGGTCGGAAATTGCTAATTATTATTCATTAATACCCGCGACAATGGCCTAATTTCCCAGGCCATTACGCACGGCTACTGCGACAGTGTTGTATCCGTTGTAGGTCAAAATGACCAAATTACCGCAAGTGACATTTTGTATGAGCAGCAGTTAGGCCATACAGTGGGACGTCAAGCGAAATCAATCATATACTGATAATCAGCGGATATGATATGAATAAGTATGCCGTCCCTGGGGTACGCCAAGTGTCCGGTCACGTGGCTGGGGACACGGAATGCAATTACTGATGGAGCTCCAGGAAATCCCAACTGGTCCTTATGGTCGCGGGACGCCATACTAATCCCGTTGTCCCTTGTGGTACGCAATAGTAGTTCTAACATAATCACCCCTATTTCACCAATGGGTTACATAAGAGATTGGTCTCCAATGGTTTACTTCAAACAATTTCCCTGACTTCTAATAATACATTGGCAGAGAAAACGCGCTGACCCGCCGCGGCCCAGACCCAATCACCTGATGAAACATATGTCTTACTGTCGAGGGCTGCAGAGTCGTCAAACGGCTGTTACAGTTTCCATTGCTTAATTCCAGGCCACCATTACGGTCCTAGATACCGTGACTTGCTTTTCTCATCTTTATATTACTCGGGACATAATGAGCTTTATTCCCATTATAGTACATCTGAATTTCCAGACCAGCTGTCGCAATCACATACAGTTTGCATTTACTGAGGTTGAAGTTTGTATTTTATTACCATCTTGTATTAACTCCACAATGACGGTCTTATTTAACATAAGCAGATGGGCAATAAACAGTTCATCTCATACAATGAAGCCAATGTTTTATACAGGAGCGGGACCAATTCCTCTTTATTGATGCAATCAAGATTTACTATTTTCATTAATTACAGAGAAAAGTAAATTAAGACGCCTATACTTTCTCCAAAATAAAAACTGTTTGACGAAAAAGTGCTTTAAATAATCACTGTATGACCTTGCAAATAACTTCCTAGGTAACGTCAAGAAATAAAGGTGGCATAATTTTCAAATATGTGGTCGGCTTTACTATTCTGAATTACCATAACTGGCTTAGTGAAATACACATACGACACAAGCGCGTGACGACATAAGACTTCATGGGAGACTATATGACAAGAGCATACCCATCTACACTTGTGCAAGTCTATTAAGCTAGTAATGACTGTTTACATGAAGCGTCCTAAAAAAAGGCGACAGGGCTTATTCCTGACGCAACGATCACATGGGGATATAAAATCAGGACCTGTAATTTTTTTTAAAAATCATTGACGAGTTTTATCCGTCTAAAGGCGGGTTGATGAGCTTCCACAGAACGCCTTGTTCTGCACTAATGGTTTACGGGCCTCCCCGTGATAGACAGCACGAAAAGAACACGAAATGTGTCATGTTTATCCATATTAAAGTTTGTTCAATTCAAGAACATCTGCCTCAGATAGCTCCACCAGTTTCACTATAGCAGCGCGACAAGCACACCTATTTAGAAATGTTGATTAAATGTGCTCCAATTACGTCGAAAATAATTTACGTTGATGTCAGAGGGGGGAGGCACGCTAAGGGTGCTGCGCTTCCATTAGCGAGGGTTTGACAAATACGCCTGACGTGTGGGGGATGGTTTCCGTTTTTACGTGACCAGGAGCTACGTGTTAATGGGGGCGCCATGTCCTCGTGGCCCCACGCTGCGATGTGATGCCGAGATACTTGTCCCCGCGGCTCAACTCTTCTAACCAATTGAAATTTGTGTCCTAAATGTGTAGCGCTTTTGAAAACAACCCTGGTGGCTTTCTGACTATTCCGACCAAGCTCAAGTAGCGCCCCTACAGTTTGCGCTAGAATTGATGTTAATTTTTTATACAACTTTATAAATAAAAACACGTATTGTGAATTAATGAACTTATAAAAACATTGTTCTGCAAGTGAGCTTTACATTGCTTGTCTTCATTTGTAGAATGTGTGCTAAACGGGGAAAATAAACCCCAGGGCTAAAAGGGTTTACAATTGATGCCATTACTTACAAATTAGCTTCACATAAAGATTAATTTCCTGTCCCTTCCTCAAGCTAGTCGAAGTTTATTGTTCGATCGATTCCTCTTAAGAATGTTCTGTTACATATAACTGCAAATTGGTCGGTGAAACACAATGCCACTAAGCAAAAGAGAATTTTAGAAAAAAAAGTTTTTTTGTAAAACCATTGCAAAATTTCTGGAAACCTAAGTACTGCGAATATCGCCTAAAGAAAAAAAAAACATGAAAATCATATACTACTTAAAAGAATAAATATATATTTTGTTACGGGGTGACATAAAAGCGGACCGAACTGGTAGCGAAGCGGTTGGTTCGCCGGACTTGTGCGCCACCGACCTGGGTTCGACTCCCGGATCGGCCTAGGATTTTGCCTTCATTTATTTATCTTCGTAACAAAATGGGGGCTTGTCTAACATTACGGTTAACTTTGTGGCTCAGGGAATAAGCTCACCAAAGTGTGACTCCTAGGATAATTAGTCTTGTTCTGATAGCAGAAGGACTTGTGCGCCACCGTTATGGGTTCGAATCCGGAATCGGCCCAGAATTTTCCCCTCAACAATTTATCTCCGTAACAATATATATATATATATATATATATATATATATATGAGAGAGAGGGTGTGGGTGTGTGTTTTGGGGGTGATGAGCCCCGAGGTTGGGGATTTCTTTAACAAAAGTTAATCAGAAACGTTAAAGCGGATAATTATGTTGAAACTGGAAATATGATTTCATATACCTTTCCTTCAATTGTGAATATGCTTAACCCGAACCGTCTGTGTCGGTTGACGCCGATACGTGTCGCTGTTATTGTGCAAAAGAATACTACCCTACAAACCCCTGTCTTTGCTGAAACTTCAACATGGATTCCTGGTTCATCCATAAAAAGGAACTGCCTCTGACTGAGGAGACAATTGGAGAAAGGGATTCATATTGCGCAGAATCGGACTCACAAGACAATGTCTGTGTTGGTTAGGGTTTGTAGGCTTAGGAAGGACGGCAAGCAGTGTATCGGGATTCTTACGTAATCAAATAGAACAGGCCGAAAACAGGTTCAAGTTCACCTTCATTGGGTAGATTTAAGAGTAGACGAGTAGTACTTCTTTCACTTTAGAGATATGATGCATTTCCATAAGGTACATGATCTTATTTTCGGTTTATTCTTAAATTATTAACGTTCTTTGTAATTCACATATATACATGTATGTACGTGCTTTGTAATAACCAAACCATGTGTTCTCGAATACTCCTTGGGGGTCACATTAAGAACGGGTGTCCGTCCGACTGTACATGTTGTGGGTTGTAATGTCATAAAGAAATATATCATATAAAATGTACAAGTTGTGAGGAATGTTAATACGCACAGAAAACATACACGGAAGATAAAATTAAAAAAAACACACCTCATGCTGTTCATAATTCATTCTGAATCTTTATAAATTGAGTACACGACTATGCTTACTCTACTAGCGTTCGTACTAGCGTGTAATAACAAAGATGAATAATTTGATCCTGCCCAGCCTTTTAATCAGAAATACGGGTACAACGTTCGCAATTTATTCAAGATGAATGACTTGAATATGAGAACAAGGCGGACTACCTCACAATAAATGTGAGCAATGACAAAATGGACTGTGTTCGAGTGCTCTGATCAGATTCGCTACAATATGTAGCTATTAGTCTCGTCTTCTAAATTAAATAACCTCTGTATTGAGGCAAACACATAAAATTAAAACTCACAATGTACAATAAAATAACAATGCTAAATTATTATATGGATGGTTATTAATCTTGCTAATCTATCTTTAAAATTCTGAAACGACCCCGAATAAATAACATATTAAAATAGATAAATAATTGTTGGCCATTTATGGCGATTTGTAATGTTCAACCACCTGCTATCACATTCAATTTATAAAATTTGCAAACTAGATTTATTCTATATAAACACATTCAAACATCGAGGTTTAACCGTACAAGTGCCAACTGATACCGTACAGTTGGTAAACTGGCTTGGTTGCTGACCCATTAGGATTTTTCTGCTACATTAATTTTACTAACAACCAGTCATTGATTTCCTAAATCATATTTTGCGTCACAGGAGACTTTCTTTTTTTTAATTTGTATACTGGCTAGCATACCCCTACATCAGGTCTGACAGACAGGTAATTCATTATATTGTGTCTCAACTGGTTTTTACCATTTTGCAGATATCAATGTTTCTAGAATATTACATAATTTCTGTTGTTATGTGAATATAAAACATTTATGTACGTGATAAATTTCCATTCCTCAGACCAACAAATTGTTTTACTGCAGTATTTGATTCATAAGGTACGGTTTTCCTCATAGACTCAAATCAGCGGTTTTAGAAAACCTGGAAGCGTGGCGTTAATATATAACGGTACGTCTGTATCAATTGCTGATTTCAGTGGCGTGAATTGATAGGTTTTTGAATGGTTTCCGAAGAAGAAAGAGGCGAGTGTTGTAGTATGTCTCCTCCCGAGGCGCTATGATACTGTCATCAACGTCTTCATCAATAACAACTTCACACACCAGCTCCATGTCTGGTCGTGACGCTGGCTTCCTCAGCTTGAGTAATCTGTCTTCACTGAACTGGTCTGATGTCTCTGCAGAGAGCCCGCCCTCCATCTGCTGTAGCTCCGCGAGATTTTGAATTCTTTTTTTTCTGTTTCGCATTTCATGCAGATTTCCTCAAACAAGCGTATTATTAATGGGCCATTAAACACCGAAGTCATCAAAATGAAAATCTTTTTTTAATTTAATTTTGTATTTTTACTGCAGTATTCATTGGCAATTATAGATGCATTTGAAACCCCTTTATTTTTATTCAATTAGAAGTATCCATCATTGCTGGGAGAAAAGGTTAGAAATTTGACACAGGACAATCTGTGTCAGATTTATACTCGATTTTTATTATAATTAATACACATTTAATTACTAACTAACTGTTTCCAAGAACTTTGTGGTTAGGTCGGAATTTAAATAGTAAACTTTTCTTAGTACTGCTTGAAATATTAATTGATTAACTTATGAAAAACTGGAGGCTTACTTGTGAAATAAAGCACGTTTCCATCTTCTTTTGAGACTGAGGCTAACTAACGAATAAGCCATATATTCGCTGCTTATTGTAGAAAGTTTGTCATATTAAGCTTACTCTTAATTAATCTAGCTAACTCTGCATATTAAATCAACTTATCTAATACCTGCTAAAAAAGATTTTTTAACAGTCCTGTTACTGTATATATATATATATATATATATATATATATATATATATATATATATATATATATATATATATATATATACAAGCCGTTAGTAAACACAGCACAAGTGACCATGTTGACAGAAAACCACTTGCCCAGAGATTGCCCATTGGCAGGAGCTTAAAGGTTAATTTTTATTGGTGGCGAGAGTATATTGAGCTACACAATCTTTTGTAATTTGTCATTTGATTACGACCGGCTGCAATTTTGGCGCGTCCCCCTCCCCTTATGTTTAAGATACGTGGATAAAACGGCCAGCCTGCAGGGGCGGATCAAGGATTTAGGAAAAGGAGGGGTCAATCCCAGGAGGACTAATGACAAAACTTTGAAAAAGGTCCCCAGGTCCGAAGGGGGGGGGGGGTCCGCACCGCAAATATAGGCCGAAAACCCTTTAATAAAAGGCTGGAAAGGGGGGGGGCGAACTCCTTGGATCCTCCCCTGGATCCGCTTCTGGCCTGTGTACCGAAGGATATATATGGCTTATATTTACATTATCTTAATTAATTTAATTTTTTAATTATCAAGGAAATATCTTAAATTAATAGACCTCAGTATCGGAATAAGCTCCTGTAATGGATGGTACATGCTCCTTCTCCATGTCCTATTTAGAATAAAAAGAATATATATATTTAACTAATCAACGTATGCGGAAATTAGTTTGCTGTCTATCAGGTTGTACAAGAGACAGCAAAATTGAGTGTTTGCTTTCTGGTGGATGTTCGATTACTTTACGCAACCGCAATAAGAAGACTCAATTTGATTATTTGAGAACAATTATAAAGGCATTGTAAAATCATAGAGAACCTCAAAAAATACGTTTGATGCGATATGCAGGTTCCCATAAGACCCCTGCCTGGATCTGCTTTGACCAGTTCTTTAACCAGTTCTTCTGTGCATTAACCTTACATTAAGTTTTAAGCCGGTTATTCCAATTGCCCCTTGTGATTTGTTTAGTTTAAGATATTTCGGCATTCTTTGAAATCCTTTTTTTTTTTTTACTCAGCTTCGTGTTCCTTTAAGTTCTTTATCACTGTTTAAATAAAGTGTAAGATTCAGGGACTGAAACAGATCATATTTCAGGGGAGAAAAAACATATCAATCATTCATACAGACAGGTAGTATTTAGTTGTATATCCAAGAGTAACAAACTAATTTCCTTATCATAACTGAACAGGTAACTGACGGAGGTATTGGGGACTCATTGCAAATTAAATAAAAGTACCCTTTACAATTTACATACTTCGTTATAATAAATAATCATCAAATAAAGTAATACAAAGTGAGCAAATAAAACGTTTCTTGATGTATTGGCTTACGATAAGGAATAGGCATGATAACGGAATAATAAACAATTTAGCCGCAGATAAAAATAAGATAGCTCTCCTCTTTATTAAAAGAAACATATTTCTCTCCACCTGGTTCAAGAACAAACGGACAGGTGTGTAAGATTTGCAGACATTCGTTTTTCGTTACATGAATAAATAAGTGGCATATTACAAACCTAATTATTGTCAAACTAGCATGAAACTACTACGTCAGATAAAATGAGAACAATTAATATGAATATGCTGAACTCTTTTTTTAACATGCTTGTCGTAATCCTAAGTGTAAATTGTAATATTTTTTTTCAGTTATCTTAAAATAAATTCGGAATCATTGCTTCACCTACACCAGCTAGGAAATAATCACACAGTCAGAGCATTCATGCATCAAAGCTATCTGCACGGGAAAAGTACTTGTGTACTCTTCCACATGATTACTTTGAAATCACAAAGAAATGAGAGATCGTACAGTCCCCCCCCCCCCCCCCGGTCGCATCCAGTATCCGTCTCGCCGTCCTTCCAGAATTTCACTAAGTCTTATATGATATATATATATATATATATATATATATATATATATATATATACATGTATATGCATTAAATTGCCTTTGCTATAAAAGGCGGATCCAGAGGGGGCGCGCGGCCCGCTGTTGAGCTGCAATATCTCCCATTTTTTCGAATTTTCGTGATTTATTTTCGTTTTTCATATTTCTTTTTATTAAATAGCAATTTGATTTGATTAGAGTTATCTGCAGTTTTTTACTTTTAAATTTATAAGTTGAGTATAAGGATATAAGAACAGCTGTAGAACAACTGCAGGACGCCAAGCCTTGATTGAACAATCTCACGGCTCCTCTGGTGATACCGGTACTCGAACTCGCGATCTTTGGTCTTAGGAGTCTTGTATGCTGTCGAGACCACAAAATCCGGTAAAATGCAAAATTTAACATAAGACTTCAACATATCAGTTATTTCACTCCGAGCATTACATTTAAAAGATAATATTTTGCAAGTTACAAACGTAAATGCGCTTTTGCGCCATCGACTTGTTTGAAAACGATTGAAATTTTATATCCTTATTTTGAAGAAATATAAATATTAAATATAGAACCTCTCTACAGTAAGACTACATAACAAAAAGGAACAGTTTTTCAGGAACAGGCAATCCTCATTTTATGGTGAAAACTGCCTTAAAATGTCCTCCTCACATTGCTGATTAAAAAAATTTCCCAATATGGGAGGGGGGCCCCCCCTACCCTCCCCATGTACCTGTTACTAACTTTAATGAAACCGTAGTTCATATTTGAAAATAAGCAAGAATTTAAATTTATACACTTAATATATAACGTATTATAATATTAATCATAATAATATATTTATACATACATATACACGTAAATATAAAAGTTTTCATAGTACCGATATATGCATATAAGCGCCCCTACCCCCTCCCCCCCCCCCCCCCCCACCCTCCCCTTTTCGAATTTCTGGATCCGCCACTGATCATGGCCCCCTCCCGTCCCTCAATCCTGGCTACGCTCCTGCGGGACATGTTCCAATATGTACATGGAAGATAATATATCCACCTTAAATTTGTCATTGTATTTTATGGTTTCGTTTTAATGCCAGTCAGAAAAAGATTTCCATTAAAATGTAGTCTACTCAAAATTATTTTTTTTTATCATTTCAAACCATTTAAATGAAACAGAATGTTTTCCATCTTACCATTAACCATCCTGATTCCTAAAAAATAGGAATATCCGATACTGATCACAATATAAATTTTGCCAGAATCCATCGGACCCGATATATATGCCTAATATCACTATTGACTTTGAGATATTACTTCATAGCTAGCGAGTTACGAATTCATATTTCATTTAATATCAGTATTTTAATATCATTCGTGCCCATCATAAGCGCCACCAAGTTTACGGAGGTTAATGCTGTCATATTTCTTTTAAGGGAACACAACTCTGACACATAGAAGCTGGGTATGGATGGCAATGACATTCCAAGCATATTTGTTACAACTCTGAAAATAATGTATAGACAGTTCATGTTCCAAATACCCCTTATGCATGACAGGGTTTACAATTCCAATAATTTTTTTGAAATCGGATTCTGTATCATGAACAATATAATCAAATGTGATATGTTGATTTTGCTATTTTGTAATAATAATGATGGACACAATTAATAAAGTTTCTGTAGTGCCAATAACTATACACTTTGAAGTGCCGATAACTTTTTTTTCACTTTGTTTGTCAATATACCACAAGTTATTTGTATTTTTGATCCTTGTGTTTGCATGATGACAATGGTCCGACTTTCAGAATTCTTCCAATGGATAGACTTCATATTTGTTCATTCAGAATTTCCCGTATAAAGAGATCATTTATTCTTTGATCTTGCTTTGAAATGTTTCCGTTCAAGTCCGACTTCAGACAGATTATTGGGTATTGATTGATCTATCGTAAGTTCTGACAGCATTCGCTTGTTAACATGACTGAGATGAATGTTTTGATCAATACAGGCTTATTTTTAGTAAAACATCAAACTATGGTTCAACAATTACAACGTGGGATGTGCATATAAGACCAGAGACGTGTTAAACCAGTGAACTGTTCCATGACATGAAAGACATGGATAATGATTTACGTTATTTTAGAAAGGTTTAACATCACAAAAATAGCCATACTTTTATACTCGCAGACTAGGGTGAAACGGAATCAAATTTTGGTTTCAAGCAATGGACAGGTATATACCGATTTGGACTGGAGCACCCGATGCCATGACGACTCTACACTGGGATGTTTACTCTTTTTTTTAAGGGGGGCGTAGCCAGGAATAAGAAAAAGGGAGGGGCTTGGCGGAACTTGGCATACCCGCTGGGCAATGGTAAACATTTGTAATTAAAGAGTTATACACTCCGTAGAAATTTCCCAATTATCGCTCAGTTGCGGGCGTCTGAGGAAACTTCCAGGGATCGTTTGGCGAATGATAACATCCATTTAAGACAAGTTTTAGGAGTACAATACAATACCTTTGCAAATAAGTATGGGGAGACAATATAACCGGTGCACCATCCTCTGTTCACTTTATACGGATTTAGTGTGGTTTAAGCCTAACTTTGTTTTATTACAGGAGGGCCATCTTTCTCATTGTTGGGTATTCCTCTGGTTTAGCGGCTGGAGTGTAGGTTCCACTGAACGGCTGAATGATTTATATGTCTCAGTGATGTTGGCTCAAGTCTCCAGCTGTTAATACGAAACCAGTACCAATTCCAGGAAAAGCTGTTCCTTACTAATGGTGGGTGGACGGTATTGGATTTAATGGAGATTAATGATAAATGGCACTGCAAATTCATTAATAAAATAATTAGCAAACTTATTAAAATCTCATCAATTGACAGAGCACCATGACGCCATTTCCTTGATTTTATTGAACAGATGGTTTTGAAGAAACCGAAAGCTCTTCAAGAGATAATTTCGTAGATTCGCTGAAACCAGTAAAATTGTTAACTTTACATTTTCATGAAACAAGAAACACTTTTTTTTTTCAAATGGAATACACAGTATATTATTCTGTCATTGACCGTAGTCACGGAAACTGATGAGGAACTGACATAACATGCCAGAAACAAATCCGTTTAAAAAAATAATAACCAATTTGAGTATATCCTTCTTTTGATGTATATATGTAGTTAATCTGAAAATATCGATTTAGTGAATGTTGTCAAAATAGGAAATGAGGCTGTAAAAAAAACCTGTCTTATCCCTTGTTGAAAATGCGACGTATAAATTTCACTCAGACGACAAAATGTCTGCATATATATTAAGGCCAGGGCTGTATCATTTTTACAAATAAAGAAGTAAGAGAATGAATCAGACTTAAAAATGCTATGTTCACAGGAGGTTAATTTCCTGTATAGGGAACCTAAGACCTATACATTTATTGTGGTTCCAGAGAACAGCTATTCGTGGATTTACTTCCACCCAATTCAGAACTTGTATGATTGTTTCTAGTGTGCAAATGTGTTGATATAAACTATATCGAGAGAGTATACATAATTTTTAATATCTTCTTTCAAATGACGGAATGTTGTAGTTTTCTATATTTGTTCAACTAGATTTACAGATTTGTAAGAAAAATTTTTTTTTCTTGCATCCATAAATGTTTGGTTTAACGGTTTGTAAAACGTTATCATGACTTCAAATATTTACATGGATAAATACACTACTACTAGAATACAAATGGGAAAAAATGTTGACTTGTATAATTAAAAATATGTGTTGTGTTATTTATCTGAAGATAATGTATATATTCCAGTTAAATAGAATAGAGAATATAATCTAAAGTCCGTCATACTCCCTGTAATTCCATCTGTACAAATTCATATAAAACAGAAGGCTTGTATTTTTCTGAATTTTCAATCTGTTTAGCGGTTTACCATTTCTATACGGGCTCCCAGAATGTATCCACAACATAGATATATATATCGGGCAAACGACATCTTTTTGTTATGGAATATTTATATGAAATTCGAAATCGAGTTATTTCCCAATAAGGCTCCGGACTTTGTCCATTGCGGAGTAATATCGGGGCACCAGATCACGTTCATCAATATTTCATTTTCTGTTTTCATTGTGTGACTTGTTTTATGGATCGCGCATGAAGGCGAACGTCGTGAAAGATATTGCCCAGTGTTTCATAAAAATTTGAAATGAAGCCAGTAACTATGTATATTCTTACTCACGATTTGCTGTTATTGTATGAATGAATAAGCATGTACAGGGAACGGTATATTGCTTTCCTCCCCGTTGCTCGTAAAATTGTAGCTGCAATGTTAAGTATGATGGCTGTTGTTCATTTTCCTGGCATATTCTGCCTATTATTAACACTAAACTTTTGCTTGATGAACATTTCATTGTCAGTAGTCTTGTCCATGAAAAATAAATGGCGAATCGATTATTAGCGTCGGAAGCGTAATATTTGTAAAAATGTCAAACAGACACCCGAAAATAATGTAGAGCAAATGTACCTGTTCATTTCATGATATGTTCCTTGCGGTTTTCACGTTTTCACAAATCAAAATAACACAGAAGATTAAAGACAACGATAAATCCAGTAAATTTTATCTGTGGACTATATTTCTAAGTTAAAGCACTGGGGAAAAATTACATTCAAGCTGCTTTTTGCAAATTAGATGAACCCATGGAAGTGGTCACAAAAAAAACAGGAAAAAGTCCTAACACACCTGTCTCTCTGCTGTATACTTGGCAAAAACAATGGAGACAAGGCCTACGTTACAAGTTTACCTGAAAGAAACGATGGTGTATTATGAAGCATTATATTTAGTATTGTATGTTGGTGTGTCTGTTTGTGAAAGAGTTCACTTTTAAGAGATAATATACGTTTCGCTCTGTAAACAGTACCGACGAGCGCATTGTCTCCAACTGCATGGAGTGCCAAGGAGCGTTCATGGGACGTCATTCTGTGGTGTAGATAAGGGCCATGTGGGACGCTCCTCTCTGAATAATAACAATAGTCTATCAAGGGCATGTGAGATCTCTTATCAACACATAATGTGTGAACACGACAATTCAAGAACAACTTGAAAGACTGGGGGAAACCCTTCACGAGAATCAATCTAGCCAAAACTTTAAAAGATAATTCTTGACTTTTAGTGAGAATAAAACATACCTATCAATGTTGCCTAGAACATTTATCTGACATATATGTTGTGATTTTGCAGCTAGTATGCTAAAAAAACGAACCGGGTGTACTACGGGTTTATCCCATTCACTTCATCATTTTAACAGCTTTTTCATCATTAACAAACCTGGTTGGTATGTGATTAGAAAAACAAAGCAAGACGTGGAGGACAAAACAGGCATTTTTTTCGACCACGCATTATTCGGCCAGTTTACAGCTTTCATCAAAACAGGTAGATATGGTCGTCCCAATTGACCTTTCACGAATCGTGAGTGGAGAACATTATGTTATATTCGTGTCAGTGAGCGAATTCTTTGATGAAGCCTTTATAACATTCTGTCAAATAAATATAAGGACAATAATCAGACCCTGTGCACGTTTCAAGTGAAGTGTTTCCTTATTTATTTGAAGTACATTGTTCAAAATAAATCTTAACGCCATTTCGGCCCTCTGACGTTAGAGAGTCTATGACCAGCGTATTATCAAGTTAGGCTTACCAGCCCGAGATAAGTACTTAGTCACGACTAGATAACTCTTTAACAAGATATGTTATGTAAATGTTAGGGTCGCTTCATACATGTAATATCACACCTTGTTATCCAGCGCCATTATTTGTCATGTCAAGGTCTTGTCAGGATTATTTCGACCGGGTTCACGTACAGCTAGTACTACTTCGCCAACACACATATAAACGTGTCGATCAAAACTTACAGATCAAAGATAAACTCTATCATGCATAACAAAGAAACATATAACAAATGAAGTTACAGTGCTCACCACAAAGACGTTTGATGTCTTCGCACCTTTATATATTTGTATGCATGTATGTATATATATAAAGTCTCTGTCGGGATGGTGCAGTTGTCACTACCTCATAAAGTAACCAACCAGCAGATATAAAATGTAGCACTGGCATATGCTGTTCGTGTAAACATAGACTTCTGACTACCACATTTCAAGCTTTTTCTGCAGCTGGTAATTTTTAGTGTAGTTCATGGCCTACAGGTACCTGTCACTTAAAATATAGCTAATTAGCTATGTTTAGTACTCACCACACAGACGTTTAATGTCTTCGCCCCTATATATAGATTGTTTAATGCATAGATAAATCAAAATATAATATTACTACTTCTTTTTTTAATACTATTTTTGTGCTTCCTAACAACAGCTACCATGTGCGGGAGAAATTTTGTTTTAACCCAGCATATTGGTAAATCTCTCTGAATGTTTGTTGAATATCTGACTGTGTGAACACAGGCCTGTCTCGCACAGGTAACTGAACGATAGCCAACAAGTAGGTGACACAGTAATTGGATGGACGGCCGTGTCAGTGTTTTTCCCTGTATGACTTGTGTCAGGACTCATGAGCCTACTGAGTACTGTATTCACCGCTAGGGTGCTGTCTGCATGATCAGACGCAGTTCACACTGTTATGACTGTCCTGCACTGACATGAGTTCTAATTCGGTTTCGAGACCGTTTCCTGGCTCATATAGAAATCGGAGCGCACCCACACACTGTGTCTTCTACTTGGTCATCTCCAAACCTATATCAAGTAGGATTATTAATTTTATTATCATTAATCATTCTCTCTTATGTTAAATATAGTGAAACAAAAAGTTTATGCAGCTCAGTTTATTTAAAAAATGTAATATGTCAATATTACATACTAATGTACTTCGTCAAGTATTTACTTGTTGTTGACAGAACCAGATCAGGCCCACTTGAACACCTCCCACTAAACGTCTAAAGACACGGTAGCGGATTTCACTCTAAACCTGTCGTTTTTCCTAACCCATTTAGATGTCTAAATTTGTACCAGAAACACAATTTTACCAACAAAAAAATCAGTTTAATCCCTGGTCTCACATGCACCTACGATCGATTTACGAAATGTCACGATCACCTGTGACTGAAAAATCGTAGGTAGTCGTGGAAAGGTCGTACGAAAAGTATTTTTACTTGTCGAAAGAAGTCGTAGGTTGTCTGCAGTGATCGTAAGTACTCATAAGCAATCATTAGTTGATTATAAACGGTTCACAATCCTACGACTAATCGGCAGTGGTCTTGGAGAATCGATGGTACTCTAATGTTTTCGTACGACTAGTTTACGAATGGTCATAGATAGTATTATGTGATCGCAAGCAATCGGAGCTACCGAGCGGTCGGCCACTGTTACCGACTTGTCTTACGATAGGTCGCTACGACACGTTACAGAGTGGTCACGACCGATCGCGACTAATGGTACGACGAGTCGTACGACTTGTCGTGAACACGTGACTGGCACATAGAGAGATACATACAAAGGGCCAGGTAAATTTGAATTTGTAAGATCCATAGCATAAAATCCATACATGGTGAACTGAACTTCCATGTGTTTGTATAACCGTACTTAATAGGACACGATATTGACTGCACACCAAACGCGCGAGGACTTTTTCTTCTTGTGAGGACTTACACATTGGTCCTCGCAAACGAAAAGCTGTTAAAGCATTTTTAAAGCATTTAAAAAGCCGGGGAAACTATGCTGGGGAATTTTCATGCAAGTCCTCAGAAAGAACGATTTGCTTGAAATTTGTTGTGTGTGTGTGTGTGTGTGTAAGCCGGGTGCTCGATTATTTGTTTAAACTGGTTAACCAACCTGTGTAGCGGTATTAGATCTTGAGATCGTGAGAAGTTAGAATTGGAACCTTATATTACCTTGGGTTTCAGGAGTAAACAGGAAACAAAACAAAAAATATTGGATTTTCTTATCTACATGATAGGTATACCCTCTGATCTGTCAAGAAAACTGTGAGCAGCTTGGTTTTAAAGTTTATATTAGACACAAAAAGTTTTACATGATAAATATAATTAATCTTCCCTTCCAGTGTAAATATATGTTTATTGTTTGTATTTTTTGCTTTGCACTTATTGTATCGAGAGAGCATGTTACATCATTATATTATTCATTGATTTCTTTCTAATCGTATTGCATATGTCTTGTTTCATTTTGGTGAAGATTATGAATTAACATAGAATTACAACATTAATTTAAACATATTAGATCTTCACATACTTTATATACTTTAACTTGTACCGTGAAGTCATATATATATATATATATATATATATATATATATATATATATATATATATATATATATATATAACATTAGCCTGATTGGCTACTTCTGTAATAAATAAATATATTTAAACCAAGTGTGCTTAATTGATGTCCTGATTAGTAGGTCCTCTCTATGACACGAAGACATGACATAAACTGAAAGTCCTCGCAGGTTGTCCTCGCAAGTTATGCGACATAAGTCAACACATCGTTCTCACGTCTAACCAGCCTTTTTCTTAAAAAAATAAGTGTGCGAGGAAACATGCTTACCCTAAATGTTAAGGATCTCAATAGCTCTTCTTGCTAACTCTAGCAGAACTGTTCGTCCTCGGAAGTATAGTGTGAAAGCAAGGTCCTCTCTTGTACGCATATACACGTGCGGAAGGGCATGGATGAATGTATGAGAGCGGTTTACCCCCCCCCCCCCCAACACACACACACACCCAAATAGTGAAAAAGAGCATTTTATTTTGATTGTTCCATAATATTGCTCCATTTTTTTTTAGGAATTTCTACACCTGAATTAGCAAGAAACTAGCTACTTCTAAATATCAAGTGACCTTGGTACCAAAAGTAACAAGTGGCCCTGGTTGAATGTTTACGATTTGTACTCTTTAAACAGACGACTGCATCTTTGAAGGTCTAAAAATAGAGAAATGATGCATATTTTTTTTTTTTAAATCCAGGTGGCACCTCTTGTCCGGAGAAACTGATGAAACATTTCATGATCAATATCCATGCATTAGTTATCAATGCCATAGATGTTCAGATACTTTAGCTTTTGTATTAAATTTTCCATTATTTCTGCGGGATACTTACGAGCCCCATACCTTGAATGATATGGGTAACAAAGACCTAATTTCCGGTTTCCAAGGAGACTTTTCATTGGCCTCCTTGCATGTCAAAAGAGAATATTCTAGGTCCGGTCGTTACGATTTATGTCCTGTTATCAGATAACCGCATCTTAAGAGGTCTCAAAAAAAGAGAGAAAAAAAATCACTGAAAACATTGCACAGTCAAGTTTGTAGCAGGATTACACGTTGCCTCCAAATGAATTATCGCTGAGTTGTGGTAAAGGAGTACTTGCCACTGTATGTGATGTGGTGTTAAAACGGAATAGTTTCCCAGTGTGTGGTGAGCTCGACACTTTTATGTGAACTTCAGCCTGGAAAACACATTGTGTATAATGAAGAGAAATGACTTTTCAGATGTTACGGCAATGTAATTGTTGGCAGGGATTCGCAGGACCATTGGAAGATATATATTTTTGTATTCCTGTGATAAATGGACCTGCCGATTAGATGTACTAGTTGATTTGACATTAGTGTTAACGCCGAGCTATTCCGTTACTTCAGATACTTGGGGGGGGGGGGGGTCACACAAACAGTAGATTTGCGTTATTTATGTGATTTAACATAGCTGTAGGTAGACATTGATCTAGGTACCTATTAATTTCATATTTTTTTTTGTATTTTCATACTTAATATTAATTCATACATCTGTTTATTCTTACCTGAATTAATTTAATGTTTTTATCGTTTACAGGTTTAACTGGACTCGTGTGGTGTACATAGGTTTAATGTGAATTTATTCATGTGTTTATAATGTTTACAAGCTGCAGTTAGACAAGAATCCAGCTACTTTGTGGGTTCATAACTTTGTGCTACCATGTTTAATGTGTGCTACACACTTGCTGTTTTTGCTGGTTTGGTATAATTGAGATTGCAGCAAACTTTAAGCACTACTGTGATTGAGGGTCTTAGCATTTATGAACAAATTCCGATCAATCAAAGACTTTGGTTGTGACACTACCATATCATATCTTATAAAATAGTTCATACTATATTTTCAACCATAGGCGCTTGAATCCCTATTCTTAATAAAGACTTCATATCTCCAATGTTCTAAGAGATACTACGACACAGGTCAAACCACCGAATAATAAAACACTAATATCGTGTTATCACTTGTTATATGACAAGGTCGACAACTCAACCAAAGACTTTTGACGGCGGCCATTCCAGATGGGTCACGTAAGGTCATGCCACAGCGCAGCACTTACCTGTCAACAAAAGCCGCTTCCACCACCGTTTGGAATGGACGACGTCGAAATGCAGACATCACCACAAAAAGTTATCCAGGTAGCTTGTATTGATGGTTGAAACCTTGTCATATTAGAAGTGATAACATGGTATTATTTTTGGGTCGTTTGACCTGATTTCGTCGTAGTATCTCTAAGAACATTGGATATATGAAGACTTTATTGTAAACAGGGATTCAATCGCCTATTTTTCGATAAACATTTGTGGTATCAGATAAAATTCAGTCAACGGAAAACTAGTAAATGAAGAAGCGGACCTCAAAAGATACAACGAAGGTGCATGAATTTTTCGGTAAATCGAAATCAGGCAAAATATTATATTAGAGAATATATTGTTGTGTTTCTTTGAAACGAGTAATATTCTTGGTAAGATATCGCCTGGTCCTAACCTTTGACCTCCTCATTATATATACGTGGATTTTATCGAGAATGTACTGGTAAATAGTTTTCGTGAGTTTTGTGAAAATCCATCATCTGGTAAGTTATCACGGCGACACTAAAAGTTAGCAGGCGGCGAGATGGACCCTGCCCATGCCATAATAGTACTAGTTATAGATGGTATAGTAGTATAATTAAAACAATAATTATAATTATAATTATAATTATTAAAAATAATAAAAATGATAATAATAATAACATCACATTTTTTTGGTATACCATTATTTGTTTGTAATGCACTAACTGTGATTTTATATCACACTTCACATATGGAAGCCCGTTGGGTAATTTATATTGTATGCGTTTTATGGTTTTAGTATGTGGGCTGCTCATAACCACGCATGGAATATTACATTAGTTCCTTAATAAGGCCATCCGGGACAAAAAGCTTATTTCATAATACAGATTTCTTTGTGAAAAGCCGTCGGTAAAATGTGATTAAAATCAGGGACCCTTAACCGCTGATTCAATCTGTCCTTAATTGAAAGTAAAGAAACATGAAAGGCAAAATGATTGGATGTATTAGTTTCCGCCACACAATCCAGCACCCCTTACATTTTTAAGCTTCCGGTCATTATTATAATATAATTACACGTCATTACAGGCGGTGCGCCATTGAACTTCATCAGTGGTTTTCTGGTTGTCCTTAGCGGGGACAGTACACTTTCAGATGTCACGTTAATGACACCAGCCCGCCTCTTTTCTTCTTTCCTAATTAGGCGTGAGGTAATGTATGGTCCTGAAAACTGCCGACACCCATTACTTCGCGCAATGAAAGCTTCAATTCTGTGGCCTTTACGCCGAGTATGTGATTTCTGGTTAATAGATGTGATGATATCGGCGTGATAGCGAGGCTCAGGCATCGGTGTTCGTGTCAGGTTAACTCAATACACTGTAGTTACAGAGAACATCAAACAAATTGATTTGGAAATTCGGAAGCATAGCTGGGTGCCACTCATTTGTATTTCTGCAATAGCTTGAAGGTAAAAATATCCATTACTCCCAAAAATCAATCTCTCCCGACTTCAAACGTTCCCTCTTGTCTCTTGAATAACCTTAATGTTTAAAAATTTGGCTGCATGACGTTATATACCACCTAAGCGCGACAAGCGTATACATTTGTATATGACAATCATGTACGGCCACTGTTTATTCGTGTTCCAGTCACGTGAGTACACGTTTGAGTTTAACGTTTTTCCAAAAGCCAGGGAAGTAATCCTGGTCATTAACACGTAACCATAATACCTTTTTTATCATCACGTGCCGGAATATGAAGGTTGGATTTAAGTACAAAAGATGAAGGAAACGTAACACATGAACAAAAACTACGTTGATCAGGTTCTAAATATATATTAAAGCCAGCTATTCACCTGCCATTTCTATAGAGTTTATGCAATTTTTTGCTTACACTATGCACATATAAATGAACCTTTGAAATTCCTGTTCAGTAAATAGTTTGGTCATCTGGGGCAATTCCGTGACCGTGGAGAGCGAAGGTTGCATGGTTTCTCAGTGGATTTGTCTTCTATGATTATGAAGGTTAATTAAAAAAAAATAGCCAAGATGTCCCTCGTGAAAGTGTGGGCGGAATCCGTGAGAGCCCGAAATCCAAACTGGCCGCCATCCGCCATTTTGAAATTAATTTTTCAATGGTTTGGTCCACAGTACTGTTCAGTATATGGATTATGAGGGTTTTTTTTGGGGGGGGGGGCGAGGAATTCATATTTGATGTCAAATTTGTGATTTGACCTGCTTTTAACTTGAAATCTAAGATCACTGCCGATTTTAAGCAAAAATTTCTTGACTCTCAAACTTGTGATATGATATCCATAATGAGGTCAAGTGGTTCATTACTGTATGGAATTTGTTTCCCTGAATGTTAACTTGAGAATCTGGTGAGGGTGTCTTTCCCAAAGATGAGAGTGGTACCCGGAAAAGACCGAAATCAAAGATGGCTGCTTTCATACATTTTGAAAATTACTGTTTCATTGGTTTTGCCTGTTGTACTGTTCAATATATGGATTCTTGTGTTTCTGGGATCGAATAATTCAAATCTGATGTCAATTTGGTAATTTGACTGATTTTTAACGTACAGTCTAAGATGACCGCTGACTTTTAGCCCATGGCTACTTTTTTCAATTTTGTCATTTAGTCTTAATTTAGTCTTTAGTCTTGGTTTTACTGGAAGTTCTGATAATGCTTAGTTTTATAATATGCAGTAGAAATATACTTAATACAAGCGGTTATCAATAAGGTGAAAAAATAACGTGTGAAGTGATGATATGCTTCCGTTATGTCACATGGTAAGTTCTGTTGCATCTTGCAACTTAAAGAAAACCAATCAAATTCTGACTACTTATCAGCGGAGCTCTATATTATTCTGATAATAATTTATAAAAACTTTTAACAATAAGACAAGGCAATCTTTAAAAAAATTAAAGTTAAAAAAATATATTCTATCGAGCAGATTATATGAACAAACATAATCCATACAACAGTCCTGCTAGGGTAAATCTCTTGTTACCTCTGATCTAATTGAACATGCATGTATTTTGTCGAAAAACAGGTCAAGTGAGATTGTATTGGTAAATATTAATCATGGATTTCATAAACAAACATATCAGATTTTGGCAAGTCATCATGGTGCCATCAATATCTGCTGGTCTCTGACCTCAATCAATTAAAAAAGGATTTTTCTAGGGATTGGATTTGGGCGAGATGTTATTTTAGTTCAATTATCTGTTGAGTTTCATTAAAATCCATCATATTTATGGTAATTTATTGCAGCGATATCAACCCCTGATGACCTCTGGCCTCATTAAGTATGCATGGATTTTGCCTATAATTGTGCTTGGGCGAGATAATCTGTTGGTAGAAAGTTATGGAGTGTTGTGAAATTCTATAAAATCAGGTGAATTATTGCTGTGACTTTAAAAAGGTTAACAGACACCGAAAGGTGGCCTGGTGGCCTCGGTATTGCTCCAGACGAGCCAACTTAAAGTTCTTATAACAGCTCTTTGACGGATTAATGCGCTGTTGGTAAACGCGGTACCTGCATCAGTGTTTACGAACAGGAATAAAAACACGTAACAGGTGGTTGGTTGTGCGGATGGTGAATGGTCACTAGTTGCAAATGGCCCTTTGCAAAACTGTAGTTGGTCTGACTTGCCACCCTGTTGAATGTGTTTGGATTATTTTACCGCCGCCCAAGACATGTTATAAACACGTGGATATAAACAAAACCAAATATCTGTATGTTGTGGGATCAGCGTTTTATAAAAGGTTGAAGGGATTATCTGTAGTTAATAGACGTCAGTTAACGAAACAGGCCCCTTAGAACCGAACCACCCAGAATGAAGAATGTGATAAACTTAAATCTTGAGTAGACTTAATTCCGCAGTTTGAAATATCATAAAAGAAAGGCATTCAGTCGAATAAACTGCATGTCTACTTACGGAATTCCTTACACAAAATGACATGGGGCCTTTAAGCTTAAACTGGATGATTGAATAAAAATTGTTTAGTTCAAAGAAAATGTATTTTCTTTCAGTGGAAACTTGGGAAGATTGTGAGTGTAAACTTCGACAAAAAAAGGTTTAACTACGTGTATCTTCCTACAGAGCGAATTAATTGTTAAGAGTTTGTGAGTAACCTGTATTGAGAGTTGAGATTATGCCCTGCCCCTTATATATTCAACTTAATATAAGTTTTGCGCTCAAAGTTAATTCACTGTAAACATTCCTCGAAGGGCACATATAAATAAAACAGTGTCTTTTATGTCATGATCAGTAGCCCAGCCCAGACAAATATCGATTGGCTCGTGTGTTCATTCCGACTAAGGGACTATAGCGGTGTTGTTTATGGGCTATTAAAGTACCTGCGAGGTTGAATATATCGTTCTGATTCAATTTGAGCTTTCAGCAGCACAGCCGTTAAGCAATTGGTAAGCGTTGACCTGGACACTCCCGTTGGACTGTACGCCGGGCTGATGTCGCTTCCGTAACAATCAGCTCTCCGTACACGCAGGCATATTAACTTTGTCGACTTTGATGGTCAACTTAGAAGCATCATACAGCATGGATCAGCTTCACCGTGTTTACCCGGCGGCGTCTGTATTGTAATTTATGTTTTCTGCATCACCTAAAACCGTCGGGAAACCGGCTGTATACAAAAGTTTGTTTGACTTAATCTGGACTCGGCCAGCCATTGTGCGAACAGTTCATCTAGCACACAATAAAGTCAACTCCTGCCTGCCTGAAGGTTCTCTCACGGGAAGGTTGTCGCAAGGCAGTTTCCATTTTATTATATCCGACTAAACAACCCAGCAGCCTGTAAAATACCCCTCTGATAATGTTAATATTTTCGTATTTTCCGTCATATACATACGTTTAATAGTTATCCATCTGCTATTTTGACAACATGTCGTACGCAGCGCTTTGTTAATTATGTTGACATAATATACAACACACATAAAAAAACAAATGGCGACAGGAATTTAATCGAGAACATCACCGAACCAATATGCCTCCGTTAGATCAACAGGTTACAATGTAAAAGGTTTATTTAATAATCTCATAAAGGGGCATATTAAAATAAATTGACGTACGTTTATTTACTAAAGATAGTCCTTTTAAAGTTTTATAAGAAATGAGCCTGAAAAAAATCCCAGTGCACACAAGCGCGTTCATTTTAATATATTCACGTGTTTATAACATTTGGGACCAGTAACATATACCAACGACATCTGGTGGCAAGTCAGAAGAACCAGAGTTTTCCAAAGGCGCTTTGCAATTAGTGACCTTTCAATTTCTGCACGTAAGTAGCCAACCACCCCATACTACATGATGTTCCGTTCGTCACCATTGACCCATGTGCGTGTTTACTAACAGCTTGTCGATAAAAAATCTTATACATCCGATCCAGAGAAGTTATAAGACCTTTGTAACTGGATATACCTGGAGCTCATTAATTTGTTTAAAGAGTAAACCAGATGTCACAAAATAAATCTACAGACTAGGTAAATAAACTGCTCATCATGAACGAACTGCTTTATAAACATCAAAATACTCAAATGATAAAGCCGTCGGTTAGTTTCACACTAACACATCCATTGTTAAATGACTGGTGTCGTCCATTGCTGGGATTTTATAAAATACTGTTGAAAATGTATGAAATCCAATGCCCATATTTCATTTAGCAGTACATTGTTTCTTAATTATCTGTATGGGCCAGACGTTCCAAATAGCACGCCAGAAAATTTTCAAACCTACCAAGACAGACAAAATCATTTATATTGATGTTCAATAATGATTCCACGGATCTCTCTAATATTCCATATGTATATATACACGGGAAAAGGGTATGTCTCTAAATTATAGGCCGGATCCATTCTGATGACAATCACTCAAAAGAAATACCTTATATAATAACTGATTACACTTGGAATCCCGGGACATTTACCGGGTTCAGTTCCAAGGCCGGCTTTGTATCATTCATTGTGGAGGATTTCCCGGTATGTGTTTAGACAGACACACTATTTTCATGGCAAAACAACCAAGGCAGTATCTGCATTCTAGCCGCATACTGTAGCATCGGTTATTACGCTGTTTTTACGTGGTAAAACCGTGTTTATGCCTAACATTATTGGGTATATTTGGTATATGTTGTATGACGACCTACCGCAGAAATATGATCACGAAGAGACTTGAGCATGTGATATATTCAGTGATATAATGGCTAATTGATTGACAGCAGATTCCAGTCAAATGTTGTTACGGTGTTAAATCTAATTGTGTTGGTACCCACATTGATAACGCTTTAATTGTACACCAGAACAAATAAGTTCCATTCAGTTAATGCAATAACATCTAGCCTTTGACATAATCTAATCAACTAATTTAATTTTTCCTCTCGATCTCATCATCAGATTTTAAAGCTTGAATGATGTGGCAAAATGGTGATAAATAAAATTCATGCGACAGAAGCATCCATATTTTACAATATCCATTATATTTGATTAATTTTGGCGGTGTACTAACAAACAGAAAAAGCTTTATTAACATGGTTAATGATGTTCCAATGTCTGATGAGTTTTGCCAATTAGACTAAAACTTATATAGTGTAATTGCCTTTTTCTTAGTGGGTACAAAATCAAATTACTGATAAACTCACTGATAGGGTTAAAGGGGCCCCATCACCTATAAAGCATATTGAATAAACATGAGAAAAAAACTTCTTTCCTTTAAAATAGATTTGTACCTGCCATAATATTGCCCTGAAACAGTTTGCATACCTCTATAAGGAGTGTTAAAAGCAATGAACTGGGCGCGATCACAGGTGCATCGCCGGACCACAACACGTGTCAATCAGGAGATGCCTTGACTGCCTTGGTCCAAAAAATGTTATACATGTTCCCACTGGCTGAAACATCGCGTGTTTCTGCTCACAATCGGACCTCCGGTCACGCGACCATGTTATGATAAACAGACACACGTGGACTGTGTTTACCAACACGCAGAGCAACAACAAGGTGTTAAACAGCCGTTTGCCAAGTACTGAAACTGTGTGCTTAGGTGGTTTTGCTGGAAAACTTTTTGTTTTCGATAGATGAGCAGGTGGTTTTGCCTCGCCGGAATGTTTTCCATGACGGCTCCCTATATACACCCAAGGCTAGAAGGCATCCGATTTGGCCGAGATGTTCCGAGTAAACATACATCAGCTTCCATAAGCATGCGCAGTACGGTGCTCGACTTTTCGGGTCGCCGCATGTATAGTAAACAGGTTCAACGCATACCTCATGTATGAATCATTTAAAAAAAGGGTTTGTCTTTAAAGATGAGTCAGGCAGGCTTTTACTTGTGAAATTTATATGATTATATCAATTCTTTATCGTTGTGTCTGATCCGCATAACGGGCGTAACTCCTAACCAACAGGTGTCGCTAGTATGGCGTGAAAGATTTATTGGTAGAGGGGTGACATAATGCAGGCAGATACCAGTCTTATACTTCCACACGCCATGGAATAACTTTATATTACTTGGTGCAGCTATTGATTCTAGATCCATCACAATAGACCGGGCAATATTTCGGCAATAACAAATGTGCGTTCTCATATGAACAGATTAGTATCTTAAAAGACCCATGAGCACTCTATGCACAAGGTGTGTCCATGCCCATTGTTATTCATTGCTTTAAACTTATTTTTTAGGTAAAAAGTGTTTTATATACATATATACATACATATGTACGGTACGAGCAGCCGTGGGATACTTTCATTTTAAGTTTTGTACTTTAGGCTCTGAGCACGCCTGTTGCAGTGAGCTATAGCTTAATCTTCCTATATCTATTTTACTTCGAAAGAGCTCAATCCTGTTACCCCACAGCCATCTCACTGAGATAGAAAATAAAGGAGACAAGTCCGTCTGTTACAAAGCTGTCTACAATATATCAAAGTCATATTTAATAGTCGATCTATATATCACATCATGGGACGCCTCAAACCAGGACTAAACATTTGACGGTGGTGACAAATGGTATACAGACCTAGACACGAAACACTAGGGCGGGATCCAAGAAAAACCAAGGCTGACATGGGATAAAACATGTAAACCTGGTGTTACATCTAAATTTCAGGACAGTCCATCTTGTTATCACCGGGAAACTTTTATAAAGTTTGTATGAGCATATTCTTAAGAATTTTACTATAACAGAGAATGTTGACATATTGGAAAAAAAATAGTTGTCCATCTCTATTAGAACTAGGAATAATGACAGGGCTATATATTTCAATAAGACACATTTCAGTTACAGGATTCATGTGAAAAAAAAACTTATCGATTTTAGAGCTAACAGTATGACTTGCTTTAAAAAGAAATAGAATGTGATACCCTCGGTAAAAGAAGACATACGGTAACACTGGTGGTTAATCAAAACCAGTGGCCGATGGACCAGCTGGAAACGTACCAGAGGCTATATGGCAAATATATGTCACTGATTTTGATGGGGACTACCAAGAAAATATTGCAGTCTGCATGTAAAGCTCACACTTCTCTGGTCTGATGCTTAAAATTAATGCCTAGTTAATGGTCTCTACGCTTCCAGGCACGCCCCTCCTCCTTTCATCCATCCATATCTGTTACACCGTTCAGGGAATAACTAGGGGTTTCTAAGCCGTAGTTTTGCCCTTTCGGGTTGGTTTGCACTGAGGTCGCCAGAACGCCAGAACTGGCACGCCAGTTTGTTAAGCCTGGTCCGCTCTTGCCTACAGTTTACCACTGGGGAATCCCCCAGGTTTTCGTCGGGAGCCTGAGCCTCGCAACCTGACAGTAATGTCCGAGCGCAACCAACCTACCTCTGGACTCCCGTTAGTCCCGACCTGAGCCTTGTCCCTTTCGGTTAGGTACAGTTTTCGTTCGATCAGTGCCTCACTGGAGCCTTCTCTGGTGCTTGTGCGATCATGTCTTGAGCCTTGTCCCTACTTTTCCTGACCGGATCCCCCCCCCCCCCCCCCCCGGTTTTTCACGTCTTGGATCCTTGTCCCTGATCCTTTCCGCATCCCCATATCTTTTATCCACCAAACGGCTGAGTCTAAAGGGCCGGGTTCCATACTGCCGGCAACGGGCTGGCCTACATTTCTATCGAAAAACAGTATGGGGTCTTTTGCGTGCCCATCCCCTTCTGGACACGGGACCGTCATTTTCCCCATCATTTCTGGCGGACGATGCAAATATAACCAATGGACTATTCAATCAAAGATAATTAATTTAATATGTACATGTTGGAATAATTGCTTTGCTTTTTCTTAATTTTAGAATGAATAAAAAACCCGCTAGATGAATATTTTAACTCATAAAGACAAATACATTTTTTCAAAGACAAATACATTCACACTCAAAGACACAAAGCTTAGAGAGGGCACTCCGGAATATAGCGAATGGCTTGCAGTGTTCAATGCAATTTTCAAGGTATTCAAAGTTAAAATAACGTTTGAAACTACTGCTTAAATATTGTATATTCAATTAATCAAGTCTCGCTCAACAATTTTCTTGATAAGGGTATTCCTATCGAGGTTCATTTCTACATTCCATATGCAAAACTGTTTAATTGTTATTTTATGCAATGCCGGTAAAAATGCTTTATTAAACAAGTCTCTTTCGATAATAACAAAAGTGTTTAAATATAATCGCCACTGGTTGTTGAAAGACTGAAAAGTACTCTCTTTGCAACATCTCAGCTCAGGTCTCCTAAGAAAACCTATCATGTCTTGATGCGACTCTAGAACATAGTGTCTAACAGCTACGATTTATGCTCAGCTAAAGGATAAGCCAAATCCATTCTCAAAAATAAAAGTAAAAATACATAACATTAAATGTTTTTTTTTCGTGGCGGAGGTGTGCCTTCTAGAGGTGCTTTCTAGTTACACAATGTTTCCCTCATGCACGATCAGAGAAAAATAATTATAAATGATGCCTATAATAAATGGGATCATATGAGAGTATTTGAAAGCTTAGTCGATCAGTTACGGTCTGATAACCTTGGCCGAACCTTGGCCGATCCATGGCCTTTAGCGCTTGGGCCGGGATGTATATGACATTAATTTTATCCTAAACTCTGTTACAGAGCATGTTATATTTATGGCACATTACGTGATTTATGTGTGGGCCTGCTGTTACCGGTGCTTGTTAACATGCTTGAAGACACAAGTCATTTGTTATTATCGATCACACACACCCTCGCGTCGCCTGTGAGATCTATTAGAGTAATTTCAACTAGGCGGGATATTATAAGCTCGCCCGTTTATAGATGAAGCGTTTAATCATATCCCGCATTATTCAAATAAAATGCCTTTTTATATATAACCATCAATTATGGTAAATGCCTTCAATAAGCATCTGAGTCATTCGACTGTATACGACTGAAAATGCTTTTACTTGATGATCACATGTAAATGATACGTTCACGTGACAAATGACTTCCTTTGGCTGTTTGTTAATGTAATTTTAATCACATTAATGTTAGGAAATAGCTGAGCGCTTTCAAAATAGCCCATCATACTTACTCGGGACAGGGAAAACCCGTGTCAGTGCTCTTAACGTGAGACAGCGTAACGGAATGCTTTGTCATCAAGAGATATGCAAATATCCCCATTCATTTGGAGAAAAATGAATCTGTTCACCCGGCAGCGCTGTTTGGCATTCATTACACTCCGGTGCACGAGTACTTTAATCTGCATAAATGACGGTCTCGTAATACCCTCCTAAGTGTTCACGTTCTATCAAGATAAATCAAACTAAATTTAGGTACCGCTTGCCCGGCATATCTCATCTGAAATCATTGACTGTAACTTGCTTCTCTCACTGTTTATAAGCAGAGTGTGCTTTTTTTCGTGACAGTCTTTCATGTTACAGGGCACTAGATGTTACTACTAGATCCATTACGCATTTAAATTACGGACATAAATATAGGGCCTGCTTGACGTTTATGTAGGCTCGCTTTCGTCGGATGGGCAACAGCACATCTTTTTCCAAAACGCCTTTCTTAAATTAGAAAGCTCTGAAATAGCGCACACCTTCGCCAACACCTCTATCCGTACGCAGACTCGGTTTAAATTTAACTTTATCTAATATCCCGACATTCCTAACTAATTCAATGAAATTATTTAAAAACAAATTATATCGACTTTTGACATTATTTTAAATGCACATCCTTCCACCAAAGTGTACTGGAAATCGTTGGAAACATTCAAAGATTTCTGTTGTGAAAAACTAACAAAGATGTATAGTGTCTCTCGTATTGTTAAGCCTCTAAAAAGACTGATAATGAATTTAAATAACGGGTGAGTGTAATTTAAGTGATGTTACCGAAGGGGGTGTTGTTCTGATTTTGACATCCGTCCTGTGCCTGTCACCCGACTCGACTAAGAAACTACGTAAAAAGCTTGAGGCGAGCCAACTTACCTGGTGAGCAACCATGACGTTTACCATCCAGGGCCAGTCTAACCGATAGGAATGGACTTAGTGATATAAAAAACATATAATGAACATACTGTTAGGCGGGGTGGTCTACAAAGAGTGTGGCAGTGGGCGATCAAACAGCAGCTTGCTCGGACCTAGGACGTCAATGTCACTGCCCCTTTACGTTGACACAACCAGACCAAAAAACTTACTCAGTCACTCCCTAAACTTAATGAACGTTAAAGATACCTTGCCTGTTCGCAGATATATAACAAGTGACCCATGGGTCATGACGCTTAGCCGACTGACATGTTGACAATATGTCCTTGCACAGGCAACTTATTAAGATGGTGTAGGTGGCATCCTTGTTCATGCATATTAGCTTAAATTCACCAAGAGCCATAAACACACGAAATCTGATGACACTCCAACCAGCCTTATTATGCATTATTTCTCGGTGCTCAAACATACCCAAAAACGCTGGGAATATAGGTCACAGAGACCTAATTTGAGGTTTCTTGAGAGAAATTTTGAGGAACTCTCAGGATGTCAAGTTTGAAGATTCTGGGTCCAATGGTTATGATTTGTTCCCTACATTGATATCAATATTTCAATTATTCTGGGGGTGCTTATTAGCCACACTATAGCTCAGAGAATATCGGTAACAAAACCTAATTTCATGTTTCGAAGGAAACTTTTCATGAACCTCACTAGATTTTAAGTTAGAAGATTCTAAATCCAATGGTTATGATTTGTGCCCTGCTTTGGTATCAAATTTTCAATTTTGCTGGGGGGTGTTTATAAGCCTAACAGCTCAGAGAATATGGGTAACAGAGACCTGATTTCATGTTTCTGAGGAAATTTTTCACGGACCTCTGGATGTCAAGTTAGAAGATTCTAGAACCAACAGTTTTGATTTGTGCCCTGTTAACGGACGACCGCATCTTCAAGGGACTAAAAAAAATAGAGAAAAAATGTGTAAAAGTTTTAAAAAAATCCATGTGGGCCACCAGTCTGCAGGAACTGACGAAACACTCCTTGATCAATATGCATGCAAAGAATTATGGTGATCATTGCATTGGTTGTTCAGATACTGGTCCTTTTGTATCAAACTTTTAATTATTTATCGGAGTTCTGAGCCCCATAGCTCAGAGAATATGGGTAACGGAGACCTGGTGAGAACTTTTAAGGAACTATCAGGATGTCAACTTAGAAGATTCTAGGTCCAAAGAAATTTTCAATAATTCTAGGGGGGTATTTATAAGTTTATTTATAAGGGGTATTCTGGGTCCAGTGGTTATGATGTGTGCCCTATTAATGTATGACTTCATCTTTATAGGTCTCAAAAATAGAAGAAAAAAATTCTAAAATATCCAGGTGGCGCCACCAGTATGCAGGGACTGAAGAAACACTGCATGACGAATATGCATACAACGAATCATGGTGATCAATGCATTAGTTGTTCAGATACTGGAACTTTATTATTCTGGGGGGGGGGGGGCACTTCTGAGCCCCATAGCTCAGAGGATATGGGTAACAGAGACTTTATTTAAGGTTTCCATGCAGATCTTTTATGGACCTCCCGGGATGACAGAGAAAAAGATTCCAGGTCCAATGGTTACGATTTGTGCCCTGTTAACAGACGACCACATCTTTGAAGGTTTCAAAAATAAAGATGAATATGCGTAAAAATGATCAATATGCATGCAAGGAATTATGGGGATCAATGAACTAGTTGTTCAGATACTAGAGCTTTTGTACCAAATTTTCAATTATATTGGGGGGGGGGGGGGGGGGGGGTACTTCGAATTATGGATACAGAGAACTAATTTCAGTTTTCCAAAAAGAATTTTAATGGCCCTACCTGCATATAAAGTTAGGCAATTCTATGTCGAGTCATCATGATTGTGCCCTGTTAACAGATGACAACATCTTTTAAGGTTTCAAAATCAGAGAAAAAAATTATTAAATATCGAAAAACTACAGGTGGCGTTCCATGACAAATATCTATGCAAAGAATCATGGTGATCAATGCATAAGTTGTTCAGATACTTTAGCTTTTGTATCAAATTTTCCATTATTCTGGGGATACTTCGAAGCCCAAAAGCTGAGAGGTTTAGGGTAACAGAGACCTAATTTCAGGTTTCCAAAAAAATTTCATGGCCCTACCTGCATGTCAATATACAAGATTCTAGGTCCATTCATTACGATTTGTGCCCTGTTAACAGATGACAACATCTTTAAAGGTCTCATAATCAGAGAAAAAATCGTAAAAAAATCGAAAAACTACAGGTGGCGCCACCAGTCTGCAGAAACTGATGAAACATTCCATGATGAATATGCATGCAAAGAATTATGGGGATCAATGCATTAGTTGTTTAGATACCAAATTTCTACCAAATTTTCCATTATTCTTTGGGGTACATCGGGGCCCCATAGCTCGAAGAACATTGGTAACAGTGACCTAATTTCAGGTTTCCAAGGAGATCTTTCATGGACCTCTCTGGAACGCAAGTAAGAAGTTTCCAGGTCAAGCGGTTACGATTTGTGCCTGGACGGACAGACAGACGGACGACGGACAAAGAGTGATTGCTGATTTACAGTCAGCTGAGCTTACATGTTCTCAGTTAATTTAAATGAAATTAAAGTGTGGGCCATAGAGCAAAGGAAATGGTTAAACTGTGTGGCGAATCAGTTTAATTTTAGAGATTTAAAACGGTAAAAACACACGCGACAGCAAGCAAAAGGGGCGCACTTTGATGTACCTGGATCCGGTCCGCATATTAATTCGACCGATCCCTGCCAAATTAAAATTTGTCTCTTTTTTTCCCGTTGGCCCATCCTACCACCAAATGTCATCGATACCCGAGTAGAAATTTCGAAGATATGCCTCGGCAACATTCACATATACACATACGCGCCTTTCATATACTAGTAAGCCCCCACCCCCCCTCCTGCCTTGATTGGCGGAAGTAATAATGGTTAATACTTATTTCTCGAAATGCATATAGTAAGAATTCTTCATTGTTAAAACTCTGGCACGCAGGGAATGCAAATGCTACAGATTATTGGCGCATGAATACATACAAAGTCGCACTTTATCACTCTGCGCTCATAAACCCAAAAGAAATAAATTCAGACACATGACATTTAGGAATCGACGTTTTTATTTTTTGCTGTCACCTGATTTAATGTACACCACGGTTTAAAATATACATCATGTTTGAAAGATCATGCATGGTACCTTTATCTGGAATTTATTATTATTCAATATTAATTTATATGTTCAACTAATAAACAAAGCGAATATATGGTATAGGCATTTCCATATCAAGCTCCTTTATATAAAACGCGTATGTATTAAAAATGTATGCGTCGTAAATGCAATATAAAATAAAAGTCAAGATTTACAGCATGAAAATGGATGGACAGACACGTAAAAACTGATATATCTTTAAATAAGTAGGGCTTTATACCATACAGCATTCCCCTGTGGTTGGTTTACAGTGCAACTGTAGCCAAGCGTCGTGTTTTATGGTGACTTTGTATATATAGCTATGATTTAGCCGATATTTGAATTACAGAAATCCGTCCGATATGCAGTTCTGAGGGACCGAGCGAGTCAGCGATGTATTCGGATCAGACAGGGAGACTCATGTTGAGTCACAGTCATGAGGGATAAATTCTAGCCCCGGGATCACACGACATCCATCCATACATGAAGAATAAGGTGTTGGATTCTCGCGGAATTGCCGGCTCCGGCTCCGTATTTCCCCGGAATCTGACATAATCTGCTGTCTTCCCAAAATATGATTGTCCCGCATGAGCCAGAAGTCGGCTTGCTATCGCTCGATTCCTTTAATTAAACAGAGGACGCGACCTTTAATAATTAATACACGAGTTCTTCCTTGATTTTCCAACGACACCCCAACTAGTCCACTCAGACAAACAAATCTCCCAAAAGGCCCAGAACAGAACATCTCTGTCAATGATTAATCCATAAATTTACGAGTCGGTAGCGTGCTGTGTCGTCTTGCATACGTAGTCCCTAAACAGTATATAAACATCCGTGTTACCCCAATGAAACATCCCCATCTTAAAGATCCAACCCACTGCAATATTTTTAAGTTCGTGAAAAGTTGTATTCACATCATTATTAATTATATACTATGCTATATACATATAGTAAAAACAAATTAAGCCAGCTGACCAGTGGCCCTGTCTGAGCCGGTATGCTTATCACAGTCGCATCAAGCAAGAATTTCAATCTGAATTTTATACAAAATGCCACTCGTTGTGGTAGATTAAACTACTAGAAGCACCGTTTTCTGTCACATATAGGATACAAAAAAGCTAATGAGAAGGTAAAATGTATACAGAAAGTACGTGACATAAGGTATACACCTTGCTGAAACCCCGGCAGACATTGTAAAAGCGGACCTGGTTTCTTTAGATCCAGGGCGAAACTTCCAAGATATACTTTTAAAAAATCTCCAGCTTTTCTCGGAGAAATGTAGGTCATTAGACAGAGGTCCTAACTTCTCCCGCATAACCTGGCACCAGGCGGCGCGGTACTCAGGGGTACCTTTAATACAGAAAGACGGTAACTTGCCTCCGGGTATATGGTGGCCCCCTAGCGGCAGCTTACAGAGTTCTACCCGAGCACCGTCACAGCCTTGATGCTCCTCACATACAACAGTGCTTTCTCTTCTTTGGTTTTTTTTACTGAACGTCATCGTACGGTCAGGTTCACAAGAGTATTTCTTAGCAAACTGAGCAACCAGCGTTTCGACAGGTAGAAATGTTGCATTTCCTAACTTCTTTTGGCCTAACCCGCCATTATAAGGCACACGGGGGTCCAGCTCACCGTGAACATGTAGCACTGACACGTGACGGGACATGGTGCAGGGAAATACTTCCGGTAAGCTGTCCATATTCTCGATTGAGCATGCGCGGTTGTTAAAACACTCCGAGGCCTCTTTTGGGTCTCTCTCTGTACACTCTCGGAGGCATGAACGGTAATCTCGGTGAACGAGACTTCCTGCGTTAACCGCCACCGCGGCTATATAATCACTCAGCTCGCATGCCAGACGATACGCCATCATCCCGCCATTTGCATGGCCTGCCACGAAAACTTCATCAGCGTTAGTACAATACCTGCAAAAATGACAAAAAAGGTTTTACTCATACTTTAAACAATCTTTTCATGTCATGAATCCGTTTGAACCATACACAGGTAAAAGACTTACACCACAAAGGAAAAAATGATACATAAAATAAAAGTTGTTTAAAAAATTGGTTCTGGTTGGTGTGTCCGGCTGAGGGGTTTTTGTGACCTAAAGACCAGGACGATAACTCCAGATTAAATAAACATAAGGCCCATCTATTTCCCGGAGAATTTACGGCTGCGAAAAGATCTTAGAGCTCGTATTTCTCAAGTTATTTTAGGAGAGAGGTGTTCCAGTTGCGAGACAGTGCTCTACGTTTTGTTCTGCATTAGATATCAACATAGAAATTGTGGCTCGCACCAAATATGACAACCATCGGAACTGAGATAAACCGAATATTTAATGCATTGCATATCCGCCACACTGCCCCTTTCGCGTGGAAACCGATTCCTGATAAACGACTCTCGTGATCCAAAAATGGTTCAAAGATCCATGTTGAAAATAAAACAACCCCGCCGTCTCGAGGTGATAAAAACCCTTTCTGACCAAGTTAAAATTGTCAACAGAGTATTTCTTTTAAATGTATATAAATATATGTACAATCTGGTCCTGCTCAGCCAGTAGGTGTCTTGGCATTGCACAGGAAAACCTCGGTCTTTCTGGGCATCTAGTAGGAAATATAACAAAGACATTGAGGGAATGATTAGGAACCATTTTAATTAGCGAAGTATGGATGAAATTCTCTTGTGCCTAACACATGCTGTGTAAAACATATTTCCCATTTCAAAGCCAGACCCTCTATAGTCAGATATATGATCGACCAAATGGTAACCCCGGACAGTAAATCCAATTCACGGTAGCCTCATTTTTCACCAATTCTCCAAACACTTTCATTTTATTCGTGTGGAATCATATTTGGAGCCGGGCCATTTTTCTCAAGCGTAATACCGGGAACCCAGTAACAAGCCCCACTCTGGGTTTTCTATTTTCAGTGGTCCTTCATTTCTGCTGTGTTCAATCTAGTAACCCATGTCCGTAGACAGTAGTGACATCCTTTTTGTCCGGATTTCTTGAATGGATACAGTGGGGACAGAGGATTTCTTGAATGGATACAGGGATAGAGGATTTCTTGAATGGATACACGGATAGAGGATTTCTTGAACGGATACACAGACAAATGATTTCTTGAATGGATATACAGGGACAGAGGATTTCTTGAACTGTCATACACTTTGCATATTTTCATAATCAAAATGTTCACTTCATAGATTTTGCGATGTGTAAAGAAGTAACACAATATTTAAAATAGTATATGAATTGTTGCTGCAAGCGGGTGATTGTCAGTGTTAAAGCAGGCGTGAACCTGAATTTCCTTGGACCTAGTAAAAACGTACATTACTCTCTGTTTGAGCCGTTTTGTCGTAATAACTTTTTTTGTAAATCCTAGAGCCCTATAAAATGCTTTGAAATGCATAAAAATATACATTTGCTTTTTATGTTTGATCGTATATAGTGTTATAACCGAGAGTGACAAGAAGGGCCTGACTAAGAATTTCCTAGGTCCCGATGATATGTTTGAAAATACATGCGGAAAATCTGAGTGGTTGGAAATGTTCGATAATATCAAAATGTGTACATGGATCTTTCAAAATATGATTTGGCTATACCGAAGCCATTCAGTTGTTGTACCACAAGGGTAAGCTACCTCGACCCAGGAGTGAATGGCTACAGGTCATGGGGGGAAAATGTAAAACGTATAACCTTCTAGCGCCTGACATGGCTGCATGGGTTGTATGCTCCCCAGGGAGACGAGAAAAGCTACAAATATGAACAGGCCCAAAAGACCCAGTGGGCATTTGTGGTCAAAGGTCTCGCAAGGGTATTTGCGAGCAAAAAAACCTTTCGCCAACCTCTCGCAGACTGATTTAGATGTGATAAAAGAAAATGTGCTGTTCAAAAGCACAGGCTCTTGTAAATTTGTGAATCCAAAAACCTATCGCAGCGGCCATCACAGCCTCTGTTGGTCCTGTTCATGCACGGAAGAGAGCTGAGTCACAGTAAATGCTTCATGTTTTAATGCAAGCACAAGTTTTACCTGTTAAATATCAGTATATCTTTTCATATCAACCAATGTGTATATACAAAAATTACTTAATATGCATATATATATATATATATATATATATATATATAAATGTTATATATAATTTTACTATATAATTATAAATTGAATACGTTTTAGCACGTTATATATTTCTACTCATTACATTTTCATAACATATATAAAATATAATATATTATATATTCAATATGGCTGAACACTTCTTTTTATCCAGGATGTCATCCTTCTCTTTCAAAATGAAAATGGATCTTTAAATACATACTAAGTAAAACATTCATATATTATGAAAATATATATTCCTTAGTGCTTAGAAATAAACTATTCTATTTCTATATTAAATTGAATTTATCTGAAGTCTCAGAACTGTGTTTCCATTTCAATGACGTAATTTTTCAATTAATGTATATAAAGTCTATAAAGTTATATATATCATACTTAAATTATATATCATATATATAATATATGAACCGTTTTCAGTGAGCTGAATTAGCTGATTAATTATATATTTTATGCTTGCATCGGTGCTATCTGTTCTATCGATATTTCTCTGCATGTTTTATTGAAGGATTTGAATATGTAATGGATAATTGGAGTATAAATTTACAATGTTCCAAGACCATTTGTTTCTACACAGGAATTCACGAAAACTTTTAAAATCATTTAGATCAAAAGACAAGCCACAAGAATAGTGAGGTAACAAATTAATGTTTAAGTTTAATTTTGCATATGTCAAAGGTTGCATGTTTCTATGACAGACGTGTTTATAAATTAACTTTAGATTGATTCACATTTTTGTAAAATAAGACAATTCCTCATCTTGCTAAATTATCAAATTTGTATCACATGAATCTTTACAAGTTCAGAATAATGCGAATTACGAATATTACTATTTTTTAGGAATAAGATTTTACAATATTTAAAACAATTACATGATATAAAGATTATTCCTTATTTTGAAAATCTATTTTTCTTTTATTTATAACCATATGACTTTTTTATATTTTATTGTACATTAATATGGAGTTTCATATTTAGATATTAGCGTGAGAGCGTTGGTTAGAGAGCACATGTGTCTCGTTTGATGTTAATTTTAGTGCAGTTTAAAGGTGCACATTCACCTAACTTTTGAAAAGAATTTATGTGATTTATGGCTTCGTCTGTGTACTTATTTATGATCCAAGCATAATTTTGATTGTTAAAAGTTCTTATATGGCCTTTGTGATGGAAGTATGAACTTGTTTATCAACAACATGTTTGTAAACATTGCAATGTTTAAAAAAAAAAACACTGACTTTCCGCACGATGCCCTTGTTAAATTTTTTTTTATAGGCCCCACATATTATAAACACGTTAATATAAACAAAACGAGCAATCTGTGTGCCATGATATCCACGTTTTCTGGCCTATCTTTTTAATAGCTCCAAGTGATTACCTTTTGTTTATAAAGGTCAGATAGGTGATTGGGTCCTTTTAATCCCATGGGAGCCGTCTCTGTTTGGCGGTTTCTAAAGAAACGATTGTTTGTTGTGGAATGTAACGGATGAGCACTTGTTTAGTTTGGTTTTCTTAGGGTTTTGTCTCTTGAGGCGTGTCCATATTAAAGTTCATGTATTTTTAATAGTTTTTTTTTTGGTGGAGGTAACCGCCTATATTTTGTAATGCTTTGCTTAACTTAGTATATGTACATTTGCAGAGTTCCATTCCGGTTTCGGCCTACCTGACAGGGGCTTATATACGATTTTTCCTGACGTCAACGAGGTTCGTTATACCACTGGGTGTGTGTCATCCCCATGACTGGGTCATAACACCGAGGAACCCCCGAAAGGCGCACTCGTTTGTGAGTGAAACACGTCTGATGGGCACAGTCTCCCCATTAAGCCTGCAGAGCGCTCAGTCTGGGTGGGGGCCGACCGTGAAAAAATCTGTAAATTTTGGAGAAGTGTAAACAAGGGACTACTCTTTGTAGTGTGGTCAATGAACTTAGTGATTTTTCTGTGTATATATAACAGACGCTTGTGATCTTCAGTGCTTGTATATATGGAGCGCCTTTCCAGAGAAATGTGTCTTCTTTCTTTAATATATTGATTTGCTTTTGTTAATTCATGCCTTATTCATCTTTTGGAGTGTACGTATGTATGAGATTCAGCAAGTTGGTTTGACAGTTAAAAGATCCTGGTCGTTCACATCTTTAGTGGTGTGACAATTGGATATTACCAGGCGTTCAAATAATTAATGTAATTATATGTGCAATTTAGGGATGCGTTGGATTCGGCGTTGGAAAACTAAGCAAGAGGTCTTAGGTTCAACGCCCCTCTCTTCTCCCTCCCTCCCATCCTTTAGGAAAAAAAATCATATGTCAGTATAACGCCAGGGATAAGTTCTAAAGTCTCAGATTAGCGACAGGTATGATTTCCCTATCCCCGTGCCTTTGAAACCCTGAAATCCAGTATAAATTAAAAATTAAAAAAATAATTATATATCATTTTCGTTTCCTTCATCTTCTTTCAATATACAATGCACCCACAAGCCATTAGCCTATATATATATATATATATATATATATATATATATATATATATATATATATATATAAAAGGCAGCTTTGGACTAAATATGGGAAGAACTGTACAAGAGGATCCGTCGAGACGTAAGATCAAAAAATTAATTAATTGATCATATTACTGTCTGCTGTGTATGGCACAGGCGTATCCCAAAAGACAATACACGCGGGTTTAGGGTGATCGCATAATTTGATTAATCTCAAAATGTTGAGAGACGTGGTAAGAGGTTTCCAGCACACTTCGCAAAAAAAAGCGAACCTTCGCAAATCTTCCGCAAATCCCCTGACAATAGTTAATTTGCAAATTTTTCGATCACATAGGAAGGCAAAGTGTAAAGTCGGATGAGACTGACATCATCTGGGAAATGAGACTATTAACCCCACCCCTTTTGATCTTTTAGTACCAAGTCTTCTGGGGTTTTTTTTAGGTTTAATACGTAAGGGATAGGAATAATCGTTGAGACCACTAATGGAGACATTTAACATATATTGCCTTGATCCAGTATGTTTGGTGCATTGTTTTATATTGCGTAATAATCAAACTAAACAATAAAGATATATTAACATTCATGGCCCTTAGGACTTCAACATCTCGGATCTGCACAGCGGCAGCCACCATGGAACTTGTCGCAAAGTGCAATTTCAATAAGAAATAAAACATTTAAAAAACTCTTATGAAAAGCGAGTCTGAGACTGCAGCCCTGGAGTGTAAACAGCACTTTAGTCGTTGATCACAATGCGGTATGAAAATTGCTATATTCCAAAATATGAACTATCTAAAAAAAATGACCCTATATGTCAGCGGATTTGAACTTCAATATCAAGGTCAAGGGCACCGGTGTTCGAACTCCTCCAAGATTTTGGCAGAAAAAAACTGGTTTGTCAAATTTGAAGAAAAATCTTATGGGAGGGGGCACAGTAATCCTTAAATTGGGAAGATTTTACCTTGAAAATCCTGGTCAAGGTCACTGGTTTTCGAACTCGTCCCGAAAACTCGTTGAAACAAGTCGTGCCCATAATTTGGTGTTCTTGAAGATGAAGGTCAAGGTCACCGGTTTTCGAACTCGTCCGATATTTTGGTATAGGAACAGTATTCAGGTAGATTCAGGTATGTGCTTCAAATTTGTTTAAATACTTAATTAAAAAGGTAAAAGTTTTCGACACCACACGAGAGGGACACCACCTCTCACGCCCAAGCCCTCAACCGATATAACGCCTTCATAGAAAAACATAACTGATACCCTGAAAATATCTTCTCGATCCATTACAATGTTATTATCGCACTATATTGAGAAACTGGGCGGGATGGGGATGGGTGATGGAGGGTTGGGGGTAGTGATTATATATTATAACCCATCATAAAGGTCTATGAGTGAACACCCTTCCATTCACATAACGAAACAAAATTGCGCCCCGATATGTATAGGTGCACGATACAATGTAACAAGTGACCCATGGGTCATGACGCTCAGCTGACTGGGAAGAGATTCGCAAAAGGAAATTTTATCACCAGAATGGTAGTATATACCCATTCAACTGAAGCATCAAACAGATTAACCAACAGGCCAAGATTTAGTCTGTATTTATATATCTCAAAAATAGAGAAAAATGTGTAAACTTTTAAAACTAGAATACGGGTAACCGACAAGTGACTACATGTATCTGCCAAAATCGGATAGTGAGGCATGGATTGAGTGGCAAGGGGAAATAGAGTGAGGTATGTTGCATATTAGCATGGATGTCTGCAGCCTAAATGTGTATGTAGGTTGTGCCACCTACCACAAATCCAGAAAGCTGTCCAAGTTGTATACACCTGCAAAATTTTAGGCAGAAAAGTCAAACCACTACATGTATATGAGCGATTTTTGCCCATGGCAGACAAACAGACAAACACTGTGCAGTTTTGTGTATGATAAAGACCTATGTGAGATCTAAACAAATGCACAATTTTGGCCCAATCGGTCAAATGGTTCCTGAGATATGAGCTTGGATGTGTCCAGCGTTAACTAGAATGTAGGTGGCGCCACCTGTCATAAAATCAAGAAAGCTGTCCACGATGTATAAACCTGCAAAATTTTAGGCAGTTATGTCGAACCACTACAGAGAAATGAGTAATTTTAGGCCACGGCAGACTAACAGACAGACGCTGTGCAAACATTGTTACAGGTGGCGCCACCATTTTTTGTGTATGTTACAGAGCTATCAAAGGGCTACTTTGTATAAATTTTATTTCCTGATCGGTCAAACGGTTCCCGAGATATAAGCTTGGATGTCATCAGCGTGAACGTGAACGTAGGTGGCGCCACCTGTCATAAAATCAAGAAAGCTATCCTGGATGTATACACATGACGAATTTCAGGTGAATTAGTCAATTCACTGCAGAGATATGAGTGATTTTAACCCAAGGCAGATGAACAGATGGACACTGTGCAAACATGGTTACAGGTGGCGCCACCATTTTTTGTGTATGTTATAAAGCAATCCAAGGGCTACATTTGTATCAATTTTATTTCCTGATCGGTCAAACGGTTCCCGAGGTATGAGGGTTTATGAGTGGAAACAGACCCACAAATGGACACTGGATAGAGAGGAAAGGTCAGAGGTCAATGCAAATTGGTTAGGCACCAGTTCACATGTGACCCGATAATAGGTGTAAGTTTGGGAAAAATCGGTCCATTAGTCTCCGAGGAGCTCTCTGGAAACGAACGCCGCCGCGGCGGAGGAACTCGGTCAAAAACATAGTATCCGCAAAACTTCGTTTTGGCGGATACAAAAATACAGGTGGCTCCACCAGTCTGCAGAAACTAATAAAAACACTTAATGGTCAATATCCATGCAAAAAATCATGGTGATCTCTGCATTAGTTGTTCAGATACTTCAGTTTTTGTATCAAATTGTCCATTATTCTGAGGGATACTTCGGAGTCCTATAGCTTGAAGGATATGGGTAACAGAGACCTAATTTCAAGTTTCCACAGGCACCTTTCTTGGGCCTCCTTGCATGACAAGAATGAAGATTCTAGGTCCAGTTGTTGCGATTTGTACCCTGTTGACAGATAACCACATCTTTAAAGGTCTCAAAAAAAAGAAAAAAATTCGTAAAAATTTGAAAAAAATAGAGGTGGCACACCCAGTCTGCAGAAACTGATGGAACAGCTCATGATCAATATGTATGCCGAAAATCATGACCATCAGTGTTGTAGTTATTGAAATACTGCAGTTTTTGTATCAAATTTTCCATTATTCTGGGGGGGGGGGGTATTTTGGACCCATACAGCTTAAAGAATATGGGTAACAGAGACCTAATTTCAAGTTTCCATGGAGACTTTTCATGGGTCTCCCTGTGTGTCAAGAATAAAGATTCTTGGTCCAGTTTTTATGATTTGTGCCCTGTTAACAGATGTTCATATCTTTAAAGGTCTCAAAAATACAGAAAAATTTCGTAAAAAAAAGGAACAAATACAGGTGGTGCCACCAGTCTGCAGAAACTTATGAAACACTCCATGATCAATATCCATGCAAACAATTATGGTTATCTCTGCATTAGTTGTTCAGATACTTTAGCTTTTGTATCAAATTTTCCATTATTCTGATCTGTACTTTGGTGTATATGGGTAACAGAGACCAAATTTCAGGTTTCCATGGAGACTTATCATGGGTCTCCCTGTGTGTCAAGAACGAAGATTCTAGGTCCAGTCGTTACGATTTGTACCCTGTTGACAGATAACTACATCCTTAAAGGTCTCAAAAATGGAGAAAACAATTCGTGAACATTGAAAAATACAGGTGGCGCCACCAATCTGCACAAACTGATGAAACATCTCATGATCAATATGTATGTCGAAAATCATGACCATCAGTGATGTAGTTAATGAGATATTGAAGTTTTTGTATGAAATTTTTGACTATTCTGGGGGGTAATTTTGGGCCCCATAGCTCGAAGGATATGGGTAACAGAGGCCTAATTTCTGGTTTCCATGGAGACTTTTCATATGTCTCTCAGTGTGTCGAAAATGAAGATTCTAGGTCCAGTCGTTACGATTTGTGCCACGCTAACAGATGACAGCATCCTCAAAGGTCTCAAAAATAGAGGAAAAAATCGTAAAAAATCAAACAGTACAGGTGGCACCACCAGTCTGCAGGAACTGATCGAACATCTCATGATCAATATATATGCCAAAAATGAAGACCATCAGTGATGTAGTTATTGAGATATTGAAGTTTTTGTATGAAATTTTTTACTATTCTGGGGGGTACTTTGGGGCCACATAGCTCAAAGGATATGGGTAACAGAGACCTAATTTCTGGTTTCCAAGGAGATTTTTTATGGACCTCTCAGAATCCCAAGTTACAAGGTTCTAGGTCCAGCGGTTACGATTTGTGCCTGGTTAACGGACGGACAGACGGACAGACGGACGACGGACAAAGAGTGATCGCTATAGCTCAGATGACTTTCAGTCAGCTGAGCTAAAAACTAGATCTAGCTCACATATATATACATGTTGTACCGTGCAGCAGTCTCGACTCATCACGTTGTGTCCGTCTTTGATGACGGTCCTAAATCATTTCATGTTCTAAACGTACGACCAGGTCGCTCCTACAAACAAAAAATCCCTTAATCTGCCTGTCACTTGTTTGTAGAAGTATTTCATATAAATGTTTTACATATTTTCATTTTGTCAGAGTGACGCATCTTTTTTCAATTTCCTTTGGAAAAAATAATTCTGAACGACGAGTTTTTTTTGTTCTCAGTCATATGGATCTAGTTATTATCAAAACAAAACGCTGTCATTATAACAATTATGAGATACTTTCTGGGTTTAAACCTTTTTCTCTAGGGCATTTTTACTAGACGAGACAGATAGCTATTGTGCAGATTCATGCATTAAATGCCCGTACTATACCTTTAATTTAAACTGTCAAATTATGGAAGCATTCACATCACCATTTTCACGATCAAACGCACATAACATTCATCTGTTTTGCAAAATTTTATTATGTGCAGTCAATGTTCATTATATGAAGAGTTATTTATGACCTGTATGTATACCTGCACCTGTTTTTAAGTACCTGTAGGTGCAAGGCAATTTGGAAAATATAAAAAGAAATCGCATGCATGCACATATAAATATATATCTGTGTGTACGTGCATGTGTGTCTTCTTGATATTATTTTTTTCAAAGTAGGTTACATCTATTAAGATATCCTGAAGAAACTAATACTAAATCGGAAGGTTTTCGGGCGTGCGCTCACCGGCGAGACGTCACGGTTACTTTCAGTTGTAGTAGCTGATAAATTTGTGTTCATAAATATGTGTTTCGGAATATTTAGAAATATATAAACGGACTTTTAAAGACCATGCATTTTATGTAGATAAATATACAGCGTTTCAATGTCACAGAAAAGCTGTATCCCATAGACGGCCAAAATAAACAAAATATATATAAACCATGTGAGAAACCTTTATAACAAACAGGCGAGTAGGAATTTGATCAGGTGTAGTCTGAATCCACAAAAAGCAGTGATTGAAACCCTGAATAACTGAGCGGGGGAAAAAAACATTCCTTTATCTGACGTTTTGAACTTCTGCGGTATCTGCGAAACCCTGTTTGTGAGCCTCCATGTCGCCGTGAACTGGTACTTAGCGACTGATAGTAAGATATATACCGGAGAGGATCCATTTATTCATGAACCTCCATTCAGAGATACGAGATCTCGGTTGATTCAATTCATGTTCCCTAAATGGACATTTTACTGACTGCAAGGTAAATTTAGCCAAGGTGGGTTAGTATTCAGCAGGTATAATTTCTGCTTTTGACATTTTGACCTATTTAAACGTTGTTCGTGTTCTCTTGCTGCATGGATATAAAAATAGCGTCGTGTATTTGTACGTATGCTATACATAGTAAAAAGGGGAAATAGTTATTGAAGAGAGATTTACGTGTCACTTTCTTGACTTGGGATTAGATCACACAGATAGCCAATATAGAACTACGTCATAAAGGTATTCTGTCGCTAACAAAGCCCTTTCTCTGGCACTGAATCCGTTGTTTATGAGCTGTTGGCTTAAGCCATGAAATCTGAATCAAGGGTTTATTATAAACCCATGAGCCCTAAAAGACATGAAACCAGTTATATTTGAATGCCCGATCCAACTGTGGCTCCAAACATTTTTTATTTTTCTATTTTTTTTCTATTTAAAACATTATAAAGTCGTCTTTCTTGTTCTGCGATTACATATTTACAGAATTACCGAGTTAGACCGCTCTTTTATAAAGGATGAAAAATCTTTGTAACTTTGCACTGGCGGCAGAAGAGTAGCCGAGGAAGTGTTGTAGTTATAATGATACTGATATGCACCTAGCGATTATAAGGCCTCTTTTGACTTCGTTCAACGCCCGATGCTTCAGTCTGCGCTAGTAATTTCCATTTCTCAGGGCGATTTCCAAACAATTTTATGATAAAATAACCCTTCGTTGTTAGTTATGTTAATTTTAGATGAAATGTGTTTTAGTTGTTGAGACAGGAAAACGTAACTGTTTGTCCAAGGTCGGTAATGACAGTTTCATATGCAAATAACCATGATCGTGTACTATCAAACATGGCGCGCACAATTGCAAGACTCTTGAAAACTGATCACAAAACGATAAATGAACCTGCCTCACCAACGTCTCCCAATCATGTGCATGTATATTGAGGTCTGAGTGGTAAACTGCCGCTATACTTGCTAAAACTACCACTTGAAGTATTGGGTAGACTTTTTTATTGGTAACCTTGATTTTCATCACCATTTTACAAGTGATTAAGAGAGATAAAGCATCTGCGACAGCACATTATATTCTTTACTTCAGCCCGTTATGGCTTTTTTTCTTCGATACTATACATATAAAAAAAAGTAAAACTATTAAATAGATTACTCCAGAAAGAAATCTCAACTACTTTTATATAACAGCGGCAGTAATAAAGCAGGAATCTGCCCTGGCCTAAAACTAAATTATACCTCTTTTGGCGTGAGATGGTAACATAATATAAATAATTGCAAAATTGTCTATAGACAAAATATTTATAAACCCCCATTATGTAGGCATTTAGTAAAAGTGGCATATTACAAACATAAACTGGAGCGGTGACCTGGGTCCTACTGAAGTGAACCTAAAATACTCATTCTATGATCAATCACATTTTACCGCTAAAGAGCCGATCCATCACGTGGGCTGGTCGTGAAAACACAGTGGAATGACAGCCCGGGCAGGGCGACGGACAGTCACTGCTTCACAGGCTGTCACGGAAATTAAGTACACATCCGGTCACGTGGCATTATGGCAAGTCGTAAAATGCCCCATCATCACCCCAAGGCTTTAAACATTTTTTTTAATGAAAATTTGCCAGGGGAAAAGACCATGTCTGTCCGCTTATTTCGTTCAGATTGACTTTCATGGACAAAATAATTTTGTTGATATCAGGATTTATGTCTGCGATTATATTTGGCAATAAACTTCAAGTATTTTAGTGATTCTTGCAAAAAAAATCTACATCCGTACACATTTTACCCATACTTTAGGACCTCTATGTCTTCAGCCCTTAACAGCCTCTCAATGAAATAACATATATGACTCCCTTCTTCCATTATGATAATATTTGAAACTATAGAGGCTGCAGCCTAAGCATGGGTGCAACTTGGGGGCATAAATTAAATTCCCCCACCTTTTCAACATACTGTTATATCCCCCCAGCCCACATCCCGTTAAGTGAACGTCATTTTCCATAAAAACAGGCTCCAATTTAAATATGTAATATTATGAGTTATTATTATTAGGAATTATAATTATCAGGGATTATTAAGTGGGCCCAGGGATATCAACCACCCTTCTGGAATGTTCAGTGCATGGGGGGGGGGGGTTGAATGAGTCCCCATCCCCCGCACATTACAAAAACAAATCATGCCTCTAAGCCTAAGCCTACATGAATACCTAGTAAAATGTTCCTTTATTTTACCAGTGTCACTGTCCAATTGAAGGATATTCCATAGATCCCCCCCCCCCCCGGCACACACACACTATAAGTGGACTAACCAATTTATGCCCATATAATATATCTAAATCAGTGGGTCACTTGCTCGCTAGCTGGCCTAGGGTGTTGACCTCATCCTATGACTCGTATGTATGTCACTTAGTGAGTAGCTAGGGTCTCCGCGTATAAGGATATAGAAGTAGTTAAGCATCGGCGATAGGTTGAGTACCCCGCAACCCTCCATATCTTAGTAAAGCGCACACCCCATGCATTGACTGGTAGTAAACTGTTTAGGTAAATAATTGATATTTTTTCCAAATTCGGACAGACCTATTGGCCAATTGTCTTTAGTAAAGCGTACACCCCATGCATCGACTGGCAGTATACTGTTTTGGCATATAATTGATATTCATTCTAAATTCGGACAGACCTTTTGGCCTTTTGGTGGTGTTAAATTCAAATTCCTGTGTTGTTTTATATTATCGGCGGGAAGGGGGGGGGGATCTTACACACTCACACGGGTCAAAGGTGAACTGCAAGAACAAACAGTATAGGCCCGGCTATTGGCACGCATAAAAATATTACCACAATATGAAAAAAATATATTATGATGACCAAGGTTACCTCAAACGTTTTGTTCCTGGCATAATACCATAACACTCAACACTGCGCAGAATCGGAGTACAGTTTTAGTAGAAATGACATCTGGTGGAAGGGTCAGTGCTCAAAAGAAATAGGTTCGTTTTGAGTAGTAACAGATTCTGGCGGAAAGGTGCTTAAAGCTCCACAACATCACATCAAGGTCCGTCCGAAAGATCTCGGGTAAAGTTGCTATCAGACAAACCAACTAAGTACACAACCATGCAAGGAAAATTTAACACCTCGTAACCTCACTGAGGTATAACAATATTAGGTCATGGCGGAAGAGAAGTTAGGATTAGTACTCAAACACACAAATCGTTTGTATGCCTTTTTACCTAACATCCTAGTGGTGTGTGGTTCGCGTTCATTAATTAAAATCAGGAGATAAGTTAAATCATATAACACTGCCATAATATTCCAGGAGTATCCTCCTGGCGAACCCTCGGCTGCCGAGCGGTCTTACCATTTTGTCATTCTTTCAATCTTGCAACCCACGAAACCATCGTTCACAAAGCATCAGGCGATTAATTGTGTTCTGTTCGATTTTGGAAAAAAAATTTACAACATAATAACTGACTTTCTGTCCATTAAAACTTTTGTATGAAACAATGGCCATGCAAGATTTGCATTTTGGCACTTTCCTGTGCCATCATCGGATTCAAATGATAAAGACACTGTTGGGGACAACGTATATAACTTTCCATTATTGCCGCTCGTGGTTGTTCCTGCCTAACAAATGTTCATGTTCTATACTGGATGGATGGAAGGACAGATTGATGGATGAATAGATGGATGATGGGATAAAGAAATATCGGTATAATCGCTTTTGGCTTAAATCCTCTGACCATTGCATTCTGGCTATACCAGTGTGTCAGGGGTATATATGTGGATACATTGCTTACGCCATGCTCTTGTTGCATATCTACTGATTCATTGCACTCCGCCACTGCTTGCACGGAGAACATTTACAGTCGACTGCCATTAATGGGAGCCTTGTATATTTGAGCCGTACCAAGCATGATTACGGTGGTTGACTTTTGGACGATTACTCGGCTAAAAACTGGGACTACCCCACTCTAATTGGTCGAAAAACATTGTTTCATGCCTGGTTGCAGTCTACGGCAAACGCTTCCCAAAGAAGCAGTGGAGAGAAATGATATAGTAGTACGAATGCAATGATGAAGGCACTGCGTAAAGATTGTAATATGAGCATGGTTATATCAGCTGTGATGTCACAAGGATTTGCCAATACTAAAGTCTGCGTTAAGGCTTTCATTTACCTTTTACTCTCCTCCTCATGTTCGACGTGAAATATGAAACGTTATCTTACTCTGATATCAGCACTGGCATTGTCAGTCATGTTCTTGGTTTTCTGAGCCCTTCAGTCTTGTGCCTTTTTCGGCTTCCTTGGTGGGGGGGGGGGGGGGGGCTTGCAGCCCATAATATGCGCTGTTTTGTTATTTGTTCTACATTTGTCTCCTTCACCAGTACACCTTCACTCCTAGGTGAAGAGGGTACAGCCCTTTGGTTAAGAACCTGACCAGGGGTCTTAGCTGAGAGAAAAGTCTGAACAGAGATAGAGATCCCACAAATCTTCCGTTAACATCCAGAGCCTAACCATTACACCGCCTCCCACCGTGACGTGACGTCCGTGCTCCTGTTTCCTAAACAAGGGTTGTGATAGGGTCAGATATCTTTAAGAACATTATAACATCCTAATAATGTTTCCGATATAAGAGTTGTGGCAAAATCTTCTAGAACTTTAGTTCTAGTTTTTATTTCCATCACTTTTTTATCCGCATATATCCACACAGGAAAAATCCTATTGCAGCGTCACAAATCTTGGGCAACCAGAAATAATGAAAGAGAGTGGATTATCAAACGCACACGCAACCTGCGGCGGTTGTTTGTGGTTCAGAGGCAATGAGAGAATTTTATTACGTTTTTACTGGTTTTAAATTTATGGGTATACATACATGTTTAGACATACATAACGGATTTAAACTTAACCCTAAACTGTCACACTCTCCACAATTAACTTGGCGGTTCCATTTTCTTTTAAAGGTTATAATATAACAAAGATATTGTTCATTTTCTTATGTTTAAATGTGTGGCTACTGATGTACTTACGGACGTGCGTGTCTCTGCGTGCGTGTACGCTGGCTGTGTGTTCATTGACCTCTTATGTGCATAATGTGTTACCGGCACGAACTTACAGCACTTATAAAATATATATTTAAGCTCTATAGACGAAGAAGTATAGCCTAACCCATATGTTCCTGTATCTTTTAGCAGTATCTGCTGGGGGTCCCCCAGCTTGGATCCGCCACTTGTTTAAAATGATAATCGATAACCTTTGTTCCTGTATAGAAAGATTAAAAGGCCTCAACTAAGCTGAAAAGCTTTACTTACTATCTCATGAGTCTAGATATGTCTTTGCAAAATAGGATCGGTTGTTTATGTGTACATGAAATTATGATGCATAAAAAGATGTTTCATTCGGGTGTCATTTTTATTTAGCAAAACACTGAGGATTAAGTGTGTCTTGTTTATTTATAGAAACATTTATTATACTAAAAATAAAAATAATTTCAAGTTGACATAATCCAATTCCTTAAATCAATTTACCAATTAGTCCCATCCATTAACTTTTTGTAACATTGTTCATCTATGCTAAACGTAAAAAACATTCATTTCGTTTAGCTTAACTGGATCTCCTCCATCCGACGATACACTCAGTTCAACAAACCGTATCAACACAAGGCATCGATCCGTATCATCATAAACTAATCCATCTTTACTGGAATGAAATTGAAGTGTTGGGGAAAACAAAGCAATGTCAGTGTATGTATAAGAGTTGCCTTCGATATGTGTAAAAACGAGTGTCATTTTCTCTAGAATTTCAACGATATATGTCAGCAACGAAAATATGTAAAAAGGTTAATTGTAGCCATATTCAAGGGTTTCAACTTCCTGAACTTTGTAATTTTATTTTAGCGTTTTAGATCTTAAGCAGCGATAGTTATCAAAATCATAGGAAATTTATTTTGAGTGTCTCCTCTTCGTGTAGCTATGACAAGAACCAATTTGCGTTTACAAAAAAATTGTAATTTAAATTTAAATGTCTCACCTTCTTTTTACTATGTTCAGCACTTCTTTGATGTATCCCACGTCATCAATGTCATATACCCAGGGGGTGGAGCAGCATAACCCGGAGTTCCATGACCGGCTCTCCTTCTTCCGGTGCGGCCAGCCGTCCGTCACCCCCTCCCCCAGCACCAGCAAAAACCCCTCCTGTTCACTTAAATCCGTGAAGCCCGTGGACCTGAGGATTCCTTCCTCGTTACCCCCGCTGCCGTGAAGCAGTAGCACCACAGGGGCGGGTATGCTGGGGTTGTAGCCCCGTGGTACGTAAACTGTGAACCGGCGTCTCTGGTCTAAGAAACTGAACCTATCAGGTAAATGGAAAATTTCCATACCCCCTTTACCGTAAACTTCCTCTGAAGGGCATAGAGCTGCCGACCCGTGGAGTAGCATCATTATCATCTCTATAATCACCACAGAGAACGACATGACAGTGTTCCTCACAGTGTCACCAACAAATTATTAATCCCATGCCATACCAAACTCTACAAGAAATATTTGTCCCTTTTCCAATGTTTTCAGCATTCTTTATCAGATAGGAAACATCCAACGGTAAACCATTTTACTAAGACACCAGTCATTGTTGCATCAAATTTACGTATCGACAGATGAAAGTACGCAGTTAATCATATCGTACCCGTATATACAAAGACTGAATACTCTATGACGGTAATGTGGCTGTATTTAATCACTACAAATTAACATATTTCCTCAAGTGCATTTTCCTTTTCCTAATCTTTCTACTTAGCAAGGATTCTCAATGTGTGACGACATGAACATGCTGCGTCATATTACTGTCGTCTTGTATCGTGTGTACACGCTAGGCTAACCAAATTTGAATTCCGCTATACAAACGTTCCCTCCGTCCAGCTCCGTGTAAATTCCACTTGTGTGTGTGTTGCCAAATATATCCGTTTAACTTTTGTCGCTGCTGCCGCCTCACGGTAGGTATAGTGAGCGAGGAGAGCGGCGTCCTGGCGTACAGGTCTAACATTACACTGACTTCTCTGTGTTCACTCTCCCGAGTCAGCCGGGCCCCCGGCTCCGCCAGCCCTAGCTGGCTTTATTGGCATGTTTTATGCATGTCGTTTGGCTGTTAACCAATCATACGCCAGCCTTTGTGTCTGGCTCGGCTGACAGACCCCTTCTCTCCGCCCACTGAGAGAAAGTTCGCAGCAGCGATGCTTGACTTTAACAATCGTACCAGCTGTATTCTGTAAAAGGTAAAAAAAAGTCCCTGTGTCGCCGGTACATCTGGAATACTCTCCAAAAAAATTTAAGGAAACGACACGCCATCGTCTTTGTCACTAAACAATTTTTTTCTTATGAACTATATTCTGGACATACCTCTTCATATCTTCTCAAAATCTTTGTGTTAGCCATATATATATATATATATATATATATATATATATATATATATATATATATATATATATATATATATATATATATATATATATATAACTCTGACAAAAACAACACTGTAAATTCACAACAGTCTGTTTCACGGGATGCGACCCCATCATCAGGTGAATGTGGTTAGAATGAAGCTAACGGCATGGTTTGAAAAGCCGACACTTTACGAGATTACGAGATTTTGCTTTGTGCGATTCGGGGAGGGGGGGGGGGGCATGTGAAAGACTGACACTGATCCTATTGTCCTCGGGGGCACAATAGGATTGGTCGGGGTACACGTGCGATACTGGAACATAACAGGGCAGAGAGGTTTGTTGTTGTTTTAATGTTTATATATATAATGCAAAGATATTATACCAGGATGCACAAATAGCTTAGTAAACTGATTAGCAATAGGGTCCTGGAAACTGCCTTAATATCAATGATATCTAGAGATTTTAGCTGACTTTTTGGTAAAAATGGCACCACCACAAATGGAAACAAGTGTCAGAAATATTAAATATATTTTTATATGGTGAATACAGTGTAACCTATCTGAAAGACCACACGTTTAATAAGACCACCCGTGTGTTAAGACCACCCTGGAGTGAATGGTTATTACTGACATGTGTAATGAGACCTACTGTGAATTAAGACCACTTTTGGACATTACCGAAGCGCCTGGTTTTATTACACAGGCTTCACCGTATCAACTTTTAAATAAATGCATTAATTATTATGCACAAGGCGCTAAATATTTTATAGTTAGGCATAAATCTATATGAATATGTATATGTTTTCATTTTTCTATATGAATATATTTATTACACATTTATATGTGAGGTTGTAAACTTATGGTAACGTGATCATTTTTTTATCAATAAGCTTTTTTTGTCAAAGGAAATCTGCATAAATTTCAATGGCTATTTCTAAAGTAGGCCTTCTATAGTCCCTTATGTAGATTATAAGACCTGATGCTCTTGACACAATTATGTATACAAACTCTACCGGATATCCAGATAATACTCTCATTGAAGTTTATTTAAACCAAAACGATTACACAATGATTCCACAAACTAATGATTAGAAGTTTCCCTATTTTTATGTATATATGTGAAATTGTGCATGTGTTTGTGTCAACAGAATCTCTATTTATGTATTTGAATCCATATTTCATTCAGATTCTTAAAAAATATTAAATCACTGTGAGAATAAAATAGAGTGAACGCCCTTGTGCCAAACAGAGATAATTCTGACTGAGATATGATGTCACTTATCGGAGAGCCATAAGGAACACGAGGAACATATCTGTTTGTAGTACAGTTGTACAGTTTTGTTCTAGATACATCTGCCACTACCATTCTGACCTGGGTCATTGTCAGTGAATTGCTTCAGTGGTAGAATCACTGCTGTCCTCAAAGGCCGTTAATCACTCAACAACTGTTACAAATGTGGATTACACCGTCAATCCACGTTTAATGCGGTAAGGATTTTAAATTTCTGTCTGCAGCGTTTTGTGGGGAGTGTGCAGCTGGTGTGGACCGTGAGTTTGATTGACCAGTGACCTGTGGACACCTGTGGTGGTCATCAGCCGCTGATCTCCCTCCAGAAACACCTGTATACACATAACCTGTACTGCCAGAGGTCAGACTGGTCAAGCAGCTATTACACATGTCGGATGTGGGCTGTTGACGGGCCACTTGAACAGGTCTATAAGTTTGATTGGTATTGAAATTCTTCGCTGCCGGCGTTCATGTAATACTCGAAGATTATGACTGCTTATGAATATTTACCCTAAAGCGGTATATCAAGTTCTTTTATTATATTCTTCCAGTACTATATGGACAACCGGCATATGTACCAATGATTTAGACATGCAAACTATGACAACCAGGTTTTAGTGTGTACGCAAAATGGCAGCTACCTTGAGCGGATTCAAGAAACTGGGGTAAATAGGCCCAAACCTGCTGGGGAAGAGCAGAGTTAGGATGTTAGGGGACGTGTATCGGCAAATTTAACGAAGGAATAACGAGGTTTTGGACCACACCCAATTCCTGAAATGATAGCAGGATTACAAATACAAAGCATGAATAAATACAAATTTCACACATGTATGTTTAATGCCAGGGTAGCTTGTTATTCTATTATATTCAGCCCTCTTATAGAAATTGTTATCCGTTTATAATGTATTTCCAAGATATGCATCGTAACAAACGGAAGGTTTCCTTGATCGGAGTATGTCTTTCTGAACTGTAAAATATGAGGCTTCACAATACCACACGAGAGAAACCTGTCAAGGCCAGTAGATATAGATGGAGTTTCGATGTTCCTTCCTGTCCATTTGTATAGGCTTGTCATGGCGCGGGAGTCTGACATACCGAGCTGACAGAAGGTATATCGACTAAAATAGAAGATCGTGAGCTGGCTGTCAAGCCCATCGGTCGCTATCTCCCGTACTAACCTCCCACGTTCACAAGCACATTTTCACTTTTTGTAATCTCATTGCAAAGGTAGCAGGTCAGAGTTTCTTTTGTTCGGTTCTTTGAATAAATATCTGATTTTTGCACGTATACATATAACAGGCTGAGAGGGAAGTGAACTATCTGATCCTCTGGCTTGGTCAGAATGTTAGCGAGTGACGGACAGTGCATTGCTTCATCCAGGCACGTAGATATTGTGACATTTATGGATGTACACCATGTATGCATGGTCCCATGAATGTTTTCACTTTGATTATGGTGTTTTAATAAAACATGATCTTTTCGACAAAGATGAATAAATAACTGAGTGTTGGACTGCCCTATCCTCCAAAAATATACGATTTATATTCTAATTAGATGTCTGCATTCGTAGACTATCACAATCTATCAAAAATATTTTAAGAAAAATTATAAATATTTCATTTTTACAAACAACGATCGGGCGCAAACCTTTACTTTTTGTATAAATAAACAAATTGTTTTGTCGGGAGAGGGGCAACGGCCGTATTGGGCTCACAGCCGCAATATAAATATGTAGGCTTTCGAAGCATTGGTGACACTTCAGTACCCTTTTATCGCCCTCGAAGGGGACACTCCGTTAATCCTTTACTCTTTCATATTAATAGGTCCATGTTAATTGGTAACAACGAAAGATAAGCTAGAATAAGAGAACGAATCTCTTTGCAGTGGTATATATATATATATATATATATATATATATATATATATATATATATATATATATATATATATATTTGTGTGTAAACATGTTTATATAAATTTATTATTTTGAAGGATCCGCGTAAACCAGACAAAAGTTAAATGCAGGCATTCGTTGAAATATTTTCGTTTGTAAAAATGGTGACCGGATGTTGGCGCTAGGGTGTTTCTAAAAGATGATGCTTTGCTACTCACGTATGACACATAGACCAGTCACATTAATGATGATCTAATGCAGGTACATTTAATCAAGCCTTCCCCCTTTCATCAATATTTGGGTCAACTTTCATTTTATATTTTTTGGAGGGGGGGGGGCTTCTTCCGGGTTACAGAGTGCAGAATAATTAACGATCATATTGTCTCCCTTTTTCCTCCTTTTCCGCTCGTGTTAGATATCAAACACGGCCAATTTACCAATATTGATGTCACAGGTGATAAATTTGCACCAGATTTTAATTTTTTACCTTGACCTACTCTTCATGAACGCACACAACATAGCCTATCATCAATTATCGCTCAGTAAGAGGCGATCGGGGGGTGGGGGCCCCCCCTGTGGTCGCTCGGCGATTGCTGATCTCTATAATTATGGCTAGATTGTTCTGGACTTATTTTAAGGAAAAGCCTATGGCCATAATGGACATATTCTAGTTGTGGAATATGATAAACTGCATTATCTATTTCTAAACATTCTTTAAATTCTGTTCGTTGTGGTCTATTAATTAAATGAGAGATCCAGAAACATCCTTGTTATCCCAATGATATCGTTCTTTTGCAACAGGGTGAAACCGATTGAAGCTTTCAGTAAGCCTTGAATCATACGACTCTATATCCCATGACTTGACAGTGGTAAATTTTATCATGTCAGTTTCGTATAATGCGAGAGGGGCCACAGCGTAGAATGGCTTTTAACACGAGCTTGGGCTTTTCTTATTCTTTATTCTAGACACTGTCTGATGATGTTAGGGGCTCCACACCGTTGTGTCCACCGTTAAACAAATAGTGTGTTATCAAACACACCCCTGTTTGTAAACTATCGGTCTCCCCCGAGTTTATCGCGTCACCTCTAGCGTAATGTTCCCTACTCCTTGCGGCCCGTGGGACTCGGGCGTGTAATAGAAATTTGGCCCACCATTTGTAACTGCTAAATAGAGTTACGACAACTACCATTCTTGAATGACTAAAACTATCACCAGTTTTCTCCTATTACCACAGACATATTCCCTCCGGCTGCTAGGCAGGAAAACAGTTCTTCTTCTGTACTGAAGAAAGAAAAATAATAGTATTGGTTTTACGGTCTTGCCTGAACCATTTTGTTACCACTGTAAACAAAGATTTACGTCGGAAAAAGGGAGGGGGGTGTTAAATCTTTTTTCAGGGGACGCTTTTTGAACTGCTGGTATAGATTAAGTCTACCCTTGGCAGAAGTTTGTGTGGTGCTCGGTAAATTTATATATTGACAGGCAATTGGAATATCCGGGTTCAACGATATACTGTAGACGTCTGCGCTGTATGCGAATTAAGCGTTCATCTTATTTTTGAAGAAGTGTTGATAAATACCCGACAAAGATCAAATGGGCTCAGTGTGATGACTTTGCTGTTAAATGTTAAGTCGGTGTGCATTTATGTAATGGTCCTTTGTCAGCCTGTCTTGACAGTTTCTGTGAATTGAGCTTTTTCACCAGATCACTTTAAGTCTGCCAGATGTTAATTTATGTCACATTCTGATTTAGTGCTCCCTACGTGACATGCGAATCACCAACAATTACTGGGAGGAGCGTAACCCCTGGAGACCCTAACGATCACGTGACGTCCCTCGTGACCCATCAGGGTTAATCGCTCCCCGTAGCCTGGTTGCATGGACCCCGTGTTTGGGTATGATTACTGGCCGTATCGTACCAGGACTGCTCTTAAAGTCAACGGATGCAGCAAGCTTGTTAGCTTAATTAAACAAGAATTATCAAACCGCCGGGGGAAGAACCTTTGGGATTCACACTTCTTCTCGGCTGATAGGGTTACTTTAATGACTGACATGTGGTATCAGTCCGTTTTGCTTTACGTCTCTCAGTTGACGTGTCGCTCTACAATTATCCTAATTACTTTCAAAAACGATAAATGCAGCAATTTCTACCAGGCTTGCGAAATTGCTTAAATCTGTAAACCTGCCGCAATTGCCACTCGAAAAAAAGATGTTTTAGGCCTTATGTGTTTTGGGGAAGAAAAAATCTTTTTTTTTTTTATTAAACGCACCACCCCTCCCTCGACCCAGCCATATGCTGGTAGGCCTGCATCCCACCCAAGCTGTAGCTCGCTCTATGAGAAAGCCTATTGAATACTGTACTGTTCGCTTTTACATATTTTATCACTCCTGTGCTATATTTTGTATAGTTAAGTGTAATGCGGCCCATAACAACAAGTCTTTATCCGTCACGTCTGGAAATTACCAATATATTTAGAGCAAGAATTAACTGAGATATTGGTGCTTTACTACAAAGCCTACAGGGTACGTTACTTAATAACACATAGTGATATTGAATATAACCTAGAGTGGATGAGCTGCTTTTTTCCGGGCGTATTCATCTAAATATGATGTATATATGTTATAACACCGAGAATGAGGCCGTTAAGTCCGTCTCTGGTGCATGGCTTCTTTGCAGCACTGTCTGAACCTGCCTGTGTGATTTGCTGCAGCAGCCCTTGATACAGCACGTGAAATTCAGCTGCAAATGGAATCACCAAGCATACTAACAAAGACAACAAGAGCATGTTTCACTGCCCGCAACTGCAGCCAGAGAGAGCCTGACTCACCCCCTCGCACAGAGGACGCGCATTAGCTATTGTAGGGGACAAAAAACCGCGCGTCCGATTAAAATAAAAGTGCGCTTAGGCGCTTCAGTCCCCGATTCAGCTGTAGTGTGTACTTGTTATAAATATGTGTAAACATTCGTAAATACTTCATTTTATAGAAAAAGATTAATGGATTCACGAGACAAATGATACGTACGGCATTCAAACTGATATAAAGATATCATATTGAGTATCATCAAAAATCCATCAATTTCCAGCTAATTTATTGCACCGACAACATAAATTAGCTTGTTGACCTCTGGCCTCATTAAATATGTGTGGATTTTGCCTATGATAAAACTCCAACTATATTTAATAAACGGTTAATGTCACAGCACATCAGTATAAGTTGAACAGAAATATCTTCATTTGCAATGGAGCAGTAAACCCAACAAAAAACTTTAACCTGAGGTTTTCATGAACACAGGTGACCTGTGCCCTTATCCTTGGACCCCCAATTATATGTGGGATACCTTACCCCCTATACAATGAAATATGAAAGCTATATGGTGAGGGGTTGTTGAGTTATAAAGTGTTATCCCAAAACAATAACCTGAGCTCGGTTGGGATCTGTACAAAGTTTGTTCGTAAAGTGCTTATTACTGGTCCAGAAATTAAAATATGAGGAACGATTTAAAAGCTGTACTGGGTTTTGTCTACTAAGTTTAATTGAAATATCTCTATCAGCAAATGGAGAAATAAGCCTAACAAAAAACTTTAACTGGACTTGTTCATGAACAACGGGGACCTGCTTTGACAGGTTGATCCCCAAATCATAGGAAAGATTCCTTACACCCTGTACAATACAGTTGTAAAATATAAAAGCAATAGGGTAAGTGGTTGCCGAGTTATTAAGAGTACTTTAAACTTTAACGTGAGCTGGGTCGGGATCTGTACAAATTTTGTCTAATTACTGGCCCCAACAATTAAAATTTGGTAGAATGTTAATATCTGTGCTAGGTATTGTCACTGAACATCACTGTATTGAAATTAAGTGAAATGTCTGACGGGGGCGTGCTTGTAATCTTGACCTTTATCTTATTCTTCCCTAAATCAAAGGGAGGGGGATTAATAACCACTTATACAATACATATATGTAATATGAAAACGATCAGGTCAGTGGTTGCCAAGTTATAGAGTTGACAAAAAAACTTTAACCTGAGGTGTCTTTGGAACTGCCGACGGTATAAGTTCTCCTGAACTTCGTTCCGGCAGCTAAAAGTGATTAAGTATATATGAAATCACGATACATATATATTCAGTAAATTTGACTTTGCAATTTCAGATATGTGACATGTGACTTTAGTTTTACATAAGATAAAGGAATATTGTTACACTGGACAATATGTGGTCTGTGGAATACTTAAATGTGCAAGGACGTGTTCATAATTATTTCAGTAAAACGTTATTTGTTTTAAGGTGCTCCATTTTATACCTAAAATATGATGATTTCATATAGAATTGTCTGCCTCCCGCTGATATATCTTCAATCGTTTACTCCCTAGTGCTATGGAAATGTACATTTTTTTTTGCTGACCTTGGGTGTGATTTTGAAGATTTGTTTCGACATTTACAACACAGAATACGATGTAATATCGAAATAAAAAAACTAAAGTGTCGAAAATTGTTGCGGTAAGCTACATCTCACGTGTGACTGGATGTCACTGTCAGCGCTGAGGAAACCATCACGAGGACGAGAGCCTGAGGCGTCCCCGTAAAACGGCCAATCTACCTATTTAACAAACTCTGCCGGAAAATGGCAGTAGCTCACAGCCGACTGACAGCTCCTGACAGGGCCCATTTGAACATGAAAGGAACTCGGCTTCATTGTCTTGATTGTTGAGGCAGCAGGCGATTACCAAAACACAGCGTCTCAAATACGTCAAGAAAAATCCCTTGACTCGTAAACAATTCCCGACAGCCTCGATATGGAACCTCCAAAGCCTTGGAGATTTCATCTTTGGCATCTTCTATGTATAGGAATTTTTCATTGTCGACTATTCAACGTGTATGTCACGGCAATTCCATGTACAAATGACAACACGGATCTGATCTCTCTGGGAATCTAACTGAATCCGACCAGTCCAGTACACCGTAAACTGTCTCGTCTCGGGCAGTGCGTCGATAAGTCTGGATTTCACACTTCCTGCTCGAAATTTGGTTTCTTTACTTGATTTCTGTATGGAATCGGAGGAGAATTATGTAAGGAATATTGAGCATCAACAAATCAGTTTCGATGTACTTATATCAAAGGATCCTATCTCTACAACGGCCAATTCTGGCTGAGTTTTTAGCACCATGCATCAGCCATAAGCAATTTACTTTTACATTTAATATCCTCAGTAAATTTAACAGTTATCGCAACATAACTCATGCAATCCTGGACGAAATCCCATGAAATGTTAGGGCATTTCGAGAATGGGCCAATGAAGAACCGATTAGATTTTGGTGTTGATCCGGCACATGATCCAGAATCAGGAACGTCATCAAGGAATAATCCCAAAGGTAGAGCCACTTATGTAAGAACTAATTTTGGTAGAATAAGTGAATGCAAACAAGGAGAATCCCACCATAGGACCCCCCCACCCCCCTCCACTGGTTTCTTAGTGGGGTGCCCACTGATATATGGCACATTTAGATCAGTCCCAAAAATAAACTCAATTGAAGGATTGCAACAGGCCTAATGAACTGGAATAAAACCAAAACTACTTTAGTAAAGCAATAAAAATGGAAAACAATATAAATTTTTAAAGTCGAGGTCACTGGTCACATGCTCTAACAACTGTGCTGATTAAATGTTACACTTATAGTGTCACACATATCCTGTAACAATATAACTGTCAAAATCAAACTGGCAATCCATGGCAGACGTTATTTCATTTATCCACAAGATCTAAAAGATCCAGAAGGATGTTAAATGTAAATGTTGTTTAAGTAATGACAATTTTAAATCCGTCTATTCATTTGGCCCTCATAAACTTTAGTGTCAAACTGTGTGATCTTATTTAGGTCTAAGAGCAAAATCGCTAAATTTCAACGGGCATCAACTAATGAAACATATTAAAATTCCTTCAGAACCAGAAAATTGATAATGCTATTTTATCTCAGTTCCTGCATCACCTGTTTACTTAAAATATTATTGTTTGTAGTGCATATAAAGAAGCAAGAAAGCTATACTTTCGACAGTTGAAAAGCAAAATAGCCCCAGAGGAAAAGCTATGATTGAAATGAAAAATCCCGACAAGACAGTCAATATTTAAGATTTAGTCTCAGATGTTTGTGTATAACCTGGCAAATACATCGCTGAGCAATTATTCGGCCTCCCCATGTGGTTGACCAGACAAATTTGGAGGCGACGCCCCGAAACAAGTCCACGGGGCATGACTTTACTAAACCAGCATTACGTGGCCCGGTTATCTGTGGGCATGCGTCAATGCCCATCCTCACAGGCCTCGTTCAGCGTCACATGGCTTATTGCCTGCCGTGTCTAGATTTGTATAAACCAGTCAGCCGTGTGATCCGTATTGTGTCCAGGGCTTCGTCCGCCACCTTCCAGGTCATCATGGTAATCCTTTACACGGACAGCACAATGTCAGATTTGTAACATGATTGTTGCCTCCGCCAGGAGGGTATGAGTTCATCTCCAGTCGTATGTGTTTGTGTGTGTGCTTATAACATAACTCACGCAATCTTGAACGGTATCTCATGAATTTTTCAGGGCATTTCCGGGATGGGCCAATGAAGAATCGATTAGATTTTAATATGTATCTGGAAACTGATCCGGATTCAGGAGCGTCACCAAGGATAATTCACAAATGTACAGCCACTTATGCACGAATGTACCTAGCAATATGGGCCGAATAAGTGAATGCAAACACGGTTTGGAGCATCCCACAATAAGGACCCCCCCCCCCCCCACAGACACACATACATGGCGGAGGCTTGATGTAAATTGTTGTAAAAAAAAATAGCTAGGCAAAAACAAATTACATGAGTTGCATAACTTCGAAAACTATCAATGCAAAAAAAAAAAACAAACAAACAGACCCAACCACCCAATCCCACCAACGTGAGATAGATAAAACAATTCATTTGCAATATTTATGAAATCTCTCCCCCTCACGCCCCGCTAGTCAGTGGAACCCGGGGCGCGAAACACATTTCCGTTACCGTTTGTAGATATAGCCATCCCGTATGTAAATGTAACCACTCGACACAGCTATATGATGGTCGGCCACACATGCGCGAGACTCGCTGAACTAGCATTTCACCAATCATCGCCCCTAAAGCATTAAGGCCATTTAACCGAGTAATTTTGGAAACAATATTTTTAGATACTGTAATCTGGATTACATTACATGTCAAATAAAATAAACCATACACCTACCTTCAGATTTACATCTATAACTATTCATTGTTTACATACCATTGACACAAATTTTACTGAGGTTTGATGGTTCATAACATGCTCGCATGAGCTACTGGCAGTGACATAGAGTATTGGGTACAAACTGCTTCAAAACGGATATATTTTGTATAGTGAAAGGGCCTGTGTGAATTTGTGGATAGCTTAGTTCTTTATTATATAATCAGTTGTTTTCAACATGCTTGAACCAAGCCAAGATCCTCTGGTAAGGATCTTTAAGTTTTTCTAATCTCTTATATGATTGAGACAATAACGAGCAAATTTTATTCACAGTCCGCTTCAAGAGACTGTATAATCTGATAACATGTTAATATAAATTTATCTATTTCACATGGATTTTGTAAATAGTTATAACTTATCAAGGCACTCTCCATGGCTCAGATGGTGGCGTTCGGTAGTGTGTATGTGGTTGAGGAAACCGGAGAGCCATGAGAAAACGACCGGCCTTGGACGGGCAACCACAAGCCACTCTAATAGCCACGTCGGGGATCAAACCCGGTGTTAAGACTTCAGATTACCTCGTCTTTCAGATTAACCCCGGGGGTAGCCTTCGCCTGATTTTAGGTTACCGCCCTACTGTTCAGACCATCCATCTCGCTGATCAGGCTAACATGATTACTTTCTGTGTAAGTAGGAGCTCAGCACTCCTGATATATTTATTAACAACATCCTCAGCTGGCTGGTGATATAGTGGTCAGTTTCGTCGGGCCGTATACGTGTGTTTTTCTGTCTGTAACCACTTCATAACACGTTTTATCTCAAAACGGTTACTCACATCCCATTTTAATTAACTTGGCCATGGTATCCTATGTATCTCCTCACTTGATCCGGTTTTGGTTACACTTACTTGATTTTTTAACGCCGGTCTTACAGACGGATCGTATTATAGTACTGGCATATATGTCGGTCCGTCCAATAACCATTGGACGATAACCAGGAAGAAAGCTGCAGTATGCTTGTCAGTTGCCGTATTTCGTGATCACAAATGATAACATTTAACTTATGGATGTAATTATCATATCATTTAATGTGCAAGACTGAATGTTTCATTTATAGTTGGTGTATTTATAATCTAACCGGAGAGAGAATGTTTTATACCTATTGTACTGCAGGGGTGATGACAATTTAGTAATGATAATAATAATCATCGTTAATTTTATTATTGTTGTTATTATAAACAATATAACAGTAGTTTTTTGTTGTTTTTGATGTCAAGTTAATGTATAAAATAAGTATGTAAATAATCATAAATAAAGCTTTTTATCTGAAATTGGAGAGGGTAATCTGAAAACGATTTTAGATTACCCCCGGTAATCTGAAAGGGGGAAAATCTAAAATCGCTACACCGGGTCGCCATCGGAGAGAGCCGAGCGTTTTACCCCTCGATTATTCTGAGGTCGGTTCTATCCATGGTCAAATAAAATGTCAAAGCATTGATTGATTTAATTACTAACATTAACGTATAACCCATTCTCACGTTGGGACAGGTCCTGGCATCTTCTGTCGGGTCCGTTCGGGACGGGTTTTTCATGGGCCTAGTTCACCTGAACACAGTGGCGTGATTTCTAAAAGAGCGGGCTGCGACAGACCCTCCGCGAAATTACCTCGGGATGTATGGAAAAATTTGGAATATCCCAAAGGCAACACTTGGCATTGCTCCCGACATTTCAAGATTGAAAAGGGTATTTCCGTGCTTCAGCCGGTGCGGGAAAACAGTTTAGTGCCACGTCAGTTATAATATTGATTAGTCATGGAACCAATTTTTCCGCCATGTCTCGTGCTTTCTTTTAAAGATAGTCGATAGTACTGATTGATTAATTAAATATTTACCTCCCGTATAATACACTAGATGATTCACACAGGGCCTCTCAACTTATTAACGAAAATGAATGTATATTGTTTTCTTTTCTTCTGGCATGTTAAGACTCATGCATAATACCTTCAGAATACAGCGCATACACGTTGAACATTTATTGATCCACGGTTATTGTGTTATACCAATCATGTTCTGCAGATTCAAAGTAACTGTTGAGGCAAAATGTCCAGGTGTGTCATGAGCGTGTATAACTTGCCAGTTTTCTTCACCGCAAAAAGTTGCCATCGCTAAAAACAACTGACTGTTATGCTTCCAATAACAATAATCTTAAAATTCGTTCGCATCTGAAACTGTTATAGGCGCTTACTTCTTCTATAGACTGACACATTGGGTGGCAGGTTCAGATGAGGCAATGTGTTTGTAAAATTTAAAAATTAGTTCCGTGAACAAAGCTAGAATGAAGGAATGATGAAGTGATCTAATAGAATATATCCACAAACATACCTTCATATATATATATATATATATATATATATATATATATATATATATATATGTTCATGTGTATATTGTTTGTTTTATATATATATATATATATATATATATATATATATATATATATATATATATATATAATTGTGTGTGTGTGTGTGCTGTTACAGAAAGTGAACTGAATATATGTGAAAACAATATTTTTCACAACATTTCTATCCCTAATGGTCACTTAGAGAAAGAAATTTCATTCAAATGCGTTAAACTATTTTACTATTTGAAACATGCAACCATTAAGACTTGGTTGATAATTTTCCTAAACGACCCAGAAGAATCAAAACGTTGTAAAATATGATTTTGGTCACGTGGTTTTCATTGCATGTTTAGTAAATATATTAATAAGGGAGTACAATCCTAAAATGAGATGAAACGTAAATGTGATAATCATATACATTTAAGAGAATAACATGTCGACTTTCAAGCGGCACCCCTTGGTTAATTTATTGGACGTATATTATGGTGCGGTTTTATCCCTTATCAAACATTCATATTAACCAGATGAACTTGTCATTATTGACTCTCTGTTGTTGAGGTTATAGCGTGAGGGGACATTTAGAAGCACGATGATTGGTCCTGATGATAAAATATAATTAAATAGGTCTGATAATTCCGGGAAACACAAGGCTTGCAAAGTCTATTTCTACTTCTCCCTCTTAAACTCGAAACCACACATTCTCTGTGGAGAGCAAACAATGAAATACAGCGATCAAACATGAAATAATCCGAGTAATAGTCATTTAACACGGCTTTATGAGTTATTTATCTGTAACATCTGTGACTCATCCCGCAGACACGTGTTTAATCTGATGCAAGTGCTTTCAGCTGCTCTGGTCGTTTTCAAACAAACTTATTAATCACGTGGGTTCATGTTCGTAAAAGCCCGGGCATGCTAATTATGTCCTGAAGAATGAAGACTGACTGTTTAATCAGCTAAAACAAATACAAAAGAATTGAAATACAAATAAAACTTGAGCATACCATCAAGATATAACATGATCATGGATGTCTCGTTTCTCACGTGAATTTGGCGAGAACAAAGCAGCTGTATGACCCCGGATGAAGAAGCTCTGATTATGCTCCGTTGCAATTAAATTTCGGGTTTTATTGTACAGATAGATCTTTTTTATTGTAATAAGGAGATGATTTACAAGTATAGCAAGTCTCTCAATAAAGTAAAACAACAAGAAGAGTACATAAATACTTCTTTATAGAGTTGATGTGTCAACTTAAAATGGTTCCCTTCGATTACGAAAGAACACCCTGAATCCCTGCTCTATTTTTGAAAGATGATAGAGATTACTGACATTACATGTATATCGAGTCAGCATTATCTTAACACACTGAACTGTGAATTACTACTTAAAATACATTACTTATGATCAAACTTCGGCAAATAATCTTTGTCTTTGTCAGGTTGATATATTATACTTACAGATGAGAAAAAAAGAACGCCTAAATATCAGTCCCTAAAATTGGATGTGTGCAATCACTAAGCAATCGTAGGAAGCCTCTCCTACGCCCGCAATTGAGCGATAATGAGGGGACCGGCTATGGAGTGTACGACCTTAAGAACAAGGTCAGTTCAGAAATAAATATAAGGTGCAAACTTACTAATTACTAGGGTTCCGGGAAGGACCTGACAGGGACAAGGATCCGCCATGATGAGGAAGAAAAACAAGGCTCCGATCAAACAGAAATTGTACCTTTTCGACAGGGACAAGGCTGACGGCGGGACCGGAACGTCCAGGAGTTCGGTCGATGCGCTCAGAGGCAACAGACAAGGTTGTCAGATTCAGGCTCCCGGTTATTCCTGGGGGAACTCGGTGGTTCACGGGCCTCGATGTGAGGGCAGGACATGTATAGCTCAAGTTACGCTTTGAACACAGCGCGTGATCTCCCGGTGACCTTCCAGTCACTTGCTCTAAGATATAGTAGGATTCTTCAGGTTTGGCAAGGTGCCAGAAACCCAGTCAGTTTGCGCTAGAAATGCTAAAATCTGATTGGCTCAGCGTGTGAACAAAGATGCAAAAACTGGTAAAAGAAATCTGATTGGCTCAGCGTGTAAAAATACAGCGTGAAACTCAGCGTGAAATATAAAAAAAATGGGTCATAACTGAACAAAGGCCACACAGGCAAGTAGGTATAGAGACTCTTTTTAAAGGGGAGGATTGCATCGTGTGTATATTCCAACGAGGGGTGGAAAAAAATCTGTGCTGCCAAGTATATTCCACCGCAGTGCTTATCGACCGGAACCTCGAACAATATCCGATTGTGCAGTTCATGCCTGCAGTGTGATTAGTTAAATATTACACAGGGAGAATTCTTATGGAGCGTAAGCTCAAGTGTGTCAGTTCTGGCGGCAACAGTAAAAGAGGCACCGAAGAGGCAAATCTATGGCGTAAAAACCCACAGTTGTTACCTGAGCGGGAACACGGTCAGTCAACTAGCACTAATAATGTGTGGGGGTGGTGGTGTAATGGTTAAGGTGCAGAGGTCGTGAGTTCAAATCCCGTTCAGACCCCCACCGTGTCAAGACCTCCGGTCAAGGTCCCAACCGTAAGTGTGCCTCTGTCCCACCAGCAGTGAAATGGGTACCAGTAAATACTATGAAGGTAACCTGTGATGGATTAGCGTGCCATCCAGGAGGAGTTTCTCTCCAAAGTCGCTACGCGCTACAGAAACCGGGTAAGCTCCAGCCTGATGAACCTGCAGGCTCGGGTGTAAAAGCTCAACTAATATTTGCCAATATATTTTAGCTTTTGTTGATCAACCATGTCGGAAGTCTCGTTCCAAATGGCAGAAAAAAGATAAATAAAAAATGAAATCGATGGGTTTTGCATATGGGGCCCCAGGAAGGTCCGCCAAAACAACCATTAACCCAAATATGAATAATTATAGAAATAAACTCATCAACCTATATAAGCCTCCCTTTGATACGGCTTCATTAACCCTGCAAATTTTCTAATTTCTACATTTTACAGATGTTTCATTTGTCACATCGACCTATAGTTGTTGTGACAAAGAAGGAAATACAGTTGTTTTTAGCCGATTTGGATTGAGGGAGCGGGATCGTGCTCGCCAGTTCGCGCGTCTGTCTCACTGTAATGTATTATTATATTATTGACATATTATTGATATTATTAAGGACTTATGGGCAATTAAAACTGATGATGTCGAGCTTTTGTATAAAGATCAGGGTTGTCCGTAAACGCAGATGGTTAGTCAGGTTTTTATCCGGATAGACGTCACACAACTGGTGTCGATATGTAAACACGTACAGCCGAGGTACAGTTCACGACACAGCGTCCTGAGACCTGATCAAAACATCCATGGTCAGTCTTAATTCAATGGAAATTTCATGACCTTGTTTGTTGCCCTTGCCAACTAATTCAGACTGATATTGTTATAATTTTTTTTGTTGGATAAGCAGGAATAGTAGGGCGGCTTGTTATTTTGGATTTACAAGGTTAGCTTTAAAATTATGTGTGTGGCCATTTTTCATGAAAATTCATATAAACCTTATACTGCACATTAATGTTACCTTTGAGGACACGAGAACTTGTAATGTGAATTCCATTTAACCTTTATTATTATTCTTATTATTATTATTATTATAATTATTATTATTATTATTTGTATTATTATTATTATTATTATTATTATTATTGTTGTTGTTATTATTATTATTATTATTATTATTATTATTATTATTATTATATCACTATTGTTACCCATATTGTCATCTAACGTTGGCTTGCTTTAATATATTTGGACGAAGTTAGCATTAATATTTTTACAGAGGCGGCGATACAAGGTCGACATGATCCTGTTTTCGGCCTCGTCACTTAGATTCTGTGTCAGTACCTTGGTGTTTCATAACAGAAAGGGGCCTTGGGCTGCCGACCGGCAATCACCAGAAGAATTATATCTGTCTCCGCCTGCAGGCTTCACTTTCTATTAACCCCCAAGGACATAACCTAGACGGGGGGAAACTGTGTCGTTTGCATATCTCCGCAGATGAAACAGAAGTCCACGCTGGACCTAGCAATGAAGCAGGCCATGTCCAACAATGCAGCGGACATATCCTAAATCAAAATTACGTTTTCATTGTTGATTTTTATTTCAAATCACACTCCAGGTATGATTTCAGTATTTTTTTTTCAGTTTTATCAGTCGCCAATTTTGCCTATGACTGTTAAGTGATTAAAAGCTAATTTGCAAGATATGATCTTATTTTTTACTTGTACATCTATAAAAAAAACTGTGTGAGGAGAAAACTAAATTATAAGAATATAATTCATTCACATTTTTGTGCTCAGACAAAAAAAAATTATTCGGAATGTCTATATAGAAGCTATATAGAAATATGATCTCCATATCCGTCAATGGTGACACAGACAAAGAGTTGCAATTGAAAAAAAAATATGCATTACTGAAGCTCCCATAGCGTCACGGATGTGCCTGGATCAAACATGATCTGCATAACATTACACGAACTTGATCTAAAATATGACTGACTTTCACTTAGGGAATGAAAGCTATACGAATGCCCACATTTTTTATGTCCTGGGCCGGGCCAGAGTGTGTGTGTGTGTGTGTAGGAGCAGGGGTTACGGGGTTGCAAACCCCTCTTTACAAAACTTGATTGAAAATATTTATTATTTTTGTACAAAGCTCCAAACAAATTAAAATATATTAATTTAAAACATACTTTAAAGTTCTAAGTTAAATTCCTGTATTATTTGACATGTGATACAATTTTTCTTTTTAATGCATGTTTTGTTAGCTATTTGATGAATCATTCCCCGACAACGCTCTTTAAAGAAATTGTACCTCCTCTCACTCTAATAAACTGTTCCTCTAGGGAAACAACGTTTTTATCAAACCATGATCTTAAGCCGGCCATACACGAGGCGACATGTTCTGCAACATGTCCTGCAATACTATGATTAAAAACTACATGCATCGAACATAACTTCCAGGTTTCAACGAAATAACACAATTTATCAATATAAGTGCGAGTGACGAAAAAATGTATTCTGCCTAGGACATATTTCGTCTTGTTTCTCTTTATTAATATAGATATATAAGAAAAATAGGCATAGGTATTCTGGGATATAGCTACACAATTTCTTCTGAGTTTCCTGTTGACCGCGCAAACACACACATATATAGCACCCTAATCAGACACAGTGAAACCATGAACGGTCACATTATCAATGGATAACATGATCAATCGTTATATATATAACTGTTATTTGTTGGCTTTTCCCAACACTTGGCCTGATGTCGCGCGACAAGTCGCAGGAAAAAGAAACATGTTCCTTCTTCTGCGACATGTCGCGCAACCCATGAAAACGTGCGACTAACCCCTATACACGGTGCGACTTGTCGCGGAACAAGCGTGTTCTGCGACTTGTCGCGCGACATGTCGCCTCGTGTATGGCCGGCTTTAAATGACGATTGTTGATCAAATGGCTACAGCTCTCGTTGCAATTATAACTTCTAACACATGACTTCCCTTTCAACAGGTTTTTTATTGTGAAAATAAAAGGGGTCATACACTTTAACTTGTTTCGTATTTGCCTGATACCGTAAATTTATGAATTTTATGAGGAATATTCTTACGAATTATGGTTGTGAAAGCATAGATGAAACCATCAGGACATGATATGTAATCCGAGTAGGTATATAACTCAGTTATTGTTTAAATGGCGAACCTTACCCGTGCTGCATATATGTCATGTGTAGCGTCTTTTATTTGACCTCAGCGAGTTATAGTCTGTCAGGAAAAGGTGGCCACCGGGAAATAATCGGGAGAAACTTGGAGAAGTAAACCTAGCTGTCAGGAGTTCGATTAGGGCAGAGGGATGCGATACGTGAGAATGTAACTGCGGAGAGAGTTTGCTCGCAATAAGACGTGTATCGGCTGACTTAATAACGTTTTTATGTGACCTCGCCCAATCCGCAAATTATAGTATTATTTATTGTTTTATTTGATCTCCAGACATACATTTATTTTAAAGTGCTAATAAATGTTATAGAATCAGATTAGTTATAGTTCATAACATATTCTACACTTGAATAAAAATCGCGACCTAAAACATTTAGTTACCCTTGTCATTAAGCTCACATTTTCCCAAGCGTAATTACCTCTCGAGCAAGGGGTTATGACTTCATTCGTGTATGATTTTTGTCCGTTAGCTCTATTACCAGAATTCCTGCTAAACCAGTATCCATGAAACTTCGTGGAGGCCTGGACCAAAATAACCCGATTTCAATTAGGCACGGATCCAGAAATGGCATTCCTAGCAAGACTCATTTTCATGACGGAGGTATGCGCTCTCTCGACGCCTTTCTAGTTTAATATTTTCCACAATATTGGTTATATCGTCGTGACAATACCTTAACTTGTGTGTAACGAGTATATATGTTCTTAACTTCAAAATCTTACAAATAATTGACATTCCGTGTGAAACGATGCAGATGTGAGGGCGATATTAATGGTCCAAATGACAGCTGATATCATTTTGACAGGAGCAAGAGTAGAGACTTTTAAGACTCCGATCAAATCTATCATTACAATGCTGTTTCTCTGATGAGTGAATCGTCAGACCCCATGCACTGTCTGTCACAAGCCCATCTCAGCCAATCCACACCATACCATATACACGTGTCATACAGTGCAGATTGGACACTCCGAGCTTTCAATCAGACCTCTTGAACTAAAAGCAGGAAAATAAGTTTTGTCTGAATCTCCATCTGGATAATGTTTCAGCTGTTTCTGATTAATTTATTCATGAGATGTGATTTATCCGGCGCCGCGTGTTATCGTCAAGAACAATACTATGAATGAGAGCTCATTACTAGAATCTAATTGTAAATAATGCAGGGCCTTGTTATGATTTAAAATTTATCAGCCATAGGTATTCTAATATTATTCCTTTATCTTCCTGTTTTTTTTAAATAATTTGCCTATGTGTAAAAAGACATTAAAATTAAAAAAACCTAATTTACATTTATAGCTAATAACGGAGAGACATTTGTGCTTATGGGAAGGGAAGGGTAAAGAAAAATTAAAGGGGCCCATTCCGATATATAACGTTTGTTATGGTTTTTATTCTCTTTGTCAACATGGGCGCATGAACCATGTTTTCTGACAGCTTGTAGACAAACTAGCTATACACCCGCCACAGAAACATTATAGGAACCGTCTTGCAGATATGACCTACAATTTAATAATAATTGCACAGGGTAAGCCAGAAGTCACATATATTCTACAAAGAAGGAAGGTTAATACCTGCACATAACATAATTGAGGCGGACACGAGCATCGACGAATCTCAAGTTCAGCAATGAAAAAGTAAAGGTTTACTAAGTGCAAAAGCCACGGAGATTATATAATCGTTTGGAAGGCGTTAAAATGTGCATAATTTTAATTGTGAGTTTCTTACCTTGTAATATTGTTACGATGAGAACCATTAGGCAAAAAAAAATAAAGGTAGGGTTCTCAGGCACCGCATGCGTCAATTTTAACCACCCCCACCCCCCTGCATCAAAACATTTTTATTTTCAAAAGAAACTAACCAATTTTTAGCTCCAGCCGCTCAGACATTTCTTTCAAGAAGATAACATAATACACTTATGATAAGATTTATTTAGTTATGTAGTGTCTTTACCTGTTTAGCAAAACAATTATGTTATAATCATGCTTTTCCCTGATCATATGACATTTTTATTTAAACATACAAAACACGATTTAAAAAAATCGCCCTCGCGCACTGATTTCTGAAAAAAAGTGCCTGAGAACCCACGCTATTTTTTTTTGGGGGGGGGGGGGTCTTACGCAAACCGTCTTTAGGGCAAACAAACGTTAGGAGGATACTGCTGTATTCATTTAAATATTTTATCTGTTGCATAAAGTAGATGGCCTTAATAATGATGAAGCATGAATAATATAAAGGGGCTTAGTGCAGTTATGTTGAAGGATATGAGATTTCAAACATTTCCTTTAATGAAGGCATACATTTATTTTCTTTTCTTTTTTTATGGTCTTGGATCTTTCCCTCTTCGAATCAATCATATATTTTCAAGCAATTTAAATTAATTAGTCAGCATTTCTTTTACATTTTCTAGTTGAAAACATCAGTCAGCAGGATGCCAATAATAAAAGAGTTTTTCCTGTCTTAAGAAATTATGTAATCACTATTATATAACATTGGGGGGAATCTAATTACAGTCATCTGATCAGTGGTTTCAATATGAGCAACAAACGACTTCCGCATAATTAGCAAAACCCAATCTCTTGTTGCATCTGTCCTGCATGGCACAGATTGTAATGATTTACACACAGTCGCCCAATTTAATTTGGTTAATTGGAATCAAGTACTACGTACATAATCCGACCCCCGAGATTTTATGTTCTTCGTTCATGTCAGGCCAGCCATGTTACAGAACATTTGTTCTGTGAATATGACTGAAAATTGACTTGTGAAACTAACAATTAGACGATTATGGCTTATAATAAGTATAATGGGACAAAAAGGTTTAGCCCTTTGTTTTTTATACAATGTAAGATGAGGTAAGATAATTTTCGCCATATCATCATGTATATGAAAAAAAGTCAACTTTAAACCATTACTGATGTTCATAGCGAAAATAGAAATAGTAGCAGAAATAGCAGGGCCGTTTTAAACAAGTTCCTTTCAGATAACTAACAATAATCAGTAAGTGTACCTATTCTAGTTGTAGTAAAAGTAGTAAGTATAGAAGTAGTTGTAGTCGTAGAAGTAGTAGCAGTAGAAGTACAAGTAATAGTAGTAGAAGTAGAATAAGTAGTGGTAGTAGTTGTTGTTGTTGTTGTATTTAGCCACCTTAAGAGTATAATCCTGGTAATTAGATGCAATACTGAAAGTAGTATCTCTAATTTACTGACTTCATGGGGGCATTACTCATTAATCTGAATTAGCAAACCAGAAGATATAGATATGTTCCCATGTGTTTGTTTTTTATTTTTTTTTACATTATCATTGCTTTATGTTTTCATATGTTTCTTAAATACTTTTCATCAAAACTGATTGTTTCTACGTTTCTTTGGTAAACTAGTAGATATAGTAATGTTTCATTTCGTTTCTTTATTGTGGAGCTATCTTTAGGTTATTTTTTTTATGATAATCTCCAGAGTTGAGTTGATCTTATGAATTCATAGGTTAAGGCTTATTAACCATCACGGCACGGATATGTTTAAACTTTGTATATCCATCGGTAAATACCATGCAGAGCTTTGACACTTGAAACATCTATAAAGAAACTTATAACATTGCATTGTAAGATGTTAACACCAAAACTTAATGTTAAATGCTTGCAGTGAATGATGGTATGAACAGTGAGATTAAGTGGAGAAGTTGTAACAGTTGCATAGGCGTAAATAATAACCCCCGTACTTTAAATAAAGCCAGCGACTTAACATCAAATTTTGTATATATATATATATATATATATATATATATATATATACATATATATATATATATATATATATATATATATATATATATATATATATAGGCTACTACTGAGCCCATTATTTCCAGATGAAAGACCAAAATGCATTAAAACAAGGAGAGTCACTGGAATTCCAAACCAATCACATCAAGTAAACAAATGTGATCATACAAAAAACAAGACCAACATACACATTAACTGAATCTCGTGACCTCATAACTATAGGACGTGGTTGCAATGGCGCAAGATGAGAAGCGTTATAAACATGTATAAGTAAAAATGACTGAACAAATAAGCACATAAAAACAATATTTTTCATTTATATTTGGGCTCTAGCGAGTAGTTAGAGCGCTGAGTAATCGCACAAAAGGCTGAATGAAAAGGCAAACAGAATTAACTCAGGGACGGATCCAGGGGTTTGATAAGGGGTGCCCAAAACGCCGCCGAGGCTCTCTGAACCAACCAAGATAAATCTAACATTATATTACATGTCAACCCCCCCCCCCCCACACTCACACACACACACACACACACACCAATATCTGGAGTGGCTCAATACCTTTCTGAAGAACTTACTTAAAGGGGTCTATAGCATGTATGTTTAATCAACTTGAAGTATATATTTTCTTTTCAAAATATGATTGTATCATCAAGTATTTGTAAAGCCGCTTGCTTACGATTGTACAGGATTGAAAATATGTTTGCATAGGGCGCGATCATTGGCGGAAAACATAAAGATGGCAGAATGCCATCTTCTGGCCGTACCGGGCAACTTCACAAATCAAGACTTTTAAGCTTCCAGACGGTGTTTGGGAGTTATCGCGCTTGCGCAAGATCAAAACTTTTTTCATCAAGTCTTTTTATGAACAGACTCGTGGATTGTTTAATACGTATTAAATCGGTGAATTTGAGATAGTTTAACCATCCCGAGATAGGTTTGCCGGAAAACTTTTTATTCAGCGAAAATGAATTAATATTGTGAGAGAATACACATATTATTGCAAATGATTATGCGCCTTTAAAATACTTTTTAGTATAGGATAGTATGTTCGAGTGAGTATTTTTTAAGGCTTGTAAATGAGGATCGCCTCTGTTATCTTGTCCGCCCGGTCACATGTGGGCTCCTCGAACATTAAGCGTGTTTGTGTGTGCACGCAGAGGTTAGGGGTGGGCGGTGCGTGTTTGTGTGTAGGTGTGTGTAAATTTGTGAGTGAGGGGTCAGGTCCTGTATCTGGTCCAGCCCTTCAGGTAACGCCTCCTCAGACTTCCTGACCCGCGTGTTTTATGGCTGTTACTTCGTCTCCAGACACTGGGTTACTGTTTAATCACATGCGGTAGTGATCAATATAAGGACACTTGTTATAACAGGCTTAAAGTTCTTATCTCAGATCTATGACTTCATTCATAACCCAGCAGGTTTGTTTACGTACATATACTCAACGCTGCTGGTGTGTCTGTTATCAAACTATCGGATTGTGGATCAACGCGGCTAAATTCTCTCAGATACCTTAACAGTTATGTTAAGTTAAAGGTATCTCTTCATTTACTTGTAGATACAACAGAATTAAAGAACAAAATAAATACTAAAGTATTTTACCGTGTTTTTTGTTATTATTATGAAAAATTTTTCGGGGTTGCCCGTACCAGAAGGGTGCATCTGTTTACACAGGCCATGTGCCACGAGCAAATATAATCAATATTTCTAACAACATGACAAGTAACTGAAATAATGTTTACAAGACAGAGTGAAAAAACATTGACAGGCATGTTAACTTAAATGACAGGAAATAAGTGTATCATACGATATGCCACACAATTACTAACATAGATTTAAATTTAAAACCAAAAATGTTTTAGAAAATATGTATTATGTACTTTCATTGATATCTTCGCTTTTTTTAGTCTCATATCTCAAATGTAATAAAATTACTTTATTCGCTGTTTTGTTGCGATGTAAAGATACCTTGCCAGTCATACTAATAAAATGAACTTGTTGTGTATATATTTACTCCCAAGGGACTGCCATTATTAGCAACCTGAACATCATGCGCAACATAGAATTGTCATCATAAAGGAGAAAATGAATTCCCCTACATTTCAGTGTTTTGTTTTCCAGCCTCGACGACTCTTAAGTATTTCAGAATCCAAATCAATGTTCCGAGTTTAACGGATAGGAACGCTTCATTCCAACATAAAAGTTCGTTCAAAAGTTTTATAATTCCTTTGGGTGCCATTTATCACCCTATCAAAGAGTGACACAGCGCCTCAGTTTTCCCTACTTGAAACAAAAACGCAGATCATCTAACGCCTTGTGAAGCCTTTGCAGCCATTCAGCATCATCCGGATCAATTGTCAACACATTTGCTGCGAGTTAAGTGCATTGTGAAGAAGTACGGATTGTATTGGCAAAATGGCACAAAGAGTGACTTTAATGGCATATCATATTCAAAGCAACAGTACCAGTAAACTGTTTTTCTGTTGTGTTTCGTCGTGGTGTACAATGGAAAAAGATATGACATATTTAAAGGTACGAAATATTTAAAGGTATGAGATATTTAAAGGTATGAGATATTCAAAAGTATGAGATATTTAAAGGTATATGCATTCTACATCTCTCTGGGATTACAATTGCCTTTTTCTCCGTAACTAACATGTAGTAGATAATATTCGTCTTACCCAATAAAACTTATAATACTAAATGGTCAGCAGATTAAATTGCTTCGGCGTGATCTTTGAATAACCTGGTTAAAAAATTGCCTAAAATCTCCTTTGACATATATAATTTTCTGCATAAGACCCTTAGTGCTTCTAAATGAAGCCTCTGTGATTTCTTTTTGTTTCACAAGTATGTATAACTGAAGTTAATTTAGATATATGCTGGTACGAGAATTTGTGTAATCTAGAACACACTGCATTGTTTCGCACGTTAACCCGCTACAATATAACTGACACATGCCCCCAAAGAAATACCAAAAACAAAAGACAGACAAGCATGTAACAGAGTAAGTTATGATATGGTCCTGTTAAAGTACCTGGCACAGTACTGAAGTGCTTCGTCACTCAAATTATGGTCACCCCTTGACCTCTGACCCCCTTGAAAATAATATCTGATAAGGATACGTAGTGACGGTTGCATGCATAAAAGGTCCTATATAAAGCTGACGTCAAGTGTCCCATGGGCCTGCCTTTGTTTGTCAGGCTTTAAACGCAGATATAGGAACAGGTTTAGAATACTCTCGGGTAAAAACATATAATACTCAAAGATTCCACCGATAAAAGGTCCTGGATATATAAATTTGGATCTGGGGTCAGCAATTCTACTCAAACATGGGTATGTTTTCGTGTTGTGAGAGTGGCCCTGTAAAGCGAGTGGTTTTTATCGTGTTGATCGTGTATGGATTTATAACGGTGTTTGCCGACTGGATGTGGGCGAGGGACGTTCTTCTTACAGAGAAAGGTCTTGTCTTCGGACCATATCCGGTTCCGGTACAGTGGCTGGTTGTAGCCATTGCCATTATCAGCAGCGTGGCGTATGTGGCTGAAGTGATATACCTGGTCCTAGACACCTTCTACGACAGGGAACTTCTAGATGAGGATGTGGAGCCGATCCTGGCGTTGTTTTTTCAGGAAGTGCCACAGGTAACAATGAGCATGTACATCAGCGCCTGCCGAGAAGCTGCCGTTAGTATATTTCAGATGGTGAAAGCCAGCGTCGCTATTCTAGGTTCCCTCATCCGGCTTATCATTGTCATCGCGCTGTACTTCTTACATCACCGGAAACACAGGAGTAACTGGATCGCTCGCGTAGTGCTGCTACTGGCAGCCCTCTACACGTTTCTCGGCTCTGTAACTGTTTTTACTTTTATCTTTACAACCAGGCCTGACTTGGGATTTCGATTTAAACCTCCGACAAGCATTCTAAATGACAACTTGGATGAAGGCAGGTACTTTTACAAATCCGGCGTCTACTTCAGTCACCCGGATTTCGCAGTTTGTAACAACAACACAGAACCCTGGGACAATAATCGAATCAACTGGATCAAGCTTGCTTCCATATATGACGTCAGAGGCGGAGCCGTAAATGCTGTGTTTGACAGAGATGGCGCTGGGAACAATTTCCTGTACATAATCTATTATGGAAATGGACCAATATATTATTGCTACAATATCACCGGGTGTGATATTCAGCAGAAAACACCGTGCCCCGGAAATTACACTGCGCAGAATCAAGCCAGCCTCTATATGAGATTCAATGACGTCAGAACATCTTCCGTGCAGCCCTTGGGAGACATGATATTCAGAGCGAATACTGCGTCTTCTGGGCAGTGTAAAACACTCAGCAAGGACCACGTTGGATTATTGAGCCACAATGTAACCACTGTTGCTCAGCTACAGTATTTCCGCGCTAGCCCAGAGGTCAATGACACGTCTAATTTCTTTTCTGGGGAGACTGGTGCGTACCGTTATTACGTCATAGGTCGTGACATGCAGAACGTGACAGAGGCATGGAGAACAGGATACGCCTCATGTCCTATGTCAGGGTCACTGGCCCCGACTCTAAATGACCAATTGTACATAAGATGTGAGATCTGAGAACTTTCAAAGAAAATTAACATTGGTCTTAAGGAGCAGAACACGAACGTGTCAGTGATCCGTATAAACGGGTCCGATAATTGCAAAGCTATAGGTGACATATTCAAGTGTTTCTCTTTGTTCCATCAGTTAACTGGGCTTAATATGCGGCCCATTTTGGAGACACCTCTTATCCCTCTGCTGGATCAAAAGATTAATGGGATTGTCATTTCAACATACTCATGCTTTTATCACATATAAATTTTCAACAATTTAACTCACAAAATGTGTTTTACTGCGTATGTCTCTTGATACCTTTGTCAGGGCAATATAAATACTCCTATTTTATCATCAAAAGTCCATATTATATATAATTGGTGTGTAGTTTTTGTGTACATATATGTCGTTATCTCTTCTAACATTGAATTTTGGTCGAAACATTTATAAGAGAATGGTGAAAATGCTTGTTATACTCAAAATAAATTTTAATTTATGAGAAAGGGCAGCGATAATTTTTGTTAGAAAATATCAATCTTCTGACTTTCAATTGAAGTGACGGTATTCTGTAAACAAAACATACTGTAAATTATTTATACTTGAAAATTATCAAGTTAATTATTAATTATTAATTATCAAATCTAGCTATTATTTGGCAAGAATCTTTTGGTAAAAGATGTCTAATTTATTTTTGATTAAGGAACAATTTCGGTGTCTGGGCTTTTTATCCATGGCTAAGGTATATTCCGTTCTTCAGAGCTGTCTGTCTGGTTGTAGCTGTAGCCCCTGTACTGTTTCCTGTGTTTGTCCCACACGCATATGATTTTGAAGATATCAAAACATATTTGAGATAAAAAATACAATGATATATTCCTTGAAGGTACAATATGTATAAAGGAGACCATTACAGATAGCTTTCTCAAAAAAAGGGAAAATAAAAAAGATTCATTTATGAATGATCAGATGCACTGAATAAAATCACAATTTTTGCTGCCAATCCTCTCTGAAATGTATTTTTAAAAAAGAAATTCTTAGCAAAAAATAGATCTCTCAGTGGAAGACAGAATCGCTGTACTCTTAGGACTTAATGTCCTCGTGTTTAACAGTCACTGGGGGCTAGAATGGCGAGAAGGCCGGATTTAACGCGCCACCGAGATTGGGCAATCTATCTATGTTGGGTGACCGACAAACGTTCCGTGAACTCATTAGGTCTGACGCTCCCAACAAGCAACACTCATTAACTCCAGAGAGAAACGTACGAGGCAGACGCATATACACCTTGCCTTCCTGGGGCGGTGTCTCCCGTCCTGTGTGGGCCGCTTTTCGTGTTGCGGTGTTCCTTCTATAAATGGATCCAGTGTTCCTTAATCAATACCTTTTCCGCAGGTAAGGGACGTTAGATTTGTATCAATATTCCACGCACGCCATCAGTTAATGGTAAAAGTGTTTCACCTAAAAGCCTTAGAAAAACAATTTAATGTTTAATGGAGCACCACGCCCCATAAGTTTAAAAGGCATATAACATAAAACCATTGAAAGAAAGAGTCGATGTGCATTAAAAATAAGTAGCACCGATATCTTCTGCTGAAGGCGTAGAGAGGCTTTTAAGGTCCAAAGGTTTTGACCTGCTAATGGCATTAAGATGAATGTTCATTTTGTTTAATATATCGATGAACTTGTCATGGCAGCTAAATAATATGTACATTTATAAATCATATTGTTGATTATGCCAGAAAAAAAAATGAAGATTTGCAATCGACATGGAAACATCAAATGGTATATGATATTATAGTGGCTAAAAAATATCTTCATTTGAAGCAGGATTTATAATAATTACCTAAATTATCTCTGTCTAGCATATCATTTTGTTACTTAAATCATGAAAGCACCTGCAGTAGTATTAACTCCCACACATATTGTTGATTATGCCAGGAAAAAAATGCAGATTTGCAATGGACATATTATAAGATATTGAATTAAGATATTTACGTAGAACACGTAGATAATTAAGAACATTAGACATGGGTTAAAAAAAAAATCTTCCATCTACAGTGCTAGTGCAACGTTTTAAATGCCTGATATGGACACATTTTGAGAATACATTTGTGACCTGCAGTGGTAGAACTCCCCCCCCCCCCCCCCCCTTCCCGGTTGAGCTGTAACATCTTTCATTTTATTTATTTCTTTTCCCTTTAAGTCGTGATTAATTTTCATTTTTCAGATTTCTGTTTTATTCCTATATAAATAATAAATTGTTTATATTAATAAACAGCTGACTGAATTGTACCGTTAAAGTAGTATCCATATAAATCTACAATGACTTTCCTGTACCATGACCGACACGGGCTCCGACTCAGTCATGCACGCTACATAAGGAAAAATCATCTGCAGCGCGACCATGGTTGGCCGCACATTATGACAGGGAAAATGCGTTTAGAAAAGAAAATTTACTGCGGTGGAAACATCAAATGGTATATGACATTATGGTGACTAAATAATTTCTTCATATGACGCAGGATTTATAATAATTACCTAAATTATCCTTGTCTAACATATCATTTTGTTACTTAAGGCATAAAAGCACAGGCTGTTGTGCTAACCCCCCCCCCCCCCCCCACACGGCGGCAACAATGAGGCATGGGTCCTCCTTTCATGTGTATGATGACGGAAGATTCACAGGAGTCTGAAGTTCACACTAAAGTACCTTGTGTCATGTTATTTAATAAAACCATATTTAAGCAAATAAAAACTTCGTTGATTCCTTTTCTAGTTTGCGCGGGTTCCTGCAGATAAATCATCTGGGTCATATCACCAAAGACCCCCCCCCCCCCAAATAGTCTGTGACTGAGACTCAGCCTTCCAATTAGCCTGGAGAACGCTCAGCCTGGGTTGGGTTATAGCGGGAGCCTGCCAACCAAACATTAAAATTAAATTCAAGGCCCGGTAAATTTATTTAAAAAAGGCCTACTATTTTTAAGGCAAGGGTCGGGCCCGATCGTGAAATATCTCACGGCTGTTCAGCTGATATTCGAACTCGCGAACAGTGAAAGGTGCCTGTAGCGTTCTCTTTACATCGTATATGTAACTATCATAAAAACATGGCTGTATATATTTTATTCACAAGTGAATTAAAACATACATACATATAGATCCTCCAACTAACGGGTACTGAAGGGACCGGACATTTTGCCCGCAAAAGAGAGGTGCCCTCAGTATAGGGCGGTCATAGATATATGGGCCAACTTTCAAGGGACTGTCTGTAAGTGGCCGTAAATGGGAAGTGCCTTGTACAATGGTGCCCGTGAGGAGAGGTTTCACTGTTTATATATATATATATATATATATATATATATATATATATATATATATATATATCAACTGCCAAGCCAGTATAAGCGCTCTCCTGTTCTTGAATTTCAGGATTCACCACTGAACTGTGTATCCTCGTCCTTGGCGAAGAAATGTCCAGATTGATACTCCTACCAGACACAACGGAACCTTCTCCTATTTTTTATTATTATTCTGATTTTATACTATTTGATATCATTAGTACTAGTAGAAGGTCCGGTTGTAGTTTCTTAATTATCACTATTAAAATTTAAAGGGATATAATCAGGGGCTATTTTTTTCCAATTCTTTCACACTATCAGTTCAGTTTTACTTTATACATATGTTTCCCACCAAAACCACCCAGCACATGGTCTCATTTCCTTGCATACGGCTGTTTAGCACAATGTTGTGGCTGTGCTAGTTGGTTAACACAGTGTATACCAAAACAAGGCCGCGTGACCGGAGGTCCGATTAAGAGGGGCAACACGCGGTGTTTCAGCCAGCAGGAACATGTGTTACATTATTTGGGTCAAGTCAGACAGGGCATCTCCTGATTGACACTTTTTTCGGCTCAGCTATGCTTACGGTCCCACGCGCTGTGTTTTTGTTCACATCTGTCGTGGCGCCCGGTCCACTGTTTTTAACATTGGCTTACAGGAGAAAGCAAACGGCTTTAGGGCAATATTTTGGCAGGTACAGATTTATTTTAAAGGGAAAAGGCTATTTTTCGTGTACTCAACATGCTTTATAGGCGATTGGGCCCCTTTAAAAGATCGTTTTAATGAAATAATGATAACATTTGGAAACCACTTTACCGATTTCATGATTTTTAGCTCAGCTGACTGTCAGTCATCTGAGCTATAACGATCACTCTTTGTCCGTCGTCCGTCTGGCCGTCCGGTCGTCTGTCCGTTAACAGGGCACAAATCGTAACCGCTGGACCTGGAATCTTCTTACTTGACATCCAGGGAGGTCCATGAAAATTCTCCATAAAACCTGGAAAATCTGTTACCCAAATTCTTCGAGATATGGGGCTCCGAAGTACCACCCAGAATAATGGAAAATTTGATACAAAAGCTCAAGTATAGGAACAACTAATGCATTGATCATCATGATTCTTTGCATAGATATTGATCATGGAGTGTTTCATCAGTTTCTGCAGACTGGTGGCACTACCTGTATTTTTTTTTATTTTTACGATTTTTTTTCTCTATTTTTGAGACCGCTTAAGATGCAGTCATCTGTTAACAGGGCACAAAAACTAGCCATTGGACCTAGAATGTTCTATCTTGACATGCTGGGAGGTCATTAAAATATCTCCGTGGAAACCTGAAATTAGGTCTCTGTTACCAATATGCTCTGAGCTATGGGGCTCAGTAGACCCCCCAAGAATAACTTAAAATTTGATACAAAAGCTCTAGTATCTCAACAAATTGTGCAATGATTGCCATGATTCTTAGCATGCATATTCATCAAATCAGAATCTTCTCACTTGGCATCCTGAGAGTTCCTCAAAAGTTCTCCCCACAAAACCTGAAACTGGGTCACTGTGACCTATATTCTCAGAGTTTTGGGGTATGTTTGAGCATCCCAGAAGTAATGAAAAATACACACAAATTGCCAGGTTCCTCAGGAATGGCTGGTTGGATTGTCATCAAATTTGGTGTGCTAATGGGTCTTGATGAACTTAAGCTAAAATATGAGTGAAGATGCCACCTATATTATCTTAATCAGTTTCCTGTGCAAGGACATATTGTCAACATGTCAGTCGACTGAGCGTCATGACCCATGGGTCACTTGTTTCTCATAATGCTAGGTAATGCCTAGTTAAAAGCATAAATTTGATGAGAATCATCAATGTACAAATTAAAATTTAAAACGAAAGGGACGCGGAAACAGGAATCATATAAAGATGAAGAAAGGTTATTTGTAATTCTATATCCGTCCAGAGGATGAATTTATTACGTCTCTGCCATTCACTCCGCTGGTATTTCTTTTTTTTTTTTATTTATTATTTAGTAGCCTGGATACACTCAGTGCCAGAGTCACGTATGGACTGAGCGGGCTTCAGGACTTTACAGGAACCCTCTATTCTTTTACTTCCTGTGTAACAAAGAAAGACCATAATAATGTCTTACATTTAGCGAGATTTAAAAAAAAAGCATAAATGTATTTGCGTATAAAAAAAGCTGTGAAGAAGCACTTTCAGTAATGACTTTGTAGAGGTTGGAGCTATTGCTATGAACATTTGATGATCGTCGTTATTAATACCATACTTCCGTTAAACTATTAAATATCAATATTAATGTATAAACAACCTCTTTAGGTATAACTGATATAATTTCAGAGACATTTTATTACTTATATATAAAAATCACAATTTTCTCATGACCAATGGGAGCCTGTAGGGTCTCCAGCTGCCTAAATATGGCAGTTGATATACTGATCACCTCCTGTCATGTGTATCATATTTACCGTACACAGTAAAACAACGACTGCAGAAGCGGAGCTAAGGGGGGGGGGGGGGGGCTCTTTCAGTTGGCGTAACATTTTATAAGGGTTTAATACAAAACTCTGCGGCCTGCCCCCTTTTTTTCCAGACCTTTTTTTAAGTTTTTCATTAGTGCTACCTGAATCCTGGATCCGCCCCCTGACTGTGCTTTCTCTTATTGAAGACATCTTTTGTGAAACCCGGCCAGGGACTGTATATTGAAACATATTCATATTGGACACGATGTTAGAGGGGTCGAGGTGAATTATCATTGGCTCTTTGCCAATTGTTTCCTATCTGGCAAAAGTCCATTTCTCTGATACCATAAAGTATCCTTGGAATCAACAGCAAATCCCAATTTCCGCTAGATAGTAATCGCATATAGATTAAATTCTGTAGAAGTCTTGACGAAACCCATTCGTATTGAAATTTAAGAAGTACAAAAAGAGACCATTGCTTCCTTCGCTTCGGAGTTCCTGTACATTTTCTGCCAGACCAAGGGAAATGAAACACAAAACATTGAGCATAAACAATAGGTAAAAAATCTACCTATATTTATCATATTTAAAGCAATCACTTTTCGTTAAAGAAAAGCTTAACCAATATAGGGAAAAGAACTAACGTTATATGATCTAAAATCTTTATCCAATCGTGGCTAAAGATCTGCATTTTATACAGATCTGATTAAAAACACAGACTTTTGTCAAATTTTCATTTACGATGGAAACGAATTTATATATATATATATATATATATATATATATATATATATATATATATACATATATGTTAGTCCTGTTTAATGTAGATTCGGAGGTGCGTGACCTCTGCTATACCGACATCATCCAATGCCGCACAAGTATATGTAATTTTTGAGGTTCCACTCCAAAATATCTAAGCGGTCAAGAAGGTATTCGAGTTATAGCGGCAGTACATGTCACTTGAAGTCTTGGACAACAGGCCCTGTGGGGTTAAACCTATAAATCTTACCTCAGAGGTCTAATTCTATTTATTTTTAAATTGTCAGGCGACATATCCTCGCGGGACCTGGTATAACGTTGCCCTCCAAAAACTTCCAGACGTCGTTATTCCTTTTGACATGAATATTCCATATTCCCACCTCAATGACCGCTTTATCTATGCCTCAAGGATATATTATGCAAGGCTATAAATATTTCTGAATTATATTGCTACCAGGAGAGAGGAGTTAAAACCAGCAAGCTCAAAAGAGCTCTACATAATGACACCGAGTTGACACTTCAAGGGTTCTCAGACACAGGAAAGAATATAAATTCTTAATTTTTCTTTCAACATATCTTTTTATTCTTGAGATTAAAGTTGGTAGTATCAATAATAAACTACAATAAAGTTCGATATATTTAAACCAACTTCTTTGACTATGAGCGTGAGTGTGACAATAAACACCTCATCTGTATCTTATTCCTATAGCAATAATGGTTCGGTCTTGTTCAAACAAACAACCATCGGCCAAGACCAATATATACAAATTCATGAAGAAAAAGAACAAGAAAATTTAGTGTCAATCGCATAAAAGCCTCCTCTGTCTGATTAAAACAAACAAACAAACCAGGAGCCAATAAAATATAAAGAATATCATGAATAGAAAAGAACAAAACAAAAAACAAAAACAGGTGTTCGAAAGTCACATAAGTGTCCTTCTTTTCCTCTTTTACTGGAATTAGCAAACATATTATTTTGTTCTAATCATTTTTTTGTGTCATATCATTTCATTATCAGAACGTCTAAATGTATGGATTTTATGTATGTAATGTTGATACCTATTTAATTTGTCTGCATAAAGGACTTAGCGTAAAGCCTAAAGTCGCTCACCTACTCGGAAAAATGAGTGATTGAGATTATTATTTTGTGACAATCGATCAAATTAGTCAACGAAACATGTAATTCCAAATTCCAGGAGACCAAATGCCCTGAGTGATATTGAAAGAGTTCGAAATACATGATCGGTCTATGACGAATCAATCAAATGTAACTATGACTGTTCTATTTTTTAGACATTTATGGAGTATTTGTTCGCCTTTAAGCACTTACGTTTGGCCGTTGTACCGTTGGTTTACTTAAACTGGGGTAATTATTCCTTCACAGTTTGACATAAGATGCCTCTTAAAACAAGACAAAAACAAAAGATAAAATGCAGCCAGAAATGTTATATTTTTTATCTGTGAGAAATTCCCTTAATCGTCTAGCATTTCAATAAAATTTGTGTTTATTACATTACGGTCGAAAATTTCTTGTTCGTTATTTTTTAATGACCCAGAATGATTAACTATTTTTAATATCCAATGATATATGTTCCTAATAAGTGGCATTCCTTTGTCCAGTAAAAGAAAATGCCTCGGAAACATTACAGTATATAGTGAATTCTATCAAGATATTTCATGCAAACTTAGTACAATTGAAACATTTAATATTTGAGACCACTTCATTTGGGCAAAGGGTGATGCCTCAACCTTGGCTAAGTTATTGCCATGTCGGTATTCCAAAAAAGTGTAATACTCTCTCGCCATAAAATGCTAATGTTTTATCAATGCTTAATCACCTAACCCGCCATGATAACCTTAAAAACTTTTCTTTCGACAGAGAGCCATAGTTTAAGCGGTTTTAAAAAATGTATTGTATATTAAGGGGAATATGTATAAGGGGGAAATTTGGTCCAATGACTACAGAAACAAATTTGAAATTCAAAAACAGAATGTAAAATTTATTGTCATTTAAATGTTAAGTGTATTCCATCTACTTATTTAAAGAAATCTTCTTCTTCTGTGTATAGTATATCCGGTTATTTATCATATTATAATATAAGCATTATGCCAACTTCTCCCTGACAGGATAGGCCCGTAAACCTTTGATGTTTTTCAAAATCACCTTTAAGAGTTAATTTACCGGAATTGAACACACATTTTGACAGTTCATTTGACAGTTCGTATGAATAAAGGCTCAATATTTTAGGTCACCATAGCAGTAAGACAAGACGGTATGCAGAAATCTAGTATAAGATCCATGAAATATATCAAAGACTCATGATTCGCATATCTGTAATTTTATAGGAAAAAATGAAATTTACTACTTAAATATATGAAGGAGGTCTTGTCATAGAAAACACAATTTGATGTATAATTTAATGATATATGCGGCAAAGCTATAAGTTGGGAATGGGTTAATGAAGACCCCTTAATCCGTCGCGGTTTCGTATTGATATGGTATGAAACTAATGTATTATTTCTATGCTTTGCGAATGGTGTTTCCGCAATATATTTACAACAGGAAGTCTTTACACGTTACACGTACAAGTTATTTGCCGATAGAAACAGTATTCGTCACCTTAAGTGTTGTGAGAGTACAGTAATGAGTACAGAGTATATCTCTTAGAGTGAAAACACGCGGGTACGCAAAAGATATTTGACATACACTGTTTAGTGTGAATGGGCTTTTACCTGCAGAGACGGCACATAAATATTTATATCATGAAGCTAGTTAATAATTTTAAAGAAACATAATCAGGAGCAATATTATGTCTATTCTTTCATACTATCAGTTCAGTTTTGCTTTATACAAAAGTTTCCATGCAAAACCATCCCAGCACACTCTCAGGTTCTCGCATACAGCTGTTTAACACCTTGTTATGGCTCTGCGTGTTAGTAAACACAATCCACGTGTCTCTGTTTACCATTACAAGGCAGAGTGACCGGGAGTCCGCGACATGCGGTGTATCAACCAGCGGGAACATATAACAAGCCAGTCAGCGGATCTACAGATTGACACGTTATGGCTCCGTTCTGCATGCACACAGCCCCATGCGTTTTTTTACACCTTTGATCGTGCCCGGTCCAATGTTTAAACAATCGTTTAAAGGTGCAAGGAAACAGTTTCAAAGCAATATTTTGGCAGGTACAGATATATTTTATAGGGAAGAGGCCATTTTCGTGTTAACTCAATCTGTGTTTTAGATGATTGGGCCATTAAGGTCTGAATAAAAAAGAATCGATGCTATGCAGTAATATGAATTCATCTCACTACTGTAGCTTTATATTCTCTTCGTGCTACTTACAATGAGAATAATTCTTTAATGATGTCAAGTGTAAACTTTCACAAAAATAAATATAGTTTTATAAAGTTACATAGTTTAATTTTTTTTTATCATCCATGCTATTTCAACGTTGCAATATAAAAGTGTATATATATATATATATATATATATATATATATATATATATATATAAAACGGCCGCCCGGCATAGCCATGTCGTCCGTCTCCAGACGTGTACGAAATACCTCAACTGTGGTTGATATAAAATTTATTCAAACCAAATCAAACAACTCTCATGGGAAGTAGAGACTGTCAAGAGAGAAACGAGATACATTCAGTTCTATGTATCACAGGAAACTGAAACTTAGGCCATGTTTTGCAATTATGAAATACAGTTATGAGACTAATTACTTTTTACCTGCGAAAAATAAATATAAAATGAATACTGTATGATATTTTAGCTGCAATACATAATGAAAACTGCATGATATTTTTAGCAATACTCGTGTCTTTTAAACATTCAAGGAACGTAAATACACCATTGGTTTAGTGTTAATACTTAATGAAGTGGAGCTTTCTTACCTGTCAATTTATAAACGAGATAGGTTCAGTTCCATGTATTACTTTAAACTGAAGCTCCGACTCTCTTGACCCACCAACCTTTACACAGTCACGTGAGAAAACTGGTTTCGTCATGAGAAATGGGAATACGACTTAAAAACAACAATAGAATCAATCCAAGCAGACCAGGCAATAAGAAACAATGACTAGAAACTACAAGGAAAAGAACGAGTTCAGCAAACATAAACCAATTGAAACCTGAAACAGAATTTATATCACAGACATCAGATTGTTTTCACATCCGTTATATATAAATATATATATATATATATATATATATATATATATATATATATATATTGTATGTGTGTGTAGTTTTAGTTCTGTATGAAATACGGTAGTGTTAGATGTGTTAGAAATACAGTAGTGATAGTAATGCCTAGACTAGAAGAAAACTGTTGAACAAAGCGATAGGAACGAAACACGCGAAACGACAGGAGGCATAGAATTGTTTCTGAGTTGGACAAACCCCATATTGAGATAGACACATTTAAATACCATTTCAGTCAATGAACGAGAAAATGTTTTTGCATTAAAGCAGGTGTAAATTTTATCCCAGGCAAGGTTTGTTATTGGCTTAGAGCAAAAGAACCCCTGCGTACAATAAAAACGGAGGTCACGGGAGCACGCCTGGAGATATTTAACCGGGGTAGGCATGACGCCATATCCCAGCGTCTTGATTACATCTGGAGTGTTTATAATAGGCTGCTACGCCTGACGACACAAGTTGCCCCATGTAACACGAGGCCGAGCAGCAATTTGTGAGAGCCGCATTGGAGCAGCTAAAGGACTTGTCCAAGCCCTTTTTCGTTAATATCAATTACCATAACAAATATGCCCCGAAGCTCTCCTGGAACGCTCTTTCTGTTCAGTGATTTGTCTTTGTAGTATGTGTATTATCCGAGGATAACCTGTTTACAGGACAGTGCATGTTATAGAATCCTCCAATTCACTGTGTTTTAAAGGTAATTTTTTATTCCCTTTCTAGTGGAAATTAGATTTCCGTTATAATAACATGTATCTACAAAATATATAAATAGAACTATATGTCAACAACGAGCTAAAGACATGAATTTAAAAAGGCATAACAGATAAATGTATATACCTTGGAAAAAGGTTTCTACGTTGAATAAAAAAGCATATCTACAGCTGTGAAAAGAGCAACAGTCCCCTGCAGATAAAGGGTCATGTATAAACAGGGGATATTATATTAATTATATGTATATCCACCACGGATAAATGTACATGGGTGTACAGTGGACAAAAGAATGTGCGTATGCAATTGATAAATGGATGTATGTACAACGGATAATACCATGTGTCTACAGATAGTAAAGAATATGTATCTACAGATAAAAAGCGAAATTTAAGAAAAAATCAGTTTAAAAAATTCAGGAAGAAAAACTTGTTTTCGCAAAATTGTGGGGCTTTATTAAGGAAAGTAATTTATGTAAATTAATGAAATTATTTATAGATGTCTGTGTACGGCTGACATCCGATAATGGTCTAAGTGTAAAGGTCATAACCATAGATAATATACAGGGTTGTCTGTCTGTTCAACTGATGATCAATAATATCGGACTCGGTGGCTTTATTGTAACCGAATAATGTTCTTCAAAGGTGGGGAATCGGGGAAAGTTTTCGAGGCGAATTGTGTACATGAGCACATTAGTAACAACTGAAATTACAATTCCCTATTCCTGAAACAGCTAACACAATAACATATTGGTATGCACTAGGACAACCAAACTAGTGGTTTCCACCTAGACAGCTAAGATATTTGTAGGCACTAATACAACAAAAATTTGGTGAGCACCAAGACAACTAAGACACTGATAGGCACTATAAGACAACTAAGCTAGTGGTTAACACCAAGACAACTAAGACATTGGTAGGCACTTAGACGACCAAATTAGTGGTAAGCACCAAGACAGCCAAGATATCGGTAGGCACTTAGACGACCAAAAAGGTGGTCAGCACAAAGACATCAAAGACATTGGTAGGCACTATAAGACAACCAAACTTATGTTAAGCACCAAAAAAACTTAGACATTGGTATGCATTATAGGAAGACCAATAGTGGTAGGCACTATAAGACAACCAAACAGTGGTTATCACGTAGAAAACTTTGACATTGGTAGGCACGATATGACAACCGAAACAGTGGTAAGCACCAAGACAACTAAGATACCGGTAGGCATCAAGACAACCAATATACTGGTTGGCATTAAGACAACTAAGATACTGGTATATATAGGCATTATATACACTACACTGAACCATGTTTCCTCGTCGGTTATCAGAAAAAAATGAGGAAAAAGAAATTTTATCTGCATGATGTCTATATAATTCCAGAAACAACATTTAGTAAGATACATGTATACTATGATATAAACCAAATCCTATGTGCTCTCCTGGGTCACGGCCAAAATCAATAATGGCATATCTGCTTTATGGTCTGTAGTGAATAGATCAATGTCATAATGGGTATTTTCTATTGAGAATATCCTATCGATGGTAAGGGTTTACGCCTAGACGAGCCCATGAGTGCCTGTAGGGGATTTTACGCCTTGACGATCCCATGTGTGCCCGCGGGAGGGGTGGCAAGTCAACCATATCCTCATGCCTGACGACCTGTATTCCACCTGGTGTCAGAGTGGAAATAACCCAATGCGCAATGAAGGCTGTAAACGTACCCTGCCGGGCATCGGAATCATACGCCTCGTTTCAAAACAGGTCGGTTTAATGGTGTTCAAAATAGCTTTTTTGCATGGTTTGTTTCTAGATTCGTAATGACCGATACACATGAGACTTCGATCGCTCTACCTGGGATAGCGATTATGTATGTTGGAACATCGGTTATTAAATCCCAGGTTGTTGCTTACCCTTTCTGTCTCTGGTTTTAATTATACGTATGATACTGCGTATAGAGTACCTATATCCTATACCCGATTGAACCAAAGGTATATAAATAATCGATTAAAATTAATTATTTATCAAATTATACATTACCAGATTCAATGGCTGCAGACATGCATGTTTCAAGCTGGATCAGTAATAACGTCTGTACATCAGTGAAACGGCAGCAGACATTTATATAAACAGGGATGAAATATAAAGCAAACTATTATCAGGGACCAGCGATCCTTAAAAGATGGATGCTCCCCCAGTCTGGCGCTTGTGCTTTTCCAGTGATGAGGATATTCTTTTTTCGAGGTTCCTTTATCTCTATGTTTTATTTTATAAACTTCTTATATATTCCAGACAGTGGTGTTTCCTTGCTTTCTATGCCTGTATTCAGGTCATGCTGGCAGTGAATGATCTGAATGCATGTAGGATAATATCGAACATTACGTTAAAAGATAAAACAGCGGAATAAAAAGAGTTGGGAAATATGAAGGAAATCCGGCCAGAAGATATATGACTCCCCCGGGAAAGACAACAATCCTTGTACAGCCAAAACTTGTAGAGATCCGTTGAGATATGTCGATTCTATATATAAAAAATGTCTTTGTTGGTCGCAACATAATATGTTTAGTTGTATAGCGGATTGAAATAAGATTTCTGAAAAATATATTGCAATATTTTTAATGATTACACAAAAAATGGAATTTCTAGTTATTCGCATAAATATATTTCAAACAATGGACCAATTTTTGTATATCTCTCAAGAGCGATAATAGGAATGTTAGTCTGTATTCTTGCAACAACCCTGCCGCATCCATAATGTAACAGATTATTCTTAGAAAAGGTAAGGTTAAATTCTGAGGGATTCGATGATATGAAAACAACCAATGAAGGTATCAACAATTACAAAGTGTCCTATTTCACTGACATTTAAAGGTGCTAAACTAATTTTGAACTCATAGCAACTACTTAACGTTAAAATAGCGAAAGAGTAACAACCAGTCACAGCTGCACTGGGTACCCCTTAATGAAAATATCCCATTTATCCTTTATAAAACATCATTGCTTACCAAGTGACTGGCATCCGTCAAACGTACCTTGCAAGCATCAGTGATTAGTCACTTGTAGCTTTCTTTGCTCTGGTATAAGTAAATTAGATCTTGCTAGGAAAATTAAATCTTATATTTATGAAATCACTGTTGTATCTGTATGGGGCAGATGGTGCATGAATATTAGTACTTTCAGTTTTTACTTGGTTTCACATTGGTTGCTTACTTTGGAAATCGAGGAATGACAATTAGGAATCCCCAGAGCACTATACAGTGATGGCAGAATGGTTAAGTATTCAAGTCAGACATGGAACAGGGAGTGTGACGCCACTGTGGTCTACATACATCCAGGTCTCACAGTTAATGACACGCCATCAGGGAATAGCACTTTAATATAGCAGTCAAGATATTTAAAGGGACAATAATTTATTAAAAAACTTGGCTGCTGGCTTCTCTTTTCTAAAAAGTTGACTTCAGTATTTAAACTATAGACCTCCAGGATCGAATGGTATGATTGATTTGAGAGAATGGTCGGTTATGTACCCCACAGTCCCACCAACTATGAAATGTGCATTAACAGTAAAACGCCACTAATTTAAAATGTAATTCCACAATATACACACACAGATACTCGCACAAAACAGACACAAACACAGGATCATACATTACTAAGTTATACAAAAAAGAAGTAAACACACTGCCAACAGTGTAGCTTTCCATATATTAACCAATCATTTGGTAAATCATTTGTTAATATTAGCCTTATTCTGTCTTTTCTTTGCAGTTAAAGGGGGATATTAAGATATCTTATGTCCATTAACTAAAGATATATCTTGGACCTTTTTAGAAATGGGCATGGAAAGTCAATTCCATCGCACACAGGTTGTTTTTGTTTATATCCAAATATTTATAACAGGAGGGGAGTCTACAAAAATAATCCAAACACTGTCGACAAGGAAATATTGCAGCAGATGAACCAGGGATTTACACAAGGAATTTTGTAGCTAAAGTGACCTTTCAACGTCCACAAATATGCAACCAACCACCTTAGGTAAAGGCCCCTTTACACAGGGCTGCTACCTTTGTGCCACCTTTGAGCAACCAAAAAATGACCAGAACGCTCAATGGTCGCCTAACCCCAGAAAATCCTGATTCTGTGTAATTGCTCCATGACCGCTTCAGCGATACTTGTGCCTCCCTTGAACCTCCCAAAATGCAGCATTAGGGCATTTTCTTGACTGCCTTCCCTCTGCTTCCCCTGTGCCACCAGCGCGACCACTGTGCCTTCCTTCTACAACTACGGCAATGCTAGGGCCTCCCCTCTGCCTCCTTTGAGCCACCTTTGAGCAACCCACCACCTCGGCGACCTTTGTGCGATTGTTTTGAACATGTTCAAAAACTCACCGCGACCATGACGTCCATGGCGATGTCTGAAACTCCTGTGTACCACCTTTGAACGACCTAAGAAACCATTCTGCCTTCTTTGAGCCTCCTACGACGACCTGGTAGATGTTGTGGTCGCACACAGAACCCAGAAAGGTCGCTATTCTGTGTAAAGGCCCCTTAAGTTAGGTTACATGTTTTTCCCGTGTGTCAACATCGATGTGTTTACCAACGGCTTGCAGATAAACAAGCTCAGACAACCATCAATAAGATGTTATAAAAACCTTTCCTTAAAGGAATTACCCAGAGTTAATTATTATATGTACGCGCATGCGCAGTAAGTCAGCAATCAAAATCTACAGAAAAGGTAGGTGAATCGCTGGCTTAAAAATGGTAAAACATTGTCAGCCCTACAGGGATTGCGGTTGTTTCTGTAGGGAATAATCCATCTTGATGTGTGAATGATAAGTTTAAATGACAAACTGTACTAAGAGACTTTTGGAATGCGAATAAGAAGATATTTTTCACCTAATTGCCTCATTCATCACCGGACCTCATCACGTATTCATCCAGAAAACGGTACCATGTGGGTTTTACCAAACATATGTAGTTTTTTAATCAGCAATAAAGACTTCAACAGAAAACAACCCAGATAAGAGGATGGTCATTTTTTTTAAAGGAAGACAACGGTTCTTGGACAATATTTAGAAATTTAATGTGTTTTATTCAATGTCGATCTAAAAAGAAAACCATATCCCATTAAAATATAAGAAAGATCTGAAGTAATTAGACGCAAGTCTTTTGACTCAAGCCTAATTAACTAGAAAATAATTGAAAAAGTCAGAGCAGGCAAATCAGGATCTTGTAATTAATCATGTAATCACCTTATCCCGGTGATTAACAAGAGGTAATATCAATTTCAGCTCCATTTATAGTATTACCAGCTGTCAGAACACATTGCCGTAAATCGTCATTGTCGTAATAATTAGGGATTTTGAATACATGTATAAAAGATAACAATCTATCACCTTCTCGTTCTAACTTTTAAAAAGGTTCTTATCCGTTGTGATTGCATAATTTAATGGCTATTATGGAAAATTCAACGTGTCATGTAATTAATAGTAACTCACGTGAATTTAGTATTAATGAGAATGCAAATCCAGGGATTTATGTAGGCACAACCAAATGGGGACTAATATTTTTTGCAGGCCATACATTTAATCAGTAAAATAATGAGCCCAGGTGGATGGTTTCCTTCATCGAGTCTGCTGTGGACCCGCCCCGCCCGTTAGGCACACGACCGGAACCCTCATAAACAGGGCTTGATTACTGGAAATGACAGGAACGACCAAGTGGGAGGAAATACATGTGTCATGCTGAAAGGCATAAATTAGTGAATAATGCGCTCCCGATTGAGTACACTTAGTACTAAATCAGCAAACCTGAGACAGAAGGGTTTGAACTAAATCAAACTAAACTCTAATTGTTGGCGGGGATGATCACGTGTTCTCCAAGCAGCTTTACATTATATAACCTGCACTGATAACCTCCTATCAGTGAATGAAAGTTCTCCTGCGAAGCCCTGAGAAGTAAGTTAAAGCCCTGTTGAATAAACAATAGAGTGATCAGAGGCCACATCCTAAAATTCATACTACAATGCCTTCGGCAGCTATGCTTTCAGAGACCTTGATTCAGCGAGGTGGTGTCTGTTTAATGAAGAATAAACAACCTTACAAATGTTCAGGCCGATATCACAATTTGCAGTCTAATGCAGCGAACAAAATATAAACCACCTCTCACACGCTGCCTCAACAAGAATTAAGCGCCGAAAACAGGACAGGTTTATATGGCTGAATGTTATTGGTCAGGCTCTATATCCCCTTCTGGCAATGCTAAACGTTTTGTTTCAAGGTAGCTCCAGACGTGCTCCGGCAGCCGCGTAGGTCAAGTATGCACGAGTAATGTTTGGTTCCAATGCTCATTATTAATGAAATAGACGCCACAATGGCTCGCTGAATTAAGGTCTCTGAAGCATAGCTCATCAATGCTTTATAGTGTGAAGCTGCCACAACCCAGGAAAGTTTGTCATGGTTCAACAATTCCATCCACGGGTTAACTCTTTTACAATGGCTCTAGACCCCGACATTACAAAAGATATAATGTCATAATAGAAAGGAAGCGTTTGGGTGAAAAAAAAACATATTAGATGATCCAGATTACAACAAAGATTTCATGGAGTTTTCCTTTTTGCGTAAAAGTGCACACAGATAAATGAAATCACCAAGGGTAAAACACAATACCTCCCACCATCTGGCGGACGCTTCCTTTATATTTTTCACTCGCAATGTTAATGTAGAACAAGTTATGATGTTATATTTTTGTTAAAAATGCATCCTATACTGGTTTTACTTACTCAAGAATTGTAGAGCAACTTTCGTCTGAGAAAAATACCTTTCTGCGGCGTTTTTCCTAATCCGTCAAAGGTCCTTGGCTCCGTGAATTTCATTCCGTATAGTTAAAACAATTCCCGAGGAGAGCGGCGTTGACGTGACCGACATGATGATGAAGATGAACAAAATGAAATCACATTGCTGTCTGGTGTGGGTAACAAAAAAGTCCAACTTTGACTTATGTGGACCAGAGACGAAGAACAATTTTATTTAGGAAAAAAGGTAGGGTTCTCAGGAACCGCGCGCCTCAATTTTTACCCCCCGTTTCAACAATTTTGATTTTGATTTTCAATAGATTTTCTCTGTGATGTTAAGCAAAACAATTATATTATTATCTGGCATTTTATCGAAACATACAAAAAAGGGTAAAAATCGTATTTGCGCCCTTATTTATGAAAAAAAGTGCCTGAGAACCGAACTTTTTTGGCCTTAAAGTTAAACTTAGGGTGAAGGTCTTTTTAAAGGGATCTGCACACATATCAGGCATGTTAAAAATACATGTCATATCGCGCATTCTACCATATAACATTATGGTATCTACAAATATTTCGTTGGAAACCCGTTTGCTTACTCATGCACAAAAGTGGCAAAAAAGCTTCGAACTGGGCTCGATCAGCGCAATAAACATAGCGCGCACGCAACAATTTCACTAACAATTATTTTTTTCATCTTCAAGCTTCCAACAGCTTGTATTTTCTCTTTCCTGTTTCTTCTCAGAAAGATCGGACCTCTGGTGGCGCAGTCTTGTTTTTGTAAACAGACACACGTGGACTCTGTTTACTCACACAATGAGAAAACGTTTTAACAGACTTACTGACATAGTTAGTCCATGTATCGAGATACGTTTGCTTGAAAACTTTTGTATTCAGTCAAAATGGGCTAATAGCATTACATTACACATATAGTTAAAATGGTTTATGTACCTTTGAGGAAGAACGTTCATGAATATGTGAGACTACACCGGTCAGTAGAGGCAAGCAAGATGGCAGCATTAGGTAAACATATGGAACGGCAATAACACTGCAACACAGCAATAAATTAAAATATATTTGATATCAGCTTAGTTTGTAGTATTTTATTCAATCATTTCAGGTGTTCCTCTGTTTGTTTTATAGTGATCAGATGCCTAACACAATCCACACTTTGGAAGTGAGCGGCTTGTTGATTGGTAACAATGTCATCGGGGCGTCATAAACAGGACAGCGTGTGCGCGGATCTAGTCTAAAATTAAAATGACCATGAAAGACAAAACGAATCAGAAATAGGCCAGGAATAAAAGATTTTTGCATAAGCTGTGTGATGTCGAGAGCCAGCCTTCTTTGCCATTGAAGTCCGCCATAATAGTAGTATTTATTATGCCCAACACTAAATACACAATGATTTTAATTTGTTTTTATCAGTTAGAATCAAAGACCTCTTCCAATTGAGTTCATTCGTCCCATTTAATTTCATTCATATAATTAAACATGATATTGATGCAAAAATATCTTAACCGGTTCCATTCAAGGCCTTGAAAATAGTGCGAATTTCCTTTACGGCCATACAAAACAGTTATTGTTCTAAACAGATTACCCGCCCCCGTATGTCGTGGATATTTTTTTTTTCAAAATTAAGACCAGGTCCTTGGAAATGTTGATAATTTGTGCTACGACACGAATTCCCAAAAAGAATTATAAAATTTATGGAAAATTTACCAAATTTTGTGTTGATTATACACACTATTTCAAGTTTTATTTTTCGTATTTACAAGGCAAGCTGGCATATTGCGTGTCGACCGGTCATAAAAAGAAAAATTCGCCCGCTAGCACCATACGTTTTGTTGTAAGCAATATTGTTCACAGGCTTTCAACGAAGTCAGTTCATTTGATGCAAAATGAAAATAATTTAATAACTGTTTATTGCCACTCTTGTCTGCATCCTTAATAGAATGTATTAGAATACAAACTATTTCATCTTCTACTACTGACAATATTGTCTTGTATATATAAAAATGCTTATCCGATGTATGACCTGAGTATGTGTAAATATAACCCGGTAAAATATTCTTCTGACTCGAGCAGAAATATTTACTGTGACATGACAGGGGCTCATATGCTATTATATATAAAATTATTAATATTTTGATCAATCCAGCCAATTTGTCATTTTGAATCAAACTATTTGTATATAAGACGGCGGCGACTCATATCGCACGGACTTCGAGTGGGGAATTAACCCTGGTATAGGTTTATGATGTGTATCGTTCATACAGCATTGTTTACCTGACGGTAAACACTACAACCGGACAGCACACTATTTATAGTGGGACCTCATGAAGCGGCTGCCTGTGTAAGGTAAACCCCACACTCTTCTGTTGGACAGTTCTTGATCTAATATGATGTACTTATTTTCTTCATATTTAACTAAGGTGGACTTTAATATAAAGGCTTTATGTGTACCAGGCATTGTGACAGAAGGTGCATATAACCCGACAATCGAAGTCTTGTGTAAATATATTAAAATACACACGCGTGTATATAGTTGGATTTTCTTCATTATTTCCTTGTAATATCCCACTCAGTAATACAAGGACACTTTACCAATTTAAAATTTATAGTTTATAAATTAATTTAATTATTATATACACACTAACAGCCTCGACATATGTTGGGATATCAACTTTACCACTAACGTATGGTAACAAGGCACCACACATATTGAATAGAAAACAAAAACAGGAATCTTACCTTTTTAAGATATATTTAGTTTCTTTCAGTTCCCGTGTGTTATTAAGAGCCGGACCCAGAGCCGAACGCTTTAGCTGCCTGTACTTGGATGGGTGTTTTAAGGAGAGGAAAAGAACATTTATGTAAGATTTAACTTCATAAAGCGAATTATCGTTTAAAATGCTAAATGAAATATTATTTATTTACAGGGTAGAAATTTTGTACTCCACAATAAGAGTGGCTCCAGTAGGGCACGTAGATCGTGTTCTATCTCTTGCGTACGCCATAATATCTCGTTCAAAGCGAAAATATCTCGTTCGCCCGCGATGATTATCTCGTTCAAGACAAAAATATCTCGTTCACACGCGATGATTATCTCGTTCACACGCAATATTATCGCCTGTTAGTATGTCATGCTGGTTACAGCCCTTACTGTATAAAAGAATGTCTGAGTTGTAACATATAAGCATCCCAGACGTTCTATGTCAGAGGGGTTTAGAAAACTTTAAGTTCTAACTGTTATTAAGTAAAATAAATTACTATAATATCATCTGATGGATATCTTGCGTATTGTATCGTGCCATATCCTGTTGACCCACTGCATTATCTTATCTATTAAAAAATATACAACCATACAATAATATATGAATTAATTATATAAAATAATATGTGCGCAAAATCTTAACGATCAGACGGGGAACCAAGAAGACGTCGACCATCATTTATAATAGCAATCGTACTCCTCTCCACTTGTCTTCAACGATGGCACCTCTTATTCAAAGTTTTATTTTCTCAATAGTTTATTTTTCATAAAAACATTGCGAATTTGAGACCTTGTGGATGTAAAGACAACCAAACTAACCTTGCCTTTCTGACACTGGCCTAATGTTGACGTGGGCGGAAAATAGATATGTTATTAGGCTGTGTTAACTGAACAGCGAATCTCCTGTAAGTAACCGGGGCTTTCCACTGTATTGGCTGGCCCAGGGTGACAACTTGGATACTTGTAATATTGAAATTTCGCTCCGACTGGCCCATACGGCAAGGGTGTCCGAATACCTCTAAGTTATTGGTAGTTCAATTTCCTAAAAAAAATAATGAAGGCGATTACCTCAACCAACAGGTTATTTAGAAAAACAAATCCTATACATAGACAGCTCATGGACAACTCTTATAAAATAATATGTTATTTTTCGAACCACTTACAATTTCAGCGGAAATAAAGCGGGAGTGTAATATGACCTATTATTTAATAATAGTAGACATGAATAAACTCTCTTCTCGACGTAATTTTCGTGCATTGGTGATGCCGAAAGAGACCATGGGTTTTATGAACGCAAAACGTATCGTCCATTATGCCGAGCAGTGTTTGTTTTATGCCAGTTTAAGTGTCGAATATATATCATCTGCTCACAGAGCGATATCGTGTCACTGTGTGCCCATCTATCGAATTTGTGGAGAAGAAGGGCAATTCCTGTCCAGGAACCATGTTATATAGACATCGTTGATACACATGTCTTTGTCATATCAGTCTTACTCAGTCTGATTAATCGTCCATCTGCAGAGCCATCTCCTCTATCGTTATATTAATTAATCTGGTGTAGGCGGCTATCATGTTTTGGGATCTGTGTGTCTATAACTGTAAACAATTATTGGTCTGTACATTGTAATGATAGTGAGAGTGACTGCTCCAATGTTATACTGATGGTTCCTCTAAACTATGTATGTATAATATGACGATGTAAACAGGAAACCTAAATAAGTAAATTGATTATAAATTACAAATGTTTCAATTTCACCGGGTTTTTTTTATTCCACTGAAGTTTATTATGCTTTACTCTGCTCTTTATCTCTGAGCTGGAAAGAAGTCCAGTTATTGATAAATGTCTAACAAATGTACATTGAAATGTCCATTTAAACTTACCTTCTACAGGAAAAGCAAATAACTTGTGGCATAATTCATTATTTTACACGATTATAAAACATTATATATAAAATTGATATTAACTCCGCTCGTTATTTCGGGAATTGTAATATAAGCACGTTACTCTTCCCATTCTTCTTGGACACGCTTGTGAATTTTAAGTATACATGGCTCGGAGTCAATAGTTTGGTTGGCCTCGGATGGCTCTAGCTGTTATCCCAGGTAACATATTTGTTATCAATCAAAGACGTGGTGTAGATGATTCTTACTTCATTCAGACTTCATTAAGGTCAGGTGCTTTTTGCCAATAATATTTTGTAAAACCTTGACACAACCCCTTATGAAGTTTTGGAAATTGTTCTGGTAAAGATGTTGAGGATAGGAATACGAAAGCCAGATAAATTGAATTTCGTTATGAGAAGAATTGCATACCTATTATCTGCCGTTGTTAACCGGGGGAGTATTCAAGGCACAAAGCCCCAAATTCATGCAATTCTGCCAGCTTCTGACAAGAGTGAGTTTGAAAACTCCCATTAAAACAAATGGACCAGTAAGAAAAGAATAACAGTTTTCGCATTAGTAGCTGCATCAGGAGAGAAGTCATCTGCCAGGGGAATACCCTATACTTCAAAGTGTGGAATTTCCCCGTCCGGTACCTTGTGTATGCTTTCAATCGCTATAGTGAGCATACGCATAGGCCCTACGTATTAACGCATACGTACCGCATAGGTACATATGGTATCACCCCAACAAATATAATTTTACCCCAATTTACACTAGAAAAATGTGGCGCGCGCTAGACCGGTCCAGCAAAATGTGGAGCGGGCTACATTTTAACTTGCGTTCACACTGTGCCGGACCAAGTGACCATGTAGAGCGCGCTACCTTGTCAAGTTAGGCCGCATTGTACTTTGCCCGGCCTAGAATCTGCATTGCATTAACACACCGATAAATAGTGCAATCTAGCGTGGTCTAGTTAGATTCCCCTTTGCGCGCATGGGTAAATCCAAGTCACATGACCGCCGAGTCTTGCTGGAGCGCGCAATATAGATAGCGCGCTCCACTTCTGTTTACACACGTTCGAAGCACAAATGGAGACCGCGCCAGACCCTGTCTGGCGCGCGCTAGAATGTAGAAACGACTCAAATCGGTGGTCAAAATGTAGCGCGCTCCAGACCGAAAAACTTCGAAATCTGGCGCGTTTGGGGGACTTGGCGCGCGCTAAACGATGTAGAGCGCTCCAGAAAAACGTGTGTAAATGAGGCTAATGTGTTCGATTCCTAGCCGCATTCGCTTACGTACCGCATGCCTACTGCATACGCATATATGGAACGATAGCTTTCAGTAAACATGCTCGGATTCATCGTATTTATGTATTTGATGCACACATATAACTCCGTCAACACCATTCAGACCAGCCTCAAAATTTAATCAACCCATATCTAAATATATATTCCACATAATTCATTATAACTCATTAAAAATATCGGGTGATATTGACTATGTCAATCTTTCCCCAAAGTTTAATGAAAGTCATTAAGTACCCTGAATGACTGAATTTAAATAACGAGTGAGTGTGATGCAAGAGACGTTTCTGAGAGGGGGGGGGGGGGGGGTGTTCGGACCCAAGCTACAGGGCCGTAGCCGGGGGGGGGGGCCCAAGGGGGGCCATTGCCCCCCCCCCCATCCCTCCAATAGTCGCATGCGGTACACGCCGTCCTTTCGGAATTTCACTAAGTCTAATACTTATACTAATAATATATATATATATATATATGTATATATATATACATATACATACATATATATATATATATATATATATATAATATCAGTAAGATGAAATATGTCTATAAAGAGTAAAAGCCCTCCTATCCTCCGACTTTCTTGCTCCCCTCTGCCAAACTCTCACCCCCTCGATTCAAATGCAGGACATGTTACTGATTTGAACTAGTTTGTATCATCCATCAACACACTCTCATCTTAGACAATTCCTGTTCCACTAATAACGCCCAGGATCAGGGGCCTTTCATCGGGGAACACCTGGCACGTGACGCGCCTTGTAAGTTTCACATCTGACACTCAGCTTGTGCCATGTACAAATTTCACCATAGAAACACAGCGCGTGACGTGTCATGTAAATTTTACCTGAAGCACCGCGGGTGCATACTTTCTTTCTTGTAATTTTCACTTCTGGTATCCAACATGCGATGATTGAATCCAACGCTGCTGAGCGTGTGTTTGCAAGTACAGGTTAATGTACCGCTCTATATTATCATAACAATATGAATATAATATATCACCTGATGTGTTTTCAATTGAAAATTCAGTAGGGAAAATGCCAGATCCTGATATTTTAACATAGCCTAAATATTCGCTTTACGTTTATGGTTAAATTTTATTGTCATGTAACATACAAAGTATTCATGGAAAGTATTTATACTAAATCAGTTTATTAAAGATAAAAGTAAGGTGGAACTGAAAAACTAAACAATACATATTCCTAGAACACTTTTTGTAGTTTTAAAAGCTGTAGCCGTCTTGATACGTTGTTTATAGTGCCGCACCGTTTTGCAGGGGTCCGTTATCAAATTAAAGGACTTTTAATCCGAAATAGGCCAAAAGATTTTGCCAGAATAAAGACCAAAGGTTAAAAAAAATTGCAACAGAATTTCTGTTTGCACAATGCATTTTCGTAAGGTAAGTAGTTTGACAGACTTAAAGTCTACCAAAATCAACCGATGGGAAATATGAATAATTAACGTTTTTCTTCTACCCGGAGTCGATTTTTTTTTTTAATATTAGATTTTGACATAAATGACATTACAAATCTTCATTTCATTAGCACCAGTTCCAGCCACGGTACTAAAGTAAGCAGAACTATTGGATGGACGACATTCGATACTTAAAAGTGTCAAATTAAATATGTATTTTTCGATAAAAATGTGATTTCAGGTGATTTTTTTTTCTTTTAAAAAAATATCGTATTTATAGGGTCACTTCACAGACTTCTCGCTCATTCCTTACCCCCATGCACATATTGTTGTACGTTACGCTGAGCCTGAGATACATTTTTGATTTCTTGGCTGTGTTTTAATATTTTTTTTTGGGGGGGGGGAATACTATATTTCTGTAGAGAGATATGACCGCTTTTGTACTTAAATGTTACCCCTACGCCTAAGTGGTTATTCATGGTATACAAGCATTTAAGTCGAGTTGGCAGTAACCATGAATTGTCCATGGTACAAGGTTTTTTTTAAATAGATTAGTGACGGCAGGGGTCATCTAATACTTTTAAGTTGGGTTGTCCTCACGACGACCTTGGGCAACTTTTGTATTATGCAAATGAGGGGCCGCCATTGACGAAAATTCTATTTTCTTCGATATCTCAAGAACTAACCATGATAATGTGTCAAATATTGTGTCTACACCTAGGTTTTTACGGTCAAAGATTCAAATAAAACCATTATAGTAACGGTTAACTTCAAATTTTAAATTTAATTTTGTAAATTAGGGCCGCCTTTGAAGAACAGATTACTTTCCTCAATATCTGAAAGACTGACCATGATAATTGGCCGAACATTGTGTCTATACCCATGTTTTCATCTCACATCTGTCGCACACCCGTCACAGAGGCGTTATAGGAGCTCCTCTTAAAATGTTTTACCAACAGTTCACTAATATGTGCGCAGAGTAAGCCTGAAATAACATGAATTCTACAGGAAAGGTAGGTGAAATGCTGGCTTTAAATACATTCATGATGTCTCCTCTCCAATGGGAGAGACATACATTGTTCGGTCTGTCGTCGTCATCGTCGGCGTTGTCCGTCCGTAATCGTCTGTGTCATTTCTTGTGAACGCTATAACTTTTGAACGACTCAACATTTTTCATGAAGTTTAAAATTGAAATTGTTCATACTTAAATCTCGAAGGAGTTTGAAAATTGGTGACCTTGACCTTCATCATTCAGGTCAAATAAGCCGAAATAGAATTTTTTTGTGAACCCCACAGCTATTGCATATTTTTCCTTAAATTTGAAACACTAATAGTTTTTAACCAGGTTTTTGACGAGTTCGAAAACTAGTAAATTGACCTTAATCTTCTAGGATAATCAGCCGGAAAAGAAATTATTTGTGAATGCTGTGACTTTTGAAGTAGTCCGTATATTTTGTTCCTCGAAACTGGGGATGGAAGACCCATAGTGAGGGGAGACATATATTTGCTTTTGCATTGCAAAAACAACCTCATTCTAGTTTCATACCGAATCAGCATTGACGTGAGCGGTGTCATCTCGCTTTCAACATGCCTAACAGGGGACTATTAGAAATTCTGTTCTCACGCACGGTTATACAAAAATTGTTAATTGTCTCATTCCGGTGAAGGTGACACTCATTAAATTCTAGTGGTTATAAGGGTATCTAAAATATCACAAAAGAAGTTCATATTTCGCGATCCATCTCGCCGTAATTGGAATGGCCCTGTATTACATTTGACAGGTAACGCTGTGAAATAATGGTAAAACAACTATGATGATTAGGGTTTCAAACGGGGTTTTGTTCCCCCAAGGCCACTCAGAGAATGCAGCACTTAATGTTCAGTAAAAAGTACACTGGTGAGGCTCTATTCGTTGTGAACCCGGGCTTCCGGCTCTCTTAAGAATTCCATTTAACTTTCAGGTCCGGGGAATAAATAACGGAAATCTCATAAAGGAAGGAAAGCTGCCAGATCCACCCCTCCAAACAAACAAAAGCCTAGTTAAAACCGATATCTTTTGTCTTGTTCTGGTTTTTTTCCTCCAGGCAGTTTCGTTTCGTTAAGCTTTTCAACTGGCAATTCATAAAGGTCGTTACAATAAGACTTACTTTGGCCATGCAGTACTTTAAGCCAGTTATGTGAAAAGTGGGTAGATGCTTTACAAATCAGGCTACTCTGATATCCGAATGTGTTTATGATGTTACATTATCACTACTTTACCTGGCTGAACTACTATATTATTCAATTGTTATTTCTGTCATTAGAAATTCATACCATTTGAATCCAAGGGTGTCATGCTCCTGTCCATTTTGCCCCAGGCTAGTCTCGGTTACACTTAAAAATAAAACATAAAATATCATTGTTCACAACAGCTGATTAAGTATCATTGTTCACAAGCAAGAAATAGGCAAAAATAATTCTTCAAGACTATTCAAATAAAAAGAAAGAAAATACAATCTAATATCATATATTGATTCTGTGTGACAATGTATACATTAGCTGGACAAGGCATCCTGTGAATACATGTACTGCCATTTTGCTTGTACATTTAGAATTCGTGTGCCGTGTACGTGCACGTGAGACAGATGGCCAGGAACACAAAACTGGCAAGACCATCTTACTCCGGAATTCCACAGACGGCCTAACGACCGGGCCCGGGTGTACATCATCACGTGACAGCTAGATACCACAGTAATTAGCAAATCCATGTCCCTTGACGTTTTATGGGGAGGGGGAAGACTATAGTTAGATGTTATTTACATGCGGTCTGTTTATATGTTAAACAATCCTGCATCAAACGGCAGGGTGGACACATTACTTTTATAGTTTCAGATATTGGGAAGTAGCTTTAAAATATGTGTTTCCTATAAGTTTTGATATGTTGATGTTTATCCCTCGCTGGTTTTAGGTATAAATTACATTTTTAGGGTAGAATCAAGTATATATAACGATGTATTGAAAATCAAAAATTATGTTTTGGAACTGGTTGTCGAATGAAAATGAATATAACAACGTGACAAAGTTTTATTTTATTTATTGTTTATTTCAATACATGTTGGTCGTGAAAATTCTATCAGGAGTAATCTTTATGTAGTAATCTGATGATTTTTAAATGTCAGCTGAAATTTTTCCAGTTAGATTGGTAATTCTAGTAGGGTTTTCAATCGAAATTCCTTTTTTTTATAAATTACCTTTTCTCGTGCACAAGGTGAAATTAATGTTCAGACGTACATTGATTAACATCTGCACAAGTAGCATAATCACTAAAAAGATGAACATGACAATGCAGAGACGCGAATTGTTCATTCCATTGATAATTAATGTTACATAATGCAGGGTGATTAACACCTCTGAAGTGAAATATTTATAACATTGTATTTTCCCGGCCATGAACCGCTTATCCCATCCCGCCCGTATTAATTATTCCACCAGCAGTTAAAAATGGCGGGTCCCTTGTGTTTCATTAACCGGGGTGTACGTCGTTAATGATGTGTATCTTGTCTGGAGTCGTCTGTTCAGAGGACGCTCAGCAATAAATAATGAGACTATCACTTAATGACTGACGGTGGCGTGTTGTGCTAACATTTTCTCAGGAACAATGTTGTGTTTGTTAGCGTTATACAAACCACGTTATGTCGTTACAACAATATCACTTCTAGTGATAGATAGATTATCCCATTGATGCTGTGTGTCTGTGTTTAATCAAATACATCTACTGTACACAAAATGATGACCAACCTCTGATGAGAAACACTTAACAAGAATATGATGTTAACCCCTTACAACAAAGGTGCATGTTTACTTAAGGATTAATTTTCGCCTGTGTGCTGAAGCTTATCGGTTTTAAACAATTCAGCTTATGACATTATACACTTTTTTGTGCTGCTCTTTTTAACATCCGCCATTGCGTCTGTGAATCCTGTTCCGAAGTACGAATATACCCGATGTGACGTACTTTTTACCTGTAGCGGCGGACCTCCTGTTGATTAGCGTTACCCCGGAGGAGAAGGGGTTAGAATTAGTCTCCGACGCACGAGAGTCACAAAATTCGTATTTAAGATTTCTGTGGCGCACCTCTAGGGAAACCACATAAGGAAACAGTGTAACACACAGTTTACAAACCAGTGTGCGAACATTAATGCTACACAACTATATAAAAGATGGTGCCATGGCATGTAGCATTTCCCATTCAATCTATACAGAGACACTGGAATACCATTTTAGTTAAATATGTATGCCCGACAGCCACAGCTCCCCTGATTCATTCCAGGGGGATCACAAGAAAAAAGTATCCCACATCGATTAGTCCATAACCTGATTTTATTGGTACTCAATAGAAGTGCAGACCTCACCGGACCATCACCCGGTTTTCCGGTCCAACACGATAGTCCGGTCCAGCTGTAAGCGGTCCGGTCAAGTCGATTGACCGGTCCAAGCGGTCCGCGTCATTTTAAGTAATAATTATAAGAAATTAAAATTATTGTTTTATTATTATTTATCTTGCCAGTTTTTCTAAATGTTCTTTTAATCTACATAATCTTTTCATGAAACTGGTTGAAATATTAAACACAACCAATAATCAAGCACACAGCGGACCGTGCAAAAATATTAATGATCATAGTAACATGTAATAACCAACAATATGACTCGCAGGACTTGTGTTTGATTTTTTTAAAATTCGAATTCGATCATTAATTGAGAGTAATTAACGCTTGTGCCATATTATGCATGTCTGTATATAATATGCTAACTGAGAATTCGAAACATCATTCAACTATCTGTTATATTCCTCGTCTCCTGGGGAAGGTATTGTAAGAAAAGAAAACTGCGGGGCCGGTGCGGGCTGAAACAGTGGTCAAAATATGGGGGCAGGCTGATTTTGCAAAAAGGGCTTTATGTGGGTCGTGTTTCGGAAATACATAATACACCTATTATTAAGTATATCTATTTTATGTATCTATTTATCATTAACCTTAAACGTGATGTAAGGTAGAGCGGTCCCGACCGGTCAGGAATACGCGGTCCGGTATTTTGTGTTAGAGGTCCGGTCCAGCTAAAAATTGTGGACCAGACCGGTCTAAGTAGTCCGGTCCGTTCCTCCAGTAGTCAATATCAGCGCCCAAGAAGGAAAATGAAACGGTGTGAAGGCGGCAGGGATTTTGTGTTCAGCCGGCCTGTATGTATGTACATGTGTGTCTGTGTATGTGTCTCTTTTTTCTTCCACACAATCACTCCAGATATTATGCCAGCACAGTGGAACCCCAACTTGCGACCATCCCGAAATTGCGACCACCCCCACAAATACGACCACTTTTCTTGGTCCCAAATATATGATCCAGGTAATTAAGAGTCTCACAAATACGACCACCCCCAAATTACGACCACTTTGGTCAGTCTCCAAGGTGGTCGCAATTGTGGGGTTCCACTGTATTTAGATGAAATATTGGGGAAGGCGAATCATTGGCCAACAAAGAAGTAACAGAATCCAACTTTCCGCTCAGGATGTGGATTTAACCAATTTCTCCCCTCTCTTTTTCACTTGTTTGCCTCTAAAAGCAGAAGAATATACACACCGTTATTGACGTAATGAGTGCCCTGGACACTCTGAAAATCGAATTTTATAAAAAAAAAATTCTTGTACCCCAAAAACGCCTCCCCCACCCCGTGCTGGTCTAGGCTAAGAAATGACCTTTTTGAAGAATTCTGGGGAAACTTTTCGTCGCTACTTTAGGGAAAATTCCCTTCCTAAGCTTATATTTATGGGATTGAGACACCCTGACATCATTTCACGCCATCAAAATCATCAAGCGAGGTGGCAAAAAATGGTGACCGTAAGTACTGCTATTAGGCGAGAATAGCTCATACCTTTCGTCTGCTCAAAGATTTAAAAAAAAAAATTCCATTGGGTGCTTATTACGTCAGTTACGGTATATATTTTATTAACTTTGGAAACAGTGGTTTCAGCTATGGTCGAATCTGGTTGGGGGTCTCTGAATATGCGTTCTCTGAAGAGTATATAGTTTATGGTCATACTCGATACATTATTCAATAATTAATTGCATAATAGTGTATAATTTTATTAATTAGTTCATATATTGCTACACAGTGATCGTTTAATCGTGACATATATTTTCATAATATTTTATACGTACACAGAAAGATCAGAATCTGGAGGATATAAAAATACATGTTAGTACAGATATATAATATAATAAAAGAAAAAAAAAACAATCGAAGGATACTAATGGGTCAATTGACGCTAATCACGTCTCCAGAGGAAAAAAGGGGGGAAATGTAACTTACCGCCATACCTGGGCCTGACGGCTCCCTTCGTTAAAGATTTATATAGGCCTGACATATTATTTACGGCCGCAAAGTCTGGCTGAGTCTCTATAAATCTGCCGGGTACATGTCGTAGGCTGCCCTTAATATATAGAACGATTGTCAGTTAATTCAGGGACGATTTAATCCTAAGTAGGCAGTCGTTTTCTCGTTCTGACCAAGATTACAAAATCTGGTGCAAGTCAGTCTAATAAAAACACATTAATCGCTGAATTCAATTTGTTATCATTATATGGCCAATGCAGTTGTACAAAAGGCATGTGCATGGCGAGTGCTTGACTTATCTTCATATTTTTTTGTCCCTGAGTGTATTAAATGTAAAAGTTAAAAATTAGATACCGGGACATGAGTCTCTATATCCATTAGAAGAGCTCGTCTTTTAAGATATATAGGTAACTAATTACTTTAAACATTAAAGATTAAGTCTAAATATGATCTTTACCTATGATCGGTAGGTGTCGCTAGTTTGCTGTTAGAGTGCAGTGAATCTCATATTGTTCTTTTCCAGGAGTTTTGCTTTTTTCGGGGGGGGGGGGGGGGGGGGGTGCTCTAAATCAAGCCCTAGATTTCGCACCTTTGGATTCTGCCGTAGAATTCTCAACAGGATTATTTTGCAAACTTAATCATGAGACGTTTCCCCAAAAAGAACAAAGTGCAAGTTTACCGGAAGATGAATCTTCATTTCCGATTATAAGCCTTAACCACCCCAGAATCCAGTCCAAGTTTAATAACTGTTGTCTGATAAGTGTCTGAGGTCTGTGAGTGATACCCTTGTACAGATGACGACGATGGATGAATAGTTACATCAGACGGCGACATTGGGTCGTTTCTTTTTACTCACTGAGGCCCTACAGCGGTAAATTAGTGTCAAAAGGAGCGATACACGCAAAAAAAATGTAACAGCTCAGCAGGTTATGATGAATCTAACATGTATGAAGCAGGTTCACTTTCTGGCTTTACGTCAATGATATAGAAAATGTTCGCTACAGGTAAATAAAATGGACTTGAAGGTGATAAATTGTGTATTTTTGTCACAGGAATTAATCTGGGTTTATATATGTGAATCAAACGAATCAATGAATATCGTCACTGAAACTTTAAACACTATATAAAAATCTTCCCTCTGTGTGACTTTCTGTCTATCTGTAAGGCCGTTTGTATGTTTGTGTATATTCGTGTGTGACTGTTTGTTTGTAAAGGAAAAAATACGTAGATGTTTGTGGGTCTTTGCACAGAGAAGAATTGCTTCGTTTCTCCATGCGAACGCGGAATCTATCTGTACATGTGTATGCTGGAGTGCGGGGGGTGACATCTAGTAACAGCATAAAGTAGTATTATATTGGCACTCTCAAGAATATGAAACATTTTGAAGGTGACCAAACGTGTTGGTATTGATATATCGATAGAAGCGGAGGTATGCGATCTCTATGTGCTGTTTGAATTGATTAAAATCTCAGGGACCGTTGAACTAAAAGGCGGTCAATGATCTCCGGTCCACTTGTTCACAATCGTCTCGCTTGGGTTATTCAAACATGACGATATCCGGCTCTAAATTTCCCAATCCAAGCACAAAAACCAGAAACATATAACCTATCCCTATTCACGAGAATCGACCTAATGTAATGCGAGACGAAGCTCTTATACTGGTATTAAAGGGTCCTAAACCGATATCTGAATTCTACATAAACATAATCCTCGTAAGTAAATCCTCGATCAGACCATACATAGGCTGTTCGCTTTGTTTAAAGTCACGTGTTAACAACATGTTGGGGGCGCCAAAATAACCAAAACACATATAAGGAGGGCATCTGGCGGAAAGTCGGACGAACCAAAGTTTTGCAAAGGTTACGTAGTTTCTCTGTTTGTCAACACTGGGTATGTACCGTGTTTACTTCTAGCTAGTAGTATAAGTACGCTCTTTACACAGCGCTTTACCCATAGGCCGACTACCTATATCGAAAGCGCTGTTTGTTATGACCTTGTATCCTGAATATCTACACCAGAGGGGAGCACTGTATTTTGGTCCAATCAGATGAGACCCTGTGCTCGAAGCAAAACGGTTTACCAGCCAAGCGAGGAATACACGAAGCCAATGTTGTTCATTTCGTTTTGAGTGACAGCTCATCGCCCCGGCGACCGTTTGAACAGGCCACAGGCTCAGAGAGAATTGCCCCACATTGGGTTTCTGGGCGGAGCCTGATGCCTGTTGAGTGTTTGTTGATTTGCATTTGGTTGGCTGATATTCACATCAGCAGTATTTTAAACAGACAGGCCCATGTGCACCACCTGGTGTTTAAATGCATCATAAACGGTCAAAGCAATCAGTGGGAAAATCAGTAGCTTCTTTAGAAGCGCACGATTTCCGCTGCCTCGGGAGCGTAGTACATAAGCAAGATCGTACATCAATAAGGGGCGTCATATGAACTTTTATGTACAGATATTGCGAACAGTTCATTAATATGTACGCAAAGTATGCAAGAAATCGTATAAACAGTACAAAAAGATAGGTGAATAGCTGGCTTTAAACACTGCTTGTGTGCGTCAACAGTGCAGCTTTTATAATGTAATGGTTATAAAATGCTCCATTCACAAGACTTTGTCCTCACTAGGCTGTAATGTAGAATTCACCATCTCAGGTGCCTAGGGCATTGTTTTCCTGACAGAGATGCATAGATCACGTGGTGCAAATCTCTGTAGACCACGCTGGCAGGGAGGTAAAATTCCTGGAGATAATCTGGAAAGGTTGATGTTATATATCGTGGTGGGATAGGCTCGACTGCTCAGTCTATCAAGGTCAAAATTGAAGGTTACATGTATAAATCTGCTTTTACGGAACCTGACATGAAATGCAACCTCAGCAAATTTTCATTCACGACAGGAGATAGATTTAATGATCCGTCTGTCTCCTGGTGCAGCCCGTGCCGGACACAGAGGAGAACGCCTGTCTTCTCAGGGGCTACGCTATCAACGCTGCTAAAAAAAGATCTGTGGAAATACCGAGCCGCAGGATAATAGCATCGCATACACTATTGTCCGTCTGTCTATTTCTATATATCTGATGAGCTCAGTTTTATTTAACTTTGCTTCCTAAAATTATTTATGTATGTGATGCGTACATTGTCCTTTGTCACTGAATCTAATTTGCTCAGAATGGTTAAAAAACATCAAATAATCATTACATTTAGACATGTTTAAGGGTTTCAATACATTTCATGCATCCTAAACATATTTCTTAACAGTTCATACTTTATGACTGGCTTCTGTTTTCTCCCTCTGTCACGTTAACACCTGTCCTTCTTCATATTTCTCTTGTCTACACATTGATGACAACAATGTGTCACTCTACCATGGTCCTCCCCACCTCCCCTGTCCACCTGTTTTTTTTCAAGATTATTTTTGCAAGTCAAAGAACGATAAAACTTCTTTTAGCAAGTTTGGATTCCTGGAGATTTTCGCAACAAAATTCTTGTGGATAGGGGTATTGGAACAGACTATAAGAAAATTTCTATTTAACCATAGATAATATTTCATAGTTGCTGTTATAAAAGATGTATTCCGTATAATTTCTAATTCTGTTTTATACAGATAGATTTTTTTCATAGGCAGATTCCCGGTATGATGCAGCCCCTGTAAATACTTCAGAGCAGCCTTATTCCATGTATTATATATCGTCACCCTACGCTAACTGATTAAACTTGGACAAGCAAAGCCTGGTATAAACACTTAGCACCACCTGGTGGATCTAAAAGACATATTCACGTTTATCCTAAATGTGCCGCGGCCTGTCTTGGGGCGTCATCATCCCCTGCCATCAGCTCTCTAAAATAGGGGAGGTAGTGATAATCGTGGTAATAATGTCACGATTAGGATTGTGACGATTAAGATTACGATCATTATTAGGCTTAGTAATATTTCGTAGAAACTGTGTTATGAGCGACAGAACTGATACAAGACAGATTGTGAAATGTGCCGGGGGTGCACTTTGAGAGAACCGAGGGTGCGCCCCATCCTCTTTTTTCTACCGGAAACAAATCCGGGAAACTGAATAACACACGTCTAATACAGGAAAAGCAGCGCTGGATTTTGCGATTTTGCGTCTTCATTTTCCGTGTTCTTGCCTGTACTTCTGCACACAAGAGTTTTGTATAAAATCTAATAGCATTCACGACACACTTGTTTACCTCTGAAGGGTGTTAATCACCTCAGCTTTAGCCCTGCCAGGGTTTTAGTATTTATGTTTGCTGCTAAAATGTGTAAAATAAAACGTTATTCCAAGTACCAATAGACGTAACTCAGCGGTCAGGGAGCTCTTCTAAGCGTTGCAAAAAAGCAAGTTCAATTAAGTATGATGGCTCTGTCAGCGGGAGGAATGAAGTCTTAACTATTGCATCGACTGCGCCGGTCTACCCCCAGTGCCTGCCTTTCCTTAAATCCAATATCCGTCCCTGTTATGCATACGTCCTTTTACGTGTAATGAAATGACCATGCAGGTAGGATGGTCTGAGCGTCGTGAGGGTGACATGTCAGTTCTGTGGAGATCAGCGTCTGGGGAGGACTCAACTTGTACCCAACAAAGATACATCAGCCGAGAGATAAGGTCTCTGGTAGACCTGCCGACTGACAGGGAGCCCCATCTACACAAACAACAAAAATAATGGCAACTCCCTGTCCAATGATTTCATCACAACGAATCCCACTGAAATGGAGGCCGCGTCCCCTGCTGTAGGTACCGAATCCATGATCACGTGACCAGAGACCCAGAACGAAAATTTACTTCCTTATCCACTTTTCTTACAGGCTAACTTTCTCAAAGCATTTTATTTACCAGTGTGATGTTGGGACTAGTCTTTTCATTATTATGCATACCAATGATATGGTAACAATAAGAGTAAAATGCTGAAGAAATCTTCTACAGTCCCTGTTAACAATAATACCTGCAAAAATAGAAGTTTACCGTCAAAGAAGTTTTGCCAAATGAACTCCATCACATTCTTTGATAGCTGGTCGTAGACTCTCTAATGTCAGGAGGCCGGAATGACGCTAATTCTGTGACGGATTCTTATTTCCGCAATTTAAGATTTATTACAACCTGTGTCAATATAATCATATCGTTAAATATTAACATGAATGTTCAAAAAGGATTCGCAAAATTGAATTACTTATTTATACTTTCTTCCCTCACTTGGATTTTTCTGCATCTTAAGGTTTCTCATGTCTTCCTATTTTCGGATGTGTCCCTAAAATATATTGTTTCAAACATTTCGTGAAGTAGATTTCATTTCGATATTTTTCATATTTTCATTTGCAAATGCAAAATACTGAAAGTTAAATTTAATAATAATTTATTTTTGTTTTATTCCTTCATCGTTTTGTGGTGTTAATATTTAAGCTTATAAATTTCATTTGATATTTACCAATATAAATAAAGAGTTCTTCACAGTACACCTTAACATGCATTTCAGATTAATGTAAAATTTAAATGTTAATTTTTAAATGATCAAATGTAAATTAATGTTCTTCTCTTATGCGAGCTTTACATATGCAATCACAGAGAAAAGATCTTGTAATTCCCTGAGAACGCAGGTCGTAGGCATGGAAACGAGTACTCGAGTCCGAGTCGGATCATGCTTGTGGTAATATGGAGTGTCAGAGTAAAGATTTTGCTACCCGGTGCCCTAGTCTTGAGTGTTCACGGAATACAGAATGTTCTCTTACATTAAGCTCTTAACGCTTCAAGCTTGAAAACCTAAACCTGTCTCTATCAATCACCACTGACGTTATTGGTTCTGAGGGAATTTGAAGGTCAGCAAATCACTAAAAGCGACCACAGCCAATTAACCCCTGGAGGACACTGGGCAAACTAATCACGCGTCACTTGTTCAATCATCCGGGGCCCGGTGATGACCTGGAACTTCACACGAGGGGCCACTCGCCTTCCTAAGGTGGGTCTCAAGTGCCACCGAGTGCACTTTGCTTTTGGATAATATATTAAACCGGTGCTGTGGGGTTCATACAGGTGCGGACCTTTATTACTCCGAAGACACAATCATACATACGACGAGGCTGTAACGTGCAGCAGGTAATGGAGAAAGCTGGATGAAACAGCTGAAAATAATTTAACGGGTGTCAGGCACCTACTTTCTTACTTTACAACGTTAATTAATTTGTTCTTCGCTTTTGAAAATGCACGTCAAATGTTTATGGATCTTTGATTTACTGACTAATTCGTCGTAACACCTGAGTAATATCAGTCTCACGACTATATACCTGAACGCCCAAGTGTTATCGGTCACAGAAACATGTCTCTAAAGAAGTGATTATTACCAGTGACACACGTATGTCTAATGATAGACTAATCACTGAGTATTATCAGTCACGTATTTCTAATCACTACGAAATATTAGTCAATATATCTCTTAACACCTGAGTAAAATCATGGCGTTTCGTAAATGGTATAATCAATCCAGCAGCATCTGTTAAATGTTCAACATAACCAGTCACACATACCTATCTCTCATCAATGAGGATTATTGTCTCTAAACTTCTTCATGTATCATTTAAAACTTGAGTGTCATCGGTCACACGCGTATCTCTAATCATCAATTATAGTAGACACACACGCATCTATAGTCACTGGTAATATCAGTACATTTAGCTTTAAATACCTAGCCACGTAATATCAGTTCAGTGTCTCTTAAATCTAATCACTAAGTATTATTAGTAACAGGTATTTCTTAAGACATGAGTAATATTGCCAACGTATATGCGCATATATAAACGGCATTCATCAGATTCAAATGATTTTGTTCACACTTGGATTTCATAACAAGGCCTACAGGCCTAATGCGAACCTGTGCATTGGAAAATACACCAGGTATAATGCTTCAATGCTTGACCATTACTTTTCATGTATATGAACAATGCAAGTACTAAACATTTTGAATAAGAAACAATTACACAAACATCACTGCTGAATTCTGGCACACAACACAAAAACGATTGTAGCTGGCACCACCAGTCTTGTATACTTCGAAGCTATCAGAGATATACACATATGCCAATTTTCAGAGTGATGTATCAAACCCCTCCCGACAAATAAGCAGGGACACACACTGTGCAAAAATTATTGTTGGTGGCATCACCAGTCTTGTATACGACAAAGCTATTCGATATGTATAAAAATGCCAAATTTCAGCCTGATATGTCAAATTCCTCTGTAGAAATAAGCAGGCACATACACTGTGCAAAAGTCAATGTACGTGGCACCACCTGTCTTGTAAATGAGAATACCGTCAAAGACGCATAGACAGGTCAAAATATCAGTCCAATACATCAAACTCCCCCAGAGTTTGATGCACTGGGCTGACAAGGCTTAGGTGAGTAAGGCAGTTGCCCCCGAGTGACCTGTGACAAATTGCTGCCTCAAGCTACTGCACTGAGTTAACTCTTGACCTGCACCTGGCAAGACTGAGTGAACTTTTGACCTGTACCTGGCTGCACTGAGTGAACTCTTGACCTGTTGCATAATCTGACCCAGTTGGCAGTCTGCCAAAGCTATAAATAGATTCAGGCTGAATTTTGGTGCCAAATATGATGCAGTGAGCAGTCTGCCAAAGCTATAAATAGAATGTAGCTACTGCACTGAGTGAACTCTTGACCTATACCTGGCTGCACTTCTTCCAATCCTGGCACTGTGGCAAAACTATTTATAGAGCTGACATCATCTTGGCTAATGGCCAACATCAAAGCACTGGCAATCTGCCAATGGTAAACCAAGTGCTGCCATCTGAACAAAAAATTGGTCCCTACTTGAAATAACTTTGAAATTTATCTTCCCAATACAAAATGCTTTTCAGCTGACTTTTTATAAAAAAAAAGAAATCAGGAATATATGTAAAATTATTACGGATGCATACTGAATGCAAAATTTAAATACAGATATATCTCATTGATGGCAAATTCTTGAATTAAGTTGAGTAGGGATACCAATAATTTATAATCCACGTACTGTTGTCTTTATATAGCCACAGAGAGCTGGATATCTATGATTGTAATATTGCCTGGTATGATGAATAACTTAAATCATAAATCTAAATTGTTTAAAAGCTTTTAAAAAAACTTTCTTGTTAATATTAACCAAAGATAACCTGAAATCTAAATGTCTAGTGGCATGATGTAATAGATGCAGATAAACTGGTGCCAGGCTAGATGTAACAGCATCACACAGCTAACATATATGGTAAAATGACTCAATTCAATCTCCATAATTCAGCCAAAAATCATTCATGTGGAACCATTAATGACAATTATTATAAGAATTATTGTAGGAATTATTCTTGTAAAATATTTAACAAACTGGCTTCAGTGGCATCAGTCGAAAAACGTTTCGCAGGTTATAACTCACATAGGACGATACAGCAACCTGGCTAAGTTCATCTTCCCGTAACTTAGCCAAAAAGCACTGAACCAAAACCATTTGAACAAACTTAAATTATCAACATCTGAGGATAATTAATATGCAAGATTTAAGAATTTGGCCTAGTGGTTTTTGAGAAGAAGATCTTTGTAGCCACTGAGCTAAAATGGGCTGTTATGGCATCTCACTAGATTCAGCTTCCCATTACTTAGCCAAAAGTCATTGAAAAGAGACCATTTGAACAAACTTCAGAAAGCACTACCCTAGGATCATTTCTGTGCGATATTAAACATTTTGGCCATATGGTTTCAGAGAAGAAGTTTTTTGTAGCCCTCAGTGTGATACAGACACTGAAGACCCCGTACAAAAAAGGCCGATGCGGTGGCGCCACCAATACCTCAATATCAGATATGACCTATGTGATGATAGCTACAGCCGTTTCTGAGATTTAAATTTTAATATGCTTTTTTGCACAGTTAACAAAGTTTAACCTCTTGTATCTCGGCCAAAAATCTATGAACTGGAACCATTCGAACAAACTTGAGAAAGATTGTTCCAGGGATCATTTCTGTGAAATATTGAACAATTTGGCTGGACAGTTTCGGAGAAGAAGATTTTTAAAGCTTTTTTAGTTTTTTCCCTATAAAATCTAAGAAAATGCAGTTAGAAAAAAATAAACAAAATCCGAAATAGTTTTTTGGATGACTGATTATTTGCAAAAAAAATTGGTGATGCTAGCTTTTGCCGTTTTTGAGATAGCTATAGTTAACGTACAGACGACGAACGACGGACGACGCACGACGGACGATGCCGCACGATCGCATAAGCTCACAGGTTCGCTAAAAAAAGTATAATTTTGAACCACCTGGTGCTAATTAACCATTGACGCAAGAAGCCTGTTGGTCAGGACCACAGTTTAAACGTTAACCCATAGAGCTGGCTTAACTCATTCACAGGAGTCTGATATGTCGACATATGTATAGTAAGTTCAAATATAAAAACACTTTAGAAAGTATGTTTTCAGCTTGACATGTACTAATACAAAAAACAAACTGTAACAAATGTTGACAAGCAGGCCCTTCAGTTCATATATATCACGACATATGAGTTTACAGGATGACAACACACATTAAATAGATGTCTCTTATCTTGAGAACACACAAAAATGGATTTTCACACACATTTTATATATAGGTGGATATAATTTTTTTGTGCAGTTATATATATATATATATATTTCTTATATACGTGCTAGTACTCAATTGAACCAAACTGATTGAGATTCCATAGTTTCCCTAGACTTTGGCTATAATCCCTTAAAAATGGAACCCTGCCTCCGATGAAGTTATTGAAGCGTTACAGAGGTGACGCCACAAGTCTCGTTCAACCGAAAAACTTAACAACATAACGCTTTGCGCTACACCCATGTATTATAAATGCGAATTTCCAAAGAAATAATTAATTAAATTAGTTAGAGGCTAAATTGCACTCATTATGTTCAGTATCAGTGACAGGGAGATAAACTGCATACACAATTAAACAAGTAAATAGTGTATGTGACGCTACCAGTCTTCCACTAAATTATTCTGGAACTTGATCATGCAAATTTCAAGGCAATCCCTCATACCCCTCCTGAAATATTTATTGTTTATCCGATTTTCACCGAAATTTACAAATTATAGTGCATTGTCTTCCATAGTGCAGGCAGTGACCTTAGTTTATATAGGCTCCATACTCTAACTCGTTTGTAAGGAAATGTAAAGGAAAAGTATTCATCATTATTTGCTCAATCATTATTTTTAGTTATATAGCTGTTACGAATTTTGTTGTTACGAAAAAGTGAATATATATTTAGGTTAACTGCACAACACTGAGAAATGAAGGTGGTATCACCAAAAATGTTTGTGGTCACGGTCACTGTTATAGTAAAGGTCTTTATCCAATTTTGTGCAGGTAACCTCATTTGTCCCACACCTATGCAAATGCATAATTTAAAACGATTCTGTCGATTATTCTGAAGTTATCCCACTCGCAAGAATTGAATGCAGCGGCGCAACGGTCGTGAAACCATAGTATCCGAGACATTCCTTTTTGTGATTCAGTCTTTATTGTAGTTGACGGTGGTTACCCGAGACTTTTGTCACACATCTCCTCCGTGCCTACTTCTCGGATTTGCATTTTTTTTTTGGTCTTGAGCTGTCGGAAATGATGCCAAGTGTGTCCTAAGGGGGGCTTTTTACAATATTTTTACCCAAATCCTCAGATATTTCACTTTACTTTTTCAAGTGGCGATTGCAGCGCTACCTGGCGGTAACTACGAGAGAGCAGTTTAGTATGAATCAGGGCCTTAGGCCATCTTATAGAGTTCTACATAACAAACTGTTCAGTTCCTCAGAGAGCGTCAACAACCATAATTGTTTTACATTGCTAAAATATGCGGTAAGTAGGGTTGGAAATAAACTTACGCGGTAAGTAGGGTTTGAAATAAACTGGTCTCTTAATTGTTGCTAATTTATTTACAATTTATCTTTGGGCATGATATTCTTATATATTTCTTTGGCTATCCAACAAGATTCTCACCTGTCACGGGCGTGTTGTAATGTTACCTATTAATATTAAAATAGGTTAGCCGGTCTTCGTTATATGATAGCACCGTCGGTCATAATTGGGGTGACTCTAAACTGGTCTTCCCGTGCAAATAGTAAACGGGTAGAAAAAGCTAGTGAGAGTCATTCAGAAGGAGGACGGCGCCCTCTCGCCATCAGAGACCGAAATTACAAGAGCACCGTAAATGGTGCATATAAGCCCGTCACATATCTTGTGAACTCTGACCTCATTAAACATGCGTGAATTGCTGAGAATGTAATTCAGTTGGGAAAACTGTATTGGTTCATATCATAATGAGTTGCATGAAAATCCATCAGATCAGATTTGGTAAGTCATCACGGCACAAGAAAAGTATGGTGACCTCTGACCTCATTAAATATGCCTGGATTGTGCAGGAAATCAGACTCAGACGAGATATTATATTGATTGATATTTCTGTAGAGTTTTATCAAAATCCATTACATTCCTAATAAACGTTATCGCGGCGACACCACAAAGTAGCCTAGTGAACTCGATTAATAAATATGAGTGGATTTTGCCCAAAATCGAACCCGGGCGAGATAATCTATTGGTAAGTAATTCTGGTGAGTTTTGTGTAAATCCACCAAAGCCCTGGTAAGTTATCGCGGCGACACTAAAAGGTAAAAAAAGGGGCAGACGGACGGACGGACGGATGGACCGTGGGTATACCAAATTACGTCCAGTCCCTGCGTATAACAATGGCGAAATCACGAATGAACCGATGGGATGCGCTCTGCATTATAAGCAGGTTCTTTCTGTTTAATGGATTATTAGAAGCTCCGAGCACAAAATTTACAATCCTGTAGGCTGGTATTTACATATCATTCTTATCTTTATTCTCATTCAGTAGAGCCGCATTCAAGCGATGGACCTATTCTGAAAAAAAAGAGAATTGATAAGAAATACATAATCACAAAACCAGGACATGCAATTAAAGGAAGTGCCTTAGTGTACTCCCGCCTGCCGCAGTGCCCGTGAAGCGCGTCACGATATAATAATTAAAATGGGAGTAAGGAAACAATAATTTAGCAGAGTGCCTGTTTACACCGGAAAGACAGGTGTGCTGCAAAATGAGTTCCCCTATACCATACATTTCCGACATCAGTGCCGATGTCAGGAATTGCTTCTCCGGAGCATCCCCATTAACGGGATAGGCATTGTTGGTGCCTTTAGTGCAATGAATGTATAAATCGAAGAAGCGTAATGGGATTGGGAATCACTCCGATATACATACCTTTCCTTAAAGCCGCATTACAGTAAGTGGAGAAAAGTATTGCTGTAAAGCATGAATTCCGTGTACGTGACAGTAATCGTTGTTTCATTACCCTTCACGTCTTCCTCTGAACTAGTCCATCTCTGGACCCTTGTGTCCTATGTCAGAACTGATGGAGGTCTAACATAGGACACAAGGGTCCAGAGATGGACTACCTCTGAACATAAAATCAGTATGCCTTATTTAAGTCAATATATTAAGATCATGTAACACACGTGAGACGCGTGCTGTGTCGGTCTTCTTGGATTAAAATACATGTTAAATATTGTACTCATTCGTCTTCATCAAAGGTACGTGAATGTGTTGTTTCGTCGGCGAGACGGCTCATGCACTGACATAGCGGCAGCCTGCCACCCAAACGTCAATTTAAATTAACTGAAGACGTATCAGTTTCTTTTACAAAGGCCTGAAAGTCATGCTGCCATGGCTAGTACTGACAGTGGGCTTACTGGACACTGCATGACGTCAGATGTCATTGCGTCCCATCAGTTTATATATTTAGAAGTCACCGTATATTGCAGGTCTGTTGGACTCCAAATGACAGATCTTTTTCTTACATAGACACAGGTACAATGAGATAATTTTAATGAGGATATTAAGCCGAAGGAGGGTGTTTTAGTAGGGGTTGTATTCGACATGAAAATAATTAATAATTCGAATAGTCACGAATAACGTGCCGCAAATTTAAAGCACTTAGTTTTAATACAGTAGTAATTAATTCACCAATACTAAACCTTTGTATCTTATCTATAACATTTCCTGCTAATTTATAGACAAGGCCTACAGGCCTAATGCGAACCTGTGCAATGAGATTAAACCAGGTATAATGCTTCAATGCTGGACCATTACTTTTCAAGAACATGTGTAACATGTATATGAACAATGCAAGTACTAAACACTCAGAACAAGAAACAATTAAACAAACATCACTGCTGCAATTCTGGCAAGGCTGCACACAACACGAAAATCTAGGATATGGGTAGTCAACAAGCGACTACGTGTATCCACCAAAATCAGAGTGGGAAAGGTGAAGTGAGGCATGGATTGAGTGGCAAGGGGAAATAGAGTGAGGTGTGTTGCATAATAGCCTGGATGTCTGCAGCCGAAATGTGTATGTAGGTTGCGCCACCTACCACAAAACCCAGAAAGCTGTCCAAGATGTATAAACATGCAAAAGTTTAGGCAGATAAGTCAAACCACTACTGAGATATGAGTGATTTTAGCCCACGTCAGACAAACAGACGGACCCTGTGCAAAAATAGTGGCAGGTGGCGGCACCAATTTTGTGTATGATTAAGAGATATGTGAGACTAGCTGATAAACCCGGTATACCGGGCTTTTAACCGGGGTTTGGAAGATATATTTACTGAGATGTTAAATGTTGGCTCATTTTTTAGCTCAGCTGACTATAAGTCATCTGAGCTATAGTCGTGGTCCATTGTCCGTCCGTCTGTCCGTCCGTCCGGATGTCCGTCCGTAAGACTGGCACGTTTCGACACCATTGGACCTACGAATCTGAAATTCGCCATACAGTTAGATGTTCCCAAAATCTCAAACCATGCCGAAAATTGGGTCAATAGGACTTCGTTCCTTCGAGATATTAAGGAAAAACCTCAATTTTTTATTAGAAATCTATTTTCACACTTCAGGACTGCCTAATGTCAAAACCACTCATCTGGTTTTCTTCATATTTACCATAACTATTCCTCTATATAGTTCCTATACACATGCCAGAAATTAAGTCAGTATTATTTAATTTTAAAAAGTTATGGGCCCAAACATAATGGACTTTGTAAAAAAATCAGGAAAGATATTTGGTCACTTAAGACCAAAAGTGTTAAAGGTAGGGACTTTTTTTCAGTAATACAACTTTAATTGATCAAAATTTAATTATATACCAAAAATTAGATCAAAATCTGTTAAATTTATTTAAATATTGGCAAAAATATAAAATTAGTACCTTAAATTTTGCCCAAGCTTGACCATGGCACGTTATTTTCCTGTAAGTACTGTGGATTTAATTTTCACAGCATGTTTTTGTTAGCATTTTGTCTGTAAACACCAAAAATTTGAAACCAGTTGATCAAAAACTGTAGATTTTATTCAAGTTTTCAAGCACCATGTCACATCAAGTTTACATCAAGCTAGTGTTATACAATTTGCTTGAGCTCAGCTCCCCAGCTTCAGCTCTAAGTTCCTTAGATTCAGCATACAGTTAGATGTCTCCAAAATCCCCTACCATGCCAAGAATTTGATCACTAGGAATTAATTCCTTTGAAATATTAATGAAAAACTTCATTTTTCCATTAAAAACCCATTGTTACATTGTAAGACTGCCTCATATCAAAACCACTGATCTGACTTTGATCATATATAATAAACATATTTTTCTATACATTCGCTATGCACATGCCAGAAATGATGTCAGTATTGCGTAATTGTTTTAAGTTATGGGCCCAAACAAAATGCACTTTTTAAAAAATCAAGAAATATATTTACTCCCTTAACAAGAGGATTGCTGAAGCTAGAGATTTTTTGTCAGGGATGTAACATTATTTAATCAAGATTCAATTGAATACCAAAAATTAGTTCTGAATTTTTTAAATTTTATAAGTTATTAGTATAAATATAAAATCAGTAACTTAAATTTTACCCAACTTTGACCATGGATCGTTTGTTTCCTGAGAGCACTGTTGATATAATTTTCATATCATGCACACATAAGGATTTCATCTTTGTAGTTTAGAAAGCTGAAAGAAATTGGCTAAATATTGTAGCTTTTATTAATGTTTTAATGAGACCATGTCAGACCCAGGCTTAATCAAGCCCCTCTTCAGTCACCTGTATTTTGACCTAGTTGACCTTTCATCAGATTATGCATGCTTGAGCGAAGCATACACTGGGGCAGCCAGGCAGCTAATGCCCAGCCACAGTTGATCCAGGTGTCCAACCCAACTTATCTAGTAGTTGTTTTGAAAAACAACATAACAATAAACAATAAATTAATAATTTTGTATTGGTTTTTTATAACAAATTAAAGAAAAATTAATAGAAAAGGAATTTGTTAGTTGATGAGTAACAGAAAATTAACTTGCAGTTACTAATGATGTAAGAATCTTGTATGGATGGATAGAATGTCAATGTCAATGTTATTCCAAATAACACCATGCAGTCACCTATGGTATTTTTCAGTGAAATTTTAATGATAAAAAAAATAAATCATATTATTCATTACTAATCATTAGGGATCATATGAAGGAAATTAATGATAGACAAAGATGCAGTTGATAATATTAATCTAGATTCCTACTGTGTCTAGTGTGTAGATTGATGTGAAAGTAGTCCAAAGTGAATATATTACATTTATTTTTTAGCGAACCTGTGAGCTTATGCGATGGCGCAGCGTCGTCCGTCCGTCGTAAGCCGTCCGCCGTCCGCCGTCCAGGGCTGGCTTTCCGCCGTCCATGGCTGTAAGTCAGAAAATGTCGGAGCTAGCAGCTCCAAATTACATGTAAGAATTTGTCACATGTGAAACTTGGTGCCCTGATGCTTATTATTGGGTATCTGCATTAATTTAGATTTTATAGAGAAAAAGCTTAAAAACCTTTAAAAATCTTCTTCTCTGAAACTGTCCAGCCAAATTGTCCAATATTTCACAGAAATGATCCCTGGAACAATCTCTCTCAAGTTTGTTCGAATGGTTCCAGTTCGGAGATTTTTGGCCGAGTTACAGGAGGTTGAACTTAGTCATCTGTCCAAAAAAGCACACTAAAATTAAAATCTCAGAAACGGCTAGAGCTATAATTACCAAATTTTATACCAATGTTTGTCACATGTCATATCTGATTTTGAGGTATTGGTGGCGCCACCTACATTGATGTGTTTTTTACAAGCGAAAATGTAATTTTAAACTCTTCTAGCTTATACACTGATTTATGATGAAACTCTTCAGCTGATTGGTTTAAACTTTACAAGAATTATTCAATAGTAAGGTTCTGCCAGTTTTATAAGAATAGATTGGGTAAATACAGTTTTAAAAAAAGCATTGTAGCCAATTGAAAAAGGCTTTCTGTATTTGAAAACAGATTTGACTTCATGCTGAGTTTCAGCAGCCAAGTCAAGAGGTCACTCAGTACAAACAGGTGGGGTCCAGACATCACCATGGCAACTGACCTGGCTCGGGGGGGGGGGGGAGTAGTCTAGACAATGTGTCTAGACGTCTAGACACAGCGTCTAGACGTCTAGACACAATGTTTAGATGCAGAATTCCCAGATTATTGGAACTATATCTTTCAACTGTTTGAAAAAAAACTTGGTTCGCATTTTAAGCGAATCGGGTTTATCATCAGGTCACATGTGAACTGCTGCGCCCTCATTTTTGGTTGACCTCTGACCTTTCCTTGCTGCCCAGCGTCCATTTGTGCGTCTGTTTCCACACATAAACCCACATATCTCGGGAACCGTTTAACCGATAAGGCTAAAAATTTTGCACAAATGTAGCCCTTTGATAGCTTTATAACATACACTAAAAATGGTGGCGCCACCTGCAATCATTTTTGCACAGCGTCCATCTGTTCATCTGCCTTGGGATAATATTACTCATATCTTAGCAGTGGTTTGACTTAACCACCTGAAATTTTGCATGTTTATACATTCTGGACAGCTTTCTCGATTTTATGACAGGTGGCGCCACCTACATTCACATTTACTCTGCAGACATCCAAGCTCATATCTCGGGAACTGTTTGACCGATTGGGCCAAAATTTTGCATGTGTTTAGATCTCACATAGCTCTTCATTTTAGGCAAAACTGGTGGCGCCACCTGCAACCATTAATGCACAGCATCCATCTGTTCATCTGCCTTTGGATTAAATCACTCATATCTCAGCAGTGGTTTGAATTATCCACCTGAAATTTTGGAGACCTTTACATCCTTGACAGCTTTCTGGATTTTATGACAGGTAGCGCCACCTACATTCACGTTTACTCTGCAGACATCCAAGCTCATATCTCAGGAACCGTTTGACCGATTAGGCCAAAATTTTGCATGTTTATAGATCTCACATAGCTCTTCATCATAGGCAAAACTGGTGGCGCCACCTGCAACCATTTATGCGCAGCGTCCAATGTTCATCTGCCTTGGGATATTATCACTCATATCTCTGCAGTGGTTTGACTTATCCACCTGAAATTTTGCAGGTTTATACATCCTGGACAATTTCTCGATTTTATGACAGGTGGCACCACCTACATTCATGTTTAAGCTGCAGACATCCATGCTAATATGCAACATACCACGCTCTATTCCCCTTGCCACTTAATCCATGCCTCACTTCACCCGTCCCACTCTGATTTCTGCGGATACACATAGTGGCTTGTCGACTACCCATATTCTGGTTTTAAAATGTCCTAGTCCGAAACTTGCAGGTCAGAAACGTCCATTTTGCTGAAATCATAATGACTAAGGTAGATATGCAGGACTTAGGAGGATCAATATTAAATTTAAAAAATAAATCTCCATTCATACTCCTAAACTTTGCACAGGTTTGCATTAGGCCTGCTTTGCAAATGTATTTGAATACGAATATGAATATGTACTGCATTAAAAAATTTTATTGCATAAGAATGGGAATTCAGGTAAAAATGAAAGTATTTGAATACCAGTGCAGATACTTTCAAAATGTGTTCATGAATGCATTCATGAATATATTCTATAATATTATTTCAATAATCATTTCAGTTATATTTTATTTTTTAAAATCATATGATTTTCTTATTATTTTTTTAATAAAAATTATATTGGCACAGTATTTGTTATTAAATTTTGATAAATAGTTAAACTCTTTTATTATATGTGCTGCTTATAAGTTATATGGCCATGTCAAAATCTGTGTGACAATAGCACTCCATTTGTTAATAAAATAAATGAAATCAATCCTCTTCCCTGTCTTCAAAGATACTATCAAAATCATACATAAGCTAAACACCAACAACTCATTATAAAGCTTATATTTATTACCACACAAAACAAGCATGTGCCTCTTTCCCAAATCATATTTTTTATCATATATAACAGCTGAGCGCCGTGACCCATGGGTCCCTTGTTTATTATAAAGTTAAAAGAAAATATAGAATTTTAGTGGGATACTCTCTGAATACGATAGGAACAAATATATTTTACTGTTATTTTGTGGCGCTGTGCTCTTGGCAAAAATCATAGGTTGTTTACCATGAAGACCTGGTCAGTGATGGTTTACATTGCGAACCGGAATGAGACGCGGAGGCATACAGTGTTTCTTTGATATTTGACTGGCAGAAGCGGACCGAGCGGGACTCCATGCAGAGGGTCCGTATCCCATTTTCAGCCACCGCAACCTTTTTATTTCACCCCACCCCCCCCCCCCCCCATCCCCAGCTCTTTTTTTCTGAAATTGGGACCTTGAATTTGGTTTTGTCATTAATCCTCCTGAGTTGAACTCTCCATTTCATAAAGCGAGAAACGTGTTTTTCTCTTTTACTGACCACGCACGTGGGTCAAATCCTTCTTTGAAAGCAAGCGTTATTCATATGAACAATAGTCCTTAGTGTTAGAGGTTGAGTGACTACAATGCACGCATTCCGGTGATTGCCGAAGGCAGTTCGGCTGTGCTCGGTAAGAAAACGGAAAAATCACTCAAAATTAGTAAATGTGAATGTAGGTGGCGCCACCTGTCATAAAATCAAGAAAGCTGTCCAGGATGTATAAACATGCAAAATTTCAGGTGGATAAGTCCAGCCAATGCAGAGATATGAGTGTTTTTATCCCAAGGCAGATGAACAGATGGACGCTGTGCAAAAATAGTTGCAGATGGCGCCACCATTTTTAGTGTATGTTATAAAGCTTTCCAAGGGCTACATATGTGCAAAATCTTTAGCCTTATCGGTCAAACGGTTCCCGAGATATGTTTGTTTATGTGTGGAAACAGACGCACAAATGGACGCTGGGCAGAGAGGAAAGGTCAGAGGTCAACCAAAAATGAGGGCACAGCAGTTCACATGATCATAATTCCGAATTTTAAAAAATTCTGCCCGGTGGTTATGGAGGATTTCTCCGGTCGGCATCCGACTGAAAACATAGTATCCGCAAAACCCTGTTTTGGCGGATACAATGATTGTAGCTGGCACCACCAGTCTTATATACAACGAAGAGATATATACATATGCCCAATGTCAGACTGATACGTCAAACCCCTCCTGTGAAATAAGCAGGGACATACACTATGCAAAAATTATTGTAGGTGGAGCCATCAGTCTTGTACACGCTTATAAAGTTACCCGATATGTATAAACATGCCCAATTTAAGGCTGATGTTTCAAATTCTTCTGTAGAAATAAACAGGCGCATACACTGCAAAAGTCAACGTAGGTGGCACCACCTGTCGTGTAAATGAGAATACCATCAAAGACGCATAGACAGGTCAAAATATCAGTCCAATACATCAAACTTCCCCAGAGTTTGATGCACTGGGCTGACAAGGGTAAGGTGAGTAAGGCAGTTGCCCCTGAGTGACCTGTGACAAATTGCTGCCTCAAGCTACTGCACTTAGTGAACTCTTGACCTGCACCTGGCTAGACTGAGTGAATTTTTGACCTGTACCTGGCTGCATTGAGTGAAATCTTGACCTGTTGCATAATCTGACACAGTTGGCAGTCTGCCAAAGCTATAAATAGATTCAGGCTGAACTTTGGTGCCAAATATGATGCAGTGAGCAGTCTGCCAAAGCTATAAATGGAATGCAACTACTGCACTGAGTGAACTCTTGACCTATACCTGGTTGCGCTTCATCCAATCCTGGCACTGTGCCAAAACTATTTATGGAGCTGACATCATCTTGGCTAAAGGCTAACATCAAGGCACTGGCAATCTGCCAATGGTAAACAAGTGCTGCCATCTGTACACAAAAGTGGTCCCTACTTGAAATAACTTTGAAATTTATTTTCCCAATACAAAATGCTTTTTAGCTGACTTTTTATAAAAATGAAATCAGGAATATATGTAAAATTATTATGGATGCATACTGGATGCAAAATTAGAATACAGATATATCTCATTGATGGCAAATTCTTGAATTAAGTTGAGTAGGGATACCAATAATTTATAATCCACGTACTGTTGTCTTTATATAGCCACAGAGAGGTGAATACCCATGATTGTAACATTGCCTGGTATGATGAATAACTTAAATCATAAATCTGAATTTTTTTAAAAGCTTTTAAAAAAACTGTCTTGTCAATATTAACCAAATATAACATGAAATCTAAATGTCTAGTGGCATGATGTAATAGATGCTGATAACCTGGTGCCAGGCTAGATGTAACAGCATCACACAGCTAACATATATGGTAAAATGACTCAATTCAATCTCCATAATTCAGCCAAAAATCATTCATTTGGAACCATTAATGACAATTATTATAAGAATTATTGTAGGGATTATTCTTGTAAAATATTTAACAAATTGGCTTCAGTGGCATCAGTCGAAAAACGTTTCGCAGGTTTATAACTCATATAGGAGGATACAGCAAACTGGCTAAGTTCAGCTTCCCGTAACTCAGCCAAAAAGCACTGAATCAAAACCATTTGAACAAATTGAATTATCAACATCTGAGGATAATAAATGTCTGAGATTTGAGCATTTGGTCCAGTGGTTTTTGAGAAGAAGATCTTTGTAGCCACTGAGCTAAAATGGGCTGTTATGGCATATGACTAAATGCAGCTTCCCATAACTTAGCCAAAAGTCACTGAAAAGAGACCATTTGAACAAACTTGAGAAAGCACTACCCTAGGATCATTTCTGTGCGATATTAAACATTTTGGCCATATGGTTTTTTAGAAGATTTTTGTAGCCCTCAGTGTGATACAGGCACTGATGACCCCGTACAAAAAAGGCCGATGCAGGTGGCGCCACCAATACCTCAATTTCAGATATGACCTATGTGACCAACATTGGCATAAAATTTGGTGATGATAAGTCCAGCCGTTCCTGAGATTTAAATTTTAATATGCTTTTTTGCACAGTTAACAAAGTTCAACCTCCTGTAACTCGGCCAAAAATCTCCGAACTGGAACCATTCGAACAAACTCGAAAGATTGTTCCAGGGATCATTTCTGTGAAATATTGGACAATTGGCTGGACAGTTTCGGAGAAGAAAATTTTTAAAGCTTTTTCCCTAAAAAATCTAAGAAAAATGCAGTTAGAAAAAAATAAACAAAATCCTATATAGTATTTTGGATGACTGATTATTTGCAAAAAAAAGGTGATGCTAGCTCCTGCCGTTTTTGAGATAGCTATGGTTAACGTACAGACGACGCACGACGGACGACGCCCCACCATCGCATAAGCTCACAGGTTCGCTAATAAAATCGGGTTGAGTGATAAAAGTAACAGTAACAGAGTCAAACAGGTGGTTTGAGGACTATAAGTGGCAGCCTATCACACATTTCGTAGAGCTAGTATACCAGAAAAACGCCCGTAGACTGTAATAAAACGTGCAGTTAGTACAACTATTAAATAGACGGCAAAATATAAGATAAAGTCTACAAGATACCAGACACGTAAATTGATGGAGGCTGCATGAAGACCGATTCAGATGTCTGAATTAGCTTATTAGTTATGTAATAGTTAATCTAGGATTTAAGAAATCTAGAAAACTATAACCTGAACAATTTATATGCATATTTCTGTAGATAAGTATTACCCCAGAGTACAAGGTAATGGTGGGTTTTAGCGACAATTGTGTACATTTCATCGTATACATGTCCATTGCAGGTTCAGCAGCAGCATAAGGGCCACGATAGTGCTGACATCTGGTGACAGCAATTGAAGTTACACACCAAACCAGGTGTTTAGTTTTACTTAAAATGAAATAAACACTGGCGTTATTTTTAAGGGTCAGTATGACACATTTCAAATATATCAGCGTCTGTATGATACATTTCAAATATGTTTACTTAATCACACTTCAAATTTATTACAATTATTATTTAGAAAAATTGGTATTATGTTTCCAGTATCAGTTAATTCTAAACCAGGTTTAGATATAATATTTCATAGTAAACTCATAAATGGAACCAAAGTCTATGATTCTATTTATTGATATATTTCATTTGCAATATATTAATATTATTTCTTGATTAATGGGGGGGGGGGATGATTACACTGACCATCCCCCCTATACTGATGCCCCTGGAAATAAGAATGAGCAGAATGACAAGTTATTGCTCGATAAGATCTGCACCATTAGTTATCAATCAATCAATCAATATCCATTGTTTGTACTTTTAATGAATTTTCTTATTTCAAACAGTCATTTTAAATTCTTTTACACAATAACAAACAATTATAAGCTTATCCAACTTAATACATTGACTTTCATAAATGAAACTGTGTAGTAGGACACTTAATTTGCAGTCTTCAAATATGAAGTACTAACACTGACTGGATTATCTTCGAGTCTGAAAAAAATACTCAAACATAAGGTGACATCTATGTACCTTAATACACATTTCTTTCAACGCCTTTTAAAGGGACATATTAAGGAGCAATATTATGCCTATTCTTCCACATTATCAATTCAGTTTTGCTTTATACAAGTTCCCCAGGAAAACCATCCTAGCACAGCCTTAGTACCTCCTATATGCCTGTTTAACACCTTGTTACAGTTCTGCTTTTACTAAACAGTCCACTTGTGTCGTTTACCCCAACAAGACAGTGTGACCGGTGTTCCAATTTTGTGCAAAAATGACAGATCCTAAACAAGGACTAGTCCAAACTGGTCCATATATAAACGGGGACCTTCATGTCTTCTGGTATATTTCAGCTAGATGGACAGTACGGTCCATTGGTCGAATGCAAATTTACTGAAGAACCTGTCGCAATAGATTTGTACGATACAGCCTGGACCCTCAGCTGAATAACAGCACAGTGTGAGCTTATGTACCGGCACATTTAGCCAGTCTAACACGCAATGTTTCAGCCAGCAGGAATATGTATTACATGTTTTGGTCCAAGTCAGGCTGGGTATCTCCTAATTAACTGGTGTTGTGGCCCACTGTGTTTATGTTGACCCCTGTGATCATGCCCGGTCAACTTTTTTTAACACATGGTTCAGGAGTAAGCCTACGGTTTCAGGGCAATATTTTTCACAAGTACCAATTTATTTCTCAGAGGAGATGCTATTTTTCACGTTTATTCAACATACTTAATAGGTGACTTGGCCACTTTAATGGTTCTTCTAAGGCTGTGCAATCTTACTGCTATCAAGCCTCTACAGGTACACTGTCAGAGACCTTGATTCAGTGAGCCATACTGATATCTATTTCATGAATAATGAAAAAGTAATTGAATCAATCAAATGACTTGTGTACACTGGTTCTATGTGGCTGCTTGCCTGGTGAGTATGCCTGGCTACTTTGACGCACACTTGCAGGCTGGCTTATTGTTCCTAAAATAGACTCCACAGTGGTTGGCTGAATATAGGTCTCTGATAGCATAGCTTCTAGAGGCCTGATAGTATGAAGATGGACAGTGTTACTACCTACACATGGTCATTTTTTAATAGTGTGCGTAGCCCTTTGAGTCCATCAATACTTAGCCAAAATTCTTTACTTACACAGCTTTAAAGTTAAACATCTTCAACCATCTATCAACTGCTGGTAGGCTGGGGTATCTCAATTAAGATTAATTATAAGAAAATATCAATAATAACAAGTTTCTTTTATATAAAAAAATGATGTTATTGATAAGAAACTTGGTATGGCCTCATAGGAAGGTCAAAAAGCAAGAAAAAACTCAAGTATTTTCTAATGTTTATTAAGTAAACAGATGTTAATCATGAGACTTGTGCTTCTTTTTCTTCTTTTTCTTTTCCTTTGAGTGTTTCTTGGAAGCAGAATCTGAAAAATAACAAAAACAGAGGTTTTATGTTAAAGGGGCCTATTCCAATATCTAATGTTTATTCACTAAATCTAATCCCTTGAACCTTTCATAATTTGGATCAGAAAGCCTTGATGCCAAGTACATAGACTCTTTGTTTTGTTTTTATCTACATGATTACAACATGTGGGGGAATCATGAATCTGGTCATGACTGAAAACATACTACTTTTCTAGTTTTAATAGCCACAATCTATAGCTTGTAGAATACAGGTCACTGTGACCTAATTTAAGGGTTTAAATAAGGTTTCTGATTACGAGACAACACACAGCTGAGAAACTGACACTACTGCTGTTATTTAGCAGTGTCAAACTTACTGGTAAAAAGTGTAAAAGGTGGATCCAGCAGTCTTAAGCAACTAATAACACTCTCCATGATCAATATGGAAAGAAAGAAAGACTGTGACACTGGACCTTTTGCATCAGATTTTACAAAGAGGACCAGTATTTCTGGGTTCAACAAACATGTCCTGCAACTCTAAGAATTAAAGTCACCAATAATGTAAGGTTTCCCAGGAGATTTTTTCAAGCACCTCCTAGGATTATAATCAAAAGGTATCTAGGTTTAATGAATACAATTTTTGCCCTGTTAACTGATGAATGACCATGGGCAATGTACAAAGAGTGATCTCTAAAAGCTCAGATGACTTTCAGTAAGTGGAGCTAAACTTGACAACAAACAAAACATCAAAGAGGACCTGGTTAAGAAGACAAATTTTAATTATTTCACAAATACATCTTACCTGTTGCATCTTTTCTTTTCAGTCCTTTTGGATTTGAAGACACTACAGGTTGGTCTGAAAAAAAAAGGTTTAATTTACATACATTTTAGTGGAGCAAATTAATAATTATCTCCGTTGGACAGCCACAACACATCCCACCATGGATGAAGGTATCTACTTATGCACACTTTACATACTTAGCTAACGATTCTATTGGACCACCATGTGAAATGCAGTGTAATAATTTCTAAATATCCTCGAGAATTTCAACCTTTGGAAATTTTATTTTTTTTTAAGGGTCAAGTAACTAGAATAAATTTTGGTAAATTACAATCTAAAATGTATGTTCTCAATTATAACATTTAAATAGAGAAAGCTACATGTTGATACGGTTGGCAAGTCCACTGGGAATGTTAAGTAAGCACTTTAAAGGTTCAGAAATAATACATGGAACAATGTGGAAATTATCCGAAGAAATAATCTGAAACCAGTATGTTAAAAAGTTCATCTGGAATGATGAGGAAACAATATCAGGAAATAACAGAAGTTGAAAAAATTGGTATGCTGCAGAAATTTAAGAATAACAGGTAAGGCAAAAAAAATTATGGTCAATTTACCTCCCCCCACATAAAAAATTTTCATATTTATTTTCATCTTTCAAAAAGATAAAATAATACAAATTTGATAAGATTTCCTTTGTTATGTAGTGCTTTTACATGTTTAGCAAAAAAAAAATTCTGTTATTTTCATGTTTTTCCCTGATCATATGATATTTTTGTTGAAGCATACAAAAAAAGTAAAAAAAATGATCCTACCTGCACTGATTTCTGAAAAGTGTCTAAGAACCATACCTTTATTTTTTTTTTTGGCCTTATGTTTGCCGTGTAGACCATTTGGAATGGGGAGGTGGCAATCTGATTGAGAAGACTATCTGGAGGGCTGAAGTTGCAATGTGAAGAACTAATGGGATATGTTGAGAAGAACATCTGAAATTTATTTTATAATCTTAGGATCCAAAAGAGAACCATTCTGTTAGTACCAGGATCAAGTGATATAGAACTCCAGTCTGGACTTGGACTCCAGTCAAGCTGGAGTTCAATTTTTCAGGGATTTGACTTAGTGGTCCTCAAATTGGACTTGTGCTCAGACTCCAATGCTAGGATTCAAGAAAAAAAGTTTAGCTCGTGTCCAGCAGAAAAAAATCTGCCATATACACTCTGTACTTTCAATATTCATATGATCAACTGTGTACTAACTATTTAAACAAAAATTCCAACTTCTGATCTACAAAAGTGAAATAAGTGTATCGCTATTATGATAAACTGTAATATTTCAGAATGGTGAATATGAAACTATTAGCCAGACCAAACAACTCTTTAAACAGGAAAATATAAAATTGAACAAGTGACCCATGGGTCATGATGCTCAGATGACTTACATGTTCATAATATGTCTTTGCACAGATAACTAATTAAGAAAGGTGGCATCATTGTTCATGCATATGAGCTGAAGTTCATCAAGACCCATAAGCACAACAAATTTGATGACAATCCAACCAGCCTTTCATGAGGAATCTGGCAATTTGTGTGTATTTTGCATTATTTCTGGGGTGCTCAAACATACCCCAAAACTCTGAGAATATAGGTCACTGTGACCCGATTTGAGGTTTCTGGGGAGAACTTTTTGAGCAACTCTCAGGATGTCAAGTAAGAAGATTCTTGGCCCCATGGTTATGATTTGTGCCCTACTTTGGTATCAAATTTTCAATTATTCTGAATGGTGCTTAGAAGCCCCATAGTTAAGAAAATATGGATAACACAGACCTAAATTTATGTTTCAAAGGAGACTTTTCACAGATCTAACGGGATGTCAAGTTTGAAGATTCTAGGACCAATGGTTACAATTTGAGCCCTGTTAAGGGACGACCGCATCTTTGAAGGTCTCATAAATAGAGAAAACAATTATTAATTTTTTTTTTTTAATTTAGGCAGTGCCACCAGTCCACAAGAACTGATGACACACTCCATGATGAACATGCATGCAAAGAATCAGGGTGATCAATGCATTAGTTGTTCAGATACTTGAGCTTTTGTACTTCTGAGCCTCATAGCTCGGACAATATGGGTGACAGAGATCTAACTTCAGGTTTCCAAGGAGACTTTTCATGGGCCTCCCAGCATGTGAAGAAAGAAGATTCTAGGTCTAGTCGTTATGATTTGTGCCCTGTTAACAGATGACCATATCTTTTAAGGTCTCAAAAATAGATAAAAAAATAGTAAAAAATTAAAAATACTGGTGATGTTGGTGCCACCAGTCTGCAGAAACTGATGAAACACTCCATGATCAATATCCATGCAAAGAATCATGGCATTAGTTGTTCAGATACTTGAGCTTCTGCATCAAATTTTCTATTAATCTGGAGGGGGGGGGGGTACTTGGAAGCCTCATGGCTCGAAGAACATGGGTAACAGAGACCTAATTTCAGGTTTCGAAGGAGATCTTTCATGGACCTCTCTGGATGTCAAGTTAGAAGATTCCAGGTCCAGCGGTTACGATTTGTGCCTGGTTAATGGACAGACAGACTGACAGACAGACAGACCGACGATGGACAAAGAGTGATTGATAAAGCTCGGATAACTTACAGTCAGCTGAACTAAAAAATGAATGGTCATGATGAAACTCAAAACTTAATCTTTGTAATAAAACAAGCAAATTTGTGGAATTAATGTCCCCCACTTTGGGTTCTTGTTGTCTTTCATGCTTGATAAGCAACCAAAATTATGACAGTGGAGAAAATCTTTAGGGCACATGAAAACCTAAAACACATCCACTATGACATGTGGAGACATCTGCAGGCGAACATAAAAATTAAAACACATAGAGAAATAGGACCAAAGTCCACTATGACATGTGGAGACATCTGCAGGCGAACATAAAAAACACATTGAGAAATTGGACCAAAATTTGATAATTTTGTTTTTGAGCTGGAGAGAATTAATTTTCAGATAGACACTCCAAAACCAATTCAAACCAAGGTTTGCATGGGAGCATTCATCGACCCAAATTTGAATGAAATCGGTAAAATTTTAGGAAAGTTATCCCCCGGAAATGAAAAATAAACTGACAAAGGAACAGAGAGACAGACAAACCAAAATCAATGTCCCCCGCATCTGCGGAGCGGGGGACAATAAAAACTTAAGTTAAGATTCGAGACACCATTTTCAAAGGACTTGGTCTTGATGAAGGTGGACTTGAACTTGAACTTTAAGGATTTTGGACTCACTCAAACTCAAACAGTGTGGACTCAACTATAAAAATGGTTAATACATACCTGCCCCAAATGGTGTGTTCCTCTCTTTGAGTCCAGCCGGGATGCTGGGAGCCTGCTTGGTACCAACAGGAGGGATGATGTAGGCAGGCAGATTCAGGGTCCTGCTTATTGTAATCTCACCAGTGAAGCCACAGACTGAAAGCAGAATTCACAATCTTATTTGCAAGAAAGTAGACATATTAAATCTCATATCATATGACAGTTTAGACTGACAATGGATTGCTTGGGAAAAAGAAAATAAGAAAATCTCTCTGACACTATAATAAACTGTTAGACAATTTTAATCACAGACTGTTTTAGTCTCTGATCATACTGAAGAGGAAATGTAAGCATATGTCAGTGTGTTTGAGAACTTGATTCTTTAAAGGTTTGCATAGATGAAATAGCCTCTGGGGTTATACAAAAGGTCCCCCACTCTGGCCATTATAATTCCTCAGTCTCTGTACCATGTACAAACTTTCCGCTAAACAAGCACTTTCCATCAATTTATGGACAGCTTATTAGGTAAAGGACAATATGAAATACTGTCTAGGTGACCCTTCATTTTTATGAATAGCAGAAAATATGGACATATGCTGAAAATCTTTACCAAGAGTACAAAGAAAACATTGAGCCCAGAGGAATAATTCAAACTTTACATCCTGTAACTGTTCACCCTGTGATATGAACAACTGCTAACACAAGATCTTATTTGTTATTCCTGACTCAATCAACTCCTGTTATATGAAAAAAAAAATAAAAGTTCAATATATAAACCTTCAATTTGATTAATTATGTAAGCTGTGTTAATTTGGAGAATATATCAAACAAATCTGAGAGTAATTATTCCAATTATAAAGAATGTTGTTCTCCACTTACTAAGTATGAGGAAAAAGACAAAAATAAAATGCAGGAATACCTTTTGCCGGTCCACCTGATGCTTCCTCAGGAAGGATGAGTACCATGTCAGATTCCTGGAAGAATTCAGAAATCATTTGGAAAATACAGGTATGGTGTGATGTATGATGTAGATCACATCTGATGATATATGAACACAGCAAAGTCTAGGCATATTTCTTGTAAAACAAAGAGATCATTGTGAAAATAACTGAATGATCTCTTAGTAATATCCACCTAAGCTGAACCTCATATTGTCAAAGTCTTTCTGTTAGTCAATTAAGTTTCACTGTACATTAAATAGTACACCAGTCACTTTCCTGGTCCTCCTCTTCCATTTGCAAAAATATATAGGGAAAATAAATAAAATATCTTCAATATATTTACTGTTTAAGAGACATTATAAAACAATACTGATATGTGACTGATACACCTACAAGAACTACGGTACAAATAATATGTTTCCTCTGAAGTGTAAACTGTGACCCTTGTGAAATCTCACCTTTTTCCTGGCTGATACTTCCAGTCCATTCCACAAAGATGAATTCTGTAAAGTGATTAAAAACATACATCAATACAAGTCCGCCATAGCCAGAGCTTCTTCTCAATATTCACATTTACATTTTTTTAACCTTCTTTCCTGCATATTTTATAAATTTGCTACTTCAGCCTTACCCATGTAAAGAAAGCTATAATACAGGTACATGTACCAACTAGAATACTGGTAGTCGACAAGCGACTACGTGTATCCGCCGAAACCAGAGTGGGATGGGTGAAGTGAGGCATGGACTGAGTGGCAAGGGGAAATAGAGAGAGGTGTGTTGCATATTAGCATGGATGTCTGCAGCCAAAATGTGTATGTAGGTGGCGCCACCTGCAACAAAATCCAGAAAGTTATCGAAGTTGTATACAATTGCAAAACTTTAGGCAGATAAGTCAAACCACTGCCGAGTGATTTAATCCCACAGAAGACAAACAGACGGACACTGTGCAAAAATGGTTGCAGGTGGTGCCACTAGTTTTGCGTATGAAAAAGAGCTATGTGAGATTTATAGACATGCAAAATTTCAGGAAGATACGTCAAACCAATCCTGAGATATATGCCTGGATGTCTGCAGCCTGAACGTGAACGTAGGTAGCGCCACCTGCAACAAAATCGAGAAAGCTATCCAAGATGTATATACATGCAGAATTTAAGGCAGATAAGTCGAACCACTGCAGAGAGATGAGTGGTTTTATCCCACGGCAGACAAACAGATGGAAGTTGTTGGGTCGTAGGTGTGATAAACTCAGCCTCACCAATCATTGTAGACCTTGGCTCAGCTTTGATCAGGGTGGCTTTAAAGGATAGCTTTGATCTTCATTTCGGCAGTCGCCCAAGCCTTGAGTACAATGGTGAGCATTAGTTGAGTTTATGTGTGCCTCCATTATTTACTCACAAAGTCTATTGGAGAGATGGTTTCTGCCCAATATATGGGAATTTTGAGTGGCTAGAATCGCTGCTTACGACAGCAGGAATTCTGAGTTTTATGTAAACCATGCAACGAAGCAGATTAAACTATTGTGATATTCAATGTCAACACGATTTACTGTGTACTGATTATTCTTCAAGTTTATTTTAACATTCTATTAACTTTACCCGTAGGTGCAAATGGAGTCACGTAAGCGCAATGTCCTCAGCTGTCAGTTAATGACAAGCTGTTGATCCTTGAAAGACTTGACATGGGTACCGAGCTAGCTGAACTCGCTAGAGAATTCAACTTCAAAAGATTTAAGATCAGCGACATTTACGTTTTGTGTCATTAATTTGAAATAAAACTGTGTACATTAACTTGTTTACTAGTGCATTCAACCAATCCTCTCGCTTGTCATTTAAAAGACAGTTCATGTATAAAGGGTCCCTTAGTTAACCTATCTGCCGATAGATGGCAGCACTTTCGAGGTCATGGCAGGTCATTCCAGTTATCATGGCAGCCACGCGTGATATGACGTAGGTACGATACCGATTGTTTCCAGCGGAGGGCTGTTCACCAATAATCAAATTATTATATAATAATGTGTCCTTTATGAAAAATTTATTAAATCTATCGAAAATGTTATAATATATTGTCTCACGATTTTCAGGGGCTAGCTTAATCAATTTTGGTCAGTCATTATCTGGTAATGTCCAAAACTCGGCAGTAGGCCTAATCACTGTGATTCACAGAGCAATTTCATGCAAAATTGTTCATCCAAACGATCAATCATCCAAACAAAAAGCTTGTCCCCCCCCCCCCCCCCCCCCCGAGGCTTATGGATAAACAACGCTCTACTGTACATGCAAAATTTTAGGCAGATAAGTCAAACCACTGCTGAGGTATGAGTGATTTTGTCCCATGGCAGATAAACAGATGGAAGCTGTGCAAAAATGGTTGCAGGTGGCGCCACCAGTTTTGTGTATGATAAAGAGCTATGTGAGATCTATACACATGCAAAATTTCAGGAGGATACGTAAAACCAGTCTGGAGATATAGATCTGGATGTCTGCAGCCTGAACGTGAATGTAGGTGGCACCACCTGACATAAAATCAAGAAAGCTATCCAGGATGAATACACATGCAAAATTTCAGGTGGATAAGTCCATTCACTGCAGAGTTATGAGTGATTTTATCCAAAGGCAGATGAACAGATGGACGCTGTGCAAAAATGGTTGCAAGTGGTGCCACCATTTTTATATATGTTTTAAAGCTATCCAATATTTGTGCAAATTTTTTTCCTGATCGGTCAAACGAGCCCGAAGATATGTGGGTTAATGTGTCAAAACAGACACAATGATGCATGCACTGGAGAGAGGAAAGGTCAGAGGTAAACACAAAATATTTTGGCACCATTTCACATGTGACCCGATAAACGTGTAAAATTTCAGAAAAATCTGTCCACTAGTTTCAGAGTTCTATTCCGGAAACGAACGCCGCGGCGGCGGAACCCGGTCAAAAACATAGTATCCGCAAATCTTTGTTTTGGCGGATACAACAATCAGGTATCATGAAATAATTGCTTTTCTTAATTTATTAATTCAAGAACAAAAACTTTAACCTTATCTGGAAATTTCTCTTTTTAAATACCTTCTGAGGGTTTGTTTAAAGTTGCATGAAAAGTAATAATTTGTAAAGTAATAATGATTTTCATATGTCTCTCCGGCTAGACCCATTTTCTTTTACAAATTTACAAAATGCAAGAAAAGCACCCAAAGAGGCCACTGTTACCAAAAAAGCAAACCATTGCACAGATATGTTTGCATGAAAACAAAAATAATCACACCAACCTGATTTTCACAGTGGACTGTACAGCTGCCATTAGTGATGACCTTGACATCCTTCAAATCATCCAACTTCATCTGAAGATAAACACATTAAAATCACATTTCTTCATTATACTGAAAACCTTGCGATTGATCTATTTATCCAAATTAGTCCCAGTCTTGGTGAAATTAAAAAACAGTTTTTACCATTACCAAATATACAACTTGCTTGCCCTGTAACTACACATCTTGTTCATATTTATTGTTGCTATATGTATATGCTGGGCCCTTTAAGATTCTTTGAGGGGCGGGCTACATCTTAGAAAGTGCAGGGCGGGCCAAAATGAAGTCGGTGCGGGGTGGGGCAGGCTGTGGGTTGATGATCTGGCAGTTCAATAGAACATGAATATAAAATTATTCTTAAAAAAAAATTATCATTTGCAGACATTGCAGGGATAGAAATGTTTTAAAATACTGACTTGAGGCTGCAGCAAGTGGCTTAAAAAAAATAACTTGCGTCATGACTTAATTTGTGAACTAGTTTAGCCTGACGCCAGCTGTAGGTCTGTTAAAAAAATTACAGAGTGATTAAAAATTATTACTATTTATTAATATAAATTATAATAAATAAAAATTATAAATTATAAGATCGGTTTGAGATGCTACATGTTGATCCATTTATACAGGATGTAAAATTCATTAAAGTCAGAAATGTCGCATGAATTACACCTTAAATTTCCTGTTGTGCCATTATTGGGACTTAAATGTTAAGAAGCAATGGTAAAAATATTTATTTTAAAAGCAGCAGTACCTGGAACTGGAAAAGAAATGTGTCAGAGACACTTGGCGGTTTGCCATCCTTGCAGGATTTGAGACGCATGACTTGGTAATGTAATTCGCGAGACACAGAAACTGCTGACGCAGTACCGTGTGTGCTGACATCTTGTGGCACATGTGGTATCAGGTCTGCGTTGATGGATAAAAGCTTGCATTGCGCAAGTGTTTTATTATAATTTCAACCCCTGCATTGATATTTTTGTATAAAATGTTTTTTCAGGTTTTGTAAAAATAGTAATATAAATATTATATAAATAATATAAATTTGAATAAATTCTTATATATTTCTGTAAACCCCTTACACTGACTGACAGTTGTAACAACACTATACAAATGTTTCTTTTCTAGGTTAAACGTCAATTTGTTATACAAAATAGATGATGCATCATTAATCTGAAATCTAGATTTTAAACAATTGTCCTGGCAATGGAAGCTGGTCATAAATTTGTATAAAGTTACCTGGCCTGATGTTGTATATTGAATGTAACCCTCTACTTGTGTCAGGTCTCACATATTACAAAATATGGCTGGGAGTGAAGCAAGGGCTTGACTATCTTTGATCTTGTAATAGACAGTGTGTGGCTACAGCTAGCTCTGTAGGTGACTCAATTGATCTAGAACTCCACAATGCCTATAAGGTGGACTCCTTATCTAATTGTAACTCCTTGTGCTGTCTTATTGTAACTGACATTGACCACTGGCTGGTCAAATCCCTGTTTGGGCACTGCCATAAGAAACACCGCTCTGGTCATGTCTCTCTCAATGAACAGCCTGAACCTAAAGCCACATCAGTCAGAATACCCTTTTACTCCCTTGACCTGATTAGTCTCAGTTTCAGCTAAATAGCAATTATGACTAAATTTTAACCAGCAACACATCTCAGTATTTTGATGGCTTGTGATAACCAAAACTATTCCAATGAATAACTTTGGGTACACATACTTTTTTTATAAATTTAAGTAAAAACAGACACAATAAATCAAAGTTTTGTTTATTTCTCCTGTAAAATATGAAAATATATTTAAGGTGTGGTAAATTATTGTATATATTAAATCCATTTATCTAATCAAACATGTGTTTAAATATATTTCATGAATTATGGTTTGAATGATTGCAAAAAACGTGTTAAAATTAATTTTTAATTTCAATCCTCAAACATTTCATATACAGTGAAACCTCGTTGTGTTGAAGTCCAAATACCTTCAGAAAACTTAGACACATCCGAAGTTCGACACAAGAGGGTTTTATTTGGTCATAATTTAACTAGAGTTGTCAGGAATATCGAGTCTGTAACTTCGACATAAGCGGGGTATTCGACTTAAGTGAGTTCGACACAATGAGGTTTCACTGTATATTAATAATTAGCGTGGCTTATATATGTGCTGTAAAATATTCTTAATATGTAAACCTTTGGTTCCGAAAACTTGTTTTTTTTAATTATTTCACGGGCTTGACTGAGGGCTGAAAACTATGGTGGGTGCGGGCTGAGAGAAATTTTGTGGGGCGAGTGCAGGCTGAAAGAATCATAGACACTGCGGCCTGCGGGGCCGGATGAATTTTATTCTTTGATTGCGGGCTGACAGGGCATGATGCGGGGCCGGTGCTGGTTCAATATTTCGGCCCACGCAGGGCCCTAGTATAAGTTTATGGCTTTTTCATTCAATAGTTTTGGACTGAACCATCACGCAATTATATGCTGAATAACTTACATCAGCTGGTGTCTTCAGCAGCCATAGTTCATGTTTGTTCATGTCAATGTGTCCTGGTAATGATGTCACATCAATATCACATTCTTCTAGGCTTGATGGTGGCTTATACCTGATACAGACATATAAATATTTAAAACATCTATTCAAATTGTGATATTTATTTCTGAGTATTCAAATATAAAATATAGGAGGCAATTATATTTATGTTTTATTTATGTGGAACGTTTATGCTTATGCAACAGAAAATTGAAAAGAACTTATGATCACCATCTCATGTGTATCACAAGAGCTCTAACTAACTACTGTATATAGTGAAATGTATGCTTCATTTATGTGTCAATGATGTATGGATGTGAGCAATTTTCCAACCTATTAAATTTTCCTTGTTTTTTCTTATTTATACACATAAAACCATTATCCAAACAATCTATTATTGAAACTTTTGTTTTACAAACCTTAGAGCTTGTTTGACTGGGGATTTTTTGGCTATGCTGGTGTTGGCTGTTTTTGGAACTATTAAGACTTCAGACATGTCTGAATCACTTGATGAACCACGATCTAGATCTGCTGACACATTGCGAGCCAATGAGAGCAAGTCCTTGTTTATCTCCTCTCCATCAGAACTTGAGCTAACCAAGGGTTCTGCTTGACATTTAGTGGGTGATTTACTGGTGCTGCCCCCTATCTGGCGTTTTCTGGGGGAGCTTCTGTGGGAAGGTGACTTCATATTCTCCATCTAGAACTGGAATTGTCAAAAAAATTTAAACACGGAGATTCAAGGGTTACAAAGCTAAAACAGCTGGAAATGCTTCTGAAACATTACTTTCATCTCACAATGAAAATCATGCTCTGAAGTTCTGAATCATCATGAGGCCTATGGATTTTGAATTATGTAAATGAAAATATCTTCACAGAACTAAATTCTTTAATGGTGTACAGAAGGCACCATAAATGAACAGCTAAATTTCTGCTAAAATTACAATGATTGTAAATAGTTAATTTGTTGTTTTTTATTTTAAAAAAAACAAAGATTTACAACAAAATTATCCAATAGTACCCAAAGCACTACTGTAACCAGCTGGCTCTCATATCCCCAGATGGTTCAAGGCTTTATGCCAACTGAAGTTATGCATATATAATTTCAAGGACTTCACCAGGGTGGTCAGGTGGTGGTTAGCCAAGAAAACATATGACACTCAGGCTGTCTAACTGCCACTAAGTGGTGGTTCCCCCAAGCTCGAGTACAGTACAGGAAGCCATGGCCAGACACCTAATTTACAATTCATTCTTTAAACATCAATATACATAAACCACTATACCAATTGAATATATTCATATATTTTTCTGAGATAATGTAACTGGCAGGCTCAGCAAACTGGGATGCTGATATGGTCACGTGTACCAGTAGTATATGTGCAGAAAAATTGTTCACATCATTATATGTAACCTCAATTATCCGAAAATTGGTTTGTCCCCTTAACTATTCGGATTATCGGGTTTCTACTGTACTAAATTTAGTGTTAGTAAACTAAATATGCCGACCGAGCATGGTACCAAAATGTCAGGTGCGTTCTCTTCTCGTATATAAATGTAGGCGTGGATAATTAATCTTACCTTGAGCTATAAATACATGTTCTCAGACTTACTTATCTCTGGATCTTGCTGTTCACGCTGCCCCAAACATATCACGTGCACGTTGTTGTCATCATCATATATCAATTATCAAAGGCTCGGCAGTTCTAAACATTCGTAAAAGGTGCAGTAATCCGAAATAGTGAATGCATCATATCACGCTCGGTGTTAGACTGGTACCCCGCTCTATTATGGCACCGCTGCTCTAGGCCAATCATAGACTATGCTTGGCTGAGGGCCATAATAGAGAAGGGTACCAGTCTATCTCGGCAATAAATAAAACTCGGAAGTCGGAAGTCGGAAGCCCTCGGAAGTCGGAAGCCGTTTTATATTTTAGTATAATTTTAAAAATAACGAACAAATCGACAAGTTTTTGTGTTAAAACGGAAGATATAGACACCCTTTTTCATACGAGAAAGTTTCAAAGATATATATTGATATATATGAAAATTTAAGCATAATTAATGCGTCGGAAGCCTCTCGGAAGTCATCCTGAAGTGACAGATGATGCTCAAAATGCATAAAACTCGGAAGTCAAGCCACAGTATACCAACCGACAACGACACAAAAAGGGTCTTGCATCAACCCAAATATTAATTTAGGTAATGTTTATGTATTTGAATAAAATCATAATGTATATAACTAACAAAATAATATATGCATTAACCCAAAAATTAATTTAAGTGATATTAATGTATTTGAATAAAATCATAATGTATATAACTAACAACATAATATATAAATTCATATTAAAATATAAAACATGAATATAAAATACTATAATTATATATGAAAAAAAAAGTATAATACAATACAAATTTGTTTTGGTATTCTCTATTTTTTTCATTGAACAAATACATATATGATGCAAAATATAATTATATAATACAAGTATAATAAAATGTATACATAATGTGTTAAATAACACAGATGACGATATAATTATATATTCATTCAACATCGATATAATTTGATATTAAATTATATTATATGATAAAATAAATATTAAAAAAGTACATTATAATCAATATTCCTATATTAAGTAAGACCAAATTATATAAGTCAATATAAATTAATATATGAAATTATTAAATTGTATATAATATGATTATTTATATATCCATTCATGTATGTGATAATTTTTCTCCTCCACCTAGGGAGTTATTCTAACAAATAAAAAGGATAACAGATGGCAAAAAAGAATTTAGATGGCGATTCCTCCTATAAGTTGTAACTGATAATTATCTAAAGATAGTTTATGTCGTTACCTTAAAGGCACACGCGTTTCATTGTTCTTATTTCCTGATCCCCAGTTAGCACAAACATTTTATGAAACTGTTCTTAAAATGTTTCCGAAACAGTATGTGGCTTTAAAGTGTAAAATTTAAAAATGATCTCTGGAATCATATAATAATGTAATATCCTTCCTACATAAATTATTTTGATTAAGCTAAAATTGAAATATAAAGATACTGTAATAATTTATATCAATATTTTTGCAACATCACATGCCTTTTTTTCAATCTTTCACAGTTATGCAGTTTTACATATTTTTAAATTTTCGAAATATTTTGGAAGTGTTTTTATAATGGTTTATGCAAATTGTCTGTGCAATGATCTAAAAATGTTTCCTGATACGTTGGGTGATCAGTATTCAACAAGCATTGGAGAGTTATATGCGTTCCATATAAAGCAACCTAATGCATGGATAAAAATTGTTTCATTTATATGTATATAGCACCCTAATGGATAAAGAAGAATAGTTTTATTAATACAAAACTTAATGGACTTTTCTTACGGTTTTACCAGTTCCTGCAAGGATGCGACAGTTTGATAATTTGTTAGTTTTTTACATTAATATACAAATTTATGTATTTATCAAATATTTGAATATTATTATGTAAAAATATTATAATACAAATTAATGTAGAATACTTAACTTTTTTTTATATGATAAAATATTCTTATCTATTTTGTTATATAAGGAAAAAAATTATCACACCATTTTGATAAAATTACGAAATTTTAAATGCTTTTATATTATATTTATTAGAAATAACATTCCATATTAAAATATTACGTCGCGATATGATATATAATGTATTACATTTGAATGTATATTTCAACATTTATTTTTTCTATTTTATATATTATTATGTTTAATTAGTAATATACATTATGGTTTCATTCAAATACATAAATATAACTTAAATTAAAATTTGGAATTATGCCAGACTTTTTCTGTGTCATTTTTGGTTGGTGCTCTATGGTCTTGACTTCCGAGTTTTATACATTTTGAACATCATCTGTCACCTCAGGATGACTTCCGAGAGGCTTCCGACGCATTAAAAATGCTTTGATTTTCATATATGGGAATATACGTTTGTGCGACTTTCTGGTTTTGCAAAGGGGGTCTATATCTTCCATTTTAACACGAAAAAGTGTTGGTATGATCGTTATTTTTAACATTATATAAAAAATTATAACGGCTTCCGACTTCCGAAGGCTTCCGACTTCCGACTTCCGAGTTTTATTTATTGCCGTCTATCTCGGTGTCACCGTTACACTTCCGGGTTCAGACGGACAAGCCAAAATCGATGTTACGTGGCTTGTCATTGGTTAATCAGTGCATCATGGCGACCACCATACACGGTTGACAGTCTTGACATGTAACTCCGTGATTTGGGACCAGCCCAGTTGGTTCGAAGCCATTCTTGTCGCAGCAGAGCGTTTTAACAAAGTTAAAAACCTACCTACACCAAACACGTGAGTCCTACAGGTTTATTACACTCAATACTCAAAACGTTTTTAAGTAAATTAAAGATGTATGAAACATTTGGCCAGCTGTGTCTTGAAGTTCAGTGAAACAATCATTCAGTTTATATATATTTTTTTTTGGTTAATGTGTTGTTTAAGCCTAAGGATTTTTTTCCCGAAGCCTTTTTCAGAGTCATATACCCGTTTTGTAAACATAATTCATAGTTCTGCCCATAAGTTTTCTAAATATTAGAGGAAGTTTATATGCTATAAAAAAAAAGAATTTTCATTTGAATAAATATAATTTTGTACCTCAGTCTTAGTCTATAAGTATAATTAAAGACTATATTATAGGCTGTTGCTATAGGACTGGACCTGGACACCCACCTTATGGGATAAAGTTGGGGCACTTCCTGTGAGCACTGCTGGACACATCTAGGGGAGCTGTTTCTCTGGCACTGACTCCGGCACTCGGACCTACCAAAACATTTGCTATTGTTCCGGCATTTAGTAATAAATATAAATTTTATTTAATTTTAATTGGCGCATGTAACAGGGCAATTTCACAGACCCTGTTTTTGTCACTATTTAGGTATGCATGGTTGTTAACCGTATACTCGAGTCCGTGCATGTGTTCCGCACGAATGGCCCTTTTCAGTTAGCTTTGAGCTGGCCCGATTTAATCAGACTCAATATAAACGGATCCATTGCATCTTCTTTGACTGCCTGTTTACTGCAAAACAACAAGACACAGGATTATACCATTTTAACACCAATAAGTATGTGTTTCATGGTTTCGAAAGCAACTAAAATTAAACTTGGATCATCATTTTTAAATTTTTACTGACCTTTTTACAAGAGGCATGTCAGCGAGTTTAGTAGGGACTCGAGTGCTGACTCGAGTGATTGACAGCAAAATTGTTGTTACATTTTGTTTCAACAGGCACAGCTCTGCAGAGTGACCGCTGGCATGGGGTAATAAACACATGTTGACACTGGTTACATTGGCATTGGGTGGTGTGTAGTCTGAGGCTTATATTGTAGATACTCTCACTGTATAGCTATATCGGACTCAATATTTGGCAGGGCCTAATAATATTGAGTCTGATTAAATCTGGCTAGCTTTGATCCAACTGTAGTGAGGACAATTCAAAGTTGTTAAAACAAATGCTTTTGCTTTTCAAGTTAGTGGCTCGTGGTCATCCATTGCCAATATGTCGTTAACCTTGCTCCGATGTGACTGCATAAAACGTTACAGGAGGCATGCTTGAGTATTTCGGTAGAGTATGAGATTTTGCTACAGCCTTGCGCCTTCTTGCAATGAGTACAACCAGGCAAGTGGCCCTCATGAGGGTTCTTGCCGTCATGGAAACAGTTTAGCCTTTATCCTCTCTTGATAAGGGTTTTTCACTACTGTATGAATAAACAGGTTGTCACACACTCTTGGCCTTGGCAGTCTGATTCAAGTTCACGCCCAGTTTAAGCTTTATGCAGGAATTTCTACAACTTGGAGAATATCCATATATAGACCCACAGATCTGCAAAATTTTAAATTGACAATGACTTAAGCAAGCTTACATTATATGTACTCAAAGATTAATGTTTTAAACGAAAGACCTATATAAGTAAGACCTGTATAAGTATATGTTCATTGTTTAAAGGTTTAAGAAGTCCATATATCTGATTTTTAATGAAAATATAAAAAGGCCTTCTCCCAGTTAAACATGTTACAAAATTATTGAAAATTGAGTAATATAATAGGCTTTCTTAATAAATTTCTAGTTGCATGTAGGCCTATAACTTTATAAAATTTATCCTTAAATTGCAAAAATTATTAATTACTCATAATGCTGATGTCTGTATGTAGGCCTAATTACAGCTCTTCACTTGATTGCATAAGTGCTAACTGGGGATAGTCAGGACTCTGTAGAAATGTGTCCGGGTCCAGACCACTAGACACATGTATATTATTATCCCATCTCGGGTGTGCTAAATTTGTTGATACAAACAATTCAAGAACAGTGATTAAGAAGCATTTATGCTGTTATCATGTTCCTTGTGTCACCGATGAGAGGCATTTGTGTTATATTTTAATCAATAACTGCTTGGCTGATCTTCACTGACACTGACTTTTAGCAACTTCCGATGAGCAACACTTAGGAAAATATGAGATCTAGAACTTTTGTTCATCAATTCAGGTCAGTTCAGTGTAGCCTATACACTTCAATTCCAATTCATTTCATTTTCACTTTTTTTCAATTCAATTTCAATTAATTCAGTTTTCCATTCAATTCCAATTCAATTGACCTATCCACCACAGCCCATCTGCTCTACCTGTTTTGCTTAGTTATTATAATGAGCTCCTAAAACACTCCTACACAGATCTTCCATGCCCAATATGTTTATAAGACAATAATGACGTCACAAAGGTTGATGACACATGACGTCGCATTGACTGACATCATCAACTAGAATCACTGTTCTCCATTGTTTAATATATCACTCCCACTTTGTCCCTGTTTCATCAACATATTATACCATTGAAACTATTTTATCGTAGCCACGTTTCTGTCTGTCCTAGCCATATTGCCAAAGCATGACCTCTGGTCACCCATGACATGGCCTCTTATGTCTATCAGTATCAAAATATAAAAATTTCATTGTGAATAATCCTATTTCAAAACATTGTCTTTTATGAATAATATTTAACAGTTGCTGAAAATATATGGCTACAGAATTAATGCCCCCCCCCCCCAAATAAACTTACATTGTATGTTCTCATTCAGCAGTAAAATACATACCAACAAGAAATTAGGCATTTATTGTTTGTAATGTAATTCCCTGGAAATTTTAGTCATTTCATAAATTGCCCAAGTCAATCAGTCAATTCTTTTAATGCCTGATATTTTCAGTCATTACACATAATGCCTGATTACACAGTTTGCCTGTAACATATATATTGTAAATCACATGAAGAAAGCATGGATCATACTGTACAGGTTCTGAGTCCAATATCACTTGATGAAGAGTATTCCTTTGATATATGCATGCATGAATTCCCCAGCTATTTGCAATTAAATAGATACTCATTTTTTGTTAATAGTTCAAAAATCAAAATAATTAAAAATTTGAAATGTTTAAAAGGAAATTTGATACATGTTTAGTAGTATACCAGTACACAGATCATATAAATATACATTGTGCCAGTATTGAAATATATACTGACTATTACCTGAATGCAATAGTATATTGTATTGTTTACATTATTGGCAGTTTGACTGTGCTGATATAGTTTACCAGTATCAGAATGGTGAATTTCTCTAGATAATGATGTCTTCTTGGTGTGAATTGTTAACCTTTGTGACATGAAAATTGTAAATATTACTTCATGAACAGGTGTGTACATGTTCAACTATATCATATTACAAATCTTATCATATATGCAGCACATCTTTTCACACATGTGAAAGTGTAAAATATCACTTTTAAGCTGGCAGTCAGCCTTATATGTACTATCTGTATCTTAATGTGTTTTCATGAAAATGTGTTGACTTGTATATCATAGCTGTATCTATCCTTAACCCAGGGCTGGCCGGTTGTAACTTGATATAGGTTTTTCTGAGCCAGGGCCTAAAAGGCAAAATGATTAAACTTGCATGCTAAGGAATGCAGGCCTTTGTGGGATGGGGAAGGGGGATGGTCCCTTTTGTAAGATGCTCCCAAAATATTCTTGATGACCTTCCAGAATCCAGATCATCTTCCAGATCCACACCAAAGTCTAAATCTATTTGTTGGCCCAATCTCAAAATTCTCTGAAAAGTTCATGAAACTCTGTTCATGATTGTGTGAGTTATGTAGTGAACTAACACATGAACGGGGAGAACTGATATCCTCCTTGCCTTGTTTATTCATAACCTAAACCCCAGAAGTGTTGACTTGTATATCATAGCTGTAACAAACCTAAACCCAGGGCTGGCAGGTTGTTGTATTTTGTCTGAGCCAGGGCCTTAAAGACAGAATGATGAAACAAGAAATTTGCATTCTAAGGAATGCAAGCCTCAGCAGGGTGGGGGAAGGGGGATGGTCCCTTTTGTAGGATGCTCCCAAAATATTCTTGATGACGTACCTGAATCCGTATCATCTTCCAAATCTACACCAAAGTCTAAATCTATATAAGTAATGTTGTGAAAAAACACACTTAAGTGGGGAGGAACGATACCCTCCTTGCGGAGGCAATGATTGGATAGAAATCTTGATAGGGCTTCACTGTAATGCCTTAACAGTATGCGCAGGTTATGACTTATGTATTATCACCGTCCAGTTGTTTACGTGCTTTTGTTCACAGGTTGCTGATTTCTCAGATAGAAGAATTCTTTAATCCAGATGTAATTTACTTCCAAGTTTATTCAATCAAAGTTAACAATAACAAATGTCCAAAATATATGTTCTAATAGTTTGCCCTATTTTCCACTTAACTGATTCTGTTCTCTGTCTCTCTCTCTCTGTATTAACTCCTGTCCTTATTCCTGTCTCTTCTCTCTCTGCTAGCTCTCTAACTCTTCGACTCTCTTCTCTTTAGCTCTGACCTTAACTGTCTGGTTCAGTAACCAGCATCTCTATTTATACATTTGCCCAAAATAATAATTGCAATTAAGGAATTTCTTACAGCATTAATACAAGACATATTGTGTAATACATTCAACACCTTTCTTGCACTTCTGAGAACACCTATGTCTAAACTGTTAATTAATTAATTTATCTGTGCCTGTCACTTTAAGAGTAAACCCTGTCAAATATATGAACATGCTTATTAATGAATTCTCTGTGAACACTTATCAAAGAGCTGGCAGTTAAATAATAAAGTGAATTGTAATTAGAAAGTTATTCTGTACAGAAGTCAGCTAAATACCTGTTTCATTCCTTAGGACTGATCACCTTATAAAATCTAATGACAATTGGTAAAATATAATGATTTGAATTATCATAAAATTATTACTCTGGTGATAGTTGCCCTTCCGTCAAGAAATTGACTCTCCTGAGTCAAAACAAACAACAAAAATAACTATATTGTTAGAATTACACAATATAAATTACTTAAGCTGTCATTAATTTAAACTTACATCACATAAAAACACTTGAATTTGATATAATAGGATTAATGTAAAAACAAGTATAATCATCTTCATCAACATAGTAAATATGCTACATACAATCAAAGTGAATATTCTGACATAGTAAAATGAACAAAAACTAAAATAACAAAGTATGAGAACATGCCATTGCCCCTTTCATTTGTTAAGTGATGCATACATTTGGCTCGTGAGATGAAGTGCATAATTGACATGATTCTAATTTTTAGAAACGATGGACCTGCCAGAGATTTTGCCTTTTATCTAATAATTTAGTCCTAACTGTTGGATCCTTAATTTTGATAAAAAAATGACTTATGAATATAGATAAAAGACAAATTCAAGGCAGTGATCACTTTGAATGAAATGAAATAAGTGAGCTAAATAATATGCATCCAGAATTTGTGAAAGTACAAGCTGAAACAAAGTAGTAGCACCAAGTGCAATTAAATTAAGCAAATATATGTTAATTTTCTACTCAGACAAGTCTTCATCACTGTGTTAATTAGTTTTTATACTTCATTACTACCAATAACCATGTAAACCTATCCATTTTCTTTTCTCAATTCTGTGCCAAAAGGCATGTCTTTACAAGTCAGTATATACATTTCCTATACATGTATATTGTAATAAACACACTGGACTATTATTGCAAAAATAAGACATGATATATACTATGGTATATATTTTAAATAGATGGTATATACTATCGCCTATTATACTAGGGATTTACTCTCCGTCATCACTGTTTACAATATACATGCAAAAGGTACATATAATCTGCTTTACAGATATTACAAAAATTGTTTCTTATGGATCTACCGCACATTTCACAATGTTGGACCCTATTTTTACACTTTTCCATTTTACACTTTCTTTGCCTATTAAAATTCTGTCTTTGAAAGTGACCTCTTCCTCCCTGAACAGATATATTATTGACCTGAGGTGCTAGTAGCTGATCTAACTGTCTTATGGTTTTAATATGGGATTTCAATTTTTTGGTAAGTTCATTTATCAACCCTTCTTGAATGTCAGCATTTCTTTCTAATTGATTGTTGTAGTGTTTTGATCTGTCCAATTCTCTTTCCAAAACAACCAATCTATCATTTAGTTTCTCTGTTTCCTGGACTAACTCTTTATTTTCTAATTCAAGTGACTGAATTTTGACCTGTTCATCTTCCACAGATACAGTATTTACTGAAACTGATGAAACTTTCTTAACTCTTTTCTTCAGCTTGATGCGCAAAGCATCATTCTCAAAATTGACTACAGTTTTCAAATTTAAAGTTTGATAAAGTTCCTTGTTTGAAATATCCATGAAGGGTAGTTGACTGGGAGCTGTAAAACTTCTTCCAGAATGAACGTCTCCAGGTCCACATTTTGTTATATCATCATCTTCTCTTGCACTTTGCTGTTGTGTAAAACAGCAGCGGGCGAAGTGGTTCAGTTGATGGCATTTGTGGCATCTTTTTCCTTTAGCTGGACAGTGACATTGATGGGCTCTGCTGTATGTAAATCCACACTTGTAGCAGAGCCCTCTTTTTTGGAACCAAATCATACAAAGGAATGGCATCTTTTAGCTGGGGAATTAGTCCAAATTTGATCTGGGGGGATTAGTCAAATTAATGTTAACTTGGCGTTGTGTGAGATGTACCGAATAGTAGTTGGATCGCAAGCCGGATTCTCCCCAACTATCACCGTCCAGTTGTTTACGTGCTTTTGTTCACAGGTTGCTGATTTCTCAGATAGAAGAATTCTTTAATCCAGATGTAATTTACTTCCAAGTTTATTCAATCAAAGTTAACAATAACAAATGTCCAAAATATATGTTCTAATAGTTTGCCCTATTTTCCACTTAACTGATTCTGTTCTCTGTCTCTCTCTCTCTGTATTAACTCCTGTCCTTATTCCTGTCTCTTCTCTCTCTGCTAGCTCTCTAACTCTTCGACTCTCTTCTCTTAAGCTCTGACCTTAACTGTCTGGTTCAGTAACCAGCATCTCTATTTATACATTTGCCCAAAATAATAATTGCAATTAAGGAATTTCTTACAGCATTAATACAAGACATATTGTGTAATACATTCAACACCTTTCTTGCACTTCTGAGAACACCTATGTCTAAACTGTTAATTAATTAATTTATCTGTGCCTGTCACTTTAAGAGTAAACCCTGTCAAATATATGAACATGCTTATTAATGAATTCTCTGTGAACACTTATCAAAGAGCTGGCAGTTAAATAATAAAGTGAATTGTAATTAGAAAGTTATTCTGTACAGAAGTCAGCTAAATACCTGTTTCATTCCTTAGGACTGATCACCTTATAAAATCTAATGACAATTGGTAAAATATAATGATTTGAATTATCATAAAATTATTACTCTGGTGATAGTATTATTCCTAGGCTTGTTAACTCATTACCTGAACCCCAGAAGGCTGCATGTTTATTCTTCATTTTATGGTTACTTTCATCAACATTTAACAAACAGTACCACAAACAGAACATGAAATTACCCTATGAAAAATGTGGCTTATACCTTAAGATAAAAAAACTAAAATTGGCCATCCACATCAGAATTCTTTCAGAACTAGAACACACATATAATGTTAATATTGTACACATTTAATGAATCTATTTCCTATGTAAAAAGAAGTAAACAATCCAGACAAAAAAAATATTTCAAAGAACAGTTTATGACTCTAACAGCTCAAAATATGATATAATAGCTTTGATAATTTTGACATTAATGTGATAAATTTTGTGACATACATGTACTTTAAAATGGCATGAAAATTTGACTCTCTTGTCCTGTATACAGTACAGCTAATGTGAATGTGTCCTGAGTCATAACCAAGAGAGAACTTGTAAATTATTTGCATGACTACTTGGGAAAACATTGTTCAAACAATGTAAGTCACTCTTAAAACTGTACGGGAAAAATTAACTAAAGCTATAGCTATCAATCTAGTTTGAATTGAAAATTTTGGCTCGAAATCTTGTCCCAAAATTCATAAAGATATTGAACACCCAAGTAAACTGCTGTTAATCATGTTAACTGCCAGTGCCATTTCAGTGGTTGTGTGTTAATGTGCATGTGTTTGACTGAATAATAAAGTCATATTATATCATGTTATATGAGTATCCAACTGGCAGAACTAGGCTGTTATTCAGATACATAAATGACAGTTCCTGCATTTTATACCACTGCATGTATTATATAAAAGAAGGGTTGTTTTTATACAAAATCATGAGGGATATGTCACTCGACTGTTATGTTGCCATAAAGGTTAACCTAAAACAGAGAAAGATGCCTGTATGACTTGGTGTGGCCTTTTTTATAAGTACTTCAAACGATCTAGTTATGTCATCACCAGCTTCAAGCGACCTTTTTTGGTGCCTGGTACACTTCACAGGAATTCAATAAAATAGTACTTATCGGAACAGTGCCCCCATAGAGTGATATTGATCAATCCATACTGGAACTGCTGTATTCATCCCCAAGTCTCTTTTGATTTTGTTTGTCCATGAAAGCCTAGTGTGTGCAGTTTTTTTGTTTTTTTTTTAATTTTGTAAATATTCCATGGTTTTTTACTGGAACAAACATAGGATACAGTGGAACCCTGCCTTGCGACCACCCCACAATTATAACCTCATTTCTTGGTACAGAAAAGTACTGTAATAATTACATTTGTCACAAGTCCATTGCTGCACCTTGTCACTGCTGCCTCAGTATTATATCAAAGCAACAGTGTTTTCAAACCAGAGTTTAAATTTGGTCCCAGTGTATCTTCCTCACTGAGTGTCCAGGCTGAGACTCGCTAGGGTATACATATAATAGGTCAAAGAGGGTAACTGGCAGACTGATTAATTAGCTGGTCTGCCTGGCTAACTGTCCTGGGACCTTGGGCTCTTGTATTAACCTAGGGATGCTAATTGCCCAACAGAAATCACATGTATTACAAGTGTCCAGCTACCTTAAGTGCAGGGGTGAGAGCTTAGTATTTCTACTCATCACATATTGTTTGCTCCTCACTGGTCCAATTAACGAGCTAAATGGGCTTATACCTTACTCACACTGAGCATTGAACAGTATAAAGTAAAATGTATTTATAAAGCTTGCATAGGAGAAATTACACACATTTTCTTGCCTTAAAAGATAGATTACTGTCAGATTATTTCTATACTGACCATGTTTAAGTTTAAATTGCTGACTGTTGTGTGACCATTCCTTGATAAGAGCTCTCCTTGAAGGAGAAAGTGGAAAATCATGAAGAATTAACATCCACCGATAATCTGTGCACAGTGCTTTCGAATTTTTAAGTTTCACATGTCTGCAATGCATGTATTTTGCCATGTTTTATGTTCAATATCTATTCAGTAGGATGATTTTGAATTGCCTCTAGTGTTATTATCTGTTAATCATCAGGCATTATGTATATGTACATGTATATTTGTATACGCCAAAATAAAGTTTTGCAGATACTATCTTTTTGACCGGGTTCCGCCCTCCCCGTGTTCCTTTCCAGGAGAGAACTCTGAGACCACTGGACAGATTTTTCAGAAACTTTACACGATTATTGGGTCACATGTGAACTGGTGCCAAAATATTTTGAGTTTACCTCTGATCTTTCCTCTCTCCAGTGTATCCATCTGTGAGTGTGTTTTGACACATTAATCTTCGGACTCGTTTGACCAATCAGGAAAAAAATTTGCACAAATGTAGCCCTTGGATAGCTTTATAACATACAAAATAATTGTGGCGCCACCTGCAACCATCTTTGCATAGCGTCAATCTGTTCATCTGGCTTGGGAGAAAATCACTCATATCTCTGCAATGAAACGACTTATATCCACCTGAAATTTTGCATGCATATTCATCCTGGATAGCTTTCTGGATTTTATGACAGGTGGCGCCACCTATATTCATGTTTACGCCGCAGACATCCAAGCTAATATCTTGGGAACAGTCTGACCGATTGGGCCAAAATTTTGCATGTGTATAGATCTCACATAGCTCTTTATCATACGCAAAACTGGTGGTGTCACCTGCAACCATTTTTGCACAGCCTTTGTCTGCTGTGGGACAAAATCACTCATATCTCTGCAGTGGTTTGACTTATCTGCCTAAAATTTTGCATGTACATACATCTTGGATAGCGTTTTTGATTTTGTGACAGGTGGCGCCACCTACTTTCACCTTCAGGCTGCAGACCAATAAGCTTATATCTCAGGAACCATCTGATCAATTTGGCCAAAAGTTTGCATGTGTATAGGTCTCACATAGCTCTTTATCATACACAAAACAGGTGGTGCCATCTGCAACCAATTTTGCACAGTGTCTGTCTGTTTGTCTGCCGTGGGAAAAAGTCACTTATATCTTTTGACTTTGGTTGGACTTATCTGCCCTAAATTTTGCAAATGTATACAACTTGGATAACTTTCTTGATTTTGTGGCAGGTGGCGCCACCTTCATACACATTTCTGCTGCAGATGTCCATGCCTATATGCAACACACCTCTCGCTGTTTCCCCTTGCCACTCAATCCATGCCTCACTTTACATGTCCCACTCTGGTTTCGCGTCATCCATGCTTATATGCAAAACATCCTGTCTATTTCCCTGAGCCACTCAATCCATGCCTCACTTCACCCGATCTACTCCTGATTTTGCGGATACACGTAGTCGCTTGTCGACTACCCGTATTCTAGTTATTTTCGACATGAATAAATATTTTAAAACAATTTTCTTTTCTTTTCAACTACACATCACAAACATCATAATTAGGGTCCTCCACAAAGTAAAACATTTTCTTATGATGCCCATTTAAGATATCCAATAAGGGATATTGCTAATACCGATACTCTCATGTGTGGAGGCAGTAAATGACTGCCTGTTTGAAAAACTGCAAGCAAACAATTAGTGCCCCCTAGCGTCCAGCCTGACCAGCCCATTCATTCAACACAGCAGTGTGGGCACTGGACATTGTGTTATTAATTTGCTGATCATCCTGATACTTTTTCTTCATCATATTTATTTTGCCGTGTTAAACCATAATACAGAATATTAAGGACATAAGAAAATTCTGCATTCGGCACGGTTTGCATAAGAATTTGATCTTGAATCAACTGCCCTGAGTGGATGATATAAGGGAAACGTACAGAGGGTCTTTAGTCAATGATAAATATCATATTTTGCAAGTTTCCTTGAATTATGATACATCATGCTACGAAACAATTTAACCTCATATTTTTTCAATGATCATATTAATTTTAGAGATTCCATAGCACGTATAAGCTAACAAAGTGAGGACTGTCAGTTTCATCCGTGTTAATAAGTATCCGGCTGAATCACGCTTGCCTGCAAGAACAAGCTTCCGGCTATCATTAGTGATATCCCGTATTGATGCACACTGATACACATTAAACATCGCCGTATTATATGCAAGCCTGGTAATTCGACCAAGGTAAGAATTTCATAAATAAGACCACCCCTAATTTAAGACCACTTTGCTCAGTCCCCAGGGTGGTCATATTTGTGGGGTTCCACTGTATGTGTTTTATGACAAGGTATTTTTGGTATTTTTCCTCCAGGATCCTCTACTTTGACTACTTAGGTGATAGTTATATGTAATAAGTTATATGTACAAGTCCATTTCCAATATTACCTCATGATTTACCACACTGAAAATTTCTACCTATAAATACAAAATAGTGTTACTTGGTGGGTCTCATATATAATTGAAGATTTAAATATATAGTTATTTTGGTGGGTTTCATTTTACATGAACCAACTTTTACACAATCCAAAGTGCAAAAACTTGCAAACCTTGCGCATGCCCTCCACAGGGATCTCAACCAGCCTAGGAATCCAGGAAAACCTGGAGAATGAGTTTCCATTTTTTGAGTCAAAAAAATTTCCGTTAATAAGAGACATTTGTCAGTCTTTTTATATTTTATCTCATGTCCAAAAGGGGCATCAACTGAATTGATGACTGTGGATCTTTTCAGTGTTAATTAGCTCACTTATGAAATGTCATCCTGAAAAAAATCAGGGAATCTATGTATTCATTAGATAATGGGAACTAGAGGTGTGGACAGGACTGAACCACCCCCTTGAGGTCCGGTCCATCACCACAGTGGTCCGGTCCTGGTCCTGGTCTGGTCCCGCTATAAGCAGTCTGGTACTAAGGGTGGACTGGTCTAAGCTGTCCTGTCCATTTATTTAATAATTTTTTTTAAATATTTAAAATATAAATAAAATAATATATAAAATTAAATTAAAATTATAAAAACTGATGCAATAAATAATGATAATGATAATAATATAATAATAATGATAAAACTAAAATAAAATATAAGTCAGCTGACCCTACCATCCCCTTTGTAGATCTTGAAATTCTATATCTAACTTAACTTTAGAACATCTTGCATGAAACTAAATTCCTGCCAGGGGTTCTAGTACAGTTTTTGTGGTTTAGGAGTCTTTAGATATAAGCTACCATTTGCAGGTTGAAACTCACTTGAAAGAAATTCAGATAAAACACAAACCACTAAATTTCAGAAACGGCAGTCCGGTCCGAACCAGTCTGGTCCAGGGGTTGGTGGTCCGGTATTTTTTTTTTGTGGGTCCTGTCCATTCCAGCCTAAAATTGTGGACCAGACCGGTTTGAAGTGGTCCGTATTGCACCTCTCCTGGTAACCCTGTCAATAAGGTAATAGATTATTTTGTGCAATATACATGCAGTGTGAAAGTAATTAGTGGCCTTGTATAAAAGCTAGCCTGGTCCCACCCACACATTGAGTCACAATGGATATACAAAAAAAAAATTAAAATTGATGTATTATCACCTTTGTCCTGCCTGCAGAAACGGGATAATGGTTCTGCTAAAAAAGGCACTGAGTGTTAATTTATGACTATTGTGCTGCCCAGTAAATTAATAATTTATCAACAATGTATGTGCTGCCTGTAGATATGGGCGAGCTGAAAATAAATGATGTATCAGCTTTACAGAGAAGAGCCTGTCAGAAAATCAGCGCTTTATATCTGATTATGGTCCTAATGGTCGAGGTCTGGATGATTATGTTGCACATGCGGAAGGAAGTGGTGTAAATGTGTGGGTGGGTAATATGATAAAATAATAAAATAAATATATTAAATAATAATAAAATATTTAAAAAATAAATAATATTAATGGGGCCTATACCATTATCTAACATCTATAAGCTCAGATAACCCGTAGATTTATTATAAAAATAGGCCAAAAATGCCAGTGCCACGGCAAACCAGCTTTTTGCTCTGTTATTATATCCTTGCATTTATAACAAGTAGGGGGCACTCTAGAATAATCCAAACATGTTCAACAAGGACATCTGTTGGCAAGCCAGATGAACCATAATTTTGCAACTAGTGACAGTTTCACAAGTTTTTGTATATATATATTTGAACACTCACCTTAGGTTACATGTATATTTTTCATTTGTCAACACTACTGTGTTTACTAACAGAAGTTCTGCATAAATGAGCCTATACATCCATCCCAGATGTGTTATGAAAACTTTTCTTGACAGGAATTACATAGAGTTCATTAATACATGTATGTACACAGAGTAATCCAGAAATGACATTAATTCTATAGAAAAGGCATGAGAATAGCTGGCTACAAAGATTGTATGAAAATTGAAGATATTGAATAAAAATACCGGAATTCTCTGACAGTTATTGATTTGACCTAGAAGTCACTAAATTTCTTGAGCACAGTTATTTTTGGTGTGTTATTTATATTAAACTGGTAAATGAATAATGATAGTCTTATAAATTATCAGTCTGTCAGTCACATCAGTGCATGTGTCCTTTCTCATCTACATTGCATGTTTTAAAGTTCAGATTTTGCTGTGATAAGAGGAAAACTGTATTTTTAATGATTTTATAATTCTGTCAACTGAAATTAGGTTTAATTGTTATCACTTATGGTATAATATACTGATGTTCCATGAAAGTGATTATCTCAGTCCTGCATATTTCATAACCAGTGTTTAGACACAAACTATTTTTACTTGCCCAGTGCATTATTATAGTCATATAGTTTCACTATCAATTGCTAATACAGTTTAATCTTGTGTTTACACTCGTCACAACATATACACAGTGTCATGGTAAGTTTTATGATCACATGGAGCTGAAGTTATATATAGAGAGGAATGGCTGAAATTATCTACACTGACTATGGAGTACAGCAGTATGCTGCAGTAACAAAAATTCTTATCCAGTTTTAGATCAGCTATCCCAGACTGTGTTAAAATCATTCATTTGGCATCCATCCACTCACAAGGTATGGGGGGGGGGGGCAAGTATTGTAACAATTAAACTTAGGAAGTACAAACTTGATATCAAAACAGGTCTTGAGATCAACTTGGAAACCTTAAGTTGTTGTAGGTCTTGGTGACCACAATTCTGTTAAGTGTTAACCATGTGGCAACACAGGACTGTGAGCAAATTTAAGCTCATTCAATTCTAGTCAGTGTTCAAGCTGGCTGAATAAATAATTTGCTTTTGATCATTAAGTTGAAATAAGATACTTCTGTCAGACCTGTATCTGTGTAAGTATGAAAAATTTATACCAACCAGTTCTTCAGTAATGTCACAAACATTTATGAACTTTCACTTCAGTCTGACAGTTATGAATATTCATACAGTTCATATAAATATTATAAATATTCACACTAAAGCTCAAGTTTCTCAATAGTTATACAAGGAATGCCTTAAAATTTGATATATTGTTGATCTTGGATAGTTTTATTTTGTACCAGACTGTTGGTTCCAGATTATCTTATTTCCATGTGTGTACACAGGTTAAATGGTATTTTGGAGCTAACTGCAATGTGACCATTTTTAGCTGTTTTATTTGAAATTTTAGTGAACTGTAAAACTGAAATAAATTAGTTAACTGTAACACAAACTCTTCTCTTTAGTAAATTAAAAAAAAGGTCCCATTTGTTTCCTTATTGAGACATACCAATTTATTTACAAAGTCTGCCACAAAGCCAAATAGCTGCCTGGCCTTACCGTGCACACTCAAGGACTGGGTACACAAGAGGTAGTGATGTATGGTGGAGTGTATGGTGATATATCAGTATCATTATTATATTGTAATATTAATAGCTCATGCAACATGACATTTTGCCATTGACTTGGCTGCAGTAAAGGCTCATATATTGATTCACTTAAGTGATTTAAACACTGTAGTCAGGAAAAAAGAAGTTGGGATATTTTCTTGAACAATAAAGCAACCAACACATAGTGTGCCTGTCTTGGAAAATTGATAAATTTCTGTTCATTGTAGTCTGTAATTGTCATATTTCTGTCATAAAAAAATGAAAAAATAATTTTCAAAAAAAGAATTTTCTCATAATTCACAAAATAAATAAATCTTTGGTGAACAAGAAATAATTGGGCACATTTTTATCATAATTTTAATACTTTGAGTATTGATGCTTGGCATGATATATAATCGTGAAACTTTATTTATATATGAACTATACAGTCAATTACAATCCAGTGGGTTTAGCAAATATTAGACACCAGAACCAAGTCATTCAGTAGAATGCCTGGCACATAATCCTTTGATTGGGAGCTAAGTAACAAAATATGTCTACATTCAGAACTCAGATAAGTGCCACGTTTTAGTACGACTAACTGCCACAATTAAGGTCTTATTTGTCTTCCCTCTGACACTTCTCAAGCCCATGCTAAATCACACCAGTAGAATCAAAGTGGGCAGCCATGGATGACTTGCAAATGTATAAATATATCTCTTTGGTGACACTTTTCACCTCTCTTGACCCCAACTCAGTCAGACTCAGAGACATGACACAGTGGAGAAGGTATTAAATTGAAAGTGTATAATTACTCTGAAGCAAAAACTGAGCTGAGATGATCACTCTCTGCCTTGTTCCTCACCAGAGCTTAAATTGACATAATTTGTACCAGGTGGGCAACATAATTCCGGTTTAATGTTCAGGTACTTTTATCTTGTATGATAAAGAGCTATGTGAGATTGACTACTAATGAACGAACTTGAAATTAATGAGGAAATGAAGGTTTCATCTTAAATTTAAAATCAATACAAGTACTGATATACTCAGAGTATGTAGGTTCTAGTGCTATTGCAAAAATGAAACCCTTGCAAAACATTTAAAGTGAAGAAATCACAAACTTTCAGCCTCACATATAAAAAGGCATGCTACCACAGTATATCCCAACCACTGGTGATGAAACCTGGTGTTTGGCCCTCAATGTCTATAGTTCAAGATCAAAATTTAATATGTGATATACATGTACATTCTGCTAAATGATCTGTAGAAAAATGTACATAATTTATATAATGTTGAGACAAAGAAGATTTAATAATATGGAGTAAGAACTGGGATTGCTTAATGGTCCAATGTTACTTGCAATCTTGTTAAGAAACCCTCCACCTACCAGTTGGTGTAAAAGTTCTTTGATCTGGCTACCAGCCCTTGCCTATTGGGCAAGGGTTACCCCTGATACATTGCCGAGGAAACCACAGAATCACTTGGCAAGGAAGCTGTCATGTCAGTCCCATACTTGATAAATATTTTTGTATCCGCCAAAACGAAGTTTTGTGGATACTGTTTTTGACCGGGATCCGCCGCCGCGGCGTTCGTTTCTGGAGAACTCCTCTGAGACTACTGGACGGATTTTTCTGAAACTTGCACAAATTATCGGGTCACATTTGAACTGGTGCCTAACCAAGTGGCCTTGACCTCTGGCCTTTCCTCTCTGCCTAGCATCCGTTTGTGCGTCTGTTTCCACACATAAACCCACATATCTCGGGAACCTTTTGACCGATCAGGGAAAAAAATTTACACAAATGTAGCCCTTGGATAGCTTTATAACATACACAAAAAAAGCTGGCGCCACCTGCAACCATGTTTGCACAGTGTCCATCTGTGGTTTGACTAATTCACCTAAAATTCAGCATGCGTATACATCCTAGATAGCTTTCTTGATTTTATGACAGGTGGTGCCACCTACATTCACATTAACGCTGCAGACATCCAAGCTCATATCTCGGGAACTGTTTGATCAATCAGGAAAAAAAATTTACACAAATGTAGCCCTTGGATAGCTTTATAACATACACAAAAATGGTGGCGCCACCTGCAGCCATGTTTGCACAGCGTCCATCTGTTTGTCTGCCTTGGGTTAAAATCACTCATATCTCTGCAGTGGTTTGACCAAATTACCAGAAATTTGGCATGCGTATACATCCTGCACAGCTTTCTTGATTTTATGACAGATGGCGCCACCTACACTCACGTTCACGATGTAGACATCCATGCCTGTAACTCTGGACTTGTTCGACCAATCAGGAAAAAAAAATTACACAAATGTAGCCCTTGGATAGCTTTATAACATATACAAAAATGGTGACGCCACCTGCAGCCATTTTTGCACAGCATCCATCTGTTTGTCTGCCTTGGGTTAAAATCACTCATATCTCTGCAGTGGTTTGACAAAATTATCTGTAATTCCGCATGCGTATACATCCTGGATAGCTTTCTTGATTTTATGACAGGTGGCGCCAGCTCATTCTCGTTCACGCTGCAGACATTAATGCTTATTAATGACATTAATGTTTCAGATGTAATGAATTTGTAAGATATAAATTTTACTTTGATACACTGATAATATATCTTATCTTTCCAGGTAACAAACTTCAGTATCTCATGATGAACAGACTAATAAGACGGATAATTGTTCGCTACTTTGGAAGTGAGTATAACAACATTTTTTAATCTTTTTCATGTGTCACTTTAGCACAGTTTACATTACATGAATCTGTGCAATAGTGATTGTCTGTATATTTGTTGTATTTCCTTTTGGCAGGCTGGTTCTTAGTAGGATTTGTATTCATTAGACCTATAAAGTTCTGACATCTAGATAGGTTTTGTAGACGCTCCTTGAAAACTGAAAAAATGTCACAGTAACCTATAAACTTTGTGAGCTACTTGCCAGTACATGATTTTAACACCTTTAAAGTCAGAATCATCCAGGGTCTCACGGTTGATGAACAAATATTTTGCACAGTTTCATAAAATAAAATTTTGTGCCAAAAATGGTTTAATTTTTCACAAGAATTATCAAAGGGTAGGTTTCTTAAAATTGTATAAGAATAGATTGGGTTCACTGATTTATGGTAGAGTCATAGAAAGCTGGTCTCATGCATGGCCATTAGTAAGCCTATTTCAAACTGAGGGCTGCAATATTCTTCTTCTGCAAAACTGTTGTTTCTTCTGTAATATTGTACAAAAATGATTCTTAGGTGGCCTTTGTTAAAGTTTACTTAAATGATTTTTTTGCAGAATTATTTGACCTTTAACATTGAAAGGACTGTGAGATACTTTGGTAAACAAAGCTAGTAGATTTATTGTGTTAACAATGAGCTCTAGGTGTATTAGCAGAGCTGTACAGGCAGCATGAATAATTGGTTCCATATCAAGATTACGTTTGAGATGAATTGTAAATAAAATGTATCTTCATTTTGATTTTGCTTTCAAAAAGCATCTGTTATTATTCCATACATTTAGTTAAAAGGATTTTATGAATATGTCAGCTTGAAAAATGCATTGTGCCAAAATCTTTCAGTATGTGTAAACAGGTTTACCAACAAGCAAATTGTGTTTGTATCTATAAATAGCTATGCAGACTGCAAGCTATTTCAGATTCGGCGACAGGCCAAGTTTCAGTCTGTATCTATTTATAGCTTTGGCAGACTGCCAACTGTATCAGATTAGGCATCAGGGTAAGAGTTCAGTCACAGATGTTCTTGAAAATTAATCAAGTACTTTTCAAAAAATAGTCAAGCATGTTACCATGGAAGCATTATACCTTTTGTGTATCCCATTGCAAAGGTTTGCATTAGGCCTGTACTGTAGGCCTTGTTTTGTGTTATCTGTACGAAAACTCTTTTGTGGACTGACTCTCTTCTCTATTGTAATAAATATGTTTGGCTGTATGCAGCTTGGTTAAACGGAGCAAGGTACAAGTCTAACATAAAAGTCAAAAAGTTACTTAAAGGATTATTCAGACATACATGAACAAAATGATCTTTGAATTCTCATGATATTTAGCACATTAAAGCTAATTGTTAGCACTTTGTTTCACAGCCATTATCTTTTGTACATTAAAGTTGCCAAATATAAATTAAGGGCATACCAGAAATATGACAAACTTTTATGAAACTCAAGAGAAATATAACCAAATATAATATCTTGCCTTAATTCATTTATTGTCAGAATTTGCACATATCAGATGAGGTCAGGAGTTACAAGACATATGGCTGGCGTATTGTGTACTCTTGTGATGCTCTGGTTAAATTTTGTCAGTGATAAATGAGTACTTTATTTATATAAATTTTATTCATTTAAAAGGTTTAATGCCACTGTTTGCAGATATCTGTAACATTGTGTAAAATGCCAGAGCCAAATGTGAATGCCTGCTGGAGATACAAGTACAGGTGTCTTTGATTCCAAGATCAAAAACCTGTTTTGCCAGGTTTTTTTACTGATCTCTGTGTGATAAAGTATTTACACAGATGCTAACTATTTATGTTATCTTTTAAACTTTTGTTGTATTGAATTGAAAAGAAATGTATCCATACAATTATCGATGAAATAATGTATTATATCTGGACCAGTCAGAGATTGTTCCAACAAAATTCTGATCAAGAAATAGAAATGACAGTGATATGGCATAAGCACATGATCTCAATTTAAATTTTTATAAAGCAAAATATGAAATTGAAAATAAAAATGTATTTCAGAAATAATTTATTGTTCCATCAGTGGTATTAGTGCTATTAAATGATATAAAAGACCTGGTGATGAAACTGATAAAATGTACCAAATTATGAAAAATGTTACATAAAACAACAGAATATAGACATAATGCTGAAGTGGTAGTTGTTATTTATCATCTTAGCGGACTGAAAGTCTTGTGTGAGTAACCCTTGGTGTCACCCTCTCCAAGGTAACTTTTCGGTAAATTTCAGAATTATCAAGACCCCATGGTGAGTGCATAATTAGCATCCCACAATTCTGCTCATAGGGACCATAAACTTCAAATGTGTGACACAGGTTTCTCCATTCAAGTTTACCATTTAAACCTGAAACGGGTCAGTGCAATTTAATTTTATGAACTCTGGAGTGAGGGCAGTGTAATTGGTCAAGTGAGCTATAGTGATTACCTGGCATCCTCCGCCCATCTGTTTATTACACAAGCATGTTTGAATATATGTTGGACATACAGATTTGAAATTTGACATATTGTATGATGAATATAAGTTCTCCCATCAAACCTGAAACTTGGTCATTGTATCTGCTAAAACAAAGTTTTGCGGATACTATGTTTTTGACTGGGGTCCACCGCCGTGGCGTTTGTTTCTGGAATGGAACTTTGAGACCACTGAACAGATTTTACTAAAACTTGACACACTTATCGGATCACATGTGAACTGGTGCCAAAATATTTTGTGTTGACCTCTGAACTTTCCTTTCTGCTGTGCGTCCATCTGTGCATCAGTTTTGACTCGTTTAACCAATCAGGCTAAACATTTTGCACGAATGTAGCTCTTGGATAGCTGTATAATATACCTAAAAAATGGTGGCGCCACCTGCAACCACTTTTAGCTCAGCTGACTGGAAGTCATCTGAGCTATAGCAATCACTCTTTGTCTGTCGACAGTTTGTCCAGCTGTCCATCCGTTAACAGAGCACAAATCATAACCGCTGGACCTGGAATCTTACAACTTGACATCCTGGGAGGTCCATGAAAAATCTCCTTGGAAACCTGAAATTAGGTCTCTGTTACCCATATTGTATGAGCTATGGGGCTTGTAAGTACCCCTCAGATTTATTAAAAAATATGATACAAAAGCTCCAGTATCTGAATAACTAATGCATTGATCTTTATAATTCTCTGCATTAATATTAATCATGGAGTGTTCCATCAGTTCCTGCAAACTGGTGGCGCCACCTGTATTTTTTCCAATTTTTACAATTTTTTTTTCTTTATTTGTGAGCGCTTCAGAGAAGCTGTCATCTGTTAACAGGGCTCAAATGGTAACCACTGGACCTGGAATCTTCTTACTTTACATTAAGGGAAGTCCATGAAAAGTGTCTGTGGAAACCTGAAATTAGGTCTCTGTTACTCATATCCTCCCAGCTATGGGGCTTGTAAGTACCCCTCAGAATAATTAAAAATATGATAGCTCCAGTATCCGAATAAATGATGCACTGATGGCCATGATTTTTTGCATGCATATTGATAATGGAGTGTTTTTTAATCAGTTCTTGCAGACTGGTGGCACCACCTGTATTTTTTTTAATTTTTACACATTTTTTTTCTCTATTTTTGAGACCTACAAATAAAGCCTCATATTGTAAAAGGGCACAAATAGTAACCCCTTGTCCTAGAATCTTCATACTTGACATCTAGGGAGGTCCATGAAAATTCTTCATGGAAAATTGAAATTAGGTCTGTCTCATATGTCCCTCCCCCCCCCCCCCCCCCCGAATAATTTAAAATATGATACAAAACCTCAAGTATATGAATAACTAATTAATGCATTGATTTCCATAATTCTTTGCATGCATATTGATCATGGAGTGTTTCATGAGTTTCTACAGACTGGTGGCACTACCTGTATTTTCCAATTTTTTACACATTTTCTCTATTTATAAGACCTTCAAAGGAAGTGGTCATCTGTCCAAAAGCCCACTGAAACCTATGATTCTTCACGAAATTCATGAATTTTTTGCACTCTCGCTGTCCTTTTGCTCATTGTTCAACATTCCTTGAATTCAGCTGAGAGTCATGGCCCATGGGCCACTAGTTGCACTGTTCATCTACATTTGGTTAAAATCACTCATATCTCTGCATGGGTTGGACTTATATCCACCTGAAATTTTGTATGTGTATACATCCTGGATAGCTTTCTTGATTTTATGACATGTGGTGCCACCTGCTTCAAGTTCAGGCTGCAGATATGCAGGACTGGTTAGTTTCCTGAAATTTTACCTGTGTATAGATTTTACATAACTCTTTATCATACACAAAATTGGTGGCGCCACCTGCAACCATTTTTGCACAGCATCCTTCTGTTAGTCTGCTGTTGGATAAAATTGCACATATTTCAGCAGTGGTTTGACTTATCTGCCTAAAATTTTGCACATGTATTCAACTTGGATAGCTTTCTGGATTTTGCAGCAGGTTGCGTTGCCTACGTACACATTTCGGCTGCAGACATCCATGCTAATATCTCAGGACTGGTTTGACGTATCGTAAATTTTGCATGAGTATAGATCTAACATAGCTCTACAGCTTGTACAAATTTGGTGGCTAAATTACAACTATTTTTGCATGATGTCCATCTGTTAATCTGCCTAGGGTAAAAATCACTCATATCTCAGCAATGGTTTGACTTTTCCACCTGAAATTTTGCATATGTATACATCTTTAATAGCTTTCTCTTTCAAATATCAGGTGGCACACCTACAATCATGTTTACCTGGCAGACATCCATGCTAATATGCAACACATCTCACTCTATTTCCCCTTGCCACTCAATCCATGCCTCATTTCACCCTTTCCACTTGATTTTGGTGGATACACGTAGTCGCTTGTTGACTTAAGGTATTCTAGTTGTAAACGCTTTTCTTTGAAAAATGAAACCCAAAATTACAATTTCTGTTTTTGTGTTAAATACATGTACCATCTACTGACTAGAAACATGACATGAGAACACCCCATTGTCATTATATTTCATGACGATTTGAAGCCAGTCAAGTTTTTTAATCAGCTTTATGTCCTATTTTTAACCTCAGGTACTAAGAACTTCCTCTTGTGGACAGCAGCAGTCATTCTTACCATCTATGTCATTGATACTTACATTCTTACCAGAGACAGACTAGAAAACATAGTGAAAGGTGAGTCAAAAATCTACAGACTATATGAACATTATCTTATCTGTGCTGCAAATTAAAATGTGTTATAAGGTATTAATTTAAGATTAAATTTTACATGCTGAAACTGTATGTTTGTTAAATTAAATAAACCATATTTGCTGGTAACATATATATATGGCTAAAGAGCATACATGAGCCAATAGTGATTTTCAGCTTAACACTTCATATACCTCTGGTTCAGTGATTTGAATAAATCATGTCATTATGTATTAAGTGAAATCAGTATAACTGCTTTTTTCTTTGATAATTTCAATGGAGCTTCCACTTCTGTTATATATTTGGCCTTTGCCATGTCATGTGATGAATATATGCGGTCATATGGTTTTGATGGATAATCATTAATAGCCAATAATGGGGTGCAGAAAATGTCCTTGACCTTTGCAATTCTATGTTACCTTTTCCATCTGTTTCAGTAATATCACCCAAGAATTTAAAATTTACAAAATTTGCTAGATATTTAATTATATCTCATTACTGGACGTCTGGTATACCATGGTTTAAGCAGGGCTGCTCTACTGAGAAGCCGTAACAAGTGAGCTATCTAAACAAATATTCCATGGATCTTTTCCAAATTTTACCCAACCATACAGAGAAGGGAAAGAGAATGAGCCTGTTTTAAAGTGGGACCATTTACTTTTATCAGGAGAGCTATCTTTTTTGGGAGAAAGTTTCACAAAATATTAAATATCTCTAGAAAGAGTTGGAGGATTGGTCTGCAATTCAGGTTGACTTAAAGCCATGATAATTGTTTCTTGTTCATGAAATGGGTGGTACCACAAATAATCATTTTTTCTTGCCATTTAGTACCCCCTATCACTGCAACATGACAACAGAGAAAGCAGAACAATAAGAAGTGACGGAAAGATTTCTTTCAAATTGTGCACATGCCCAGATATGGGTTATTGCATCAAAGCTTATTTATTTGATTGGTTGTTCTGTAAAATCAAAATAAAAGAATCTGGAAGGGAATTGGTCAGATGACTTTAAAAATTGCTGACTTTGACATTGATCTTAAAAGTCAAATCAGCAGGAACCCCATATTTTTTCAAGTACTGTATATTTTTTCCTAAATTTGATAAGCCTATAGTTATAACCAAGTTCTTGGACAAGTTCAACCATTGGTGACCTTCCTTGTAAGGTGTCAGAATATGTTACAGAAGTAGAAGGCCTATATTGAATGGGGTATGCCGAATGTCTACTACCACATCTCCAATCCCAGAAATTTGTAGTTATACTTTTCATTCACCTGGAAAGTAAGCAGTATATTGTACTTACAAAAGTATGATCCTGTTTATATTCACAACCTTGTTACTGATTTCACTTTAAATCATTGTAGTAGTTTCTCGTGGACTAAGTTGTTTGTCTTTTTTACTTGTTGTTTAAAGGTACTTATCATCCTTTGTGTTAACACAGGTATCATGCTACAATGCTTAATTTTGAACATGTTCTGTAATATATGTTGAATATATATACACAGTCATACTATACAAAAGACAGTATTATGATATAATATAATCAGGCTTGTTTCATCTTGTCTACCTTTTCTGAATGTCTACCTTCAACAGTACTGCTGCAGCTTGCACGTGCTGCTTTTTTCACTTCTGGCTGTAACCATGCATTTCTTCTCATAACCAGTGCTTCTAGAATGGTCCAGCCTTTATTTATGGCTTAATTATCATAGAAGTGGCAAATTTTTAGTTTTGTAGCCTTCATTACTTTCAAACCAGTGTATAAATTACTGACACTGCAGTTAAAATGAATTATTAATAATGCTGAAAATTTTCTTGGTTAGGATTAGACACTTGTAGAGATATTTCAGTATAAATATTAATAGCAAGTATATTGCCAAAGATGTATTTTGCATCATTTGTTTTAACTTACTAACTGAGCTTTTTTTACTTTGTTCTAGCAATTGGATTGCTTTCATTTTCAGTTTTCATTCAGTTTATTACTGATAATATCTCCAGATTGCTTTACGAGACTTTGAATGAGCTTATCCAGTTTGCTTTCATGCTGAAGTTTGCAATGCTGTGTGCTCAAAGCAAGCTGGACATCTGGTTGTTTCAGTTTATACCAGTCACTGTAACAGTCTTACAAATAAGATTGGATTCATGCCATCCCTAATCACTGAAATCAGTAATCAAGGAATAAAGGTTAATAACTACCCCTTGTCAGAAAATTGCCATTTAAGCATCAGTTGTAAATGACATATATTAAAAAGGGTGAAGTTACTTATAAAAATCATAGTTTTCCATAAAAAATACCAAATAATTTTTATTGACATGCCTTGCTGGTAAGGGCATTTTTATCTTAATAAAAATAATCTCAACTTTTAATGAAATATAAATACCAGTAATTTTTATAAGATTTGATCAGATAAGTGTGGATACCTAAGTGGTCTAATATGTAAGCTGTAATGATAGACCATATATGAGTAAAATTATATACCATATTTATAATTATATACCCAACTGAAAAGTCCATTACACAATAGGTTCAGCAGAGTTTCATCGCTACCTCCCACCTCTAACAAATCTTGTATAAATGTGGTGATTTTCAAAAATTTGACTAATCTTTTTCAAGCTTCACATTTACACACACACACAAACACACACACATACACACATATGTAAGCCTATTTAAAGATAGGTCATTACCTCTACTGTGCAAGTGTCGTTGACCTTGAATATTTCCTAATTTGGGAAATTGCACAAAGCAATAGATTTCTCAACAATGGGTGGATGGATATTTCTGAAAAAGATCTTGGACAGCAATGTCCTGTACAGAAGATTACTTTTACCACCTGAACTAAGTTTTACATATTGTGATTTATTTACCTGTCACTTCCACGTCCTGAACTAAATGTCAGCAATATAACTTTGCAAAATTGATTGACAGATTTCTTTGCCGGAAATTTGACATTTGCACAGATAAGGGTCAGGGCTCCATGTTGGACAGCTTTATTTATTGACTTGTAGTGTGTCAATACATTTCCAGTTTCATAATAAATCTCAGGTATAATTCAAACCCTGAAACAAACATTTTTCATACAATATTTATCACACCTTAATAAAGTCATTTAAACATCTGTAGTTAGCTTATAAACAAGACTGAGCAGTCCAGCTCAGGTACCTGCTGAACCAGCTGAATGTAGTGTATGTGTTAGGTCCACGGGACATCAAACTGCCTCAGGTCAGCCATCCAGCAATAGAACAGCCCCCGCCGGACCCGGGAGCAAAGCTGCCATCTACCAAAGGACCTGGCAATGGTGATAAACAAGGTTTGTTCTACTTAAGATTATCAGTCCATCACTCATGTTGTTCTGTCTAAGTAATTTTGTTGAAATGTTGATAATCTCCAAAGGTTCTAAAATGATCCCATGTTTATTTAACAATAGCCTATTTACAATATGTTTTAGCATTAACATACTTTATGCATACATAAAGTATGTTATCTGCACAGGTGTTTCAGATAGATTAGAGATCAGTTAGATAAGTATTATGTGCATCGTGCTGACATGCATATTTTTTATGCATATTAAATAACACAGTGACATGATTGTTGTCTTTTGCAATATTAACATGTGCCTTAAAAAATAATTTGCATATTCAGTTCACACAAATGTTATCAGATAAATATTGATGAGATGCCATTCGGGGGAACAGTATGGTTGTTATGCTTGTTTGCTTCATGATTATTAAGTACATTGGTCACAGTTTTAGTAATATACATAAACAGTATTTGATGACTGGAAAAAGTCACGGGGAAATAAGTAACTGGAAATAAAATTCTAAATTTCCGGTAGGAAATAAAGTCACAGGATTTCTTAGGAAAGAAAGTCACACTTAATGAAGTCACAATTTGAGTAGAGCAAAAAGTCACATATGTAATTCAAAATAACCCTTAAATCTTAAATTTATTTCCTACTCAATTTTGTGACACTTTTCCAGTGAGTTTTTTCCCAGAATCCAATATTCACCATCTGTGTTGGAATCAGGAAAGACCTGGGTTTTTCTTTCTGATCATTTTAATGCCAATTGTAAAGATAATGATGCAACATGGTCATATTGATTGACTGTTCTGCTTTATGACAGAATGATTCAAGCTAAGCAGCTCAAATCTAGTTGGAGAAGTACAGTCAATTAACCATGTTGCTAAGATTACAAAACTTTTGGACATTAAACATCTCTTTATCAACTTTATGTAATGGTCCTGCATGATCTGCATGTAGTTTACTGTTTTTCTGTTAATCTTTAACAGCATGTACGAATGTAAATATTCATAAAGTAAGTATCATAAACATATAAAGGAGATTGTACACCAGGGAAGGGCTGTCTATTTAAAACTGACCCTTCCACCCTCAAATAATGTTTATGCATATGTTAGTCTTGTTTTTCAGTTTAGTGAATATTCATTTCAGGACCAAAAGTGATAGCAGCTATCAAAGTTGAGCAGAAACCTCTAGGTAACAGTCAGTCATGTGAATGCAGCCATTACTTTTTATTGTTGCTATTGCTTTTACTAACAACTGGACAGGAGTGTGGATATCTCCATGCTCAACATAGGAATGTTTAGAGAAATATAAGTGAGCACAACACTCCCACAAGACCCATCTAGATTGCATGTTTCCCTTAATCTCAGCATGCAGTTAATATTAGCAGACTTTAATTAATATTGTAAAAATGGATTAATGAAGTTTTTTCTTACATCATTGTCAGTGATATCATTGTGAGCACAGTAATTATTTATTTATTTTAATTTTTTTTCCTTGGTCCTGTTTAAAGAGTAGTTCATCACAAAACCAAGACAAAGTATGCACCTCAACTTTAAGTTTGTTCAGGGTTATAGGTTACCAAAATGATAAGTGCAGAACAGTTAAGGGGAATTAGACAGGATAGATGACAAATTGGTTTTAAGCAATTAAGATATCAGCTGATAGTGCAATAAAAGTGTCATGCAAAATTAAGGTATAATTAAAAGCTGAGCCTTTTCCAGGCAATGCCTTTAGTAAAATCAGTCACAAAGCCCTACCCTTAGATGGTCCCTGTCAGGACAAGGGTATGATGGCATTTTAATAACTAACGGATCACAATGATTTGGCAAATACAGTTAGGCTTTGTGCTATGTCAACGTATTCTATATAAGGCTCTTTCAAATCACAGCCATTAGACAAGCTGAAAGGTGATACACAAAACACTGGTTTGGCAAAGGATCTTTCGGGATTGTTTAAAATCCTGAGAAATACCTAGTCTGCACATGAGTTCTCAGTTAGCACAATGAATTAAGTTATATTAAAAGACGTTTTAGTCCACATGAAAAGTAATTGTAATGTCCATTATTTTTGTTTAGTACATCAAATCAGTTTAGTCAGTTCTTTTGTTATATATATGTTTGTGTACTAGCATAATAATAGCTTATAACTGTAACTGTTTGCTGGTAATAATTGAAAAATGATCATTTGAAAATAGTGCCAGTTTTAAAATTTTATAATAACTATGATTAACAATAATTTTTATTATATATAATAAATGACTTAATATTATTAACAAATAATATTCTTGCTTCATATAATATTATGCATAATATTAAGCCTTTGTACAGCTTTATTAACATAAAAACTTCAGAAATATATTATCTGTAATATCAAATAACAGTATACCTTTTTATTTATTCATAGTAATAATTTATCAAATTGGAATATTTTATTTCATAAAACATCTTAATTGAAACATGAAAACTCTGAGTCAGGGATAGTCATGTGGCATCATTATGTTAAACTATAAATAAGCTGACTTTTTAGAGTGGGTACGGTAATAGTGTTCACCCATTTAGACAATAGGTGTCAGGTCCACCTGGATTATTTATGGTACACTTTTCGTTTGTTTCCAGGTAAATGCGGTTTAAAACAGGATTGTCCTGCAGGGAAATTCCCTTACGCAGTAAAGAGTGGGCTAGAAAAAGATGGTTCCCCGACAATCTGCTTTGATGGGCATACGTAAGTATAACTTGACATTACTTAAAGGTGCCCATTCACCTGCCTTTTGAAAAAGAATTTATGTGATTTCTGGCTTCCTCTGTGTAACCTAAGGTGGTAGGTTGCATATATGCAGGGGCCAAGAGGTCCCTTGTTGCAAAACGCCATTTGCAAAGCTCTCGCTTATCTGACTTGCCGCCAGATACCCTTGTTGAATTTGTTTTGATTATTTTGGCGGCTCCCACATATTATAAACACGTTGATAAACAAAACAAGCAGCCTGTGTGTGATGATATCCACGTTTGCTTGCCTATTTTTATAAAAGCTCCAAGGAATTACCTTTAGTTTATAATGGTCAGGTGATAGAGCCCCTTGAATTATTTGATCCCTGTGTAATTGTCTCCTGTCGCACTTTACAATTGTAGTGAAACTGGTAATGATTGTAATTGTAGTGTAAAGGGTAAAAGTTGTAGATGTGGTATAAGGGGTGATAGTTGAAATTGTGAAGGCAACTGTTGTCATTTTTAGGGAATAATGTAAGTATAATGACACATTACTTACTTATTATTTGACCCTAGTGTAATTGTCTCCTGTTGTAGTGAAACTGGTTACGGTTGTAATTGTAACATAATGGCAATAGTTGTAAATGTGGTGTAAAAAGTGATGGTTTTAATTGTAAAAGTAATTATTTTAATTTTTAGGTAAAGGGTAATGGTTGTATTAGTAGAATAACTGATGATGTCTGTAATTTTAGTCTTACGGATAAAAATTGTAACAATTGTAATGAGTAATGGTTTTAAATTTAAAAGAGTGTTTGTTGTAATTGTAAACTGTAATTGTCCATATCTCCTTGATTTTTGTCCAGACTGCATCGCTTGAATGTACATTATGGGCTGAACCTTCTGACTAAGGGGTTGCTATAAACAGGTGTAACTCCACATATGCATTTGGAAACAGGTTTTAAAAAATTTGTTTTAGAAATGTGTAGAAATGAATCATTACTGTGTAATAATAATATGTGAATATCAGAAAAATATTATTTTGGAAGAATAAATTTTTTTGCATAAAATTACTTCTATCCTTACTATACTCTGAAATCCTATAATGCAGTGTAAGATAATCTGTCATTTCTGAATTAGCTCAGCTTTAATTTACATTTTGTTTAGAGATTTTTTTGCATGGTTGATGATGAAGTGATACTTTAAAGAAGATAAGTCTGATATCGAAAAATTTAGAATGTTATCTTTGAGGTGTTTTAAAATTGTTTTTGGTGGGGTGGTATAACAGGTGATACATGTTCTGTTACAGAGCCATGGCACCTGGCCTTGATAAAAACCATAGAGGCATCAATATTGTGGTTGTCAACGGTAAGTATAATATTTAATACAGTGAGTCCTTCTCAGTATATCTTAGAAGCTTTAATTAAGCTGTTACTTTCTACTGAGAATATAAAATACCAGAATGTGTAACTGTCTCATTTTATATTGGAAGCTTTTATTACTTCTATCAAGAATAATCTGAGTTAAGGTACTGGTGATGGAATTTAGATGCATCCCCTGAAGCAATCCTTGTCTAATATGTCTTAGGATGAATGAGAACTACATTGTGTTTACAGATATTTCATGGTTTTGTCATTGAATACAGTTATAAAGATAGGTCATGTTATAGTATAGCAGCATCAGGCTAGACGTCAAGCTATTTGGATACATGTCTGGCCACCTGTCAGCCATGATAACTAAGAAATTTGATGAATTTTCAAGAATTGCACTATAAATATTTACCATGATGTTGTCATGATTTTGGGGTGTATGGTTTAGGGGGGGTTGAGAAATGCAGTATTTCCTGAACTACTTATGTTTTTCTGTGATGTACATATAGAAATATCAGTTCCACATTTCATCTCTTTAGCATTGCATTATGACGTTTTAAAAGGATTGAAATGCAGATTGATTTCTATCTAATTTGAAAAAAGGCAACAATGGGAGTGAATGTGACAACTGAATATTACACTTATCACGAACACGCATCTCGTTGATATATATCTTGTGTGGTCCATGTGGTTTTGTACTTAAGGGTACAATAATGTATGTACAATACTATCAGCTGATAGGAGCAAAACGATTATGTGCACCAGATGTTCACATTATTGAATTGTTATAAATATTTGAAACATTAGATAAGATGCAAGCTTTGAAAGAAAACCACTAATGTTTCATATCTTCATGCATTAACATTTTCTGGAGAATTGGAAGACAAATTTACTTGACTCAGCAATAATAAAAAATAATATATAAATAGAAACACATATACACATACTAGCATTTCAATTTATCTTCTGTTCAGATTTTTATGCCCCCGCCACAAAGTGGCCGGGGCATATAGTTTTACCCATGTCCGTCCTTCCGTCAATCCAAAATCAAACAGTTGTATGGACTTTTTTTCGCAATGCCTGCAGATATTGGCCTGATTTTTGGTGTGTGGGCAGATATAGACCAGTTACAGATCGAGTTAGCGTTTCGTCCTGGTTGACCTACTTTTGACCGTTTTACGGCTCCTAAACTTAGAAAATTTCATGAAAAATAGAAATTTCATGACAAATACACATGTACGGACTTTTTTTCGCAGTGCCTGCAGATATTGGCCTGATTTTTGGTGTGTTGGCAGATAATGACCAGTTACACATAGAGTTTGCGTTTTGTCCCAGTTGACCTACGTTTGACTGTTTTACGGCTCCTAAACTTAGAAAATTTCATGGAAATAGAAATTTTCATGACAAATACACATGTACGGACTTTTTTTCGCAATGCCTGAAGATATTGGCCTTATTTTTTGTGTGTGGGCAGATAATGACCAGTTACAGATCGAGTTCGTGTTTCGTCCCGGTTGACCTAATTTTGAACGTTTTACGCCTCCTTAACTTAGAAAATTTCATGAAAAATAGAAATATTCATGACAGATACACATGTACAGACGTTTTTTCGCAATGCTTGCATATATTGGCCTGATTTTTGGTGTGTGGGCAGATATAGATCAGTTACAGATCGAGTTCGCGTTTCGTCCCAGTTGACCTACTTTTGACTGTTTTACGGCTCCTGAACATAGAAATTTCATGAAAAATATGAAATTTCATGACAAATGCACATGTACAGACTTTTTTCGCAATGCCTGCAGATATTGGCCTGATTTTTGGTGTGTGGGCAGATATTGACCAGTTACAGATAGAATTCGCGTTTCGTCCCAGTTGACCTACTTTTGATTGTTTTACGGCTCCTGAACATAGAAAATTTCATGTAAAATATAAATTTTCATGACACACTTGTACAGACTTTTCTTCGCAATACCTGCAGATATTGGCCTGATTTTTGGTGTGTGGGCAGATAATGACCAGTTACAGATCGAGTTCACGTTTTGTCCCAGTTGACCTACTTTTGACCATTTGACGGTGCTCTAACATAGAAAATTTCATAAAAAAGTGCACATGTATGGACTTTTTTTCGCAGTGCCTGCAGATACGGGCCTGATTTTTGGTGTGTAGGCAGATAATGACCAGTTACAGATCGAGTTCTTGTTTTGTCCCAGTTGACCTACTTTTGACCATTTGACTGCTCCTGAACATAGAAAGTTTCATGAAAAATAGAAATTTTCAAAACAAATCCATATGTACTGACTTTTTTTTCCTCAATGCCTGCAGATACCACCCTGATTTTTTATGTGTGGGCAGATAATGACAGTTACAGATGGAGTTCGCGTTTCGTCCCGGTTGACCTACTTTTGATTGTTTTACGGCTCCTAAACATAGAAAATTTCATGAAAGACAGAAATTTTTATGGAAAATGCACATGTATGGACTTTTTTTCACAATGCCTCCATATACTGGCATGATTTTTGGTGTGTTGCTTGATAATGACCTGTTACAGATCGAGTTTGCATTTTGCCCTTGTTGACCTACCTTTGACCATAAGACACCTCCTGAACTAAAAAAATTTTTCAAAATTTTACAAATGTTTCTAATTTGCCCCAGGCGGGGGCATTCGTGTCGTTCCGACACATCTGGTTTAATTTCTTTTTTGGTATATTTCATTTAACCATTGTTACACTGTGGACTTTTGACTGTATTACCACTATTGCCATTTCATTGATATGGCACATGCAATCATGCTAATTATTTACAATTACCTGTTTTATGTAAGTGTTTACTATTACTCATTTGTCAGTGATACTCTTTTCTTTATTTTCAGATCAGACACATAAAATAGTAGAAACAAGATACTTTGACACATATGTTGAAGGTAAGTTAGAACTTTGGTTTTTTTTTTAAATTCCCAGGACAGACATCAGTTTGTGACATGGTGTTCAGAATTAATACATACCACAGTAATGCCGCTCATTACATGTACCACTTTGGCACCTCTGTAATACAGGTGGCACAATAAAAAGTAGATTGGAGGGCAATGGACTCACTTATACAGACACCTATCTATTACAGACACTTTAAGGTGACCATGTGATAAGTAGAGGGCCATAAACTATCTAATACAGTCACCTCTCTATTACAGACACTTTAAGGTGACCATGTGATAAGTAGAGGGCCATAAACTATCTAATACAGTCACCTATTTATTACAGACACTTTAAGGTGACCATGTGATAAGTAAAGGGCCATAAACTATCTAATACAGTCACCTCTCTATTACAGACACTTTAAGGTGACCATGTGATAAGTAGAGGGCCATAAACTTTCTAATACAATCACCTCTCTATTACAGACACTTTAAGGTGACCATATGATAAGTAAAGGGCCATAAACTATCTAATACAGTCACCTCTCTATTACAGACACTTTAAGGTGACCATATGATAAGTAGAGGGCCATTAACCTTTTAATACAGTCACCTCTCTATTACAGACACTTTAAGGTGACCATGTGATAAGTAGAGGGCCATAAACTTTCTAATACAGTCACCTCTCTATTACGGACACTTTAAGGTGACCATGTGATAAGTAGAGGGCCATAAACTTTCTAATACAGTCACCTCTGTATTACGGACACTTTAAGGTGACCATGTGATAAGTAGAGGACCATAAACTTGCTAATACAGTCACCTCTCTATTACAAACACTTGAGGTATAAATACAAAGGATCGCTGTGTTTGAAACTTTTCTAATACACTCACTATATCATACATACATTTCTCTTATACAGGCACCACTCTAAGTCCAATACCTTCAGTGTCCATTATTTTGAAGCTCCATTGCATTTATAATTTTATGAAAGAGCAAAAAAGAGACTAACACTATATGATACACAAATTCTGGAATCATACTTTACTAAGTGTATTATTAAGATTTTGAATATTTTCTGTTACTGCTATGGGTGCTAATATTAAAGTGGTACTTTATATATGTTTCATCAAGATTTGACAGTTTGATTTTTACTTTTAGATTCAGCACTGGTGAGATTTTTAAAAATGGGTGTCCAAAATAACCACCTAATACTGGCAGCCAGCCAAGATGAAGCCAGCAATGGGTACGTCAGTTTACATCTAGTTCCCCAAAAATATTGCTAATGAATAATAAATAATAAACTGTAGTAGATGTGATGATCAATAGTTGATGGCATCTGTTTTAATATTTTCTGTCAAAATTCTTAAAAAAATACTTAAAAATTTAATTTAAAAGATAAAACAAAAATTTCCATGTTTAGATTAAAAAAGTGTCACTTTATTGTTACAAAGTAATTAACATTGTAAATATAAATACATATGTTATTGTTATTATATTATTTATTTATAAATTTATTATTGTTTTATTAGAAAGATAAGGTTTTTTTTTTTAATTAGTGTAAAGAAGAATGATGTTGTATTTTCTTATATTGTATGATTGTCATATACTACCTCAGATTATCAGTTGTATTATATAGTCTGAGGAAGATTGAGTTATTTATTTTATCATTTAGTCTGATTGTTTTATGCTAGCTCATTTTTTTTTTTTTTTTAATTTATAGTTTGAAGGAAGATGGCCGGGCCTGGATGAGGAAGTATGGTAGCGGGGCCGTTGACAGGCTGGGTTTTAGGGATGCATTTGCTATGGTTGGCCAGAGGGGGCTGACCCATGGATCAGCCATTGAGAAGGTGTGTATTTTTAGAATCATTATAGTCAGATGTGATTCTTAAGCAAAGATACTCTGTTCCACTTAATCTTTCCACCTTTCTATTTTTTAGTATTAGTTTTATGGAGCCATATCCAAACTTATATGTATAGAGGTGGGAATGTGGGAATGGGAAAAAATAATATTTAAAGTGGTGTTGTATAGTTCCTGTAATTTAACAGGAAACATCAGAAAACTGAATAATATTACTAATTTTCACAACTTTTTTACTTTTTCATTAGGATGATTAAGGTTTTAATGACAAAACTGTAATCTTTTGTATTGAGAAAGAGATTTGTGAGGTCTCATGATGTGACGGAATGGTCACCAAAAAAAGCACTCAAAATCAGGTGGACAGAGTTTACTTTATTTGTTATCAATTACTTAGCCATGACAAACACGACTCAGTTAGGGCTTCCTACTGAGTTGTGACACAAGCCAAATTTAGAACCACCCTGCAAGTCCTCGCCACGCTTTATAACCGCCTCTCCACATACAGTCAGCAGGCAGACCGCAGGCAGAAATCTCCAAAACATGCAGAACAATATACGAATATATTGGGTTATAACGGAATATTTCACACATATGGTAGGTGTCATTGGAGAGATAAGAAACTTATTAAAAGATCTAGTGGGTTTATTTGAAGTGACACGATACTTGTAAGCAATAAGGTGTTGTCAAAAATAACGAAAATATTTGCATCCTCATCCGGCCTTATAATGCGATCCTCAGAGTTAGATGTCCAGGCACTGTGGCAAGCCAGTAATCTGGCCATAATGTCAGAGGGCCGATCTGGCGCTATCAATTACTCTATATGAGTAGCATACTCTCAGGGTGAATGAATACTGATGCAGATCATTCTTAAAACTACTTATGAAAAACATGTTTTTAAAATGTTTAATTGAAACATGTTTGTTTAAAACTGATTTTGCTAGATATGTGTTTAATATTAACCATTGTTTCTGAATTATAGTTAAACCAGAGAGGAGACAAGGAATTCTCTGAGCAAGTTGACATCAGTGGATGCGTATCAATACCCAGTAAGGCAGAATCTATTAAATTAATTATCAATCATTAATTAACTACAGGTATTCAATATTATAAAATTCACACTGGGGTTTTACGTAGCCATGGCCAGAAGCATGCAGACTGACAATTTTGGTTAATTATCTGAAGATGTATAAATTATCCAGGTAATTATATGTATCATACTCTTTTTTTTCTAAGGATTTTAACAAAGAAAGAAATTAAAAATTTACGCATCATTACCAGAAAGATACAGATAATAAATTCTATTTGATGTTGTCAGTTTTTTGGGCACCTTTATTTACAAGGACAATCATAAAAACACAGTGTTTGGTGTCATTTCTGGAGGATAACCTTTCATAAGTTCTCCATTGTCGGTGTTTCTTGAGGGTTCAAGTGTTGTGGTCTTACCATTCTCAGTTACCTGTATAGGACATATATGAATTAATTCATCACAAGAGGGACTTTTCCATGATTTCATAAGTCATTTAAAAAAAATTTAGACAAATAGTTTTGACAAAATACTTGCAAAATTCATGTAATATCTGTTACACTTTACAGTGGGTAAAATCAACGAAATGGATCAGCCTCCTCCACCGCAGGTGGTAAAAGAAAAAGAGAAGGTCAAGGTCGGGGATGAGCTGGTTAACTGTGGAGTGAAGGAGAACTGCGGGGAGAGTGGGTTCTCGGTACATCTGTACTCGGGTAACAAAAATGTTGAGGGACCCAAGATATGTGTCAATGGCAAATAGTGAGTAATCATTCAGGATATTGTGTGATGATTTCTGATTTCAGGAAATATATGCACAGTATTCTGTTAAATATCAAATATTCATTAGAAAGAGTATAAAAGATTGAGTTTGATTGGACTAAGGTCTCACAGTTGAAGTAAGTTTCAATGTAAGGTTTATATAATTGAAACTTTATTAATAAATATCCCTTAATTGAAAACCAGCATCTGCTCTTTTAAGTATTACTGTGGTCCCTGGTTTGAGAGACCCCTCCCCCCCCCCCCCCCCCAGTTTAAAGTTACTTCCTACTGTTAAGGACCATTTTTCCCTTTCATAGTTAGTTTTACAGTTAAAATCTCATCATCTACCAAACACAACAATCAGCACCTACCTTTTGGCCCAATTGAATATTCACTTACTTCGTAAGACCATTTTGTAAGACTATTTAGGCACTGCTGACACTAAATAGTGGGATAACAGGGCTGTTATTGCATGTAATTTAGAATATTGGTAAGCATATTCACAGACAGATGGCACTCCCACCTGATGTATAATATGGCCTTTTCACTTTGATTTGGTTTGCAAATTATTGAGATATTTAACTGCCAAGTGGACTGATATTGATGGGCAACTTACACTTCATGTGGAAAATTCTGATGAATAACACATATTGAAATAAAAAAAATTCTTATTTCAAATTTAATTCAGCATAAAAGAAATATAACAAATTATGAACTTGAGAATTGGTAAATATTATCACTCAGACACTGCCATCTTGGGTCATATTTTCAACTCATGGAACTGAAACAAAATGTAAAGGGTGATCTCTTAAAGCAGGGACCACTGCACCATGTTTGTTTATTTGTTAGTTGTTATATAATATATTTAATACTGACCTGTTGCTTTTTCAAATAAACTTACAATAAGAGATGATGATCATGATGAAATTAAATGATAATTGTTTCATTTTGCATGTAATATAGACAGTGTGTGTATGATTTCTGTTTCAGTGTCATGGCAAAAGGACTGAATGATGGAGGTCGAGGTTTTAACATTGTCATCATCGATTCAAAGAAGAAGGATGTGGTGCGTGTGGGTCATTTTGATACTTATGCAGAAGGTAGGTGTGGGTGTCTGTTAGAGGTGTGCTGATTAATTAATTATATAAAGTTGGTCATTTTGATACTTATGCAGAAGGTAGGTGTGGGTGTCTGTTAGAGGTGTGCTGATTAATTAATTATATAAAGTGGGTCATTTTGATACTTATGCAGAAGGTAGGTGTGGGTGTCTGTTAGAGGTGTGCTGATTAATTAATTATATAAAGTGGGTCATTTTGATACTTATGCAGAATGTAGGTGTGGGTGTCTGTTAGAGGTGTGCTGATTAATTAATTATATAAAGTTGGTCATTTTGATACTTATGCAGAAGGTAGGTGTGGGTGTCTGTTAGAGGTGTGCTGATTAATTAATTATATAAAGTTGGTCATTTTGATACTTATGCAGAAGGTAGGTGTGGGTGTCTGTTAGAGGTGTGCTGATTAATTAATTATATAAAGTTGGTCATTTTGATACTTATGCAGAAGGTAGGTGTGGGTGTCTGTTAGAGGTGTGCTGATTAATTAATTATATAAAGTTGGTCATTTTGATACTTATGCAGAAGGTAGGTGTGGGTGTCTGTTAGAGGTGTGCTGATTAATTAATTATATAAAGTTGGTCATTTTGATACTTATGCAGAAGGTAGGTGTGGGTGTCTGTTAGAGGTGTGCTGATTAATTAATTATATAAAGTGGGTCATTTTGATACTTATGCAGAAGGTAGGTGTGGGTGTCTGTTAGAGGTGTGCTGATTAATTAATTATATAAAGTTGGTCATTTTGATACTTATGCAGAAGGTAGGTGTGGGTGTCTGTTAGAGGTGTGCTGATTAATTAATTATATAAAGTTGGTCATTTTGATACTTATGCAGAAGGTAGGTGTGGGTGTCTGTTAGAGGTGTGCTGATTAATTAATTATATAAAGTTGGTCATTTTGATACTTATGCAGAAGGTAGGTGTGGGTGTCTGTTAGAGGTGTGCTGATTAATTAATTATATAAAGTTGGTCATTTGATACTTATGCAGAAGGCAGGTGTGGGTGTCTGTTAGAGGTGTGCTGATTAATTAATTATATAAAGTTGGTCATTTTGATACTTATGCAGAAGGTAGGTGTGGGTGTCTGTTAGAGGTGTGCTGATTAATTAATTATATAAAGTGGGTCATTTTGATACTTATGCAGAAGGTAGGTGTGGGTGTCTGTTAGAGGTGTGCTGATTAATTAATTATATAAAGTTGGTCATTTTGATACTTATGCAGAAGGTAGGTGTGGGTGTCTGTTAGAGGTGTGCAGATTAATTAATTATATAAAGTTGGTCCTTTTGATACTTATGCAGAAGGTAGGTGTGGGTGTCTGTTAGAGGTGTGCTGATTAATTAATTATATAAAGTTGGTCATTTTGATACTTATGCAGAAGGTAGGTGTGGGTGTCTGTTAGAGGTGTGCAGATTAATTAATTATATAAAGTTGGTCATTTTGATACTTATGCAGAAGGTAGGTGTGGGTGTCTGTTAGAGGTGTGCTGATTAATTAATTATATAAAGTTGGTCATTTTGATACTTATGCAGAAGGTAGGTGTGGGTGTCTGTTAGAGGTGTGCAGATTAATTAATTATATAAAGTTGGTCATTTTGATACTTATGCAGAAGGTAGGTGTGGGTGTCTGTTAGAGGTGTGCAGATTAATTAATTATATAAAGTTGGTCCTTTTGATACTTATGCAGAAGGTAGGTGTGGGTGTCTGTTAGAGGTGTGCTGATTAATTAATTATATAAAGTTTGTCATTTTGATACTTATGCAGAAGGTAGGTGTGGGTGTCTGTTAGAGGTGTGCAGATTAATTAATTATATAAAGTTGGTCATTTTGATACTTATGCAGAAGGTATGTGTGGGTGTCTGTTAGAGGTGTGCTGATTAATTAATTATATAAAGTTGGTCATTTTGATACTTATGCAGAAGGTAGGTGTGGGTGTCTGTTAGAGGTGTGCAGATTAATTAATTATATAAAGTTGGTCATTTTGATACTTATGCAGAAGGTAGGTGTGGGTGTCTGTTAGAGGTGTGCAGATTAATTAATTATATAAAGTTGGTCATTTTGATACTTATGCAGAAGGTAGGTGTGGGTGTCTGTTAGAGGTGTGCTGATTAATTAATTATATAAAGTTGGTCATTTTGATACTTATGCAGAAGGTAGGTGTGGGTGTCTGTTAGAGGTGTGCTGATTAATTAATTATATAAAGTTGGTCATTTTGATACTTATGCAGAAGGTAGGTGTGGGTGTCTGTTAGAGGTGTGCAGATTAATTAATTATATAAAGTTGGTCATTTTGATACTTATGCAGAAGGTAGGTGTGGGTGTCTGTTAGAGGTGTGCTGATTAATTAATTATATAAAGTGGGTCATTTTGATACTTATGCAGAAGGTAGGTGTGGGTGTCTGTTAAAGGTGTGCTGATTAATTAATTATATAAAGTTGGTCATTTTGATACGTATGCAGAAGGTAGGTGTGGGTGTCTGTTAGAGGTGTGCTGATTAATTAATTATATAAAGTTGGTCATTTTGATACTTATGCAGAAGGTAGGTGTGGGTGTCTGTTAGAGGTGTGCTGATTAATTAATTATATAAAGTGGGTCATTTTGATACTTATGCAGAAGGTAGGTGTGGGTGTCTGTTAGAGGTGTGCTGATTAATTAATTATATAAAGTTGGTCATTTTGATACTTATGCAGAAGGTAGGTGTGGGTGTCTGTTAGAGGTGTGCTGATTAATTAATTATATAAAGTTGGTCATTTTGATACTTATGCAGAAGGTAGGTGTGGGTGTCTGTTAGAGGTGTGCTGATTAATTAATTATATAAAGTTGGTCATTTTGATACTTATGCAGAAGGTAGGTGTGGGTGTCTGTTAGAGGTGTGCTGATTAATTAATTATATAAAGTTGGTCATTTTGATACTTATGCAGAAGGTAGGTGTGGGTGTCTGTTAGAGGTGTGCTGATTAATTAATTATATAAAGTGGGTCATTTTGATACTTATGCAGAAGGTAGGTGTGGGTGTCTGTTAGAGGTGTGCTGATTAATTAATTATATAAAGTTGGTCATTTTGATACTTATGCAGAAGGTAGGTGTGGGTGTCTGTTAGAGGTGTGCTGATTAATTAATTGTATTAATGATAGGTCGATTTCTTTCATTATTGATTAAATTGTTGTATTTTTACTTAACTGATCACAAATGAATATGGATGCACATGCAAGGAAATCATATTATCCAGAAAAAACCTTGAATATCAATATCTTGAATATCTTTTTTTTTTCCAAAATATAAATTAAGGAACCAAAATTTACCTCTATTAACCTAAAAGTATAGAAAAAGAATATTTTGAAAATATATTTTACCCAAAATATGGAATGTGACTCCCAGGATTACTTCCTGAGTGGCATTCACTTCTCAGTGAAGAATAATACATTGCCAGATCAGCGTGTCTAACTAAGCTTGTGTGTTTTTAAGTGCTTTAGTCCCTTAGCCGTCACAGCGCATGCATGCACTCATCCAATCACCTGTAAGTGTACAGACATAACACTGTCAGCCTTGTTTTGATTATTTCCTGCAGATGGGAGCACTAGTTAGCTTATCTTTTAAAAGCGTGCCATGTGCAAACATTCATTGTGACGGATTTGAGCAAGACAGTCAATTCATTGAATATAAATGCTACCCTTGTAAGCTGTATGCATATTTCCATAATAGATTGCAATTATTGTAAATAGATCGCTTTTCTTAAATAAATATAAAATTTAGAAAAAATATGTTCTGATGAGATAACATAACTGGATTGTTATATGTGAATCAAACCTTGATATGCTCATGTACACCTGAAGTAATAGTGTACATACATGGAAAAAAATGGTAAACCTCAAATATCTGAACAAATTTTATTGCCCCCAAATGAATCTGATATTCAAGATTCTACTGTTCATTGTCTCGATGAAGGCAACACTTTGATTAGCTGATATCTAGATTGTTTTGTTGTATATATGACTATATTGAACCCTGTCCCCCACTCTCCAGATCCCTTAACCAAGCTTCTTATGTGTTATACACAGTCTACTGCTTCAGTAACAGAGGCTCACCTGGTAAGATGCTGAACAAACACTGCTGCTTATACCAGTGAATAGGGTGGCCTCTACTGGGAACAAAAGAATAGCCCTTTTGACATTGTTATATTATAATTTGAATTCAAATATATTGTGGTGATCCCATTACCTGAAAAAAAAATTAAAGGGGCCTAATCACCTATCTGACCTTTATAAACAAAAGGTAATCCCCTGAAGCTTTCATACAAAAAAATAGGCCAGAATAAGTGGATATCACTGCACACAGGCTGCTTGTTTTGTTTATATCAGCATGTTTATGATATATTGGAGCCCACCAAAATAAAACAATTTTAACAGGGGCATCAAGCAGCTATTCAGATAAGCCAGAGCTTTGCAAATGGTGGATTGCAACACGTTGTTGATAAACATGTTCACACATCCTTTATGAAGGCTGCATACTTATGAAGGCTGCAAAACTTTTCACAACCAGAATTACCCTTAGATCATTAAAATAAACACAGAGGAAGCCAGAAATCACATAAATTCTTTTTCAAAAAAAAGGTGAATAGGCCCCTTTAAACATAAGTTTGGTGAATGGGCATCTTTAAGGGATTGTTCCTCAGGTGTTACCCTAACCCTCCACAAGACTTTTTTTAAAATCAGTTGATAACATTAAATGCAAAACCAACCAGCCAGGGAAAAAATATAACATCTTCCTGCCTGGCAGGGGTGTAATAAATCAGTTTTCTGGTCACCCAGTATGATTTAAACTTAGACTCGAGGAATGCTAATAAGTTCACACCCAGCTATGCTTGTTACAGATGCAAGTAACCTGGAGATTTTCCTGGAGATGATTAACCCAGGAGAAATAGTTGCAGCTGTAACCCATGATGATGCATCCAAAAAGTAAGTGTCAGGTGTTAAGGATGAGGACTGGGAAAGGGATGCTGCTGTTCATAAAGGACATGATAGATACCTATTTCTTAGCAAAGAGGTTCCTCAAAAAGTCACTTTACCCTAATAAAAAAAAAGAATAGAATAAATTGAATTTTATTATTATGGTAAATAACATTAGAACAAAAATAGAACCACTATTTATAAAATGATAAGGCACTAGATTATATTCTATTCAGTCACTGTTCATACTTTGTCCCCTCAGTGGGACAACCTTGATTAACTTCTGTAAATTTAATATTATTGCTCACCATAACATTGCCGTGCCATTACAGGTTTTCTTTTATAAAGTAAAAAACCTCAAAATAAAGATCACCATAAAGTGGTCCTATTTATGATATTGTCATCTAAACAAGTTCTTATATAAAGAGCAACAAAAGATTTGGGACCATGAATAAGTGGTCATTGTTTTGAGGTGGTCACCAAAGTGAAGTGATTGTGAGACAGGGTTTGACTGTACTTTAATGATGACATAAACAGCTGATTTTGATATGAGTTTTTACCTTTCAGATATAAGGTGTGATATAATGTCTCACCTGGCTTATAGTGATTTATACTAATGTGATTGGTTCATGACTAACACATTGCCTGATTAATAACGGTATCTTCGTGTCCGCAGTACAAATGCGCATGTCAAGAAGCTGTTCCAGGACCTGGGGAGCAGTCAGCTGACTAAGTTCAACTTCCGTGATGTCTGGGGTTTTGTTGGGCAGAAAGGCTTAACGGGATTCTCAGGCATAGAACAGGTGACCGGCCGGCCTTCCTGTCTCTCCTGCTGTTATCTTATGAATAGACATAAGCACAACTGACCTTTGACTTTCTTATCTGAGCATGACCATTAAATTACCATTAATCCCTCTGCCTTTTTGCAAATTAAGCTGTTATACTGTTGTTTCACATCACTGTGTCTTCCTAGTTTTCAGGATTTTTTTTTTTCTTTTTAACTGTGATATATAAGTAAAGGAAAACAGGAAAAAATCCTCACAAACATAGAATTGATTAAACATCTTATAAAGTAGGTTTTTTTCAGACATTGATTTTTAGCTCAGCTGACTATAAGTCATCTGAGCTATAGTCGTGGTCCATTGTCCGTCGTCCGTCCGTCTGTCCGTCCGTCCGTCCGTCCGTCCGTCCGTCCGTCCGTAGATGTGGCATGTTTTGAAACCGTAGGACCTAGGAATCCAAAATTCAGCATAATGTTAGATGTCCCCAAGATCTCCTACCAAGCCGAAAACTGGGTCTTTGCAACTTCGTTCCTTTGAGAAATTAAGGAAAAACCTTAATTTTTTATTAAAAACCTATTTTCACAGTTTAGGACTGCCTAATATCAAAACCACTCATCTGTTTTTCCTCATATTTACCATAAATATTCCTCTATATAGTTCCTATGTACATGCCAGAAATTATGTCTGTATTATTTAATTTAAAAAAGTTCTGGGCCCAAACATAATGCATTTTGAAAAAAATAAGGAAAGATATTTGATCACTTAACACAAAAAATGTTAAAGCTGTGGACCTTTTTTCCAGTAATATAACTTTAATTAATCAAAATTAAATTGTATACCCAAAATTAGATGAAAATCTTTTAAATTTTTTAAAATATAAATAAAAATAAAAAATTGGTACCTTAAATTTTGCCCAACTTTTACCATGGCACGTTTTTTTCCTGTAAGTACTGTGGATTTAATTTTCACAGCATGTTTTTGTCAGCATTTCAACTGTTAACACCAAAAATTTGAAACCAGTTGATCAAAAACTGTAGATTTTAATCAAGTTTTCAAGCACCTTGTAACATATTGTTTACATCAAGCTAGTGTTATGCTGTTTGCAAAAGCTCAGCTCCCCAGCTTCAGCTCTTAGTTCCTTAAATTCAGCATACAGTTAGATGTCTCCAAAATCCCCTACCATGCCAAGAATTTGGTCACTAGGACTTAATACCTTCGAGATATTAATGAAAAACTTCGTTTTCCATTAAAAACCCATTGTTACACTTCAAGACTGCCTAATATCAAAACCACTGATCTGACTTTAATCATAAACAATATACATATTTTTCATTCTCTATGCACATCCCAGAATGATGTCAGTATTGCGTAATTGTTTTAAGTTATGGGCCCAAACATAATGCACTTTGTAAAAAATCAAGAAATATATTTACTCCCTTAACAAGGGCATTGCTAGAGATTTTTTTGTCAGGGATGTAACATTATTTAATCAAGATTCAATTGAATACCCAAAATTTGTTCTGAATTTTTCAAATTTTATAAGTTATTAGTATAAATATAAAATTAGTACCTTAAATTTTGCCCAACTGTGACCATGGCACGTTTGTTTCCCGTGAGCACTGTTGATATAATTTTCATATCATGCACACATAAGGATTTCAGCTTTTTAGTTTAGAAAGCTGAAAGAAATTGGCCAAAAATTGTAGCTTTTGTTAATGTTTTTTATGAGACCCTGTCAGACTTTGGCTCTCTCCAGCCCCTCTTGAGTCACCTGTATGTTGACCTTGTTGACCTTTCATCAAATTATGCACACTTGAGGCGAGGCATACAGGAATCCAGGCAGCTTATGGCCAGCCACAGTTGATCCAGGTGTCCAACCCAACTCATCTAGTAGTTTTAAACAACAACATAACAATAAACAACAAAATAATAAATTTTTATTGGTTTTTAATAACAAATTAAAGAAAAATAGATAAGGAATTTGTTAGTTTATAATAACAGGAAATTAACTTGCAGTTGCTGATGATATAAGAATCTGGTATCGATGGGTAGAATGTCACATATTCCAAATAACACCATGCAGTCACCTATGGCATTTTTCAGTTCAATTTTAATGATAAAGAAGTAAATCATATTATTCATTACTAATCATTAGGGATCATATGAAGGAAATTAATGATAGACAAAGATGCAGTTGATAATATTAATCTAGATTCCTACTGTGTCTAGTGTGTACATTGATGTGAAATTAGTCCAAAATGAATTTTTTACAGTTATTTTTTAATATAAATAAAAGCCATAAAACCAGGTACTTATGATCATTATTTAAATGTGTGAATTTTGTATATTCTGATTCTCAGCATCATTGTTTGGTGAAAATTGAATAAATACCAGACATGGTGCGAATACTTTGTAATTGTATTTAAATACGAATATGATTATGTACTCCATTATAAAATTTCTTGCATAAAGAATGGGAATTCAGGTAAAAATGAAAGTATATGAATACTCGTGCAAATACTTTCAAAATGTATTCATGAATGCATTCATTAATATATTCTTTAATATTATTTTAATAATCATATCAGTTATATTTCATTTTAAACAATCATATGATTCTCTTATTATTTTTAATAAAAATTATATTTGGGACAATATTTGTATTTTTTTTTAATAAATAGTTAAACTCTTATATTATATGTTCTGCTTATAAGTTATATGGCCAAGTCAAAATCTGTGTGACAATAGTACTCCAATTGTTAATAAAATAAATGAAATCAATCCTCTTCCTTGTCTCCAAAGGTACTATAAAAATCATACATAAGCTAAACAACAACAACTCATAATACAGCTTATATTTATTACCACACAGAACCAGCATGTGCCTCATTTCTAAATAATATTTTTTTATCATATATAACAGCTGAGCGTCGTGACCCATAGGTCCCTTGTTTAAATTCGTACCACAAAAATAATCTTTTGCATGAAATATAATTTCCCTGTTGAAGTCTTGTAAATTGCTCTGAAATTAAACAAAGCCATCAAACTAATGTTGACATGAACCCTTATCTTTTAACATAAAACCCAGATGGCCATTTCTAGTGTTGTATAACCTGCTATTTTTGGTGAGCAAGGTTAATATAACTTAGCTTGTCCAAGAAAGTGAAGGATTCTGCCTTCCCATAATCCCACTCACTTCTTTAACTTTCCCCATGAATAAAAATCAGAACAAAAAATATGAGGGAGACTGTACACTTGTAGTTCTCATTGCCCAGTATATGAATCCACACACTCTTAGTGGCGGTTTAAAATTAAATGGGGACAAGTGGTGAAACAAAGTATACAGCAAATATCAGCCATGGAATGTTCTGTGTTCAATGTTCCAAATAATTTGATTGCATGCAGAGGTTTTAAAATTCACGTGAGATGAATCACAAAAATGTTTGCATCACAAGTTGTTTCCTTACAAAAAGATCACAAGTCAGATGTGCTTTTGTTGATTATTTCTCATTCTCTATACTCACATGGTGAGGCTTCCTGCATGGCTGGATGGCATTATTATAATTTTATTAATTACCGTATTTGTCAAATGGCACTAAAATTTATTTCCATTTCAATATTTTTGTAGAAGTAATTTTAACTTTTTTACCATCCATAATTTATTTAATTTGAATAGTATCCTTTAATTTTTCATGCTAAGTCATGCATGTATGAAGCATGCTATACAGACCCTCCCTCCAAATATTTATCTAACATTATATATAAGAATCACCAGCTTTTGTTTGGCTTAGGAGCCTGCCAAAGGCCATCTCCATCCATTCTTGACCTGCCTCAGCCATATATCTCTTGGTATGCTTCATACGCTTGCCTGAATTACCAGTATGTTGTGAAATTGGGTCACCAGGAACCACAAAGATTGATCTAAATGAGAAATGGTTTCACATGATTGTGCATGTGGATTGATTTATTGAGTGTTTAATTTCACATTTTATATATGATTATATATCATTGATTTGCTTAATTGATTTATTCTTAGACAAATTTGTTGATTCACAAAAGCCAGAGGGTAGTATATTTAATACAGGTAGTTCAGGCGTTGAAATTCTGTACATTTCTTATCATAATCTTTCAATATCTTTGATCTTATTTTGCCACCCTTTCACACAAAACCCGGAGTTCCTGTGACGGCAAGAAGCGCGGCATCTTTTGCATGAGGCACTTACAGCTGCCGGCAGGGATAGGCCAAAATATTCAAAACCAGTGGACTGTTCATTAGTCACAAAGTTTTTCATTAAACTGGATGTATAATTATTTTATGCTAAATGAAATTTCATAATTTGCCTGCCTAAATTGCTATATTTTACCAGAATTGTTTGATGAAATGAAAAGCGTCCACTATTTGGATATGACCTTGGCTGAGACCTTGCAAGCAGTTGTCTTGACCTTGGCCATTGACCTTGGATTAACCCACTTTGATCATTGTCTGGTATATGACACTGAACTAACTTTGACTTATCATGGCGTAGGCTGTCAGATCACGCCAAGCATATCCTAGGGGACCTGGGGAGTGGCATGATACAGAATATGCAATTCAGGGACATGTGGGGCTTTGTCGGACAGAAAGGCATCAAAGGATTTACACTAGTAGAACAGGTGACAGTTTGTGTGTCCCAGGGTGCTTCGTGTGCAAGGTTTGGGATGCCACCACGTGCGCTTTTCAAACGTCATAAAGGAGCAGCCCTTCTTTATTTGTAGCATTTCAGTTAATGTTTGCTTCTGTTTCGTTTATCCTTCCTTGTACTGGACCTGATGCATGTAAAATCCTTCAATCTTTCCTTCTTGCAATTTAATCAGTTTTCTTGTTATGGAAAAGAATTTCAATTAAATAGCATGAATTTTACAATTTATGGGTTATGTCACCTGGTCTTTAGGTTTTTTGCTACATAACAAAGCAAATAGTGAAGCAGGGTCTAATGTTTTTCCTTTGGTTATATGGTAAAAATCTTCAACAATTTGGCACATTTTCTCATTTGTTAAATTATTGACCCAAGTCCCGTCTTCTGGTTTTAATTTATAGGCAAAATGCATTTTTTCACTGGTCCTTTTTTAAAACATTTCTTTCAAATAGCACCACAAGATTATATCTGGTATAACATATCAAAATAATAACATTCCTCTTGTCTGCTTTAACATTGTATAGCTTTTGTTTTATGGTGACCCTGCCCTGTGCATGTGATTTTCAGCCATCTCACCTGTTTAATGAATATTGTGTCTAAACCCTACCCATGTTTGGTTTCATGCATGTAACTATTAAAAAAACCACTACAATGCACAAAGGTCATCTGGTTCCTTCTTAGATGCTTGATGGATAAAAATAAAGCAAAATGGTTTTGCCAAGTATTTTTACTGAATCTTGTTTGATTTTTATACTTAATAATTGGTCATTTCCACTTCACCTGATATATCAGACCTAATCTATCATATCAGTGGTTAATCAGGCAAATATAAAAAGTTATTAGGGAAAAAAATAGGCTGCATCCACCCATGTCAGTTTTAACTCCCCCCCCCCCTGCATTTAAAATTTTTATTTTGACTTTCATCTTTCAAAAAAATTTTAAAAAAATACAATTTTGATCAGATTTACTTTGTTATGAAGTGCTTTCACCTGTTTAGCAAAAATATTCTGTTATTTTCATGCTAATCCCTGATCACGTGGCATTCTTGTCGAAACACAAATAAAAGGTAATAAATAAAATATTGCGCGCCAACCCTGGTTTCTGAAAAAATGTGCCTGAGAACCATACCTTTTTTTTGTGGCCTTATATATCCTACATAGGTATAAATGTTTATTTCCATCTTCTAGATTAAGCACAAATACAAATGGGAAGGTCCAGTGGATCCTAACTTGGTAATGACAGTTATGGTGGGAAATCATCAAGTTTTATAAAAATTCAGTCACTGTTTCTTTCACTCAGCCTCCAAAAGCAACTTTCGATTACATCACAATAATGAGTATTTTTTTCCCATATTGTCAACATGTTACAGGCCAAGCAGGTTCTTCTATTCTTTAGTAATATTCAACACTTCAGTTCTGAATTCGGACAACCAAATACCATCCTTGATGATTCATGGTACTGTGGTAGCAAGACCAAAGGATTTACTAAACCTCCAAGGAAATGGCAGTCATCTGGAGAATTAGCGGAGAACTTTTTATGAGATTTTATAAATTATTGATGGAACTGTGTTAAAATGCACCAGAAGTGCATGTTCATTGTACAGATTTACAGATATTGGAAGTAATGTCCAAACTTATTATTATTTATTGATCATCAGTCAGTTTGCTTAAACCAGTGATTGATTATAAAATGGGACCCAAATCCCACCATTAATGACAATTAATTAGCCAGATGAACCATATGTCCTAAAATTGATTGCCTTGATATGAACTTGCCAGTTTACATAGAACACATTACTTGATATAAAATTGTCACTTAGGGGCTTAGTAGATAGCAAATAGATTAAAGACGCACACTTTTCGGTTTTCTTATCATTTGCCTTTGCAATAAGTTTTACACATTCTCAGATTATTCAGCACAGTAGTTTTCACACGAAGCAGTTTTAGCACAGGTATTAAGGATTAGGAAATCTGGTTTCTATGACTACCATGACTTATTCTGTCATAGAACATTTTCACCCCTCTTTGGTCAGCTTGAATTCATAGAAGACCCAGATGACCAAACTACACAAGTAACAGGATAAATCAGAAGTGTTGAGGATTTTTTGACAAAATTTCTAATTTTTGGCAAAGATGTTTTCATGCATGTTTCTTACTGCAACAGAACCTTGTAAATGAAATTGTTTTAAAAAATCATGAAGATAGTATTTGAAGTCATTGTCACAGTACATTGTATGCTGACATTTAATATTTAAGAAAGGGTGGTAAGATATTGGTTAGCTAACATGATATCATAATGTTTCCGCATTGGGATCACTCACTCAAATACCATGACACCAGGAATTTGAGTTAACATTCAGTTGATTAAACCTTCTTAATGTTATCACTTTAATCAAGAAGAGACTAACATTACACCTGCATGTCACAGATATGTGCTTGTATTACATCCATATATTTGTTTATGATTATATGATTTCCCTTAATGTCATTTTTGCATGTCTATAACACATTACCTGTAGCATATGTTGTTTGTACTTTAAAAAATTATTCCTTATTTGGGAGATTTATTAAAATGTACTAATGCCTCTGTGTACAACTGTTATTAATCTGTTAACAGTTGTATGCTTGCATGTGTTTAACATATCAACAGTAAATTAACAAGGATTATGTATTAACTTTTTTTTCTTGTAAGTTGTTTCCACTAAAAAGATAAGATACTGCATACAAAATGAGGATATACAAATATACATTAACAAAATGATAATTAATGGATAATTAGATAATTAAATAAATACAGCACAGCTGAAAAAAACCCTACAGATAACAAAAGACATCTATTTAAAGAAGAAACAATTAAGTTTTCATCTAACATCCTGCCAGTATTGATGTGACTGATATGGTTAATGTTTTCCCCTTATCAACAAATATGTAATCTTGAGTTCACACTTGTAATAGTGAGATGTTCATTACTTATTTAGAACAAATATTTTACCTACTGTGTAACTGGTATGTTATGTTTTATGGGATCAGCTGTTTTTTACAGACTGTGTGAAGTTATGTGTAAGGAGACCATCTGTTTTTACTGGCTAGGTATGTTATATTTTATGAGACCACCAGTGTCATTGACTGGGTGATGATATATTTTTTTACAGGTGGAGTTTGCTGGCCCGGGAAGCTCATGGCCCAAACCTATAGACAAGAGACAATGTGTACCAGTCACATGTAAGTTCTACAGTCATGTAGTGACATTGTTATACAAGGGCACATTTAGAGGCCCCCCCCCCCCTTTTTTTGTAAATCTGGAAACTAAGAAAAATAAGTGCTTGATACCAAAAAACAGATTTTGCACCATTACAGCCTAAATTTTCTAAAAAGATGCTACATTGTGGGATTAGATGCTCAGTCCCATAATCCCCTTCCATACCCGGCCCCCCTTTCTAAAATCCTGTATCCACCCCTGTTATATTTTGTAATGTCATGTGCAGTAACTTTCTCCGGCATATTATGATAACATACCCAGCAACTGAGCTGGTTTGTTCACTCAGGTATGATGGAGCAAGATTGCATGGCAACTACACCACTATTCTGTGCAGATGTATATCACAGAATTTATATTGTTATACATATCTGAGCCCCTGGTGGGTTAATGGTGGCTGATGTTATCTGGAGCAAAATTGGCCCACATTACACTTGTGTTTTTCTGACCCTGTTATATTTATATATAACAGTAAAGCTTCTGATGCTCTCTGTGTTATATCACAGACCCTTAAAAATCACCATTAAAACATGTCTAAATTACCCCTATTTCACCTTATGCTACACATAGTAATATAAATACACAAGGTATGAAACAACTGATGGAGGACTCCCGAGTGACCTGCTGTGTAAACTATCCATTTCAAACCTACCGACAGCATGGCACAAACTTATCGCTTGCATGTACATAAAATTGAACCAAATGGTGTTGTCTGACACAAAACTAACTCACGTTACAGTTCCTGGTCGCATATAATTAGCTGTTTAATCAGACTGAGCGGACAGTGTGGGGCTGAATAACAATCTCACGATGGTGCTTGGAAGCTGTTCGGGCCAAGCTGACTTGCATGGAGTCGAAGACCCTCAAATGCTGTCCGCTCAGCCTAATTAAACAGCTAATTAAACACACACAGGAACAGTAACACGAGTTGGTTTTGTGTCAGATGGAACAATATTGTTCATTTTTATGTGCATGCAAGATGTGCACAAGTTTGTGCCATTGCCATGCTGTCGGTAGGTTGGAAATGGATAGATTATACAGCAGGTCCCTCAGGGTTCTCCGTCAGTCATTTCATACCTTGTGTATTTATATAACTATGTGTAGCATAAGGTGAAATAGGGGTAATTGTATCTGCCAAAACAGAGTTTTGCAGATACTATGTTTTCAGCTTAAAATCACTCATATCTCTGCAGTGACTTGACTAATTCACCTGAAATTCGGCATGCGTATACATCCTGGATAGCTTTTCTGATTTTATGACAGGTGGCGCCACCTACATTCACGTTTACGCGGCAGACATCCAAGCTCATATCTCGGGAACCGTTTGACCGATCAGGAAAATTTTTTTGCACAAATGTAGCCCTTGGAGAGCTTTATAACATACGCAAAACTAGTGGTGCCACCTGCAGCCATTGTTGCACAGCTCCTGTCTGTTTGTCTGCCATGGGATAAAATCACTCATATCTCAGCAGTGGTTTGACAAATCTGGCTAAAATTTTGCAGGTTTATACATCCCCGACAGCTCTCTTGATTTTATGACAGGTGGAGCCACCTGCATTCTAGTTTATGCAGCAGACATCCAAGCTCAAATCTTTGGAACCGTTTGACCGATTGGGCCAAAGTTTTGCATGTGTATAGTTCTCACATAGCTCTTTATCATACGCAAAACTGGTGCCGTCACATGCAACCATTTTTGCTCAGCGTCCATCTGATTGTCTGCCACGGGCTAAAATCACTCATATACATGTAGTGGTTTGACTTATCTGCCTTAAATTTTGCATATGTATACAACTGGGACGGCTTTCTGGATTTTGTGGTAGGGGGGGCAACCTTCATACACAATTTGGCTGCAGACATCCATGCTAATATGCAACACTTCACTCTATTTCCCCTTGCCACCTAATCCATGCCTCACTTCACCCGTTCCACTCTGATTTAGGCGGATACACGTAGTCGCTTGTCGACTACCCGTATTCTAGTTTAGACATGTTTTAATGGTGATTTCAAGGGCCTGTGGTTTTATGTAGGTTTTAAGATTTAAGGTAGCATTACAACAGAGGACTGTGAATCTGGTAATGCTTAATCAAAACAATATGAGCTGTTGACATACTTCATATGCTGGTTGTTGAACTATGCATTAAACTCAACAAAGACTCCCCTCACAGAAACAAATCAACTAATTGTAACCACTAAACTTGTGAAAAAGAGTGTAAATATTCCTCAATCCAGTGACATATATCATGGGGAGGGGGACATATATTATCACTTTGAGTATTATCACTTATGTCTTGCTGATTGTTTGACAGTGACAGGCACCAAGGTGAAGCCCGATCCAATGGCCAACAAGAACGAGAAGAGACGAGCGTTCTGTGCCAAGAACGATGGATACGGCGTCTTCTGTAGTGGTGAGACAATCACAGTCAAATATTTACGTGTTGCTTCATCATGGGGAAATATTCATGGTACCCTTCAAATCTATGTGATAAATTAATATGGACTTCCCAAACCTGACAGTAAATGCTGAAAATTTGATGTTGGTATTTATTTATAACAGTGAAGGATCTTATATATAAGACAAGTTTAAATGTGTAAATATTGTAAATATACTTAATCTGGACCTTAGGAGAAAGGGTTTACCTGGTAAATCTGTACAGTAAAAAAAAGACGATTATTAAATCTTCACATCTGCTGTCAATAAAGAGTTTAATGTGGCTCCTTCTATACTTCATATGCAGTAGTTAAAAGCGGCAATCACCTTTTGTTTAATCAATGCTTGCTTGAGCAGGGTTGTTGAGTCTCACCACCAGGTGTCATCACACCAGTGAGAGCAGTGTTCTGGGGTGTCAAACTCTGTGTACCATGTGCAATGCATTACCTGCTCTCCTTGGTCTGATTATGTTCTTGGCCCTTTGCCAGCAACCTGGTGGTGAAACCCAGCAAACCTTGCTAAAGCAAGCTGTGGTGAGTGAAAAATTGAGAGCAACATATAACCACCACACAGGCAGGTTCATAGCTCCCATAGATGTATCATGGGTTTATTGTTGCAGCTGACAACATTGATGACCCCCTGACCCCTGCTCCGCTTGTGGACAAGTCCTTGGAGAAGAACCCAATATTTCTTGTGCCAATCGTAGTGGTTCCTGGTGAGATGGAGATCAATTTTCAAAGACGATCAAACTTCTCTTTTGAGAATTTGAATACCATGACATGGACCGTAATTAGAAATTTACATGAAAATTCAGTGATACTTTTGCAGGTTTTCATATTTTCATTGTCTTTTATTATAGTTTATTAATCAAGTTATTTGTTTAAATCTTTGAATCAGATTATTTTTTAGAATCTTTTGAACTATGAACAGATTTCGTTAAAACATTAAATTAAGCAAGTGAGAAACTAAGTGGACCTGATATGTGTTTATCAGTGATTTGAGTCTCCAATTACTCATTAAAAAAATGTGTGGCAAAGGTGCTGAATAAGAACCACTTACACGTTAGTACATCTATATTATTTAATGTGTCACATCATTTGATTGGCTGCAAAACAGTGACGCAAGAGTTTATCGCTCTTTAATCTATCAGAGGCCATGTTTTATAGGAACAGCCATGGCAGAATTTTCATATTCTACCAAAATTATGAACTGATGTAAAAAATGTTTTCATATTAATTCAGTTTTTATCTCATAGTTTTCTATGGATATATGAATATTAACTTGACAAATTTAAATATTCATGTGGTTTAGTTTTAATATGAATGCAGAGCTTTGTAATTGGTCACATTGACTGTAGGTCTGAACCACAACGCCTTCAGGATGCAACTTGAGACTGTACTGATGCAGCCGGGGATAAACCCAAATATGGTCGTGGTACGTGAACCACATAGTCAGTTAAACTATGTCTATTCACTTGTATTATGGGAATTTTTATTATCACAAAATGATGTGAGAAAAATGCACCTTACAAGAAAGCCCTATGGTGTAGATGTAATTTTTGGGTGTTTTTTTTAATGATTATTTTGGTGAAGGAAACCACCTCCATTGTTTAATGCTGACTTTTCTAATTCTAGCAAGGTATTTATATCTCCAGAGTTCAATTTCAGTTTGGGACTGTGACAGTGTTGTAGAATTAGCTTTCTATCATTAGCTCAGCTGACTTTAAGTCATCTGAGCTATAGTCGTGGTCCATTGTCTGTCATCCGTCCGTCTGTCGTGCCATCCGTCTGTCCGTAGATGTGGCACGTTTTGAAACTGTAAGACCTAGGAATCCCAAATTCGGCATAATGTTAGGTGTCCCCAAGATCTCCTACCAAGCTGAAAACTGGGTCTTTGTGAATTCGTTCCTTTGATAAATAAAGGAAAAACCTCAATTTTTTATTAAAAACCTATTTTTACACTTTAGGACTGCCTAATATCAAAACCACTCATCTGTTTTTCCTCATATTTACCATAAATATTCCTCTATATAGTTCCTATGTACATTCCAGAATTTATGTCTGTATTATATAATTTAAAAAAGTTAAAGGCCCAAACATAATGCATTTTGTAAAAAATCAGGAAAGATATTTGATCACTTAACACAAAACATGTTAAAGCTATGGACTTTTTACCAGTAATATAATTTTAATTATTCAAAATTAAATTGTATACCCAAAATTAGATCAAAATCTTTTAAATTTTTTAAAATATTAACAAAAATAAAAAATTAGTACCTTAAATTTTGCCCAACTTTGACCATGGCACGTTTTTTTCCTGTAAGTACTGTGGATTTAATTTTCACAGCATGTTTTTGTTAGCATTTGTCTGTTAACACCAAAAATTTGAAACCAGTTGATCAAAAACTGTAGATTTTATTCAAGTTTTCAAGCACCATGTAACATATTGTTAACATCAAGCTAGTGTTATGCAGTTTGCAAGAGCTTAGCTCCTCAGCTTCAGCTCTCAGTTCCTAAAATTTGGCATGCAATTAGATGTCTCCAAAATCCCCTACCATGCCAAAATTTGGTCTCTAGGACTGAATACCTTCGAGATATTAATGAAAAACTTCATTTTTCCATTAAAAACCCATTGTTACACTTCAAGACTGACTAATATCAAAACCACTGTTCTGACTTTAATCATATATAATATACATATTTTTCTCTACATTCTCTATGCACATGCCAGAAATGATGTCAGTATTGTGTAATTGTTTTAAGTTATGGGCCCAAACATAATGCACTTTGTAAAAAATCAAGAAATATATTTACTCCCTTAACAAGGGGATTGCTGAAGCTATAGATTTTTTGTCAGGGATGTAACATTATTTAATCAAGATTCAATTGAATACCCAAAATTAGTTCTGAATTTTTCAAATTTTATAAGTTATTAGTATAAATATAAAATTACTACCTTAAATTTTGCCCAACTTTGACCATGGCACGTTTGATTCCTGTGAGCACTATTGATATAATTTTCATATCATGCACACATAAGGATTTCAGCTTTATAGTTTAGAAAGCTGAAAGCCAAAAATTGTAGCTTTTATTAATGTTTTTATGAGACCATGTCAGACCTTGGCTCTCTCCAGCCCCTCTTGAGTCACCTGTATGTTGACCTTGTTGAACTTTCAGCAAATTATGCATGCTTGAGGGGAGGCATACTCTGGGGCAGCCAGGCAGCTTATGGCCAGCCACAGTTGATCCAGGTGTCCAACCCAACTCATCTAGTAGTTTTAACCAACAATAAACAATAAATTAATAAATTTTTATTGGTTTTTAATAACAAATTAAAGAAAAATAGAAAAGGAATTTGTTAGTTTATAATAACAGGATATTAACTTGCAGTTACTGATGATATAAGAATCTTGTATCAGTGGACAGAATGTCATGTATTCCTAATAACACCATGCAGTCACCTATGGTATTTTTCAGTTCAATTTTAATGATAAAAAAGTAAATCATATTATTCATTACTAATCATTAGGGATCATATGAAGGAAATTAATGATAGACAAAGATGCAGTTGATAATATTAATCTAGATTCATACTATGTCTAGTGTGTACATTGATGTGAAATTAGTCAAAAATGAATATATTACATTTATTTTTTTTAAATATAAATAAAAGCTATAAAACCAGGTACTTATGATCATTATTTAAATGTGTGAATTTTGTATATTCTGGATTCTCAACATCATTGTTTGGTGAAAACTGAATAAATACCAGACATGGTGCGAATACTTTGCAATTGTATTTAAATATGAATATGAATATGTATAACAGTATAAAATTTCTTGCATAAAGAATGGGAATTCAGGTAAAAATGAAGTATATGATTATAAGTGCAAATACTTTCAAAATGTATTCATGAATGCATTCATGAATATATTCTTCAATATTATTTTAATAATCATTTCAGTTATATTTCTTTTTAAAAAATCATACGATTCTCTTATTATGTTTAATAAAAATTATATTTGGGACAATATTTGTAATTTTTTTATATGGCCAAGTCAAAATCTGTGTGACAATAGTACTCCATTTGTTAATAAAATAAATGAAATCAATCCTGTTCCCCGTCTCCAAAGGTACTATCAAAATCATGCATAAGCTTAACAACAACAACTCATAATACAGCTTATATGTATTACCAAACAAAACCAGCATGTGCCTCATATATAAATCATATATTTATCATATGTAACAGCTGAGCGCCGTGACCCATAGGTCCCTTGTTTTATTTTATATCCTGGTGTCACCCAGGCCCGGTGTCTACCACACTTGCAGCTCATGGGTGTGTAATCACCTCCATTGCTAAGTCATAACACCGAGGAACCTTCCAAAGATGCACTCGTTTGTGAGTGATGCATGGCTGTGGGGTACAGCCTTCCCATTAAGCCTGCAGAGTGCTCACCCTGTGTTTGGGCCGACAGTGAAAATCTCACGGCTTCTCTGCTGAGATGTGAACTCCTGATCTCCCAGCTTAGAGTCCTATGCTCTACTCCTGAGCCACAGAAGCCAGTAGATGTAATTTACACCTACCTTTTACAAGTATTTCACTAATAATTAGTGTATCCCCACACAAAGTTTGGGGATACTATGGTTTCATGACAGTCCCGACGCCGCAGATAAATCTTGTTTGCATGATAACTAAAAAAATATTGACATGAGAGAATGAAACCTATTTATAAAGGGATCATGACCTTTACTTGGAGAGTGACCATGACCTTATTTAGGTCCATTTTTGGGAAATCACACAATTTCTTAAATATCTCAAGAAACCTTGCCTAGATTGATACAAAATGCAATTTGCTCTAAGATCTAGAATAAAGTTACCATGTATCAGAAACTGGTGGCACCACCTGTTATCCTTTTACTTGTTTTCGTGCCTTTCAATACCCCATCATTGCCACATGACAGTACTGTGAGCATTATAAGTCAAAAACTAACAGACAGATTTCTTTCATATTATGTATATACATAGATATGGGTTATGGGATGAGGTATATTAAAATTGGGGTCATGACCTTTCCTATGAGAGTGGCCTTGACCTTGAATATTCAGAAATTAGGTGAATATTATTGTTTCTCAGGTTGATAGATGTATCTATCTGAAAATCAAAATGACAAATGTCAGATGATAAGTTGTTGAAAGAGACTTACGGACCATTGTCAGTAGTCACATGCAAAAACAGCCCGAGTTAATAGCTGCTGATTTGATGATATCATGTAAACACTCTAAAAACTCTTTATTAACTGCAGGTAATGTACAATGAGTGTGTAGATAACTTAGAGATATGAGTTTAGGATTATATAAGATTTGTAGATGACGTGTCTTTTCTTAACTCCAGGTAATGTATGATGAGAAGTTCAGTGAACCTGCAGCCCTTGCTGATGTGTTTGGCTTCAAGTCAGAGAAACTCAACAGCAGCACCAAGTATGCCTGTAAGTACTCTGCTAGTGGACTGGTGCAGATCTGGTGCTGAAAGTACCACTTAAAGGGACCCAATCACCTATAAAGCATGTTGAATTCACACAAAAAATAGCTTCTTCCCTTTCAAATAAATCTGTACCTGCCAAAATATTACCTTGAAACCGTTTGCTTACTCCTGTAAACGAGTGTTAAAAACAGTGGACCAAGTGCAATCACAAGTGTCAACATAAACACAGCGGGCCGTGTGCATTGTTGATCCACAACATATGTCAATCAGGAGATGCCCTGTCTGATGTGGCCAAAAAAAATGTAATACATATTCCCACTGGCTGAAACACCACGTGTTGCGGCTTACAATCAGACCTCCAGTCATATGGCCTTGTTTTGGTAAACATACACACGTGGACTGTGTTTACCAATATGGAGAGCGATAACATGGTATTAAACAGCCATGTGGGAGGTATTGAGACAGTGTGCTGGGATGGTTTTGCTGGGAAACTTTTGTATAAAACAAAACTAAACTGATAGTGTCAAAGAATAGGCATAATATTGCTCCTGATTATGTCCCTCTAAGTCAGAAAGCAGTAAGCAGATATATAAATATAGCTGTTAATACAATACTCATTAGGCTGGTAAGCCTGTACCAAGGAGTATTAATAACATTGAGTTAGCAAGAGGATTGATGTCTAGCATCAAAGGGACATGCATGGCAGCAAAAAACACATATATGCGTAGTCACTGGCTAATAAATTCTTATATACCAGTTGCCACACTTAGTGATTTTAGAGTCCCACTGCTTTTAATCTCAGTTTGTCCAGTACGAAGCAGTGTAGGGTATAGATATGTAATATTGGATAGTACTGTGGTCTTTTTATTGTATCTGACTTTACTGCTCAGTCACACTGTTATTTTAATATTTCCTGAAAGGTTAAGTTTATCTGCTTGCTATTGATGTAATTCTTCGCTGGTAACTTGCCATTTCTAAAGATTAGTTTGTCCCAGCTAAGAAATGTATGGGTATTCCTATACAATTACATAATTTTCATAGATTTTTTTCACGGGATGATATCCCTTGTGAAATCTAGTTCAGCACCAAATAACCCACAACGTTGCAGTGCTAACTAAAATTTAAATCTTACAAATTCATTGCATCTGAACAGAATATATATCTAGTACGGGACTGATATGACAGCTTCATTGCCAAGCAATTCTGCAGTATCTTCGGTGATGTATTAGGGATAAACCTAGCGCAATAAGATCAAGATTACAAGCAACATCGGATGTGATCCAAGACTCCAGTGCTAACTCCATCTAATTGTATCTCCATGCCTGTACTAAGTCCTGACACCAGTCATACATGGGAGGGCACTGCAATGGCCATCTGTCTTATCGCATGAATACCGTGGTAAGCAGCCGGTAAACTTAACATTAGGCTGTGGGTGATGAATTAACACAAAAGAATACCTGTGAGCTCACAAACCAAAGTTTAAATTATCTCTATATTAAAAGGTCCATTGCTTTGTGTTGTCTTAGTTTGCTGTCATCCAGTACCGTAAAATCTCCACTTAAAACCGCGGTTTAATCAAGAAATTCAAAATCTTGAAATCAGGTTCATTTCCTGAAAGCACTGTGCGGTTTATACTAGAAGGGTTTCCGGAATATCTTCCTGACAGTCATCGTTTTTGGGCCGGCGAGTGAGCGATAATATTGCAACTTTCAAAGGCCTTTCTTAGCAGCAGTCTCGCATGCATGGGAGCCGTGTGTTAATGTATTATTTACGGTTATTTGTTATTTATAAATTAAAATATTGCTGATTAGTTTTCGTGTGATATATAACTTGTTATAAAATCTATGTAATTGTTACCAAAAAATACGTTTACAACAACCCTGCTGTAACACACAGCGGCCTAACTGCATTAAATGCGGAGGTATCCAGGACCCAGGATACCGCCGCATAAAAAGCTTCAGAGTAAACTGGAGAACTTCAAATCCTTGTCGGAAAAAAATCGTGTAAAATCAAACAGTGCGTTTATGACAAGGAAACTTTAAGTAATCTAAGGGAGATATAGTACTTTATTCGAATGACCACGAAATTCAGCAAAATATTATGTTTTAGTATGTAAACAAGACTCACTTTTAAATCTTTGTAATCCTTGCGCTTGAAACTGTCTCAGAATCTGAAACAATGAACTGCGTGACCTTTGCTCGCTGAGCCAACAAGGCCCGTTACCATTGGTTACACAGGCGGCTGCCGGCCAGCCGTGGCTGGAGGGAAAACCCAGAGCAGACATCATTCCCCGTGTAACACCGTTTATTAGGATAATACATATTCTTCTAATCAACATTTAAAGTGGACAAACACTGTCTAAGTGGAATGTTATATGCGTATTTGATAAGAATACGCTTTTTTTCTTAACGAATACGACATTTTCAGACGAAATATAAGAATTTAATTATCATGTGGAATGTCTCCAGTTTCCTCAAATTATCTTCTAGTGCTCTCGCACAGCGTAGCGTAGTAAGAGAGGACGGGTGCTAGGGCTAACAGCGGCCCACATCGTTGGGCATGGTCAAGCAAAATTGAAATAAAAGCCTCCTATAAACCCATTTGCGGCATTATTTAGGAATGATTATTTGTTTAAAACGTAAAGTAAAGCTGACATCGCAAAGAGTCGCACAATGGCAGACGATCGTTTTAAAATCAAGTTTGAGTGCCGCCATGTGCTGATACGCCCCGGTATTCTGCTAAGAATATTTTGAACGGCTGTACGCGGTGGGTGGTAAACAGAACAGCCACCTATTTCGTCCCAGCGTGCCTTGCACGATCACTGCCTTGACAAAATGGCTCCCCACACGAAAACTTTCTTCAGGAAAAAAACTTGCTTACCCCGCCTGGCCACTTTAATTTTACCTTAAAATCACTCGTTTTCAAGCGTCATGTTTCCTTTACGTGCGTATCTCGACAAGGTAACTTCAGTTACTTTGATATTTAGTTAAGGTGACCAGCGATGTTTTCAAACTAACCAGCAAATTGAAACATGGAGCGATGTCAACGTACGATGTGACGATGATAATACCGAAGTAACCTGTATGAAATGATTTGAATCTTCCGAGTAATTCCAGAAAATGGAATTTTCATCAAAAATTAAGATTTCAAAATATTACTTTAAGAATTAAAATATACAGTGACTTGAAATGGATAAGCAGAATATTTTTTTCAAAATATAATGACAAATCAGTAGCAAATAAGAATACGGCACGGAATATAAAATCTGTATAAACAGGCAGAGGTTCACCGGCCCTTGCGTCTTCCCAAATTTCATGATTGAGTGACCCTGCAAAAAAAGTCTTATGATGTGTTTAAATAAAATTCCCAAGGAATTTTAAAGTGAACAGTAATGGCCAAGCCGCAACCTACGCGTATTCATTTCTAGATGATAGCTTGATTGTCTTTTGTCAAATCATTCCGTAGCGAAAGTTGGTGCGGTTTTAAAGGGGGGTTTTTAGTATTTGAGCCCCTCGCGGTGTCTCACCTGGAATTTTGGCGAAGTCTGGGTGCGGTTTTAATCGGAAGTGCGGTTTTAAGTGGAGATTTTACGGTAACGCATGCAGAACATGCCTGTGTTCATGCAGTCAGAAATTCAAGAAACATGAGTTCAAACAGAACTTGTCTTACACGTCATGGGTGTTGTTAGAAAGTACACAAACTTAACAAACCAACTGGTATGGTTTATGACAAGGTATCTGAAGGCCATGAGTTGTCAATATTGATGAAAATATTTGCTTCCACATTAGCCTCATAGTGCAGCCCTCCTACAAGATGTAAAGGCAGCCTGATGCTGGTCAGAGAGTCCATTACCAAAGGGCCAAAATGGCACTTATATACTTTAAGGCCTGGCATTTATAACATTTAAGCAGTAATTTATGTTTTCAATATTAGGGCTGTACATCATACTGATTAAATAAACTAATAGAAGCAGGATGTGTTCACAGCTTCCATTCTTTTATGTAAGCTATACAAAAATGTCATACCCTCTATACTTAACAAGTTTCTCAAAGAAGACAAATCTAGTTGGGTAAAGATTTACTGACATACCAAGCTGTCATGAAATGCTTAAAGGGACATAATCACAAGCTAAATTATGGCTATTCTTTCACACTATCAGTACAGTCTTGCTTTATACAAATGTTTCCCCGCAAAACTGTCCCAGCACACAGTCTCATTTCCTGGCATATGGCTGTGTAACACCATGTTATGGCTCTGCATGTTGGTAAACACACTCTGTTAACCATAACAAGGCTGCATGACTGGAGGTCCAATTTAGAATGGCAACACGCTGTGTTTCATACATGTATTACATTTTTGGACCAAGTCAGACCGGGTATCTCCTGATTGACACATGTTTTGGCTCAGCAATGCATTCAACCCCACACGCTGTGTTTATGTTGACACCTGTCATTGTGCCAAGTCCACTGTTTTTAACATTTGTTAACAGGAGAAAGCAAACAGTTTTAGGGCAATATTTTGGCAGGTACAGATTTATTTTAAAGGGAGGAAGCTATTTTTCATGTTAACTCAACAAGCTTTATAGGTGATTGGGCCCCTTTAAGATATAAGAAATAATCCCTTCACCATACCTCTTTTGTCCCTAGGTGCTCTAAGGACCAAATAATGCACATATGTAGTAAGTCTGTGTGTCGGACGCAAGTAATCCTTTGTTTACACACTGCAGCATCTGGGGTTCAGCTACATCATGGCTCATGGCACTTGAAACGACTTTTGAAAATGATGATGTATTATACCAAAGCCACTTACCCTGTTGCCCCACCATGTTATGAAAAAAGCATTTAGGGTGTAATGTCATGACTAATATTTCAGATACCATGTTTTCTTGAGGATATGAACTGAATGAGATGATAAAACATGCACATGATGGGTACAGCTGATTTGTATGCAACTAGAAAATGCTTCTTTAAATTATATATAAAGGAAACTGCCATAAATGAAAATTTTGTTTTTCCCGTCTTTTTGAATGTAACACAAACACAGTTACAAGTTTTTGTGTCTAAGTTGAATGAAACCTGTCAAGTTCTTGTGTCTACAATTTGCTACCCATTTCAACACTTTATAAATTCATGGGTATGAATTTATAGATTTTGGATTGGTCTGTGTGGCACTTCTGCCCAGGATATTTAGTTCTTATGATACACACTAGATGTCCCCACCAGCCTTACAAAGAAGTGTAATTACTGTGTCTAGAGTTCTTTCCTGTATTCCAGTATATAAAGGCACTATTCTTCTGAGTTCTTAAATGTTATAAGACAACATGAGATTATTAATAAATTTATCAAGTAAGACCATTTCATTATTCAATAAACCATTATTCTTACAGGTAATAGAACTAGAGCTGGAAATCTTGTAGGAACAACATTTTTCCATTTTAAAAGTATGAAAATTATATAAAAATGGTGTTTTTATGTAGCTCTAATTTAAAAATTATGGAACGTTGATCTTGTTCATTGAATTATTGATATCCAACAGCTTATATATCATCTTTAAATGTCATCTCTGTGACAGTGTGAAAGAAGTTTAATGATGGATTTTCACTGATGAATCCTGATGTGATTTTGTGACTTTCTCCCAAGACCTAAAGGAGTTGCTATTGTTAAGTGACATAGAGTCACTTTAATATAAAATAGGTGAATGGATTTCTTTGAAATTTTGTATGTAAAAAGATATGAGTCAGTGAATGAAGTTTGTTTAATAAAAAATTTAATGTCATTAGATCTTGGTTAGTTTCATCTATAGCACAATGCTGCTGCCACCAACAATTCTCTCGTAATTTTTGCCTATTAAATTATTCCCTTATCAGTGTTTCATACTTGCATGAAAATGATACAAGCATTATAATTTTAAAAAAATAATTCTGTTTTAAATTGGGTAACAGATTTGATCACTAATGATGTGGACTTGATTGATGGTCATTTTGAGTAAAATTACTACTAAGAAGTAACCATATGCATTTACCTTACATTAACAGTGGCCCACAGTACAGACTTTAGGTTCACACAATTTTAATCAAAACAGGTTAAAATTTAATATTTAAGTCAAGTTGGGTCACAGCTTAGCAATCCAGAATATTATACTGAGTCATAAATACAAGATGTGCCTCACTCAGACATACATCACAGTCCTTCAAAACGGGTAGGGTGACCCAACCACCTTTAAATATTTTAACTTTTCTCTAAAATACAGTAGAAGGCAATTTTTCTGTTGGGGGGGGGGGGGGGGTTTGTTCAGTTTAGATAAACAGCTGTAAGTTCATATGCAGTTAATGCAATGTCACCCAGGGATCACTGTTTCTTTTTGACCTACATAAGAGACATATAAAAATATTAGATTATTGCAGAACTTGACTGGTAAAAACCTATCAAACATGTTTTTTAGGAAATGTGTGTGTCCTTTTTACAACAAATTCACTGGAATGAAAGGTCAAATGATATCGCCATTCATGATGACCGGTTAGTTTCTTTAATAGACCACAGACAGTGCCAGTGCAGTATATGTGTAAATAGAGAAACGCAAACAGGATGCCCATGTGAATAAACTGGTTTTTTGTTAGGGCACACATACTAGTCCAAGCAGATTGATGAACTATTCCAGCTTGCCTAGTCTTTTCACATTTATTACTTTTGACTGCAAAATTTAGCTACACATTTATCAAACATATTAATGGCCAGCCTTTAAAGATTTGTATGTCTGTACATCTGTCTGGTCATTGTGTACATGTGTCACACAGTAAATGTTTGATTTCTAATACATTTTTGTTGGTAGATGGGCAGTAATACATTTATGTTATAAATCAGAACAATACAACAGGTGTTTGATTGAATATTTATTACCAGTCCATTTAATTCACACTGGCTACCATAACTTCCTCATTTGATAAAATCAGTTTTGTCTGTTTGTTGAAGCCATTTATAAATGTAGTCATTGCTGCATTTGTGGGACATTTTCCATAACGCCCATATTACCTTTTATGTAATTAGTATTAAATTTTCATGCTTGCAATAAATCTAATATAAATAAGCTTCAATTTAACCTTTTTTCCTATTGAGCAGTACCAACAATGGATTTTTAAATTTTGTTTTGTATTGTAAACTAAATGTCTGTTTCATTGTGACATTATTAATATCAACGCTGGTGAGCATCATAAAATATTGGTATTATAACCAGCCAATGGCGTCAATTTATCTTCCAGAGTGGGGGGGGGGGGGGAATGGCTCACAGACACACAAAACACACACACATTTATATATATAGTGGGGGGAGTGATTATATTGCTTCCCCCCCCCCCTTGACAAAAAGTGTGTGTTGGGGGGGGGGGTATATACCCTTTTCCCCCCTATATTGACTACCCTGTAACCAGCTGTTACAGTTATATTAGACAAACCAATTTGTCAAACAGGATATTACTCCTGTTTATGCATAACTATTTTAGTCCCAAGTATAGTGCAGCTTCTCCAATATAAAATTAATTGTTTATTTTTTTCACTGTTTTTGCTTTGAAAATGTGGATGTATGAACATGTTTTTTATTACATAAGTAATTCAAATATCTTGTAACTTAGATGCATATATGATTCTCCCTAGATTTTAATTATTGACAAAGGCAGATTAGGGAAGTTCAAGTATATAACTTGAAAGAGTGTTTTTTGTCAAAATTTGAGAAAAATGTCATCCACATATGGCTTTATATTTCAAAAATGGTTTGAATGTTAAATTAAAATGAATTCCACAAGATTAATTTATAAAACTGGATATGAAAAATAGCAGAGTGTTAATCTATGAATTGATTCATGTGTCTTTTCATTTCAGATCAGTTGATTAAGGCCATAGAAAAAGTGTGGGACCTGTACCCTACTGCAGTAAGTGTTATTACTATTTTATTCATATATTTTGTGACTTTGATAATACAGCACTTTGTTATTTATTACCTTAGATTATTCATAAATAATGTTTTTCAAGGTTTATGTGATCAGTATGCTCTTTTTATGTGTGTATTTATGTAATTGTCCATTGAATTTATTTGAAATTTAGTGAAAATATTGATTAAGGGCTCAAACACAAATACTAAGATTATAGGATGGATTAATAACAATTAAATGCTGATCTGGTTCCTGATTCACCTCTATATTCTGCTTTTCTCTTTGTTTTCTCTTACATCAACTCCAGAAACATACCAGTCTTCCCCAAACCTCTTATCACTCCCCTTCTTGATCCTGTGGCCCATGGCACATTCTTTCAATAAATTCTGTTTCAATTCTTGAAGGACTTTGTGAGATCTGTTTCTAGTTTAGTCTGTGGTTAAAGGAAGCTGTTGTAGACCATTAGCATAAAAATTAGTATAACAACTGATTTTTACAGTGAATAAATAAATTGAGCACAATCATTGAGCACAAATGGCTGTGTTTTAGATTGCCTTCCTGTTTACATTAACAGTTAATTTTCATAAATGCTTCACAAAATTCTTCACAAGAGAAGTTAATTACCAGCACCACATAGCATGGATTACCTTTGACATGAATTTATATAAGAAGACATTTGATGATAAACACTGGATCAGATATGTTGGGCTGTGTTCATCAACAGCTATCCTTTATTTCAGATCAGATGCTTTGAAACCCAGAACAGATGAAATAACTCAAAAATAATTGAAATAATTCATAATTAAATTTTTAGAAGCAGCCATGCCCAGTAGAATTATGTGCACGTAATTAAATTTCCTAAATGAAATTGTCACACCTGTGTGCTAATTAAATACATCACTAACCTGCAGTTTCTCCTGTCATACTTTTATATTGGCAGTTGACTAATACACTCTGAACCACATTTAGTTTCTACACATGTGTTTTCAGTATTTTCAGATTGACAGATAATCTCTCAAATGTGAATTTCAAAGGGAGCTATGGCAGCATTTAGCTGACTTTAAGGAAGAGAACTTTAAAAAAACTATTTCATTTATTTTATAACTATTTGCCATTTACAACTTACTGAGTCTGCAGTCAGAAATCTTTGTCAGTTATAAGTTATTAAATGAATAAACAAATCCTGCATAATCTGATTATTATTCCACATTTGATATTCTGAATATCATTAGGCTTTGTAAATGTTTACTTTCAGTTCCAGAAACAAAGGATAGCATGCAATGTATTTTAGGTGGTCATACCCCTATATAACTGACAACTATTTTGGAGCAAATTATTGGGTACTTTGAAATAGAAATATCACCACAAAGTAAACTATAGTTCTGATATAATGTGTGTGATTAAAGGATCAGCTTCAACATGAGTTTATTTTTACCTGTGCAGATTTAGCCTGGTGTTTATTATTACACTTTGGTGTAAAAAATCCCAGTCAGGAACACAGATATAAAATCAGAGACTACACCCCTTCAAGGGCTCAAAATTAGTGCTGGACACCAGAATGTGCTTGCAGTTTTAAGGTAGACCTGGAAAAATTTGTTTAACTCTGGCCCCTGTTCAACTGAGTTCCACAAGGGTATACTGTTTGTCTCTCTTTTTGTCTGCCTGTTATATTGACCTGTGGTGTGAAAATATTTTTGCCAAATTATTGAACCAAAACTTTCCATCTCTCACTTGTGAATTACCTGCCAACAGAGAAGAACCATATCAGTTTTGAGATTAAAGGTCATGGCCACATTTCTCAGCTTTCTACAAAGACAAATTTTAGCCAAAGTTTAATCTCAGACCTTCCATCCTTCACATATTGCTGCACTACTATTTTGAAAAGAACTATTGATTTAAGCTTAGCTGACTGAAAGTCATCTGAGCTATAGCGATCACTCTTTGTCCATCGTACGTCTGTCCGCCCATCCGTTAACAGGGCAAAAATTATAACCATTAGACCTAGAATCTTCTAACCTGACATCCAGGGAAGTCTATGAAAAATGTCTTTGGAAACTTGTAATTAGGTCTCTGTTACCCATATTCTTCCAGCTATGGGGCTTATAAGCACCCCTCAGAAAAAACTGAAAATTTGATACCAAAGCAGGGCACAAATCACAACCATTGGACCTAGAATCTTCTAACTTTTAATCCTAGGAATTCCATGAAAAGTCTCCTTGGAAACCTTAAATTAGGTCTGTGTTTTTTTTTTTTTTTTTTTTTTATATATTTTTTAAGTCAAAGTCACAGGATCCACATATTGAAAAGGCTTGATGACTCATTTTAAGCCAAAGTTTCATCTGGAACCTTCCACCTTTCACATATGGCTCGCCTATGAATAAGATATTAGCCCTATTGATTTTGTATCCACAAGGTCAAAGCTCAAAGTCACATGACCACCTTGAACAAATTTGTAAATGCATTGTAAGCCAAAACTTTCATCCCATACCTTCTCATTTTATACAAAAGCAACGATAGGGGACCTCAATGATAGGGGAATAACCCTGTTGATTTGGAGGTCAGAGGTCAAGGTCACAGGACTCATTTATTTCAAAAGCATACTTCTCAGTATGGGTCTGAAGTGAAGGTCATACTTCTCAGAATGGGTTTGAATTGAAGGTCATATTTCTCAGTATGGGTCTGAAGTGAAGGTCATACTTCTCAGAGAAGTATGGGTCTGAAGTGAAGGTCATACCTTTCAGTAGTGGTCTGAAATGAAGGTCATACTTATCAGTATGGGTCTGAAGTGAAGGTCATACTTCTCAGTATGGGTCTGAAATGAAGGTCTTTTCTCAATATGGGTCTGAAGTGAAGGTCATACTTCTCAGTATGGGTCTGAATTGAAGGTCTTTTCTCAATATGGGTCTGAAGTGAAGGTCATACTTCTCAGTATGGGTCTGAAATGAAGGTCTTTTCTCATTATGGGTCTGAAGTGAAGGTCATACTTCTCAGTATGGGTCTGAAATGAAGGTCTTTTCTCAATATGGGTCTGAAGTGAAGGTCATACTTCTCAGTATGGGTTTGAATTGAAGGTCATACTTCTCTGTATGGGTCTGAAGTTATAAAAAATAACCAGTTATTGTTTTTTTGACAGGAACACGTGATTGTCCTTGAGGAGGAGGTCATACTGGCAGTGGACTTCTTGTGGTTCATGGCCCAGTGTTTACCAGCTGTACAGAGCGATGATTCTCTCGTAGGGATCTCAGGATGGAACGAAAATGGTAAGTCATCAATTGTGTTGATTTTCATCTTAACCATGACAGATACTCCCATTTATATGTTTATGTGCAAATAACTGTTTGGATTTTAAGTTCCTCTCTGATATTAAATTATATAATCACAGGTTTTGCTCAGCAGCTGATTTTAATGACCCAGGGGTCCCTATTTGGATCATTGTCACTACAGATGTCATAACTTTATTTTATGTATGGATCAAAGTTCAAAGGTCAACCCTACAGACTCATTTTAATCACAGAGTCCATTCATATATCTTACGCATAAAAAGACTTATTTTCTTAACAAAGTCCATTCCTATATCTTGCACATAAAAAAAATCTCTTGGACCTTTAAACAAAAATAAGCTGAAATTTTCAGATCTCAGAATGCACAGGTTGTCTTTTTGATTATATCCACTAGTGAATATGGTAGTGGGTACTGTTTAAATGGCTGCCAAGTGTAAGCAAAACACATCCAACAGTGACATCTGGAGGCAAATTGGACAAACCACCAGAGTTTTGCATATGAAAAAAGATTTGCTTCACAAATTCTCACCAGTAACAAAATAGTGACCTTTCAACTGTTGCACATATGTATGCAAATTAGCCACCACCTGTCGCATTTTTTTTAGTTTGTCAACATGGGGACATGGACTGTGATTACTGACAGCTTGTAGAATGTAAAAGAAGTTTTTGTAACATGAATTACTTACATTTCTTTAATATATACCAGAGTAAGCCAGAAATTATCATAAATTTTACAAATAAGGCTGGGCAATTGTTTGCTTTTAATTTCCCCAAACACATTTGCCCAAACTCTTTGTGGAAATAAATAGTGCTCAGGGAATAGTTTCTTTGCTAAGTGTATTTGCACCTGCTAAAAATATACCTCATATAATTATTACTTTTATTATGTTTCATGTAACTCCTTTTTATGTGTGTAGGTGTTAAGACAAAAATGGTTACTTATGTTCATTTGCATTGTTTTAACTCCCACAGCTACTTACTTGCTCCAAGATAGGTTTTGCTGAGTTTACCAATAAAATTGACCAAAAACTTGTTTAATGCCACATTGTTTAGTAAATCATAAAATGGCACTTAAGTTTACCTAAAACACACTTGACATGTTTATGACTGTGGTTTGCAGGCTGCACCCACTGTTTATGGCTCTGGTAAATGTGAAACAGTGGCATGACATTTATAATAATATCCCTGTATGCTGCAGAGTAAAATTTAGTGCTCAATGGGGAAAAAACACACAGAAGAGTCCACACAAAATCCAGTTATGTTGTAAATATCCCAATAAAATGAAAATGTTTTTTGCATTTACACTACCATTGCATACACTCTCCCTGTGTCCATTACATTGTTGGTGATATGAACTTTAATTACAGTTTATACTTTAGGATTCTATTTTTTTTCTTCAGATGTCATAAAATAAGTTTTCTATTTGTGAGAAACTTTGTTCTGTTAAATGTAAATCACATCCATAAACCAGATTCTTTTTCCAGCATATAAGAATTTTAGTTTTGTTTTGTGACCTGTGTAAGTATGCTTGTTTATTGTGCAGAGATTAAACAAAAACTGATTCAAAAGTCTTGTTTTTCATTATTACTAATGTTTCACTGAATTCTATAATCAAAACTTAATTAAACACATGAATGCATTGTTGCTTACAGAATACATGAAAATAAGTGATTACCATTAATTTAAATATTATAATTCTGACCTACATGATAATTTTGATTATTTGAATAAATAAAAATTGTGAGAGTGGGTTGTGTAATTTGTCTTTGTGGTTTGGTATTTCTTGGCAAAGTAATTATAAGCAAAACCTATACATGTATGACCATAATATAAACACCATGCAATTTAACTTCTTTTTTTTTATTTGCGGGCGGGGGAGGAGATTATTTATCAGTAAGATGAGGGTCAAAGTCTGTAGGGGGCTCTATACCCAAGGATGGGGGGGGGGGGGGGGGGGGGACATCCTTATCAGGAGGTACCTTTAACTCTTAATTTCAAATAAACAACATCAGAGTTAGGTCTTGTATTCTTTGTTTGTACTTACTATTTCAGTTGTCATTTGATGACATGAAATGACAATGCAAAAACTGAAAACATTTTTAAGAGTTTGATATTGTACGTTGTTACTTTATGTCATTTGACTGATTAAAATAACTGAGCAGAGAACAGTTCACAAGCAAAGGAAGGTTCATGTCGCTGGCACAGCAAATACCTATTCACAGCCACTGCCTTTATGTGATTTTCAACACATTCCTCTGGTAATTATTTTTGGGCTTATACACTACTGCCATCTGGTTGTGAATTAGATAATTAAAATATGGTACCTGCTTCGGTTTTATGAGAATGTCAGAATGCTGTGTAAAGTCTGCAAATGTTACCTGTACATTACCTTTCCCATAACCAAAACAGTCCAGAAGCACAGAATTTGCATTTAAAAAAAATTCAATGGATTATTGGTAGACCTTGACACATGTTTCACCATGGGACCTTTAATGTAGATTATAAAACCCTATCCTAGAAGGGTCCCTATAGTAATCAGGTGGGTTGACTGCCTGTCAGTCTGTCCATTCATGCTCTTTTGCATGCATTATCTCAAGAACCATTGCAGTGAAAAGTGTATAGAAGATTGTCACACATGAGGACATGTGCACTATCACATTTTTAGACTTATTTGAAATACAATACAGCCACAAGACAGGGATCATAGAATCCCTTCCATGTGTATTATCTCAAGAACTGTTCAAGTGATTGCTGTGAAGGTTTATCTGAATGATTTAAGATTGTCACCCAATTCGTTCATCCGTCTGTCTATCCCTCTGTTAACTGTTTGTGTCACCGCAATTACTTACAAGGGCATTGTTGTTTTTTTACAAAACTCACCATAATTCTTTACAAATATAATATCTCGCTGAAATTCAATTTCCAGGAAAATCCACCTGCTTTAATGAGGTAAGAAGTCACCATACTTTGGTGGCACCTGGTGACTGACCAAAAATTTTATGGATTTTCATGAAATTCATTATCAATATTTACCAATAGAGTTTCTCACCTGAAATACATTCTCAGCAAAGTTGGCGCATATTTAATGAGATCAGAGGTCACCAGATACATGACAGGCGTATAATGCACCTTTTTTGGTGCTCTTGTCATCTCATGCAATAGGAGGGATGACTATAAAATGGTCTGTCTGTTGGTCTGTCCTTCCCACCTTTTTTTTACCAAATATCCCATAAACGCCTGCTAACATATTGATCACATGACTAACAGGATGACAAACTGCAATAGATGGCACCGTTGTAAAACTGCTTTCTTTGATCCAAAATGGTGTTTTCCATTTTTTTCCTTTAGATAAGTCCGTCAATAAGAACACTTTAGTCTTCAAATCAAATACAAAGATTTATTACAGAAAGGAAATAAAATGAAAACTAAACATTGATTATTTTCAAAGTGATGTTTCAGCAGGATTCTGAATTTGATGACCATGAAATTTTATGATTTCACTTGTTTATATGTATGGAGCAATATCTGTAAGCTTTTATCTTATTACCAAATAAAATCTATCATTACCAAATATGGCAGACATATTGATCATATGACTACTGTGTGATTTTCACCTGCAGATGGCACCAACTGTTGTGACTTACTCTCATTTAGGTGAAATGGTATTTTCTGCCTACTCTTGTATCTGTCAGATGTTTAAACTTTAACTTTGATATAATGGTGAATTGTAACTTAAAACAAAGCACATTAATAGAGCATGAATTTAGTTGAATTCTTTTCAGAATGGCTTCTTCATGCCAATACAACAGATCAAAGAATTTCACCATGCAAGTATTTGGAACCACTGCACCTATCAGCAACAAATATTTATTACTGGCATATTTATCATGTTTCTGAGGACTGGCTCTATGAATTGTTGAAGTTTAATGTATCCATTAATTCTTTATGGCTTCATTCATTTATCATGAGTTGTAGCAAAACCTGTTAAAGGGGCCCAATCACCTATAAAACATGTTGAGTTAACACGAAAAACAGCTTCTTACCTTTAAAATAAATCTGTACCTGCCAAAATATTGCCTTGAAACCGTTTGCTTACTCCTGTAAACCAGTGTTAAAAAACAGTGAACTTGGCGCGATCACAGGTGTAAACAAAAACACAGTGCGTCGGGCCATGTGCTTTGCGGAGCCACAACACGTGCCAATCAGGAGATGCTCTGACTGACTTGGCTAAAAAATGTAATACATGTTCACTCTAGCTAAAACACCGCGTGTTGCTCCTCTTAATCTGACCTCCGGTCACACGGCCTTGTTATGGTAAACAGACTGTTTACCAACACTCAGGGCTATAAAAAGGTGTTAAACAGCCGTATGCGTGGAAATGAGACTATGTGCTTGAAAGGTTTTGCTGGGATACTTTTGTATAAAGCAAAACTGAACTAATAGTGTGAAATAATAGGCATTATATTGCTCCTGATTATGTCCCTTTAAGCATAACAGTAGATATGGGTCAGAGAGCAGAACCTAATGTAAAACTAAAAGGGACCATGCCAAGGTCTGGGTATATGATGGCATTCCTGATGCCAGGTATTTCTAGTTAAAATCACCTTGCTGGCACTTGTGTGGGGAAAACTCTTGAACAAGTTTTGCAAAATTCATATTTCAAATATATAGAATGTATGCTTGGTATCAGATTTCTAGTAAAATCATTCCTCCATTGATGTCACAAAGGCTCGACATTAATGCTTAACTGCTTGCTTGTGGTAATTAAAAGTTCCAGAAAATGATGGCAGGGCAACTGAAAGTGGGCTCATCCATTGGGTCCAATACACACCTTTACACAAAGGCCTGAGTCATTACTAAAGTTTAGTTTTGCATTATTCTTTCTACATTTTGTGGTTGTGGCTGTATTCAGTGATTTTTGTAGGACAAGTAAAAATTCATATAGGGCAAGTGGAACGTAGATTTTACTTGCCTTACTGGACAAGTTTTTACTTGCCCACTGGGCAAGTTCTTTCATATGTTAATGTGGAGCCCTGTCCTGAAACTTAAAAAATATATTCATGTTATTATTATTTTTTATCAAGAATAGTTCAGCAAACAACTGTGGTCATTGTTCTTGAGCACTGGAATCCTTTCTTGTATCTGTTAACTGAAAGTGGTTTATAACAGTGGTGTCTGAGACTTTCTTTTCTACAAAGTGTCATGGAGGTTATAAATAGAATGATCCTTTAGGGGCTTTTAGAGAGCCATTTCTCTTGAAACATTTGAGTTGAGCTTATTACATGAGTCACAGTACCATATACCTGCTCTAGAGAAAACCTTTTAGTATTCACTAATAGAGGTGACCAGAAGGCCAGTTTTAACCGAGGGGTTGGGGTGACATGCTATATTGGCCCGTGAACATATTGTGTGGGGGAGGAAATTAAAGGACAGTCTCCCAGAAATGGAAGTCAAATAAAGGTCATGACAGGCAAGTCTGGCTGCACTTTAAAATAAAAACAGGGCAGTCATTTGTGCAAAAATACCTAAGAAACTGTGGTGGCTTATAGAAGTGCATACAGTTGAGAATTCAGTTTATCAGTAATTAATATATGTGTATCAGTGATGCCACTTGATAATTTTCTTTCACACAAATGCATTTCTCCTGTGAAATGCTGTAAACATTGTAGTTCAAATAAGCATGTAACACATCCAAATACAAACACATTTATATCTGCCTTGTTCAGCAGTAAAAGGGGAGTAAAATCGTATTTATTTTACCACCACCATAGGGCTTATATTAAGGAAGTTAGAGTCAATTTTGAGACTGTACCCCCTTAACGGATTTCTGTCAGTCGCAAACTTGCCACTTTAACAAAGTTTATTAAAAAAGGGCCCTTTCTTGAAAAATCAGCCTGTTTCAAGTGCCAACATTCATTTTCATAGACTTTGTATAGGGACCTCTAGATATAAGAAAATTAGGGTCTAAAAAGTTTGGGGGGGGGGGGGGGGCTACATGTTAACAGAACCTTGTCATGTACCTTGACTACAAGTTCATTATTTCAAGTCTAGGTTTCTGTCAGCTGAGCAGAATTACCCAGTCATCATGCACCCAGCAATGATATTGGTCCTTTATTGTACATGACATATCTTGTACATTTTTTTTTTTTTAAGAATAGACGCACTGGAAAATTCCCTCAGGAAGATTGACAGTTTGTTAATAAGGCTATTTTTTGCATGATATTATCTAGGAACTGTGTGAGAAAACTATAGTTTATACCAAATGTATTTACTCATATAAAGGTTCAAAGGTCTTAGAACATGATGAAGTACGTATGCTAAGATTAGATTTATACTGATGCTTGTTTTTTAAGCAGAGGGATCATTAAAAAATCCTGGTAATTATTACCTACAATGTGCTGGTATCAAATAATACCCTAAGAAAAATTGTGTTTTTCCTCATAGCCTTGAAACATGTTTCATGCTTATAAACACAGAAATATGCAGTAGATTACTTAAGAAATACAGTTCTGATTACATGTTTAACAGCTTTGCCTTTGAAATTCCTTCGTTTAAGTCAGGTAACAATATTTAGGAGTTGTGGTGGGCAGTCACCTTTGGTACGAGGTAGGATGTATCAGCTGTAAAATTATTATAACCAACAGTCATGTTAAAGGCTGCATGTTTTTATTATCTATCCTTGTTGCTTTCCAAACATACTTAACAGAGCCCCCTTTTTGCACCGTCAGTTAAATGTGGAGAATACCATGACAGGACCCTGTTAGGAGGTTTTGCGTCTCCAGGTGGAGAGGATGTCATGTGACAGGCATTGTGTGTTGTTGATATGAAGTGAGTAAACATGCAGCATTGATGACAAATGTCCTCCAGACATGGGCAGGAGTGATTGTGTACAAATTTATAAAAACTTGCTAATAGTCCACCACAGAGAGATGTGACCCCATCTTGTTACACCTAATATTCTTTGCTGCCAGAAGAAGAACAGGCTGTCGGGACGCTAATTGAATTATCATCCAGTTAAATAAGACCATGTCAGCCTCTGGCAAACCTGCGTGATCTCAAATCAGGCCCCCTAGTTTGATGTATGGTCCCATTTCGTGTGGGACATGCACAAAAACTGGTATTTATCTCAATTTGAAATGGACCGGTTGTGACCTGTATGATTTCATACATTGGTTATTGTGAATGTGAAAGTTCTGGTTCTTGTATTACTTTAACTGCGCACCTTTTTTGTGTTTTATCCACCGTGCATCCTGTCACAAACACAGCTCTTACACACAAAGGACAGACTTTTCTCTAATAAACGAAACGCATCAGTGATGACATATTTGTGGCCCCCTTGTGCGTCTATTGTGTCATTGATGGAGATTCATCAGAGATGTACATGGAATCACATCATCTATAAAAGCAGCGGCAATTTAAATGGCAGGAAACCCAAGTCATGTTGACACTTGTTACCATGGCAATAAAAAAACTTCACAGAAATTGTATGAAAGGCTTAATGACAACTGTGTTCATATTTGTGAGTTTTTTCTCATCCCATGGTAAATGCCACACAATGTTTGAATAACAAGGCTAGAAATATTGACGGTATTGATATTTGCCGGGGGGTCAAGTCACCTCTGTTAGCTTGTATGTGTGTTTTATTGAGTCTTAATATTTAAAAATTTTCCTGTGTTCTTAATGCTGAATGCTCCTGGTGATTGCCAGGTTTGCAGACCATGCATTATTTAACAATATTGAAGCTGTCACAGTAATAAATGTGGACCTGATATTGATCTGTTCAGTTTTCTAACTTTGAAAATATCAGTATAATGAATACATACAAATTATCCGATCAGGGGGCTGATGAATATTGCTTCTTTGTATGTATTTTTCTTGATTGGTTTCTCATTGGCTTTGGCTCAGCAAATTGTGCCCACCAGATGAGCATCATGACCCATGGGTCACTCAACACTTCAGCATCACTTAATCATTTTACTCTGTGTAACACCCATAGATAAACCCTACATCTAGATAGGCCAATATCACATCAATCAGCTGAAGAATCAAATAAACCTTTGCAACAGGGGGTTTGATTTCATTTTATTTTAAATTAAACATGATCGACTAGGCACAATGAATCACAGTTGAGTAGGCATTTAAAATAGCTTGATATTAGCTGAGACAAGAGAACTGAGAACCACGATTAGCTCAGTGGTGTGCAGATAATGCTAGTTATCTCAGAATATTATAATGACCCGGTAGGTGACCAGGACAGTAAATTGTGAATGAACCAGTCTATGCAGAGTATGGTGTAATGAATTGTCACTGCCCCTGACAGCTTTATGTTCACTTCAACATTTCACTGTGCTTTGTTGTAAACAGCACACATATGAGCAGTGACATTTCATAATTTATTAGAATTTATATTTGTTAGCAAGGGTTTCATATTTACAATATTCATGAGATTGATATTATTGTGAAATTAATCATTCATGAATAAGTTTCCCCATGAACACAGATGAAGTCATTTATACAGTTGCCTCATGGGCATCTCAATTCTGGTTCTCGTCCTGTCCACTATAAATCTATCCATATTAATATACTGTGTGTAGCTTTCTGTATGGTAAGATCATTTGCATGTGACTCTTGTGAAACATGTAATGGAGGAAAATTATGAAAACTTGACCTAAAAAACTCAAAACCAAGTACAGTAAAAATATACAATTAAACCTCACCTTATAACCACTGCAATTTAGTGACCACCTCAAGACAACAACCATTCACTTTTTATAGGTCCCCCTTCATATCATCCAATAAGAGTGACTTAAGAGCCTCAAGAGAATACCTATATGCCCTTTAATGGCAGGGGTTAAATTGTCATCAAATGTATACAGGGAAACTCACAGGTATACTCTGTTGGGGTGTGTTGCAATAAGGTGACTTAAGTCATGTAGGTGACTTAAGCCCAGGGGCATCTGAGTGTCACCATGGTAACCATTATGACGTCACAATTGTAATCATGGTATTTAGGCCCCCAACTGGGCTTAAGTCCAGTAAAATGTTATTGCAACAGGCCCCTGGTGTTTACCTTCTTACATGTACAGTGGGCTTAGAAACTGGAGAATTGTGTATGTATAACAGATGAGATTACAGCCTTAAATTGGCTCACAGGCTCAGGTACAACATGACGGTGCACTGTAACACACTGAGAGTGATGCAGAGTACACACAGCTTTAATATGCTGTGCTTTGGGCTGAGAAATTTTTTTCTGTTTGCTGTGATCACTTAAGTTTTAAACTTAAACTAATCTATATTCAATATTTTTATCTGTCACATGCATACCAAACTTATTACCCTTAAAATCTCTACTAAGCTAATGAAAAACTATAGATGTGTGTGCTTTTTAGCTCAGCTGACTATAAGTCATCTGAGCTATAGTCCTGGTCCATTGTCTGTCGTCCGTCTGTCCGTCCGTCTGTCCGTCCGTAAGACTGGCACGTTTTGACACCGTTGGACCTACGAATCTGAAATTCGGCATACAGTTAGATGTCCCCAAAATCTCCTACCATGCCGAAAATTGGGTCAATAGGACTACGTTCCTTCGAAATATAAAGGAAAAACCTCAATTTTTTAATTAGAAATCTATTATTACTCTTCAGGACTGCCTAATATCAAAACCACTCATCTGGTTTTCTTCATATTTACCATAAATATTCCTCTATATAGTTCCTATGTACATGCCAGAAATTAAGTCAGTATTGTTTAATTTAAAAAAGTTATGGGCCCAAACATAATGGACTCTGTAAAAAAATCAGGAAGATATTTGGTCACTTAAGATCAAAAGTGTTAAAGGTAGGGACTTTTTTTCAGTAATACAACTTTAATTAATCAAAATTTAATTGTATACCAAAAATTAGATCAAAATCTGTTAAATTTTTTTAAATATTGGCAAAAATATAAAATTAGTACCTTAAATTTTGCCCAACTTTGGCCACGGCACGTTTTTTTCCTGTAAGTACTGTGGATTTAATTTTCATAGCATGTACATATGAGGATTTAATCTGTTAAAATCTGAAATTTGAAAATAAAAGCTGCAAAATTAGGCTAGTTATTGAATTTTTTTAGAGGCTCTTGTTGTATTCCCTTACATTGTCAAGCAGTCCACTTTGATGACTGTAGGTCATTCAGTGCACATCTCTATGCTCCCCAGGCTGTTGGCATAATTTTAGATGTCCCCAAAATCTCCTACCAAACCAAAAATTAGATCATTAGGACTTTGTTCCTTCGAGATATTAAGGAAAAACCTCCGTTTTCCATAAAAAAAAGCCATTTTTACACTTCAAGGCTGCCTAATATCAAAACCACTGATCTGTTTTTGATCATAATTAGTATTCACATTCTTTCATACATTTTCTATGAACATACCAAAAATTAGGTCAGTATTGGGTATTATTTTGAAGTTATGGGCCAAAACATAATGCAATTTTTTAAAAAATCAGGAAATATATTTACTCACCTAACATGAGAATTGCTGAACCTAAAGACTTTTTTTCAGGAATATAACTTTATTTAATCAAGATTCAATTGTTTACCCAAAATTAGATATGAATTTTGCAAATTTCTCAAGTTATTTGCATAAATAAAAAATCAATACCTTAAAATTTGTCCAACTTTTGCTATGTTGATTTAATTTTCACAGCATATATACATAAGGATTTAATCTTTTAAAATCTGAAATTTCAAAGAAATTGATTGGAAAGAATAGCTTTTATTCACGTTTTCATACACCATGTCAAGTGTTGTTTACATCTAGCCCACCTAGTAGTACAGCCTTCACTTGCATTATGTAACACACCCCAGGCAGCTTGCCTTGGCTAAGCTTGGCCACTACCAGCAGGCTTCCCCTTTGCCCTGCACTCCCCCCCCCCCCATGGTGCATAAACTAGATGAATGTTATTATTTTCTGTATTTGATTCATTCTTATTCTGGGCTATGCTACATTTTAGATTTTGTATTGTACCACTAGAGTTACAATGATAAAAGTGAACATTTAATTGTGTCCACAAAGTGGTTTATTGCTGTGAAAGTGTGGATGTTTATCAAATAAGTAATTCCTTACTTCAGAAGAGTAAAAACTTCACCAGGTGTGAAATTGACTATTAATTCCAGTAATAAATTAAAACTGGGATAGTAATTAGCAGAATGATATTGTTTGTCCCTCATTCAACCAACAGTGTGTATACTTTATTTGAAAAGATGTTTTATTTTATCAAATTTACTGAATCTTTTATTTGATTTTGGTGAATAAAATTAAGCATGTACTGAAAACTCCAGTGTACAAAACTTTTTAATAGTGATTCAAGGAATATTCTTGTAGATGCAATGTTGTAGCATTATTTTCTTTTAAATTCAGTTTAAACATTTATGATTTAAAAATAATAAAATATATGTGTATGCATAATATGACCCAATATGAGCTACACTCTGGATATATGATGATTGTAACTTTTGCAACAATTCTAATATTTAAACTTATAGTTTCAGTTTTTTACTCTGTATATATAATGATTGCAACTTTTGCAACAATTCTAATATTTTAACTTATATTTTCAGTTTTTTATTAAAAATTTATAAAACCTGTAAATAAAAAAAATGATTCAGATAAAAACTCCTTAATGGAAAAAGTGGATATGCTTAAAAAAAATAGGCTTATATATAAACTTAAATGCATTATTCTCTTGAAAGTGAAATAAAGGTATTAGTCCATTCTGTCCACTTGCCTGTCCATCTGTAAATTTTCATATGCATCACAGTATCTCAAAACTTTACTGTTTTTCTTCATGACAGTCTTGTCAGAGTATTAGTTTGCAATCATATATTTAGAACTTTACTATAACCAAGTAGGAGGGCCCCTTTCCTCTTAGCTTTTCATATTCTTATATAAATGAAAAACATTACAATAGAATATTTCTTCATCCACCTTCATGCTGCCCTCAATTTTCCCTTCTACGAACCCCATCCCAAAGTCAGCCTCAGTAAGCAAGAACAATATGAATCAGATATATTCATACTTTAATATTTTGTATAACTATTCATCCATAGGTACCTATGTACATGCCAGAAATTATGTCAATATTGTGTAATATGTAGACATAGTGGGCATCACAATAATGTACCTTGTCAAGACTAAATAGATATTGTGTCATACAGTCACAAATTCATAAATCACTTCATCAGCATAGTTAATCATAGCATCATATCTGTCATATTGAAAGCTTGCAGATTACCATACACTTTAGATCCTTCAACAAAAAGCCTTATCATCATTCTACTACTGCTTATTACTGCTGTCATTGCATTCATATTTGCTCAAATATATCACAATTTTCAACCCCTGCTAAATAAATAAAAATAAACCACTATATGTTACTCTATTAATCCATAGGTCAGGTAATTTCATTTATCATTTACTCACATATTACATTATATTCCTTTATAAAACCCAACATGTCCATGATATTCATAAGCTTTCTCGACTCGATATAGTATCACAGTGGAGAAACATTTATAGTCCAATCACGATCAGCTGAGCGCCGTGACCCATGGGTCCCTTGTTTATAATTACACCTATTTTAGTATTTCATTTTCACAATTATAAAATTTTGTTTTGTGAAATGCCCAGTGTTTTTATCAAATTAAAATCTTGAGCTTGCCAGGTGCAGTGTTCATGACTCACCAGACCAGCACTGCTGACTTGACACAGTCTGTCTGGACAGCCAGGGTATTGCTACACAGCCACACCAGTCTCCTGATTGATGGGCTGGTACTTAACTCCCCTTATCTTTCAGCCCAGGTTATTCCCTCTCACCAGTATATGTATATATGGGGAGCTTTCAACTTAATCCTGACAGTTAAAACTGGCCTTTGAAATTCTGTTTTAGTTTTTATTATATTTTTTAACAATACTGCTCTTATTGGTTTTATGATAAATCATGGAGGGTCTGTCTGGGTGCACAAGGTCACATCAAGAAAGCTCTGAAGTGTCCTTTGTAATGGATTGCATGTGTATTCTCAAATTACAGAGTCCGGTTTATATTAGGTTTGCAGATTTATTATTAACCCTTTTTTCTCCAGGTAAAAATATCAAGTAAGTTCAGCTTCAAGTACAAAACAGTATGAATTCAGAGATCATTAATATTTCTGATAATTCTAATAATAAAAAGTAAAAAAATGTATAGGTTTAGGATAATTGAGTACTGTCTTTAAAGGGGTCCAATCACCTATTTGACCATTATAAACTAAAGTTAATCCCTTGGAGCTTTTATAAAAATAGACAAAAAAGTTGATATCACCACACACAGGCTGCTTGTTTTGTTTATATCAACTTGTTTATAATATGTGGGGCCCGCCAAAATAATCAAAAACAAATTCAAGAAGGTCATCTGGCGGCAAGTCAGATAAGCCAGAGCTTCGCAAATGGCGTTTTACAACAAGTGACCTTTCTACCTCCGCATATATGCAACCTACCCACTTAAGTTACATGTTTTTCCCGTTTGTCAACATTGCTGTGTTTACAAACATGTTGTTGATAAACAAGTTCATACATCCCTCACGAAGAGATATAAGAACTTTTCACAACTGAAAATACCCTTAGACCATTAATATATACACAGAGGAAGCTAGAAATCACATAAATTCTTTTTCGAAAGGCAGGTGAATGGGCACCTTTAAGGTGTAGGATAAATAGATGAAGATCCATAAAATAAGTACTGGTACTTGTTAAATTGCTAAAATATGGTATGTAATTACAAAACAATCATCTTCATGAAAATGACACTTTGTGTTTTTAATAAACACATAAACCCTTAGTTTTACTGTTTCAGTGAAAAGGATTCCGTAAACTCATAAATATTAACTCTCACAAATAAAGGAATTCATATAATCAAAATAAGCTCATATTATTAAATTAAATGTTAAATTTACAATAATCAGTACTATAGTACACACATTATTTTGAAATATAAGTTGTAAATTCCTTTTATTGAAAACACCAAATTGTTGTTTTTCTACTTAATAGAGGAATGCTTATGGACCTGATCTTGACAATTACTAGAGGAGTAAAAAATACAACTTGGCTCTTCCTGGTAAAGACTAATTAGGATTATCATGGGGTGGGGTTGCTGACAGGTCTTTGTTCTCACATTTCCTCCCCTTTTAAACCTCAGGGTTCTGCAGAGCCCCTTTATTTAGTCAGCAGAATCTTTCCCCTGTGGTGGTCGTACAAAAATCCTACAAAGAGAAAGAGAGAGCCAAGTCAGTCTTAGCTTATTATGTATTTGTTAAACTATGCAGGAAAACTACTTCAAAATCATTCTTTTCAACATTTATTTTACAAATGTGCCCTTCCCACCCACACTGGTAATTTCAGTGTACAAAAGTACTTAATTTCTTACTTCCTGTGTTGTCATATATGGCAGATGAATAGGAGATATTTATTATTTCCATAAAACTGAATCCATGCCTGAAAATTTAAGTTATTTCACAGTAATTACTTAATTTTATTTTTCAGGTTATGAGGGGGTATCAACACTACCTGGCATCGCATATCGCACAGAAACTTTTCCAGCCATGGCGTTTTTGTTGAAGAAAAAGTTTTACATTTCTGAGATGAAGGGCAAGATGAAGGAGTGCTGTGTTGCTCGGTAATTCAGGGGATACTTTTCGTATTTTATTCTTCACTGGTGTACCCTGTCATCTTAGGTTCCTCAGACTCGTCACTGAGTAAATGGCCTACAGACACCCTCGTTTAAATAATAAGTCACTCCAGGAGAACAGATTCCATTCAGCTGGATGGCTCCTAATTTTATCTCATACTAATATCATGTGTGGTCCACATTAATGATCTGTACGATCTATATCCAGACAGTTCATCACATATGCCGAAGCTTTTCTTCCACTGAATGCACAGCCCTTTACACAATAGCTTAAATGATACCGTGTAATTTTCATGTTAAGCAGGTCTCCTGCATCAGATGAAAGCTCAGCCTCCAGAGATTAGAAATAAATAGATGCAGAGAATGATATCCGGAGAAATCAATGTCCGCCAATTACAGGTCTACGAATAACAATATGTCCTTGACATTCCTCTCTCAACACAGTACCTTCTGTGTGATTTTGCTATGTTTTTGAGTCTTATAACAGTTGTTTTTTTAGTGATTTCTGCTTGTTCAGAGAATGAATACATGCTCTTAGATATTTATAATATAAGTGCATGTTTCGCTGTATTTTAATAAAGATGTATGAATAATACATGTCTCATTAGAAAAAATCATTAGAAAAAATCATGACATGGATCATATTGGTTCTAGACATAAATTTGTATTCATCACACCTACAGTCCTAAGGTAGAGGTCAGATGCTGCATTATCTTTTTTGTTAACCATGGCTAGCTTTAGTATGGTTTGCTAGGTTTCACCACCAGGCAATTGGCACACAGCCATGAGTATAATAAGAACAGTGAGAGCATTGTATTGCAATGGGCAGCCAACTCCCCAATATAAAATTCTGCAATATTCCAATCTCATTGATCTGATTACATTCTTGGCCATGTCACCACCTGGTGGTGAAATCCAGCAAAACCTGCTAAAGCAAACAGTAGTTCAGTGAAAGGAAAATACAGCAGCCTATATAACCACTGCGCAATAGAGTACTTTAGCACAACATCACACAGAGCCATCAAGTCAGATTTCATCAATACAGGACTGGGTATCGTTAAGTCTATTCAGGTACAAAATTGCAAAATTTTTAAAGTGACTTGTTTCTGTTGCCATTTATGCTTTGTTTTCCTGATTGTCTGTCTTCCAAAGTCCCAGGTAAGAACCATTAGGTTTAGTTTATATATGCCAATAAATCAGCAATATGTATTCCAAACAGTTATTTTTGATCAAATATGTACATACCATTTAGAGTGTCATAAATATAACAGAAATTTTGAGAAATTGTGCATACTTCTTATTCGACTGTATTATACTTGAAAAATATACATATTGTAAGTTGTAATTTAATCTCTCTGATAGTAGCTTTTTGTTTCTCACACTGCTCTGCTTGTTGAAGGTCTTGGGATGGCTGGTTAAACGGAAAGATGAATGACAAAGAGATGATCACACCAGATGTATCACGGGCATACAGATGCCCGTACGAGACACTCTCCGAGCAGGCAGATATGCTTAAGGAACTCTTTAACAGGAAGAGAATCACTAATCTGTAAGGAGTCCTTCCTCACCTGATTTTCTTTAAAATTCTATTTATCTTAATGAGATTAAAAATAAAATTCTTGTCACTTAATGGTAACTTTATTGTCATCAGTCATAAGCTGCAACTTATGATTGGCTCAGTAACTGAAGTATTTTAATATTCATTTAGAATTCTTTAGAGAGTGTACAGTACATGATGAGATATAAAGAATAATTTTAAAATTCTTTACAGTATCTACAGTATTTGATGACTACATTAAAAGAATTCTTTACAGTATCTACAGTATTTTATGACTACATTAGAAGAATTCTTTACAGTAATTACATGTTTGGTGAAAATTTCATGGTAACTCTTTAGTATAAGAGTCTTAATGGTATCTACAGTATTTGATATTGATAAATGTTTAATGTGAATTCTTTACAGTCTAGATGTGCAGCATTTTATAAATATTAATTAGAATTCTGTACCAACCATATTTACAGTACTTGTTAAATCTTAAGTACTTGAAATATAATACTGTTGATGACATGTTCAATTGTAATATACTCTTATAAATGCTGATATAGTTTTTATGATGGAAGAACACCATCACTGGAAGTTTAATTGATGATGGTAACAGTTCAATTCAGGCAAGGTTTTACATAAAATTAACCTGACTGCAGATCATGATTAGGTACTGTAAATTTCAATTTTGATTGAATTTCATTTTTCTCCTTTATTTCAGAGAACCATCAGTAAAAATAACAAACAGTAAATCTCTGACTGCTGCCGAGTACGAAGCAGAAATGACTAAGTTAGCAAAGGAGGGAAAAGGTCTGGACACTACTAACGTACAGGACTGTCTGCATGGCCGAGGACTCGGGTTTTATATACCAGCTCAATCTGGGTAAGTATCAAATTACTCAGGTTTACACCTCTTGATTTATGTGTATCCAAAAAGCACATCAGGTACTTTAAAGGGGCTTATCTAATCTGATATCTGATGTCGATTAACTAAAGATAACCCCCTGAATCTTTTATAAAAATATCCTAGAAAATGCTGATCCTGCTGCTCACAGGTTGTTAGTTTTGTTTATTTCCATGTGTTTATAACATGTGGGGGGGACCCACCAAAATAATATTATAAGAACTCCTCTTAACAGGAATTGCCTAGAGTTCATTCACATACACATAGAAAATCAGAAATCACAAAAGTTCTATAGAAAAAGGTAGGTGAATAGCTGGCTTTAATTAGATATAAATACTCTTGATTCATAATTACTGATTTTGAAAAACATAGTTTCATTCCAGAAGCATTTATTAAAGCCAATCTGTTTGTAGCTGCTAAATCATTTGTAAGAGTTGAAGTATAATATTACATCGAACATTATTGATAGCTATTTTAAAATAAAGCTAACTGATGACTTGATAAATTTGTTGTACATGTATTCATTGATGGAGCATTTGCACAGTTAAAGTAAATGAACTGAAATCCTGTTACATTATAAAATTCTCAGGATATATAAGTTAAAACACAGATTAAATTAGATTTGGAATTATAAATACTATAGTCTAATACTGTGGTTACATATTTTTCATGTTTGTAATAATGAGATATATATATATATATATATATATATATATATATATATATATATATATATATATATATATATATATATATATATAAATATATATATTTGATTCAGTAACATCTATATAATATATTTTTTCCATTTCATTATCACATATATCATGTTTTTTCATTTAATTAACACCTGTATTATATTTTTTTCCATCTGAAGTAACACCTGTATTGTATTTTTTACCTTTACAGTAACACATATGTGATATATTTTGAGCAAGAAGATAATCGTGACCACAGGATAATAAGTCTTCTGGCCAGGTGTTTTAAGCTGTATTATAATAAAGGACACTCACCTAGAGGTCTACACAAAAATACACTCAGGTCAGTGGTGCTTTGATACTTGTCTGTGTGGTTGAGTTCTGCTGGGAATACCAAGGTGATTATGATAAAGTGGTCTGAGCTTTGAATTAGTGTTGAAAAAAGGACTTGATGAAAAAAGTTTTACCTGTTTAGCCTGTTTGTCCTCCATCCAGTGTAATTCATATTTTGTTTAAGACTGTGTAGGTTTCTGAATGGTGAGATCACAAAAATGGAACTATTGAAGAAAAGAAAGAAAATTTGAGAAAAATTGACTTTATGAATATAAACCAAACCACATAAATGTTTCTCAGAAAACTCTGAAATGGCCAGGAAGTGATATCATTTCTGTAACCCTCAAAGAAACCTCCAGCAGATAGAGATATTCTCGTGGAGTCCACAATACAATAACTTATTTATGTGTAGGAAATTATTTGACAAACAGTAGGCCATCATAAGGCTGGTTATTTATAGTAAAATCAGCACAAGACATCATGGAAAGGCTGTGCCCATGGCCATGTTTCACTCACAAACAAGTGCACCTTTCAGGGATTCCTCAGTGGCATGACCCAGCAATTTGGACAAATACACACTCAGGCCAACAGGTGCAGTAGTCACCTGGCCTGGTTAACACCAGGATACAAAATTAGAGGAAGCATGTGCTACTGCCCTGTCATGTTGTTAAAAAAAACATGAATGGAAATCAGCAGCTGTACATAATTAATTAATCTGTATTAAAAAATGGAGGTGGTAACCTATAAGAAAATATTATTTAATAAAAGTCTGTTCCATAGTGGGATGCCAATAGAAATTTGGAAATATTTCATAAATTGGAAGATCCAGTCCAAAAAGTAGATTGCAGTGAAGGAATAAAGCATAGGTCTAATTAACAAGAATGAAACATAAAAACATACCCTGCAAAATATTACCCTGCAAAAGTAATTAATTAAAATCAATATATGAGAAAACAGTTTATTTTTTACAACATCTCAACCCCATTGGTAAAAGTCAAGGTCACTAGGTCAAGGTCATATGCTCAAACAGTTACAATTAAAGGCTTTGATTGGTTGTGTAGTGTCATGATTATTCTAAAAATATAACTGTTAAAATGAAGCCAGCAACCTGTGACATTCACCAAATCACTTGGTCACATGATTTAGCAGAATCAGAAGGTTGCAAAATGTAAATGATGGTTTTTATCATGGGGTTTTTCATCCTATATTAGGCCTTTAATCCTTCAATAGCTGTAGTATCAAACTGTGTTAAATATAAGTTTAAGAAAAGAATTGCCAAGTTTTCCATGGCTGCCATCTGGTGGAACCAGCCATAGTAGCAAAACCCATGAAAAGTGGATAACAAGTGTCTCAGGGTCCAGTAGTCAGGGTGGTACTGGCCCTGACTATGACTGTCACCTGGCTGGTCTCGCCAGTATCGTTGAGAATGAGGCATTGCACTCGGTATCTATTTCGCTTGTCATTACGGCCCCAGAACATTTTCCTTGTTCAGACCTCAGCCAGCAGATGGCGGTCAGATTGATGTGATGTTTATCGTACGACCATCCGTCACCGCCAGCTTTCCAGCACTCTCAACAATTACATGTTATCAGCCTGGGTTTCTGTGGGTAAGACTGATGGTTTTCCTTTAATGCATTTATCTCCCTACTGTTATTGAAATGTCTGCCAAGACCAAGTATCTGCCCCACCCTAACAGACACCAGATCAAATGTGGCACTCAATACATTGTGGTCACCAAGCCATGCATGTGAACCTTTTGATATAATTCAATTTTATATAGTCAGGCATCCATCACAAGATGGACATTTATTATCAAAGACACATAGAGAAGTATGGATTATTGCCAAGGAAATGAAGCATTTAAAATAGATTATAATAAACACCAGATTTTTCAGTTTAGGTAAATACAAGTCCATAGTACTGTTAAATTTTCTATTTGGTTGATAACAAGTCTACTAAAGTGTCATCAGCAGTATTTTCTGAGTTTGATTTCTCGCAATGTCCATATAATTTAATGAGGTCAGAGGTCACCAGACTTTGGTGGCACCATGATGACTCAAGAAAAATCTTATGGATTTTCATGAATCACATTATATGTGTACATATTAAACAATAAAGTTTCTCACCTCAATTAACTTCTCAGCAAAATTTAGGCATATTTAATGAGGTATATGGTATGAGACATGCATTTTTTGCACTATTTGCCATGCTCTTGTTGTTATATATCTTTAGGAGTTTTTAGATTTGGCTGAGTTTCTTTAATTTTGATTCATTAGAATGAGCTTAGTTGGGGTTTATCTGTAATAAGCTTATGTTACAGGTAAATTCCTTACCCAGAGGCTCCTCGAGGAGGTTTATCTATGGTCAGTCCTTGTATTATGTATTAACCTCACCAGCCAGGCCTCATCAGTCCAGCGCTGTGTATCCTGAGACACCAGTAATTAACAGTCATCAGCCCTTATAGTCATCAGTCTGCTCTGGTTTAGAAACACCATCCCTGGCAATGCAAGCAGCAGCTTAGTCCTGAATATTATTTTATAGAGGGATAGGTCCGTTGACTGTTGATGGCACTGTCTATTGAGGAAGGATGAAGGTATCCATACTATAAGAATGATATGTTATAAGTAAGCTGTCTGTGTTGCAGGATTTATATTATACACAGAGCTAGGAATAATCCAGAAGTCATTAAGTTTCTATTTAGGTTTTACCAGGTTTCTTCTGAAGCTCTGGCTGTGAGTAAAAAAAGAAACCCTAGCTGTTGTTGAAGTGGGAACATTTCACTTACCCAGTTCAATGCCTTAACCATTAGGCTCCATTCATCCTGTCCAAGATTCCTTAATAATTGTGGTTTTCATGTTGTACCTGAAAATCCAGAAAACTAAATATGTGCAATTACCCACCAAGAGTTGTTAATGATCTCAGAATCTGCATTTTTCAAGACCACCTCACATATCTATAATATAGAGGTGTCCATTATACAGAGGTGTCTGTAAGGAGAGAGTCCACTGTATGTATTATCATATGAATGTCTTGCTGTATTTGCATCAGTGTAATTATTCTACCAGTAACAGGCCATCTAGAATTGACCTATTTACTGTATAAAATTACTGCAGTAGACCAGCCCTGCCCAGTTATGATTGAAGCACATTGATCCTGATATTTATGCTCTTAAATTGATATTAATATAGGAAGAATGATCATTTACCAGCTAAATATGTGATTTACAAACCTACAGTGTTCACAACCTTGTGATGTTCCTTGTGATTTAAAGAACAGAACATTTATTCAAAGTTTGTTCACTCAACTGCAATTTGTCATATTCCATAGCAAAAGGTCAGGTGCAAAATCACTCTTGACCTTTGAATTGCTATTGCATGTGCGTTATAAAAGTGAAAAAAAAAATTACATGAGTGAACATCCAAACATTTGTTGATCCAGATATAATGATTTATTTATTTTCAAAATTTTTGCCGTGACATGGTCGGTTTCTCACCAGCTGTAGCAGTTACCTTAGGCAATGAGTTCAGATCAATGGCATGCACTATACCTGTGACCTCTGCTACAGCTAACCCACAGTAAGAGTTAAAAGTTGTATCACAGGTTAATTGCTGTTTAACATCAGTTGACACCAGGGTTTGCAGGGTTCATTTGATCATTGAGTCAACATGAACCTGCAATAAGTTCACCATTCAGTTGGTATGGTAATAAAAGCATCCCATCTGTTAGTATCTGGGTTGTCAGTTAGAGGGCGCTGGATTTATATGCTGTGGAACAAGTTGCTTAATCCCATATCAGTGGCTAAGGCTCCTCCATGGCTTGCATGGGGATCTTGGTACCAATATTTTGATTTACATTAGTGAACAATAAATGGAAAATTCTGGCTGGAAAGTTTAAAACATACCCCTAACTTATATTTAAATTTTATAAATGAATATTTTATAACTTCTGAAATCTCACATGTTTCATTACATATAACAAAGCCCTTCTCCCAAGATGTCAACCTTTGTTTGAATAAACTTGATCACATGTTGTAAGGTTTCATAATTTGATTATAGTAAAGAAGCAGTAAGAAAACTTGGGTCGGATCCAGGATTTAGGAAAAGGAAGGGTCCAACTCGAGAGGACTAACAACAAAGCCTAAAAAACAGTCCTTAGGTCCAGAAAAGGGGGGTCCAAGCCAGGAAAATTGGTCAGAAACCCTTTAAAAAGTTTGCAGCGGCTGAAAAAGGGGGGGTCTGGACACCCTGGACTCTCCTGGATCTGCTTCTGAAAACAAAGCTAAAAGATCAGCACCGCAATATTGAAAGCAATGAATGTTTTACCGGTAACATGGTTAGCCTTGCCCTAAAAGTGAAATACTCATCATGCTCTATTCACAGCCCTAGTCAGGGAAAAACACAATGGAATACAGCGACAGTTCTTTAAAAGTCTTACACATTCTATCTAAAGCTTAAATTAGACTATAATCACAAAATGATATATTTGATTTTAAAAAACAACAACAAGACTTTTAATGTCTTTTCTTTTTTGTTTTTATCTATTGTGTGTATATGCTATCAATACACAAATCGGTGCCAGAGCAATCGTCATACACCTCCGTCAACAGATAATTTGTCAGAGTTGTCTGTCAGTGTTTATTGGCAGATCTTGGCAAATTTCTCTGGAGCATTCATAGACCTATATGGATTTTAAACCATGATATTTTGGGAATAAATTATTCATTTTGTACACAGAACTTTACAGTATATAAGATGAAGAGATGATGTTTAGTTTTGTCAAAAATCTTTCCAGTGGTCAATATTGAACACAATAAATAAAACTTTGATCCATTTTTGTGTACCGTTTTTTTGATATCTCATATAACCCACATATTCAACATAAACAGCATCCGTAACTGGAACCTCATTTCATTTAAGAACATATAACAAATTAATAATGTTCTCTGTAGTTTATCAGTTCAATTTTATGATAATTAGGTTGTTTTTAAGACATTATACATGGTCTGCATTATGTAGTTGGAGGATTGGACCCTGAACGCTAAACAGTTCAATAACAACTTAGATTTAGTACTGTGAATTGTAGCAAATTTTTATTACTCAGTTGAGCAAGATTATGAAGAAATCAATAGAATTTTTAGAATTGTTGTAAGTTGAAAGTTTCTAAATAGTCATGCATGACCAACCTGGATCTAACCTTTGCATGCCCTTTAAATGTGCAATGTTATGAGCTTATTGAAATGAACAACAATGAGCGGAGCACTTGATTTCCCGTGTGTACAATTAACACATGACAGCTGTGCCAGTTACTGGTCAGTGTGAGATGGACAGCTATATAACATGCCAAGAGTGACTCAGTTAAATGGTCAGCTGGATAATGTCTGCGATAAATATAAAGGAAAGATTTGGCAAGCGCTAAGAGGGGCAGTCCAAGTACCGCTAATATCTGCTGTTGGCTCAGTTGTAATTTCCCAGAGGTCACCGGTGTTGTTAATGTTTGATCTGACTGGCCACTGGCCAATGATGCAATAGTACCCAAACAGAAATTCTCACCCTGTAATTGGATAATCTGGAGGGTACATCAGTAGCGCTGCTACGTTAATTGATTTTACAATGGAACATCCCACCCCTAGCCCAGACATTACTGATATGACAACCTAGGTTATTGAAATAGATTAAGGTTATCACAATACAGAAAAGAAAAGAATTTAGTTCAGATCTTTACCTATCTTTGTGATAGAGAGTGAGTATTAAGTATTACTTGAGATCTGTTTATGATTCCCAAAAAGAAATGTTTTACCTTAAATAATCAAACCACACCCAAAATATAACTTTCAAAAGTTTTTTACACACAGGTTTACAGCTTCATTAGTTACACCAAACACAATTTGATTAACACATGACAAATAGATTGTGTCCATGAAAACTGCTACACTTATTATGGAGACAACATGAGGATAAAGACACAGGTCCATTTAAAAATATCCTTGCCCCAAAAAATCACTGTTAGTGGAGAGACACACACATGCACACCAGAAAACATTATAGTCTTATTAATCACAGGTGGAACAATTGTCAACCTTGACATTTTATATTGTGAATTTCTATGAATCCTACCTGTCTAATATTTCCATAAACATGAAACCTTCTTACAGAATTATTTATGAAAGAGATGCTCCAAAAACTGAATAAAGGGCACATGGGGAACACATTTAAACCACAGTTGTTGGTTACCAAAATAGTGTTGATACACAAGACCAGTAACACTAGGTGTAAGCAGTAGCTTTTGCACCATTTGTCTGGAGCTCTTGGAACATTCTGCCATGTCAATCCAGAAGATAAATACAGTCTTCATGAGAGGCACCTGTGTTGATTCAGATTACAGAGTGGAGAGAACTTCATTTCCAGAGTTCAGATTACCAGACCTATGTTTTAACAGGAATGCATTCAAAGACATTTGTTTTATTTTTATTTCTTCTTGCTTTTCTTCTTTAAGTGAATATTTGTTTTAATACAGAAGCACTATACCCACACAGTGGGTTTACCATGTTCCAAGTAATAGTCTATTTAACTCATTGAAGGATTTTCTGAACTGTAGGGAGATTTGAGAACATAACAAAGATACAATCCTTTTGATATTCCTTAAACTTAATTGCCTTCAAATAAAATGCCTGAACTCACCTACCAGGTGAAAAATATTTCAGGCCATGTCAATAACAATGCAAATTGCTAGTTCATGAAAAAATCAATAGAATTTTTAGGGAACATATGATAAGTCAAAAGAATTTTTATCAGACACACAGCAAAGTTTAGAAAATAGCTCCATAAATGTCTAAATCATATGTTCTGTGATATTTGTCTATTCAAATAGCTGTGCTGTATCTCACTGGCATCATGTGTGGAATAAAACTCAGATCTTGCAGGTAATTAATGCATGAAACTTTAATAGCATCACTGTTGCTGTACCAAAGTGAATCTTGATGGTTTAATGGGAAATCTGCAATATTCGTAGTTAGAATGATGTGTAAAATCAAAGGATGTTAGCATTAAAATGTTCATTAAAAATACATAATTAAATATGTAATGCTTTCAGTTGGATGTATTTATAACACAGTAAAAAATACACAATAAGTAAATGATAATATATTTTTTTGTCTACATTATTGAGATGGGTTAAATATTTGATTATTTTGAGGTATCCGAAATGATTAGGTTTATTTACTCTGGCATTGAGCAGAAGGTACAGACACTTATAAATGAGGACAGCGCTAGATGGTAAAACACTTTCACTGTTGTCTGGAAGCATCTCTCATCAACACAATTAAAACCAGTATCACAGAGAGTGAGAAAAACTATAATCTAATGCAAAACATAGAAATGATTCAATCCAGCAACGAGAGTCCACAGGTTTCTTAAAGCCTGTAATCATGTAAAACAGCAGATAACGCAGTGTCTCAGCAGGCCGGGGGATGTTTTAGTAATCACTGATAGCCCCATATCAACAGGTTTTGTGCAATTAGCCATGAAGCAGATGACTAGGTCCGTTGTCAGTCCGATGGGGAGGGAGAGTAAATCAGGCCAGACCAGAGGAACAAACCTTATGGGAGCAGGTTTTTTGTCCTTAAGTGACATGTAATAGTGGTGATTACTGCACCATTACGGCCAACTAGGCCGCCCTCTGGGGCCAAACCTCCTGATGCCACTAGCCACCGCGTGGCCTTTATGTCCAGCCAACATGCAAACAGCCACTCTCCAGCACTCTCCCCTCATTAATCAATATCCGTTCATTGCCTGCTGCTGATTAACCTTTCACTGAGGTCTCAGTTGCCAAAGATGTCCCAATCCCAATCACTTAGGTTGTTATGGAATTGTCCTTTAACTTTTGAAATTGACCAGAAATCTGCAAAAAAAATCAGTTTCCGTAAGATCTTCTCAGGGAACAACTATTGTTTTTTTCAGTAATCAGATATTCTAATTATATTGGGGAATATGGTGTTTTGGGATAAAATTATAACGGTTATGACAATCGGTTATTATAATAATAGTTGTTTATCAGAATACAATAGAAGACAATATATCCTTTAAGAATGTTCCCAGGAGAATTTTGTCGGTAAAGAACTAGATACATAACAGTGTGACATTCAGGTCATTAGAGCTTTTAATTTTTCACGACAGGAAATGTGTTTGGAGTAAAATCTGGTAAGGGTTCACAGCCTTATAGTTCTGGCAGATATGCTTTAATAGTCAAAACTGTACTGGAGACCAGAATAATATTATACTCTTGCTGGAGCTATCACATTTAAGTTTTATTACTTTTTGTGCATCATTTGTGGTTTTGACTGTAGATCTAAATTCTTAATATTAAGCAATATAAAATAAGTAAAATATATGTAAAATAAGTATACTTTAGAACACTGTGACATAATATCTGCATGCAGCAGGTGAAAAAAGGAGGATTTTGAGTATGTTGTCTTGATTCAAGGTTCCTGAGCAAATGTTCTGTCTTGAATCATTAAATTAGAGTGACATATTTTGCCTCCTTAAAATTTATTTCTGTCATCATGTAAACTTTGATGTTTGAAGCTAAGAAATTTGTCATTTGTGAAAGGCATGATTCATTCCTTGATGTAAATGACAAAACATCTTTGTTTGGATTCTTCAACTAATAAGAGATCAATACATTTGGAATCACTGTTCATGGTCCTTTCTGGTTCTTGGCTGATGGGCTATTGTCATCACACAAGCTGTCCGTCCGTCCGTCCGGTGTCCGTTAACTTTTAATTTGTGAGCGGGATATCTGGAAAAGGATTCACCGTCAGAATTTTATTTCCTCGGTAAAGATGTATATCAACAAAATCTCAGTCAAGTTCGAAGATGGGTGACCTTAACCTATTTTTCTACATTTTAGAGCTGATTATAGAAAAACACTTAGATGCTTATTACTCAGGAACCATTTGGTGGATTTTCACAAAACTGACTATGATTATTGGGACGGATAGTCTGTACCTGCTACACAAGTTTGGTGGCGCCACCTACAATTTCTGATTTTTAATGAATTTTTATCGGATTTTTCAACTTTGGGCTTGTAGGTGGGATATCTCTAAAAGGATTCACCTTAGGAATTTAATTTTTTCGGTGAAGATGTATATTGACAAAATCTCGGTCAAGTTTGAAATTGGGTGACCTTGACCTATTTTTCTACATTTTAGAGCTGATAATAGAAAAAAAATTTAGAAGCTTATTTCTCAGGAACCATTGGGTGGATTTTCACAATACTTACTATGATCATAGGGACTGATGGTCTGTAACTGCTGCACAGGTTTGGGGGTGCCACCTACAAATTCTGATTTTTAATGAATTTTTCTATGATTTTTCAACTTTGGCCTTGTGAGCGGGATATCTCTAAAAGGATTCACAATAGGAATTTTATTTCTTTGGTGAAGATCTATATCGACAAAATCTCGGTCAAGTTCGAAGATGGGTGACCTTGACCTACTTTTCAAGGTCACAGAGCTTATAATAGAATAAAACTTAGAAGCTTATTTTTCAGAAAGCATTTTGTGGATTGTTATGAATCATGGCACATACCTCTCCATTTTAAATTTATAACTGAAACATGTATAGATATACATCCATTTGAGAACAGATATTTAGTACTTGTTACTGTTACCACCTTTAAGCACTGTTCTTTTGGCTGAGGGCTTTTGTCAGCTTCTGCTGATATTCTAGTTAAGGTTTGATTTAAAAGTAAACTAGAGCATTACATGAACCGCTAATAATATTCCTTGAAAACCCTCTTTTGTTTAATCAACAGGTGTAAAATGCTGCAAATTCCATCTTAATCCAGATTATTGTAATGGAAAGTTTAAATAAAATTACAGGAAAATATTTGGAAAATTTGAATTAAGAAAATTGCAGGAAAATGGTCATTATTTCTGTTATCTGGTTTGATTTTTGATAAACCATTTGAGCATAAACAGTTGTTGGATGTGGATAATCAAGTTCTACTGTAACTTGAATCATTAGTTATTTATTGAGATTCAAATCAAATTAAATCAGCTTTTGAAGGACGGACAGTCTTGGTTCATCACACTCACCGCCGAAGTGTCTCATATTGGGCAAGTCAGCAAGTTCAGGTCCACAGTCTGCTCCCAGCAATCGACAGCTAATAACAGGAGCACCTACACATGAAAGAGCTGCATACCATTTAACGTAATAAGCCTTATGTATAATAAAGGGATGTAATTTGGTTATATACATAGCCGTCTCCAGGTTAAGCCTGTACTGATTACCATTCCATGTGAAACAGAAGTTTGCCTTTTGAGTTATGAAGATAACGCTATCCTACTAAAGCCTCTGTGCAGAACTGTTGCATGTTTAATAAGTGTAAATGTCACATGTATATACTTGTTTAAATATTCATTACACTTGAAAGCAGGTCGACTTAAGAAAGATTTCACAGAAATAATGTTCCTAACACATTTCTCATCACCAAGATGGCTATTCAACAATATACTCCTCACAAAGGAGTGCTCCAGTGTTCCAAAACTCAACTTTTTTCTACTTAATCTTCTAAAAGAGAAAAATTTCTAGACAGTTATGTAAAAAAAGATACCAAACAGCCCTTTGGTAATTTTCAGAGTATACATATTTAGGAACTCAGGTAAATAAACTGGTTTCTGTGGCTCAGGGGGGAAGCACAGAACTCAAAGCTGGGAGGTTGTGAGTTCAAATCTCAGCCAAGGCGGTGAGATTTTCATGGAATAAAGGGAATACTGTGTCCCAGAGCCTTGTATCACTCACAACGAGTGGGTCTTTGGAAGGGTTCCTTGATGTTATGACCCAGCAATGGGGAAGATTCCACACCCTGGACCCAAAGGTGCGGTAGACACTTGGTGTTGGTAACACCAGGGTACAAAAATAATATGATACGAAGCAAGTGCTACAATCTTGTCACACACTCCTAAATGAAAATGGAACTCTGCAGATGTATATACTTGGATAAAGAATTAGATAAGAGAGCATTTAAAAAAATAGAGGCGGTTACCCCCATCAAAAAAATTAGGTAAAATCAGGTAAACAAGATGCTATTGGTGGTATATTAATCATTTATCTCCTCATCTCTCCATAATTTCAGAAAAATACACTTTATTTGGATATTCAAATAAAACTTGTTGATATAGTTAATCACATCCATATCCATAGATCTGTCTTTTTGCATGGATCTTACCTCGTGTAACATGAGCTTTCTTGTGAAGTTGAACTGATGTTAATCATGAAAACTATGAATGTTTTTAAAGTGCTTTCAGTGATCTCTTTGAGTGTAAGATCAATACAAGAATTATTCTCTCATGTTACCATGACCCCTGTTAAGCAACAAATAACCTGAACCTTCATATCAGCATCATGGTCATTGATTGTTCAAAAGTTGTTGGTTTATTATTGTATTAAAATCGAGACCCATATCTATATTTGCAACTGCAAAGCCATTCTATTTCATTCTTGTCAGAGCCATCGATCATTTAGCCATTGATTGTTATCTATTTTTGTCAGAGCCATAAAACGTTGTACTAGTCTTTGAATATATTGATAAATTGATGTATCATGCCTACTGTAATAGATACTCTTCCAGTTTGGCACCAGAAGATTTATTCTGAAAGTGCTTTCCAGGATTTTCTCCAAAGGCTAGAGATATTGTAACTTTTTGTCATTCTCCTGAATGAAGTTTAGTCTAATCATATGACATCAAAAATATGTTACAATAAAGGCTTCTGAGTACCAGGTTTTAGTGGCTGAATGCCACCTAAAAGTCACAGCTGGAAGTAAATGAGGTTAAAAGTACACTATTACACCAAAACGATGCCCTAATTGGAAATATCAAAACCTTAATGCAATAATGCCTTAACCACTAGAGCTTATCCCACCACACCAGTGACTTGCTTTCCAGCTAGAATTATGTAAGATATTACTTAATCCTCTGACACAACAGCAAAGAACATGGTAATTGACATTATTAAATGGTCCTTTGAGGTGCAGATAAAGCCAGTAGTCTTTTAATGTTGATGTGTACTTACATTCCAGCTTTACAAAAATGTTAAAACCTTGTTTAATTAATTGTGAACATTAAAGCATGGTTATTTGAGATTTGCATGAAAGTTGAATCACCCATTAAGTATGATTTGTTTATTTAAGCATTTATTTTCATCAAGGTCAAGATTAATAATACATTAAGTCCTTTTTCTGGTCCTTTTAAAGTTTAACATTATAATTTAGTGTTAACTTTTAAAGTGTTAATAAAACGTGTTCAGTATTGATGGAATGTCTCAGTTGCTCTTTTTAAATTAAGAAAAAATCAAAATTGACAAAAAATTATTTCATTATTGATTTCTCTTATAAGAATCAATATAAATAAAACTTTTATAAACTTCAAGCACAAAATGAACAAGAAAATCTGATTGCAGATTCAACCTCACATTTAGCTCACAGAAAATCATATTCAGTGTCTGTCATGATATTTCAAGGCAATCAAAAGCAGTTTAAACATTTAGGGTATTTTCTTACATTTTTGGCCATTAATTAACTGCAGCTATATTGCATACAGTTACAGACATTTTGATAATTTTAAAAACCCTTTAGTCATAAAAAGGTTGATATTTTACCAATAATCTAGTGCCAATAATTGATATAAATTAATCAGTAATAATTCTATTGGTTGTTGAACCCAAGCCAATGTTTGGTATTACCACTTCTCATGAGCTACATGGGAAGTATGCCTGTACATATATTATTCATATTTAGCCAAGTTAAATGTAAGTCTTTTCTTCAAATGGAATTAAGGAACAAGTCAAGTGGATATTACATTTTGGTATTGACAGCAACTGGGTCATACACATGTGATCCTCCAGATCTATAATTTAGAAATTATCCAGAATCAAAAGGAATCCTTTCCATCTCATCTCATGTTGTTTTAAAGTGGATGAAAACAAAATTTACAAAAATGATAATTGGTTTTATTATCACTGTAGGAACTGTCCTAATTTATTAATCATTTATCACATCAGAAATGCACCAAATATTTGACTATGTAATTATTTGGAACTTGTTTATTAGCCTGTGGGTATCTGGATCTTTTAAAAAAGATTGATTTATTACACATGAGATTTGCGGTGTCTTGATCCGCTAATTAATGAAAACACTAAAACTTATGGAATCTGTAATGCTGAATTCAAGGCCTAGAAACAAATAGAAGTTTTGAGTATTTGCACTTTTGAAACATGAAAATTTGCTGACTTTGCTATGATCTTTGTCGAGACTTGGAGAAATCAGCTCATTTAAGCCCCAAGTCTGTAGTATCTAATTGTTTTTAGCTCAGCTGACTGAGTCTTCTGATCTGTAGTGTTAACTCTTTGTCTGTTGTCCATCTGTATGTCCGTTAACAGGGCACAAATAGGAACTGCTGGACCTAGAAAATTCTAACTGAAACCCATGGAGGTTCTTTTAAATTCTCTTTGGAAGCCAGAAATATCCTCTGAGCTATGGGGCTAGAAAGTACCCCCCCCCCCCCCCAGAATAATTAAAAATTAGACATAAAATTTCAGTATCTGAATAAATCATGCATTGATTGCCATGATTCTTTCCAACCATATTGATCATGGACTGTTTCATCAGTTCCTGAAGACATGTAGCACCATCTGTACTTTTTTCTATTTTTTATGCATTTTTTTCTCTATTTATGAGACCTTCAATGAAGCAGTCTGGTCATTAATAGAGCATAAACTGTAACCGTTATACCAATAAATTTCTCACTGTACATCCAGGGAGGTCCCAGTCAAATCTCCTTGGTTACCTGAAATTAGGTCATAGTGACCTATATTCTGCGAACTATGAACCAAAAACATGATTTGAGTACCCAGTGAGTCAGACAAAGGAGATCCCAGTGATAATGAATATTTTAATAATAAATTGAAGAAGCATTCTATAGAAAATAACAAGCACAAACATAGGTACCTGGTCAGCATGGACTGTGGTTACTAGATAACTGTGTCCAACCTGCCATTCAAGCTGAGGTTTTGATAAATCCAAGTTCCTCAAAATCAAACTGCTGGCTTCATTCTGGTTCCCCCTTTAATTATGCAAAATGGATACCACAAAAAAATCCACTGTACAGGTAGTTCCTGTTATCTCACACATTCATTAATGTACCTGTGTATTTATGTACCTATGTACCAATGTATTTGTTTACAACTGAACATGACTATATATGTAATAATGCTTTTCCAGATACAAGAATTGACAGCTGCCTGCAATAACTACAAATGGTCTTTAACTATATTCATTTAGTAAAATATTTGCTGTGATCATTATTTTATGCTGATTGTTATCAAATTTAACTGTAGTAAATAATGTAATATGACACTGCTTTTTCACAAGAAACCATGAGAATTTCAGTCAATCACCAGATTTAATCACAACATGACATCCTGAAAATATTATAATTTGGCAACTGTATGATAAAACTAATAGTTTGAAAAAATTGAATTTTATTATTTGATTTGAAATGTTACTGTATATTATACATTTTATGATTAATGATCCATATGTAATTGTAAGTATAATTCTTAATGGAATGAAAATATAATTCTTAATGAAATCTTGACCCCCTGAAAATTATTTTTGTTTTATTTTCATTTTTAATTAACATGTGGTTGTGGTCTTTTCAGATTCTCGTACACAAATAACACAATTCTATTAGTCGGCCAGTCATCGCCATATTACAAGTATAAACCTGATAGTCTGAAGCCTGTGGCCATCAAGTCGTTATGATTATGAGTGACGCATCATCTTCCGATTCTGTTACACCATCATCATTATCATTTACCTCAAAAAGGGAACATATGTGACCCCAACATGCAGGAGTGACTGAATTCACAGAGGAAGAAAATATTCCCCACCACAAGCAGGAGTTACAGCATTCACTGAAGAAGCACATTTAACGACTAACTGCAGGAGAGCACATATAACCCCCACCTGCAAGTATGACTGTGTTCACGGAAGGAGTACATTAAACCTCCATATGCGTTCACTGATGCACCATCTTGAGGATTCATGTCGTTCATCATATGTCAATGTGTCTGTCGTGTAAATGAGTGTTTATCATCATGAGTATGTCACCAGCCTTATATGTAAATCAATCGCAAATTTGATATTATATATGGTTCGATGGGAAGTAAATATAGACAGGTTTTGTTGTACTGATCATTGCCAGTTCACAGAGACTTATGTGAAGCACTTATTATTAATCATATCAGATATGAACTTGTGATGTCCTGTTGATGTTATTGTTGAATATTATTGAAAAAGAAAAAACCAAGTTAATGTAGAAAACAATGTCAGACTGCTAGGTTGTGTAATCAAAGATTGTTTTATTATTTATGCCCTCTAATTGTTGCTTTATTGGGTTTGTCTGTCTTCTGATATGCAATAACGAGACCACATTAAAGGTTATATTAGCAAAGCATTATTTTACATACAATAAGCTGATGAAACCAAAAGGTATAATAGTATATATTTGCAAAGCATTATGTTACATACAATAAGCTGATAAAACCAAGAGGAATTATAGTTAAGCATAACCAAGATAAATTGATTGTGGTGATTTAAATGTTAACAAATAGATGTACCATTGTTATTCCTGGAGAACATTCATCATCTGAGCATAAAAACTGCAGTAAAGTCAGATGTTTGTGATGAGCTAAGTCATTTTTTGCCCAATTCATGGAAGTAGCCATGACCCTGAAGGCAATGGGAAATGGTCAAACCTGCTATAAATTGTTGACTTGGTTACAAATTCAGAATGTCTGGAATTACACTTTCAAATCAATTTATTTCATCAAAACATAAAATATACACAAAAGCATGGTTATTCATAAATTTCTATGGCAACAGAGCAGAAAATATTAATATACTCATATTTGAACACATATTTTTAGCAAAAAAAATACCCCAAAAAAAATTTTAATAAGTCTAGACTGTACTAACGAGGTCAGTTACTTTACTTTAACAGCAAGATTGCTATATGAGACAGCACTTTATCCACAATTATGTTTGATTAAGATTAGATTAAGACCTACTCCTGCAGTCCTTGGAGGCAAAGTGTAGATCTAAAAACATTGACTATCCCCTTCCTATTTGATATTAATTACATATCTCCAACATGAAAATGCTGTTAGTTCAGTTTAATGGTCTAAGCTACATCTGAGGTTTGTCCCAGAAGCATGAGAGACACACAAAGACTTGATGATTTTAAAATTAGGTGATCATATTTATAACAAGTCAATTTGGTGGCAGTATGAAATCTTTTGAAATTAGAAGATATATATATATATGCTTAGGCATGTCTAAACTACTGAAGTCTTCTTTTGATAAGGTTTACATTTGCGCAAACGATAGATCTGATGTTTGACCTCATTCCATTGCTTTCTGTACTATGTCATACATGTCTTAAAAGATAGATACCTGTACCAAAGTACATTGATTTTTTGAGAGCCTATATAAGTGCTGCCATATGAAGTCAGAAGACAATACTACAGAATGACCCTAATCCTCTCTTCTGTGAAAGTGACCAAACATTCATGTCTGCCTGACATAAAATGCAATACAAAGTGCTTAAACCCAACCTCCCTGAATACTTTTGCTACTATACGAGAAAGAAGCTTTCACTCTTTATGGGGTGTCTTGTTATATATTTGGATTAACTTCAAGACCTGTTGGTCTAAGATTTTTGCATGCATGTTAGATTCAATGTATATATTGCAGCTGGTCTGGAATACTTCTGCGTGCATAACATAATTTGCTTTCAATGTACGATTAAATATGAGTGTAGAAAAACTGCTTGTGCAATAGGGTACATAAATTGTGTTAAAGTGTACATACATGTATGCACATTGACTCATTTACTACCAAAATCTATGTATATGCTGGTAATGTTATTTTGTATCACATTCTTAGAATATATGGCCAACCTTTTAAATTTTCTTATTATTCAAGGTAGTGTGTTGGTGGCATCATTTCAGGTATATTCAAATTAAGCACTGCCTGGATAAAATTGACATGCATTCTTTAAAGAAAATTTCATAATTTCATATCTTCCTGTGTTATTTTGGTATAAATACATAGGTTTGTTCTGTGTAGCGATCTGGTTGGGTTTTGCCTTTGTTTTTACACTTTATTGTCTGAATTTAAGGATTGGCTTAAAATATGCAGTAGCCTGAAAATATTAGAAAGTAAGTTATTCCAGAAACTAAGGGAGAGGTTCTGTATATAGGATGGAGAGAAAAGTGCAATTTATAACTTAGGCCAACAGCTCTGTAAGCTGGTGTATACATAAAGTGCCTGCCTGCAACGGTCACTTGTCGTTCATCTAGTCTAAGGATACAGCTAAAATCAAAAATAGAATGATACATGTAAATGAAGAAACCTGTCTAGAAGTATTACCAACAGTTTCTTGTATATGATGATCTTATGAACGCTATTAGTTTCCCCAAGCTCAGGGTTATGTGAAAATGAGTTTTAGAAAAAAAAAATCAACTTAATTAAGCAGTTGTCAGTGTGTATTTATAAGGATGGCGTAATATGAACCTTTTACATTATCCGACTATTTATAGAAACAATAATTTCTACTCTTTGGATGTTCCCTAGGTCCTTTCATATTATAAAAAAAATTTTGAGAACATTGTGAAATTATTCATACAGTAAAGGGTATATGCCGTGAGACTGCGAAAATCGAACCTTCGTAAAATGCTGAAAAGTTTGAAATCGCGACAATTTAATCTCACGAATATGAAGTCAGGCATAGAATTCATGGTACTAAAATCCAGTCATCGTTTTCACAATATATACCTACCCATGTTACTTCAGAAAAAGTCATAACTAAATTATTTTACTCTCATTCTTTTCAATATATTGTGTTCGTATCCTTAATTCTTGGTTTATTCACTGACAGATTATCTGTGCATTTTCAACATTATCTCGCGTAATACAAAACTTTTGCAAAATTGCCGAGTTTGAACAGTTTATAAGACGTTTTCAAAATATTAGACGGCATGTTTGAGATTTAGTACAGTAGTTTTTGTAAATTTTCATCGTGTATTGCCGGTCAGGTGGCACTACCGTTGTTACGATGTTACAAAGAAGGCGATTGGTGGAAATTTACTGAAATATCAGTGATTTAAATTTAATACAATAAAGATCACCTATGCACAAATCACATCTGTGCACAATCACATGTTTATTGTCATGGTTACGTTTATGATGTCACTATGAAGATATTCGTGACGTCATGGGTATAATCTGCTAACTGGAGTTACTGGTGCGATGTTCTGCAAATGTAATAATTACTATACGAGTGGAGGCAACAAATGTTTACGCATGAACTCTTGTCAATAGTATTTCTCTTTTTATTAATTTAAATAATTTGTACATATTTAATCAATTATAATTGGCGGATGATTGAGGATGTTAGTAGTTTAGGAGTCATTTAGTTTAGTTCTGTTGTAATCCTAGTGTGGATCAGCTGCTAAGATCTTAAATATGCAGAGACTTTTAAAAGCTTCGGTGTGGAGACTCAAGGGTGTCCCAGCTCCCAACAGATCTGCAGCAACTCGATTTTCACAGGAGCGCCACCTACAGGGAAAATTATTATCAGAAGACTGGACGACTGATGAGCACGCTGTTGTTTACGGTATTGCAAGTGTCGTTATATTTGAACTCACAGAGGTACTGTTAGCCATAACAGGTCCAGTCAAAGGAAGACTGCGCCATGAATAATTTCCTTTTGTAGAGCACCTGCTCACGCTGTGTCAGATAGCTGCCGCTAAATCACATTGAAGACGTCAGTGACGATCAGCGCTAAAGAAACGACCCACAAATAGACGCAGGCTCGCTGGAAACAGTATCATTAATAGCCCAATGTGTTTTGAAATCAATGTAGATTATTTTGTGTTGCAACATTAGGTTCTCTCACAACGGGAAATGATTAAGGCTACAAAGTGAAGATTGTATAATGTTATTGTTTATGTTCACCCCCATCTATTTGGTGATATTTGTTTTATACAAAGCGAAATGCTTTGTACTATGATAAAGGTAGTTAGACTTAACAGAGACTAAAGTGGGATTAATTTTTTGGCCATAGGTCCATTCAAGTTTAATTAATATTCCCTTTTTAATTGTGTTCTTTGTGATATAATTTTTGTCATAATGTAATTGGCGGTGCTTTGAAGGTCACTTTTTCGCAATATTTCTGTACCACGTGATGCTTTTGACGTCAGTTATGTCAATTATCGTTTAAGAGGATGGGTCTTGGTTGGTAGGATAGCCTTTTTCTTATTAAAATGGCGTGGAATAATTAAATAGGCCTACCTGTGAGAATTATTATTTCAGCCAATGTTTTATTTCATTAACAGAGCTCATTAACAAATTTTAATCACAGGAGTAGGTCTGCTTAATTAAGATTAGTGTAAAATGGAACCATTTAATGATGTCTTGACAGGTTTGTGTTCCTGCAATCTCCCCGTCACCGACAGTGTGTAATAACACCATTGATCGTAGGATTTACATTGTAAGGGATATTTTAGGTTAGAAAAGGTGTAATATTAAGGAACAGTTTAAAAATATTGAAGTTAAATCATACAAATGATAGTCCTGTAAAGGAGGCGTGGTTTCCCGGTGGACCCGCCTCCTCCTTGATTATTGCCATCCCTATCCCACCTTATTTAGATTAAGACTTTCAGAAATTTTAATAGAATGACGACTGATATTTAAAATCTAGTTTGTGATATTGGTACGGTCTTTATGACATTTTAAAATGGAGCTACATTACAGGATTTTGGGAAGTTAAATTTGATAGGTTATTGATGGCTTCGGAGGAAGGGGTTAAGGAAAACTATAAACTTTCGTGGGTTTGTGCGTGGTTTCGGTGATATATTCGTAATTAATCTTGGTTTTACAAACCCGATAAGAGCTTGCCCGTACATCTGTAGTTGGGACAGAATATCGGCCACTAATCGCCGATTAACCTTTTTTTATAACTAATGGTACCTTTCCTCCATGCAAGACAAAGCAACCAATGAATGCAAAATGAAGCTCGTTTTTACAAGGACGTTTTGAAGATAAATGTGTAATTTAGGAATAAGCTCCGATATATAATAGAAGGCATTGATTGTCGAGGTAATTTAAATGATATTCCTGACAGTTCTACGTAATTTCGGGGCATGACTTTATTTTATTTATTATTTTTTTCCGTCTCCGTTGTAATGAGAGTTTCAGATCTGCATGTCGGTCTGCTCCATACTGTTGAGAACAGTTGTCATCATCTGACCACATGCAAATTATTGTTCAAACGATTCGCGGTAACTAACCCGGGAATTGATTATGACCAACTGAATGGCAAGGGCGATGGGGATGTTGTCCTTCTTATATGAACGTTATTTGTACTTATCAGTGCCGCCATATCATATGGCGCGTGGCCGCAGGTCCGCCTGCGTACCTCCGAGAATCTGAGCTGGCTTGTTTCAAGTCGTGACGAGACAAACCTAACGGGTCCATCTACTTTGCCCAGTCGCTGTACCATCAAAGCTTATATTAAGCAGATTTGGTTACAGCAGTTTCAAGCGAGTTTACAAGTCTGGCATGGCCTATATGCTCGTCTGGGACTAATCTTGACCGTTTAGTAATCGTAACATTGACTTTTGCGGCCATGCTAGGTGCCCATTCACCTGTTTAAACAGCCGCCAGATTTGCCGGAGTTTCAACAGAAGGCATTAGTAGTCGGCTAATGTGCACGGCATCGTCCCGCGAGGTGTTTCTTGGGCGTTTCTTCTAACCCAAAACGCGGACCGGGCCTGTGTAACTTTTGACTTCTGGGAGTCTTAAAACCCCTGGGTGGTACAAGGCGGGCAGAAAGTCGACATTGATTTTAGCGTGGTACTGTTCGTGAAGGCCCGTGTCGGGCGGTAATCAGTGTTATGGTTTACTCTGTAACCGATCTCTGCTTTGTCTATCTGTTTTATCGATCACAGCCCGGAGTGACTTTGTTAGCTATACATGTTGACAGATATAATGTGCACAGTGAGTGATTGTAACTTTAGGACATGGTGACTTCCCAGTAGGCACGGTACCTCCTACACACGTTGTCCTACCGGACATCACACGTTGACACTGCGGCGGAACCAACTGATCTTTGTGACTTTGTGATCATTGTACGCAGTGTTTTTTTTTTAATTTTATTTGTTAATGACTGACTTACGTCACAGTAGAACTCATTATAATAAATTCATATGTACTTCTCAAATTTCACATCTATGGACATTAACTCTAAAGACTTATTAATAAGTTGATATCCGAATACTGGAAACTATTACTTTCATTTTAATTGTCTCTATAGAGAATTGGCATGAGGGCCTTTATATATACAGAACACCTTTTAAACATATTTACAACAATTAAATGCTCGAAATGTAACCCGGTAATTTTTACATTTAATACAGGCAAATAACCTTGAAGCCAAATAAATGTAACAAATAAATAAAAATAAATGTTCAACTTCAGTTTTATAGATCAGAGGACTGTCGCTTAAAAGGTTGGGATTTTCAAGGGAACGATACGTTCGGGGAGTTATTACACAGCATCGTCCATAAAGAAAATTATAAGAACAAACGCACAAGAAACTAAAGAGAGAGGTCTGTCAGTGAAAAGGGTAGCGGCCGCCTGCCACCCAAACGTCTAATTTTAATTAACTGAAGACGTTGGAGTGGCAGTACTAGCTATTGGGTTCGCATCAATTCTAGTATATGGAGATATACACGCCTTATCTAACACTACTTTTTAATTTTTATCTGCTTGTCGAACTGTCATTTTTCCGAAGTAAGACAAAGTAACGTTTTTCTGTTGGGTAAAATAATAAATATTAAATTCACGGTTGACTTGCATTTGCTAGTATTCATGCAGCAGTTATTAATAACAAACCTGGTTTTACTCGGAAAGTTTGATTCTGCGTCCGTATTGATGGCCTGACAGCTTTGTTTGAATCAGTGCCATAGGGAAGAAAAGAGGTAACTAATGTAATTAATCATTTACAACAATTTTTCTTCAATATTTAGCACATATAGCACGACCATTTAAGCCTCTGATGTCAAATACTACTTCGCAGCAAATATTTTGGTCCGACCCTTAGAATGGATGTTCTATTATGACTTTCATCATGACTCGCAGGCCCCTTTCAGTTGTTTTAGAAGGCTTGAGTGTCATGTTGTCATGGCTTTGAAAAGGGCATTGTTGGTGGACGGGTATATGTAAGCACCATCGCACAGTCTGTGGATTATTTCAGTGCTGTAGATCCATGACACACTAATACCACACTTAACATTTCGGCGACTCGCGCTTTCATCCATAATCAGCTCTCGGATTAGTGTGACCCTGATTGTTCTGTTACAGGATGATTAATGCGCAATGATCGTTACAGACATTGATGTTGGCACCTGAGCCAGACGCCGGTATACCTGTCACGTTACTGTTTGGCGTCACGTGGTCTGACAGACGACTCTGCTGTTCGAGTTCGGTTATCAGACTTCATGGTGGTTGACTTATCCTGTGTTAACAAACACCAGCGGTCAGTAATTGCTGTATCATTACATTATGACTGGTGGGTTTGGTTGCAATTTTGAACAGCAATCGAAATTTAGTCTTGGCCATGGCTTGATCACGTGGACGTGTTTTATACACGGCACGTGCGCGTAAATAACATTATTGGTCTGTATTACTAATTAAATTATATATATATATATATATATATATATATATATATATATATATATATATATATATATATATATATATAATGTTATAGAGGGGGGAATGTTCATTCCGGCACAGACGTTACTAGACCGTTATTTCTAACCTAACATTTAGTATGTGAGACATGGATAATTTTTCCGTTGTAGAGATGTGTGCTTCAAGGTTGTTGCGAGCATAGATTCCGCTCTCTTCACTCCTATACACACAGTGTCGTTTGACGTTCGACAGGTTCAATCTATTTTATTTATCAAATTATTTCAAATTGTGATTACGTCAGGTAACATTAATATTTATTGCCTAATGTAACCAGAAGTATGCTAAGTGATGTAATACAAAACAAAGAAAAAAATCTTAATCTTACTTGACTTCAGCCATTCTGTACAATAATAAGTAGGTTTGTTTAATACAGCGGAAAGCAACTTTTTTTTTTTAATTTTTTCCACTTTTTCCATGCTAATAACGTTTCGGTATAAGTTTTTTTTTATCTTGGGCATTTTTATATTGTTAACACAAACTGATATATGGTAGAAAGTTCACATTTTGTAGTGACTGCTTTAATGTAATAATGACATTAAATGATGGACGAACAGTATTGATACGGGGAGTATGGACGTATAGAGAAGTAAGCAGTTGTAAGGAGTATGGGTTTAAGGTACTTCGAAAACTGATATGCAAATTGTGTAATTCCCACCGGTCAATAAAAGTGATAAATTGTTGTATATGTTGTGTTATTGTTTGGTCGCATGAATAGGTGTATGTTAATTATGGTGTACAGAATGACCGCAAAGAATCATGATAATAATGAGGTACAGGATTGTAATAGATTATTCCTTCCCTCCGGGCGGCAGGATGTTACCAGCGTGAGGTCCATATACATCATAATGTGCTGATGCCGTGTCTGCCTGAATGTGATTTATGAGTTATCACTGTACACCTTGATCCAACTTGAAACGCCAAGTGCTGACTAGTTATTAGCTAAGCTGAGTATAAGTCATCTGAGCTATAGTCATGGTCCGTCGGCCGTACGTCGGTCCGTTATACTGGCACGTTTTGAAACCGTTGGACCTACGAGTCTGAATTTCGGCATACCTTTAGATGTCCCCAAAATCTCCTACCATACCGAAAATTGGGTCACTAGGACTTCTTTCCTTTGAGATATTAAGGAAAAAACCTCCGTTTTCCATTAAAAAACCCCATTGTTACACTTCTAGACTGCCTAATATCAGAACCACTGATCTGTTTTTTATCATATTTAATATGCATAGTTTTCCAGACATATATGTACATACCAATAATTAGGTCAGTATTGCTTAATTTCTTGAAGTTATGGGCCCAAATATAATGCACTTTTAAAATTAAGGAAATACTTTTACTCACTTAACATGAGAATTGCTGAAGCTAGAGACTTTTTTTCAGGGAAATAACTTTAATTAATCAATATTCAATTGTAAACCCAAAATTAGATCTGAATTTTGCAATTTTTTAAAGTTGTTAGCATAAAATAAAAAATAAATACCTTTTATTTTGTCCAACTTAGACCACGGCACGTTTTTCCCTGTTAGCACTGTTGATTAATATTTCACGGCATATATACATAAGGATTTAACCTTTTAAAATCTTAAATTTCAAAGGATTGATTGAAAAGAGTAGCTTTTATTTAAGTTTTCATACCCACCTAGTACAGCTTTCACCTGTGTTATGTAACCGGCTCCAGGCAGCTTGTCTTGGCTCAGCTTGGAGGTTTTCCCCTATTGGCAGGCTTCCCCTCTGCCCTGCCCCCCCCCCCCGGATTTGGCATAAATTAGATGAATGATGATGTTCTTTTCTAGACTTTTGCTACATTTTAGATTTTGTATTCTACCACCAGGGTTACAATGATTAATTAAAGTGAACATTTAATTATGTCCACAACGTGGTGTATTGTTATAAAAGTGTGGATGTTCATCAGATAGTAATTCCTTACTTCAGATGAGTAAAAAAAACTTCACCAGTTGTTCAACTGAATATTAATTCCAGTAATAAATTATTGCTGAGATAGTAATTAGCATAATGATATTGTATGTCCTTCATTCAACCAAAAGTATGTATACTTCATTTGAAAAGTTGTTTTTATTTTATCAATATTACTGAATCTTTTATTTCAGTGAATAAAACTAAGCATTTACTGAAAACACCAGTGTACAAAACTTTTTTAAATGTGATTCAAGGAATAATCTTGAAGATGCCATGTTATTGCATTATTTTCTTTTAAATTCAGTTTAAACATTTGTGATTTTAAAATAATAAAATATATCTGTATGCATAATATAACCCGATGTGAGCTCAACTCTGGATAAATAATAATGCAACTTACAATTCTGATATTTTGATTTATATTTTCAGATTTCTTTATTACAAATAAATAAAAAGAATCTGATAAACACTATTAAAGGAAACAGTGGATATGCTAAAAAATAATGTTCAATGAAACTTAAATGCATAATTCCCGTGAAAGTTAAATACACGTATAAGTCCATTCTCTCCACTTGCCTGTCCATCTCAAAATTTTTCATATGCATCACAGTATCTAAAAAAAATACTCTTTTTCTTCATTGCAGTCTTGTCAGGGTATTAGTTTTGCAATCTTATATTTAGAACTTCACAATAGCCAAGTAGGAGGGCCATTTCCTCTTAGCCTCTCTTATGCTAATATATATGAAAAAACATTACAATAGAAATCAGCATATTTTGCATTTGCTAAAATTGCAAACTTCAGCTGAGCGCCGTGACCCATGGGTCCCTTGTCATTATATCGGTTTGCATTGGAATAACACATTTGGAAGAATATACAAACTGAAATAACGGAACAAGATAGCTTTGATCATATGCATAGTAATATATATGATGGCGTAAGGAGATCATATGCATAGTAATATATATGATGGCGTAAGGATTTTTCTATGCTTTGGACTCGAAATACAATAAATTCCTTGCCTGTAATGACAGACAAATAGTTCTCCCAACATTCGAATTAGTTATACCCAGCACGATAACGTTTTCATTTGTTATTTTGAGTCATTAGTTTGACTCATTTATGTCTAAACGGGGTCAGACAATCCGATCTGCACAATTTAAACAATTTAAAAAATATGCACTTATATGAATCTGCTCGTAGACGAGGATTTGCACAAAAGTAGCGTACGTTAGCCGGAGGTGGAGCTTCTTGTGTGTATACTTCTACTATTGGGCTGAAGATTTCACATGCAGAGTTTTGCGTTTCTCTTGTTAAGGTAAAGAGCCAACCCTTTTACACCTCAAACTTTACTGCTGTCCCATAACAAACCGCAAATGATAAATCCGGTTAGTATTTCAAGAAAAGATATAGCCAAGGAATCTGTTAATTATTCCAAACACTTAAGGAAATTACAGATTTAATACAAAAGCTTGGTTGTTATTAGACTGGTACCCTGCTCTATTAAGGTTTTCTGTGATAGGCTGCAGAGCTGGGTACCATCCTAGGTTGTTATGAAAAAAAACACGGACGGCAAATATAAAGTCACTAAAACCCGTTATTTCTATTTCAAGACTTTGGTTTAGAGGCTAGTAGAATAAGAAAAATCACCCAAGTTCGAAAAAGCATTTAGCTTCAATTTTTCATCTGAACTTTCTCCCGAAGATCGCCTGTTGAAAAAAATTAAGCAATCTTGTATCAGGATATGGCAGCTACTCACAGAAAGCTATACAGGGACGTTTAGGTGACAATTATGTATGTTGCCTGTCTGACTTCATGATAAACTGAACCCTGTATTGTTTAGCCGTTGAGCAACATGAACACTCGCATGTTTCTCCTTCCATTCCGTCCTGTCTCCTGCTATACGTGTTAATTCCAGCTGACACCGAGACACGTGACAAAAAAGACATGAAAGATCTAAATATAAGTGACCAAAAATGGCAGGATATAAATTTATTTATTAATAGTGTGGTTTCTTTACAGTACCAGTAATCAGTCTTGGTGGAGAATTTAAGTTTACCAAGACACAGAATAACAAAATTCGCCCAGGGAACACTTGTTGGGTCTATACGTTATCATGCACTTTGCGATTCCCAAAGCCCCGAGGCCGACCATCCACCGAGAACATTCCTCAGCCTGAAATACAAAAACTAGGTATATCACATGAATATAATTTGTGTAATAATACTGGACAGAATATTGAAAGATAAGTAATGAAATTGTATAAAAAATAAAAGTGGTCCAGCAGGGACCAAATTACCGGCATGTGGGAAAGTTTAAAGTTCTTGTTCGGAGACAAAAAAGATATCGAATGTCCCAGAAACATGATGTACAAAAAAACATCGTGACTTGTTCCCACACACCTGACTGCTGTGATTATGCCACGGACTGACCACGCGTGACATCATCAATTATAGATTAGGTGTACCCACAGTAAACTGAAGGAAATTGGCTAGCGTTAAAAAGCAGACTGTAGACTTTAACCTAAAGATCTTATTCCTTTGTTCTAAGAAGTGCCAAATGTGAATGCGTCAGGAAGGTGATGCTAACTTTCACTTTAAAGTGATTTGATCCATTAATTTTAATCCATTTTATACAATACTGCAATCAATTTGGCAAATAAATGTTCCTAAAAAGTTTTTGATCAATTGAATACATGAGACCGCATGTAGATTTGAGATCACCAAAAGAACTGGTAATTCATGTTAAAAGACCGTTAGATTGTGGGAGAATGCATTTAACTTAAGATGAAAATAATGATTTTATTTAATTCAGAAAAAACTTCTTCCGGGTCTGAATTCTTGGTCGCATCGATCTTGGAATACGGAAAGTGACCACAATGGAGCGATTTCAGATTCCACATTACCGTGTTTATTAAAATCGATTTTGAGTATCCCCTACGACTTCAAAATATCCGTTCTTAACAGGTGCTTATTTTATTCACTTATAATTATTATGATCAGCGTCAATTTATCCATATATATATATATATATATATATATATATATATATATATATATATATATATATATATATGCTTTTTAGTGTGGGTATGACATATTTCAAATATATTAGTATCTGTATGACCCATTTCAAATATATTTACTTAATCACATTTCAAATGTCTGACAAGTAAGTAGAAGGTTTCAGAAAAAAAGGTATTAAGTTTCCAGTATAATTTGATTCTAAACCAGATTTAGGTGTAATATTTCATATTAAACTCATAAATGAACCAAAGTCTATATACATCTTTTTTATTAAAATATTACATTTGGAATGTATAAATATTATTCCATGAATAGTAGGAGATGATTACACTGGACCATTGATTATAATTATTTCTTCTGATTTGTGTTTTTATTTTGTCATGCGCTTGATGAAGTGTGTGATTCAATGAGAATATATTTTCGCTATTATTAACGTTTTATTTTACATTGATTGATTTAAAATTTAAATTATATATCTTTCACATGTTTCATTCAACCGTCATATCAAGAAATAAAAGCATATGAATTTATGATTTAGCTCAATCTGCGAGGGGTCATCTGTGCGAGGGTATCTTGATAACAGTGTTAGGCTACACCCGCGGGTAATTTGAAATAGATTTCTTGCCGCAAGATGCCATTGTTGAATGTGCTTGGATTATTTTGGTGGGGCCCCCACATGTTATAAACAAAATGAACAGACAGTGTTTTTCTCGGTGTTTTCGGGTCTATTTTTATATTACATTTTTGAATACATGGCCAACAAGGTTTCTTGTTAATTTATCTAATATCCATCAAGTTCCGAGAGATTAAATGGCATTGGGTTTAATAAGCTTGTCATCATGTAATGACTCTTGTAGCAGAGTAACTGTCATTAGACAACCCGTATTTTTGTAATATAATGGACCATTCCATTGATGGACAGGAACGGTACAGTTAATGAGTAGGAACCATTGTATCAGAACATGCTTTATTAATTTACTTGAGTAGGATCAGATGTATCCCATCTTCATACTCCCGAAGCGTGGCTGTCCTGCTCAGTGCGGATGGGGGTATACACACACACACACACACACACACATATATATATCCCCTTCCTTACATTTGAGAAAGGGGGGTGGGTCGGGGTGGCCACTGTTATCATCCCCGTGCTATTCCTAGAAGAATATTCGATGCGTTGCATAGAAGAAAGAAGCAGGTAACGTTAAACTTGCGGCTTTAACAAATATTCAGTTCTTTGTAATATGTTGATGTATTTATGGTGAAAATATATATGTACGTTTATAACTTGCAAAATTTCATCATGTAATCCTCGTGGTAAAATAATTGATATACTGAATGTTAAATAATAAATGCTAAAGTCGCATGTTAAACTGTAACGGCTTCTTTGGTCTGAACGCATCGGACGCTACAGAGCACAGACCATGAGTCTGAGTATCAGACCAGGAGTCGTCAGATTTTAGGATTTTCCTGGATTATTATTATTTTATTTTTAATATTTACTTGTAAAGTAAATACATTCCATACAATCTGATTTGTCATCTCACTGTTGTTTTGAATCTTTTATTGACGGAAGCGTTTAAAAGTTGTGTCACATATATCAGAAGAATTAGTGAATTGATGATTCAAGCGGTGATCTATACTAGTTAAAATATCAATTGGCAAATAACAAAATCAATTTAGGGACCTTAAGTTTTACTCTTGCGTCTTAAGATTGTACTGCTTTGTTCTTTTAACTATCAATGCTTTCTGCTTATATTCTGAGATCTGCCTTTATCATTAAATATACAGGGACTACTCATGAAATCATTTAAACACCATGCACATTTGTTAAATTATACGTGACGGAAAATGCGTTTCCTATCGTCCTTCCGACCCCTAAATTTTCACAGAATCAGTGTCTGTGAAATTCATTTTGATCTAAATATATCTAAAAGAAAACAAAAATTGGTCTGCGTCTGTCTATGAATTTGGTATTGAAAAATATATTTCGAAAGTACATGCACCCTCCCGCGCATGCGTTGTATACACCTTTTACCTACAGGCAGGGGAGGATAAATGGGGTTGCTGAGCGGGCTGCAGCCAGGGGCCCCCGACATTTAAAGGGCCCTGAAAATAAGTTTATAAAAAAAAGTTTTAAACGAATTTCATTGTTTGGTTGATTTGATGAGGATGCCGAATGTCAGCAATGCGATGTATATGTTGGATGACTAAATCTTTTGTTTTCACATTTAATTGATGTTATGGAGTGCAAAATACTTCCTTCTGTACGGTTCTTTGTTGATAACGATAATCGTTCGCGAAAACGAGTGAACACAACTCACTTCTATTACATTTCCTCTTTATATACTATGTTACGGAACCTAATATAAACAGATCACGTATGCGAAATGAACCCAAAATTTTGTAATGGAGATAAAAAAAAATCAGATTCTGTAACACTAGGCAGCGTGAAACGTCTAGGGGAATGAACAAAGAAGTCAGTGGATTTTTGTTAACAAATAACCATAATTTATTCTTAAAACAACCCTAACATTACAATACACTAAATCAATACAATTATACAGTAAAACAGCGGTATAACAACAAATCAATACAATCACACAGTAAAATAAACAATGTGCACAGTACTTGGATTAACCATTAACCATTAACGTCTTTGTTGATAACGATAATCGTTCGCGAAAACGAGTGAACACAACTCACTTCTATTACATTTCCTCTTTATATACTATGTTACGGAACCTAATATAAACAGATCACGTATGCGAAATGAACCCAAAATTTTGTAATGGAGATAAAAAAAAATCAGATTCTGTAACACTAGGCAGCGTGAAACGTCTAGGGGAATGAACAAAGAAGTCAGTGGATTTTTGTTAACAAATAACCATAATTTATTCTTAAAACAACCCTAACATTACAATACACTAAATCAATACAATTATACAGTAAAACAGCGGTATAACAACAAATCAATACAATCACACAGTAAAATAAACAATGTGCACAGTACTTGGATTAACCATTAACCATTAACGTCACAACGATAAGTTCTTTAAAAGTATACTCTCGGAGGATGACAGTCCTGTGTAAAGCTCTTGTTATAATCCAGAAAGTCCAAACAAGACTCGTCACAAAATCCAGGAGAAAGTCTGAAGAAAATCTATAATTGCCGCACTCGTCGGATAAGGTCCCACAAACCGACTTCTGCGTCCGCTGGAATCTTCTCTCCTGCTCTCTCTCGGCTCTAAAACACAGCCCCTTTATATAACTTTTCACCCCAAGCCGAGAAGCTTCTATTTCTCGAACATTCAAAGAATCTAACACAATACAGTAAACACGCGTTACAGGAATCATCTAGAAGAACATCGCTGTGTGTGTCTCTACATACCAGGGTCCACACGTGACCTCGGCCAGGCGAGAAAGCCCCCAGCTAGCATGACAACGAGAGTTCAACCAGTACGGATTAAACATAGAGTGCAACAACAACACGAGTTACGCCCGTGTCACACAATAAAAAGAGCACCTGTAACAACTAAGATGGATGGTTTTAGTTTACCTGACAGACGATGTAACGCTAATCTTACTGATTATCCCTGTAAACCAAGAGGTAGTTAAACAAAGCGATAGTTTTTGCTTCATGGTCACTGTAATTTAGATATTCACAAAAAGCAGAAAACCTTTCGTTAAAACTTAACTAAGGTGTGTCTCTCTTATAAGAAAGCGACTTATGTGTCAAATGAACTTAAAATGGAAAAAAGGAGGGGCGTGTGAAAAGGAAGCCAACAGGCGCGTGCCCGATAAAATCTGTTTTTAAGAGGGCTCATAATTTTGTAAATTGTCCCATCGGGCATAAATCTTTTAGCTAATAACCTTTTTGCGATAGGCCTATAATTACCGTTTGAGACCTAAATGTCTGTATTTATTTTGCATTATAATTAAGTGAGGGCAGGTTTAAGTGTCCTGAGGAAGGAATACAAAGAAAGACGACAAAACGACTGTTATAGAAAGTTACTCCAAATAGCAAACGCTGGATTTCTCCGGGTTTTTTTTGCGGAATACAGAAACAGAAATAGTTTTAAATCAATTCAACGAATTTATTAATGCTGAAGCATGCACTATATTTCATTCCAGGGCCTATTTCTTTTGCAATATTCCTTATGCTTATTCTCGATTTTTTTGTTGCATAATGTACAGTGCTTATATTCTAATTTTTATATTTGATCTTGTTCAAATAAACTGTACATTCCCAAATACAGTTGAGAAAATAGCGAGCAAAAGACTTTTCAAGATTTTTACCGAGTAACAACACAAAACCAATATTATTAATCAATCATTTGTCTGAACGGTGTACAAGCTCGTGCTGAGGCCATCATTTCAAATGGAGAATTCCTTAATGCTGACTAGAAAAATCAAGCACATGGAGGCAGGGGTCGTAATAACGCCTTTCCGCCTGTCTCGGACAGGCAAACACGTGCACGGAGAGGCATTTTTCATTGTGTACCAATCCGATGTTTTCCAATTTAGTAGCTGATAAGTAGTGTCAAACATGATACAAAAACGAAATATTTACAGGTGGTGTTCCACCGATTCCCTATATTTTTCTATAAAAAATGGTCTATAATTTCTGATAGTTTCCGGTATCTAGGCCCTCATCTCCTATATATCCTATTTTATTCTCTAATGCACACTCCTGTTTCTGTATAACAGTGTTACTTTTGAAAACATTCAGTTCTTTTTGCATGAAAGTGTGCATGTAGGATGGCATGTAAAATGGCAGAATCAGGTGTTCACTGAGCGAAGTGTGACTGAAAGTTTGATATGACGGTAGGATGCATCTTTACGGAATGTTTTCTGTTGAAAGTCAAACCTGTGCAAATGGCTTTCCGTTGGAAGGGTGAAAATTTCAAAGTATTACGATCCTTGTGGACGTTGTGTTCCAATCATTAGATCTTCAGATACAGATCTACCACTGTCTGAGATCAAAGAAAGTGCTTCCCCTACCTCTAGATATTTCATTGGTCTTTATAAACATCAACTATACGTCATTTTTAATTACATGTAATTGCATGTTCGCTGAATTTCATTAATTTAAAAGTGCCATTTAATGTTCTAATAATAAATATGTCAACATGTTTACATACTAAGTATTACATAATGTGGACGAAAATCAATTAAATTACAACTGATGTAACAGAATTTCTTGTAAACTTGTACACACGTTATGAATTTGATGAAAGGGTATCTGCTTGAAGTAAAGCCAGGGGCCAAATGCAGCCCTAAGGCCTAACTGCCCCTGCCTCAGGAAATTCTATAAACTTAAAAAGAATAAAAGCAAGCTTATTTAAACTGGCACAGTATTTAAGAAAGAAGCAACAAAAATGGACTTCAAATGCAGACTAAAATGTAACAAATAGCTTGAATTACACACCCCTGTGTGCAGTAACTACATATATGTGTTTTTTATGTGTGTGTGTGTGTGTATATATATATATATATATATATATATATATATATATATATGGGGCTTTTTGGATATTTTATCTCTGGCATGCCTGTTGAACGTATTATAACGTATTATTTTATTATATATTTATGCACCTTTGGTAAATACATTTTTGATCAATAGCAAATACTAATAAATTCATATATTTTCACCATTAGTGTGGACAAATACGTTCAACAATGTATTCAAAAATAATGAAAATGACATGAAAATAAAACTCGTGGAAATATTCATTTCACTTATAAACAAGGCCTACAGGTCTAATGCGAACCTGTGCAAAGTTTGGGAGTATGAATGGAGGTTTATTTTTTTTAAATTTAATATTGATCCTTTTAAGTCCTGCATATCTACTTTAGTCATTATGATTTCAGCAAAATGGACATTTCGGACCTGCAAGTTTTAGACTAGGACATTTTAAAACTAGAATATGGGTAGTCGACAAGCGACTATGTTTATCCGCAGAAATCAGAGTGGGACGGGTGAAGTGAGGCATGGATTAAGTGGCAAGGGGAATAGAGTGAGGTGTGTTGCATATTAGAATGGATGTCTGCAGCTTAAACGTGAATGTAGGTGGTGCCACCTGTCATAAAATCGAGAAAAGTGTCCAGGATGTATAAACCTGCAAAATTTCAGGTGGATAAGTCAAACCACTTCAGAGATATGAGTGATTTTATCCCAAGGCAGATGAACAAATGGACGCTGTGCATAAGTGGTTGCAGGTGGCGCCACCAGTTTTGCCTATGATGAAGAGTTATGTGAGATCTATACACATGCAAATTTTGGCCCAACCGGTCAAACGATTCCCGAGATATGAGCTTGGATGTCTGCAGAGTAAACGTGAATGTAGGTGGCGCCACCTGTCATATATTGAGAAAGCTGTCCAGGATATATAAACCTGCAAAATGTCAGGTGGATAAGTCAAACCACTGCTGAGATATGAGTGATATTATCCCAAGGCAGATGAACAGATGGATGCTGTGCATAAATGGTTGCAGGTGGCGCCACCAGTTTTGCCTATGATGAAGAGCTATGTGAGATCTATACACATACAATATTTTGGCCCAATCGGTCAAACGGTTCCCAAGATATGAGCTTGGGTGTCTGCAGAGTAAACATGAATGTAGGTGGCGCCACCTGTCATATATCGAGAAAACTGTCCAGGATGTATAAACCTGCAAAATTTCAGGTGGAAAGTCAAACCACTGCTGAGATATGAGTGATATTATCCCAAGGGAGCTGGACGCTGTGCAAAAATGGTTGCAGGTGGCGCCACCATTCTTAGTGTATGTTATAAAGCTATCAAAGGGCTACATTTGTGCAAAATTTTTAGCCTGATCAGTCAAACGGTTCCCGAGATATGTGGGTTTATGTGTGGAAACAGACGCAAAAATGGACGCTGGGCAGCGAGAAAAGGTCAGAGGTCAACCAAAATTGAGAGCGCAGCAGTTCACATGTGACCTGATGATAAACTCGATTCGCTTAAAATGCAAACCAAGTTTTTTTCAAACAGTTAAAAGATATAGTTCCAATAATCTGGGAATTCTGCATCTAAACATTGTGTCTAGACGTCTAGACGCTGTGTCTAGACGTCTATATACATTGTCCAGACACCCCCCCCCAGAGCCAGGTCAATTGCCATGGTGATGTCTCGACCCCACCTGTTTGTACTGAGTGACCTCTTGACTTGGCTGCTGAAACTCAGCATGTTGTCAAATCTGTTTTCAAATACAGAAAGCCTTTTTCAATTGGCTACAATGCTTTTTTAAAACTGTATTTACCTAATCTATTCTTATAAAACTGGCAGAACCCTACCATAGAATAATTATTGTAAAGTTTAAAACAATCAGCTTAACAGTTTCATCATAAAACAGTGTATAAGCTAGAAGAGTTTAAAATTACATTTTCGCTTGTAAAAAAACACATCAATGTAGGTAGCGCCACCAATACCTCAAAATCAGATATGACATATATGACAAACATTGGTATAAAATTTGGTGATTATAGCTCTAGCCGTATCTGAGATTTTAATTTTAGTGTGCTTCTTTGAACAGATGACTAAGTTCAATCCCGGCCAAAAATCTCCGAACTGGGACCATTCGAACAAACTTGAGAGAGATTGTTCCAGGGATCATTTCTGTGAAATATTGGACAATTTGGCTGGACAGTTTCAGAGAAGAAGATTTTTAAAGGTTTTTAAGCTTTTTCTCTATAAAATCTAAATGAATGCAGATACCCTATAATAAGCTCCAGGGCACCAAGTTTCACATGTGACTAATTCTTACATGTAATTTGGAGCTGCTGGCTTCGACGGTTTCTGACTTACAGCCATGGACGGCGGAAAGCCAGCCCTGGACGGCGGACGGCTGACGGCTGACGATGGACGGACGACGCTACGCCATCGCATAAACTCACAGGTTCGCTAAAAAGATCACTGTGGTTTCGGGTGGGGGCTGGGGGTGGTCAAAGCCTCCAAAGCCCCCCTCGAGATCCGCCACTGCATGATGTGACCCTGCGAATATTAACCAAACCACATATATATACTTGCATTATTGTCACTGTTGATACTTATATCAGGATAAACGCTTTTGGATTTAGGCATTGCGTGTATCTTTATTCAAATGAAACATTTTCTGAAAGGTTATTTATATTTTAAATTGTTTAACATTGTTTAAGAAATGCTTCACTTTTGATCTATTTCATGCCCAGACTTAAACAAATTTTGATACCGTCGAAGTACATCGCTAACTTCCCCACCCCTTTCGGACATTTCCCCAAGCCTGTGACTAATGTTGTAATAAAAAAAGATGACCATCCATCTGTTTGTCTCTTTCTCTCTCTCTCTTTCTCTCTCTTTCCCTCTCTCTCTCTTTATCTCTCTCACACACATGTATACATATATAGGCCTAAATTCTGATATGCGATAACAGCCAAAACATCTGCTGATCGTTTTTCTGATTTTCAAACATATGTTCATCCAGTTTAAAGGAGCCTTTTTTTAATTGGATATGCAGGTAATTACATGTCTCGCAAAGAAAAAAATAAAATGCAGATGGTCCATCATGTGGAAACATTTTCTGGCACAAGTAAAAAATAATCGAAAAAAATTCATGTTAATGACATGGCTATTTCGTAGCCTGCTACCCGGCAGATCAACATTTTTTCCCACCCTAAGTCCTACACCCAATCGCTGTTCGCTGATGTAAAATGAAAAATGTCAGCCGACCATAAGGTCTCCGCCTTTCTACCATTTTTTTTTATTTTATTTATGATTTTCATACAAAGAAATCACTCTCACTTCAGTTTTTATTAGTCTTATGTAAGGGAAAGTTAGTTTTGTTCTGTATCACAATAACTTGTAAACAAAATGTAATCAAATTAACCGGTCAGGACAAATAAAAAAGGCGTGGGTCTGATCTTAATCAAAATTATTATTTTTTCCGAAAGTAATCCTAGTGGATATTAATGAGGCACATCTAAATCATAGGGGATATAACACAAAAACTACACCGTAAGATTTAATCGTACCTGCTAGTAAGGATCTGCTACTAGGAACCCTTGAGAAAAATATGAAAACAGAATGTTCGATAGACTGCATTTGTTACAACTGGATTAGTCTAGTCAGTTTGTGATTAGTTTTTAATACAAAAAATAAAGGTGTACAACACCCTTGACATATGGCTGTCTAGTCCGAATGATCGATTATACAGCGACAAATGCGCCTTTAAATGCTACAAAAATCTAATTCGTTACTGATTTACAATCGGTGAAACAGGTATACAGTGATACCTGATCCATTTTTAATTTCTGTATTTTAAGGATCAAAAGTTGACAGGGGCGTGAAGATGTCTGTTGAATATAGAGGACGCTGCACTTGTGATAATATATACAAGTTCCTTTCCATGCCATGTTTAAGGATTTCTTTGTTGAATGTGAAATACGCCACAATAGTTATTAAGGTATTAGAGATAGCGTACTTTTTATTCTATCCAGCGTAAAAGTGACTTCGTGGTTCGAACTGTTCTGTTTCATGTGATATTTAACAGCTTAACCTAGAAGTGACTACAAAAAAACATGATTTAATGACATTATACCGGACTTAAGCCCATTTGCGGGCCTAAACGCCATTATTTCAAATTCGACTTCATAATGGTCACCATAGCAACACACAAATGCCCCCTTACCTAGGTCACCACATCGACTTACGCTATTTTTTATAAACGCACCAGAGGTCGTGCGCCCCAAATTGTATGAAAATTCCTTTCTTCTGTTCCTTCAGACTCTCTTTAGAAACTATAATTATTCACGGTCTCACTGGGTAACCCCAGCACAGTTATGTTAATTGATAATTAAATGCTCATATAAAATATGAAAATCTCGTGTATCAACCTTGTCTGATCATTTCACCTTAAATTCCACTTCTATTCTCATTTATATAAATATTCTGAACGTTTACAACGATTTTTTTAACGAAACCTGTCTGTGTACTCGGGTCTGGTAACATTAAGCTGTCATTTTAACTTATTTGAGGTTTGTCTACTTGATGATAATGTTCATCTAGGGATTTTTTTTAAATTGATTGGGAATGAAATGTTCAGGAAGCCAAGGAGTCAGATTCTTCAGCCACAAGCCTATATTCTGGGAAGCGTATTCATATACGCTTCTTAAAAAAAGCTAAGTTCGATTCCAAATATGGGAAGCCTATACCTTTCCCTTTTTATTACACTGTCTACAACTGAACCAAAAGCTTCTCCCAGTTTAGTGAGCAAATATTTATCCCTTTTTTTTCTCGAAATTGCTTGAATAAAAATTGTACCTGCGAGGTAAATATAGGTTTCTAGTGTACAGTGTAAACACCTTTTCAATAGAAATGATTTAGTTGTCTTAACGTGTCTTAATAACAGACCCCGCTGCTCTCTATAGACCGTTATCATACAGCAAGGTCCCGGGGACGCAGTGTTCTTTCTCTTTATTGCCGGCCTGGCTTTCTGCTCCCGGACCTCTACGTCACAAATCACGTGGACAGATTGTTGGAAACTGACATGATGACTCTCTCTCCAGAATGGGACTACCCTTTTTTTATAATTTCGGTCACTTTATCATGCGTTTACGTGAATTCATCTTATCTTTGCATTTGCCTAGGAAGGGGGATTGGGGTGTTCCTTTCCACTTTCGGACCCTTCGGCACGAAGGTTATATAGTTTTGTCATACTGATAACAACACGTTTAATCAGATATTGCACAGAATTTGATATTCAGCATAGATATTTGAGACATTGTATACTGTCAGTTTCTACATTACCTATAACTGTATTAAATTACAAATGGGAAAAGCCTTCAGTTTTTTTTTCCAATTTTGCTCCATTTTATGCTCAAATATTTAAGAGATTCCCTTCTCTGTCCCTGGTAGAGAACTCTCCTCACATGAATGCACCCAATGACCGTAAAATTTTCAGTCATTCCTTATTCTAATACGATGAACAAGAAGCTGAATTGTCAAACATATTTAAATTTTTTTTTCGAACTTGAAGTGTGAACACAATGGACAATCGAGCAGATTTTGACTTCTGTTTTTATTTATAGCCGGCAATCCAGCCCTGCAGACAGTTGACAGAATGAGACTTCACGGTTTTCATTTTGTCACAAGTCATATTTTCGTGACAATTTCTGTTGCTTATACAAAAATGTCTATCAGCTGCTCTTTGGGGGAAAAGGCTGTAAGTTACATACAACTTGGTGTGACGTCATTCAGGGCCGCACGAAAGTCGCCAGCCACGGTTCACGTGACCTACTTAACAGTTAATTGATTATCAAAGTAATGAATTCCTTCTTTAATGAGCAGTTTCCTGTATCACATTCCAGAATGTCTGGTTTTAGTTACGTTTTGGAGTTTATTATAAAGTTGATTTGTTTAAGCCAGGGAGACCATTCCGGTGGGACCTTACGTTGAATTCTATACATAAAAACGTCATTTTATCTTCAAGGGTGGGGTGGGTGTGGGAAGTGACTCATAGGGATAGGTTGGAGTAAACTTATACTAATAATGAAATATTTCAAATTTATTATATATAAATATATATATTGCGTGTGAACTTTGATATATTTGAGATATTACAACCAAGTATAAGATTAAAAAATATGGTCAAGCAAAAAGGTTTGCAGAATTGTAACAAAAGTCTCCCATTCTAACAAATATCAGTATATAAATCTTTCGCTCTGAATCGCAGCCTTGAGGGATGATTACATTTATCATCCCTCCCCTTGCCTAAATGTGTGTGTGGGGAGGGTGGGTATATATACCCCCATTAACCCCCCACCCCCATAATGACGCCCCTGCATAACCGATAAAGTACGTTATTGGAGTATATTTGGCATTACACAGAGACCATGAGAGATGGACTCGTTCTAAGCCTCCCACGAAAAACCAAGTTTATGGCAATGCAGCGGGAGAATAGAACGGAAAGAGAATTATTAACAGAAAGTCCATTCCGGTGCGAGTCGTAAATTGAGGGCGATAGGGCGTTCTGTCACAGTTATAGACAGATTCAAAGGACAGTGTATAATTAGAAGCGCCTTGTAGGAGAGCGGGACGCTGAGAGACAACAGAATGTCTTAATGATGCGGAATTATAGGCGACCCTGAATCAGTCTTTCATCTTCGGTTACCATGACTTTTTTACTGTTCATCAAGCTTGTGTCCAGCCTGCGCAATCTCGGACTCATAAGAGTCCGACTCTGCGGTTAAGGGGTGGTTGGGGTCAAAATCTGATCCCCACAGTGCACCGGGGCTTCTAAATGTACCAGTGGCGTAGATAATAATGTAGTGAAATATTGTTTCAAGGCAAATTACAAAAACATGGGTGCTTTTGTGGTGACGACTTTGCGAAATAAGTAATATTTTGTAAGAATGCGCATGTCAAATTTAAACAGAAGATGTTTCATTGAAATGTAACAAATTTTGAGTTTCAGGTCGACAATGAGATAAGTTGTCCTTTCCTTCCCACAGTGCCCAAACAGAAGAGGTTACTTTTGAGTAGAAACGACATCTGCAGGAATGATGGCTTGTGTTATACTTTGTGCTGGATATAACATCGCGATTACCCGTTACAATACACACAGTACAGTTGCCCTTCCTATAACAAACAGCGTACAGAACTTGCACCCCAAATAAATGCATGACAGATATTATACAAGTGTTTTAATATTAGATGGTTATGCTGGCCAGGTTCAGTCCCGTCTGGTGTTTGGCCCTTGACATGTTACGCGTCTTGTAAAGGACTTCTTTATAAACCTTATACACCGATAATTGCCGATCTGTGTCCGGATGAATCATCGTTGGATGAACAATTCCACATGTTGTTTCTGCTTGACCTTTCCTCAAGACGGCCACAATTTGCTCTTGTTCATAGAAATTAGCGCCTCGTTTAGCAGGGCGGTACTGTCCTGTCACGGCCAATTATAACGGGCCGCATGGGATGTCAAGCTCGGTACTTCCGGCGTTCAGAGAGTGATGGGTCGGCAGACAGTTTGGGCAGACGGGTGGGCAGGTCCGCTGGTCTGGTAAATTTGGAAAAGATGTTGGACCGGGCAGACCAGACTTTATTTGAGTGGGGCTTGTCGTGTGTCAGACGGTTCACAGACCGCTGCTAAACATCACGCAGTTCACATCACCCACCCGGTCTGTAAAACCTACCAGCTAATGAAGAAACCCTGTCCTCATGACCTCAACTCATTACGTTTCCGGTGGAAGACTCAGAGACTTCATACTTTGACTTCCCCTTTATCTCAATATGTCCATAAAGATTCGCCTAAGAAAAACCTCCCTGACTGAAACGGCCGATTTGGCGGGATGGGGGGGGGGGGGGGTGCACACGATGGGGGTGCACGCTTGATATTGAAAATGCACAGAATTATGTGTCTCGCAATAAATTTGCTTGTCTACTTTTGTCTGCGAGAATTATGTATTAAGTCTTCTGATATTCCTGTCACTCTTAATTATAATAGTGGGTTTTGCGAACCCTCAATTCTGAAGTACTTATTCCGCCCCTGAAAACAGAAAGATGAATACAGGTTATGTTGCATAGATGCAAGACATAATGATCTATAATTCTAATGATTATTGGAACAGATTCGTAACCATCAAGTAGATATCATTAATGTACCCTTCAGATATAACGAGATCCTATTGTTAACTACGATACACAGTCATTAATCAGTGGAATACCTAGATGGTGGATCCAGGAAACTGTAAGAGTGGGTCACATGACTTGGTCAAGGACAGAGGAATCACGCGAAATTAACCAACATAGTATATACAAATGTATGATTATTATGCAATATGTTGATCTGATTGTAAATATGTGATACCCTTGCGGAGGAGAACCTTCGGTTAAAATGGCATTTCCTTTGTTTAATACGTAATTTTAAAAGATCAGCTGCTCTTCATATCCAAAGCTTCTAGGATTTTTGCTGACGTCAGCACGTAGCTGGAGACAAATTGTTTAAACGTCCCACGAAAAAGAAATGTCCAAATCGACAGTGACAGAGAATGAAGTAATGTTATAAAATTGAGATTACTGCGGGGTCATTATGTGTGCTCCCTGTAAATAATACAGAACCAGTATTTGATTTCGTGGCTTGTTTATGAGCAGCGGAACACATTTATTGAAAGTTTATTTCTGCCAGTGTCACATTATTATGACAAGTGGATTCATTTTTTCCCTTACTCTTCATATGTTGTCCTGGATATATAAAACGACAGAAATGCTCCGGGTCTTTTATTATCAGAAAGTAAACCGATTGCAGAACAAATCAAATCTAATAACAATGTCTAGAAGCAATTCATATGGAATTAAACTATAGAATGGCATAGTAAATATATCATTTTAACTGGTAATAAAAACATGCGGGGGTTAGACGGTTCTTTTGAAAGTGATCTGTCCAAATACAATAACAGCGCACGTCAAGTATCTGCTACAAGCATGGAGCGGTAATAAAATCGATAGTTAAATATTATAAAAAAATTAAAATCAATTTAGAGTTATGGGATTATTCCAGATCAGCAGAACGATAGTCCAAACACAATTTATAACTAAAAGGCATGACATGTATAGAAATCTTAATTCAAAAGTGACGTACATTTATATATATATTATATATATAAAACATATATAATATATATTTTTCTCTATTTGTATTTTTATTTACTGTATTTTTAGACACACATGTAACACTAGGAATGATCTGTCTGTATATTACCGATTGAAACAAGCATGACTGGAATTTTAAAAAGCTCCTCTTCCCTCGAAATAGCTACGTGTGTTTCACTGTGCAACACCGTCTTTCTTTTAACCGTTTTAGCAACTCTTTTTTTTCCAAATGTAAGATGGAAAGGGATTCCAGGGCTTGTCTGGAACCGAATAGCGAAGCGAAGAGAATCTGAAATCAAGAAAAAAAGTGTAAATGCCATATGACTTTACTCAAGGAATTTTTAAATCGCAACGGTTTCCAAGATGATAATCAAAGGAATCTTGTTAATTAGTAAATATATATATATATATATATATATATATATATATATATATATATACATGTATATATATATATAAAATGATACGTGGATGAGTCAAGGAAAACTATAAGTGTGATATAACTGCAAAAGTATCCACCAAAAATCCCCTAAATTATCGATCCACTTTGAGTAAAATCATAACCGTTCGGTTTACTTACTGATAATAAAAGACCCGGAGCATTTCTGTCGTTTTATATATCTAGGACAACAGATGAAGAATAAGGAAAAAGATGGAATCCACTTGTCATAATAATGCATTAATGTACTTCCGTCAGATAAAACTCCTGTCGTTTTTTATATATCTAAAATGTCAGTACTTTTCAAATGTGCACTCATTCAGGGCATTAATGTACTTCCGTCAGACAAAACTCCTGCCGTTTTTCCTTGGAACTCTTGGTGAAATTTTGACCCGATTTTTTTTCACAAAATTCATAACGAATATGATGACAATTCTGTTACATAACCAAATGCAACATTTTTATTTTACTAGCCTTGAACACAGGGAAGACTATATATTTTACGACATTCAAAAACCTCTTTGTTTTTACCCACTTACATTGCAGAACTGAGAACTAACTTTGGGGTTCCAAGGAGATTTCACATGATCTGTTTGCTGAAAATAAAATTAGAACTTTCCAGACCGAACGGTTATGATTTGTAGTCTGCTATAATGTAGAGGCGAACGAACGGCTGGAAGAACGAGGGACAGTTACAAATCGCTATTGCTTAGCAGGATTAAAAGTCAGCCGTGCCAGTTCAAATAATAGTCTTAATATGGAGATTTACAACTTTAATTACTTTTCTTTCTCTCAATATTTTTTCGGTTCCGTGGCCTTTAAATCCGTGGAACATAATTAAACAAAAGATCCATGGGTCTACGCTCAGCTGCATTAATTATTGATTTTATGATATGGTGAAAAAAAATGTTGTTAAGGGACCCTGAGGGAACAATGGGTAGTAAGACTTCTAGAGTGCTAAAATTCCTGTGTTTTTGCCCTTAAAAATAGAAAATAGCTTACATCTTGTTTTATGTTTTCAAAAAGATTTTACCAGGAATTCCATAGATGCTAAGTTAGAAATGTATTTCGAATTTCTGCCCTGTCTGACAGTCTGATTGCTCAAAATCATGTTTTCTTTGCCACTAACTCGCAGGATAGTGGTCACCATTACCTAATTTCACGTTTTCAAGGAGATTTGGCCAAGGATTCCTGGATATTATGTTCAAAGTTTCTAGGTAAAATGGATACAATTTGTGTCTTGTCTGACAGTCTGGGTGCTCCAAATAATGTTTTTATAGCCAGTCGCTCGCACAATATAGGTCATGATGACCTAGTTTCAGATTTCAGGATTTCCTCCCTCGATGTTGCGTTTTAAATTTCTAGGAGTTTCGGATACAATTGGAGATCATCTGACATACAGGGTACTCAAATCATGTTATGTTTGTCCTATAGCTCGCAAAATAAAGGCCACAATGACCTAATTTTGTATTTTCCAAGGGACCCAGGACCAGGACCTTCCTGAATATAATTTAGAAGATTCTAGGCCTAATGTATACGATTTGTGAACCGCCTGACTGTCTGGGTGCTTAAAATCATGTTTTCAGCACATAGCTCGAAAATATTTAGGTGACCATTACCTAATTCTAAGTTTCCAAGGAGTTTGCCTTGGACCTCCCAGTATGTACGGTAAGACATTTCTAGGTCTAACGGATACAATTTATGCCCTGTTAAGTTGTCAACGACCGGACTGCTTTATCTGAAGGTCTCAAAATTAGAGGAAGAAATACGTAAACATTAGAAAATAATAAAGGTGCTGCCATCAGCCTTGAGGAACTGATGGAACTGTTGGTGATCAATATGCATGGAAAGAATCATGGCAATCGATGCATCATATATTCAGGATACTGGAGATTTTGTATGAAATTTGTAAAAATACTTAAATTATTCTTATTTAAACAGGCCCCATAATTCAAAGAATATTTGTCGCAGTTTTAAGTGTCAAAGGAGATTTTTCTAGGTCCTCCTGGATGTAAAATTAGAAGATTCACCTGACTGCCGAAACACGCCCATAATTCAAAGAATATAGTGACCGAATTTCAGGTTTCCGAGGAGTTTTTTTCATGGACCTCCCTTGATGATAAGTAAGAGGTTTCTAGGTCAAACAGTTACGACTAGTGCTCTGTTAAATGACAGACTGCTGAAGATTTAAAGTCTTAAAATATAGGGAAAATGTGGTATAAAAATCGAAAAATACAGGTGGCACTACCACTCTCTCGGAACTGATAATACTAGTCATGATTACTAAACAGATGAGGTTTCAAGACACAAGAGGAAAACACAGATGAGTAACTGACAACTTTGCTGTAATTTTGGAAATATAGGAAAAAATGCGAGAAAAATCGAAAAATTACCGGTTACCGGGTTTATTAGCTAGTTAATTATAGGGAACACATTTCTGAACAAAGTGAACTCCATTTTATATAATTATATCCTGTACCTGGAAGGGGGATCAAGGTGTAAAGTTCAGGGAATGGGAGTTGGTTCTCTACTGCGACAGACCGTCAACAGTGATTTTTATATTTGATCTTTGGGCATCGTCCGTCGGTGTGGAGTTCCTCGTTATTACTCTGTTGGTGACAGCCACTAGACATTTGACGAGCCTGCCATGTATAACTAGGCTACTGTGGGTCTGACACAGGTGTTTATATGACATCGGTATCTTGATAATGTGGCACTAAACAATGCGACAGAACGATTATCTTATATGTAACACTCCCACCATCAATTTTAATTGATTCGCCTATATTCCCAGTGGTAACGTGAACGCCTTATCTGTGAAATTAACCGGAGCGGGATGGTTTAAGCAGATGAGTCCTTTTGGTCCGAGTCCAAGTCCAACTTCTTTAAGTCCGGGTTTTTTAGAATGTGAGTCTAATACAAAGTGTATTTATTAAAAATTTATAAATCGGAAATTGAGGTAAAAGATTTATTTTTTTTATTTATTCCCATTAGTTGTTTAACCTAATTGTTAAATTACATATGGTTAGATTCCGTCCATTTTTTAACATTCAAGAGTTATTTCCATATGATCCAAATCACAGTTGTCCGATGGTTAATATCTAATTAGTTTTGTAATATTTTATAAATACTTTCCGCGGAAGACTTGTGGTATGTTTTCCAAATTTAACCTCCTTGGTGACAAAATTTATCTGCTACTAGACTCGAGTCCAGGACCTTCGAGTCGAAGTCCGAGTCCTTGAAAAAGCAGGCTCGAGTCGGATTGGAGTCCAAGTTCGGACCTGAGCCCTACATCTGTACCAGGAAATACATCAAAACCTTGCCTCTTTTTTATATGATCAATGCACTATGCTGGATCTGTCACATGATTCTTAAATGTTTTCTGCACCGATGTCGATGAAACTTAAGGTAACCCCCCTCCCCCCCCCCTTTAAGTTACCCCCGCCCGGTAATCTGAAATCGATTTCAGATTACCCCTAGGGATAGTCTAAGCTTAATATCAGGTTACCCAAGCACTGTTCAGATCACCACATGGATGATTAATCTAACTAATTAATTCTTATGTTGTAACTCATGATATATGATTTCAATACACTACATGAAAGATAATTAATGATTCAATCAATCTATGAACAATAAAATTGTCTCAAAATGATACTTTTATTGTTAATTATATTTCTATTGATTTATACACTTCACAAAAGCGCATGCCACATTACATGCCTACATAAGATTTACAAAGATGCAGACTTATTGGAAGAAGAATGTAATTTCGTAAATTTCGTTAAATAAACATAAAGAAACAACTGTTTTAAAGGAGTAATCATAAATCGTAGGGGGTAATAAGAACCCTATTCAAGTTATCCAGGGAATTTATCTAAAATGGAAATCTTATAACTACACCCCCCGCCCCCGCCCCCCATCGGTTAATCTAAGGCGAGGGAAATCTGAAATTGCTTCACCCGGGCTTTTGGGGTGTGAAAAATTAAAATACCTCCAAATACTATACTACAGAGGGCTAAACCCCATGTAACAAAACTAATATAAGATCAAATTAATAATTAAGCTTTATTCATTTTATTGTTTTTCTATTAGACACTTCAAATATTTTGATTATCGCCTCATTTCATAATTTTAAGCACCACCAATTTAACTAGGCTTGTAAACAGATCACAGTATTTACGAGTCTTTTCTCACATAAACATACCCTGGCAAACGTTGTGTTAATCGAAACACAAATTACATGATTTCTTAACAAGATATAAATATCTTATTTTCAGTAAAAGTGGAATTAAAAACAAATTTATTTCCACTGATTTAGGAAATCTATAAATTTTAGTTATTTTAAATATAACCTGAGCATCACAAACGTTCTCGGATTTATACTACTCCCATATTTTCAAATGCAAAAGCCGGATTTTTTGCATTGAATTCATTCATATTTATATTTATATTTTTAAAGTTTCACACTGTTAAGCTACTTCATCTGATAAAGAAGAACACGATTTTGATATTTAAGAGTAAAATATAATCAAAGTAATACAGATGTAAGAAACGCCGAAAGGTCACAAAGTCTATCTGCTACTCCTAGCATGGTCATCACTGCCAATCTTTAACGTCAGCTAGCGTTGTATTCTGTTTAAGTTCAGTCATTAAAATGATCATCAGGGGGTAAGTATTAATTTAGTCCGGGCAGAAATTTGATATGGCAAATAACATGTCAAGGGAGACGGACCGGCCACTTAATGTACGACTCTACGGGAAGATGGTGACATGCAGAATTATTGTCTGTCTTTGAAATGCTATTAGTATTCCAAGTCTTTAACCAGGATGTCTTTTAGGCCGTGGGGATTTCCAGCCCAGAAAACACAATCAGACCAAGCCACGTGACCAGTCCGAGGCAGCGTATTAGCAAGCAGGACTGAGATCGGTGTTTGGGAACTGCCGAATGGACGGGTGGACAGCCTGTGACAGAGACTGATGGCGGTGCTGGGCTGCTTGCGATTGAGTCAGTTATAAGAAGCAAATAAAAGACATGTACTGCTGGTATGAATTTGTCATCCCTGTGCTGTTCTGATGATTTGCCATAATTGGCAATTGGTGATGGCGGGAAGCTAGTTCTTGGCAACAGGAAGTACTTCCCCGGCCCTTACAACTTCACGACACCAGAGACTTCTGTTTCATACGATCGTATGTCAAAAGCCACTCTGAACCATCAAAGTTTAACAGACTTTCAGCGTGTTCTTATTACCCTAAATAGCTCATTACCGTTTGTTCAGTGATGGTAGTGGTGTTTGTAGACTCACTAGTAAATGGCGCCAACAAAGGCCGACGCATCAAATCAGAACACTGTCAAACACGACCATAGGAAGACCATCAGTTATTCAAACAGTCGTTCTGTACAGGCCTGTCCACGGAGACACGGCGGCTCCCCGTGGTCAAAGGTCCAGCCTGTCATTCTACTCTAATATGTTTGCTGTTTCTGCAATCGAAATATATGCAGCTTCCTATGAAACACATTATATATAACAAATCTGACCCCCCCCCCCCCCCTTCTTAATAATCTTTCTTTCGTGGACTATGCACTGAAAACAAATAATTAATTAAATCAAGTTTATCATAGTCACATGTTTACATATTTTATCTTTTTTTCAGTAAATGATATCTTATGTAAATAATTTTATGTATACGAAATAAAAACTTTGACTTAAGAAATCGGATATCTCTCGTAAATGGTTTGCCACTTTTTCGTAACAATATCTAATATTTATAACCATAACAGTTCATTAAAAAATTGATTCAGGTGTTCGCATGAAAAACGAACTGGAAGGTTATATTGATATCACTATATATCTTTAAAAAGAGGAACAGGTTAGAGTTTGGAAAAGCTTGAGATGCCAGGCCGGGCCAGGTAGAACCTGTTTTAGGTCACCCATTTTGGAAAAACAACCAAGATCCCGTCTGGGGCTAGGATATTGGGGTTAAAAGCCGGGTTTATGAAGTATGATGCCGGTATCAAGTTTCAGCCTCAAGACATATTAAATCCGGGTGAGACGTGTCTGCTCTTATAACATTAATGTCCTAGCCAGAAAAAAAGCAAGCGGCTAAACATGTCAGAAGGGGAGACCTGGAACGTCACGAGGGTGGATCTAAAATCACGAACAGAAGCAGCAACAAATACTTTCACTTCACTTTCTCAGCCAATTACCTTTATGTTATTATGCGGAACCGTTCAAGCGGAAGACGCGCCCTGCCCTCAGGCCGAAAGCTGATTGGTCAATGGCAGTTATTGTGGGCGGCTTGTGGTGTCATGGTAACACTGGCACAAGTCCAGTATCTTTAAAGGCGTTTCTTCTATTCCGTTTTTTTTTTCTCTAATGAATTACAGATTCATGCGTGATAAACCACACTGGATCATAAAAATCGTGAGCTTTTATTTTATAATATTCTTAACCTAAATCCTGATTTATTGCGGTTAATTTCGGATGGATTGGTGTTCTACAATAATAGGAATAGCAAAAATGGGTGTTAATCTTTTCCTATATCTGCCAAATATTTTGTCATTCGTAAAATAGAGTTAATGTAGTGAGAACTTCGGATCCTTAGATCATACTGAACTATAATCTTTAGCATGGAATCGAAAAAACACAACCAGCCACTGCCAAAACAGTATCACACTGATACGTGTCAGACTGTTCAAGAGCTTGGAATAAAATTTAAAAAAAAAACTAAAGAAGCCAAAGATATCAGTGGCCTTTGTTAATAAGCAATGCTAACGCAATCAAAGAAAACATTTTTTTATTTATATTTATTTTTTATTTTTTTTTTTTTTTACAGAATTTCGGCTTGTTATTGAGGGAGTTGACGTTCCTTGTAAATAACAATCATCCAAGTTAAGAAAAAAGCAATATGCTCTTTACAGGAGGCACATTAAATGACCAAATGTCAGTTCAATACTAGAGTACAACTGACTCCCAGGACTTGCTCAGCTTTGCCAATAATCAGGTAGGACAAAAGCAATTTGTGGCTGTCACACCGGTAAAGTTGTGAACGTCCAGGTTCTTTAAGGGTCAGACAAACTGGCTGAACTCCCACATACTTACACTGCAAAAAAATAAATAAGACCTGTGTTAACAAAACAATTATATATACTAAAATAAGTTACTGACATTCTCTTGAGATACGCTCCCTTTACACCAACAGTAAATATGATCACATAAATACAGAGTCCAATATTAAATGACGGCAAACAGCAAAGTTCCTGATCACTCGGTTCCTAGCCACTTTGCTATCGCGCACAAAACGATACACCAGGATGTAACACTGTCATGTATTCACGGAGTTTCTATAATCTTCAATCTCTCGCTGTGTATACACGTTTCACAGTCCACTTACCGCCACAGACTATTTTTTCTGAGCGTTTAATCACAATCTCTCACAGCAGATGTCTTCTGGAAGTATCAAGACCAGGTACCAGAATAAGCTTTCACACAGTAATATCCGGTATCTCTACGGTAATGCTTATATATAAAGTCCACGGTCTTTTCCTGTAAGCGCACACAAAAAGTTTCAACACACACGATTACTAGTCCGTTAAAAGAATTCGTTACTAGCTCTTAAATCCTTTACAGAGAAATCACTTGTGGCCTTCCCCAGACATCGACTTACTTAATTCACATGTGGACACCACATCTTAGCTGTCTCCACTGAGACATAAGCAGTTCAGCCCCAGGACTGCTGCAGGTATCATCACACGGTACGCTGAAACGGGCCAAAACAGAGGCTGCTCCGTCTAAATTAAAACATACTGAAATTAACACGACTTATCTGTCCTGAAATTAACATCTAGCGAGACACGTATGGCCTATAACCAACTATCTCACGCTATTATCTAAACATGACATTCCATATTAATGCACAATAATTAATCAAAACTATCATCTGGCTATTATAACATGCAACACAATACCTAATTCACAGCTCTTTGGTGACAGTGGATAAGTCGATGAATCCCTAAACTTCCTCGAGAAGGATCTGATCCTGAGTGTTTCTGTCAACAAGTAATCCATTTTAAGAGATCCCCTATCTACAAAATAGTATAATATGTCTCCGCGCAGACACAAGGTAACAAGGATCTCCTCTCTTGGAAGTACTAAAATGTTCCCCAAGGCACGAGGGAAAGTATACACGCTGAAGGGACAGACATCGAACAGATGGCTCTTTATTACGGAGATGAGGACTTGGTACCACCCTTTTACACCATAAAATAATTCGGGTCCAAGTCACTGACAGCTCCGTTATGTATATGAATTCCCGATAATGCTTTTTATGATTTGGAACTAATTAGAATGGTAACACATTGATTCATCAACAGGTATGACCAGGTATTCAAGAATAATTTATATATGTACAAGGTCTATGTATGCAATTACAATATATATTTTCTACTTACCTTACTTGTCAGAGAAGGACGTCACCAAGTTGCAGTGTCGATACTTAATTCCAATCGCGAGTCCCTTTTTTTACATCCTTGCCTTTCATACATTTTTTTACAAGGAGCACAAAAAAAGTTTTAAATTTACAAAAACCAATACACAATTTAAATTTAGTAAAACTAATGATTACTGAGAAGAATCAGGTGTGGATGGTATGTAACATCGTGTGTTTAATATATTACCAATCCCTTCGCAATATTGTCAGGATTAGTATAAATATACGGGAACTTCCTCCATAAAAAATCCTTCATGGAACTGTGAGAGACCCAAAAAATGTGAAACCATGTAGCAGTGTGACTTTGTATGTACATTCCCACCTTTGGGTGTCGTAATTTTCTTTAAATTACTCTTTTTGATCTATTTGATCTGCCGCTGAGCTTCCGCGTTCTATTTCAGGTTTGTGGTAGCATTAAAAATTCAGACAGCTCGTTTCCGTTAAAATTTTACAACAGCTCGTTTCCTTTGAATGGGTATTATCTTATTCCATCGCCGCAAAAAATCAGCTCTAATTGCTCATCCTCTGAACTGGAATGGGTAAAATAAAACATTATAAATGTAGAGCTCGTTATCCCATGAGATTGCATTGATATTTATAACGACAATACCGGGCTGTTTAGAGGGGAGTTCATTAAACATGTATGATGTTGCCCGGACAGCTTGCCTCCCCCGCGGTGGAGGACGCTGAGACGGGTTTTCTGATAAGCGTCCATCGTTTTAACGATTCCCGCGTGCCAATTAAACAGAATGCAAGATTATACACTGCCACAGGCCGCTCTAAATGCATTCATCACTCATGACATACAAGACACTTGGGCATTGGAATGTAGTGTGGAATCCATTGTGAAGTTTTGCTGGAGTAAAAAACTATGAAAGCACAACGTCAGAATGCTGTAATTGATAATGGAAGGTCCCTGAACAGACTTCTCTGCCCTTAGATCAGGAAGATGCGGATGAACCAATAAGATTGGAGACAGTGGGTTACTGTATCAAATATTTTAATGATGTGAAAAGGTTCCTACGGTATAAACAATAAATCAATTTTTTAACAGTGTTTCAGGTATAAGTGTAGCGTCAATGAAAAAACAAATTACATTTTCAAGGGCTCAGGTTAAAAGTCAACAGCACTTTAATTGTAATACATGAGCAGCTTTACCCGTCCAGCATTAGTTTCTATTTTCTGCTAATCTAGCTCTATGTAACAAAACGTGAATGATTAATAGAAATATGCGATTGTAATAGTGAGTGTGTGATTTTTCAGATTTATGAGCTTGTCGATTTCAGGAAAGAAGGGTACTCGGAAAGTTCTTATCCGATTACCTGATATTTTAAGTAACTGTTTCTTCAAATACTGAATCATACCATTCGTTTTTAAGAATTATTTATTGTCAAGGACATTTTTCGTAATTTCTTATGATGCAATGTTTACTTGTATTTTTATGAATTAGTGATGATTGTCACATTGTTATTTTCAACTTTAAATATCTTATTTAATCAGCAGTAACAATTCAAGAATATTTTTTACATTGACCAATAAATTTTATTGTTTTAACTTTAAATCATATTTTCCGGAGAAGTCCGTCATAGAACCTAATCTCATACTACATGGCATTATATTAAAACTATTTTTTACCAAGTCTCTTTCTTGTCCATAAATGAAATATTTTTCAATCAAAGTGTCAGAAAAAATGAGTTGGCTGTTATTTACTGCTCAAAATCGTTTACCTTTTACAGAATTTTTAAAAAATATTAAAAATCATCTGAAAATAAAGTGAATTTCATTAATACCTATGCCATTAGAAAAAAAATCGGAATCAGGTGTAATATGATATATACTTAATGGGGCCTAATATGCATTTTAAACATCCAAGAAGAAAATGCTTAGTAGATTTACCTCTCTGAAAGAATATATCATTGTGGACAATAATCGAATCCAGGAATTAATTCGAAAGGCCATTACAGATACACGAAATTAATCGAAGACCCCTCTTAGTCTCCGAGATGCATAAAAAGCTTAAAAGTCATAGTATATGGGAAAATATTACTTAAATTATTTCCATGTAACCTCCCGTCTGATTTTTTCCTAAACATCTGTGACATTCGTGAAGCTGCCATGTTTGATGCTCTTGCTCATGTGATTTCTTCAAAGTTGATGCACGCAATCTGTAGGGGATGCTGATGTTTGTGATATCATGTATGGGCGGATGATAAAGAGAAGACAGAGAGTTAATCAGACACAGGAGAATAAGGTATACAGAGAAATGACAATAGGTACAAGGCCACCTTACAACTACTTAAAAGTCAGCGGAAACGTGGGGGCGCCCTGTAACACATGATGACCTGCAGAGCTACTTGCAATTGTCACTGGCGAAACAAAACGCATACAAATACTATCTGCATTCAAAGGGATGTAAGCCTACCCCATGTGTTTGCATTCACTTATCCAGCCCTTATTCCCAAGTTTATTCGATCTGACATTTGTGAATTTTTATTGATGACGTTCCTGAATTCGGATCATGTGCGATATCTACCATTAATTCCAACCGATTCTACCTAGGCCCCTTGCCGAAGTGCCATGAAAATTTCTTGAGATTCCGTTCATGATTGCGTGAGTTATTCTGTGAACAAATACATTTACAATCACACACACACAAACACACATACGAACGGGAATGAAAGCATCCACTCGTTGCTGAGGCAGAAAATATTTTTTTCTACAGTGGATATTTTACACGGGCATCTGGCGGATGTTCAACAGATATTTATCACCGGTAAGATTTACATCATAAAAATTGTGCTCTCTTTCTCTGTCAGGTTAGTTGGTATATAGGAACGTGTGATCAATGCTTATACCAAGAGAGAGAGAGAGAGAGAGAGAGAGAGAGAGAGCAGGAGAGAGAGAGAAACAACCAATTATGGGTCTCTGTTTGACCCGATGATTAAATATCGAGTGCGTATGACAGTTGCAAACTCCGGCCCGGGTAATAGAAAAAATCCACGCACGAGGTTATGGAAATATCCCATAATATTTTATTGTATAATATAAATGCTGTGTAGCCGGGACAACATGAACTTAAAAAAATTTATGCTCACACACCACACCTGCACACACTTATGATAACAAAATACCAAATAGGTGAAAAGGGCCCATGGGCCAAAATAGAAATTTTATTAATTAAAATGACCGGAGGGTTAATTAATGATATACAGCCCTCTGTGAAACATGTAAGACAAATAACAATAAATATGAGTGCATGGTGGGGCTGAACGCCACCAGATAAAAACTTACTAAGAAAATAAACTAAATCGACATATATAACAAAATACAGCATGAAGGAAACAACTAAACACTACCTAAGAAATACAAAGTAAGCAATTACACACCACCATTTACATTAGGGAGGATGGTGGGGAAGAGGTGGAAAATTGACAGGATTACTGGTGGCACTGATGAAAAAGAGGCTGGCCGAGGACGAACTGGGGTTTAAATATCCCCTTGCCCCTATCTGGGGTCAAGGGAAAACTTTGTTGTCATTGGTCAGCTGCCATGGAAAATTACTAAACAACAAAATATAGCAGCAGCTGACTTTAGTAAACATATAGTGTGATCGCATAAAGTCCTTTACCCTGATGGTAAATTAATATTTATGCTCACACACCACACCTGTACACACTTATGATAACAAAAAACCAAACAGGTGAAAAGGGCCCATTGGGCCAACATAGAAATTTGATTAATTAAAATGACCAGAGGGTTAATTAATGATATACAGCCCTCTGTGAAACATTTAAGACAAATAACAATAAATATGAGTGCATGGTGGGGCTGAACGCCACAGGCTGGATGCTGAGTGCAGCAGGAAGCCCCCCACCCCCATGGATTGTTGTGATGGACTTGTAGGTGCCAACAGCAATCTACAAAAAGTTGGAGATTAACACATTCAAAGCCGATTACAACTTGTGATAGAAGACATAGTATCAATTCAGTGGTCAGAGAGTCTAAAGTTCAAAGCAGCAGATAACTGCTTAAAAGTATGCAGAAGTTAACTTTACTATGTTGAACTACCACCGAGGAGGCTACCCACTTGGGATCACCCACTCAGATAGATAATATTATAATATTTGGTACAAACAAAACTTGTAGTAAACAAATAATGACTGTAATGCTATACATAAGACTAGGATATGCAAAATTCATGCACTCATGCACACAAGGCTGGGTTACTCACTTGAGATCCCCATAAAGACTAAAATTACTGTAAAATTGCAGTAACTGACAGGCTGACTAGACACAATTCTTAAACCAAGAATGCACTTAAGAGGTAAAGCCACTGTAGCTGTAGGCTAAAATCTAAAAATATATGGCAAAAGCATCAGATGCCCACTTGGGATACTGTGCAACATGCATGCAATTGTATTAAAAAATTTGTTCGCACAAGTCTGATTTTCATGAAAACTCTTAAAACCCCTGCGTCGAAAAAATTAACTTTCATTCAAATCGTCAGTACAGGTTATTTTGAGCAATTATTTTGTTTCACCAACCCCCTCCCTTCCCCCACCCAATGTGTTCAACATTGTGGATCCGGCACATATTTCAGGATTCAAGAACGTCATCAATGAATATTCACAAATGTACAATCACGTTTGCACGAATTAACGGCTATATAGCGTTATTTCAGGTATCTGTTTTATTGTGCGCAGGAGTGTTACATGTGGATGTTGACATTCTGATTCGTGTTGCGCAGCCATAGTTCTTTGCTATGGGAACCTCGCTTGTTTGGCGCTGGCTCGCGTGTGGGTTCTGAGGCGTAGAGACACAGCGTTCTTTGTTTTAGATGTTTCGGGTCTGTTCATGTGCGTGTGTATTGTTCTTTGGGAATTTTCCATTTCTAGAATTTTCGGGTGAGAAGCTATAAATTAGGGGCTGTGTTTAGAGCCGGCAGAAAGGAAAATACCAACGAGCACTAAGAGTGTTACTTTCTCATCAGTTTGGGGCCTTTTCCGATAATTGCGGTGGTGTCAGATATTTAACGGATTTATACAGATTTAATACGGACTGTCTCCAGTCTGCCGTTGGATTATTACTTTTTGCGTGGATTGTTGGTGCTAAAGTCCTCTTGTTGAGCTGTGACAGTGGTTGTATCCAGAAATCAAAGCCTAGGATCCGGACACTCTATGACTCTACAATTTATTGTTATACTGTGTAATTGTATTGATTTAGTGTATTGTAATGATAGGATTGTTCTAAGAATAATTTAGATAATTATTTGTTAACAAAAAACAACTGACTTCTTTATTCATTCCCCTAGACATTTCACGGTGCTTAGTGTTGCGAAATCTGAATTTTTTTATCTCCGTAACAAAATTTGCGCTCGTCACGATCACGTGATTTGTTTTTATTAGGATCCGTAACAGCGTATACCCTATTTCTATTATTGCCACCGTTCGTGCCGTTCGTGTGTGTGCGTATGTGTGTGTGTGTTCACAACATTACTTATACAATCATTAATGTAATCTCATTAAATCCAAGGGCATTTCAGGAATGGGCAAATTCAGAATCAATAAGATTTTGGAGACGATTTTTCCTTAAAATGAAGATTTCTAGTTGTCACTATTTTTATCTGAATTTTTTTTTCTGAATAACCTTGAGTGCATCTTTACTGAGACCCAAAGTAAATTCGTCCACTGCTGTTAGCCACCAGCCTCCAAGGTAATGGTCAGACAAGAATGTCCTGAACTCTGCTATTACTAGTCATTACCATCTAGATCATACAAAATACTGACAAAGCCTCATAAACTCTCCTACTGCGAACACCTAGGGACAGTTATAATGTAACTTTTTCTTTCCCGGGTCGTGTAGCCAGGTGTAACGAGACAGTTTTTGGCTTTGAGACAAACAAGTAACGTCAGATTGATTTTCCTAATGGCAGTCCTCTTTGAATGGATGGGAAGTGCTTCGCGATTTAATATCTCGGAAAACATGGGCAGTATACTAACATGTGTTTGTTACGTCAAGAAAATACTGTGAAACCAGACATGATTATCGTATGCCGTCATTTCACAAGCTTGTTTAAGCCCTCGTATCAGGATAAAATCAGTGCCACAGGATAATAGGCCCTATTTTTGACTTCCAATACACTGGGTCCGGCTCGTGATGTACCTGTTAGCCACCCCGCCCTGACACAGACGCCGGTCTATTTCAAGTCATTTCAAATTTGTCTCTAAAGATGTCCCAAAAAGAACACTGCCACATGTGTGACCTCTCCTGAGCTCAATACAGCTGCGCCTTTTACTGGACTTTAAATAAATTTTGACATCAAGATGGGTTCAGACTAAGGATTTAAACAATTTGGGATAAAATTCGAGTTTAAAGCTAATTTGATAGCATGTAAATTAACAGTCAACAGATATTCATGGCGGCTTTTGGTCATTATTTACGCTCTCCAGATTTTCCTTTTTTTAAGTAAATTACCTTAATATAATTACTCTTACTATTTGTAATTTTTATTTTTCATAAATTCAATTTTTCCGCTCCCGTGGGTATGAACAACTGTTGATTGGTCTAATTTTCTGAAACAGTGTCTTGATAAATGCAATTACGCCTAATTACTTCAATTAGTTCTTTCTCTGTAGAATCAGTGTTCTTGACATTTGCCTGCAATATTAGTGGACTCATAAACAGCTGAGCTTTTCAAATTCAGGAATTATTGATAGGATGTCGATTTCAGAGTTGTATAGTTCAACATTTATGGTGTTTCCTACATTAATCATACTGGTACTGTCCATTTTTTACCTACATAAAACAAATTGTTACGGACGGCATGTCGAATTATATTGAAAGATAATTTTCAAATAAAACTAAGACCTACTACACTGAAACATTGATAATCAGCAGATAATAGGGAGAATTTTCCACTTCACGGTCCCTAGACATGTTCTTCTATTTTCGAAAGATAACATTGCAATTTGCCTATAACATCTTTCGCCCTCAACTATACGGTATGGTAGGAGCAAATTTAATTTGCGTGCAAGGTTTATTAATATAAATAAAAGTGAACAACCATATGCTTTGCTGGCCAAACAACTGTATTCATGCCCGACATGAAAAGTTTAACCTTATTTCTGAGGAGTTCAGATCAAAAGAAGGGAGATGTCATAGTAATAAAGATGAATTCAAGCCTTTAGTTTGATCAGAAGTTACGAAGTGCAAAGCGATCAGGTGTCCCACAAAAAGTCACTCTTGAGGTCGCCGACTCTTTACATCACAGACTTGGAAGAAAGTTATAAATATCTTCCTGACAATATGAGAGCGGAGGGGTTTCAATCATACCGCCAGCTGTCTCCATTTTTCAGGATATCCGTGAAGTCAAATATCTCCGGGATTCCAAACAGATTTTGGCAGTCCGCCGAACCATGACACAAATGGCGGTCATTCGTTTTTCTTAGGAATAGATACATCAAGGTTTGGAGTTCTTTTTGGTGTACTTATGGCCAAGAGACGGGCTGCCCTTGACACCCTTTGCCACCAAAGAACGACGAGTCACTCGGCCTCATCATTCCGGAAATTGTATATTTGTTTTATGGCAAGACTTATCTCAGAATTAGTGACCATGGCAGTAAAATTTATGTCTAAATACATGACAGTGTTATCAGTCTATGTACTCGTTGACTCCTATTGAAATTTGCCTTATGAACATATGGCAAGTTGAAATACTAACAGAATCTGTAAATTTCTAATTTTTCAAATGTAAATTAAAAAATTTTATTTGATCAGTTTTCAAACATGAGCATTTTATTTAACATGACGTGAATATATTTTTTAGCATTTCTCATCGTTAGTAAAGACAAAGTATAAGAATTTATATCATATAGAGACCAGCAAAATATTCAAATAAATCTGAAAGTAAGCTTAAATGTAACTTTTCTTAGGTCCATCGTGTCAGTAAGACATTCCGCTTTTCAGGTCTCAACTTTTCAACTTATTAAAATTATTTTCAGAAATATTAAAAAATATATAAAATAAGTAAAAGCTGATATAATTATAGTTATATGAATTATAGTTAAAAAATACATTTTCTAACTAGTATTTCAACAGGAGAATAAATTGATGACAATGATTTCATTACCACCCTTTCTAGGTTCAAATGTTTTTTTTTGTTGTCAAAATGAAATTTGACTTTATTCTACGTTGTGTATAGAAAAAGGATTATTTTTGTCTTAATTTCAAAATGTCACGAATTTGATGATTATGAAGCATTATCAGAATTTTCTTTATTCAGATTTTTCTATATTCATAGAATTCCATTATAAAGACTTCATAGTATATCTCTAATTGGTGAAAAAGCTACAAACATATGAGGCTTTTGCCTTAAATTGATTTAACAACTTGTAATATATGGACAAAATGCTCATAAAGTAATAAATAAGAAGCATTCAGGCCCAGGCATTCAGTTGATGGAAAATGGGCCAACAATGACCAAGATTTATTAGAAATTATCCCACCCCCAAAATTTACGTATTATGTAATATAAGATATAAAAACCATGTATGTTGGAGTCAAAACCGCCACCAAAATGTACACGCACATAATACACATTTTGAACAGATACAGTGGAGGAGTAAGGGGTGGATGGTAGGGTCAAAGATAGTCAGTGAAGCAGGCAGCAGTAAGAGGCTGTGTCAGTACTGACCTTCGCTGAAGTACGGGTCAGTGTCTTGCCCGCACTGAAAGTATACACGCCTCTTGATTGGATTTAAATTTGCTGACTATTCTTATAGGGACAAAAGACAGTCAGCAGACCACGCAACAGGCTGTCACAGCTATCGTGCGGGTATGGCACCTCAGCGTTTAAACAAAAAGGGGGTTGGGGCGTGACCTTCACAGCTGTCAGGTTACTGTTCTCATAAAGCTCCTTTGCCTTGCTAGCAAAATAGATATTTTAAGTCAGGACTATGACAAGTCCAATTCAAAGGAACGGCTGAAAATTTAACATATCAAATATGTCATGTAGGTTTATATACAAACCTGGGAATATAACGTGCCACTGGTACATTTCCTTTTAGATCTACGTTGTCCACAGTTATTCTGCCATAAACTAGGTCCTTTAACCTATGGATGACTGGATGACTCATGGACAGGTCTTCCATCTTCAAAAGACATTGCCTCAGTTGTCACCGTAACTAAGGAACCACAGGTGCCAGGCTATTAGATTCTGACGTCACCAAACGTGTCTAATTGAAGCAATAAAGCCGAGCAGCTAATTCAATAAATCCCTCTTATCCATTTCTTAATAGGAAGTGCATTAGAGTTTCTTAAAAAACAAGGTCATGGAACCCAGTTTTCGTAAGATCTATCATTTATGGGTGTTCGGCCAAATTACAAATCAGACCCCCGCCGCTATGTCCCCCGGGTTACAGTTTTGATGAGCTGGCACTGATGCTTTTATTTGTAAAGATAACGTTGAAAGTTTTTTTATCAAAGAAGATGAACAGAACAAAGTTTGATGGCACTCAGGATCACATCAAGTCTCGTCAGAAATCTCGCGCGACTGAGCAGTCCGGTGACGGGAAAAGATAACTGAAAATCAAAGCTCAAACCGGAAACTGTTATCTTAAGACAAATGAGAACATTTTCATGATTGAAATCCAAGCAGCAGAATATTGCCTTCTGTCCAGTATTTTTTAATGTAGCATTAACAGAGATTGACACTGAAATAAGGACAGCGGCATACTTTCTTCAGAAAAATTTATTGTACATATTTATTTAATCTGTATTGTACACTGCAATGATTATAATGCACATAAAAATATTTTCATTATTGGAGAGATGGTAATTTATAAAACCGCTTTTAATTTAAGCTAAAACGTGTTAAAATGTGAGCGTGAACATATTGATTTTCCAAATTTCAATAAGAATAAAACTTTGACATGACCGGTTCATTTAAACAGGATATTATGTAGGTTTAGCAGGATGTTTTAAGTCCAAAATTACAAAATAAATGTAACCGTAGTACTTCATTAGTTTATTTTAATTTTAACTCCAATTGTTTTCCTTTCTTCCCCTGTTTCTATGGTGCATTCACGTAAATAAAATGCATGTGGCTTTTCTGATGAGGCGGTCATTTTATCGGCTCGATTATTAAACAGATATGATATATTCAGATGTTCGTATTTTTAAATGTATATATTTCTTTTTTTATGATATGGGGGGGGGATTTCTCTTTTTTGTCAACTTGTTCAACAGAAATGAAATGATATATGCTTTCACGGATCATGACCATATGACTGGAACTTATTAGACTTTAGGAATTCCATATGATTGCACACTTCATATTACAACGTATACAAAATCACGATAGCTGGTGAGACAAGGGCACAGTTATGTAGACTGGCCCAGTCAATGAAATGGCTCTGGCAGAGATATCAAACGGCTCTCACTGTGTCACACTTAGTGTCGGTACTGCTACCACGCGGCAACATACATAACTACTTAGCATTCTCTGACCCTCTTATAGTAATAAGAGCTAGAACTGAGTTACTTCGCGTCTATCGGTACATGGAATCACGTTTCATTTGAAGCATTTTACACTTTGAACATCAGTACACTAAAGCCCAGGCAGGGCTACAGTTATGGCATGTTGATTAATTTCACACTTTCACAAATGTGTATGTTAAAATTATATAAAAATTACGCTTTGACTAAGGTAATTGTATACCAGACTGATTTTTAAGAATAACAAACCACATATATCAGAAGTTTTACGTAAGGTCACACCTGTTTTTAGGATTACTGAAAAAACGGAATTATGCTAAGAGAAATTGAATGCCAATTAATGGGGTTTATCAAGTGTTCTGCAACCAATCCCTTTCCCATTCGCAAATACCAACACACACACACACACACACACACACACACACAAGCTTCCTCCTCATAAATTTCAAAAGGGCAGTGATAGTCAGAACTTGCAGAAAGGTAAAACAGTGCATAAAAAACATATAATCATTAATCTCATCACTCCTTTCAATTCAATTTATAATAAGATGTCATGGCTAAAATAAAATTGAATGTTCATATCTAAATTCGATTTCTGCAAGAATATTCGTAGAAATCTCACTGTATTAGAAGTAAAATAGGAATCAGAATGGTGTATTTTATTTGTTTTAAAATAAATACACGTCTGTTCATTATAGGGTCCCTCTAATGACAGCAATGTGAATGCCCCGGGACAACAAACAAGTATGTTTGGGCTGGGAGATCAGAAATCCAATCGTAACAATCTGCAAGTCCATAGACTCCCTGGCGGTGGTCGTCTAAATTAAATCACGGCGCAGTGAGAGATAAATCTAGTTCTATAGATTGAATTACTGGACCGGGCACTGTAAGAGTTATAGCGGTACAAACCCGGCGGTACTTCAGTTTTAGTAGCTCAAAGTCAGTGATTTACTCATATGGTGACGTCACGACGACTACGTTTCCCGGTGCCCCGTTTAACCAGATTGAAACGAATTAGCCTTGAATCAATCCTTTAATTGCTCCCCGCCAGGGTTGCCCGTGTAGTGTAGAATGTGATCCACCAGGCCGCAGACATTTTATGCCGAGCGGCTCCACATAATGACCATTAAGTTAAGCCCTAGGCGAGTGAATAAAAAGAGATAGTGAGTTCCCTTGTGTTCAAGCTGTGAATCGATTCCTGATCGGATGCCTCCCCCCACACCTTACGACACAAAAAAAGTGTGCGGAGAGAAAGCATTATAAATAAATCAGCTTCCGACGTGTCCGCTCAGCTGATCACGTGATCTAACAGCGTACAAACCGTTTTGAATCGGACAATGGTTGTGCTGAGGAGTTAAATGTGGGGCCTTGCAATGGATGCCTGCTTCCTTTGTCAGTCGGAAACCTGAAACATTTGAAGGCCATCTTTGTGTTTTACTGTATGAATGCGGATAGTTCACGCATGCATTAATACTGATGTGTCTCAAATGGCGGGATGACAAAAAATTCCATGTAAAAACAATCCTGCGTGTCTGATAGCACATAGTTCCCAGGGGCAGGATTAGAGTAGCAGAGACCAGACGGGGAAATCAGCAGCTTGTTTACATTCCCAGATGTGACCGTAGAGAAATAAAAACCGGAAAATAATGACTAAGTAGACGTGGTTCATACGAACCTTGTAAATGATGACAGTTATCAGTTAACATCAGTGACCGTTGATCATTCTTTCCTCCTGACGGCGTGATCCTTGCTCCTGAAAGGGGTAATGTGGGAGGGACAGACACATTGCAACTTTGCAATATGTGTTTATTGTTTAAGGTTTATACATGCATTATATAAACAAATGCAAAGATGTGTAGCAATAGGTTTACCTGCATAACCATCCCGGCGCAAGGACTTGCGCCTTCAATTCACCTGGGGTATATACTTTAATTTATTATGGTTCTGTGTGTGAGTAAACACAGTCCACGTGTTTGTTTACCATAACAAGACGGCATGAACAGAGATCTTGCGCTACGGCGACAATTCCCAATGTGAAGTTACGCAGTACGGCCACCAGGTGGCCCGTGTGCTGTGTTTATTTTTTTTTTTTGCGCCACTGACCGCGTCTGGTTCAAACTTATTCCCACCTGTGTACAGAAATTTAAGTCTGTATCTCACTGTGCTGCGACAGCTTGCGACAAATTGCGAACGGCATTCGCGAGAGGGTATCAAAAGTGTCTTGGAACATTAACGGCGGATCTCAATTTCCTCACTTGATTCGCGAAGTGTCCCTCCCTTGTCGCAAAAAATTGAAATAATTTGTTAAAATAGTTCGCAAGACAACAGGGGCGTCGCTGATGTCTTGAACCTGTCTTGAACTATCCTAAGTCAGTTTCTGCAAGTAATATAGTGCGAGAACTGCGAGACAACTTTGTGAGGAGTTCGCTACCTTTGCAACTAGATTATGAATAATTAGAGATAAAAATGAGAATCTGACAGTTTGGGCGCGAATCGTCGTGAGAATATTTCACAAATGTTGTGCGAATGTTCTGTGAACATCGCACAACATTCGCGTGACGGGTATACCAACTCAAGCCATGCCGACAGTGGCATATTTAGAAAATTACACACATGGTGACGTCAGGATGACAACCTTTTAGTTTCCCCATGCCCCGTTTAACTAGATTGAAACGAATTACTCTCGAATCAATCCTTAAATTGCTTACCAGCACGGTGTCTGCAAACAGAAACGTAACGAAAATGTCCACAATGGGTGTCATTGACACAGTTGCCATACCAAACAGCTAATGTGCGCATACCGCACATCAGGTAGTAGTGAATAAAGCGAACAATAAGGCAGTCTACAAAGTCAATAAAGCACATCTGGCCATGCCCACAGTGTAAAAACAACACATCAGGCCATGCCAACAATGTCAATACAACACGCGAGGCCAAGCCAACTGTGTCAAAACAATACAGCAGGCTATGCCCCCAGTGTAAAAAAAACATCTGTCAATACAACACATCATGCCATGCCCACAGTGTCAATACAACACATCATGCCATGCTCACAGTGTCAATACAACACATCAGGCCATGTCCACAGTGACCTATACAACACATCTGACAACGCCCAAGTAGTTAGTACTGCATATCAGTTCATCGGGTTACTGCACAAACAGGCCGTGTCGACTGACAATAATTTCAAAATAACTGCGCAGCATCGTTGAGGTACACATAAAATGATTCACTTACACTGTCAGAGAGACAAGTGAACATAAGCTGGGCTCCGCCATTCACTTATTGAGCCCATATTCCCAGGGATATTTGTGCATAAGTGACTTTGATTTGTTACTATTCTTTGATAACCTTCCTGGATCCGATCATGAGCAGGATCCACGCCAAAATCTAGTTGTTTCTTCACTGGCCAATTCCCGAAATGAATTGAAAATTTCATGATTGCGTGAGTGATGTTGTACCTAAACAAACCCACACAAACACACACAGGAACGGGAATGAAAGCATTCCCTCCTAGCGGAGGCAAATACCCACTTTCCACCATTAACAAAGACAACGAGGCCAACATGCAGTGGCCGCTGACGGACGTATCAACAGCTTACTATCGTCTTGTGTAATAGTAACATATGTGTCATACCTTGGGGCATATTGTTCACAGGTTTACCTAACTCTGAATACATGCGGGAAACAAAGCACAGATATGCGTCCCTCGCTCGGCTTTATCCGTTGTCAATCACGATGTGATACCGTAGACGGTACAGACAGCGGAACTGGCTAAGTACCTGGTTTGAGGCCAGACGGATTTTCCCTCGGGTATGCGAGCAATAATAGATGGAGCCTTCTGAAGCTCGGATGTGCATACTAAAATCAATGGATGTCGTTATCATTATTCACTGCTCTTTGTCTCTTATACACTCTCACAGTTTGTTCCATTGACGATATGACAGCCTTGTCCTCATACCGGGACGTATATTTTCATAAGCTGGTGATATTGAAGAAACTAAGGGAAACTTAAACGTGATATTTAATTCCATGAGCCTAAGAATTCCTTCAACAGAATGAGTATTTTTTTATTAAACAAAATAGTCAAAGGAAAATAAGGGCATTAAAGTTGCATGCGTTAATTCTATTTATTCAGAATTTAGATACGAATGACACATTTAGCGTTGTTTTTTAAGTATCTTAGGCCTTTCCTTAGAGAGAAATTCACTTTGCGTTTTTTTATTTTTGTTAAGGGGACTTGGGTGATTGATGAATACAAAGCATCTTCTGATAACGTTCCCTGTCCTTATGGTACCATAAAACTTTCAGTGTGTCAGCTTTAACACCACTACTGACGGCTAGTAGAATATCATGAACTACAGACATTTTAGGTCTGCTTTAATCTAGCACTTCAAGCGTAATGATGTTGATAAAATACAAAGTGACACTTGCTTCACCAGTCCTGCCCCCTCTGATTTCTTTTCCTATACCCGATTTGTGTTTTCTTGGCAGTCCAAGCAGTGTCAAATTCCTGGCGGAGTAAATTTCTCGGTTGTATGAGATCAGTCAGAAGTGAATTGTTAATCAATGATTTACAATGGTAAGCTTTGTTCTCTGCGCGCGGGGATTTCTCATAAACTAGTTGTTTCAGCAGACGATAGCGGCCCCTGGATCTTACCGTTACGGTCAGGAGACATGTTTTTTTAGCATTAAATGCAAAAGATATCTGTACTAGAAACGTGATAAACCTTTTACTATCTGTGCAACATGAATTTTGTCGGTTCGATGCCATTCGACTCCGAAATTCTCCCTGTTAACGTAAAACAAAAATAGAAAATCGGGAGAGAAATATCAGGACCGTGTTATGACTATTTTATTGTGGAAAACATGAACTGTATTTGGAATGAAATTTGTGACCATATTGTGCATGAGGGAATCAGATTTCGTACAAAATTTCATGTTTTTAGTTTTTTCCTCTTGCTTTTTAGGGTACACTGTCCGTATCTCCTTAAACCTGCGGTTAGTGCAATTTTGGTATGCATATAAATATGATGTTTATATGTAATACTCTTCCTTAAAGTAATGTTTTATGATTCTTAAGCATCGAAGTGACATTAAGCCCTTCCCAAGTAAAAGTTACGTAAAATAATAATCTATACGTATTTTTATTTTAAACATCACTCTTCCTATGTTCTTCAGGGTCTTACTTATTTTGTAACATCAAACCCCAACACAAATGTGACCATTAACAAACTGACTTGAACTTTTTAAATACTCAGGGGCTCACAATGAAAATGTTTATGTTGCTGATGAGGGATTGTTAATGACTCGCGAGATGAATATCAAAATCAATAATGCTGTTCTACAAAGCGTCTGGCCAGTTGATCCGAGTGTAATTGTGACAGAAAACACGCTGACTGCCACGTTAAACCTGTTTGATCATTTGTTATCCTGAACAAAGGCTAAAATACAGATTACGAGTCGCAGCGTTCCATTCTCTTGGCAGCAATATTGGTAACAGTGTACAATCCAATGCTGCTTCAAATTCTGTGGCATTAGACAGATTCGGGAGATCCTATCATATTAACAATTATCGTGTTTTTTTTGTTTTTTTTTGTTTTTTTTTTCGTTTACACCGATAGCGAATGATTTATGTTTTTCACTAAAACTGTTATTTTTTTAAATATTTTTTATCATACCAGTCGGCAATATTTTTTTATATACGTCCGATATTTAAGTGTTGTAGTTTATTTTGTCTGTCTCATTCCTCCTCATATAATTAATAATAATAATATAGTGACAATTATTCAAGCCTTGTTTAACCTCCAGGTGAATTTAAATTTTTCATTATATCCTACGGTTATCTTCCAAGAAAGATGGTATCCTTCAGGAAAGTCCTTCTGCTCGTTTAGAAACCATTTTTACTGATTCAGTATATCAGGCGCTGGGACTGAAGCTTCACTGCTCTAACTCTTGGTCATCTTGTTCAAGGTGAGCCTCAGTAATTGTATAAATAATTAAAAATATTTGTTTAATACGAAACCTCTGTCAGGGTTCATGTAAACGAATCTTTCCGAAAGTAAACTTACTAATAACGAACCAAACACCACCGCGTTGGTCTCTTCGTCCCCTTTCAAATACAATAGTTTGTGCATGTAATGATTCAATCCTGTATAGAAACCTCTTTTTTTCCGGATTAGAGGGGACGGTTATTTATTTATTTAAAAACGGTGATGGGCGTGGCACCTGTCTAGTGCCAGACCTATTAAAACAGCTTATAGTAACTTCATCATTACCCAGTGATCTCGTCTCCTAAGTAGCTTCCAATTAGAAGTATTAGGCCGCCATCCACACTGAAGACGTCTGCATTGAACATTGAATATAATATATACAAACTATTGAGATAGCCAGACGCTCTAATCAGGAAACGTCCCAAACCATATGTGTTCGAGGTCAGAGGTTAATGTTACAATGCAGGAGACATTTCGTGAGTCTTGTGGCTACAGGAGTTTTATACACTTCACGTGGGAATAATGTCTCACACTCTGTAATTGATTTTGTTTCCGTCTACGACGAAACGAGCTGTGTGCGGTAATAGTGTCTACGTTGTGGCTTAACATCTCTAAAAAAGTAAGACGAACAAAAGTTGATTTCCAGGGCACATAATTTTTTCAGAAACCAGAAAGGGAAGGCAATTTATTTCTACTTTTTTTTTAATTTTCTTTTAATAAATCATATGATTAGGGGACAACATGATAACAGGAGAAGTTTTGCTAAAAAAAACTCAAGCAAATCATAGCAAAACGAAATTTTATCATTAATATATAATTTTTTTCTTTAGGAATGTCCGATCGACTAAAATATGAAATTGGTCAATTTCAACTGAAAATAAAAACATGTCTTATGCAGGAGGTCAAACTTAATAAACCAGTCATGAAAACTCATTCTTTTCTTGCATAGGTGGGTTCCCATAACAGGTAAACCAGTATTTTTTATACATCATGTGATAAGTTTGCTTTTTATTTTGCGTGTTTGTGACCTGCTATGTGATATTTTATCGAAACTGTATCAAGTGTTAAACGATCCTGAATAACGCCTGTGCTCTAATAGTTTGCTTTTAGAAATGATAAAACTAAGCTCAGATGCCAGATGTATTCTGCAGGGAGCATTATAGTTAACAAAAAGTTATATTGAAACCATCTACTATTATACAACAGATCAAGCTTTATACTTTATAAGACAGAGAACCATACATTTTAGAGAACCAGTTTTTGCCATTTTCACCGATTTCCGCTGCAAATGTATGAAAATTAAATTCGCTTTGCATGCAACTTTGGTAAATTTACCTCTTAGTTTGGAATAAACGCACAGTATTACAGTCCAGGACTTTTATTCTTATTTTTGATATTTCCTGCCTTGGAGTTCATACACATCTCTTTAAATCTTAACTTTGACAAACACCCGCCTGGCAGCTTGCCTTTTCAGATTCAGATTAATAAAAGAAACCCACTGTTTACAAAGAGTTTATGGATCTCACGGATTGTTTCCAAGGTGGTTTACGAAAATACTGGCTAGACGTTCTGGCAACTTTACGTTAACGGCCACCACTGTAGGAGAGACTGATAGATATTCATGAATATTCATGACAGGAAACTTAGTGTGTTGTTTAAGCCAATGATGTCAACGGTTGAAAAGGCGATTTCCCTGACTTGTTATAGGTTGATTCTGACACGTGGACCATAATATTATACGAGAATCAAACTTCTATGTGTTATAAAGGCTGCTGTTTTAAAAAATGGCGTCCACACTTATTGATATATGGCAGTTGTAGAGCTAATTGCTGCACGTCAGATTGATGACTGGGTGATGCATAAAATATATGGCGAATTTGTTACTATGGTAATTGATATTTTCATTAAAACACTTGAAATTATGGTTCAACTTTTAATCAAAAGAAATTATAGCTTTCTCATAGTTTTGTATCAATTCTAAGGGAATCAGAAAATGCTCAATATCAGCATAAAAATCTTAGTTTTAAAAGGTAAACTAAATTATATCAAATAATTTGTTAGAAATCACAATATTAACCAAAACAGTCGAGTTTATATGTGGAGACCAGGCCCGGCAATCGACTAAAAAGGTCATTGTTGTTCACAGACCGATATTACATGACAACAATCACTTATAACCTTAAACGTGAAATACTTGTTTTAATGGGTCCCGTTACTGAATCAGATCACATACGTTTGTTTTACGTTACTTGCGTTTTATTTTTAAATGTTCGCACACTGCCCGACCCTACCCGCCTGTGTTATCGATTCACTCATTTATACACACCGACACTTTTGACACCTTCTAAGCTCTTTCTAGTAAACGGATAGATGATCTCAGTTCAAACATAACTGTAATACTGCTTACATAGGTTGTACAATAGTGTGCTAGCTGTGCATGGTTGCTCTGGCGTGTTACATTTGTGAATAGTACTCGAGCAATTCTGGCCCAAATATATAGTTAAAAACAAACCACACGTGGTAGTTCAAAGAGAGAGTCTCTGCTACATACCAACATATAAAGGCCAGGGTGATTAATAGGACTGACACAGCCCAACTAAAAATAATACACTTATTGTACCGCTGCCGCAGTGGAGACCGGTTTTTACCACACGTTTGCGGCAGAAGCAATATTTGTAATTCATTGATTAAAGACTATCAAAGGATGAGGACTAATGCAAATTGCAGAGGTCTGCGACTGCATGATGCTATTGTCCGTTATTAAGCGGTCACGCGTAACATTGTGGCCCCTGAAACATTGAGGTTTTATACAGCCATATAAAGTAAACCAGGAAAACTGGCAAGCCTGCGTATATCACTGACTTTACGCCATCATGATCGATGTGAGGGGTTCACTTGGGCTCTCGGGGATAAGCGTGTGGTATACAGGTCATTCATTGTATGAGCAGTAAATATTTTTTACCGTAAAACGTGTTCGGCTAGTACGGGGATATTATCAGTGTATAGGAAAATGGTTCTCGCTTCTCGACCGAAAATGCAGGTACCCATGAGGACTTTGAAAATTTTGATTATGACTCATTTGACATAAAGGTTGCGAAAAGTGTTGGAAAAAAAGAATCACCTTTAAGAATATTTCCAAAAAAAAAGTATATTGCAGCAATTGTAACTTAGACCTTCATTGGCTCAGCCATTGTTTTTATACATGATATTTTTGCACTATTGTGGAGCATCATTAGATTGTACGTGGGAAATTTTACCTCGATCAGAACTTGTTGTTGGATTTATTTTGAAACTGGTGCATCACCTGGAGAATCAAACTAAATCCAACCAAAGCACAAACGATTTTGTTAAGTAAAGCGTACAAACAAGAAAAATACTGAACCCTTAAACTGTTAGGTGAACATTTAAAAGATTCTGACGCTGCCAGATTCCTAGGTGTAATTTGTGACAAAAAAAACACTTGGCTCCCTCACATAGAGCAAATAAGTAAACTAATGTGGAGTAGGATTAATGTTCTAAAGGCTGTGTGCTATAAGAAGGACGGACTTAAACTAAAGTCAGTTACACATCTATTTAAACAATGGATCCGCCCAATCGGCATATACGATCCCATAGCTTTCATAGGAGCAGCTAGGACTCACTTAAGAAGTTCAACAACATAAAGTCCGCAGAGCAGCCTTAAGAGTTACCAGGTTCACTAAAACATTAGAACTAAACACACCGACTGTTTAAGATTAGGCCTACATAAAAGAACAATCCGTCAACACTTACAACAGGAAAAATTATTTAAATTCAATACAAATCTTAACAAATAAGTACAAGACATAATTGTACCACATACTATGTAGAAAGAGACTAACATCACATTTGCTAAGCAAGCAGCCTTGTCAAGTCAGCTTGGTCTTACCTTACACCCAGTTTAATATTTATATATCTTAGCTTTTAATCTCTATATCCTGTAAATTTCTCCTAATCTTTTGGTCTAATAGTAAATAGATAATTATTAACATTGTTACAGGTGTCTCTTTTATTGTGGTACATGTGTCTTTAGGCATTCAGTTTCGTGTCAGGCGCAAACCCTGTGCGCTGCTATAAATAACCGCACCTGCTGAACTCTCGCGGAAAGTAGAAACACAGCGATAACACTAATTTGGAACTTTCTTGGCTGGTCGCTCTCTATGAGCGCGTCTTGTAATGTTCTATGGGCGTGTGAATTATGTAAGGTTCTTTTGGATTGTTCGTGAAAAATAATTTTCTGCAATTTTGGATGAAAAGTTATAAATAGGGGGCTGTGTTTTAGAGCCGAGGGAGGAGAGAAAACTATTCCAGCGTACACGAAAGAGTCAGTTTGTGGGCCTTTCCGATAACTGCAGCAGTTATAGACCTTCTTCGAATTTGAAATGGATTTTAATTAGTCTTCAGTATGCCTTTGGGATCACTATCCATACTTCACTTTTGGATTACAACAAATTGATTTTGTGATTGAACTTAACTGTTATTCTCTGAGAAGATTTATGTGAACTGTTCATCTGGATTATACATTTTAAAGGACTTGCTGTCGCTTTGACTTTGGTGGTATCCAGGTACTGTACACTTTATTTATTATACTGTGTAACTGTATTGATTTGCTGTTGTTCTGTTGTTATACTGTGAAATAGTATTTATTTAGTGTATTGTAATGTTAGGGTTGTTTTAAGAAAAAATTATAATTATTTGTAAACAAAACACCACTGACTTCCCCTAGACATTTCACGCTGCCCAGTGTTACAGAATCTCATTTTTTTTAACTCCATAACAGAATTTGTGCTCGTCACGACTGCGTGATCTGTTGATATTAGGTTCCGTAACAACATTCACTTAGATATCATCTTCATCGTCGCTGAAGGAGCTCCTAGGGCGGGGGTCCCTGACTTCTTCAACTATGGCGCTCGAGCGCCCTCTTTTCCTTCTTAAAAAAGTAACTTGTTATTATTAATTTTCATATCTTTGTATCTTTTCATATATAATATATACTGTTTTTGACCTCCTTCAGATTAGAATGACGCAATGAATAACAGATATCTAAACTGGACATCTGCTTTACCCTACTTTAGCTTAAACCAAGTGTGCACATTTATGCTTGTGTGCGTATATGCGTGTAAAAAGATCGCTTATATGATCTTTAACTGTGTAAACCTATAGTATATATGTCGGCGTTATGTTTGGGTTCGTATATGGGCCACAGCATACCGGGGAGCAAATTAGTTTTACCTGTAATAACGTGCTATACATTGTTTTGTGTTACTGATCTCCTCTTTTGGTCCATTGACTAAACAGAAAGGCACAGAATCAATTTTGTAATTTAAATCACTTTTGCTGGTTAATTTTTTTATAATTCCTACTGTTAAATATTTACTAAAAATATTCAGGATCAGTACCACAAGGTGAGATATTATTGAGGCAATTAGTGGCACATTTTATTAAAAAGAAAATTTGCTTATTTTATTAAATTAATCAGCTTTTTAAGAATTATGAAATTTGCAAGTTGACGATATTGTATCAAAATTCATCTTTTCTTTAAACAAAGTATAAAGACATAATTATTAAAAACATTCGTGTTCAGACGTATCTCTCTAAAAAGCCTGGATGTCTAACAAGTTAAAACTACTGCCATCAATGGTTTCACAGAACTGCTTGGCATATTTTGCCCGAGTCGAAGTATTACAGACGCTTTTACATTTATAGAGGACATAACACTGGACGGAGCTCTTGGTACATGGACAATTGCGATTGCATTCTTTTTTTTTTTACATTAACTTGAAATTATTGTGACTGTATTGATTCAGTGCAGTGCAATTTGGATTGGAACAAATACATTTTTAGGCATCGTCCATCCATATTCTAATGGCCCAAGGAGCTGACGTTAAACAAGTGGGCTATTTTGTCAATATGGAAATTATTCACATATGTATATATGCAACATATCATTGTCTGAAACCCATTAAGGTCGTTCTACAACAAGCCCCTATAATACCCCAAGTCGGTTTTGACCAATCAGCTTTAGGTTTTGCTACCTGGGAAGGATCCAAGGAGAGATTTTCGCGCATAGGTCTGCTTTGGCTGAGGGTTTCCCGCCAAAATGACGTCATCCAGTGTGTTTTTCTATAGGGAATGCCCACAAGATATACTGTATCACTGCACACTAGTTTACACACACACACACACCTGTAGTTTTAAGCTTTTATTGAGAATTCTCCGTATTGACTTAGGGATTTAGTGGAATATTTCCAAACAAATATTGACATTTTACATTTAGAGCTAACGAACCGAAGATCTAAGAGTACAATCATGTAATTTTCCATTTTTTGCCTATGGGTCAGTAAGTACAAAAATGTTTTCAGGTGCATTTGCCTATTTCGGAACATATTAAAGAATCCATAAAACCGTGAGGTTTTTTTTTTTTAATATCAATGCTCATTATGGTTATTAGGTCACTAATTACAGGAAATGCGTAGTTGGGTGATAATGTAATAGAGACGAAGATTATGATAATTTTGATCATTTACCTTGGTTATCTTTTTTTTTTGCTGTTATTGACCGAGTAAATATTCTACTTAACTGTCGTAGCCCAGTGTTTTAGTAAACAATCAACATTAATGTGAGAAGTTGAAGGAAAGCTGATAAAGAAAATATTTTCAGTTAATTCTGTAAGCAAGAAGTACCCCGAGAGTAATATCCACTTCAGTAAGACGTCCAAGAAGAAGAAGAAAAAAAAACGAAAATTCATGGAAAAAAAATTCTTTATTAAAATTAATAAGTTACAATATTGACTCGATAAGTGAAACCATGATAATTTTACATTATTATATTTATAAAGGATTATTATTATTTTATAAACAAATACTCCATTTTCGTCATTTTTGAGCTTTCAGTTTCTCAAACTAAATAAACTAAACACCTTGCTTTTTTTACCGCCTAATTATTGTCGATTTGTTTATCTTATTTCTCAGGTGATAAAGAAACAGGACATAATTAAATGTTAAGCAACCAAATTATTGTTAGAAAAATATAAGATCTAGGAGGATACCTGAAATCAAGTTTTAACTAGTTTTTACTTTTTTTAAGTTAGTGAATGAATCTACAAATTGTATTGGGTCGCAACCTAAGCGTGTCACAGACTATATCCTATTGATCCCAGACGGTGTTTATGTTTTATTACATGAACTAATTTACACATAACTTTAAAAATAATGAGTCTAATTCATAATATTTCTATATCGAGCTTAATAGATTAAACAATCTGAGAATTTTATGCTCGCAGTTCAGTTAACCCACTCATTAGACTTATAGGAAAGCCTCGCTCCCCTGTCAGTAGTCAACTTGCCACAGAAATCGGTCTAATTATCATTTCCTCAAAGTGGCAATCATAAGCGTGTCAAAGAGGTCATAAACCCTGCACTTCAATTAAAATCAATTGTTTAGTCAATTTATCATTCATGACATAGTTCTTCAGCGGAACAAATGAAACTCGTTCGGCTTATTCTCGCGAATATCAGCCCGAAGTGGATCTTCTCGTGATCCGTTTAATGAAACAATTAAGTGAGCTGTTTCATTTTAAATAGACTTTGAATGCAAACTTGATTCAGCATTCTGCATGCCACATTTGTTTATTGCCACGATCAAGAATTCTTAAGCCGCATTCAGATTCCTTTATGTAAATGATAGGTTTATTTATTATATCCTTTCTTCCTCTCATTCCAAATGAATCCAAAAACATTGTTAGTTCGGATTAAGAGATCGTGTGATCGGTCAGCTATTAATCTTATAGCCAAGCTTAACTAAGACGATGAAATGTAATTAAAATAAGGTCAGGGGAACTTATTTCTTTCAAATCAAAACCTAATATCTCAAACGGAATACAATTAGGATGGAGCCGCACCTTTCAGAACATATATCATTCAACCTAACCAGCTCGAGAATGAAAATTAAAGTTATTTTTAAAAAAAGGAGAAACAGAAAGTCGTTACGAGCATGTTTTTACGTCATCAAACACTGTCAAAGTGTTCCTAATAATTGAGTTCATAATCATGACGAGAAGGAAGGCTGACTATATAGTGAATTCCCCGCCTTTAGGCGCTTCCATGGATCCACCCAAGCTCGCATATCAACAAAATATAAATGCATTTAATCATCTAGGTTTTAGTAAATAAATCATTTTTTTTTTGCCTTCTATAACCATCATCTAATAATCAAAATAACCAAACATGAAGCTTTCTAAAAATGGGTCCTAATTTGTAAAGAGAAATTGCTGTGTTATCCAAGCTGTTTATTTGAAAGGTGATATACTTGTTGATCGTGAATGGCAACAAAACAATGTAATTCGTGATTTTTTAAGTCATTTTATAAATAACAAATCTCTTTGTAATATATCTGGAATTATTTTTTACTGTTTCTATATTTTTTTCAAATTTACAATTTCGTCTGATCTGGTATTATTTAGCGCAGACGGTGTATATGTCATTTTACCCTAATATAACAAACATGATATAAACCAGTATTCATCGGATATGGTGAAATCATAATGTATAGATTAATGAATTTTACATTTTTACATAGAAAAAAGGTTATATTCTGTTTCAAAGACAACAACTAAAATTCAGTTGAAAAGTCTCTGTCCTTAGCGTCTTACAGCTGTACACGAAATCACACGACACTCACCGTAAACAAAAGAATACCTTGCTGGCACTTATTTATAAGCTTACTGTTACAGGCACAAGGATGAAGCGTAGACCTCGAAGATTTATTAAACACAGGAAAAAAACCCCTTTGGCACAAACTATACATGATATTTAATATTAGAAATCGTTGAGAGCCCTTCCCCGGACACAGTTCTGAGACGGTAAAAAACATTGATTCTCTTATTTAGCGAAGCTGTCCGGAAAATATATAAACCTTGATCAGCTACCTTTCAAAAGTACATTTTGACCAACAGATTCACTCCAACTGACCTGCTACCATTATTATGTAAAAAATATGTTAATTTCTTTGCTGTAATATTATAACAAAAAATTACAACAATGCACGGTTCTAGTATACGATTTGAGGTGGTAAAACAACGAAATTAATAATTTCCCGAACTGCTTTCGAAGGCCAAACAATGAAACCACGTAAATATCTGAATTTACAGTATATACAAAATCTATGTAAAAACCCTGATTTCAGTATACTGCATGTTTCTCATAGTCGTATCAATAGTTTAGGGAAATGTTTGAAATCGACCAGAGTTATCATACTGACATATCAGGACGATTAATAACTAAGTCAGCCACGTGTATAATGGCCGGAGAGACATCCCCAGTTATCAGCTAAATGTGACGCAACCCGCCTTTTATGTAATGATAAGATCTGACCAAGGGTTGTAATAACTCCACGGTCTGGTCACTGCCGAGATCACCATCATGCAATATAGGCCAAAACTATTGATGCATTATACAATTGTAGATCAGATTCACCGCGAAGAAGCAAACTTTTATACTTTGCTGAACTTTACCTCAATTTTCTTATAATATATCCCTGATATTTGGTAAAAACCTTGGGGTGTACACCAGGAATAAAAGAATGACTTCTTAACGTGTTTAAAATAATTCAGATGAAGGATAAAGGAGAGATCAAACATATTTGCACGTGTGATTATTACAGATCATTGAAAGTACACATTTAGGATGCGGCCCGGTAGTATTTACATTCTGCCTCTAGCTGATTCCGAACATAGGAGTTTCTGAGAGCCTTCTGCATTGAAATGGGTGTCACATACACGAATGTAGCCAGAGGAGACACGAAGACAGTGATTGACCAAAGCTAAATCTTTAATTTGTATCAAGCAGTGCTCAATTAAGCATGTCTTATTCACTGCAAAGGCTCTTAAGGAGTCTCTGAGTGAATAGACAAGGTAGTTCTTGTTTATAACATAAGTTCAGAGCAGTTTAATTGTCAGTGTTACTTAAAGAGCAACGAGATGATTCTTGCGACAGCTGCGCGAACGGAGATCTCTAGATAACTTTACATGCAGCTTCGAAGGCATACTGTCTTAATTACAGACCTGGCCCTCTCAAATATGAAAGCTGAATATTCAATTCCCCTCTTTCAGCAACCCCCCTGGACTGGACTTTCTCGCTAAGCGCGTGTATTTGATTTTTAAATAAAATAGGGATAATTGTTCGGAAAACAAGAATGTGCCCTGAAGCAATATCCTCTCAAAGTGTAGTACGAGATAGTCTTAACTTTTTCTTTATTATATCAAGATTTTCACGTATTTAGAAACATTCTGATAGAAAAATTAATATCGAGGGGTAAACGTGATCGGAAACGGAGGTCGCGGGCACTGAATTTGTACAACATTAACAAGAAAGCATTAACAAACAGACGGACGCCATGGATAAATCGTTACTGATGTTTACCGAGTACGGAAGCACTTACACTGTCGAACATTGATCCATTATCCTATGAACTGATAAATACAGAACACCTCTCGCATAACGCGCTACCATATTCACGTTCTACGTCACGTGACCATTGTGAATGGTGTGTAGGGACGATTCCACTCTCTAAGGGACCAGGAGCCGGAAGAGAGTACATCTGATGAAGAATATTTTTATTAACCTGGAACATTTTTGATTCATCCTAGATCACTGAATTCTCTGAGAGATTAAGATTCCACTTTTCTGTTTTAGTGACTAATTGACATGGAATAATTCCTACAACAAAGAGGGATCCTTGTAAATAATAGCGTTAAATACTAAAGAATCATTAAATATTGGCTTCATTTTTTGTTTAATGAGACGAAGACAATCTTCCGTATGACGGGACTAATACATAATTACTTAGTTGGGGCGGTTATTTGTGGAAAAGTAAACATTGATGAAATTAAAACTGTATATAGGTTTAGAATCTTACATCCATTATCTGAACGAAGTCATTGATAGAATGTCGATTTAAAAGTAAGGCGTAATAGTACAGTCGAGCTAATGCCGCCAATTCGTTTTATGAGATATCACGCGTCGATATTGGATTATGGGTAAGACCTGTTATTCATTGTTTCCGCATCCACTCTGCCTCAGCACCAGGGAGAAAATACCGAGGAAAGTGACAACAAACTCGTGTCATCGGTGAATAGGACTTACGACGATCACAACATGTATAACATGTGATCACCCTTGCCAGATCGTAAGCTCTTCTGTCATGAAGTAAGAAAAACGAGAACATGATTTGACCGTGTCAGTCGGAGGGGGGATGCGAATATTATAAATATTATTTGGTGCAATTTAGCCCATGTATGAAAAGCGCTTGATCTAATTGCTCATGTGTCCCTTTTAGCTGACTGGGAAGATAAACGTTGATTAAATTAACACTCTTTTTCGTTTAAAAATCTTATATTATATCGATTATCAGCACGCAATTATTGATAAAATATCGATTTTTATTATGATAAGGGAGTTTGCAAAACGTGGTTTAATATTCACACCTGGCAGTAACATAGGATCGGCTAAACGTTAATAATTTAATAAAAACTGACGCAAATGTCTTGATAACGACTATGTGGTTTATGTCTCAACTTTTACTTGATTTATTCTGACAAACTCATTTGGGGGGGGGCGAGGGGGGAGGGGGGTCCTCCTGGCCAGTCACCATCGTTAAGTGTTCGTACTGAATATATTGAAATATATATATCTTAAATAATTTGAACGTCATCTCGTCAGAATAATAGCCATATATGGATTTCCCGTTCACTTAATATAAACGCTTTATAGATCTCTGAAGGGTAAGAAAATCATGTTCCGCATGTCGGCACGCATTTATATGTTTCCGTTTTCTTGCGCGCTATAAAAAGCCTGGGATATTGAGAATAATACAGCACTTTGAAACGAACCTGACCTATTGAAACTTACTTGGCATATTGAAACAAACAAAGCATATTGAAACTCACTTGGAATATTGAAAAAAAAACATGGAATATTGAAAATTACTTGGAATATTGAAACAAACATTGCATATTGAAACTTATTTGGCATATTGAACCAAACATGGCATATTGAAACAATCATGGCATATTGAAGCATTCCTGGCCTATTTAGGGTGCTTTTCACAGAGCGCGGCAGAAACTGCCGCGCGTCAAACGCCTGCGGCAGTCGCATGCCTTCCTGGCAGAGCTGAACGGACTTAAACAAAGCAGTACGGGGAAACCCCAGACTTGAAGTCATTTAGGCGGAATTCCCCTGCGTGTGCCACGCGGCAAACGCAGACATCCAGCACTGCTGGATTCCAAAACTGACGCGTGCGTTTGCCGCGCGGCAATCGCATACATGGAAATAGCACATGACTTTTTAACTAGTTGGATTTTCGCCGCGCCGGGCGGCACACGCTTTGAAAACGCGTACATGGAAAAGCACGCGTCAGTTTTGGAATCAAGCAGTGCTTGATTTCTGCGTTTGCCGCGCGGCAAACGCATGGGAATTCCGCTTAAATAACGTCAAATGTGGAGTTTTCTCGTACTGGCGCGGCAACGCATGGGAATTCCGCCTAAATGACGTCAAATGTGGAGTTTTCTCGTACTCGAACGTAAGTCCGTTCAGATGTGTCAGGAAGGCATGCGATTGCCGCGCGGCAAACGCATAAAGAACGCTCACATGGAAAAGGACTGGCCGCGCGTCTAACGTATGCGTTTGACGCGCGGCAGTTTCTGCCGCGCACATGGAAAAGCACCCTAAAACTCGTGGCATATTGAAACTAACGGGACAAACTGAAACAACATTCAAGGCATATTGATACATACATGGCTTAGAAACTTACATGGCATATTTAAATATACATGGTATATTGAAATTTGCATGGTTTTCAAAAACGTATATGGCATTTTGGAACTTGAATGGCACACTGAAACTAGCAAGGCATAATTAAACAAACAAGACAATGAATGATAGAAGGTGATACGATATCATCACCAATTTTAGACAATTCACGCTTATAAGTTACTAAGTTACTTTAATTGTATTGGCGTTAAAGACGACAGCAAAATTACATTAATACTCGCGAGTACTTAAATAAATATTGTTTAGTTTATCTGTTCAGAACCATTTGGTTTTAGTGTTCTCAGGGGAGTCTTTATATTTCTTATTCATAGTCATAAATCGTGAAATGTGAGATGTGTTGTGTCACAGCGGGCAGCCAAACAGATATTGCCTTAGCAGTAATTATCACACGGCAGCAGCCGTAATTAAGTGTTCATGGAACTCTCAGTAGCATAGTGGCTTTTTATGAAACCGCATCATTATTGTAACCCCCTCATTTAAGCAAAGTGCTTACTCAGTTTTTAACTTTGTCAGTTGAATCATACACCCTGCACGAAACTCGCTCATTTAAACCGCAGTCGACGATGTCATGCGCAATGCGCATAGATAACAATGGTTGCGTTTGATGAACCTTTCTGCACGTTTTTTCTTTTAACGCAACGTGCTCCGTACCTGATAGGACTTAACACCTAGCCGCAAGCATGACTTTGAAATTGCATCATCAAGTGATTGGTGATAATTAAGTTCTTCCGTTAGGAGGCGTAATTAGTCCCCCTACGCAAGGTTAAGCAAACCATTTCTTCCTTAATTATCTGATTTGATTAACTTTTATTTTTGATAGTATTTGCATTTATGTAACTCAAGATTTAAACCGTTTATGAGATCTTTACTTTGGTACTACAACCGGCCATGAATCAAGCTAAGTTGTGGAATAATTCGATTTTCATCACATAATTCAATTTATTCTATCCACTTATCGTTCAAGCGAGATTCCGGACAAAAGACGTAAGATGCGCCGAACGGAGGAAATAGGCAGATACTACACAGAGTTATTTTCTCTTTTGTTCACGTGTATTTATTTGTCTGTGTCTGTATATTGATCCCTATAAGCGCGCATATTTACCGAACAACCTTACAGGTTGTGATGTAATACAATAGGGTTTTCATTTCCTTATGTACATGTATATATTGTAAAGGTTTTTTTAATATGATTGCTTGTGAATTCTTAATCATGAATGTCCTTGTGTTTTATACAAGTTAAATTATCTACATAATTGACCTAACCATGAACACTATGTAACCTTATAATCACATATTTATTTATGAATGTAGAATGTAAAAAAGTTCAAGGCCAGGAGCTACTGTACCGACTGACGAGTGAATGATATTGTCTTACCTTGCCCAGAAATGAATGAGCCATATAATCCAAAAATATGGAATAACACTTCACAATAATTGCGATATAGTCATCACTTACCGACGGGGCATCTTGCCTGCCTATCCCAAATATTAAGTAATGGTAACGAGATGGACTATTTAGTGTTAAAAACGCTCGGAAAATATCAGATAAGTAATAGTTATAAGGTAATGAACTAGAAAAGTAACGAATTTTACCGAAATCACACTAAAAGCAATTCAAGCGCCTGTGATCACTGGAGAACAGAGATACAGCAATTGACCTATCCACCACAGCCCATATGTTCCGCCCTAACCTATTTATGATAATAAGCCCGCAAAACGCTCCTACCCAGAATGTCTTCCATGCCCATAGTTGCGAGAGCTGTTTACAACATAATAATGACGTCACAAATGTCGAGGAAGTGTGACGTCGCATTGATCGATGTCATCAGCTGGAACTGCTATATCTCTATTCTCCTGTGATAAATATATCGCAGTCATTGTGAACTGCCTTGCTAAATGGGATTATTTGTCTCATACGAATTACGTGCCAGGTAAGACATTATTATTCACTCGGTAGTCGGCGGAACGGGTCCTGCAACCTATGGCCTAAACATTTTTATACTGTCTCCTTAGTATAAATATTATCCCGGAAAACATGCCGACAATGGTACTCATACAGACTACACGTGGTCTGTTTGGGAGAGTCGCCCAAATTATGCTATTCTTGCGCTTGTCGGGTGAATGATTGATTACTTTGCCAACGGTTACTTGATTGGTTTCTCGCAACAACTCTGCTCATGATTATTCATTGAATGAATATGCGACTAAGGTCACATAGAGTTCATGCATTCGAAACTCCTCCGCCGAATCCGTTGGCTTCTAACCTCGGATGTATGTATAGCTCAATAATACTCCACCAATTTTGGAGAAGTTCGCCGAAATTCCACCGGGTTGCCATTTCTACTGACTCGTTTACCAAAAGACCACAGTTTCCACAAAAAAAATAGATTGATTTGCCATAATAATGTGTATTATATGGGTTTGATATGTTGCTAAACATCAACTATTACCAGGTTCCAACCGTAATTTAACTAGAAAGGGCATAAAAATTACATTAAAATTAAAGGAAAATCATATGGCAGAATCAGACATGGGGTAATCGTAATCAGTAATCGTAATCGACTGCAATCGATTACATTTTCCTTAGTAATCGTAATCAATAACTTTGCCTATATAATCGTAATCACAGCGATTATATGTGATTACATAGATTACTTTTTTATATTACAAGTTTGAACAGCTACAATTAATGTTTCTTTATAACATGACCATTCATGAATACTAGTGATTAAAAACATCAGTAAGAAGGATTAACTGAGCTATATTTTCAGCCATCAAATGAATCAGTGATAGGTTATGTATCTGATGGAAGCTCAATTTAGTTAATGTGAACATTGCAGTCGAATTGTTGACAAATATCTAAACCCTTGTATATATGATTTATATATATACTTGTGCAACTTGTGCTGGTAAAATGAGCAGTTATACTAACCCTGACATTTCACACCCGTCAGCTACATCTTGAGCAGATCACTTAATTAGTATGAGGGAATAAGCAAGTCAACACAGCTAAGCATTCCCCTCATTAGTATAATGGCAAATCAACAAAGGTAAACATCGGACCTCTGCATAATGATGCCACATGAGGTGACTAATTGACTTAAATATAGCATTTAAGTTGTAAAAATTGGCCATTTAGAGGGTTTGCCAATAAATACAATAAGGGCAAGATGTCATTACTTCTGTCTAGTATAATGAATATTTGTAAAACCTAGTAGGTGAACAATGAATTGATACATTTAATGCAATACCCCCCGCCTGCCAATTTTTCATAAATCAAGAAGAGTGTGCCCTGTGTTGGCAGGGGTGACTCCTCCTGAATCTTATCTATGCCCATGGAAATCATACACGGCTGACAATTTAGGTTATCAGAGTTTGGCCTATGGTGGTGGGCTAAGGATTATGTAATGCAAACAGCAAAACCATTATAATGTTAATTAGTCCCAAGTTTGCTTTGGAACCTAGTATTCACAGTTCCCTATATGTTCTGTGAAGCATGATTTACCTCCAGCTGCATATGCCCTGAAAGCTAACTGAATGCCTGCTCATCAAAGGCTGATTTAAGCAGGCCTTTTGGTAGATCTATTTGTTTGAGGTAGTTGACTACATCAGCCTGAACTTGCTAAGGGCTATTGATCAGTATTGTACAGGGACTGTCCCCAACCAGCTGATGATAACTTACAATACACAACCACATATGTATAAAAAAGCTTGCTTAAAAAAAGTCTCAGTTTTGGACTTAATTATGTGGCATACTGATGTTTATGAAGTGCAATAAGCATTTCTGATTGCCAAGATCTTTCCTGAAGCAATATGACAATACATCATGGACATAAAAAACTGTTGCTTGTTGTAATTGGTTGATCTGTATTTTTTTCTCACATTATTTGATTTATTTTTATGCACACTTTTATACATTTTTCAACTTCGACTTAGGCAGGATCACTGTTCATTTTATGGTCTGTGTATATTGATAATTTTATATACATAAAGTTAACAGTGTGTAAATGTTGTGATGTCTGTTCACTTTATTGACAAAATTCAGGTTGTAATCATGATTACTTTTTTTTTTGCTTAATTGGTAAACATATATTTGATGGAGTACTTAACAGAAAAGAAAAGAAAATCATCCGGTTTACATGAAAGGTTTCTATTTTACTGCATATAACTCACGGAGCTGTGACTTAAAACTATATAACTCATTATAATTATATTTACAATTATGATCATTCATTTTATTAGATGAATAATTTAATCTACAACCCGTGAATGTTGCTGTATTACAGACATCCTGACAATCCAATTAAATGTCTCATTCTATCTAATTAAGAAACGCCTTTCTGAATTAATCACTAAATGCCAAGTCGCCACTGTAAGGCGTGATTCCACAGTCGAAGTAATGCCGCCAAATCGTTTAAGGAGATATCATGCGTCGATATTGGATTATGGGTAAGACATGTTATCCATTGTCTCCGCATCCGCTCTGCCTCAGCATCATTAAGAAAGTACCGAGGAAAGTGAAAACAAACTCGTGTCACCGCTGAAATGGACTTACGATGATCACAACATGTATAACATGTGATCACCCTTGCCAGATCGTGAGCTCGTTTGTCATGAAGTAAGAATAAATAGAACATGACTTGATTTTCTAAGTCTGAGAGAGATAGACAGAGAGAGAGAGGGTGGGAGGGGGGGCGGGGTTGTGTTTATATTATCAATTGTATTTGGAGCAATTCAGATCATGTACGAAAACAGCTTGATTTCATTGTTCATGTGTTCCGTTTAGCCGACTGATCCCTCACGCTGACGTCATAGCAAAACAGATTTCAGCGTTGGTCTCCTGCAGTAGATCCCGTATTGTGTTTCCTGTAATGATAATTAATAACGTAGAAATAAAGTTCTGTTGCCAAACGAGAAAATTGTTTTGACACCGATCTCATGTGTACTGTGGATATTGACCAAATAACAGGATTTCATTATTATTATTATTATTATTATTATTATTATTAGGGGGCGAGACATCATACTTTCCCGTTGGTTTGCTAATTTGTTTGTCTATTAGATCTTAGCCAAAAGTTATGAATATTTTTTTTTTAATTTTGTAGGAATAAGGTATTACCCGAGGATAAATTCATTACATTTTGAGGTAATCTCAATCACTATGATATATTTTAATACAAAGGGTTCTATATCATTGTATGAGGGAAAAAGAGAGAAAAAAATCTTTGTTCCGGCCAATTCTTTGGTATTAAGGGCTGTATTTGTTCTGCGGCTCACCTGTGGACTAAGTTAGTGAACCGTTACGCTGACAGAACAAAAGGAAGTTTCATAAGATTCATCACCAAGGTAATCATTTACTCTCTAAAACCACTAGTTTATATATACATTATTCTCAGTGAGTATTCAACGACATCAGTATAGTGAGAGATTCTAAAATTAATGGTATCGTGTATGATTCCGCTTATAAGTATATTGGTATTCTAAAATAGACCACTTGTGTAAATTTAAACATGTACTATTCTCTGTTTCACAAACCTGTGTCCACCGGTTTTTAGAGACTGCATGATTTCCTTTAAGGTTTTTTTTTAAAGATTTCCTAAAAAGCTGCATATGGATGTTTAGGCTGAATATGGCAATCAAGAATTTTAAAATAAATCTCCAATTAATGTTTTACAACTGTTTGGACTCTTTCCAATGATCCGATGATTAATGATCAGATGTGTCTCTGTATGAGCAGCCATCTTTGTTTAAGCTAGTTATATTTTCGATTGTTTACATGTCATCCAAAAAAGAAGCTTGGGCTGTTTTTGCATGTGAGCATTCCAATGGCCTTGACCGCCAAGTGGGGCTGTTATATAGTTAAATTTAGACTAATTTATCATATTTTTTAAATACGCCTAATTAGGTTTATTGAATAAAAGAAAGGTAGGCCTAGGTGTTTATTTTTTGTAGAAAATACGGCCCATTTATTTTCTATACCCTACATTAGCATTTTCCGACTCAAAATGTAGCTAAAAATTATAGCAAAAATCAGATAAACACAACTTGATGGAAGGGTCTATAGAGAATGCGATCCCCAAAACACCACTCTGACATTATTTTAATCTCACATTAGCTTGTTGTTATATGATGTGACGTATACTTTCCGGCCAACCAGGCATATTACATTCTACATGCCGAGTCAATTTCAAAACACATCAGTTCTGGTGTCCCATATATTCACAAGCTACACTTTCCTTCCTATGTAAGTGTTTTTCTAACTTTCTGTTTATTTGATATCAGTCGTGTCGCGGGAGTTTATATTGAACCAACAAGTCACCTGTACTTTGGACAAGAATCCAAACTGTTGCCAGGACTGCTGTCGAATACATTCAAGTATTATCAGCAAACCATGGTTATATTACACTTTACACTACACAAGCGAGAACGGTAACAGGTATTTGGAATTATTAGGTATCAGAATGACTATGAATATATGGGATTAAAAATATTTTGTCGTTGTCGCACTCGGGTATGGTGGAATAATGCAACCTTTATAAGGTCATAATGGTGTGACGTATATGAAACTGACTAGTAGGCCACGTGGTTCGCGCCATATTGATTGTCGATTTCACACCACGAAACTGATCAAATATCTTCAATCACCATTCATCCAAAGACTCTGTAGTCTTGATCAGCATGAATGTATATTGTCAAGAAAAAATTGTTTGCGCACGCACTTCTTTTATTTAGTCTCCTGTCATACATTAATTAAAGATATATAAGAATTTAATTTTTCTTAATTGTAAGATCCTCACCGTGATCTGCTTAAGGGGAACGTGTCCTTTGAAATCGAAATTATCCTCTACTTTTATTCTCTAGTTTGACTCAAGCTGGTGACCGTGAAGGACTAAAGGGTCTAGTTTGAGATCAAAAACCTCACGCTATTATTAACATTTATAATTTGCAACCTTCTGCCTCTTAAATCTTGTAGCCGATTAACATGGCGTCTGTCATGGGGTACCGGTCTCACTCTGGTAGTTATATTTTTTAGAATATTTATGACATAAAACAACTAATTAAAGTTTTAAATAGAGTTTGTTTGAGCATTTGACCAGTAACTTTGACCTTCATCAATTGGATTGAGATGTAAAAATAGACGGTTTCACAGAAATTAATTTTATTGAGTCATTATAAATTTTTGCAAGATATGGTTTTGGTTATAGTATAATTAGGCGTATGCTTCATTTCATCTTTACAGCTTATTTTCGGGAACTGGTTTTCAATTTAATGAAAATATCACGAAAATAATAGTGGGCATCCCTCGGTTGAACAAACTATAGCATTCAGTCTATCTTGACTGACACATAATAGGTCATCGAACATGTCATTAGTGAGAGTTGCGAATAAGAGTCACATAAAAAGACAACAAGAAATCAACATCGATCGAAAAATGATGGATATTAGTGAAGCCAGCCCTGGCCGGGCTGCCTTGTACTGTACGTTGTCGTTAAAAGGATTTTGAGAGTGAGGTACAAGGGCCAAGACACAGATGTCCATAGATGTACCTTGTGTTTCATACCATAATCCATAATTTTCCATTAGCGTCTGTTTGAATGTGATGCTAATGACTGTTCTGCAAGCGTCCATTCCCAAGCTATCTTTCTCTTGATTTGGTTAATGTTTAAATCACGCATTCTCTAAATAAAACACGATAGACTGACCATTACGAGGGGGATTACAGTCTTGCCTGGCTTTCTTTAATAGTTTAGAGCATTCCTGGCCATGCTGATAAATTAAACAAGACTAGAGGTTTACGCAGGCACTGCATTTATATAGATCCTACCGTCTACACGCAGTATATTAAACATAAACATTTCCTGTTAGCGTATTCCTCTGCATTTGTGTTTGTATGACCAAGCAAATATTACAACTGATGATAATATGTGAAAATGTAGATTGATTGAAAATAATCTTTTATTCGGTTTAGATTAGAAAGGGAATTGCAAGAGAATTAAATGTCGTGTTTGTCTTCATACATTGGAAAAACGGGAAGGATATGAGCCGTTCAGGAGGTCAATTCAGAGATTTTAGATTACCTTGATGAAGCGATATTGATAAGTCGATCTGCGAGGAGGCTGAAATGAGGTTAAGACGGGATACAGCCAAGGAACGTCCAGGTACCGGCGATCCATCAGTTTTATGTTTACTGCATTAAAACTCAGCTAGCTATGCTTTGATGTAGAGAAACATATTGTTTGGCGGCCATAAAAAAGATTGAAAAGACCCCTCACTGAGTGAATCCTCGACCAGTTGTGAGCCAACCATTGTGGCGGTATCTTCACTGAACGCCTACTAAAGCTAATATCGAGTCGAAGTCTGTATTCACGACACTGTGACCATAGCACTGTCTTACAACTTTTGGAACAGGTCACAAGGAGACGTTCTTGATCGTACTTTCCATTCAATTTTACTGCTTAAAATCGTCTTGGATTTGTGTATTATCAATTTTTGAGTCCGCACCATCCTAATGCGAGCGCAAACCCGAGTCCAGGCCACTCGAGTCCGAGTCCAATTCCTAGTCTTTGAGATTCGAGTCAAAGTCCACCTTTTTCGAGCCCGAGTCACATAGAATTCGAGTCCAAGTCCGAGTCCAATACAAATATTCTTAAAAAGCAAATTGAAATGGATATTTCAGATAATGGTTAATTGCATTTAGAGCTCCCGTTGATGTGCTAAGCAGTGTATATATAGTTTTATTGTTTGGAATATTTTCGCACATGTACATAGGTATTTATTATTTGCGACAGAGTTTTTTTTTTAATTTTGACTCGAGATGGACTCGGCCTGATTTCTCGAGTCCTCACCTCCGAGTTTAGAACCTTCGAGTCAAATTCCGAGTTCCTAAAAAAATGGACTCGAGTCCAGACTCCAGTCCAAGTCCGGACTCGAGTCCTACATCATTGCTATCGGAATATGTTCTAAATCTTGTCCCCTGCGTTCTAACTCGCTATAGCATGATGAAGTACTGAGGGGCTTCGTTTCATAATCTCACTTGTTTGTTCTATGTTGTGATTATGAAATCCATGAAAGTATATGATATTCTAAATAATGATAATTTTAGCACATTGATTCTTAGTATTCTAGATTGCTTCACACATACTTTCATTTGATCGTAAAAGTGAACCAAAGTACCTCATATCTAAGTCCTACACATATTTTCATGACAGCGTGCAAAGTTTGAACAAAAGCGGCCCAACTAATTTTTATAAATATCTGAGAAATATCACTACAAAGTAATTTTGAGACAAAAAAAACAAATGTTACACTTATATCTCAACAATCTCCTAAAGTTTGAACAAGTTTGGGCAAACTGTTTATGATATTTCAGTATTATTCTCTAAATTTCTAAGTTGATGTTCATTCTTTTGCTAGATTTCATTAGATTAAGCTTATAGTATAATTATTCGTGTGATTCGATTTCTTCAGTGACTAGTAAGAGGTCTCATAAGGGGATAGAAGGACATTGGCTTGCATTTGATAGGTGCATTAACTCATGTAAAATTTTAATTCCATTGAGATGATGGGAGACGTCACATTTATTAGAATATATGTTAATTCGGTCAGACGTCACATTTATCACCATACATGTGTTCCGTCGTTCAGACTTCACATTTATGATTATGCATATTTTCTGGCGTTAAGGCGTCCCATTTTACACCTTTTACATTACGTCGTTCAGACGTCATATTTAACATCATACATATGTTGCCTCGTTCATACGTCACATTTAATACCATATACATGTTCAGTGGTCCTGGTGTAATATTATGGATTTAAGCCAGAAACTTATCAACTTCTTTCTCTCTTGTTGACACACAGTGGGGTTTGGCATTCTGTTTGCGTGTGTTTGTTCACCTTTTCACTCTCTATCTGAAAACATCTGCTCTAATTTAATGGATTATGATGGGTTTCGAAGAAAGAGAATTAAATTAGAGGTTCAATTAAGCGTTAATTTTGGGATTCTAATTTTTTTCATCTGTCTTGAAATTGATACGAAACTTTTACTTGTGTTGACATCTGATGGAATAAGTTGGTATTTAAGGCATAAAAGGCCACACCAAAGAAGTTGTCATTATATTTTTTAAATAATCCATACAATCAATAGAAATTTTACCGATGAAATAGTATTTTGTTATATTTGACATAGTGTGATTTCGTGTCACTGCAGTGTGGACATTAGTTATCCATTCCACTGTTTTTTACTATTAACATAAATGGTTTATATTCAGTTAATCATCTTAATATTTTATATTAATAACAAATTAACTGCAATAAATAATTTTCATTATATTTTAGGAGATTTTATTAGAGCAGATATCATTATCAAATTCAATTATTGTTATTTGAGGAACTAATTATTAATAATATTGAAGGAAACGTGCAAAAACTGTTTGTATCATTTAATTAAGAATTTCCGATATTTCTGCGAAGAAGACAGACTGAATGCCTCAAGAAAAACATTCATGAAACTTAATAAAGTTTGTAACATTAAGAATGAGGAGCTCTTTTATCACTCGTTTGATCTGATGGCGTGAAATCACATAAAATATTAAAGCCATCAGTAATGTTTACTATCTCGGTGTTTCGTCCTCTTTCAGATCCTTTCTGTGCCCGCAAGCTCTCTTCCGCGTGCGTATATAGTGGTTTATGATTTTTGGCATATTATACAATATTTAGCGTTTATGTAAGTTGACGATTATCCTTCCCATGTACCAAAGAGGGCTTGTCGAAAGTACTGGTTAAAAAACTAAAATGGCCAGTTGGGAAGCTGACTGACTTACACTCGACAATTAGTGACGTTCATTTCGATCACAGATACACGGCTCTCAGACAAATGGCAATTAAAGAAAAAAAATTCTATAACGACGTACGCGATTCAACAAATCCACTGTCAAATGATAAACCAAACATTCCTTCTCTGCTAAATCAGACACCAGATAGACCGATCTAGGGGCGGATAGAGGAATTTAAGGAGGGGGTGTCAATAGACTGGCCCAAGTGAACAAGTGTGCCGGGAGTGCTGTTGTAGACTATATATCCACTCACATGTGGGGGAAAAACGGCACAAAGCCCTGCTTACTGGTACAAAGCGTATGCCATCCTCGGTTTTTTGCTCGAAATCTGCGCCCCGATTGATTCCATCTTTTATCTCGTATCTTTCACGTGGTTTATTGGAATGTTTCATAACTTAAAACTATAAGAATTTGCCATCTAGTAAAAATTTAAGCTGGGGGTAAACTGAATTTTCTTCTGTTACAACACTGTTTGATGTGTTATATTATAATGTGCCCTTTTATCAAATTATGTTCCTCCATAATATATTTTCATTCCCGTGTGAAAAACGGGGTTAAGAATGGATAACGTTTCAATTCTCTTTATCATCTTTAAAATTTTATACACTTCCTCTCTTCTTGTCGCTCATGATGCGCCGAAAATTTCTATATTTTAGTTTAGTATTACATGAATACTAAATAATAAGTCTTTTGCCCTTTCTTTCTTTAGGCCGAATATGATGTCCGAGGTTCAATTTGGTTGTTTATTTATCTATACTTTACTTATATCTAATCATCAATAACATTATTGGCGTGACAGTTCTTTACCTCACATTGAACTAACAAATCTGATCTTTGGTAGTATATGATACAAAACATTATTACTTTTAAAAAGTGTGTTTCTCGGCTATTTGACTGCTTTTTAATTGTTATCAATTTGTGGGCTACTCCCTAGTGTAACATATAACGTCGCCTGATGATGTAACAAAGAATTTATTGATTTAAAATGGTATACTTATAATAAAACGGTTTAATATTGGCGTGTTTAAAGATGATTGTATTTACTGTTTTTTGTTATTGATTTTCACGTATTGATGCGGGCATGGTCATTATATAATGATCGGGTTTATGATTATAAAAAGTCATCATTATTGTATGATAGCAAGTCTCAATCTATATACATATCAGGGTAGGTTGATATTATAAGATTAGGTTACACAATTTCAGCAATTTAAGGGTGATTTAAAATAAGATATGTTATTTTTATATACTATTAGGTATGTTAATATGCATAGAATGTTAGATGGTGGCTGTTAAAGGATGATGACAAAAAACGGTATGTTATTTAGGGGCCCAGGTTCCAGGTGTTCTCTGCACGAAGTCAGGAATAATCCAGAAGTCTTTGCATGTCATTAAGACATCAAGCCGAATTTTCAGGTTTGCTCGAGATTTAAGTGCTTTAATGCTGTGGCTGAGGTCGAGCTCGGACCTTCAGTGGTTAAACCATCATGCTGCATCCTCCCCGGCTATGTTGAAAAGAGCAGAGGGAAAACTTATATATCCAGGTGATCAAGGAACAAAAGATGAGGGGGTAAACAACACCGAGTTGAACAGGACGTCTGCTGAGAGGAGCCATTGACTGTGTAAGAGTTATCACAGAAAATAGAGTTTATTTTATGTACATTGTTAATGATTGAAATAAAAAGTAACTGAAATGACAAATTTCTCAAATTGCATAATATGCTTTATGTCAAAGATGTACAAAGTCAGTGCCGGGCAATTCACGTTTCTTCAGTAGTGTACAACAGAGAGAATCGCGCTGATTGAAGTGAACAAAGTTCATGAAAATAAAATGTCAATTTCCGTAGCTCCCGGTTTTGGTCCAATGTGTGTGTGATTGGGTTCCAATAAACAATAAATATATTAATAAGATCAACAAGTACATCTTGAAGTTTAAATATTATAGTTCTGAAACTCCATGTGGATAACGTGTCAAAGTAGGTTGTAAAATAGATTGATTGTGGTAATGGTAGTTTGCATCATTAGTGTCTCAGATGGATGGCGTCTCTTAGTAACAACAGCATAACTACATATGCTTTTCCGTAAGAGATGTGCTGCCAAGACATTCAGTGGATTACTATGTTCCCTACCACAATACTAGCAAGAGCGCAATTAAATAGCTGAAGCGCGCTTCCCTCCAAGGAACTCCGAAAAGCGTTTTTCTGGTCTTTCCTTTCCAGGTAAACTGCTTTCCATTTGTGCTTGGAGACTTCTCTTTCCTCCGAGAAACTCGGAAAAGCGTTTCTTAGTTGCTCGTTTGCCACCTAAAAATTCAGAGAAACGCTTGTTTTCAATCCCGCGCTTACCGCCCAGGAATTCGGAAAAGCGTTTGTCGTCTGCTCTCTTCCCGCCAAGGAATTCACTGAACCTCTTGCCCGAGCGTTTTCCTCCGAGGAACTCGCTGAAACGTTTTTCGAGTTGGTCACGCTTCTTGCCGCCAAGGAATTCCGAGAAGCGTTTCTTGCCGCCAAGAAATTCTGAGAATCTTTTGCCGCCGATGAATTCAGAGAATCTCTTGGGACCGTTAGCGAGGCCTGGTTGCGTATCCATGGGGGATCCTGTCAATAATTGGGTACAACAATTATATTCTATTTTTTGCAAATAATGCACATATAACACATAAGCTCCATTACCATTAATATTATTTAATGAACTCAAGATTTTTCTCAAACTTGAGATTAGTGTTGATCATATTTATTACATATCACTAGTTTAAAATATTTAAGTATTCAATGGGATACGGCTATAACATTATGTTCTATCCATACTTGATTTTATACAAAACTGACTACTATACATTAAATACAAAACTGACTTTACCTTCAATAATCTGCTTAATTTTTATTTAAGAACATTACAAGTACAAAAATACACCACAACACTAATAAGTTTAACATTATATGAAAGGATAAGAAAAAGAAGAATATAGGGAATGTGGTAACAACACAGCCACCAGACAATACAAGCGGTTCCACAGCATACCTACCTAAGTAACTGGGATTATTACAGCGCTATCATATACAAATGCGTTAAATGCAACAAGGTCAGAGATCATGAATAAAAAGGAAACATAGAGTCATGCAAACAGAAATATGATTCGCAGTTTGCGCAGAGCAGCGCGATCTATAGTTAGCGAACGGAACATGGGATAAGAGGAAAGGCAGTGCCGATCATTTGAAGAAAGCCAGGATCTACTGAGCCAAGAGAAGAAAACTACATGGCTCTACAAAGAAAGAATCTGTCTTGGGATAGAGGTTAGGGGGAGAAACTACCAGAAACGATATCACATCACGCCCATCTCACGTTTGCGAAACTTGGCTCTTGTTAATTGGCGTCTGTGGATCCTTGGCTTCCAGATTCATCTATACTTTGTTGAAGCATATTTTCAGCGTTGGATAGAAGGTGTTGCCTGTCTCCATTATCTCTTTTTCCTACAAAAACGGGCCGTAACCGCTTGCCGACAAATGCTGGGCGGATTCTCTTGCCGACAAACATCGGCCTTCTCTTTTCCATGTCCTCCGTATCGTCCGAATCCCATTCAGTGTCCTTTTTACCTACAAACATAGGTGCGCGTTTACCTACGAACATTCTTGCTCCACTGTAAGGCCGCTTGCCGACAAACATCGGAGCTCTCTTATCATCGGTTCTTTTGCCAATAAACAATCTCCTCTTAGTGCCGTATGGTCCGATCAACTGACGTTTTCCAATAAACAGTCTTCGTTTTTGCCCAAACCAACCCGGGGCAAATTTCTTACCGACAAACATTGGGGCTCGTTTAACGTCTTCGTCCTTATCAAAGTCGGCGTCATCCTCTCTCTTCCCTACGAATAAAGGTGCTCTTTTATCGCTCTCGCGTTTTCCAACGAACATGGGTGCCCTCTTATCGTCTCTCTTACCAACAAACATAACCGGGGCTCTTTTGTCATCAGGGTCACGTTTTCCTACAAACCTTACCGGCGACCTTTTATCATCATCTTTCTTTCCAACAAACATTGGTGCTCTCTTATCGTCCTCTCTTTTGCCAACAAACATGGGTGCCCTTTTGTCGTCCTCACGTTTGCCAACAAACATCCGGAAAGGACCTCCCCGCTTATCCTCATCATCAGACCGTTTACCAACAAACATGGGAGCTCGCTTTTCCTCCTGATCCGACATGTCATCGGGATTGCGTTTTCCAACAAACATTGGAGATCGCTTGTCTTCCAAGTCCATGTCATCTGGATCCCGCTTGCCAGTGAACATTGGATTGGCGCGCTTGTATATATCATCATCACTTCTCTTGCCTACAAACAGCCTATAACGTTTTGCTTCATTTAAGACATCATCGACGCTGCGCTTGCCCACGAACATGGGCCGCCTCTTGCCGATGAACATGGGGCTGCGCCGTTCTTGTATCATGTATGGCAGCAGGTAAGCACTGGCCGCGCTCGCACGCTTGCCAACAAAACTTGGCGCTGGGCGCTTGGCTGCTCATGCAAGAAAAAAATATAAAAATGTGACAACAGGTGATAACATCATGCCTTGTGAAACATTAACATCATTGACAGTCTATGTGATAATTTGCCTCCTAACTGATCTTGTGATGGTGATAAAGTGAAACTGAATCGTATACTCAGTGAAGTGATCGAATCCTGGATGGTTTATTCCATAAACTTTAAAATTAAGTTGAGACATGTTCAAGCCATGACGTAATCCTTTTATTTATTCTGAGTATTTTGCCAAACATTTAAGCAAGTCGTCTGATCGCCAAATTGATTATATTGTAAACGTTAATCATTGTCACTTCAGCCATCACAAAAACAATATAGGAAGCACTATTAGAAATCCTTCGTGTAATTCAAAAATACAAATAAGACAGTTTCTTGTTGAATACACAGAGAACAGAATTGAACAATGAACTTTAAGTAAGTTTGTTCAATCCTTTAATTTCAACAAGAAATAGTTTATGTTGCCTTGTACGAATTCTTTAAGCGTTGTACTGTTTAAAAGAATCTATTCGCGTGTCAAAATGGTTAACAGGAAACTATTGCTGTACAACAATGAACGTACTTATTTTAATTCAGTATAATGTACAGGTTCAACTTATGTTTATGCCTTCTGATTAACTAGAAAAGGTTTAACATTTCTTGGCCATGATTTAGATAATGTATGTTCTCTTTAATTTTATTAAATATATGACATACATGTTGGGCTTCGTTGGATTTTTTCTTGATCAAATCTAAAACCTTAATTAATTTATCAAGAGTCAAGAAACTGCTGTCATCCTTGAGACAAGCACGCAAACAATGCCAGGAAAGGTCACGGAAAAGCAGAGTTTTAATTAATAATAATTGGTATGGTTTAATTAATTAGTAGTAAAATAAAACTTTGTTCCTTCATTAGCGACATTCCATATACGCGACACAATCCATCTGACGTGGGGAAGATGAGCACACATTGAGAATGCTGTGAAGCTGACAAGGAATTAAATAAAAAAAATTGAAACTATCAAGACAGACGCTTGCAAGAGCCTCGTTTTGAATAAACCTTTGTGTGTGATTTTCACGCCACCGAAACCGCATATAGTCGAAGTGGATGGACGGGCATTATGTGTTATATCGAATATACCATTAACTTAATATTATTCCTTCTTTCTTGAATATCTTAAAGTTTCTTCATTACTTATATTACTTTTTTACCTTCCATTTATGTTTTGCCCAGTTAGACTTTGCGCCCCGCCTCCCCTTTCCTTAATATGTAGATATCAGTGGGATGAATGTGTAATCGGCAAGACAGAGCTCTGTCATCGATACTTTACGGAATAAGAAACGGTTTGTTTAACTAGAAACTGCACCCTTCCCCGTAGCCGCCTGCAGCTCGAAAAGTCTGCATATTATCAATGAACGACTGTTTGCTCGCTTCTCCATACATAGAGCTGAGTGGTGTCGGTATATGATACGATCGTATTTTCTGGAAAAGGACGCGTCGTTCTCATTGTTATGGACATTGTGATATAAAACTGTTGCATCATAATATAAGTATTTTCTTTAGATCCAGACTGCAGCATAGTGGCAACATGAAGTGCTGGTTTCACGAGTTATCGAGGATTTTGTTCCAACAAGACAGGCACCATACTGCTCTTAACGGCCCTTACACTAGCAGTGAGAACGTATATAAAACATCAAGGCTTTGTGTGTTTTTCTTGTATTACTAAGGGATATATGTGTATCTTAATTCAGTGTTTATGTACATTGGTTTACCGTAATTGAATGTTGTGAACATTAACTGAGAAATCGGTGATTCAGTGGAAGTTAGCCCTTCTACAGACACGGACCTCACAATCCGACCTAAGTGGTATGTTACGTGGAAACTAACCATCATTGTATACATCTCTGGCTTACATTTACGGACTAAATGACAGCTGAGTGAACATAAGTTAAACATTTAAAAATATTGGGGAAAAATCAAACTTATAATCATAAATTCCAAAATGTCAAGAGGGGTGTATTTTTAGGTCGCGTGGTAATTTGTCATGTTGTGCCATGACATGTGATCAGGGAGGGACTACATTACTACGACCTGTGATGTAGTCGAGTCCACAGCATCCGAGTCCAGGCCTTTAAGTTCGAGTCCCAGAGAAAGTCCGAGTCCAAGTCCTTTAGGTTTGAGTACAAGTCCACCTTCTTCGAGTCCAAGTCACTTGGAAGCCGGGTACAAATCATTACACATCTCTTTGATGAATAATTTTAAAAAGATAGTTTAGATTATCATGTTTATTTACAAGTTAAGTGTATCCATGGTATTTTCTTGAATGATTTCCTAGCCTTTATCTCCCGATGCCAAACTAAGGTTTTGGTAAATACAGAATATTTTTACGCCTAATATTCTGTTGGTAGTTTGCGCATATATATTTATGTCTTTGACAGAGTTTTTTTTCTACTGGAAGCGAGAAGGACTCGGCCTGATCACTCGGGTCCTTACCACAGAGTCCGAGTACAACCCCGAGTCCAGAACCATCTAGTCAAAGTCAGAGTCCGAGTTCCTAGAATCACTGACCATGACAGCAGTGACTTCCGGTCTTAGTGACTGAGGATCACGGTTCATACATGTGTGCTCGCCTTGTTACAGGTCTAAGAAAGTATGACCACATCTCGCCTCAATGAAAGCCCTTCACTGGCTGAAAATTCCATAAAGAATTAAACATTAGATTCTAGTCAAAACTTTCAAATGCGTTAAGGGAGAAGCACAAGAATATCTGACTGAAGCTCTTAAATTAAAGTATAATACACGGTTAAGGTCAGCCACAGCGGGCAAGTTACCGATGCCTGCCAGGAGTAATTTGTCTTTAACTCTACACGGTTGTTTTGTGCAGGTAGCTCCTAGGCTTTGGAATGCTTTACCCCAGAGCCTCAGAAACACAGATGACTTGTCTATTGGATTGTTTAAGTTAGGACTAAAGTCCCATCTATTTAGACTCTGTTATGACTGTTAAGCGCCTTTGACTATAAGAGTATAAGAGTGCGCTATATAAAGTGATAAATGTAATTGTAATTTCTAGCGATGCCATTGGTGTACGTGTCACTGGTGTAACTGTAGTTGAGATAACTGTTTTTCTCTTAGATAACTACGTCATCAGCCAGGGACTATAGTGCTCTAACCAGCAACGATTTCCTTTCTTTGTGACTGTGTATCAGTGTGATAGAATAAATAAAGCATTTATCTAATACTCAATCAATCAATAAATGAGAAACCCGTGACACAGATGTCTCTCTTTTCAGCGGTTTCGTGATTCGCTGTGGTTTCCACCTATCCAAACAGATCGTATTTAGTGAGTCGGAGGAATACTTGGGCCTCGCTTGAGAGAACGGGTAGAGTGCCTTGCGTCCTTAATGAGTGCCTATCGGCCTCCAAGGGTGTTACGCATTTACACTCGAACAAAAGCATTAATATTTCATCTGCACTGACTAGAGAGTCGGAACAATTCGACCTTGGCTTGGTCTTAAAGGGATCATCAGGGCTTTCACGGTCACGTAAACCCTACGAGGCTTAGCAAATACATATTATGAATTATTTACAGAAAATCAGTCATTATCACAAAATCTTCTTTTTATCATGTGCAATCAGTAATATATATGGTTACATTTATGTATATATTTTCAGAATATTATTTGTTATCAAACAATAAACATTTCACTGTGTGCAACCAGTTATATTTATGGTTAAATTTACATACATATGATTATATTAAGAATAAGAATAGGCTTTATATTTCGCAATAGTTTTTTTACAATCGTGTATAAGCTATATTTTAAGTGATTCATTGCAATGGTGTAAATATATATATATATATATATATATATATATATATATATATATATATTGTTAATATGTTTAGTAATAATTGAGAATGGCCCTTTTAGGTGGGTAGCGTTGGTGGTTCTGGGTGCGTGTGTGTGGGTGAAGTCAGTGCAGTTGTGTTCAGAGAATGAGATAAAAGTGTGCTTTCATGTACAGATCAGTCAGGTCTTGGTTTAATTGGGTTATATCTTCAACACCAGAACGGTCCTAACCACTAGATCTGTCACGCAACCTTCGTGAGTAAGGTTCGTCAGAAAATCTTCAGGATTCAGTATGTGAATACCTCTATCTCTGTTAGAAGTTCCGTTGACAAGAGAATCACGCGATATTTAGCATTGCCATTAGCGCATGTTTCTTTGCGGTAACTGTGTTCAATAAAACTAATTTTCTGATTTGTCAGGAAATCAGACACCATGGCTAAGGAATAAAACAAATTACTTATATAAGATTTAACTTCGCTTATCATAATCTCCAAGCGATAAGTTGTGTTTTTTTTTATTCAACTTTTATTGTCCGCATGTTAACTTTGCGAACTTTTCCAGTTAATTTTATTGTTTCATTTATCCCCAATTTATTTACTAATCTGGCGTCATCTACAAACGCTTACCGGTTTCTTCACAAGGTGATTGTTTTTTATTTACTTGTTCTTAAGGATAGGTCAGTGATTATTAGTGGCACTGTTAATCCAATGAGGGTGTAAGGACCAACCTAATAAGAATTACACTCTACTTTTAACCTGTCTGGAATTCAAGTTTTTATATTCATTGCACTTAGAATAATCTGATATCAGAAGATTTAAAGATCTCATCATTCTACCTCTGTGCTACCAATGGGAGTTCAAACCCAGGTCCCCTGCTGTTCAAAGTCCAACGCCTAAGTCACTATAAGTCACTGTAAGCTTGTTTCAAAATAATACCTTGACAGATAAGAGTTTCTTTTGTTTTATTTTTATCATATTCATATAAGTGTTTTACTCCCCTTCATATGTTGTCCTTAATAACTCTTCTTAAGAAAAATATTAAAATTTCAAAGGGCAGCTGTCAGTTATTAATACCTTTTTAACGTCTCCTTATATAGACTGAAAGAAATATATAAAGATATAACTGTACATATTAATTTAGAATTTTATCAAAAAGACTATACATTACTATAAAAATACTGTTCTGAAGTCATGAATCAATATAAAAATTTACATATAAATTACGGAGGCCATAATTTTGCAACTCCCACGAACCTTAATTTTGTGTTTTAAAAATCACTTAGTTTATTTGAATTTGATATCAGATTAAATAAATAGATAAATAAATAGGCCTATCCAAAAATTATTAAAGCCAAAACCTATGGAATGATAAATTTGCAGCTGTTTCCAGGACACATATTGAGAAAGAGTCGTTTGTACTTGAGGAAATAATACAAACTGTAGTATAAACTACATGCTCTATAGTTGTCTGTGGCTGCCAAACTCCACGCATGTGGCCACTGTGACAGCTAGATACCCTGTGGGAACCCGAAATGGAACATCGTCAGCCTACAAGGTTGTATCAGGGGAGACGCACTGACAGACATCAGATGTGATCAACATTGTTCACACAAGCCAGAAATGTTTATCACGTTTTATAAGGCCTGGCTCCCATGTCAACTTAACGACAATGAGGCCATCACCTTGCGATACTTGTATACTCATTTATATGTTTTCAGTTCAGCAGTAATGACTTATTCTGACGAATAAACGAGTTTCATGGGAATAAGGAGTATTATATCTTCTGAGACCCACAGGAAGAGCCGTGGTTAAATATCACAACTTTTTGAAAGGTGTTTAGTGTCGTAATAGGGGTTGTCGAAAACATAATAATGTCAAACCACGGGTGTAGAACCGTGTCTGTAAAGGATGCATAGATTACAGGCAGGAAACTGGAGCTAACAGCCGCATGATGTATAATCATAAGCGAGCATTAATTTAAGAGCTTGGTAGCTTGAGAAACAGATTTGTACAGTCGCGGCCAGACAGCTATATCCGCGTTCATTCTCGGGTTGACACACGACTGGTTGTCTACCGCTGGTATCGGACAGGCGGATTCTAATGGCGGCCCGGAGGTATCCACAAATTGTCAACGCTTGCTAACCCTGCCCAATTCTCTAATACCAGATGCCATTGTTAGTGTTTGGTCAATCCGTCAAGGCCTGGCTTTCTAGCTTCATAGAAATATAGCTAGTTGGCAGCCCTTGTCCGCGTGGGCCCATTTATCAATTAATCACACAAAGAAAATCCAAAGAGCGCACATCGGCAGCCTCCCAGGCGGGCATCCGATGTCGCTCATCGCTATTAAATTAGGATTCCAACTTCATTAACGGTGACCGGCGAGGTTTTCGTTTGAGTGACCACTAATATGCATACAACCAAGAACAGTGGTTAGTCAAGTTACAGCTTTATCCTCCTTCGGTGAAGCGATTTCAGATTACCCCTTCTTCAGATTGCCCCCTACGATTTCAGATTACCCCTTCTTCAGATTGCCCCCTACGATTTCAGATTACCCCTTCTTCAGATTCCCCCCTACGATTTCAGATTACCCCTTCTTAAGATCCCCCCCCCCCACGATTTAAGATTCCAAACTCTTTAGATTACCCCCTATGATTTCAGATACCCCTTCTTCAGATTACCCCTTCAAAGCACTTGTTTCTCTGTGTTATATAATTATACATATAATTTCTTTCTTTTAAATTCGTCAAATTAGTTTAGATCTCTGTATATCTAATGTTTCCATGTAATGTGTTATGCGTTTTGCTGAAGTGTATGAGACAATATGAATATAATTACCAATTTTATTACCTTTTTGCCATAACTCTGTTTTTCATAGATTTATTCCATCTTTTAAATGTCGTATCTTTCCCGTGCGTTATTTAAATAATATGAGTTAGGAAAATTAAAAGTTATCATTATCAGCGAGGGGGTAATCTGAAAAGTGGGGGGTAACTTGAAATTAGGTTCAGACTACACTCGTGGGGTAATCTGCAATCGTGGCGCTGTTTTTAGCGACCAGTCGCCCTGATGTATATATATACTCAACGGTAGCTTTGAAGGTTTCAGTATTTTCCATTTTTATCAGCGTCGTCAAATTTTGTCATTTCCACATTATAAATCACATTTGAATTAACAAAATTACTCGGACTAAATAAAGATTCCTAGGATTCCTTTAACTCTACACAAGGTTACATGCTTACGACTTTTGACAATGCCGGTTTTAAATGAAACTGTGCCATAGGGCTTAACTATGTTCATGACAATGTAAATAAATTCGACCGAACAGTCATAATTATTGGTTTTATAGGACTAATTATAAAGCCATTGGATACCAAATGCAATTTTCGATCGTCTTTAACGGATACAAATGTAAAACGCGTGAAATTGATGCAATTTCTTTGAAATATAGTTGACCACCGAAATTAAAGAAATGTTTATCGCATTGAAATTGAAAGTGACCTTGTTTAATTTGTTTGTGAGAAGATAGAGATAGAAACGAGACCTATCCGGCAAAAATGAATAATTACAGGGCTAAAGACTGACGAATATGAGATGACGATGATAACTCTGTTGATTAAGAGATAAGTTAAATAATAAGTGCTTGAAATCAAATTATATATTAATACCCACTGAAGAATCGTTAGTTTCTACTTTATATTGATCACTCTACATTTTCAGTTAAGACGTGTGAGGAATTTACAGACAGACAGACAGAAAGGAAGAGAGAGGCAGAGACAAAGAGAGACAGAGAGACAGCATTGATAGAGTTACAACTTTTGAGTCAGGGGGAAGATTGAGAGATAAACAGAACGAGAGAAAGACAAGCAGAGAGAGATATGCTGACAGTGAGAGAGACAGCGTAAGTATTGATTGCAGTGACAGGTTCCACTCCGGGTGTTCCGATCTCCAGGGTAATTATCATTTATCAGTTCAGATGATTTATTCATATTTGGAGCTTGGATTACCGGGCCCAGGGAGTTCCAGTACACTGCATATTTTACCGATCATATCATTCATTTCAACAGAGATGACACTAAACGATGCTACAAAGTTCAAGGATGTTTTATTAGAGTTTGTGAACACATAACATGTCATGGAAACTCAGCGGAAAGTTGACTGAACCCCCTTCTCCAAATTAGATTCAAACACAGTATTTGAAGTCAATCAAAACGAAAACGCTAAAGATTTCTTCCATTTCACCTTATTTTGTATAACCATTTACTTTTATTTTTTCAGCAATGACTTAATTCACTTGTTCATTCGTTAATGTCTAAGACCTTACGGCTTTCAATTTTTCCACCTAAAAGTTGGCTGTGTTCACTTTTTTATGTCTGTGCTCACATACACTAGAATGCAGCAGAATTTATATACAGACTTATTATCTGGATTGATTCTTACTTAAACAATAAATCTTTATTCTCCTGTGACTAATTTCTGAGATTTCAAAGCAATAATCTCCGGCAATAATTAAAGAAATCCATTAATTAGATAATTCGCCGCAGGAATGATATCGGACAAATTTCTTAGATTTCACATCTGGATGTGGCTGACTTGAAAAAGAAGACAGGTTTGACAAACACACGCGCTAATTGGTCTAATGACGAATGGCTATGGACTGACACTTTTCTTTCGCACATTCGGTTGTTTTCCACAGAGATACCTCAAACCGAGGGCGCCCACTAATGGATTGTAATTTGGCACCCTAGCCTAAGCTCAGAGACCGGGATAACACTGGATGTTTGTGATAATGCGGCACAGCAGGAAAGGATGAAGCTTCTGAAGACCGGCTTTATAATGAGAATCAGTTGATCGTCACAGGGGTCCGGACTTCTTATGGTTCTGGAAACTTTTAACTCCATTGAGAGGGACCAAATATGTCGATGATTTTTCAACATTAAAACATCTATTTCTGCCTTTTGGTCCAGGTAATGAGGTAAAAATCATTGGCACTTTTTATATTCATTTTTTTTGTCCGCGAACGGAAAACACATTTAACAGACACTTGAAGGGCAATCATAGATTTCTTAACAAAGTACCATTGTTTGTTGGATTTGGTTTCGTTTTAAGCTTGCCTTCGCAGCTACTGTCTACTAAATTCAGAAATCATCAGAAATGAGAAATCATTTAATATACAAAACATACGATATACATATATACATGTTTATATATAGCTAGTCTTGAATTCAGTTTTTATGTAATTATATAATATTCAAAAAGCTTGTTCTCAAGATAGTTGATATAAGATGATGAAATAACATAAGTTAATATATGATTGAATATTTCATTTACATGAGGACAATTTTTTAATGGAAACTACATACAAAAATATAGGAGCTTTGACGTTGCCATTTTTATAACGACAGCTTCGCTGGGGGCCTAGAGTCGGCATCTCACAGATTATCTGCTATGTAGTTCATATTTGATTCTCGTATCTGCCACATTCTGTTTATTTATAGTCGTCCGATTGTCTACCGAAAATAGAACTTTGAATTTTAATTTGGTAAAAATCTAAAAATGCTTTTCAGTTCAACGGGTAGAGTGGAAGCCAGGATTATTAAATGTGAATCTCACGTCTTTCTTCAGCTTTCAGACTGATGTTTAATTATATCAAGAACATCAATTATAGATGCGCTGATACAAATCCAGCAGATTAATGTCAAATATATATCTGAAGACATGTGTCTTTCCCACAGTAATGTCCTATTACGTCATATTTTTCATTTTTTTATTCATAACATTTCTCAGTTCTTTCACGAACGCCGTTTCTGTGAGAACAGGAATTATCATGCCCGTATAATTTAACAATTCAAATCAACTTTCAACCTTGTGTTTTGAGAAGTTAACCGGATGCTCAGGCATACCTATCAGCCAAATCAGTTATTTCTTCTGTATTTTCTTAATGTTAAAACATAATCTCAAAGACAATCTGTATAATGTGTTTGGAAAGTGGCAGAAATCGAATAACTACACATATAAGGTGATTACGGAGTGGTTCCCGTTCAGTGATCTAATTCGCTGTTTTACAACACAGCAATATGATCGATATGTGAATTTTTACAATTATGTGTACGTAGTGAACATGGCCTATCGTAATTACAGAATATTTATATAAACCTGATAACTGAGTGTTCGAGTGGTGTGATCACGTGACCTACCTTCCTGCTCCCGCATATCGTTGACGTACATGTCCAGGAGCATATCTACCAGTGCTTGTTGAGACTCAGGCTGCTCCTCCTGCCCTCTAGCGGAGGGAAGCAGGGTCACCAGGGTCACAACCACATAGGCCGCCGCCAGCATGCGGTTCGTCATCGCCTCGCCTGAAACAATCAAGAAATATAGGTCACGTGACGTGAAATATTTGAATATAATTTGCATTCTGTCGTGGCAATGCGTAGCAAATTATAGGGTCTGGGGTCTATTAAAAATTAGGAACCCGCAGTGGTAACGCGTAAGAAATCGTGTATAAGATAGTTCAAAATCACAGAAAATTGTAAATACAATCGCACACTATAAGGCCTGCTTAAACACAGGTTTGCACCTTTGAATAAGATTTATATTTTAAATCCTTGTTGGTCCGTGTTTTTAAAACGGCCGACCCGCCCCTCATGAACAACACTATGAGGGCAGTCTTTCTATACTGGTTTCTTATAAAGAAAAAAATGTTCACATGTCCACGTCTTGTATCATTAATGGTATCACTGTCAATCATCTGATTTTTTTAAATATATGTATGAATTATGAAATAACCAAGGACTGTCATTTTCAAAAGTGTTTATAAATATAAGCAAATCAATTAATGTAAATATACAGAATCTTAAAATACTTACATCTAATATAGCATGACAATTTTGGTTTATGTATTGTTTTATTCATAATTTACGTAGACGTTGCATCTATTTTACGTATTCGATTTAATTTAAGCGAATAAGTCCAATTAATAATTAATTTTACATTGTTTTATGTTTCCATTCCAGCGATTTTTTATTAAATTGAGCGGATATGGAGCTTCCACATTACGTCAGTTTCAACGGGTATAAAACCATAATATGCCATAAATGAAGTCTTATCAAAAGATAATAAACTTATGATACAGAAATAACTTCGCATCTGTTAAATATGCATGAAACAAGTTTACAAAATCCGAAATTGACCAAATAATACCAGTTAAGCTTAATTGTATTCATAAATCAAAAGTGGAATAACTATGTGTTTAACCCACGAGCTGTAACTAACATTGAACAGCTTGACGGAGATGCCTCTCAAGTCTGCCGTGATTAGAGTTCCCGGATGTCTGATTGCCAGAGGCCGGATGCCGGGTCTTGTAACTTTTAAGTGCTCCTATTTCGTTCTGACCGTCTCGTTCAACTCACCATAAACTATTAATGAATAAAAACCCTAACCGGCGAGTTGATTAGTTCCGACTGTAAGCTTGCTCTCTGTTACGTTTGACATAGCGTGGGTCGAGTGTGATATCCTCATTCTTTTTAAGATTGCTATTAGGCTGCATCTAAAGACTTAAGCCGGTCGTTTATGCCGACTCATTTAGGCAGAACATTTATGGCTCAGTAAATGGCAGAATGATACGGTATTCTAAGAATGTAATACATACTTAAACTGACTACCCATCAGCTGGTGACGTAAGCAACATAACGGATATACACAAAATGGGAACCCCATCTGAAAAAGCATGTAACTTTTCAATAATTTACAATACAAATCAGAGCTTTGGCCACCGGGTTAGTTCCCGAATACTTCAAAGTTGGCATCTAACCTCCAGACTCCAGACAGTTAATCTGGCGTGCTTCTGAATTCAAGGAGATAATTAGTTCTTTCAAATACCATTTAGGAAGGTGGAAGTGGTCTGAAACCAGAAGTTATACACCCAGTCTCACTTTACACTTTATTCTTTCTGTATGGTAAGAACAAACTGTCTTGTTTCTTAAGATCTGTTAAAGTACATTACATTATAATTCATATTATTTTAATACAATGCCCAGCTCTATTCAACTTTCTCGTAAATCCATATCTATGTATTTATATTAATGTCAGAGTTATATCAACAATTATGAAGTCGAGACCCTTATATTAACCACAGGAACTGTTGGAAATATTTGATTCCATAATAATATTATTTAATTATTTCTAAAGTGGTTCTTTTTATTTTCATTTTACGGAAAATTAACGTCATCTGGACAAAGTTATTAATATTTAAGGGCAGTTGTTTCTGAAGGTTCAGTGTTAATAACTTACCCTTCCATTACGCCCGCACAGTCATGGACATTAACAATGAAAACATGGAAGGCTTTTGGAAGAACCGTATGTTGTAACACACCAGCCATTTCCAAAATATTTTTCAACTGAACGATTTCAGTTTCATTTTCTTTACAAAATGAAGTGCAAAAATGAAACGCTAATACATGCTATTTTGTAGAATCAAACGGTTACAAATAACATTCTGATCTAAAATACGGGCACATATATCCACCGACTGATCCGCTGGCTTTGTTTCAGTAAAATCTGATATTATTCCTCTCGTATATTTTTTGAGATAGATCAAAAGTCAAATTCAACAATTTTATGTAGAAACTGGTGCGTAAAGAAAAAAGTTTGTGAATTATAGATTGATCAAAGCTAGCATAGACATCAAGCACTAGCTTGTCAAGAAGTATTCCTCGCTTTTATTTCTGGAATCTCTTAACCTCAAAGGCGGCTCTGGAATCACAAAGACGCTGCCGTAGCCGGGATATAGTCCTTGAAGCACGCGGTATGGCAGTTTGATTTCACGCCGACGAGAAGACAAGCTCAAATTATAGTCCATTTGTAAACGGTGGCGATTAATTATAGGGGTTATAATGCGACTGGTTCCCATAAACGGCATCACCGGCAGAGGTTCTTTATAAAGAAGAGTTTTGAATGGAATGTTCAACGAAATGTTTTGACCAATTCATTGTTCATTTAAACTTATGGTAGGACGCAAAACCTTACTAAAATCTTTACAAAACCATATGAAATACATGGTTTATTCCATGATGAAACGTTCACATGAGCAAGCCAGATCGTAAATGCACGAAATAATAAAAAAACAAAACTGCATTTTCAATGCTTATTATTATATGGTTTATAACTTGCAAACTGTAAACCACACGAAATACATTTACATATTTCATTAACTGTTAAAATAACATAAACACTTTAAAAAGTGAAATCTAATTAAAAAAGACTATTTCTTAAGTAAACAGTTTAAGTTGCAAAATTAATACAAATCACTAAATTTCCCTATAAGTGCTTTAATTAGATTCGGCTTAAAATAAATGGTTATCATTATTTATTTAAATTACGTAAAACCTTAGGCATAATTGAAAAGAAATAACCTAAAAGGCAAGGGGGGACCATGGTATAAACAGTTTGCAGACATTTTTATCAACAGTTTTTTCAAGTGAGCAACTTAAGGTTTCTAGGTTATTAGATTTACCAAACGTTCTTGTAATTTCTTTAACAACTCTATTAATCGCAAGGGCAGCTTTCGTCAACGTATTCGCTGCCGGCACGGGCAATTGCAATAAATGTGGAACATTAGGAAATTGTTTCTCTCTGTCTGGCAGATTTATTACCCAATTTGCAGCGCGGCATTATGCACACTGAAACTCTTCATTATCATCGACGATGCACATTAACTTGTACTGAGCTACTTAGAAATAGAAAACTCTATATAATGGCCCCTCTCAGTGACGCATACACCTAGCCATTTGTAATGAGATCCATCTAACAATAGACAAAGCTTGGCATTTTAATGTTGAGAACCCATATTGAAAATTCAATAATAGCTATTTTTCATTGATAAAATTCCTTTCAGGTGTGCATTTCATAATTATTGCCATTAGTCTCTAGTCGCTCACCGTTTACTTAGCTTTCTGGGTGGGAGAAGTCTGCCTGAAAGAGGTATAAATCAAAGCGGGGTCTGCCGTTCATTAAAGCACGGGGGGTACTCTCGGTGACCACAATTTCCTTTGTGTTCGTTCTGGAGGCAAGGACCTCGTAGATACATTAGAAATACAGAGCAAGGATGGCGTCCCTACGCAACCCGACCGATTCCCCACATAGAGGTTAACCAGCTGCGCCCTTCCGGGCCAACGACACAATTACTCCACCTAATCTTCTTTTCTGTTACCATTATCTTGTAAATTAGACCAAGACCAGATAAATGTTACCCGGAAAAATTCCCAGCTGTACTGGTGTCTTCTCCTGCGTGGGAGATAAATCAATTGATGTGATACATCACCGAGATTAAGACGTACAGAAGGGTGGTCACTTAACCCGATAGCTTCTTGTTGCTTTTGGCCTCCTCTTTTGTCATTTATCTCCAGTTGTTGACAGGCTACAGAAGAAACTTTAAAACGATCTTTGTTTTTATGTTCAGTACTTGGCATCCACTCCCAGCACTTTAAAACAAACCGAATTGCTAGAAAATTAAATAAGTACCTTGCCGAACTGTGAGAAACGGGATACCCCTACAGCTCTAAATATGAAACAACTGGATAAAGCTTATTTATTTCATTTATCTCGCGCCGCCATCAAAAGCTCCAGCACTTTGTATAAACTTCAGTTCTTGTTACGTTCTCACCAACAACATGATGAATGATTAATAAAAAGTAATATATTGCTCACGTTCAATTGTTTGCGAGGCCGTATCTATGAACCTCGGAAAAGGAATATAGAAAATCTCGTAAAAAGAACAAATTTATTGCAAAACAAACAAGAACTGAGTTGAGAGCTTTAAGGCAGTGGTAAACATTAGGGCCCCTTATATATATATATATATATTTATATATATATATATATATATTTATATATGGGACTTTACAGTATCCGTGCATCTATTGCTTAATACAAGTAACCAATAAAAACAAAGCCACGTATATTAATTCACGAAGTACCAAGGGATGGTGATTTGAATCGTTAATGTCAGCGGTTGATTCATGTTTGGCTCAGCCATCTTTCCACTAGAAGTGCTGGGAGCGCCAACGACACCTGCATTCTCTCACACTCTCTGAGCACAAGTGACTTCTTATAAATATCAAATGCTGCTATGCTGCTGTGCTATGGTGCTTGTCCATTGGCATTGCACTTGAAAAGCCATAATTTTACTTTGCATGAACTGCGGCTAATTCAAACAAGACCATCGATCAAGTCAACGTGATACGCTATTATATCTGATTTCAATTACTCCCGTTTAACGGAGAATCTGTACATAGCAAACAGTGAATACAGCCGCATATGTATTTTATAAGGAATGGATGCATTTTATAAGTTAAATACGCAAGAACATGTCATAACATTACAAGCATATGTTGTTCGAAATTATAGGCCTAATGAGTTCTAGTAAAACAAATTCAAACAATTCATAAGGATTTTGTACACGTTACAAAAAAACTTGTTGAATATTCTTTTTGATGTACTTTCAAATCAATTGAACAAAAGATTTATAACAAGAAGCATATATTTTCGCAAATACGTGAAAGTGAAAACATTCGCCACTGCTCTTGCATCATCAGGAAGCCACCACGGTCAGTTGTTACCAGGGAATCGGACTGATAATACCCACTTACTTGCATGATCGAGGAATATGCAAGAAAATCTATTTCGTCTGCGTCACCGCCCATAAAGACGCAGCGTAAAACCGTGTACACCGAACTCTACGTCGGTGTTACGTGTATGACTTTCCAGCGTAACAAAAACGTTACGCAGACGCATCGCAGACGTAACGTTATATGGCTTAATGGTAAATGGTATTTTATCAACCAGCTGCTCCACACCTTGCCGCTATCCGCCATGTAGTTGGATTGTTCACGTTTTGTCGGCCAAATGTACATTTAAAATAGTTACATTCATGTAATCCCTGTCAGTCTTCGGTGTAATATATGAACGTTCAGGACAATACAATGTTAGCTTGCTTTATAAATTTTATCTGGATGTGTGGATATCCGAGACAGATTCGTTATATACAAAATAAACGTCGTCTACAACTTAAAAATTCTCCAGATGACCCATGAATAGTATTTGAAAACTTTACTAAAACATGCTTTTGTTTTATTCGACGATATAATAACTGTGAAATATGAAATATTATAATATCGCCAGTGCTTTCTCCGGGAAAACGACGAAGAGGGACTTACTAAACACAACGATAGTGCGCATCGTTTCCCCTGTTGAGTGTATTGCAATTGTTGAAAGACTAGCTAATGACCAACTAAGCCTGCGTCACGCGCCCTCAAGATTAATAAGCCTTGAGGATCCTTATGGTGAGAAGATTCACGAAAAAAACAGGATCACTTTGCTCCTGTAACCATGCTCAATACGTTCTGATGGTTTTACATGGATTGTCTCTTTAGCGGGATGAACTAATCCCCTAAACAGTTCAGACATCATCAACGAAAACGGGTGTTTCTTTCTATAAAGTCTAACATCAATTAAGAAAGGCAAGGTTCCTATATAATAAAATGGTAACACTTTAAAAATCTTCACTGTAAAAAAATTCTGAGTTCATGCACATAACTTTCATTTACATCTTATTGTGTTTAAAGTAAATCTCTGCACAAATTTCAGTTACTTGCGAATAGTGAGTGAGGGTGTATTTCAATAGCTAGAGATATGATAAAAATGAAGACTTTAAATAAGGTTCCATAAAACAAGAATCTCCACCAAATACGTACAAAAAATTGGCTTCAAAGTCCTGGAGTGGGCATCTACGATAACTATACACCTGAACCAAAAAAAAGCTGACTTCTTTTCATCACTTTCATTCTACTTTTTCTGAAGGTGTGAATATGGATAGCCGAAGAATTCTTCTGTGAAGATCAGTTGACTGTACATACTCGGTATATTATGGGAGAAACGAAGAGCCCTCGAGGGTACACTTTAATATACACAAAAAAGTGGGTACAGTCAATAAAGAGCCACCAGATCTGACACACCGTGTCAAAAGATGAAACGAAACCTGGGTAAGTGGTTCTGAGGTGTGCGTAAGGTCTGAAAGGTGATATTTTACGGCTTCAGTCAAGGGTAAATTAGTTCTTTGCATTTACGATGGGAAGCTCATTAAAGACACTATCACCCGTTACTATGATCTGATACGTTTCAGGGAGAAGTGATCGGGAAATTTTGTGGGTGTGTAAATGCTCTGCGATTCGACCGGACATTGCACTGGGGGAATGGCCTTCTGTCTAGCCGCTAATGGAGCGGTGTGCGCCAAGTAATCCCATAGAATTCCCCAGAAATGCTTTAATCTCTTTTCCGCAGCTGCATTTGGGTTCCGATTGTTTCAAACAGTATAGGTAAAAGCAGTTTGTCATGATACATACAAAGTATTATCACATATATAAATATGAAGTGCCGGCAAGTCATAAAAAATGCATTGGCTTGAAGGTATGAACTAAGGACTGATGAGTATTGTTCCAGAATAAAAGAACAACCCAAAGACTAATTTCTAGAGAAAATCTTTCTGTGAGCAATATTTCGTTGACTTAACTATTAAGTATACAAACTGTGGTCACTTCTTTAATATTTATCATCTGGACAATCTTTAACGTCTTCATATTATGCATATTATTATACTTTTATATATTTAAAGTCTGAAATATTGGAGTGGACTTTACTTAAGAACAATATACTTTAATGTCGCTTATTACAAAGCATTCACAGATCAGCTAAGTTACTTAAATAAAGCAATTTATACAGTTTGTATTTACTCTGTATATGAATAAGGTTACTTTAATAGTATTGTACAGCTAATAACTATTTTGTACCCTAACATTAAAAAAATGATTGTAATTCATTATTTTGAGATTGATGAATTATGAAATTAATTCATAATTCTATAATGAAAAATTATATAAAAGGTTCCGTCTTATACAGCGTTAACCTAACATATATATATATATATATATATATATATATATATATATAGATGTATGTATGTATGTATGTATATATGTATACATATATGTGTGCTAAAGCACAAAACCTTCTAAAAAGAACGCGTGTTCCAGTTATTTCACAGCCATCTGGTATATTTAATAAGTAAATGTTCCGAGTATATTGTTTGTGTTTTCCTACCTTGGCTGTGTGTTCTTTTGCGTTCCGTGATCAGTCTGCAGGGTAGTAAAGTTATCCGCGGGCCTGTCGTCTGATGTCTGCACGCTGCCGGGTCTCTCTACTGAGGGTGACTTCGTTGTGACTACGGAAGTCAGAGCTACGTCTTATTTAAACTATCAAACCCACTCACGCTGATCAATACGCCACCTACCTGTAAAACCGCCAATCAAACACCGCAGGTATGACCACGTGATTCATTAGCATATGACGTGCAATTGTGATTGTTGTTAAGTTACGGGTGCCCATCGACGTGGCTCCGCCCAAAGGCCGTCGGTCTCACCGCCTAGCAGCATTGGCAAATCGCATAAAGCCACCTTCCACGTGAAGTCGTCTCAGTTCGCCTACACACAAACGGTAACACGAGCCATACAGCGAGAGCAGTGCATTATGGGAAGAACAAAGGCGCCCGGGGAATAGAAATTTACTATAGCTGCTGCTAAACTAGTTATTTCATCATACGGAACGTTTTGTAAAGGAATTTGTCACGAAATTATTTCTTGATGAAATATGGCTGTTAAACAATATCTCGGCACGTTATCCAATCAAATTCTTATATATATCTGCCCATTCCGTGACGTGGTCCGGATGGAATCTTCTTTGATCCAATCCAAAGGTTGGAGGTAATGAATTCCCAAGCGGCCACATAGGCTCGCTTCCCACTGTATTACCATCCATATCTTTTCCTAATCCCTCCAGATCAAATAAAAAGCTTGCATGCTAAACTAGTCCCAAGGGCCGGTTCTTCTCAGATGGCATTCAACAAAGTTTGCCACCAACTGAATGGGGGAGAGTGGATTCAGTTATACTGCTGATACTGCGCCATCGACTTTCTCTTCCTAACACTTATGATACAAAACCCGCACGGTTATTAATTTAAAATGGCATTATGGTCATGAACACAACAGGATCCATTTTCACCTAATTCAATATGAACTTCATGGCTTACACTTGCAAAACCTGATATAGATTTTACGTTTCCATACAGGTTTGAAGCAATAACGTTAGCTTACGTTACCGAGAGAACCTTGTTATGTTCCAATCACAAAGCGTAATAATAGCGTTTGACGTCTTTCCTTTAAGATAATTACACGCAGGGAAAAAAAGCGTCGCCCGGGGTTCCAATAGCTAGTAAGAAGCCATGATACTTGGCTCCTTATATCTCCCTATGGTGACCTTAACCCGCTGAGGGCAGACGTGTCGGTGCGTGTCACTGTCAGCCGCCAATATCTTACAGACAAGTCTAGCGCCGGGTGTATGCTACGCTAAAGCCTCCCTCCAGAGCGTGTAATTACATCTGGTGGCAGACAGATTCGGATTAATTGGCTAACGGGGTAAGAGTGTCTTAAAAGGGTAGCTTTGACACACTAGTCTGCTGCCTCATAAGTATGGAGTGGTATAGATTAAAGTGTCAGGGTAGTTATATGAAGGGAAAGGTTAACCCGGTAAGGAACATAGGGGCTTAGACCTGGGCGGTGTCTATAGGACAAAACCTGACAGCTGACAAATTACTTTTTAGAGGTTAAAACTCGTGGAGGGCATTGTCTATTACACGGACACTATAATAATATGCTATTCATATGTTTGGTGATAATCTAGATAATCTAATATTAAGATGTCTTTCTCTGCCTGACTGTCTGTCTTTCTCTCTCTCATTAAGAATAAGACAATTTTCAGGAAAATTCTCGATCACATTAGAACAGGAAGGCATATTTAAGTGGAGGCCACGGAGAAAATTTCACGAGCCCTTATCAGTTATTAAATCAAATTTTCAGTAAGGAACATGTCAAAATTATTTTAAACCAGCCCATTAATTTCGTTTACGTTGCTTTAATACTGACATCTTTATTTGCATTATATATGATGGACAAACGTTTAAATTCTTTTTTACTAGGAAATTACTGTGGCACAAACTATATATCAGTCGATCAAAATGTTTTCTCTTATGCATGTGTCAATATATATCTATCTGAAAATTGGTAAGAAATTTGGATGTATACAGGTACGGTTTATATATATATATATATATATATATATATATATATATATATGTATATATATATATATATATAATATATATATTAGTAAATGTATAAAACATTAATCGTATTTTGTATTAAACATTAATTATGAAACACATTTTTACTTTGCAAAATACCTTTAACTGCGTTTATGCTCAGGTAAACGGTACGTCTACGCATAACTGAAGACACACAATGAACGTATCCATATCCGTACCCGCACCCGTGCCCTGCTGTGTTAATGCTCTTTACACCTCAGCGTCTTACAAATAGTCATTTACAAAATAAATTCGTTTGTCATTTTACGGGAAAGAACGAACAAAATATTTCGTTTTTTTTCCTCATAAAAAAATCATTATTGCTGCATAGTTCTTCTTTCACAGGGTATTTACCTCGTTAAAGCTACAGGTTATATTTAGAAAAATCTCCTTGCTGAGTTCAATATTATGTTCGTCATAAGGAGAGGAATTCCCATTGTTTCGTCACCTCTCAAGTTCTTCTGTTCGATTGATTCTTTTTATTACATCATCAGGGGATTCCCGCAGACCTTTTATTCCTACGTACAATGCCTGGCTAAAATCATCCCCAAGAACATGCTATGTATGGTCACTTCATCCGGGTCTGCTTCTCTTTTTACCCCAATACATTAACGCTCTTTTGAGTTTCTTGATGTCTGACCTTTCTATAATACCATCTTTAATGTTAATTTTTTTCTTCGGTTCCTTATCAATATGTTTTCCGTCTTTCGCAGTCTTTTTGTATTGTGCCTTTTTATAAAAAAAAACGACAGAGGTTCACAGAACTCTGTCATCGAAAACAGACATGTTACTGCCTGACTATGAAAGTCTGGGTGTTCATTGTCTGTATGTCTTGTGATGCACCTACCCCGAAAATGATTCCTCAAATGTACAAACAAGGCCGAAGTATTGTGCTTCATATTACACACAAAATTCAATTGGCCGTAATAATATGTACTTGGAAATAGAAAAAGAGCAAAAAAGTAAAACAAAATAAATTATTACTTCCACTACAGTGAGATTTGTAGATAAAATCATTTATGTTATTTTTTTCTGCAAATATATTTTTTTTATTTAAATCTATTTAAAGATCACATGAACTTATTGAATTTGATCTCTCTTTTTTTTTTTTGCTCTAACTAGAAAGTTACCGTTAAGTGGAATATGGTGTCTATTGAGTACCTGCATGTTTGAATATAATGTTTCCTCGTGAGTACCTATATATTACCTTGATAATGTCTTCATCTCGTGAGTACCTACATGTCGATAAAAATGTTTCTTCTTGAGTATCTATATGACGGTAGATGTCTTATCGTGAGTACCTATATGACGGTAGATAATGTCTTATCGTGAGTACCTATATGACGGTAGATAATGTCTTATTACGAGTAGCTATATGAAGGTAAATCAAGTCTTCTGTTTGTGAGTATCTATATAACGGTAGACGTTTCATTGTTAATACTTATATGACGGATGCTGATGTCTCTTCGTGAGTACCTTTATAATTGTAGATACATGTAGTTAAGTTCCCATTGCAACTGTATTTTGGTTGATACTTTTTCCTCGTGAGTACCTATATGAAGGTTTATAATATTTGATCGTGAGTACCTGTATGAATGTGGATCATGTTTTTTTGTAATTACCTTTATGACAAATGATAATATTTCCTGGTGAGTACCTTACAGTAGATAATGTCTCATCCTTAAGTTCCCACTGCACGGCAGATTGTGTCTCCCCTTAGGCCCCGTATGTTTGTACAGACGGTATCCTCGTCAGTAATTATATAACAGTAGATAATGTCTTTTCCTTGTGAGTACCTATATCATGGTAGAAAATGTTTAATTGAAAGTACCCGTATGACGGATAGTGATGTTCCTCGTGAGTTCCTGTATGACCCGGATAGTGTCCTTTCGTTAAGTTCCAGTTGCGCCTGTATTTCAGTTGACACAGTTTTCTCGTGAGTATCGATATGTCGGTAGACAATGTTTTTCGTGAGTACTTATACGATAGTAGGCGTATAATCGTGAGTATCTATACGACGGATGCTGATGATTCCTCGTGAGTACCTGTATAACTGTATATAGTTAAGTACCCATTGTACCTTTATTTTAGTTGATACTGTTTCCTTGGGAATATCGATACGACGGTAGGTAATTTTTTATCGTGAGTACCTATATGAATGGAGATAACGTTATATCGTGAGTACTTATTAGACGAAATATAATGTTTTAATGCGAGTACCAATATGACTGTTGAATTTTTTTAGTCGTGAATACCTATATGATGGTAGTAAATGTTTTGTAGTGAGTACCTATATGACAGTAGATAATGTCTACTCTGCGTGAGTACTTATATGACACCCTCTTATGTTCAAATTAATCTCTACTGAGAAAGTAACCTTCACAGTTATAGAATTGCTCCAAATGACACAACTGTATTGAGGACTACATATTTGCAGATTGCACGTTGTATAGTAGGTTGATCATGGAAGACCTGTAAAATGGAAGAAGATTACTAACTTTCGAACCATCTAGAATTTCAGCTTTTCAATTAACAAAACTGGGGGAGGGGGCGAAATTCTAGCAGTTATAAGGACATCTGAAAGGATTTTTGTGACACTATGATATTCATATTGTTGTGTAACATAGTATTGTGTCTGAGTTCCAGTCCAATGTCATTTAAACAGCCATGCCATTTAATGCAGAAAAAAACATATACACAGACATTTCTTTCTTTCTTAAAAAATAATATACATGTCCATATACATGTAGTTGAGACATAAGTTTAAGTGAAATGGATATCTTGGTAATATTTAAGCTCAGGGCCAGGGGTTTTCTGGTAGATATAACGACAATGGTGCCATTTTCTAGTCAAAAGCTCCATTTTATGAGTTTTACGGCTGGATCACCAACAAGCGGGTTAAAATGAACTTAAGTACATCTGCAGCACAGCTGTTTAAGCCGAGACGTAACTTATACCTGTAAGGAATGCGGATATTTTCTATGAGGGATAGAGGTTATTTATATCTGTCGTTTATATTGATTCCGCTGAAGTTTATTTCTCTGGAATTTGTGCATAACTGCTTCTTCTTGCTTCCATTTCTAACACTGGATCCTTTAAATCACATATATTAGTTTCTCTGACGAAGGTCATTAAAGTTTTACGTGACATTTAATTTTATCATATTCCATATTTAAACAGCATAATTGCGTCAACTCATACAAAACCTTGAATGGATAGAAATTTCAACATGACACCACACAATGTCGCCGCCTCTTTTGGCCTTGTGTTAGTGATGTCCATAAAGCTTTTTATATATGTAATTTAAACGCTCCCATATGGTAAAGCTCTATAATCAAGGTGTACTGAAGTCATGCTAAATGAACAATACAGAGTATACATACACTCTAAAAACTGAGGACATGTTTTATGTTTCAATATGAAACATAATTTTGTCCCGTTTTTTAAACATGTGTTGATGTTGTAAGATGTTTTAAGGAAGGGTCAAGTTTCAAATTTTCATGAAACATGTTTCAAACCAAACTATGTCTCAGAAGCTTGATTTCAATTTATGAGACATGTTTTGGATACGCATGTTTAGACTTGAAACATGCTTAATTTAAAACATGTCACAGGATATGTTTCAAATTAAGTGGAACATGTTATGATATTTAAACATGTTTGAGGCAACATGTTTTGAATGACGTTTCAACTTGAAATATCAAATTTTTTAAACATCTTCTGAGACATCATTTGTCCCGTTTTTTTAAACAAATGTCAACCGCACATGATGTTTCAACGTATGTAATATATATATACTGTATATGTTATACATATTTTAATACAGACCATTGTTCTATACAACATCGGAATGTGCGCAGGCGATCAGGGGATTCATTTTAATTCAATTTGTTAAGAATGGGAAGAGGCAAGAATTTTATGACGTGCTACCGCTGTGGAGCCATTCAATATACAGCCATCATGGCCAATCTAATATAAAAGACACTGATTCCAAGGTGATAACTTTGATACCATTATTTTCTTAATGGTGATTTCCATCTTCTGTTACATAAACATATATCATATAATATGTTGGTAACATCGCTAAATATCTTGAAATGAAATACTTATAGTATTTCTTATAACAGTAAGGGCGGTGCCCGAAGTCTGTCTAGTTATAGATGTGGAAAAGCCGGATTACATCCGGTGCCAAAGTCCTGAAATGGTATCTGTAAGTCTAGACTACGCCCGCTCTTAGCGCGATTTCGGTCCTCTGACATTAGAGAGGCAACGACCAGTGTCGTGTCTGTCAGAGTGCAATAAAAGCACTCAACGGTTATATGCAAATATTTTCGTCATTCCTGATAACGCTTTATGGCCTACCAGTACGCTGTCACTTGCCAAGAACCAGAGCAATCGTCAGCTTTTTCAGTGTAGTTTCTAACAACATATAACATGAGCGAGAAAAATTCCGTTGTAACTCCGCACATTAGTAAATCCCGACGCATGTATGTTGAATTTATCCCGCTTTTTATACTGGACGCAGCCAACTTGTATGCGATACAGGAAATGACTCGTTACCACAGAGCAGGGGCGTCAATATAGGGGTTGGGGGGTGGGGGGGGGGGGGAATGACCAATGTTAACACCCCCCCCCCCCCCACTTTTCAGACAATAATATTAAAATATTGTAAATGAAATATATTAATAAATAGAATCAAAGGCTTAAGATCAATTTACCAAAAAAAATGTTATATCTTAACCTTGCTTAGAATTCACAAAATTACTTATATAGATTTTTATATATAGTTGAATATGTCACTCATAGACACTGAAAAAGGTATATATATATATATATATATATATATATATATATATATATATGTGTGTGTGTATATATATATATATATATCTAAATATATAAACATATATTTACAAACAAAGTCACCCCCCCCCCCCCGGAAGAAAAATTGACGCCACTGCTATAGAGACAGGCTTATCCGTTTGGATTGTAAGTTCACTTGTATTCTTTTGTGTTAATATAACATTCGTAGCCTAATGTTATGATTATGAGCTGAATCACGACTCAAGTAAGGCTTACCAGCTTACTGAGTCGTGCTGTCACGGCTAGCCCGCTCTGTGTCAGCAAGCACACTCCAAAAAGCATGATCACATTACAAGTAGGTCCCTTTGAGTGGCCATAATCCATATTCAGGGGGATGTTTGGGTTGAAATCCTACTAAAAACCTTTGTATATTCTCTGTACTCCAAAATGCTTCAAACAGAGTAAAATATTTTCATTTCGGGTATACCATCAATTTAAAAGTATATTCAATGTTGGAGTATTATCTGGAAAGCTTTATATAACAGCTTTATTTTCAAGCATGTTTTGATGGCCTTTTGAATGGATCTGTGTCATAGCAACCAACCCCCCTTTAAACACTGATAAAGGAATCCTGGGTCCACCTACGCCTGTCATAGAAGCGATATATACTGCAGTCTTCCAAGATCTCTCTTTTGTAACCGCTGCTTTGTATAACAAGAATCTCTGGGATAACACATCAGGTATGATTACACCGGTTCTTGAACAAGACCAATGCCCAGCCCAGTGTAATCAGACCAATGGGAGCGGGGATTGCATGTTTATAATTTGGAGCTGGATGCACAATGCGATACCATGCTCTCATAGGTCTGATTACAATTCTTTGTTCTGTTCTAACCCTGGTGTTCGAACCCAGAAAAAAAAACTTGCTATACAAGCAAGCGATTACAAGAAAAGCTTACTGGGACGACTGGAGTGTAGGCCTATAACCACTGCGTGAGGTGCGTTGGTCCAGCACTGTGCGATACAGGTATCTGCTGTGTTCGGGCCTGTGAGCCAGCATTGCCGGTTTTGTTTAAATGAATCCAGTTTAAAGCCTTAAAATAAAAGATATTTTAATTTTTTAACTTTACAGAATTGAGATATAACAACATCGATCATTCTGTCGATATAATGGACCCGAACATTTACTATCCATCGTCGCCTAATAATGTCGTTAGTGTGGGAATGAGTCACTGCTATATATAGTATCGATCACATAAATTATAATACCATTTAGTGCATTAAGAATCAGATTTGTGTTCCCTTTCGTTGATACACCCCATTTCTTCTAACAATAACTATAATCATTAACAGTATACTGGTATCTCGTAGCGTTAATACGCGCGATAGGCGTTTAATGCGAACATGCAAAATGACGCCAGGCAGATACCGGCCCATGGCCGACCTTGTGTGATATATCGCTATTTTAAGACATAGAACCCGGTGCAAGGGGTCGTTCAAGCGTAGTTAAACATTCTTTAGATTTCAATTTAGCCGCTGCGCCCTGTGATTAGGGCTTGTCAATTCCATGGTCATGGCGTCATTAATATAACCACTAACCACGAGAGGCCGGCTGCGCTTTCTACTGCGACCCCACCGTTAAGGAGTCACAAGATAAAATCATTTCCAATTGCATGCTTTCCCCGGTCTTCTTTATGATGCTATTATGAGGGAAGCATTCGGACCGTGAACTATAATCCAGTACTTTTGTTAACCGTAACGCGACGTTTTATCATTCATGGCTGCCCTTTCTCGTTAAATTCATACTTATTTTTTTACCATGTTAAGATCTAAAGGAGGTTGGTTGAACGTCAAAACAAAAAGAAATGACACAGGCCAAAAATATACAATAGCAAGTTTTCATAATAGAAGATGTGGTCATAAACCGCAATATAGTTTATTTTTGTATTCGCGGATCTTTTTTGTCACAACCTGATTAAAATCGTGATGTACAAAATAAGGACAAGACGGCAGGGGTCAAACATAAACATAATTAAAGCCACTGCATAGACGCCATATTTTTTGGTTGGGTAGATTTTTGAAAGATGAGTTTTGTACAAAAGAAAATCGTCATACACCTCCTGTGGATCGCTTCCAGTTAACCTTAAGTAATGGATTTTTGTAGCAGTATATGAGACACGCAGTGACATAAAATATTAATGTTGATATTGGTATAAGGTATAATTCAAACAGTAATTTTTTTCAAACAAGCTTTATCAGAAGTTCCTTCCATTTTAGTTTTAAATTCTTTACTACTGAAACTACTGACTATTAATGAAACAATTATGGAAAAAGAAGAAATCACCTTGATTTGTGATGCAAAAAGCCTCTAAACATGTTTTAATTAGGAAGATTTACTATCATGGTTGTGTTATACTGACTGCCTCGGTTCATTAATATTATATTTGAATGTTGAAATGTCCATTTACAATAGTTTGCTTGACAAGCCGCGAAGCATGTGCGCTGGCGACATGCTTAAATATCTTTGCTTTTAGAGACAGATCGCAACCTAGATCGGTAAGAGGAAATATATTAATGTCTCAAGTGACAGCCAAGCTGTCTTCACCTCTAAAGAAAGTGTGAACGGCGGTGCCTGAAATTTCATCTGGTAAGTGACTGAAGGAACCTGCCAATTAAATGTGACAGTCTTCATTTGGCATCGTTCGCCCTCTGACAAGCTGGACATTAACATACTGACACCCTGCAGATTTCTTCCCAATAGAAAGCTTCGTCGGTTAAAGTCGATTGTATTAAACAATTTAAAGACAAGTGTGGCTAAAGGAAGGCTGCTAATACCAATATAAGATAGATGCATCTAAATATATGTAATATGATTTGCCTGGATGTGTGAATTGGCCTACAAACACCAGTAATGGTTGACACACAGTTAAATGGACCGGAAGTGACCACGTGTCGTGCCCTTTTCGTTCATGTGTCTCTGACTTCCGGCTGAGGCCCTGGCGGTGTTTTACCTTGTTCAGTGGCACCATTAGTGTAAAAAGGCTTTACAGGGACTCATTAGACGACAAGACGGCCTAGGGCTAATTTTATCAGGCGCACAGGATGCCGGGCGATGTATGGGCACGTCTAGAAATCACCTTTATCTTGCTGGACAGTATGCAAATTATCTGAAATCGCAATACGAAAAAAAAGAATTATCAGTCCTTTGAAAAAACCCAGTCCACTTCTTACAGTTGCAAATAGATAAAGAAAAGCATTGTGGTACTGTTTTATGGACGGCTTATGTTTGATTATACTATCTGATACCGATAAAAACTGGTTTGACCAATTACGGAAGTTACTACGCAGTAGCTGTGTATATAAAGTCCTAAATAAAACATGCATGTCCTTAATCGAACAAACACTTAATTCTGGGTGGTTAAAAAGCTAAAAACATGAGCTTTCGATATTAAGAGATCGAATGAGTTGACATTCACAAAACTAAAGAATCCATGGATAATATCCATGACCTCAGTGACTGCCAATCTATATATTCCCATACCAACAATATATATAATTTGTAATATCATCATTAAAATAAAGGATAAACCGGATAAATACGTTTAACAAAGAAGCCATGTCGCTCTTGATTTTATCTTTCTAAAGTCTTTTAAAAATTAAATTGTCCAGAATGAAAATGGTTGAAGAGAAGAAAATCGATGTTTATTTGAAACCTCCTTAGTAAACTGCGGAGTCATTTTGTCTTCATGTAATACTTACCTTTGAAATACTAACCTTTCAAACTCAATCAGTTTGCAAATAAATAAAGTTAAATGGAAGGTCTCAGTATTTCTTTTTACTAACAGGATGTATACAATGTGTATATAATTAAAGGATAACATTATTTGGTTATTTAAATTACCAGGGTACTGTTTCGTTCAGCTTTTATTGAAATCATTTTAACCAACTTTGAATTTAAATATGAAATTATCTTTATCTCTACCGTATTTGATTATTGCTATTTTGGTCCTATATTGATACTCTTTACTCCCTGGTGACGAATGTTTTCTCATTTTTGTTCAAGTCATTAAAAACAGGAAACCTATATTTGAGTTCCCCACACATTTCCCTGACTGACAGACAGATCTGTATAAACGATTGGAACTACATCTGCGCACGAACTGGATAACAGAATACGTACATTTATATTGTCATTTTTTACCCGCACCCACGTCTCTCCCAATATTGATCACATCTCGCCGGAATGTCATCCATTCCAACAAGAGAGAACTTTTCCTATTGATGACACGGCAGCCACCTCAGTTGGTTGACACAACAGGTGTGGTTCTGCCTCGTTATCGGATCTTTTGAACACGTATATAGACAGTCATGTGGAAAACTCACTTACCGGAAGTGAGCCACCTCCCTAAAACACTCCAGTTTTTCTACAGTTACCATTTGAATCCGAATACAAGTTCCACAGTATTTTCCACATGCGACAGATTGTGTTTAAAATAAATGATTATGATATCAGTAATCCTGCGTTAATTTTACAACTGCGGAAACAATATAATATAATCATGAAATATTAATTAAACACACAACACACATTCAAAGGGAGAGACAAACCATTTTCTCCGCCATATGGGGGTCCCGATTGTTGGATGCTCCCAAAACCATGTTTGCTTGAACTTATTCGGCCAATACCAACAACTTGATTCGTGCATAAGTGACTGTTTTTAATTTAATATACCTGTTTGGAGACCCCTTAAACCTCTATCTGAGTAATCACTTTGGCTGATTTTCTGTGTTTGTGATATATATGATATAGGTTTAAAGAATGTTTGTCCGAACACTTGTATCGCGACATTTGCATAATTTTATAAATTTGTGAATCGAACCTGTTTTGTTCAAAACTCCTACTACGTCATGTATATCGTGTGACGTCACCTGCTCGATCTGTTATTTCATATGACGTCATGGGAGGCATGTCGCCGCGTGCCCTTGACACCCGGGCCTTTGACCGTTTTGGTTTACTTGCACGGTGAAAGCACCATGCCGGTTTCTGCAAATCCGCATTGGGCAAAACGGTGTGGTCCACAGCTCACTCGGACCCGCATCCGTTGGCATTAAGCCTCAAAAGGGGGCTGCCGTGGAAATTATACCGGGAAAGGCAAGGTCAATCCCGGGTCAACGGCACACCTGTTGTGCGCTGTGTTAGAGCAAAACAATGTTTTTCGTGTATAGGTACTGCCAGTCATTTAAAGTATACTGATTTGGACTGCACGAGGATAAAGTTCACGCCAGGAAGTCCACCCTAAACGGCCGATGTATGTGACATCTATAATAAACTGAATTTTTAAGATAAAAAACCTGGACTGCGCCGTAACATTTACCCGAGGCCTGATCGGCAACGGTCGGCAGAGGTTTTCCGAACTGGCCACAGGGCTCAAACTGTCATCCTTTGTAATCATGTAATTCGTAAAGGCGTAAATCATGCTATTAGTTTTTTTTATAATTGTGAGGCGTCAGCATGATTTTCCGCCTTTCTGAAGATTCTAACGGACAATTTTTCTCAAATACATGATTTATTCGCACGTGCGTATGCTATACGTAATCGTTTATGATCGATTGCATGAAACTGCGACCAATTTAATCGAATATAACGACCATGTCCGATTAATCGGCACAGCCTTCGTAAATAGATATTCTTTTTAATTGTGTTCAATCTCATAACTCGATTTTTATCTCTCCTTTATTTGTGCAAATTATTAATTTAAGCGAAAACAATTTTGATTTAAAAAAAAAAAAGATTCCATTGGCCTTCTCCGATGGAACGTAATATCAATAATATCTCATTATTATATTTTTCTTCATTTTAATCCAATCTCTTTTTTCTTTTATTCTCAGAACAGTTAGGACAGTTTGAATAATTCAATAATATTATTATCTAAGTGTTGCTTAAATTGTTTTAAGCTGTTTTGGCTTCAGATGATACGCCACTGCCACGAACCGTTATATGTAGGTCATGTTTTTCTTATCCTCAGGTACTGATTACAAAAAAACATTTTATCTTATTCAGGTATGAAAATAAAAGTTGTCTTTTAGACTATTGACGGTTCATAGAGGAATTAAAATATTGCTCACTAAAAACCAATCGCTTTATTTTCCTTTGCATACCAAAGCGTTAGTCAAAATAAAAACAATATTAATACATCAGTTGTCTCTTTCAAATAGTTTCTGTAAGCTTAGTTTGGTCTCCAGTGATTTTATTGGTATAAATATTTAATCATTGTTCCCCGGTTTTATCATGTATTTCGAACCGAATGACATTTACCCAGCCATTGCTCAAATCGGGAAATGTCATTTTTCATATAAAATAACCTACTCTAAACGCATCACTTCTAAATTCTCGTATAAAGAGGATACGATGTGAGACTGAGCCTCAGTGAGCGCGCACACAAATTTTCACAATTTTCACAGTTAAGTCCTGCATTCTCGTAAATTTAGTGGCAACAGTGTGCAAGCTGGCGCGCCTGTGTGCGTGCTTGTGTGCAACTGAAATTTTTAATCATTTTTTTCTTCTTTTTTTCATGTAAACAGTTCGGATGATGAAATGGCAAAACTAAATATAAATCCACTCACGCTGGCGGCACGAATTACTAATTAATAATTTCTGTAAATATTTCCTAATGCTGTTTCCTGGCACCCGTTATTATTTGCTATGATGTATGAAAAATTCCTAAATCTCGAAAATCTAAAATGTTTAAGTTTCACATTATAGGGAGGAAAGACTTAAATAGCGCCTAAGTATCTGTTCCTTATAACATACCATTCCTTATCATATTTAAACATCGCATTATTTCATCTTAAGAAGGCAACACCAACAACCCGACATGATTCTTACCAATTTTAAAAACGATTATTTCTCTGCCAGTAAGTGAGTCTTTCCGTCTTTCTATACGTATTATTCCAAAATGGCTACTTCTTGGACATTGTAAGTGTTATTATTGTTCACTACAATACCAAATAATATTATATAAATTTCAAATTGAAAAATTTGATTCAATAATAACGTTTTTGATGAATGCATATATGCATACACGTCTACGGTTCAAGGACCTTGTATAATGAAAAGATGTGAGAGGAAAAATTCAAAGGAATTACCCCCCCCCCCCCCCCCGTCCCCTCCTCGCAAAATGAGGACCCGCTCAAGGTCTCAGGAGAATTCCCCCACCCCTTATGATAAACAGTACAAAACCCATTTCCAGAACGCTCCCACGTACCACATATAATGAAGTATGCATGTCATCATACAACGATAACTTTTTTTAATTCTTATGAAATATATATGTTATTCACAATTTATATTTTATTTACTCTTTTAAAAAGATAGGTTTCTATTTAAGACAATTCAATGTGGCTAAATAAACCGGATTGTGAGGGTCAGGGGTAGAGCACAGGAAGCAAAGCCGGGAGATTGTGAGTTCGGGGCGGGTGGATTTTTTCTCAGACGACCCCCACCGAGGGTGAGCGCTCTGCAGGCTTAATGGGAAGATCGTCTCCAACTGCCCAGTTTTACACACAAACGATTGCGCCTTTCGGGGGTTCCTAGGTTTTATGACTCAGCAATGGGGTCGACTACACACCCGCAGGTGCAGTAGTCAGTGGGCATGGTTTACACTAGGAAACTGAGAGGAAACGTGTGATATTGCCGTGTCACATAGTCCGAAACCGGAATGGAATTCTGCAGATGTACATATAAACAGATGTTCATATACAGATATATCCCTAGTTAAGCTAGCATTAAAAATGGTTGAAGTTACCTCCAACAAAAAAAATATTATTTTTTTTTATTTGGCTAAATTTATTTCATTACGAGATATATAATTGAAAAATTATTGATAAAAAATATGAAAAAAAAGCAATATAAACTGATCGACGGCATTTTCTCGATATTTAAAAATTATGTTTATGGACATATCCCCCTCCCAGCCACCCGGAAACAATTAGCATGCGTCTACCGAAAGACAGTTAAACTCATAAAACACTATGGTTGTGAATAAAACAATAAACCTAGCGTCAAATCAGTGATATCAGTCGCAGTATTAGGTAGGCGTAAACTATCATATTAAAACTTGGGTCCTTCAATGGTGTAGATTTTTTTTATTGAATATGCTAATGACACGTGACAACAGGATTGTGCCGGGAACTTTTCTACCAGGCACTGGAATTAATAAATGACGCTGTTATCTGACAGAGTGGTATGAACAGTCTCTTGTGTCTGATAAATGGGGCGTTGATATGAAATTAGCTCCGACATTCGGGTCCACTCGTCTAATATTGCATCTGCGTTGGCTCTGCCATGAATCAAGTTATGATTTTCATTTGCACAAGAGGATTTAATTGATCCCTTCACGTTCTGCCTGTACATCTTCAGGTATTAGATATTTGCTTAGTTATATGGGCCATGGAAAGGTTTGTACCAGATGGACCTTTTACTTTTCATTACGGCCCCAGATCAAGAAGCTTCCAACCATTTATTGATGAAGACCATAAAATAAAGTTGCTTAGGAAAAAAAAACATTCAAAACGTAATATAAGTAGATCTACGTCACATCAAATAATGACTTGATTATAGGAATTATATCCGCGTGACGACGAATAATTTTCTTATACTTAAACTTTTTTCTCATACTTTAAATTCGAATGCATATGTTTTATTGCATTTAATAGGACAAAGTTCGCTGGGTCATGAATGTTTAATACTACTTCAGATCTATATGACCCACTGTTAGTTTGTTAGTAGAATTTGAACGTATTTTAACGAGCATTCTATCTGCTATATTTATCATTATATTCTGCAAAACCTTTACATAATTTTCAGTGCGTGCTCATTTGGCATTAAGGGATTTTATAAGGTTTTCTCTCCCAAACTTTCCTCCCGTGATCATTCGTGCAAACTATGTTTGTTTAATAATATAAATGATAATAAAAAAGATTATTCATACAACATTTTAACCCGCATTAACATTATTTTTTAGAATTCAATGCGTTGCAAATTGCAAAATGTTATATGTTTGAGTATACAACCAAACCCAGCTTGCCTGAATCGGAACCGTAATAATTCCAGCAGAAAAAAATCTTTAATGTGTTAAATATCTATTAACAAATATATATTTGAGAATGCAAATGGGACTTATGAAGTATCATAAATAATGATAAAATATTGGGAATTGCTTAACCTTGGAATAAATAACTTATATCTGCTGAAAAGACGATACATATATGCCACCAATAGTTTGGTGTTAGATTAAGGACAGCAAATTTCTAAAATCGGACCGTTGTGCTTTTGCATGTGACCCTTACCACATAGTCACGTGTCTTACATAAGATAAGACATTTCGGCATCGAGGGAATCGTCAAAATCTACCGACGGTCTGGCAGAAGTTGACTTCTGTGGCTGAACGGTTAAATATTACATTAAATATACCATTTATCTCATGCTGAGGATGGTAACAGTGTGACATACTTGATCAAATAAAAAATAAAATTATTATATCACTTTGGAACATATTCAATTAACATAATTAATGTTTACACTCAAAACTAAATGCATCAGCTTATTACCTTTTTACTGTCTTTTAATGAGAGATATCTTCATGCTTATTTTGGTCCGATTCGGCATATTGATGGAATATTATATTTATCTAATTGAATAAAACGTAATTAAGCACAACCAGTATATCTTACCTTTTCGACCTCTGTTGATAATTGATTTTTTTATATGATGTATGTTGGTTGAAACACTTTTGGGAAGCTTTAACGTCTTGTGTCATACACTTTTTATTAAAAGGCAAAGCTGCTCCGTAATCAAATGGTCTCTTTAACTTTTTGCATAATTATATTGTTATCCGCTTGACTGAAGTTCCTTATGGCAATTTTTATTTCTTGATAATTTCTGTAGTAACCAAGCCTCGGCACTTGGTATTTTACCTGGGGAATTCAGTGCACGCACGCAGGTTCGCTGTAATCCAAAGACAAAAACCTGGTGAAACATTCAAATGCCTGACGTAAAGGATTCACGCGCCATCTTTAATTGTCCAGTCCGTTATTTATTTTGTTCTTTTCTGTTTGTCCCATTATATTGATCAGAATGTATTATCCGGAAGTCTGAGGCGAGAGAATTTAAGGAGACCAATGAGGAGGGAACCGAGGGCGGTTTATGCGGTGTATTAGTCTGAAGATCAACGTCAAACATAGCTAAGGATGTTTAGGTTGTCTTTTGGAGACCTGTGTTGCCGTCAGTACGTGTAGGCTTACATTACAACCAAGCCCAACACCTGGCCATGATATAGTCATTCCCAGTCCCCAGTCATCTGATCGGCGCTCTAGTGGTGTCCCGAGCTCCACCCGAGGACCAACAGCTTGTTGGAAACCCCAGAAAACAAGCACTGGCACCCGGGCTGGACAAACTCCGACCTAGGATGGGTCGCTTTAACCGGGACTCCGCGATTATACATAATCAATCGGGAATGTTTGTCGATTACTTTCAATATGGCACCTGGGCGTCTTTTAGGAAGGTCCGCGTGGCCGGTCATTTAGATGAACCAGCAGGTCAAGAATGGTCAGCCATATAAACTGTGTTTACCGATTTAACGACGGTTGTGCGGCGGTGATTTGTTCTGTCGTGTTGGCAGACCCCAGAAGACCCCCTGCAAAGAGGGCTTATCGCCGTCACAGAGGCCTGCCACCTCTGATAATAGTAATCCCTATTAGTCAGATCGAAGACCGCGAACTCAAGCCCCTGTGCTGCTTTTAAAGTGCGCTGAACGGACGGGAAATGTACATATTGTTATGAATTGCTTGTTGAGATTTCTGTTGAAAGTTCTATTGAATGTTCGGAAAACCTGTTAATGAGCTTAATTATTTTGCAGTCCCATTCGTAGAGGTTTTATCAGTAAAAAAATTTCGGATATTTTTTATATATGTGCCTGGTAAAATATTTCATGGAATAATTTCAAATACTAGGTCAACTCCTCCGGATGACAATAATCGAAAGTTCTATTTGTTGATAAATATAATTACAGAGTCGTTAAATTGAGCAGGTTTCCAATGAGTGTCAAGTCTAAATATAACTGACATAGATTTATTTACGACGTTTACCATGTGTTAATCATTCACCCGCATTTTAAAACCTGGACAAACCTGTCAGATAAGATGCCATAACCGTAATGGTTATGACGTATTATTATTAGCTGCCGTTTATATATATATATATATATATATATATATATATATATATATATATATATATATATATGCTACATTAGCTGAAAGCACGGGGTTCGATTATGCTGCGAGGTACACGTATTAAAACTGTAAATGGCACTTGAGGTAAACATTTTGGCACGGCTGGCTGAGTATCCTGATAAGCTGTCATATCAGCATCTTCCTGGATATTACTCAGTCAGCTCCAAAGCCAGATTCTTGTCAGGTTCCTAGGCGTCTGTTCCGCGGCCTGACATCCCGTCCGAGTCGTTGTACATCTTGTCACATGACCTCGCTCGGCTGCCAGGGCAAGCATAACAAGTGCGAGCTGAAGTCCGTGAAATCTTACCATACCTTATTTTAAAAAAATGTCATGACATATAAACGTGCATAAACTGTTGATTTTCCCCCATCTTTTAAAGGTTAATCTGCTTTTATATAAATATTTGTTAATTTGTTAAAAGTAAAATAATCTTAAGTTTAAAACTTCTGTAGTTCCGTTAAAAGTTTGATTGTACTTTTCATTTCTGAGCCATGGCTATTCTATGATGTGTCTTAGTATTTGTTAACAGCTTATATGTCCATATTCAGGTAAACGGTCTTTACTATTCTACAGAAATTTACTTAGACATAATGTTATCAACATGTTCTCTTGGTCCACAACGATCCTTTAATGAATTATACATGTTGGTCGATATATCCATTAAAAGCATGAAACCGATTTCTGATTCTATAATTATTTGTAAATAGACCGTTTATTTGAGTATGTCAACGTGATTTATAATTCTGTACTAATCTGTAAATGCCTCATATGCCAGGCTGATTTCTCGTATATTTTCATTAATTTTCACATATATATTTAAAATAAAATGGGTAAGCTTTTAGTACTTAAACGCACCATCAAGCGATAACGCTCAGTTTAAATAGAAACGAGTTCAGGAGGGTCAGATCATTTTCATGTTAATCACGTACATACAACAAGTATAAATTAATCTACATTTTAATATGACGTTTCGAGTCGGCCTATATTTGTATTATGTCACGCTAACAAAAATCCGCAAACATCACTTTCAACCCACGATGGATGGTTTAACGTTATCATTTCAGCTTTATCAAAAGCCCAAAAGCCCTTGATCGAGGATTCCCACAAAAGCGTTGCGGCCCATTATACCTTTACAATAGGTTTGTGTATTTTAACACTTCACCTGAGAGTAAACTGACTATCTGTCATTTAAAGCACTGAATTCTGGTCAACCCTGTCAGAGAGAAAATGACTATCCGATATTAATGGCTATATTCCCTGATACGGTGGATACAAATGTAACTTCGGCATAACTATTACCTTGCCTAAATGTTAGCATAAACTAGATGCTGGACAGAAAATTACATAGGTTCGTGACTGAAAACGTATATGTAAACTCTTTGAGAAAAAAGGTTTAGAAGCAATGCAAATATACTATTTTTATGTAAAAAACTTGTAACACCTATCCAAAATAGAAGGATTGACTTATATGTAATTGTTCCTCGTATATATGAAACTATCTTGGACTCTCTAGTCCCTGATTTTCAGCATGTGGACGAAGTGCATGCTTTGCTTTCATTTATATTCCGGGGGCCTTTAAGATATACACCTTACATTTGCTGTCGCCATGTGATTTAATAAGATCAACATATATATGGATAATAAAGGCCAGGTACGTGACCGCTCGCCTCCTGAAACTCCACCTGCATGCCTTAGTGGTCGTGTTCTCAGAGTCTCAAATGCAAGTTAAAAAAACAAGGAAAAAGTCATAAGTTATCGCCTCCCCTTCAAAGTTTTGAAATCCGGGTATTGGTACAGATTTAAACCAAGAAGTAAAGCTTTAGTCAGGGAAAGGTGGAATTTGTATAAGACGGAGAGGTATGCTGAGCCCACGTTGGCCAATTGTCTTAGTACCCTTTCTGCTGAAGAAGGATATATCTTGTAGAATGGCCTACTTTGCGTTGTCGAATCAAATGTACTGGCTGATACAGGTAGCAAATTCGACTTTCCACTGTTGAGAAACACGAATCGATGATGTATGGTTGAGGCTGTCAAAGGTTCCATTAAGAAAAGGTATAGTAAAGGGGAATTTTAGATTTTTGAAGATCTAAGGTATAGTAATGGGGAGTTTTAGGTTTTGGAAGATCCAATTCAGCAAAGGGATAGTAATCGAGGGCTTTTGGATTGGGGTATGAACCAGCATTCCACATACTACCTGATAAAGTAAATGAGGAGTGGTGAAGGGAGGTGTATGCATTGAATAACTTTACCTTGAGCGCCAGAAAAGCCAGATAGCGTTTATGTGTTGGTGACCCGTGGAGGGTCATTGCAAGCAGCACTGGATTTAGAAAAAGCACTCGTCGGGAAGTCTGAGAATGGTAGATGGGGTTCCCTTTGGGGACATACAAGGAAATTCGGCAGATTCATAAGACTAGATATTGTATATTAGCGAGGTCTAGCGGGGGATCTACATTGTTGGTAGTTCAGTAACATTGTCAAGGAATAATTTGTTCCTCCTGTACATGGACTCCACCTATGCGCATCTAATATAACGGCAATGGTCTATTCAGCGATTATATATCTATTTGCATATATGTTGGGAGGTAACAATATGTGTTACAATAGAACCAGTATAAACACTATATTACCACAGATGAAACCTTTAAGATCACCGAAAAACTGGTAGAAACAATTTGTGTATTAAATTTACGGTGGGAGAAAATGCTCTACCTTAACCTTTTGGGGTACAAGAGTCCATATTTCGGTTAGGTTTTGACCTTAAAGATCAAGGTCACCAGTTTCCGAACTCCTCTTATATCTCGATTGACAAAATCTATGTATCGCACGTAAGGAAAACACATGGAGTACTTGTATTTAAGTTACGATATTTACAAGAAAACTTGTAAGCACAATGATTTGACTTTGAGGGGAATATATGCAATACTTCAAACACTTTGAAGAGTCTGACTGTCACGGTGCTAAAAGCATGCTTTCTCCGTCCATGTCACAGAATATAGGTCACATCATATTGACCTCGTTTTGTTTTTGCAAGGGGATTTCCCGAGGACCTCCCTAGATTATGAGTCAGAAATTTCTAGGTTGATCGGTTAAGATTTGTGCCCCACTTGCGGACGGTAAGACGGACGGACAATGGCCCATCGCTTAATTTCTGTATGACTGGAAGGTAGGTAGCTAAAACTTGGTATACCTGTCAATCATCATTATACATCCACCGTACACTTCTGACACCTCCTATGTGACACGGACGCCGTCTTTGTGTTTTGTAATCATACGGTTAGATGCATTGATAAGGCGACGGAGAAAAACTCTACTACCATTTTGCTGCCTTCAAATTAACTTTGTAACTGTAACTTCGACACACGGCACTCTCCTAAGATTAATGACCCTTGATCAGGGGCGTCAATATGGGGGGGGGGCATTGGGGGTAAATGTCATCATCCCTCCCACCCACTGTTCAGAAAATAATATTTATACATTTCAAATTAAATATATTTGTAAATAGAAGTATAGACTTTGGTTCCATTCATGAGTTTACCATAAAATGTTTAACTTATACTGGAAACATAATACCTTTTTTCTAAAACCTTATACTTAATCGGAAAGTTTTGAACTGTGATTCAGCATATATATTTGAAATGTGACATACAGACACTAACTAGATATCTTATATATTTATATATTGATATATGTGTGTCTGCGAGTGAATCCCCCCCCCCCCACCCCCCCCCCCCCCCCACCCAACCCCTCCTTCCTGGAAGGTAAATTAACGCCTCTGCCCTTGCTAGTTCCTGTCCCACGCCTAGTAATGTAAGTCGGCGCAGTGAATGGCCTTGAAATAGGAGTCAAGCCCAGAAATATACGATTTGTTGTATGGATTTTGTAACCTTATCCCAGTTACTGCTGTCTCAAAATGTTCTTTGTAAGCTAATAAGTGCATTTCTCTTAGTTCTTTGAAATATGTCTGCTAGGCTCAAACTAATGTAAGTCAGGGCCGTACCCTCTGAAAAAAACCGGGGGGGGGGGGCAGTTAATGCTTTGGCAGAGCGAAGCCTAACGCGGGGGCGTAGGGGGTGTGGACATTTTTTTAAATACATGCTGTAAATCTGAATTTCTCATGGTAATTTAGCTTATAATATAAGCTCGAATCGCAGAAACTAATTTTTTTATTCCCAAGGTGAATTTTAGCCGCATGCACAAGTCAAATTGGAATTTCCTGTAGATACTGCCAACATTTTCTTTGCCTACGAATGCTCAGATCTCCGGGGGGGGGGGGTGCAACTGTACTTTTTGTGTTCATAACGACCGGATTCTCTCTTGACTGTATGCACATAGGGCAAATATCTGTCATATGTTTTAAATAGAGAACTTATGAGTTAGTAACAGGCATGGATATTAAGCCAACCATATTTTATTTAACATTTTAATTATTGAAGAACACCATAAAAGTTCTGTATTCAATTTTTTTACTTAAATACCGGATTATTTAGCTCGGAGTGCCTTATTTTTGTACATTCAAAGGCAAATTTCATATAGACCAATATATATAACTAAATCACAATGACCTCACTCCTGATATCAAATTTTTATGTAACATTTTATTAATGAATTGTGCCAACTAGATCGGTCATCCACGTATTACAGAGATACGGTTAGTCAGGATACATCGTGGTCCAGGTTGTGAATATGTGACTTTGCTTTCATTTTTGACATTTGAAGTTCTCTTCAAGTTTGGAATTTTGAATACGTAAGTACACTTCTTTCGCAGCAGTTATACGCTGCAGGAGTTCCAAATCTCATTCGTTATAACCGCTGCTTTATATAGCAAGATTGTCTGGATTTCAGCACCAGGCCTTGCACAGGCCAAAGAATTGTTATCAAACCGACGAGAACGTGGTATCCAGCTCCACGTTTTAAAACATCGAATTCGGCTCTCGTTGGTCTGATTAAACCGGTTCTGGCACATGGCATAGAGGCTTGAGTTAATTATTCCACTTTTAAAACCCTTTTGAGGCTGTATGATCCTGAATGTGTGTGTGTGTTTGTGTATTTGTTCACAACATAACTCACGCAAACATGAACGGAATCATTTTGCAAATGAGAAATGAAGAATCGATGAGATAATGGTGTGGGTCTGTCCAATGATCCGGATCCGGGAACGTCATCAAAGAATATTCACAAACGTACTGTCACGTATGCACGAATGAACCTGGGAATATGGGCCGAATACGTAATTGGTGAAGGCGACAATCAGTCCATTGAAACTGTCCGCGTCGTAGCAGAGGAGTAGGTTCAGTATAGGTGACGCCTTTGAAATTAATACGGTCCAAAATAAATATCAGGTGTATATAAGGCCAAAAAAGGTATGGTTCTCAGCCACTTAAAAAAAAAAAGTACGGGCGGGCAATTTTTTTTTTGTGTCATATAATCAAGGAAAAGCATGATAATAACAGAATATTTTTGCTATAAAGGTAAAAGCATTACATGACAAAGGAAATCTTATCAAAATTGTATTATTTTATCTTCTTGAAAGATGAAAATAAAAAAAAACTTTTGAAGCGGGAGGTGGGTTAAAATTAATGCGGGTGGTACCTGAGAACCATGCCTTTTTTTTGGCCTAAGTCACCCGTGACTTTTACTATGACCAGAGATCTTTTTGGGGTAAAAATCCGTATTAGAGAACACAGGGAGAAAAACAAGTTTGGCTCCTAAGTTTACGCTCACGGTCGCTACTTTTAAGACACCAACTTCATTAATTTTAAAACGAATTTGCAAAAGCAGCAGATATTATTTCCTGATGGAAAACGACCATTATTCCAACGGCTAACATTCCACCGGTACTTATTAAAAGACAGTTATCGCACAAACCTGTTGAAGTATTCAACATTATGTTCCCAATGTATTAGTAAACGCATTAATATATAATTTTCATTTATATGTAGACTTATCATTTAACTACTGTCAACTAAGTTTGCATATGACGCACATATTCCTATTTTGCGTACACTTGCATTGTAATTTCGACGTTTTAGCTGGTGCCCCGTGATCCTAAGGAAAACAAACTTTGTGTGTTCTCCATAAAATGGGACGGTAAACCACAACGGGTAGGGAGTGGGACTTTAATTATCAAATGGAATAACGGTATGTTTTAATCGCGGTAAAATGATACAGCAAGCAAAGTAAGCACTTGACAAACATCAAGCCTGGCTTGGGAACCCTTCACAGAGCCACAATGGCGGTGTTCAGTAGCGAGGTCGATCGTCACTGAGTAACCCCTCGGGTAGACAAACACACCGTTGTTAGGACCTGTAGTATGAGGAAGAGGACACAGTGCCATGTCCCCGAGGCCGTACTTTGTAACCCACCATTACCTATCAGCTCATAATAGAGGCCATGAACAGGTCTAATGAAAACGAACAAAAGCTGATTTGGCGAAGCGACCTGATGGAACCTTCCCTTCCACGAATCATTTCACGCCAACTGTGCATGCAGTTGTCATACGGAGGATTAGAAATATATATTATTTATATATACTGCCACAGGTTACATGCTGACATCGATCAGGTTACAAGTTTGTATAATAAAGCCAATGACATATAATCATGAATATAGTTCTAACAGTAAAAATACAAAGTCTACATAGAAACCACGCTCTGTTGATCAATACCAGGTAACCGGCCTCTCTCAGAATATGTATTTTTGAGGTATATTTTCTAAAAAGGACATGGTTGGAAATAGTTAACATATAACCATTTGTCAGATTTCAACTCGGCAGAGCACTCAATCCAACCTTCGGCAGACGTACACTCAGACGTGTACGCCCTGCACAGTATTATCACTCATACATACACGACCTACTTAGAATTTTTCCTAAAAAATACACGCCTTACGCAGTATCAGTCCTCCGACATACACATCCTACACAGCATTAGGCCTCAGACATACACGCCCTACACAACATAAGTCCTCAAAGATACAAACCAACACATTATTAGTCCTCAGACATACACGCCCTTCACAGCATTAGACCTCAGACATACACGCCCTACACAGCATTAGTCCTCAGACATACACGCTCTACACAGCGTTAGTCCTCAGACATACACACCCCACACAGCATTAGACCTCAGACATACACGCTCTACACAGCATTAGTCCTCAGACATACACGCTCTACACAGCGTTAGTCCTCAGACATACACGCTCTACACAGCATTAGTCCTCAGACATACACGCTCTACACAGCGTTAGTCCTCAGACATACACACCCCACACAGCATTAGACCTCAGACATACACGCTCTACACAGCATTAGTCCTCAGACATACACGCTCTACACAGCGTTAGTCCTCAGACATACACGCTCTACACAGCGTTAGTCCTCAGACATACACGCTCTACACAGCGTTAGTCCTCAGACATACACGCTCTACACAGCGTTAGTCCTCAGACATACATGCTCCCTAAGAATCAGTCCTCAGACATACACGTTCTACACAGCAATAGTCCTCAGAAATACACGCCCTACACAATATCAGTCCTCAGACATACACGCTCTACACAGCATTAGTCCTATGACATGCATGCTCTTCACAGTATTAGTCCTAAGACATAGACGCCCTTCAGTATTTTTTGCTTGAAGGAAATGAGAAATATTTATAAGGAAATAGTTCCTCGATGAATCTAAGTAACTAATTTACTATTGTTTATTTGATGTACGTATTCAAATATTGCATTTTAAAATGTCTATGAATGTATCTGAAAAAGCGATATTATAACCCTATCAGTAAGAAATGATGAATCTTGCTTTGTTTTCTGTGTTGGCTTTTACAAAACAAATGTTTGCACGGTTTGAATTGGCGGGCTTCACTGTAACTCAAATATTTTGTTTGGACAAACGTTAAACAGTGTCCCTCATTGAAAGTTACAAATTTAACGAGTGTATTGATGATGTAATCATGCCGCATGCGTTTTCTAGATTTGTAAATGACTGATGCCTTCAGGAAGACGGATTCTGCATCTTCCGTCTCCTTATTACTTTTTTTGAGTGTCTGAAGCAGTTTTAATCGATATCTCCTAAGCTGCTGAAACTGAGACCACATCTACCTAATCGCCAATTATTTCTACAAAATTGCAAGTTGCTCCTCTCAACCTCGGCTGAAAAAAAATTATTTGCAGATAAAATGAAACAATTGTCTTATTTTGAACACGAAACGTATCCTGCCAACTAGACGACTGTATCATCTAGCGGTTGCGGGAAGCCCAAGCCTTGGTCGCCCTCAACTTTGATAATAGGGAATAGGTCATATGGCGTAAGACTGAAAATCTTGTCAGGGTACAATATAAAAGCAAGATGCAAAGCTGCCACCTGTGGCTGTTATTCTGGCCAAAGAAAAGTTTTGGAAATGTAGCCGTTTTGCAGGACATATGCAAAAACTGAAACTGACAGACAGAAATCAAAATAGGAGAAAAGATCGTCGATTTTTCGTTTAACCAGAGAGGACCTGAAATCTTATTTCAGATAAATCAAATGAAATAAACACAGTATATGCTTCAAATACACTCCATGGGAAACTAAAGTGATTCATCTTTATCCTAGGCATCTGAAATTAAAGACATGTTTTTTATAAGATGTACACAAACGCTCGGGCTTCCTCCGTTTTACACACACGACTATACATGTGTGCGTGCGTGGCATTGTCGCAGTGGCAGTAAATCACAGTATTTGTAGTAATAGTTACAGTAGCGCTAGTAAAATAGAAGTAATAGCAGATTAAAAAACTGCCCCCTTCAAGTAAAATCATAAAAAAATACAACAGAAACGTGTGAAAGTGATAGATAAACAGGGCAAACAATAATGAAAAGGAGAAACAAAAGGAAAGAAAAAAACTAAGGAACATCCGTAATTCAGTTGGCTCTCTGGTGTCCAAGGGGTCCAGAACCCCCCATTGACCAACCCCTTTTTTCAGGTGCCGCAATATTTTTTTTTAATTGCTTCAGGCCATTTTTTATTTGCGGCCTGGATCCCCTTTTCCGAACCAAGTTGTAGACCTGTTTTTAGGTTTTGTCGTTAGTCCTGCTTTGTTGGACCCCCCTAAATCCTGGATCCGCCCCTGTACGTTGACCCTTTACCATATCGCTGTAATATGATGATGCTGTAATTATATGTCATTGTAAAATGTCGCAATAATATGATGCGGTTGTAATACACTGTCGCCAAACACATCGGTGTAATATGATTTTTCTGTTATATGTTATCGCTGTAACATGTCGCTACAGTATGACGTGTCTGTAACACATTGGCGGTGTAACATACCATCGTTGTAATAGTTTGTCCCTGTTACGTTTCGCCGCTGTAGTATGACGTTGTTATAATATGTCCCTGTAACATCACTTCACTATAATATGGTGCCGTTGTAAAATACTGCGGTTGGACTATGTGGTTGCAACAGAATTTCATTTAACTTATCTGGAATATGGTATCGCTGTAATATGAAGTTGCTATAATATATGGAGCCCCTATTCGTCCCTATAAGATACTTAATCTTTTAGACAACTGCTCCTGAAATGTAAGTAATGTAAGTCAACATGTTTGAAAAAAAAAAATAAAAACAAACGCATATTAGCCCGGGGCTGTATGGATAAACGTTATATGTTTAAAAATCGTGGGAGCCAGCCCTTGGGTACACAAGTCGCTTCCTGAATGGTTGTTATATAATCCCATTTTGATATAAAGGCCTTCTTGACATGAAAACTGTCTCTTCTCTGGAGGATCCGTTTAGTAGTTTATAATACATGGCGCGTCATTTCTAGCGCACTAGCGCAAGGATAAAGCATCGCGGATGAGAGTGCTTCGGTTTAAACAATCATGGCTGCTTGTGTTATTGACTTAAACGAAATAGAAAAAAAGGTCTCTGGTGTAATAAATAGAATTAAAATTTTTAAAGACCAATTTCCCCATTCAACAGTTACCGGGTTTTTAATCAGTTCCTTTACCCAGTGTTTGTATACCTCTGGTATCTTATAAGTTATCTATGCAAGCTAATTATTAGATACATACGTATATACAGTGGTACCCCACAATTACGACAACCCTGGGGACTGAGCAAAGTGGTCGTAATTTTGGGGTGGTAGTATTTGTGAAACTCTTACCTTGGTTACACATAACACGCTCATGTTTAATGTGTATCAGTGTGTATCTATTGCATATCTTTAATGTGAATTATAACAGAATATTTTACTTAGCGGAGGACCCTTATTATGAACTTTTTATTTGTGTGTAACTGAAAAGAAAACAAAATTGTCATATAAATTATTCATGATAAAAATTAATATACATGTACACATACGTAGTGACTGATTATTAATACATAATTACACTAGTGGCAATACGAAGACAACCTACTGAATACTTGAACATAATACGTGGCTGTCATATTTTTTGCCTCCCGCTTGAATATACACTTACACTTGAGTTTTACCTACCCTAAACTGCTGAGCCAGTTGGTGCTGACTGCGTCCTGGTGTTGCCGCCTTGATTAACGCCACTTTCTCCTTCAAGGAGAGCTCTTTCAGAATCATGGTTGCACAACAGCAAGCAATTTAAATGCAAACTGAACCAGTAGAGAAATAAACTGACAGCGATCTATCAGATAAGGCAAGACAATGTGAGGGATTTTCCCCTATGCAAGCTTTATTTATACAACTCAACGAGTCTCAGCGCAGACACCGAGTTAGGAAGATATGCGGGACCAGATTAATACTCGGGTTGAGAAAACTTGTTACCCGATTTGATCTTTCGTTAAGGCGCCTGTGACAAGGCGCAGCCATTTACTCGTGACAAATGTTGTTTCAGTACTTCTTGGCGGTGGTCACATTAGCGCTGGGGCCAGGAAATCAGGTCGTAATTTTGAGCCATTTATAAAGTGGTCATATTTGTGGGGGTGGTCGCAATTGTTGGGTGGTGGCAAGGCGGGGTTCCACTATATATATATAAAAAAAGCAAAAGTCTGAGGAATAAAAATCACTAAAGTGCCCTAATATAAGTTTTGTTTTGAATGACCTATTGAGCTTAGTAAAATATTTCATGGTTTTTCATCTTCACTGAGTTTCATGATATTTCTGATCATAATATCAGTAAGAAACACACGAGGCTAAAGGGAAATCTAAGCTTGAGAGATGAATTCTACCATCGCTGACGCAGTATTCTAGGCCAGCTAGTCGCATATTTCACTAAACAAATAACCCTGGTCATATATGAGGGCAAAGTTTATCGGGAATGGTACGCTTCAAGGCTTTTTGATGGGATTCCAGGGGGCAGCGAGAGTTGCAAGAAAAAGACAAACGACTACCTTTTTCTTAGTCTCCTCAATGCGTTCTGATAAAAATCCCGTTAAATATTCATATCTTGAAACTTGAAAAGATCGTATTTGACAACATTAGATTGTTAAATACTTCCACAGAGCGTTGGTATTTCTCCTAACAGTGTAACTGCACGCATGATGAGGTAAAATAAATGACGACGCTTCTAGATCGCGGGTGAAGTGGGAGCCGCAGATCTTACTTGGTTATATTCAAACAAGAGTGCAAGTCAAGCAGAGAGCTTTCATTTTCTGTTAGTTGGAGTGTTTCTGTCTACTGTGTGTATGGCCCCGGCAGCTCGGCCCGGCTTGGTGGGGCTGTGAGGAATGGTTTTGTAAAATTCGAGGACCCTTCGTGACCACTTGTCGTGTCCTTAACTTGCTCTGTCTCAGATGGACATTGCCAACCTGCCGCTTAACACCAGCTGCATGTAACCTCACTTGACTAATTTATTAATTTCCATTAATAATGAAACTCGCTGATGTCATATACAAAACCTCATTATTAACTTGCATGAGTCTTTTCACTGACCACTTCTTCTTTTTTATCAAAACTTTTTATAAATATCCTTGTTTTAACCACCTAGTAGTATATATTATGTATTACTTTTTATCAGAGTTAATTTAATACATGCATGTCGTGTGTTCTGCACTCTATAATTATATTTTATATATTTAGATATGTATTGTGAATGTTTTTCTGTATATATTCGTCAAGGAACATGAACACGGACTAGGTAAGGTATTTTACCCTTAAGGCCTCCCCCGGCTGACGTCACACTGCTTCGACAATGAGAAATATATTGTACCATGATACATCGCTCTGACATTTCCACTATTGTGTTCTAAACGGGCAGGGCTTACAGAAATTAGAATGGCACTCATTAGAGCACATGTCTGAAAAAAAATGGAGATGGTTCAGAAGTTTTTGCGTAATTCATCTAACAGACCATTCAGCCAACAGAAAAACGAAGAGACACGGCTGATAACATAACCTCCATTGCTATAGTATTAATAAACTTTCATGAATAGCCATATACATGGCTCCTTACAAATTTAATGTTGCCAATAGAACAAACCACTATACAGCTTATATGGATATTCGTTTCGTATGATCTGTAATGTTTCTGTATTATTTATGTCACTTGTATCCAGATTTTCATCTCTCTCTCTCTCTCTCTCTCTCTCTCTCTCTCTCTCACGCTGAGATCCTAGGGATGTTACAATCACACACATCTGCAACAGATGTGTCTTTCTAATTTTTTTTCTCTCTTATCATTGCAATCAACACCATCATCATTCAGCAACGTCATTTCCCAGTCCCTTTTGTCTGTAAATCTATGAATTATGAAACCTGTCAATTAGACACAAAGCTCGAAGGTCCGCTCGATTATTTCCTATCTTCAGGCATTTGTGGACAACTCATAGATGTTGCCATGTGAATATGAAAATACAAAGGGTTTAGCAATGAATGACAAAGAAAACTTCTCAAAAACCTTTCTGTCCAGTAAATGACGCGTTTCAGGCAACGGAAAGACAAATTCAAGTGAGGGGTTGAAGAAACTGTCAAAATAAAACAGCTTATTAATAAAATTCCATACGACGCCAATTGACACGTAATTCATCATGTGTCATATTTGATTGTTGTCATTTGGATTTGTTCTTCCCGCCGTCCTATTATATTAAAACACAAATTGCGCCAGTGAGGCTCTTCAATGCTATTAATCATTGTAATTGGAATACAGGGACTTTTATCAGTTTCATGGTTTCCCCATTTTTAAGACTTGTCTATAAATGTTATAATTGTGGATGAAATGCATTTATTTCGACCAGATTGAAAAATAATTAAATATACACAAGTTCTTTATATTTGTATTTCATATGAAATTATATGCTTGTAATTAAGAATCAAATTTATTTAATCTATAGGAATCTTGTTTCCATTATAAAAATCCAAATATATAATCGCTAACCATATATAATCACAGAATTTGATAAATGCTGAGAAAGAAAAAAAATTGCAGCGTCTAAGAATGGGAATAATTTGATTGCAATGTTTTTATTTTCAGGCAAGAGATATCTCTTTTTTTATTCCATTAAATGGTATCAAGATGAGAAAAAAATGGAAACGGTCCCGCACCATTCTGGGGTCCTTTAAGCTTTTATAACGGATATTATATCAGAACGTGCACGCTCTAAACATCTAAGGAAACAGTTATTTAAAGATGGGTTTATGATCTTTTTGACCGTGTGAGTGTTATTGAGAAATCAATTTGTAATATCTATGTCCTAATAGGGCGTAAAAGTTTAATGTAAGTACGTTACACGCGCTGCCATGCATTGATATAAGACGGTACTTCATAAATTAAAATGTCCACTGATGGGTTGTCTTGCCTGCACGATTTATGCCTTAGATGGATACCTAGGATACCCGCAGCCATTTTTGATTACGCTCTGGAAAATGAAAAGAAAAACCCGACGGAGCTTGTATATCCCAGGGTTCCTCGGGTCACGCGGTGTAGGAAGTCAGTATCCCAGAGCAGAAAATTGATAAACCTGTCATCCTTCAATTCCGCTTTAACTAAAGCTTGACTGAGCGACAGAATGCTAGATTTAAGAAGCTCTGCTGAAGTACCAGTCTGGAACTTAGTTCAATTTATTACCATTTTTATAATGGAAAAATATGATAAACATATTGTTCGATCTAATATCATTTGACATAAGTTTAAATGTGCTCCCGTTTATAAATCAATATAATGACTAAGATTCGACGACAATTTAGAGAATATAATAAACAGGGTTTTTTTTCTACAAATCAACATTGATCCTAGGTCATGCTGTTTATATTTATATGGAAATTGTGCATTTTCATTTCTAAATATAACAAAATGTGAATTTAAAAATATAATATTGCACATCCCTAGATCTTGGGAGAATAGGACTATTAATATAATTTTTTATAAACTTATGATCTAAAGTTATAATCAATTATTAATTCTGTTTACTCACAGTAATATTCGATTTGGCACATCCATATGTTATACTAGGCGCTTTGAAATTAATATTTTTCTACATTAAGATCTGGTCCCCATTATGTATTATAAACTGGCTTTTATTATGAAAGTTACAGAACTGACAGAATTTATTAATTGTTATATATATCTATTGATTAAACCGGTTTAACCGTTTTACCAAGAGAACAATTTGAGGTCATAATTTTTTTTTAAATTAAAATTTGAAGTGCATAATTCGCTCCCTTCATGTACTAATTTACATTTATATAGGATTGCACTTTGGACGCAGCCTGTCAATATTTTCCTCTACGCCTGTACTTGATTCCAAAATTCTGTTCAGGTAATTCTACAAATGTTGCTATTGGAGCTTCTGTGAACGAGTTGAAGGGTTTCCCTTGCTGTACCAACCCAAAAGATTTAACAGCGTGTAATGATATTTGTCTCTATATCTCGGTTTTACTTGTGATATAACCGCCAAATGAAGAGTAACGCGCATTAAAAAAAATAGATCATAGATACCATTAATTTGGTTTTTATTTATTTAAATTTGAGCGCAGATGGGAACCAGCGTGAATTATCTGAATTTATAACATAAGAATGTACATTATCTCATTTTTTTCATGCCAGTTGAAATTAAGTAATAAAAAGAACATTTTAAAAACGCAAGTGATAACATGATAAAATTATTTCTTCATTCCATCCCTTGCGCATTTTAGTTTCAGATGGACAATACTTTTATACATGCCCGTCAGTAAATGATTAATTTCGCATAAACCCCGTTTGGGCGAGGTAATCCTTTTTTGTCCGTTTTCTCAGCACATATGGGTTGTGTAGTTATTCCTGTGTCAAGTCAGCGGAGGCTGATAGTCTACAAATCCAGTGATATTAAGAAGCCCCGCACGGTAGTTTTGTGAAAATCAATCTACGGGTTCAGTTTAAGCCTAAGAAGGCCCTCCATAGTTCAAAGCCAGTGTGTTCTTGAACGCTCCGATGACGCGGCATTAATCTCTATAATGCCTCGCGGGTTATGTGAAAGTCTATTACGGTCAACCTTATCTTTGGACTGGAATGGTAAATGTTCAGTATTGGCCTTGACACATTTAATGGTACACGGATTAATCGAAACAAATATAAAACAGGCATCATGTGAATTTTTATAGCAAAACTAAACCTGTTTAATCATTTTTATTGAATGTATACATTTGCTCACCCTAAAGTCCACTTGTCATCTTTTATTTTTCGCAAAAAGTCTTTGTACCGTGGTTTCCATCCTGGATTATAAACAATATTCATATATAATATTTTTCCTGTGATATATTACTTGATGACCTGTTGGTCTATGCGGGCTGTATAATATGTAATGGCAAAACCGCAAGAGCAAACATGGTGAATTGAGATTTGTTAAAACTTTAAAACTCCATACCTGGTACCACGTGACTGAATATCGAAACACCAATGAAACCATCGAATACAGTGTTATATAATCCAATACAATGTACAACACTCTTTTTTAAGACTTCACTGTTTATCATTAATTGAATTAATGAAATTAATTTATGCTACTAGTATACTTTGTAATTTGTTTTGTAAAAGAATATATGAATAAGTGATATTAATTTGAAAACTGATGCATATGAGTATGCGGTTGATGTTTTATTTCAACGAAACTGAGAGAAATAAAATTATAAAGAGGAAAGCCTATCCATGTGAAAAAAAGTTTACTTTTTTATGTGTACAGAATGATAATCTATAAAAAAAATCTGTAATACAGAGGTATACGACATCACTCTACAAAAAAAAATCTATTTTTTTATTCATTAAAAATAAATATGAAATTAATAACGGTTGTTGTAATAAGATAATAAGTTCGATTTAGGAAGGAATTACCTAGAATAATTATTAATATAAAAAAACCTGAATTAATTTATATGATTTACTTATATATTCCCGTTAAATCGGATGAACCGGAGGTATGAAAGGCTACAATGACACTAATGAGGGAGACATATTTGATGGAAATGTGTGTTAGCTGCTTATGAATACTACTTGATGTAATAAACTCTACTTCTGTGCGGGTTTTGTTCTCCTCTGAGGTTCGTTCTACGGCACCGCCCACTAGTAGCTTCATCCAGTCGTGTCTCTTCACCATAAAAGCCGGTCCGCAATCGTATGTCCCATCATAGTTTCATTTTTCATCACCTGCAATCAATGAACCTGGGCATTATACCGGGGCCTGTTGATAGACACAGCTATATGAACGTGTCTATAGAGGGACTCGTGTCTGCATGTCGTTCGTTATTCCCAATTCAGTCCTTGCTGGGTTATTTATTGCCTTCGGTGCCAGAAGGACCGGTGGTACCTTGTGCAGGAGACAAACAAGCCTGCAAGGATCGAAAGATCCAGGATGTAATTTAAGAAGCTCAAAATGCAGGCACCCGCCATGTTTTACTTTACTTAATGTACACAAAGCTTTGAGAACTTTAACATAATATGTATCGAACATTTTATATTGTCCCACGTGAGTATGTACACAGTGGCTGGCACGGAATCACGCAACATTTTTCCCCTCTGTTTGTTGTTCTGTTATATGACCATGACATGTTAAGTAATGACAAATGTACAATAATTTTGATGTTCACGTTTCTTCATTAAGAACAACGGAAAAACCGCAACGGACTGCAAAATGATACGGCTTATGAAAACCTGCCGTGTATTCCAATGAAAAAAAGATTCATGCCCTGGGTCGTAACCAAGAGCGCCTCTCTGGTACACAATAGCCTCAAAGCCGGAGCTGCACGGGGTTACTATTTCTCTCTATATATTTTAAAGTCACTATCACAACACGTACGAAATAAATATACGGAGAAATGTCTTTCAGTTTTGTCGACTTTTAACTGTTGGATGTTTCCTATTGACTTAACGGTTTCCTGTCAGTATTTAACCGGGTCTCCTTATTTTTCCCCATGAAATATAAAAGACATTTATTTTTCATTGGTGCCAAAATCAAATCGTAAGGAATACAGAAAAAAATACATAAAGATTTAAAGGAAAATTATGAAATAATATGAGGAGTGTGTCTGTATGATTAACAATTTGTTTAAAATTGAATTGAGCTCTATCATAAGATTGTAAGAATAATGTTATCTGCCACTTGTTTCCGCAATCAGATGTTGATATCATAAAAACTGTATAAATATATGATTGCTGAAGCAAAATGACAAATGATAAGTGAATACGCGTTCTATGAATGCGTATCACATTACAGGAAAAAGTAAGATATAAAGGTAAAAGTAATATAATTAGATAAAAAATGACAAAAATTAGAGAGACGCTGCTCACACGTAATCATGGACTATGCTTGGTCGGAATCGGGTTTTTAAATATATTCAAATTCTGTGTACAATGTGTGGACCGTAAAACCTAACATTGAGCGTATGTGTACGTTTTGTTTTATCAAGACTATTATTTTGATTGATATCTACGCCCACTCATGACGTCATTTCTAAATAAAGACCAACCAGCACATTGACATCATTCAGAATGCTGTCAAAGGTAACCCAAATGTGACCCATATCTGGAAATAGTTAATCACATTTCATTTTGGAAAAAGGGACCTAACATTTCGATTTATTAAAGGTACACATAAAACAGGGCCAGATATATTGCTGCTTCAATGCACACTGATCTTTAGAAATGTAACATTCCTCTTGAAGTGAAATGTAACGGATGATAATCGGTTCTTTAATTGGAACATGAGCTGATGTCCATTGTAACAGGCCCGGCGACTGGTACTGTCGGCAGCGGGTAATAGTTTTGTTTAACCTTAGATGACAGTAATCAATAAATCCTGATCGTTATGATTAAACTTTCTTTTTATTACAGCCAGTAAATATTACACACACATAGATCCATAATTCATAATTAAATCCGAATGACATTGTGCGCATCCAACCTGAAACCGAACAGTCTTTATATTGATATTAATTAAGAAAGCTGACACATTATACTAAATAAAGACAAGTTCTTTTAAAAAGCCAGGCCCGTTTAACACCAGCGTAGTAGGGACTGTTTTTCCAGTGATTTAATGTTGTACTTTATTAAATTCTTATTAGAAATTTGCTGCTAATTGAAGACCGGGGGATTATCTTTATAGCTCGGGATTGTGAGGGTCTCTTCCAGGGGTAATACATTGAAGCCGGCTGTCACTGCGTCCGATTAACGTCCCCTAATTAAGCTCCCTTTTCATGATCACAGCAAGAATTAACATTAGAATAACATAAAATTGTGCCAAGGGCAACAATTAGCGGACTTGACTCGGCGACCAGTGGACGATGCACCTTTTCTGTAATTCTGGCTTAATAATTCGTCAATCAGACATGAGTTGGAGTAATAAAATATTCCACTTTATCGCATGATTTCTTTACTGAAACCGTCATTATAGCAAAATATCACATACATGTCCAAAACTGTAACAATAAGGAGCCAGTGGTTAAATTATTTTTGCAGTTCCTTACAAACGAATTGGATATGGGGAAAAAATACCATGAGGAAACGGGGGAAGGAAAACGGAATACGAAAAAAAAATGGGTAAATATTTATGAGAATATAAAAGATATTTTAACGTAGGGGGTCTCTAAGGGCCATCCCAATCTATTAACTAAAGAATCTGATATTCAAAGAATTATAGTCATAAGGACATGGATGTATATTTTTTGTATGTCACCGATAATGAAATGCGGCATACTCTAAAAACCGGAAATAATAATTCCGTGAGATGTATGTGCGTATATATATGCGTATGTTTCCGAGTATACGCATGTGTAAATTTGTATATGTAAACATGTTGGAATATGTTTATTCATGTTTATTTTGATAATATATAAAACTTTTGACCCATTTTCATACACAAGAGTTATCAGTAGTATGTGTGTATATTTATGTATAGGTATAGTTACGTAGATTTATTTAGGTGAAATAGCAAACATATTTGCATACATGTGAATCTTCAATAACACATAAACTGTCGTCAATGATAAAAACGAACAAAAATTTATAGTTATACTTTGTAATCCGAAAAAAAAATAATGAAAAAATATTCAATCTGATAAATTATTAATAAATACGTGTAGAACGGATTATCCTCTTCAAGAGTTAGCATACAACTATGTATTAAGGTTCCCACTTACAATTGTATCAATCTTTTAATTCACGGAATGTATAGTACTATTTAGATTTGAATTTGTCCTGGATAACCAAGACCATATATACTTCCATACATCCTTCCGCCAGGTGTCGTTTCTACTCGAAACGAACCTCTTTATGGTAGGCACTGTGAGACGGCCAGGACTACTTGTCTCAGTTGTCAAACTTCAAAATCAAAACTTGAGGAAACATCTTCTGTTTATATTTATATACATGCGTATGTATACAGAATAAAACGAAATCCATAAAGTACTTACTACAAAAAAATTCTAATCCAACATATCTGAACGGACTACATTACCCTCTTCACTACATGTTTACCTTCTCCGCTGGCGTATGTAGAAGCTACGCTGCATTGGCGGGGTCAGACTGTTGCCCATTAACCCTAAACTGCAGAGTCCTACTCTTTCGAGTCCGAGTCTGCGCAGTGTGACTACGGTATTCATTAGATAATTCGCCAACCTGATATTTCTTCTCTCTGTATGGTATATGAATATACTAAATACATTTATGACCAGCTGTGAGATGTAGCTACGGATCAATGTTCTTTATGTCCGCCCGTCGCCCGGGGCAGGTTTTCCATGTGAACGTGTATTCTAATCAATCGACGTATCAACACTCACAGCATATTGTTTGTATGTTGTAAGCATGGTCCTCAGCCTCGCTTTCAGGTTTACTAAATAAAGTTGTTGTCTACTTTTGTTGTTTGGATAAGTGATAGCGGTTTGGGAGCGTTACATGCAAGGGTTGCTGTCATGGCTAGCCATATAAAACATAAATAGGCAACTATCAATATTCAACGTATCCAATTCGCATTAATTGTGCTTTTGGAAAATAGGTAATACAAGTTTTGTGGACATCTACGGAAAAAGAGAAACTTGAACCGACCCCCCTTTGTGTCGCCGTTTTTTATGTACTTAAGCTGTATATAGCTCAAAACCATAATCAAATGCTCTGGGGAATTCGGACTAACTCTGCGTGGGCGTCCATTGCTCAGCAGATAATATTGATATGCAATTTCCCCATTAGTTTCCTGGCCTTTGTAGCGGTGAAAAAATATGCACCCACACATAATATGACATAATACGTCATAAGCATTAAGCAGTGAGTCATCAACATTTAATGTTCCAAAAGAACGTTGCAATTACTCAGTATCAATGTTGATTTCTCGAATGTAAGGCGTACATAAAGCAATGAATATATATATATATATATATATATATATATTTATCCCTCTCCCTTTCTCTCTCTCTCTCTATCTTTATATGTATATATATATATATATATATATATATATATATATATATTTAAAATTGGCGGGTGTCTCACTCAATTTATTTCACGGAACTCCACCGTCACCACGCCTCGAATAGTCTTGACCTGCCGGGAATGATGCCAAGTCTCCCTTATGGTTTGAATATTGATTTAAAAATGACATTAAAATCTAAGAAATTTTGATTATAAGTACATGCGTTTACTTCAGTAATAATGAATTATCCGCATGCGGTCCCCTCACAAATTGCCAGGGGGTATAATACTGGAATTTTGCATTTTGAATGTGGTATATACCATTAAACGATGCTTTGATTCCTTGTATATTGAATACTTGTATGTTTCATGGCCGTGTAGTTATATTGTAAATATACTACCGGATGAACCTACTCATCTATTCTGTTAGCTCAGCTGACTATTAGTCATCTGAGCTATAGTTATGGTCCATTGTCCGTCGTCCGTCCGTCTGTTAGACTGGCACGTTTTGAAACCGTTATACCTACGAATTCAAAATTCGGCATACTGCTTAGTATCCCCGAAATCTCCTACCAAACCGAAAACTGGGTTACTTCTTTCCTTTGGGAAATGAAGGAAAAACCTCAATTTTCTATTAAAAACCTATTATTAAACTTCAGGACTGCCTTATATCAAACCACTCATCTGTTTTTCTTAATATTTACCATGGATATTCTCCTATATATTATCTTTATACATACCAGAAATTAAGTCTGTGTTGTGTAAAATACTTATTTTCACATAAGTTCCGAGAAATATGACTTTTTCTTTTATTCTTTTATTTATTTTTCTATTACACCGATATCTGCCAAACAGGTTATTCATTATTAAATGAAATAAAATGGTTTAACATTAGGGCACAGCACTAAATCTAAGCTAAGCTCTTTAATTGCTGGTCAGAGGGCACCCTTAAAATGTGTCTGCTGCATTCTAAATAAGCCTGAGGTTCGGGCCCCTATTGGATGACTTATTCACTTAATCCTTATATATATCTTTTTCATGAGTGTTTGTTACATACTCAACGTTTTTCTCCTTTTCACATAATTCTGGCCTAAATGTAATGAAAAATAACACCTCAAACATTTCCTAACATTTGGGTGCCATGCCTTTAATTGGTTACAAAATAAAAAGTAAGATCCAAATAAATAAATTATGATTGAGATTATGCTAGACACATATTGAAATAAAATAAAGGGATTTTAATACTATCTGGCTAGAGCCAACCGGAACCAGAACAATCACTTATCTGTTTTATCTCTAAGGTTCCTTGACCCATATCATTGCCTCCAAATAGTCTCGGCCAATGTCAACTCGCCCTTGGAATGCCCGCATCGCACCAACCCGGGCCAAAGTCGTGCGGGTGTGTAAAAACGTTAGAATGGGTAACATACTTTTCGTTAAATGGTTCATGACTGAGTAGACATTCAACGCAGAATCTATAAAGTTTCTCCAAAAACATGAGGGATGTTAACTTAATACATAGAAAAGGCAAGACAAGTATCTTTCACTATTTATATTACAATTAATCTTGAAGGCACTGTATCGTTATTACGCCATTCCTCTAAAAAGTACACTCGAAATGCCCAGATTTAGTCTCAAAGAATCAGGAATGATACCATACCTTATGTGTCCTCCCATTAATCTTGAGGAATTTGACATAATTTCGTGCATGGTCTATCAGAAAGGTCTATCAAAAAATACACAAACTGCGTTTCTCCCGGAAGTTATCTCAACCCACGGTCAACTATCGTCTTGCCTGTACTTGTCCCAAAATCACTTGATAAAAGCTGTTCATTACACTTTCAAAACACTTTCCAAATATCCAACTGATTTCCTCAAGAAATGTCGCGTCATTTTTCTGCCAGTGCGGCCTATCTTATCTATTATATATTTGAACTCCGATTAAACATTTCTCATTATAATTAATTGATAATTATATTTATTTAAACCAAAAACAGAACATGAAATTGAGGGACTTTTATAAATCATCTTAACTCAACCAGATGTTCCGACATACCTAAGTGATGACACAAACCTTGCTGATATCACTTACCTTACTGTTAATACGTGCCTTACTGATGACATATACCTTACGTATGACACACAACTTACTAATGACACATACTGTAATGATGATACATGCCTTACTGATGACACAAACCTTGTTGATATCACATACCTTACTGATGATACATACCTTACTGATGGCACATACCTTACTGATAACACACACCTTACTGATGCTATTACCTTATTGAAGACACATGCCCTACTGATGACACACGGCTTAATCATGACACAAACCTTAATGATGACACAAACCTTTCATGCTTTATTAATCACACCTACCTCACTGATGACACATATCTTACTGATGACACATACCTGACTAATTACACATACCTTACCTATGACACTAACATAAATGTTGACATATACCTTGATGTTAACACATACCTGACTGATGACATACCTTACAGATGGTTTGTTCGTAGAAGCAAGCTTCTCACTTCAGATTTCTCTAGCTTTCCTTATTCATCTGTTGCGTGACCAGGTTATCAGGCTTCAACTTACTTTACTTCAGTCGAAAATCAAACAGATAACGCATGGAGATCTAATATTCTGTAGGATGGAAACCACGTTAGATTTTTCTCCGGGGTGTATTGATGTCCTTATTTGGGGTTTCTTTGGTTGCGGTCTGTTCCTTTGTTAGGACAGGATGTGGGACAGAAATCTTTATGGATTTGAAAAATTCAATCACGAAAGCAGTGATATGCCTTCTCACGGAGAGGAGCTGAAAAAGATATATAACGAAAGGAAGAATATCAGAAAGTTACAGAGAGACAAAGACAAGGATGAGAGAGAGAGAGAGAGAGAGAGAGAGAGAGAGAGAGAGAGAAGCAGAAGGCAGACAAAATGAGAGAGATCGGAGACAGAGACCAATTGAGATATCAAGGGAACGTAGCAGAGAGATATAGGAAATGAGGAGAGAGAGAGAGAGAGAGAGAGAGAGAGAGAGAGAGAGATAGAGAGAGAGAGAGAGAGTGACTAGCAAAGCAGACAAAATAAGAGAGATCGGAGATATAGAGACAAATAGAGATATTAAGGGAGGCGCATAGGAATATACGTATACAGAGAGATATAGGAATTGGGAGAGAGAGAGAGAGAGAGAGAGAGAGAGAGAGAGAGACAGACAGACAGACAGACAGACAGAGAAAGAGAAAAAGAGCGTGAAAGAGAGAGAAAAAACGTGTGGGACAGAGAGACAGAGAATCTGACGAATATGACTCAGACGCTCCGAGAAAGAATGTAGACGAGTGAGAAATCGAAAGTAAATGTTAAAACAAGAGACATGTGAGATAAAAAATAAGACAAAAATAGAGAAGGCAACTAGAAGGTGGAATAGTGTTGGTAGAAAGTATAGGTCAGGCACCCAAAGAAACCTCTAATACAGTATATAGTGCACGGTCCGAAATATCGCGATGTACATGAAAAAGCTTTTAAAAAATAATGGTTGAGTTTCTCATGTACATAATGTTAGCACCTTTAATGAACATTATTGTATGCATGATAGTGGACACAATATAGGGTTCACTCATGGAAATTAAATCTTTGTTCGTGGCATTATCCACTTGAACCCTTTATTATTGTGATTTTAACATTGTCCAATTAAATGAAAGTCAACATTTTTTACGGTAATATTTTTTTTTCAAGTTATTCAAAATAAACCATTTTGTTATAAAAGTCTGGGATATCTTCTCATCAAATCTATTTTCTGGAACGATATTTCACGAAATCTAGCGCCATTTGGACCCTCTGATAAAGCGAGTCTATGAGCAGCGTCAGAGTACCATTACATCTTGTATCGAGGATCGAACTGCAAACCACGATGAGGATGCAAATATTTTCATCATTTTGGACAAGGGCCTACAGGTGAGCTGTCACTTAAAACAAACCAACACCTAACATATGCGAGAAAATTTCATTTTAATTCAGCCTATTTGTTAATTCCTATGGATGTTTGTTAAAGTTCAGCCATAAGCATGAATACAGGATGGCTCGCGTGTCCGGATGATAGTCAACTATGACTCCTCACAATATTTTCACGTTAGTTTTTCAGTTCACATGGATTATTTTGTGTTAAGTAATCACCCGAAGGCTAATGTTAAGATTATAACCACGATATAGATGCAATACCATGAATGTCAGTTGCATTTCTCCCTAATTAGTTGGGTGACGACTCTAGCAGGCCTAGCAGTCTAATATAATCCCCTACTGAGTCGTGTATTCACGGCTATATTACGTGTCGCAGCTGTAATGCGTTTCTTGCTACTTTTATGATCATACAAAAAAAATCATATGATTTAATTAGATGATCATTGATATTTTCCCCAAAGATGCAACACAAACATGGATCGGTGAGGTAATGTCTCCTCAGAGAAAATCATAAAGCGTAAATGTTGTCCATTCAGTATTATTGAATATTATTTAGGAGAATACATTTCAGTTATAAAAATATTTTTATGAATACCTACGCAAAAAAAGTAACCCGAATAAATATACAGAAAAATGGGACTTTCTTTGAACAGCAAATGTCCCTATGAAACGGAAAATCTTCAGGGACATGGTAAGAACAGTGGGAGACGTTGGTATTTCTAACTGAAACACGAATATTGTCCTCACTTTTTACATTATAAATTGTGCAAATTATAGGTTAAGGTCCTTCGGGGGGGGGGGGGGGGTAAATAAGTGATTATCTTAAAGCACTGCTTATAACATATATCATGGTCGAAAATCAATAAACGCTGTCTTGATAATAGACATGGTCCTAATTCATAAAGAAAGATGTAGAACGAACTGCGTAAATGCCAGCTTTGATTTACCTTTACTGTAGTATTTACGTAATTTCTGGCTTATTCAATCTGTACATTAATGAACTGTAGGTAATTCCCGTTAAGAAAAACCTTATAACGCCTCTGTAACGGAGGTATGAGCTTGTTTAGCTACAAGCTGTAATTGCCTCCGCCAGTAGGGCATGCGTTTATACCTGTTTGTGTGATTGTGTGTGTTGATGCGAGTTTGTTCACAACAACTCATGCTTTTATGAACGGAATCTCAGAGCATTTCAGGAATGGGCGAAGAAAGAATCCATTACGTTTTGGTGTGTATCCGCCACATAATCCGGATCCAGGAGCGTCAAAGTATAGTAAAAAAATGTACCGTCCTTATGCACGAATGTACGTGGGAATATAGGCTGAACAAGTGTATGCCCACATGGCGGCTTGTATTCAGTAGAATGCAGATTTATAGCTAAACATGCGCCAATGTTCACAAAAGGAAAATCCAAGTAACCTGAGGTGTTTGGTTGCATAGGTCAAACGTTGATTGTAGAGAGTGGACGTTGATATGTAACTATTTACAAAAAGCCCCCTGGAAAATTCTGACGTGCTGTCAGATGTCCTTGTTGAATGTGTTGGGGTTATATGGACGGGCCCCAATCTGTTATAAAACACTTGGATGTGCACACAACAAGCAGACTGTCTGCTTTAGGATGGGCGTTTCAGGCCTATCTTTATAAATGTTTCAAGGGATTATCTTTAGTTTATAGACGTCATATATCGGCCAAGCCTGCTTTAAAGTTTGTCTGAATGACATGTTACTAACATAGTAATTTGATCAAAGCACAAGGACCTGATCTGGCTAGACCGCAAAAAACAAGTAAACGGAAAAACTGACATTATAGACTAGTAATATAACACTACAAAACATCAGCAGTGAATTCTACGTCAGCAGTTTAGCTTTTATCCATCCAGCTGACCTGAATCCGTCTGTAGACGAATCAAAATGCAGGATTCATATGATATAAATATGTCTGCCTCCTATTTAGTGAAAAAAATTAGAATGAGCCTCGTCTATTCAGTACGTCATGTCTGAGAGATGAGTCTGAGGGACCGAAATAACTAGTAAGTTATAACATGACGACACATACATGATTATACGTGATGCCATACAGCCCTATACACTTTTATGATACATTATACTAGAAGCAGGTGTACGGCCAAAGGACATGTTAATAACGTGTTTGGCCAAAGTATATTGTTTCTTCATCCATCAGTAATTTGGTTAACACAGTTATAAAGAGTTTCGTTAAAATTTGGCTTTCGTTCATTTATATATTCTTAAATTTTGTTATTTTCACATTTCTAGCACATGGTAAATTTAAGGTCGGGTTCAGTTGTGTCTTTGTATTTAGGGCTATCAGTTATGTCTTCAGTTTGTTTTCTCAGTCAAGTTAAATACTTCTGTATGTTTTATATAAGACTTACAAAACGCTGGCACAAACTGTGCATTTGTTCATTAAGTTAAAAGTGTTGTGCACATCCGAGAGCAAAGATTTATTCAGGTATCATTAAAAATATGACAAAATGTTACACTCTAAAACACAAAGAGAGAACATTCTTTGTCGTATATTGGCGTCTGAACAATTAAAGTATTGAATGAATGAATATTTATTCTGGTTTAAAGGTCTCCGGCCCTTAGAACAAAAAGAAGTACAACTGATATTGTTTATATATATATATATATGCAAACGTTACATTAACAATATAATAAATACAAACAAAAATAAACAAAAAATTAAAAGATTTTTGCATGCATTAGGTTATTCGAAATAGTAGATATACAATGAGATATAGTGTGTTATTAAAATAAATAACAATTATAATAGTAATATTAATAATAATAATAAAAGAATGTTGCAATGATACCATAATACACTCCAAATGCCCCTTATGCAAGCAATACACAAAGCATACAAACATACATAACAGCAATTAATACAATACATAACCCAACAGTAATAAGAAAAGATAAAAGAAGAAAAACAAAAATGATCCAATGATACCATAATACACTTCAAAGAACCTAGTACAAGTAATACAAATTACAGTACAAAATAATACATAAAAAAATGTGAACCCCCAAAAAAATACAGATAAAGAGAACTGATGCAATGACATCACATTACACTTCACAAGATCCTTATACAAAAATTAAAAATAAAAAATAATAACAAAAAATATGTAACAGCAATTAAAATATAATGCATAAAATTAACATGCAATAAAACTTAAGTTCACAAAGAACTGTACGTATGAGAGTAATCAATAAGTTTATAATGATTTCTTATTTGCAAATGAAAAATACATTTTAGGGCAAACATATCATGACACAAATTAAACATGCATTATAATATGATCATTAGTTTGAAAATATTCATCTGTGAATTAATGGACATACAAACATATTGCATCCGTTATTTATATTCATGTTTTAGCCACCATTTAACAGGAACAAAAACAATGATAGACGTATTATCTAAATTAAAGGTTCTCCTCACTTAACACAATAGTTCCCCTGCAGAGTGGCATGCTGCAATGTTTTATGTTTTATTACACTGATTGAGCCGGGTGCAAGTTTATTTTCATTTATGCATATGAGTAAGCATCAAGCTTAAGAAATAAATATATATATATATATAGGCAGATACCATTATACTTTAAGGAAAGAACATTATACTTAGTATATCTTTAACATATTGGGTATAGTAATAAGCCCCTTTAATAAATTCCTTAGTCTAAATAGACTTTCCTTTTCTCAGTGGCCCAATAAACGTATGAAGCCAGACTGTTTACAACTTGTATGTTACTACTGGACATCAGCCATGTAAAGTTCTCCGTACCAGCTCCTGTTGTTTCATTTTTTATATATTTTCTCCTGATAATATTGTATAATCCACTTTCCTTAATAAACGATATTCATCTTTAATAATATTAGAATCTTTATTGAAACAATATGTGCATGACTGGTTCTCCCTAGGTATTTTATGTCTTCTCCCTATTTCCATTCTTATTGATGTACTGGTCATCTGACCTAGCCAGGTAAAGTATATTCTTTTTTTTTTGGGTATACATGTTAAGTATTTTTCAGTTTCCAATACTAATTTAAAATGCCCATATGCTTTGAGTCTCATGTAATTAGTGTTTTGCTGGTGCCATTCCTGTATACCAATGTCCCTTATTCTTTGTTTAAATTTTCGAATAAATTTATTACAATCGCCTACATCCTGAAAAATCCACACATACCCAAAACCATATCTGTATAAAATGTCTTTCACCTTAGTTGCCCAGTTAATTCTTCCAGACGAGTCTATTTGATACAAGCAATAATATGCTTGTTTGTGGAAAAATGTCTGTTTTGCATATGTAATATTTTCACCCAGTACAATATTACCTTTATTATACCATTAAGCTATAAAGATAACCTACCATATTCACCTAACACAGCAGGGTTAGGAGCCGCTTAATTTAAATGGAGTAAGGTTTTACAAAATTTGTTTTGGACCCTCTCTATTTCGTCACAGACATTCCATCCCCATATTTCTCTTCCATACAATAATACTGACCCCACCATCATATCAAACATATAAAACAGGTGTTGCGGAGTAACATATTTGCGTTTCGGCCAGTATCTTTTTATCATCCCAACTGCTTTCTGTGCCTGATATACATGGTTTCTTTTAGATTTTGTCCATTTTTCCAAAGCTTGTGTATATTGTCCCAAGGTATTTGTAAAGACTTGTCACCTGGATGTCATTTCCCATAAAGTTCCACCTTTCATTATTTTTATGTATTATTGTCCAATGGATTTTCTGGCTCTTGCCGGATAGGCTGCCTTGGCCCATATTGTTGTACTGCCTATACTTACGATATCCCTATAATATCCTCCGGACATTTTTAAAGAATTTTTTTGGTGTTGACATTATTAAGTATTGTGCACTTCTGCACAATTTCATTTCGGTTTCGGTCTACGTGGCAGGGCGTCAGCCAGGCTTGGTGCAGCGTAGTGCGGGTCCTAGGTGTGATATAGACCCCATTGCTGGGTTATATCATCGCGGCACCCGTGCAGCACTCGTATGTGGCTTATAAGTTACCGTGGAGCATATCTGCAGAGCGCTCAGCCTGGCTGGGGACCGACCATGAAAAAAACTCACCGCTCCGCGACTGAGATTCGAACTCACGATCTACCGGCTTGAGTCTCCTGTGTCTTTCCTTAGACCACAGCAGCCGGCGTGTTAACCACGGACTTCACGAACTATCGATCAGATACCGGTACGAAACCTCGACTCTAATTAACAAACCCCCCACACATGGGCTACGAGTGTCTATGATTTTTCTATGTTAAAAGCTGTGACTTCTCAATAACACCCACGACGCCTTCGAAATCAGAAATGATTGCTTCACGACCGCTATGAATTTTTACGTCTTCTTGCCAACTCATTCGTCCTGGAGGGATTTATAACGGGACCTTGAGTCGTGCGTCACTTGCTCGGCTTTAGACTCTCTGCATACATCGTGCAGTTTCAGACTCCCTGCTTTATCGTACATCGGTTCAGTGAAGGTGGACCTAACAAATGGTTTTAGCTTTTGTTTAATTGTAGAGCAGAATCGTAACTTGGTGTGCAGTGTATAAAGGCGAATAAGCTGTACCGACCATCACAACAGCGCATTTGACTATTATCACAACGTTGAGTAATACGTTCTATATTTTTAATAAACTTTCTAAGACTTTTTCTTTTAAATTTTATTATAGTTTATTAAATTTATATATATATATATATATATATATATATATATATATATATATATATATATATATCTGTCACAGCCATCATATGCACAAAATCGCACTCTGGAGCACTTTGGGTGAGCATTCTTTCTTCCAACGGTTGCACAGCTGTGAGAAACAGGGAGCATGCAATGCCATTGTTTGTATATATCAAGAACAAACGTGACTTTGCATGTAAAGCACCAAAGGCCTCGCCCTCTGATTCTAAAACAATTGAAGAATTGATGTTGATAAAAGAAGATTTAACAGAGTATGTACAAACAGAGTATGTACAAAATATGTTTGCAACCCTTTAAGGAAGAGGGGGGAATCAACACCCCCTGGAAACCTGGGCTTCACTGAAAAAATTTTCATTTATGAATCGCAGTTATATAGCTGCTGTTCATTTTTTTATCTGAGCGAGTATGTATTTAAAAGTTGTTATTAAAAATACGTTTAACTGCCAATGTTTTACAGCCGATAATCGGTAGTCTGAGTGGCTTAATTAATAATGAACATTAATACTCTCCTAAATCTTTTGACGACCGCCAAAACGAGAGAAGACACCGACTGAAATAGCCTTAGATACGCATTACTCAGGCGATTAAAAAGCATTAGAAAGTCCGGTAATCTCAGCTCACTGCGGGAAGGAATCTCTAAATAAAGACCGGGTATCCAAGTGATGTTTGAAGGCCACATTTTTCAAGATTTAAAATGTCGATAAAACAGCAACTTCCTGACACTGATACATAAGTAAGAAACGTTGTATGTGCATTTTCAGTGATTAAGCAGGTATTAGAATTGAATATCAGCACAAAACACCTGATACTGCAAACTGACACCAAGGCCATATGTGAAAAAGCCTCAAGCTTAGCTAAACAAAAAAATTAAATGCAGTTCGTTCAAATTATAATGATAGAGGTTATCAGTGGCAAAAATGGACTTGTGGGCGTTGTTATGCCGAGATGTTCTTCAGGAGGCAATTTCTTCCCTATAGGTCATAACTGTATCAAAATGATTAGTTATTAAGCTTAATAACCAATTGCACTTTTCCGGTTAATAAATATATGTATTGAGTCCGTTTCTTGGAATAATAATGCCATGCTACAGACACTGAAGAGTTTTAATATAATAAAAAAGAAAATGACAAAAAAATCAATATCGTGCGTCAATTCCTATGATTGTATATAGGAAGTATTTATCAGGCAATTAAGTCATTACTTATAGTTTTTTTCACTTTTTACTTAAGCTGACATAGTTTATATTTACTATTATGATATTATGCCAGGCGCATCTTCATACTATCACATATGTTGCAGCCACGCTTTGCCAGACCTTTTCGGGCAGCTGCTCTAGTGTCTATTTCATGAATGTTAAACAAGCCTGCAAGTTGAAATAAAAATTGTCAATCAGATCAAAAGAACATCATGTAAACAATACACTGTTCACACGTCGTCTGAACAAGAGCACAAACACCAGAAACAGGCTCAGGTTTATAAGCCTTTATTTGACTGGTCAAATTCTCAATGCCCTCCCGCTAATGCTATAGGTGTCTTTAAGAACTAACATCAGTCGTGCTTCCCCTACCGCGCATAACAAGTTTACAAGAGTCATTTGATTGGTACAATTCAATTGCCTTGTTCATTATTAATGAACTAGACGCCAGAGCTTCTGGATGAATCAAGGTCTGTGAAAGCGTGGCTGCCAGAGACTTTGATAGTGTGAAGTTTGCCAGGCTCATCACTTCAATATGTTTTCGTGTGCAATTAAAAGTATTTGATTAAATGTTGAAACCATGGCAACGTGAGATAATTGGATTATTTGTAATCAGAATTCCAAATTTAAAAGGGCAATCTTTCATTAATGGATGTCCAATTCACTGAAGAGTGCTTCAGATTTGTTGAACTAATTAAATCTAATAACTAACAAATAATTATTTACCTGAAATTGACAATTGCTCAAGACAGCAAATACGGTGTTTCCATAGTTGTAGTTTATTATGGTAGGTGCTATTATTGATAACATTCAGGAGCTTTTAGTCCTTTCTTTATCTCAAAGGCAAACGAACCCCAGGAATATTTCACATATTGTCATTCCGGGACTTCGCAGGATCTACATTGAAGATTGGTGTGAAAATAGTTGACAGTATCGTATTGACGTCCAAGTCCATATTGAAACCACTCAATTAACACCGAAACTTCTAATTAGCCAAGATAAAAAAGATTTGTATACAAAGGTAATATCAACTTTGTTTGTTTATGTTTACACCTACAGGAATCTTTTAAAAATACATATGGAAGTAAAGGGTCGTGTATATAACAGACGATAACTAAATTTATGCCCTGTTAAAATTACCTCTTTCGATACCTGCAGGCAATAAAAAATGGTTTTCTCAAAATAAATGAACCGTCATCCACAATTAATACAAATAAGAGGTACTATTTTTACTCTCTTGTCTAATGGAATAACATGTTCTTTTTCGCGATATTGGAAACGTGGTCACAATTAAAACATGAACAAATGTTTTTCCTCGTTAAAAGAGAAAAAAAGTAATCATTCTGTGAAGTATTTAATTCATATTCTTATAGGAACGTAGAAATTAAAAGAAACCAGGTGGAGGGAAAATGAAATAAGCCAATTCTTCCAGAACGTGCACAATAGTTTATCCTTTGAAATACATAGTAGCTACCAACATTTATACCATAACTTACAGTGTATATAATGACCGCTCGTGGATTTATTAATCGTAAATTTTATATATCTACGTCACAGAATGGCATATGGTGGGGAAGTAGGGGTATAATCCGTGGTCAACAGATGCTGTAAATTTCGATAAGGTTTCTTTAGAGCCATAACAAAAGCTTCAAGAGCTTTCTGTTGCCTGTCCATGCACTGGCGGTATATGACTTTACGCGATTTATGCCATAATCTAGCGCCCCCAGAAGATAATCGTATGTCCCATGAAACAGAAGCGAGGGACACACGATTCTAATCTCTCTACACCACCCTGACCTAGGGGTTCCCCCGGGTGACTTTAATCTCCTTATCTGGACTTTTAAAAACACTTTCATCCTGACAGCCTGGCATATTTCGTTCGCCTGTTTTACGAGGACATTTAGCTTAAGTTCGCAAAACGCAACATATGAGGAAAAAAATCAAAGATCGGAAAATGCTCCAAATGAAAGAATATATGTGTACGTATATCTTTTAATTTTATTTATGTATTGTTTACACGGTACACGATGAAAGAACATGTAAACAATTGTATTTATATTAGAACTACGCGCAATATATTTCAAGGTGTGAAATAATGCGAGCCGGTATGATGACGGACTATTCGACCAAGGTAATTTGACTTTATGTCAAAATATATTTATTATATGAAACATTACGTGGGTTCCATGTATTTAACTTAATATGTAAATTTGTTCAACCACCGTGGCCTCTGTGTGAAGTAAAGTATGCCTTAACATGATCTTACGCAAACATAATTTGGCATTTCTGACGTTGCTGTTAAATGCTAAAATACAATATCTATAATTCTTTCTATTGTCCCTTCGGTAGTTATATTGTATGAAAGAATTATAAACGTGATATGAGGACTAATACGTGAACGGATCTGGGGCATATTGTCTGACAGCGGGCATAAAGCAGGCCATACTGACATACGTTGTCATAGAGACCAGAAGGGCACATTGGGACACAATGGAATGAAAGCTTATTCCATAAACCTGGAAGACATCGCGTGCTAAGTCACACACCTTCATACATTCCCTCTTTTGTTCATCGCAAAATTATGTCTGTATACAGCGATCCATGCCCGCACACAAACATGATGATTTTATTACATAATTTTACATCATCTAACATTGACATTTAGAAATCTGTCACATTAACATCCGCAAATGAAGGTGGCTGAGGTTTATATGATCAGCGTTGTTTGTTTATTTGTTCCGTTGTCTGATTGTTTGTCCACACAGTTTCACCGGACTTCATATGCATCTGGTGAAGGATAATTCATTGGCCATAATTACTTATTTTCACGAAGGGATCGGTGTCTCACTGTTCCTTGAACTTTCTTTGAAATTCAAGATGAACCCTTTTGACATATTTTTTGGATAAACATCCTTTTTTAAAATTGCCGAGTCGAAGAGGGAGTTAAGTTTGTGGTCATTATTATTTTGGAGGTCACGTGGTGCCGCAATGACGTCATAATAATGAGCATCCCTGTATTTGATATAAAGGCTACATGCTATCTTCCTACTAACAACCTCTGCGCTTCCAGAGACCTTGATTCGTCGAGCTTCTCTGGCGTCTGGTATATGAATGATGAAAAAGGCACTTGAACCAATTAAATGACTCCCGTGCATTTGTTCTACGCGGCTACCGGAGAACGTCAAAACATTTAGCTTGGCGGGAGGGCATCTTAGTATTAAAAATACACACATATAAACCTGTCCTGTTTTTGGTGCACGAGTTCTTGTTCAGATGGCGTGTGAAGAGTAAATTGTTTTCATGTGGTTCATTGTATTGGAAGTTGTGATTTCGAGCAGAATACTTCCAGGCTTTTCATAATTCATGATGTAGATGCCAGAGCTTCTAGTAAAATCAAGGTCTCTGAAAGGTGGCTGCCGGAGGTTTGATAGTATGAAGGTGGGGGAAACACTGAGCTCGGCAAGTGTTCCGCCATGCGGTCCACTATGGGTCCAATTTGCGTTTGTTGTCTAAATCTCAAGAAGCTTTCCATGATTTTCAAATTACTTTTTGGACAAGAAAACATTGATAATATTTTGGGAGGTGAGGATCAATCAAATGTGAGGAAGATCCGAATAAGGAACAAGGCGTTGAGAGAGAGAGAGAGAGTGAGAGAGGAGGGGACAGAGAGGGGGGGGGCAGAGAGAGAGCGGGAACAGAGCGGGGGGGGGGGGGGGCAGAGAGAGAGGGGGCAGAGGGAGAGAGAGAGGGGGGAGGGAGACACAGAGAGAGAGAGAGAATATTACTTTTTCTACGAAAATTATGATTAGTCCGTTCAATATCTCTGTGTTGCTGTCATAAGCTAAATTGTCATGCGGTATTAAATCAGACAGGCTTGTTAGAGTCTTACCTACGCTGATTGTAGGATACTTATCTAGTGGCACAATCACCAGGACGATTATCCATCTCCGGGGCACGTGAGTTCCCACGGGACTTCGCGTGATTACAGATCTACTAAATCCACTAAGAGAGTAAGGCTTGCTCATCTATTGTAGAATTAAGTCTAAATGGAATTCTTAATTAAACCAGCATGGATCCCTAATGCTTACAGACAGAGTGAAGTTTTTGACCTAAAAATCGCAAAAGAAATAATGTTTGGTTTATTTTATCCCATTCTTCTGTGAAAGGGTATAAGAAACTTCAAACGAGGCTGCGACTTCAGACATAAATCAACGAAATAAAACCAGAGACGGTTCCGCTCGAAGTTCTGTAGTCTGCATTCACAAATTTAACCCTTAAATGTCTTAATTCCTCTTGCGGAAGGCGGAATATGCTTCCCGGATCCCTTATGGTCTCGTCATTAGAAATGAGGAAGTAACTTTTTATTTATTTACGAGAATAAATCGTGTGTCAGCGCTAAGGTGACCTTCATTTTCAGGCTCAATACTTACTGTTTCTCTTTTTGTAACTCTTCTTTACAGTCTGGTAATGTCTAATACGTCAGGTATTAATGTTAAAGTAGCTAGCTAATCATTTAATGTCATGTCGCAAACTTGGAAACAAGTGTTGCTTATAGAAACCAGGGTTAGAATTTTTAATTTTTGAATTGTCAATTTTAATTAATTTAAAGTTAAGGATTTCGAACCTGAACCATTGATATTAAGAAATATTCAATACCGGTGTTTAATTAACATGAAATGAAATCTGCACCATTTAATTTGAAGCAGGTCTCGTGTTTGGTTTTTAAATGAGCGATAATATACCAAATGAAATTGCCCGTTTTATTTACCACTACATGTTAACCTCATCATCCAACCAAAGTCTAATAAATGTGTTTATACCCCGCTTGTACCTGATGTCCATATATTTAACTGTTATGATTTTTATTTCAGACAGAATAAATCGTAACTAGCATAATGCATTTTCTAGAATGCAGACCTACGCCATGTGGGCGGTCCTAAATGTAGGGTACTCCGCAAACCCGTCTAACTCTTTACATACTGACCACATAATCCCAGGTTCATTGGTGCATAAGTTTCTTACAAGTATCTGCATTCACTTATTCGGCCCATATTCCATGTTCAATCGTGCATATGTGACTGAACATTCTTGGAACTCCTTTCTCAATCCAGGCCTTGAGTCGGTCCCACCACAAAATCGAATCGATTCTTCATTGGCCCATTTTGTCTTGCAAAAGTTTATGTCAAAAATTTATGGGATTCCGTTCCAGAATGAAAGCATTTCGTCTGATAAAACGTATTAGGTACACTACAAAATAAATGTTACGGTTCACTAACTTTATGCTTTACAGTTTAGCTCTGGAACAAAGGCAACCAATGGTATTTGTGGATGGCCCTCGCCCTCGGTCCAGATAGAGATATTGCTTTGTCTTACAATGAGTGGGAACCCAAAAATTAAAAATGATATTATGATGATCAGTATTGATTGTTCCTTTTCATGTTACCCTTACCCTAAAGTTGATAAAAAAACTGTTCATAACGGTGTGAGTAAATTTTCATAAACAATATACAAAACAACCAACCAAGGGGAAAACATAAAACCTGCCCACCTGATGGAGGTATAAAAAAGATGGAGTTCATATAACTTATGTAATTTCAAGCATTTCAGAATGGGCCGCCTATCTGCCACACCATCCTTAGTGCACATGCACTGCCATGAGAGGTTTTAATGATTGATACAGTCGGAATGTATGCCTTCTTGAATGACAACTTCATGAAATTTATACTTAGATCTTTTTTAAATCTGGCTTTTGAACTGAGCTGGTATCATACCCGGCACGACGTTATATCAGAAATTCTGTGACACCATTACCAGGTCGCCTTGCATACCCCCACACCGTTAGTCACCATTTGCACTATCGTTTTTCTATCCGGGAAACGTCTACACCACCTCCAAAGAAGCTAGACTGGTCCCCCGCGCAATTATGCGGGTTAACTGGTTTATTCACAAGACCGTCATTTAGATCTGAAATGATGTGGATCGAATTCAGCGGTTCGTTAAAAGTGACTCCTGATATCACATGTTCATTTACTTATATCATCACCATGTACATCCATATTATAATCCGGGAAAGTAACTTAGTTTGATGCAATAAAGGCATTCCCACTCTACATTATATGAAAAAAACGAACAAATTGAAAATGTAATGAAGATTATGGCCATTGAGAGGTTTTTTTTACGAAAAACTAAGCTAGCCTGCATAAAATGTCTGTGCATTTGCCCCCGTCAGGTTAATTTGTTGGATATTCGTTGGCAGTGGGAAACTCAGACTGTATCATTATATTCAATTTTATGGATATATGTACGGCGGCCTTTTTATGAGTGACACCCCTTGTCAGGGCACCCACAAGCCCGTGAGTAAAACCAGAAATCTGTAAAGCTGGCAGCCGATGGTGACGCCGGCATCTGTTTTATGTTGCCCAGGCGGCTCCACAGGGATACTTTATTAAAGCAATTTTCCCTGATGTTGGTATACAGTGACAGGTGTATTGATCAGAGTAATAGGGTACACACGTAATAGCATTAACATTTCGCCCGAGGAAGTCAACCTCTTTTTGTTATTTTATACTACATGTAAAGGTTGCATCGGCACAATTTACCTTTCAAACTCCTCCCCAACCTATCATCTTGACCGGATGCCAGGGCGTGATTATAAGTTATTAGATTTATATATCACGTACCTTGTTGTACCTTAGGTTTCTAAGAGATGCCGCCTTGGTATTTTTTTAATAAGTGGATCAGTAAGAGCAGTTCTCGTTTATCCTTATTTCCATGGAGGCATTTCACGTTGATCCTTCCTTTCTCTAACAATATTTCACGTTGATCCTTACTTTTCTGAGGTCAGTGTTCACGTCAATCCTTACTTGCACGAGGGTATTTCACGTTGATCCTTACTTCCAACAGCGTCCCGTGGATCCTGCCTTCCACTAGTGGTATGTCGCGTCGATACATAGTATGGTATTTCACGTGAATTCTTGTTTTCTTATGGGGTATATCACGTTTCTTTAATATTTCACGCCGATCCTTATTTTTTAGAGTATTCCAGCTGATCCGCACTTTCTCTGCTGGTATATCACGCTGATCCGTACTTTCATAATGGCTACTTCACGTTGATATATGCTTCCATATGGGGTATATCACGTTGTTCATTACTTTCTGTCTCGGGTTTCAATTTTTTTTCTGTACAGTATTTCACCTTGATTCGTACATTTTTTCATGTATTCCACTTGGAGTCTTACATTTTGTTATTCCGATCCTCACCTTCTGTTGCAATAATTGATTTCAACTCATGATATTTCATCATCATCATCTTCATTTGTCGGGAAAAAAGCGTAGGTTCACGTAACTGTCCATTCAGGTCTGCCTTCAATGTATATTATAGTTACTTACTGAGAATAAAAATAATCCAGAATATTATTCCTAAATAACAGATTACCCTCAGTTTTATATAACTGATATGGTTCAAAGAGCTGATAACAAAGATATTTAAGGTTCTAGAGAGAAGTGCCCAGGCTTAAAAGAGCGGAAATTCAGGTTTTCATGGCACAATGATTTAAATAACAAAAGACAGAGGACGTCAAAGAATGCCTCGCCAATGATATTAATTCACAAGAAGACTACACCAGTGATACATGTTTTTCTTTTGGGTCATACATGTCATACATATGCACAAGCTGAGGATTTTCCAACTTTAACTCGAGGGCTATGTAAGATTTATTGTTCTAAAGGATGTAAGCAGGTTTGTTAGAACAGGGTAGAACTGCACCAGACGATATTAAACGGAGAGCGACCATTGTTGACAATACAAATGACAATCTTATGTGCTCTGGCCCAGAGAACCTTGGCCGCAAAAACAATTGTGATCGTAAAAGTCAACGGCTCATGACAGATAAATAACAATAAATTAATACCAGCTGAAGGTATCCATGTCGTCCAGAAGCAATGATCTAGAGCCTGTGCGCTCATTCCCGGAGAGGATGCAGTGGGCGACACAGAATTGAGGTCACGTAAGTGTAGTGGACATACGATTGCCAGCCAGATGGAAGCCATTTTGCTGTGGCTTAATGGACTAAAGGGAAGGGACTTATGGCCCAGCAGACACTGCTTCCCAAGTGGGTCGCGTTGGACACTTCCGGACGTCCGGCCTTTGTGATTGCAGCTGCAAATGGGTCCAGGGCGTCTCACAATTCAGTGTTATCGCTTTGACTAGATAGCTTTTATCGATTCAATAAACATTACCAACATAGTGAAAGTAAATAATTTAAGTATGTGTTTTTAATACTATGTGTCTGACCCATTATGACACAGCTTAGGGAATTAAAACGTGAAAATGACTCCACAATTAACTTCACTCTTACCCGTGCTGCAGACATCAGATAAGTGTGTGAAATCCTCAATTGGTATTACCAAAATAAAAAGGCAAAAGCAAATAAGACAGAGGACCAAAAACTATATTTTTGTGTGTATGTGCGAACGGGACAGGTGGGACATTTTACATATAGATATCAACATTAATAATTCAGAAGCACAGACTATATATATGTACGTTTCAGCTACCTAGATTCATCGAAAATAACCCCGAATACAGCCTGTAATCCTGTTTGAATCTGTCACGGTTCTTTTGGAATAGTGTGAGTCTAACCATAAATGTTCTGTTTTAACTTTGCATACAGCCAAACAGGAGGAAGGATATCTATTCACTCGAAGGTGCAAAAATGGAGATTAAAGCGCAGGCTACATACATCATTGTCAAATATAAAAATTTTGCGCCGGGGAAAAAAGCGACTTATTTCTCTGAAAATTCCCCCCCCCCCATTCATACGACCATTAAGCCTGCACAAGAATATAAAACACAGGTGGTTCTTAGTCTCTGGTGTACTTCATCCCTCACATTACAAAAGTGTTTCTTTGACCGTCATGTACATCAATCTTGCATGATATTATGAAGACGTTTTCCTCCCTCCACGCATATAATATTTCATATTATGAAAGTATACGAAAATTCCCTGGCCCTCATTTACACCAAACAGGTATGTTTCCACGTGCGCGCATATGCGTGTACTTGCAAATTAATATATTTCAACAGTGGATTGAACAGGCCTTCCACGAAAAGATGGTAACGGTTACTTCATTGTAAGGTGTGTTTCCATGTGCGCGTTTATGCGTATGTGCGTATATGCGTGACAAAATAGGCGTGTTTTCACGTGTGCGCGTATACGTATATGCGTGAACTCGCACACTAATATATTTTCACAGTGGATCGAGCAGGCCTTCGTAAAAAAAGATGATAAAGTGAGATCATTTTCCCCGAATCCCAGAATTTACGCAGACCTTGTGCGTGATAATCGCTTCTGTGGCGATTTTCACGCATATACGCTGAAGGACACATGGAAACACCACAGTTTCCATATGAGCAATATAAATCATGTGAGCGATTTTTTATGCATATACGCGCACATGGAAACACCCTTTAAGTTGTTTCCATGTGTGCGTTTATGCGTATGTGCGTATGTGCGTGAAAAATAGTTTTTTTTCCATGTACGCGTATATATATGCATTCAGCTTGACCTGGCAGACTAATTTATTTGTACAGTGGATCGAGCAGGCCTTTCACAAAAAGATGGTGAAGTACCGTCATTTTACCCCGAATCCTCGAGTCCACACAGAAGCTAATCGTGAAAATCGCTTTTTGTGGGGATTTTCACGCGCATATAGGTAAATACGCTGACGGACACATGTAAACACCCAAGATACAAAATCATATGAGCGATTTTTCACGCATATACGCATATTGAAACGCCCCTTTAGCCTTATACGGAAATGGTTCTTTGTTTCTCTTGTAAATCGGGGTCTCAGCAGAAGCGGATCCAGGGGAGGGGTCCCGGGGACCCGGACCCCCCCCCCCCCCTTTTTTTTTTTTTCATCCGCTGCGGTTTTCAGACAGATTTTGCGGCCTTGACCACCCATCCCCCCCCCCTTTTCCGGACCTGGCAATCTTTTTTTAGGTTTTTCATTAGTCCTCCTTGGTTGGACCCACTCCCCCCTTTTCCTAAATCCTGGTTCCGCCCCTGCTCAGTATGCACAAGGGTCTTTGTTCCTCTTGTACGACGTGCTACCTGGTTTGAAAGCCTTTCTATGTTCCCTTTGTACATCATCCGCCTTAATTGGTATGAAGTTTTACGTTGTCACTTATGTACCCAATGCGACATGCTATGAAAGTGGTTTTAATTCTCTGTGTATCATACGTCCTGTCATTAAGGTGAATGTGTCTCTTGTACATCACGAGTCCTTATAAGAGGAATACTCTGTTGTTCCTGTTTATATATCAGGTATCTTGACATTAAGATGGTCCTTTGTTCCTCTGTACATCATGTGAGTAGGTATGTTTCTTTTGTAAATTTGAATATCTGGGTATTCATATGATGGTTTATTTTTATCTCTAATGTAAAACACGCCTCCTGGTATCATGTTCTTAGTTTCTCTTTAACATCATGCGTCCTGGCTCTTCATTTCAATTCTCGTTTACGAGTTTATATTAACGGGAGTAGTTCTGTGTTCCTCTTATGGTAAGTCCGGGAGCCATGTTTGCAAAACTGCTAAAAAAACGGAGTTAATCGTCCCTAAAAGTACTACAGATTCCAAGGTTATTTAACAAACTATCAGTATTAGGATGTCTGCACGGGACCTGCTCTTGCAAAAGGTTTCATATCCTGCGTCAAACTGAGCTTGTCGGGAAAAAAATCAGAATTTTAGTTGAACCGACTTATGAACACCTTTTAGGTCAATAACTCTGTCAGCCTGAAAGTAATTTATACGTACATTGTTCGAAAGGTAGAAACATGCAATTCAAAACACATACTTATCTGAGACAAACAATGGTAAATTGTAACATAAGATTTTGCGAAAAACAAACTGTTTTACCAGTGACCATATATTTGAATACAGTACTCCTAATTTTTTGCAGGTTTGCAGTAGCTAGTTACTTGCAATTAAATGCATACCTGTATTTAGTCTTATGTGGCCATTTTTGATAACTTTTATGAGAATCTGAGTAAAACTTCAGTAATTTAACCATTTTGAGATTTGCATACATTTGTTCAACTGGTATACAAATTTGGATAACAAATTTGGTATCACTGGATAGCTATGACCCCAGGCGTATTAATGCATGCCTTTATTTTAGAAGTCTTCGTGAAATGAAAAAAAATTACATGTTACCCCCTACCCCTTAATTTTACTCGATTTTTTCAGCTCTTTGATCTGATTTGTCATCTGCATCACTGAGATATCGCCTTTTCCTTCTCTGGACAGTCTCTAATTTACTTACTATGGACTAATTTTTGGTATTAGTGAGAGAATTTAAAGTAATTTTGCTTCTTCATCCTGTCTGTATTGTCAAAAAAAGAAAGGTATCGAGTAGAGTTCTATCTTTTAATTTGTTATTTATCAACAAAAAGAGGGGAATACGTAACAATGCAGTTGGCTACCTATTATCGTGAGTAGGTGTTCGCCCTCGCGCCTCGTTGAGCCGAATCATAATTTTTTTTTACTTTAGTAAGGTTTTTATAGATTCATTTTTTTTTAATTCTAGCTCAACTTATTGTTAAGTCATCTGAGCGATGGCGTTTGTTCTTTGTCGTCCGTCCGGCTGGTTGGTCTTCCGGTTGGCCTGCCGGCCAGACATCTATTAAGGCACAAATCAATACTGTTATACTGGTAGTTTCAGACATGACAGTTTTCATACAGTTAGTTAGGGACAAAAACTATAATTATACCTTAAACTTGGTAAATATTTCTTCCATTAAATTAAGCAAAAAACTTCGTTTTCCATTAAAACCATGCATTGTCACATTTCAAGATGGCCTAACTTCAAAAACACTAGTTTGGAATATAGTTTATCAAACATGTCGATATCCATGTGCCCATATCCAAAGTGTTTATTTAGAATACATATATTTTATTATGCTTCATATGCATGCTCCGTATGCTTCTATCCTTATGAAAGTTCCAGAGAAGCCTGATTTGAATAAATTACTTTTATGCGGTGTTCATATGTATTGGTTAACGAGAAATGTTTGTAATACATTAGTTAAACAAGGGACCCATGGGTCACGGCGCTCAGCTGAATTTTACTATGATTGTAATTTTGTAAATTTTAGCAAATGGTAAAGTGCTTAGTTGTATAGCTATACTTTTTTTAAATTAGCATTCGGAAAACTCAGAGGATATGCTCTTTAAATTTTGTAGAGGTAATATACAAAATATAGATTGCTTAACCAAAACTTGTGACATGTTTGCTTTTTATAACTCTTTAAATAAACATTTGTCCTTCACAACATGTGATAAACGTAGCCTTGAAATTCATAAAATGAATATGGCCAAGGTCAACATGCATAGCAAATATCAGGTAATTCCATGCTAAAAAATATGAGATATGGATCTTATATCAAATTTGTAAAACAAATTTCTGGGTGAAATTTCAAAACTCTTATCACAATTTCTTAGAAGTCGTTAAATTGCTCAATCTGTTTCCACGTTTGATTAATTATTTTAAAGAGGTATCAAATGGAAAACATTAAATATGCAAAATAAAATGAAAAATAAATTTATTCAAGTAAACTTATGTTCAACTGAGTTTAACTTCTTAGAGAGAGCGGTAAGTCAACTAAATATTTTCAAATTTATCAATGCTTACAATGGCGTCATAATAAAGTATTTCAAGCAGTACTGATGGTCATTAAGTAAGTATTATATAGCTGTCAATCTTATTTGAAGTAAAATATTATGCATAGAGGTGTTTCTTGGTAAATCTAATAGGCCTCTAATTTTAGGTCAATAGGTCAATTAAATGTATTTCCACATTTTAATATACAATAAATGGGCCACACGGACTGATTTTTCTATTTTTATTGAAAAAAAAACATGTTTATCAGTAGTAATGAATAAAGGGAAACGTTGCTGGAAAACGATCAAGTCAAATTTTATTATCAGCCTTGAAAATGATCCCCGCTCTTATCGATTATTTATTACAATATTGTTTTTACTGTTTAAAAAAGTAATGCTCATAAAACCTGGCCTGAAGTAGTTTTAAACATTAAAAAAATTGTTCCTTTTTAATGAGTAACAATAGCTGAAAATATGGTGAAAGTTTGCTTATATTTAATAATATTCAATTTTCAAAAATTTAAAAAAGAGAAAATTACCCAAAAATCAAGACATCCATCAAATTATTCAGTATGGAACAAGTTGGTAATATTTTAGTCAGGCAAAGTACTTTCCAAGCATATTATGTCCACTTTCCAAGCATATTATGTTCAGGAAAATATGATATGGGTGCGTATATTTCATGGACACTTTCTGCAGATCAACAAATATTTTGCATATTAACATATTATCCTTCCTCCTTCAACCAATGAAACTGATTATATAAAAGTCACGCAAGGCTATAGAGTAAGCGAGAAACTGCATGGTTAATTGCCCCTATTCAGGCATGATTAGGGGAGGAGGGCTGGTCAAATAGCGGCAGCCTGCCACCCGAACGTCAATACTGTATTCTGGAGCAAGCTATAGGGACCGGATCAATTATAAGTTAAGCAGATACACTCACAATGTCTTACCCTTCTCTGATATTTTTTTCTACCTTCAAATTGTCATTTTCACAATTTTGATAAAAATATTACCACATCCCGTATCAAGAAAAGAAGTAGCATCTTCGTGCCGTGATAATTGGTAACAAATATCTTTTTCATCTCAAAATTGCCCAATATCACTCAAACTCTCACTCCAAAATTTTAATCAAAAGGTAAAATTAATTGTAATACTTTTCAAATGTTTTGGTTTCACTCTTTACATCAATATGGGTGCATAAACAATAAATGAAAGTGTTTAAGAAAAGTGCTATGAAATAGGGTGACATGTATGGTAAAGCTAAATGTTTAAGCTGATAACTAATTATTCAGTTCTAATTTCTGGTATAAACTTAAATATAATTGTTTATTGTTAATAAATTGACTTTATATCTTTCCTGGTGGTCTGACCCAGTTTATTATATTTAAGTCTCTAACTTTTCAATTATAGAATATTGATCAGGATATTGAACTGAGCCCGACTTAAACATACAAACATATTCTAACAGCTTCATGTATGTGAAGGATATAAAACAAGTGATTTTGATATAAGCCATCTTGAAATGTAACATTCGTTTATCAAAGAAAAACGGAGCTTTTGCTTAATCTCGAAAAGAAATTGCAGGTATGTTAACAGATTTGCCTCTAATTAATTTGTCGCAAACTTTCGGGTCTGAAACAAGAACTGTTTTGATTTGTGAAATGCTAAAATTACGTCCAGTTGGACGGACAACTGGGACAAACAAGCGAACAAAAGATCACCACTGTAGTTCAGATAACCTATAATTCGCTGAGCTGAAAATTAATTTAAAAAAAAATGAAAAAAGCCCTCCTCGCCACAGTCAGATATTGATATTGGACCTCAACGGGGCATTGTTGAACACCTATACTCATTAAAACAGGTGACCAACTGCAGTGTTACACATGAAATATAAACCTCATTTATTCTATATGGATTGTATATTGACCAATACAACGCACTCACATAGCCACGTCAGGTCACCAGCAGGACTATTCCACTCTTTTTGTTGATAAATAACGAAAGATAGAACTATTCAGAACTATTCATGATCCCTTTCTTTATGAAAATACAGACAAGATGAAAAAGCAAAATTACTTTAAAGTCGCTCAGTAATATTAATAATAATGTCATAATAAGTAAATAAGATACTGTCCAGAGAAAGAAAAGGCGATATCTCAGTGATGCAGATTTCAAATCATATATAAGAGCTTGAAAAATCGAGTGAAATTACGGGGTAGGGAGTAACTTTTTCAAAATTGTTTTGCTACATTTCAGTAGGATTTCTAAAATTTATGCATGCTTTAATACGCTGGGGGGTATAGCTATCCAGTGATACTAAATTTGTGATCCTGACTTGAGACCAACAGCAGCTGGGAGGAAACAGTTGAAAAATGTACGCAATTCTCACAATTGTTCGATTTCTGAACTTTTACTCAATTTCTCAGGAAAGTTATAAAAAATTGGCCACATAAGACTAAATACAGGTATGCAATTTGATGGCAAGTATCTAGTTACTACAAACCTGCAAAAAATAGGAGTTCTGTTCTCATATAGGGTCCCTGGGGAAACTTCTATGTACAAAAAGGTTGTTGTTGGCAATGTCTTAAGGGTATGGCATACCTTTTATATCTGTAAATGTTACACTTAACCTTTATTTGTTTCAAATGAGTATGCATTTTAAAGTGCACATTCATACCTTTCGAAATAATCCATGTACGTATTGGTTACTTCCAGGCTGATAGAGTTACTGGCCTAAAGGTGTTCTAAGTCGGTTCAACTAAAATTCTGATTATTCCCCCACAGGCTCAATTTGATGATCGATAATCTGTTTGCAAGAACAGATTCCGAGCAGACCTCATTAACTAAATATAATTACCTATAGTTTACGAAAATAAGCTTGGAATTTTTAGGACTTTAAGGGACATTTATCTCAAATTTGGCCTACCTGGCTCAATGACCAATCTAGCAGAAAAGTGCAAATATGGCCGGAATACTTGTTGGTGATACAAGCACTAAATTTTGCACGTTTGTTTATTCCAGACCCCTTTACAAGAAAAAAACGTTAGCCATACAAAAATCCAATTTGGCCGCCATGTGTTCAAGATGTCCGCCATTTACCCACTTCCCATAAGAATTTCGATGTCTACTTAACATGTGTAACAGTGGTCAGATGTCAATGATCTTCACATTAATTAGTAGGATTTGAGGTATGGAGATTCCAATAATGCCACGTTTAAAGGTCTACAATGCATATTTTAGCCATTTTGGTATATTTCAAAGGCGTTACTTGTCAATGGATGAGAAACAGATGGTTTCAAAGGGCGTCATTTCCCCTTCCACTTGTGTTTTGCGAGTAAAAATTGTCACACTCTGTTAGAGTTTTTTAAGGGGGTGATATAGGAAACTTTAACCAGTTTTTCTCTTCGTTGACCTGTATGTAAATCAGTCTGTCAGTCGGTTTAAATTTCTTGTAAAAGTTACGGACAAAATACTGTTTACTAAAGGTATTTTTTTCCTAAGAAATTACATTGTGTTTTGGAGTGGTAAATCTTCATTTATATTTTATGATACAACTTCGGTTTTATAAGTTCCTTTCCATATGGAATGCGAAAAGCATATACTTGCAATAATTGCATGACATTGAAGGCTAAACTGGACATTAATAAGATACTAACTGCTCCCGTGGAAAATCCACGGCTCTGTATGATCCATATTTTTGTAATGAGCTGACGGGAACTAAACTACGCATATTTGAATTCTAAGGTTTCTGCAAGAACTTTTGTTATGTGTTTCACGTTTATGATATAACGATTACTTCTGCTGGATTTCTCCAGGAACACCCTCCCTAAAAATATCAACATAGAAAGAAAAATTATTGTATTCTAGAAATCATACAATAAATAAATTTTGGAAAGAGACGTGAGGCATATAAAGGGTGTGTACGAATTTTTAAGTGAGAAGTTTTTTTTTCGATAAACAACATAGGTCCGACAGCTTCCTTGCTTGGGAAATATTGTAGATATAATGATTGTATAAAGAAGCATTCTACCGTGAAATTATATGAAAGATGCTTTGTATTAGTTGAAGCTCAGGCGACATCGTAAAACACGATGTTTATTCAGTGTAGTCAGCTGAGGGTATTGTCTAAGGCATGTAAACAGACACATGCGTTATTTGTATACACATGCATATGTCGTTTAAGTCTCTTGTACGCGAAACGTATAGCTGCCAATGTGAAAAAATAGGCCCAGAAAAATATTTTCCAACAGTATTAAATTTTTGGTTTAAAGGGGACTATTCGCCTACATTTTGATAAAAAAAAAAATTGTGATTTTTGGCTTCCACTGTGTATATTTTAATGATTAAAGGTAATTTTGGTTGTGAAAAGTTCTTATAAGACCTTCAAGAAGGATATGTGAACTTGTTTATCGACATGTTTGTAATAACAGCATTGTTGGCAAAAGGGAAAAACATGTAACCAAAGGTAGTAGGTTGCATATTTGCGGAGGCAGAATGGTCATTTGTTGCAAGGTGCCGTTTGCAAAGCACTGGCTTAACTGAGTTGCTGCCAGATGCCCTTTGTTGAATTTGTTAAGATATTTTGGCGGGCCCCCACACATTATAACGGGTTCCAATAAACAAAACAAACAGCCTGTGTGCGATGATATTCACGTTTTCTGGCTTATTTTTATGAAAGCTCCAAAGGATAACCTTTGTTTATAAAAGTCAGATAGGTGATTGCTGATTGGGCCCCTTTTATGTACTGTAAATTGTCATGGAATAAGCCGGTCTGATGCAAAATTGACAACTCTCGCAGATAATAGAAAGCAGGTTGATATATTTCGATGAAAGCATTTAGCAAAGAAACCACTTCAGCCTTGGTTCCTTGCATTGTCTTTCAGCAAATGAACGCAAAATGTAATACAGAGTTTGCTGAAACTTAGCAGAGGGGTAGAGTTAAACTGCATCCGTAATCCATTACATTTTTGGAGGTAATCGCAATCACCATAATATATTTTTTCTTAAGTGCCATCATCACAATTCCACAAAGGAATAAATATGAGTGGCTATTTCTTTGTCCCCGAGTAGAAGCCGCCGATTCGTATGCAGTTGTTCTGCCACTCGCCTGGTGAACCCGTGTTTCTGAACCATGACAATGTTTTTCATGAAACGTGCACGAATGAACGAACGACTGTTTAGTAGATTCTGGTGGGGGTATCAAAGTCCCCAAGAGATTGAGGACACTAAGAAGTGTGTGCATTCCCCCCGGGCTTCCTTCTGAAAAAAAACTTTTTTATAAACAACCCATAAATCGGCCGAACTAGTAAATCCATGGTTATCATGGAAGGATACTTCTGAATGTAAATAAATCAACATACCTGTAAACCTGTAAAACGGTGATCGTGTAAAGGGTCTCAGCTCTTTGTGTCCACTTAGCGGTAAAATGCTCCCTATTCAAAGATTTATGTGGACATGTGTTCCGCAGTTGAATTTAAAATCTTTACTTCCTTTTGACAGAGTCAAATTTCTTAACAGGCGATACAATGGAAATGGGGTTCAGTGGGCATAACTGGTCGCCTCCTGAAAAAGCGTGACAGGCGAAAAATGTTTTGCTGAATATTTGTAGAGGGTTAGGATAAAGACATATCAATAATCCATTTCATTTTACAGGTAATGAAAATCACCACAATCTATATTTTCTTATAAACCATTATGACTTTCTTTGTCCCCGTGTGGAAGCCACCAATTCGTATTTATTTGTTCTGCCACTCGCAAGGTTGAGGTATGTACGCCCTGACTACAGCTTCTAGTTTGTTTCTTACAATTTAAAGATGTACTGGTGATATTGTTTCATGTTTCACCGTCCCTACAGACAACGGATCTTAAAAAATATGTGAACACCCCCCCCCCCCCCCGACCCAACCCTAAACCAACCCGAAGGTTAATGAAGTTGTTGGGCTTCTCTTTGAAAAAAAAACTTCATAAAACACATGACTTGGCCGAACTTTTGAAACCATGGTTACCATGGAAAAATATTTTTGAATGTATAAAAATCACCATACTTGTAACCCATCCAAAAAATTGTCAAACGGTGGTCATATCACTGGACTCAGTGCCCAGTGTTGACCAAACTGAAAAGCCCTCCCATTGAGAGCGGAGCCATGTGGTCTTTGGATTTAAACCCTTTACTTCCTTTTGAGAGAAAAAAAATCCTTTCGAGGCGTTACAATGGATATGGGGGATCAATGGGGAATAATAGTGGACCTGCGTGACCGCGTATTGCACGGAAATGCCTTTTGCGCAGGTCATGCGCTCTGGCCATGGTCTTAAAAGGCCAGAGAAAATCCCCGAGGCGCCTCTTGAAAAAGCGTCACAGGCGTGGAGGACATTGCAGCACAAAAGAAATAGGGGCACCTAATGGCGAAATATTAAAGTTATTAATTATTCAGCTTAATACGGCATAATCCCGCAAAATAAAACAAACTTGTCCTAGAAGAGCACACCACCGATACGTCTGCCGAATTTGGAGAGTCAAATCAGAACAGAAGCGGGTAGACCGTGGTCTAGAAAAAAAGCCAACTCCGTATTAATTATTTAGAATACTTGGAATGAAATCATGTAAATAGTATCAGGGTAGTATTTATGTACAGGGCATCAATTGTTCTACACTTTATTTATAATTGGTCTTCACTCTGCAACACCCCTGGACGCCCCCTTGGTATTTAAGGTTAGATGTGTTACAAAAGGTGTGTAACTCCATCTGTTTACCAGTTTCCGATCATTTTTTGTTTACTTAAGAGCAACTCTGTGTTAGGCAAGTTTTTATTTTCACACGACCTCTACCATTGTACAACAATCTGACATCGGGAACATTAATATTTATAATAATATTTTACAAGAATATTACGAAATACATATAATCTACTGACATAAATTAAATAAGCAAATACCTCTTTATAAATAAGATTATTTTCTCTTTAAATTTCACCCCTTGACATTCTTACTATATTTTACTGATGCATTTTGACTTTTATAATTGATTTCATCATCTTTAATACTATACTCTCCTTTACAGGTAGACTGAACAAATGTTAACAGTTGCACCCATGTTGTCGCCCATTAATTGTATGTTGCATGATATGATATTTGAAAAGTTATACAAGTAAGGGCCTGTAGTTTCCGGTTTTCATAAATCCACCAGGACAGTGTATTTTTGGCCTCAAGTTGGCCATATTTAGAGTAAAAGATTTCAATAAACATGTATAACATTTTTCGATAAATTTCCAATTGCATCCTGAACCAACAGGAATTTCCATATCCTTCTTACCATCATCTGGATCATATTTCATGTGTTACAGTTGTTCCTAATCTGATGAATGATAATGAAATACCTTCAAATATTTATTTACAGAAATGGTTTCAATGAAAATACTTATTTTTAAATCACGTGTCTGCCTCACCGGTCATTCATTACTTTTAGCAACACAGAAACCAAGTTCGTATCTGTAAATATTTTGGAAGTGAACAGCAAACTTTGAACACACAATCCCTTGTCGTATAGTTTTCATATTTAAAAAAATATTAGTTTAATCACTTAATAAAAAATGTTCACGCCAGATGAAGAAAGTACACCGATTCAATTTTACAATTGATAATTAAATCAAAACATAAGAAAACACAGGCGTTTGACATGCAGGCCCCTTGAAATGTTGACCTTGTGTTTGTGTAAGCTAGTGCAATAGCTAGTGTAATAATGTAATATATTTTTTTCATTTTCAATATGAGTGATCTTCCATTATGAGCTAAGATTTTAGAAAATTTGTAAATAGTTCCCAATGGCTTCATAACTGCTCATTAATTTTAATCGCTGTTCTTTTATTTCTGTTTGTTAATGAGTTTTCTTAATACGTCTTAAACTAGAATTTTCCTATATAAATACCTGTGACCATAGAACATTATCAATAACTATTCACAGGTTGTATTCAGGTTGTAAGATAAGCTGTTGGATTTTGATTATAAGTGAAAGAGTTGGAAAATTAAAAGTAATGAGTGAAGAAATTTGATTCAGAATAAAAGAGTAAAAGCAAATTTCTTTAAATGTCATTTTTAAATAAATGTTTAATGCTGTGAAACGGTTTAAGTTTCAACAAAATAAGTATGGATGCAGATTTGTTGCCATATGGCTTCTGGCATTATGTAGAGCTGTGAAGAGAAAACATTCTTGAACAAGCGGATGTTTGAATTATTAAATGCGTGGTAGTATTATTAGTTTAAAAGGTTATTTCTAGCTAAGTTGAATATATGATTTCCAGAAATAGAATTAAATGTGCTCATATAGATCTACATTTTTTAACTCCCATGTGAGACTTATTATTTCAATTGAATGTGTAAAAGGGACCTTGCATGCAAAGACAACATCTGGAAACACTTTAAAACAATATGAAAACACTTAAAACACTATAAAAACACTTTCAAACATTTTGTCTTATGGTTGCTTGAAAATGTGCACGAACACAATTGTCTTTTTTAAACTAAGGATAGTACATCAGATGAACTGTTGTTGTAATAACAATATAAGATTCAGTAGTCACTAAATATGATAAGATTTTTCTTTTTTAAAAAGGTTCATTTAAATAATGTATTTCTTTACTTATTCAATTAAATTATTTTAAATGACTAGCGATATACTTATGATTTCGACAGCCGACCTGAAACGTACAACTGGGTTTAGTATGAATGCAAAATGGCAGCTGCATGCGGTTTCGAGAAAATGGGAGAAATAAGGGTGAGGTTTCGGTAAGCTTGTAAAAGAAGATCGTCTGAGGATCTATCTGCGGAGAATCTATCTTGCTGCAAGGGGACCTGTATCGTCAAAGTTTAGGACGTTAAAACGCTTTGTTTGGACCATGCCTAAATTCTCAACTCATACATATTTTATAAAAAAAATTATATCCAAACAACAATGAAATATTAAGTGAACAACGAAGAAAAATGTAGAAGGTATAATGGTAACATTACACCAAAAGGCAACATATTTAGGTTAAATATAACAACATTGATGGATTATCTGTTGTTCCTTTTGTACATCAACCGTCTTGGCATGATGGATGATCCCCCCCCCCCTTATACATCATGCGTCTTTGCATGATTGATGGTCTTTTACCTCTTGTACATTATGCGTCTTTGCATGATTGATGGTCTTTTACCTCTTGTACATCATGCGTCTTTGCATGATTGATGGTCTTTTACCTCTTGTACATCATGCGTCTTGGCATGATTGATGGTCTTTTTTCCTCTTGTACATCATGCGTCTTGGCATGATCGATGATCTTTTTTCCTCTTGTACATCATGCGTCTTGGCATGATGTATGGTCTTTTTTTCCTCTTGTACATCATGCGTCTTGGCATGATCGATGATCTTTTTTCCTCTTGTACATCATGCGTCTTGGCATGAAGGATGGTCTTTTTACCTCTTGTACATCATACGTCTTGGCATAATCAATGATCTTTTTTCCTCTTGTATATCAAGTGTCTTGGCATGATTAATGGTCTTTTGTCCCTCTTGTACATCATGCGTCTTGGCATGATCGATGATCTTTTTTCCTCTTGTATATCATGTGTCTTGGCATGATTAACGGTCTTTTGTCTCTCTTGTACATCATACGTCTTGGCATGATCGATGATCTTTTTTCCTCTTGTACATCATGCGTCTTGGCATGAAGGATGGTCTTTTTACCTCTTGTACATCATTCGTCTTGGCATAATCAATGATCTTTTTTCCTCTTGTATATCAAGTGTCTTGGCATGATTAATGGTCTTTTGTCCCTCTTGTACATCATGCGTCTTGGCATGATCGATGATCTTTTTTCCTCTTGTATATCATGTGTCTTGGCATGATTAATGGTCTTTTGTCTCTCTTGTACATCATGCGTCTTGGCATGATCGATGATCTTTTTTCCTCTTGTACATCATGCGTCTTGGCATGATGTATGGTCTTTTTTCTTCTTGTACATCATGTGTCTTGGCATTATAGATGGTCTTTTGTCCCTCTTGTACATCATCCGTCTTGGCATGATCGATGATCTTTTTTCCTCTTGTACACCATGCGTCTTGGCATGATAGAAGATTTTTTCCCCTCTTGTACATCATGCGTGTTGGCATAAATGATGATCATTTTGCTCTTGTACATCATGTGTCTTGGCATTATAGATGGTCTTTTGTCCCTCTTGTACATCATGCGTCTTGGCATGATCGATGATCTTTTTTCCTCTTGTACATCATGCGTCTTGGCATGAAGGATGGTCTTTTTACCTCTTGTACATCATACGTCTTGGCATAATCAATGATCTTTTTTCCTCTTGTATATCAAGTGTCTTGGCATGATTAATGGTCTTTTGTCCCTCTTGTACATCATGCGTCTTGGCATGATCGATGATCTTTTTTCCTCTTGTATATCATGTGTCTTGGCATGATTAATGGTCTTTTGTCTCTCTTGTACATCATACGTCTTGGCATGATCGATGATCTTTTTTCCTCTTGTACATCATGCGTCTTGGCATGAAGGATGGTCTTTTTACCTCTTGTACATCATACGTCTTGGCATAATCAATGATCTTTTTTCCTCTTGTATATCAAGTGTCTTGGCATGATTAATGTCTTTTGTCCCTCTTGTACATCATGCGTCTTGGCATGATCGATGATCTTTTTTCCTCTTGTATATCATGTGTCTTGGCATGATTAATGGTCTTTTGTCTCTCTTGTACATCATCCGTCTTGGCATGATCGATAATCTTTTTTCCTCTTGTACACCATGCGTCTTGGCATGATAGAAGATTTTTTCCCCTCTTGTACATCATGCGTGTTGGCATGAATGATGATCATTTTGCTCTTGTACATCATGCGTCTTGGCATGATGGGTGATTTTTATCCCTCTTGTACACCATACGTCTTGGCATGATGCATAATTTTCCCCCCTCTGGTACACCAAGCGTCTTGGCATGATTGTTGATTTTCCCCCCTTTTGTAATTCATGCATCCTGGCACAATAGATGATCCCCCCTCTTGTACACCATGCGTCTTGTTATGATAGATGATTCCCCCCCCCCTCTTGTAAACCATGCATCTTGGCATGATAGATGATTTTCCCCCCTCTTGTACACCATGTGTCTTGGCATGATAGATGATTTTTCCCCCTGTTGGACACCATGCGCCTTGGCATAATAGATGATCCCCCCCCCCTCTTGTACACCATGCATCTTGGCATAATAGATGATTCCCCCCCCCCCTTGTACACTATGCGTCTTGGCATGATAGATGATTTTCCCCCCTCTTGTACACCATGCGTCTTGGCATGATAAATGATTTCCCCCCCTGTTGTACACCATGCGTCTTGGCATGATAAATGATTCCCCCCCCCCCCCTCTTATACACCATGCATCTTGGCATAATACATGATTCCCCCCCCCCCCCCTTGTACACCATGCATCTTGGCATGATAGATGATTTTCCCCCTTCTTGTACACCATGCGTCTTGGCATGATAGATGATTTTCCCCCCTGTTGTACACCATGCGTCTTGGCATGATAGATGATTTTCCACTCTCTTGTACACCATGTGTCTTGGCATGATAGATGATTTCCCCCCTCTTGTACACCATGCGTCTTGGCATGATAAATGATTTTCCCCCCTCTTGTACACCATGCGTCTTGGCATGATTGTTGATTTTCCCCCCTTTTGTAATTCATGCATCCTGGCACAATAGATGATCCCCCCCTCTTGTACACCATGCGTCTTGGCATGATAGATGATTCCCCCCCCCCCTCTTGTAAACCATGCATCTTGGCATGATAGATGATTTTCCCCCCTGTTGTACACCATGCGTCTTGGCATGATAGATGATTTCCCCCCTGTTGTCCACCATGCGTCTTGGCATGATAGATGATTTTCCACTCTCTTGTACACCATGCGTCTTGGCATGATAGATGATTTTCCCCCCTGTTGTACACCATGCGTCTTGGCATGATAGATGATTTTCCCCCCTCTTGTACATCATGTGTCTTGGCATGATAAATGATTCCCCCCCCCCTCTTGTACACCATGCATCTTGGCATAATACATGATTCCCCCCCCCCCCCCTCTTGTGCACCATGCATCTTGGCATGATAGATGATTTTCCCCCCTCTTGTACACCATGCGTCTTGGCATGATAGATGATTTTCCCCCCTGTTGTACACCATGCGTCTTGGCATGATAGATGAATTTCCCCCTGTTGTACACCATGCGTCTTGGCATGATAGATGATTTTACCCCCTGTTGTACACCATGCATCTTGGCATGATAGATGATTTTCCACTCTCTTGTACACCATGCGTCTTGGCATGATAGATGATTTTCCCCCCTCTTGTACACCATGCGTCTTGGCATGATGGATGGTCTTTTGTCCCTCTTGTACACCATGCATCTTGGCATAATAGATGATTCCCCCCCCCCCCCCTTGTACACCATGCGTCTTGGCATGATAGATGATTTCCCCCTCTTGTACACCATGCGTCTTGGCATGATAAATGATTTTCCCCCCTCTTGTACACCATGCGTCTTGGCATGATAAATGATTCCCCCCCCCCTCTTATACACCATGCATCTTGGCATAATACATGATTCCCCCCCCCCTCTTGTACACCATGCATCTTGGCATGATAGATGATTTTCCCCCTTCTTGTACACCATGCGTTTTGGCATGATAGATGATTTTCCCCCCTGTTGTACACCATGCGTCTCGGCATGATAGATGATTTTCCACTCTCTTGTACACCATGTGTCTTGGCATGATAGATGATTTCCCCCCTCTTGTACACCATTCGTCTTGGCATGATAAATGATTTTCCCCCCTCTTGTACACCATGCGTCTTGGCATGATTGTTGATTTTCCCCCCTTTTGTAATTCATGCATCCTGGCACAATAGATAATCCCCCCTCTTGTACACCATGCGTCTTGGCATGATAGATGATTCCCCCCCCCCCCTCTTGTAAACCATGCATCTTGGCATGATAGATGATTTTCCCCCCTCTTGTACACTATGCGTCTTGGCATGATAGAGGATTTTCCCCCCTGTTGTACACCATGCGTCTTGGCATGATAGATGATTTTCCACTCTCTTGTACACCATGCGTCTTGGCATGATAGATGATTTCCCCCCCTGTTGTACACCATGCGTCTTGGCATGATAGATGATTTTCCCCCCTCTTGTACATCATGTGTCTTGGCATGATAAATGATTCCCCCCCCCCCCTCTTGTACACCATGCATCTTGGCATAATACATGATTCCCCCCCCCCCCCCCCTCTTGTACACCATGCGTCTTGGCATGATAGATGATTTTTCCCCCTGTTGTACACCATGCGTCTTGGCATGATAAATGATTCCCCCCTGTTGTACACCATGCGTCTTGGCATGATAGATGATTTTACCCCCTGTTGTACACCATGCATCTTGGCATGATAGATGATTTTCCACTCTCTTGTACACCATGCGTCTTGGCATGATAGATGATTTTCCCCCCTGTTGTACACCATGCGTCTTGGCATGATAGATGATTTTCCCCCCTCTTGTACACCATGCGTCTTGGCATGATGGATGGTCTTTTGTCCCTCTTGTACATCATGTGTCTTGGCATGACGGATGGTCTTTTGTCCCTCTTGTACATCATGCGTCTTGGCATGACGGATGGTCTTTTGTCCCTCTTGTACATCATGTGTCTTGACATGACGGATGGTCTTTTGTCCCTCTTGTACATCATGTGTCTTGGCATGATGGATGGTCTTTTGTCCCTCTTGTACATCATGTGTCTTGGCATGATGGATGGTCTTTTGTCCCTCTTGTACATCATGTGTCTTGGCATGACGGATGGTCTTTTGTCCCTCTTGTACATCATGCGTCTTGGCATGATAGGTGATTTTTTCCCCTCTTGTACATCATGCGTCTTGGCATGAATGATGATCATTGTGCTCTTGTACATCATGCGTCTTGGCATGATGGAAGATTTTTTTTCCCTTTTGTACAACATGCTTATTAGCATGATGGGTGGTTCCCCCCCCCCCCCCCCCCCTTGCACATCATGCGTCTTGGCATGGTGGTTGATCTTTGTTCCTCTTGTGCATCAAGCGTGTTGGCATGGTGAATTATCTTTTTTCCCTTGTGCATCATACTTCTTTGTTTTATGTCTCTTGTGAACAACATGTGTCCTGGTGTACTTTTAGAAAAGCAGGTTTGAGTGGACAGGTCGTGAAAATAACATTTGTTCAGATATCGTCTGTAGAATATAAATGATAATGTGCTTATTTTGGAAAATATTGTTATCGTACAAATAGAGAAAATCTAACAGTTAGGTGTGTGGCATAGTGGCATACACGTAACAAAATAATATGAAAGCTCTTACGTTAGATTATGCTTTAAAAAAGCTGAAGGTTGAAGGGAAACAATTAAGAATAAAATGTGGTAACAAAGCAACTTGACTATATTTGGTGGAGATACCATGCAATATACAACACCCGCACAGGCAGTTTATTAAAAAAAAAAGTTAAAAGTAGTTTAGGTTAGATTTCAGTGTACTTCCTTCATAGGATGGGGCTGGAAAATAAAATGAAAATAAGAAGTTATAAAAATTCCTCAAGAATATCATCAAAATATTATAGTTATGCAACTAATAAAAATAAAAATTTAAATACAGAGACACGATAAAGGTAAATGGACTACAGATGTACCAACTATCGTGTTGAACAAATGTCTCAGTTGTTTCACTGAAGGACAAAAAATAGATTTGGAAAGTGTAATTTAAAGAGGTGTATGGTAAAACTGTCGTTAACAGACGACGCCACGACCGAAAGGAAAATTGGAAACCATGTTAGGTGATGATTTTAATTGGAAACAGGTAGCAAATCTTGTTTATTCAACACTTTTGATACGTGAGTTAGACAATTTCACTTTAGATCCCATCATATACTACACTTTTAAATAATGAAATGATTTTTACATGAAAATGAAATACTGTAGACACGCCTGTCTTAAAATCTGACGTGATTTAAACAGGAAGCGGAAACAGGAACACTCGGGGGTTATAAATAATATGCTTCTTGATATTTAAACACAAGATTATATTACCAGATAACTTCATTTTTTTCAATTGTTTGAAAAGGACAATGTGTTAAGTGAATTATTCCTAGGGAAAAGAATAATTCATAACAAATGTGGGAAAATAGGATGGCATTCCTCTTAGTAAATATCTTATCTGTAGATGTTTATTACTGAATTATTTTAGACAGTAAATCACACTCGTATGTATTATATATCTAAATCCTAAAGTTAATAAAATCCAATATGTAATTCTCAAAGATAAAAGTATCTATGTGTAGTAGGTGTGCTGTCAAGGAGAGATGATGAACTGTTTGTGATTAAAAAAAGTGAATGAAACAATGAAATCAAAATTTTAAAATCTAAAATGTAGGGAAATCGACAAAATCTATTTTTAGCTACATGAATTGCCTCTCAAATCCTTGTAGGGGTCCCTTTGCGGAACTTGAACCAGCATACTTCACTGCTTAGCTGTGCTTGGGGAGAGTTGATATCCTTGTTGGCTGGAGAAAGTCCCAACATTCTAGAAATTCAACTGTACATGTTTATTTATTATGAAATCTACTGTTTTCTGCAATAAACAACTGCTGGAGTGCTCTTTGGTAAGGGATCTCTAATCTTATACAAATATAGAGGAATCCCATTTTGGCCCGACTATAGAATTACGCAGGCACCTTCAGTAGATATGACACTTGTGCGAACAGAAAACGTTTTTATATTTAGCTCCATGTATCGTGAATTTGCCATTTTTTTTTTATCTGCCTCTTACTTCTGAATTACATAAATTTTAATCACCATGTTGTCCGTCCGTATATACACATAACTTGTGAAGACAGTGCATGAGTAAATATATACAGTCGTTCCAAAATTCTGTCAGACATTTCCACTTCTGCATGTACGTAGTTTCGTGCAACATGTTGCATTCATCAGATGAGACTTATTGAAATGGAATGGTTTATAACGTTACACATTTGCGTGGTTTGTTTTTGTGTGGGTTATCCTTGAATACAAAATAGTTATGGGTTATAAGGTACCAGTGGCGTCAATTTTTCTTCCAAGGTGGGGGGATGACTTTGTATATATATATATATATATATATATATATATATATATATATATATATATATATATATATATATATATATATATAATATATATATATATATATATATATATATATATATATATATATATATATATATATAAAACCCAGTTATATCGACATACCCCCACCCTCTGTGTCTGGAGCCTGTGGCCTGTAGGCATAGAAAGTCCCTATTTATAAAAATTTTAACATCGATAATTGAATCCCTTTTTGCTTTCTTTCTTTCTTTCTATCCTTCTTTTTTGATTAAACAATTGATACAAAAGCTCCAGTATCTGAATAGCTAATGCATTGATCACCATAATTCTTTGCATGCATATTGATCATGGAGCGTTTCATCAGTTCATTCAGACTGGTGGCGTCACTTGTATTTTCCTTTACATTTTACACATTTTTACCTCTATTTTTGAGACCATCAAATGAAGCAGTCTGGCTGTTATTAGGCCACAAACTGTACCCATTAGGCCAAGAATCTTCTAACTGTACATCCTGGGAGGTCCTAGGCAAATCTCCTTGGAAACATGAGGAGATGACACTTGAGTGTCCAGTACAGCCGGCAGTGTACAACGTGATTTCCCAGTACAGCCGACACTGTACACCATAAGTGTCCGGTACAGCCGACACTGTACAACATAAGTGTCCGGTACAGCCGACACTGTACAACATAAGTGTCCGGTATAGCCGACAGTATACAACATGAATGTCCAGGACAGCCGACAGTGGGGGCCCAACACAGCCGACACTGTACAACATAAGTGTCCAGTACAGCCGACATTTCACAACATGAGTGTCCAGTGCAGCCGACAGTGTCCAACGTGAGTGTCCAGTACAGCGACACTGTACAACATAAGTGTCCAGTACAGCCGACAGTATACAACATGAGTGTCCACTACAGCCGACAGTATACAACATGAGTGTCCAGTACAGCAGACAGTGTCCATCGTGAGTGTCCAGTACAGCCGACATGGTACAATATGAGAGTCCAGTACAGCCAACATGGTACAATATGAGAGTCCAGTACAGCCAACATGGTACAATATGAGAGTCCAGTACAGCAGACAATGTACAACGTGAGTTACCAGTACAGCAGACACCGTACAACATAAGTGTCCAATAGAGCCGAAAGTGTGAAACGGGAGTGTCTACTACAGCTGACAGTGTAAAACATGAGTGTCCAGTACAGCAGACCGTTATTACGGGGTGACATAGGAGTGGACCGAACTATCTCGCTAGTGAAGCTTGCTTTTCTAGCGAAGCGGTTGGTACGCCGGACATGGGTTGGAATCCCGGATCGGCCCAGTATTTTCCCCTGAAAATTTGTCTTCGTAACACCGTGTAGAAAGGGAGTGTCCAGTACATCCGACAGTTTACAACATAAGTGCCCAGTACAGCCGTCAGTGTACAACGTGAGTGCCCAGTACAGCCGAAACTGTACAACATAAGTGTCCAGTACAGCCGACAGTATACAACATGAGTGTCCAATACAGCCGACAGTGACCAACTTGAGTGCCCAGTACAGCCGACACTGTATGACATAAGTGTCCAGTACAGCCGACAGTTTACAACATGAGTGTCCAGTACAGCAGACAGTGTCCAACGTGAGTGCCCAGTACAGCCGACACTGTACAACATAAGTGTCCAGTACAGCCGACAGTTTACAACATGAGTGTCCAGTACAGCCGACAGTGTCCAACGTGAGTGCCCAGTACAGCCGACACTGTATGACCTAAGTGTCCGACAGTATACAACATGATTGTCAAGTACAGCCGACATTGTACAACGTGAGTGTCCAAAACAGTCGACACTGTACAAGATGAGTGTCCAGTACAGCCGGCAATGTACATCTTAGGGATGTGCCTTGGTTATTTCAGTATAAGACCTGCATAATGAGACAAGGCACCTTTCAATGAAGAAATAAATTAAGTGAGCTTCATACAAGACTGTTGTGGCTGCATGCTGGATCATGCTGCTTTAGTTACGTAATACTCTAACAGATGGCAGCACCTGCCTGCACAGTTCTCTGTGAGGCCGGTCAAGTTAATTGTCCATGGTCGTTTGAAAGTAAAAAAAAAACAGTCAATATTTTTTTATGGTTAATTTCACAGTCTTTCTTGGCGTTCCTGTATTTTATAGGGTGAGACATTATTAGATATAAAAGTTTAAATTGGAATTCATGCGACGCTCTTTAACTCGACCGAGGCTCCTCAGTGGCCCGCCCGACCTAAAAAAACGAACGGGCTTCGGACGATCCAAAAGATAACCCATCGATGCTCGCTGGGGGCCCGGCGATCTCTAACCGAGCTTTTACCGAGCAACACTTTCGTCGAATTCCAGCGAGGCCTCGTCGCTAAAGAGCGACGAGCATCCGAACGAGCTGTTAAATACTGATCAGGATCGTCCGGGTAAACAATGTCCGGATGTTAACAATGTTAACAAGATGTGACTGGGGATTTAGTAAGGAACCAATTCTTTTCAAAAGTAATCGCTATAGTTACCCTTATTTGCCTTAAACAATATGAACCGTCTGTCCGATCAAACAAATGTCAAGATATGATATCTCATAATCCATGAGATGTTGATAATTGCCCCTTATCATGAAATATGGAATAACCCCTAGCGGTCCACCGATTGCAAGTGTAAATAGCTAAACAATAAATATAAATTAGTCATACTCATAGTTTCAAGTACGTTTCTAAGACCTCTCCTACAAAGACCCCCCCCCCCCCCTAACCAATCAAAACGATTTTTTATTTCAAATTAACTCCAGACATGTGATTATTTTTATATGACCTGCGGGATACTTAACATCCTAACACAACACGTTCCTGTTGAATATCCTTCATAATAAAGCCAACAGCTAAGTATAAATGATTAGTCTCGTATGCTGACGAATTTCTCGAAAGGATAATTTGTCTCACTTTATTTACAACAGATGGCGCTGAAGATCGACCGAAGGGTTTTCACTGGTTCGACGCTCTTCGAATTAATGACATCTTTTTGATAATAAATTGATAGAATTCACGAGCAGATATAACTGATGGGGAACCAATGTTACAAATTTTTAAGATCAATAAATTGGCACACAGAAATTGTATTGAATGAAAACTTTTGCAACAGTAAGTAATTTAAATTATGAAAATGCTGCTGAATTTTAGTAAATGAATGATTATCTTTTCCTGAAACAGTATGAGACATATCATATTTGTTCCGTGTAATTTATTGTCATAATAAATGATGAAATAAATTGATGGGTGTCTGACAAAAGCCAGTCTGTAGGTTTGGTAGCTTACAGGACGCGTTGTCTTAACGGGTTGTTCAAACAGAAGACTTGTCGAATATTGATAGGCCACAAATCGCTATCGTTTGTTAATGTTACGGTTCATTCAAACCTGCCAAGTGTATCATTCAAGTGCCACATCAAAATTGCACAAAAGGCTGTGCAGGGCTGCTCCTTCCCTGCGCATGCGTCAGACGCTGATGTAACCAATGAAAATATCAATACTGAAACCCTGAACAACAGTGTTGTTGCAACGTCAATGTAGTGAAATTGCTTGGATTTTGGTTGACGATGTTCAGCCATTGCTTCTTGTTAATGCTACTATTTGGCTTTCAGGCCACATCAGCGTTTTTTGTAGATTTTGCAGGTTGATGGATTCAATGTTTAAACGTTGTGTGAAATGAGTGTGACACAATCAAACGCTGAAAGTCTTACACATATATAGGGAGGAAGTTCCGATATACAGAATGGTTTGAACTTTTATATGGAAAAAAGATAACCAATATAAAGCTTCATCAATTGAAAAAAAATGTGAAACATAATTCACTGACAGAGGATTTGATATGAAAAATGACAACAGAAAACGTTTTCATTTGACTTTCTTTTTTCTGGCATAAAATACAAACGTTTATAAAACTACATCTATCACATTTTAGACAATGTCCGACTAGACAACGGGAGTAATTAAATAAACCCTACTTATTACCACAACCTCTTAAATGTTCATGTTTAAGTATTTGTTACTGAAAGACATGGTCTATACCGGCGTACTTTCTAAGGATTCTCAAAGGACCATGGAGGAAGGTCTCCAATCAAATCACAGAATGTAGCCTGGTAACAGCGTTGTCATAACGACAACGATATCCATTTGATGGATCCCGCTGCCGTAATTTGTAGACTTTTTGTCGATGATGTTCGCTCTTGTTGTTACTGCACCTGGGCTTGATATATTCGTAGGCCTATATAGGTGATCCGTGGTCATTTGGTGATCCGCTATCCTTGAGTGATCCGTGGTCCATCGATGATGCGTGGTGCTTTGTTGATCCTTGGTACTCGAGTGATCCGTGATCCATTTTTGATCCGTAGTAGTCAATTGTTGATCCGTGGTGGTCCATTGTTGATCTGTGGTGGTCAATTGAGGATCCCTGGTCCATAGGTGTTCCATAGTGGTTTGTTGATCCGTGGTACTTCGGTGATCCGTGGTCCATTGGTGATCCGTGGTCGCTTGTTGATTAATGTTATTTGAGTGACCCGTGGTCAATTTGTGATCCATGGTCCCTTGTTGATCCGTGGTACTTACGTGATCCGAGGTGTTTGGGAGATCCTTGATCATTGTTTGATCTGTAGTTCTTTGATTATATGTAGTTTCTTGGTGATTTTTGGTCCTCAGGTAATCTGTGGTGCTTTGGCGATTAGTGGTTCTTTGGCAAACGACAGGTGAACCTACAAGGAGTATAAACAGCATTTTCGATTGTGGTCTTTAAGAAGACATCTCTGGGTGACCAGAGAATGTCGATCAGGGAAATTCATTATTTATATTGATCCGTATTAAGAAATTAGTCCTTTAGAAAATGGCCAGCAAACAATTCACGATTGGTTTCAGGTAAACAGTTTGATCGTATATAAAAATATCTGTGAACAGCTTTATCACCCTTTTTGAGTAAAATGGATAATTCAGAAGTTTTTATTGCCGTTATGAAGGTGGTGCTCACTGACTGACTAGTCAACAGAAACTATTATGCCAATATTTAAACTAATTCTTCATATGATCACAAATCAATGTGATCGACCAGAAGGACAAACGCCTTTTCAACGGGCGATAATGGGACTTCTCTATTACCAAGTCTTACAGTTTTTAAAACTAGGACATAGCATTAAACGAGGTCCACTTTGTTTCAATAAGTCAGTCATAACAACATATTTTCGAAATGAAAACCCAAGTTAATGTATTTATCTATGATGGTATTTCGAACCACTTAGGCGGAAATGCAATCACAACAAGTATTATACACTTTCGTTAATTTCTTTACTTTTACACTACAAAATGAGATAATTCATACACTAGAGGGAGATATAAATGAAACAAAACATTTGGCTGGTGTTTTCATATTACTTATATCTCAGAGCCAATAAGAAATCCCATTCACAGCGGATTAATGTGTATATAAACAAAATTTAACAAACTCCCAAAATGACTGCCCTGTTACAACAGAAGCGGATCCAGGGGAGGGTTCCAAGGGGACTGGACAAATGTCAAACTATAGGGACCTATGGGTCTCGACGCTCAGCCGAATTTGTCCATAAGGATATTTGGAAGCTTTCCAAAAAAGATGCTGTGAACTTTGACCTTGTGACCTCAAAATCCATAGTTTCTTCCACTATTTGCAGATGAGTAAATATGGGAGATGGTTGATATGTTTGGCTTACCTATATATATATAAAAGTGGGTCCTGTGACCTTAACCTTTGACCTCATGACCCAAATATTAAAGTGTACTTGATTTATTGGTTGGCCATAAATAAGTCAAGTTTTCAATCCATATGTCAACCAAAACTGGAGTTATCATCGAAACGAGTTCGTGGACAGATGACCTGTGACCTTGACCTTTGACCTCATGAACCTAAAGTCAAATAAGTTCTTCCGCTATTGGCAGGTCAGATATATGCGCAAGATGGAAGGTTTGGAAATAAATGTTTGGCTTGAAATGCATTCACAATCTTTTAAATCAAGTGGGTCCTGTTACCTTGACATTCGACCTCCTGACTCCAAAATCACGTGGGTGGGCCATATATAAGTCAAGTTTACAATCAATATGTCAATTTAAACTAGAACCGGAAACGCATTCATGGATGGACGGCACGACAGACAGTCGCTAAGATGAACAAACGGACCAGGTTACTATATGGCACCCTCTTATGTAAAATAAACACACCAGGTTTCGGGACACTAGATGAAACTACAGCTGACAAATTGATATCATTTGACGGTCTCAAAAATTTTTTTAAAAATTTAAGAATCAGAAAAAATAGAGGTGGTGCCACTAGTTTTTCGGGAACTGACAAACACGCCATGGTCAAAATTCAAGACAAGATTCATTACAATCCATACATCAATTATCAGATACTGTAGGTTTTATAGGGGGGGGGGTCTTACAAGGCCCATTGCTCGGATGATATAGGTCGCAGTGACTCTATTTCAGGGGTTTCCAAGGCTATTTTTTATTGACCTCTATGCAAGTTCATGTAGAAGCTTCTATAGGGTCAGCATCTACGATTTGCGCCTTGCTAAGGGACGAACAGACGGCAGGACGGACGGCGGTTAAAGCGCCATTTCTATACCTCAGTTGACTTTCAGTCAGCTGAGCTAAAAACTGTCAGGTTCACAGAATGCATTCAACATACGAAATCGAATGCATGCATGACAAGACAGCAATTCAAGATTGTTCTAAAACTCATACGAATGGACTTTTCATAAATTATAATGAATGAACGAATGAATGAACGAAACTGAGTGAAAAGAGAACGAAGCATATATGTGCATATATATATATGCCTACGAAAAGCAATTAGAGATTTCAGAAACCTTGCCAGAAATAAAGAACATTCTTTACATATTACATACATGGCCATGTTTTAGATAACGGGATGACTTGGCCTATCTTTTAACCACATGGTTTCGATTTCAGAAATAGAATATAGCAATCGTGTTTATATATTATATTTTTCCTTAGTTTTAAACTTATAATTTGAAAGATTTGCCAGACATTTCCACACCTGATTGTATGATGAACAATAGATGTCGCAACAAAACACGTATGAATATAGGTCTTAGATTACAAGATAGTTACATAAACAGATGATGTATTCAAGAATAAAAAATGTATCTTATTTTAAATTTTAAAAAGTCTTGAACACTTTCAAAGTTCTTAGCTGGCAAATAAAAAAAATAAAAGAATTTCAGGGCTGCAAATAAATTTTATGAAATATCCATACCTATTTGCATGGGAAATGACCAGATTATCGCTCAATTTGGACACGAGGTAAAGTCATCGCCGCTGTTTTCATCTTGGTTTGAGTCTATAAATCGTTCAAATAAGTTCACACGCTGAATTAATTATTTCAGGCAATACAGGGTGGGTATCGCACCATGCCAGGGAAGGTTTGGACTTTTGTGCATATTCTGGGTTCACCACAATTGTGCGTGCGGGTAGATCAAACTTTTTTTTTCAATTTATACAATGTCGAGGAAAATACCATTTTTCTTCTAGGGTTGGGGAAATGGGGTGACTTGCACACACACACACACATATATATATATATATATACCTTTTTAGCGTATGTATGGCACATTTCAAATATATACACTTAATCACATTTCAAATATATTACAATTAATTAAGAAATTTTAGAAAAAAAGGATTATGCATGTTTCCAGTATAAGTTAATTTTAAACCAGGTTAAGATCAAATATTTCATAGTAAACTCATAACTGGAACCAAAGTCTACAATTCTGTTTTTTAATATATTTCATTTGAACCGCCTTCCCCCGATATTCGATATGGAATTTTATTTTTACCATGTATAATTAATTTATGATATTTGTAGGGTGATAATTATGTTGGAAGTTTTCAATATATGCACTTTTAAAACATAATATTTGACTGACATTCCTCAAGATAAAAAGAGTTGTAACCAACTTTAGTTATGGTTTCGGTGCTATTCTTCTGGACCAACATTATACCCTTTATACCATTAAGACTTCATCTGAATGGCGCCAGTGTATATGTAAGAATTCTACAAAAGACTCTACCGCTTATTATTATTACCGGGAGACACTGTAAAAACATACTGTTCCTGCTTTATATAGTCAGCGTAAATTTATTATATATTCCAGGAACGATATCTTATTAGTTAAAAATAGGATGGAATAATGTCTACTTTGAATTATAAAAATTAAATTTGCTACATTTAGTTGTATATAATACCTAAAATGAATTCAAGCATATATGTACTTTAACCTGTGATTATTATCACGATCCCTTTGTCAGTTGTAATCCAGAAATAAAGCCGTATCGGATAAAATTCGGACAAAGCAAGAAGAATATTCCAGACAGAAAGCAAAACGATTAACAAATTAACAATAACTGCAGTAAAATGCCAACTTGTACGTGTAGTCAACATCTTTTGAACCAAAATGTCTGTATGTTTGTCGGTGAAAATGCTGACAAAATGATTTTGCTGAAAAGAGATAAGGAAACAGCATTCGTTCCTGTAACTCCAGGGTTGGGTGTCTTTTTAATATATCTTTTAGTTTTGAAGTCTTTTTCCTTTGTCGCAGTAAATATATTTCGTAGACAAGGACTAATATCATATAGCTACGTCGTTTTTATGCTGTGGTTGTGTGCAAAAATAAATGTTCCTTTTTTCATAATTTCCATTTTCTTTAAAGTTGTAAACTGCATTTTTTGAACATCTGTATTTAAACAAGAGGATTTACAGAGTATTACATTCATGTATGACGTCTCCTGTAGAATTTTATACATTTCGAAACAGGTTTTATTTTTTTTTCCATGGGGGTAGAATAAAGTTGTCCGTATTACTCCGTCGAATAGTCTAACTTAAGTTATTTTATCCACTGGAAAGGATATGGTTTAGGTGAAACTTACTCTGGCGACCGAAAGGGGTTTAGACTTTTGGGCCAAACATCTCAATAGAATTATGAGTAAAGCCGAGCCTGGGCCCTAAAACAGCTTCAAGCCGGTGTCAGTAGCCATGCGATCACCTTGCCAATCTCTGCTTCAATATATATATATATATATATATATATATATATATATATATATATATATATATATACGACCACTCAACATGTTTAATCTCCTATTTAAAATGTCAAATAATAATCCAGCAAGCTCAATCGGCATCAACATTTACGAAAAGGGTCATCTCTCTCTCTCTCTCTCTCTCTCTCTCTCTCTCTCTCTCTCTCTCACACACACACACACAATAGAAATACATGAGAATTCCTATTTTTTCAAACATTTTTATATGCCCTACAAGACATGATCAACCCCACACCCTGGAGATGCTCATGAGAAAATATTTTGCAAAAGGGGGGCTCGATCAAGTGAATCATGAAATGATAAATCTAATACAGTTTGCCGGTCGATATAAGTCACAAAAGGTAAAACAAGAAGCGTGCATACACAAGCGTGAAGAGGTAGGAAATAAGCCGGTGCATTACGAAGCGTGTCCCAGGTCACTCCAGCCAGCACAAATCCTTTATACCTGGAAGGCAGAAGCAAATGAAATGGTTTGCTTATACATTCAATCGTAACTGATACTATTTCGTGCATCCATTTACAAAACTATATTGAAAATATACTGCTCATGTCTTGTTGCATGAATAATTAATTATTTTAATTAAATAATACATTTGTCATTATTCCATCATTAAATATATTGCTTCAACAATGTCTTTAACTTTGCTGATAGAAGCAAGATATTCATATTCATATATGCATGAAATCAAAAGTCTATCGGCATAAAATATTAGTATCAATATATAAAGAAAAATTTTAAATGTTTTCATAAACACAGATATAGAACTTTTTTATATAATTAAGTTAATAGAATATGTGTCACTTCTTTGTGGCCACGCCTCTGATATGCATATGTATAGTCTTGAACTGTTCGGAATGATGCCAAATGTGTCCTAAGGGAAGGAATTTTCTTTGTTTTCAGAGATATTTCAAATTATTTTTTTAAAGGACTATCGCAGCGCCATCTTTCAGCAACTACTACGACTTTGTATCAAGGCTGAAAGGAGTTTGTCCCCTGAATCTAATCCTGAGGATTATGTGGTAAGTAGAGTTCAAAGTAAACTTTTGTCTTATTTAATTTAGAAATCAAGAAGGCAAGTTTTCTCTATGGCCTGCGAAACGAAATGTTCGCTTGTAACGGGCGTATTGTTGTGCTGCCAATTAATATTAAAATAGTTCAGTCAGTCTTCATTATAATAAAGCGCCATCTGACATTTTGGGACGAAACTACGGTGGTCTTCAAATGCAAAATAATGAACGGGTAGGATAAGCCAATTGGTTAATAAGTTTAGGATCAGCATTAAAGAAAAAACAAGAAAAGCGTAAGTATACACCATCCGGACTCAAATATCTGTGATCATTATTTCGATGAATCTTACGACGGCTCGAAATAGCATGACGAGCATTCTAACGAGACAAGAATACTGGGTGTGGTGTCCGCTCATTTCCGCTTGTACGATGAGGAGAACAGACACTGTTGTTCTGATAGTTCGACTCTTTAAGCTTATTATTCTCCCTCGTTGAAAGCTAGAGCAAGGTTCAAACAAAGGATTCGTATAATAAACGTAATATACATATAACTATGACTTGTTATTGTGAATAATTAGGAGAATTATACGCGCCCTTGTCCTATAAACATAGTCACACTGCAGAGAACAGAAGAAAATTACCGACATCAAATGATGTTTGTGATCCATACGGAACACATTAAAGACGATGAGTGTGGATGTGGATATAAAAACATCAGTAATGGCATCAGAATACAGGACCGTATGAATATTGTAATGAAGTGTATCCAGAAATGTAATGTGTCAAGCACGGGCAATATATATTGAAACGTTGTGGTTTTCATTTACTTACAAACTAGCAAACTAGTTGCATCTGAGTTTGATTGCTAAATCATTAGAAATGGAAAAAATATAATAAATCTTATACAAAAGACAAGTGCTGAGGCATAGTGCATTTTGAAAACTTAATTTTTTTTGTAAAATACAGGTCAGATTTTTATCATTCATTACTTTCCCCTTTTATTTCTTCAAAGCATCCTGGGCGAAATAGGTTCTTGGTCACAGATCAATCAGAGAAATACTAACACATTTTATTCGAGAATGTTTCATGTTAAATAAACTATAATTAATTAGTTATTGGTTTATTTTTTAATGAAGTATATAAATGTACTTCCTTTAGGAGTTTGTATGGTTTAAAGAAACAGTTAAGTCAAATATCTGTACTGCATAGCCGAAGAGTGTTTAATTCTCGTAGGAATAAGTGGGTACAAATAATAAAAACTTACCTGTTTCTGACAGTTCCAACTCAATCGGATAGTGGTCGCTAACAGCCTTGGCCTGCGATCCAAAACAAAAGATTGTTGGTCTTAGAAATGTGTCAGCTTATAATGTATGACATTGAAACTTCGAGGTTCGAATTTGTGACTGAGTAAAAGTAAAACCCCAAAAAATTAATCTGGTTACATTTTATAAAAAGTTTGCATGTAAGTACTAAAGCCAATGTACACTTTCCAATCATATAATGAATAAATCATTTATTAAAGTTATTTTTTTATATATTATAAATACGTAATAAATTACAATTTATAATAATTTAATCTTTAAATTCTTCACATACCTCCTTTGCAGAAAGTTGGTATTCTTGATCAAAGCGAAACACACGGGCACTGTTTGGTACGATCGCAAGTCTCAACTCACAGCCGCTTATGATAAACCTTAAAAAATGTTACGTGATTTACAATATCATAGCTTATACTAAATCTGAAAAATAAATACCTAATAATATACCTAAATGGTGAAAATATGAAATCTATTTGTTAAATCATACGCTATCTTACTGAAGCCATAAAAAAGCTTCACATGTATGTATTAGCATTATATTTCATTTAGTAACTGTATCTATACTGATTAAGAACAAGAATTCACAGAAAAACTGTTCCATAGCCAGCAATCAAAAGATGCTTGGAAGGGTCTTCAGGAATTAACTGGTATAACTAAAAGCAAGAAAGAATGCTCATTGCTTGCTGAAAATGGCTATGCTGACAAATTAAATACATTCTATGTACGTTTTGATGAAAGTGACTTCTCAAATGAAAAAGATGACATTCGGAGCAGTCTGAGAGCAAATTTAGAATCATGCGATGATGGCATCCTTACTGATGTAACTGATGTAAACAAAGTGTTAAGTAAGATTAATGTAAAGAAAGTCTATGGACCCGACAAAATCAGTGGCAGATTAATTAAAACCTGTAGAAATAGTTTGTCCTTCATCATACATCACATTTTTCAATTGTCTCTCTCCTTATGTAAACTACCAAAATTATGGAAGACCGCAGAAATAATTCCAGTCGCCAAAAATAACTCTCCTAAGGTGATGAATGATCTTAGGCCTGTTGCACTTACATCTATTCTCGCAAAATCTTTGGAGCGAATAGTTCTTAATAAATTACTTCCAATTGTTAAATCAATGCTAGATCAACATCAGTTTGCATTTTCATCCAACAGATGCACAAGCGACGCAATTGCCACATTAACTCAATATATTTATCAACACTTAGACAGAAATTATGCCAGGTCACTTTTCATTGATTATTCTTCAGCCTTCAATACAATACAGCCACACATTATGATCAATCAGCTCTATAGGTATGACATTCCTCCTTCCTACTGTCTATGGATTCTTGATTTTCTCTCGGATAGAAAACAACATGTTAGAACAAGCAAAAAAACTTCTTCAGATATAACTAGACATTTCTTGGCACCGCAGGTACCAGAGTATCCCCAGACATAGTAGGCCCCCCTCCTACAAGAACAGACCCCCATTTTTAGCAGCATATACTGACACTTGGCATATCTATTGTTTATTCCATCTAAAGATCCACAATCTTGTTGAAGATGTTGGTCCTGTGACCTTGATCTTTTTAAAGATGTGTCCTGTGACCTTGACCTTTGATCTCATAACCCCAAAATCAATTTGGGTCTTGCTTTTCCAATGGGACATATGCAAGTCAAGATTGAAATCTATACATCAATAAAGCAGGAATTATCATCCAGAAACTAATTTTTGGACAGATGGCTCCTGTGACCTTCACCTTTGACCTTGTGACCTCAAAACTGATAGGGTTCTTCCTCTCTTGGCAGGTGAACTATATGTGCAAGATTAAAGACCTGAGATGAAATGTTTGGCTAAAAATGCATCCACCTCTTTTTAAAGATGTGACCTTGACCTTTGACCACATGACCCCAAAATCAATTTGGGTCTTGCTTTTCCAATGGGACATATATAAGTCAAGTTTGAAATCCATACATCAATAAAAGCAGGAATTATCATCCAGAAACTAATTTTTGGACATATGGCTCCTGTGACCTTCACCTTTGACCTTGTGACCTCAAAATTGATAGGGGTCTTCCACTCTTGGCAGGTGAACTATATGTGCAAAATGAAAGATCTGAGATGAATTGTATGGCTGAAAATGCATCCACAATCTTTTTAAAGATGTGTCCTGTGACCTTGACCTTTGACCTCATGACCCGAAATTCAATTCCGGTTTTGCATTTCCAATGGGTCAAATACATGTATAGTTTGAAATCCATACATCAATAAAAGAAGGAATTATCATCCAGAAACTAATTTTTGGACAGATGGCTCCTGTGACCTTCACCTTTGACCTTGTGACCTCAAAATTGATAGGGGTCTTCCTCTATTGGCAGATGACTTATATGTGCAAGATGAAAGGTCTGAGATGAAATGTTTGGCTGAAAATGCATCCACCTCTTTTTAAAGATGTGACCTTGACCTTTGACCTCATGACCCCAAAGTCAATTTGGGTCTTGCTTTTCCAATGGGACATATATAAGTCAAGTTTGAAATCCATACATCAATAAAAGCAGGAATTATCATCCAGAAACTAATTTTTGGACAGATGGCTCCTGTGACCTTCACCTTTGACCTTGTGACCTCAAAATTGATAGGGTTCTTCCTCTCTTGGCAGGTGAACTATATGTGCAAAATGAAAGATCTGAGATGAAATGTTTGGCTGAAAATGCATCCACATCTTTTTAAAGATGTGTCCTGTGACCTTGACCTTTGACCTCATGACCCAAAAATCAATTTGGGTCTTGCTTTTCCAATGGGACATATATAAGTCAAGTTTGAAATCCATACATCAATAAAAGCAGGAATTATCATCCAGAAACTAATTTTTGGATATATGGCTCCTGTGACCTTCACCATTGACCTTGTGACCTCAAAATTGATAGGGGTCTTCCACTCTTGGCAGGTGAACTATATGTGCAAAATGAAAAATCTGAGATGAATTGTATGGCTGAAAATGCATCCACAATCTTTTTAAAGATGTGTCCTGTGACCTTGACCTTAGACCTCATGACCCGAAATTCAATTCCGGTTTTGCATTTCCAATGGGTCAAATACATGTATAGTTTGAAATCCATACATCAATAAAAGAAGGAATTATCATCCAGAAACTAATTTTTGGACAGATGGCTCCTGTGACCTTCACCTTTGACCTTGTGACCTCAAAATTGATAGGGGTCATCCTCTATTGGCAGATGACTTATATGTGCAAGATGAAAGGTCTGAGATGAAATGTTTGGCTGAAAATGCATCCACATCTTTTTAAAGATGTGTCCTGTGACCTTGACCTTTGACCTCATGACCCCAAAATCAATTTGGGTCTTGCTTTTCCTATGGGACATATATAAGTCAAGTTTGAAATCCATACATCAATAAAAGCAGGAATTATCATCCAGAAACTAATTTTTGGACATATGGCTCCTGTGACCTTCACCTTTGACCTTGTGACCTCAAAATTGATAGGGGTCTTCCACTCTTGGCAGGTGAACTATATGTGCAAGATGAAAGATCTGAGATGAATTGTTTGGCTGAAAATGCATCCACAATCTTTTTAAAGAGATTTCCTGTGACCTTGACCTTTGACCTCATGACCCCAAAATCAATTTGGGTCTTGCTTTTTCAATGGGACATATATAAGTCAATTTTGAAATCATTACATCAATAAAAGCAGGAATTATCATCCAGAAACTAATTTTTGGACAGATAGCTCCTGTGGCCTTGACCTTTGACCTTGTGACCCCAAAATTTATATGGATCATCCATTATTGGCAAGTGAGCTATATATTCAAGATGGAAGACCTGGGATGAAAGTTTGGCTTAAAATGCATCCACAGTATCTTTTAAAATGCCAGTCCAGTGACCTTGACCTTTGACCTCATGACCCTAGAACCTATAGGGTTCTTACTTTAGTGGTGGGCCATACATAAGTCATGTTTGAAATCCATATGGCTATCAACACTGGAGATATCATAAGAGGTGTGTGATTTTCACCATATATGGCAATATTCAAGGTCAAGGCCACTATCATAGTAAAGGTCATGACCCCAATTTAAATAAGCATCATCCCATAACCCATACCTATGTATATGCATAATATAAAAGAAATCTGTCCATTAGTTTTTGACTTATAATGCTCACAGTGCTGTAAGGTGGCAATTTAGGGGGTATTAAACGGCACGAAAACAAGTAAAGAATAATAGGTGGCGCCACCAGTTTCTGGAACATGACAACCCTATCCATGATCTTCCATCAACTTGATTTTGGGATAAATCCATGCAAGATTTCTTGAGATATTAAAGAATTTGTGTGATTTTCCCCAAAATTGGACCTATTCAAGGTCAAGGACACTCTCCTAGTAAAGGTCATGACCTCATTTTAAATAGGCGTCGTCCTCTTACCCATATCTATACATATACCAAGTTTGGTAAAGTTCCGTGAAATATTTTTTGGGTTATCGCGCCAACAAGATTCATATGCGGCGGCGGCGGCGGCGGCGGCGGCGGCGGCGGCGGCGGCGGCGGGACCGGTATGAAAACATAGTATCCCCCGACTTTGTCTGGGGATACAATCATAAATACTGGTGCTCCACAAGGCTGTGTTCTGTCAGCAGTCCGTTTTATTCTATATACAAATAATTTGTCTGTGAGCCTTTCAGATTGTAAAATTATCAAATATGCAGACGACACTGTCATTCTAGGCCTGATACACAAGAATGATGAATCGCTCTACAGGAAAACCATTCAATGTGTGACTGGTTGGTGTGAGGAACACTACCTTCAATTAAATTTAAAGAAGATTAAAGAAGTAGTCTTTGATTTTAGGAGATCAAAATCTGTAATTAACCCAGTTGCTATCAAAAATGAAGATGTTGATATTGTAGAAAATTATTAATACTTAGGATGTATTATTGACAGAAATCTGAATTGGAAAGAACATGTGTTGAATCAATCCAAGGAAGCAAACAAAATATTATATTACCTTTATTATCTAAGAAAGCTTAATATTGACAAAACCATAATTACCATGTTTTACAATTCAGTAATTTTCAGTGTCCTTACTTATTCACTGGAGTGCTGGTTTACAAATATATCTGATAAGTTAAAGAAACTGTTAAATAATACCAGGAAGAGAAGTTGTAGAATAACTAGTACTTCTCTTGCCACACACCAGGAAATCTGTGAAACCAAAACAATGGCCTTCATATCAAAGGTCATGAATGACACAACACATCCCCTATATTCAGAGTTCCGTTTTTTACCTTCAGGTAAACCCCTAGATACAATATTCTGCAGAACAACTCGTTTTAAACAATCTCTCGTACCATACAGTATTAAACTTTTTAACTCACAACCCTCTTAGATGTTTTGAATTATGTGTTTTACCTGCAGAATTATCTGTTCTATCATTTTTACATGCTTAATTTTACATTCATAGTCAATATGTCATGTGTGATTTTTATGTAATTTTATGTATTATTTTTATGTATTTATCCATCTATTTACTTATTTATTTTTATGTAATGAATTGCAAGTCAACGACAAATTCCTGGAACTGAAGGCTTATAAATGTTATCTTATCTTATCTTATCTTATCTTATCTTAAAAAGTCTGATCACCCCATATTGCAATCGAACCCAGGACTCTCAGGTTGCCGGTCGTCTGCTCTGTCACTGAATTAACAGGATTCCGTAATTTCCTCTGTGTTTTAGCACCTTTTCATAGGAACGACCGAAGTGACGTCACTACTGTGACTGGTATTATACATAATACATGTGTCGACACAGCGACTTTGCATGCAGCAGTGATAAACTGATGGCCTTTTATGGTGTGCATCAAAGATAAAAGAATACTGATAATATGTCTGGGGACTGAATCATTTCACAAAAAGATGATACAAGTACGTCAATTCTGCGACTAAGCACATACTTTTAGTTTACAAGTCTTCGCTCTTTCACAGATACAAAGTTAATCGCAATAACCACAACGTAGGCCTACCTATAAGCAATCTACCAGTTATACCAAAATCTGCGAGGAGAGGTAAAGTTATTCATGACACAATACAAAAGGAAAGACAGCAAACTTAAACAGACACCAGAGGTGAAGACGAGGAGGGGATTACACTCCTGTATATACGGTTCATAACGGAGGCCCCGAAAAGCTGAGAACTAGTTGTTGCCCACCAAAGATTTACTATGGAGGGAAATGATAATTGAAACATATTTTGATGATTAAAACCTTTAATTTTACCTGTCATACGCACAGTTTGTGGTTTTAACCGTCGTATCCTCGTCGTCGCCGATCAGCCAGAAAGACCCGTCCTTACGTAACAGCAGTTTCTTCTTGGATCTGTTGCTGACGTATTTACAGTCGGCGTTTAGGTCTCCTAGTATCATAACGTTATTCACGTTCCAGCGTTCGATGACATCGGTTCTGACTGCCTTCAGTGCGTCAATCTCTTCCCTGGCGTCTTCCGGGGAGGTGTGACATCCGATCAGTACAAAGTCCTCAACATCTTAAAGTATATGCATTATTGCCTAGATTAAAATTTAAAAAAAAACAGACTATTAACTATAGATATATACATGGAGAATATTCCACGATTATCCCATTATGGAAATATATCTTGAGAATTATTACTTTTGTTTTCTTATTATGTTTACTTAGCAATGAATGAAACATTAAAAATCAAGTGGAGCATTTGTTTATTAATGAAGAGGCCAATTTTTTTTGTTTGTGGTAGCCGCCTGAATATTTAATGCTAGCTTAACTAGATACTACATCTGCAGAATTCCATTCCGGTTTCGGAATACATGACAGGGCATTAGCTTACGCTGGTCATAACACCCTGGAACCCCCGAAAGACGCATCTGTTTGTAAGTGAAACACGTCCGTGGGACACGCAGGTGGGACGTCATACATGTAAAGGGCATGAACGCGAGAAAAAAAAATTCCATTATGGAAAGGCAACCGTAATTATCATGTAGATCTCTTATTCTCTACTAGGAATGAAAGTCGATCGAGTATAACAATAAGGATTAGAAGTCTGGAGGCGGTCTCCAAGCTGAGTTCTTAAAGATTTACCTTTTTCGTATATTTGGTTTTCAGAGCACAATAAAAGACTCAGTATTTAAAGAAGTTTAGTAATGGTACGGTGGGAATTCCATTTAAAGATGGGATCCTACACTGGAGGGAACATGTGACTGACTGATTATCGTAGAAATTGTCGTGAAACATTGGAACGTAATGAAAGGTCAGTGAGGGCAGTGACTCGACTATACATGCACCCCTACATACTGGAACGTGACACATTTTCCTTTACGTGACATGTTTGGTTGCTTTTGTTTATTGTGAGTATTAGTCCTGAATCAAACCTGTATCAGGAGAGTTGAACCTGATGACAAACGGCTCCCGCTGGAATCGTTCCTGTGGATCAGGGTACTGGTAGGTGGCTACAACGTTCACCTTGTCCTTCCTAAAATGTACGTCATAAGATGAGAGAGAGAGAGAGAGAGAGTTGTTTTTCTGTGTGTGAACACTTGTTGTTAATATAAGCATGAGCAGCCGCCTCGGGCACATCCGCTTTCGGTGCTGCCATCCTGGATTTGCATCGGTTGTCCTGAGGGCATCATTAATAAATGAACCTGTATTTATATGGAAATGAGGTTATGGTGCCCTCAGGTTTGCCATTAAAACGTTTGCTTAAAATGCATCCTCAAGCTTCTTTCTATATTGGTTTGTGAGGTGTATGTGAAAGATGGCAGGTCAGAAATAAAAAGTTAAATCCAAAACCATAGTGTAGAAGATCTATACTGTTTTTATTAAAAAGTTGAACTGAAGGGTAACAGTACTGACCTGTAAATATAAGCGTACTGCTCCTTGGAAGTGGTACGTCCCAGTCTTCCGCTTATATTTATGTCGTAATCATCAGAACTGAAGAAAATATCAAGACTTTTACAAACTCATATCAATTGAAGAAAACCAATGTTGAAGTAAGCTTTAAATGACAAAATGCTATCAATGAAGTAAAATAAATTCAGTTTTATTAATTCCCCTGCGATAGGAAATGATTAGGAGGAAAAACACAGTAATAATATGCATTTCATTTTTAATAACCATGCATCAACTCTTTTATACCACGTTGAAGAGACAATGAAAAAGGAACCTCTCTCTGTAAATTTCTATATCAGTTCATGATTTAGACTTTACTGGGGGAAAATGCAAATTATTTAAAGAAATAATTTGATTTTCCAGGTAACTTTGACTACTCTTATAACAAGGCACAACTGTTGAATTTATTCAAGCAAATGCCCAGCTTTAAGTCTTATCTATTTACAAAACATAATACATACTTTTCGTTAACTTTGTTCATAAGTGTATTTATAGCAGTGTTTGAGCTGTCCCGAATCTCTTGAACGAGAATGATGTCATACCGCCGAATGATCTACAACAACAAACCAACATCATGGACATGGACGATTCAACATAGACAAGTGCATTATATATTCATTAACACAAATAAACGTAACCCGGTAACCGGTAACTTTAAGGTTTGATCGATATAAACCGTGAACTGGTCGCCGATGGTCAAATATTTGTTTGCATTTCTATGTTTTAGCCCTTGGTCTGGACACGGCAGCACCATTTACCTTTAATGTTACCAATATATTTGTGCAAAAATAAAACTATAATTCACTTGCTATAATGCTGTGAATTGACCTGTACAACTCCAGTAATATTGCAAGTTACGACAAAGTATAGAAGATACCCCGCCATGCAGTTACTGAAAAAGAGCTCACTGTCAACATAACTGTTCAGTATGTAACCATTTTGACCCACCAGATTTTGTAAAATCTGTTTTGGTAACTCTTCTGTAACATAATGGAATATCATTTATTAATCATGTTTACTTGATGAATCTGCTGATGCCAATATAACACCCTTTAAATACTTGAAAACGATTCTTCATGTATAAAATACCAAAAGGCTCGAGGAAATTTCATAGCTAATTGCTCACTGTAAACAAGACCCAGGTCCCCGTCCAGTATATAAGTTTATTTTGTAAGGGTCGGAATGTTAGGCTTTGCTCGGGAAATTAAGCTGTACTCAGACACTGACACCACACTGACGGATATAATAGTAAAACGGAGCACGTTCATACAAACACTTCAGGGCCTGGAGAGCATGAACGTGGTCCCTCATACATGTCGTCCTCAAATATTGCACTGTACAAGTGTACTGGGCTGTTTCCATTCATGTATAGTCTGCAGTTCGTATAAATGCGCCCTTGGGCGATTTTTAACCACAACACATACCTACCACCTAGCAAAGTTTCGCACTGAAGCCGAAAATTTCCAGTTCAGGTCTCTATTTCATATATGACGATCTATTTTATATGGTATAAATATAGCTTTTATGAAATCAATTATTCGGAAACCAAACATACCGGAGTTTGATCCTAATGATTCCCCGGTTTTTTTTTGTATAACCCAGAGGGTATCTCTAATATTTGAAGCTTGAACAATTTTAACTGTTTAGAAACAAACCTTGGACTGTTATATTCTCTTAAACCATATATATATATACACATTCATTACAGGATTAAAGGGAACTTTTCACATATCAGGTGTGTTCAATATGCATACAGTATCATGGTATATATATATATATATACATTTAATCTCAAACGACAATATATCTTTGCAAATGTAGTGCATTGTGTTTGTAACAAATGGGCAATTTTTACATAAACATTGTTGAATCCACTGCGCCGAATAAAATGTGTATATAAATCAACATAATTATGGTATTAATAGTACCATTAAGTTCATTTTCAATATATTATAATCGTAAATTTAACCTATGACTGTTATTGCTTAAATTATTATAAAAATAATAACTATTATTTAGTGGAAAGGCTTGCAAAAAGGTGAATCTGAAGGGATCACTTATGCGTACTGTATGTATATGCAACCTTAGGAAAGTTGATCGTGCGCATACAGACAACACATCGCGGTCTATATATGCACTTCAGAGTTGGTAACGGTTCTAAAGAAACTGAGGTCAGCCAATCAGCAGATGTTAACATGTCACGGGTGTGAGCAAGCTGCTATACATTGTCTTGCTATACCTTTGTTTAGGTTTTTAAGAAGCGTACCACTATAGAGGGTGTCTTTACCGCATGAAGACGCATCCCTGTCTTCACTGATGCTCGTGTTAATGAGTTAGACTCTCACCAGTGCAAAAATACAGCGAAATATATTGAAGGAGAAGGCTTATAACGGTTAATGAATATATTTCAATATCAATATTTGGATTAATAATTTCGAAGGTCGACTTTCTTAAATCCTCCGGGGCGGAAAACCATCGTCTATATTTTGTTTTCTGGGTTTTTTTCTTATGTCCGTATTCGCTCTATATTTCAAAACCGGCTTGCTTTCCAAAACTGTCATTGTTCACAGATTTGCACCTGGTATTCATATTTTTTACCTTGATTTTATTCGAATGGATTGACATTCCGTGGCCAATTCCCTATTATCGCTCAGTTGCGGCCGTAGGGGAGGTTTCAAGTGGTAGCTAGACAATAATTTATATCTAGTTTATATTCCAGCAAATTCAACAAATGAATTTAAGCGGAACGCGAAGAACGTTTGCAAAATTTTTGGACCGAAAAGTATCCATGTCGTGACAACAAGTAAGGAAGATAAAATAGAAGGTAGTAAGATGAAATTACATGCAGGTTGAAAAAAGAGAGGAAGCGTGCATTCCTCCTCACAAGGGGACGGCAGTCTGGATTCAGTAGTTTGCTCTCTTTTCTGTCATTTGTAGGTAAATATCCATATTTTAGGCTTGGGCTCGTGTAGATGTCAAGGAAGCAATGTTTTTTTGTCGAATCGCAGACCGCGTCATGAACAGAGGAAACTTTGTTCACAGGATAGACACACACAGACCTTATCTTGTCATCTCCCGGCATACCGCTCTTATATATAATTACAGCTGCACTCGGTGCTATATTGGGTGTTAAATTTTATCGCATCCCATGGTATTCATTGTAATAATAAATGAACAAATATTCATTTTATCATTATTTAAAGCGGGTGAATGATTATATATAATTATAATAGTTTCATATATAAAATGTTATCCAATTCAAACACTAAAATTAAGAACAATGCATTGGAATGTAAGTGATTTTCAGATTGCCTCTATCACCCATAAGGTTAAGTTGTCATACTGGTTTTGCCTCTATATGTCTACAATTGAATTCCATGAAGTTAAATTTCCCCTCATGTCCCCTGAAATTAAAATAATTGTAATTCAAAATCCCGTTTAGCATGAAGAGTAAACGATGGTCTCAAACCCTATAACTTGCTTGGGAATTCTAATTAATTACTAGTAACATTTGATGAGCTGCGAAACAACATGACTATGAACCATGTTGCAGTTTATATACTCATTCCAAGGGGCATAAGATCATGTATTTACAATCATCTTTTTTTTTCAAAAATAAGGTAGGCTAATCTGTCGTAGCCCTTGACACTTGTGTTTCTAGGTCATTCTTTTCTATCATTCTTGTGTCATACCTTAGTTCTCTTTGGATCCAAAAACTAAAAGGCAGCCCATGCAAACACTTATATGTTATTCAATATACCTAGGTCTATAAAGTCCATCGATATAATTGTTTCATCCTGTATGGGTAAAAAGAGGGTACCTTTGAGGTGAAGATCTTTGTCATGGGTCTTATCACGGAGAATGATAGAAGAACACCACCAATTATTTCATTTTATTTTTCTTCCTTTGTTGTCATTCTTTTCAATACCAAATATTCTATTATTTCTTCTTATAGCAGTCTTGGGAAGTTCAGGGGTGTCCTTGACAATTGCGGTTCCCGATTTGGGATTCCTTGCCTTGTTAAGGCCGTTTAAGTTACAACTTATTACAACACACGGAATCACATTACAGATTAAGCATGGCATTCACATTCTAGGTCAAGGCTAATTTGTAAAAAAAAAAAAAAAAACATGTATGACATTAGTGTTTGAACATCATGCATAATTTATATGTGTGGTTATAATTTGACGTTTGCCTAAACAGATATGTATAGTTGTAGACTCAACAATTAGCTGTGGAGCTGGCCAGTTTTCATCCTTAATAATCATATTTTTTTGTTATCAAACGCGTTTGGAGATAAAACCGAGTGATATCCTTTGCAATATCTTCATGCTGTTGAAAACTTCCCTTGTTTATATTGTGATTTTAGCATACACTTTGATACAGTAAACTAGAGAATAAAGCCAAGGTGGATTATTGACACTAGATTCTGGAGCTGTATTACTGATAATCTTGGCACATGCACAGAGATCTAATTTCAACTTTGTTTAAATTCTATTTTAATTAATGGGGGGGGGGGGTATTTTTTCCTATACCAGTCTTCCCTTGAGGCAAATTATTATACTAGCCTCAGAATTTTAATTAGGAAGCTTATTTGTAATTTACCAAAGTAGACGTGTACTTTTTATTACCGTACCATGTATGTTTTGTGACCTCTGACCTTACATAAAATATGCATGAATTTTGCGAGAATGGTATTTAGGAGGGCCCCTCTATTACTTTATATTTATAATGAGTTTCATGAAAGTCCGTTATAATTATTCGTAAGCCATCACGGCACCACCAAAGTCTGTTGACCTCTGACCTCATTAAATATGCAATTTTGTCGGAAATCGAACTTGGGCGAGATAATCTATCGGTAAGTAGTTATGACGTGTTTCATGAAAATCCGTTAAGTCCCTTGTAAGCTATCGTGGCGTCACCAGAAGTTACGGGCGGACCGTGCACACGTGTATACCATAAATAATACGTCCCGTCATAGACGGCCGTAAATAAAAGGGATATACTAAGTGAAACTTTGGGGCATTCACATGATTTCCGTTTGATGAAAACGATATGATTATATATGTATAAAAAGAGTTACTTAATTCACATGCACAATTAAAGCAGGATACATAAAACGCAGCGTTCATAGTGTTACGGAACCTAATAACAACAGATCACGTAGTCGTGACGAGCATAAATTTTGTTATGGAGATAAACAATCAGATTCTGTAACACTAGGCAGCGTGAAATGTCTAGGGGAATGAATAAAAAAGGCAGTGGTTTTTTGTTAACAAATAATTATAATTTATTCTTAAAACAACCCTAACATTACAATACACTAAATCAATACAATTACACAGTATAACAACAGTATAACAGTAAATCCAATACAATTACACAGTATAATAAATAAAGTGTTCAGTACGTGGATACCACCATTGTAACAGCTCAATAAGTCCTTTAAAGCATATAGTCCAGATGAACAGTTCACATAAATCTTCTCAGAGAATAATAGACCAGTTCAATCACAAAATCAATCTGTTGTAATCCAAAAGTGAAGTTCTGGTAGTGATCCAAACGGCAAACTTAAGACTATATAAAATCCGTTACAAATTTCGAAGAAGATCTATAACCGCTGCAATTATCGGAAAGGTCAAGAAACTGACTCACACTCTTCGGTGTACCCTGGAATATTTCTCCCCCCCCCCCCCCCCCCGGCTCTAAACACAGCCCCTAATTTATAGCTTCTCACCCTAAAGCCTAGAAACTTCTATTTCACGCACAATCCAAAGAACCCAACAATACATAATACACACGCGCCCAAAGAACAATACAAGACACGCGCTCATAGATATATGTATAATGTTCGCCTTTGATCTAGAACAAAAATGCTGAATAAGAAATTTTTATACAAAAATTTTATGAAGTAGGTCTAAGGAACAGATTTAATGGTCCATTAAGCATATATACTTTTTGTATGTATACAATCATGTTCCACTGCTGTACCATTTATAACATAAGGACATTCAGAAATCATTAATATTATTCTTAGTAATCTACCCATGCATTCAAACACGTAATACTCAGTCACAAGCTGTTCTGACTTACTAATAGAGAATTCATATAGCTTCATACACACTGCAAGCAATCCATGTAAAATAACATTTAACATTTCATGTTAATTCTATTTTAATACATTCCTTTACATAAATATATATATATTTATATATATATATATATATATATATATATATATATATTTCTCTTTGTATGTGTGTGTGTGTGTGTGTGTGTGTGTTCGTTTGTTTGTTTGATATTATACCATAACCCAGAAACGGGACGTGAGATATCTATGGTGCAAAATTTCGATATGCAACCTCATGTGGTGTTTCGATTTGCCTCCCCCTCGCCATGTAGCAACTGATAAACAGTGATAAAACGCTCCCAATTTGTTAAGCTCAGCGTGTACAAACTGGCTTGTGTCAGTTGCGGACTTACTTTTACAATTGTTTCCATGACATCGGCTTTGCCTGCCTTGGTTCTTCCAAACACTTGGATGTTGAAAGCGCTGATCTTCAATGATTCCGCCAGCCATGGCCCTGATCCAGCCAGGATCAGCAAACATACACGCCAATTTGCCATCATTTTATACAGATATGTTGTGGGTATACATATATACGACCAGCAGCCTCGCAGTCCCCCGGTAATGTGTACAGTAACATTAGGGGTGCCCCTATATATACTAGACTGAAGTCCGGCGCAGATATAACCAATCCACATGTATCCCATATGTCACGTGGTCTAATCATCATTAACTTTAAATACTATCATTAGTTCTATTCGTACAAAGTTTATTTCGAACATGTCTTCATTGATCCATCAGATCCAAGTATTAACTATAGATTTTATTGTATTCGTCTCGTCCCAATAGAGTATAGCTGCTCCGTGATCATACACGGCACAACCCTGCAAAATAAGAAGTATTATCACTTTTACTAATTGATCAACAAGTCTGTGTCGTGCAGTATGATAATGGCATAAACAAAAAAAATTAGATATGTTAACTTTACACTTAACCAAATGGCATGCAGGCAAAAAATTCTAATCAGTGAAATATGTAAACGGGTCTGGTTGAATGTAATTACATATATATACACACACGTGTACATGTGTGGGGGTATATACTGTTTGTTTGTGTGTACGCATACGCCTACTGACAGAAACGTTTACCGATGTGATACTAATCCGTTCCGGCATATCCACTTAATAACTCCCTGGCTTTTGTGTTCGGCATGTCCGGTCACGCGGGCTTCAAACATCGTAATTAAATGTCCGGTTAGGGTGTCACAGCCAAACTTGCCCAACCAGCAGCTTTCACATGAAGTGTAATTTTGTTTTATGACATATTGACGTTTGATAATCCGATACGTTACGGCCGTGTGATCTCATTTATAATGATAAAACTGTATATAAAGGTGATTTTATTCTTTGCACACATTATCGTATACGATCAGTTAATACCATGATAACACATTCCGACCGACATGATGCATGGGGGTCATGCAGTGTGCATGGGGGTTTGTGAGAGTCTATTGTTCAACTTCAAGCGCATTTTTCACTTAATACACATAACAAAATATACAGAACTGTAATGGCAATATATGTTAATATATGAATGGTAATGAATAAAGATTAACTACTACATATTGTAATTTAAAATTTCTTTGTCAAAAAGCTTTATACTTTAAAACCGGATAATGGCTCACTTATATAATATACAAGGCAGGCCTGTGTACTCGCGTATATATCTACACCTGTTGCGGAATCAAATGTTGCACTAATCGCCATAGTTTCCATATAGGGGTTCCCATGCATAATCGGTATGATACGGCAGGACATTCATAAGGAGTTATAACCGAATACATATTAAATCAGTGGCGAGGAAGCCGTTTGGGCTCTTTGTCATTTATCACCTACATTTTAGATTAAACCTACAAGTCATTTTTTAATCTTCTGCGCGAGGTTGGTGCGCTGGTGATATGCATACATATATATATACATATAGATATATATATATATATATATATATATATATATATATATATATATATATATTCACCTTGTAGTGAACTCTCGTTGAACTAATATCCAGACCTGTTTTATATTTTGGATGTATTTAATTAGATGTGTAGCAGTTTTATAACTAAATAATATTGTCCTAATGTTAGATGTAACTGCGCTGTATATAATCCCCCCCCCTTTCTCCCTCTCTCTTTCTCTCTCTCTCTCTCTCTCTCTCTCTCTCTCTCTCTCTCTCTCTCTCTCTCTCTCTCTCTTCCGTATAAACAGATTTACGGATGAGGCTATTCGAAAACGATTGAATATAAGTGAAGGCACCAGGCTCATGTACAAAGCTAAGGTTTCCTAGATCTGCTGACAGGCAAAATACATCAAACTACTCCTGAGATAAATGCCGAGATGTATTCTACAAAAACGTGATTATAGGTGGCGCCCCAGTCATGTGTAAGCGATGAAAGGACAGGCAAAATTTCAAAATACATTGAACCATTCATGAGATATGTGCCTGTATCACTTCAAAGATAGGAAGCAAAGATGAACACTACGCGAAAAGGATTATAGGTGGCGAAACCAATCATTGCTAAGCAACATTTCACACGTGACCAAGTGTTAGAAAGATAAGTCCATGCATGTGTCTTAGATTAGTTCTCCAAAAACGAACGCAGCGGCGGCGACTGAACCTGCGTGAACACTTCGTTTCGGCGGATACAATAATATATAAATCAAACGCACCGAAACTTATATCTAGTTGAAACATTACAACACAGAATCAAGGTCAATCAACGTACCCATCGGGATTATATTTTTCATTAGTCCACTCTTCTGAACAATCCCCACATTGCAACCCCATTACCAGGAAGGTAAGGCCTATATAAAGGCCTATATTTTATATAATAAAAACCGGGTATTTGATCGAGTGGGGTGCACGCATGTTATTCCAAAAATTATCTCAGTCCTGAGTTGTTTGAAAATCATTCCAGATACATGTAGGCCTATACATATCAACTCCTCTATAGATAAAAATCTAGATCTGTTTAAGCTTAGGCCTATAATTATAGGCCGGCCTGCTTATACTATAGTAATGTTACTGATGAAACCATGTAAATATTAATGCAATTAATGATAGGCTACCCTGTCATAATCGAGGATACAGGCCTACTTGAATTACTCTGCTGAATTTCAAGTTGATTTTACTCAAACGTCTTCATTTTTGAATAACCATTCCTGTGCGGTTATATTTTATGCAGCTTATCAGCTTATGGGAAATAAATTTCTGCATGACACACGTCTTTTTGACGTATAAATTATACGCTTATTTTCTTTATATTTATGCATGCACCATTGGTAAATATTTTTTTACCAATAATAAATATTTTATACACCGATGTTGTGGTATATCTAAATTTCCTGTTTCTTTTCAAGATTTCATCTGTTAACCATCGGCGAGGACAAATATGTACAACAGTGTGTTCCTTATACGAAATTCGAACGGACATATATACAGCCCCTGTCCTAGACCTCTTTACGTGTTCATAAGCGGCGAAAACGGGGGGGGGGGGTGCAATGCCCCCCCCCTCCTCCCCCAAATATGATACGTCCCCTCACCCCCCCCCCCTCCTAATGATACGTCCCCTCCCCCCTCCCAACAATATGATGGAAAAACATATATGGGAGTACCGTTAGGCCTACCAGTATTGCCCTTCAATGAATATTTACTTAATTTTGACGACCCGGATATGTAAAGTTTCAAGTTATTTGATAACATTATGAGGAGTTATAATTCAATAAAAGAAAATTTATACTCACTTTCCGAATTTTACGCTGCAAGTTTACTTGAGTTACTTTGTATTAGGCCTATATCGGATTCACATTCACGCCCTGCCTCACTGAAAGGAGCTGTCAATGTTGAATTAAATTCAGTCCGGAATTCACCCCAGTTGACCCGTTCACTAAACATAATTTATATGAAACTTGGAACTCGGCCGCGAGTCGAACAATACAACATACAGCTAATAGACCTATGGACGGAATATTTGTATACATTGTGAAGGTGTCAAGAATTTCGTCAGCCATAGGCAACGTGGGTCCACCCGGTAAGCCCACGTCTTTCTTGGGCTCATTCATTTTGATGCAAGAGTAGGCTACCCAAGCGCACGATTGTGAGAACATATTTTTTATGGTTTAAATTTACATGTTTAAAAATACACGATGAAGTTATACTGCATTCCATCCTCAAGAAGCGATGGTGTAAACTTTAAAAGATCAGGCCTTGGCCGCTAGGTACTGAAAAAAATCACAGGCCTGGTCCCGTTTCACGCCCACTTATCAAAAGTAAATCAGTGCAGTCCTGATACTATAAGGGCTAAAACCAGGATGTCCGAAGTCTGATGTCGGATATCAGAACACATCGTTCATATTGAGGTGCTTTTTACACATCTGTATAATGCCCATTTTGTCTTTAGTTCATAGTAATTTATTAAATATATGAGTATGGTTGTTGATGTATATTACTGCTGTTAAGGCCACACAAAGATATAATTGCTCTTCGGAATTACTTAGTCTTATTTTTAAAGGATTCATTTATTTAGTTCACTCAAAACGCTCGGTTTGCTATTTGCTGCTCTTGTCCTATCCCTTCATATAAACCTTTACATACTTGTATTAATAAAGCACAATATACATTAATAATGGTATTATTGAAAATTGAAAATGGAATAAACCCAATCTTTATGCTGTCAATACCACTCTAATAATTCCATGTCGCAATTTATTTTTGGTATCCTTCCTATAAGTTGACCAAATTTTACATATTATGTCTCAATAGATTAAAAAGAAAAATCGTAAGCTTGCTCCTTATTTTAAGTCCGCCTTTGAGTTATATTTGTTTATAATTGTGCATCAAATGTAGAAATATATGATGCAGCGTTCTGCATTATGTCTACGAAAAAAAAATTCTATGGTTCAATTTTGCCATATATATTTTTATATTAATAGTATATAATAATAATAATATAAATAGTTTTAAGCCCTAATAAATTCTACGCCCTATATTTATTCTCAGAATATGGTAACTCTATCTAAATCTTTTCTAATTAAACGTAAATAAATTCTTATTTTGACAGACCTGAACATATATATTTATACAAATTATATACATTATTTCAAAGCTAAGAAAATTGTTATCGTATATATGGTATGCGTTCGGTGAAAGAACCTGTAAAATTAATTTGATTTTAATATTAATTAAATATATGTTTATTTATTTATTTAAAAACTGAGTTATTCCAAGCCTCCAATGAAAGTAACCAAGTTTTTTTTTAAGTTCATATCAGATAACATGGAAATACCCAATGGACTTTTTTTTTGTGTGTCTATCATTTTTTATCAGGTAAAAAGTCATCCTTAATTTATTTGGGTTTTGTGTGTGTCTATGTGTGTGTGTGTGGGGGGACTATAAATTAAATATATATAAATTAAATGTATGTAAGTTAAAATGACAAATATTTTCTTTCATATTTAAGTTACTCAAACACAAAAAAACTATGAACAAATAGAGTTTTGGTTGTTGGTTTAAAGATATTATAATTTAAATCAAAGTTCCCGTTTTTACCAAAAAAGCGATAGGGCTAACATATGCCAAAAATAAGGTCGTCTTAAAATACACACACACACACATATATATATATATATCGATGTTTTTTATATATTTTCATCTTTCCATCTTAATTCTTATGGTCACTTAATTAAAAAGTAATTGAGTATTTGAATTAGGATTATTTTTATTAGCTCAGCTGACTATTAGTCGTGGTCTTTTGTCCGTCGGCTGTCCGTCCGTCCCTCCGTCCTGTTGTCCGTCCGTCCGTCCGTCCGTAAAACCGGCACGTTTTGAAACCGTTGGACCTACGAATCTAAAATTCGGCATACCATTAGATGTCCCCAAAAACTCCTACCATACCGAAAATTGGGTCAATCGAACTTCGTTCCTTTAAAATATTAAGGAAAAACCTCTGTTTTCCATTAAAACCGCATTGTTACACTTCAAGACTGCCTAATATCAAAACCACTGACCTGATATTGATAATTTTAATTGTATTAATTCCTTTATATATTTCCTATGTACATACCAGAAATTAGTTCAATATTTTATAAATTCTTGAAGTTATGGGCCCGAACATAATGCACTTTGTAACAATTCAGGAAATGTCTTCACTCCCGTAACTTGAGAATTGCTGAAGCTAGAGACTTTTTTCAGGCATGTCACAATATTTAATCAAGATTCAATTGTATACCCAAAATTAGATCTGAATTTTATTAGCATAAATAGGAAATCATTACCTTAAATTTTGCCCAGATTTGACCATGGCACATTTTCCCCCCGTAACTGCTGTGGATTCAATTTTCACAGCATATTATCAATAGCATTTCATCTGTTTACATCTGAAATTTGAAACCAGTTGATCTAAAATTGTAGATTTTATTCAAGTAATCATGTATTAGATTTTATGCTTTTTGCTAGAGCTCGGCTAACCAGCTTCCTAGGCCAGCTCTCAGCTCCCAAAAATTGGCATACAGTTAGATGTCCCCCAAATCCCCTACTATACCAAAAGTTTGGTCACTAGGACTGCATTCCTTCTAGATATTAAGAAAAAACTTCAATTTTCCATTAGAAACCCATTGTTACACTTCAAGACAACCTAATAACAAAACCACTGATCTGACTTTGACCATTTATAGTATACATGTTCTTCTATACACTTTATATGCACATGGCTAGAAATTATAACAGTATACTTTTGCGTAATTGTTTTAAGTTATCGGCCAAAACATAATGCACTATGGAAAATATCAAGAAATATATTTACTCGATCCCTTAACATGAGCATTGCTGAAGGTAGAGAATTTTTGCCAGGGATATAACATTATTTAATCAAGATTCAATTGTATTCCCAAAATTAGTTCTGATTTTTTTAAATTTTATAAGTTATTAGCAAAAATATAAAATCAGTACCTTAAATTTTGCCCAACTTTGGCCATGGCACGTTTTGTCCCTGTAAGAACTGTTGATTTAATTTTCATATCTTGCACACGTTAGGATTTTAGTTTCTAAATTCTGAAGTTTTAAAAGGAATTGATCAAAAACTAGCTTTTATTAAAGTTTTTATGAGACCATGTCACACCTAGGCTGTACTTAAGCCCCTCTATATGTCTCCACATTGACCTTTCAGGCCAATTAAGAAGCGAGGCACTCTGCAGCCAGCCAGCTCTTTGGTGGCTTCAGCTGGATCTGTCCAACCCCCCTCCTCTAGTATTTGTTTTGGCCATAAACATAACAATTAACTTTTTTTTAATTATTGGTTTATCATAAGAACTTGAAAAAAATAAATGGAAAATGAATTTTATAGTTAATGAGTTACAGGGAATTACCTGGCAATTACTGATCAATTATTGATCTTCCATGGATGGCCAAAAATGTATTTCAAATGACACCATGCAGTCACCATTGGGTATTTTTCTTTTTCATCCATAAAAATGAAACATAAATAATAAAATAAAATTGTTGTTTACTATTAGGGATTATAAGAAGCAAAATAATGATAGACAAGGATGCAGTTGATTATATTAAATTAATCAGAATTTCGAGGTGTTTTCCAGGTTTTTAACTTGTTGGTTATATTTATAAAAAAAATTAAAAAATAAATAAATATGTCGAAAATTTAAAATATTACTCAGACAAGTGCTCATTGAAGATTTTAATATGTTTGACTTTTGAAATTAAGACTTATGGTTGTATCAGTTGTTACATGATACTGGCTAAATAATCAAAATTTATATTACTGATTCCTTAATTTCAGTCAATAAAATCAAACATTCTCAACTCCAGTTTGCCCCTGGTATAATATATTGGGTGTTTTGATCCTTGGATTATTTTTAACACATGTATTAGTTTCATAGCTGAGAATACTTTTCTTTTTTTCTGATACGATTTAAAAAAAATACAAATATTCTAATTTTTCCTGTTATTGCTGTGGATTTAATTTTCACAGCATGTACACATAAGCATTTCATCTGTTAAAATCTGAAATTTGAAACCAATTGATAAAACTGTAGATTTCATTCAAGTTTTCAAGCACCATGTCTTGATTGTTTACATCAGGTCAGTATAAATGCAGTGTACTAGGCTGTTACGTAACACCTTCAGGTCTGACTTACTGTCTTTGTGAATGTCTGGGTCAGGCTGGGTCAGGCAGTAGTTACCAGAGAGCCTCTCTTTCTCTCTCTCTTTATTCTCTCTCTGGTAGTCTAGCTCTCTCTTTCTCTTTCTCTCTCTCTCTCTCTCTCTCTCTCTCTCTCTCCTGCTTTTTCTCTTTCTCTCTTCTCTTCTCTCTCTCTCTCTCTCTCTCTCACACACACCCTAATTGCCTCCCTTCCCCCTCCATCCCATTCTGTTGACAGGTACTATGAACTAGACACATTAGCTATAAATGTTGATGCAATTTAGAGATGTGAATCAACTAAAATATTCACAATTACATGCATATGTTATACTGTTAATGTATAGTAACATTTGTAAACCTGGAAAAAATTGATGTAATGAAAAAAAAAGAATTAATGCAAATATTGTTATTTTTTTTCCTGGCTCAGTAGAATGGGAAAAAAATTTATTTGCCTTGTTTCTCCATCTTTCTGCCTGTTTTAAATATTTAATGATCATGAATAAAAATTTTTTCTTATAAGCACTGTTGAATCAAATTTCATATCCTGTATGTATATGCAAGGGTGTTGTAACTCTCACCATCCCCTTCTGCACCCCACTGAGTCTTTGCTCCTTGGCACTGTGAACAATAGTTCTATGGCTATATAGCGTAAAATTTAATAATTTAAGAAAATATCTACAGAGAGACAGAGACGTTGAAACCCTACCCCCCCCCCCCCCCCCCCCCCCATCAAGTCATTCTATTCCACCTGTGGAGTTGGGACGTTATGGCAACTGTATTCATATCATAAAATTGATAAAAAAAAAGGTTAACTAAATAAATTGGATCTCATTAGACAAATGTGTAAACTGTTGAACTGTCAAAAGCTTATCAAAAAGGTGACCAATGGAAACGCATGGTCAGATCTCAAAATATTATTTGCAACAATTTCTTCAATCATATCAACCAACTATGGTCTAGATTATCTCTTCCTCTCAAACTTTATCTACATTTCATAATATTTTAGATTTTAACCATCCAGGTGTTTCAGTACTGTTGACTATTTGTCCATAGGTACCTATGTACATGCCAGAAATTATGTCATTATTGTGTAACATGTAGACGTGGTTGGCATCAAAATAATGTTCCTTGTCAAGACCGAAGACATATCATGTCATACAGTCACAAATTCATAAATCCCCTCATCAGCATAGTCTATCATAACCTTATATCTGTCAAATTGAAATCTTGCAGACTTCACTACACTATAGATCCTTCAACAAACTGCCTTATCATTATTATACCACTGCTTAGTATACTGTCATTGCATTCATATTTTCTCAAATAAAATGCTTTTTTCAACCCCTCCAAAATAAAAAAAAAATAAACCACTATATTTTACTCCATATTAATCCATCAGTCAGGTCATTTCATATATCACTTACTCACATATTACATTATATTCCTTTATAAAAGCCCAACATGACTATGATATTCATAAGCTTATCGACTCAATATAGTATCACAATGGTGATACATTTATAGTTCTATCATGATCAGCTGAGGTCCCTTGTTAAAGTTGTAACCGCTTTATAATAAAGGATATAGAAAAGGCGTTTCAGACTATGTTTCCAAACAGACCTGCACAACTGAAAAACTTATTCCTGATGAATTGTAAGTACAGTATCATTCCGAGGATTGATGCATGCATACGTGTGCAGAGTACTTTGCCCTGAAAGGCTAAGTGAAATATGAATACAAGTGACATTCGTATAGTATGAATCCAAATTGTGATCTGATTTGGTTCCTTCTCTCTCTAATCAGTCTTATAGGCATTTATTGTATCCAGAGAAAAAGTTGGGGATACTATGGTTTTAGCACGGTCCCGCCGCCGCCGCGCATAAATCTTGTCTGAGCGATAAATAAAAAAAATATTTCACGGATCTTTACCAAACTCAAGATGTGCATAGATATATATGGGCGAGAGGACAAAACCTTTTTAAAATGGGGTCATGACCTCTACTTGGAGAGTGACCCTGACCTTGAATAGGTCCATGTTTGGTCAAAATAACAGAAAATCTTAATTATCTCAAGAAAGATTGCATGGATTGGTACAAAAAAAGTTGACCGAAGATCTTGGATAGTGTTGTGAGAATGGTGGCGCCACCTATTGTCCTGTTCTTGTTTTTGCGTCTTTTAATACCCCCATTATTGCCGCTTTACAGTATTGTGAGCTTTATAAGTCAGAAACTAATTTACAGATTTCTTTCATATTATGCACATGCATTGATATGGGTCATGGAATGAGGTCAATTCAAATTCGGGTCATGACCTTCACTACGAAAGTGGCCTTGACTTTTAATATTTCCGTATTTGGTGAAATTAACACAAAATCTGTAAATATCTCAAGAAAGAATGCATGGATTGGTCCAAAAATCAAGTTGTCCGTAGATCTTGGATAGCAGGGACGGAACCAGGATTTAGGATAAGGAGGGTTTCAACCCAGGAGGATCGATTAAAGACAAAACCCCATAACTTTTGAAGTATCCTATCTTTTTCCTTCAAATATGAAACAGATTTTTTCCATCAAGAACTCATACAAGAACATATACAAGGCTTTCAGGAACGCGAGGGTCAGCGTCTGTGACGCGACGCTCAAAATCTCTATCGGACGCTGAAGGGGTCCATGGGTCCGAAGAGATGCGTGGATTTTGGACTGAAGGACCGAGAGGATCAAGCAATGTCATTGCAGCAGTCACTGAATATTGTCGGCTGTCTCAAACAAAGTATAGTCAGCTGTGTAGGCACTGTGCTGACAACTAACCTTTACAATTCTCTTTAATCAAGTAATCATAAAATGACACGATTTGTAATCATAAAATGAAACGATAATGAATAAAAATACAAAAATTATCTCGTTTCACATTTTATCTCAAAGTGGACACACCAAACTCAGATGGGACTCTCAACATTATATATTATATATATATATATATATATATATATATATATATATATATAAAATGATGTTTTATACAAGTTATGGTTATACATAGGTGATGTCTATATTTACATTATCCAAAACCACTCAAAATTCAAATTTTCTATATATTATATATTTATTTTTGTTACACGTACAAAAGCAAGATCAACATATACTTCACATAGTTACATGAACTTAAATAGTAAATTATAAAAACAATACTATAAAAAGTTGGATGAAAGCACATATAATCAGTATTTTGATAATTCTTATACATGATAATAATGATGTATACTGTGGTTGCCTTTTTATTCGCGAGGGTTTTAATTTCGGTATTTTTGCGAATGTGAAATAATCGCGAATATGAAACCCTCGGATATAAAATGCCTCATCATCTAAGATGAATATGAAGGGGTGATGCATCTGCAAAAACAAAGTAGATATCACATCTCTGGAAACAAGATAATCAGCAATCTAATCGGTGGATGGGATGGAAACAAGCATACAAACTTGCATACAAGCACTAATTATTGTAAAACACCTGGTAATTACAAGAAATATATCAACTATGACACAGGTCACAAGTGATGACTGAACCAGAGTGAATGAGGTATTACAGGACGTAATCTAAATTTAAAATCAATACAAATTCAGCTTTTGTCCGTACCCCTGATAAGTGACATCCGACCTTCGACATCTCAGTTTTATTATGTATCTCATGAAACTCTGAAATATTACAATTATTAATCTGACTCGGTGAAGGTGAACAAACAATGGAATTATGGTTCCTTTCTCAATTTCTTGTCAGCCTGATCAGAGATATAATATGAATAAATTTAAGTCAAACGTCTAAAGAAAAATGTATGATTCCAATTCTAATATCTCCTTGGACACTGTTGGACGGGTGTTAAATCCTTAACAGGTTGGCTATTTTGTGCTGCCATGACCACCACAGGCGGTTATTCAAACATCAACATGTCCATTGCAGATCCCAAGAAACTTGCGATATCTTTTAAAGAGCAGCTAGATGTAAGTATTGAAGGTCAGTTTTATGAAATAACTAATAAATCCTTAGATTCAACTGTGACATATGGCACTATTTAAACCAAGCCCCACATCACCGTCTGAGCATCTCTCAAGCCCTCGAATTCCACAGATCACTGACTTGTCAAATCATGATTACTGGGTATATATTCTGTTGTTATTTTATCCGCCAAAACAGAGTTTTGTGGATGCTTTGTTTTCAGCCCGCTGCTGCCTAGGTGTCTGGAGAACTCCTCTATAACCGCTGGGTGGAATTTTACGAAACCCGGGATCATGTTCGGGTCACATGTGAACTGCTGCGCCCCGATTTTGTTTTGAGCTCTGACCTTTCCTCTCTGACCAGCGTCCATTTGTGCGTCTGTTTCCACACATAAACCAACATATCTCAAGAACCGTTTAAGCGATCAGGAAAAAAAATTGTGTCCAAATGTAGCCCTTGGATAGCTTTATAGCATACAAAAAAAATGGTGGCGCCACCTGCTACCATGTTTGCACAGTGTCCATCTGTTCGTCTGCCTTGGGTTAAAATCACTCGTATCTCTGCAGTGGTTTGACTAATTCACCTGAAATTCGGCATGCAAATACATCCTATATAGCTTTCTTGATTTTATGACAGGTGGCGCCACCTACATTCTAGTTTACACTGCAGACATCCATGCTTATATCTCCAGACTGGTTTGACGTATCTTCCTGAAAATTCGCGTGTGTATAGATCTCACATAGCTCTTTATCATACGCAAAACTGGTGATGCCACCTGCAACCACTCATATCTCTTCAGTGGTCTGACATGTCTGCCTAAATTTTTTAATGTTTATACATCCTGGACAGCTCTCTTGATTTTATGACAGATGGCGCAACCTACATTCTAGTTTACACTGCAGACATCCAAGCTCATATCTCGGGAACTGTTTGTACGATTGGGCCAAAATTGTGCATGTGTATAGATCTCACATAGCTCTTTATCCTACCCAAAACTGGTGGTGCCACCTGCAACCATTTTTGCACAGCGTCTATCTGTTTGTCTGCCGTGGGATAAAATCACTCGGCAGTGGTTTGACATATCTGCCCAAAATTTTGCAGGTTTATACATCCTGGACAGCTTTCTTGATCTTATGACAGGTGGCACCAAGTACATTCTAGTTTACGCTGCAGACATCCAAGCTCATATCTAGGGAACAATTTGACCGATTTGGCCAAAATTTTGCATGTGTATAGATCACTCATAGCTCTTTATCATACACACAATTTGAGGGGCCACCTGCAACAATTTTTGCACAGCGTCAGTCTGTTTGTCTGCCATGGGCTAAAATCACTCATATCTTAGTAGTGGTTTGACTTATGCAGACATCCATGCTAATATGCAACACATCTCACTCTGTTTCCCCTTGCCACTCAATCCATGCCTCACTGCACCAGTTCCACGCCAGATTTTGGCGGATACTCGAAGTCGTATGTCGACTACCTGTATTCTAGTTGACTATTGTCTTTTGCCCAGAAATGACTGCAAAAGATATGTATGGATAATTATTGGGTGAACGAATCACATGCAAGTATGATTCCTTGTTTTACTTTCATAACTGAAATGAGATTTCAGTTAAGGGCTCCCTCTTATCAAGCCCGACACATACAGACTCCATCAATTCATCTGCAATGTAGTCCGACCGTCAATTGGGAGAGTTCACCCGGACGTACTTTGACCTGTAACATGAAATACCAGTGCTTGTTGTACGATGAGAAGCAATCATGCATTCATTTATAGAAATAAACTTAATATGTATCAAATTATATAATACTGCTATGTGCGCCTGTAGAGGTTTTTATCCTTTAAACTCAGGGAGTTCAGTTGTTGCCATCCGTCCATGCGGGAGCTGTATATATGCTAGCTGGGCCCTGCACAGGGCGGGTTTTGACCCGCAGCCTGCAGGGGCCCGCATAGAATTCTTTGCGGGTCGGCTACATCTAAGAAAGTGCAGGGATGGCCGAAATAAAGTCTGTGCGGGTTGGTGCAGGCTGCGGGTTGATGATCTGGCAGTTCAGTAGAACATGAATATAAAATTATACTTTAAAAAATATAATATGAGGACATTGATATTTTGTATAAAATGTTTTCGGGTGTTGTAAAAATAGTAATATCAGGGATTTCGGTAACCCATAGGTACGGGTCCCTGACACATGATTTTCACTAAGGACACATGAGCTTTAGGCCAAATGGGTTCCGCGGGACTCTTGAAATTATTACTTATTCAACAGTCATTTTATACCACTGAACAGTCAGTATCCAGGCAGGTTTGATGGCTGTACGTATGCCTGTGACATGCGTGGTAGCCTTCACATTGTAAAGCTACAGTCCCACTGAAGCAGGCAGTACTATGGATAGGCAAAGATCACCATGGATATGGTCTGGGGTGGTCCGTTGTGATCTGGGGTGTTTTTTGGCAGAAATTATCCCGGTAGAGCCCCGGATTATCTTGGCAGAGCTACATCTCACCACGGTCCGCCAAGGATGCGCTACGTATTCCTGTTTATGTTTGCCGCGCTAGTCTGGGGTGATTTGCAGCTCCGACAGGGCACTGCCGTGGAAATCCTGCACTCTGCCGCATTGGTCCGTTGCATGCCGGGGTAGTTTTCATTGTCCTGGACCTCCAAGGACTGTCACAGCAGTGCCCCGGACTTCCACAGCAGTGACATGGACACCCACGGCAAAGCCCAGTCAGAGCTACGGATGAGCCCCGGATCACACCCGAACACATTCCTCCCCGGATCACCACGAATCCCCCGGCAGTTTTTGATATTCAAAAACTGCCGACTCGCCCTCCTGGACAATCCTGGACTATCCCAGCAGCGCTACGGGTTACAGCCCGAATCACCCCGGACCTATCCATGGCACTGCCGTAGCTCTGCTGGGTCCTCTGTGGGACTTATACTTAAACAAGAAAATGAACCATGGGCGATACAGAAGCTCGGGTAATGCAGGCTGGGAACGAGGGCACCTGGATACGCTTAAAATGAATATAAAAACAAGAGTGACCTTTTCATATCTTCCGTATTTACCACATGAAACAGGCTGAGAAAAGTGAATTCAGGTGCAATTAACAGCGTTCGCACAAGGGAAGCAGGGAACCATTTTTAGCTCAGCTGACTGAAAGTCATCTGAGCTATAGCGATCACTCTTTGTCCGTCGTCCATCTGTCCGTCCGTTAACCAGGCACAAATCGTAACCGCTGAACCTAGAACCTTTTAACTTGGGATTCTGAGAGGTCCATGAAAAATCTCCTTGTAAACCAGAAATTAGGTCTCTGTTACCCATATCCTTCGAGCTATGGGGCCCCAAAGTACCCCCCTGAAAAGTCAAAAATTTCATACAAAAACTTCAATATCTCATTAACTACTTGACTGATGGTCATGATTTTTGGCATACATATTGATCATGAGATGTTCCATCACTTCCTGCAGACTGGTGGCGCCACCTGTATTTTTAGATTTTTTACAAATTTTTTTCTCTATTTTTGAGACCTTTAAAAATGTGAACATCTGTTAACAAGGCACAAATCGTAAGCCTAGACCTAGAATCTTAATTCTTGATACACTGAGAGGTCCATGAAAAATCTCCTTGGAAACCAGAAATTAGGTCTCTGTTACCCATATCCTTCGAGCTATGGGGCCCCAAAGTACCCCCCAGAATAGTAAAATATTTCATACAAAAACTTCAATATCTCAATAACTACAACACTGATGGTCATGATTTTTGGCATACATATTGATCATGAGATGTTCCATAAGTTCCTGCAGACTGGTGGCGCCACCTGTATTTTTCGATTTTTTTACAATTTTTTCCTCTATTTTTGAGACGTTTAAAGATGCTGTCAACTGTTAACGTGGCACAAATCGTAACAGCTGGACCTAGAATCTTCATTCTCGACACACAGAGAAACCTATTAAAGGTCTCCGTGGAAACCATAAATTAGATCTCTGTTACCCATATTCTTTGAGCTATGGGGCCCCAAAGTACCCCCCAGAAAAGTCAAAAATTTCATACAAAAACTTCAATATCTCATTAACTACTTGACTGATGGTCATGATTTTTGGCATACTTATTGATCATGAGATGTTCCATCACTTCCTGCAGACTGGTGGCGCCACCTGAATTTTTTTGATTTTTTACGAATTTAAAAATGTGAACAGCTGTTAACAGGGCACAAATCATAAAGGCTGGACCTAGAATCTTCATTCTTGACACACTGAGAGGTCCATAAAAAGTCTGCATGGAAACCTGAAATAAGGTCTCTGTTACCCATATCCTTTGAGCTATGGGGGGCTCCCAATAACCCCCCAGAATAATGAAAAATTTGATAAAAACAAACTGCAACATCTCAATAACTACAACACTGATGGTCACGATTTTTGGCATACATATTGATCAAGAGGTGTTTCATCTTTCAAATTTTCACAATTTTTTTTTCTCTATTTTCGAGACCTTTCAGGATGTAGTTATCTGTCAACAGGGTACAAATCGTAAGGACTGGACCTAGAATCTTCATTGTTGACACACATGGAGACCCATGATAAGTCTCCATGGACACCTGAAATTAGGTCTCTGTTACCCATATCCTTTGAGCTATGGCACTCCAAAGTACAGCTCAGAATAATGGAAAATTTGATACAAAAGCTGAAGTATCTGAACAACTAATGCAGAGATCACCATAATTGTTTTCATGAATATTGATCATGGAGTGTTTCATCAGTTTCTGCAGACTGGTGGCACCACCTGTATTTGAGACCTTTAAAGTTATGAACATCTGTTAACAGGGCACAAATCATTAAAACTGGACCTAGAATCTTCATTCTTGACACACAGGGAGACCCATGAAAAGTCTCCATGGAAACCTGAAATTAGGTCTCTGTTACCCATATTCTTTAAGCTGTATGGCTCCAAATTACCCCCCAGAATAATGGAAAATTTGATACAAAAACTGCAGTATCTCAATAACTACAACACTGATGGTCATGATTTTCGGCATACATATTGATCATGACCTGTTCAATCAGTTTCTGCAGACGGGGTGCGCCACCTCTGTTTTTTTCAATTTTTACGATTTTTTTTCTCTTTTTTTGATACCTTTAAAGATGTGGTTATCTGTCAACAGGGTACAAATCACAACAACTGGACCTAGAATCTTCATTCTTGTCATGCAAGAAGGCCCATGAAAAGTGCCTGTGGAAACTTAAAATTAGGTCTCTGTTACCCATATCCTTCAAGCTATAGGACTCCGAAGTATCCCTCAGAATAATGGACAATTTGATACAAAAGCTGAAGTATCTGAACAACTAATGGGGAGATCACCATGATTCTTTGCATGGATATTGATGTTTGTAAGTGTTTTTATTAGTTTCTGCAGACTGGTGGAGCCACCTGTATTTTTGTACCCGCCAAAACGAAGTTTTGTGGATACTATGTTTTTGACCGGGTTCCTCCCCCGTTGCCGCGTTCATTTCCAGAGAGCTCCTCTGGGACTTGATTTTATCAGCTTTCCAAGCTCATATCTCGGGAACCGTTTGACTGATCAGGAAATAAAATTAATACTAATGTAGCCCTTGGATAGCTCTATAACATACACAAAAAATGGTGGCGCCACCTGTAACCATGTTTGCACAGTGTCCATCTGTTCATCTGCCTTTGGTTAAAATCACTCATATCTCTGCAGTGAATTGACTAATTCACCTGAAATTCGGCATGCTTATACATCCTGGATAGCTTTCTTGATTTTATGACAGGTGGCACCACCTACATTCTCATTCACGCTGATGACATCCAAGCTCATATTTCGGGAACCGTTTGACCGATTGGGCCAAAATTTTGCATGTGTTCAGATCTCACATAGCTCTTTATCATACGCAAAACTTGTGGCGCCACCTGCAACCATTCTTGCACAGCGTCGGTCTGTTTGTCTGCCGTGGGATGTCACTCATATCTCGACAGTGATTTGACATATCTGCCTAAAATTTTGCAGTTTTATACATCCTGGATAGCTTTCTTGATTTTATGACAGGTGGCACCACCTACATTCACGTTCATGCTGATGGCATCCAAGCTCATATCTCGGGAACTGTTTGACTGATCGGGCCAAAATTTTGCATGTGTATAGATCTAACATAGCTCTTTATCATACACAAAACTGGTGGCACCACCTGCAACCATTTTTGCACAGCGTCTGTCTGTTTGTCTGCCGTGCAATAAAGTCACTCACATCTTGGCAGTGGTTTGACATATCTGCCTAAAATTTTGCAGTTTTATACATCCTGGATAGCTTTCTTGATTTTATGACAGGTGGCGCCACCTTTATTCTAGTTTATGCTGCAGACATCCAAGCTCATATCTCGGGAACCGTTTGAACGATTGGGCCAAAATTTTGCATGTGTATAGATCTCACATAGGTCTTTATCATACACAAAACTGGAGGGGCCACCTGCAACCTTTTTTGCACATTTTGCACAGCGTCTGTCTGTTGGTCTGCCGTGGCCTAAAATCACTCATTTCTCTGTAGTGGTTTGACATAACTGCCTAAAATTTTGCAGGTTTATACATCCTGGATAGCTTTCTTGATTTTATGACAGGTGGCGCCACCTACATTCTAGTTAACGCTGCACACATCCAAGCTAATATCTCAGGAACCATTTGACCGATTGGGCCAAAATTGTGCTTGTGTTTAGATCTCACATAGGTCTTTATCATACACAAAACTGCAACCATTTTTGCACAGCGTCTGTCTGTTTGTCTGCCGTGGGCTAAAATCACTCATATCCATGTAGTGGTTTGACTTTTCTGCCTAAAATTTTGCATATGTATACAACTTGGACAGCTTTCTGGATTTGTGGTAGGTTGCACAACCTACATACACATTTAGGCTGCAGACATCCATGCTAATATGCAACATACCTCACTCTGTTTCCCCTTGCCACTCAATCCATGCCTCACTTCACTCTGATTTTGGCAGATACACATAGTCACTTGTCGGCTACCCGTATTCTAGTTTTTAAAGTTTACACATTTTTTCTCTATTTTTCAGATATATAAATACAGACTAAATCTTGGCCTGTTGGTTAATCTGTTTGATGCTTCAGTTGAATGGGTATCTACCATTCTGATGATAAAATTTCCTTTTGTGAATCTCTTCCCAGTCAGCTGAGCGTCATGACCCATGGGTCACTTGTTCACTGCGTGCCGTTATTACCACGTATTTATAATAATGTTTAAGTGAATGCAGGGTTTAAGCTGATGGTCAAAATCAGATAACGCAACATGCAGTGTTTGATAGGCCAGCTCCAATAAACACGTCATAATCTGTGATTATAATTAAAAGGTTACACAAGTTCATGATGGAGCCAGGTGACAGGTGGGTGTCGCAAATCACGTTCTTTCAGAGCGTTGAAATTAGTTGGAAAAGCTGGAATTTGGTGATTGATTCCAGCAAAGAATAGCCTGTGACATTCCTTAATCTTGTTAAACTATTTCAAAGAAAATAAATCTGTCTTTTTTATGTAATTAAGATTTTTGTCCCTCTATTTTGGGGGGCTCTTGCATGTTGGAATAGCAGCTGTCAGTGCCGGTTTGTCATGCCACAAATATATTAATTATTATACATAGTTTTCCAGGCTTCATTGTTGATCAGCATGGTTTAAATTGTAACCTAGCAGATTTATTCTTTAGCATTTGCGTTTCTCTTTAATAAAATAAATTTGATTTCAGATACTAAGAAGTTCATTCCATTAAAAGAGTATTTGGAATAAGCTTGTGTATTTTTCCCTATCAGTAATATGTATACCTGCATGCTTACACATACCAAAGGAGTACAAATATGTTTTTTTAAAAGGAACATTTTGCCAAAGCCCTGTGTAAGATCCTATTGTTAATTAAATGGCTTGGAGCACAAATGATAATATATAACATTTTCTTAAGAACAAAGCAACCATAAAAAATATTTGTTTTAAATATATATCATAATTGCCAACATATATATATACACACTAGGTGCTATATATAGCTTTCCTTTGCCAGGACTATCAGGACTCCTTAAATTTATGCAGGACTCTTGACAATTTTGATAGGACCCTTGAAAATTTATACCTATGGGTCCCAGACTCTTCAAAATTTTGGCCTAGCGAAACACCTGAACACTTTGCAAAAGTTAGTGAACTGGCGTGACTTAGACGACACAGTTTCCCTCGAAATTAATGCAACGTGCCAGAACGCTGAAATTCCCTTCCATGGACGGTACAGAAGGTTTAGATATATATAGGATGGTATGAACGATTCCATCGTATAAATGTGGTGCTGTTCTAGGTTAATATTTGTTGTGGGAACTGACATTGTTTACATTAATGTCATGGAAACGTTGCATGGAATAGAGAGCAAGCTCCCTCGAACGATAATAACTTGAAAACACGCCAGATAACTGCCAGTGCACATTAATTATGTTCACAAATGGTTTAAGGACGTTTATTTCAGCAGTTGTAGAGAAGAAATGCTGTTGACTCGATTTAATCTGTTATGGAGTAGGAAAGGGTGTATATGTGACTTGACATATATTTAAAGGAAGATTACAATATTTTATCTAAAATTTACTTTAGAGGCAAATGAAGATCAATCACGGTTTCAGTCTGTTCTGATATTCGGACAGAGCCAAAGAATTATTAATGTTCATCAGACAACCAAGTATCTAATGGTATTCAGTATGTTTGTAGAGCCTAAATGTACTCTCACAAATTAGCTCTAAATTGGTTTCTATGATGAGGCAGGCAGATTATGTTTATACGAGTCTGTAAATAGGACTGCAGTTCAGTCTATAACTGGATGTATGTCAGGTCAGACTTGGGATTTTCCAGATTACTTTCAACCAATAGATTCTGGCAAAACTTATTAAGTCAACTTATAACTCTGATGTAATTGTGACCTACTTTGGGTCTTCCAATAAGGTTTAGCTTTTATGACGAAATGCAGAAATATGGATATGTACGTTTCATATGTCACGTGAAAGCTCTGTAACAAAACTATCTGTTGTGCGCGCTTTGAGGGAGACTGGGCAGCTCTCTCAGAGAGAGAGACTGTCCCAGACCACTTGCTATTGAATAAAGACTTCTATCATGAAACTGGTCTTGGAACATTGTCAGCCACGCCCATCAGCAACTGCTTGTGATACAGGTGGGGACCTCCCCAACCCCATCTCCGTATCATTTATGGTGGAGACCAGGTCTCATATCATTATGGTGGAGACTGGTCTTGTATCATTATGGTGGAGACCGGGTCTCATATCAAATCTTCTTAAACTCACTGTTTATCCATTTGTCGACTGACGGCTATCAGCCATCATGCAGCCTTCTGACCAAGCATGCATATAATTAAGCAGTACGGCCTCTTCACAGAAGCAGGCATGCGCGTAGCCCATAGTCCGCTTTGGCCTAAATTGAAAAGTGTATGTTAATCTTGAATAGGTTTAAATTTTTTCATGGAAAGTTTTTAGCTCAGCTGACTGAAAGTCATCTGAGCTATAGCGATCACTCTTTGTCCGTCTGTCCGTCTGTCCGTCCGTTAACCAGGCACAAATCGTAACCGCTGGACCTAGAACCTTGTAACTTGGGATTCTGGGAGGTCCATAAAAAATCTCCTTGGAAACCAGAAATTAGGTCTCTGTTACCCATATCCTTCGAGCTATGGGGCCCCAAAGTACCCCCCAGAAAAGTCAAAAATTTAATACAAAAACTTCAATATCTCATTAACTACTTGACTGATGGTCATGATTTTTGGCATACATATTGATCATGAGATGTTACATCACTTCCTGCAGACTGGTGGGGCCACCTGTATTTTTCGATTTTTTACGAATTTTTTTCTCTATTTTTGAGACCTTTAAAAATGTGAACATCTGTTAACAAGGCACAAATCATAAAGACTGGACTTAGAATCTTAATTCTTGACACACTGAGAGGTCCATGAAAAATCTCCTTGGAAACCAGAAATTAGGTCTCTGTTACCCATATCCTTTGAGCTATCGGGCCCCAAAGTACCCCCCAGAATAGTAAAAAATTTCATACAAAAACTTCAATATCTCAATAACTACATCACTGATGGTCTTCATTTTTGGCATACATATTGATCATGAGATGTTTGATCAGTTCCTGCAGACTGGTGGCGCCACCTGTACTGTTTGATTTTTTACGATTTTTTCCTCTATTTTTGAGACCTTTGAGGATGCTGTCATCTGTTAGCCTGGCACAAATCGTAACGACTGGACCTAGAATCTTCATTTTCGACACACTGAGAGACCTATGAAAAGTCTCCATGGAAACCAGAAATTAGGTCTCTGTTACCCATATCCTTCGAGCTATGGGGCCCAAAATTACCCCCCCAGAATAGTCAAAAATTTCATACAAAAACTTCAATATCTCATTAACTACATCACTGATGGTCATGATTTTCGACATACATATTGATCATGAGATGTTTCATCAGTTTGTGCAGACTGGTGGCGCCACCTGTATTTTTCAATGTTCACGAATTGTTTTCTCCATTTTTGAGACCTTTAAGGATGTAGTTATCTGTCAACAGGGTACAAATCGTAACGACTGGACCTAGAATCTTCGTTCTTGACACACAGGGAGACCCATGATAAGTCTCCTTGGAAACCTGAAATTTGGTCTCTGTTACCCATATCCTTCAAGCTATGTGGCCCCAAAGTACCCCCCAGAAAAGTCAAAAATTTCATACAAAAACTTCAATATCTCATTAACTACATGACTGATGGTCATGATTTTTGGCATACATATTGATCATGAGATGTTACATCACTTCCTGCAGACTGGTGGCGCCAACTGTATTTTTCGATTTTTTACGAATTTTTTTCTCTATTTTTGAGACCTTTAAAAATGTGAACATCTGCTAACAAGGCACAAATCATAAAGACTGGACTTAGAATCTTAATTCTTGACACACTGAGAGGTCCATGAAAAATCTCTTAGGAAACCAGAAATTAGGTCTCTGTTACCCATATCCTTTGAGCTATCGGGCCCCAAAGTACCCCCCAGAATAGTAAAAAATTTCATACAAAAACTTCAATATCTCAATAACTACATCACTGATGGTCTTCATTTTTGGCATACATATTGATCATGAGATGTTTGATCAGTTCCTGCAGACTGGTGGCGCCACCTGTACTGTTTGATTTTTTACGATTTTTTCCTCTATTTTTGAGACCTTTGAGGATGCTGTCATCTGTTAGCGTGGCACAAATCGTAACGACTGGACCTAGAATCTTCATTTTCGACACACTGAGAGACCTATGAAAAGTCTCCATGGAAACCAGAAATTAGGTCTCTGTTACCCATATCCTTCGAGCTATGGGGCCCAAAATTACCCCCCAGAATAGTCAAAAATTTCATACAAAAACTTCAATATCTCATTAACTACATCACTGATGGTCATGATTTTCGACATACATATTGATCATGAGATGTTTCATCAGTTTGTGCAGACTGGTGGCGCCACCTGTATTTTTCAATGTTCACGAATTGTTTTCTCCATTTTTGAGACCTTTAAGGATGTAGTTATCTGTCAACAGGGTACAAATCGTAACGACTGGACCTAGAATCTTCGTTCTTGACACACAGGGAGACCCATGATAAGTCTCCATGGAAACCTGAAATTTGGTCTCTGTTACCCATATCCTTTGAGCTATCTGGCCCCAAAGTACCCCCCAGAATAGTAAAAAATTTCATACAAAAACTTCAATATCTCAATAACTACATCACTGATGGTCTTCATTTTTGGCATACATATTGATCATGAGATGTTCGATCAGTTCCTGCAGACTGGTGGCGCCACCTGTACTGTTTGATTTTTTACGATTTTTTCCTCTATTTTTGAGACCTTTGAGGATGCTGTCATCTGTTAGCGTGGCACAAATCGTAACGACTGGACCTAGAATCTTCATTTTCGACAGACTGAGAGACCTATGCAAAGTCTCCATGGAAACCAGAAATTAGGCCTCTGTTACCCATATCCTTTGAGCTATGGGGCCCAAAATTACCCCCCAGAATAGTCAAAAATTTCATACAAAAACTTCAATATCTCATTAACTACATCACTGATGGTCATGATTTTCGACATACATATTGATCATGAGATGTTTCATCAGTTTGTGCAGACTGGTGGCGCCACCTGTATTTTTCAATGTTCACGAATTGTTTTCTCCATTTTTGAGACCTTTAAGGATGTAGTTATCTGTCAACAGGGTACAAATCGTAACAACTGGACCTAGAATCTTCGTTCTTGACACACAGGGAGACCCATGATAAGTCTCCATGGAAACCTGAAATTTGGCTCTGTTACCCATATCCTTTGAGCTATGGCACTCCAAAGTACAGCTCAGAATAATGGAAAATTTGATACAAAAGCTAAAGTATCTGAACAACTAATGCAGAGATAACCATAATTGTTTGCATGGATATTGATCATGGAGTGTTTCATAAGTTTCTGCAGACTGGTGGCACCACCTGTATTTGTTCGTTTTTTTTTACGAAATTTTTCTGTATTTTTGAGACCTTTAAAGATATGAACATCTGTTAACAGGGCACAAATCATAAAAACTGGACCAAGAATCTTCATTCTTGACACACAGGGAGACCCATGAAAAGTCTCCATGGAAACTTGAAATTAGGTCTCTGTTACCCATATTCTTTAAGCTGTATGGGTCCAAAATACCCCCCCCCCCCCCCATGAATAATGGAAAATTTGATACAAAAACTGCAGTATTTCAATAACTACAACACTGATGGTCATGATTTTCGGCATACATATTGATCATGAGCTGTTCCATCAGTTTCTGCAGACTGGGTGTGCCACCTCTATTTTTTTTTCAAATTTTTACGAATTTTTTTCTTTTTTTTGAGACCTTTAAAGATGTGGTTATCTGTCAACAGGATACAAATCGCAACAACTGGACCTAGAATCTTCATTCTTGTCATGCAAGGAGGCCCATGAAAGGTGCTTGTGGAAACTTGAAATTAGGTCTCTGTTACCCATATCCTTCAAGCTATAGGACTCCGAAGTATCCCTCAGAATAATGGACAATTTGATAAAAAAACTGAAGTATCTGAACAACTAATGCAGAGATCACCATGATTTTTTGCATGGATATTGACCATTAAGTGTTTTTATTAGTTTCTGCAGACTGGTGGAGCCACCTGTATTTTTGTACCAATTTGCATTGACCTCTGACCTTTCCTCTCTATCCAGTGTCCATTTGTGGGTCTGTTTCCACTCATAAACCCTCATATCTTGGGAACCGTTTGACCGATCAGGAAATAAAATTGATACAAATGTAGCCCTTGGATTGCTTTATAACATACACAAAAAATTGGGGGGCGCCACCTGTAACCATGTTTGCACAGTGTCCATCTGTTCATCTGCCTTGGGTTAAAATCACTCATATCTCTGCAGTGAATTGACTAATTCACCTGAAATTCGTCATGTGTATACATCCAGGATAGCTTTCTTGATTTTATGACAGGTGGCGCCACCTATGTTCACGTTCATGCTGATGACATCCAAGCTTATATCTCGGGAACCGTTTGACCGATCAGGAAATAAAATTTATACAAATGTAGCCCTTTGATAGCTCTGTAACATACACAAAAAATGGTGGCGCCACCTGTAACAATGTTTGCACAGCGTCTGTCTGTTAGTCTGCCGTGGCCTAAAATTACTCATTTCTCTGTAGTGGTTTGACATAACTGCCTAAAATTTTGCAAGTTTATACATCGTGGACAGCTTTCTTGATTTTATGACAGGTGGCGCCACCTACATTCTAGTTAACGCTGGACACATCCAACCTCATATCTCAGGAACCATTTGACCGATTGGGCCAAAATTGTGCATGTGTTTAGATCTCACATAGGTCTTTATCATACACAAAACTGGAGGGGTTACCTGCAAAGATTTTTGCACGGTGTTTGTCTGTTTGTCTGCCATGGGCAAAAATCGCTCATATACATGTAGTGGTTTGACTTTTCTGCCTAAAATTTTGCAGGTGTATACAACTTGGACAGATTTCTGGATTTGTGGTAGGTGGCACAACCTACATACACATTTAGGCTGCAGACATCCATGCTAATATGCAACATACCTCACTCTATTTCCCCTTGCCACTCAATCCATGCCTCACTATCCGATTTTGGCAGATACATGTAGTCACTTGTTGGTTACCCGTATTCTAGTTTTAAAAGTTTACACATTTTTCTCTATTTTTGAGATTTATAAATACAGACTAAATCTTGGCCTGTTGGTTAATCTGTTTGATGCTTCAGTTGAATGGGTATATACTACCATTCTGGTGATAAAATTTCCTTTTGTGAATCTCTTCCCAGTCAGCTGAGCGTCATGACCCATGGGTCACTTGTTTCAGTGAACTGCTTGGTGGGCTATAACAAGCTGTTTTCAGTAAGATCGCTTTATCCAGGATTTACGGCAGTGATCTGACAGTTGTTTATTTTCTGGTTAACTGCCGCGTTTGTTGTCAAAATACCCATTCAAATAAAACAGCTTGTTGTGAGGCTCTGGCCAATATAAAAACGGCTTGCCAAGAGAAGGATTGAGATCTGAGAAGTCCATTCTGGGTTGTAAAATTTGACTGTAAACAGTTTCAGATGCCATGGCAAGTATAATTTTCTATCCCAAACTTGTCTGAAAAATCCATGGAAGGAAAATGATGAATCATTTAAACCCTTTGGTCACTTTTTCATCGAAAATTTAGGTTTTGCAAATTTATTTTGCGGGACATATTTTGCTCTGGAAAAATGAACGCTTTTTCCAAGACTGAAGTAGCCTAGTCACTTCAGTATTAATCGAAACTAGGTTAAGATTTGACTTTTATTAGAATTTTGGGGAAACGTTTAGGTGCTAATTTAGGGGAAATTTCCTTTCACTAGTCAATATTTATGGGCTTGGGATACCCTGACATAATTTCAAGCCCTCAAATTCATCAAGCGAGGTAGGGAAAACAACTAATTACCATAGTTTTTTTAGGTGATAATCGCTCATTCCTTTTGTTTTCTTAAGGAGAGCCCTTGAAAGTACAGGGGTGCGCTTATTGCGGGAGGGGCACTTATTACATCGAATACAGTATTTATTCACAAATTAATGCACATAATACACAACAATGTTCAAATTGGGTTTTACTGGATATCATGACACATGCTTTTCAGAGTGTTTTCTACAAAGGTATGTGTAAACTCCCATATTATACGTGTGAAAGGAGAGCCTTGCCGCCATATATAGAGGAGTTTGCATAAGCTTTCAAGGACAGATGTTGACACCGTATGTTTTAAACTTGTTTCCTACCCTTGTTTTTCCCTAGTCTTTTATTCCCTTAAATGCTGGCTACATTGTTTGCCACAGGGACCAATCTCAATGTTGCAAGTTCCGTACAGTAGTGTTTACTACAGTGAACCAATCAGAGGCCGGTGCTGCTGTGATCTGGCACGAAAGGAAAAGTTTATGTTTGACCTGGCTGTTCTTACAGCCGCAAATTATAAATACTGCGCCATATAAAGAAATTAGTGAGAGCCATAATGCTGTATAACTTCTGAGGTTTCCATCACAGTAGGTTATATATTCAAAATCAGGGTCTGGGCCAGGTTCATGTGACAGTACCTAGGTACAGGTACTTTAGAAAGTACACAGGTACAGGTACATTTTAAAGATATAGGAACTGATGATAATTGCATTTAATTCATCTAGATATGCAATAATAAGTTATAAAAAAAATGGCATAATATCTCATTCAAAAGTATTAAATGATCACTTCCTGTGTCTCCAGGAAAAATACAGGCCTGGCAAATGTTAAGGATTGCCTTCAGTAAATGTAATAAATGAACAAAGCTGATAAAATTTACAAAGTTATTGATACAGAAATATAAAACTTTTATAAAATGTCTATAGTTCAAGTCAAGTTTTGAACTTCAGAGTAATGGTTTCAAGTCAAAATCTCTGGGAGCACCACAATTTAAAGTAAGGAGGCTTAATATCTTGACTGATAAGGAAAATCTTACAAACCATTCAATAGATTAACTTCATGACAATAATACTTACAAAATTAGAAGAAACAATAAACATGTTCATGGCAGAAAGGCACACTGATGATGGTTTGAGCACCTGCATGTAATGCATGAGCTGGGACTTTTTCTATAAAATGGGAAGTTCTGCTTTTGTTTGGCTTATGTTTTGAGTTCAGTTATATAATATGTATTTTCTTTACTTCTATATTTATCCTACACCAATGTTCTTTATACATACTAGATTACATGGTGCATAAAAGCAACACCGTCCATATCCTGTGCTGTGTACCCTTTATATCTGATAATGCTACAACGGACTTCATGTGAAGTGGCTTGAGGTAGCTAGGCCAGCATGCTACAAGCCCAAGTCCACTCATATTCAAAGGCTGCAGGGTTGAAAGCTTAATATTTACTCCTGCCTGGTTTAGGTAACAGCCCTGACAGGGATGACAGCTCAGTACCTAACTTGACCAAACCTGATGTCCAGTTTCAGTATCTTACCTGTAATTCACATATCATCACAGGATAACCATACCACACTATGCTGCTGCCTTGATTTCTGAAAAAAAAAGTACCTGAGAACCATACCCTTTTTTTATTTTGGCCTTACTTGCCCATTGGGTGAAGTTGGTATGTTTTATAATTTCAGGGGATCCTATATTTCAAATTTATGTTAATGTTTTTGTTTGAACCAGAACCTTGGCTGCCCCATGACCGATGACGTTGATGAATCGTGGATTTTGGATCTGCTGTTTCGCCCTGGGGAACCTCGGATAAGACTATTGCAGTGGTTGCTCTGCAAGTGAGTCTCTCTTCATAAACTTTTGTATTCATGGTAAATGTTTAGAAACACTGATAATAGTATAGATTTTTTCAATATTTGTTATACATATATTTCTTGTGCAAATGATTTAGTACCATGTTGCCCTTCTGATCTAATAGTGTTAACCATGATGCCATTGTGGAACCACTGTATTATTATTGGCACATCTGTCTCTGAAGACAGGCATAGGAAATGTATCCTTGGAGATATGTTTACTCTGTAATTTTTGTAAAATACTGTGACAGGCAGTTGGGCAACACTATGGTCCCAACAGTTCATTTAAAAGTTTTGTTATAATAAATATTGTTTTTCAAATTTAAAAAGAAATCTATTTTCAGATTTGATTCAAGTCTGAGTGATACATTAGACCCACATTTGGCACCTTCAGACAGCAAGATGGATTCTAGAATACAAAGTGAGTCCTATCCATCAATTACATCTATCACAAGGTCTCCACTAAATATGTGTGAATTAATGTCCTATATCAGGTTTTCCTGTGGCTCTGTGTTAAGGGTAATTATTTGTACTGGATCTCCATTCATTGATTGTGTAATGTATATTAATGATCATTATTTCGTGCTGTAGTTCTGTTGATGTTGTGTTCAATATTTTAGTTTTTTTATATATTATACCGGTAATTATTTTTGTGGGATATCCATTGTACCTGGTATCACACTGTAACTGATGAATTTTGTATACACCATTGTTATGGTTTTTTATCAGTTATTTGTTAATGACGATGCACCTTTATTTTCACCTATCATTCATACAATTTTCTGTAACCATTTTCCTGATGAAGTGAGAAGGAGCTCAGGGTTGCCAGTGGTCAGGGAAAAGTTGGGGAATTTTATCAAAAGTCAAGGATATTCTTTGATATTTTTTCGAAGTCATTGAAAAGTCATGGAATTTTTAATGGCTGTAGCGATCGTAGTTGGTTATCAGTTGAAAGTGATTGGCATCTCTTATAAAAATGTGTTACCGGTACGTTTGCAGATTTAATCAATTTAATGGACACACAACATATAACACCAACAAAGTATGATGCACCAGTTCTATTTCTGAGTAGTTATATAAAAAAAGCATGGTCTGGTGTATGATTCTGGTATTCCATACATTTTTCCTATGAGGTTTTGCTTTGGGTTGGCTGTAAAACTGATATTTTTGAGACCAGATTCAAAATTTGCTTGATAATTTATCCTTGAAAACCAATTGAATGTCAGAGAATAGTCAGGGAAAGCTCAGTGATTTTTTTCTGAGTTGGCTGCTGGCAACCATGTTTCTGATGGAGTGTTGAATTAAATCAAATATAGGGTTGTTATGGATCACCAGTACATCACATTAAAATATTATATTCAGTATCGGTTTTGTCAAATGTCCCTTAAACTTTCTGTTAATGATATATTATCTTTTAGTCAATAGACTGACACTCAGCTTGCAACCTCCAATATTAAATAATGGTCAGTGGCCCAGAAGATGTAAGATGAAACATCATTGGCCAGAAATCAGTTAACTTGTGTCTGATTGGCCAACTGCATGGTGAAAAAATTGAAGGAGGTGATACTATCTCTGTGTATCATGCACCATACCAAATAAGTCCCTCAAATCTGATTACATTGTGTTCATGTTTATGTATCAAGACATGATCATTTAACATCATGATGGGTCTACAACCTTTTGTAAAGTTTACAATCCTCATTTTATCATGAGACATAAAATAGTAAATATGTGTGCATAACATCAGTTCAGCAGCTATTAACAAGCAGAAAGCTATATAACTTACAAGGTTATAAAGATGGGGTGACCAGCATATTTCCTGTTTAGAATCAGATGCAGATAATTGCATTCAGGTTAATGACTGAGCTAAAGAGTGAAATTATGCAGCCTTTTAAATCATTAACCTATCTCACTTGGAGGTGATCAGTAACAATTTGTGGTTTATAGATACAGTTTTGTTACTTGTTTATGCTACTGTTTCAACACTAGACTGTCATATATTGCAGACAAATAACCACTTATCTGAAAGAGTGAGTGTTTATCATGTAAAACCTACAGTGCAATGTCACTGTACAGGATGAGAATTGATGATATATATATATATATATAAACATATAAATATGATTGTGTGGACGTGATAAGACTGAGTCGTGGAGTAATTATGTTATGACCAGTCGGATAGATTATTCTGTTATTTTTTTTGTACTATATATAACAAATTGATTAATTTTATGAACATTTTTGTCCTCAAGCTAAATAAAACTGTAAAAGTGTAATAAAAATTTAGAAAACAATTATTTGTCAGCATGTGAGCAATACACAATTTGTTGTTGTCATAGCTACAAACTTCTCTGACAACCAAGCCTAAGATAAACTTGGAAACCTTAAATGAGGTCATGGTCATCTATAGCATATAGCTGTTGTCTTTATTCATTACTTTTACATGTACTAGACAATTGAGGATATTTTTAAGAGTGATTAAAAATTGTATATAACATCAAAGACAATTGTTTTACAAAATAATAAGTTCATTTTAATTTTATGAAAGTAGTATTTGTTCTCCATAAAAGATAAATGGGATAAGCTAATTGCAAATCTGGACCTATGTTTCATGAATAGGATTAGTTTATTGGACTTGACATAGCAAAACATGTTAAAAATCTAGCAATTTAGAGACATTTTTCAGTCATATATTCACAAAATAATTATCAGGATTATATTAAACATCAGTGCACCACTATACAGAAACCAGACTTGATTGGTGACATGTCAGGCCTGATTCAATTGGTTCATTGATATTTGATTATCTATAATTGATAATCAGTCATTGTTTGCATGAGAGATGAGAGAGTCATGCAGTACCTCTATACAGTGTATTTACCTGAGATATGTTCCTATCTTCTCCCCACAGGATTACTGTTTGTGACATCAACTTTAGGATTATGCAAACAGGAAGATGCTGACCTGATAAGGGTGAGTAAGAACACTGATATCTGAGATATATAGCTATCATTCTAGCCACAAGGGGTAATATTACCAAACTGGCATTATGTATCAGTTTATCAATATATTAGTTGATGCAAGAAAACAATGTATTTATGTGTGACAGGAACAAGAATCTCAATAATTACTTAATGGCTTTGTCTAGAACTGTTATGATTATAAGTACCGGTAGCTCTAACAAGAATAAATCTTAAAATACTACAGTATCTTAATGAACTGGTACCAAACTTTTTTTTCATTATTCTTAATCTGTATCACACGGTAGACATTACACCAACATTGTTGTAGTTGGTCAAAAGAGGTGAAAATAGAGTGTGAATATGTAAAACAAAGTTTGATCTCTTTTGCAGGGTTCAGCCTCTGCTTCCAGACAAGCTGCCTTCCTGGAGCGTTTAATCAACATGGTGGGCATTGTGGAGAAGGCGGAGGACCCTCGTACCAGACACCTCATCAGTCCAGGAATGGTGTAAGCTTACTTACATGTCTATGTAATGTATGTGTGTAAGTAATACTGAGACATAAGGTTCTCTTGATATTCCTTTAATAAGTATTGTTTATACAATATCTTTATTTATTTTACATGGATTTTAAAACTAGTTATAATAACTAACATGAGGCATTCTCCGTGGGTCAGATGGTGGTGTTCAATAGTCTGTAGAGATGGAGGAAACTGTAGAACGCAGAGAAACCACCAACCTGGGACAGGCGACTACAGCACACTCTCAAGGCATCACTGGAGATCAAATCCAAGTTGCCAGTGTGTGGAGCGGTGCATTCACTGCTCAACTTTCCATAGTCCATACCCCTAGTGTTGTTTACAGATGTTATAAATTTTTTAAAGATTTAAATGGCCATTCTATATCTGCCTCTTCATTGAGCCCAGGATTAGGAACCACTCCTTGGTCATTGTGCCCAGGATTAGATCTCACTCTTAACATTGTGCCCAGGATTAGATCTCACTCTGGTAATTGTGTCCAAGATAAGATCTCACTCTGGTCATTGTGCCCAGGATTAGATCTCACTCAGGTCATTGTGCCCAGGATTAGATCTCACTCTTGGCATTGTGTCCAGGATTAGATCTCACTCTGGTAATTGTGCCCAGGATTAGATCTCACTCTGGTCATTGTGCCCAGGATTAGATCTCACTCTGGTCATTATGCCTAGGATCAGGTCTCCATGATTTTTTTTATCATTGTTACCATATTGATTATATATGTTCTTTAACTTTTTTCATCATTATGACTTTGTTGTTGTCTGTTTTAATTCCTTGATTATTATTTTTGTGTTTAGGTCTCCATCACAGACTCTTGAAGAGCAGGTTGACCACGCGTGCCGGTATGTTGACACCCTAGCCTCGGAGGGGAGGATAGACAGCATGTTTTCTACTCAAGCTAAACTCCTTCCTCCCGACATCATGAAAAGGATACACATGAACTGGGAGGACCAGGGCTGTACTGATATGCAATCGTAGGCACATTTACTTCCTTCTCATTAAACTTCCTTCATCGCTCACTGCTTCGTGTTCAAATGATGAAGAAAAGAACAGGGATGTATTAATTATATTTGGAACTTTGTTAAATTTTATTTATTTATTTTTTTTTTTGATAATTTGCAGAAAATACTGCATGCTTACTCACAGGATATCAAGGATAAATTATATAAACAGAAGCTCCTATATCATAAGAACTGAAAAATATTATACATAGTTACTTAATAGATGTTTATGTTTTGCATTCTTGGTATTATGCTATATATATGCTATAAGATCTAGCTGACATTGTAATAAACTAATAATTTTCAGATTTCATTTAAAGTAATTTTTTAATTCCTTGATGCAGTGAAAGTCAGCCATAGAAATTTTACATGTGGTTTATATATTGTAATCATAATATATAAACATATATATTTATTATGTGCTTAATTTCTATTTAAAAGCACATTGCATCATTTATATTTACTATGAGACCTGCTGATTTCATTAGAGGCATTTTATCACCTCAGATTTTTTATATTATTATTTTTTTAAATGTAGCCCTCCTGTACCAGATCTGAGCAAATTAGCTGACACAGTGACCAGTCTAGCAGAAGATCTAGAAAGACAACAAGAAATTCTGACAGAGCTCAAGAAACAGGTTTGTACTTCCATCCTGTCTTAATTAAAATTGTCATTCAGGTTGGTCTGATACGAATGAAATAGCTGTACATAAGATAATTAAAAAAGTGTAAAATGAAACATTAATGGCCAGGTAGTGAGTCAAGAAACCATTATGGAATCCAGGTAATGGCAGGTTGTGATTACAGTGTAGCTACAGATTTTCAGACCAGGTGTCTGTCTGTATCAGAGTAGTAACCTCAGATGCTAGATTTATTCTTCAAAACTTCATACCTTGTACAAGTATAGTTAATTTAACAACAGTTATATAAATGTTTAGTTATTTGAATCCTATGTGTTACCTCATAAAACCCAGCATTAACCATTACTGATGCTTGTTTTTACAGTTTGACTACCCAGGTAGAGAAGATAAGGAACTGGAGAACATCACCAAGAAGCTACAGCTGGCTCTGTCAGAGACGGCCCAGCTCATGGTCGGCTTCACGTACTGTTATGAAAATGAGATGAAGCAGTGGTGCAACAAAGCAGCGCCTCAGCTCGGAGACTTTGGACCCGCAGTCAAAAGGGTTTATAATTTGTTGCATCGCTTCACTGAGGTATGGGATTTATGCTTTAGACCTTCACTTTAGTTACTGCACATGTACTTACCATACCATACTGAAGTTGGCTTTAAAGTATTTTTTATGCACTGTATAATGGTTGAGCTGTTTGATTTGAGAGCTGAAGATTCATGCCAGATCATTTAATGTGAAAGTATGAAAAGGGATTTATGCTTTAATTAATATTTATATTTTTTATTGCATGCAGACTTACTGACAGTGATTTTGAATGATTTTATGCACTGTTTGTAGCTTTCTAGGGAAAGGAAGTAGCGTAGTGGTTGAGTTTTTAGGTTTCAGAGCTTAAGGTTTTGGTTCAATTCATGCAAGAGCCTGTAAGGGAACATTACAAAATCTCAACACTACCTCAGAAGATTCACCCTCATACATAAACTGCAGGTGTGACTTCTATATTATCTCTTGCCCTGTGCACAGAACACCTTACATGTATTATCTTTAATAAACTTCTTATTTTTGTCACAAATTTATCTTCTTATTCATTCAACAGACAGCACCACCAACTGCCCATGGGTTGTGCTGTAAATAATAACTGGTGAGGAATAGATATGGTACCAATGTTAGTTATTGGAGCAATGAATGTGATGTATCAATAATTTACTTTTTTCACTTTTAACAGTTTTTGCGAGGGCTGGCAACAATCAGGTCAAGTTCCACAACCATTTGTACATCAGTGAAGGATGATACGACAGCAATTAACAGACGAATGCCAAAGAGTCAGCTCAGTAAGTCATGCCACACACACATACACATACACATTTAAAAGCTGGCTTATAAGTCCAGACGTACATGTCATGCACAAATATACCAAACAGCAAACCCTGGAATTCCTCTTTCACATGGCAAATGTATTCAAACTGTTTTGGGCATTGTGGATTGCAGAAACTGTTTTCATATGGCAAATAAAACCAAAACAGTTTGGGCCAAAGCCCAGGTGTCAAGTGCATGTGGTTTCGTGCCTGCCAAACAGTGACATCATATGAAACAATAGGCAATGTGCATTATGTGATTTACCTGTACATGACCAGTTGAAGAGATTATGCTAGATTTGGCAAAATAGATTTATTCACACTTTTGCTGTGTGAAATTTCAATCCACGTTGAAAACAGTTTCAGTCCCCAATTCAAATGTGCAGTGAATATGATTTTGGTGACAAAGCATTTAATACACATTTGATTGCAATTTGAGCTCATAATGCAGATTGTTCAGGGATCAAAAACTGTTTTGTATTTGCTGTGTTAATGGGTTATAAGTTGAGTTACTCACTCTCTCACACAAACAAAGGGATCAAAGGGCCAGTAAAATGAATCCAGCTAAACTAAATCTCTTCCTTTCTTCTCTCTCTCTCTCTCTCACACACACATGCACATCCATACTTCATTATAAATTCCTGCATTTACATATCCTGTGTTAGTATAAAATATCAAGTCATGTCCTGTCAAGACTTATGATCTCTGTTGCTGTTTGGCAAGTAGAAGCTGTGTTTTTTATTAATTTTTTTTACTTTAGTTTCTCTGAATTGATTTACACAAAACACCTGAAAAAAGGTTTCAAAGATTGGCCTTTAACTTGACACAAATGTCTGTAATGTTAATATATTGAATTAATTCAATTTTAGACATAATTAGTACTAATTGGTATCATCAAACAATATTGCTTAATTTTATCACTACAAAACTTTTTTCAATACATTTTATTTTGAATAGTAAATCATCCTACATTTTCTTAATTTGACTGTTTGTTTACAATTTGCTCACTAGAGGGCATCCTGTGAAGATATAGCTTTAATTTGCAGGCTACTTTAATGTTGTCCATCTATATGACATTTTTGGTAATTTTTTTACAATTTTTTTGCAGCCGCTGTCAGTCAGTCAGCCACTGAGAACTTCCAGGAGTGTATTAGTGTCTTAGAGACCTCACTATCTCGGCTGGAAGAGACAGCCTCTGCCAACAACACCCTGTCATCAACTGTACTGGGACTTGAAGATATCAGTGTGTGACATCTGCTGACCTTTGTGTTAAATGATTTGGGAAATGATTGTTTACACAACAATTTATTTTAACTGGCATATAATCAGGCCTTCCCATGAGACAGGTCTGCGTAACTTTGGCCAGGTTTACTGGGGACGGCTTTGTCATTGTACAAGTTTGAACAAGTTTGGCTGGGTTGAGCTGAGCTGGATACACTGGTGCAGTTGCCGATAGATGGTGGTTCAGTAACCCCTTCATGAAATAATGTCAAAGCTCTCTGTGAAATTATGGAGAAGGACTCCCCTTAGGACACGCTTGGCATTGTTCCAGACAGTTCAAGACCAAAATGGTGACTTCTGAGGTGTGGCCACAGAGAAGTTAATCATGGCAGCTTTTGAGTGCCAGCACTGTCAGTTATAATATAGATTTAATGTCACTAAATGGTTTCTTCAACATAGAAAAATCATGGCCAGCTTACATGCCAGTGTGAGTAAGTGTAGCTGTCTCAGGAACTAGGAACTCATATCAAGATAATAACTAAAACACACACAAACAAAAGGATTTATCAGTAATAGCCCTCTGTGAACTGATGCTGTTAACCCTCTCATTGAAATTTTTCATCTTTTACACTTTTTTCCCCCGTGCATTACTGTGCTGTAGTTGTTGTTGTGTTAAAGACTTCATGTGACGCTTTGGAAGTAAAAGTTCTCAGTGTTATGTAATGTACTGACCGTAACACAGATACACATCATGTATCACACTGAGTTGGGAGTTGGTGAACAACATTTGTGTAACATCTCTGTGAGATAATAAGAATAGGTAAACTAGAATTTTTCTGTTGAGGTTTCCAAGATGGTGTAAACTATATCAGCAACTTGTGAGAACAACCAAACTGTCTGAATACAGGTTTATCAGTATCAACATTTCCTTGTGTGAGAAGCAGTGAAAAAATATCATCTGAATGGGTTAGTCATTATCATTGCTGTGTGAGAGATACCATGACCATAATAGGATAATAAGCGTCAGTGTAAAAGTATGTTAGATAACAATATTAGATTAACTGGTATCAGTGTGGCTGTGTGTGAGATAACTAAATAGGTTAGTCAGCATCAGTATGGCTGTTTATGAGATACATAATAGGTTTGTCATTATCAGTCTGGTTGACTAAGATAAATTTAATAGGTTATTTAGCATCAGTACATCAACCATGTGTGAGATAAACATAATAGGTTAGTTATTATCAGTGTAGCTGTGTGAGATAATCATAAAATATTGGTCAGCAACAGTATGGTGGTGTGAGATAAAGTATACAGATCAGTACCAGTATCATTGTGCAGAATGGCCATAATATGTTAGTCAGCACCAGAATGGCTATGTGAGATAACCATATAATTATGGTTAGTCAGCACCAGAAAGGCTATGTGAGATAACCATATAATTATGGTTAGTCACCACAAGAACGGCTATGTGACTCTTGTGAGATAACCATATAATTACGGTTAGTCAGCACCAGAATGGCTATGTGAGATAACCATATTATTATGGTTAGTCAGCACCAGAATGGCTATGTGAGATAACCATATAATTATGGTTAGTCAGCACCAGAATGACTATGTGAGATAACCATATAATTATGGTTAGTCAGCACCAGAATGGCCATGTGAGATAACCATATAATAAATGTTAGTCAGCACCAGAATGGCTATGTGAGATAACCACATAATTATGGTTAGTCAGCACCAGAATGGCTGTGTGAGATAACCATATAATTATGGTTAGTCAGCACCAGAATGGCTGTGTGAGATAACCATATAATAATGATTAGTCAGCATCGGAATGGTTGTGTGAGATAACCATATAAGGTTAGTCAGTATTGGTATGGCCATGTGTGGGATATCAATAATACTTTACCGGTAGTCAGCCATACTGTGAGATAACATAATAAGTAAGTCAGCATCAGTATGGCTGTGTTGAAGATAACTGTAACAGGTTAGTCAGTGTCAGTAATATTGTGGTATAACCATAATATTTATTAATGTGTGTCAGTACAGATGTGTGTGAGATAAACATAATAGGTTAGTCATTAAAAGTATGGCTGTGTGAGATAACCATAAAATATTGGTCAGCAACAGTATGGTGGTGTGAGATAAAGTATACAGATCAGCACCAGTATCATTGTGCAGAATGGCCATAATATGTTAGTCAGCACCAGAATGGCTATGTGAGATAACCATATAATTATGGTTAGTCAGCACCAGAATGGCTATGTGAGATAACCATATATTTATGGTTAGTCACCACCAGAACGGCTATGTGACTCTTGTGAGATAACCATATAATTACAGTTAGTCAGCACCAGAATGGCTATGTGAGATTACCATATTATTATGGTTAGTCAGCACCAGAATGGCTATGTGAGATTACCATATAATTATGGTTAGTCAGCACCAGAATGACTATGTGAGATAACCATATAATTATGGTTAGTCAGCACCAGAATGGTTATGTGAGATTACCATATGATTATGGTTAGTCAGCACCAGAATGGCTATGTGAGATAACCATATAATTATGGTAAGTCAGCACCAGAATGGCTGTGTGAGATAACCATATAATTATGGTTAGTCAGCACCAGAATGGCTGTGTGAGATAACCATATAATAATGGTTAGTCAGCATCTGAATGGTTGTGTGAGATAACCATATAAGGTTAGTCAGTATTGGTATGGCCATGTGTGGGATATCAATAATACTTTACCGGTAGTCAGCCATACTGTGAGATAACATAATAAAGTTAGTCAGCATCAGTATGGCTGTGTTGAAGATAACTGAAACAGGTTAGTCAGTGTCAGTAATATTGTGGTATAACCATAATATTTATTAATGTGTGTCAGTACAGATGTGTGTGAGATAAACATAATAGGTTAGTCAGTAAAAGTATGGCTGTGTGAGATAACCATAATTGGTGACACAGCACCAGTGTGACTAAGTGAGGTAACCATAATAGGTTAGTCAGCTTCAGCATGAATGTGTGAGATAGCCTAATAGGTTTGTCAGCACCAGAATAAATGTGTGAGATAGCCTAATAAGTTTGTCAGCAATAGAATGGTCTTGTGAACAAGCCATAAAAGGTTAGTCAGCTTCAGTATGGCTGTGCGAAATGAACATAATATATGTGCCACACTCAGTATGGTAGTGTAGTAGACAACAACCAAATAGGTTCAGAACATTTGGGCTCTCAGGCACTTTTTTTTTATAAATTGGTGGGGAGGGCGATTTTTTTTATTTTTTTGTACGGTTTGGTTGAAATGTCATATGATCAGGGAAAAGCATGACAAGGTTTGCACAGGGGCTTAAAAAGTGCTCAAACTTTTTTTTGTGTTTACAAGCCCTCGAAAAGTGCTTAATTTCCCTTTAAGGTGCAAAAAAGTGCTTGAATTCTTGTAGCCTAGGAGTTAGTTCAACTGGTAACACTGGTTCTCATATGATTATCTGTATATTTGGCATCATGATTTCATAGCTCCTACAACAAATAAAACATTTATTTAAAGTATCACCAATACAGTAACAGGTGTTGCCCTCTCAGTACATATGAAAATAAGCAGCGGAGCCCCACCGTGTCCCTGCATAGGCTATACTTGTTTAAATCCACTCTGGTCAGCAGCCTGACAAAGTGGCCGCATCAGACATCATTGTTTATTTGTGGATATGGTATAAATAATTATATAATCATAAATACATGTACAACCAATCACCTACTGAGAGAGAACAAAGCCTGTCATTATTTGAATTTTTATATTCTGTCTGTGTACATAGATACTGTCATCAAACATGATATACTAATGATATTTGTTGTGCTTTGCTGTCATAACTCAAAGAAATTATTTTTGTTAATTGATTACTCATTAAAGAAAGAATTAAGCATAAAGTTATTTTTTCTTGCTGAACAAGACAATGGTTTCATGAATAGGTTATGTTTAACTGTCTTTGGATTCCTGTTACCATTCCATTTTAAAGGGAATCGTACACATTGCCCTGCACTTGGAATCATGTGTAATTGTGTTTGACCCGATATTCTCACCTTGCACCCATTTTTTGGGGTTTTTGACCCAGTATGGTCATCTTACTTCTATTTGTTGAGATTTTGGACCAAATATTCTTAAAGGAGCCTATTCATCTACAAAGCATGTTGAATAAACACAGGAAATATCGTCTTCTCTTTGAAATAAATTCATTGATACCTGCCAAAATATCACCCTGAAACCGTTTGCTTACTCCTGTCACAAGTGTTAAAAGCAGTGGACCAGGCGCAATCACAGGTGTCATAAACACAGCTTGTGGGCCACAACATTGCCCAGGTCACAACACCTGTCAACCAGGAGATGCCCTGACTGACTTTGCCAAAAAATGTAATACATGATCCTGCTGGCTGAAACATCACGTTGTGGTCCCTCAGAGACCAGATACATGGGCTCACAGTTAATGTGCTACGTGTGTTATTTCAGCTGAAGCCCCAGGACCTATTGTACAGATCTGTTGCCTCTTTGATAGATAGATCTCAAAACTGGACGGTTCAATGTATTTGCATACCTGATGTAATTTCTGCTACCAAATATCTTGCTTCCAGCCCATAACACCAAATTTCATAGGAATTTTTAACCACTTGCCTGTTGTTTTATTTTTTAGCTGCAGGTGGTACCACTTGTGTAGACCTTCCTATGGGCCAAAATGGTAAAATTCATCCCCCCCCCCAAGATAAGTCATATTGTATTGATAATACGGCTTTTATATCATTGTTATCAGTTCTCTAGAAGAAAGGAAATAAGATGAGTATAAATTCAAAAGTTATTTTAAGTTGCTGTATTTTCGGAACTTCAAATTCGGTCGATCGAAAAATTTGACTATATGGTTTGTTTGCAAACATGATGTATTTTCTGTTACCTAGTAATTCGGGAATGGCTGCAGCTATCAACACCAAATGTCTCAGGTATATTGATTATGTGACTGCTGTGTCATTTTAGGTGTAGGTGGCGCCTATAGCAATTATTTTAAGGTTTTAAACTTAAATAAAAATCGTTACCTTAAATTTTTCCAACTTTAGCCACGGCACTTTTTTTTCCCTGTACGCACTGTTAATTAAATTTTCACAGAATGTTTACATAATGATTTCATCTTTTAAAATCTGGAATTAAAAATGCATTGATTGAAAAGAGTAGCTTTTATTTAAGTTTTTAGACCATGTCAAGTACTGTTAACATCCAGTTTAACAGTGGTGTGTAGTGGTTAATGGAGACCTCACCTGCATGTATTATGTAATCACTGCACACTCCAGGCAGATAAGCTTCCCTTCTGCACCCCCCCCCCCCCCCCCTTCCACAGACAGGATGCACAAACTAGATGGGTGTTATAATTTTCCCTATTTAATTTATTCTTATTCTTTACATTATTGATTTTGTATTGTAACCCAAGACGTTACAATGATGTAAGTACATACAGTGAAGTACCTCATGAAGACCACCCCGCTAATACGACCACTTTTCTTGGTCCCAGAATTGTCTAATATAAATTATCATATTAAAAAGTCGGTAACAAAGCCACCCCGCTATCACGACAAACGACCACCTTTTTTGTCCCGTTATTCAAATAAACCCCCTTGTCACGACCACTGGCCCGTGGCGACCGCGGTCCGTTGAGCAGATGACACGCTCATCGCCAAGCTTTGACTTGGATAATAGCCCGCGATTAATTAGCCGGGCATGTGGGAAATCCCGCTTTCATCTGCCCAGTCATAGTTAGGGTTGTTTTATGCCGCCCAACCTGTTTGCCAAACTATATATGCATCAATTGATATTGGACTCCATGGTCCGTTACATTGTTTGTTGTTAGATTAGCATTTAACATACTGGTAAAAAAGGAGTTAGTAAAACCTGACACAAGACGCATACATTTCACTGACCAAGCAGGAACCATTAACATTTAGAATTTGATGTGTTCATTCAGATTGTGACTACGTGTTCGACATCAGACCATCTTCGTGTTAAGACCAATGCTGTAAGAATGACTTCAACGGCAACCATTTGTTTCATTTGTGTGTTTTATTAAGATGTGAATAAAACCTTTGAATCATATTCATGTTTGTTATTTATTTTTCTCTTTATTTTAAATTTTAAATTAAACAGGGACAACAACTGAACATTTACATGAAAAACCCAAATTATCGCATGCGTTAATATTGGCAGACTAATGTACAAGCATCCCGCTAACACTACCACTTTGACTAGTCCCGCAGGTGGTCGCGTTAGCGGGGTTTTACTGTATTGAACTCTGCCCACAAAGTGTTTTATTGCTTTAAAGGTGTGAAGTATTCCATTAATATCTCTAGCCATGGATACCACTGGTACACTCAATAGAGAATATTGGCAAACTTTCCTGGAATTTAGAATTATTTTTAGAATTAATAATTACATTTACACATATTTTGTTTATTAAATATATCCTTTCGCAAAACTCTTACGCCCATACCCTTTTCCCCCCTAATTGCATGATTATAAAGTTTCAGGCCACAATTTTCATATATCAGGCAAAAAAAAATAAAAGGTATGGTTTTCAGGACCGCCCGCGTCAATTTTAACAACCCCCCCATCAAAAATTTTTATTTTGCTTTTCATTCTTCAAGAAGATAAAATATAACAATTTTTATCAGATTTCCTTTGCTATGTAGTGCTTTAATCGGTTAAGAAAAAAAAATGTCATTTCCATGCTTTTACCTGATCAAATGACATTTTTATCGAAACATACAAAAAAGGTAGAAATTAAAAATCGTCCGCTCGCACTGATTTCTTAAATAAAAGTGCCCGAGAACTATACATTTTTTCTTTGGCCTTACAGAGTACAATTTATACTTATAAGATTTAGTTTGTACTAATTTGAAAATGTACAATTCTAATTTTTTTACAGCATTTTATTTCAGTTAATAAATTAAATGTGTATTATCATGCAACAGCTCATCTTCAATTTCTTCCTTATTCTATATTTTCAGGGTTTCATATATTCCCAGTGGGTATTTTAAACACATACATGTATTACTTTCACATATATTTGAAATACAGATAGTCTTACAAACATTTGATAAAAGTGCACATGTAGTATTTGTCTTGCATTTTTATATTTAGAATTTTGATTATCACCAAATAGGGAAGCCATTTCCTCTTAGTTTTTCAAAAGCTATAATATGTAAGAAAATAGAAATAAATACATTTTGCATTTGCTTTAATTTTACAAAGTTCAGCTGAGCGCCGTGACCTATGTGTCCCTTGGTGTATTTTTTATGATCCTTTCTTATGCATGTATACTAGGCCACAAAATAAACATTTTAAACCTTTTGTCTCTTGTTACATATATAGTATTTGTGAACTTACAGTACTCCAACAATGTTAGTAGTTATACTGCATAGAGAAATTATATAGTTGTTGCTGTTGAATACTGGTATATGGGTTGACTAATTACACGACCATGCAGTTGTTTTAACCAACATATTGGCAGTTACATACCATTCAGTCGTCTTGTTAGCACAGCAGTGGAATCAAGTGAAACAATAATTTATGATTTTATAAACAGTTAAAGACACCAATGGTGGAGTGCTTTTTATACATTCACGAACAATTTTAAAAAAGGTGTTCGCGAACTTCTTGCAAAGGGGTGTGTACAGAACAACCGCTACATCACGGTCTGTTTAAGCGACCTTGCACGGCGTTTTAAATATATATGTGATCCCAAACATTGTGGCATCGAAAAATGCCTGTATAGGTATACCTGTTTTAAAATTTTAGGCGAAGATCATTTTGATAGGGAATCCATTTTTATTTTAAAATTGAGGCATCCTAAACTATCTCCAGCTGTAATTTATTGACTGGCAATCGATATTCTGTAGCAGAGTTCTATACAGAGATATTAAGCAATTTGGTAAAGTTCGCTCGAATAATGTGCGTGTTCTTTGTTTCATTTATTTAACTTATATTTTGAACAGATTTTCTCATGTATGAATATTAACAAGAACGGACCCTATCTAGCAGACCCACATTTGCACTCTGCCCTGAGTATATAACTAAACTATATACTCTGAATAACGATTCTAATAACGTTGTACATTTCGTGCAATAGCATATATAGCATTAAAAGCTTGAGAATCTGAATAAAATTCTTTCTTATCAATAAAAAATAAAATGGAGTATATTTATAGCTTTTTATCGCTTACGGACGTAATAATAATAATTATAACAGTGCATGTTATTTAAATAAGGGGTTAGAGATACATGTACTTCGCATTTGTATATAACATTTATTATAATAGGGAAGAGGGATTGTAATATACTGGAAGGTCCATATGCATAGCCACTCGTGCGGGTGCCGGCCAGAGCGACTTTTCGTTTGGTTTTCCACATATAGATGGCGCCTCTGTTCGGGGACAGGAAATGGGCATGGAAATCTCGGAGAAACCAATTTATAAAACAACCCGAAAGTAGGTCTCAACTGTGCATTCATGGGGTGGGGGGGGGGGGGGTGCTTTTACACTGTTCGAAAAATAACACTCTTTTATGGTTTCATCTGGTAGTAATGAAATGCCGGGACAAAAAAAATTAGCTAACTCGCAATTGTAAACAAAATCAAATTATCATCAAGATTACATCCATAATTGAATGGTCTGTTCTTTGGGTGTTGTCCTAAGTCGTTAACTGTTAAAGTAAATTTGCTAACAGAAAATTGTCAACGAAAAAATGATAACATGTACTTATATAATTAAGATAAAGCTGGCATGTGGCCTCACAATGCACAAATTAAACCTTTGTCACATTTCTTGTGGATAAAAGTTCTTACCAAAAGGGAACCGACACTGCCCGCATCTTCACGCCAGACTCCTGTAAGGCCTATATACATACACTTAAAGAACATAGCCCCCCGGGGGGGGGGGGTGTTGAAGGTAATCCCCCTCCAACGGTGTGGAATTTCTTTTAAAAACATGCTATAAATTGGTATTTTTCTTATGATATAAGCTCTAATCAGAGAAAGGGTCCAAACATAATTGCATGCATTAATTTACGTGGCTTAAGGGTCACTGATTGAAAGTCAATAGTCAAATTGAACAGTTCAACTTTCATGCATGCAAATACTGCCAATATTGTCAACCGGGAAACGGTGTCTGCATGTTGCCTTCTATATGAGCAAAAAAACATCTGACAGCCCCTGAGATGACGAGTTTATTTTAACAATGTCTGTATTTTTGTTTGGCTATATTCGAAGTTCTTAATACAGTTTTTTTTTAAATGAGAACGTCGATTTATAACCTTTCATTTTTTAATCTTCGAGCATATGACCTTTTCTTGTGTAGTTCACGTAGTTCCTGGTGAATGGCGCTGAAAATAATAGCCCCCTTCACGAATAAAAGTTGAATTTCTCTGGATTAATGTGGAAATATGGGGAATGACCCCCACCTCCCTTATAAAAGCTTCGTTTCCGGCAGTTCATGACCCAAAACCGGCATTTCCATGGTGTACAGGCGTCGGCACAGATCGAGGAGTGGGGATACAAAAGTCGTACTGCACCTGACTGACTGAAGATGTTTTTCGCTTTGTCGAGCAGCTACAGGTTGCTGTGGTCAAGACCCCAGCCCTGTGCAGTTCGCAGAGTCAACAGACGCGATGCCACCAAGCCAAGCAGAAAGCCGCGAGAGACCGCCACCGTTTTAACCCGCATCGGTGACTTTACAGGAAAACCACAGCACTCACAGCCACAAAGGCAGAAGCAACCCACAATCCCTTCACCCAGCAGGCAAGACCCAGTTATGCCGAAACCGATCTGTGAGACGACAGAGCTTTGAGACGAATAGCAGGGGCGGATCCAGGATTTAGGAAAAGGGGGACTTATGAAAATCCTAAAAAAAGGTCATCACGCCTGGAAAAAGGGGGGGGGGGGGTGCAGGCCGCAAAATTACGTCTAAAACCCCTTAGAAAAGGATGCTTCGGGTGAAAAGGGGGGGGGGGTCCGGACCCCCTGGACCCCCCCCCCCCCGGATTCGCTTCTGGATAGCCATTTTATACTTGTAGTTTCGGCCATTTAGACCGTATTAGCAAGTTTTTTCTTCATTAGCAAGTCGTACTGCACCACCGTCAATTATATTTGAGATTTTCACAGGGGCCTTTTTTTTGGAGGGGGGGGGTTGTCCCCTCATTTTTTTAATAGTACAGGGGGCACCATTTCCGCCCTCACTTTTCAGAGGAATAAAACGCATAATTTTTATTATAGTGACTGGGATAATTCTATCATCCTCTGTGAATGTCTGAATGTGAAGTCGGCGCTCGAGCCAGTCACAGGTCTCCGGAAAATTCGGCGGACACTGGCTCACTCAGCAACGACCAAGTTTGACAGATTGAGTCGGTAAACAGTTAGATATTTAAGGCGAAAATTGAAGATACTGATAGATTGAAGTTCTTAGCGAGAGAGGAGGAGGAACCCGGAGAGAACCACCGACCTTGAACGGGCCACTACAACCCACTTAATGGCAGCACCTGGGATCGAACCCGGGTCGCCAGAGGAGAAGGCCGAGCGTTTTACCCCAAGTATGAGGAGGAGATGAAGGGACCGGAGGGCAGCAGCACCCACAGGTATTAAGCTGAAAACCAAGACATCCGCGAACAGGCACAGCAGCACAACCCATATGCCCGCTAAGAACTCCCCACTACATGACACTCCTAGCTCGGATCGCAAACATAGTTTGGTGTCCAATTCAATGTTTCGCAAATCAATATTATATTGAGTGTATATCCGGATTGGTTAAATAGAAAATTACAGTATCTTTTAAAATCTACGCATTTTGTAAATTTTAATTCTAAAATTCAAAATATGGAAATATCCGAAATACAGCTTTTGAAATGCGTCTAATGTTTTCAATATTTCAAAGTTATTTGTTCAGAGCCTTTTAATGGGTTTGGTCCACAAAACCTTAAATTTTGATAGGCCTACAGTTCACATTTCAACAATAACGTAAAATTAAAATTGAGAAGGGAAAAGTTGATCTGTGGAACAGATCTAGTATATGTCCCTCGCCCCATTTTGGGAATAGGTGGAAAAAAAGTTTTGAATACATGTATGAAATTTGAGATGGGTCAATGTCACCCACCAAGATTACCTCTGTGACCTTGAAAACTGCATGAAGGTCATCCGTATTCGAACTTGACCTAGCCCTTGATAAGATGCGTCAATGCTGCTAGTTTGGTGACTGTGCCTAAAAGTATTTTCGAATTATTGCGTCAACATCAGTTTAGCATTATCGCTGCTGTGACCTTGAAAATTGCGTAAAGGTCATCCATATTCGAACTTGATCTAACCCTTGATAAGGTGCATCAATGCTGCAAGTTTGGTGACTATGCCTCAAATTCTTTTCGAGTTATTGCGTTAACATCATTTTAGCATAATCGCTGTTGTGACCTTGAAAATGCGTCAAGGCATCTACGTTGATAAGATGCATCAAATTATTCATCAATGCTGCAAGTTTAGTTTCTGAATACCTCAAATTCTTTCCCAGTTTACACGTTAACATCATTTTAGCATTATTGCCACTGTTACCTTGAAAATGCGCAAGGTCATCCATGTTCGAACTTGATCTATAGCCCTTCAAGGAGTAATTCAATGCTGCAAGTTTGGTGACTGTAAGCCTACCTGGAATTCTTTTCTAGTTATTGCGCAAACAAATGTGTTACGGACGGACAGACGGACAGACGGCACGAGGGACGGACGGAAAGATGGACGGACGCTCACCATTTCTATGCCCCCCGCCGACGGCGCCTTCGGCCATAAATTAAAGTGCATTTATAAACTACACCAAAGACACGTCTAAAATCACCTTGACTGATGAAACTTTTAATGTGCGTTAGTTTTATCGTGAATTTTATTTAAAACAAGTGACCAAGGGGTCATGACGCTCAGCTGACTAGGAAAACATTCACAAAAGGAATTTTGTCAATGCCAAATTTTGTAGGTTGTATCCCCATTCAACTTAAGCATAGCTCAGAGGATATGGGTAACAGAGACCTAATTTCAGGTTTCCAAACAGATTTTTCATAGACCTCCCTGGATGTCAAGTTAGAAGATTCTAGGTCCCATGGTTACAATTTGTGCCCTGTTAACAGATGACCACATCTTTGAAGGTCTATAAAATAGAGAAAAAAATGGGTAAAAATTTGAAAAAAAAATCCAGGTGGCAACACTAGTATGCAGGAACTAATGAAAGACTCATGATCAATATGCATGCAAAGAATCATGGTGATAAATGCATTAGTTTTTCAGACAATGGAGCTTTCCTATCACATTTTTAATTATTCTGAGGGGTATTTCTGAGCCCCACAGCTTGAAAGATATGAGTAACAGAGACCTAATTTCAGGTTTCGCACGAGACTTTTTTTTATGGATCTCCCTCGATGTCAGCTTAGAAGATTCTAGATCCAGTATAATTAGGATTTGTGCCCTGTTTACAGATGAACGCATCTTGAGAAGTCTTAAAAATCGGGGGGAAAATGGTAAAAAATAGAAAAGGTACAGGTAGCGCCACCAGTCTACAGAAACTGATGAAACAATCCATGATCAATATACATGCAAAGAATCATGGTGATCAATGCATTAGTTGTTCAGATACTTGAGCTTTTGTATCAAATTTGCCATTTTTCTGGGGCCTGGGAGGTACTTCGGAGCATCATAGCTCGAAGAATATGGGTAACAGAGACCTAATTCCAGGTTTCAAGGAGATTTTCATGGACCTCCCTGGGTGTCAAGTTAGAAGATTCCAGGTCCAGCGGTTACGATTTGTGCCCTGTTAACGGACTGACGGCCGGATGGCTGGATGACCGGACGGACGGACGGACGGACGGAAGACGGACAAAGAGTGATCGGTACATCTCAGATGACTTACAGTCAGCTGAGCTAAAAATGTTCTAAACTACCTCCCGTGGAGTGATGTTGACGTTTTTTGGATAAAGCACTCAACAGACTTTGGGGAAGATTCCTTGTGGAATGCGGAATGCGTTTAAAATCGGTATAAACTAAATGCAGTGGCGGATTCAGAAATTCTTGAAAGGGGGGGGGGGGCGCTTATCTAGGCCTACTAGGTTAGCGATTGATGGGAATTACGGAATATATATATATATATATATATATATATATATATATGAATTATTACTATACATAATCTATTTTCAGCCTATGAAAATTAGAAGTATTTGGATTTATCTTATATTACCTAGCCATGAATAAAATATAAAGCCAAATATGTTCAATTGGAAACTCAATTACGGGTACACGGCCCCGGGTGTCCCCCTCCCATATTAAGAAAATATGCAATGCATGTAAAGAGTACATTTTGGGGTACCTTTTACCAAAAAAAGATGAGGAATTTCTGTTCTGTTCCTCTAATTAAAGGTCTTTGCATAACTTATTCAAACTTCAATTGGTGGGGGTTCCGTGTGGCCGGCAATAATATTTTATATTTCTTCAAAATTTGAATATTTACTGTAAAGTCTGAACATTTAATTGTAGGCCTATTTAAAAAGTTGATCTCTATATGGTGATAAGGCGCATCGTCGTTCACAACTTGCAAAATATCATCATAGAAATGATAGCTCCTGCATGTGGTCTAAGCAGTACACCGGACAAAACAGAGCACAGGTCGTTCATTATTTAGGATATTAGCCGAGGAGCGTTGAGATTTTTCACAGTCGACCCGGCCTAAGCTGAGCACTGTACGTTAATTTGAAGGCCTTGTCACTCGCAGGCGAATGCGAATGGGGTTCCAGGGGCTGATCCAGGATTTTGGAAAGGGATCGAGGGTCATGTCGAGGAAGACTGAAAGAAAATCCCCCCAAAAAGATCCTCTGATCTTGGAAGGAATGGGTCATGGTCGCAAAATTTGGTTTGAATCCCTTAAAAGGGTGTATTGGCTCAAAAAAAAAAGGGGGGGGGGGGGGGGGAGATCCGCCACTGCAATGAATTAGGCCTAGTTGAGATTCCTTAGGCCTAAATGCGCGGATCCGGCATGCGTACGTAGGCCTATCCGGCTAAACGATTCGCTACATGTAGCGATTTCTGAAAGTCCCGCACGTTATCGGGGGGGGGGGGGGGGGGGGGGGGGGGGGGGCAAAACACAGGAAACATGCATGCCGCCGTGCAGTAGGTTCATTAAGAAATCTCTCGACACCGATTTCGCATTCCTTACATATAAGGAACCTTATCTTTATAAGCGCCTCGTACCGCACCTAAACCATCTAATATTCTTTGTTAAAATTTCCCCGTGTCAAGGCCTCAGAGACCCGACTATCGTGACACAGTGTCTGAAGGTGGTGAAAACTGATGCCATTTTAGATTAATCGTTCGTTTAAACTTGGTGGGCATTAGCTGTGCCGTGAATCTTAACTTCGTTGACACCCAGGCCCATGTGAGTTGGCGGGAACAAGTGACGAGAGCTGTCATACATCACCTGTTGGCCACTCCAAGGCAAAGGTCAGTAGACTATTCCAAATTTATTAAAGTGTGGGGCTTCATATCCAATTGAAAGTATTCTGTTCACGAAAGTTTCGTTTTTAACCACATGTCTCTTCAGGAAACACTATATGTTTTTATTTCTCCGTGTCTGCGTTCCTTTGTAGGCAGAATATCGGACATATTTGGACGCAAGTACAAGGTTTACTAACCTACCTCACCCACAATGAGAAATGGCCCGCTCCAAAGGAGGCCTACCCCCGGAAGGGCAGTGCAGATGTACTCGAAGCCACGAAAACAGAAAGTTGTTTTGAAGTTTGAAAAATCCGATAGGAAAGTCTACATGGGTGGTTGCAAAATTTATTTCAAGTATTTGTCATCTCTGACTAAAATCGGCAGGTGGGTTGAGAGCTGGTTTAGGTTTCATATAGGGTAGATTTTAAAAAGTTCTTGTTTGCTAGCGTCTTGTTGTTTTGCTGCAGACGATGTTCAAACGCAAATCTTAAAGTTTTTAATTCCTAACCAGATATCTTAATGTAACATGTCGTTAACTCCCGTGTCTGGACTATGGTGCCTGGTATGGTTAAAATGTCATGTCTGAAACCAGATGCAAAGTGGGTATAAGGCTGTTGCTGGGATGTAGCCTATGGCGGCTTGTGCAGCCATGGCCTACGTTGACATTAATGAGGCGTGAAATCGTGAAGTTTCCAGTCCCGGCCCGGGACAGTCTGACCAGATACTGAATGTATGTCAAGTCACGCAGTGAACAGGGAATTTAACAGTAAGCAAATAAGTTTGTGTATAGCCCTTGGCTGTTGTAGCTGTACTTTGATTTTTTTACCTTCATCAAGTATATATCTCATTCAGTTTTAAAATTCATAAAAGTTTGTGTGAACACGCTATTGTTTAACACATATTCATCATTATAATTGGCAATATTGGTTTAACCATAAATTTATATAAAGCTCTCATGAAACCTTTACTGGTATCAAGAAAAAATGTATTACCCAATTTATGATTATGACTGTCATTAAGGGCGGATCCAGGATTTATTAAAAGGGGGGGGGGGGGGGAGTCAAACCCAGAGAAATAATGATATATACTATGTCTATGATTTAGCTTAAAAACAGGTTCAGAAATAGGGGGGTCCAGGCTGCAAAAATTGGTTTGAAACCCTTAAAAAAGTTTGCTGCAGCTGAAAGGGAGGACCAGATGCCCCTATAAATCTGCTTCTGGTCATAATGATATGATTCCAGTTTGTTAATTATTACTGCATTATAGATGGCTGCATTAGTTTTTTTTTGGAACTTTTTAATACATTACAGACACAACCTTTGTGTTAATTATAAAGACCTGCATGGTATATATATATATATATATATATATATATATATATATATATATATATATATATATATATATATATATAAAATAAAAATACATGCTCAGCTTTTTAATTCACGGATAACCCAAAGTGTATAAACTGTATCAAGTTCAAAGCAGGTGGTTTATATAAACCTGATGACAGGCTGGCTCGGACATGGGCTCTTGAGCTGCAAGCCTTTATCTTGTTCTTGTGGTGTTGGGTCATTTTCCTTTGTAAATTCTCTTGTGTAATCTTTCACAAGAGGGTTAAGGATATCTTGTAGGGGCCGGATTACTTCCTGTGATTAGGACTTGCATTTCCTTTAAATAATCCAGGACAGTCATACTAATAACACCTGTAAATGTGGCGTGGTGTTGTTAACCCTTAGTGTTAATTCAGAATTAAGTGACGACCAGATGGAATGTTGGTGAAATATACTGTAGAGCAACACTGTGTGGCTACAGCAGGGTTCTTTTCAGAAACTAGCTTTCTGTAGATATATAGCTTTCTTTATTTTTCACAGTATTTTTTCAACTTTTACAGTTGACTAATGTTCCAGATATACTCACTTGTTTAAGAGTACTTTGTGATTTGTCATCATGCCACAAGGTATCCCATAAAAGGAGTAATACAGGGTTTTATTTAACACAGGCTAGCAAAATGTGAATTAAATGATATAAATTTTATCAGAGAACAAGTTATTGCTTTCTCCAAAGAACAAAAGTACTGGTAGTTTATTAATTCTTTAAAAGCAGGTTAATTGTATCCCAAGACAGAGTCGGGGGATATTATGTTTTCATACCGGTCCCGCCACCACAGCATATAAATCTTGTTGGCGCAATAACCCAAAAAATATTTCACGGATCTTTACCAAACTTGGTATATGTATAGATATGGGTAAGAGGACGACGCCTATTTAAAATGAGGTCATGACCTTGAATAGGAGTGTCCTTGACCTTGAATAGGTTCAATTTTGGGGAAAATCACACAAATTCTTTAATATCTCAAGAAATCTTGCATGGATTGATCCCAAAATCAAGTTGATGGAAGATCATGGATAGGGTTGTCATGTTCCAGAAACTGGTGGCGCCACCTATTATTCTTTACTTGTTTTCAGGCCGTTTAATACCCCCAAAATTGCTAATTGACAGTACTGTGAGCATTATAAGTCAAAAACTAATGGACAGATTTCTTTTATATTTTGCATATACATAGATATGGGTTATGGGTTGATGTTAATTTAAATTGGGGTCATGACCTTTCCTATGAGAGTGGCCTTGACCTTGAATATTGCCATATATGGTGAAATTCACACACCTCTAATGATATCTCCAGTGTTGATAGCCATATAGATTTCAAACATGACTTATGTATGGCCCACCACTAAAGTAAGAACCCTATAGGTTCTAGGGTCATGAGGTCAAAGGTCAAGGTCACTGGACTGGCATCTTAAAAGATACTGTGGATGCATTTTAAGCCAAACTTTCATCCCAGGTCTTCCATCTTGAATATATAGCTCACTTGCCAATAGTGGATGATCCATTTCAATTTTTGGGTCACAAGGCCAAAGGTCAAGGCCACAGGAGCTATCTGTCCAAAAATTAGTTTCTGGATGATAATTCCTGCTTTTATTGATGTATTGATTTCAAACTTGACTTGTATTTGACCCATTGGAAAAGCAAGACCCGAATTGATTTTGGGGTCATGAGGTCAAAGGTCAAGTTCACAGGAAACCTCTTTAAAAAGATTGTGGATGCATTTTCAGCCAAACAATTCATCTCAGATATTTCGTCTTGCACATATAGTTCACCTACCAAGAGAGGAAGAACCCTATCAAATTTGAGGGCACAAGGTCAAAGGTTAAGGTCACAGGAGCCATCTGTCCAAAAATTAGTTTCTGGATGATAATTCCTGCTTTATTGATGTATGGATTTCAAACTTGACTAGTATATGTTCCATTGGAAAAACAAGACCCAAATTGATTTTGGGGTCATGAGGTCAAAGGTCAAGGTCACAGGACACATCTTTAAAAAGATGTGGATGCATTTTCAGCCAAACATTTCATCTCAGATCTTTCATCTTGCACATATAGTTCACCTACCAAGAGAGGAAGAACCCTATCAAATTTGAGGTCACAAGGTCAAAGGTTAAGGTCACAGGAGCCATCTGTCCAAAAATTAGTTTCTGGATGATAATTCCTGCTTTATTGATGTATAGATTTCAAACTTGACTTGTATATGTCCCATTGGAAAAGCAAGACCCAAATTGATGTTGGGGTCATGAGGTCAAGGTCACAGGACACATCTTTAAAAAGATCAAGGTCACAGGACCAACATCTTCAAAAAGATTGTGGATTGATAGATGGAAGAAACAATAAATATGCCAAGTGTCAGTATATGCTGCTAAAAATAGGGGTCTATTCTTAAAGGGGGGGGGGCTACAATGTCTGGGGATACTCTGGCACCGCAGCCAAGAAATGTCTAGTTGTTCTTGCATTGGGACAGGTCTGCATGATTTTCCATGGATTGTGGATAGCGCTGTGGTTAACTCACCTTGAAATCATGTGAAATTCTTCATTATTTATATGAAAATATTGAAAATAGTCCCTCCTAACTCCCTTAGGACACAATTGGCATCCCTGCACTTCAAGATCTGATACAGGCATTTCCGAGGCTTTGCCACAGAGGAGTTTGGTAATAACTCGGTGCCATCACCGTCAGTTATAAAGAAGATATAGATATGCCCTGGAAATTATACCTCACAGTTTTAATTTCTTTAGCATAATTATTGCTTTTCTCTCTAGTGTTTTAATCGCCGAATCTTAATTTCAGAATCTTCAAAGCAAGATTTGTCACCAATTTTTAGCTCAGCTGACTATAAGTCATATGAGCCAAAGTCCTGGTCAGTCGTCCATTGGCTCATTAGTCCTACAAATCCAATATTCAGCATACTGTTAGATGTCCCAAGATCTACTAAACCAAAAAACTGGGTCACTGCAACTTTGTTCTTTCGAAAAATTAAGGAAAACCTCAAATTTCCATTTAAAACTTATTATCACACTTCGGGACTGCTTAATATCAAAACCTCTTACCTGTTTTTCTTAATATTTACCAGAAGTATTCTCTTATATATTTCCTATATACATGCCAGAAATTAAGTTCGTTGAGTGTAATTTCTGAAAGTCATGTGCCCGAACATAATGGACTTTGTAAAAAAATCAGGAAAAAAATTTACTCAACATGAAAAGTTGTGAAGCTATAGACTTTTTTCCAAGTATATAACTTTGTTTAGATAAGTTTAATTGTATACCCAATATTAGACCTGAATTTTGTACATTTTTAACTTATTAGCATAAAAATTAAATAAGTACCTTAAATGTTGCCCAACTTTTACCATGGCACATTTTCTTCCTGTGAGTAGTGTCGATTTAATTTTCACAGCATGAAAACAAAGTATTAAACTTGTTTAAATCTGAAATTTGAATATAAAAGCTTGAAAATTAGGCTAGTTATTGAAATTTTTCTTGAGGTTCTATTATAGTCACTTGCTTTTGTCCAGATGCAGACAGCCCATTATTGGTCACTGAAGATCATCTATGCCAGGGTTCCTGATTTATTACAGTCACTAAGAGAGATCCCCTGTTGTGACAGATGTACTGTAATTCTCACCCCCCCCCCCCCCACCCTACCTATCAAGTGTTATGCGGCAATTGATATTGTTTGCACTGTATTTCCTTAAATTAAATACTGATTCTACTCCAATATACAAAACTTGTCTTGAAAAAAGTATTTCAAGGAGAAATCCAGAAGATGCCATATTGTGTTAATTTAGCATTTTTTAAGAAATCAATTTTCTCTTAAATGATTTCGACAAATTAAAATAATTAAACCCATTAGTATGCATAAATTTATTGAATATGAAGCATAAAATTATTTGTTGTTTTACATTTGCCATTAGTATGCATAAATTTATTGAATATGAAGCATAAAATTATTTGTTGTTTTGCAAATGTAAAAGATATATTTATGTGGTAAAAAATAGATGTACAAGCATGCATGATGTGGTATATATCTGACAAGGTTGAGATTTAGGATAATGCATAACCCATTAGTATGCATAAATTTATTAAATATAAAGCAAAATATGGATGAATAAAGGCACAATCATTAAATCTGAATGAAATATTTTTTTTATATTTGTTGTTTTGCAAATTTAAAAGATATATTTCTGTGGTAAAAAATAGATATACAAGCATTAAGAATTATGAATCAACTTTTATATTCAGATATATATATATATATTATATTGAAAATGTAAAGAAATGTAAACTTAAAATAAAAAAAAAAGATGAGATAAAAAAATGAAGATCTGATAGAAACCTTTGTTCATTATTTTTCTGCCTCAGCAGAATTGGAGATCAGGCTTTGTTTATATTTAAACTGTATAGATTTTATAAAATAAAAAAATACATAGATTTAATTATATATATATATATATATATATATATATATATATATTATTGTAAAAAAATCCAGTTGAACAAATTACTGACCTGTCAAAAATTAATAAAAAAAAACAACCAATGATCATGTTAATAACACATCTTATTACTTGGATTTTAAAATAAGGAAATGCATGGTTTGGTCACATAATATTATTTTCAACAATTTCTTACTCATCAATAGAAAACAATCATGTCAACCAGCCATGGCCTATATTACCTTTTCCTCTTTAGACTTTATCTCCATTTTATATTAATTTAGATTTTTACCTTCAAGGACAACTTCAGCTGAGCACATTGACCCATGGGTCCCTTGTTTTGCAAAGTATACACTTACATACTTATGTATGTTGTCTTTGGTAGATTTTGATTGGATGTAACCATGTGTGATCTGTTTGTAAGTGAAGATGTCCGGCGGATCTTTTATAACAAGTTTGTGGTGGTCCTGGGTGACTCAGGTATGTATAAGTTCACCAAGGTTCATAGTTCCTCCAAGAAAAGTCGGTAAAAATAATTTAATTTCTATCATAAGGATTAAAGCAATGTTAGCTGTGCAGCTGCTATAATGACACAATGCAAGGAACAATATATTTGTAATTTTTTCTCATTGAATTTCTCTCTCATTATTAAATCATATTTGAGATACTATATGGTGTACCTGATGATGTCTTTAAAATTCTGGAAGAACCTTTCAATATTAAATAAAATGAAGAAAAGCTGATCAATAAAGCCAAGTTTTCTCTTATTTTCATTTATAACTGGCCACTTAAATTATTAGCATTTATTTAAATACCTGTGTTGTTGGGTTGTGCTCCACTTGCCTATTCTTACCTGTACTGTAATTGCTCACACAGTCCAGAGAGGAGTGTACAAGGACCTGGTGATGTTACTACAGAATGACCACTACTTGTCAGAAAGTGACCTGAAGAGGAAGGTACGAAGTATAGATTTGTCGACTAAACATTCTTCTGAAACAATCTAATATGCATATATTGAAAAGGCAGAAAAAAGGGTCTGTATGTTGTTTAAGGTATTTGTTTTCATTATGTATATTTATATATATATATATATATATATATATATATATATATATATATATATATATATATATATGAGTGACTTAAGATTTTAATTAATCAGCCACATGTCTCACAAGTATTAGTAAGAAGCATGTTAAAAGCCAAGGTTTACCATTTAGATTTAATACACTGTTCTTTCCTTGCATCAGGGATAACTTGTTTTGTATACAAAGTCGGCCACCACATGGCTACATCAGGGGATGTTTTTTGCTATGGGATAGATGTACAAGAAGACTGCCAAGATGAATGCATTTTAAACTCTGGGTCAACTTTCAAAATGGAACGAGAAACGATCCAAGATGTATATGTCACAGGACAAACTCCGATCCAGTAGAATCGTAGATCTTACTAGGACAAAGTCTGATCGGACTTTCTACTAGGAGAAACTCCGATCAGACTTTCTACTAGTAGGATCCGAGATTCTACTAGGACAAACTCCGATCATAGCCTCTACTAGGACAAACTCCGATCAACCAGAGACCACAACATAATTAGACTTTCTACTAGTAGAATCTGCGATTCTACTAGGACAAAATCCGATTGTGGTCTCTACCAGGACAAACTCCAATCATATATAAATGTGCTAGTTGGATCAGAGCTTATACTAGGACAAACTCCGATTGTAGTCTCTACTAGGACAAACTTACCATAATGGTCTAATTTCTGAAACCTGAGATTATGAATAAATTAAACACAGTAATATGGTAACCAAATGTTTTATTTATGATTATACACAATATGACTTTCTAAAAGACTAGAGTATATCAAGATTGTTTTATACAATATACAGGACAACGGTTGTTTATTTGGTTTTTAATTTGGGGTTATACACTGGTAAATGGTTATGGTTGACATGTTAGTTTTTTTGTAAAACCATTATATTTATTCATTTTTTTATGTACTATACCTCTAGAATTCTTGTTATTACGCTTTGTTGTATATGATTGCTCCTTATAGTGTACAGGGGAAATAAAGAACGGTCATCTGTATGTACTGGTATGAAGTATGTTTGTGTATAAAGTTAGAAAATTAAAACTAATGATAGTGATATTTATAAATATAAATAATAGAGTATCTAGAATTCAAGGTGTATGAGAAGGCTAGACATCAACCTATCAATTAGATCAATATTCAGGAATTTTACATATATACAAGTAGATAAACAGTTTGTGCTTACATGTGCTTGAGCTTATATTTGTAATTTTTTTATCAAATAAAATTGTATATGTTTGAATGAAACATTTAGATATATATCTGTGACTTGTATATATAATTGAATATATACACATATATACATTATATCATATAAATACATAAATAAAACATTTGGTTAAAATATTACTGTGTTTTATTCATTTTTAATCTCAGGTTTCAGAAATTAGGTAAATTATGGTAAGTTTCTCCTTGTAGAGACTACAATCAGAGTCCGTCCTAGTAGAGACTACGATCAGAGTTTGTCCCAGTAGAGACTACAATCAGAGTTTGTCCTAGTAGAATCGCTGATTCTACTAGTAGAAAGTCTAATGATGTTGTGGTCTCTGGTTGATCAGAGTTTGTCCTAGTAGAGGCTATGATCCGAGTTTGTCCTAGTAGAATCGCGGATCCTACTAGTAGAAAGTCTGATCGGAGTTTCTCCTAGTAGTCCGATCGGATTTTGTCCTAGTAGGATCGACGATTCTACTGGATTGGATTTTGTCCTGTGACATATACACATGCAAATTTTTAGGTGGAAAAATTCAAACCACTGCTGAGATATGAGTGATTTTATCTCACAGCAGACAAACAGATGGACACTGTGCAAAAATGGTTGCAGGTGGTGCCATCAGTATCTTGTATGATAAAGAGCTATGTGAGATCCAAACACATGCAAAACTTCAGGAAGAAATGTCAAACCAGTCAGGAGATATAAGCATTGATGTCTGCAGCATAAACGTGAAGTAGATGGGCCCCACCTGTCATAAAATCAAGAAAGCTATCAAGTATGTATACACATGCAAAATTTCAGGTGAATAAGTCAAACCACTGCGGAGATATGAGTGATTTTAGCCCAAGTTGTACAAATAGATGGACCAGTGCAAAAACAGTTGCAGGTGGCGCCACCAGTTTCTTGTATGATCAGGAGCTATGTGAGATCTTAACACATGCAAATTTTCAGGAAGATACGTCAAACCAATCCAGAGATATAAGCATGGATGTGTGCAGCATGAACGTGAATGTAGGATATATTATATGACCTTTGTCCAACTTAATACATTTCATTAGGGTGTCCAAATATAATAATGAAGCTGGTGTACTTGCAGGGTGAGCTTTCTCATTGGAATGACCAGTTGTTGGAAGGTGGACAGCTTGGAGAGATGACTAATGGAAGGAACTATCGTGAGGTGAGACAGTACCATACAGACTCCCACCTCGTACGTTTCTACTTCTTAACACGATGCTACGGTGAATATATGGAGACGGTACTGGAGGATTTGCAGGAAGATCCTCAGCCTGATCTGATCATCATGAACAGCTGTCTCTGGGATATCTCAAGGTATCTTGTATTGTAACAAGTAATTGGTATGAAAATTGCACCTGGATAAATCTTAATCATTCATTTAATTTGAATGGATACTGTACACACTGTTGTAAGTTACACCAACTGAGGTTCTTTTAAGAATCATGTCTCTAGTCCTTTCACAATTTCAGACATTTTAAAACGTCTTGAAAGCTGAAAGCCTATTATCATTTCAAAATCCCCCCTCCCATATCTGACCTTCATTCATTAACCATGATTGATTGATAGTCTTAATTTCCTCCATTTGAATTTTCATTGAAGAGTACAAAAGAAGTTCTGCACAAAGCTTGTATTCATAGTTGTCATAAGATTGCCCTGGTGTCATGATCATGAAACCATTGCCTTTTGTTATCTTTGTTGTACTTCATATAAAATTGTGCTGCCCGAAGGTATATAATCACAGTTGACAGTGACTTCTAAATCATTGTATCCCCAGACAAAGTCTGGTGATACAGACAAAGTCTGGTGATACTATGATTTCGGCACTATCATGCAGCAGCCATGAAAACTAGAGAAAGATTTCATGGATCCTTATCAAATTTTACACGTATATAGATATTGGTAAGAGGAAGAAGCCGATTTAAAATGGGGTCATGACCTTTACCAGAAGAGTTACTTTGACCTTGAATAGGTCGAATTTATCTGAAAACAAAAAAATGTGATATCTCAAGAAATACTCAATAGATTGGTCTGAAAATCAGGTTGCTTGAAAATCTTGGATAGGGAATTCTCAGATTCTAAAACCAATGATCTTGACTTGACCTTCAAGGTCATATCAGGCAAAATTTCATGATTATAATAAACCTCTTCTGAAGTACTGCATATTTTTCTCAAATTCGGTACACCAATTGTTCCAAGTAAGTTCCAGGAGGAGAGTGAACACTTGTGACCTTGAAATTTATCTTCAAGGTCTAATCTGAGTAAATATAGGATTTTTAGCGAACCTGTGAGGATATGCGATGGTACGATGTCATGCATCAGTGCGTCGTCTGTACGTTAACCATAGCTGTCTTAAAAACAGCAGGAGCTGGCATCACCAATTTTTTTGCAAATAATCAGTCAGTTGAAAAATATATTGAATTTTGTTTATTTTTTTCTAACTGCATTTTCTTAGATTTTAAAGGGAAGAAGCTAAAAAAGCTTTAAAAATCTTCTTCTCCAAAACTGTCCAGCCAAATTGTTCAATATTTCACAGAAATGATCCCTGGAACAATCTCTCAAGTTTGTTCGAATGGTTCCAGTTAAAAGGGAATTTTGGCCGAGTTACAGCAGGTTGAACTTGGTCATCTGTCCAAAAAAGCATATTAAAATTTCAATCTCAGAAACGGCTGGAGCTATCATCATCAAACTTTATGCCAATGTTGGTCGGAGAGAGGAAAGGTCAGAGGTCAATGCAAAATATTTTGGCACCAGTTCACATGTGACCCAATAACCGGTAAAGTTTTGGAAAAATCTGTCCAGTCGTCTCAGAGTTCTATTCCAGAAACGAATGCGGCAGCAGCAGAACCCGGTCAAAAACATAGTATCTGCAAAACTTTGTTTTTGCGGATACAATTACACATACATTTTCCGATTGTTTCTTTCTTTTATTTGTCACCCAACACCTTTACCTATCATTCACAACTTTATGCCAAATGTCTGGAGTTTACTATTGCATCTCCGATGCCAGACTTTATTTATATATTTTTGTAAGAATTTTGTGATATTAGATCAGTTTTACATTGTAACTTTCATATTTTAAATGACATAACAAATTTAATTTCTTACTACAGCAGAAATCTTGTATAATACAGCTTTTCTCATTTAATCGAAAGTCTAATTAGCTCAGCTGACTATAAGTCATCTGAGCTATAGTCTTGGTCCTTTGTCCGTCGTCCGTCTGTCCGTTAACAGGGCACATTTTGAAGCCATTGGACCCATATATCCAAAATTTTGCATACAGTTAGATGTCCCCAAAATTACCTACCATACAGAAAATGGGGTCACTAGGACTTTGTTCCTTCGAAATTTAAAGGGAAAACCTCCATTTTCCATAAATAGCCATTGTTACACTTCAAGGCTGCCTAATATCGAAACCACTGGTCCATTTTTTATTATATTTAGTATTCGTATTCTTCCATACATTTTCTATTAACGTACCAAAAATTAGGTCGGTATGGAATATTGTTTGAAGCTATAGGTCCAAATATATTGCAATTTTTAGCTCAGCTGACTATAAGTCATCTGAGCTATAGTCATGGTCCATTGTCCGTCGTCCGTCCGTCTGTCTGTCCGTCCGTCCGTCCGTCTGTCCGTCTGGATGTCCGTCCGTAAGACTGGCACGTTTCGACACCGTTGGACCTATGAATCTGAATTTCGGCATACAGTTAGATGTCCCCATAATCTCCTACCATGCCAAAAATTGGGTCAATAGGACTTCGTTCCTTTGAGATATTAAGGAAAAACCTCAATTTTTTATTAGAAATCTATTTTCACGCTTCAGGACTGCCTAATATCAAAACCACTCATCTGGTTTTCTTCATATTTACCATAAATATTCCTCTAGTCAGTATTATATAATATATATTATATATATTATATTATATAATTTAAAAAAGTTATGGGCCCAAACATAATGGACTTTGTAAAAAAATCAGGAAGATATTTGGTCACTTAAGACCAAAAGTTTTAAAGATAGGGACTTTTTTCCAGTAATACAACTTTAATTAATCAAAATTTAATTGTATACAAAAAATTAGATCAAAATTTGTTATATTTTTTTAAATATTGGCAAAAATATAAAATTGGTACCTTAAATTTTGCCCAACTTTGGCCATGGCACGTTTTTTTCCTGTTAGTACTGTGGATTTAATTTTCACACCATGTATACATAAGGATTTAATCTGTTAAAATCTGAAATTTGAAAATAAAAGCTGCAAAATTAGGCTAGTTATTGAATTTATTTTGGAGGCTCTTGTTGTATTCCCTTGCATTGTCAAGCAGTCCACTTTGATGACTGTAGGTCATTCAGTGCACATCTCTATGCTCCCCAGGCTGTTGACATAATTTTAGATGACCCCAAAATCTCCTACCATACCGAAAATTGGGTCATTAGGACTTTGTTCCTTCGAGATATTAAGGGAAAAAAAAACTCTGTTTTCCATAAAATAAAGCCATTGTTACACTTCAAGGCTGCCTAATATCAAAACCACCGATCTGTTTTTGATCGTATTTAGTATTCACATTCTTTTATACATTTTCTATGAACATACCAAAAATTAGGTCAGTATTGGGTATTATTTTGAAGTAATAGGCCAAAACAGAATGCAATTTTTTAAACAAGGGACCTATGGGTCACGGCGCTCAGCTGTTATATATGATTAAAAAATATGATTTAGGAATGAGGCATATGCTGGTTTGGTGTGGTAATAAATATAAGCTTTATTATGAGTTGTTGGTGTTTAGCTTATGTATGATTATGATATTATCTTTGGAGACAGGGAAGAGGATTGATTTCATTTATTCTATTAACAAATGGAGTACTATTGTCACACAGATTTTGACTTGGCCATATAACTTATAAGCAGAACATATGATATAAGAGTTTAACTATTTATAAAAAAAAATTACAAATATTGTCCCAAATATAATTTTTATTAAAAATAATAAGAGAATCTTATGATTTTTTAAAATGAAATATAACTGAAATGATTATTAAAATAATATTAAAGAATATATTCATGAATGCATTCATGAATACATTTTGAAAGTATTTGCACTGGTATTCATATACTTTCATTTTTACCTGAATTCCAATTCTTTATGCAAGACATTTTATAATGGAGTACATATTCATATTCGTATTTAAATACAATTGCAAAGTTTTCCCACCATTACTGGCATTTATTCAGTTTTCACCAAACAATTATGTTTAGAATCCAGAATATACAAAATTCACACATTTAAATTATGATCAAAAGTACCTGGTTTTATGGCTTTTATTTATATTAAAAAAAAAAAAATGTAATATATTCATTTTGGACTAATTTCACATCAATGTACACACTAGACACAGTAGGAATCTAGATTAATAATATCAACTGCATCTTTGTCTATCATTAATTTCCTTCATATGATCCCTAATGATTAGTAATGAATAATATGATTTACTTTTTTATCATTAAATTGAACTGAAAAATACCATAGGTGACTGCATGGTGTTATTTGGAGTACGTGACATTCTATCCATCGATACAAGATTCTTTTATCATCAGTAACTGCAAGTTGATTTCCTGTTATTATAAACTAACAAATTCTTTTTTATTTTTCTTTAATTTGTTATTAAAAAACAATAAAAATTTATTAATTTATTGTTAATTGTTATGTTGTTGGTTAAAACTACTAGATGAGTTGGGTTGGACACCTGGATCAACTGTGGCTGGCCATAAGCTGCCTACCTGCAACAGTGTATGGCTCGCCTCAAGCATGCATAATTTGCTGAAAGTTCAACAAGGTCAACATACAGGTGACTCAAGAGGGGCTGGAGAGAGTTAAGGTCTGACATGGTCTCATAAAAACATTAATAAAAGCTACAATTTTTGGCCAATTTCTTTCAGTTTTCTAAACTAAAAAGCTGAAATCCTTGTGTGCATGATATGAAAATTATATCAACCGTGCTCACAGGAAACAAATGTGCCATGGTCAAAGTTGGGCAAAATTTAAGGTACTAATTTTATATTTATACTAATAACATATAAAATTTGAAAAATTCAGGACTAATTTAGGGTATTCAATTGAATCTTGATTAAATAATGTTACATCCCTGGCAAAAAAGCTCTAGCTTCAGCGATCCCCTTGTTAAGGGAGTAAATATATTTCTTTACATAGTGCATTATGTTTGGGCCCATAACTTAAAACAATTACGCAATACTGACATCATTTCTGGCATATGCATAGAGAATGTATAGAAAAATATGTATATTATATATGATTAAAGTCACATCAGTGGTTTTGATATTAGGCAGTCTTGAAGTGTTACAATGGGTTTTTAATGGAAAAATGAAGTTTTTCATTAATATCTCAAAGGTATTAAGTCCTAGTGACCAAATTCTTGGCATGGTAGGGAATTTTGGAGACATCTAATTGTATGCCAAAGTTTAGGAACTGAGAGCTGAAGCTGGGGAGCTGAGCTCTTGCAAACTGCATAACACTAGCTTGATGTAAACAATTTGTTACATGGTGCTTGAAAACTTGAATAAAATCTACTGTTTTTGATCAACTGGTTTCAAATTTTTGGTGTTAACAGACAAAATGCTAACAAAAACATGCTGAGAAAATTAAATCCACAGTACTTACAGTAAAAAAACGTGCCATGGTCAAAGTTGGGCAAAATTTAAGGTACCAATTTTTTATTTTTGTTAATATTTTAAAAAATTTAAAAGATTTTGATCTAATTTTGGGTATACAATTTAATTTTGATAAATTAAAGTTATATTACTGGAAAAAAAGTCCATAGCTTTAACAAGTTTTGTGTTAAGTGATCAAATATCTTTCCTGATTTTTTACAAAATGCATTATGTTTGGGCCCATAACTTTTTTAAATTATATAATACAGACATAATTTCTGGCATGTACATAGGAACTATATAGAAGAATATTTATGGTAAATATGAGGGAAAACAGATGAGTGGTTTTGATATTAGGCAGTCCTGAAGTGTGAAAATAGGTTTTTAATAAAAAAATGAGGTTTTTCCTTAATTTCTCAAAGGAACGAAGTCGCAAAGACCCAGTTTTCGGCTTGGTAGGAGATCTTGGGGACATCTAACATTATGCTGAATTTTGGATTCCTAGGTCTTACGGTTTCAAAACGTGCCACATCTACGGACGGACGGACGGACGGACGACGGACAATGGACCACGACTATAGCTCAGATGACTTATAGTCAGCTGAGCTAAAAATCAGGAAATATATTTACTCACCTAACATGAGAATTGCTGAACCTAGAGACTTTTTTTCAGGAATATAACTTTATTTAATCAAGATACAATTGTTTACCCAAAATTAGATCTGAATTTTGCAAATTTTTCAAGTTATTAGCATAAATAAAAAAAATCAATACCTTAAATTTTGTCCAACTTTAGCACTGTTGATTTAATTTTCCCAGCATATATGCATAAGGATTTAATCTTTTAAAATCTGAACTTTCAAAAGAAATTGATTGGAATGAATAGCTTTTATTCATGTTTTCATACACCATGTCAAGTGTTGTTTACATCTAGCCCACCTAGTAGTACAGCCTTCACTTGCATTATGTAACCCACCCCAGGCAGCTTACCTTGGCCCAGCTTGGCCACTACTAGCAGGCTTCCCCTCTGCCCTGCACTCATCCCCCCAGCTGGTGCATAAACTAGATGAATGTTATAATTTTTCTGTATTTTATTTTATTCTTGGACATGCTACATTTTAGATTTTGTATTGAACCACCAGGGTTACAATGATTAAAGTGTACATTTAATTGTGTCCACAAAGTGGTGTATTGCTGTGAAAGTGTGGATGTTCATGAGATAAGTAATTCCTTACTTCAGAAGAGTAAAAACTTCACCAGGTGTGAAATTGACTATTAATTCCAGTAATTAATTAAAACTTGGATAGTAATTAGCACAATGATATTGTTTGTCCCTCATTCAACCAACAGTGTGTATACTTTATTTGAAAAGATGTTTTATTTTATCAAATTTACTTTTATTTTATTTTGGTGAATAAAATTAAGCATATCCTGAAAACTCCAATGTGCAAAACTTTTTAATAGTGATTCAAGGAATATTCTTGTAGATGCCATGTTGTGGCATTATTTTCTTTTAAAATCAGTTTAAACATTTATGATTTAAAAATAATAAAATATATGTGTATGCATAATATGACCAAATGTTTTTTACTCTTTACATATAATGATTGCAACTTTTACAATAATTCTAATATTTTAACTTATATTTTCAGGTTTTTTAATTAAAAATTTATTAACCTGTAAATAAAAAAATGATTCAGATAAAAACTTCTTAATGGAAAAAGTGGATCTGCTTAAAAAAATAGGATTATATATAAACTTAAATGCATTATTCTCTTGAAAGTGAAATAAAGGTATTAATCCATTCTGTCCACTTGCCTGTCCATCTGTAAATTTTCATATGCAACACAGTATCTCAAAACTTTTATTGTTTTTCTTCATGACAGTCTTGTCAGAGTATTAGTTTGCAATCATATATTTAGAACTTTACTATAACCAAGTAGGAGGGCCCCTTTCCTCTTTGCTTTTCATATTCTTATATAAATGAAAAACGTTACAATAAAATATTTCTACATCCACCTTCGTGCTGCCCTCACTTTTCCCTTCTCCGAACCCCATCCCAAAGTCAGCCTCAGTAAGCAAGAACAAGATGAATCAGATATATTCATACTTTAATATTTTGTATAACTATTCGTCCATAGGTACCTATGTACATGCCAGAAATTATGTCAATATTGTGTAATATGTAGACATAGTGGGCATCACAATAATGTACCTTGTCAAGACTAAAGAGATATTGTGTCATACAGTCACATATTCATAAATCACTTCATCAGCATAGTTAATCATAACATCATATCTGTCAAATTGAACGTTTGCAGACTACCATACACTTTAGATCCTTCAACAAATAGCCTTATCATCATTCTACTACTGCTTATTACTGCTGTCATTGCATTCATATTTGCTCAAATATATCACAATTTTCAACCCCTCCTAAATAAATAAAAAATAAACCACTTTATTTGACTCTATTAATCCATCAGTCAGGTAATTTCATTTATCATTTACTCACATATTACATTACATTCCTTTATAATAGCCAAACATGTACATGATATTCATAAGCTTTAATGACTCGATATAGTATCACAGTGGAGAAACATTTATAGTCCAATCACGATCAGCTGAGCGCCGTGACCCATGGGTCCCTTGTTTTAAAATCAGGAAATATATTTACTCACTTAACATGAGAATTGCTGAAGCTGGAGACTTTTTTTCAGAGATGTAACTTTATTGTATCCCCAGACAAAGTCGGGGGATACTATGTTTTCATACCGGTCCCCCGCCGCCGCATATAAATCTTGTTGGCGCGATAACTCAAAAAATAATTCACGGATCTTTACCAAACTTGGTATATGTATAGATATGGGTGAGAGGACGACACCTATTTAAAATGAGGTCATGACCTTGACTAGAAGAGTGTCCTTGACTTTGAATAGGTCCAATTTAGAGGAAAATATTTGATATCTTGATATCTCAAGAAATCTTGCATGGATTGATCCCAAAATCAAGTTGATCAAAGATCATTGATAGGGTTGTCATGTTCCAGAAACTGGTGGCGCCACCTATTATTCTTTACTTGTTTTCATGCCATTTAATACCCCCAAAATTGCCACTTGACAGTACTGTGAGCATTATAAGTCAAAAACTAATGGACAGATTTCTTTTATATTATGCATGTACATAGATATGGGTTATGGGATGATGTTTTTTGTTAAAATGGGGTCATGACCTTTCCTATGAAAGTGGCCTTGACCTTGAATATTGCCATATTTGGTGAAAATCACACAAAATCATTAATATCACAATAAGGGATGCATGGATTGGTCCAGAAATCAACTTGACCGAAGATCTTGGATAGTAATGTCATGTACCAGAAACAGGTGGCGCCACCTGTTACTCTTTTACTTGTTTTCGTGCCATTTAATACCCCCATCATTGCCACTGAACAGTACTGTGAGCATTATAAGTCAAAATAACAATGGACAGATTTCTTTCATATTATGCATATACATAGATATTGGTTATTGGATGATGTTTATTTAAATTGGGGTCATGACCTTTCATATGAGAGTGGCCTTGACCTTGAATATTGCCATATATGGTGAAAATCACACAAAATCATTAATATCTCAATAAGGGATGCATTGATTGGTCCAAAAATTAACTTGACCAAAGATCTCGGATAGTATTGTCATGTACTGGAAACTGGTAGCGCCACCTGTTATTCTTTTACTTGTTTTCGTGCCGTTTAATACCCCATCATTGCCACTTAACAGTACTGTGAGCAATTTAAGTCAAAAACATATGGACAGATTTCTTTCATATTATTGCATATACATAGACATGGGTTAGGGGATGATGTATATTGAAATTGGGGTCATGACCTTTTCTATGAGAGTGACCTTTTCTATGAGTGTGGTCTGATATTAATTCTTGCTGAAGATGGGGGGCCTATTCTTAAAGGGGGGGGGGATTGTCTGGGGATACTTTGGCACCTGCGGTGGCAAGAAATATCTAGTTTTCTGTATTTGATTCATTCTTATTCTAGGCTGTGCTACATTTTAGATTTTGTATTGTACCACCAGGGTTACAATGATTAAAGTGCACATTTAATTGTGTCCACAAAGTGGTGTATTGCTATATAAAAGTCTGGATGTTCATCAGATAAGTAATTCTTTACTTCAGAAGAGTAAAAACTTCACCAGGTGTGAAATGGACTATTAATAATATTCCAGTAAAAAAGTATAGCTGAGATAGTAATTAGCACAATGATGATGTTTGTCCCTCATTCAACCAACAGTGTGTATACTTTATTTGAAAAGATGTTTTATTTTATCAGATTTACTTAATCTTTTATTTCTTTGAATAAAATTAAGCATGTACTGAAAGCTCCAATATACAAAAGTTTTCAGTAGTGATTCAAAGAATAATCTTGAAGATGCCATGTTTTGGCATTATTTTCTTTTAAATTTACTTTAAACATTTGTGATATAACAAGGGACCCATGGGTCACGGCGCTCAGCTGATCGTGATTGGACCATAAATGTTTCTCCACTGTGATACTTTATCAAGTCGATAAAGCTTATGAATATCATGGACATGTTTGGCTATTATAAAGGAATGTAATGTAATACGTGAGTAAATGATAAATGAAATAACCTGACTGATGGATTAATAGAGTCATATATAGTGGTTTATTTTTTATTTATTAAAGAGGTGTAGAAAATTGTGATATATTTGAGCAAATATGAATGCAATGACAGCAGTAATAAGCAGTAGTAGAATGATGATAAGGCTATTTGTTGAAGGATCTAAAGTGTATGGTAGTCTGCAAGCTTTCAATTTGACAGATATGATGTTATGATTAACTATGCTGATGAAGTGATTTATGAATTTGTGACTGTATGACACAATATCTCTTTAGTCTTGACAAGGTACATTATTGTGATGCCCACTATGTCTACATATTACACAATATTGACATAATTTCTGGCATGTACATAGGTACCTATGGACGAATAGTTATACAAAATATTAAAGTATGAATATATCTGATTTATCTTGTTCTTGCTTACTGAGGCTGACTTTGGGATGGGGTTCGGAGAAGGGAAAAGTGAGGGCAGCACGAAGGTGGATGTAGAAATATTCTATTGTAATGTTTTTCATTTATATAAGAATATGAAAAGCTGAGAGGAAAAGGGCCCTCCTACTTGGTTATAGTAAAGTTCTAAATATATGATTGCAAACTAATACTCTGACAAGACTGTCATGAAGAAAAACAGTAAAAGTTTTGAGATACTGTAATGTATGAAAATTTACAGATGGAAAATTTACAGATGGACAGGCAAGTGGACAGAATGGACTAATACCTTTATTTCACTTTCAAGGGAATAATGCATTTAAGTTTATATATAAGCCTATTTTTTTTAAGCATATCCACTTTTTCCATTAAGACGTTTTTATCTGAATCATTTTTTTTATTTACAGGTTTTATAAATTTTAAATGAAAAAACCTGAAAATATAAGTTAAAATATTAGAATTGTTGCAAAAGTTGCAATCATTATATATACAGAGTAAAAAACTGAAACTATAAGTTAAAATATTAGAATTGTTGCAAAAGTTGCAATCATCATATATCCCAAGTGTAGCTCATATTGGGTCATATTATGCATACACATATATTTAATTATTTTTAAATCATAAATGTTTAAACTGAATTTAAAAGAAAATAATGCCACAACATGGCATCTACAAGAATATTCCTTGAATCACTATTAAAAAGTTTTGCACATTGGAGTTTTCAGTACCTGCTTAATTTTATTCACCAAATAAAATAAAAGATTCAGTAAATTTGATAAAATAAAACATCTTTTCAAATAAAGTATACACACTGTTGGTTGAATGAGAAACAAACAATATCATTGTGCTAATTACTATCCAAGTTTTAATTAATTACTGAAATTAATAGTCAATTTCACACCTGGTGAAGTTTTTACTCCTCTGAAGTAAGGAATTACTTATCTCATGAACATCCACACTTTCATAGCAATACACCACTTTGTGGACACAATTAAATGTACACTTTAATCATTGTAACCCTGGTGGTACAATACAAAATCTAAAATGTAGCATAGCCTAGAATAAGAATGAATCACATACAGAAAATAATAACATTCATCTAGTTTATGCACCATCTGGGGGGGGGGGGGGGGGGGGGGAGGGAGTGCAGAGCAGAGGGGAAGCCTGCTGGTAGTGGCCAAGCTGACCCAAGACAAGCTGCCTGGGGTGGGTTACATAATGCAAGTGAAGGCTGTACTACTAGGTGGGCTAGATGTAAACAATACTTGACATGGTGTATGAAAACATGAATAAAAGCTATTCTTTCCAATCAATTTCTTTGAAATTTCAGATTTTAAAAGATTAAATCCTTATGTATATATGCTGTGAAAATTAAATCAACAGTGCCAAAGTTGGACAAAATTTAAGGTATTGATTTTTTATTTATGCTAATAACTTGAAAAATTTGCAAAATTCAGATCTAATTTTGAGTAAACAATTGAATCTTGATTAAATAAAGTTATATTCCTGAAAAAAAGTCTCTAGGTTCAGCAATTCTCATGTGAGTAAATATATTTCCTGATTTTTTAACAAATTGCATTATGTTTTGGCCCATAACTTCAAAATAATACCCAATACTAACCTAATTTTTGGTATGTTCATAGAAAATGTATAAAAGAATGTGAATCCTAAATACGATCAAAAACAGATCAGTGGTTTTGATATTAGGCAGCCCTGAAGTGTAACAATGGCTTTTTTTATGGAAAACGGAGTTTTTTTTTCCTTAATATCTCGAAGTCCTGAACAAAGTCCTAATGACCCAATTTTCGGTATGGTAGGAGATTTTGGGGACATCTAAAATTATGTCAACAGCCTGGGGAGCATAGAGATGTGCACTGAATGACCTACAGTCATCAAAGTGGACTGCTTGACAATGTAAGGGAATACAACAAGAGCCTCCAAAAAAATTCAATAACTAGCCTAATTTTGCAGCTTTTATTTTTAAATTTCAGATTTTAACAGATTAAATCCTTATGTATACATGGTGTGAAAATTAAATCCACAGTACTTACAGGAAAAAAACGTGCCATGGCCAAAGTTGGGCAAAATTTAAGGTACCAATTTTATATTTTTGCCAATATTTAAAAAAATTTAACAAATTTTGATCTAATTTTTGGTATACAATTAAATTTTGATTAATATAAGTAAAAATATTAATTTATATGTGTATGCATAATATGACCCGATATAAGTTACACTCTGGATAAATAAATAATGATTGCAACTTAGATTTCTGATATTTTAACTTATATTTTCAGAATTTTTTTATTACAAATTTATTAAACTTGTAAATAAAATAAAATGAATCTGATAAAAACTGTTAATTGAAAAAGTGGATGTGCTAAAAAATAGGCTTAAATATAAACTAAAATGCATTATTCCCTTGAAATTGAAATAAAGGTATTATTCCATTCTGTCCACTTGCCTGTCCATCTGTAAATTTTTCATATGCATCACAGTATCTCAAAAAGATTACTGTTTTTCTTCATGACAGTCTTGTCAAAAGTATTAGTTTTGCAATCATATATTTAAAACTTTACCATAACCAAATAGGAGGGCCCCTTTCCTCTTGGCTTCTCATATGCTTGTATATATAAAAAACATTACAATAGAATATTTTGCATATTTTGCATTTGCAAAAATTTCAAACTTCAGCTGAGCGCCATGACCCATGGGTCCCTTGTTTTTACATGGTCATCTCCTTAACATGTCACTGATAAAAGTTCTTTTGTGCTTGTAGGTATGGACCTTCATCAGTGAATGAGTACAAGAAGAACCTTGTTAAGCTGTTCACACGCTTTCAAGAAGTTTTGCCGGAGGACTGCCTGGTTATTTGGAACACCACACTTCCTATTGGCCGGAACATCCGAGGTGGCTTCATGATACCACGCATCGAGTTCATGAACGAGACCCTGCGCCTGGATATCCTCGAGGCCAATTTCTTTGCTTCCCAGGTAGTGGTGGATCATGGTTATGATGTCCTTGACCTTCATTATTATTTTCGGCAGCAGATTCACCGTCGTGTGAAAGATGGCGTACACTGGGATTATACAGCACATCGCAGGATGAGCAACTACATACTGACTCACATATGTGAAGCATGGGGGGTGCCATTACCTTGCCGCAATAAAATGTTCATACAAGACCGCTTAGCGGAAATCGAGAATCTGAAGAAACAGGGTTTCAAAGGCCCAGATGACTCCTGGATATATGGAAGTAACAATACTCAGAATTGTATGAACAATGTGTGTGAAAACAACAATAACCAGACAAGAGAGAATGGTCAAATTCGTTACGGAGGAAACTCCCGGAGACCACATCATCGGTCCCTCAGCGTGGACCCTTCGTCATTAACCAGTGCAGGCCAGCAGTACTCATCACAGCCGAACCTGGCTTCACCGTACCAACAGCTAAACAGTCAACAAATTCGGTTACTAAACCTGCAGGGTTCAATGACTTGTATGGGATCATTAGATGTTGTGCCAGGGCTTGGGGTACAGCTTGCTCAGCAGATAAATAGAGGACTACTTCAGCAGACACAGCCACAATATTGTACTGGAAATCAGTGGCAGCCATACAGTCAGAATAACTACCGAGGCAGCGTTCACCAGACTCGCCAACAGTCAGTCAGAAACCACCCATATGCTCTTGTCAATTTAAACCAACCTGCAATCAGACAAAACCGTTTATTTAAGCCACTCTTTAATTTATGATATTCACATGGCATCCGTTTTATTCCAACTTGAACTCAGGGACATTTCTCATGGACTCTTATGCTCCAAACTTGCAGTTTGTTTATGTGGCTTCTGGCTGAATCCATGTGATTGAACTGTATAGGGCATGACTTTCAAATATGAGCCCCTACTCATAATTTCACATGGTTAAGACAAAAACCCAGAAGTCTTCGTTGTCTCACAAAAACTTAACATAATAACAAATCAACTGAATCAGAATGTGTCAGATTGTGTTAGATAAGTGTTATTTTCAGGCAGAAATGTTGTCATATCATGTCATGCAAATATTTGCATCCATGAAGAAAAAGACGTGGGCACAAGTATTTATCAATTCCAGAGGAATTAGTGTTACCACCTTCAGACAAATATGTCTTGTAAGACCATATCACAAGAGGATTTTCATACATTTGCAGCAAAAACAAAATGCAAAAGTTTTTCTTAATCTGTTACATAGAAAATATTTTAACAAAGATTTTGACTTTTTATCAAAATATTCAAGGAAGGTTAAGGACAATTTTTAGGAATAATGGCAAGTGGGTCCTTTGGAAGGGGGGGGGGGGTTATTATACATACCTTCCCATAAATCCAGAGAAATTCAACAAATTTTGATAAGAGGCTAATGCAATACCATCAGTCTTGAACTATGTGAACTACACAAGAATTGGTAAAATTCTAGTAATATTGATAATCTGTCTGTAAATCAGGGCTGCTTAAACCTGGAGAAACTTGATAATGCCCCATGAAATTTATTGACCAAGCAGTGCTTTTGTGTTGCCCCTACAGGCTACTTTTGAAACTAATTTGTGACTGAGGGACCATTCAGAGCTTTTCATTTTTTATGCTATCAGAGCTACTGGTAAGTTTTAAACATCGGCTTCCATATTTTTATCTACATACAAACACTTCACATGTCAACCATTGGTGCTTTACTACAATCAGACATCTGTCGGTGTCAGCTGCAATCATCAAAACATACATTAAACTGTACCTTATTCTCAACATTTGGGGATGTGTTATATCAGTACTGCCAGAATGATATACTCAATTTGTAATCAACATATATTGATATTGTACTGGGCTTTTTTATTATGTGTATTTCTCATTTTCATACGACTTTGTAGCAGCTAATATTAAATGCCTGAAATTTCATTTGGCAGTGACCAACTGATGACAAACTATGTAGCAGTGGAATTACGGATCACATTTTGGAGCGGATCACTAAAATTGTTGCAGTACATGACTAGTACTTGACTTTGAAGTGGCAGCTATTAGAATATGAAATGGCTTCATGTAACATTAGATGACTGCAAAGCATGTTGCAGTCCATGAGCCAGATAGTAACTTCGAGTACTGGAAAGTGGTAAGTTAAAAGAAACCATCATGATAATCATAAATTCCTTTTTCCAATAAATGTTTAAAACTGTTTATAAAGAAAACTGATTGAAGGTTATGGATCCATAAACATGACAAAAGTGGATAATAATGATAGAGAACTTATTTCTTCATATTCTCTCATTCATGATCACTGTGGACTAGATGGGTCAGTATTTTTTTTAAATTGTTACGGACTAGTCACTATTTCTTTTATATAGTGATTACTAATTTGTCATGTACATTCCAACTTTGTCCTTTTTCCCAAAAAATTGCATGTCTAATCAGTGGCTGAAAATTTAAGAGCACAGATGCAACCCTTTTGTCATTCAGCTCTGAAGAAAAGGTGGAAGGTTGTAATCTTGTCCATTTTAGTACGCTGCAAGAAAGGATTTATTGTATATATTTTGAAGATGGGAGCACCAGGATTTTGTTTTCTCTGGGGAAAATCATGCTGTATGGATTACTTAGTGTTCTTTATATATGGAAAGGGGCAGAAAATTGTTTTACTATTATGGTTTATTTTTTCTTGCATTCGTTTAACAATGAGGAAACGGTGTGCTTTGTCCCATTGAGGTCCTGTTTGTTTCTTCAGTTTATAAAATAAGACCCCTAAAAATATTTTATTTCCATATTGCTGCACACAAAAATCCTGTACACATGTAATATGTTAGTTTATTTTCTCCATTTCACACGTCTGTTTATATGACCAGTATGTTTTGCACACAATTTTTGTTTCACATTATCAGGGCTCCATTATTCATCACCTTCAGTGCCATGTTAATTAATAGATCTGTAAATAAAGCAACATCTGAAACACTTTCTACTGAGTTTACTCTTGCTTTCAATGACTCTCTTTTCTACAAAGGTGTGGTATGTCAGATTTCTGCAGAGATACCTCGTGGTGATATTTCCTCTAGAGGAGCACACGATTTTCTGCTAGTGCATCCCATAGATGTGAGGTACCAGAAATTACAGTTTAAAAGGTTTTATGATATTCTAGTTGTCATAAAAACTGTTCATCTTGTACAATCTTGTTATGCTGCAAGAGTTTCTCTTAAATTGCATCCCCGCTCATAAATTAACCCTTTCTCGGAATACAAGTCCCTTTTAAATTGTTCTACCTGTTGATCCAAACCTCGCATGTATCCTGTGTATGCTGAAATATTTTCTTATTCTGTACATAGTAGTAGAATCTTATGAAAGACATCACATTGAACATAGAATAGATGAAACAGAGCAAAACTGGTCTATGACAATCTAGAATCCACTTGTGTACATGATTATAACAGATTCCTATAAGCTTGACATTACCAGTTGACTGCTTGCCCAGGGCAAGTCCCAGAAAACCGTGATACTGCAAAGATACCTCCCAATGGCCTTACTAGGGAAGTGGGTTAAACATAAACACAAAACCCGAGTCTTAACTGATTGTCAGCGAGCCATTTTCCTTGATGAAATTAAATGTATGGATAATAAGTTATTTTTATTTTAAATACCTATGAGTATCTGTACAATTTATTAATAGTAAGGAGAAATGTAATACAATCATCACACATAGGGGGTGTAAAAATTCATGTAGGGCGATTGAAAGGTATTGTTCCTTGCCTGACCACTATTGTTCTTTCAGTAGTTAATGGTAAGCCCCGATTCCTTTGGAAACAATTCAGACAAAGGGAAGAGCTGGTACCTTCATGGAGAAGGCTACGATAGTTCGAAATAACCAACTTTGTCATGGCTTCCTTCTACCTAAATAATCATTTTTGTAATCATGATGTTGTAACTTACAAGATCATCAAAAAAAAACAAAACCAGTATTTCCTGCTGATAACTGTTCATCAAAAGATTAGAAATCTGTTAACCAGATGATTACATGATAAATACTGGTAATGACAAATAGGGACTACCCACCAGCAAAAGCACAAGTATTAAATATCCTAACACAAATAATGCAGGAATACATGAAATATGAGAACACAGTTTGTGTATTTAATATATAATTTTGTAAATACTAGTATAATTTAGTAGCAGAGACGTCCATGTATTTGCTGGAGTTGCTGCTCTCCCACCACGAGAGGTACAACCTCTTTACAGCCCTTAGCTGGGAAAGTGATGGTCCCAATTAGCTGCGGCTTAACCGTCTTCTCATGCAGCATCTGATAAAGAAGCCAAAAAAAAAAGCTTGTAAATATCAAAGGAAAAACCATGTACTAATGTAGATAACACATCAGGAAATACCTTGTTAATGTGAAATACAGAAAACTAGTACAGAAAAGTACCTTTGTATGTACAATGTCACTGAAATTTTATTTCATGACTCAGGTTTCTCACCTCAGACAATAACTGTACACATGATGTAAAATAACCCAAATCAATTCAAAACTTAATATTTCTCTGTGATAATTTAGTCTTTGTTACAATTAAACTAAATTTACCAGGTATCTGCACTATACAACTTTGACACAAGGGTTGAAGAATATTGACAGAGGTGATTTCAGCACAACAAAGGTTTACTCCATGTGAAATTTAAGCAGGATATGAGGTTATTTACTTTAACGTACTTTTGGTCATACTTACCCTGGCAAAGGCAGGAGTTGGGAAAGCCAGGAAGTCTGATCTGATTCTACCTCCTGGTCGACTAGCAGCCAGTAACTGGGTTGTCTTTACCTGCAGCTGTGGAACAAATAGTAATACAATGCTAAGAACAAATGAGCCACCAAGGACAGACTCTGCCCCATCTCATTTATGTTACAGATACAGTCATTTGTGTTACAGATACAGTATCTACCTGATAGCTTGCCTTCAAATTCACTTGGACTGGGATGTGATAAGTATGTACCAAAATGAGCCATTTTCTATGAAATTTTAAGAATGAAAATTTTGCATTAATAATTAATGTAATAATTTCTTGAATAGGATTGAATTAAGAGTAGAAATGTGTTGCTTAGTCCAATAAATACTGATCAGAGTTAAAAAGGAGCATTGATGAATTATTTGTTATGACCGAAATGTTTATATAAATATATTCTGCCTTCACCGGACCCTCAACAGTTCTACAATTGAACTTAGTCTTTACACATTAGCTACATGGTCACTTGAATATGAGAGCATCCTAAAATTTTATGAGAAATCACATCTTCAAACTGGTCTTTCACACAAATGGAATTGGCATCATTGGCCAGTTGTATAAGCCTCTTTAAGTAGTAGCACTATGTAGGTCTGTCTGATGCACACACACAAACATGTATGCAGCTGACCCCTGTTATTGACAAATTGCCTGTGGTAAGTTCACCATTTTTCAAAGAGAACTATTAATTTATAAGGACAGTGTGAATTTACATCTAAGTATCATTTTGTCAAAATGCCAATTTGTGGAAGAAAATCCTAAAACATTAATTTTTATCACCTCAAATACCATATTAGGAGGTACTACAGATAGTCTTTTTAAGACACTTTGTAAAGACTTTTAGTAAGCCACATCAGGACATACAAAAACACATAAAGACCAGAAGAGAGACCATGACTATATACCTCTGTAACTCTTTTCTGTAGTAGCACCATGTGGGCCTGTTGTTCTACCAGGGTCCGTGCTGGACTGATGCTGTCAGAGGCTGGCTCAGTACCTGAGGAAGATCAGCTACATGATAAATATAAATAGATGACTAGGATATAAAAAAATGTCCTGTTATGATCAAGTGATTAATGTCAGTTTAAAGGGAAGAAGCCAATGCAAACAATACCAGTGGTTACCAAAACCTATATTCCTAAAGATATATAAAATACTGCTAGTTGTTTTTAGCTCAGCTGACTTTCAGTCATGCTGTGCTATAGCGATGGGTCTTTGTCCTTCTTCCTTATGTCTGTCCAGCCGGCCAGCTGTTAGCAGGGTACATAACTGTAAGGGCTAGGATCATGAACCCTATGCAGTCTTAGAGGTTCTTAAAAGATCTCCTTGCAAACCTGTAATTAGGTCACTGTGACATATTTTCTGAGTTACATGGTGTGTTTTCAACCCCCAAAATTAATTCCTTTAGCCAAAATTTTCATCCCAAACCTCCCATCTTTCACATACAGCTCATCTACCAACAGGGGAAGAACCATAATAATTTTGAGGTCACAAGGTCAAAGGTCAAGGTCACAGGACCAACTTCTTTGAAAAGCTTGTGGAAACATTTTAAACCAAACCTTTCATCCCAAACCTTTGATCTTTCACATATGACTCGCACACCAAATGGGAAAAGAATCCCATAGATTTTGAGGTCACAAGGTCCAAGGTAAAGTTCACAGGATCCACTTCTTTAAAAAGTTTGACAAATTTCAAGCTAGACTTTTCATTCCAAACCTTCAACCACTGACATATCGCTTCTCTGCTAACAGGGGAAAAGACCTGTTTATTTTGAGGTCAAAGGTCAAGTTCACAGCACCAACTTCTTGTGTGGTCATTTTAAGGCAAACTTTTCAACCTATACCTTCCATCTGTCCTATATGGCTTACCTAGCCAATCAGGAAAGAACCCTATTGATGTTGAGTACAAAAGGTCAGATGTCAAGGTCACAATACTAAATTGTTCCAAATGCTTATGAACATATTTCAAGCTAAACTGTTCATCTGAAACCTTCAGTCTTTCGCATATGCCTCATCTATACATCACTCAATTTGATTCAAACTTCATATTTATGGGTGTTTTTGCTTGAAAAAATAACTAATTGATTTTGGAGTCAGCTGGTCAGGAGGTTGCAGATAAAAGTAACTCACACATTGGTTGCCAAGTAATTACTCCAGTTTTAAGTGGTTAGTAGTTACCCATCACTCTGGAAAGAATTCTATTGTTTTGTGGGCAAAGGCCAAGGTCATAGGTCAGGGATGTTCACAATAAAAACTTATTTTGTAGACTTTTTTCTTGCTATATTTCCCCCACCACTTTTATTCATAGTCTGACTGAGACGGTCTGCCACCTTATCAAGTGATGCACAGACTGAACCCTATTGTACCAGGTAACACAGCGGCAATAACATATGATATAATATTTTGGGTGTTATACTCTCTTGGAGCCTCCTCCAAAGTCCTCACATGTATTTGTTTTCATTACCAAAAGCTGGACTTCTCCAAATATTTAAGAATGGGTAGAAATTTAAGTTCGGCAGAGCCTCTAAAATTCAACCTTAACAGTGGTCTATAGCTCAATTATTCTCTATAAACCTGGATATCTTTACAAAACATCATTCAGACCTACCTGGTTTTCTCTGGGAGATGTCGACTAGTTTAGGACATGCAGACCACTTGTACAGCTCCTGTAAAAAAAGACCAGAAATCAAAGCTTCTAGTCTAGTAGTACTGTGAGAATGGTGTACAGTTTGTAGTATAAAGAAAAATTTGATTTTCAACTTTATAATTAATCAATTTCAAAAATGCAGAAATTTCATATATGACATTTACGTCAACATGTTATGCTGGTCCAATTCAAGGTGCAGTTTAAAGAATAGATGCAGCCAAAAGTTGGTCAATAATAATACTCATAAATATACAGCTGCATATTTCATTGGATGCACAAAAGAATTGTTTTAAATTTTCAGTATATTACATAAACATTCAAAACTGACTTTGAGTTTAGCTTGTGGTTATATGAATATATAAGACTAACCGTGAGGAGCTGAGTAGATTCTCTCATCAGGTCCTGTAGTTCTGATGGTTTCCCATCCAACGTTTCTCCAACCTTCAGGCTTCCTGTTTGGCTCTGGAGACCAACTGGCTTCTTAGGAACACACAGTGGAGTCAAACTGGCCATCTGGGCCTGTATAAAAATAAATGTTAAGTACGGTCACTGTATGATGGTTCAATCGATGAGAGAGGACATGTACTTCAAAGTGATCAAAGATCTACCAGTATATGAATAACCATACCATTTACAATTAAACTGTCACTGGACAAAAGGTAAATATGAGCAATCTTCACTTTTAATTTTAACATTGCTTAACACAAGTTGTACACACATTGACTTTTATGCATTAATGCATACTGACCTTCATACGACTAGCCACCAGCCGAGTATTCTGAGACTTGACTGATCTCAAAGCTTCCTTTAAGCTGTTGTTCTGTAGATATGAAATATACAGGTGATAATACACTGACACATTGGTACAGAATTATCATCAATTAAATGCAGCAACGGTTGGTCTAATCAACTAATTGCATGAATTCATTATTTGTAAGAATTGTCATATTGCACAAGAGTAAAATACTTTGTGTTGATTAATTTTAGAAAAGCAATTTTCAGATGTAAAATTATCTTAAATTATGACACAACTGACACATTGAATAATAATAAGGAATGAAACAAAAAGAAACAGTAATAAATATCATCAGTCTTTCTGTTATTAATATATTTTTCCAGGTGGTTTTAAGTAAAATGAAACATGGAAGCTACCCTGTGTGGAGTAACTGCTAAGATTACCTTTGAACAGTAGTAATCTGAGGTGACCAAGGTGTTGCTATAATTACCTGTTGTATGAGGAGTGGCGAGTCCTTGATGACTGTGGCTGAGGGTACTGCTCCTGTAGGACTACCTGGTGTACCACCTGGTTAAATAAAGATCAGCATGATAACCAGGGCAAACATCATAACAATAATGAATAATAAAGGTCAATTCATGATGACTAGCTCAGGGTACAGCTGCTAGCTAGACTACAAGCCTGTACCATCATGAACATGGAAATCATATATAAAGAAAATTATCTTTCATGATACAAATGCCCTCCAATAGTAGTGAGTTACCTAAATTCTATTTTTCCTACAATTAATAGGAAGATACCTCATGTAATATAATAACTGAGCAAGAGTTTTATTAAAAGTTTGTTTGAAGATTCTGTTACGGGGTGACATAAAAAGCAGACCGAACTGTCTCGCTAGTGAAGCTTGCTTTGCTAGCAAAGTGGTTGGTACGCTGGACTTGTGCGCCACCAACATGGGTTCGAAACCAGGATCGGCCCAATGTTTTCCCCTGAGCAATTTGTCTTCGTAACAAAAATGGGGGCTCGTCTGACGTGACGGTTAACTTTGTGGCCCAGGGAATAAGCTCACCAAAGTGTGACTCCTGGGATAATTAGTCTTGTTCTGATAGCAGAACGCTCTTAAGAGGGGGCGTGTTACAGGGTGACACTAGAATATCAGCTGAAGCTGACAAAAGCCCTCAGCCAAAAGAACAGTGTTTAGAGGTGGTAACAGTAACAAGAACTAAATATCTGTTCTCACATGGATGTATATCTGTACATGTCTCAGTTATAAATTTAAAATGGAGAGGTATGTACCATGATTCATAACAATCCACCAAATGCTTCCTGAAATATAAGCCTCTAAGTTTTATTCTATTATAAGCTCTGTGACCTTGAAAAGTAGGTCAAGGTCACCATCTTCGAACTTGACCAAGATTTTGTCCATATACATCTTCACCAAAGAAATAAAATTCCTATTGTGAATCATTTAAGAGATAACCTGCTCACAAGGACAAAGTTGAAAAATCCAAGAAAAATTAATTAAAAATCAGAAATTGTAGGTGGCACCCCCAAACTCGTGCAGCAGTTACAGACCATCAATCCATATGATCATAGTAAGTATTGTGAAAATCCACCAAATGGATCCTGAGAAATAAGCTTCTAAATGTTTTTTCTATAATCAGCTCTAAAACGTAGAAAAATAGGTCAAGGTCACCCATCTTCGAACTTGACCGAGATTTTGTCCATATACATCTTCACCAAAGAAATAAAATTCCTACGGTGAATCCTTTTAGAGATAGCCTGCTCACAAGCCCAAAGTTGAAAAATCCGATAAAAATTAATTAAAAATCAGAAATTGTAGGTGGCGCCACCAAACTTGTGTAGCAGGTACAGACTATCAGTCCCAATAATCATAGTAAGTTTTGTGAAAATCCACCAAATGGTTACTGAGTAATAAGCATCTAAGTGTTTTTCTATAATCAGCTCTAAAATGTAGAAAAAAAAGGTCAAGGTCACCCATCTTCAAACTTGACCGAGATTTTGTCGATACACATCTTTACCGAGGAAATAAAATTCTGACGGTGAATCCTTTTCAAGATATCCTGCTCACAAGGTAAAAGTTAACGGACGCCGGACGGACAGACGGACGGACAGCGTGGGTGACGACAATAGCCCATCAGCCTAAGGGCTGAGGGCTAATAAAAAGCAGACCAACATGGGTTCGAAACTGGGATCGGCCCGAAGTTTTCCCCTGAGCAATTTGTCTTTGTAACAATTCCTTATACCACTTTAAGTATACCACTAAAAGAAATCAACATCAGAAAGGAAACATAATTACCTTAAGAGAGCTTTAGTAAGGTCCCAATCAAAAGTGAAGGCCACACATAAAGAAATGAGTAAACCCTCAGACATTTCATATTCAACAGAAAGGTATTAAACAGCTAAGACCTGTCATAAGACCAGAGATATTATATGCAAATTAAGCTGACCTGGTGACTGGCGAGCAATGCCCTCCAGTAAAGTTTTCTTGGAGATAGATTTCAGACGTTCCTTGAGGTCACGCTTCTCCTCCTCCAGAGCATCAATGTCAGCCTGAAGAGCATCCATGGTGTCCTCAAACTCCCTGGCAACAAAAAACAGTAAAACCATTCAGAAACCAACATCAATTACAATCTATAATTTATGATATACTAAATACTATATATTAATTTATTTTACACATTTTTTAAAGGAAAACAATACTTCTCTTGAGTGAACTTTACTCCTTTTAAGTCAGTTAAATGTATTAAAGTATAAATTTTTCATGTTGCACACATTCATTCTGTTTTTATTACAAATTATATATCAACACAATTATGAGTTCCTGACTGTGACAACAAGTCACATCTGTTGATTTAAAATCTAATTTTAAAATTGCTACTATGGTGAGCACATCCAGTTTCACCCATATCTGAAGTTAAATAACACATAAAATTGTGGTAATCTAATAGGAACATTTACAGGTATATATGTTTGTGATCTCTTAGATGTATAGTTTTGTTTCTTGGAGTTTGTCACTGTACTTTTTTTTTTCTCGGTGTGTTTCTATAGCTACATGTACTTTTGTTTCTCGGTGTGTGATTCTGCACTTACTTTTTTTTTCTGGGTGTATATCTCTGAACATACTTTTGTTTCTTGGTGTGTGTTTCTGTACCTACATTTTAGTTTTATGTGTGTCTCTGAAGCTACTTTTGTATTTTGACGTGCGTCTCTGTACATACTTTTGTTTTTGGTGTGTGTCTGTAGCTATATTTTTATTTTGGTGTGTTTCTGTAGCTCCTTTTGTTTCTATGCATGTGTCTCTGTACATACTTTAGTTTACTGGTGTGTGTTTCTGTACCTACATTTTAGTTTTGGGTGTGTCTCTGCTGCTACTTTTATATTTTGATGTATGTCTCTGTACATACTTTTGTTTCTTGGTGTGTGTCTCTGTAGCTAATTTTGTATTTTGGTGGTGTTCTGTACATACTTTTGTTTCTTGGTGTGTGTCTCTGTAGCTAATTTTGTATTTTGGTGGTGTCTCTGTACATACTTTTGTTTCTTGGTGTGTGTCTCTGTAGCTAATTTTGTATTTTGATGGTGTCTCTGTACATACTTTTGTTTCTTGGTGTGTGTCTCTGTAGCTAATTTTGTATTTTGGTGGTGACTCTGTACATACTTTTGTTTCTTGGTGTGTGTCTCTGTAGCTAATTTTGTATTTTGGTGGTGTCTCTGTACATACTTTTTTGTTTTTGGTGTGTGTCTGTAGCTATATTTTTATTTTGGTGTGTTTCTGTAGCTCCTTTTGTTTCTTTGCATGTGTCTCTGAACATACTTTAGTTTACTGGTGTGTGTTTCTGTACCTATATTTTAGTTTTGGGTGTGTCTCTGCTGCTACTTTTATATTTTGATGTGTGTCTCTGTACATACTTTTTTTTCTTGGTGTGTGTCTCTGTAGCTAATTTTGTATTTTGGCGTGTGTCTCTGTACATACTTTTGTTTCTTGTTGTGTGCATCCTGGAGAGCATCCAGTTTACTCTGGACTTTGTCCACTCTGTCATCAGCCTCCCGGGATGCGTTCTCCACCTTCTTCTCCAGCATCCCGATCCTCATCTGTCTCTCACTCATCTCCTCTTGCTGTAATGGATGTAATGGTGTATAATTAGTCAATGGTACTACATACAGAATTATATACATATTATTTTACTGGTCAGAGGGTCAGTTATTCAGCTCTTTCTTTTAAGAGCATGAAAGAATTTCTGATCCTGTCAAATTTTTGCTCAAAACATATCCTGTAAACAATTCTGCTTTCAAAATCATGATTTTTCAGAACTCTCTGCCAAATAAAATTTTATTTGTCAGGTGCAGTGCTGAGATATATGCTATTCTTTACATAAGACTTCTAGAATGTTATTATATTTAAACAGATTATGCACATAAAAAAGTACAATGTCCAGTGTATACCAAGTCCACTGACACACAGGATAATTTGATGAAGGATATATTAGTTGTAATTCCATGTATAACATTATCTTTCTAAGTGGTAGTAGATGCTTCACAATACCAAGATAAGAATAAACCAACACCGAGTCAAAACAGGATAACTTTAATTTTTAAATATATATAAACAATTACAAAGTTACAATTGACAGTGACAACACATACCCTATTCAGACCATTATTAGACATGCAGATAAATCATGTTTCTAAATTGTTCAGATTAGTTTATCAATGAAATCTGGTGTCCTTCTTCAATACAGACCAAAGGACTAATGGTAATAATATTATATATATATATATATATATATATATATATATATATATATATATATATATACTTATATATATATATATATATATTATATATGATATATGACCACATATTTTTGTATATATATGTATATATATATATATATGTATATATATATATATATATATATATATATATATATATATTTATATATATAACATTTAGTTTATATAAATAAATGTGTGTGAGAGACAGAGAGAGACAGAGAGAGAGAGATAAGTGGATGGTGTAGGAGATCCACTCTACAAAGACAGGTCTTCAGCATTATAACTACTTTCAATGACCAGGACCTTGCTGTCATGAAATACTTGACAAAGACGCCCCTCATTAATCATGTCCTAAACCTGTCTGCTGTCCCAGTAATGACCCCAGCAGTTGACACTGTGTCAGGCCTGTAGCAGTAATGACCCAGTCAATGGACACTTGACCAGACCTGGTACATAACATCCAGCATGCCTCCTGCTGCTTTACTCAATGACTGCTAAATCCCAGGATATTCTGACAGACACTTTAGTATATTAATGGGCAGTCTGTTGCCCTGCTGATGTTACATTTTATGGTTACAGCAACAGCAGGTGTAGCAGATGCACAGCCAAGGATAAATTCAACACCAAGACCAGCTGATTTATTGTGTAAATACATGTATGTTTATACCAATCAAGAATGTACAATGTTAATTTTACATTTCATTTCCATCAAATCATTTTTTTTTTCAAATTATATTTATTTACTTTTAGGTTAGCTTTGATCTTACCTTGATCTTGATTTGTTTCTTGAGTTCCAGCACTTCTTCATCTTTGAGATCCAGCTTGTGCTTCAGGTTCTCAGAGTCAGACAGTGTTGACTTGACTGCTCGAGCTCGCAAGATGACTGGTGGCAGAGGCTGGCAGGAATACAAATATGCCATGATCAGTAAAACTTGTATTCAACTCTTTAAGTACTGTGGTTATGGCTTTGAGCACCAACTGTAATCTATATTTTGGCTGACCACCAGTTTTCAAATGACATAAACTGTACAGGGTTTCCTACTAAGAAAAGGTCATTTTCTTTTCATTTTTCTCTCAATTTGCATAGTCATCAATAATATCTTGTTATATGAAAATAATTCAAAATAACTATTTTTCACTATTATTATGGTACATAATACTATTTTAACTGAATGCTAACTGAGAGAGAAAGAACAAGAAAAGTGCAGCATACTCTATACAGTACAACTATATCTCTTAATAAATATGTTATATAAAATGAAACATTAAATTATGTTGTAATAAAAAAAACCAAGATACAGCATCACAATCATCAGATCACTGTATACTTCATAATATGGTTATAACACCTTTTTCATTTTTATTTTCTTTCATAAAACAGAACCAATCTTATAAAAGAAATATAAGGTTTAACTCTGATCAAATAATAAACCAAATTTGACAAAATACACAAAACCCAAACCACAAATATTCCAAAACTACTATGGAGATAAACCTATAATATACATAAAATAAAAATAGAAACATGATTAGAAAACTGAATTTCTTATTCAAATTCTGAGTTTTGTGTTATGTCACAGGTATTTCAATAAGTACCAGTAGCTATCACTTAACTACTGGAAACAGAATTTATCAATATAATGTAAGAAAACAGAAAATCACTAAAATTAAAAAAAAAAAAATTTAACTTTATTTTAAATGCACAATATAATTGACTCTTTGACCTTTATGTACAATCTTAACAATCATTTAGTGTTTATAAAAAATCCAGTTATTTTAATTTCTTTAGAACATACTAAGTGCAGCAATGCACTGAATTTCAGGAGTACCATTAGTCATATATAAGAATACCTGTCTGTTTCATATGAAGAAAAAGTGACAAAATATTGACATGTGTTTATCAAAATAAAGTATATCTGTTTAAAAAATAATTAATATTAAATATTTAAGGATAAAAAAAATATTATTTTTTATATTCATTTGAAGTGATACTGGTGAGATCACAGGATATATTTAACAGTCAACATTAGAGATATGGTGGGAAATGTCCCCTTCTTTTTGAATCATCACATAATTCAATCAATAAATAACACTATTAAGTTTATTAACTGCCTTTTCCAGGAGGGCAGGCTTTCATCCCTGTTCATGTGTGTGTTTGTGTGTCTGTTTGTTCAAAACATGAGTCAGGCAATCATGAACAGAATCTCTTGAATTGTTCAGGAATTTTGGGAATGGACCAATTAAGAATGATTAGATTTTGGTGTGGATCTGGCACATGATCCAGATTCAGGAACATCATGAAGGAAAATTCACCAGTATAGTCGCTTCGGCATGAAAAACCCGAGAATATGAGCTAAATAAGAGAATGCAAACAGGGTTGTGGAGCATCCCACAATAGGGACCCCATCATGGTGGAGGCTTGCATTCCTTAGAATGCAGATTTCTAGTTACAATATGAATATGTTTCTTTATCATAAAGGTGTCTCTCCTTGAAATAAGACCTTGTTCTTTAGTTCATGAACTGCTGCCTGTTTTTAGGGCAACATCCAACTGTTTGGGTAAGAAGAAAACTCAGTACACCTCAGCATGCAAGAAATAGTGACCTGTATTTGTATCATTGTTGAAATGTTCCCCCAGTCAGACCATAATGATACATCTGTGCAAGTTGCAAATAGCACCAGCCAGTGCTGAAACAAACATACCGTTTTCCCCCGTTGATAACCCGCACTTTTTTCCATGAAACAGAACACACATCACATTGGACATTGTTTGGTGGGCCGACGGTAAGTGATAATAAAGGATTTTATGCAAACGAAGTGTATACACACTGAACTTTATCAAATTAGGCATTAGAAAACATAATAATAGGTTTTATTTCCTGTCATAATTTCAAAAACTTAAAATATACTTTTAATGTGGCTTACAGCCGAAGAACATTGATGATTTGAGAACTGAAATATGCATGACGATGCATGGTCTGGCTGACCTCATTTAATGTCATTGTCAGTTGTTAGATGGCGCCATGGGCACCAACACTGGGGTTTTTATGCCGGGTCATTGATTCTCTTAGGAAATTATCCGTGATACACTTAATTACTTTCTAAACAACTTGAGCCAAGGGAGGAATTTTGCCTAGTGGTTTTCTTTGTTAATTAGTTACCCCATTGTGTACATCGTCATGGTCAGATTGATCAGTTGTACAAATTAATGTCATCACGATTAACTTTGGGGCACCTCCACTTACGCGGATTAGCAGGTCGTGTGAGTCCGTCACGTGGTCAGGGGAAATCTAGGGTCGGCCCCAGGTGCCGTTGAAACCACCAGCCAGGGTTCGGAAGTCGGTATATGCACACAACAATAGAACAAACGGTGAGCCCATACAGGTGGCTGTGACTTCACCCATGGGCAATCAACCGGGTCAGCGCTTGATTAGCACGAGTGCCGGTATTAGGCAGGTCAATTTAATAGTAATATAACAATTTTGTCAGAAAAAAAAACTCGTAATCTGTAATAGCCAGGTGGTCGTATTTCACAGCATTTATATATTGATAATATAAAGGAGTTTGGAAAAGGATTGATATAATATAAAGTGGGCATAATTTGCCCAAATTTTACAGGTGGTTGTCCAGTAAATTATATCTTACTTAAAACAGGTACGTGTCAGTATTGCACACTTGACAGCACCTTTTTTTTACACTCGACAGCTAAAGGAGAATAACCTTTTTGCTATTTTAAGTGTAACTATCTTCTTATAAGAGACTTGTCGGTCTGACTGGCAAAGTTTACCCCCACGGAGCCAGTGAACATTCGTTGACTACGGCAAATACAAATTGTAGCATTCAAAATTTTGGCCAGAAGCAGGCTGCGTATTATACACAGGGTTATGTGTTTTTCCTCAGAAATTGTTGCTCTAAATAGGGGTGCAGATTATCTACGGTAGCAGATTATCCACAGGGGGAAAGGGTATGTAAAACCTTGCCCCCAAGGCTTATAAGTAGCAGGAACAATCATGAAAGGGTAACACAAAATGACTTTCTGGACAGTGTGTGCTAATGGTTATGAAATTACTGATAAAAACCTGCAGATAATATAAACCCTGACACAATCAGATATCCAAAGCCCTCACCTGAACGACTAGCTTTGGTAAGAGAATCTAAAGTACATGTACACAAAACAGTAAGATCCTGACATTAAGAATTAGAAAATGTGTCCTTCACACCCAAAGTTCCAAGTCTATTCCCATGCACCTGTAGGTAGACAAAATTAGGTGTGTATCCTCCAGTGATATTGACTTCATTGATAAATGTGATTTAAAATACCATCAACTGTGCAGAAAGCTACTTTGGAAGATTAGTAAGTACACAGGTTAGGATTTTATAAATAAAGCAATAAACTGTGGATGATCATATGGTATCAGTTATGTTCAGTAGACAGAGAATAAAGTTGTATTTCCACTTGTCTGTATACAAATAGAATGATGACATTGGTCAAACATGATCAGAACTAAAATATGGTATGATAAATTAGGAAAGTTTTTATCAATCTGCCAAGAAAATTCCCTTCAATGACATCACTTTGCCAATGAACTCAGCATTCAACTGTATTTTTGCTTTCAAATAAAATTATTTATTTAATGGATGAAAGCTAAGACTCCCCTTCTCTAAATGGCCATTTGCACAAAGTACCATGTGAGTAGGGGCCATTCAGATCAGAGATAAGCTGCTGTTGTGTGCGTGTTTGTGTGTATTAAATATGCAAGTGAACCATTATCATAACTTAATTATAATCACATAAATTTATACTTTGAGAGACTTATCTCCAAGAAACTACCTATGGCTAAATGTCCATCAAACAGCCATTTCATAAGTGGAAACATATTGAACTTATATGAATCTTGTAAATAATGTCCATATCCATGTTAAGACAAGTGGAAGAACAGCTTAATTATAAATATGTATGCCACTATGTTCAAATACCACCACCTCTAATTATCCAGACTATTCTGTTTGTAACATTTTAAAAATGCAAGCTGATTTATTGTCATCAAAATGTGTAGGTCAGGTGGCTTTGCTACAGCTGGCACTGTATATCACAGGGACATATACACAAATCACTGGAAACACACAGGATGGAAAATCAGTGCAATCCCTCAATTTGGATGTATATAATATCAATATCATGGCTGAAAAAGGAAATGGTGGACGAACATTATGTCTGTATAACTGGAACTCTAGCTGAATCTTCTTATTTAATTCTGTGCAATAAGATAAAATTCTGACCACAGTTTTATTAATAAGCATCAAGATGAAAGTTATAGATTTCATAGAGATACTAGGATTCAAGTTATCATATGTTACACAATGTTATTTTTAAGTACTGTAACAATGCATTACTTGGTATATCATGACAGGACACATCTTATAATACTTAGTATGATATACAATGGCATCAGGTATATATTATGGTTTAGATTACAAGCCAATGTCCTTCCCTGCTCATAGAATGATAACCAAGCTTCGCCTTTCAATATTCATTTCCATGACAATGATAAATTCAATGTTAATCATGCCCTGCCTGTTAACTTGGATAATGCGTCTCTTGGTTTAGTCATGGAGTGACTAGCTGTTCAGATGCTATTCAGCTGCTTTCAGGTGCAGAACATCTTGCATGTCTTATATGGTGCTAAGAGACTATATTTTACTATTATTGTCTCTGCAAGGAGGTTATGTGTGTGTTTAGTCACAGTTTAACACACACAATCATGACTGCCTGAATCTCATGGAATTTTCAGGGCATTTCAGGAATAGGTCAATTAAGAATCAATTACATTTTGGTGTGGATCTGTTACATAATCTAACCACCTTCTGCAGAAAGACTCCTGGCCAAAGCTCTTTACCACAAAAGAGCACTCTCTCCATCCAGGAGTGAATGGGTGCTGGTCTTGTACGACAGGCAAATTTAGCATAAATAACCTTCTAGCACCTATTTATGGCTGCTTTGGTTGTATGTTCACCCGGAAGGTGAGAAAAGCTACAAGAATGAACAAGCCAGAAAGACCAGGAAGGCATAGTGTTAAGTAAGATGAGCCACTGTTGGTGATTTCAGACTATAAACCCATAAAATGTAGTGGTGGGCCGATCATAGAGTTTTATCAAAAGTCAGTCGGTTTGCTGTCACATTCTAGCGCTCGATTACCAAAGGAAACTATCGATTTCATCATAATAATGATGGTTTCCTTTCCAGGATGCCTTTATGTTATAGGCAAATACTATTCTTCCATTTTTTACCACACTCCCCACTTCATAAAATGAGTCTGTGTTTCCAAATAAATTCTGTATGTAACTGAGTATGACACGGTAGATGCAAGAATGGAGGACTTATTAAACATATTATCTTTGAACTGACAGGGAGCTGCAGAATTAGCGGAGAGTTTTCTTACGAGATGTACATTGCAAAAGATGGGCGGGATGGGCAAGATTCTCTTAGAAATAATCGATGCCAGGTGCCGCTGTTTAGGCTGTCGATAAAAATTCTTTGTTGGGGCTGACCCGGCCGGTCGAGTATTTTGATTTCGGCTGGAATTTTTTTGGACTAGACTGAAATTTATTTTTGGTATGATCTGCTCAAAGCGCACCTGGGCCCATGAAATCCTCCTTCATGTGCTAAAAAACAGCCCCTCTAAAGGCCTAATATTCTTAGATGCTCTTAATTCCCATGATGAAAGATAATACCCTATGCAAAATTTAATTTGATCCTTTAAATTAGTCTGATTGTGTCTATATGCATGGAAGGATCGGTAAATTCATGTGTAAGAGGAGAATACCTGCTGGGGAAACACAGATACAGTTTCACTGATAATTTCATATTTCTTTGATAATTGTATATATTTGTCTGAACCGATTAATAATCGATCATCAATCGGTTTGCTCAAACCGATGATCGATTATGACAAAGGAACCGACTCCCACCACTAATAAAATGTGACTTGAGATATAATCATAAACCATCTATCAATCCCAGGCCATCTGACTTTTGTCAGTCTGTCTCAGTGCAACAGTGTATTGTTATAGCCCTGACAGTCATGCTGTATTCACACAGGCCAATTTTTAGAACGGGGTTGATTTTGGCAAAATGACTTGCTTGAACACACAGATACAAGAAGTGGAACTGAAAGATTAAAATAATAACAAAATGTCTGTTATGGGTTTATTTTACATTATGTAAAACTAACCATGGCTATGCTGTTAGTAAAATTCCATGCAAGTTAAGTCAATGTCAGCCAAAACAGCAGTAATAGCCGTTTGTGCAGGGACCAAGTAAGGTTTGGAAAACAACGTTTTTTGCAACTAATTATTAAATGACATTGTCCATTATTCTGAGAAATGGTGAGCTTCATTATTTATACTTTTTTTAACAATTCAAAACTGACAATTGGATGATTTAAAATGAGGGTGTATGTATTTATCTGACAAGGAAAAAGCAAAACATGACTGTCTAAATGTTACAAAGTTTTTTAATGGTCTGCACCATTCACAAGTTTTTCCATATGTGAATATTTTATATACCTAAGAAATGTTCAGGGGTGGCTTTTTTCATTTTGGGCTTTTGTCCTACACCTAATAAATATCTCACAAAAGTCTTCAATCCCCTAACACTAATTATGTTTGCCTTTTCTATGATGCCTTTTCACTGCCTTGTTAGCATGTACAGAAAGGGTCTGTAATATTCATCATAAGCATTCTGTAGGCAAAGCAAATAACTCATCTTTGGAGCTTATGATAAGCTATATGTATAATTTTGGTACATGTGGGTAGGAAATAAGAGTACATTTCACATTTATTGGTCAATCACTTGAGATGTCTGAATGAATATCCCTCTCCTACCTGAGAGCTGATCTATTTCAATCTGATCTATTTCAATATGATCTACTTTAATCTGATCTATTTCAATCTGATCTATTTCAATCTCTCCAAAATTTCATTGTCATTCATTGTGTTATTTACTTTTCTTACCTTTGGGCTCATCAAGACTTTAAATTGCAATTTCTTGTACTTTTTTTAATACCTTATGAAGCAAAATAGTGCAAATACAGCCAAACATATTTCTGTATTGTTCTGATGTAACACTTATATCAAGCCATATCATGAACCTCTGTTAGTCACCTAGCATACATATATATATATATATATATATATATATATATATATATATATATATATATATATATATATATATATATATAAACATATACATTATAAGATAATTATTCAATAATTTTAAAAGAAAATGGCAAATTGACCCTGGAATATATATATATATATATATATATATATATATATATATATATATATATATAAACATATACATTATAAAGATAATTATTCAATAATTTTAAAAGAAAATGGCAAATTGACCCAGGAATGTCAATTTCATTAGCCAATTACCAGTGAGATCAAAGTATAGATATTCTCAGCTGTCAATCTTTTGTTAATCAATGAGAAAGAAAGAAGCAACAAGATGCACATGGCAGACTGGTATTAGGAGATAAAGCAGTCAAGATATTCATCAAAATTCCCAAGAAAGCAAAGACAAAGCACCCAGCATTATGTACAGCCCTGAAATATACCATAAAGCACTTGATGACCTCTAGCTCATGTTAATTTCTCACCTCCTCCTGTAAATAAACATGCAATGTATTTCAAGGTATGCTGAAACAGACATCTTGCAATAGATATCACCCTGTTAAGTATGGTTGGTGGTCTTTTGAAAAATTCTTGAATCTCAATATTTTGTACTTAATCATCACAAACTTATTAATGACCTTTTCATTGTGTGAGTAGCAGAAAAGCAGGAATGGCATTTTGTTCAAGTCCACAACATTTGTTTGGTACCATTTCCTCTCCCAAAGTATGGTTTCACAAGATCAGGACTTCTAATATGTGGCATTTAAAGTGTCATGTTTATATAATATCAGTCATACTGGCAATAATATTTTATTATTTGTAGAGAAATTCAAACAAAAAAGGTAATGAGAGATTTAACAAAAAATAAGGTGACACTTTCACATAAATGAACTGAAGACAACACAAACACAAAATTTTCATGTGACACAAAAGCAAAATATAAACTACTGTGCATCTTAATATATGTAAATGATCAGTAACATAAAATTTGCTCATGCCTGGTATCTGATGTACCGGTATCCAGTGAAAATATCTATACCTCAGGAGCCTAACAAAACTGATCTAACCTCTACAGACCAACATGTTGTACAAACCTGCAAGCCTATCAAGTAAAACTCAGCTTATGGCCCTTTGCAATAACCAAAATACTATAAACCTACTGTATCCAACAAACTCTGTGATGCAGATGTCACTAAGCCTACAGTGTGATGAAATTAATGTTGACCTGTCATGATGATAAACAAGCTCACCTTAGACTCCTTGGTGCCATCAAAATCATACTCCCCATTCTCCATGGCAACAGCAAGTTTCTTCATGTGCTCCGATACCACAGTAAAGTTGGCCCTTGAAATAAGTAAACCAGATTGAAAGTCAAAAATGAAATATTACATTTTGGTGAACAAATCAAGAACTCTCTACTGTGGTCAAGGGGTAGAGCCCAGCACTCAAAACAAGGAGATTGTGAGTCTGCACTGCATAAGACTGAAATTTTTCACATTCAGTCCTCATCTTGATGAGGGCTCACAAACAAGTGCAATTTTTGGGTGTTTCTTGATGTTATGGACCAGCAATGGGGCTGATTACATACCGAGAACGTGCTGGTGCAGAACAGGTCTGGGTATAAGTCAACCCATTTAGATACAATATGTATTGTGAAATATGCAAAGAGATACCAGATGTGCATTGATGATATACGCTTCATGTTTCTTTGCGTATCATTTCTAATTAAAAGCTCTTTGGATCAAATTCTTTTGTAAACAAATAAAAAGACCAATTTCAGTCTATCATCACACACACACCAGCATGTCATGGAAGCACTGAGAACTGCATATACATTCCTCAGCCAGTCAACCATACCACAATAAGTGATCCTATTCAAGTCTTAAAGGGTTAATATAAGAAATAAAAAGCAAACTTTAACCAAAACTCAGATTATATTTTAGGTCAGGGTTGTATAACTTGTATCTACATTTGTGAGCAGATTTTGTGTTTCATAAATTCAACAATACAGCATGTATGCATAGCGTATTGCTAACCTTATCAATATGGTGTATCAATATGCATCGACATATCTATAAATTGATACAGCCCTAGTGCAGTAGTTACTGGACCTTGGTGAAACTTGATAAGAAAGAGAGAAAATGTGTGCCATGGCCCTGTCATGCCATTCCAATATTAAAAATGGAATTCTGCCAATATACACACAGCATAAGATAAGTTAAAAGAGGGGCTTACCTCTCATCACGAAATTTTAACTAAAAATAACAGTACATGTTTTTTATTTTTTTACAAAAAGTCTCAAATAAATCATAAACTTTTAAATTTATGCACATCAGCTTGTAATAATCACTACAATGCTCACTTGAGTGTCTTGTGGAGACCTTCTCCTTTCCCAAATACATTCAGCATGGCTTCTTGACCAAGTTCTTCCATACGACGGGCAGCCAAGCCTTTCCCATCTGAAGTTGAAAGCAATGTCTCTATAGTAACACTGAGGTAAATCCTGTATAGTGCAAGTACTTATATCACATTGTGTGATTACAATCTCTATTACAACACAAGCATTTTGTTTAAAATCAACATAACATTATTCAATCAAAGCCATATTTAATTGTTTTTAATTCATGCAGGCATGGTTTAATAACTGTGATATGTTCCTTCTGACATGTGCTTATACATTTTACAGTCCCTACTGTTTGATACATCTTTATTTTACACCATTTATCACTGTAATTAAAACTGAAGAGAAAACTAAACTTTAGTAATCTGACACAAGTTACGTGAGTGCAACAAGATGCATCTAATAATTTGAGAGGTGCTTCAAGTGTGCAACACAAGCAATGCTTCAAGTCAAAGAAATTCATCCAAGTAATAATATTGACCAACATGTATACAGTATTACTCTTATTGAGAAATATCCTGCTTAAAGTAATCCCAGTTTCAAGTAATTTCATGGGCCACCTATTTCCTGAAAACTTGTGTGAGCTTACACAGCCAAATATTATACTGTTGATAAAAATATGGTTTTTGAGACCAAAGATTCTTAACAAATAGAAAAAAAATATTGTAAAGTAAGTTACCAACAATTAAGGACTCAGTGTCCCCCCCCCCCCTGCTACCCCCCCCCCCCCCCCCCCCCCGAAAAAAAATAACACTAAATTGATGAATAAACACATGGAAAATTACCAAGACAATAAATTATTTAACATTTAACAATGAAAGGGAGCAGGAAAGGCTACATAAGCAGACTCATTGACATCTTGATCGATTTCTGACTGATAAATCTCATTATTGCATCACTTAGTAAGACTAACATAATGAAAATATACAGGTATGCAGGTAAAAGTAGTCTTAATTTCACACATCAGTTAGATATCAATGATGAACATGTGAAAATACTGTTCTTTTAAACATCACTTTGACATCATAGATACCCATGTGAAAGTATTGTTATTTTCAGAAAATATTTGGGTATCCTTGATAACTGGGTAAAAAATATTTTTTTCAAACATTACTTGTATATTATGAAAACAAATAGGAAAATATTATAATTTTTAAACATCCCTTGTACATCATGAATACACATGAAAGGCAAAATCTGGAAGAAATAGATAGAAAGGTTATGAAACCACATCCTGATTAAATATACAACAGACAGGGACAGAAATGTATACAGTGAAATGCAGTTAGTATAAATATAAATATGTATATATAGAGGTAAACCTGTGTCTCACAGCAGCAAGGCATTAACATCCAACCCTACCCTGTTATAATGTCAACTTTCTTACTGGTTTAAGGTAGTAATCCTAGTTAAAATCTATTCATTTAAAACCAATGCAACAGTCATTTTAAATCTATATTAGATCCCATTATTATATGCTTCATAAATGGTGTAATCTAGTGATAGATGTATACATATATAACATTATATATAAAATATTTTATTATTAAAACAATTCTGAATTTTTCAAAGTAACAAGTGCTTTATTTTAAGCATTTGTTAAGATTGGGCCAGTTTTTACCAATAACATTACACAACCAAGTTTCTTTCTTACTTTAAATTATTAATTTTAATTCAAATAAGATTTTCTATGATTTAAGGTAATCTAATAATGTATTTAGAACTCTGAAAAAAATAAAATATATGTGAAATTCGAGCCCTGCTATAAGGCAGTATGAAGGCCATTACTACAGTTGCTGACTTAAAATTTAGCTGAGCTAAAAATAAGTATTCAAACAGTTACGTTATAAGGACACTAAAACTGGACCAAAACTGTTTTAAATTACGGTAAGTATTTTGTACAAAGTTGAAGAAATTAAATTTACAAAATTTGTGGTATTTTTCTTTGTTTGTTAATTCTGATGTACACCATATCATGCTATTTTGGCTGATAATGCATGCTATATATATATATATATATATATATATATATATATATATATATATATATATATATATATATATATATATATATACATATATATATATATATACACATATATAATTTATATATAGATATATATATATATACTTATATACTGATTGATGCAGACAACAAATATGCAAAAAACATTAAATCTAAAACATTTAAGTTCAAAATCAAAGAGTTATGTAGTGTAATATGAAGATAATCATTTAATAAGTATATGTTAATGATCACTTCCAGTATGACACACAAATCTTGTAGTTAGAACAGCATGGATTTTGTTACAACTATGATGTAACTGTGTTACCCACTGTTGAATACACTGGTTATAGTTATACAAGATCCCCATTTACAGCCATGCTTGACCCAGAATTCTTTAGGGCATTATCAGACAGACATCTGACTGAAGCCCAGTTATTTTCAATAAGTTATCCAATATATCAAGCATTCATAAATGGTTATTGTTATCTATTTAAAGTAGCACTCCACCGAGAGTACAGAAGGTTGGACAGAAGTCAAGCTCTGGTCCAATCATTAAAAACATCAACTTTTCCACACTTAATTTCTTTTGTTTAAGAAAATTTCCAGTGGATGCCAAGGTCTTCTGGGTTGGAACATGGATGAAATGATCATTATTCATATATTTATGTAAAACTCAGGACTGAAGATTTCAAATACAGTCTATTCCCGTTTATTTGTTGATTTTGGGATTGAGAAAAAGTTGGTGACAGGTGAGTATGGCAGATTATCAAGGGTATCAGCGTCATGTGATATATATCAAGAAGGGAAATCAAGAATTTGTGGATTGTTGGCAAAAGGTGAGTTTGGCAGATAAATGGGTGGCAAACAAATGAGAGCAGACTGTATATACATGAAGACAAATTACTTTGTTATTAGGGTATCAGATATCAGTTACAAATGAGTAAATTTACTTGTTTTCTTTGATCTTTAAACCAATGCCATATTTTTTTATATTTCTTTACTTTTTGACTGTTCTATCCACAGATGTCTCACAGAGACCACTATTCTCCACTGCTGTGGCATTTTCTTTGACATTAGTCCCTGTACATGGTGAAACATCACACACTGAAATCTCTTATTTGAAGCCTGTTTAAACAGACAGCATGTCACACTATGTACACAAACCATAAATTCAGGTACCTTGAAATATGAATTAACACGAGTTACCAGAACTTTCAATGTTTTATCATTCTATATGTATGAAAATTAATATTTTGACAAAAAGGTTATATTCCAATTGGCATCGAAAAAACTTTTTTTAAATAAGGTTCAGATAAAAATGTCTGTTACATTTCAGAAGAGGAAAGGTTTTTTATTGTATCTTAAGTAATACTATGATATCACGGTCTAGTACAGATTTCTTATCTGTAGTATCTTTTTGAATATGAACCACTTCCCTGAAGCATATACAGAATGTTAGTTTATATATGAACCATTTATCACATGGTAAAAATGTGTATATGGAAGCATTATTCCATTCACTGTGTATACATAACAAACATAGTCTACAGTCAGTGACTAATACTTGCACTACTTAAACAGCAACCACAGAGGTACACAAACAGTTCTAGCAGCAAAGACCAAGCTGTCACAGATTAAACATCACACATAAAAAATAATCAGCAGCAAACCTGTATTTTTTTCCTTGGGGTCTGAAAGTATTGGCCACACACAACATTGAACAATATTTCAAGCACATGTATCACTTACAGTACACCCCATACTCGACATTTTTACAAATTATACATCCTGGTTTGCAAAGCTTAAGGAGTGATCCTTTTTAAATTCTGATAAACAAATAGTATCTTCATGGGGATTTAAATTACAAAATAACCCTGATTTTTTTTCTCCTATGTTTTATTGAACCAAGCCCTGTAGGACGGTGAGGATTACAGGAGCTGATGAGCTTATTTCTGTATTCACATATGGGTTAAAAAATATTGTGGATGAACCTAATCATTCTGTCAGAGTGCAAAACCACTGATTTCAAAATGTTTTCTATCCTGTGTCTGCCATTTTTGGTTGGTGCTAGATCTCAAATATGGCTGATCTTCCAAAAATGAAAGATTTGCACCTGATATTTATTTTTTACCTTGACCTTATTTGAAAGGTTGTACAATCTATAGCCAATTTCCCATTATCGCTTAGCTGGGAGGCTACCTGTGATTGCATACATCTGGTTTACTGTATGCAAATTATGCAGTGGTAATGTTAAATTCATTGTATGACTTTCCACTTTACCACTGCTTTCAACAGCAGGTTTTGCTATGTACACCACAAGGGACTTGGCACAAGGCCAATAAAAGTTTTGACTATTAGGAGATGAGTTTCAAACTTGGTCAGACCCATGTCAGCCAAGATGCATTTGGCTGTCCATGTGTCATGTCACCTTAATTACCCGGGTTCTTCAGTCCAAAATACATGACAATCAGGAATTAATTTTTAATTGCAATTTAGCACATCAGAGAATGGTGGCATTACTTCGCCTCTGTCAATCCTTTTGCAGATTTACAAATTTGATCATGAACAATTTATGAAAAAGGAGCACAAAAAAGTATGAGAATGACTTATTTCTATAAAGGATTTTGAGACCTTCCCATGCGAAACATTAATACGCTGTCCTACACACTTGTGTTTTCATAATTCTATTCACTGTGTATTTTGGTATAAACTCCCAAGTACAAGATTAAATATTTATCATTAGAAAAAATCTGATAATTAATTTAATGGTTGCTACTGACAAACTATGGAACTTTGCAAACCAGGATTTGAATATAACTACAGATGCTTTGTAAGTTTCAATCTGTTTATCACAATATTACAATAGCTGGATGTTCACAATACATCAATACAAACCACAAAGGCATATTGGGAACATATTCTGTGGACACTGACCCATACAATGACTAAACTGTGCATGAGAGAAGCTAGCATAAGCTGTGCATTGGGGACAGGAGTGGACCTTAGGGAGGGTGAGGGACATATGTTGTACTTGAATAATACAAATCAAGTTCTTACCTTTTATTTATAATAATTACAAATATAGTACAAATTAACTTTTACTTGTGTCAGGATTAAACAAAATCGTAAAAAGATGCTACTTTTATCAATTTCAGACATCTTCGACTATGGATATAAGAGACATTTTCTTGCTTTCGCTACTTATCCTAGGTGTCTAAGGTCTCAGAACTGTCTCAGGAGCATGTATAAACATTGTTTCAGGTTTTCTTTAATATCTTACAAAGTACTGATCTGTTATTCCTTGATTTGCAGTTCTGATAACTGAGAATGTGTATTACAATTTGGTACATGGAAACTTTAATTTGTGTGATAGCAACTGATTTCTTCACGATTTTGAAATATCTGAATGAATTTAAGATATTTGACAAAAATGTGTTTTAAGGTTAACTGTAGCATATTCAAAACTCCTCAGGCATCATGTAAAAACATGTTTCTTATTTTTTAATTTGGGATTTTACCTTTCGAAATTCTGTTTTAATAGGGTATTTATGTTTGAAATGTTCTTAAAAAAGTTAAAGTTTTGAATTTTCATGTGTATAAGGCTTCCCATTGAGACAGAAAAAAAAATAAAAATTTGTACCTGTCAAGAGCAACAGTTAAGATCATATTACAGGATACACTAAAACAATGTTTATACAGAACAGTGAGACAGTTCCGAGAGCTTAACAGTGTCTGTTATTTGGTGTGTGTGTAAATTATGTATTACCTGTCATCAGCTGTGGCTCAGCAGTCACTGTGGAGCTGAATCCCTGCAGCACGCTGCAGATTTTGTTCAGATGCTGGATGCTCTGCTTCAGGGCATCAAATACCTGTTAATGACATACAGTGACAAGAGAGTAGTGGTGGGAATCAGTGGTAATTTCATGATGCATCATGATAGTCAAAATTTGGTATGAAGTTATTAGTAAACACAAACTTAACAAAAGTTTTCTCACAAACATTATAAGAGAGCATATATTTTGTTATCAAGAAGCCTTAGTATAAAACTTAAAAATTTAAAATTTAAAACTTTGTTATCAATTATGGCACTACAATATTGATCAATCAGATATTTTGCACAAACTGACTGATCATTGATTATAACTGATCCTCTGCCTATCACTATACGTATAAGAACACCAGCAGCTTCAAAAGCATTGCTGATCTAATATTTGATAGAAAGATCAATTCTTAATTAGAGCAGAGTAAATCAAGGTGATGAGATACTGAGACCTGTAAAGAAACATCAGTGCACTGATACATTAGAATACCATGACAAAAATCATATTGTTATGATAAGATGTCCATTAAACAATATGCTGACAATATCTAATAATGTGATGAGAAGGTTCACTTGACATTTAATAACTATCTCTCAGTGCCTGACAAGCTATGCAAGTCAGGACATTAATATTTCCAAACATTTTCAGCTACCTGAGTAACAGATGTAAATAATATAGATATCAATAATTTCTGTAAGTGTACAAGCAACTACATGATAATTACATAATTACAAATTTAAACTATGCTGTGCCTTTTTTGTATAGCATTGTATCATACCATGAGTGAATAATCATGATTTGTGTCAGTTATGGTTACAGTCTTAATGATATCAATGGTAATTCTTGGAGACAGGATGTAAGTTACGTCTCAGAATGTAAGTTATGTTAGTTGTAAGGACACCTGTAGATTCTTACCTCCTCTCCATAAGATAACGGTGCTCCACTCTCAAGCTGAGGAATCCTTCTCTTGATCTGTAGACCATGAAATACACAAAACTTGATTTACACTGAAAAACATTTCCTTTACTGAAAATGTATCTACTTTATATTGTACAGTTTCATAAATATCTCTTTACTATGAGCAACCTTGAATGACTTTTTTTCTCAAGAATTTACCACATCTTTACCACTTAACTTTTTCAATCAATACAGGGTTTTGTAAATTTTTCATATAAATTAAATATATTTTATTTATTAAAATTGCAGAAGGTCAGAAATAATATCAATCAACATTATTAAAATGAGGCTAGTGTCAAGTGTAAGACACCAGATGTATTCATGTGAGCAAGAAAAAATATTAAAACTACAATCTAGACATGATCTTTGTATTTCATACCTTGCGTGCACTAGTGCGGACATCATTGTTTGAATTATCCAGGTCTCTCAGCAGGATACAGATATCACTGGTCTCCTGGCCAGGCTGATATCAAATTACAAACAAGTAGTAATGATATATAACTTTCATTTATATGTAATATTGATAAATTCTGGAAATCATCAGGTCTTAAAGGTAATCAAATACAACCTCTCACATAGAGACATATACATCAACTTTATTTTAAACATATTTTTAGTCTTTGTCATGAATAAAACATGAATAGGGGTTTTCTCACAATATAATGATTAAAATGCTGTTAGTATGTACTATCTATTAAAATAAGTCTTTTTCTGTGCTGTTTTACACAGTAGACAAATTTTGTCTTTCAAGGATTAACAAATTAAAGAACAAACACAGTCAAGTCTGTTTATTTCTATGATCTAACACAGATGCAATATATAAAATATATAAAATATAAATAAAATATATAACAAATTAATGCATAGAAAAAAACAGTTTTCATCTTGTTATCAATAATTATAAATTACACAATGTAAAAGTTGAAGAAATCTACTGTGACAATAAGATACTATTCACAAACCTGCAGAGCTAATTTGAGTCTGCTGACATCAGTGTGGACACTGTCACAGGCCGTTAAGATGATGCGAGTCATGTCAGCCATAAACGTAGTACAATCTGTCTTCTCTGTAGCAAGATGTACACTGTGCAGTGTCTGTCAATAAACATTAAGGTGTATCAATTTATTTATTTATAATCATAGCTAGTCAAATAAGTATAAATAACTTTTTGAATAAGGTTAATTCAAATGATCATTTGACCATGATTATAATTAAAATATAATAATCTTGATCTAATCTTAATATAGATAAATAGAATTTTATTAAATGATTTGAACAAAATCATTATATTATCAATAATATCAGTCTTATCTTAATACAGACATACTGAATTATACGAATAATTTTTTAAATCTTTTTAACAGGGAACAATTTTGATATTTTTATACCTATATTATATATTTTACCTTATAGGTCTGAGGCAGGATGTACCACAGTTCATTTCACTGCAAAGGTTTTGTCAACAACACCTTATAAGAAAAAAATTTTAAACAATTTTAAACACATGTACAGTCAAGGTGTACCAGGAGTGGAGCATCATTTTACCTGGAAGAATCCAATTGTTTTCTCAAGAGGTTCCAGGGAAATGGTTTCATCCAGCTGTTAATGAGAGGAATATTTGTTAATTTGTGTATAAAACTGTGTATGTAGGTTCATGTATTGGTTAACCAACAGTATCGATATAAACAGTAAATTATAAACAACCTAGATAATAATTATTTTAAGTTTGACATTGTATTTATGTCTCATAAGGATAACATTTAAAGTGTAAGCCTCGTGAATGATATGTAACCTACCTTATGGTACATTGAACATGACAATTTGTGTTTTATCAAATATCTAAATTCATATATAAATAGTAAATAAAGCAGGTTAATAGATTTTAGAACAAAAGTTGTGTGTCATTTTATACTATTAACACTGATCTTCACTATTCTTACTACAAATGAGATGATTAAGGTTTCTCACTGAGTCTTTCCTAAGCAGCTCAATGAAGAAGTCGACAGACTTCTCATGTACTGCCAGCTCTGGAAGGAGTGTGCTGATCTTCAACAATAGTTCTACACCACAGGAGTTTAGTGACCTGTCATGAAGAAGAAGCTCAGTTTTCAGGTAAGGGTTGTAATGTAACCAGAATATTGTAGTTCAAATTCATCTTGCAGGTGGCATCACTTTGAAACAAATTGTGCTTGGAGATGTCCTCTCTTATGTTGCATTTGTTACCGCTCGGATAATATGGTAATTACCACATGGCAGGTCGTTCATACAACTTGCAAATGATCAGTACCGAACAAAAGCCCAATGACCGAATGTCTAGGTTGTTATAGTAACCAAAAAGAAACTGATTAACAAAATATGTTTCACGTAAAATTTGTTCAATTTTATTTGTCATTAAAACTTTTATGTAAACCAGTCAAATATTGGTGTTTTTATTTGCTCCCTGCAGCTCATAAAGCAGTGAATAAAGGTGAAGGTCGCTAAGTGGGACTGACCGATATGCTCCGAACATTCCAAATTTCCCAGTGGTACGTTCCACTTGGATATAGTTTCGTACGGTATTTTCCACTGGGAAACTCGTAATGAACCCAGCAATATACATGCATGTGCTTGTACTCATCTTACTTTTCTGTTCATCACGAGATTTCCATGAACACAGACTGAACGGTCTCAAAGAAAAGTGTGCATTTTGTGTGTACCAGTAATCCTGGAGGTTGTATAAATTAAGAACAATAAATCTTGTACAAATAAGCAGGGAATTTTGAACCCTGGTAATAAGAGTACAATAAATATTACATCTGTCTTGCTTAAAGGGTGTAGCAGAATTTTAATTTACCTCTCATATTGTCTCAGAATAGCTTGAAGTGTGCACAGACACAGTGCCATCTTGTGGGCATAGCTGAACTGGTCACTCTTGTGGCTCCGGATCACATGATCACGATCAATGATCTCCACAGGCTCAAACTGAAACAGAAAAGCAGGATAGGTATAATGATAGCTGCCTGAATGCTTACCTGTTCCTACCATGACCCACATTAGCATAACCTGACCTTAGCTAAAATATAACTTTACACAATATAAAAGAAACACTTCCTTTTGCATTTAAGTTAATCTTAATTAAAAATTCTTGTAAAACAATATCAGTTATGTCCCAAAATATATTGTCAATCTTTGGTTGAGCTTCAAATTATTCTAAGATTTCCAAGAAGGAAAGGAATAGGAGGCCAGAGTTGAAGCCTTAAATTGTGTTTAAGAAAAATTTTTATGACATTATTCATTGCTAGTACCTTTTCTTTGACTTGGCTTATCAGAAGCTCTGTCTTGGCAATCAGCCTGGGAATCAGTAACAGTAAGAGCACAGCATCATGATCACCTGTCAATTAAATAATAAATATTGTTATATAAAAACATTCACTCTCAGCAAACCCAGTAGAGCATACAGGTAACCACACCATCATCACCTGCACAGTCACAGATTTATCTGAATCATTTAATGAGGTTAAAATGACAAAAGTGACCAAAGTCACTGACAGAGTGGTATAACCAAAAATACAACTTTATCTTCAAATCAGAATTAAATTAACAAAAAAAAAAAGTTTCATTCTTCAAATCAGAATTTTACTCTCTGTAATGCTGTATTCTGGATTTGTAAAAAAATAATTAATTAATGTACTCAAATATACACCCAGATACTTGTATTATAACCATAATTAATAGAATAATATATTTACAACACATACCTCCACGACGCAGGAATGTATCAGGCATGAATGACCTCAGCAGATGGACATGCTGGTTGGCCTGGTGCACATCCAACTTTCTCAGCTCCATATCAATAGCCTAGATACACATTAAATGATGAGCCTTAATTTTAACATGAATACTCATATTTCAAATTTTCCTGTAACAAATAACATCCACAGACATTATGCAGAACACTGACTTTTATAATCAGTTATCACATAAAACCCTTTTAAAGTTATTATAAAAATCTATAGTTCATTATCTACTATTTTGTCATGAGGTTTAAACTGAATTCTGAGTAGCTTATGCAGATTCAATCATTTATTTAAATCAAACATTGGTTATTGTCATATATTTATGGATGAAATTTTACAAATTTAGCCCAAAAAAAATAAAATGACAGCTAATTTTACAATACATCAATAGTTATACAGCATGTATTCATGACCTTAGCAAATAGTTTGAAATGGAAGTAGTTACTGTCAAAGTTAAAGAGGTACTTCAACAGTATACTTATAATTGCAATCATTGTTATAGATGTGATATCTCTAAAATGACATGGATACAGTGTATTTTACCTTAGCTTGTGCTTTGGTTTCTGCAAATTTTGTTTTAAAGTCAAACATCTGTACAGGTGCTGTCTGAGCTGGCGATGCTGCATCCTGCTCCTGCTTGGATCGCAGCTCCTTGTTACTCTCCTGTAATCAAACACAAACACCTGTTATAACTAGGCTCAATATTGGTCAACCATGTTACAACAGTGCCCTGAGATCGCAGCTCCTTGTTACTCTCCTGTAATCCCACACAAACACCTGATATAACTAGGCTCAATATTGGTCAACCATGTTACAACAATGCCCTGAGATTGCAGCTCCTTGTTACTCTCCTGTAACCCCACACAAACACCTGATATAACTATGCTCAATATTGGTCACCCATGTTACAACAGTGCCCTCAGATCGCAGCTCCTTGTTACTCTCCTGTAATCCCACACAAACACCTGATATAACTATGCTCAATATTGGTCAACCATGTTACAACAGTGCCCTCAGATCGCAGCTCCTTGTTACTCTCCTGTAATCCCACACAAACACCTGATATAACTATGCTCAATATTGGTCAACCATGTTACAACAGTGCCCTGAGATCGCAGCTCCTTGTTACTCTCCTGTAATCCCACACAAACACCTGATATAACTAGGCTCAATATTGGTCAACCATGTTACAACAATGCCCTGAGATTGCAGCTCCTTGTTACTCTCCTGTAACCCCACACAAACACCTGATATAACTATGCTCAATATTGATCACCCATGTTACAACAGTGGCCTGAGATTGCAGCTCCTTGTTACTCTCCTGTAATCCCACACAAACACCTGATATAACTATGCTCAATATTGGTCACCCATGTTACAATAGTGCCCTCAGATCGCAGCTCCTTGTTACTCTCCTGTAATCCCACACAAACACCTGATATAACTATGCTCAATATTGGTCAACCATGTTACAACAGTGCCCTGAGATCGCAGCTCCTTGTTACTCTCCTGTAATCCCACACAAACACCTGATATACCTAGGCTCAATATTGGTCAACCATGTTACAACAGTGCCCTGAGATCGCAGCTCCTTATTACTCTCCTGTAATCCCACACAAACACCTGATATAACTATGCTCAATATTGGTCAACCATGTTACAACAGTGCCCTCAGATCGCAGCTCCTTGTTACTCTCCTGTAATCCCGCACAAACACCTGATATAACTATGCTCAATATTGGTCAACCATGTTACAACAGTGCCCTGAGATCGCAGCTCCTTGTTACTCTCCTGTAATCCCACACAAACACCTGATATAACTATGCTCAATATTGGTCAACCATGTTACAACAATGCCCTGAGATTGCAGCTCCTTGTTACTCTCCTGTAACCCCACACAAACACCTGATATAACTATGCTCAATACTGATCACCCATGTTACAACAGTGGCCTGAGATTGCAGCTCCTTGTTACTCTCCTGTAATCCCACACAAACACCTGATATAACTATGCTCAATATTGGTCACCCATGTTACAACAGTGCCCTCAGATCGCAGCTCCTTGTTACTCTCCTGTAATCCCACACAAACACCTGATATAGCTATGCTCAATATTGGTCAACCATGTTACAACAGTGCCCTGAGATCGCAGCTCCTTGTTATTCTCCTGTAATCCCACACAAACACCTGATATACCTAGGCTCAATATTGGTCAACCATGTTACAACAGTTCCCTGAGATCGCAGCTCCTTATTACTCTCCTGTAATCCCACACAAACACCTGATATAACTATGCTCAATATTGGTCAACCATGTTACAACAGTGCCCTCAGATGGCAGCTCCTTGTTACTCTCCTGTAATCCCACACAAACACCTGATATAACTATGCTCAATACTGGTCAACCATGTTACAACAGTGCCCTGAGATCGCAGCTCCTTGTTACTCTCCTGTAATCACACACAAACACCTGATATAACTAGGCTCAATACTGGTCAACCATGTTACAACAATGCCCTGAGATTGCAGCTCCTTGTTACTCTCCTGTAACCCCACACAAACACCTGATATAACTATGCTCAATACTGATCACCCATGTTACAACAGTGGCCTGAGATTGCAGCTCCTTGTTACTCTCCTGTAATCCAACACAAACACCTGATATAACTATGCTCAATATTGGTCACCCATGTTACAACAGTGCCCTCAGATCGCAGCTCCTTGTTACTCTCCTGTAATCCCACACAAACACCTGATATAACTATGCTCAATATTGGTCAACCATGTTACAACAGTGCCCTGAGATCGCAGCTCCTTGTTACTCTCCTGTAATCCCACACAAACACCTGATATAACTAGGCTCAATATTGGTCAACCATGTTACAACAATGCCCTGAGATTGCAGCTCCTTGTTACTCTCCTGTAACCCCACACAAACACCTGATATAACTATGCTCAATACTGATCACCCATGTTACAACAGTGGCCTGAGATTGCAGCTCCTTGTTACTCTCCTGTAATCCCACACAAACACCTGATATAACTATGCTTAATATTGGTCAACCATGTTACAACAGTGCCCTGAGATCGCAGCTCCTTGTTACTCTCCTGTAATCCCACACAAACACCTGATATAACTATGCTCAATATTGGTCAACCATGTTACAACAGTGCCCTGAGATCGCAGCTCCTTGTTACTCTCCTGTAATCACACACAAACACCTGATATAACTAGGCTCAATATTGGTAAATCATGTTACAACAGTGCCCTGAGATCGCAGCTCCTTGTTACTCTTCTGTAATCCCACACAAACACCTGATATAACTATGCTCAATATTGGTCAACCATGTTAAAACAGTGCCCTCAGATCGCAGCTCCTTGTTACTCTCCTGTAATCCCACACAAACACCTTATATAACTATGCTCAATATTGGTCAACCATGTTACAACAGTGCCCTGAGATCGCAGCTCCTTGTTACTCTCCTGTAATCACACACAAACACCTGATATAACTAGGCTCAATATTGGTCAACCATGTTACAACAGTGCCCTGAGATCGCAGCTCCTTGTTACTCTCCTGTAATCCCACACAAACACCTGATATAACTATGCTCAATATTGGTCAACCATGTTACAACAGTGCCCTCAGATCGCAGCTCCTTGTTTCTCTCCTGTAATCCCACACAAACACCTGATATAACTATGCTCAATATTGGTCAACCATGTTACAACAGTGCCCTGTGAATAGTCATGTTAAACATTACACCTGATCTTGAGAAACCAGTCTTTGCAGAGTTTGTCACTGTAGCTTCAGAATTGTTTGTCATGGTTTTGACTTTTTGGAATGAGTAAAAAAATATATGGATTCTAAGGGTATGCAAGTCAGAGGGCTACATGTTTTAAGGTTTACATTTTGTTATTATAACAATATTTTCTATGAGTCTCACTCAAACAGAAAAATATCGAACTTAATGAGCTTGATTACAAGGAGAAGACAAATACAGCGACATAAAACAGTACTGAGGGCAACAATGCAGATAAGGATCAGTTTGGAAATATATGATGTTACATCGACTGTTTCATACAACAGAAAGACACCTTGCCTGTGACAGATGTGCTTCTTAACTATGACAGAGCTAGCCTTACACATGACAGGTAGGGGCCTTCACTGTTACAGATATTTTCTTATCCATGACAGATGCAGTCTTGTCTGCATGAGGTATGTGGCAGGTGTTTTCTTATCTGTGACAGGTATGGGTCTGACCTGTTACAGTTAAAAGTCTGTACTGTCACAGGTTTCAGTCTTACATGTCAGTTAGGGGATCTTACCTGTAGCTGTGCCACCAGGTCTCTGAATTTGGTGATGGTTTTCTCATAGTCGCTGATGGATTCCTGAGTGGCGTCCAGGCGGCGCTGTGTCTCAATCACCTTAGCGTTAGCCATGTCTAATTCCTCTCTCAGCTCTAGCTCAGTCTCTCTGCTGTGTTCCTGCAGCTCCTCATTCATCTCATGCATGGCTTCCTGTAAGTATGAATATTAACACTTTTTATTATCAACAGTCAATAATAAAAAATACAGAAACCTTTGATGTTATACAGAAGACATTTTTTTAAGTAAACTTAACTAAATTTGTCTTAATACACAACACTTTTGCTGTTAATGCCCTAGTGTTGGTTTCAATATTTGACACAGCGAACTTCTGCAACATCCTTAAGAAATGTTTCATAAAAACAGTTTTTTTTTTGATAGCTCACTTGCCTGTTAGTAGCACTGTCTATTAAGGGATGATGGTGGTAACCATGTGATTAAAATGTTATTATCAAGATTTCTGGATTTCAGGATTTATATGCATAGAGCTAGGAATAATCAAGAAGTCATATTACCTATCGTTAAGACACTGAAGGGAATCTCTTATTTTTAATAAAGATTTCAACATTATGCTACTTGGGGACCGTTTGGGTTTGGACCGAGGGCCTTCTGCTGTGTAGTTCAATGCCTTAACCACCACATTACGTCTTATCCCATCAAAACAATTGTTTAATACAAGATAAAAGTTTAAATCATTAATAGTGAAACTGACAACATACCAGATCAGCCTTTTCTTCCTCCAGTTCTGTGATCTTCTCTTCTAGCTGAAGATTCTTCTCAGTCAGTGACTCCACCATCTCCTCCGCTCCCAGGGCAGCATCCACCTGGACACAGAAAGGTAATCATAATATGTTAATATGATACCTGCAATAAACTATACGACCTTGTGACAAAACAAACAAAAAATGACACCAGGATGAGAAATTGTCCACCATGTTATAGTTTGAACCTTAGTCTTGGAACAAATGCTCAGGGTTCACCAATATCTAGCTGAACTTCAAAATTGCTAACAATGGTTGGACTTAGATAATGCCCACTATACCGAAATGCCCTTATCTCACAGGTTACAGGACTGCATATCATTTTATTCTCACACCCATTCTAGTGTCCCTGATAGGGCTGAAATGGGAACAAAATTTGGAATCAAGAGCACGATAGGTGTTACCCGACTCAGACTCGAGTACTCGTTACCATGGCAATGCTGTAAAGTGAAACAGACATCTGTTTACCCATGCAAAATATGCAGCTTAACTTTATCCAAACGAAGGAATAGATGTATGTCATAACAAGACCTCTGTTGCTTGACTAGCATATGTTTAGAGCCCTATGCCAGGTTACAATAATGAATAAACAGGCCTACAGACTGCCTGTAAATTTGCAGTAATATGCAGATATGCATGTACATACACGAGTACTTAAGTCCAAATTTTGGACTCGAGCACACCTTTCAGCCCAAGTCCCTGATACATAAGACATGTCTGATTGCACCACCGACCTGTTCCTGCAGCTCAATCGCCTGCTCCTGTAGCTGTTTCACCTCTCTGGTCAGTTTCTCCTTCTCCTTTGTCATCTGGGTCAGCTCTGTGGCTTGTTTTTCTGCAGCCTTCACCAATCTCTGGGTCTCCTGTTTCTCGTGGTTGGCCAAGTCCCTCATTCTGATAAAAGCAAATAAGTTTCCATAAAAATATATACAGATATTTATACTCAAGGCATGTGTCAAGATCACAGATTGATTAATGCTAACAAGAAACATATTACCTGTGAGTGAAGCAAGGATGGCTGTGTTTGACATTTAACCCTTTAATGCTCATATTCATATGACATTGTGGACATGTTCTGACAATCTTTATATTTACCTTACTGGTAATTATACCATAATATCTTGCTCAGTTTTCATAGTACCTTTACCAAATATTTAACAGTTACTATTACTATAAAGAGTATTTGATTCATGTTCATAAAATTTTTCAGAACTGAAAATAAACAAGCAATATGTTTGATCTCAGAAACTCTTTTCAAACAAGACACTTCTACATGGGAATCTTTGCTAGTACTGATAAGCCCTCTGTAGTAAATGTATAATAGTATGGAATAACAAAGGACACACCTGTGCACAATTTCATTTAAAATATGCCTAGCAATAAAGAACAATAACAACATTAACACTGACAAGTGGATGTAAATACAGTAAATAGGCATCATTAACTATGGAGAACTGAGTAGCATCTTACTTGACCAAAGCTTCTTTCAGTCGTTCATTCTGTTGTTCAAGTTGTTTGGCCTGGTAGTTGGTGGCAGCACCCTCAGTGCCTTGTGAAAGTAACACATGAAAACAAATTAAAATTGCATGGATATTGATGAAAGTGACTACATCTATGTTTCAAACATAAAATTTATCAGACTGAAATATATAAAATCAGCATTTCAATACATCTGCAATCTGTATGGAATTTTTATTTTGCCAATAATATTCTATTATTAGCTTTCCTTTTCAAGAGACAAACTGGAAAAGTATATTTGATATTATAATAAAGCATACATTTACTAAATAAGATGTTTACAAAGTCAAAATGGTCTCTTTTTCCTGAAGGAGTAGTACCAGCTACAGCATACATATCTGTAACTTTTACTGCAGAAACATCAATCTAGAAAACTTATCAATATTGCTACCTTCATGCAAATAGAACTCACTGCCACAGCCATGGGTTAAGAAATGGATAGTACAAGCTAAGTTATATAACTGATTAATGAAGTACATTTAATTCTGATTTATTAATAAGGATTACACTTCTGTATCTGTTACTCATTAAATATTTTTTCAATGAATAATGAATCTAGCTTACCAGCAGAGCTGATCTCCTGTTGCAGGATCTCCAGGTCTATCTGAAGCTCCTCTACTTTCTCCTTCAGGGAGTCCACCTCTTGTTGCAGACTCTCACACTGTGGATACAGGCAACATATGATGGAGAATGACGGGTCACTGCTACTTCACAGAAATACCTTACAAAATATAACTTATATCTTTCTTGTGTTTGACACATTGATTATTAAACATAATTAAATTCTGTATACTTAGTAGGTTTCATGTTGTTTTTTTATTACATTTATATTTGAATAATTCTCACCTTCTCCTCTGCCATCTCTTTGTCTAGTGTAGCCATCTCAACAGTTTCTGAGAGGTCTGACATCTCTTCTTTATAACGGTCAAACTCTTCCATCACATCACGGGATTCCTGTTATTATAATCAAAAGGATTACTACATAAATAATATCAATGTTTTCATGTTTTAATCTGCTGGTAAAAATGGACAGCACCACCTTGTAAGTAGCTGACAGTTACCAAAATACCAAGTAAAATATTTGTTGTTGTTATGACATTAAGTAATCTTTAAGTGCACCACAGATTTCTTTTGATTTTCTTAAATAAGTCTGTTCTCTGAATATATTTTGAATTTTAGAAATAAAATCTCAGCCTAAATCAAAATACTAAGTGTGCTGAACAGATCTTCCAAATATCAGACAGACAACAAGTTCATAAGAGACAAATTAATTAGTCCTACCCCTTTTCACTGGATTAGAAACCATTTCAAAGGAAATATTTTGGATGAGTGTTTGTGTGGCCGACTAGTAAAAGGATTTATGTTTCTGGGGAGAGGTGGAGAAAGTGACAAAAATAATTGTGTGCTTTAACCTGAAAAAGATACCATGACAAGTCCTAGTATATATGAAAGAGAAACTTAACAAAGATATATGGAACTGGATTTATATAAAGAACTTGTTTAAGAAGAAGATGGCAAAAGGTAGCACAGAGGGTACGAATAAACAGGAGAACATTGTGACAGGCGTTTCATATTAATAATTCAAGCAGTTTACCTTCTTTGCCGCTTGGAGCTGTCTCTGAAGGTCACCATGTGTTTCCTGCATCCTAGTCTTGTATTCTTGAAGCTGGACACAGAAAATAATTGTCATGTCACAATGTATGATCTTGAGGGATTTTTTTTTTTGCACCTGCATGTGTATCTAACTTGATCTAATTTATTCCAGTCTGCATCTCACTTATACACTATAGGTACCTGAAGAATCTTTGAAACCTTTAGTCAGCTTGCTAACAGGCAGAGTATATTTGTAACCATGTAATTATCAAAATTAAAAAGAATAATTTGCATAGCTTTGACAGAATTTGACAGGAGTTTCCCCCTAGTTTATAGTTTAAATAACATAATATACCGCAATGTGTAACATAAGTTTGAGGTTAAGCAGGTACCTGTTGCAGCTGGATTTTGACCTTCTCTGCTTCCTTCAGTTTAGCCTTGTCATCTGCTCTCTTGACCTTGAGAGTTTCGAGTTTCTCCTCCAAGTCTTTGACCTCCATGCGCAGATTGTCCATCTCTTGATTTTGCTGGAGAGAGTCCATCTTCTCCTCAATGCTTGCTGATAGACTCAGGTTTGCTGCAGACACCTGAAAGTTAATTAACTCACAAATGAATAAAAACATAACAAAACCTCGATATTACAACCAATACGACCTCAATGAAGTGGTCGCATTTTTGAGGTGGTCGTCTAAGGAAGGTCTCATATAAGAGCAAAAAGAAAATGGACAATGAGCAAGCAGTCATTATTTTCAGGTGGTCACTTAACAGAGGTGGTCACTTGGTGATGTTTTACTGTGCTATGCACAGTTCATATTATTAATGAAAGTAGAAATATTAATAAAGAATTAAACAGATGGGTATGATGAATGTGTTAAAAATTATGAGACTGCCTAAAACCTTGTCTTACATTTATCTGCAAAAACTTCACAACTACCTGATTAAAGTGGCAGTTATTTTATGCAAATTTAAAAAAAAAACATGAATTATACTTCTCTTCTGAACTTAATCCCTTCTTTTTCTTTTCTCAGAATGTATGATACACTAAATCATCATGTTATCCAAGAAATTTACAAGAAATTTTCAACAACCATTCAATTTTCAGGGCTGTGTTAGTGCTAAGACGAGTACCTAAGTATGATTAATTTTAACTAATTATTTGAGTTAGAAATCAGGATCCTATAGTCTCTCCCACAAGGGGGTTGGACATGCTGATATTTCTGTCCAATATATTACAATGACAAAATATTTTTAGACCTGCAACAGGTTGAGGAATATCTTTTTTTCCATTTTTTATCATGTTTATTAATGTTTAGTGATCATTTTATAATTCATGTATTGGCTCCTTCTTTGGGGTGCATATAGTTTACTTTCTTTCTCCAGGGGGTCCCACTATCACTAAGGGGTAAGAACTACATGAGAATCATATAATTGAGCACACAGAAGCCACCTGTAGTGATAATTGTAAATTACTGGAACTGGTCATAACAGCAATGGGCCAGCTGGACATAAAGCCATCAGTGTTATAGTATAGGGGTAGCTTTTACTTGGAGTATATTTATGTAAGATCCGAATCTGACAAAATTATAGGGACCTACACAGGTCTAGAATATTTTGTGCATTCCGGCAACAGAGTATGAAATATTTTAGTCAAACTTGTTGAATGTTTACTTACTTACTTACCTAACAGATGTTTGCTCATGAAAAGACATCACAGGATGAGGTGTTTCAGCTGACAATTTATTTAATCATATTTATGGTACCAAGTACTACCATCACTCAATCAACCCCTGTTAAAAAGTGTCCTTCTCCATGTCACTTCAATCAATTTCTCGTGACAGGAACACTGTATTTAATGATATTACTTTAATTGTTCACTGAAATTCTTTGAAAGTATGGCATTGTTTTTCTTATAAATAATTACCAATTATTACCACCAGAGTGCCATGCTGATTTACTTACAGCTAATTTTTCAAAATAAACAGACTTTTTTATATTAATATTGTCAAACTAGATGTGTCGGAACGACACTAATGCCCCCGCCTTGGGCAAATTAGAAATATTTGTAAAATTTGGAAAATTTTTTAAGTTCAGGAGGTGTCGTATGGTCAAAATTAGGTCAACAAGGGCAAAATGCAAACTCGATCTGTAACGGGTCATTATCAAGCAACACACCAAAAATCATGCCAGTATATGCAGGCATTGTAAAAAAAAGTCCATATATGTGCATTTTCCATAAAAATTTCTGTCTTTCATGAAATTTTCTATGTTTAGGAGCCGTAAAACAATCAAAAGTAGGTCAACCGGGATGAAATGCAAACTCGATCTGTAACTGTCATTATCAGTACAAAAAAGTCAGTACATATGCATTTGTTATGAAAATTTATATTTTTCATGAAACTTTCTATGTTCAGGAGCAGTCAAATGGTCAAAAGTAGGTCAACTGAGACAAAACAAGAACTCGATCTGTAACTGGTCATTATCTGCCTACAAACCAAAAATCAGGCCTGAATCTGCAGGCACTGCAAAAAAAAGTCCATACATGTGCACCTTTTTATGAAATTTTCTATGTTAGAGCACCGTCAAACGGTCAAAAATAGGTCAACTGGGACAAAACGTGAACTTGATCTGTAACTGGTCATTATCTGCCCACACACCAAAAATTAGGCCAATATCTGCAGGCATTGCGAAAAAAGTCTGTACATGTGTATCTGTCATGAATATTTCTATTTTTCATGAAATTTTCTAAGTTTAGGAGCCGTAAAACAGTCAAAAGTAGGTCAACTGGGACGAAACGTGAACTCGATCTGTAACTGGTCTATATCTGTCCACACACCAAAAATCAGGCCAATATCTGCAGGCATTGCGAAAAAAAGTCCGTACATGTGTATCTGTCATGAATATTTCTATTTTTCATGAAAATTTCTAAGTTTAGGAGCCGTAAAATGGTCAAAAGTAGGTCAACCGGGACGAAACGGGAACTCGACCTGTAACTGGTCTATATCTGTCCACACACCAAAAATCAGGCCAACATCTGCAGGCACTGCGAAAAAAAGTCCGTACATGTGTATTTGTCATGAAATTTCATATTTTTCATGAAAATTTCTAAGTTTAGGAGCTGTAAAACGGTCAAAAGTAGGTCAACCGGGACGAAACGCTAACTCGATCTGTAACTGGTCTATATCTGCTCACACACCAAAAATCAGGCCAATATCTGCAGGCATTGCGAAAAAAAAGTCCGTACAACTGTTTGATTTCGGAATGACGGAAGGACGAAAGGACGGAATGACGGACATGGGTAAAACTATATTCCCCGGCCACTTTGTGGCGGGGGCATAAAAATTGATGGGCACCTCCTAGTGGGACGGACTACAGTAATCATGCATGTCAACATAGCAATCAATGCACACTCGTAAAGTTACTTATTCAGTTACTTGGACCATACCTTGGACAGAGATTCTCTCTTCTCCTCCTTGGGGACAACAGGGGGAGTGGCAGTTTTGACTGGCTGTCTTGGTGGCTTGCCCGCATTCTGCTTGGTGGGTTTAGCTGTGGGTGTGGTCTCTCTGGCAGGGCTGTCATCTTTTTTATTAGGAGCAGCAACAGCAGGTGTAAGGCTTTCTGAACCTGAAAAATTAAAATTACTGTGGTATCAACCTGCTTAGTGTAAATTTAAGTGTATCTTAATAAATTTACAAAAAGTGAGTTTTATATCAGAGGAAGTAACAGTCATTTAATTCAAATCTTCTACATCTTGATCTGAAAGCAATAGCAAATATACACGTTTTTCAATTCTGTTTAAGTAAATTCGACTTGTTTCAATTTTGTTAAAATATTCTTTGTACTTACTGAGATTAAAGTACAAAATGTATAGTACATTCAAGAGAAACTCACATATCATACTGTTGACGTTTCTCAAAATTCAATATTTTATCAGCAAAATGTGTTTCTTTAATTATGAATTATTATGAAATGATTTAAAACTGATTAAACAATTTAAAGATAATAAAGATAAGACTTGGCAGAGCATGAAATTGAATTTCAAGAATTTTAATTTTTCTTGATACAATGACATAATGTTTTCATTAATTATATAACATTATAAATGCCAATCAGATGGCCACACTGAGGTAGATCAAACAGGACCATAATATAACAGACCTGTAAAGAATAATTTCAATGTGAAATAAATAAACCACATGCACCAATGATACTGTTTCCAGAATAAATCATGCAAATAAGACAAATTGGAAAATACAGACAATTGTAAACAGTTAACTTACCAACAGACATCTTTGCTGGTGTTTTAATTTGTTAAACATTATGTCATTATTTATACAATAATTGTAACAAGTAGCTAATATAAATATCTGTGCCTGAGCATTATTGCAATACACTTTAATTTTTGGTATTTATATGAATCACTTAAAGCAACTGCAAGAGTGTACTACTGTAATGTGAAAATTTCAGAGCAGGATGATGTATTTAATGAAAGACCAAAACAATCGCAAATGTGTACTAATTTAATTAAAGTGAGATTGTATACCAGTATTCACAGTATATATTTTTCAGTGCAGGATGGCTTTACCATTCATTATATTGAGATTCAATCAGTAACAGTAAGAATGACATGTCATTTCTGTTGTGTTTGAAGATCTAGCAAGATGAACAATTGTCTTCATCTGAACTGGATAAAACAAGGTTTATAATGTTTGTAGCATTAATCATGTTTTGTTCAGCATTAATGAAAAAAGAACAATCTGTGACTCATGCACAACTTATTTCATTGTGCAAATTAAGAATTCACTGAATATTCTTCTTTTAAATATTTCACATATCAAATGTTTGAAAATTAATTTTTTTAATCAAACTGTGATAGTAACACAAGAAATCAAAGAAGGAGAATAAAAAAGAAATTTTATATGTGCTTTTGCAAAATGAAGCAAATTTTATGGCAATTCATTAAACAGCAAATTAAGCTCCACTTCACATGAATGAAAATAAACTTCCAAATTTATAATACAACTGCTCTCACGTCTTCTACATATACAAGGATAGGCATGTATTCCAGAGCTATGTTCTGTGATCTGTGTGTGTCATTCATGTATTTAAGGTACACACAAGTATTTAAAGTGCCTAATGCACAGAGTAATACTTAGCTTATATTTTATTGGTTTATTATTTATTATGAGAGTAGGATGGTTATAGTTACAATTCATGGTTATCTGACTCTGGTACATGCATTCCAATGTCTTATGTATAACAGATCAGGACATCTGAAAATTCATGCAGTGCAAAGAATTTCAGCCCCCTTTAGAAGGCATGATTTATTGAAAGTTAGCATGAGATCTTGTCAATAAGTTTCATCATTAGTGCAATTACTATTTTGGGTGCCCGTTTTCTTTTAGGGTGGTGTTATTCAGCTTTAATTGTTAACCACAACTTCAGTCAAAATAGTCAACAATTATATCATAAATAAATTGAATATACAACTTTAAAAAATATAAACTTGTCATGAAAAATCTTCTCTTAACTTCACCATGATGGTGATAGTTTTATATGTTATTCCCACTGGTCTATATTCTTCATGCCAAAATCTGGCTTGGTGTACCACACCTGCAGGTCCTGGGTGTGTCATCCCAAATGCTTAGTCATAACACCGAGGAACCCCCAAAAGGCGCACTCATTTGTTAATGAAACAGAGTGCTCACCCTGGGTGGGGGCTGACCGTGAATAATCTAACCGCCTTGCCTGAGATTCAAACTCACAGTCTCCCGGCTTTGAGTCCTGCACTCTATACCATGAGCCACAGAAGCCAGATAAATCAGGTACTCTTGGTCTAAGAGTAAATCTAATGTCTATGTGTATTTTTCTATGTACAATGTAAATACATATATTATATAATACTTATGTAAATTATCATATATTATATATATATTAAAACATGACTGACAAATTAAATAATAAATACTGGGACCTTTACAAAACAGACTATTTCTTTCTTCGTATGGCTATGTAAATCTTATAACAGCACATGGTTATAAACCCAACTTTTCATAAGGAGCACCGAAAACTGTAATTAGCAAAGAAAGTTATAATACAGAGAGTTATGATGATAAAATGCCTACCTCTTCTCACGAAGGACTTTGGTCCTACATTATCCAGATAAACAATATACACTCACATGCAGTCATACAACATAATATACTAAGCCCTATGGTGGACAATAGATAAAATTTTCTTCTGTGCACAACTTGATAATTCATACACGAGTGTTTACCTCCTGTGAATTATTTATTCTCTACTCTGAATGACATATTATCTCATGCATATTACTTTTAATCTTGTTCACAAAGTTTCTTATCCAATGACATGATTACAAACATTCCTTTTTTCTTATGTCCAAACAGGACTCTGTAATAATAAACACATTATTACAACAGACCATTTATGTTATCATGCATTCACCATAAACATATATATATATATATATTAAACTATATATATTATATCTGAAATTGTTTGTCAAAACAGATGTGTAAGACAGGTGTCATAGGGAGCTTCTTTATGCAGGAAAGGTCAAAGTTATATTAGGGGAAAACTTTAAACTTCTGTGTAAATGAAAGCAGAAGTTAGATGTTCAGGTGCAGACAGCACAGTATGTGCCCTTTTTTTACTCTTGCAATATATAAGTTTTTGTAAAAAAAAAATAAAATAATGTTTTTAACAAAATCTTTAATGATGTTAAGTATTTTAAAGTCTGATAATGTGCATGATTGAACTGATTTATCTTTGTAAAGTTGACATTAACCTGACAGTTGTACCACATTGCTCAGTGTGGCATTACCAACCTAGTATCATCCACTTCAGTAATTTATTTAATGGGAATATTAAAATTTAATATATTTTAGGAAGCACCTTTTATTATGAACAACCACCTCAACTTATCTGGCTTCATGAAATCACCCTTACATAATACCGAGATGCATTTTTTGCCAATATACAGGGTAATTAAAACAATTTGATGTATCACATACTAATTAAGTGTAATTTACTTATATAAGGGATCAAATGAAATTGACATAGTTTGGTTATCTGTAAATCTCCATAAGTAACTAATGCACTTCACTAGTTTGTGTAAAATCCCTTTGATTATGCATGATATGTAAAGTAATCATAATCACAAACGCTCATGAAGATATCAGGCCATGCTTATTATTTTGTTAGTATTAATATCTAAACTTTTCATCCATGTGCAGATGAGCAAAAGCATGAAGTTATTACTTTCATGCAAAAAGAAAAAGTGGCACATTACTTCTCATTTATATAAGCTATTATACAGCTTGCTGGTAAAACCAAAATATATCTAAAACACATTAAGACTGTTTCTGGTGATTTGATTAAGAAAGCAAACCCTCTCCGATCCTATATCTGAACTGCTGCAGGAGAGCAATCCTATATACATATAATCAATAAATAAGATTAAATAATTTGACTCTTGATTCTAATAGACAGTATAAGTAATTTGATACAATATGTATCTTGATACTTTGCTCACAATATGACACAATATGAAACTTATATGATACCACTATATTTTAGATTCCAAGCTGAATTTCCCTTGCATGTAGAAAAGTAAATAAGTTTACTCTCCTAAAATTTATTTCAAACTTTAAATAATCAGCCAATCCTTTGTCATTCAGCTGGTTTCTTACCACAGAAGTTTTACCTCGGATAGCTTAAAGGATGCTGACAGACTATTTTTAAATGTGAGATGACGCTTTCCATCTTACATTAAAACATCAACAACGTATTGATACAGTTACATCTGATGATACTGAGGAGATAATTTGCATCTCCATGTATCGGTGCACTAGTGAATCTTTTCAGCTCTAATAAGTTGCAAGGGGCCTACTATTTGGTGAACATATGAGTTTATAAATTCTACAGCTGAACTAATTGCATGTGAGCATGAAAAGAGCCAGCAAGCCTTTCACTAAAAGCGTTCTACTGTCATAACATGAAAATTTGACTTCAGTGTAACAGAGACTTTCATTTTTTTTTACAGGTTTCACCAATAGATACTATATAAATCTATTTAAAGTACCTTTCATGAACCTTTTTGAATTAAAAAAAACATAAGAATGTGCAAATAGATATTTGATGCCAAGATGCTCCTGCAAAGATAAACATATACATATGTCAGGAAATAAATATTCATAGATTAATGAATATTCATGATATTATGCATGATTCTTACTTCTGCTAACAGATGAGGGGGTTTTCAGCTGCATGCCAGCATAACGGTTAGTCTTTGGTGTGGGTTTAGTGAGTTCCTCAGAGCTAGATGAACGTGGTGGAATGCGGCTTGGTGTCGGCAAGCCAGAAAGCCGCCTGGGTATTCCTTTGGGTGCTGGTGTCACGCCAACATCTGGAGATGCTGTACTGAGTTTTTCCTGTGACCCAAAGGGACTTGCAGTGCCCCTTGTCTGATCATCCAGTACTACCAGCTATAGATATAAACAACATAACCAAAAAATAAAGCAACCATGCAACAAACATCGCAAAACCATAAGATTATCCAAGCAGACTGGTCCTAAACAACTTGGTAGTCAGGCAGGGACTGTAAGAGTGGATAAAATTAAAATCTCCATGCACATCAAATACAACCATTTCATAGTTATACCTCCAATGTGAAATACAATAAAATGACCTACAGGATAAATATTCCCATTGAAATTTAACATGAACATATAGACAGACTGCCATACATTTTGAAAAAGAAATACTAAAAGCCTTGCAGAGAGAAAAAGCATTACCTTATAACCATTCCAATTTGGGATAAACTTCTTAATCAAATCAAATTTTTTTTGTATTGTATTTTTAATTTAAATGGTAGTGAAGGAAAGACTTTTAATAATTAATTTTCTTTTAAAACTATTCACTAGAACTTTTGTTGACATCTGTATGTTCATGTTACATTTCCTAAACTACAACAACAATAACAAAGCAACAAAAGCTTGGGGTAGGTCCTGTAAAATAAAATAAGACATGCAAATAATGAAACAACGCAGCATCTCCATGACCATCTACCTGGAGATGATTCTTTCTTGATTTCCTCTGCTGTCTCTGCTTCACTTTTCCCTTCTCCAGCAGGGGGCGAAGCCTGCTTTGGTGGCTTTTCCTCACTTGGTGGCACCACCCGTTCTGGGGTTGGTGTTTTCTCCTCAGCCACTTTGGATTTACCAGACCTTGGTCGCCCTGTCACAGACTTTCCCTTAGGTGTCTTTTTCTCCTTTTCTTCATTTGGAGACTTCTCCTCAAGAACTTTAAGCTAAATACAGCAAATCCAAGCAACATGTAGCAAAGTTGGCCACAACTCCACTTCATATGTTCCATCATGTTTTACAAAGTTATGACAGACTTGGAAGTTGTATGAGAAAATACTGTATTGATGTACCACAGTTGATATGATTATCATAAACATGATGAAGTATATGTGCAAATTAACATGATCAACCTACTCTGGTTTCATTCCACTGAATTTTAGAAAAATCACCAGTGAATTCATAATAAAACTTTATGTTGAGCTCAGACCAATATCCATCTTGTTTCAAAGTCATAAACCAAGACTGTTTAAATTTAGTAAAATTTATTCCCAAATACAACAAGCAGCCCTTATAGGCTTAAGGTTTTCCCATTGCCTTGACTTTGACATAGGTTGATTTTACTTGATTTTACATATAAAAGGTAAGGGATTAAATCAAGGCTGATAAATGAAATAGTCCTTTTATCATCTGGCTGACAAAAAATATCAATAGGTTTATCATGGACAATAAAGAAAGTGTAACAAGTATGATGCTGTTGTCTATTTAAGAAAACTATTGTTCAAAGTTAATGGTCTTAAATTAAATTCATACTATTGCTGAAATCAGTATTGTAAATTGTTTTTCCTCATGTGCTGAAATGGGCTGAAGAGCGCAGTACATATTGAAATGTAAAAATAAAAAAAAAAAAATATCTGCCCAGCTATTGAGACTTTGCAGAGATAAAGCTTTAATAAAATTGTTTTCTTTATTCCCCCACTTAAATCTGTGACTTCTCTTACCATCCAAATGGAAAAATTTTTTTCTGTGACTAACTTCCTAAATGAACTTGTGATTTTTTATGTGACTTTTTCTTCCCTTAATTTTCCTAACAATCTTAACACCTAGCCTTGCTCTCCTGTCTGTTGCAACTGTCTATTTAAAAGACTATAATAGTAGAAAGAAACAAAACGAATTAGTGTTCTACAAAAAATCCCTTAAGTACACAGATTGAGCACACATTTACCTGAGACTGCCTGACAAAGATGCCATGGTTGTCTTCACAGCTGAAGTATCTCTTTCCTTGGACTGTGCCATCATTTTTTCCTTTGGCCTCATCAAGAACCAGACCAATCCATTTTCCTACAGTGACCATAATTCATTACTTTGCTTAAATTGTCTGAAGCCAGTCTGACATTTCTCTGATGTAACAACACATGACAATGTTTCTATGATGTAACAAATGATGACCATAACATAGAACTGTAATTAATACCTCTAATTCACATAGAATTTCTGTAGAAAATGGGATATGGTTTCTTTTAAGTCTTGTAAAATACCAGCAAATAAACTCATTGAAATTGTATGTGATCACACTGATTGTGGAAATTACAGAAATAGACAAAAAATAACAAAGGGAATTTTATAGTTGTATAATTGCATGTAAATATATAGGCTTGTCAATAAAATAAATGAGTGTGGCCATGATAATAATGTTCTGAAATTATCCAAATTATTTCTAGCTAAGTATTTTACAATCACAGGATGTGTATAGTAAACATATATCGGTCTGGTGTACCTGTAATATCAAAATAAATATTGTCTTATTACATACTGGAGATAAATGATATTAGCTTACCTGTGGAGAACTGTGTGGTGCCAAGATAAGCTACTGTTCCAATCACTCCTTTACCCAGGACCTCCACTCTGGTCCCTATTTTGACTGGTTTACCATCGGCCATGGTGATCCTGCAGAGGCACAGCAAAGTTTTAAATTCATAATTCTCAATATTTGGAATTAACACCATATCAGGGCAATAAAATGTTATACCCTGCAATTTGCTGGACATTTTCCTTAAATATGTGTCTACCTGGTGGTGTTGATGGGAAACTAGACTGTATCATCACTCAAAAACAGGGTTCAGTCCAGGTTTTTGTACCTGTACCTGGGTACATATTTCAGAGTGCCTATACCTGTACCTGCCAGTCAAGAGTTAGTAAGTACCTTGTACCCATACCTGTACCTGGAACTAAAGTGTCTGTATCTGGTACAAGGTACTCCAGGTAAATTTTCATGTTTTAAGTGTTTTTTTTATATTTTTTTTTCTTTTAGTATTATAATAATAAGTTCTAATAAAATATACTTTAGCAAATGACTTCAATATTGTCTGATAGAAAAGCAGTATGTTACCTTGCTATATATGTGAATTTATGCCTCTATTATTATCTGTAAAAACTTACTTGAAGTGATCCTAAAATAAATGTAGCTGTACCTGTACCTAGGTACTTTCTAAAGTACCTGTAGCTGTACCTAGGTACTCTGTGAATATCAAGTACCTGTACCGATACCTGGCCAATTCACAAGTACCTGTACCTGTACCTAGGTACTTTCATGTGTACTTGGCCCCAACCTAGTGATGGCAGTCGGTTTCTTTTTCATAAACGGTTCAGAGTTTGCGAAAACTTGCAGTTGGCAGCAGGACAGGAGGTCCTGCTGCAAAGGGCTTATAGCCGGTCCTGCCAGATTTCTGCAGGACCTGCCACGAAGTATATTATTGGATATTTTAATGCCGAATTATATTTTTCTATGATTAAAAATTATCATTAATAACTTGTGTCAAGAGAATAATTCATATAATACTGAGAAGTATAAATACAAATTAACATCTCTAATATATTCAAAGGGGAAATGTTGTATGGAAATTAAAAAAAAAATTGAAATTTTATTTGCTCAGATCTATGGGTACATGGTGAAAATGCCTGGGTATTTAATTTATAATGGACAGTCAGTGAGTGTCAATACAAAAAATAAGGCTTGTATCAGTTAAATCTTTTATTGCATTTCCGATCGGTTTAAACTTAAAATGTTGTTTTGTAACCATGACGTTTTGTACAATCAAACTCGCCCCCTGATGTCCTGATCGCAACGCATGCAGCACACATGTTGATTTAGGGACGACCTCTGGCGGGACAGTGGGGCACTTTATTCTAAGACACCGCGCACGTCGTGTGAAATTTCTCATGCAGATAGTTCCCATCTGAGGGTCCGTTCATAAATTTTTTGGCAGAACTATAGAAACCGGGCTTCAGCCTGCCGCCGGTACAACGGGTGTAGCATAATAAATTGTTTCCCGGAAAAGGCCGATACATATCATTTTCCTCAGAATTCCCGTATTTAATTTTGCTCATAGCTGGAGTTTATTATATTAGAGGAGGAGGGGTCCGGGGAACCTGGGTTCCCCGTCTGAACGGGGGTGTGGGGGCGGAGCCCCTACCTAAAGCTTAATTTTCCTGTTAAAATAGTAAATGGTTTCCCATTTTCGCGATAGATGCCTCTTCAATCGCAGATATAAATGAACAAAGTTTGCTCCTGCTGGTATCTCGTCTTCACGGCTCACTTAGTAGCGTGTAGGGCTCCTAGTCTTGAGATCGTAGGTTCGATTCCCGATTCAGGCGACTTCTGATGATTAGTAGTTGTTTATGTTAGAAGAGTTAAGTGTAGGGACATCTATATGGAAAAGTAGGAGTTAAAATAGGGAATGAGAGGAGACCATTTTATTCATATGTTCCTCAAAAGAAGCGAAGCCCGCGTTCTATAGTGGCTCCAATTTTTTTACACACAAGTATACAAAACTGGCGAGTTATGGTTGATTATCTCATTTCAACTTAAAAATAATTTAGGCTCCTGGCCCCGTTGACAAGAAGTCGCGAAAACGTCTTGGGCGAAACGGCACGTTTGTCGCTGCGAAATGGCATCTTGCGAAATGTCTGAAAACCAAATTATCCAATAATAGCGTCTGTTGTTTAGACTGACGGACTGAATGGCTCATAAGTAACTCTTATGGCAATTTTGATTGGCTGCGATTTTATCTTTTTAAAGAAATGAAATGCACAGGCGAATCACGGCCATCTGTATTCTGCCTTGGCTTTGCCATCAAATTTATAACAACAAATGCACATGGAGCAGTTTACGCAGTGACAGTAAAGCAAATTAAGGAAAGTTGGTCTCCAATTCGAATAATATGTAATGCTGGGAAACAGACGGACACCAGGTCCGGCTGGATAAGAGATTTTATCGGACCCGCACGTTTTCAGCCGGTCAGGTCCGCAGGACCGACGGATTTCGCATACTCTGTTAAAACGATCATCGGTTTGAGCAAACTGACTGATCATCGATTATTAATGGGTTCAGACAAATATATGCAATTATCAAAGAAATATGCAATTATCTGTAAAACTCTACCTGCGTTTCTCCGGAAGGTGTTTTCCTGTCGTGCACAAGTGTAACAATCCTTCCACGTATACAGATACAATCAGACTAATTTTAAGGATCAAATTAAACGATTGGCAACGTCAGGTAATATCTTTCTTTATAGGAATTAAGAGCATTTAAGAATGTAAGGCCTATGGAGGGGCTGTTTTTCTACCACATGAAGGCAGATTTTACGGGCCCAGGTGCGCTTTGGCCAGATCATACCCAAAAAAATAAGAATGCAGACTAGCCCCCAAAAAAAATCCAGCAGAAACCCAAATACTCAACTGGCCGGGTTAGCCCCAACAAAGATTTTTTTTAAAGGATGGCCTATACAGCGACACCTGGCATCAGTTGAATATATTAATTCTAAGAGAATCTCGAAAATTGGCATAGACCTGGAGAATTTATGAAGTATTTTAACACCATCCCGCCCATATTTTGCAGTGTACATCTCGTTAGAAAACTCTCCGCTAATTCTGCAGCTCCCTGTGAGTTCACAGAAAATAAGTTTAATAAGTCCTCCGTTCTCGCATCTACCATGTCATATTCTGTTACATACGGAAGTTATTTGGGAACACAGACTCATTATATGAAGCACGGAATGTGGTAAAAAATGGAAGAATAATTTTTGCCTTTAACATAAAGGCATTCTGGAAAGAAAACAATCATTATTATGATGTAATCGATAGTTGCCTTTGGTTATTGAGCGCTTGAAAGTGGCAGCAAACTGACTGACTTTGATAAAACTCGATGATCGGTCCACCACTACCCAACCCTGCTTAAAACACTGAAAATATGTGAAGATTATGATTTCAAACAACTGACAGCCTCTTTTAAACCCTGTGAGATGTAAGCCACTCAATAAACCCCATATAAGCTGTAAAGCATATTTATATCATTGGAAAGCCAATCACACAAGCTATTCTTTTGACCCAGCCAAACAGATGCCCAACCCATTGGCTTCTATTTTCCATCAAACTATCACATCACTTTGCAAAACGTTTAAAAAAGAACACTGTTCTTTGCATTGTTTCCTGCACTAGTGTTCTATATCCATTACACTGAGCTAATAAATTTATGTGTTTGGAAGAATAGTTTGGTAGATTAATCTTAATATGGTACATTTAACAAGTGGTAAATAATTTATGACGACACTTGTTTAGGTATGAGCTCGATTGGTAGTGATGAAAACGGATGGTTTTCAGTCCAGGGTCTTTCTATAGTATCCTGTTATAGGTCTATTCAGCGAAACGATAAACCTCAATTAAACTATATATAATGATCACTAGAAATCCAATTTTATAATACTAGTAGTCTCTCTATTTGAGTTTCTTCAGCTTCGTGTAAAATCAGATGCAGCTATTAGAAAAAGGTTGCAACATTTTGTCAAAGGATCTGCCTACAGAGGGCAACATTTTTGTGTGGGATAGGGAGATAAAGGGGATGTAGTTATTATGTGCTTCTCTTTGGTCATCATACTTGGTATTGGTGTATTGAGCATATACAGCATGCAATATCACATCCTCATCAATAGTCTGAACCTACCACCGAAAGCATACAAATTTCAATACATATATGCTTTAATTGGAAAAACATGATATCAGTCACAGTGGGGGTAATGAAGTACTGAAGAAAGCAAGAGGCAAAAAAAGCAGCAGAGAAGCCACTCTATATACGGGATACTCTTCTATCGAGGAACATGAAAATATAAATAAACCTGCGTCTTCTCACTCCCTATTTTTCCTCTTATTTTCCTGTAGATGTCCCTACACTCATATCAACTATTCTAACATGAACTACTACTGAATATCAGAAGTCCCCTGAATCAGGAATTGAACCTATGATCTCTAGACTAGGGGCCCTTCACGCTACTAAGTGAGCCGTGAAGACGAGATACCAAGGGTGATTTTTGTTTATTTATATGTGCGATTGAAGTGCCATCTGTCACAAAAAATGGGCAATTTTTTTCTATATGAACAGGAGTATTTAGCTTCAGGTGAGAGCTCCGCCCCCATCCCCCTGCTCAGGCAAGGAACCCAGGTTCCCTGGACCCCTCTTCCTCTAATATAACAGACTCCAATTATGAGCAAAATGAAATATAGGAATTTCTCATTAAAAAAAATGTATCACCCTTTGTCAGGAAACAATTTATGTTGTGCATAGGGTACCAGAGGAAAGCTATAGCCTGGTTTCTATAGTTCTGCCACAGCAGAATCAAGATAAATTTTTAACAGTTGGATTTAAATTTGGATAGATACGTTGCAAAATTCGTTTGGGCATCACAGCGACAAAGAATGTTTTGAGGTGGAGGAAGCCAGAGGACCTGGAGTGAACCACCCGCCTTGGATGGGCCACTAGTGAAAACCCCCTGGCAGAACTATAGAAACCAGGCTTCAGCCTACCGCCGGTACCTTATGCACAATGGGTGTCTCATAATAAATTGTTTCCTGAAAAAGGCCGATACATATTGTTTTCCTGAGAATTCCCGTATTTAATTTTGCTCATAACTGGAGTTTATTATATTAGAGGAGGAGGGGTCCGGGGAACCTGGGTTCACCGTCTGAACGGGGGTGTGGGGGCGGAGCCCCCACCTAAAGCTTATTTTTCTAGTAAATGGTTTCCCATTTCGCGACAGATGGTGCTTCAATCGCAGATATAAATGAACAAAACTTACTCCTGCTGGTATCTCATCTTCAAGGCTCACTTAGTAGCATGTAGGGGTCCTAGTCTAAGAGATCGTACGTTCGATTCCCGATTCAGGCGACTTCTGATGTTTAATAGTTTATGTTAGAAGAGTTGAGTGTAGGGACATCTACAGGGAAAAGTAGGAGTTAAAACAGGGAATGAGAGGAGATAGTTTTTTTATATTTTCCTCAATAGAAGCGAAGCCCACGTTCTATAGTGGCTCCAACCCCCTCTCATACTCATTGCAGCTGAATGCCATATCTGGGACCCAAACCGGGTCCTCAGCGGAGCGTGCCAAGCTTGATATAAAATGACTGTCAAGCCCTTTTTTTTGTTCAACAAATATGGCAAATATTCTGCTTACTCAATCACTCTTATTCCTATGCTTCACACTGATTTCCTGACACTGATCTGCTGACACTGACTTGACAGTGAGACTGAGAGACCAGTGTGAGCCGAGTGACAGCTGTGAGGGTCGGCTGCTACAGAGAGAACCTGGCATCCTTTAGTTACTTCCTTTCCGAATGAAATCAATGTCAACTTAACACGGGTAATATTTATCTTAATTATTTGCAAATCTGTGAGATTCTAATTAGCAATGCGATTATTTTATTCTGGTAAACAAACCTTTATGGCCTGGCAGACGAGCATCTGTCAAAACTTCGTCGAGCGAGCAACCGGAAGTTACTCGGCTACCCAGACCCCCAAGCGATCTCTAGTGAATGATGTGAGCTGGGAAACGGGTTGAAATCAATCACAGATGTTGTAGTACTTAAATCTAGCAAGCAGAATGATCTACTCTCTATTTTCTTACACAAATGAAATTAAATGAATGCCTGTATATTCAGCAATGTCTAATCACGCTTCCACACCTCTTTGCGGGAGTTCCCTGACAAGGTTAACCGAAACCGACCGGCTTATTTGCATAATTAATGCATGACCAATCGCTCAGATGACGTAAAGTCTCCGAACGTCAGCTTCCAAATGCTCCTCCGGATGAAAATAAATAGATCGATAGACGCAGGGATCAAATATAATCAGTTACAGATTTAATTATACACATGTATCTTAAATTTCATTTTTTATTACTGTAAATATATACCCAAGGTATTATATTTTGGAGAAACTTTCTTTTAATCAAGAAAAATTATGGAAGTGGACGATATAGGCCTATAAACTATATGTACAGTGACTATATTTGATGAAACTATCTATTAAATAAATAAAAAAATATCAAATACTTAGTGCCAATAGATTTATGGGATAATTAACACGTTGGCCCCTATGTATAGATTTTTCTTCTAATTACAGATTGTGGTAGTACCACTAAAGATATAGTATTACGACATAAAAAAAAAAATTTATATAAAAAGTCGAGCTTTTTAGACAGAACTTGTTTTCCTCGATGGTTCATCTCACCGAACTAGTAAATTATTCGTATCAAATCTTGTTTTAAAAAGTCTTCAAGTATTGTAATTCCTGACCATGATATGTGATCTTCTATTTAAAGTAGCATAGTTCGTACTTTAATGGATGATTTTCCCAATGTTTTTCTAAGCCTGACTTAAATGTATTGACATTAGGTGAATTGATAAGATCTTCTGACAGTTCAAGTATTTCATTGATCTACTGCTCTTGTTGAAAACTCTGTCTTCTAAGCTTCGATCTGTTTTGCAACCGCTTTTCATGAGTTTAGCACTATGTCCTCTTAGTTCTGTTGCACCCAATAATAGTGAAAAGTTCCTGAATATCTAATCTATCTATCCGAGAATATAAACGGTATAGTTGAAGTATATCTGTTCTGTTCCTTCTGTATTCTGCATGAGGTTGGTAATTCTTGTGCCCTTCTTCTGCATTCATAGCTTAAGTTTCTCAAACTTGGTATCATTTTCGTACCAGGCTTTTTATCTGCACACCTTCCAAAAACCTTTCATCTGATAATCTATATGGTGCCCATACTACAGTCCCGTATTCTAAAATGGGTCTGACCATATGGCTTTGTACAAATGTAGAAATATATCATCTTGCATGAACTTGAATGATCGCCTAATTAAACCCAAGCGTATATTTGTTGGGTTTTTTTTTCACAGATTCATATATATGTGTCTAGAAAGACAGCCTTGAATCTATAGGCCTATATATATATATATATATATATATATATATATATATATATATATATATATATATATATATATATATATATATATATATACCAAGGTCCTTTTCCGATTCATTTTTACAAATTATATTTACCTGATAACTGTCTTTCATGGTATACGTGTTTTTATTTCTTTTCCTATTATGAAGTACTTAAAAATTTTCTGTATTAAATACTAAATATAATAAGTTCCACCGTTCGGACCAGTTTACCACTCTGTTTATATCCTCCTGGAGTTAGTTACGTACACTGTTCCGCATTTACAACAGACCTGTTAATCTTAGCATCATCAGCAATAAGCATTGTTCTGCTGTCCTTGTCTTCTTTAACAATATCATTGATGTATACCACAAATAACACAGGACCGAGTACCGATCCTCGTGGTACTCCTGTCACAACTTCCTCTGCTGTAGATAATGTTTCATTAACTCTTCACTCGTTGTCCTATTAAAAAGTTCTTGGTCCAATTAAGAGCATTGTCTTTTATGCCATATATATAAGCGTATAGTTTTTTAATAGACCACCATGTGATACTGTATAAAACGCTTTCCTAAAATTTGTATAACTAACATCTATTTGTGTACCAAAATCCAGCGTATTTGTCCATTTATCTATATATCACTTTAAGCAACTGTAATGTACAGGACCTTCCATTAACAAAACCAAGAACTACGGTATAGCATGCAACTTTCCATTCACTAGGTACTGAACCTCTTCTAAGCCTTCACTTAATATCATAGTGAGTGGCCGCATTATTTCAGTGGCAGATTCTTTCAAGATCCTTGAGTGGATCCCATCAGCTCCCACAGCCGTATCCTTCCGTTACTCTTTAAGTTTGCTTTGTACGTCACTTCTATTAATAGTGAAGAACCTATAGAGAGTATTCATTCTCATTACAATCAATGTTTGATTCAACATCTGCTTTGGTAAAAATACAAGCAAAATAATTTATTCAATAATTCGTCTTATGCTTGTCCTCCGTTATCACCTCGTCATTCACTATATACCATGTCTTGAACTCCAGTTTTTATATTTGTTTTTGATTTAATATAATTCCAGAAGGATTTAGGTTGGGCCTTTAAATTATCTCTAGTGCCATTTTTCTCTCCAGTTCCTCCTGTGCCTCTTTAATTAGCCATGTCACTTGGTTTCTAACCATCTTGTATTTCATATAGTTCTTTCTTGTTCTTGGGAATCTGATTTGCTTTGAGCTGAGGAATATATTTGTATGACAGGCCCTTTAATATATCTGCAATAAATTTCCACATTGAGTCCACATCCTTTCCCTCAAAAATATAGTCCCATTTAATTTTTGCCAGCTCCATATTCATTTAATTATAATCACCCTTATTTAAAATGTACCTAAAACTCTGTTACTGTTTCGATTTGGCAAGTATGTGACAGTTGATTTCAATCTCTAAACTAACGTGGTAACTGCTTCCCAGAGGATTATACAGAGGATTATACAGAGGATTGTTATATTTTCTATAACATCTTAATTCACTTTTGGTATAAATATACCAGATCCAGTATTGAAGGTATACTTGTCCTTCTCTTATTCTTGTAGGCTCATTTATATGTTGGATAAGGAATTTGTCCAATGACATATTGAGAAAGTGCTGCTCATAAGACTGTTCATCAAATTTATTCACCTTTAATTCTTTCTAATTTATATTCTTCAGGATGAAACCTGCCATTATCAGTAGGTTATCTTTATAATTGTCACAGAACCGCTTCCTCATTTCTAACAGTTGTTCATTGTTGGAATCAATGCCAATTTGGCCTCTGTAAACAATCATACAGTCCAGTCATGTTCACATATTCAATGCAATTGAAAAATCATAAATTTTCAGCACCTAGTGCCCTAGAAGTCTACAAGAATGCACACAAACGTGTGTAAATATCAGTGTTTATTGACATCTTGTTTTGAAATTGACGCTGTGTGTCAAGATTATGATAAAAATAATGGAAAATATGAGTCACCAATAATACAACTCTATCTTTTCTTGCCTCTTTTGATTTTAACACCAATTAATTGAAATTTAATTTAAATTTACTGATTAATATTTTTTTTTGTAACTCATAATTTGTTTCCAACAGTTAATACATACCTTTAATTTTTACATGGATTGTACAAATAGTTATTATATAACTAATCGCGGCACTCTCCATGGCTCGGAATGTGGCGTTTCGTTTGAAAATCAAAGTTCGATATCGTTGATTTTTACCCCTCGATCACAGAAGGTCTACTCATGAAAGCCCTCAAATTTGCCAAAACCATTGTCCCCATTCCAGATGATGTTATCAAAATCATCCTGCACAGCAGGAAAAGCTTACTATTCATAGGCGGCGAAACCGGGGGGGGGGGGGGGGGGGGGGGGGGGGGGCCGCGGGAGCCGGGCCCCCCCCCAATAAAATTGTTAGGGGGGCTGAGCCCCCCCCCCCCCCCCCCAACAAATTCATGGGTATAAAAACATCCACTATAATTATTATTGAGTATTTGCATATAGTATATATGTATATATATATATATAATTTTAATTATTGAGTATTAGCATATAGTATATATATATATATCCTCCGCTTGGGTGCTTCGCGCCCCCAGTACTTGGAGTACCATATATACATGGCCGCAGACAAAGTTGATATTCTGTGTCAAAATGCGTCCATTGCCAGACAAATAACAATCTCTTAACAAGATGGTACTGTTTTACAAAGTAAGCATTGACCAATAAATGACAGGAAAAATGCACCAGAATGCAGTAGTATACACAGTTTTTTTTCAAAATTTTCCACACCGTGGACCCCCTCCCTCACCCTCCCCCGTCGGGTATTTCCCCCTCAAATACACTTATTGCCCCCTGCCATTTGGGTCGCCTATGGCCCTGATATATTTGTATATTTATGTATATATGTATAAATAAATATATATATAAATAATATATATATATGTATAAATGTGTCTGTGTATATATATATATATATATATATATATATATATATATATATATATATATATATATATATATATATTGGACTGCAATTGGCCCCCCCCCCCCCCAATGAAAATTTGGTTTCGCTGCCAATGCTATTTAGCAGTTTTGTTCATGATATAAAGCTATCCAAGGGTTACACACTTGCATAATATCAGCCCGATTTGTCAAACGAGTCCCAAGATATTTTGGGTTTATGTTTGAAAACAGACGCACAGATGGACGCTCTGCAGAGAGAACTTGAAAGGTCAGAGGTCGCAGCAGTTGACATGTGACCCGATCATAATTCCGAGTTGCATAAAATTACGTCCGGCTGAAAACAAAGTATCCGCAAAACTTTATAAGTTGAAACTTGAGTGAGAACTTTATTTTAGCTATTTAAATCACTTAAATTTAAATATATATGCAGTAAATGCTGGTAAGCCTGCAATATCAAGCGGGTCCATTCGGTCTGTGTAGGATCTGAGGTGGCTGCCCGGTGCCATATGAATATTGTAGCAAGCCTTAACATAAGCGCTGCCGAAAAACCAGCATGAACAGGCCGTTGAAATTAATGAGGTTAAATCAAAAACGGAAACCAGAAACTTTTTAATAAGTAATATATTTTTTAAAAAAATTCAAAATGTTTTCATTGGCTCTATTTTTTCATGTTCTCTACTCTGATTCACCTTTGACTAACTCCTACTATTTCTGGTTGAAATAAATAAAGAGTTTATAAGAAAGAAAAAAAAAAGAAAAAAAGAAAGTAGGTCTCAGCCTACATTTTCAAGGTTGATGTAATTTGGTTATTTTACGCAATGGAATTGAAACTAGAACTTAAAATCAGTGAGTTTTGTTCAAACTATTTTGTATCGAAAGGTAAGAAAGATTATAAAGTAAATCGAGAAAGAACAGTTAATTAAAACATAGAGCAGCTGTACCCGTATACCTACTTAAGAAGGTTTAATTTTAAGTAAATAATTACCAATAGGTGGCGTGGTAGTCCGGCAAACCGCAGACACTACCTGTCAAGTGGACGTTCAGACGAATACACGCTGAGGGCGGAAGATTCAAAATGGCGTCCCCAGCAACATTGAACAGGTGAGGGTTTCCAGAAAGTATTAGTATTACCTCGTTGTTTTCTGGTCTACAACAAAGACATCAGGTGTTTTGATAAGTTTCTAGAACGTAAAAAATAGATAACTAAGTGACTGCATTGAGGTGTACTGGAACGAATGTAAAGATATGAAAATAATTTTGTAGAATTTATGGGTCTCTCTCAGTCTCTGACAAGTCAAAACATGCTGGGTGAAATCTGGAGCTCAGATTTGACACTGACAGTGACAGCTGATGTACGGTCTTATTCTGTAATGAAACTATATACATCCAAACGGTTTATGTGTCACTGCAGATGTCACTACCCTCTGTGATGATTCACTTACAAAAGGATAAAATTATCATTATTTAATATTTATATTATTATGTCTTTTTAAATAAAAAAAGAACAAGACTCTTGACAAGAGATAATGATTGACATATAACTTATAGAGCGACTGTAGAATTAGTGCCTAAAGAAAATGGTCTTAGTCAATGAGAAAAATCTTTGTGTTTACGTCCTTCCCACAACTGGGGGAGGGGATGAGGGGATCGCAGGAACAAGTCCCCTTCCTTTGACACCTCCCTTGAAGGGTTGGGGCCAGGTACATGTGACAGTACCTAGGTACAGGTACAGGTACTTGCGAAATGGTCAGGTACAGTTACAGGTTCAGCATTTTTGGAAAGTACCTAGGTACAGGTACTTTAAAAAGTACCTAGGTACAGATACAGGTACATTTTAAAGATATACGAACTAATGAAAATTGCATTAAATTCATCTAGATGTGCAATAATAAGCTATAAAAGAATGGCAGAATATATCATTAAAAAGTATTGAATGATCACTTCCTATGTCATCAGGAAAAATACAGGCCTGGCAAATGTTAATGATTGCCTTTGGTAAATGTGATAAATGAACGAAGCTGATAAAGTTTACAAAGTCATTTATACAGAAATATAAAACTTCATAAAATGTCTAAATTTCGCCCTCCCCCTCTCAGATGTGACCAGTCATGCTTCAGTGCACTTGAGCGACCATTTTACCTGCAAGGAAGGTGCCCACGTTGAGTGACCAGGCTCTAGGATTGTAGTTAATTAACACTAATTAAATACTACACATTGAACATAAGGATTAGGAACAAACAGAGGTATTAAAGGTTTAACACTTTATAATTCTTATATTGAATGTTGCGCAAAATTAATGAATGTTTGCAGGGATGGTTGATATGCAATGGTCTTCATTCCATTCAATATATTTGCACTTAATCAGTCAAAATGTACACTGTGAGCAATTGCAGTTGCCCAAACAAACATTGGCAAATGCTCTCGTGGTTATCTTGGATATTCTCACATCCTCATATCTTGGATATCTTTCCCGTCAAAGGAAGACCATCGGTTTTTGGCATTATTTATTTACAAATTTGGTTTATTTTGAAATATTATCTGCCAGTAGCAGGGTTGGGGCCAGGTACTTGTACCTGTGCCTGTACCTAGGTACACAATTCAGAGTACCTGTACCTGTACCTGTACCTGGCTTTCATGAGTAGGAAGTACCTTGTACCTGTACCTGTACCTGGAACTAAAGTACCTGTACCTGGTATAAGGTACTTAAGGTACAAATGTGATACTGGAAATGGAGACCAGGCTTGGGTCAATTGCATGAAAAAAGCTGTCACTTCTGTCAGGACAGTTACTTATCTCAGGCAGGGGTAATTACAAAGCATTCATCCCTGCTGCCTTTGTAGCTAGTGGGGCTAGCAAGCTGGTCAACCTCCAGCCTCTAAACAGGAAGTTCATTGTGACATTATCAGCACAAGTATCAGGCAACTGACTAAGGATAGGAACAGGGCTGCCCTCATGCCCATGCAATGTAGACACAGAACAGGGTTGGGGCCAGGTAATAGTACTTGTACTTAGGTGCACAATTCACAGTTATGAGGATTACAGGTAATGATACTGGAAATGAACATCAGGTTGTGTCAAGTAAGTGTTATGAGCTGTCACCCTTATCCAGGCAGGGGTAATTTCTAAGCTTTTATCTAAGCAGCCTTTAAAGTTGACTGGGCTATGGCTAATAGCATGCTGGCCTGGCTACCTCCAGCATCTATACAAGAAGTTCATTGTGGCATTATCAGATATAAAGGGTAGAGAGAAAAGGATATGGACAGTGTTGCTCACATGCCCCATGTAGATACTTGTTGTCTAGTATACAAAGAGCATTGGTGAAGGATAAAGTGAAGAAGGTACATATCGTGTAACTGAACTCTCAACATATGCCAAAAAAAAAGCAGAACATTCCATTTCACAGAAAAAAAGTCCCTGCTCCAGCATCAAATGCAGGTGCTCTTAATTCTCAAAACATTCCTCAGTGTGACTTACTGCAATGAACATGTTTATTGTTACTTCTAATTATGTCTGTATTATTGTTCATATCATGAAGTTAATCTATAAAAACTGATTATAAGATTTTCCCTTTCAGTCAAGCTGTCAAGCCTCTTTATTTTAAAGAGTGTGTGGTGCTTCAAGACTTTTTGACTTTAAAGCATTACTCTAAAACTCAAAACTTGATTTGAAAAAGTGACATCATATTTGAGTATATGAATGAAAGTTTTATATTTCTGTATTACTAACTTTGTCACCTTTATCAGCTTCATTAACTTATCACATTTACTAAAGGTGATCCTTTACATTTGCAGCTGGCTCGTTTTTTTTTCATGATGACATAAAAAGCTATAATTTAAACCTTTTAATGATATATTCAGCCATACTATTACAACTTATTATCGCATATCTACAAGAAATTTATGCAATTATCATTAGTTCAAATATCTTTAAAATGTACCTGTACCTGTACCTAGGTACTTTCTTTAGTACCTGTACCTGTACCTAGGTACTCTACAATAATGCTGTACCTGTACCTGACCATTTTGCAAGTACCTGTACCTGTACCTAGGTGCTTTTGCATGTACCTGGCCCCAACCCTGGCTAGTAGATCAACCAGGTACTCTCACTCCTCTGACATTTAAATACAAAGAAACCACCACCACATCTTGCATAGACTTTGAGTAGAACAATAAAATTAAGTAAAAAAGTATACATTTAATAAGTATGACTGAAATCTTTCATTCTCTGATGTTGGAATGACTATGACATTGATTTTATTTGCATTGTTACACAATGTACAGAAATACCAGCAGGCCCTTATTATTGCCAAAAACTGATGGACGCCCCTTAGTGAGATGGACCATAGAAAAAGACAGGCAGGGCTGGTATGATTTGAATCACTTGATTTAAATTGTGATTTAATTCACTGTAAAACAGTCATAAAAATCATCAAAATTGATTTTTTAAAGTCAATTGACCAAATGCGATAGATATTACTACATTATGAATTACATAACATAAAAAATCACACACTGCAGATCCTCTGTGACAAAAATTCAAAATAGTCTGAAATTATTTGTTGTAAGCTTTGTATTTACACTGACCATCAGGGTTGGGTTTTAGGCTGCCCAAAACCTGTTTTCGGCAGGGCAGAGCCTAAAACATGCCTTTAACTGCCTAAAATAGGTTATAACCTGCCTAAAACTGCCTTTAACTGCCTAAAACCTTATTTACCCTTACCTATGACTTTTAGTTTAACTATGTTTTATTGTTAAACATCTAAATGCATTAAAGAAATATGCTCAACAAATTATAATTGAGGATCATTTTATTCAAACTAAACAAATTAAACCATGACACAAAAAAAAGCAACAAATGAATTCAACACTACTTCAGGGATTTCCTTATGAACACAGTTCTCCGACTCTCCTACCTCCATTACTGCCAATTTATAAAAAAAATGCTCTTACTTTAAGCTTATAACCAGATACTTTTATTGGCTTTTTGATCACAAGGGATTAAATTTTGTGATAAATGTTTATTCCCTTAGCTAGGTCATCCCTTGTCAAATTTTAAGATTTTGTGCACATACTTATCTTCTATATAATGATGGATATACTCTGTTTATTGTATGATGAAATTGTAAAAATGGAACCCTCATTAAACACTATAATTAGTATAAAACTGAAAATGTGAAAATATTTTGCAATGAATATGTTGCAAACCACAGAATATTCATAATTACTCAGGGGCTGTGTTAAACCTGAAGGCCTGAGGGGCACTGACTGCATCACTCAGTAAAATGTTTGCTCAAGAACAGTCTTCAGGGCAAGGGCTTTGATTGCATCCTCCTAGTCATGTATGAAAGTTGACATGAACATCTAGGATGTAGGTCAAAAGCCCCCCCGGTGAAAAGCCCCCCCGGTATTAAGCCCCCCCGGACAAAAGCCCCCCGGTCAAAAGCCCCCCTACTTATTGATAAAGAGGACAAAAGCCCCCCTCCAATATATTAATATCTATATCTATGAATATATAATGTAAATACAAACAATGTGTGTTATCTCATATAATTATTTAATTACATTCAAAATTCATACTTACAATATATCTTATAGTTAACAATAGAAATATCAATCTATACTTTACATAATTACCTGACCCACACTAGTATATTGTTATTCAAGACTTAGGGTACTAAAACTGATACTAATAACAACATAAATGGTCTCAATTATCTGTTAATTAGGAAACCACTCCCATGGGACAGTTTCACAGGACCTGTTTCACCTGAATGATTATTGAAGGAATGGCTTCATTATAAAGCTCTAGGACCAAAGCCCCCTCCCCCCTACAATATAGAAATATATATATCCATCTATGTGTCTCTCTCATTCTCTCTCTCACTCTCTCTCTCTCTCTCAATATATATATATATATATATATATATATATGTATATATTATATTATATTCTTATTATAATATATATATAGACTATGTAAATATATGTATAATATGTGTATTATCTCATATAATTCTGTTAAGTATGCATGATTAATATATAGTAGTCATATAAAATATTTTAAAATATATATTATATTATACACAGTATAATGATATATGACTATACAGGATCAATTTCATTAATATCATTGATACATATAATAAAACTAATTTTAGCTCCCAATTTAAATTTAATATAAATTGATTCATTACTTCAAGGGACTCAAAGTTACCTTTAATAGTTATTTAAAAAAAACATTTTTGGGGGGGGGGGGGGCTTTTGTCCTCTTTATCATTAAGGTAGGGGGGCTTTTGACCGGGGGGGGGGGCTTTTGTCCGGGGGGCTTTCGACCGGGGGGGGCTTTTGTCCGTACCCCGAACATCTACTAGGACACAGTAGTAGGACTTATGACCATTGGGTCTTATGACCCCATCACCCTGATAAATTGTAATTAACTTGTCTAATCAAGTAGTCCTCCCCTCTGATAGTGATACCCTGTCTTACAAGGGCAAACTGGAGGCTGTATTACATCATTCAAGGTAGCTGGGCACTCATCAGGAAACCCAAAAGGTCCTGATAATGTCATTACCTTGGCCAATAAAACTATGTGCCACACAAACATGGTCTCATGTTCAGACACCTATACAGGCTCTTTGAAGACTGCATGGTACCAGCCAACAGGAAATCATGCATTTCTAATACTTGATAGCTTCCAGAAGCCCAGCAAAGCCTTGTGACTGCTTCACCCCAGCCAGTATGGTAGTTTTACAGATCTTTAAGTAAAAAATGTAAACAAATATAGGTTTTGGGCACTTTTGGTGCCTAAAACCTGCCTAAAACCTGTTTTAGGCGGGGCGGTTTTAACCAGGTTATAACCTATGGTTAAAACCTTCATGCCTAAAACTTGCCAACCCTGCTGACCATGATACATACTTCAAATTAACACTATCATTCAAGTTAATTTGGCAACCAGTTTCCAGTACAGGACATGATAAACTATCCAGCTGTTTTATTAAGAAGATTGTCTTCCAATGCTGCATTATTTTTAAATATACTGATAAAATGTTAGGAAGATAAAGACCCAGTAGTGGTGAACAAAACCAGCAGTGTTGCATGGGATTAACATTCCACACATTCTATTCTCATAAACTAAAACTAAGTAGAGAAGACTAACAGATCATTCAAACACTGTATTTTACATAATTTCATTATTTCAATTTGATTTTGTTTGGTAATTGGCTATTAAATGTAAGTATGCAGGAATAATATAGGGTTACCATTCACTACGCTTCGGCCTTTGAAATCAGTTCGACAAAGTCAAAACTAAAGGGCGTACTCACACCTCCTGGGGGGTCTTCCAGGGCTGGCCTAAAACACAGAACAGAACAAAACATGAAACGCTGAACAGGGACCTAATTTGCGGCATGGAACGGAACAAAGATATAAAAAGCGTCATCACTTTTAAATAGGTGAATGTTTTAAGACATTATTTATAGTAATAAACGTATTCAACATGCGATTTGTTATTTTTTTCTTTAGCCCCTGTACCGCGTTCCGTGTTTTAGGCCAACCCTGGAAGACCCCCTAGGAGTGTGAGTGGGGCCTTTTGTTTTGACTTTGCCAAACTGATTTCAAAAGGCCAAAGCGAAGTGAATGAAAGGGTTATAGTACATGATCAGCCTGAAATGACATGTTGGATTCAGGTTGGCCAATGGTCACAATTTAATAACAAAAAACTTTCTGTTAAGTTCCTTTTATTCTACCAGTACATATTACTTTCTAAAAGACTTTGAAATACTGTCGTAATAACCTGCAATTTAAAACCTGTTAATTATTTGATAAAAATAGAGGAAGTGATTAATTCATCATTAGGTGATTAAAATCAATAAAAAGAGATTTAAATAAAAAAAGTAAAAATCATGATTTTATTTTATAAAAAGTTATTTTTTTACCAGCCCTGATGACAGGAAAGACAGGAAATCTCTGTACAAACCTGAAATAAAGTCACCTTGATCTATATTCTGTGAGCTACACAAAAATCTAATTTTGAGGTGTTTTGACTGGTGTTCGGGACTGTTGAGTAAAATTCACCATTGGCCCTTCATTTATACATACATACCTGTCAAAATGCAAACATTGGACACAGTGTCACTCGCAGATTTGATATTTCACTACAGTTGATCCAATTCGAGTAAAAATTGATACCAAAGCTCCAATTTCTGAATGATTATGCATTGATTGCCTTGACAGTTACCAGTACTGCTGTTTAATATTCCTCTTGGAAAGCTTCATCAATTTTATGAGATTTTATTGTACTATTTTTTTTATTGTTTTATACAGAAATTTAAGATGAATTTTGAGACTTACAGTTACAGCTGACATTCAAGTGCCTGTTTTAACTCTGTACTCATATACATATATGTATCTGACTTAAGGTGAAATTATCTTGAAAATAAATTGTGTCCCCACCTCCTGAAAATCTGTTAAAAAATGTGCATATATAACTTTTTTCTGTAGGTCTGCCAAAGATGAATCACTGGGCTATAGTCTTCTAGAAAGCACCTATGATCCTCATGAAATTAATGAGACCTTGGAAAACTTAGATGATGGACCCCCAGGAAGTCCACCTCTGCCGTCAATCAACAGGCGGTTAGGTGAGCACATCTCTTACATTTAACTTGATTCATGTTTTTTTTTTTAAGTAAACACTCACACTAAATCATGAATGCTACAGTTTATCACCCTGAATTCAGAAGTTGTCTCTGGTACAATTCCTACAGACAGTGATTTGCTCCAGCATTTACTTTTCTCTGTGTGTCCATGTTCATGTAAAAAGTTAAAAAAATAAATGGTAGCTATACTAATAGATGTTCATAATTTATTTAAATAATATTCAGTAAGTGTCCATACTCTTAAATCTGTGTTATTGTGTAGTGCACTGGACAGTGCCTTTAAAAGCTGATCGCCACACTTTTCATGGCCACTTATTATAACAGCACCACCAATATGCTTTCAGCACAACTGAGGCCCTCTAGGGAGCTTCTCGATTACTATCGTAAGAAGATTGGGGAGCTGGACGAGGAACATGCTGGTATGGTACAGAAGCTAGATCAGTACAAAAATACATGCCAGGAACAGGTATGTATGTGTGGTTCTAGTTTATGTGATGGTTCTAGTTCATGTGCATCATAAAAATATGTATAATGTGCAATATGTGGTCATCATTATAATAAACATTGATGACTTCATAGGTTGCCACTGATAACAAGTGAAAAGACTTGTTCTGTTTCCAAAATATTGAAATATGAATAAATAAGTGTTGATTAGTCTGTATTCTCATGGATGTCATGTTGCCCAGACTTTTTGTGATTCATAATATCATAATCAATTAATGTTTAAACTGTAAATATTTCTATGGTAGATATTTTTGCACTTGAACATTAAATCGTTGGAATTTCAGTGTTACTGCGTAGATTTAATCTATGTTACTTTGTACATTTCATAGATTATGTAAGAACCACATTGTTGCACTAAAATTAATACTGCATTATGACAGGTCTTTATTAGATTGTACTGTTTGTAATAAAATGTTACAAATTTTTTTGCAGTACAAATTACAATGGGAGCTGCGACAGAGGGAGGAGGAGATTGGAGAACTACAGAAAGCACTAAGTGACATGCAGGTGTACCTATTCCAGGAGAGGGAGCACGTTTTACGACTGTATGCAGAAAATGACAGGCTCAAGGTGGGTGAGAGTCCTATCAGACACATCACCATTAACCCTTTCCTGTTTACATTTACTTTAGATTTCCGACAAATTCTGACACTATTTAAATTTACACTAACAGCAATATCTGTTCAAGCTTTTTTTGTATCTTTATCAAAATTAAATCAGTTCCCACTAAGAAGATTTGCTGAAGATTATTGAAAATCAATGAAACTAAAATAATATGCAATATTTTTGTCCTGAAAGAATCTATACATATCATGGCATTCTAGTTGCCCATATTGAGTGCTCTTTAGTGGCCTGTAAACAGTAAAGGGTTAATTGTTTATTATGAGGTGATACATCTTGCTCTTTGACCTGTCAGACTGCTTAATGCCTATTGTTTCTCATTGTAAACTACATATAAGAAACTGAACAACTGAAACCCTGTTCGACTTTGCATTCCAGTTTCTGGGAGGATAAATTTGGTTTTGAATACTTCACTCAAAACAGAAGTGTTAAATGCTGGAGTTTGTTTCATGGTTATTAGTATTGTGAAACCTCGCCTAACAACTATCTCAAAATAGTGACCATTCTTAAATTACAACCACTGTTTCATGGTCATGATTATTTTTGTTCTTTACCTCACGTTTAAACCTAAAAATAGTGGACACCTCATTTTTCCTGTTTTCAGAAATTTATTTTGGTCCCAGCAGTGGCCCTGAACCACAGGTATGCCACCACTTAGTACCGTAAAATCTGTGAAATTTCGTACCTCGATGAATTTCGTACACGGTCTTTCTTCAGTAACCATAATTATTAAAATGACTTGTTAAATTTCGAACTGCCGATGGTCTGTTACGCCATATTTGATGTTAGCAGGACTACCGTGAATGTAACACTGACTTAACCTCACCCTGTTATCTGGTTTTGAATAAGCCTACCGGTCCGATCGATGTGAATGCCATGCTATTGAATTATATCAACATCATATAGAATGTAATTTGACTGAAAACTAAGATTTCTGTTTCAGCGACAATAAAAAAACTTATAATATCTCGATTGTGAGTTGCTTAATTGTCCGGGGGGCGAGCAACACGCCGTGAATAACTGGCAGACGTCCATGAAGTTTTACGGAGGTTGGAAATTGGATAATCAGGATTAACTCCGTAAATGATCTCAAGACCACTAGCTTTACGTGCACAGTAAAGGGGGATTTCCATGTGTAAGCCATGTTCAAATTGGTCTCTTTCAAGCAAGCTCAGCGCTCAGATGTGTATGTAATGCCAGTGTTAATCAGTTTGAAAATTAATGCTAATTTCTATTAAAACATTTACAGTAAATATCTTGAATGTCTCACCAGAACGACTCAGTTTCGAGTATCCGGGCTCCGTATCACCAAACAAACGAGTCACACGAGATCAAACGGTACATCAAAGCGCTGGCAGACGTTCATGAAGTTTAACGGAGGTTGGATATTTGATATTGGATAATCAAGATCGATTAACTCTTTAAGTGATCTAAAGACCTCTAGCTTTTTGTGCACCATTAGTGGGGATTTCCATGCGTAAGCCACCTGAAAAACGATCTCTCCGGGCACATCCCTGAATGTCACGCAAGCATGTACGGGTGTTGAGCTTCATGACAGGATTAAATCCTTCAGATATACTTTTCAGATTCCTTTTCCAAACTGATTTTAATATATAATGAAAAACACAAGTATAGAAAATAATGTTTTTATTCATGAAACTTCATGGTTCACATGGATGAACGCAAACTCGGCGAGTGAATACTTGAGGTAACTGCATTAAATGCGGCGGTATCCAGGACCCTGGATACCGCCGCATAAAAAGGTTCAGAGTAAACTGGCGAACTTCAAACCCTTTGTCGGAAAAAAATCGTGTAAAATCAAATAGTGCGTTTATGACAAGGAAACTTTAAGTAATCTAAGGGAGATATAGTACTTTAATTGAATGACCAAGAAATTCAGCTAAATATTGTTATAGTATGTAAACAAGACTCACTTTTAAAACTTTGCAACCCTTGCGCTTGAACTGTCTCAGAATCTGAAACAATGAACTGCGTGACCTTTGCTCGCTGAGCCAACACGGCCCGTTACCACTGGTTACACAGGCGACTGCCGGGCAGCCGTGGCTGGGGAAAAACCCAGAGCAGACATCGTTCCCCATGTATCACCGTTTATTAGGATAATATATATTCTTCTAATCAACATTAAAGTGGACAAACACTGTCTAATTAGTATGTTATATGCGTATTTGATAAGAATATCTTTATTTCTTAACGAATACGACATTTTCAGACGACATATAAGGATTTAACTGTCATGTGGAATGTCTCCAGTTTCGTCAAATCATCTTCTAGGGCTCTCGCACAGCGTAGCGTAGTAAGAGAGGATGGGTGCTAGGGCTATCCTTGAGGCTCCTATTATCGCCCACTGCCGACGAGGCATCTTAACTTGTCAAGACCATAATTTTAAAACTGCTGAAATCGACTGTTAAATTTCGGACTCCCACAAATTTAATTATTTTTTTCTGTACGAAATTTCACAGATTTTACGGTTGTACTGAGTAAAGATTGCCTGGCCTGTATTTGTCACTAAATAGTACAAGCATGTACAAGACATACATCACAGCTTGTGTATTGCTTGTCAGACCAGGGCAGGAATGTTTGTGTCAAGGTGGAATACCTTTTTATGAAAAAAAAGGATAGTTCTTGTTTTCTCTCTCTCCAAGACACAGGCACACACTTATAAATTTCCAGTTTGACAAAATATCTTGATTAATGTCTCCAGATCCGAGAGCTTGAAGACAGGAAGAAGATTCACACGTTGTTGATGTTGAGTGGTCTAACTGAGCGTGAGGTGTCGTATTTCATGAAGGAGCCTCCTGCAAAAGCTATTGTTGAACAAAAGCTGCCACCCAAACTCCGGGACCAACTCGAGAAAAATGAACTGGCCAACCAGGGTGTAAAAGGTTGGTAACAGTTAAATTTTATTCTAACAGGCTGTGAATACCTGTAGAACTGTGTTATATACTTAATGGAATAAGGACAGCATTGTGTGAAATACATTAATTTCTGTATAAAATAATCAAAATAATCACAGATCCTTTCTTCTGAATGGCAGTTATAAAAAAAGCACTTGAAATATTAATCTTATCAAATTGATTAGAATTCCAGGAAAATCATCTGGCATAGTAGTTATCACACTCATACCTGACCTTTAGCTATATGATAATGTTTGATGAAGGTCATTGTTATCAGACAATTAATGTTATAAATTGCTACTTAACTTGGGAATGATTCATAGTATAATTTCTGTAGTTTAAATATCCTGGAGCAAATTCATGTACATCTTTATTCATTAACAATTACACCATATTTTTTTTTCAAATCAAAAGAAAGTTACCTCATTTCATAAACTTTGCATTATAAATGTTCTGTTGATTAAATTTTTAATAAACAAGACAGTTGAACTTAACAATTTTATGGAATAATGTCTGTGTAGGCATTTTTGTGAATAAGCTCATTATATGTTACAGTCCTGAACAACAGTAAGAAAAAAGTCCATGCCACTAAAGGTAAAAGTGCCACATTAACAGAGGAGGAGGAAAATTACTACAAAGACAACCAGACACTGCAGTTACAGGTAGGTTTAGCTATGGCTAAAGACACCCACAATTATTCCACATGCTCAACTCATAACAATAACTATATCCTTCTGAAATCCTGCATTCAATCCCTTCAAGGCTATTTCATCCTATGCAGGCAGCGCCCTATGGAATTCCCTTCCCCACAACATCAAATGTGCCCAAAATTTGCAGGGTTTAAAAAAGGTATCGCGTTCATAAATTACTAGTCTCTCAGGGGTATCTTAGCTCCTTATACTGTACAAAGATATTTTATTTAGCATAGTCATTTCCTTTTTGCTATTTTATCCCTCTTAGTACTGAAAAGTGTACATGATAACCTAAAGATTTTAAAGTATAATCTGTCATTTTTTTATTAGTTTTATAGTCTTAATATGTCATTCACATATATATTGTAACTTGTATTTTTATTGTGTCATGTTGGTGATTAAATTTCTTGTATTTTATACCTGGAACAGGGCCCTGCTTACAACAGTAGTGTCCCTGCTGAATGTTGTAATAAATAGATAATAAATAAATAAATAATACTAGTCAAAAATGTACACAAATTTATTAAAGATGGCTTCATATGTATATTGTCATATGTATACCGTTGTGTAAATGTTTGGTTTCTGATGGATAAGTAAAAAAAATATTTTATGAAACATTTTTATGTATGTACTTTTCATGAAATATAGTGCAGCAACAAATGTCTGTGTTTTAATGTTTATCATCTTTCAAGTTGTAAATGGATAGTTTATGTTTACTACTTTACTGTCTGAGGCTCTCTAATTTTGGACCAAAGCTCCACAATTATAATCTAAGCATGTAGAATGTATTTTTTTTTAAATATATTTTCTTCATTTTGTGTATGAAACCTTTTGATGTATATTAGTTCATCTTCATAATGCATAGTTTCATCTTGCTGTATTATAAGCTTCATTTTGCATAGTTATTTTGTATATTGAATGTCTGTTGTTTCCTTCTGATCTTATAGTCTGCATTTTTTCAGCTTATACAGCATTGGTTGTGAAATATGGTAAAACAGTCTGTTCATATATTATCATTCCAGTTTTTATCAATGAAAGCATTATACACATATTATCAAGAGGTATTTTCAAATTAATCAAACTGCTAGTTACATAGATTTACTTCCACTATCTGACACAAGATGGAAGCACTTTTAAACAGTTACATCTTGATATCTACCAATGCTTAGTTCTGATGTTCCCTACCAGGTGGAAGCACTGCAGGCACAGTTGGAAGAGCAGACAAAAGTAGCAAAAGAGCAAATGGAAGCCTTACTTGAGGACCGGAGAGTGAAAATAGAGGAGAGTGATACAATACGGGACCGAGACGCAGACAAAATCAAGACACTCACTGAAAAGTACACTTCACTTCATGATTCATTATTTAGTATTTTTAAACTGGTTGAGGATAAATTAATTACAAAGCAAAGTTCAAAATATAAATTAAATTCCATGTAACCAAAATCATAAACAGACAAGAGAGATACTGTGTCAGTTCACCTATTTTTAGTTGTTATGATCATCAATTGTTTCTGCCAAAACAGAGTTTTCAGGTTACTCTATTTTCACGTGGGTTCTGCCGCCATGTTTATTTCTTGAGAACTCCTCTTAGACCCTTGGATAAATCTTTCCAAAACCCAGCATAAGTATTGTATCACAAAAATATTTGGCACTACTTGCTATCCTCTCTGTGCAGTATGAATCTGGGTTTCTTTGTGATTACAGCCCATATCTTAGGGAGTGGTTTAATGTATTGAGATGAAATTGTGCAGGTCTATAGATCTTGGATACCTTTATTTTATACTTTAAACTGGTGGTGCCACCTACAATTATTTTTGCTTTGCATCCATCCATGTGTGTGCCATCTGTTAATCTTAGTGATTGGTTCAATGGATGAAGCTGAAATTGTGCATGTCTATCCATCAGACAGGTGGCGCTACCTACACTCCCCCTTTTCAAAGAATACATTGATGCCCTTTTCTTAGGAGTGGTTTGCCTATTTGCCTGAAATTATGCATTTCCATAGGTCTTGGATATCTACATCTTGTGCTCAAGACTGGTGGCTTCATCTGCAATCTTTTTTGCATGGCATCCATGCTTACATTTGCTTTGGATGAAAATTGACATAGGCCTTAAAAAGGTCTTAAATTTGATTTTACCCTAACTAATATAATGAATGTGCACAAACAGTTGATGATCACACATAGGCTTGAGACATATTGGAGAATTTCCAGTGGTTACTTGTTGAAGAAATATGTGTAAGAAAGATCTCTGTAGATGCACAGACTATCGTGAGACCAGTCCCAACTTGTAGTGATCCTCATTTGGGATCTTCAGTAGTTTTAAAGCTGGGTAGGGCCATTAAAGAATTCTGTGTATAAAAGGGTCTTAAATTTTCTGTCAGCTAGTCTTAAAAAGTCTTAAATAGGTCTTAAATTTGCTTTACCAAGAGGTATAGGAACTCTGTATAGATTATTGCCACTGAGGAATTATAGATATGCTACATTTATCTCATCCCCAGATTACATAAAACACAGGACCTACTGTATGACAGTACAAAAGACTTCCTGGCATTACGTTACCAAGGCTGGGCAAGCGAGAAGAAATGGATGGGAGAGAAGGACCGCCTGTTGAGGGAGCTGGATTTGTGTCGTCAGCAACTCAACACCAGTAAGGAAGACATCTTTAACGTATCAGATGGCAGCGTCGCAGTCCGGGCCCAGCAGCAGGAAGAACTCAAGGTTAGAGTCTCAAATATAAGGGATATACGTGGGACGAGGAAGTCGGTTATCTAAAGTTCAAACTTATCTGATTTGATTGTCATATGACTTCCTTTTTTTGTAAAAAATATATGGGTCATATCCTGGAAACACATTTGAATTATCTGTGTCCTTGAATATCTGCTTTGACTTTCTGCACTGTTTTTCTCAGTTGCATGTAAAAAGTTTGAAAGAAAAAAATAATTGAAATGTCAGAAATTTGAATTTAAATGATGAAAACTACTCAAGGATGTTACTTCAGATTTTCATGTGTTTTGTATGTTAAATTCTTTCAACAGTATTTTATGATAATTGATGCTGCCTTGATTTTTCATTGAGAATGTAGTAGAGGTTTAACCTATTTAAGTTACCTTTAATGTTCTTTAAAAAGTTAAGAATATCTTCCTTATATATTCATTAAATTAAAAAATTTCCTTTGCCTGCACTCTTTCACAATTACACTTATATTATCAACATTATCAGTACCAACTATATCATCAACATTGCAACTCTGCTTAGAGGTATATAATTTATAGGAAAACACTAAATGTATATATCAATAGTATCTGTAAATGTGACTCATGAATTGATAGAGATGTGTATGTTTGATGTAATACCAGGCTTTGCGGACTGAGGTTCAGCAGTCACAGAAGTTAGCAGATATGTACCGAGAGCAAGTAATACAGATGGAGGAACAGCTGGTCAGGATACGAGAGGAAGGAGATGTTGGCAAAGAGCTCTTCAAGGTAAATACCACATCCATACCACGTAATCATATCCAGTAGACTCATACTGCATGGTAAAATACCAAATCAGTAAGATCTTTATAATATTCCTTAGAAATCTGCTAAATGGTAAAATGCCATATCAGTTACACTTAATATAATCCAAAAGACATGCTGAATGGTAAAAACAGTGCCTTAACAATGCCTTTATAATCTCATGTTGCATTTTAATTGTTAAAACTACAACTTTGAATCCATACCCTTGTAGCTTTTAACTCAGCTGACTATAAGTCATTTGAGCTATAGCGATGGCCCTTTGTCCATCGTTGGTCCAGACATCCATTAACAAGGCCCATTTTAAAATCGTTGGACCTATGAATCAGAAATTCTACATACAGTTAGATGTCCTCAAGTTCTCCTACCAAACTGAAACTGCGACTTTGTTCTTTTGAGATATTAATGAAAAACCTCCATTTTCCATTAAAAAGCTATTGTTATACTTCAAGACTGCCCACTATGAAAACCAGACTGTTCTTTTGTTCAAATTTGGCATAAGTATTCATGCATGTATTTTCTACGTACATTCTAGAAATTAGGTCAATATTGCATACATTTCAGAAGTTATGGGTTTAAACATAATACACTTTGTTAAAAGCAGGAAATATATTTGCTCACTTAATTTTTTAAGATAGACAGCTTATTTCAAGTATATAACTATATTTAACTTTTTTTCAATTGTATACCAGAAATTATAACAAAATATTACTATTTCTTAAGTTATAAGCATAAATGTAAAATTTTAACCTTAAATTTTGAACAACTTTGACTATGGCACATTTTTTTCCTGTATGTACATTTAATTTGATTTTCACATGATGCGACAGATAAGATCTTTAGTTTGTAAGCTGAAATTTGAAAGCAACTGTTAAAAAAATATATCTTTAATTCAAGTTTTGGAAGACCATGAAAATCAAGTATCTTTTACATCCAGCCTTCTTGCACTTCAAGACTTCTCACCATGAAAGCCACTATTGTTGTTTTGTTCATATTGAGTCTAATGATTTGTCCATATATATCCTATGTACATGCAAGAAATAAGATAAGTATTGTGTAATCTTTTGAAGTTATGGAACCCAACATAACATACCTTGTAAAAATCAGGAAAGATACTGCTCCCCTAACATGATAACTGCTGAAGCTTTAGAGCCTTTTTCATGCATACAGCTATATTTTAATTCAGATTTAATTGTATATCAGAAATTAGATCCGTATTTTGCAATTTGGTCAAGTTAATAGCATAAATGTAAAATCATTACCTTAAAGTTTGCTCCACTTTGACCAAGGCACATTGTTTTCCTGTAAGCACTATTGATTTTATTTCACATGATGGACAGATCAGGTTTTAAGCTTTTATAATCTAGAATTTGAAAGCAGTTGTTAAAAAGTAGCTTGTATGAAGTTTTTTTGGAAGACCCAGTCAAGTATTGTTTAAAACAAGCTAGCCCAGCACATGGGGATGCTGTGAGTGGCCAAGTTGGCCCTGCTTTAACTTTAATTGGCTGCAGGAAAAGTCTGAAATTTGAAAGTGTTTGATTAGGTTTTTAGATAAATATGTTATATGCAAATCTGTTTACATCAGGGGAGTTTACTGCCTAGATCTTATGTCCACCCAGGGCTTGTTATGTAACTTCACTTGGCCAGCTAGGCAGCTGACTCAAGGCCGGGCAGCCTGCAGTAACCACCACAAAGACACCCTGCGCTCTTACTCTCTCTCCACCCACCCTTCATATACTTATTGAGACATCTTAAGGTTTAATAATGGCATTAGGACACCTAATCATTAACAGTCTTTTTTTTTATGTGTAGAATTAAATGCAAGTGTTCTGTTTGCTTTAGTTATTCAGTAGGCATATTTTTAAGCAGCTAGCTATAAATTGTAATAAGTTCAATCTTAAAACTATGCATTTAATCCATGAGAGGAGGTACTTATAGCCTCAATAAAAATATTTTATATTTAGTTGCTTTTGAATTTGTAGTGAGGTTGAAGTTCAAAATGAAATCATATAAAAATAATATTGAAATATAACATGCAGTTTCGAAATCCTGGAATTTTATTTTGAGCTCATTTGGCTATATGTTGAAACTGTTAGAATTATTATTGACATTTACACTTTTTTTTATGATAATTATAGTTCACTTTTTATGTATGTTTCCTTTCATAAAGATTTGCCAGACAAGCAGTTTGATTGTTTAAGAAATAGAACAGACTTTAATTTCCATTATGCATGTTTGATCTGCTCTCTCTAATAAATTTAAACAGAGAAATTGTGATATTTAAATCAATCATGAAGTAACAGATTTTCACCTTTAGGTGTTAGATCATAATAAAATACTCATGTCATCAGCATTACGGTAAAACTTCTCATATACTTAGAATTCAGCATTTATTTTTTTAAAATTAAACCCACATTATTTTATTCACATTGATGAATATACAACCTGGATTTATTAGGATAGTCAGATTAATTTGTCAACTGAATCGTCATTGAAAACTGATGAATTTGACTTGTTTAACAGGAGAGATCAGAGAAGATGAGCAAGAGACTAGAACTGATGAATCAGCGATATAGTGACCTGGAAAAACGACGAAACCTGGAGGTGGAGGGCTTCAAAACAGACATCAGAAACCTCAGGGGTCGGCTGAGAGACCTGGAGAAACAGTTGTATAAAGTAAGACCTATTATAGAGAAAATGTTTTACTTTGTGAAGTGAGAAAAAAAGATTATGATTAAGCCTCCCCCAGGGGATCGTTTGGCTATTTCTGACCCCTCCACATGTATTGCGTCCTCTTTTTGTTTTATCTGAAAAACATGCACTTCATACACGAAGGATGAATTACAACAGTTATTAAATTTATTTTCAAATTTCCTTGTTACAATATGTTTTTAGGAGGTTTGTGTAAATAATTATAACCATCTTAGTCTGAATTCTTGTTTAAAATATCAGACAAGATACACTTCCTTGACCAGGATTAGCAAAGTGTTATACGACTTTTTATATTCAATGATCCCAGGTAATCATAAAATTGACTCAAGTTCTAGTTCTTCAATTTGGAACAATCAACATTTTAATTTTGTTGTCCTTTAACTCAGCCTAGATAATGGCCAAAACCGGTCTTCCCGCAGAAATCTGTTGATTGAACCAACACGGATTTTTTTTCCCCACAGATGACCATTGGGTTTACGGAGGAGGTGGACCTGAAGCGGCCAAATGATATAGACATGCAGATTCTGAGGAACGTCAGGCGGACAGCAGGCCGATCTAAACAGTTAATGGGCGAACTAAAGACACTCAAAGGCAAAGTGTATGGACTGGAAAATGATCTCAAACACTTATGATCGTGAAATTATAATGTGAAATGTTTATGTGAAGCTAAAAGAGATGTGAATATAACAACAGTCTTCAGACAACATTAAGACAGCTTCAGATTTGTTTACAGAGTACCAGGTCTAGAGGTATATCTTTTGTTTAGATTTGTTGAAATATCCAGATGGATATAAGATCATTCAGTCAGCAGTGTGAGCTAGATAGAAACAACACAGTCAGCCAAAATTATTTTTAAAAACATTCTTAATTATGCTCAAGGAAAAAATTTAGTCATGTATATTATACCAGAGATGTGACCCCCTATAGATACATGCAACATGATAGTCTGTGCTTTGCATCTCCAGTTTTCAGTTGGTCTTAAACTGACGCTTAAATGTTGTTCTCCTAAGGATCGACTGAATATTTTATTCCATAAGTTACTGGTTAGCTTCAGAAATCACAACAAAGTATTTGGTTCTTTGAGCAGTTGTAGCCAGATCATAAAGACTGTACATTGACAGTGGAATACTGAACATTATTTACTCGTCATATTTATCAAGAAGTAGCAGTGCAGGACCAAGATTTGCTTTTTAATGGACTAGCAAACTCGGTTCAACTGGTATGCGTTTTCACTGTTTCAATTAGATATGCTCTTGATCATTGAACCTTCATTGCTCTGTCAGCATATCAAATGTTTATCAATCACTCATTATTTATATGTAAATAGATATTTTGATACAGCCAACATTTGTGTTAATAAAACTTGGTATAACCACACTGTATATTTTATTCAGGCACAGTAATGTACATGATCATGATATGATAACTGTTTAACAATCATTTTAGTAGCCATTTTATTTATTAGACGAGAGTTTCATGATCATTGCAATATCTTTTAATATAAAATGAGTGTATCTTATGATCACACACACACATACACTGCATGCCACACACTGAAATAGGACCAACAAGGTGTGCTTGGTGACCTAACTTTATTATGTGCCAGCACTGATTGTAAGATTACAAAAATGTACATACTGCAATGAGCAGGGCTTCACATTAGCAACTAAAACTGTCACCAGTAGTCTCCCATAATATTCTTCCCGGGCTGGGCCCACCAGCATTACAAACTGCAGCAGCAAAGTCCATTATAGTGTACATAGGTTACATTAACTATGTCAACACTACCAGTGTTATGGTATTCAAATGAGGAGTAACTCTACATCAGTTGCATACAAATGGTTAGTATCTCAGCTGTGTGTTAGTCTGACCCTGCAATGCGTGTTCATATACAAGATCTGCCCAGTCCTGTGTGTACCTGTATTAATACACCTGAATTCCTTGTTTCTCTGAAGCTTCAGTTGGCAATAACAAAACATTATTATATTGCACTATATATAACTAAACAAAGCTCTTCTAGCCACCCACTTCTGGAGTTTAAATCTGAATGAAGTAAAACTGATCTAAATGTAGCACATTTAACTGAAACAACATAATTTACACAACATAGAAAAAGACTAAGAGATCAGAGCCCTATTTATGCAATTCAAACAAAGGCCGAAAGAATAACATTTTCATGCATATCATATTATGCAATCATAATAAACACAGAAAAATATAAAAGTTAAACACCTGCTCCAAAGTAGAGCTTGTGTATTAATGTAATAGTATATCTGTAAAGAGTGTAAAAGAAGTTTATATTTGCCATGGAAAGGTAAGCATTACAGAAGATGCATAACAAACACTGTAAATGTTTTTTGCTTCAAATGGTATTTCAAATGTTGAAAATGATTCGAGGAAAGTCCAGAGAATTCAGCTAAAGAAATGACTGTGCACCTTTAAAAGCTGACAGTCATAAGGTCAAAGTCTAATAAGGAATTCTATATACTTTGGGTCATATCTTATTAAATATTATGTATAAGGCTGGTGAACCTGGTGAGAATTAGATTGTGAGGAGCAATAATGTCTCAATATTCTACTTATGTACACAGTACATAGCTTGTATAGGCAAGCATGCAACTGTACTGTCGCAAGTATAAATGCATGCTCCAATATGTCAGCAAATAAATAAAATATATATACAGAACATTATGTACATAATCACAAACAAATGACTGCTAATTGCAGAGTAACATTTTATCCCTCGTGCTTGTACTTGCCTACAACAGTGAAGCCATAAATACAGAATTTCCTAGATATTCCACACCAAAACACCTCATGGAAGTCTGCCCCACGGCGCCTCCGTCAGTTTAATCAATAAAACTAAGTTATCATCCACTAATAATGTTTGGTTTGGGATGAATATTTAAGTCCATTATCAGAATATTCACCATCAGAATTTTTGTTCAGTAAATATTACATTCCATTAAATATGCTCTTATTCCCAAACAAAATCATTTTGTGCCTATTTAAATATCATAATCATATCTCAGATTCCTAATCACATGTAGCAAGTCCCATGTGATGTAAATGTTGAATAACGTGGGCAGGAGTCTGAAAGTCCAGCATGCGTATGCTGTTTACTTGGGTTAAATAAGGAGATAAACCTGCCTCAGCACCTGATGAACTGATTACATCTTCTAATACATGCTGATACAGTCAGCCATGGTATATAATAACTGGGCCTGAGCAATAATCGCTAGCTGTGGGAATTCATTGCATAGCATGTTCATGATGCACCCTGGCTGCCTACAGAGCGTAACTACACAAGTTAAACACAGAATCAATACATGAAATAGGGGCCAGCAAACTGAAAACATTCAGCAGAACTAATTACATTAATTATCTTGCAAGAATTACATTCTACACATACTGTCAGCTTCCCAGGAATGAATTCTGCTAACACTTGTATTTAAACCAATTTGCATAATAACTTGTAGATATTGATACAAATGCATTTACATTGTTTTGTAAAAACCTCTAAAAATTCACACTGCAATTTAAGAACTCTTTGCCAAACTGACTCCAGATAAATGTTCAGTTAACATTTTGTAAACTTCCTGGTTTTTGTTCTGTTTAAACTCCCAACTGTTCATGAATAATGCAATAGCTGTAAGGACTTACACCGTAGTAAGGACTTGCACCGTATAATAAATTTCTTGAGTATATAAACATTAAGTCAAGTAAAACTGGTGTAAATTTACTATAATCATCATGTAAGAACATTTCATTTTATATAGTACAAGTATGCTTTCCATATAATAATCAGTATGATTTACATCAATTTACATGACATTCTGTTGCTTTTATATTTAAAGTATGTTTTTCAAAAGGGGACATTACATAATGGCAGTACTGTAATACATACACACCTTCATTACAACTTTATCATTCCTGAATGACCCCAGAGCAGGTATGGAGGTTCAACATGAAGTCCATGGTCTTGCAAGAATTGCTATTTAATATTCCTTGGTGTAGTATATCAAGTGGCGCCAGCGTCCTCACTACCTGAACTTGGGCCAAATTTTGGTTTCAAAACCCCTTCAAGCTCACACTACGGTGTGGTTCTTTTACCTGTGCTGATGTAATGTTTGCGGTGGTGGCGTAGGGTTTTAGATTTAGAAGATTTATGAACAATGTGGCAAACTTCAGAATACAATTGGCATTTTCAAGAGTGAGTTCTCTCTTGCACGTATAGCTCTGTGAGTATGATATCCATGTCTCCGACTGCATAAGGCACTCGTGCACTACTCCAGAATGCTTTGATCAAACTTCCTGCTAAAAACAGCAAGGTGTCTACAGTAATAAATAGTGAAGCTATCTACACGCTCGTCACACCCAGACCAGATCATACACCTCTCAGTTTGTCTCCCTGGCTCAGCTCATATGGAGCTTAATGTGTATTCTCCATGTTACGTCCACTCATTAACCAAGCCTGCCTGAACAACCTCCTAGGCTCAGCCTTTGGGCACAAGCTGTCATTTAAACATCCATAAACAGACATTCCTTATTGTTTATCATAGTTTTATAGGGAAATGACATGCTTGGCTTCAACAGAAGATGACTCCGGTTAATATAAGATGTGTCTGTAAAATAGGAAAAGTAGCCATACAATCAAAGACTGAAACAAACAATAATCAGGACTTAACCAAATTGTATAAGTTATATGTATATGTGTTTGTGTGTGATACTTTAATCTGTTGTTGCCTCCTTCACTTGGGTCACTCGTGGACCTACTGTGAACACCAGCATTTAGTATAAGCTAGTCCAGGGTAGGATGCTGAGATTTGTTCCACTGAGTAATCTCCACACACTGTGTTTCTGCCCTGGACTTTCCACGTTCATGTGGTTGATGGCTTCAGCAGATGGGTGTAATAGTGATGAGATATATCACAATGAGGGTGGAAGGATGTGTGTAACTATCGCTATAATAACACAGCCATGACGACGTGTTCACCGGACTAACAGGGAAGTCCATGAGGTGTTCACCCTCAGGATGGTAGTGTGACCAGCATCGGCCTTCCCTTGTCATGGCTACACTTCTGATGCGGCTGTGGTTGTGTGCTTCACCGATGCTTTGGGTACTTTCTCTTTGCCCTTCTTGCCACCAAATATTCCACTGATTCTGAAGCTGCTGCTTGGAGCAGGTGAGCTGGCCTGTTTTGTTGCTTTGTTCTGATGCGGTGAATCTTCCCTGCTACCCGTACTGCCTGAACCTGTGGAGGCCTGTAAAACATCATCGTTCTATTAGTCATTATTATTGCCAGTCCTGCTAAATAAATGTTACACCCATCACGGCTCTAATGGATGATTTTAATTGGTATTTTATGATGGCTAGAAATGTGAATTACTTCTGCTGTATGCTGATAAAGACTCACAAATATAACTGTTACTAATTATTCAATACTTTATTTGGATCACCACACCAACATTTATTATGAAAAAAATATTGTATCAATGATCTATTTACTTGGTAATTTATTATTATGATTATGAAAATACCAAATTGGGCAGCTATTGTCAAACTGTGTGTCAGGCTTTTTACTAGTAAAATTGAGATACAAAAAGTTCTTGTACAGTTCTTTTTAATCTGACCGTCCAAAACTTTTTTTGCCCCATAATCACACATTTCTTTGCTGCTGTCACAATCGCATAAGATCTAACATCAATTAAGAACCTATAAAACATCACATTTAGTAACAGACATCTTGATGTAACAACATTTTCAAGAGAGCCAACTGTCCACAGAAGGGACAGATAAAGCTAATTTACCATGACTGTGAGGTATCCTTAAACATATAAACAGGTGAGGATAAAAGAGGTACATCAGTAATATAATGAACACAGAGCACACATAAACAAAGATAATGATGAAAACTTGGGAGGGCAGCTTGGGAGGGGTATTAGCTATTAACACTGTGCTGGGCTTCTTATTCACAAGTTCTTCATAATAATCCTTTTTTTCAGCTGCAGGATTCAGATGCTGAGACACATGCTTAAAAGTCAAAGCCATATTTTCTCCTTTAAATGATTTACCTTGAACACTACTCATGCAAACACAACACGCATAAGATAATTAAAGTTACATGTACCGTTGCACATACCATGCCACTGTCTAGGGATCCACCACTTCCCCGACGACCACCTTTCCCTAAAACAAGAGATATAAGTATAAGTACACTGATATTTCAATAATCTCTTAATAAAATACCAGAAGATAGGTGTATTAATATTATCCTTAGGTCATATATGTAGAATTTCTTCAAACAGTTAAAATAACAAATGTAGTCTGTGATGAGTATACACACCACCACAAATAAGTGTATCAGGAAATCATAAAGCCATGGTAAAATTAATAAAATATTTTTAAAATGCTGTAAATGGTTTAAATTATCAATGTTTAGAGCATCAGGAGACTCTTCAATTAAGTTCCAGTACTTCTGAATAAAATGACCTAAAGCTGGTATACCCCTTCGTGACAATCAAAAACAATTTGATAACATCTGTAAGTCTGATTCACTTAACTAGTATCTGGTACATGTACTGATGGAAATGCAACTGCAAAAGCATTAAATAAGATTTTATTTTTTTTTTAATTAATACACAAATTTACTGACCGTCTGAGATATCTATGAGTGAGTTTGAGAGAGCCGAGCGTCGTAAGCCACCACACTCTGGAGCCGAGAGCCGGTTATTGCCTCCGTCCATGACTTTGAGTAACTCCATGTCTACGACGCCCGAGTCTTTACTGTAGCGATTGCATTCTTTCTGATTGTGGTACTGGACTAGTTTCTGTTTTGATAGCTCCTCCTCTATCCTCAATGATTCCATTTCATTCATCTGCGAGGAAAAAGTAACATTTTATTCAATAATCATTGTTCTTAATAATATATAATATGATAATATATACAAATATTAAACGTCATACAAATTTGATATTCTTTATGCTATACAAAAAATATATGTATATCACTGAACATCTGTTGAACTGAAGTCCACAGGACACACCAATGATTTATTTTTTAATATAATCTTTTCAGTGACAAAACTTCATTTCTGTTCAAAGTCAGAAAACAAAACACTATCATTATTTGTAAATTACATTCATTAATTATTATACTTTCACATTTCTATATTATTTTTCTCTTGTAATTCTAAGCAGTTGATGGTTCATTACAAGGGACAGGTGCTCACCTCTAATATTGCTTCCTTGAGGTCTTCGACAAATTTGGTCCTGTCGTGTTCGTTTCTTGCATTAAATGTAATGAGCACCTTTCCATCTATATTGGTGGTTAACCGTATACCATGCTGATAATCTGTAAAGAAAGGAGTAAACGTCAATCACAACAATCCATAAACAGGCACTGTACATACAATGGTGAAAATCAGCTGTTGTAATACCTTGACATTCAAGTCAAAGGTCACACACTGATCTTCATCAATGTAACTGATCTGATATTAATGACACAAAAGTCAATGTCAAATTTTAATTTAAACAGGGGTCCAACTCAAAAATACCAAATCTATTTCAATTTCAGGCAAACTGGTTCTCTATGGTTATACTTTGCATTTCAATTAAAAGGTTTATTTCAATCAATTCATTAAACAAAATAAAACTTAATTAATTAAATAAAAAATTTTTAAAAATTTTACTATTATTAGCATTAATTACTTTTTATTTACTTTTTGTATTTTTACAGAAACAGTATATCCTATATTCAAAACTTCGCTTAAGTGCTACTGTAAGCAATATTCACTATATTCAAATATTACATTAACATATTATACCTATTATCCCTACATACATAATGTTTATGTGTGCATTTGTGTCCATACAGAAGAGACCCACGACCCAACCCTATGACCTTAACACTGAAGGGTACCACAGCTATACAAATAAGGTTAACATAGTACCATAGCTAGTTTAAGCTGGTTCCTGTAATGGAAAATAGAGTGATGTGATGTTTTATCTGGTCAGTCATCAATCAAAACACAACCCTTGTGAACTCTTATGGAGCTCATTGATTGTTGTCCTTTGTGAGTGATCTCCTGAATGCAGAGCAAACCCAAGGTATGGCTAGGAATCGGTAATAGGTTAGAAATGTATAGCCCTGTACCAAGTTCAGCTTACAAATGAAAGCCTTGTCCAGGCTATGCTTGGTATACACTAACAGGGATCCATATGACAAAGTCTTGAGTCAATGTTAAAACCAATGACACCTGATACAAATCTGTTCATGACATCACCAGTATGGTAGTTCTACTACAGGCCACAAGGTGGCACTAGTGTTAGAATATGGGGAAAGGAATAAGGGGGGGGGGGGGGTAATGCAGCTTCATGTCAGAAACAAAAGTGGAGTTAATGATACTTCATCCATAAATTTATATATGAAGATATTTGGGTACAAAGGAATTGAGAATATTTTCGGTGAGTGGCCATTTGGGTTGCCAGGGGTCATCAGTTTGCCTGGTGTAATGACGCAAGCAATGCCCTCTAATACAAATCAATAAGACATAGACTGGCTCCCTACCAAGATTTCCACCATAAACACACCATTTAGATACTGTGCCAGGGCCTTTTATAGCAGGCCACATATAGACCAATGTCACTTTGGGCTACCATGATAAGATGACTGGGGTTTGCAACTGCTGTCTTTACAAACACCGCTGGTCTCTTAGCTAGATCTAGCGGGTGCATACAGGTGAACGCTGATGTACCGAGTCATGCAATGAATCCTTGATCAAGCAAACCCCGGAGCTTTAATAGGTGGCTATTGGTTAATGCTCCACTGGATAATTGAATATCCCAAGTTCACAAGTCTCTTATTGATAACACGGTGCATTTGGCACCAAATGTTCCTGATAAGTGAATTGTGTAATTAAAGTCAGCCAGCACCATCAGCAAAGTGCTCCCAACAATGAATACTAGAAATTATTACATGTACATTACACAGTACCTGCGTTTAATTGGTAGGTCATAAAATATCTGCAGAAAGACAAGTTGATTTATACTTCTCTCTGTTGCCCCCTAACCTCTTCAAACAATCATTTGAAGGCCTACATCCTGAGACAACACCCATGAACCATGAAAGGTGAATGCCCACTCTTGAATTAAATTTGAAGTATGACTATGAAAAAATAAAATTTATCTCAGTCATTATTCATGTTCAAAATATTTAACAAACAGGTAAAACATGCCAGACTGAAATGACAATTTATTCACCCGTTTCAGATGAACAACTAGAAGGTATGCTCAAATAAACCTGATCCATAGCTGGATATAAAAGTAACGCATGTACAGAAGTATATGGGGGTAGGGGGGATACTCACGAGGTGTTTCAAACAGATAGACTTGCATGCCACACAGTGGATATGACTGTCTGAAGCTGTAGGTCGTGTTGTTCTTCTTTTTACTGAAGACTTTGGTGACCTGAAATTCAGATCATACAAAATGTGTCAGTGATTGGTGTCACAGGACTGGAAACTGAGTAAAACCCAGTCTGTCATGAGAATGACTAAATAATAAAGGCACAAGTTCATGTTTAACTATGACTCGCTACAACACTTGAACATGCGTCAAATCATATAAATTCTTTAAGTAAACACTTTGTTGAAGGCAACCCCATTAACACTACCAGAATGCTGGATAAAATATTAATGATTTGCAGAGTAAAACATAATGATTTAACCTTCCATATGTACACCTGTACTGTACTGAAGCCACTCATACAACCAAAATGGACTAACACAAGCTAATAAAGGCATAAAACCAACCTTTGTAACAGGTACACAATATCACGATAATTTAAAATGATAATATTCATAATATAACTTTCTGACTAGCATTTCATTGCAAGTTGACTTCGAAGTTACATTAGTGTACATAAGTGTCAATAAAATGGCATATAAAATAAGCTTTATCATATCAAGCCTTTAAATTTTCTCTGAGTCAATACTGTGTGGACAAAGGGGGCTCAGATGAGCACTCCTGATTAATGTGCCCATTTAAATATAGTCAAAGAATACCTGAATATAATACTCACCATGAGCATATCATTAAAAAGGAAGACTTCTCTTTGGTGAAGACTGAGCTTCTCTCGCTTGTTAGGGTCATGGACCTCATACAGGCGGCAGTAACACACCAACCGTCGGTGAGGTAGGGCCAGTTGCTGAAAGAACAAAACCCAAATATCAGTGACCATTTATGAATACAACCCAGTAACACACCAACCATCAGGGAGATAGGGCTAGTTGCTGAAAATGACACAAAAAAAGATCAGTGATTGTTTAAACACATGACTGCACTGAATGTGCCCAGTCATATCTCTTAATATCAACACGAATGTGAAATAATTTATTAGAATAAAACTTTTATTACTGACAAGCAGTGCTTGATAACACCACTAAGAATCAACCAGTATATTAATAAACATTGTAAATGCCACTAATTCTAAAATTATGATCATAGGTGCATAAGACCCATAAAACCTGAAAAATGTTAAAAACACCTCCATTCCCAAGAAATTAATATTCCACAAATAAAACTGATGCATGAACATTTAATCTATGAACATATTGTACATTTGTATTCCTATAACAATGTAAGAATGCTGTTAATCCACTTACACTTACAGGTTTCTTGCCAACAATCATTTGCTCAACTTTGACCACCTGGGTCACGTGATCTGATCCAGGCTTGAACTCGTTTGTAGCAACCCTCTCGTAGATTCCTGTTAGTAAATCACGATCCACGTCTTCACCTTCATCTATACCTGTAATAACATGAACATGACCATACACTAGTAATGCAATGATAAAATGATTCCAAATAATATGAAGAGGTGATAAGGTATCAACCAATACCAAAGTAAAGGAGAGACACCCATGTTCAGAAATCCTATAAACTGATGAGTGAAACCATACCATATTCATGATCATATCAGTAAATAACATTTTATCAAATGACACAAGTGATTTTACAATGCCACTCCAAAAGTGATTTCCTTACCTGGATATATCTGTGTTTGTATACTGCTCACTGTGTGTACCTCTGGCTCAAAACAGGTGCAACAAAAGATTTCCATTCAAACAAGTAAAATTCTCAAGATGCAATACTTATTGTTCTTAATATGTCTGCCCTTGATATTCTGTTACTGGTTGTTAGATACCCAACAGATTTAGATTCTTCACTAATTACTTTACAAATCTCAGCCTGTCATGTGCGTAGGAGGTAGTTACATACCCCTGAGATTCTTGATGAAGTCCTCCAGCTTCATCTTCCTTGTTGGCTTGATGCTTGCATTGTGGAGATCTGTATTCAACATGATGATGGAGAAAGCCAGCAAGAACACAGTGTCCACAGTGCGGAACTTCTTCACCTGGTCCATGTTACAGCAACAGTAACGGTGAGCAAAACCCTGTTGGCATAGAGAAGAACTTTGATCAAAAGGGGCAAAAACCCTGTGAGTATAGAAAAGAATTGTGATAAAAAGGGGCAAAAACCCTGTGAGCATAAAAAAGAATTATGATCAAAGAATGAATACAATCAATGTAGGCAAAAAGCCTATAAGTACAGAATAAATATTATCAATGTGGGGAAACATAATAATGCACAGGGAGGAGCAATAATAAATGCAGACAATACCCTGCAAATACAGAGAGGAATTATAGCTTAAGTGGACCATACAGTATAGAGGGAGATTGCAATAAATATGGGTAACCCCAGTGAATACCAAGGAAATACACACTTTTGAGGACAAACCTGTCAACTTATAAATCAGAGTAAACACATCAGTGTTGGCTAAAACCCTGCAAGAAGAGACAAAATTAAAGAGTGTACACAAAAACCTTACACATACACAGGAGTTGTAAGTACAGCGAGTATCTAAGAGTGTCTAACAGCGAGTGTCTAAGTCAACTCTACCGCTCTTTTTGCCTCTCAGGTGATGCATTTCATAATTTATCACACAGACACTGCAAGCCAATCATGACTCACTCTTTGTTTAATAATTAAATGTTCTTTGTAACATGAAAACAGTTCCGAATGACAATAAAGACTGATCTGTCTCGTGTGAACACTAATTATCATTTTTTCTATATCTATGAGGTGTTGACTCATTCTTACCTCCATTAGCCTTTCAATCTTCTGGGCTTCTCCCTAAAATATGAATGGAAAACATTAATTACAGCATGAAGCTTTAAATGTGACCATCAGCAAATTTAAATATCATGTGTCATAATGTACAAAGATTCCCTGGGGCTAAAGAAGTGGTTTACTAACTCAAAGGATCTGATTGTATAAATGATCAGGTAAGTAGATGAATCATCAGTTAGATAATTAAACCAGGTAATCTACCTGTATTTCAACTGCTGAATGAACAAAATTCATAATGGTCTACCATAAATGAATATACATCAAAAAGCTAAAATATATTTCACTTACACTACAATAAACTGAGTGATAATAATATGGGGAAATTTTTTTTTGCATGCAATTTGCAATAAATGATAAATACACATTACAAATAAATGTTGTTATCAATTTAAAGTTCCTTATTTGGAGTATGAAAATTTATTTCAATTAGTTTTTGTGTGGCAGATGTACACATACCGGCATGCGGAAGTATGATTGGAACTTGCGCAGTGCCACGTCCACCTGTAGACCTGACAAGTCAATCTCAGCACAGAAACACCTGGAGATTAATGACAAAACTCATTAGTTCCCTGGCAACAGCAGGAGCATCCATAATTCATCCCCCCCTTCATGGAGGCGTGTCAATCACACATTGCCGTACACCAGAAAAACACTCTCACTAGAAAATCTTCATGTTGCAATATATTTACATTCAAACTCTGGAAGAACTGTAGGTACAGAACTGCACAAATGTAAAATCTAAGGTGAAGTATTAATTAATTGCAGGACTAGGTTTTATTATTGCAGGAAAGGCTTTTATTTTGTGGGCATCTACATCATTTAACACAGACAGACTTGAATCAATTAGCCTATTCAGAATGATTGGTCTCCTCCAGTTCATTACAAAGCCGGCATCCGCTTGTGTTCTCAAGGGTAATTCCAATACTGGCATCTGCGGGATGATCTTCACATTGAAATGTGCGCAAACATTGCCCGGAATCAATAAGAATATCTGCTAGCTCGACAATAACGCCACCATGTATAAATCTCAGCATCCTCCTCTCTGGCCTCTACCTATTTATCTGTGTGAGCTGACTGTGGTAGAATTATTCAATTAGAGCCTGACTTTATGGCTTCTAGGACTATGTATTAACACCCTGAAAGTCGCATGTCCTGACAGTGACAGTGGTTAATGTATTCAGCACAGCATGCCAGCAGTTTTTTGGATGCTGTCTGAAAAGGTAGCCGGTATGACTCACGCCACTCAACCTGATATCCCCCCTCAAAAAACAACTAGCCAGCTCCACTCTCCTGCAGTGGTTATGGAGAAGGCTGGCTTTGTTGTGTAAAGCCATGACAACCACACTACAAGTTTGTAACACAAATGTTGGTTATAGACCAGCATAGTCTAATAAATAACAGCAACAGGGCGTCTGTGTGAGCCACCACAAGAGCAACACAGCCACAAAGTAAACACTATGAGTCTCCATGTAAGAGGCTGAAGAATGGGTTCCATCAGATTACATAATCATATTACCTATATCATCTCTTGGTCAGGGTTTATCTGTACATCATATGCCAATTACCGTATTTATTCCAATTTGGCGATCCCTCTTTATTTCTCAACCCCAAAAAATATTTTGAAAGCATAATTTCTAAAATGACTCTAATTTCGCGACTGTCGATGATGCTTTCTGTCGACGATGTTAAGGTGTAATGCCTTCGTCTCTCATAGGCACCGCAGTTTGTTTCAGACTAGATTCTTATTACACTGAGCATCCACATCAAACTTGTTTGCAATAAAATTTTTGAAGATACAAAGACGCGTTTTTCATAATATATAAACATGATAAAGCGTTCAAGTTCCAAATGGGTGTCCGTGACGAAGCAAACTCGTGTACTATTCCTGGTACGCACGTGTCGCATGTGCAATTCACGTGGGATAATTAGCAATAATATTAATCAAGTATTGGTAAGTGTGCGTGGTGGAACAACTGTGGCATAGACCAGTCATCTTAGTTAAGTTTAAATGACCCCGGTTAGTTTTTGGATGGGTGACCGCATATACAAAACAGGGCCCGATCGAGGGCACGCCAGCTAGGACCATGTCCAGTCGTACATATTTTAACGCGCCTTTACTTTTCTATATTTATTAAGTATTATGCAAATAAAATTTATCTGATAATTGGCAGTTATTTTTTATAAAGTCTTCTTCCAGCTTGGTGCAGCTGCTTGTCCCTTTTCGGTCCGCCGATATCACCGCCTGGTGGGTTAACTTTAAACAACTGGTAGTTGCATGAGTTGCCGTCTATGTCATCGTACCTATACGCGAAGTAGTGATCATTTTGTAAAGTGATTGAGCTCAGTTTTATTAATCATTTGCGGACTCTGTGTAATTCATGTGACAGTTGGAAGCCCGTTTGTAGGAAATACTGTTTAGCTAACAAAACAAACTTATAAACGACCAAATTATCACTCAATTCATATGACCGCTCGAGTGTCAGAGCGGCTCTGCAGCTCTAGGGAAGGTTATCAAACCGCGTGCCTCTAAAATCTCGACCACCGCAAATTCTGCAGGAAGATAATTTTCAAATATCCTCCATTATCTCGACCTCTGAGAAAATTAATTATTTTTAAGTGGTCGCCAAATTAGAATAAATACGGTACAACAACTGTATACTTTGTTTTAACATAACATATTCTGTACTCATTGTTTCAGTAGCCAGGATTAACTGTATCATGAATTATGCTATAGCAAAGTAACAGTTTTTGTCTGTCTGTGTTGTTCTTTGTTAAACAGTCATTTACCATAATTAAATAATAACACACTTTGGACCTTCCTTTCACTGAACAGTTCATGTTTAATGTTGAATATTCTGGGGCCTTCTCATGTAGGACTTGGTTATTGGTAAGTTTACCTTATGCATATGCAAATGAAGACTTGGTTAATGTATCATGGCGTATAACAATAACAATGTTTACATAGTCTCAGATAATCTTTTACTTCCTTCAACTCTGTCAATTTTTTTTAATATCTGAATGGTTTTCCTTTCACTTTCCAGAGTCCAAATGCTGATTTAAGCAAAACAATTATGACCTCCTCTAATTAGAACATACATACAGTAAAAGAGAGCGGCACAACGATTAACAAAAACAGCCAAATCAGGACAATGGAACTAAATGAAAGTAAGTGATATATGGCTATAAAATTAAACTTACAACGACAGACAGAGAGCAAGGATGAGAGTAAGAGACTGATGAACAGAGATACAGAGAATCAAATTTAATACCACAACTGAAAACTTGAAAAGATTTGAAAATCATGAATGAGGGCAGTTTTTAAAAGACAGTTTTAGGATCTATAAAACTTACTGAAGGGTCTCCATGTTGAATGGATTCTGAAGGTTCCCCAGGTATTCCCCAATCATCTGTTTTGACAGTCCTTTCCGCGTGTTCAGGAACCTTGCCACAGACTGAGGTCTATCATCAAGAAACCGTCGTTCTACTAAATACCGGATTCCCTTCTCAGGCTTCCTGTAATTACAGAATGTACAATGCTTACAATTCAGAAAAACAAGTTACATTGTACAAACAGCAAACATAGAGGTATAACATCAGAAATTCATTCAAACTCCAAAGACAAATATATAACTATATGAAATGTGTGTAAGGAATTTAATATGCATTAAAAAAAGATACTGTGGTTGACTTTTGTTCGTGAGGGTTTCAAATTTGCGATATGCACAAAAGGGGAGCTGTTGTGAAAATAAAACCTTAGTGAATAAGAGGTAAATGAATTATGTTTAACCTAAATCATATTAGACCTTTGTGTGTGCAAAGATTGCTATATTATAAATGATAAAAGATCTTTAAAATTATCTGTCATTTAGAACAATATTTTACTTCTATTGATATAAAAGATGTCCAATCATTAAGATTTGTGCATGTATGATTTTATTTATAAGTAACTTATATAATAATGGTTTATTTGTGTAGATTTTTCATATGGTGAGATCGCAAAAATGAAAACCTCAGGAAACACTGAAACAATGAAGATCACAAAATTTTAACCCTGCGAATATGAAAACGAATTGCAGCATCACATTTCTATCTATTCAGCTCCGCATCCATTACGCAGAGCATAATTCACTATATAGATACATCGCTTCAACTGAATAAGGCACTGGTCTAGGTGCACAATCCATTCTCACTGACAGGTTCACGGGTAAAAATAGCAGTGCCTCTCACAGGAAGGGCTAGGAGAGATGGGATTCAGACCGCCAAAACTAATCTATGGATAGGCTGGCCAAATTTTTCTGTTTTCTCAGTGTCTTTGTAATGGGCCATCTAGGATTACATGTGCAAATACACTCTGATCAATCCAAATTCCCTTCTGGCCATGTGACAACTCAGGGGCACAGGGTCTGGGCCCCTCACAGCATCCATAAACCCACCAGTTTTCAACAACTTTCATTTCTCGTTATTTCTGCATCTCTCAAGCGTGTAGCAATGTTACTGAACCCAAATGACTTCCTGATTTGACATGCACACTTCCAAGACTTGTGTAATTTCCATGCAAAGTAGTGCATTACAATGAAGCTAATCCAGCATGAACCTCTTGTCACTGGTGAACATTTCTGGTAATTTACAATCATCCCCTCTGTGAGTCCATCAGACATTATTAGAAATTATGAGCAAATACATCCAACTTTTTGCTTTTTCTAATGAGCATGAAATAATTCAATCATGACACACTATGAATATTAATTCTAATTAATCATGGGACAATTAAGATGAATCCTTGGAATGGGTGTGTCTACTGAGCCAAGGCTCAATGCTCATCAATTCTGACTGTTTCACAATATTTTGCATTCACTGGAAAAATTGCTAAAGAATATTTTAATCTCTGCACATTCTTCCTCTCATAAAAGCATCAGATACTCAAATCTATATACAAACTAGGGTAATTTTTTTCTTAAATTTAATCAACAAGTCATACTTAAGTAACTTTTAATGATTTCGAAACATATCCTTGCATGGATCTGATGCATGGTTATTGATACTACACATACATGGCAAAGTCACAATGGATGAAGGAGGGATTACTGACAGGTGACCATGAAATATGACCGTGGAGAAATTTCTGTACTCAAAAGGTTAATGATATTGATACAGTCATTTACAAAACTTTTGTTAATATGGTCAATTGTGACACAAAAAGAATCAATTTAATCTCATGACAACTTCTGGTATGTGCTAGAACTGGGAGGTTCATGCAGACCTAGGCTACCTACAGGTTAAGGGCACAAGAGATAAATAATATTTATATCCACCGAACACGAGATTACAAAATACCATCAAAGACCAGCAGTGTGTCAGTGTGTGCCATATATGCCCATCATTTTGAGATGAGGTCAAATGTGAGGTCAGTAACAGATTAAGAGATTCCAACCACTGATGGAAGTAGTGTTGCAATCAGTGCGTACATGCAACACATAAGTCATATTTCTGGTAACAATGACCACAGTGTCAGCCGGAGTACCCAAACGAAGTTGACCTCAAGTTCAATAATCAATGAATGACAGACTATGATTAAACCACGAGACACGGGAGACCACCGTGACTCATAAAGATTTCCCGTGATGATAGGAAGCTGGTCGGATGCTGGAGATACCAGCACTTAACATCTGATTCAGGGTGGCCATACTGGGACTGATGACAGAGATTACAGTAGATTTGTCAAACCCGGGAAATTTCTGTGCCAACACAGACAAGATTAATGAGAATTTTTTTGACAAATCACCGAACCAGACCAGGAAGAGATTAATTCTGAAGAACTGCACTCAAGTTAACAGTTACTATAAAATAGCAACATGTCATTGGTTCTTTATTTGGACATAAAAAGTTCAAATTTATAACAAGTTGACAATTTTTTTAACATCTTAATGAAATCTCCAATGCCTCTGGTTTGAACAACAGATTCATGTGTGTATTCTTTTTATTCCCTAAGTGTCAATCTACTGAAATTAAATGTTCCTTAGAACTCATTTATCATGAAAACTAATTATTAATTAAGTTTTGGCAAGCAACACCTCAGAGGAAGAATCTAGCACTCAATATAACTGATAATAGCTCCACCTGTTGTCAGTGCCTGATTTACTTTTTATTGCTGGTTTTTCTCAACTTCATCATAATACATTCTTTCATCAATAATATTTATCATCCAGAAGAAGGTGAAATTACAACACCAGTGAAATATTAAAGACACCATCGAGTTTGAAAACTGCATCAATTTTACGTCAAACCAGTGTAACATTTTGCTGAGCTGTCATTTCTCTATATTTTGCCAATCTGTCAACAAGCCACGGACCACTCCTGCAAAGAGCTGCACACTAAGCCTGTTATTTATTACTGCGACAAGCTCTGTTTGTGTGAGGCTGTCAGAACGATTCAGCCAGTAGGAATGATCGCATTTATTGTTACTAATACCTGGCTATAACCAACGTAGCAAAACTCATAGGGAGCTAGTAACAACGTAGTGTGTCGTGTCATTTATTTGTCATAGGCTGCTTTGATCAGCCTAGCATAAACACTTTATGAAAACCCACCCACACAACACTGATCGCTTTCAATACGACTCATTAATTCCCTCACCATACTCTAGTTAATATTCTCCCATCTACCACAGTCTCATTGGTTTCCGTTCCGGGATTTTACAGGGGTATTAAACCTCTACAGGCAAAAGAGGTGAATTACACATGCCATCTCTCCTAGGCTGGTTGCTATTAGGTGCTGGCCCAACAGAGCAAGAACCGATTTCCTGATTCAATTTGCATTTCTTTAGGGGACCTGTGAAATCCCACGAGTGATACCCCTGGATACGATTTGTGACTCAACCACAATTCTTTGGTAAAAACATTTGAAATCTAATTTTACTAAGGAGATGCTGGTGACTTGAAAAAGTGATCCATCTGAACTAACAAAACCTCACAGGACAAAAATGTAATTGAATTTTTCATCTTCAGGCAACAAGTTATTCTTAAAATGCCAAATCATCCAAAAGAAACCAGATACCTGAAAGGGATGGATATCCAGTTGATTTTATTAAAACCTACTGACAAAAATGTAGTTAAATCCTTCAATGAACTCCTATGGCATGTACAGATAATCAATTATCAAAGCATAATGCTCAGAGCAATTGGTCCTTATAAATGGCAGTACTGGCTTGAACTGACTGACAAAGCCTCAGTGATATGAAAGGCCTTTTCAATAGGATGGGAATGTAGGACCTTCAAGGTTGCACTTAGATACAAGCTTCTAGTTTCACCTTCGTGCAGCAGTAATCAGCTTACATTAACAATAGAGCAGAAGAGTCTTTTGAGGTGGTACCATTATTAGAACACTACTACCTGACCCATCACAAGATGAAACAGACAGGGCTCACATTTCACCATCTGTGCATTTGTTATGTCCCTCCTGGGAATGCAACCCCACAATTAGTGACACCCAGATCAATTTGTAGGTATTCGCTCTCCTGGCCCACTCAAATGTAGCAATATTAGTCCGTACATGCATCACTCTTTATTCCTTTGATCCACATCATGAAAAGCTGCAGTTTACCAAGAGGCCACATGAAAACCGGACCAAGCTACTTGACATTCATGCACCCTGTCTGATCAAGGGTTGGCTGCCCCAGTTAAATGCCATGCAAAATAAGAACTCTGACAGGCCATCACAACCCCTGTCATGTGAACCAAGCTGCTGCCTGAGGTCTGATAATGATAGTGCACTGAAAAAATCAGATTAAGGCATCCATTAAGAGGATTTTTTAAAATTCTCCTTCACAGCCACAAAAGCCCACTCAGGAGACTTCACATTTAACTGCCTGATGTTATATCCCTGAGGTCGTCAGTGGACCCACCCCCAGTTCTAATGTCATGAGATTCCACTAAATGTATATAGCAAGCACTTAATCCAGTCTCCATCTGAAATTCTAGCTGGATGCAGGACACTTGTAGTGGAGACTTTCTTTGAGAGCCTCAGGGTAAAAGTGAAGGGTTTTTGGGATTTTACCTAGATGACCACTTTAGTGCAAGTCTGGCACCTTTGCCAGTTTGCAGCGATTTTCCATATCACTACATTGAGGGAGGCCTATCATAGTCTCTCCAATGTGTTCAGTTCTATAATATCAAGTTGAAAAAAGTTTTCTTCAAATGTCAGCTGTTCAAGCTATTGCACTTGTCCTTTTTAAGTGCCAGACACCATTGTGCAATATTTTTCTGAACAGTTCAGGTTCTACAAATTGAAAACAAAAAGAATGACAGATTTACAAAAGATAAGTGGAACACCATGATCTCCTTATGCAAGTCTAGGAGATCAAAAGACTCCAAATACTCACCCCTGTTTTTTAAATCAAAATATAAAATCTAGTTGCACAAAATAAATCAATGTGATGATAATATTTTACTCTTATACTAAAAGGTGACTCTAAATATCTGAGTAGATCAACTTGAAAAGATGTGATAGATCAAAGATACAGAATTAAAATCAAGAAAAATGACATTCCCAAAAGAAAGGATTGTCAAATTTATGTTGAGTTTGTGGATACAGAGGTAAATGAGAACTTACTTGTTGAAGAGGTTGAGACCTATCCTGTACATGCGTTTTCGTTGCCGGTCAGACATTCTGGGCTGTGACGACACAGACTGTTGACTGGGCATTCTGGAAGGTAGCGTACGATGATAACCCATACCACCTTCACTACCCATACTAGCAGTGTCCGAGCTTGGTGAACTTCCATCTACGCTATCAGGTTCACTTGTTTCAGAAATATTACTCATACGTTTAACCTCCTCGTAAACGATTGGACTGGCACCCCCCATAGCACTTTTGCGTTTCCATATGGGAGATATGTCCGATTTCTTATGGCTGCTTCCAACTTGGGTTGGTTCTGAATGTACTGTGTCTGGAGGGGCACTGAGCCCTTTCCGTTTACGTAGTTTAACTTCGCTATTGCCGTAAACCCTTGTGATACCATCGTGGTGCTCGTCTCGTGTTGGAGTCCTATCACTATCACTACTCTGAGCAAAGTTATCAGCACTATTTTCCTGAATCTCCTCAACAGTAATTTGAATATCGTTGGCACTAGTTGTCATGACACCTGGGGCTTCCCCATGGCTGACATACGTCCTATTTTTCTCATGGCCACTGTATGCCTGTTCACTAAGTAAATCATCGACACTGCTGCCCGGGCGGTGAGGACTCCCAAGGTAACTGTGTCCTCCCGCCTCCTGACTGCTGTCACTATGGAAACTATCATTTAGAATATCAGTCTCTTTGCTTTCTAACAAATTTTCAAAATTGACACTATGTAGATCAACAGCTGATTCAATGGGTGTTTCTTGTGGAGAATCGGAAGCAGAGCTATCATTAAGCTCTGGGTAAGAGTTTCTATTATTATTACGTTCTGCTGGTGAGGGACCAGGTTGTTGCTGTTGCGGTTGTTGTGCTTCAGTTGCACTGGATATTTTCGATTCACTAACTGTACTAAGATCAAGGCCCATTGACCGCTGCAATGGTTTACGATCTCTGTGCATCATCTGACCTTTTGCCGACACACTGAGACTTCTAGGTTGCTGGCCCATGCTTGGCACGTGGTTCTGGGTTTCTATATACCCAGGCAAACTTTCACTAGACTTTTGTAAGTGCAGTTTACTTTCTAGTGCTAAATCCTTAGAACTGACCTGGCCATCTAAGTATGAGTAACTTTCTCGTGACACTACCATGTCCGACCAGATGGTATGACTACGCGTAAACTCACCGTATCTCCTTGACAGTCTCTTTTCATGTTGTATTGTACGAAGTTTCTGAAAATTTTTGGTCATGCAATACTGGCGAAATGCTTGTTGTATGACTCGTGCAGCTCTGCGTGCTTTTATTCCCCCATATTTTCTCTCTAGCATTTCAAGCTGTTTCTCATGAAGGTCTTGGGACAATTCGTATGCATTGGCCCATCCTCGAGATCTTTTTAGTTTTTCGTCTTCTTCTGAGCGCTTGAAGGAGCGCTGTTTTTGTGTTAACTGGTTGCCGCCCGTGCTTGGCTGGCGGACTACTCTGGGGGACGTGCACCTTGGTGAGCCTGCTGGGGAATTGCCCACGGAACTTGCTCGTTCTTTGAAACTGCTGGCCCGGGGTGGTGGCAGTGGAGCTCCTTCACTGTAAACAAAAACACAACAAAGGTTAATGTATAAAAAACACTTATCTTAACAATCAAAACATTCATAATCACAAAACCCAGATAGGTCTGTAGACAAAAAATAAACTATGAATTTACTCACAAGCTCCTCCTGGTACCTGTTCCTTAGACGCACAGAAGAGTCATTACAGCATGCATGTATCAACCCCATTTCATCTTGACATATCTGACAGCATACACAAGGCCTGCTCTCAGGGACCCTCACACCAGTCACATCCAGATTCAGACTTCTCAAGTTTTGTTCTGATAATAGTTGGCTGTGCCCCTCCTAACTCAGTTGTTTACTATACACTGTAATACACTTAACCTCTTTGTCAGACACCACAAGGAGGTGTAACTGTCATATGCTGGAGACAGTTTCAAACAGCAGATGTTCCACAGAAAACAAAGAAAAACAAAAACAGTGCATCATCCAGTGATGCTGCGGCAAGCGTAGGGTAACGGTGACAACATGTGGAGTAAACTTACACCACCATCATCCAGATGATGCTGATAACGGTACAGTCACTCTCTGACGCATGTACATGGGGACACCATATGTAGAGGTCTATCTGCTCAGATCTACCACGCCTGTAATCTGGTAATATACATACGAGCATTTGCATCATATCCGCTATACTGCTAGTTGATTATCTCCTGTTTTCTGTATAGAATCCTGTGGTATGGGAGTCCCTGGTGTATATGCACCTAGAACCGTTATTATTTCCTTGGAATTCTTATTTGGTCAAAAATGACATTACCTAATATTAACATACATAAAACACGATTTTTAACCCCCAAAATTATATAAATGGGCATATGGCCAACCTGTCCTTAATGTACCAGAAGGTCCTCAGTCTATTTCTGTGTCATTATCAACAAGTGATGCATGCCTGGCTGGTCTCCACCCAAGCAATATGGGCCTTCTGTAAGAGTTGACCTGTAAGACATCAAACCAACCCAACCTAACAACCCTCCATCCTCTCTGAACTCACTTATATACAGTACACAGTGAAAAGGGATGCTGAAGCAGAATGTTTATTTTGCTACCTATTTATTCAGTGAGAATTTTTAAATTAACTGACCTTTTGTGTGAAATATGTATTTTAGAAAAATTAGTCCATACTTGAATAGTATAGGAGTACATAGTCACAATGACTTTATACAGGATTGCATATTACATCTTTTCTGTTACTGATCAGTGATTATGAAAGCATAATTTTTGGCATGTTCCTCATTCTTCCCCTGTGTCAAATGAACCTTTACTAAATGACCGAGTTGACCCGTTTTAATTACCCCAGTATCCCTTTAATTAAAGCTAACCATGACAAGAGATCCAGATGGCATCCCAACATCAATTACCACATCTAAGTGGAGAAGCATCTGTGCTGAGACAACAACAGTGAGGTGGAGACCATACCCCTGACGACTGATTCTAGTTCTGTGATACACAAACGGTCCCTGTGGAGAATCAGAGATTTTTTATGACCTTCTCAGCTGAATAACTTACATGGAAACATGTCCCCAAAGCCCCCATAGTGCAAAGTTTTTTACATTATTGGAAACCAAACTGACAATGAGATGTCCAGGACAAGGAAAGCCTAAGCAGACCTGATGTTACAGACATACATTAGAATGTACTGTAGCATAGACAAAGGTCTATAGTGCTCATAACCTGGAGAGTCTGATCTGTTGGAGTCCAGGTTGACATTAGCAGTGACATTATGGTCACATCATTTGCCCAGGGAACCATTATCTGAAGGCTGTACTTCAGCTAAACACCACAAAAACACTCTGGTATATGGTGCCCTGTGACTAGAAAGTGTAAGGTGATGCCATAACATTAAACTAAACACCACCTAGTCTAGCCTTTTGTAACAGGTGAAAACAAACCATGAGCCATTTGTGTGTGAGAAGAAAGCTTAATGGCCTCAGGGAAATCTAAAGTGCAAAATGGGGTTATTTGTTTGGTACAGGTTGCTATTTTCCAGGTTAAAAAGCATAAATGTTGAGTAACAATATACAAAAGGTGAAATGCATATAATGTACCACATATTACCAATGGAAGTTCACCCAAACCATATAAGCTGTAAACCCAGCCATTTGGTTAAATACCAGGCCACAAGCATAATAAAACTTGACAGTCAGACAGGCCAGGCTGTTTCATCATTGCTAATATGAGCAGAATTGATAATTGACCCAAATATAATTGTTCCACAAAGATTTACTGGTTCTGGCAGTCTAATTCCCATAGATGAAGACCAGCACTGATTCAGACCTCATGGGTTATTAATAGACTTCAAAGGACATTTATAGCTCAGTCAAATATGACACAATTTCTCTAATTATATTGTCCAATGCAATTTTGATACCAGATGCCTTGTTTCTCATCACAGCATTTCTCATGAGCCATTTATTTCTCATGAGCCAGGACCATCTTTGTTTTAAATTATATTAATTAATCCTGATAATTTTTTTCAGGCTTCTGTGACATTCTAAAACAAGGGACCTATGGGTCACGACGCTCAGCTGTTATATATGATAAAAAAATATTATTTAGAAATGAGGCACATGCTGGTTTTGTGTGGTAATAAATATAAGCTGTATTATGAGTTGTTGTTGTTTAGCTTATGTATGATTTTGATAGTACCTTTGGAGACAGGGAAGAGGATTGATTTCATTTGTTTTATTAACAAATGGAGTACTATTGTCACACAGATTTTGACTTGGCCATATAACTTATTTAAGCAGAACATATAATATAAGAGTTTAACTATTTATTAAAAAAAATTACAAATATTGTCCCAAATATAATTTTTATAAAAAATAATAAGAGAATCATATGATTTTTTTAAATGAAATATAACTGATATGATTATTAAAATAATATTAAAGAATATATTCATGAATGCATTCATGAATACATTTTGAAAGTATTTGCACGAGTATTCATATACTTTCATTTTTACCTAAATTCCTATTCTTTATGCAAGAAATTTTATAATGGAGTACATAATCATATTCGTATTTAAATACAATTACAAAGTATTTGCACCATGTCTGGTATTTATTCAGTTTCACCAACCAATGATGTTGAGAATCCAGAATATACAAAATTCACACATTTAAATAATGATCATAAGTACCTGGTTTTATGGCTTTTATTTATATTAAAAAATAACTGTAAAAAATTCATTTTGGACTAATTTCACATCAATGTACACACTAGACACAGTAGGAATCTAGATTAATATTATCAACTGCATCTTTGTCTATCATTAATTTCCTTCATATGATCCCTAATGATTAATAATGAATAATATGATTTACTTCTTTATCATTAAAATTGAACTGAAAAATGCCATAGGTGACTGCATGGTGTTATTTGGAATATGTGACATTTTACCCATCGATACAAGATTCTTATATCATCAGTAACTGCAAGTTAATTTCCTGTTATTATAAACTAACAAATTCCTTTTCTATTTTTCTTTAATTTGTTATTAAAAACCAATAAAAATTTATTAATTTATTGTTTATTGTTATGTTGTTGGTTAAAACTACTAGATGAGTTGGGTTGGACACCTGGATCAACTGTGGCTGGCCATAAGCTGCCTGGATGCCTCGCCTCAAGCGTGCATAATTTGATGAAAGGTCAACAAGGTCAACATACAGGTGACTCAAGAGGGGCTGGAGAGAGCCAAAGTCTGACAGGGTCTCATAAAAAACATTAATAAAAGCTACAATTTTTGGCCAATTTCTTTCAGCTTTCTACACTAAAAAGCTGAAATCCTAATGTGTGCATGATATGAAAATTATATCAACAGTGCTCACAGGACACAAACGTGCCATGGTCACGGTTGGGCAAAATTTAAGGTACTAATTTTATATTTATACTAATAACTTATAAAATTTGAAAAATTCAGAACTAATTTTGGGTATTCAATTGAATCTTGATTAAAAAATGTTACATCCCTGACAAAAAAATCTCTAGCTTCAGCAATGCCCTTGTTAAGGGAGTAAATATATTTCTTGATTTTTTACAAAGTGCATTATGTTTGGGCCCATAACTTAAAACAATTATGCAATACTGACATCATTCTGGCATGTGCATAGAGAATGAAAAATATGTATATTATTTATGATTAAAGTCAGATCAGTGGTTTTGATATTAGGCAGTCTTGAAGTGTAACAATAAGTTTTTAATGGAAAATGAAGTTTTTCATTTATATCTCGAAGGTATTAAGTCCTAGTGACCAAATTCTTGGCATGGTAGGGGATTTTGGAGACATCTAACTGTATGCCGAATTTAAGGAACTAAGAGCTGAAGCTGGGGAGCTGAGCCCTTGCAAACTGCATAACACTAGCTTAATGTAAACAATATGTTACATGGTGCTTGAAAACTTATTAAAATCAACAGTTTTTGATCAACTGGTTTCAAATTTTTGGTGTTAACAGTTGAAATGCTAACAAAAACATGCTGTGAAAATTAAATCCACATTACTTACAGGAAAAAAACGTGCCATGGTCAAAGTTGGGCTAAATTTAAGGTACCAATTTTTTATTTTTATTAATATTTTAGAAAATTTAAAAGATTTTCATCTAATTTTGGGTATACAATTTAATTTTGATTAATTAAAGTTATATTACTGGAAAAAAGGTCAATAGCTTTAACATTTTTTGTGTTAAGTGATCAAATATCTTTTCTGATTTTTTACAAAATGCATTATGTTTGGGCCCAGAACTTTTTTAAATTAAATAATACAGACATAATTTCTTGCATGTACATAGGAACTATATAGAGGAATATTTATGGTAAATATGAGGAAAAACAGATGAGTGGTTTTGATATTAGGCAGTCCTGAAGTGTGAAAATAGGTTTTTAATAAAAAATTGAGGTTTTTCCTTAATTTCTCAAAGGAACGAAGTTGCAAAGACCCAGTTTTCGGCTTGGTAGGAGATCTTGGGGACATCTAACATTATGCTGAATTTTGGATTCCTAGGTCTTACGGTTTCAAAACGTGCCACATCTACGGACGGACGGACGGACGGACGGACGGACGGACGGACAGACGGACGGACGACGGACAATGGACCACGACTATAGCTCAGATGACTTATAGTCAGCTGAGCTAATAAAACTATGAAATGCTGCAGATAAGATAGCTGTCTCTGTCAAAGAAAGAGATATCTTCACATCTCTCATGACTAACCAGTGGTGACATATCAGCAGGAGCTATAAAGGCTTTAATCATTACACAGGTTTCTTTTGCTGTTTTGATAGTCTAACACAAAAAGGATTACTTTTTTGCCTAGCCAAACAAAATATGTACAAGTCATCAAAATGTAATCATAGGCAGAAAAAAATCTGCAATTTTTTCTTATCCTTCAGTAGATTGAAATATCATTTCCTGACATGGAATAAATTTTTTCATATTTTTCTTCGCAAAATAAATAGGCACAATACATATTTACTTACTGTTCTCAGTCAATATGAAAAATAACTGCATCAGGAATTAGATTAAAAGATATTTAATGATAAGAACCAATTTCTACTGACAAAAAAGAAAAGAAAAAAATACTGCCCACATAGAAACAGAAAAAAAATATAGGTTGGACATCATTATTATCAAGATGTGATTAATTCAAAACAATGGTAAAACCACAGATACAACAGGATCCCACATATGTACAGCTAAGGCCTGATAAGGTAGCATGGTCGTAGATGTATCTCAAGCCCAGGAGTCTCTACGTCTAGTCAACTGGAGATAAGTATAAATATATGAGACCAGGACACAGACAAGACTCCCCCACGGCTCGACATTATAACAAGAAACGTTCAACACACACCAAGCTCAGTCACCTGCCCCTCCAACAGAATTTAATTGCATGACCCCAGTCCACAGATGCAATTCTGATGGCGCACAGATAGTCACAATCAATTTACTCTCTGTCTCTTTTATTGCCAACCAAACCCAATTTACCAACTATTTTATTTACATACAAAAGACTGCTAACCATAACCATAGTCTATTTATTTAACCAAATCATTTACCTTTTTAACATGTATGGTCTACAAAGGATCAGTGGCCATTGCCAATGTCCATCTATTAACTCAATGCCTTATCATGAGGATTTATCTGGGAGTGTTTATTTTTAGTCAGCTTTATGGCATACATATATTTTTTTTATTTCTTGAACTGGTACACTGTATCATTTATCTTGAACATCATGTATGTATTGTAAATAATGCATTCCTTCATTTTTACAGACAAACAGAATTATGGAGTTAATGTAAGTCCAATCTTCCTGTCTCCTCTACTTATAGACTATTTGAGATGTTTGACAGTGTAAGCCCCGCCCACTGTATTTTACAGCTGGTGCTGACCGTTAAAAAGTGTTGGTGGTTAGGGATGATTCACAGGTTACCGTTAAACCAACAGACAGCCAGTAACACACAGAAGCCAGCAGCATCTATCTGCTAAAACAGCTGCTATCCCAGCCATGAGAGCAGCCTGCATAATGGTGTTGTGAAACAGAATAAGAGGACCTTCCAGACCCTGGTGAGCTGCCTGACATGGATGACCAGGAAGGCCAGGGGGCTGACAAGACTAGCTGCCTGACCAGACAGTCCACAACAGGTGAACTGGTCCAGGAACATAACATTAGAACAGCACTGCACAGTTTATTTCTGATACAGCTACACAGGGACCTCACTCTCAGAACAATTCTGACCAATTTCCATTTCCAACCTGGCAAAAATATAGTTCTAAGAGCTACGTTTCTTGTTTGCTTACTCAGGCAGAAAATGCAGAAGTCTTTGCTTTGTCAGCAATTTATATGGGCACATCATGTGTTGAGAGACTCTCATGTCATCAAGGAAGAAAAAGCATCAAACAGCTTGGATCAGTCATGATGATTCCCAAACGCTGTGGCTCTCCTTCCGTATGAAACTCTGGCTGTGCCTGCACCACAGAAACCAGTCAGACTGTCAGTGCAACTGTTACATTTTTTTGGCTGATAACTGAAGGCAGCACCCACATAAAAGATGCATAGAGGAGCCGACTCTGTGAAAATCCCTAATGTAAATGTCACCTTGTTTACTGGTGAGCTGAACAAAGTGAATCACATTTTTTATTTTTTTTCTCTGTCTGAACATATGACAAGCACCCGGTGACATTTCAAGAAATGAAACATATATGTGTTCAGGTCTGCTTAGGCAAAGATGGTGCCTTTTAAATATAAATCCCTCTCAGAAAAACAAAACCTGTAATGGAAATCAGCACTAATAAGAATTGCATTATGAAATAACCAGGGACCTGGCAGTTGAGATGTTGGTAATATATTTTATAAGATCATACAATGACAAAATCCTTATTTCTCTCCTGGTATTTCCTATATGAAATTATTTCATGAAGTACATACACACTTTTTTCTATTTTGACAATATGTTCTAAATTTCAAAAGTGTCATGCCATTTGAGCCCATTAGCTTTCATTATGAATACAGGCATATTTGCACCCTTTAAGGCCTTATTTTAATTCCATCTCTTTTAAGTCCATAGTATACTTTAATAATTTTTTAAACTGTTCATTGTGACACTTTTATATTTGGAGCTTTGATACTTTAATCATTGTATTTTTTTGGGTAAAAATACTACACTTCCTCACAAATGTAAGTTTATTCAAACAGTCACAAACAACCAATATTTTATATTATTTTTTCAGCTCCAGCCATACTACTATACCAATAATTTTTCCTGATACAAGCAATTATCTTGCAGATGTTTAAAATATTTACTCAAGTATATGGCCACTCAGGGTCTAAAACCTCAAAGTTAATAGCATAGTGACAAGATTATACTATCCTGAGCATTATTATATGTTCATGCATCAGAGAGTTTTGTGAAGTCTGTCGCTATATGTAGCTGGCATTATCAATGGACCTTATGTGTTAGTAAAAGGCCTGCAGGTTTGACTAAGACTAAATATAGCTCTATGTGATGTATGAAAAGACTTAGGTATTGAGTGTTTTTAATGGCTGGTTCTCCCAAATGTACAAAGGGCTCTTAATGGATGTTTATATGTGAAGTAATGCTAGGATTATGTACACAATGCTGGAGTGAAAGGAACTCACAGCAGCCACTGCCAAATGATGACATTAAAACAAAATAAAACATGTATCAACATGTACAAGCTGAATCCATTACCTGGTTTATATGTATCATTATAAAGAGCTTGAGAAGTTTTGTAAAGGAAACTATAAGATCGGGCGAGTTCATTATAACACATAATCACAGTATCGTCATTAGTGCGCCTTTACTGTGGCTTGTTGATGGGTGTTCTGGGTGGATTCACACTTTAGACCTGTATCATAGAACAACCTCAAGGACGTTGCTGCTATCAGTCTGTCACACACATACACAGCTGAAGACTTTTAAGACCAATGTTCAGGCTGTTGGCATTCATTTATCAATAATGGTACATGACACAGGGAGTCTGAGAGGAAATTGCCGACTTGTACACTTTACTTTTACAGGCAAGCTTATTAATTTAGATACCAGATGAGATGTTTTTATGGACTCTGCATGATGCATTTATATATCATGATTAATGGGCTCTGCAGTCATCAGTCTCACAGACAAAATGGCATATCCTTAATATAATCACTGGAATATTCTCTTTGCCAATATCCTTGTCAAAGTGAGGGAATCACTGAGTATAACTATAACTGTGATGACCTGCAGAAAAAAAATTCTAACTTGTCAGTGTACTGATTGCTTTTAGTATTTTTGGATGGATACTTTTCTTATACACTAAATAAACAAGCCTGGAAGGATAATCAACCAATTTCTTGCTGTTTAAGTCCATATCATCAAAAATAGTACAAGAAACCTCATTAGGGAAAGCACATATCTTGGATTTAGTGCAAGGCCATGCAGTCCCAATATTCATGAACATCCCACACACTGTACGCTACCTTTCTGCTGTAATAGTGTTATACACTGTTACTGAACCCCATGACCTTTAGTTTTATTGAGATCTGATTGTAAATCATCCAACGCTTCTAACTAATCTCCCATGATCATCTATATTGAACCACAGACTTTATGATGAAGTACAATGTGGGTTAGCAGGTTAAAGACTACAAGCCGCCCACCCTTGCTTCATGGAATCTGGATTCATTAGTGTCCTCAAGTCATGATTCACTTTCCATATTGGTTTAAATGACTGCAATCAAGATAGCAAAGATAAATCTAGACTAATGGGCCTTAGTTAGTGACCCTGTGAGGGGAGCTTTCCCTTTTGGTTTGCTGTGTAATTGCTACTGGCTGAGATGACAGAGCCTGGCTGTTTTTTTATCTGCACAAACTTGATGTTCCAGGAAGACTAGATGATGTGTGGGAGTGCAGTGCTGCGGCATCTGCTGTGCTGGGCCCACAGCAACAGCCCAGGGACCAGTTAATGTCAAGTCTAAGCTTTAACAGCCGATGTGCTGTTGATCCCATTACCGGGAAACCAAACAGCATAATACCCACTAATCACCATCAAGATGTGCTCATCGCTTCCCGTTATCACTCACATCCTCACCTGACCAATCAGGGGTTTAAGGCGTTCTGATATGAGTCACTCTGGCGGCACATTTGTCACAGCAATAAACTCTCTTTACATCTCCCTGACCATATCTGATTTCTATAAATAGGCATATGCCACAATGTCATACATAGTAAAAATATAAAGAAATCCCGCCAAAATCACATTTTAAGCTAATTTTAAAGAAAAATGAACTGTGCATGCATAACTATCTGTGGCATACATATCCTTTTTTAAATGTTAGTATTCTGATGGTATACAGTATGCATGTTTATTATTGTCATTCAATATTTCTTTTTTAAAAGACTTTCCTGTCCCTACTATAAACATAAATTGATAATATTAATAGCATGTGTAGTGCACAATAACTGCTCTGGGTAATTATTTGTACAGTTATAGAAAATCTCATGTATGCATAAATGGTAATTACCCAATGTGAAACTAAACTGAACAATTATTGTGGAAATGCATGTATACACACAAGACATGAACTATGCACTTCCAGAATACAAGCCAATGACTAAAGCACAAATGACAGCAAATATACAAAATTGAAAGAAAAAAATCAGTATTCAAATTAAGAACTAATGACTGGTTGTGTCAGTAGAAAATATAAAGCTTGTGCACAATGATATATTCAAAGCAGAGATTTTAATACTTTACAAGTATATAACTCTGCTGAGTTATGTATGTAGTTTGAGTTTATGACATATCTGTACAGTCTGTGCTATATATAACATGCACCTTTTAGCTTTTATAGATTCCACAAAGCTATAAGAACCTTAACTTGGAAGACTTAGTGAGCTGGGTCAACACTCCTCATCTGTTTGTATTAGATCCTTCCATATATTTGCAACATTCATGAAGACCTTGACCTTCCAGAGAATCTTTATCAGGCTGTGAGCAGATCAATGGTGTACCTCACGAACTCCGTCTTTACGTAAAACAATGCAGTATGTTTTTGATGCTGTGCCGTCAAGCTGATCAGGGAAAGCTAAGATTAGCTTTTACGGTGACTTGTCGGAGAGGAAAGTCACGGTAGGAAGAAGTATAGGTCAGACAGTGCAAACACCACGAATAGACAGCACTCACAGATGCTGGCAACGTTTTTTCAGTACTGTCGTAAAATTACTGCAGGGTCTTAATCTTGTTCACAATGTCTGTGCCTTTAAATTTATGGCAACACAAAAAAAGATGGATGGCTTTATTTTCATCAATAAAAGAGGCCCACTTTTCCGTGTTTCACTGTTAAATTTAATGCCAATATAGGACTCAATTACAGCTAATAAAATCATATATTTAAATTAATATATATAAATTAATCTGATATATAAAACTGGGATTTTGATTCCTTTAAGTTTTTAACAATGAGAAACATGACAATATGTTATGATACTGCTCATAATGTGTCCAGGAAACATATATACTAGTAATTGGCAACTGATCCCTTGTCGAGATTCTTAATAATAACATATGAATATATAATATATATATAATGAATATATCACCAAAACATAATGATCAACTTAAGCCTTCATTTTTTTAATAATATAGTTTTCAATGATAATATCTACAGCAAGGGTGTTAGTAACCATGCAGTAGGTGAGATGATTGTAATGATGGTAATTTTAAAGTGCATTTGACACCATCAGTGTACTCAGTGAATTGACAGACAGTAGATACACAATACCTGCATTGATTATCATCTGGTCAGACAGTTGGCTTCAGATAGAACTTATGTGTAGCCATGTGGTAAATACACTGATAGGATGTTTGTGAAATCAGCATAAATTACATGCTCAATGGTGTGTAAGTAATAACACATCAATGATCCAACCACTGGAACAGAATGCCTCTTACTATGCACCTGACCAAGTTAGGAGAGTCAGTTACCTGTACAAAAACCTGCACAGCTTGTCTGCTGTAAGTAACCATTGAATGTATACAGTAAAATCATTACACCTGGCTGATAATTAATATTACCATTGTATGTATACAGTAAATGCATTCAGCTGGCTGATTATTAATATAACCATTGTATGTATACAGTAAAATCATTGCACCTGGCTGATAATTAATAATTTTCCATGACAATCATTCTCTATAACTGGATCACTGATGTATGTCACAATTGTTCATTTGCTTGTACCATGTTTTGCTTGTACTGGCTGTCAGGCTAACCTTGACCTTAATATTAATAAATATCACCACATAATTCATCCTGATCAATTAACACATAAAGTGATCAAATAAAACACCTGATCTTATTGACCTAACTGTTGTAAAGAAATAGACAAGTGCACCTATGTTATATACACCCCTTCCCTGTCTCCATGTGTATGTACCTAGATTGAGCACCTGTGTATAATGAACAATATTGAGACGTATGAGCACAGTGACTGTGGGAATGCAGCAGCTCAGTGCAGCTCTGGACATATGGGAGTCCCGGGTGTCACATCATCCAACCACAAACGCTCACACAGCGGACACACCATGCCCTATTGTTGACACATAACACACCATAACCTGCCACCTACTTGCGTAGAAGATCCAGAATAGTTTCATCCAGGGACAGAGGTACCCAAGTACACATGTAGAGAGTATGCCGCGGTCCCAGGTTCTCGGACATTCCTTCATCAGCCATGGCATCAGCCATATACTCCATTTTCCTGCATCACCCTCTCAAAACACAGACAATCACAAGCCCTCAATCACTATAATTATGGTTCCATTTCCATGGTAACAAAACCCCACACAGATACAGGGTGAATTTTGCTCAATTAGTTGCTACAGCAGGGCTTGAATCTTACTGGCTGCAGTCAAGCAGAGTACTGTCAGCGGCTGTTGCTGGCAGATCAATCCTGCACTGTATTATTGGTAACCACCAATCATGTCTTTGGCAATATCGCCAACAACTCAAGTCCACCAGTTCACATGAATTCACATGTGGTGTCAAGCCCCATGCAGCCAGAGTCTGTGGGTTGTTTAGTCTTCAGGGCTGCACCTTCACTCCAGGCCAGGAAATTAACATGGCATACCTCATTAACATAATGACTCATTGCTACATTATGAATTTGTTATGGGCTCACAGTGCCCAATCTGAAAGGATCAATTTGGACGTGTAAGTGCAACCAAGAAGGACAACTCTCTTTCTTGCTGGGGTAAGGGAAGCCTCGCCCGGGTTGTTATTGATCTTGGAGTAACGAGAAACACTAGGCCTAACCTCCCCTGTCCATGAGCCTCCAAGCAGAATCCATCTGGCCAGATATCTGATTGTTCCCTAGCTAAAAATACGGACTCGATTGGTTGGGAGAACAAACAAGGCTCTTTGGATGAACAATGGCCGCATGGGAAGATATGCAGGCATGAGAAATGCCAATGCAATGGTTCCAATCAGACAAAATGGAATATGTGCATACTGAATTTAGTTGCTGACAAAGTTATTTATAGCACCAGGGGCTTATCCACTGGGGATTCCCCCAGCCGTGGGTGAATTTCCATTAGCCCTGGTGGTAATAATTATCACCTAGTAAACACACGTGCCTTGTGAGTTATGTGTGAACCTGGGCACAAGTAGTTGACTGAGAGTTTCTGCTGATTATTTTCTGATTAGCTGTGGTCATGAGAGGTGGTACTCTGGCACCAAGTGTGACCCGCTAAGTGGAAGCTTCACACATTGTTCTATCACTGGCCATATCTCAATATCATAGCTTCCGACTTCACAAAGTGAAGCATGATGCCATCAAGTGTTTCACTAAGCACTACAGGGACTTCCTTGCTAACCAAAGGACATGGTCTCATTACATATCATGATATGATCCAACCAAACCTCACATGAAAGAATTTGACCCTTTTATTTTTGTTATAGTCATAAATATTGAAGAGCTGTTAAGTTTAATGCAAGAAGTGAGGTGTGCTTTTTGTGTGTAAAAAAGTTAAAGCCATAATATAATCTGTGTTCTGCAATTATCTTCTGCCTATTTTGGGTAAAAATAATTGAAGTAATAAGAGCACAACCATTGCCAATACATGATGACAGACTGATATATCTGAAACACTGATTTTAACTTTTTTTTTTTTCACAATTTATTTAATTTTTTTTCAGGTGGAGGTAACTGCCTTCATTTTGTAATGCTTGTTTCACTAAGTATTATGAACATCTACAGAATTCCATTCCAGTTTTGGACTACAAGACCGGGTGTTCCACACAATAATCCTTGCATCAACCAGGCTTGGTGTTCCTCACCTGCAGGTCCTGGGTGTATTATAAAGGGGATCCCCCAAAAGGCGCACTCTTCAGTGAGTGACACATGACTGTGGGGTACAGTTTTCCCATTAAGCCTGCTAACAAACACTGGGTGGGGGCTAACTGTGAAAATTCTCACTGCTACTGCTACCGATAAATAACAGAAACTGGTCTGATTAATTTTAATAATCAAGTAAAATAAAAATAATTTAAGTGGCCTTACAGGTCCTGCAATAAGCTGAAGAAATTGCAAAGACTAGTAATACTACAAAGCCTAAAGTCTCAACATAATATAAACATAATAAAGAATCTGGTCAAAGATTCTTTCACACTGACAGAATATAAACATGACCTGTTACATATCCACAGTTATTAAGGTAAAGTCACAATGTGATGCTAGCATTATTAATATGAAAGTATAATTAATAATGGGCAATATCAGGTTATATATATTTCTGTATTCTATTGTGCTTGTATTCTGTGCTGACCTCAGCTTTGTCGTAGTTAGTTACCTGTGTATCCAGACTATTTGCTGACTTGCCTTGACCACAGCCCATGGGAGATTCACTGCGTTATGCATCTAGGAAAGAGGATGACATCACTGCTGCATGTATTACAGGACTATGTGAGCTCTCGACAAACTGCTAAAACTCCACTCTGGCACGTTTACGGAGGTACAGGATTGCTATTGTGGCAACTTTTGTTGTACTTCAGATTTGAGGTAGAGGCCCACCCTTGGTACATACCAGTTCAACTCAATGTATAATATCACTCTAGTTCCAAAGTACTTCACTATGGTATTGTAATCAGCTGATACTGTATCCTCTCACAGGTGGCCTGTCACAAAGGTCTTCAGTTATTAATGTCAGCTGTATCCAGCATCATGTCAATACCCATAACAATTAGTCACAATATTAAAACTGTGCCCCCCCCCCCAAAAAAAAACAATTAAATAACCACATATCTTTGCTAAATATGAGATAAATCCAGTCCTGCTAATCAGATACTTTCCAATTCAGGTCCAAATATTGTGGAAAGGCTTCGAAGTTTTTTGACAGACACAATTGTCACTTACAGGTCTCAAAATGTCTGACCTGGAGAGATCACATTCCTAAGTATTGCAGGAGCTCAGGTAAAAAATCCACAGGCTCTATGCACTCCAGGTAAACAGGAGGTCTATGTATTAAACCTCATGATTTTGTTAGGTGCTTTTTTACACTGGCAGTATTGCCCACCTTTGGGAGTTGCATGCCAACCTGCCACTTGACATCAGTAGGTAAACCAGGTGAGGTACACAGGTATAAACACAAATCACATGACATATTGGCTGCTTATGTACACAATGACGATACGACCCTGGAGAAAAAGTAATCCCAGTTTTTGAGAGTCTACAGTTATACCACAGTAAAAAATTACAGTGTTCTACTGAGTTGCAAGTCACTTGTTATAAAATCTATTTATTGTGGTCCTCTTGTTGAGAGTGTGATTGCAATCACTGACATCAGTGTCACGGCTAACCACACCACAACAGTTTATATATGTAGACTGTTGCTCGGGGAAGGTTGGGCCACGCTTGTGTACACTTGAATGCACAGGAGCACCACAGAGCATACAAATACAACACACAAGGCTAACTGACCCGTCAACCCAGCGGTCACAGCACCGTAAAATAACGCTGATTGGTTGTGAGGTGTTAAAATAAACACTTCATTTAATTCTTCTTCTATTGAAATAATATAATCTGAAAATATGAAACCACTGTTCTTTAATAGCATGTTGTGATAATATACATATCTTTCAAGTGTTATTTATATATCTGAGGTAGCTGTATAATTAAACCTGTTTATGTATTCTAAGCACCCATCTTCTCTGACCTCTACACTGCAGGGGTGACACCCTCCTGACCTCACTCTCTCTGGTTATGTCACCTCATGGTGGTGCGTGACAGAATGTGGGTACAGGGTTATAATATCCTCACCCCCATTAAGTGTTCCTTGTTACAGTACACCCCTGGGAGTTCCCTTTTCACCCTACCCCTCAAGCCACAATAACTCAAGTACTAATCATCACTCATGGATCAGAGAAATTCCATGGCTCGCTCAGCTAAGTAAATCAAACATGAAAAAGTCTATAGGAACCGTTCTATGTTTTGTGAGCTGTAAACAATTGGCTTTAATCTACTGCAGTCTGGTCTCACAGAAAGCATGTTACTGTTGGTTCAAAATGCCTGCCTGCTATCACTGACTATCCAGGCATGCATGGGAGTCGCCTCTATGTCAATGTGTTATCAGAAAGGTAGGTTTAAGGTTTTTATGAAAGCAAATTATTAATGCACTGGTTTATTAGAAACAAATTAGTTCATGTTGTGACCATGCCAAAGAAAGTTTTTTTACAGATCTAATGTCTCAGGAAAAGTAGAAGTCATTAGAATAACTATCATAATCAGATGAAAATGCACACATGATGTATGTATATCTGTATGGATGCAGCAAGGATATTTTAAAAACCTAAAGACTATGATAAAACTAAAATACAGACACAAGCAGAGGTACGTTACAGACCTGGCTATTGATAGGTTTTAGTATTGATTCTGAATGCCATCAGGATGTGGGGACCCCAACAGTTAATGGTCATCTCCTTTATATCAACTGGCCAATTCCCCGCTATTGGCCATTACAGGATTCCATATCTGGCACAGGATGTTTATCAAGCCATTAGAACCAGCCATTCAGGACCTCATTATTAACCATCCTATTAACAGGATTTTCAGCATATTATTAAAAAAAATCCTTAATTTTTTGCTAATGAATTGTGAATATTAAAGGATAATTATTTTGACCTTTTCCTGGCAACAGACAATCATCCTCCAAATATAATGTTTCAACATGAGAAATGATACAACATACTGACCACTTTCTCTCTTGTGAACTGACCACTTTCTCTATAGTTACCATCTTCTCTTCACCTGATGACTTTCCCTTTGGGCACAATCAATTTTCCCATTTTTCTTAAATTCCCTGAGGTTTTTTTTACCGATTTCTAGGATGGCTTGGACAAATGCTTATCATCAAATAAGTATTTTTTGCTGCTGACTGTATTTTAACTATACTAAAATACATGCCAATAAACTGAAACTATACATGTATATATGTGTTCACACAATGACTGAGTCAAAGCCACACAGAACATGGGCCACACAAAAAAAATTTTCTTCCCGTTTCTGACTTATACATGTATTTATTTTTTATTTTTTTCCTGGTGCATGACTACAAAGGGAAGAAACAATAATTAACCCAGGTTAGGATTGAGGTTACAGCTGTGCTCCCCAATCTGGAAATAACCGTTACCACGGCAATGAAGAACATCTGGATGGCATGTCATATCAAAGACAATCCACAAAGCACGCCTTCTTTTGGTAAAACCCTGACATACATGAACCTAGCGCTTGTTCTTTACAGGAAGTCCATTCATTTGTGTACAAAACATATCAAGTTTTTCCAAAGAAACCCCAGCAAATCTACTTTCCCTTTTTCCACAAACAAGTTTTTTTTGTTAGCATGGGAACTCAGGAGAAACACTATACTTGTATATATATTTGCTGATGCCCAACATAGGGGGTTGAAAACCTAAATATTGATGGTTTCCAGTAAGCTTTTCCATGGATGCTGACAGCTGATGTTTTCTGGATTCATCCAAGGGGTAAAATCAATAAGTAGTTGTTATTTCTTGGTAACACTGCCACAAGGACCATTAGTGGATGTCTCAGTTTGTCAGATTCCTGGCATCTTAACACACACATTCATCAGATGTCACTAAATCTACTTATAAAACATGACTGAAACCCTTTAATGCTAAAGTTCTTCAATTCTGCAATATTTTTTCTTTCTTGCTAGCCATTTTTGAACATCAACTTTTCTCAACGCTGAGTGATTCCTGCATATCATATTGCTCTTTTAATTCCACTGAGTGAACTGATGTCATTTTTTAAATGGAATGGGTAGTTTTGACTAAATGTTCCTTATTCTGCTACTGATGCACATGAATTAACAATAATTCCTTCAGGGTAAATATCCAGCATTATGTAAAAGCATCCTACCAAATAACATCTAAATATTGCAATCAATGTAAACCATTGGGATTAATAATTTCTATTTTCCTGACAAAAGTGAAAATCAGTCACTATTAAACCTTCCAAATGAACTAAACAATGACATGGCAGCAACATTAAAACACCACCAGAAGATAAAATGCTACCATATAAAGATAATGAAAATGCCCTTTTATGTAAAAACAACATCTATTAGAGGAATGGAGCTAATCTCAGTCTAAAACAGCATGCACAAAAAAAAATACCCAAAAAAATCCAGTTGTTTTTATAAAAAGGGTTACTGTGACAACATTTGATTAATGATACCTGCATATTGTTCATCCAGGGGTTTTAGTACATCAGTTTATTAACTGAGTGAAAAACTCTCACAATTACTACACTGCTGTTGTTGTCAGGATAAGACCATTATGTGACGAACAACCCAATTTCTTGCAGAGTCAAATTTGTTAATGAAATCCTGGGAAACCAATGTTTAGTACCTGGCCATCTACCAGGGGGCGCCAGTGTGACACCCTGACTGTTGTCAACAGCTTCATATCAACACTATCCTGTGGGACCAGGTCTAAATGAAAACTACATTACATCTGGCAAAAATGCAGAAGAGAGGTATCAGTCAGTTATATTAGGTGTCATATGGCTAGTTGGGATAGAAACTGATATCATACATGTATACAGCAAACTAACATTGTACAGACTGATAGAAAAAGTGGCCTCTTATGTGTGCAACAAAAACAAACAAACAAACAAAAAGCAATACCTGTTGAACTTTAAGTAGAAAATAAAAGATTTACCTGAGTAACTGAGATATCAACCTACTATATACTGTATCACTTGGTGACTACTTGCGTCTTCCTATTAAGTGATGTCTGATAGGAAGTATTTCTGATACTGTGTACTTTGATCACTGTGTTATGTAAGGTATGATAAACAGCAAATAATATGTCAACTGGCAGACACCCGAGTTTGTGTACACTGCATATAAACCAATCCACCAAGGTATGCATTATGTCAGGTATGTGATACTAATACTATATGACCATATTAGCCAAGATAGCCATATAACAAACACTCAACTGTCAATCAATCTGATAAGACTCATGACTCTGACTGCTTTTATACTATAGCAACTATACATATATATATATGTATATATAGACTTACATCAAATACCAGTGGTTTTTCATTCAGTCCACCTACTAGTGTAAGGGATAAGCATTGTTCTCGAGGGACACACCCTCCACAGCTTAAGGCTGCCTGTTGCAGTGTTATGGATGGACTTTGGGCAAATAGAATGATTCATTAGTAAATTATGACTCATAATATTATACACACTACATGTATACCCAGCTTAGTTGAAGACCTGTGACACACTGATCTGAAAATTAATTAGGTTATTTATGAATATTTTACCCTTTAGGTTATAAATATTAATTCATAATTCACCCTGCAGACAAATGAACACATCTTCAGGAGTGTTACACTTACATGTGCAAGTTGACATTAAACTAATAGTCAAATACTTCTCATATAAAGGGGTTTTATTTAATAGCATTTCATAGATTCACATATATATTTATATATATGGCTCTATTTTGACTTTCTCATATCATTTTATTATTTATTTTAGTTAAATAATGAATGTGATTCAAACATTTATGATACATTGTGAGATGTTTATCAGCTAAATCAAATATGCTACAATACACCAGTGTACAACAACTATGACCACCAAGGAATATAGATATATATCAGATTCACTATATACCTGTAAAATGTGAAAGTTATGCATCAATAACATACCACACAACTGACACTATCCTGCAGCATGACAAAACGGTACATCTGTCTGCAGATCATGTGACATTACGTACCATCACATGATCTGGCTGTCACAGATATCAAAGTGCAAGTTCATTCCTAGATCATTACCCTGAACCCTTGACCCTACTTTTGAAGAAAAATATCAACATACACTGGTTTCTTAAAACATACTTTTCTGTAAAACCACAAGGTCCCTTGAGATATGCTGTCTCTCCAAACATAAGCTGGTTTATGAATCAATATAGCAAAATGTTATTTGCTTGAATATAAAATAATGCTGCAACTTGTGTAAGCAATGCAACATCCCTACGTAAAATACGAAGCTGAACATGATAATACCCTAAATTACATGCTACCCACAGAGAAACACATGCTAAAGATCATGAGGTCACAGGATTAATTTGACTAAAATACCAGCTGCTTCCTCTGACACTCACCTTGTCTGTGTTATTTTTTTTTTATCTCACTTCTACATTCCTGGCTTGTTAATAATCCTCAGGTATCTTATACTTAATCACACCTGACAGTGTGATGTTAAATTCCAACTTTTTTCACTGTGAGAACATGGTTAAAGCACCATGCCTCCATGCCTAGCTTGAAACCTTACCTCACAGACTGAACGTGAGAATCTCCACAAGGTTGGGAGTATTTCCTGTCTTTTCCAGGATTATGTAATAACTAGCTTACCTGACACCCTTGTTACCTGAGCCCCTGAGACCTACTGATTTCCTGAGTATGTATTGTCAAGTTTACACTATACAAACTGTTCTCATCTGATCTCTTTGATCATTGTTAATTGAATGTTACATGTTTATACAAGTCTAACAAACCAATGCTACAGTGTTTATGTAAATATTACTGGTATCAGTTTCAGCTCTGTATAATTTAGGTTATGGGAATTGTCAGACAAATTCATGTACAGAAGCCACAACCCGGAAAAGATTTGAAATTCTGAACTGTAATCCATATAACTGAAAAGTTGTAGTGCAAGCCACAAACCAGGACTGCAGCAACTGGGTGCTGTACAGTGCTGACATCTGTCTAATAATTCAGGAACAACTGTCCTCCCTGCAGCACATGAAGCCAAAACAAAGACTGTCAACTAAAGACTCTTACTTTTGTTATATCCTGAAGATAAAGAATTATGTTCCTTTAAAATAATTTAAAAAATTAAATTTATGATTTTGTCCTTTAACAAAAAAAAAGTTTGCTTCATATGGCCAATATATATACACCACTGACAAGTTATGACTAACATTCTATTTAAAATATCTGAAATTTTAAGAAGAGCAATAAACTCAGATGTTGATATAATTACTACAAAGTTTCTGAAGAAAAATAAAAATAATGAGTTGTCCCTATTCATTACTGACAAGGATTTCTGAACTTTGAACACCACAATATCAACAACAACTGAGAGGCTTCCCATAAACAATGAATATTCATACAGGTTCAGCTGCAAAACAGATGTAAATCAGAGACACTTCTAACTCAAGTGACAGTTTATCTGATGAAATAAATGAATCCATACCCTGAAGCTCAGAATATAGGCATACATAAAGAGGATGATATCTGCCCTGTCAACTCAAATCTAGGCCATTCCTTGGGTCTTGATAATTACTGAAAAGTACCAAAAAGTATACCGAAAAGTACTGAAAAGTTTACCGAAAAGTACTTTTTCGGTATACTTTTATGTACTTTTTGGTACTTTTCGGTTATTATCAAGAACCCTATGCCTAGGGTGTTTGAGCCTCACCATAAGTAACTGATCAAATCCAGGTTTCACATTTTGATAAACTTACAGATTTCAGGAATTGTAAACATTATTAATTACCAGATCACTAACACTGATTATGATAACCTTCCATAGTAAATGCAGGTGTCACTGACACAGAAGTGACTAGTTGATGAGGGATATGATGATTAATGGCCTCGTTATCTGTAATCAGTACAGGTAAGATGTAGGTTTAATCTATCAAGACACCTCAGGTAGGACCTCTAACACCTGGACAAATATATCTCTCTTCTGGAGAAATAAAGCCGCTCAGATAACACCAACAACCTCTTTTGTGTCTTCGTCTCACACTACAGCTGGCCATAAGCACCATTGTGCTGGCATAAAACTACACTGCTTGAGGGTAAAAAAATAACCTATGGCAGAGGGAAGGTTTTTGCACTTAACATGGAATGCACCCAGTGACCTTATCCATCAATTCACATCAAACATAAACCAGGATTTAATAACACACAAATATTACCCGAGAATATTTCACATTCCACAGATGAAAACAAAATGTTATGGGAAAAGCTGCTTTGATCGCTGCCTGTCAATCATCAGAACATAGCAAAAATTGGGTAAATGTTATTATGTTCCATTGATATTGGACGACATGTTTACCCGACCCAACTAATAGCTGTTGTAATTTCATGCTGGAAGCCCCATACAGCAAACAGGATCTGTGTCTAAAGCATACAGGGAACTAACTCACTCATGTGTATAATGGCCAATTTATATTCTAGTCTCAAATCCATTACTGTATAGCTCAGTTCTTCGTCAGGTTGATTACCCTACTGCTCTCACAAAAATGAACACTTGTTGTTCAGCCTTGTTTTAGTTTATGAGCTTTAACTCTATATTACTTCATACATTCTTTGTTCGGGGTATCTACTTTCATTTGGAAAATTAATCCTGGAAAATCATGATAACCATCACATTACACATGTTCTTCCATAATTACTTTAACGACTGCCTTAACTACTAAAACTAAACAGTACTTCAATAATTGCTTTACTGATTGCCATAACTACTAAAACTATACAGACACATGTGAATTTCATTATCCTGTGATCTGTATTTACACCACATCAGCCAAATGATTTTACCCATCTGTCTGAACAAATTAACTACCCACTCGTATGGCAGTCCCAGTCATATCCTGTTTATATTACTTTGTGTTGTGGTAAAAATAACACAGATTCTAGCTTGGTCAATTCAAGACAAATTCAGCAAAGATGCTGTTAACTTAAGGTACTTACGATGGTTCCACTTGTCCTGACAAAATGGAACAGACATATATAAACCTGCCTTCTTTGATGAAACAGATTACTGACAGAAATTTTATATCCGCATAATGATGCAAGACACACATGCACTTTAAAGAACCAGAACAGCATACATCTATATCTATTTCAAACAAGTGTTTCTAAGGTTACTTTGCTCTAGTGCAAACAAAAGTGAACAGTAACAGTGTGTGAAAGACTGGCATGCTGTATCTGACAGTAGTGTCTCTATCTGGTGCTGGTAATAAAATCAACTGTTTTTGGAAGATCAGTTTCAATTTACATCTAAGCAACATAAATACTGAGAAAAATACATATAATTTAGACAAGCAAAAAATGCAAAATCTTTACTCATAGCTTCCTTCATACTGGCTTAAATTACCTGGTGGTATAAAACATACAGACCTGAATAATGGTGAATGTTGTAAGCTAGTAACGCTTTTCATTTGAAAGATGACTGAAGGCAAAATAAGATGTACATTTGAATATACAGCTCAGAGGAATATACAACAACAAAAACATGTTTTTTCCCCCTAATTTTGGGAAGTTCACAGACAAATCTGTTTAATAATGTATGCTGACAAGTATTCCCTAAAAGCTTCACCCTTTAGATCTAGTGCTTTATGTAAACTTAAGTCACTGCCACTGTTCGATCTGCTTAAACAAACCTCAAAGCAAGCTAAAATGTACATAAACATCACAGTGTATCCCTGGAGAGTGGTTTTACAGAACTTATAGGCAAAGCTGATCTATTTTATAACTGTAAAGTGGTAAAACATCTGCAGTCATATGTCTAAGGAGAAGTGTCAGGGGTAATAGACAGCTAGACGGTAAACCCAATCAATGAAAAAGCTAAATAAGGTCTGAGTTTACGCTGGGGAACAGTCGTGATTGTCTTCATTTTATGCATTGGTCCAGTCCTTTGTCTTATCAGGGCCTGGGCAGCTGCTGGCATGCTGGGTATTAAGCATATTATAGTCATACTCAGCCTGGTTAATCCTAAAATCCTGTTAGTGACTTTCATTCATCATCTGCTTGCTGAAACGCAGCCAAAAGACCTGAAAATTGTTGCCCTGGTTAGTATTATAAGATGCTTACAGAATGGTTGTATTACAAACTTTCTGCAATGTGACTAATCGTTTTTACAACAGCAGCCAGGATTTCCATTGTATAGGACATTGGGTAGGGAATAAAGGTTATGCTTTCTATATGACTATAGTACAGCCAATACAAGTGCTGTCATTTTGATAAGCAGTATATACAGCTGAATTTTCTTTTATTTTACTATTTGTGCTGTTCCGTGTGTCACTTCCTTCCTTGTCTTCTTATCAATGCCATCAGTACATTGAATGTTGGTACACAGATGGTGATAAGACATGTACACTACTGATAACTTTAATACAATTATCTCTGAGGAAAGGGTGTCACTAGTTTCACTTTGTTAAAAATGTGGTAACTTACACATGTTACTCTTTATATATATCAAAAATACTCTAATTTTGCCATATTATAAGTAAATGATGCTAATAAACAAAGTTCTAGACAAACAAAGGGTGATAAAACATGACTTGACACATATAATTATATATAAAGACTCTCCTATTCATGTCCCTTCGCAATATACCAAGTTATTTTGTCATGTTTGTGTGGAGTATCAAGGCTGACTGATGTCCTGGTACAGCTGCACCTGATAAGTATTTTTAGCATTTGATTCTATATATGGATATACATCTTCAACAAAATTAACTAATGATGCAAGCTTAGCCCATGGTAAAATTTCCCTTAATGAGCAAATCAGCTCAAGAAAACAATTTCTTGATGTCTAGGCAAATAAGCGAATTTTCCTTGATTCTGCTGGTGAAGGCCCTTGCTTGACAGACAGATTGACAAACAGACAGACTGACCAGAGAGACTCTGGTTTCATCACTTGAATGACCTGGCATCATGATCAATTTAAAAAACACTGAAACATGCAATATTATTCATCCAGTCAGGGTACAGTGAGATCAAAATGGGTTTTACATAATATTGAATACATTGGTGCAATATACTGCAAATGGTAAGAAAAATGGGTTTTACATTATATTAAATACATTGGTGTAATACACTGCGAATGGTAAGAAAAATGTGTTTTACATTATATTAAATACATTGGTGTAATACACTGCAAATGGTAAGAAAAATGTGTTTTACATTATATCGAATACATTGGTGCAATACACTGCAAATGGAAAGAAAAATGTGTTTCACATAATATCAAATCCATTGGTGCAATATACTGCAAATGGTAAGAAAAATGTGTTTTACATAATATCAAATACATTGGTGCAACATACTGCAAGTGGAAAGAAATTAACCTCTGTCTATAAATAAATATGATGGAAAACAGTTTATATCTCAATGAATTTAAATAGTAAATCAATTACTGAACTGACTGTGAATGAAGTCTACAGCTGATCCCAACAGGGCTCACAAGCTGAGATCAATCAGGGATGATCAGAGTAATTAACATATATATCATCAAGTATTTTCCATTGTTAATATAAATATACATTTTCTGTGACATTCGTTTTATCACTTCAAATTAACAGACTTACAGAGTGTGCAGGTATTTCATGTTTATCTGAAAGGTATGTCACCCAAATAAGGACTCGATATCTTGCACATGATTTTTCTTCAGGAATCAAATAACAGGGGAAGTCATGTTCCATCATCAGAGTAAAAAAAGCTCTTAGTCTTAGTTAAATCCAGATGTGATTCAGGTTGTGTGGCTGATAACACCAGCAGTGAATGTCAGACAAAGACTCGTGCCAGTTATTTACACGTTACCTGGTATGGTGGTGGGGTACACAGGAGTCACTCTGGCTGGGTGCCTGCGGGTTAAACAGCCCAGATATACAGACTGAAGGGGAGGAGAGGTCACTCCTTTATCCAGGGCACAAAGTCTTCCTCAGCGACCATATCTAACCACTGAAGAGGGTGGAAGGTACAAACCCTGAGCTTCTACTCCAGAGGGTTTAAAGTACAAAATATTAATCCCTGTCTCAGGCAGTTTGTGTAGCTCCACCACACTGCTTGTAATGAGACAGGGACTGTAACAACAGGATTTTATTCAACAAGGGGGGTTGGGGGGGGGGCACATCAGGTGCTCCTGACATCATGGGAAAAGTGGACCAACCACACCATTAAACCACCAAGCATTGCCAACCTCAGTGACCTTATGTCAGGTTGTGGTATTCATGCACCCTGGTTCATCCTTCACTAATTTGTAGAGGGCCTGATGTCAAGTCCATGCAGGTGTTATAACCTATGTCTATTTCTCAAACTCCACAGCTGATGCCTACCATTAGGGAACCCGCCCCCTGTTCAGTAACCGCCCCTACTATTGTCTTTATTCTAATCAGGCTAATCTCTAGTGGATTATCCTTCAGTCTGATTACACACAGTCTAGCAACAAGTCTCCTGTGCTAAGCACAGTCTTCATATGTTTGTCTCCCATGATGCCATGCACAATAACACTACAGGATTCAACAACATTAATCAGTGTTTTGTTATTTGTCATTCATGGGGAGGCTCAAAGTGAGCAACAGATCACCAGACATGTGTCCAATGACAGCGTCTCTGGTGACACACACCAGGCACTGTATAATAAAGCCCCTACTCAGACTGGAGGACTCCAACATCACCATCCAGCTGAATATTCACTCTCTGTATACCTACCCTTACTTCATTATACTGCTGTAATGAAGTCCTGATGGTGAGTTAATACACAAATAAGGAGGTCCAATTACTTCTTTTAAATGATTACCAAGTAAATGTGGTTTTGACACTGCAATCAGGAATTAATCACAAAGCATCTGGGAAAACACTAAAATAACTAGACATTTCTTGGCACCGCAGGTGCCAGAGTATCCCCAGACATAGTAGCCCCCCCCCTTTAAGAACAGACCCCCAATTTTGGCAGCATATACTGACACTTGGCATATTTATTGTTTCTTCCATCTAACAATCCACAATCTTGTTGAAGATGTTGGTCCTGTGACCTTGATTGTTTTAAAGATGTGTCCTGTGACCTTGACCTTTGACCTCATGACCCCAAAATCAATTTGGGTCTTGCTTTTCCAATGGGACATATGCAAGTCAAGTTTGAAATCTATACATCAATAAAGCAGGAATTTTCATCCAGAAACTAATTTTTTTTACAGGTGGCTCCTGTGACCTTCACCTTTGACCTTGTGACCTCAAAATTGATATTATTCTTCCTCTCTTGGCAGGAGAACTATATGTGCAAGATGAAAGATCTGAGATGAAATGTTTGGCTGAAAATGCATCCACATCTTTTTAAAGATGTGTCCTGTGACCTTGACCTTTGACCTCATGACCCCAAAATCAATTTGGGTCTTGCTTTTCCCATGGGACATATACAAGTCAAGTTTGAAATCCATACATCAATAAAAGCAGGAATTATCATCCAGAAACTAATTTTTGGACAGATGGCTCCTGTGACCTTCACCTTTGACCTTGTGACCTCAAAATTGAAAGGGGTTTTCCACTCTTGGCAGGTGAACTATATGTGCAAAATGAAAGATGTCAGATGAATTTTTTGGCTGAAATTGCATCCACAACCTTTTTAAAGATGTATACTGTGACCTTGACCTTTGACCTCATGACCCCAAAATCAATTTTGGTCTTGCTTTTCCAATGGGACATATACAAGTCAAGTTTGAAAACCACACATCAATAAAAGCAGGAATTATCATCCAGAAACTAATTTTTGGACAGATGGCTCCTGTGACCTTCACCTTTGACCTTGTGACCTCAAAATTGATAGGGTTCTTCCTCTCTTGGCAGGTGAACTATATGTGCAAGATGAAAGATCTGAGATGAAATGTTTGGCTGAAAATGCATCCACATCTTTTTAAAGATGTGTCCTGTGACCGTGACCTTTGACCTCATGCCCCCAAAATCAATTTTGGTCTTGCTTTTCCAATGGGACATATACAAGTCAAGTTTGAAATCCATACATCAATAAAAGCAGGAATTATCATCCAGAAACTAATTTTTGGACAGATGGCTCCTGTGACCTTCACCTTTGACCTTGTGACCTCAAAATTGATAGGGGTCTTCCACTCTTGGCAGGTGAATGGTATGTGCAAGATGAAAGATCTCAGATGATTTTTTTGGCTGAAATTGCATCCACAACCTTTTTAAATTTGTCCTGTGACCTTGACCTTTGACCTCATGACCCCAAAATCAATTCAGGTCTTGCTTTTCCAATGGGACATATACAAGTCAAGTTTGAAAACCACACATCAATAAAAGCAGGAATTATCATCCAGAAACTAATTTTTGGACAGATGGCTCCTGTGACCTTCACCTTTGACCTTGTGACCTCAAAATTGATAGGGTTCTTCCTCTCTTGGCAGGTGAACTATATGTGCAAGATGAAAGATCTGAGATGAAATGTTTGGCTGAAAATGCATCCACATCTTTTTAAAGATGTGTCCTGTGACCTTGACCTTTGACCTCATGCCCCCAAAATCAATTTTGGTCTTGCTTTTCCAATGGGACATATACAAGTCAAGTTTGAAATCCATACATCAATAAAAGCAGGAATTATCATCCAGAAACTAATTTTTGGACAGATGGCTCCTGTGACCTTCACCTTTGACCTTGTGACCTCAAAATTGATAGGGGTCTTCCACTCTTGGCAGGTGAATGGTATGTGCAAGATGAAAGATCTCAGATGATTTTTTTGGCTGAAATTGCATCCACAACCTTTTTAAATTTGTCCTGTGACCTTGACCTTTGACCTCATGACCCCAAAATCAATTCAGGTCTTGCTTTTCCAATGGGTCAAATACAAGTCAAGTTTGAAATCCATACATCAATAAAAGCAGGAATTATCATCCAGAAACTAATTTTTGGACAGATGGCTCCTGTGACCTTCACCTTTGACCTTGTGACCTCACAATTGATAGGGGTCTTCCAATCTTGGCAGGTGAACTATATGTGCAAGATGAAAGATCTCGGATGAATTTTTTGGCTGAAATTGCATCCACAACCTTTTTAAAGAGGTTTCCTGTGACCTTGACCTTTGACCTCATGACCCCAAAATCAATTCAGGTCTTGCTTTTCCAATGGGTCAAATACAAGTCAAGTTTGAAATCCATACATCAATAAAAGCAGGAATTATCATCCAGAAACTAATTTTTGGACAGATGGCTCCTGTGACCTTCACCTTTGACCTTGTGACCTCAAAATTGATAGGGGTCTTCCACTCTTGGCAGGTGAATGGTATGTGCAAGATGAAAGATCTCAGATGATTTTTTTGGCTGAAATTGCATCCACAACCTTTTTAAATTTGTCCTGTGACCTTGACCTTTGACCTCATGACCCCAAAATCAATTCAGGTCTTGCTTTTCCAATGGGTCAAATACAAGTCAAGTTTGAAATCCATACATCAATAAAAGCAGGAATTATCATCCAGAAACTAATTTTTGGACAGATGGCTCCTGTGACCTTCACCTTTGACCTTGTGACCTCACAATTGATAGGGGTCTTCCAATCTTGGCAGGTGAACTATATGTGCAAGATGAAAGATCTCGGATGAATTTTTTGGCTGAAATTGCATCCACAACCTTTTTAAAGAGGTTTCCTGTGACCTTGACCTTTGACCTCATGACCCCAAAATCAATTCAGGTCTTGCTTTTCCAATGGGTCAAATACAAGTCAAGTTTGAAATCCATACATCAATAAAAGAAGGAATTGTCATCCAGAAACTAATTTTTGGACAGATAGCTCCTGTGGCCTTGACCTTTGACCTTGTGACCCCAAAATTTCTATGGATCATCCAATATTGGCAAGTGAGCTATATATTCAAGATGGAAGACCTGGGATGAAAGTTTGGCTTAAAATGCATCCACAGTATATTTTAAAATGCCAGTCCAGTGACCTTGACCTTTGACCTCATGACCCTCGAACCTATAGGGTTCTTACTTTAGTGGTGGGCCATACATAAGTCATGTTTGAAATCTATATGGCTATCAACACTGGAGATATCATAAGAGGAGTGTGATTTTCACCATATATGGCAATATTCAAGGTCAAGGCCACTAACATAGGAAAGGTCATGACCCCAATTTAAATAACCATCATCCCATAACCCATACCTATGTATATGCATAATATAAAAGAAATCTGTCCATTAGTTTTTGACTTATAATGCTCACAGTACTGTAAGGTGGCAATTTTGGGAGTATTAAACGGCATGAAAACAAGTAAAGAATAATAGGTGGCGCCACCAGTTTCTGGAACATGACAACCCTATCCATGATCTTCCATCAACTTGATTTTAGGATAAACCTATGCAAGATTTCTTGAGATATTAAAGAATTTGTGTGATTTTCCCCAAAATTGGACCTATTCAAGGTCAAGGACACTCTCCTAGTAAAGGTCATGACCTCATTTTAAATAGGCGTCGTCCTCTCACCCATATCTATACATATACCAAGTTTGGTAAAGTTCCGTGAAATATTTTTTGGGTTATCGCGCCAACAAGATTTATATGTGGCGGCGGCGGCGGCAGCGGCGGCGGCAGCGGCGGCGGCGGGACCGGTATGAAAACATAGTATCCCCAGACTTTGTCTGGGGATACAATAAAGACACTAATAAATTTCAATTACCATACAATTACAACCCCAGACTCTTAGAATCACTGCCGCATAATAAAACTTCAAAGCTGATACTAATGTTAATGCCATAATAGCAGTGGCTGAGGTGTCTAAAAGATTGAAATGTTTTAGTTTGATGAAACCAATTTTACACTACTACTAGCATGTCCATTACTCTTTCCCCCAATACTGAATTCAACATACAGTATCGAGTATTCAATACACTGCATGTAAATAGTGGGTCCCAAAATAGGGGTATCCAGTACGGGTGACAGACAAAAGCCCACTGGACAAGAGCCCACTGGTCAAAACCCCAACCCTAAAAGTGCAGACTTGGACAAAAGCCCACCCTTGACTAAAATATAAAAATAAATGATTTTAAGACGTTTTCTAAAGTTTTTTAAATACTACTGTATCAATTCTAAATGTATATAACAATTTTATACTAATGACAAGTATTATATATGTTTATGTGCTCATATACATGCTTACATATCTGTTATAAAGTGATCACCATATTAATAAATTTGGTAACAAAACTAAATCCTGATGTTGTTTTACCATATTCATTCACATTTCTATCTGGATCTAATTACCAATCTTGATCAAAATGTGAATGGATATGGGTGTAGTGTAAACAGAACATGCATTTGGGAGGCAGTAAGATGGTATTTGATACCATATATAGTGAATACAGGTGTAGTGTAAACACAGCTTCACAGACTCTTCCTGATAAAGTATATAATGAATGCAAACTCCCCAGTATTTTAGTACCTAAAGAGCCTCCTTCCCCTTATTGAGTCTGACCTCTTACAATTTTAATATTACAAGAGTACCAGACACTGCAGGTTGAGTGACAGACCCCTTAGACATTTCCATAACCCAATACACATTAATAAAACCCCAAATGATCCCATGCTTGTCCATGCAAGAGTTTTGTCTACTCTGGAAATATTTATACTGGATAAAAATTGGATAATTGAATATACCTATTATACATTTAATTACATATTACAGATTGACTGAAGCAGACCACTGAATCACACAGATTTAGTGTATATATATAATGTGTCATCTGATGAGGATGTGGTGAATGAACAGGGATCTTTATTTTATAACCTGACAGAGCAGGACTACAACCTCAGACCTGGTGGTAATCACATCCATCAAACTTTTATATACATAAAGGTCACCCTCCATGAACCGCAAATTACATACTCTACATCATATAACATAGGTTATCACCATATTTACAAAATATTATCACAACCAAGGATCAACAAACTCTGATTTAACTGATTAATCATAAACTTTTTATCCATCAAGGTTTTGGTTCCTGCACAAAACTTGTTATATCTCAATATATTAAGAAGAATTTCCATATAACTGTAGAGTTTTTTTTCATAAAATACACTTAATGTTTATTTTATACAATACTAATAATAGGTTAAAGAAACAATCTAAAGGCCATGTGATTTTCTATCATGTTCAAACCGCAGTAAAGCAAACGTTTTCTATTGCATACAAATGTTTATACTTTAGTTCTGTTAATAATAAAGGTACTTTTACATTGTTCCCCATATACACAGGTCCTCAATATAACATGTAACAGGTACTTGGCAACTGACCTTGGTGTAAATTGCCTAACTACAGGTCTCATATATACAGACCCTTCCATCTTTATGGGCACTGGATCACATTTGATGAGGCACCAAACATGCGTACCTAATGGCTGTTAAAAGTTACCTTTATTGTCACCGCCCCTATGGCCTGTGGCAAGTAATGTATAGATAGATGTTTAAATTGTAAATGAAGAGATGGCCATGGAGAATTTCTGGCTCAATGTTCATTTTATGTAACAAATGGTCCTTGTCAGTGCCCGCAGGCCCCACTGATTGCTATGATAATGACTGTTAATGTATAATATATTTAATATATCAACTAGATATTTCTTGGCACCACAGGTGCCATAGTATCCCCAGACAATTAATCCCCCCCCCCTTTAAGAATAGGCCCCCATCTTCAGCAACAATTAATATCAGACCACACTCATAGAAAAGGTCACTCTCATAGAAAAGGTCATGACCCCAGTTTCAATATATATCATCCCCTAACCCATGGCAATGTAAATGCATAATATGAAAGAAATTAGTCCATTAGTTATTGACTTATAATGCTCACAGTACTGTTAAGTGGCAATGATGGGGTATTAAACGGCATGAAAACAAGTAAAAGAATAACAGGTGGCGCTATCAGTTTCTGGTACATGACAACACTATCCAAGATCTTCGGTCAAGTTGATTTTTGGACCAATCCATGCATCCCTTATTGAGATATTAATGATTTTGTGTGATTTTCACCATATATGGCAATATTTAAGGTCAAGGCCACTCTCATAGGAAAGGTCATGACCCCAATTTAAATAAACATCATCCCATAACCCACATCTATGTATATGCATAATATAAAAGAAATCTGTCTGTTAGTTTTTTACTTATAATGCTCACAGTACTGTCAAGTAGCAATTTTGGGGGTATTAAACGGCATGAAACAAGTAAAGAATAACAGGTGGCGCAATTAGTTTTTGGAACATGACAACCCTATCCATGATCTTCCATCAACTTGATTTTGGGATCAATCCATGCAAGATTTCTTGAGATATTTAAGAATTTGTGTGATTTTCCCGAAAATTGGACATATTCAAGGTCAAGGACACTCTCCTAGTCAAGGTCATGACCTCATTTTAAATAGGAGTCGTCCTCTCACCCATATCTATACATATACCAAGTTTGGTAAAGATTCTTGAAATATTTTTTGAGTTATCGCGCCAACAAGATTTATATGCGGCGGCAGCAGGGGGACCGGTATGAAAACATAGTATCCCCCGACTTTTTCTGGGGATACAATGACTCTACTTGAACAATGGAAACAAAACTGTGAAATACAAATCCTGGTCGACCCTAGGTAGGGAGACCTTTCTACGGTTTATTTAAACTCACTGCTTGTCTTTTACTCCATTAACAATCTGAAAATTATGTTCTGTACTCCTGACTCATTTGAACCTAGGTTTGTGAGTCACATGCTGGGTTTTGCTAATTGAGCAACAAAATAGCATTAGAAGCCAACAATCTGATTGTCAGGCCTACCCTGCCTTGTTTTAATCGAATTCTAACTGACACGATATGGGTTCAGTGTCAACAGTGGCATGTGGCCAGAATAATTATACAGATTTTACATGATCCACAGCCAGGCCAGGGTAACATCAGTAATTAATAAAATGAGGACAAGTTGTTTGCTGACTTTGCCCTTCTCCGCAGAGGACAAGACCCCAGTCTGCAATATATTATGGTAATAAGGAAATATAACACAGAAATGAGCTTTCTTGTGTGGGCATAGCTTGTGGGAACGTTTGCAGGTTTGCCTGTGGCAGGCATGCCCCGTGTGTTTACATACAGTCTGTTTAAGTATAGTCTGTGGCGAGTGTGTATGGCAGACACACCAGGGTCAATAATAACGCCCACCCACCGCAACCCAAGCAAATGTCCACCAATTTATATGAACACTGAAACATTGTTTCTCAAGGGTCTGAGGGTCATGAGAAAACTTGCACACAAGGATGATGAAATGTGTAATATTTGCATAAACTATAACTACACCAACTGATCCATAATTCTGAACTTCAGAATAGACAGTTGTGTGCTCTTTTACAGATTAATTTTTCTTTTGTCATATTCAAGGTATATGGTCACAACAGAAGGCACAACGTAATAAAGATTATTAAATACTTCAAAGAAAAATACTGCCCAAAAGTTTAAGTCGGCAGAATACAAAGTGTTCTTGAGCGTTCATCTTCCAATACACAATAATGACATACATGGCACCATGTTTGAAGTTGATTATGCCTGATTTGCTCACCTGATGTAAAATATGGAAGATGAATGGTGGCGTAAAAACAGGAAAAAAATACACTGCTTGGAAACACACAGAGGGATTTAGTGATACCACTGAGCATAGAATGCAGTGATGTCAAGCACATTCATGGGAAATGATACGCTCAGTGGAAAGGCCATTAGAGGTGGGCACCAGATGACCTACCCAGATTACATGGATGTCATTAGACAGAGGGGATGTCTCCTGTGGCATCTACCTCACAATACAATGATGTGACGAGTGTCCCTGCTGGGAAGGAGACATAAATGCTGATACATACCTGAAGGGGTCCTCAAAGGAGAACGAGTACCCCAGAAGTGAGCCATTGGTGCATGACTGCGCCCAGTGGATTCTCTTCGTGGTTGAAGTGGATTCATAATGCATGGAGGCTTTATGCCGTACCCCTACTTTGTTTTGGGAACTGTAGGTCCAACGTTCTGATGTAAAACTGCTGCTGAAATACATCTTGGCCGTGTGAAGCTTGGAACGTTATTCTAAAATGCGTCTCAGTTTCTATCCTTAAAACTGCTGTATGTTTTATTCTGTAGTCATAGTGACATATTAATCCACAAGTTTATGTCATAATCACTGGTAGTTCACTCATAAAATGAGAAGCTATACATGATGCCCTCAGTAAAACCTGGCTTCACAGAATCAATGGATTAGTCATCTCAGCTGAGAAAGAAAGGAACCACTGCCATAAAATACTGTCAACTCTGTCACATAAATCCTTTTGGTTTGTATTTCTTATCTCACTCCTCAAGCTCGGTTGTTAAAGTAACCCAATTTTATCTGTGCAGTAATTTGTTCACCAGTGTAACAGGGGATGGACAGCAGGAGTGTGGCTGCATATGATCCAGGCAGGCATCAGATTTGGTGTTAATCATCTCTCATACATGTCATCAGCCGTGGGTCCAAGGTCTCCCGCTGAGCGGATTACTGATGTATATGAGAGCAGTGGCCACAGATGCTGGGCTGAACCACACAGTGCTTGACGTCACAAACAGAGGCCGTTCAATAACCACTGCCGGTTAATATCCTGCTTAATCCAACGATGTCCAGGGTCACTGACACTTATCACACCAGCTGTTGATAACCTCGTTTGATACAACTGTCCATACATTATGCAACTGCTGAATTGTTTTTTAAATGACTTACTATACTGTTCACATACACAAGTTCCTGCTTGCCTTGATGGCTGGTTCCAGAAGAGATGTAAACAGTTCTGTGTGAACTATATTCAACTGTCACAAATGGCAATAAGAATCCCCTATTTGTAAAGGTGAGGACAGACACAATAATTGGTTAGTGACAGGGGGGCACACCTACTGAGGTTGATGTTGTGTCCATACTACACCAATGTGTCACATTCCCACCTTGGCTATATATGGCCACACAACATGCCAGAGACATGCACCACTGCAATAAAGCACAGGCAAACTATCGTCCTTTACATACACAGTTACCATGGAAAACCCTAATGCAGGTCTCTCCACCCACTTATCTTCCTGTATCACGTTATCCACAGACACTCCCTGTGTACACCATTAAGACTACAGCGTGATTAGTTCCATTATGATCACAGTGGGTTCTGTTTCGTAATTTCCAACTCAACTTCCAGCTCAAAAGCCGCCTCCATCACATGCAGGCTGCTGTGTGTTGCCACGAGAGTCACCTGGGTCCAATAAACAGAGTGCATACACTGTATACATGTAGTACTGGCCTGAACTCACCCAGCTGTACAGTTAAATCAATGCCCTCAAGGTATGTCCTGATGTTTGCTATTAGATGCACACAGGGTCCTGCATATATTCAATTATTTACTGAGCAAGAGAATGGAGCTCAGGGCTGCCTGTGTTGATGTCCAGTAGAAGGTAATCCCTGTCTGCATCAAAGTGTATGTTTGACCAGTTGACCCTGGATCTGTCAATAAGGCTTCTGAATTCACAATCAAAACACATCACAGTATAGACGATTGAGATCAGACCTCTCCAGGTATCACACACATGTTAAAACTCTCCATGTACAGATGTCTGTGTCAGAATGTTCTGTCTCAATGTACACATTCAATAGATCACTCTCCAACCAAAATACACATTTCTCTGGCTGACCATTGAGGTAACTCAATTTCACTCTTGACAGTGATATATATTTTTCAACTTGTTAAATGAATGAGAAGACGCATCTGTAATGATCACATGATCCCATCAGCTGACGCTTCTCTGAAGGTAACATACACAGAGAGCAGACCCGTTACTTGACAGTATATCCAGATACTGGGTTGGAACCAAAGGGCTAGATTTTTGTGAAGAGACACTCCGCGCTCACGTGTACCATTCACCCCACAACAAGTATATTGTTATTTGACAGCTTCATGTCCAGACACCAGGCTGGAACCCTAAACCTGTCTCCTGGTAGATTAAGGTTGACACCCCGCAAGCTGGAAGTGTTCTTGAGAGGTGGGGGATACTGTCAGATCCTTAAACAATGAGTCATGTTGCGGGGGAAAACTGTCACTGTAAATGACACATAGCCATCCAGTTGATCTTTTGTTATACTGGAGCCTAGAGCAAACTGTTGTGAAACCAGCCAGCCCTTCTCTGGTTACATCACTCCTTCAGTATACTGTATTTATAAACCATTATATGATATTACAGTCATTAGAAGGATACCCCCAAGCTAGTCTGTTCACTAAATATATCAAGCACCTGCCTAGAGACACTTGCACTCAGCTAGACATACAGTGCATGTAATAATAAGTTCAACTGGTTTATACCTCAATATGAGGCACTGGTTTGGTTCTCACCTTGCCAGATGATGGATTGATGCAGAATTACCTTTGTGTAATCAACTGAATGACCCGGGTACTCTGTTGGTAGGATAAAACAAAACACGGCATGAGGTAAACATATGCTTGATTTAATATCCAGGGGGATGGCATTTCATTCACTACTGATTACTAGTGTTGCCTGGACACACACAATCCATCACAAACTGCTCGCATGATTGTCCATATTCTGTCCTTTTATTAGATCCCTGGACCACATGATACCCCACTGGTTTAAGTCTTTATGCAGTCCCCATGAACGGTTGTATCAACAAAGCTGAGTTAGTACACTCGGTTCTTATCCTATATTACACAGCGCTGTAAACTGAGCATTTGCTCTGCAGACAGTATTTGTGTGGATACTGTCACAGACATGTGCCTGCTGTGATGTAACCCAGCTGTGTGCAGCTACTGTGTATCAACCTTCAGCATCTCAGAATGTTATTCATCAGCCCTGCAAGGCTACAGTTCTTTGACTTCTATGTTTTTTACTTCACAGCACAGGGCTGCATGAATATTATTGGTCTATGAATGAGGAAAGTCCAGAATTATACCACCATATGACTGGGCTTTCAACTCCAATGGCCAGGTCTGAGGAATGTGGTTAAAGTGTAATATACAGAGTGCAGAGTACATACACACAAGCTGCAGTCTGTGTAGTGCTGGCGCAGTACTGCTCTCTAACAGCCACAGTTTGTCCTACTTCACACACTGAGGGCGAGTAATCCTGCTCATTCTCTCAGTAACCCTGGTGACCTGTAATAATTGTTGGTCTCAGGAGGTTTAAAGCTGAACCTCCCAGCCACAGCTGGTCAATGGCTGGCAGTCAGGTCCCGGATCCGTTATTGATGAAATTTGCAGACTCCTCTTCCTCCAGCCCTGGTCAACATCTCCACTTCTCAGCTAATGTCTTGCTGTTAAGTGCATGTGTGTGCTGCAACAGCAGCTGATGACAAGACATGCAGGCAGCATAGAGCCAGGACAGCATCTGGTGTGTTTTTTCACTGGGCTTCAGCAGGGACCCAAAGAGGACTAAAGAGGCTGGCGCATGTGGACATTTTGTCAGGGCCTTAATCAATAGAACTAGGATCACAGCGATCAGGTTCCAGACCCTCACATCATCATCATAGAACCACTAACTGCTTACAATGCATCAATGTCTACAGCACAGTCTGTCAAGTCACAGCAGTCCAGTCTTACTCACAGACTGTTCAATACTTGTGATGCATGCACAACAAAGACGTTCCTCAAGTTACCTTCCACTCTCTGTTTATCTTCTTATCTATCATAACATCACTAACACAGGGTTGTGAAACCCTGCTATTGCTAATGGAGCCATCTGATCTAAAGCTGCAGCTCCTTATGAACAGTTTATCTCATTTTTATTCCCAGTGATGATTCACTAGCTTCGATCAAAATATGAATCATCGTTCAATGCCTGACTGTTGCATTATCAATCATTGTGATGTCACAGCTCTCACCTGGCTGGCTGCTGGATTTGTTGCTGGGCCACACATGAAGAGGCACAACCTGATTACAAGCTCAACACTGGCTGTTCATCATCCACTGCTAATACATCAGTCACACTGTGGTTCTTGTATTACAGTGACACAGATAGTCTGGCAAAAGACTGGCATCTAATTTGAACTTTCCTATTCTTTAGAAAAACATGAATAATCATATACTGTTAAAAGGTTACAGTCTGCATTATTTACAGCTTTAATATAGGCTGTGTATCTGAGCTGTCTGAAACCTAAAATGTGACTATAAATTTTATTTTTATATAAAAAAATTATTGGAGTTTCTCTCTTGATGAATATTTCAGTAGACCTATCCTGTCTCAGTGTCTGTACTGTCTACCATCAAAGCAATTACAATGTGATACATGGAATGTGTCTTGTACAGATATCAGGACAGTCACTTGACCACAAGTACCAGAGATATTGACCACAAACAAATCTGAAGACGATCTTCTCTCTTTCCTTATGAGGCCTGCCTGTGACCTATTGCCCTGACACTGCACCAAATGACCTCCTGAGCTTCCATTTGTGGCAAAAGATCTAATTCTTATATATACAGGAATAATCCTGGATTTTCTGACAAAGAGACACTGCATATAATCTGAAACTGACTTGTAGATGAGGCATCTGATACACTCCAAGCAGTGGTCTCATTCCATTCCTGATAATCTATTTCATGCTAGCCACTGCTCCATTTGTCATAGAACAACAACTAGGGGAACCATGTAAACAGATGCACAAAGCTCTCAGTGGTCAAAATATTTTGTCAAGAGCTGGCCAAGCACAGGGACAAATGTTTTGACCAATGAGAGAGGAGGATTCCCAGGTGTTTGCCAGGTTATTGCCCAGACAGTCACGTTTGCAATACCCCAAGGTAGATGGCTCCCTTGGTTAAATATAAACTTAAATATAAACTTATTTATTTTACATGGATTGTACAAATAGTTATAATAACTAATCGAGGCACTCTCCATGGCTCCGGTGATGGCGTTCGGTAGTCTGCAGAGGTGGAGGAAATCGGAGTACCCGGAGAAAACCACTGGCCTTGAACGGGCAACTACAACCCACTCTCATAGCAACGCTGGGGATCGAACCCGGGTCACCAGCGGAGAGAGCCAAGCGTTTTACCACTCAGCTGTCCAGGCCCCTGGTGGTGGTCTACAACAAATGCTCCCTGTGGAAGCATTGATAGAATGAAATGAGCCAGCAGGAATGGATTGAAGTCACTGCATAGGGAGTGTAAGCAGATGAATGCTATGAAATGTTTCATACAAATACTGCATTGAATGCATATACATATACTCTTGAAAACTTTGGCTTTTGTAAGCAGACCTTTGCTCTCCAACAAACAGAGAAATGGTGTTGATATAAGTCACAATATGTGGACACAGACACGCATGATATATCCTGGAGGCTTTAAATGCCATGACATACACAAACTGTTTCCATATACTTTAGATACACAAACAATTCTAAGCAGTTCACCTTTTCATCAGATGTTAAACACACTAAGTCTGTACTTCATGATGTACAGCTATTACAATCACACATTGAAGCAGAGATATACAGATAAACAAGTGACCCATGGGTCATGACGCTCAGCTGACTGGGAAGAGATTCGCAAAAAGAAATTTTATCATCAGAATGGTAGTATATACCCATTCAACTGAAGCATCAAACAGATTAACCAATAGGCCAAGATTTAGTCTGTATTTATATATCTCAAAAATAGAGAAAAATGTGTAAACTTTTAAAACTAGAATACGGGTAACCGACAAGTGACTACATGTATCTGCCAAAATCGGATAGTGAGGCATGGATTGATTGGCAAGGGGAAATAGAGTGAGGTATGTTGCATATTAGCATGGATGTCTGCAGCCTAAATGTGTATGTAGGTTGTGCCACCTACGACAAATCCAGAAAGCTGTCCAAGTTGTATACACCTGCAAAATTTTAGGCAGAAAAGTCAAACCACTACATGTATATGAGCGATTTTTGCCCATGGCAGACAAACAGACAAACACTGTGCAAAAATCTTTGCAGGTAACCCCTCCAGTTTTGTGAATGATAAAGACCTATGTGAGATCTAAACACATGCACAATTTTGGCCCAATCGGTCAAATGGTTCCTGAGATATGAGCTTGGATGTGTGCAGCGTTAACTAGAATGTAGGTGGCGCCACCTGTCATAAAATCAAGAAAGCTGTCCACGATGTATAAACCTGCAAAATTTTAGGCAGTTATGTCGAACCACTACAGAGAAATGAGTGATTTTAGGCCACGGCAGACTAACAGACAGACGCTGTGCAAACATTGTTACAGGTGGCGCCACCATTTTTTGTGTATGTTACAGAGCTATCAAAGGGCTACATTTGTATAAATTTTATTTCCTGATCGGTCAAACGGTTCCCAAGATATAAGCTTGGATGTCATCAGCGTGAACGTGAACGTAGGTGGCGCCACCTGTCATAAAATCAAGAAAGCTATCCTGGATGTATACGCATGACGAATTTCAGGTGAATTAGTCAATTCACTGCAGAGATATGAGTGATTTTAACCCAAGGCAGATGAACAGATGGACACTGTGCAAACATGGTTACAGGTGGTGCCACCATTTTTTGTGTATGTTATAAAGCAATCCAAGGGCTACATTTGTATCAATTTTATTTCCTGATCGGTCAAACGGTTCCCGAGATATGAGGGTTTATGAGTGGAAACAGACCCACAATTGGACACTGGATAGAGAGGAAAGGTCAGAGGTCAACGCAAATTGGTTAGGCACCAGTTCACATGTGACCCGATAATAGGTGTAAGTTTGGGAAAAATCGGTCCATTAGTCTCCGAGGAGCTCTCTGGAAACGAACGCCGCCGCGGTGGAGGAACTCCGTCAAAAACATAGTATCCGCAAAACTTCGTTTTGGCGGATACAAAAATACAGGTGGCTCCACCAGTCTGCAGAAACTAATAAAAACACTTAATGGTCAATATCCATGCAAAAAATCATGGTGATCTCCCCATTAGTTGTTCAGATACTTCAGTTTTTGTATCAAATTGTCCATTATTCGGAGGGATACTTCGGAGTCCTATAGCTTGAAGGATATGGGTAACAGAGACCTAATTTCAAGTTTCCACAGGCACCTTTCATGGGCCTCCTTGCATGACAAGAATGAAGATTCTAGGTCCAGTTGTTGCGATTTGTACCCTGTTGACAGATAACCACATCTTTAAAGGTCTCAAAAAAAAAGAAAAAAATTCGTAAAATTTTGAAAAAAAATAGAGGTGGCACACCCAGTCTGCAGAAACTGATGGAACATCTCATGATCAATATGTATGCCGAAAATCATGACCATCAGTGTTGTAGTTATTGAAATACTGCAGTTTTTGTATCAAATTTTCCATTATTCTGGGGGGGGGGGGGGGTATTTTGGACCCATACAGCTTAAAGAATATGGGTAACAGAGACCTAATTTCAAGTTTCCATGGAGACTTTTCATGGGTCTCCCTGTGTGTCAAGAATGAAGATTCTTGGTCCAGTTTTTATGATTTGTGCCCTGTTAACAGATGTTCATATCTTTAAAGGTCTCAAAAATACAGAAAAATTTCGTAAAAAAAAAACCGAACAAATACAGGTGGTGCCACCAGTCTGCAGAAACTTATGAAACACTCCATGATCAATATCCATGCAAACAATTATGGTTATCTCTGCATTAGTTGTTCAGATACTTTAGCTTTTGTATCAAATTTTCCATTATTCTGAGCTGTACTTTGGAGTGCCATAGCTCAAAGGATATGGGTAACAGAGACCAAATTTCAGGTTTCCATGGAGACTTATCATGGGTCTCCCTGTGTGTCAAGAACAAAGATTCTAGGTCCAGTCGTTACAATTTGTACCCTGTTGACAGATAACTACATCCTTAAAGGTCTCAAAAATGGAGAAAACAATTCGTGAACATTGAAAAATACAGGTGGCGCCACCAGTCTGCACAAACTGATGAAACATCTCATGATCAATATGTATGTCGAAAATCATGACCATCAGTGATGTAGTTAATGAGATATTGAAGTTTTTGTATGAAATTTGACTATTCTGGGGGGTAATTTTGGGCCCCATAGCTCTAAGGATATGGGTAACAGAGACCTAATTTCTGGTTTCCATGGAGACTTTTCATAGGTCTCTCAGTGTGTCGAAAATGAAGATTCTAGGTCCAGTCGTTACGATTTGTGCCACGCTAACAGATGACAGCATCCTCAAAGGTCTCAAAAATAGAGGAAAAAATCGTAAAAAATCAAACAGTACAGGTGGCGCCACCAGTCTGCAGGAACTGATCGAACATCTCATGATCAATATGTATGCCAAAAATGAAGACCATCAGTGATGTAGTTATTGAAATATTGAAGTTTTTGTATGAAATTTTTTACTATTCTGGGGGGTACTTTGGGGCCCCATAGCTCGAAGGATATGGGTAACAGAGACCTAATTTCTGGTTTCCAAGGAGATTTTTCATGGACCTCTCAGTGTGTCAAGAATTAAGATTCTAAGTCCAGTCTTTATGATTTGTGCCTTGTTAACAGATGTTCACATTTTTAAAGGTCTCAAAAATAGAGAAAAAAATTCGTAAAAAATCGAAAAATACAGGTGGCGCCACCAGTCTGCAGGAAGCGATGTAACATCTCATGATCAATATGTATGCCAAAAATCATGACCATCAGTCAAGTAGTTAATGAGATATTGAAGTTTTTGTATGAAATTTTTGACTTTTCTGGGGGGTACTTTGGCGCCACATAGCTCGAAGGATATGGGTAACAGAGACCTAATTTCTGGTTTCCAAGGAGATTTTTTATGGACCTCTCAGAATCCCAAGTTACAAGGTTCTAGGTCCAGCGGTTACGATTTGTGCCTGGTTAACGGATGGACAGACGGACAGACGGACGACGGACAAAGAGTGATCGCTATAGCTCAGATGACTTTCAGTCAGCTGAGCTAAAAAAGTCATATAATCTAACTAAAGACATACCTTAAAATACTAGTAATCGCCAATACTCCAGAATTACTGTGATCTTTCCATACATGCTAATACTTGTCTCAAATGGATGACATGAGACAGAAGTGTTTATTTCTGAACAGAACTGTTGTGTTACTAAAGTGCCATTTTTAGCATGACCAGTATGAACCAATCACCTTAAATTACACAAACATATTTTGTAGGCAGTTGTCTGCAACATATGGCAGCGTCATACAAAACAAAAGCTCAGTTTCCTTACCATATATTACACAGGGGAATGATTATAAACCTGACCAAAATCACCCAGGCACTTAGTATGCAGACAATATAAGTAGACAAAAAAGACCACCATTTAATTCTCTCATCCATGTAATAATTCTATTTCCTGGTGGTTCCCATGCTTGTATTTAACAGGTTATATGAGGCAACGCTTGACAGAATGCGACAGAACAAGCCTGATAAAACAATGAACTATGAAAATATATGGAGGTGTTTGTGTGATCACTGCGTGAAACCTGCTTTGCCTTCTGCTGCTGCACAGCTGCTTGATTGGAGGTCATGACAAAGTTACAACCCTGATCCATTAATTAAAAGTCTGATTGATTAAATGGGTAAGAGTACACTCCAATTAATAGGATGTCGGTTTAGTGCAGCCCGACTGACCCCTGCTGGGCTAATTTTAGAAACACAAAGCTTAATACTAAATCTGTGCCAGCTTGACAGTCCATGTTTATGTTCACTATTTCTGGCTAAAAAATCAATGGCCACTCCACATGGTCACTTGGAGTGTTATTACATCTTCTGTGAAACACCAAAACAGCATTTCAAAGCAGAGCTAGTGTTTGAAACAAACATTCCCAGACTTTTATGCTCAGATAGTAATTAAGTATATAAATAAAGCTCTGCCAGCTGGTTTATATGAGTGACAGGTTTTGCTGCAGCAGAATCAAGGTATCTGGTGTTTTATGTTGACATACAAGGCCAGCAAAGCATTCACCAAATAGACCAGAGTAGGGAAAAGAAACAGGGAAGTGTACTCACCCTGAGGAAGGGGCAATAAACAGGTGCAGGTGCTTGACTATATCATCTGACAGTAATAGATTAGTCATATAAAATTAGAACTGACTAAAGTCAACTGCTGAAGGACGATTTCTCATAGAAAATATACAATATGATATACCATTTAAAACTTAGTGTTATTGATTATATATAAACATCTGGAAACTCAATTCATGTATTTTCTTAAAATGCCTTGCACAACAATGTTTAATGCCCTTCATAAGATATTAACATGAATATACAGTAAATGATTAAGTCATCCTGCAATCATACATAACAATAGGTTGAAAAGGTAAACACCGCAGGTATGAGTAGTAAGGTGAAATTGAACTGACAGGAGCACACCTGTGTGTGAGTCAGCACTAGTCCCTGCCAGGGGGCATTAATGGCTTGATTGAGAACCAGGTAGACTGAGCCAGAACTCAGGTTGTACACACTATATGAAGTGTACACCTGTTGGGACCACAACGCTATGCTATGGGTTATACGCTCGGTCAGTGTGTATACAAATTGTCATGCTGACCCAAATACCACTCTCATTTGATTCTCTTTCCTCGGTCATCTAAAGTGGTTAAACTCCGGACCTGACACACCTAAATCTATACCTGTGTGAATATTTATAGCTGCATGCTGTCTGGTCTCAATGAAATGTAATTAAATGAGCTGCTTGCTCACTGTTGTGCCCTTTACATTATTATCCATTAATCCTTTTAAATACAGAATATTAAACTCCACCACAAACTGATTATCATGCACTGACATGTCTCAATAACAAGTGATCATGAATATTTGGTTCAGAGGGTGGTTATAAGAAAGATTGATCCACAAAATCCTATATAGATGGGGAAATGTACGTTCAAAGATCTTCAAGCATTGCCACAGTTACATTTTTTTATGCTTTGATCTTACATTTATGTTTTTTGTTTAACAGACAAACCAGTGTATATAGCATATCAGGCAGACAGGGTGACATCTGATTTCTTAGAACTGTTACATTCAGATTAAATATAATCCAGGGGCATCATGGGTTCTGGCAGCAGAAGGGATATACCTCGGCAGGCTGTGCATTATATCAACTGTACCCAGAATGCTATTAGATATGGTATAACCTTCAAGCCGGGGAGTCAATTGCCTTCAGCGCAGGGCTATGGCTTAATCTACAGAACCAGACATGAATTTCATCAATATAAAAAGGCTAGACTTATTTTTAAGTTATGATATATGACAGTGATTCTGCTGTAATCTTCAGGCTCCCATGCACAGCCATGTCAGAGGAGCGGGATGACAAACGTCCATATAAAAATATACAATGATTTAGAAAGCCAGCACTGTACTCGGCTGCTTAACATTTAATCAGTCACTATGGCTGTATAGCTTTGAGGTCTGTAGTCTGTTCTGAACAAGATCAATGTGTTATTTTAGCCCTTCAGCCAACAGAAATACAAGGCCATTTGCGGCACTGTGAGAGCTTTCAATCTGTATCTTTTACATAATTTATCATCAAAGACCATGCATTGTGCTTCATGGTGAGCATGAAACAGGCATAAAATAGTCACTAACTCATTTGCATACGGCAACATAAGTATATTATAATATGTAAATTTACTGGGTACAAAGTGATAAATAAACACAATAGGTTTTACTAGGGTGTGGAATAAAAGCAAAATGTCTTTTTTAGCATCTCATAGCCTTACCATAAACATCTACACTGACATTAAAGAGGATTGGTTCCTTTTACGTTCTGACACTCTCAAAGCCCCCTCAAATAAGAATTGCTGCATACCGGTAAGATATATGAGAATATAACATGTCACAGGCTGGTGTAACAAATGATGTATTTGTATGTTCCAACATATAACAGCTATAAGCTAATATATCACCACATAGACCCACCAGTAGATGTCACTTATCTCCCCTTCTAGTACTAATAAAGTCATCTATCACGCTGGAATCTTTGCCTTTTAACTTTGATGAACCCATCTACCACAAAGGGAAACCCACAGTAATTGGTTTCCCTCCCATAAATTTGCATACTAGTTCTTGACACTGTTGGTGATTTGATAAAACACTGTGAAACATAATTTAGTGCTTTATAACTATTAGATATATATCACAAGATACTTAAAAAAGAGTCTTGTGTATGCATGGACTTGACAAAAAATAAGGGTAGATAATATATCCAATGAAAACTGTTTCAGCATCATAACACTGAGCAACCGTCCCACTCTAACACAGGTGTGAGTACTACCTTTTTCTGATAGGCTATTGGCAATTTGGCATTACAGTATTGGTTATTTAAAAATAATTTGCACTCTGACAAGATGTACTTGAAGACCAGAAAATTGGTTCTGAATTTCCTCAAGTGACCATTTGAGAAAATCGTGCTCAGGATATCAGTAGAATTAATCTTGACACTATTTACCTTTTAAGTGGACTATCTTAAACTATAAGATTTAGTTGAAAATATATGGAACAAATTACAGAGAAAAAAGGTCTTCTGACCAACCTGAAATGCACATCTGAATATGTGTCACGCGACATTTACGGAAGGGACATACAGGTGTACCACACAGTCTGTAGAAATATTTATTCAAAACTGCCACAGCTTATGATCTTTAATGAGTATAAGTTGGAATACCTACATCAATCTATTATAAGCTGAATGTTTGAATACATATATTCTAACAGGAAGTGAGAAGAAACCTGGCCTGACAAGATTGGAAAGTTTGAAATAACAGTATTTAAACATGAGACTCACCAGCTAATGTTCATCAACTTCTTCAACATCTGATGTTAGCTTACTGACCAATCATCTGACAGGTCCCAGTGGCTCAGATGACCATGTGGATGTCAGACCATACAGCTTATTAAGGACTGGGTCATTTGTTTCATCAATATAAGTGCATACATGCACTAAATGCCCCCATGAGTCACTGCATGTTTGTAACAGAAAAAAAACACACTTCCAGAGTTTTGACCATCAGGATTGTCATGAAGATAATAATGACCAATTACATGTGTGTACCATTTTTAAATCCAAAGAAAGCAAGATCTATAAGGGATGACAATTGTATGTGCTGATCTATTTTTAGATGTTTCTATTTCCTGGTCACCAGTCGGATTATCGTCAGAGCATTTAGTTTCCGGAGCACTACACCACATGTGTGTCCGACTGAATGGGAAAACCTTACCACGCAAATTCTTTTATAATGCAAATAATCACACTTATAATGCAAATATCAAACGCTTACTTATACCAAAGGCAAAGTACAACAAGTACAACGTCCACCTCAAGGAAATACATATCACCAGGTATCCTGTCATGCTAACACCAAAAGGTTGTAACTTATGTACATGTGAAATCAATTAATGCACAGGATATTACTTCCTGCCCAAAAAGGTACTGAATGCATGTTTTATAACTGACAATGAACATTAAAAGATTCTTCACATTTGCAATTTGTGATCAAGATCAGAATTTCTATGATGGATACAAAAACCTAAGCAGAGTGAGCAGTGGCTTTTTAACATACATTTGTTATCAAAATGTTACTGAATGCTCCTGCAAACTAAACCTTTTTGAGGAAAAAATATCCTGCAAACACTGTAAAATATATACTGCAACACTATACCTGCAAACATCAGCTCAAATATAATCAGAGTGACAGCTACTGAAGGGAAAAATAATATCTCAGAACCCAGTTTAAGTCTATCTTGACATGTTACTTGCTGCATTAATGATAAGAATACCTTGTTTTTATTGAATTAATCTGAAAGTGCAGTCATAAGCTGATATCAATTTAATCACATTAATCTCCAAAAAAACTATTATAAAAAAATAATATAAAAATTAAGAGCACCTGAAGTCTATAACTTTGAAATAAATATATGAATGTATGATTTGACCATCTCTAAATCTTATATATATATTTCCATTTCTTCTCCACTAACTTGCTTATGAATGCAGTGTACCTAACATCTAAAATTAATATTATAAATTTCCACAAAAAGGAAAGTTCTTATCAACTTTCTTTTTCCTTAACTCGATCACCATGATTGGACAAACAAAGAATTTACTACTGTAAAGAAATCATATTAAAACATGTTCTGATAAATGACAAGCACAGCTTTTACATGCACAGATCACATTCAAGATGAAACTCTTACCTAGAGTAATATTTAGACTAAGATGGAGAGCAGTTCAGAAGCTTTTAAAGATGTCCTTTTCTCAGGCATAACTGGCGTCAACTGGTGCCACTCTTAATCCTCAAGCCTGGGACATGTGTTCCATAAAAACAAGTCCAGATTTGGGGCATATCACCCAGATTTCACTCAGTGACCTTTGTGATAAGTGCTCAATTTTAAGCGCCCCATGGACCAGGAGATTACCCTTGATACTCATGAGACCTTGGGTGTCATGTATCATAGGGGCAGAGTGGGACTGATAACACACAGTGGTGGGTTTATAAAACTCCCCTTCATTGTCAGAGGTTTTATACACCATGATGATACCAGTGTTTCCTGCAATGCAGCAATCATGTTAAAGCCATCATTTGCTCTTACTTTGATATCTGTTAATAGTGGGCACAGTCCACTGCTTAGGTAACTTAGGACTGGTGCTGCCACCTGGTAGCTTTACTAAAGAACACCCAGTAAAACCTCTGTCTCTGTTGAAGTGATTGTATCTAAGACAACACTACTTAAGTATCACACATTAGCCAATTTTTATTAAATAATTCCTCTAGCTTGCATAATTTTTATTTTGATTTATTGCTGTTTTGGCAGCACTTGTGATGTTGACCCAGACTGGTTCTTCCATGGTCCGACAACCAGAGCCCAGTTCATGTGACTGCATCAGCAGACACATCAGGCCTACACCAGTCTGTCTCATCTTCCTAAGAACATTAATATACAAGGTTATTTCAATTTTTTCATTAACCCTCTGACACTGACCATGGGTTCACGTGCCTATAAAGCTAGACTAGTTTGTGGATGACACGTGACAGTTTACTCACGTGGTTTACAGTACCAAAACATAAACTGTAAATGGCACTACATTCAAACCAACAAGTCACAAATGTTCACTAGCTACAGTTATTTCGGATAAGTTCTAATTGGGTTTAAAATCAAATCTTGATGAAGTTTTGAAACAGTTAAACTGGTTTAATTGCCCTTCTAACTGCCATAAGAATATACCAACTAATTTTCTGACACAACATGCAAATGTCACACATGCATGCCAGCCATTTTTTTAACAGTCCCAAAGTGGTTTAAAACCAACTCCTGATGAGGTGTTTAAATGTTTTACTGGTTTGAAAGTCCTCTCAATTGTCTGCAATTGATGCGTGAAGGATAAATAAACTGCTGGTCAAAAATCAATTTGACAACTATTGGTGTAATCCCTTGAGATTCTGAATACCCTTTAAGGATTTAAATGAAACATCTGGTGCATGTGTGTGTGGGAGGGGCAACTGGAAAGTGAAACAGGATTTCCTATGTATATATGAGACTTACTTATTAAACCTGAGACTTGGGAGGTGGTTTTAGTGTAACTGTGAGACCTGTGATTCCAGTGTATTTTTCTGTCTTTTTTATTCAATTAACCTCACTGCAAAAGAACAGTAGTTCTGGTTGACCACATCATGTAACAGTTACATGTCACCTAATTCTGTTACAGACAAAGAGGTCACAGAGTGAAAACAATAACGGCAGGAGTAAGAGCTGCCACATGTCCATACACCGCAGGATATCAGGCTCTTACTGAAAGACAGCACCAACCCGGCTAGGCAAGACCTACACCCACAAATGTAACAAACACCACCAAGGGTACAGGAGAACCAATTGACAAGTATAGCAGACAGTAGGCGTGTAACTGTATTAGTTTTATGGAGGGAGGAAAGCCATGAGTGGAAAGTGATTTGTAAGTGGCAGGGACTTGACAAGAGTTCAGTCTGGTGCCGCAGTGCTTCAAAACTACTTCCCTGTATCCTGTGATGTCCTGGAGCATAGATAAGAGAAACAATGCAAAAGATCTAAAAAATCTCTGCTTCAATAGCATACAGACAACACTGGTAGCCTTCTGCAGTGTACAATATACACAGTCAAACAAAGGAAACATATACACATCACTTGAGCACCATACTCATGATAAATTGTTTCATAGACATTAAAAAACAAAACAAAATATTTTTTTCACATGTGTATATTTTTAAATGTAGCACTGTGGAAACTGGACAATATAGCTGACTTGGGAGACAAGCTGACTGATTATTTCCAGAAGATAAAAATTTAAAATACAGGAAACAATGATTATACAACCTAAAACAGGGCTTAAGAGTATAAGCATAGGAAATGTTCCAAGTCAAACAATACAGTCCATAAATTCATTGAAAAACCACCACAAATATTATACCACTGATGGATAAAAAATTAAGCTTGTTTCTTTTACACATTGAGGTCAGGTCCTTAATGGATGTAAACCGAGTCACCTGACCTTGTCCAATCCTACAATAACAGTTCAAGCAGCTGACCATTTAGTCCAGACTTAGAGTGATCAGGAAGCCAGCCACACCCCCTGCTGCTGACTGGAGGTCCAGTAAACTAACATGACCTTGGACTGACCACTGGCTTCCCTGGACTGGGTCAACATTGTGCACATTTACAGTTAAGTGGACAGTGGTCAGGAGAACTTGTACACAGCTGCACTGGCCTCCATCTCTTTCAGTAAGCTCTGTGGTAATTGCTAAGTCTTTAAGTATAAGAAGATTAAAGACAAACTACCTTCATGTTGCTTTGACCATCTGGTCAGCATCCAGCATCAGCAGTTTCTGTAACAACTCCAGATTATGAATTTAACACCTCAAGCAATACATCAAAATGTAACATCTGCTTTGTGTATGTCAAACATGTGTGTTCAAGTTAATGAAGTGTACAGGTTCTGCTCTGGCAGCCACAAGGTCTCTGAAACCATATGGGAATATGAACTATGTTAAAGCAAGAGCGACCACACAAGTAATTCTCTGTATCACATAAATCAATTCTGATAGATGTCTTCTTAAAGAGAGGATCTGCACATGCCAGAAAGCGCTCATAAAGTACAGTACAAATGATTTTATGGCTCCAATCAACTATACATCAAGTTGTTTATATATCAATACTTGTTTGTGGTACAGTGAGCATTTTGCTCTCAAAGTTACATGAAAATAAACCATTTCCCTCCTCTGATAGTATTGTTTTATTTTATCTAAAAAGGACAACCCTTGATCTTATGTTCTGTCTAGACACGTCTTAAACCTAAAAGTCTGAGGAGATGAAAGGTGCTCAGGCATGAGACGTTTCTATTAATACACGCTTGATGAAACATTGGTACACACTGAATGAGATTTAATGAAGCAGAGAGCACAGCTGTTTTGCATTGGCTTGTGATTCACTTATCCCTAGACTGACCGTTTGTCATTGACACAGCATATGTCACTAAGTAATGTGCCTGTCTCAAGTACAGTGATATCTGTATCACATCATGGCTGGGGAATATACTGTATACAGAAAAATTGGCTTGGGCGATGGATATTTACATAATAAGCTTTCTAAAGATGATAAAATCAGTAACTCCACATGCACTGTATACAGAAAATCTTACCCGGGGCCATGGATATTTACGTAATAAGCTTCAAAAGATGATAAAATCACATTATTCAACATGCCACATTCAAATATTATCAGTCTCATCACTGACACTAGCTGTGAAGTCAAGGGTGAACCCTATCTACCATAACTTAAATACTGATAATCAAACCCTGCCCAACCTTGTGGCAGATGTTATCATCAATTATGCCATGTTGTTCAATCACCAGCGCCACCTGGAGCGAAGAAACAACACCAGTATGTGAGAAGTTCACTGAATGACCTTGGTTTGAATGAGGTTAACGCTATCATCAGAGGGTTGATTCCTAAACCATCAGACTGGCGGGGTGTCTTATTCAGACACAGGGTGCCTTATCCTTGATATGTCTGGAAGATAACTACTGACAGATTCTAAAGAACTGCTGGGGTAATGTTACCATAACATGATAAACTGGTTCAGTCTCTGGACCGACCACAGCATTTTGACTGGAGGAAATGAAATCTGACAACTGCCATGGTTCTGTAAAGCCAAGGTTTCAACAGACACCAGGCTGCATGGAAACAACAGGCCAGCCACGGCCTCCTACTGAGGTTCATTAAGTTTGTACACACATCATTACACACAAAGGATCTATTTATAAAAAGGCCTCTTTTTTACCTTTTCATTTGAAATACAATTACACACAAGACAGGACTGATCTAAGTTTGTATCAACTGTTCAGTGCTTACTCCTAAAATCTAACCCCTGCATCTGTCACAAATGTAAACTTGTTAATCAAAACAGATTATTATTAATCAGTGATATCTGACTCAAGGAGACCATCCAGTGTATTCTGAAAACAAATAATCTCACTTCAAGCATACCAAAATTATCTAATCAACTGACAGTTACATTTCGATAGAGTATTTTATTTGATGACCTGTAGGGAACCATATATATAATATCCACATCGCTACTGAGCTAATGGACAATAATGAACTTTAAATGGCATAATGTACATATATAACAGTCAGTAGTTGCCATACTGATTGGTCATGACTTGGTAAATCCACCAAGGGTACCTATTCCTTGAATGTTAACTCCTTATCCCCTTGCCAGTACAGATTATCCCCCAAAATGTGTATTTTAAACAAGAAATCATAAATTCTGCAATAGTATATGCCAGCTTCAGTTTCCAAATTGCCATCTCTTGAGGCTGATTTTAGTTAAGTATTTATCCAACAGATGTCAGCACATACTATAGATGCAATGGAGACCATCACTTGGAGTACCTGATGACCAAAAAATCTCTGCCCATGACTGGTCACTACCTGAGGCTCTGACCATTCATCATGGTGATGTGAAGTGGGTAGTGACCATGGGTAGATCGACACCTGGATCCACTGTAGAGGTCACTTAAGGTGACCAGATATTGTGTGTTGCCTGGGGGCAAGTCAGCTGTCAGTACTAAATAAGTACCTGAGTCTGGTCAATATCAACATTGCAAGGTCTGGCAGCCCTCAACTCAAAACACAACCCTAGGCTCCATGATATTTACAACATACCTTTCATCATTACATCAAAATGTGCCCACCTGGTTTCTTTCTGTTTTGTATTTAAAAAATCATTATTTGTTATAACTTTACTTTTATCACCAGACCATCATTTCAAAGATAACTCAACAAAGAAAAAGTCATACACATCCTGGTTTCAATACAGATTCTCTCTTACAGTATGAATTTTTGATATATTCACATAAAAATATCATCTATCAAAATCTTAAAGTATACACAGGATGACTATTTATCACAGGATCTCAAATTTGTCACAGGTCACAGTAGGTCTGTCATACTGTGTGTGTAACACAGATTACTGGCATATCCAGTACCAACTGAGATATAGAGGGGGCAAACAGAGAGTCTATAAAATGAAGGTAGACCGTGAACAAAACACTCTTCATATAATGAAGGAAACTCATGAGAGATCAATTGATTGAATACTATCCATAGCCAGCATGGACCAAAAAGAACATGACAAATGAAACATAACCTCAATACCTTAATGAAAAGAACTAAAATTTCTGTACAACCAGACATAAGTTACAGCAGGATTTCCAACAACAAAAAATAACTTGAATATGATTATTAAAGATGAAAGAGATAATCCTGGAATTAATCTAGATAATTAAAAATAAATGATGACAAGATGAAGCAGCCACAAAAGAGACAGGTATATATGTTGCTGCATTAAATCTGAAGAACATGTAATTAGAGTAGCTCTGGCCAATCATTATTATAGATACACATATATGTATACAGGGCTAAGTATGAAAGATCATTACTGGTAATGTTTCTGTAGTGTGGCCTGGGGTGAATTAAGCATACACTAATAGTTTAATCACAGAGCCGGGCTGTGACCTGAGGCCTAGGTAAATTCACTGTGACAGGTCACCTGGCCTGCTGCCTCACACCAGATGGACAACAGGGTAATGTTGATATAAGGTTACTCCGGGACACGCGCCCCCCTGCCGTATTCACCAGATTCTCTCCACATGCTAACTCCTGGATAATTCATCCACTTCACTTTGGATAAAAGCCCTCAGGTCACCGGCCTTTCATTGTGTCCTGCCTCATTATACAACTTAATGGTCTAATGTGATGCTATGACCTTCTGATTCTAACATCAAATCTTTTTATATGTCTTTTTCATGCTGAACAGACTGGTGATGCATCAGGCACCAGGCAATGCTCAGTATTTTATCTATCTAAAATGTGAGAGAAGATATGAACATAATTAGGCAATCAACTGCTGCTTCAAGGTAAGACTTTCCAGGTGTGTGGACAATAAATACATCCTGGATGTGCAGCACTACTGAAGCTGGCTAACAATCTGCCAGGTATACATTATGATGCTGGTGCCCTGCAGCTGGCAGCCTGACACAGATCTCATGTATGCTCAAGCAATACTTGTTAACTTCAATGCAGGTAACTGGCATGCAAGTACCTGTAAAATCACTCAGGGCCCCAACATATGACCACCAAATGCTGCTCTTCTGTCTGCTGGCATACCCCTACTGATTTGTATAACTTTATGATGTCACAAGATTTTTTGCGGGTCACTCTGCTGTTGCTTGCGTTTATAAACAATCTGTGGTTTTTCCTGTGTGACTGTCTTATTAAAGCAGTTTGTTGTTCCTTCCTTCATAATTTCTCCTGCTTGGATAAATTTCACAACCTACTGGATTTCAAACATGGATTACATTAGCTTCATTTTGATTTGATCTTTTCCACTGCATATTTTCAAACTCCTACCTATTAAATGGCTTAAGGTTTCTCTGTGTCATTATTCATATTAATCAAAAACATTCTTATCTGAAATAGCTACCACATTTCCTGCCACCCGATTAGTAAAATTTATTTAGTTTCTGAAGCTGTTTCCATGTGAATGTATATGCATATATGTGTGAAAAATCACCCATATGATTTTGTAAGTGGTCTTTAATTGTGCATGTCAGCATGTAGGCAATTGTGCATGTATATATGTGTAAAAACTGCAACATGTGTGATATCCATGCATAGGGTCTGTGTTAACTCAGGGATTCAGGGTAATATAATGTCACTCAATCATCTTTTAAAATTTTGAGGAAGACCCGCTAGATCCACTGTATAAATATATATGTCCGCCAGTTCATGTATAAATGCACACATGGTAACACAGCTATTTTTCCCAACATATATTATATGCATGTAAGTGCACATAGAAACAAGCTTAATGTTGCTATTTTGAAAATTAAATCTTAGTTGTTTCTCTCATGTTGGTGTCTTGATTGTTAAACCATAATCCTTTACAGCTGTTTCTCTCATCTCTTTCTTGATCATTAAACCTTATTTACCAACTGCTACCCTAAAGTTACTTTCTTGCTGTTACAGTTTATTTCAGTAGGTGTTTCTTTGCATGTTATTAATTATCTGGAACACTAAACCTTTTTCTACCTGCTGTTTCACTCATGTACTTTCTCTTGATCCATTAACTATAAGTCCATTAACTTTTCAGTTTTATCTCCTACTGTTTATCCCATACCTCAGAAGCTCCCCCCCCCCCCCCACCCACCCAACTATAGTTGATGCATCTCATCCACTCATCTGATGACCTCTGTTGACCTCTGTATTGAATCATTACCACCAGGGGACCCTAAATTAATCCCTCCTGGCCAGGGTATAAGAATCTTCATGAACACTTGATGACCCCTCGGCCATTCACCAGCAAGGATTAGCGATCTCTGTACCAACAATGATTACTAAGTAAATATCGTATTTTTACCCAAGCTGACATTAGAGAATGGGCAACTGGCAGAAATCCAGGGATTCTCAATAGTCTTAAGAGAAATGTGTTATTGTAGCCTTTAAAAATAGCAAGCCCTCATGAGTCATATTATGATAATGGTTGAGCAGGTAGGCTTTATACAAATGTTCCCCATGTCCATCAAATGACCTCCTAGTGCTGGTTTTAAAATATCTCTTTTTGCAGATTCCACCAATGGAAACAAACTCAACCAAATGGCTTTAAATCATCATCTGTGGAGTATTAAATGATCAATCATCAATGTTTCTAAAAATAGAACAGTGCTTGGTTTGACTTAAGTCTCAGTCACTGTCAAAAATAAACCCCAACCCCAACAGGACATGAAATACTGGGGAAAAGGTGAATTTGTTGACTTTGATAATGAGCAAATATTAAACGATTCTTTACTGTAAAGCCAGGAAACTTGTCAAAATCATACCTATTCAATTAAGACATGGGACGACTCAAGAGAAGTTGAGGTATTCAATTCTATTGATCAGATCTGAGAATATTAACACATTTCAATAATAAATTTCCATCAGATATTATACCAGTTCATTCAAATACCTGTTCTGTTGACAGCTGATGTTCATTTCATTTTGACCTGTTTCTTTTGCATGAGAAGGTCCTTCAAAGAAGAATACATGTCCAGCACACATACTGGAAACTCACTAATAACTATGGGAGTTAACTCGGTGTGGTAGTAGCCGACTGGAATACGCCAGTGCCGTGTAACATGTGCTATTATGTAGCACAGGGAGCTAGAATTTACCACCATAAAAAGATATGTACCATTATACACACACATATATATATGTATTTATTAATCAATACCCAATACACAAACACTCCCACACACATACCTCTCACGTGTCAGGTGCTATTGGTTGTTGTTTAGCGATATGGATGTCCATGATGTATACTACCTCCATGAGCTACTGATTTCATCTGAATCACGTGATGTGTTGGAATACTCAGGTGATGTGATGCAGCATTGGAAACAGACACAATAAACACAGGACAGACGTCATACATACAATTTAAAAGTAACATATGGAATTCCTTCCAACATATCATACATTTAACAATAATGTGTCAATGACAGTCACTGGTAGGCAACACTGACAAAACATGCTTGTTCAGGATTTTCTTTAGTAATGTCAGTTATTTCGGACCTTATTTCATGACTCCAAGAAATCAGATACAAAAAATTTACTCATTCATAACTACACACCCTATGTAAGAACTATATACGTATATGTATGATGTAAAAATAATCCTTAAGATATTACATTTACACTCTAATACACACTGAAGGGTATACAAAGAAATTCAAACTATCAACTTTAAGCATAATTATTTCATAAAGTTGCAAATAATTCTCACCTATAAATAACTTGTTCATAGCTATAAACCAATAATATATTACCCATAAATAAACAATTTTGTGTTTCTGACTGTGATGTTTCATGATAACTTCCCTCCCATTACATGTACAAGTTACTGCTCAGGCAATTCACTAGACCCACTGGGCCATTAGTGATTAAACATGCCACAAAAATATGGAAAAAAAAAAAACCAATCCAATGCCTGGATGGACATCAATGAGGCAGGAACATAATGAGTAGCACATAGTAAAGGCCTGTCCTGTGAGTGGGGTGAACCCCTGATATATGTACGTTAGAAATCACAAATTCATTGAAGGACCTGGCAGTTACTCCTATTGGCCCACTGACTTGTTAACATGTCGCTCAGATCAAGGATGATGATGACTGAATGACCCATGCTTTATCTGCAGTGAAATCCCAGGAAAACTCCCAACATAGTTTATGTCATAGGAAAAACACCCTCAGTTCAGCTAAGTGGTAATAGGTGGAGTGCCACATCATTGTTGTCAGTATACCAGTTGGCATGCCGGCATCTGAGACTGACCATGGAACACATTGCAGAAGGTGTGACAACAGCCATGTGTGAAATGACCATTTTCATTTTTCACATCTCTTTAGGAAAACTTTAAACCTAATTCACCTACTGATATTGTTAATGAAAATAATATTAACTTAGCTAGTTTATCAATTCACTTTCCCTTGTACACAACTCTTACATACATTTGGTACTTTTAACTTTAAGACCAGAATATTACATAGAGTTTACAATAGAAATAAAACTTCATCAGGCTGGTGGTGAAGTCTGCAGAGTAATTGCTCAATGAAGATAAGAGAGGTGCTGTAATTATAGTCCTGGGTTCTTATTATTTCCCTTAAAAACATCACTAATACTAAAAGGGCTCAGACACTAAATAAACCCTCATCTGTGGGCTATTACAGTCAACTGGCTGAGGGGAAATGTGCACCCATACTCCCTGTAACACACCCAAGTCCTGTGCCCAGAGACATCCAACCTCAACCTGCCCCATATGTCAGGTCTCCAGGACAGTAATTACCCCCATAGGTAGGAAGTATGAGGGGGTGGGCTGCTGAAGGATGGGGTTCACACAGCATCAGCTTTACTGTCACACCCAATATTTCTGTGTACTTGTGCTGCTGGTCCATTCTAAAAGTTATTTACCATGTACATACATAATCAATTCATCCACTCAGGCCCTTGGTGTCTGTGCATAATAAACTGTCTCTAGATGTGTCACACATACATCCAATGATAAATCGATCTTGTTCTTTGCACAGCTAAAAAAGAAACTCCTATCTGTAAAAATCATGACAGCTTAACAACAGTAGTGACTTTCTAAACTGAAAATCATGAATGCTTAAAGGCACCTATTCACTTGGCTTATTCGTAGAATTTATGAAATTTCTGGCTTACTCTGGGTGCATATGCGTGAAAGAGCTTTTTTGATACACGCCAGATATCAAAATAGGCCCCTTGAAAGGCTTAAAAATCAAATTACACAAAAGGACTGTATGGAGAAAAAAAAGATAAAAAAATTAATATACGACTTACCACAAGCAGTAGCCAGGCATGATCACAGGTGATATTAATCCAGGTAAAAACTATGTACAATATACACAGGAAATGCAGACACCAGAATCACTGTTCCATGTGGGAGATCCTGCTCAAGTAATACCACTAGACTACTTCTTGTAGGGGCAGCCCATCACGCTGTGTACATGTCCTGTCATGTTCTATAACAGATCAAACCACAGACTATTACAGTCTGTCTCAAGGTTTCCCAGCCTCCTCTTTCTCCCAGAAAATGCTTGCTGCTCAAGAAAGACACAAAGCCACTGGGCAGGCTGCCAGGTTCTGCAGCAGTCCCTGCAGCAGGAAAGCAGTTCTGTTGGCTAGCAGTGGAGCAGTTCTCTAGCCACTCTATTACAATGTTTAGTTTCCTCTTACAAAAAGATGTTCTCTGCTGGCTGAAGGTCTGCTTCTGTATTTGATGTGTATGTATTCACTATGAACAAGTTTCTGTGGAGGTGCAGTTATTGTGTTGTATCTAGATATAGTTTCACCATGTGATGCGGGCTCCATGGACATCAGCACTGTAATGGTGATGTTATCAGTGCTGCCTACCTGAGCATAAACACAGCCAGTGTATCACACATCATACATACATTGGCTAAGTAATTACCATAATTACTCTGGTAAATATATAAACAGTGTGGGTGCTTGATAAACCATTCCAAGTTATAAACATGCCCACACTTGTTCTACAAAAAAATGTCTGCTGAAATGTTTATTGCTTTTGCAGCATGATAAAGCCCTTCCTCTCAGAGTCAAATGAACTTGTTTAGCATATAACTTTCCTGGTAATAACAATCATTCACATAAATATCCTGTTCCCTGTCACAAAACAGTCAATAACTTCCGTAGTTTTGGCAGTTTCACCAGATTCGAGAATGTTCAGCATGAATTCCTCCAGGAAGCAAAACAGTAATGCCACAAACTCCCAACAGCTCCAACATTTTTATACAGCAAAGGACTTCCTAAGGCACACAGAAGAGTAATAAATAAACTGAATGATCCCTGTGTTAATAATCAATAGTTTAGACTAGAGCAGAATTCAGAGTTTGCTTCTCCTTGAACTTACAGCTTGGAACATTAAAGCTGTAAAACAACAGTAGAGCTTCCAGTAGATATCAAAGACACAGAAACTTTCCCTATTGATTCAAGTTCCCACATCAAAGATGCCACCAGTATACCAGCGCTGGACCTGACAGAAGCGCTGACAGCTCTATGGGCTGTTTATGTCATTGAGACTTTATACAACCCAGCCTGCTGCCATATCACTGTCCTGGACTTGGTCCAAGCCAATGTCAAGCCAATGGTGGATGTGACAGAAAATAAACTGGGTCTTTCCTTTAGGTAAATACCTTACTTGTACACAAGCTAAAAGCACCCAGGTGATTACATTACTGTTGGGGAATATAACACTGGTCCCCCTGGCCAGGCACCATTTGTCACTGCAATTCTTATTTTGATGGTGGTCAGGCTGTATTGTGTACTGAGGGTCACTTACAACTGTAGTCCCATGGTTCTAGGGTGGTTTAGTCAGGGTCTGTTTACCATGGATCTGGTGAACCAGCTAATCCATACCACTTAGTATAACTGAGTGACGTATTCAGACATTCTCAAAGGTGGTAAGTTGTGGCATAGAAGGTAGTAATTTAAAGAATTCCTTACTGGCAATTCTGTTAACCATATTGATATAATGTGATATTAAATTCTACACAATAAGATAAAAGCCCCCCCCCCCCCCATAGGAAAGCCTGTAATATCTGTTTTCTGAGAAAATTTGTATTAAACACTGATAGGCAAAGAAAAAGAAAGACATAAAACTGCTACTGTGCATGTCAGGACCTAATTACTAACCTATACATGGATTTTTAGTAATTTAAAGGTTTGAAGAATCATTGAGTATTTTATTTCCTAGATGGTTGGCTCAAGATAAGGATCTATATGCTTCATGTTATTAGATTCTCATTTTATGGGAACTTATATCTAAGTAAGTTCCAAATTACATGAACTTAAAAAAACATTTAATCTGATTTCATTGGTGCTTTTATAATCAAATTACAGTCTGATAAAATCAACACCAGCAAAACTGCTTAAACAGATATAGCACACAACTAAGTGTGTCTAACTGTCAAACTAGAATGGTGTAAAGTAGAACTTCCTGCTTGATCAAACCTATTTTTCCTGGTCAGCAACAAACACAAGTAAATGCATAACTTCCTTGACTCTAATATAAAGTGTTTAAGTCCCTGTTAGCTTCTTTAAGAATGTCTAACATTACATGAAACATGAGCGCTCTATCATTTGGGGAAAGTAAAGGGGGGGGGGGGGGGGTTGGAGACAATGATATCATTTAAATAACCAGCAGTGGTTACACGGCTGTTGCTACAGCAGAAAGAGAAATCAGCTATTCACATTCAACTTGTTAACAGAGCCAGGCAAAAGTTCCATATAGCCACCATGTTTATCACATGGACAGTCCATGCAGTCATTTACACAGAAAGAAACAGAAGCAATGAAATCCAAAAAGCTTCACCATCAAAGGCAGTGTGTTTATCTTTTTTGTTTCATCACAGAGATAACTTGGGCTGATATCAATAATGCATCCAGGAGACCAGTTGCTAAATCTGTACTAAATGACTTTATCCACCAAATGAAAGAGGATGCCAGTCTGTTTCACATCAGGCAGCTCAGACTTGTGTGTTTTAATTTGTCATATAAACATCAGATGCAAGACTGTTTCATTGGCTCTTGTAACCTTTGAATCTTCAATAGATTATGAGAAACGCAGTGAGAGGGAGGATTTTTTTTGGTCTGCATAAAACGCTCACAATTTTCCTGACTGCTGGTATGTGACATTTACTGAAGCCAAGCTTCCACACATAGCTGCTGGAGCTGGGCATGTTTCCTGAACAAAGGCACGGTTGATTTCATAAGAGAAAGCAGACCCAGCAGTGACAGAGGTGACACACTGAAGTCAGGATTCATCCAGCTTATCTTTTATAAAGCATCACCTCCCAGGGACTATTAATACTGTCCTACAGCTGTCATCATCAGTCACCCAGAAAAAAATGGAATTAGATAAACTAGTTATCTCAGTGCCAGCTGATACAGACTAGAGATAAAACATGATTGCCGGTGTAGTAACAATGCTGAACTGAACCCTGACTTGTTACATCTCCTGCATTTTTAATGTGTTATCACTGTCAAAAAATAAAATAACAATTATTTAAAACCTCTCTATTGTCCTTGATCTTGACCATGCAGCTGCAAAATATATTGGGATGTGTCTTTGGGACTGGAAGAAAGTAAAATCATGGAATAATGTCAACTTTTGTATACATGTTCATGATATTGGTAAGCTCCTCAATTTAATGTAAGAACTTGCATGGTCAATTGAAAAGAGGTAACCGAGTGCACTAATAATCTAAATAGTGCAAAAATTCATAAAACTTTCATCAAATGCACAATTTAATATGAAATTATCTTTAATAAACAGAGCTACACTTGATTTTAAATAATCCATTTCTGCTTGACTGGAAACAGGACAACCGCACCGTTAGTCGCATGAACATCACATGATCACATGAACTGATCACGTGGTTTACCTTGACATATTGCAGAAAGTCATTGTATGTTAGGGATCTGCCAAACAACAAGAAAACCTGACCTGGTTAACAACAGGTAAGTAAACAGAGTCAGAAATGCAGAAATGACACCTATAGTGCATTATTTCTTATGAAATGACAGTTGATTTTTATGCATAAGACCACACTGCCACCTGTAGGCAATATATGACACCAGCTACACAGCCCAAGAAATCACACATCCTTCTCTTTCAGCCTGGGGGAGGGGGGGGGGGGGGTCCTCAAAAGCAAGGAGACTGTTCTGTAACAACTTTCTACAAATAGCTCTGTGTGTGTCTTCTTTTAAATAAACTTTAGATATACTTTTTTTTTAAATTTTATCTATATTTACCTGGCTTGAGTTCAATAAGTAATAAAGCGAGGGAAATGTTGCTGGTAAAAACCTGGATTACAAATAAAAGTCCATTATAGCTTGAGTGACAGAAAAAGCCTCCCTGGCCTTTACTGTGCAGGAGCAGAGCTTGTGGGGAGGTTTACCAAGAACAGGTGTAGACTTGCCAGTGATCTGTTATCTGGGTGTTTAAATCAGTAAACGCTGCTGATGAGGGCATCCTGTGGTGGCTCCAGTAAATGAAGGCTATGGCAGCAGGGTTTAATCAATCAAACGATTGTTTTCACCTGACCATCATGAACGGATGTTCAGCTTTGATCAGGTAATCAGGATAATAAGTTCAGCTTGATGCCACTAGTACAAACAGGTTCAGCAGTTGTCTAAATCACCAAGATTAATCTACAGGTACTCTATAAAGTCTAAAAAAACAGGTTCATCTACAGGTACTCTACAAAGTCTAAAATAACACAGATCCATCTACAGGTACTCTACATAGTCTAAAATAACACAGGTTCATATACAGGTACTCTACATAGTCTAAAACAACACAGGTTCATCTACAGGTACTCTACATAGTCTAAAATAACACAGGTTCATCTACAGGTACTCTACAAAGTCTAAAATAACACAGGTTCATCTACAGGTACTCTACATAGTCTAGAATAACACAGGTTCATCTACAGGTGCTCTACATAGTCTAAAATAACACAGGTTCATCTACAGTCTAAAATCACACAGGTTCATCTACAGGTACTCTACAAAGTCTAAAATAACACAGGTTCATCTACAGGTACTCTACAAAGTCTAAAAAAACACAGGTTCATCTACACATATTCTCAAAAGTCTACAATACCACAGTTCATATACAGGTACTCTGCATAGTCTAAATTACTAGAGTTCAGATACAGGTATTCTCTGAAGTCTAAATTACTACAGGGTCATTTACAGGTACCTCAAAAGTATTGGTATCTCAAATGTGGGGAACTGCCTTTGTCTGTGCTGTACCGGGAGTCCATTCTTAACTGTTTAAGAATGAAACTGCTGAAATTGTATTCATTGTTGATAACTGCATTACAATTAGAGTATATATTCTGTTGTAACAACAGAATCAATCATGAGATCTCTGGTAGCTCTTTGCAGGACTCACCCTTTGCTCATCAAGTATGCAATGTTGATCTATACTGAGGTATATATTTTATCCAATGTTGCCAGTCATACTTTTCTCTATGTATATCAAATAAACTATCACTGATCAATGAATATAGCTTTGTGATTACACTTCAGTGATCTGTAAGGTCAAAAATGGTCATGAGCTGGGATGAGGAAATACCACAGATGCAATCAGCAATTCCTCTTCTGGAAAAACAGTGCAAAACTGAAATATGGTTTTCATGAAGGTGTGATCCAGCACTGAATCCAGCCCCAGAACTGATACCCTGGAAGACATTGCTTATTCATGTACTTATTAGCCCACCTGACTATAAGATATAACCAGCTACAGACTTATAAGATCCATGTAATACTACCTCACCCCCAACCTCCGTATCAGATCAGTTTACTACAATATCAACATAGTAACACCCCTCTCTGACATCCACAGTTTCTGGAACAGCACTGAGCTCGCTGCTGTTTCAACCAATCTGGAAACTACATCCTGTGGCAATAACAGTGCTGGCATCAGAGACCATTACTGCTCTGATGCAACAAGGCCATCTGAGAAAACATTCAGTGCTGTCAGCAAGGGGCAGACCTGAGTCTCTACCTGGCCGCGGCTGCAAGCATTACAGGTAATCATTGCAGCAGGTAACAGGCTGAGCCAGGGCAGATTCACTGCTGGTTTCATCTCCTACAGTTTTCTCCAAATCCTGCACAAAAAAGTCAGCGGAAGTCTTATGTACACACTGCAGGGTCATCTGATAATCACGAAGTATGGCTGCTGCAAAACTTCTGGGCCAGGCACATGGACATGTTGTTCAGAGATAAGGGTTAACCAATGATCTTTATTCCTATAATAAACAAGCCAAGTTTGATTTTTTAAGAAAAAGTACAAGTCCAAGAATAGAAAGAAATGAATAAGTGACCATTCATTTAAATCCATAACAAATGAACTATAATAGATAGGATAGGAATGTGCGTTGAGTACAAGAACAAACTATTTGGGGATTACTGAAGTTGTGAAGTGTGCTTAGTTTGGGTGTGCACAGAGTGGGAGGTGTTTGAGTTAAGACAAGAACATCAGAGCTCTCTGTATTTCAGCTGATAACCAGACATTTCTTGGCACCGCAGGTGCCAGAGTATCCCCAGACATAGTATGGCGCCCCCCTTTAAGAATAAGCTCCTGTGGCCTTGACTTTTGACCTTGTGACCCCAAAATTGATATTGATCGTCCACTTTCATATATAAACCAATTGAGGTATAGAATTATTGATGGGCCATATATTATTATAAGTCAGGTTTGAAATCCATATATTAATCCAAGTTTGAATTATCATCTCGAGAACTAATTTTTGGACAGATGGCTCCTGTGACCTTCACCTTTGACCTTGTGACCTCAAAATTAACAGGGGTCTTCCTCTATTGGCAGATGAACTATATGTGCAAGATTAAAGGTCTGAGATGAAATGTTTGGCTGAAAATGCATCCACAATCTTTTTAAAGATGTGTCCTGTGACCTTGACCTTTGACCTCATGACCCGAAAATCAATTCAGGTCTTGCTTTTTCAATGGGACATATATAAGTCAGGTTTGAAATCTATACATCAATAAAACCAGGAATTATCATCCAGAAACTAATTTTTGGACAGATGGCTCCTGTGACCTTCACCTTTGACCTTGTGACCTCAAAATTGATAGGGTTCTTCCTCTCTTGGCAGGTGAACTTTATGTGCAAGATGAAAGATCTGAGATGAAATGTTTGGCTGAAAATGCATCCACATCTTTTTAAAGATGTGTCCTGTGACCTTGACCTTTGACCTCATGACCCCAAAATCAACTTGGGTCTTGCTTTTCCAATGGGACATATACAAGTCAAGTTTGAAATCCATACATCAATAAAACCAGGAATTATCATCCAGAGACTAATTTTTGGACAGATGGCTCCTGTGATCTTCACCTCTGACCTTGTGACCTCAAAATTGATAGGGGTCTTCCACTCTTGGCAGGTGAACTACATGTGCAAGATGAAAGATCTGAGATGAATTGTTTGGATGAAAATGCATCCACAGTATCTTTTAAGATGCGAGTCCAGTGACCTTGACCTTTGACCTCATGACCTTAGAACCTATAGGGTTCTTTCTTAAGTGGTGGGCCATATATAAGTCACGTTTGAAATCCATATGGCTATCAACACTGGAGATATCATAAGAGGTGTGTGATTTTCACCAAATATGGACACATTAAAGGTCAAGGCCACTCTCATGGTGAAGGTCATGACCCAAATGTAAATAGACCTCATCCCATAACCCATCTCTCTACATGTGCATAATATGAAAGAAATCTGTCCATTAGTTTTTGACTTACAATGCTTACAGTCCTGTCAAGTCGCAATTATGGGGGTATTAAAAGGCGTAAAAACAAGAAAAGGATAATAGGTGGCGCCACCAGATTCCGGTATATCACAAGGCTATCCAAGATCTTCGGTCACCTTTATTATTGGGCCAGTCCATGCAAGCTTACTTGAGATATTTAAGAATTTGTGTTATTTTTAGCATAATGGACCTATTCAAGGTCAAGGTCACTCTCCTAGCATAGGTAATGACCTCATTTTAATTAGGCTTCATCCCTTTACCTATATCTATACAAATGTAAAGTTTGAAAAAGATCAGTGAAATATTTTTTTAGTTATCCCGCTCACAAGGTTTTTCTGTGGCCGCGGCGGCGGGACCATCGTGAAACAATAGTATCCTGACCTTGTCTGGGGATACAATAATCAGCAGGTTCTGAATTACTGTCTGTCCCAGTACCCTTGTCAACATGTTTTCAGGGATAATTTTGCATACAAAAGAAGCAGTGTAAACCTTTCTGGTCCAAAGGTTGCAGGAGCCATTCCACTGACTGCCTGAATAAAAAATAATGCCTTACCTTGCTTTGATTTTGTATGAGACAAATAATCCAAAATGAGACAAAACAGGTTACAGCATTTACGACTTTATCATCGCCAGAGAACTGAAAATAAACAAGCCATGCAAACTGATGACGTCAGTCAGTTGAAGGTGATGCGCAAACGATCACTGTGTTGTCTTTGTGATGTCACTGTTGTCTAACAAACTCCACACGCAGCCATAGACATGGAAAGTGTACTTTAGAGGAATATACCATTCAGCAGTGCCTGGAAGACGCCATCCATAGTCCATCAGCATAACTCGAAAGAGTTGCAAAGTAAATTCTTTTTACATGATATATTACTACTTTACACAAAATCAGCAGAATATCTGTACATGCATATTAGACCAAAGGGCATTTTGAAAGAATTTTCTTAAAATAATTATCGCAAAAAAATGTGAATATGGGTTTTGGGAAGGACTATAGTCATAACCATTTTCATGGGGTAGGAGTTTTCCAGACAATGGAAATTAATCTCACTGATGTTTCATACTTAAAAAAACTGAATTTGAAAAATAAAATATGAACATCCAGTGACACCCAAAAAACACTTCAACCATATACATTATAATCATTAATAAATTTGCAATCTTACCTTGAACTGGATGTTATTTGAGATCATTCACAGCTACACAAGCACCTCAGGCCAATCAACTGATCCCAACTACACCAGCATGGAATTTATCTAAAACTCTTCTTTCAGCACAGCACACCCACTATAACACTGTGACGTATTTAAATTATAGCTTCCTGTCCAAATAAGGCAGAATCTGGATAATTTGTATTGATCAGAATTCACTATGCCACTGCTGCTGAGTTAATAAAAAATATTCCTAATCCAAGGTGTGACAAGAATTGATAATTCAGATTTAAAAATAGCTTGGTGGTGATCCTGATGCAATCTATGTACAAATTACTGACATTTGAAAATTAAATGAAATGTGGAATGATTGGCTGTGCCTATAAATCCTTGATAAATGACAAGGGGACTGCATAGATCAAATAAGTCTTCAGTTACTTTTATTGATTTATGCAACTTGAAGCCATTTACTGAATCAATTTGTGGCTTCCATTAATTTATATTCAGTGATCATACAATTACATTCAATTATATCTTTTTAAGACAGGGAAGTTGCCAAGAAGACTTTTTTAAAAAGCATATAATACAGAATAATTTAAGCAAGACTCACTGAGTGTGATACTGTAGTGCTATATTTAAAGGTTTCAAAAGCGGAATTTACCTTTTTGTATTTTTTCCCATTTCACTTAAATTATTCAATAATTTTTTTTAGACTAAATGAAGCTTTTGTACTAATGTTTTGGTGGATACCCAGTATTTATGTTGAGAGAAACTATAAGAGTTTTATGAAAATAGTTATTTATCTGAATTAACACTGATTTCAATAAGAAGAAAATAGGCATACATATCTTACATTAAAAGGACATATATAATTTATTATAAAACAACATAGAAAATAAAATAATTTAAACATTCCGAAATGCTTATCCGAAAGATTTTGCAATTAGCCATGCAGGCTTATTCTTACACCTTTGGTTTCTACATATTTTTCAACTAAGGAAATACCTAATGGACATATCCAAAAAGGAAAAAAAACATTAAGGAGTTTAACCTAAGTGACTGAGTGAGAACTATCTGGTGAACTCTCAACAAGCTGCACTCTGTAATTTAAGGAAAGATGTAGTTAACGTTCAGGTTACCATCGTTTTAATGAGCATGTTGAGCCATCAGGGAGCTCTTCAACTAAATAAAACATACTGGAGTAAAAAAATAATCATAAATGCTGGCCTTATTCATAAGAAACCATGCTCTAAACACTGATAAATGTGTTAAATAACATACAAAGAGAAATGGATCACAGATAATAATCCTGCAAAAATGACAGAACAAATCAGTAGACCATGATTACCTTAACAAGAAACAAATGGATTATTAAAATCTTAAGTGAAAAAAGTCAAGATTATGAAATTAAAGTTTCTTTTTATTGCCACGGCCACAGCAAATCAAGTACAGTGTATAACTTTGGACCAGATGGAAAAATTGTGTTGTATAGTGATAATTCAATACTGATACCTAAGATGCTAAAGCATTAGAAAACTCTTATATTCCTTTCAAAACAGAGAGGATATGGGGAGCACCTGGCGCCCTCAGTTCCTGTACAACACAGTTCCTGGCAGCCCTGGTTCTGTGTGACATGCTACCTCTGCTTCATCAGCCCATAACTTGACCCAGTTTAGGCTGTTGTTTGCTTTTGGTAGTTTCTTTGGTGCTTTGTGTAGTCTTAGAAGCCCTATCTGGGGCTTTCCTGTAAATTTATGGGCATTTTGTAGCTGAGCTGCACATCTGTGCTAGAACATCTGTTGGTACATTAGCTGTTGTATATATGAGTCATTTTACTTCCTGGCGTAAAAACAGGGCACCCCAAATTACCCTTATACTGCCTACAGATATACAGATATACAGATCACTGCATCTTGTATTACTAATTATCTTATTCAGGGGGACCTGATGAAATATTTATAATTTAAGCAATTATAGACTATTCAAAATGAGTTTGCTATTAAATTAAGCAACTGAGCTGTAAATGGAATAAATAATCCATTGTTGAGTAATCAGGGGCTGGAAGGGAGGTACACAAAATAAATTACTATTTTTACAGGTCAAGGTCACAGCGAGTAGATGGAACTGTCTCTGGTTTCATGATACAAAATGCCATTTAAAGTGATAAATGGTGACAGAGTTATATAAATCCTTCTGGATTTCTAGTTTTAACATGGGCTATGACTGTATTAATACCCAGTTCTTACCTTTTTATGTATATTCTATTCATTTACTTCTGAATTTTTAACTAGGTTTCCCTAACTATGTTTATGTTACCTGACATCACCTGTCTTATTAATAATATGAATATCACAGTTAATGACATTTGAATTAAACTGAATCAAAGAGACCTCCTGCTTTTAGCATACAACATCATCTTCAATGTTTGGGACATGTTATAATTTTAAACTTGTTTCACTGCTCATTGCAAACATAATGTCATAATCCTAAACCTGTGAGCATCATTTATCTAAGGTACACATATATACACACAGACACACACAGACATAATCACACCCATGCAATAGCATGAACATTAATTCTGTATAATAAAATAAAAATGTGTAAATCAAGAATTTGTCTTTGTGTGGAAGTGCCTTATATAAACCTAAATCCTAATACTTTCACAAGACATTTAATCAGTCCCACTGTAAAGCTGTTCTGATGCACGGCTCAATTTGACCTGATCTAGACAGACAATATTAAACAAAACCAACCTACCCATCCATAACGCAACTTTGATCCTGGAGCCGAGAACATCAGCAGATGCAGCCCTACCTACAGTGATTCCCCCCCGCAATCCCTGCATAAGGCGCAATCCCTGCATGCCTTATGCGGACAAGGCGTCATGTGTGTAACAGTTAAGGTGGATCAATAAACGTGACCACTGGCCACTTCTGGTGAGTTGACGGACATGAATGATACGTTATTGACTGCCACAGTCCAAGTGTATTCAGTGATGACCCTGCGTCAGGACACTGTAAACATCAATACTCTGTAACTGTTCCTAATAGCAATTAGAGGCCAGTACCACTGATAATATTGAACTGTACTTAACTAGTCTTGACTTACAAAGGTTTATTTACAATGGTACACAAAACTTTTGATTATCTGTCCACGATTAAATTTATTGATTTGTTAGACATTTTAAATTCAGTATAAATAAATACATACATATATATAAATATATATATATATATATATATATATATATATATATATATATATATGTATAAAAAGATGGATGATAATACCTACATCCAGTGACGTAGTGACATTAAATCTTATGACTGATATGAGATTTTGTTAATTAAAAAAGGTAATAAGTTGAAACAGTTGAATTTGATTTGTAAAAATATGCCACATCATTGTTAGTTATAAACTTCACATGTCCCATTTGTGTTTTGTCATAAATCATTCAGGTATTTTTCCCCCTTCTAAACATGTCTACACATGACCATTAATCATGAAGGATGAAAAAAACCTTCAGATTAATAGCAGATCAACCACAAGTTAATAAATCAATTAATACTGACATAAAAAAAGAGATGTTTTTATAGACTATATCTTAAATTGTATATATTAATTCATATGACACCCTAATGCTGAAACTTAAAATATATAGATGTGACCACAGTGACCACATTATTATCTGACCTTCCTTCAACATTTAGGTCACTTCAATGTCAGTCCGGTAAGGTACATGCGCTATATTTAGTTTTCCTATTTCCAGTGGTTGGGGCTCTTGACAAGCTGCACTGGTAATTAGTTGTTTATACTGAGTCCCTGGCTAGTTTATGGAGGTTACCAGTACTTATAGTCTAGTTCTATCGACTTTCACTATTAGTTCTTGTTATTTAACTTTTAGTTTCTTCTTCTCCCAACAGACAGCAGCACATGTTCTGTATTGCAAACTTAAGGCCAAAAAAAAAAAAGGTATGGTTCTCAGGCACTTTTTTTCAGAAATCAATGCGGGTGGGCAGTTTTTTTATTTTCAATTTTTTGGTATGTTTCGATAAAAATGTCAAATGAAAAGGGAAAAGCATGATAATAACAGATATATTTTGCTAAACTAGTAAAAGTACTACATAACAAAGAAAAGTGTATGATTTTATCTTCTTGAAAGAAATGTCCAAGCGGCTGTAGTTCAAAATTGGTAACTTTTCTGGAAAAGCAAAATAAAAATTTTTGATGCGGGAGTTAAAAATTGATGCGGGCAGTGCCTGAGAACCATACCTTTTATTTTTTTGGCCTAAGTTTATTCTTTCACCAACAGATGGCAGCACTTAACTGGCAGGGACTGGGAAAGCATACCACATCAGTGCACACCACTTGAACAGTACAGTAAAACACAGGTTCATCAATAAACAATATATTGTACTTAAAAGCTACCTGAGAGATAATTCTGTATTTGAATGAAGTGGCCATGTAACTCAGTTGCTCCCTCTCTCTCTCTCTCTTTCTCTTACTTTCATTCCAATGACACTGAATTTAACAAATTTACTGACAAATACAGCTTCAGCAGGAGTACAGTCTGACACAATACTCACACAGCTTCAGGCTCTTCTTCCATTATGTACCTTACAGCAATCACAAATATAGCTTACCTGGAAAGACAGAAACATGAACAATATAAATGTCAGGTGATATATGACTAAGACTGAAAGAGACTCACTTAATTACATCTTTCCCTTGAAAAATGTTTGTTTTATATTTATATATAAAATCACAAATGCCACCCTGGCACTTCTCTATACTTTATTAAGACAAATGACAACCCATGGATTTTATATTTCAACTATATGCCAGGTTCATGCAGCCAAAGGAAGAAGCCCATTTTTTTTTTTTTTTTTTCACAACAAAGTTCAACTGCTCTTGATTAGTATGCACCTATATATTCGCATCTGTGTGACAGACAGAAAACATGAATAATTTTACAGTGAATTCAAACAAAGACCTCTGAAACTAAAAACAAGTCTAAGAACACACCAACAGCACCATTGTGGCAGGTAGTATACATTTTACCCTGCAGATGGCAGCACATACAGGTCTCCAGTGACAGATCTGGGTAGATAAACTAGATATTAAAATATCCATTAATAATCACTCCGCTTCATTACATATAGTAAAATACCTTTGAATTGAGACATTTAAGAAATGAACTTTGTTACTTTTTTAGACATAGAACTGTGACGAGATAAAATGATGTAACATTCATAAAAGACGGGTATGGTTGCAAATATGACATGTGTATGCAAAATTTATGGTATGTACAGTTCATTTGTATATTTGTTTTGTTAAGCCCTGTGTGGCTCTATAAATAAGTCTCCATGATATTATAAAAGAGCCCCCTGATTACTGTGACACCTGTGTGCCGCTGAACAACCATCCACTGATTGACTGTTAGAGGGGGGCCCTGAAGTGACAGAAATAGAGTAACATCCCGTTATAGACTGTTGGATGTGCTGATTCAGCATATTCTGGTCACGTCATGTCTCCAACTATCATCTGATCATAACATGACATTATTACAGACTGTTTATGACTGTTCTCTTCCCGATCCATACTCAGATGAGTTTCTATTTCCAGATACCGGAGAGCCCCTATGGACATTAAGCTGGTGTTTTAGTAGGTTTATTCAGCTTTCACACACTGATATTGTGATACTGTTCAAACATGAGAGAAGACAAATTGTTAAAGATGTTACCTGATGCTGGATACAAAATTACATGTGACAGGGTGTAACTTTCAAGTTTTAGTAAATTATTTCTTTTATATAAAAATTAATACAGAAAAAGAATTATAACTGTATAACAGTATGGTTGTGTGGCAATGTATCAATGATATATATTAAATGGTATAAGCTACTGAACAATGGTATTATTAAAAGGAACTATTAATCATTTAGAAAATATAAATTAAAATTTATCTGATTACTTATAAATGCCGATATTCCATTGTTATCTCAATCTACCAAGGTTCCAGTGTTCCAAGGGAAAAGACATCTATGACTATTTCTGACTTTAAGATTACATATTACCATTTTCAGAGCCAAAAGCTGTCTAAAACACTAAAAGTATACAAAAAACGAGTATGGTTATCAGGCACATTTTTCAAAATCAGTGTGGCTGGGCAATTTATTGTTTTACCAGTTTTTTTGTATGTTTAAATAAAAATGTCATATGACCAGGGTAAAAGCATGATAATAACATATTTTCTTTGCTATACAGGTAAAAGCACTACATAACAAAGGAAATCTGATCAAATTGTATTATTTTATCTCCTTGAAAGATGAAAATCAAAATAAAAATTTTGATGAGGCAGGTTAAATTGATGCGGGTGGGGCATAAGAACCATACCTTTTTTTTTGCCTTATCTATCTTTTTGAACAACTAATAAAAACCAAAATCGCATTTAATTTTTAGGATAAGCTTTTGGATATCTTGGTGTAACACAAGGCCCACCCATCAGTTGGGAAAGGTGTAGTCTATAACCATAAGGGCCCGCATTCAGATAACAGAATATATACAGCATTAAAGGCTGATTCAATTTGTTATCAAGCCTGATAAATAATTGGTTCTACCGACAAATCTGGGTGCAGGTTATGTGTGGGTGTAGGCTATTAGTCTGTCCTGACTGGGGGTGTTAATAGGGGTGGGCCGTGGATATAAATTTGTTAGTCAGTTCTAGCTTTATGATATGTATTATATAAAATCTATTAAAGTGATACATAATGTGCACAGATAACATATTTCAGTTTTACCTGTGCATCATTTACAACAATAAAAACTAAGTACTATGCATTCACCAGCTAAGTGAACAACTTTTATATAAACAAATTCCAGTTTGAATACTACACATGAAAATATCAACATCTAATAGTTGTATTTTGTTTCTTTGAAAAGGTGATATGGTATGCAAAACATTGCAAACCATATCAATGTGAAATACCAATTTATTCAGATATAACATGGATTTATATATGGATGCAGGTATCTAGCAACGTAATGAAGGAATTTTAATGAGATTTTATAGAGAAGCAAGTCAGAGAGTAATGGTAATTTGTTATCAAAAGTTTAACGATGATCCACAGTTTAGTTCAGAGGTGAGCAATCTTTGGGTGCTTTCAGACTGACCATGTATCACCTATCCAACAGTGAGAGCTTGGCAAAAAGCTCACACTATAATGACAGCAGATCAATATGATATCTAATTACTGCAACCTATCATACCTATGGCCTTACCCTCCTCAAATATCTCATTAAGAATAATGACAAGCGAGCACATAGGTTAAATTAGACAACCTTGCTCCAGGAGCTGAAAGTATTTATAAATGATCTCCAATGAGAGGTCAAACTTAGTATCAGTCTTGACCTTCATAGACACTGCACTGAAAGTATTTGTTACTGCATTATATGGTGATGTCAATATAATCTTCATGTTTTTATCCTGTTGATAAGTTAAACCTTAAAAATCCATAATCTGTGGCACATGATACATTTTTTATACGAGACAAATGGGTATTTTTACATGGCCATTTATATTGAAGGGCCAGTGAGATACTGAAAATCTTGCAGTTATATCCAGTTTGGAGAAAATGCATCAGACATCACTGCTGACTAATTTGTATGTGTCACTGCTTTGAACATTAAATAGAAACTAATAGATCTAAATCCTATTATATGACAACTATACATGAACGTTAAGTATAAGATTCTTTTAACAAATGTTACTCATGTTTAACAAAAAAATTTCAGGTATTTTAGAAATTTAAAAAATAATGAATTAAATTTTTTGTGCAAAGCTAGTCAAAACCACCAGGAATTTAAAATTGCAGTTAAATTCAGCAAGAGAAAAACCTGAGGTAACATAGCTGTATTGGTTCGATTCTTTATACTGACCCTTTGAACTTTTATGACAATTCAGGTACTATAGCTGCGTGATATGTTAGTCACAAATTTTAGCAATTTATTGTTGATGTTTAAAGGCACCAGGTAATGCAGGTAGCTAGGTTTGAGCTTTCAATTTTTGCCATCATAATCAAATGCTACAAGTACACCTGTCAAATTATGTCAGACACCATGGTGGAATATTTGATCGAACAGATTTAATATTTAAGCCGATGTTGTTCATTTGTTTAGGGTGGGATACTAGATGCCCTACAACTATGAACAGATGCTCCAGCATATCATATGTCTAACACTGAATTTGATTAAAGCTTTTGTAACTTTTATTTGATTATTCCAAGTACATTCTATCACAAATGATATTAAATAAATAAAATTTTGACAGTGTTTCATACACCATTACTCGGTAACTGTCAAAGTTTTGGCACAAAATAAAAAAACTGGCCTAAAATTTAAAACCTTAGATAAAGACCTAGTTAAGAAGTATAAGAAAAGCTGAGTATCAGTACTCCTTATGGTATAAAATGCAGAACAGCTAAAATAAATAATGAAGTACTTACATTACCCTTCTTTCTGAGTGAAACAGACACATCCTGGTAACACACACCAAGTTATGAAGCAGGATGGAGCTGCTGTTGGTAGCTACCTCCTATATAACAGGATGACTGTTATCCCCGCATGTAATCAGATAACACCTAGGTTTAATCCCAACTTCACAAAAACTCTGTTGTACAGTAATGCAGGAGTCGTGTCTCTTTCTCAGTACACATCAATGTACTGTCCCAGTTTAATTATTCATTGCTTAGTCTGGTTCTCTGCTGGATGTAACCTCATCTTTCTGTTTCTTATGTGAGCTACATATTTGTTTTATTATATTTATTTAGACCATAAAAAACACAGAGCTGCTAATTCAGTATATAGATAAGCTGATTAAATTTTATAAGAGCAACAAAAACTCAGTGTTATACAACAACTAGTTTCCTTATCTTATTATGAGTGGGACACTACTCCATTTTATTTTTCAGCTACATTATACCCATACTTAACCCCTAAAGTTCCTTTAAAATGTTAAATTATAAAAGTTATATGCATTATATTTAATTCATTCAATGTCTCATCCAATACTCTGCTTTCTTTTGGAAAATGGAAAAAATGTTTGAGTTGTGTTGGAATATTATAAAGAAACAACTGACATACATCTGCACTAGTTTTAAGCAAAGAAGTTTCTGTTACATAATCTCCTGCTTCAGGCAAACAGCATATTTTTTTTTTTTTTGGGGGGGGGAGGGGGGGGGGGGGAGAGTGGAGGGGAAGGAAGGGGAGATATGATACAAACTGACAATCTGAATATATAATTTGATTACAGTTAAGACAAATGGGTGCTGGCATTTCCAGAAAAAAGTCCAGAATCAAAGAAATGGGATCGTGAACAGTAACATGGCAAAAACAATTGTTTTCAAAATAATCTGAGAAACCTGTTGTGAAAAGTGGCTAAAATTGAGAAAAAAATGTTACCTTTAAATTTTATTTCATATTTCACACATTTAATGAAGTTATTTTTGGTAACTGATACTAAATCTTATTATTGTGATAAGACTTTCTTTATCTACAATGCCTGTCTACATATCCAATTCATTTTGCTTCAGTCAATTTCCCATTCTATTTTGTAGAGACAAATATTTTCTTAAGAAACCACTTATTCCACCTGTGGTTGTTTTTTTATTGACCACAGACCACACCACCACACATTTGATGTCTAGACCAGTTTCCCTGCTCAATTACACACCTGATCCTACCAGTCTGATAACACATACCAGGGCTGAAGGCAAACAATTTCATGCAGCTTGTCTGATAAACTTTACCACTCTGTCCATTATCAGCCAGGGGAAATTGTTGACAATGAATAATTTAAGGTCTGTCCCAGCCGAGATGGGCAAAGAATGGCTCTGGGGGATGGATATTAAGCAAAGATAAAGTATTGATTCATTAAAAGCCTGGTAAACCATTGTCAATTGAGCAGGAACTGGGGCCCTTGTTTACAGACTTGCCCAGTTGTACCTACTGTGGCATTAAATCATTACTTATTTCCATACACATCACAAGCTAAGGTTTCCAAGCAGGGAGTAGGGTAAAGACTCTACCCAGGAGCGGTGCTGGGAGCACAAGATGTTGTATTTTTGTCACTAATACTATAATCAGCCATCATGCACAAATTTTCATATAAATTGTAACTGCACAGAGATTGTTACAGACAGAAAATATTTTCTAATGTAACCTTGTAGTGTTGTTTCACAAAATTTACAACTGTATAAAAATAATATGTGGAAAGTACTTTCATTTAAGTTCCATTTTTTATCTTAACACTTTTTGTACTCAACCCCTCTGGGTTAAATTATGAGTTCTCCCCCTCCCCTGATGCTTTGAACATAGTTCTTTTTCTTGGAATGAATCGATAAAATTTTCCACATTCTATAAACCAAAATTATATACATCACTTTCATCCCCTGTCACTATGACACACAGGATACATCTGCAATTTTTTTCACCATTAAATGATTTAATGAAACACAGTAAAATGATGTTCCTATTACACACCTGATTGTTTCATTTCGAATCTTGCAGCTCTTTTGATTAATAAATAAATCTTCTTAGAACATATAATGAAATGGTCATGTTTCCTGCAGACCTCCAGAAGTTTTATGTATGTGCTCTGAAATATTTATCTATTCTGTTCTGCATTCTACATTAAAAGAAACATAACCAGATATGACCTTCACTATGAAAGGTATATATTCTAGGAATTAACAGGCATTTAATAGTAAACAAGGCCTACAGGCCTAATGCGAACCTGTGTATTGGGAAATACACCAGGTATAATGCTTCAATGCTGGACCATTACTTTTCATGTATATGAACAATGCAAGTACTAAACATTTTGAATAAGAAACAATTACACAAACATCACTGCTGAAATTCTGGCATTGGTGCACACAACACAAAAACGATTGTAGCTGGCACCACCAGTCTTGTATACTTCAAAGCTATCAGAGATATACACATATGCTAATTTTCAGACTGATATATTAAACCCCTCCTGAGAAAAAAGCAGGGACACACAATGTGCAAAAATTATTGTAGGTGGCACCACCAGTCTTGTATACGACAAAGCTATTCGATATGTATAAATATGCCCAATTTCAGGCTCATATATCAAATTCCTCTGTAGAAATAAGCAGGCACATACACTGTCAATGTACGTGACACCACCTGTCTTGTAAATGAGAATACCATCAAAGACTCATAGACAGGTCAAAATATCAGTACATTACATCAAACTTCCCCAGAGTTTGAAACACTGGGCTGACAAGGCTTAGGTGAGTAAGGCACTTGCCTGCAAGTGACCAGTGACAAATAGCTGCCTCAAGCTACTGCACTGAGTGAACTCTTGACCTGCACCTGGCTAGACTGAGTAAACTTTTGCCCTGTACCTGGCTGCACTGAGTGAACTCTTGACCTGTTGCATAATCTGACACAGTTGGCAGTCTGCCAAAGCTATAAATAGATTCAGGCTGAACTCTGGTGCCAAATATGATGCAGTGAGCAGTCCGCCAAAGCTATAAATAGAATGCAGCTACTGCACTGAGTTAACTCTTGACCTATACCTGGCTGCACTTCTTCCAATCCTGGCACTGTGCCAAAACTATTTATAGAGCTGACATCATCTTGGCTAATGGCCAACATCAAGGCACTGGCAATCTGCCAATGGTAAACCCAGTGCTGCCATCTGAACACATTAGTGGTCCCTACTTGAAATAACTTTGAAATTTATTTTCCCAATACAAAATGCTTTTCAGCTGACTCATTATAAAAAATTAATCAGGAATATATGTAAAATTATTACAGATGCATACTGAATGCAAAATTAAAATACAGATATATCTCATTGATGGCAAATTCTTGAATTAAGTTGAGTAGGGATACCAATTATTTAAAATCCAAGTAAAGTTGTCTTTATATAGCCATAGAGAGCTGAATATCCATGATTGTAACATTGCCTGGTATAATGAATAACTTAAATCATAAATCTAAATTTTTTAAAAGCTTTTAAAAAAACTTTCTTTTCAATATTAACCAAAGATATTCTGAAATCTAAATGTCTAGTGGCATGATGTAATAGATACTGATAAACTGGTGCAGGCTAGATGTAACAGCATCACACAGCTAACATATATGGTAAATGACTCAATTCAATCTCTATAATTCAGCCAAAATCATTCATGTGGAACCATTAATGACAATTATTATAAGAATTATTGTAGGAATTATTCTTGTAAAATATTTAACCAACTGGCTTCAGTGGCATCAGTCGAAAAATGCTTTGCAGGTTTATAACTCATATAGGACAATACAGCAAACTGGCTAAGTTCAGCTTCCCATAACTCAGCCAAAAAGCACTGAACCACAACCATTTGAACAAACTTGAATTATCAACATCTTAGGATAATTAATGTGTGAGATTTAAGAATTTAGCCGAGTGGTTATTGAGAAGAAGATCTTTGTAGCCACTGAGCCAAAATAGCCAATTCAGCTTCCCATAACTTAGCCAAAAGACACTGAAAAGAGACCATTTGAACAAACTTCAGAAAGCACTACCCTAGGATCATTTCTGTGCGATATTAAACATTTTGGCCATATGGTTTCAGTGAAGAAGTTTTTTGTAGCCCTCAGAGTGATACAGGCCCTGATGACCCTGTTCAAAAAAGGCCGATGCAGGTGGCGACACCAATACCTCAATTTCAGATATGACCTATGTGACCAACATTGGCATAAAATTTGGTGATGATAGCTACAGCCGTTTCTGAGATTTAAATTTTAATATGCTTTTTTGCACAGTTAACAAAGTTCAACCTCCTGTATCTCGGCCAAAAATCTCCGAACTGGAACCATTCGAACAAACTTGAGAAAGATTGTTCTAGGGATCATTTCTGTGAAATATTAGACAATTTGGCTGGACAGTTTCGGAGAAGAAGATTTTTAAAGCTTTTTTAGCTTTTTCCCTATAAAATCTAAGAAAATGCAGTTAGAAAAAAAGAAACAAAATCTGATAAAGTTTTTTGGATGACTGATTATATGCAAAATAATTGGTGATGCTAGCTCCTGCCGTTTTTTGAGATAGCTATGGTTAACGTACAGATGACGCACGACAGACGCCGTACGACGCCGCACCATCACATAAGCTCACAGGTTCGCTAAAAATAGACATAACTTTTTAAGTACTACATTTAACCAAAATCCTGAGCTCAAGCAATTAATGAAATATGCACATTTGATGTTATTCTACTCTGAATATAGAACACTTAATTCCATGCATGTAAATTCTTCAGACTTTTTTAATGTTTACTGAATCTTTATATAGTATTTATTGTAACTCTTCAAAAGTCAATCCTTGACTTGTATTTAATGAACCATCTTAACTGACTTCAGTCTGGTTCAGGGATATTGAAAATCATGGATAAGCTCAGAATTTTTTTCACAATTTTCCATTATTCACTGGTTTCCATGATATACAAAAGTACTGGGTACCTATTGTCTTCATCTATTCAAAGGCCCTGTTGAACCTTGTATGGATATACTGACTATGTATAATATATATAATAAGAACATAAATCTTTATTATATAAGCACCAAAATATGTAATGAATAATTTAATATACCATCCATTGTTCTAGGGACAAAAAATAGGTTGGAGCAGTTTAGGCCTTATTTTTCATTATAAACTAGTCTCACAATATGTGTTTAATTAAACAGAAATGAATGATAATGGTCAATTATTATGATTAATAATATTGTTTTATGTACCATTTACAGTATAAAATTTAACAGGACAGAACTGCAACAACTACAGAAGCAGGCCATATTGCTTGTAACAGCACTGATCATTTGGTGCAGTCAATTATTACCCAGCACAGCCTGGATGGCTGTCAGCATCACAGCCAGACATTCTATGGTACTTGATGGCTCAGGAATTTTTTTATGGATGTAAATAGCCAGACGCAGCAATAAATGAACATGATGAGCCTCTTCTCTAACATTACAAAACATGCTGAAAGACTTTGGAGTTCCATCTCCATAATGTCCTTAATCCAGTTTATGTGGATATTGCTTAGAAAGCCCATCTAAGCCACCATCAATAAAATAGTTCATCCATTTGCTCACAGATGGCAGTAAGAGCTTTTTTGTATGCCAGGCTGTGTGTGCTGCTCTCTATCAACAGTTAGCAATCACCATTTGGTACATTTTGGTACAATTGCCGTTTGGTCTATCTGCTTATAACTGTATGGATGATCTAATAAAAGGTATACCTTACATAACAAGATATCTAAATTATATCAGTGTGGTAACATCATCCATAGAATCACCCAAAATATTATGATATAAAGGTGCCATATCTGCCAGGCATTTTCATAGGTTTGAAATGTCACATTTCATGCTTCCATGCAAATTCAGGTATCTGATTAAATGTTTATGTGTTGGTTTTATTAAAGACATTTCACTTCTCAAGGATGTAATAGTGTTATGACCCAAAATGACTGAGAGCTAAAGAATAAGATAGTGTAAACCCCTTATCATATACTGTGGTTGCCTTTTTGTTCACAAGGGTTTAAATTTCGCAATATCCGCGAATGGGAAATAATCGCGAAAATGAGACCCTCGGGAATAATTGGCAAATTGAGTATGTCCTGCTTATTCAGTAAAACAAATACTTGTATGTGAATAGGTTAGAACAGTGAGAACGTTCATAATAAATTACTTGCATTTATAGGGAAAATGTTCATTTAAATTTGAACTAAACTACCTGTGCTGTGTGTACGGGACCTTCGTTATATGAGCAGAATATCACAAACTGTGAAAATCATGCAGATAAAAGATTTTATCAGATAATGTTATCTCAAGGCATGGTTGTCATTATACACTTTGTCATGACTCTAAGCATTATTATGCACAGCATGTAATCAAACTGCTAGAACCTGGCTACAGATCTTATTTAAGATTTCAGTGCATGCATCCTTACACCATATGCAATGGGTGCACAAATTAAAATGCAATAAATTTAACACAAACAGTACTGGTATTAGCATTCTTAAATGTATCCTTCACACTAGGGAGTCTGTGGGGTTAAGGGTGTGGGGTACTCCTGCAGTGGGGACGTCTGGAATAAGTTCAGATTTGAATCCTATCTAAAAGAAATCTGAGCCAGCTCGTAACTCTTTAAGGCAATAACATTTGGATATGAAAAGAGTGTCATTTTAGTCAAGACTGATATTACTATAAAAGACATTTAAATTAGAAGTCAAAGTGTGTGTTACATCATGTAGCATACATACCACATACACTGCAGCATGGCAGATGAGTCTGAGATGACCTGTTTAATTAATACTTTTATTCCAAAAGGTGTATTCACATTTGAATAGGTAAATTCACATGAAGTTGGAATATACAAAGTGAGGCTGACGGTGACACCTGATACATATTTAACTAACTGTAAGGCCAAAAAATATTAAAGGTATGGTTCTCAGGCACCACCCGCATCAATTTTAAATCCCCGCATCAAAACTTTTTATTTTGATTTTCAATAAAAACTTTCCAATTTTGAGCTGCTGCAGCTCCGACATTTCTTTCAAGAAGATAAAAACATACAATTTCCTTTGTTCTGTTGTGCTTTTACTTATTTAGCAAAATAAAACTGTTATTTTCATTCTTTTCCCTTATCATTTGACATTTTTATCAATACATACCAAAAAATTAAAAATAAAAAAAGCGCCCACCCGCATTGATTTCTGAAAAAAAGTGCCTGAGAACCATACCTTTTTTTTTATTTTGGCCTAATGACAATTCTGTCAGTAACAGTTGCTTTTTATCTGACTCAGAGATGATGCTGCCACCTATAGGCAGTGGGACAAACCTTACATTAATGTGACTGGGAACAACTTGAACTCTGTTGGAAGCCGCTTGCTCCTTCGTGATTAGATAAGGTTAGTAGCTAGTGAGTAGCTGGAGATGTTAACTACCAGCTGCACTGATATATGGGTCACTACCAAGGATTACTTATAACTCTTCAGGTAAAGCTAGCAGCTTGTTCAGTAGCTGGCTCAATGCTGGCAGCAAGGCTACCCTGACATTCACTACAAAGGACTGTTTCTTTTAATACCGTCTTATATGTACCCAAATCTGCAAGGACATCATGTGAAACATTTCATATCACGTTTTAAGCACACAATTATTCTCTTGATGTCTGTTGGACAATATTGATAAAAAAGTTTATTTATTTGACGAATAACATGAAACACAAGAGAGAGGCCAATTTATGATGTTGTCATTACCTGGAACAATTAGGTGAGTAAATATAACCGGAGGTGAAAAAAGAAGCAAGTATCAATGGGAGCAAGTACCTCATTTCTTATATTAAAATATTACATAGAATGTTTTCAGTTCAGAACCTTTAACAGAGCACCAAATGTCATTAATATAATGCCACAGGTGTGTTAGGAGCCAGGTATGAGAGTATACCTGGGGAACCTCAGACTTGGCTGGTCCTTCACAGTGTGCGGTGCATTTTTTTCCCGGGCTGGGTAAACACTAGTTGAGTTGTATGGGAACACAGGGTGGCACGCTCGCCACCAGTCCAAAAGAAACCTGACCCTAAAGGCCTTGTTCTGGTATTTTTTGTACTGTGATGAGGGTTTCTGCAGCTGAAAGGAGAAATCAAAGGCAAGATGGAGCGGGAAGGGTACAAAACATCAACAGCACAGGCTTGTTTAACCTGATGTTGTATGGCTGCTCACGATGCTTCAAGGCTCTAATCCAGCAGCACAGGTACAATCTGTCCCAGCAGGAGATTGCTAGCCCAGCTTCCTGGCAGCTTCCCTATCTGACATGGATCTGCCTACTGGATTGTCAGGTTTATCATGAAATAAAATCTTGTGGAGGAGATATGATGAGGATATGTAAACAAACCTGTGTTTATTATGTCACAATAGACACTGTTCAACATATTTAATAAACATTTCTTTATTAACATGGCAGGGAGGGGTTGGTTACTGTTAACTATTACATAGGTTGGTTACTGTTAACTATCACAACTTGGATTTTTTTTCTGAGGACTATTTCTATCACAGGAATCTTTCCTGTGTAAACACCCACACACTGAAAGGGACTAAACCAACAGAAGTTATGAATCATTGAAAGCCCATCACATTGACGACAGATGTTGCTGTGTACCAAAAAATCTGGTGTTTACAAATTCAAATCAACTACAACAGCTAACATGCACTAACTGATCTACCATTTTTCACTCTGTAAAACTTTAGTAGTCTTCAGTACATCCCACATTTATTCTTTTATAATTTGAGGATTTGGGCATGGTCCAAAATAAGTGTTATTCCAAATTAAACTGTGCAAATACAGTACACATCCCCTTACCATCAACTCTCTCTGCAGATAGAGTCTCACCTGGACATTTTCCTCTTGGTACTTTTGTGTCACATTCCCGCGGCTTATTGAACCCTGACATGTTTAATTCTCTCAGTTTCTCAAAACCATTCATAGGGGTTGCCAGCTTGCTATATACAGAAACCTGAATGGCACAGGCTGCATGTCAAAATATCTCCAAGTATCCAATTCTTTTTTAGCAGCAAAAAAAAAATAAATAGTAAGGTGATATAACAGTTTGTTATTGTCACTCATCACAAAATATTTTAAAATTTGATTATTTCATATTTAAATGTTATTTAATGAATACATAATTATGTTTTTATGCCAAACAATGTATATTCCTCCAATATCATTTTCCATATAACTCTGCACTGCTGAATTACAAGATCACAATTTAAACAACATAATGAGAAAGAAGTCTTATAATTAATTTGAAATTTTTCTTTCTCACTTATTGACAATAAGATGGCTTGAACTTCACCTTTCACTTAACAGCAGGAAAATCACTTTCTCTTTCTAAAATTCATGTCAGTTAAAGCTGTAGTTAAGGAATCAGGCACAAGGAAGCTGACCTTTTTATTTATTCATACTTAAATAATTTATCCTCTAAATTAACATGAAATGGCACTGACTTATTTAATTATGTCAAGCTGCTGAACTTAATGGGAACAGCTGTTAACAAACAGCAGTATTTAGGATAAGTGCATAACATTAACAATTAAAGCAAATACCAAATACTGTTCAAGAAAGGAAAATCAGTTATGAAGGAAAGCATTATCTTATAATTAAACTTGGATTAAGAGAAGGGGACTGGCAAAGTGCTAAAATAGGTGTTCTACTCAATTGTAAGAAATGTCAGTGCTGACAGTGCCAGTGTCACAATCAAGGCAGATCAGGGGGAGATTAATTTCAGGATCATTCTAGCTTTGAGTCTGCATCCACAAACCAATTATAAATAACCTGATTTACTTCTGCTGGAGGTCTGTTAAACCACAGGGATTTAACTGATGTTGTCGGTGATAATGCCCATGCTCTCTACTCAGCATTCAACAGGATAGCATTAACTAAAATACAGCCCATGCTTACTGACTTATTCCTATGTGACAGAAAAAAATAAAGATATTTATTTGTTAGTTTGGTTAATTTGATTTAATGTTACAGGTAGGACAAGTCTGCAAATGTTGCCAGCAGCATCTAATTAATTGCTTAACTTTATTTTTTTGCTATCTGTGTGCTGTACAATTCTGCTACAGTTACATATCTAATCATGCAATTCAAGGTCCAATAAAATGATCAAAGCTGCTACCATTTAAATAGCCACCCTGTACTGAATTAAAGACTCTTTTCCCAGGTGTATCACCAGCAACAATTAACAGGACAATACTACAGATGACCTTTTAAAGTAAATGTCATTATCAATTATAAGACAGGGCTTAATGATCAAATATCAATCAAACCTGGACAGCTACAGACACATCTAAATGTTCTTAAATATTAGCAAATAACAAAGATCTTCTTACAATAAAGTTTGAAAAGTTTCTTTGAATTGTGCCTCCAGGTAACATAGTAGCATTTTAGCAATAAAAGTCAGAGTGCCAATCTGTCCTGATTAAGACAGCAAAAATTTACAGGTTTTGAATGCATTAAATCCAACTTGAAATATCTTGTTTCTCACAATCTAGCATTGTTATGTGCTTTGATACAAATGAAGGGTGATCCTCAGTTTTTCTGCTTTCTGCACCAGTTTATGAAGATTCCATGATTTTTTTTTTTTTAGATTTTTGACAGAACCATCAGTAACTGTATTTATTTTATTTTGGCTATTGCCAATTAGTCATTTTGTTCTCGTTAACTGCATGATATATCAACATCTCAAAACGGAACCGCTTTATATATATATATATGTCAGAGACGAGATTAAAATCAAGGCGGATTTTAAATTCGCCTAGACGAGATTGCGATTGTGATCTCGCCTAGGCGAGATTGCAATTGTGATCTCGGCTAGACGGATTTTAAACTCACCTAGACAAGATCACAATCGCAATCTCGCCATCATGGAGCAGGCCAGGATTTTAATCTCGCCTAGGCGAGTTTAAAATCTGTCTGGTGTCATCCAGGCGAGTTTAAAATCTGCCTGATATTACTTAGGTGAGTTTAAAATCTGCCTAGGCGAGATTAAAATAAAGATCTGATCTAATTTCCTAATATATTAAGCATTGTAATTGACATATGAAAGATGTTTTCAGTCGGATTTTCAATATTTTAACACTGAATGGTTATATATTGTTAAAAGGTAATATATTTATTAATATTTACAGAATATTATAGTATTAATGTAATAATTACCTTTTTTACAGTAATGTAATAGTTATTCATGTGATAATTAACATTAATTTTGGAAACAGAATTATGAAATAGATATTTGATTATTATTTGCACCTTTGATTTGTTTCATGTGGTCTACAGCATCCTTAACATACCAATTATTTGCAAAACATTTATTAATCTTTATTTTTTTCTCCAGTTTTCTTAACAACCTTGTGTTTGTAAATATCACTAATAATTTTTACAAAAAAATAATTTGTAATTGTATTTAAATATATGGCAATTAGAGAGTAACAAGAGGTATACTGAAGCACACTTATGAGATATTATGAAGAGCAAATCTGGGGGAAAAAGTCATCCACTTGCATATTGAATCAATCATAGATAGATAGATAGATAGACAGATAGATAGTCTAGATAGCTATTACTTCACTATTTAATGAGTATATTACACATTAACATAAACAATCATCCTATTTGATAGTTCTTACAGGACAAACAGAACAAATTAGTTGGTTGATCTAGTTCAAATGTTTCTTTTCACCCAGGTATTCAACACTCAACAGTCAAAACATGTACACTTATGGTACAAAATATGCAGGGTATCAGTATTTATGATGGACTCTGATACACCATCCTTTTTTTTGGTAATTAAACATCATATGATAAAAGGTAAAAGTTGATACACAGATGTATGCATGTGAATAATTCTTTGTCTTATTTAGTCTTTTCTTATAATGTATATAATATTCTTCTGATCCTTTTTTTAATGTTTTGTGAGGCATTTTGTGAAGCTTCAATATTTATGTACACTGTGTTACAAGATAACTGCCTTTTTTTTGGACAGTATTATATCATATCAGAAAAAATATGATTTCTAGATTCATAGAGTAATAGATCATTTATGCATGTGAACATGCATTGAATTATATTGATAAAAAATAAATGAGCTATGTTCCTTTTGTCTTTTTAAAATACTACATTACTAATATTACTAATACCAGTTTCCCTTCAAATTAATATTGACAACAAAATTATTATGTAAATAATCAGCAGCAGCCCACATCATATATCATTTGAATATGCCATATACAATACCAATGCAAGTTTCTTATTACCTAGTTTATAAATAAAAATATAAAATAAAAAAATTAATGTTAATTATTACATAAATATTATAATATTCTGTAAATATTATTAAATATATATTACTTGTGAACTATACATAACCATATTAATAAAAAATATATAATATAAAATATTCCATTTCTAAAATTAATGTTAATTATTACATTAATAATATAATATTCTGTTAATATTAATAAATATATAACTATACATAACCATTCAGTGTTAAAATATTGAAAATCTGACTGAAAACATCTTTCCTAAGTCAATTACAATGCATAATTTATTGGGAAATTAGATCAGATCACTATTTTAATCTCGCCTAGGCAGATTTTAAACTCGCCCAAGTGATATCAGGCAGATTTTAAACTCGCCTGGATGACACCAGACAGATTTTAAACTCGCCTAGGCGAGATTAAAATCCTGGCCTGCTCCATGATGGATTTTACTCTAGCCTAGGCGAGATTGCGATTGTGATCTCGTCTAGGCGAGTTTAAAATCCGTCTAGCCGAGATCACAATTGCAATCTCGCCTAGGCGAGATCACAATCGCAATCTCGTCCAGGCGAATTTAAAATCCGCCTGGATTTCAATCTTGTCTCTGACATATATATATATATATATATATATATATATATATATATATATATATATATATTTATATATATATATATGACTTACCAACAAAAAGCCCTGCCAACATCTATGCCAGTAAAATAAGAAAACAGTTTTCTAAATATCTCATCTATGCTGTGCATGACATATCCAGGTTTAGATTAATACACTCTGTAATGAATACTTAAGATTTTTTATGTCTCACTTTTAAATACTATAATACTGTTATATATTGTAAATTATAACATATGACAAAGTCACTGATCTACCACCTGACTCAAATATGTGCTGGATCCAATGTCATAAAATATACTTTTTATATTGATACAAGGCCAGGAATATTTTATTTATAAATGTATTATTTTGGTAAATTATTACATATGACAAAGTTATTGATCTACCACCTGACTCAAATATATACTGGATCAAATGTCATAAAATATACTTTTTATATTCATACAAGAAATATTTTATTTACGTATTATTATGTATATTGCCTGTCACTACAACATCTGTCACACAGTGTGCTGACCCTATTATGTGAGAGCTGACCCTCTCTGTCACCAGTGAAGGCCTATACAATACAGTAACAATACAGGAGAAGGGGTCACCCGAGACCTGAGTGTAAAATAACACAGTCTCAGTCAGAGGTGCTTATTACAAACCAGCATGAATGTGACTCACGGTCCCCAGTGCAGTGGCTGGCTACAGGCCATCCACCGCTTTATGATGTATGACACATACTGATGGAATAAATAAAATGAAATAAAACAGGAATAATATTAGGTAACTAGTTAGTGTGCTGCATAACATGGGTATAGGACTATGTACCTGAGTACTCCCTGGTGAATGTGTATTAGCTATTTTAACATATAGCTGGTCTGTCAATGTTAGTACACATCAGACAGAACCTCATCATGTTAATGCTAGGGCATATAACACATCATATTTCTCAGAGTCTATGTGCAGTGGAGCATATGCTAATCCAAATGGTCAAGACTCATGTCTGAATGTAATTTATAACACTGTTGATATTGGTCTCTCCATAAACCTTGTAACCACAGATCTAAATGTAATCTCTAAGAACTTTTATATTGGTCTTTACTTAAAACTTGTAACCACATATACAAACATAGAATTCAGCATTCTTTATTAAATTCTCTCATAGCAGTATATTTTTTATAACCAAGGGAGAGAGAGTGTAAATACAATGCAATTGTGCAACAGTCTAATGATAATTTGACAGGTAAAGAAAAAGAATTTAAATATTACTATATAAAGTCACAAATATGGTCGGGTGGAGGGGAGGGGGCAGCCTGGGAGGGGGACAATTATAATCGGTGATTCCCAGATATAGAACCTTCTAGTTGTTCAATATGTAAAATATGGTGTGATGGCTCGTCCCTGAGGAAGTCTAGATGTAACAGACTGGTCCCTGAGGGAGATAAGATGCATGACTTCATCACAGTCACAATGAGTCACAACTGAAGATAACATCACACCATAATCCAGTGAGGACTAAAATAGTTCAAGGACCTTATAAAATGTAGGAAGACTGAATTTCTCTAAAGCGTCTATCTGTTGTTCATCAAGCATCAAGCCTCGGATATTCAGGGAAACCAGTTAAATGCACCATCTGTCATAAAAACATTGTGAAGCCAAATATAGGCAAGCAGACTTTCATTATACAAAGATGGATGTCTATTGAACAGGGCTCGACATTAGCAGTAAAGTGGATCTAGTGAAATACAATAAAAACTTGTCCTAACAGGTAAACCGGCCAGCTGTCTGAAAATCTATTTTGCTGTTGATCAATTTATGTATTGACACATTTGAAGCACAGCTAGAGTAGAACTATGAATTGGCAATTTCTGTTGATTTTTCGTAGCATCTATCCATGACATTTCTTAATACATTCATTGAAAGATTAGGCGTAAAAACAAAAAGGTCTTTGTTTCCGGTTACCCGACCGACCCTAGATTACTGTGCGACCCTAAAATTTTTATTTGGATTCTGATTGCAAAACCAGTAAAAGTCGAGGTTTGCGTGTGGAATTTTTAGGTGAAGTACGACTTAATGTCGACAACTTTAATCTGTCATACAGATACAAACTACGTTCTGAGATCTTCACTGACAGTTCAAATATACCCGCGAAAACGGCGTGTGGAAGGTCATATTCATAAGCGGGTTCGTCAGCTTAGAACGTAGTTCTGCCCAACAACTTTTTTTTAATTTATAGGAAGCAGATAAATATCAAAAGTGTTCCACTGGAGAAATAAGCAGCTTCTTTCAAGCTATGAACGTGGCCTCCGCCGCGAATGTCAGATAGCTGTGACCTGTCTGAGAACTGATTCGAGATCATTCAAATTTGCCCTAAGCCCCGAAAATTTGCATCTTCTGTAAGGCCTCATTAAGGTTATACCAACACATTTATTTTCCCTCTTTGTAATGTTTAATATATCTGCATATTGGTCATATACAGACCGAGATTCTTGTCATTCCTGTTTCAGTTCCAGGTCGCAAGTCTCCCGCTCTATCTATTTTTGGCCAGAAAATGCTACCATGTGTACCTCGATTTCGAGTTATAATGCAGTTCACGTCGACGGCACCAGGTGGCGCCACCGGCCGATGCGATGGCCACGAAAATAGGTCCCTCTGTTGGCCAACCTCTGGCTCTTTATTTAAGTGTTCTAAAACAACCAGACCTTTTCTATAAAAAAGGTCATTATTTATGCTCATCCCTCAAATACAGTCCCCTTACTTGCCATTTTTATTTTTCGCGAGATGCACCCAGTGACCCCTGCCCTGCCCTTTAGCCCGGTCCTGTCAATTAGGTCCACACGTTTGCCAGGGATGCAATATGGCGGTGTAACCTTAAATTATAAAGTCCATGCACAACACATATATTGCTTTTAATTTCTGTGAAAAACATACAAATATGTTATAGATGGCCAAATCTCGGCCTTCTAAATGGCCCAGCGAGACCATGACGGCCTCTCAAACAAAGTGAGCCCCTGCAGACATTTTAGGCCTTTTTCAGCACCTACACATGGGCTGCACGGAAATTTAAATTTCCTCCGCCATTCAGCCAGTGCGTATCCGATCTCTTTCATATTCCAGTATGTACTCGGACTGGGGCCACGCATGGCTCAACCTTAGTCCCGCGATTCTGGTTTCAAAAACGGCCGCCAGGCGGCCGATTCCTTTTTTAAATCTGACCTAAAAAATACCGGAAATTTACATTTTTTCCCCTCTGCACTAAAATATGAGAAATTCTTCCTGACATCCCTTGTATTTCTGTACAGCCAGAGGCACCACCTGTGCACTGCCGCAAAATTCAGACGCCTATGCAGTGCACTGGGTCCGCTGTTCGATGCCCAAATGTACCTACCACCACCGCTACCCCTGGCCACCTTAAGGTTATACCGACACATTTATTTTCCCTTTTTGTAATGTTTAATATATCTGCATATTGCTCATATACAGACCGAGATTCTTGTCATTCCTGTTTCAGTTCCAGGTCGCAAGTCTCCTGCTCTATCTATTTTTGGCCGGAAAATGCTACCATGTGTACCTCGATTTCGAGTTATAATGCAGTTCACGTCGACGGCACCAGGTGGCGCCACCGGCCAATGCGGTGGCCACGAAAATAGGTCCCTCTGTCGGCCAACCTCTGGCTCTTTATTTAAGCGTTCTAAAACAACCAGACCTTTTCTATAAAATAGGTCATTATTTATGCTCATCCCTCAAATACAGTCCCCTTACTTGCCATTTTTATTTTACGCGAGATGCACCCAGTGACCCCGGCCCTGCCCTTTAGCCCGGTCCTGTCAATTAGGTCCACACGTTTGCCAGGGATGCAATATGGCGGTGTAACTTGAATGGCCCGCTTGTATGCACGGTCGCTAGTCGGCAATATTCAGAATTCAGTGCTGTCTTCGGCTATGCAAATGAGTTGAAATGAACCAATGACATGACGTTTCGTTACTGCATGTAACCGTGGTTACCTATTCGGGTACATATGTACCCATATTTGTTCTGTCAATGATCACCTGAACCTGTGCTGGCAGGAGTAAAAAGGAATGATTTAATGAATGTTGGCCGGTCATGTAACGAAAAGTTAAATGCAAATTTTGCAGTCACACGTGGTGATCATTCATTTTTGGCGATATTTTTTTATATAACGGCGGTAAATGATAAGAGCATATTCATAACTGCGATGTCCAATTTGACACCGGCGGATTGCCGATGTACATTTCTTATTTTAAACAAATATACTGATGTTATGATCACTTTATTTTCCCCCAACTTAATGCGTGCGTACTACATCATGGTTCATTTCGCAATTTCTGAGGGCGATTGAATGGCAAGCCGCTCATTATGGCCTAAGAAGGTAAACCTGTCTGATTGCCAACTTTAATTATTTGTCAGCGACCAGCTGATCATTCCTTGAAAGTTACTTTGCTTCACTTCTTATAAGAGATTGAACAAACACCTATTTCTCCAAGAGAAAATGGTTCTAATGGGTCAATATTAGATCATACTGTACACGGATTGGCACAGATATGCATTAACATAATTCTATTTACCATTTTATTCTGAAAATATGTCGCATAAACTGAATAAAAAAAATTTTTAAAAAAATTCCTGACCTTCCTACCCTATTTTTCTCTGGCATGTAATCGGAAACAAAGACATTTTTTTTTAGGCCTTAAGAATATACTTTACTAAAGGTCAAATATTAGTATTTGCTGAATACAGCCACTCATGCAGTAGGGACTATGCAGAGATTATAATTATGCATAAAACCTTATTGCTTTACAAATTATGATATCACAATGGTTTTGAGGGGCAAGTTATCAAGGAGAGACATGAAGGAAACTCTTCACCATAACAGTTTTAATAGCCTCCGGTGATCAGGTAGGCGTCTGTGTCAAACCCTGCAAATAAACAATCTACCAGGGAGAATCATTTAAGAGCCATTATACAGCTATGACAAGATTACTTAATATAAATGAGATGCCAAGTGAGCTGGTGGAGAAAGAATGTATTGATCAAAGCTCTCGAGTTAAATCAGTGAAGATTTCCTTAAATATCCTCAAGGGCAGTTCAACATTCCAGAAGTCAATCAGTTTTAATAAGTGGGCTTACGTAACAACTGGAGTTGACAGAAAATAAATCTGTATTATATTAAACAGAAGTTGCTTGGAAGTCATTATGTGCCAGCATGTGTGAATAACAGATTGTTAAATGATTGATGAAGGATTCTGTGAAACAGACCATGCATCTGTTAAATAAAATCATAAAACTGTTGCATTTGAAAGTTGCTCTTGATATTGGCTTCACAAATCTTAGTTGTATTAAATAAAGACAAAAAGAGACATTGTATTAACAACACACTCAGCCGAGCATGAAATATACAGGTGGTGTCACACTTCATCTCAGACAGGCTCAGTAAATCAGATCAAAATAGCTCCCACAATTTATAATACAGCTTGCTTGTTCATAATGTCTTTTGGTGTTATATGTTGGTATTTTGTCTTCCTTAAAAGCTGGGATGCACAACATAATGGACTGGCTGCTTCTTAAAACATACATGTGTATATAGAAAAGGTTTTCTCCTGCCCAGACGTAAACATAAACATCATGGATCAGCCTTTGTTTCAGCCAGGAATGGGCAGGCCATTTATAAGACTTTTCAGGCTCTATTATTCTGGCCACGAACATATCAGCATTTTGAAAGGTCAAACGTTTTTGCATGGCAAGCTTCAACAGGTATAACTCATTAAGACTGATCTGACTGGAATGTCTGACTGGGAACGTGACAGTGGCAGACATTTTGACCTGGCCAGTATCATGTGCCATGCATGATGTGATAAATGATCTAAGGGGTGACTTACAACTTGATGATTCTGAAAGCTGAAATGTACATGTAAAGTATTTTATTAACAAGTCTTCAACGGGTGGATTTTGGATAAGATCTTTAATAATATCAGATGGGTCAACAGGCCCATCTCCTGTCACCTGGACTACTGTTGATATCCCATTAATTTTTACTGGACAGTCATAGGCCAATGTGTCATCTGCAAACACCTAAATGACTAAAATCCTGATGTGTAAAACCAACCACTGTGCAACCACAATTCTCTCTGAGCCTCAGTTTGTCATGACAGAGTAACAGGGGATTCAATATAACAATGTCAGTCAATCTGTGCACCACATGGGTTAATACTGTAACCTGTAGAGAATCATGCCACATATTAAAAGCTACATATTCTATTGGAGTATCCTGACTAAAGTGGGGGGCTCATGTGGCACCCCCGATGTAGAGAGTCAGTAACGGGTCAAGCCAAAGAATTACAGGTTAACCTCTCAGATTCCTGTGACAGGCCTGGTTAAAGAAACACAGTGAACATGGCAGCCACCTTGTTACTGGTACACAAATCACTTGTCAGTCCTGTGACATGATTAAAGTCTGATGGGGCGCACTGATGTGATTCCTTTAACCCAGCTGTCAGATGAAACAGTAAACAAATAAATACTGGAATAAGAGGGTAAGAGTTCCCTGGAAAACTCATATATACCAGAAGTACAAAGAGAAGTTTTCTACTTTATTAAAAATCTGGGTCAAATATGGTCCTGACATCCAATAATTCAAGGACAGAGTTGACAATGGATGAAGCCAGGGGCTCTGACAGTCATTATTGGTAATGGTTCAGTAGTGACTGACCAGGCAGACAACAAGTATTACTGGTCCAGTCACTGAGGTGAAGGCCAGGCTGAATGGACAAAAATATACAACAGCCGAGCACAGCTGACCTCATCACACTGAGAGGCTGTTGTAGTTCTTCACAAACATAACATCAAACACAGCGGCCCCTAGCAGGTTACACACGGTCACAGCACCAGCACCTGTCACATGCTGCTGGGCTGTCCTGCTGACTGTTGCAGCTTTACAGAGCTGTTGCATATAATGCTTTATATCTCTTTTTTTACATATGGTTGGCAGGTTCACCACTGTCAGGGCTCATGTGTTGTTACACTCCTGTCCAGTGTGTCATTCACACATGAGTAATAGCTGCAGATTTTGTCTGTTTCTGAAACCCATAAATGTTTCAGTCAGACCCAGTCTTGAGCACCGATATTATTTACATGTTTCCCTCACTATCTAACAACTTGTGATATTATTACTTTTGTTTAAAGGGACTCCTAATTGATTAATTCTTTCACATCATAATCATCTGCCAATTTTGATTATTTCTTCAGGAGATCTTGGGTAAACAAAATCTAATTGGAATCTTTTGACATACCAGAATGTCACTCAGAATACAATGCTTGGCATGCATGGCAGTTAAAAGTGATCACAATTTTATCAACAGATTATCAGGAAAGATAACAAAGAGGTTTTATCTTTACAGGCTGCAGGTACTCCCTGCTTGGGGCATCAAGGTCACCAACAGTCATCTATAATAGCCTTGTACCTAACAGGAGCCAATATGAGGACCACCCAAGACCGGTACAATAAATACTACAGTGTGCTTTCAGTATCATACCTGTGTGTAACAAACTCCAAGGCATACAGGATTTTGTGTTCATGGGGTCCTAGGAGGTACAATATTAAATATCTGCTCATGTAACTGCACACTTCAGTTTATCTAGTACAATATCATTAAAAGGATTCTTGTCTTTTTATGATCACCAGATCATCTTGAGCACAGATATACCTGTTAACATGATGAATGACGCATTTCCTTATACCACTTCAGAGCACATACATGTACACATATTATGCATTGCCTCCATGGCAATGATATTTTAAAAGAATGTGACATTATCCCTTCAGTAGTTATTTATAACAGTCACAATACAATGTGCCTGTCAGACTGAAGATACATCACAAGTACCTGCTCACTATAACAGAATCAAGGTGCATCCAGGTGTGAAAGTTCCTTATTGTATATATCATTATATGGATACTACAAGTTTTGTTACCACTGTTTCATAAGTTCACCAGGTACACACCATTTATAGCTGCACCTGTAAGTATCAATAAACAATACTAATTATACTTAATCAATGCAAGGGTAACATCTCACTCATAGTTTCTTAATGTTATAAATAACACAGACCTGTACTATGGTCAGAAGGCTCTATTTCCTGTTTTGTTTGACATGACATGTCAGAAGAAATGATAGCTCTCTATGCCACCTATGACACACCAGTAAGCCATGAAGCTGAAGCATTCATTTTGTCTGGGGTGTGTTTGTTATGACAAAACTGTCACACAAGCTCCTTTGTTAGACTCCTGCATACACTAAATTGTCTCTTTTGTATTTCTTTGATTTTTATGTTAAAAGCCAGATTATTTGCATAAAAATATCAATATCCTTACCTAACAAATACCTATCATGAAGTCTACCCATACACAGGTCGCTATTGAGTACATACTGATACTTGCATGCAAGAGTTCATGGCAGGCTGTTATAAAAAGCATACATGTCATACGCAAGATTCCTGTGGGAGAGAACATGCCTATATTTACTGGTACTCTGAGAGAACTGTAATAAGTGTACACTAAAGGGACTTCATACTTACATGGTGTTTCATATCTTCACAAAGTCCAGAGATGCTAAGTTCTGTTTTATTTTGAATTATCCCTTTTCCATTATTATTTTCCACCATTTCCATGTTTTCTATTTTATTTGTTATATGACTGTCAAATTTAGCTATCATGATGTGGTGATACTACAGAGGGTGAAACCTTGTGCATAATCTGAATTTAACTTGTTGTGGTACTTACAAGATTTTAACCCTAAAACATCCACCAAACCCAATGGACCTTTTCTGGTGTTGAAAATCTGATGCATGGCAGTATATATAAACACTTTAACCAATTCTGGTCTCAAGTTTTACATGTGTTTATACTGTTATGATACCTCAGTAGGTCATAGCTTGAGCTTTTAATGGTTATAAATCATTCAATTTAAATAAGTTTTAAAAAATTGAGCACATCAATCAAACTGGCATACAGAGATTTAGAGTTTCTGGTGGACATATCAATGTTTGATGCATCAAAATATTAATCTGTTTTATATTATAAATTCTGTGATCCACACTTTTCATAATATATGATAAAGTCATGAATCCAAATAATATGTCTGACTATATAGCAGCATACATTTTACCAAACTATCATAAATTTAATAAATGGTACTTAATGCACAGTGTATACCTTCATAAGAAATGAAGTTAATAACAATTAATGCCTGTAAGGTGTCATGTTTAAAATTTAACAATAAGTTCTGGCAAAATAGTGTGCACAAAGTATATATAAATCGAATAAGGATGTGTTCTGTTTGAACATAGTGTAAAAAATAATTGAATATGAAACTGGATTATAATTACACAAAATCTGCTCAGTAATGAAAAATGAAAAATAATACTGAACACCTGATGCAAATTTAATATACACAGATTTTCTAGTTTAAAAAATGTGTGAAATTTAATCCATCCACATTCAGTTCCTTCCCTGTAAGTCATTTAATGATGGAATTAAGCAAGCCAGAGACAATTTCATTATAAAACCAACATCTGTCAGGCAACCACAGGATAATATGACATCCAGTAACCAATGGCAACACAAAACACTACTCACAGATTCAGAAGCATGATCAAATAACGGTGCATTTCATCAAAAAATTTAAGTTTTCCCCAATTTTTTTTCAACAATGCAATCTTAAACCACCATAAGCACATTTCTAATGGATTTAACATTTCAGTGAGGAAAATCCAGGCACTAACTTTCGGGGATCCTTGTGAATATGATAAACACTGGATTTTGTTATAAGATAACCACAGTCAGCTGTATCTTAGCTATACTGACTTTTCTTACCATTTAAACTTTCTTTTTGTATTCAATGAGGCTCTGTTCACAGATTTTAGTCAATACAAGTTTGCTGTGCAACAAGGTTAACCTTGACGAAAACATCCCTGTACTGTACTAAAATACCAAACTGGTTAAAAAACAACAACCTATTTATAAATACTGTGATGATACCTGTAGCTAGGCCATACAGCAAGTAAAAAGCCAGCATGGCCCAGATCAGCCAATAAACAGGCGCTGTAACTGTGAGGGCTTCCCCAGTACGAAGAAGATAAACACCCAGCACATGTGTCTGCCAGTAAACATGATTACCCAGCTCCCACCTCAGGCAGCTAGTGTACCCCTCCAGGCTCATAACAAATCTGGTCAGCTCTTTAGTGTACAAGACTTATGAAGAGCCACAGGGCGGCAGGCATGATGCAATATTAATACAGCATTTTTAAAAGCTAACCCTCCAGCAAAGTAAATGCATGTACTTGACAGACTTAACAAACAGACACCAGTCACATACACAAGGTAGACTGTCTAAAACAGATAAGTACAAAGTTCAGCAGATCTCTGGTCTCTACTGGGTTCCTGAGTACACTTAGTCTCTAGTTTTAACCTGATACCTGGGTGAAAATCTCTCGTCTCAAATGCATTGTGCATGGGTTTCTAAGTACATAGGAGCTTCATCTAACTAAGTATACCTGACTTCCATTCTCAATTTCTCACCATGGTACCTGAGTTCACCTGACCTCTAGTATCCCTTGGGGACCTGAGTATAACAGATCTCTTATTAAGGTTGATGAGAACATCTGATCTGATGAGTCTCACCATGGTACCCGGAGTACACCTAACATCTGGTCTCTCTAGGGGACCTGAGTACAACAGATCTCTAGTCTCAGCAGGGTACCCCTAGTGTCAGGGTTCCTTAGACATCTGACCTCCAGGTCATTTTATTATCTCACAAGCTCCACTAGGATCTCTCGTCTCACCTGTGTACCCCTCATGTACACATGATCTCTAGTCTTACCTGTGTACCTGTAAGTACATCAGGTGACTTGTCTCAACTACCTAGGTTAAAAATTACAGCTGATCTCTAAAGTCACCTGTGTCAATGTAAGTACACCTTATATCCGGTCTAAGATACCTGTGTACCTGTAAGTCTCACCTGGCTTTCTGACCGCCAATGTCAGGATTATGATATATGATTTCACCTTTGTACACCAGCAGGACTAATACTGCAGTGTCACCTATGTACATGGGTACATGATCTCTTTACACACCTTAGTACAGGACTACACAGAATATTGCTCAGTATGCCTCAACCATAAGTTCATGATATTGCCATGGCAAAAGCCAAGGGCTTGCATGTAGGGGTAGCATCTACACTCACTTTAACAGTGATGCAGGGTATGAACTCAAGTACAGGTTCACTCACTTGTCTGTCAGAGTGTATGATCATTCTAATACTTGTATATAGCTTTCCTAAAGGTGTGACTATCCAGTCTAGCCATTAAAGTAATGTTTAACTTTAACTGTTAGTGTTACATTTGGCATCTGAACTTGGAAAAGGAAAAAAGCCAGCCATCCACCAGTGATATGACATTGTGTGTAATATACCAGTATTTGATTTGAATTCAATAAACCCTTTTGTGTAACTCAGCTTAATGGCATTCCTAACAGGTGTCACAGTACTGGATGTGACTCCTTCAAAAATGTAGCTATAATGTAACTAAGAAAAACACCCTTTCATCAAACCTTGAATGTGTCCTTCAACTTTAATATTTATAACATTTATAAGTTTTGTGCCATTAACTGATGGCCTGTTATTGATTAAGTAAGCATTTTCACAGACAGAGATCAGCATTTACAGGTTAACACTCCCCCCCCCCCCCCCCCCCCCGTCTCCCCTTGTCTGTCCATGGAACCGTTAGAGTTCATCTCCTTGACACATGACCTGGCCATTCAAACAAACCTTGAACAGCCAAGCATCAATGAAATACTGAAGATTAAGAGTTTGATTGGTGAGGTAACTGCATGCAGCTGAACATAAATATTCATTAAGTAATGACAGGATTTCTTTTATCTGAGAGCTCAGTGTCACTAGCTGGGTTATTGATGATCAAACCTGATTGGAGCCTCTGTCCTGGTTATCAATGACATCCGGTGAATTGGGCTGCATAACCCCAATCAAGGTCATCTGAGGGCACTTGATAGCAGAAACTTATTTCAAATATCACATTTAGTATGTAATCAATTAAAGCTGGCTGGAAGGTTTCCTGTGTATGAAATAACTGATGGTATGAAATAAAACATGCAAATGAAAATAAAACCTGCAATTATTTCCTGCTTTGAAAGGCTGAGTAATGTTCTTAGACAGATACATATTCACCTGAAATACCTGAAATTATGACCATTAATGTACCTCAAAAAAGTGGTCGCATTTTTTAAAAGTGGTGTCATATAAAGTGCAAAAAAAAATAACTGGGACCATAAACAAGTGGTAGTTATCTTGAGGTGGTCATTACAAGAGGTGGTCTATAGGTAAGGTTTTACTGTATAACCACAACAAAATCCACCAAATTTCCCCCTAATCAAATCTGATGCAAATGTTAAACTTTATTTAGCTCTGTAATAGTATATTTTTATCTTTACAAGTTCAAAGATAATTTGGCTATGTGGTTAACTATGCAGTCACATGAACACAGCTGGCCAATACAACAGCAGCTGATAAATCTGTCTTCGTGTGCTGATGTTACTAGCATTGCTTTGTTTACCTGGTTTATATTAAAGGTTTATACAGTGCCCTAGAAAGCAGAAGAAATGTCATCAGGGTAAAATAACAGTTCTCCGAAAGGTATCCACACAACAAAAACTGTGAGAGGTCAGAGGTTAATCTCCATGGTCTCGATTCATTAGGTTTACTTGGTAACTAGATCAGGACAGTGAAACAGCTGGGTGGGAGGTGGACCTAAAACAACACTACTGCCTTCTACAGACCCACCCAGGACAATAACTGGCCTGCCAGTAAAAACAACCGCCCTGGACCAGTCGCCTGCTCAATCTGTCAGCAGTTGAACAGGATACAGGAGGCAACTTGCAGCCACTATAAAGTTTACTACATTTTGCAAGAACCAATGGTTTGTCTATGGAATGTTCAACTGAAGTCACTTATTAAGTTTCACACTTATAATTAAATTTTTAACATTGCATACATGTCAAAAGACAATCTGACCTAATAGAATCAATTATCCTACAAAGACTGGTCCAATTTACTAAGTCTGATCAGAATTAAATTATCCAATGAATGATATATTTCTAAGAGTTATGGTAAATTCCAGAAAGATCTGCTGGTTTTAATTACTAAAAAGTTTTATATCACATACAAACCAGCTAAATCTAGACCTAAAATGTTAAAGTTGCAGTAAAAGAGTAAGCAAATGATCTTCAGTAATTGATAATGAATATAAACATGTTATAACACTTAACTGACTCAATATTATCCAAAGAAAAAGGAATTAGTCAATTCTAGGAATTAGTCCAAAACATCTGGAGTTGCATTTTGTTCTTATATATTTTTATCAAAACAAAGATATAAAATCAAATTTAGTGAGATAAAACAATGCTTGACTAAGCCAGTTTTCACAACTGATGAAAGAGAATGCAGGCATAAATAACACTGGTAAAATGTTACACATTTACTCCTGTTGTGTTCAGCTCACATACCATCAACACAAGAATGACTTAATTAAATAGCTGCCAAATTAATTACACCAAGTTTGTTAGGAAATCTTGGTCTGTCTGGATTAGGTGGGGTTTTTTTTTTAAAGTAATTTAGGTACATACATCAAGTGGCATTAAAGCAGTCACTCCTGGATACTGGGTTCCATTTAATCTGTGTTCTTTCTTTTAATCAATGTTGTTATCTGAGATCTAGCATTTTCATCAGCGTTTGGCTGGCTACCATATACTTAAAATAAAGACTGATGCTGCATTTAATTAAGTGGTCTGTTCTAATATCATTATTCAACACCAATACTGTAATATCTGCAATTAATACCCATGCCCATGTTCCAGTCTTACAAAAATTGCTTAAGATGGCAAATTAACTGTTTGTTGTTGACTGAACAAGACATAATTCCATCAACAGTCTCAACTACTTTAATTAAACATCTCAGTGCCTTCAAAAGACCTGTTAAATTGATTCCACTGCACTGCTGATGTTTTCAATTTGTTCTTTAATAATCATAAATCTGAATAAAGAAAACCACAGGACTGATCTGAAACCTGGGTTTTCATACCAATGAATCAAAAATATGCAGGTCCATCATGTTTTTTAAGTTTATCTGGGTTATTGCTCACTTTAGCCCCATAAGCAGTGGATGGCACTGCCTGCAGAATGATGATGAAGATAAACTTATGACAAGAGTCATAGTGTAGAAAATGATGATTACAAGTTGACAATATCCACAGGTTATAATTTAAATCCAGAAAGGGAGAATAAATCCCTGTGACAAGTTGATTAATTTAGTTGGTGCTATTGTCTCAACTATCAGACAGAGTAAACTAAAATAGCATTTCTCTCCAGGGAAGGAAAAATATTGAAATTAACTACTCACAAGTATCTAAACATCACTGCAGCATGGTCTCATACCAGGTATCCATTTGTAATGACAATAGATAATATAACCAGGTTTATTTCTCAGGTAAATCTGCTGCTAGATGATCAGTCAGACAGTGACAATATTGCAGGGGGCTCCTGTTCAATATTACTGAAAGCCAGTCAGACTCCGCATCCCATTGCGACAAAATGGCCACTGCTCTGACCACACGGTATGCGGATGTAGGTAGGTGTTCGGGGTAGGGAAGCCTAATGTGGTTAGAAACATGGGTCACCTATAATGCTGTTTCACACTTATTAATTATGCAATAAACAAAGCCCATTCTATGTTCCCGTGCATTATCTGATTATAACACTGATGAGCAGGAAGAACACAGGCTGTTCATTGTGTGGAATGTTGTATAAGCTGTCAAGATTATTATAATCCCATCTAAATCCCGCAAAGGTTAATCTTCTTCCAACTACGGACTGGGAGCACATGAACACCCTCAAGTATTAATCTTCCTCAGAAAGCATTAAGATATATACCAACACCTGGTTTGATATTTTATATGACCTATTCCATCTCATATACAATACAAAACCTTTGTTTGACCATAGGTTTAGTCATTACAGGGAAAGTAAAAACTTACATTTTGCAAGAATACACATTAGTTCCTGTACGATGGTAGTGTTAATATTGCCTGAGTATACTGGCAGACTTTCAATATTAGTTCTATAATATCAAAAGTGTCATAAAAATATGTTTATCACAAATTTTATATTAAATTGATCTTATTTCAATATGTTTAACTGGTATTATATAAAAAAAATTATCAACACCAAAATTAAAAGCCTAAAATGAATCACAAATGACCAATATAAACAAGTTCATTAATGCAGTCAATGAGGTACAACAAACAGACAACAAGCACTGATATAGCACAGGTGAAACATAATTCAAGGAAATATATAAATGAGTGACTGTTATATTAATTGGTAATTTGTAATCATTCATGGATTCAAAGGTGCTGTAACAGCAAACTAATTTAATTATTCAAAATGTCTTCAGGTAAATCAGTTAAATTTTGTGACTGTCACAAGACAATCTTCAGAGAAAGACTGTTTTGTTCAGACTGACACACCTGATAAACCAACTGTTTATTCTGTTGCTGCAAGCTTTCAATTTGTAAGCACAACAGTGGTACGAGCAGTGACTGCAGCCTAGGGCTGGTGAACTGTTAGCTATACACCAGCAGTTGAGCATTAAGCTTTGCTTGTCTGAGCTAATGATGATGCAGGACAGCAGTGGTGTGGGTGGGAATAAGGGGAAGGACAAACCACCATCATCAGAATCTAAACATGGCCAATGGAATTACGACAGGACAAACACCATCAGCCCAACCCAGGGCCTTGGATGGAAAAACAATGAAAGAAAACACAGCATCCCCTTGAAGAAACCCAGATGTACAGGTAAAAGTATTCTTATGGACCAGCAGCCATTATAAAGCAAGTCTGTGTCTCAGGAGGATAAAGGTTTTATAGTTCCTGGCTTCCTTCTGAAACAAACCACTAATCTAATTACAGAAAAACAGGTCTACATTGCAGATGAACCTTCCAGACAAGGATCCATCATGTTTCTTATTAAAACTCACGTCTGTGACACTGTAATCCCACAGACATTTGAATAAACCTAATTTACATTCCTTCAACTTTTTTAAATCAGTTGTGAAAAGGTCCATTATTGATTAACCATACCAAATAACCATTTGAAAGAGTACAGTCACAACTTCATTGTAATCTGAAGGTGTCCCCTTTGAGAATGATGCATGAGCTGTCCAATGTATACCAAAACCTTAAGAACTGTTAATGACTTAAATTTTTTATCTTATGCCTTGAATGCAAGAAGAATATATTGATGAAATGCCTGTAAGTACATGACCAGTGATCCAATAATCTTGGCCATTAGGTTATAACATTTGAACGAGGCTTGAAGTACTATATACTTGAGTAGCCTGTGGGTACCAACAGTATCAATACCTACAGTTGAGTGTATAGGTAAACAATCTTGTGTTGACACAGTGACTTGTTAGATTACTTTACAACCTTATGGCTTTAGTTCCTGGTGGTCAGTAAGTGCACCAGTCATGGGTTTTCCCAGATCTGTGGGAGTTTCAAAAGTTAAACAAGCAATGAATGGGAAATCCTGCTTTTAAATGCCTGTGTGAAATTTTGTGATGCACATGTTAAAAGAATGAGCTATGCCTTTAAATTATAACTATGAGCACAGCATTAATGTTTTGCTGAAATCTGATGACAACTTTATCAATATATCAAGTATGCATGGCCGTGAACACCACATCCACTGTTTTATAACAAACAATAACTCCATTCAGCTGTATACAAAGTGAACTGAAATGTTGGGAATTGCAGGCCAAGAGAAGCAACTGTATGTCTAAATATGTAAGGTACTGCTTCTGTTGCACAAGAAAAGATATGCATGAACATTAGTATGGATCTGCCTGAGTGTCCTGATCTGTTTTTAAATCAAAGAAACTGTTAACAGTAAAAAGATAATTGTTTTAGGACAAAACTATATCTATCAGTAAACATGCATATTTTGTTAGACAAATATATATATAAAAAGACAATATAATTTCTTAATTAGTGTCATATGACAAAGAATGTATTGCTGGTAATTTGAAAATTAAATTTGGTAATTTCTTTCAGGAATGAGGAGTGACTGCTGATCCCTCTAGAACTCTAAAGTAATAGCACTGATCTGACCATGCCTTACTGGAGTTCATCCAGTGCTCAAGCTCATGACCAATAAATCAATTAAGATGGGAGCCAATCCTTGTTACCCAGGCTTAATGAAATGGTGCTGAATTAATGTCATGTTCAATCTTTCTGCACACTCTAATCAAACACTTCAGGTATTGCAGGTCTACCCAATATATAAAGATAAAGACCGGTATCAATGTTGCGGATTCAGGATGAAGATGCACTTACTTCAGGAACGATGATGATAAATACATCTCAAGGACATATATGTGACCTTGATGTTACGACACTAGGATAAAATGGCCATCATCTTTGATGGAATTATAGGTAATAGACCCGAGCTGCAGGGAGAGCCTGTGGTCAATGACAGTACAGCATTGCACACTCTCTCGGGATCCTTGGAGCTTGCAGCATTTGCCAACACCCATCAATAGTTCCAATTTCCCTTGCTAGTAAACTTATTTGGATGGGTCTTTCTCTATTAGAAGCCCTGTTGGTGATATGTGAGCGGTCTGGAGACCTTGTAGCTGGACTCTCCTATGAAATCTTTTAAACAGCATTCTGACCTGTCTCCACTGCAGTGCCTGTACATCACGCTGCATAATGGCTCTCAAGTCAGGACTGATATCATCAGTTTGTCTCTGAAGACATTCCTCCTAAATACCCCTGTGCAGACATAACCATACATCCAAGAGTTTTTCATGTAGTTCATACTGCACACAAGGTTCATTCCAAGAGATACGTTAATGTAATACAAAACCTGTTTGTGAATTCAGAAGGAAACTGTTGAAAAAAACTATATGAATATTATTGTTAATAGAAAATAGTTCACTTTTAATAAGCATAAGTTGATTTTTTGGGGTTGGGGGGGCAAGAATGTTTCTCATAAAACACTTTATTTAATACATGCAATGACATTAAAAATCAAGAATTACCCTGTTTCTCTTGAAACAACAAAAAAAACCAACTGAATACGATAAAAAAAAATTCACCATGTCAATTAAAATGTGTCTTCTGTGAAAATTGTTAAAAAATTTCTTCTGTCAGTAGCATTTGTCAGCAATATCAAAGAAAGGATTTCATATCATCCTGCATGTCATGCTCTGTTTAGAACTACCTAAGGTGAGTTTATCAAGGTTTCATAAATTTGGGCAGTGGCTTTTGAGAGAAATGTTGATATGGATTATTGTTTAGAATTACCTGAAAATTTTCTATGATATTACAACAACACCATCCCCCCCCCCCCCCCAAACTCATCACCTTGCCAAAATTATCCAAACTTGCCCTAGCCTACTTTGTACTTTCTGGTTGGATCCACCAAAAACTGACATGATTCACTGTGTAGGAATTGGCTGGGTTCACTCTTATGCTTATTTCCTCATGTCAAGAGAGCTTAGGGGCTTCTAATGAAACTCTGAACTTCCCTCGTGTGGAGACCACAAAGAAGTGCTATGACTTGTACATCCATCCCTTATCACAGACGTGTGGCTGTATTTACCAGGTAATGACTGCAGCATGGTAAACAAACTTGTGTGCTGACTGGGCTTCATGTTATTATCCAGTCTAACAAATGCATGCTGTGGTGAATAGAGGCAATCTGAGCTCACAGCACGGGTGTCCAATATGACCTCCAATGACCCTGAGCTGCCTATATCACTGCATTTCATAAAGCACAGCCCAGTTTATTTGAGTGCTCCCTAGAACAGGTGAGGGGGCATTGTTACAATTTCAGATATCCGACAGAATTGCACCCCTAGTGGTATGTAACCATGAGAAGCATCACAGCTCTGTCCCAGTGGAGCTCTGACAGGTAACCTGCTCAGGTAACGAGCCAAAGTCCAGTTCCTTCCTGATGGCTACTCAGATGGTCTCACAACACCAAACTCTCACATACTATTTAACCTAAGCACAAGATGTCTATACCAACTAGCTGGATTATGTGATGAAATGTGATGAAGATTTTTTTACAGAACTTAAAATTCCTCATACTTAAAATTCTGTTAATTTATCAAATAAATCATGCGTGTCCACAAAAGAATGAATTATCTATGAACATCTCGTTGTTCCTTAAGAATTTTGATCCTGATTAATAACATAAATAAGAAAATACTGCTCTTTCAAGTATCTTCACATTCATGCAACGGCAAGGGTTGACTTTTGAAAACTAGATAAACAGGCAACTGGCAACTGATGAATAAATAATTAGATATTGCAGTTTTTATATGAAATTATACTCAAAGTTGACCAATTATCCAAACTTAAAGTAACTTTTTTGAATGAGACATATGCTGATTCTGCTTCAAGTTTTAATGATGGATGTGCCAAAGGTGTACAAAAGGCACATCATCTGATGTACCAACACAAAAAATTTGTTCAACAGAGTTGATCACTGTAAAGAATTGTCTCAGGTCTGATTGCTCAAAATCAGGTTTTTGAACTATAGCTGGCAGAATATAGGTCACAGCGGCCTAATTTTGTTTCCAAGGATATTTCTCCAGGACCTTCAAGGATAGTGAGTTAGAAATGTATAAGTGAAACATTTATGATTTGTCGCCATTAACAGTTAAATGCTTGGATGGCCAGATGAAAGCCAAAGAGTGATGTGAATAAATCTGAGGAACCATAAGATCTCAGGTATTTGTTTGTATGTATGATCTTGGATATGTACACATACTAGGACAGTCCTTGTATAACCACTTATTAACTTTGCCCTGTTGCAAGTTGTTGTCCTGTATCAGTGCATGTTACACATCTATTAATAATATTATAGTCCTGTGAACTTGTGTTCCTGGCTTTAAGCAGCCAGTTGTACAATAACCATCAAAGTCAGCTTGTATTACACCTGTAATCTATCTCAGCACACTGAGATTACAATCCATATCAACACCACATGTTCCAGAGAGATCCAGGCCACTCAGCTCAGTAATAATCCTGATTATTCAGAGGCCAATCACTGTCCCAGGGTCCAATTAACACCCCAGTACCTGTATGTCTGAGGGTACCATTAATTCTATCCTTTCAACAATTGTAATTTTATATGGCCACTGTCTGATGTCTGTAAACAATTTCATCACCTGTAGGTCACTTTGAAGGGATTATTATTAAGAACAAGAATTGTTATATCAACTAACACTTGAAAAATATTGCTACATTAAATTAAATAGTAAAATTAAAATTTAGTATTTAATATTATATAATTTATATGGCCAAATATAACTAGATCCACAGAATGGAATCCAATAACTTATTAATACATGGTAGAAATTAATAAACTGTCTATAAAGATGTCAACTGTTACAGCACGATGACTGATCTGCTTTCAATTGTGATATCTGTTTTCATTGTTCTGGTTTGAACATGCACATGTATAGCAAACAACAATATCATTTCTGTGAGAAAACAGTCCATCTAGAATTTCACCACTGACTGAAAAGAATAGTGCTCTGAGGTGAATTTTGGAGGTTAAATAAATTTTTTTTTTGTGTGTAGGCAACTGGACGGTTGATCATGAGACAAACCATTGGATAACACTGTAGTACTATTACAGTAAGGTCTCAACTGGATCTAATCCTATGCAAGGTAAATATCAAATTGTTAGGGAAGCATTAAAGAGTGACTTTTAAAACACAGGACCTGAAACAAACCATCCAAAACAGTTAAGGAAGAGAACTCAATGTCACAGTCATACAATATATCCTTCCAACCAAAATGATAAATATTTGTATATAAAACAGATAATACCCAAATAATGTTGTGGGCAGGAACCTACTAAATAATATTAGTGACTTCTGAAAAAAAAATTATCCTGCTATGAATTAAACACATTTATATAATAAATGTTTAAAATACTGTATATATGCCAACTAATTCATAACTCATGTTTGCTCCAGCACTGTACTGACTTCAAACCAGTCAGTTTCCTGGTAGTATTATCCAGGCATTTCCAGGGATAATGCACCAGGTACTATTAAAGCCAGGTCCATTAACCAACAATCTATATGGTGATACACTATATCCAGCTGATTGCTCAGTAAATGTAAGGTCAATCACTGTTCCAGCACAGGGAGCATACATACAGAAGATCAATGTAGTGATGGCAGTTTTCCCAGGTGTGAGTGTGAGATATACATATTATACTTATACCTGCATTCTCTCCAGAGCAATAAACTCTGCTGCCTGTCACCCACTAAATGATAAACAGGGCTGAAGCAGACAGCTTCAGGCTCTATCAAATGCTGCCTGGCCTTTCCCTGGCTTGTTCAATTCTCCTCTATGACAGCCCAGTCATTAACTAAGTGTATATCCCTTAACCGTAAAAACCTGAGCACATGCATCATATGATGCGTGTATTACTGAAAGACATGACGCATTGTGATTTATTCAATATATGTTATATTGAGTAAAGCAGCTTTTGGTATCTAGAATGACAGATTTTACTAATATCAAGAATCTTATATTATATTATATTATATTATATTATATTATTGTCAAGATTGACAGATGTTATAAAGGAATCTTATTCATATTAAGCCAACTATAATATATATTGTTATATTGTATTATATTATATTGTGTTACATCATGTTATATTAATACTACAAACATGCACTATATAATAAATTTAATGATGTTATATTAGTTCGCCTGCATGATGAGTTCAGACCCAAGGTGAGCCCTCAGTAATTGTATCCGCCAAAACAGAGTTTTGCGGATACTATGTTTTCAGCTGGCCGCCGCCGCCGCCGCCGCGTAGGTGTCCGGAGAACTCCTCCGTAACCGCTGGGCGGAATTTTCCGAAACCCGGGATTATGTTCGGGTCACATGTGAACTGCTGCGCCCCGATTTTGTTTTGACCTCTGACCTTTCCTTTGCGCTCTGCGTCCGTTTGTGCGTCTGTTTCCACACATAAACCCACATATCTCGGGAACCGTTTGACCGATCAGGAAAATTTTTTTGCACAAATGTAGCCCTCGGAGAGCTTTATAACATACACCAAAAATGGTGGCGCCACCTGCAACCATGTTTGCATAGTGTCCATCTGTTCGTCTGCCTTGGGTTAAAATCACTCATATCTCTGCAGTGACTTGACTAATTCACCTGAAATTGGGCATGCGTAAACATCCTGGATAGCTTTTCTGATTTTATGACAGGTGGCGCCACCTACATTCACGTTTACGCTGCAGACATCCAAGCTCATATCTCGGGAACCGTTTGACCGATCAGGAAAATTCTTTTGCACAAATGTAGCCCTTGGAGAGCTTTATAACATACACCAAAAATGGTGGCGCCACCTGCAACCATGTTTGCACAGTGTCCATCTGTTCGTCTGCCTTGGGCTAAAATCACTCATATCTCTGCAGTGACTTGACTAATTCACCTGAAATTGGGCATGCGTATACATCCTGGATAGCTTTTCTGATTTTATGACAGGTGGCGCCACCTACATTCACGTTTACGCTGCAGACATCCAAGCTCATATCTCGGGAACCGTTTGACCGATCAGGAAAATTCTTTTGCACAAATGTAGCCCTTGGAGAGCTTTATAACATACACCAAAAATGGTGGCGCTACCTGCAACCATGTTTGCACAGTGTCCATCTGTTTGTCTGCCTTTGGTTAAAATCACTCATATCTCTGCAGTGACTTGACTAATTCACCTGAAATTTGGCATGCGTATACATCCTGGATAGCTTTTCTGATTTTATGACAGGTGGCGCCACCTACATTCACGTTTACGCTGCAGACATCCAAGCTCATATCTCGGGAACCGTTTGACCTATCAGGAAAATCTTTTTGCACAAATGTAGCCCTTGGAGAGCTTTATAACATACACCGAAAATGGTGGCACCACCTGCAACCATGTTTGCACAGTGTCCATCTGTTCGACTGCCTTGGGTTAAAATCACTCATATCCCTGCAGTGGTTTGACTAATTCACCTGAAATTCGGCATGCTTATACATCCTGGATAGCTTTTCTGATTTTATGACAGGTGGCGCCACCTACAATCAAGTTTACGCTGCAGACATCCAAGCTCATATCTAGGGAACCGTTTGACTGATTGGGCCAAAATTTTGCATGTGTATAAATCTCACATAGCTCTCTATCATATGCAAAACTGGTGGCTCCACCTGCAGCCATGTTTGCACAGCTCCCATCTGTTTGTCTGCCATGGGATAAAATCACTCATATCTCGGCAGTGGTTTGACATATCTGCCTAAAATTTTGCAAGTTTATACATCCCCGACAGCTCTCTTGATTTTATGACAGGTGGCGCCACCTGCATTCTAGTTTATGCAGCAGATATCCAAGCTCATATCTTGGGAATCGTTTGACCGATTGGGCCAAAGTTTTGCATGTATATAGAGCTTTCTGGATTTTTTCGTAAGTAGCGCAACCTACATACACAATTTGGCTGCAGACATCCATGCTAATATGCAACACTTCACCCGTTCAACTCTGATTTAGGCGGATACAAGTAGTCGCTTGTTGACTACCCGTATTCTAGTTTTATTTAAGCTTGGGCATCCAGGCAAGCATTAATGTGGAACTCTGCTTCCTGATTTAAATATTTCACAGTTAACGAGCATACACTTCAGGTCAATAGATCACCCAGCCTGTTATTCAATCCTTAAAGCAAGCATCCTTTTTTTCCATTTTGTAGTGTTAATTGGGGCATCTATTCCACAGAGTCTGTGACAGATTCTCACTATTTTTTTCCTTGTGATAAGGCTTCTGACAGTAGCTACGTGTGATTGATCACATTTTATCTGCTGCCTCATTTACTCCAGCCATGCTGATATTTTATTCTCTGATTCAGATTCAATCAATAGACGGTTGTTTCATGGCTAAAACGAGTCATCTGTCATGGAGCCACCTCTGCCACTGGCAAAAAATCCACAAAAATGATGTAGCTGGAAAGATATGTTACAAATAAAATAATGGCCACAGGCTGACTTACCCCCACCCACTGATGAATTTACACTGCTAACATATCTATATAAGTATTACTAATTTATAATCTGTGAAAAACATTGTGGCTGTAATTATATCTCCAGATAAAATTTTGTACCAAGACACTTCAATCAGAGTACTTTACTGTACACAATGTGATTATATAATTATATATATTAACAATATATTTGAGATTTTGAGCCTAAAGTTGTTTTTCCATGTGCTGGTATATACATATGTGTGTATGCATGAATATATAGGTGTGTTTCCATGAGGGGTACATGCATGTAATGACAGACATATATTTGTACAGTGGATCTAGCAGGTCTTCCACAAAAATGTGGTGAAGTGACATCATTTTACTCCGAATACTCAAGTTCACGCAGACCTTATGCAGGAAAATCACTCCTGTGGCGATTTTCACGCTTATACGCTGACGGACACATGGTTATTAACACCCCATTTACAAAATCAAATACGTGATTTTTAATGGATATGCGCAGACATGGAAACACCTCTTAGGTTCTTCTTTGCTTTTGAAAAACAGCCATGTACATTTCTTCTAAAAAAATTTATTTCCTAAACATCATTAGAGTCTATCTTATTGCAGCTTATGTTCATAAAAGATAAAGAATTTTACAGCTGACCAATTAATTTGCTTAATTTTAACCAGGGACTCCTTCTTTCAGTACTGATTATGTACAGGTTTATGTGATTTAATATTGTGAATTTTTGTTGTTGACAAGTTACCAGTTTATATTTATTCACACAAATTATTCAGTTTGAAAGCTGCGATATTGTTTGCTTCACCTGCAGGTTACCACCATTTACAGATCCATGGACTGTGCTGCACACATAAAGGGTATAATATCGAAAATATCAACAACAAGGGTCATAGCCCTTTTCTAGTAACATATCATTATAAGAAGTGAATTATAACGTAGAGACAAAATAATATTCATCTGACTGATTAAACAATTAATTTTCATCATAAGCATATTCAGTAATTAAATCCCATTATAACAGAGTTAAAATCTTGATATAAGACAATATTAATAATACTATATCAGAAACTGAATTGACAGAATACTTTTTAATGAAAGCTATAGATGTTAAATGGATTACTATCATCAGAACATTCCTATCTTTTATTGACCCAAATTTATGGAATGTAGCTATTACACTGTATGGTTGCTCATAAAGCATATCTTCTGTTTGATACCTAAATATAGCCCACAATATTTCAGCGATAAATGGAGCCAGTGTGTAGAAGATGAAAGAAACCATAATAGGGGTGTCTTAAGAACTCATTTTATCATATCCAGTTTATGTATGGGGCTACTAGGATAATTGATCACTGACACGTGCAGGGCAGCTCAATGTTAGTAAACATGAGCATTAATAAAAGGATCCTTGTTCAACATCAGCAGGTGTTCGGTCGAACAATACTGTGTCATGTGGTCAGTAAATCAGGACAGGTAACAATGGACAGACTGAGGAAGTCACTGGCTAAGGGAGGTATGTCTGAGCTAGGCCCTGTCATGAGAAGCAGTTACCCAGTGCAGTCCCTGCAGGAACACAAAGGATTGTCAGTCTGTAAAGCTTGCTGTCAGCCAGTCTGTATATTAAGACCAGGACTGTCTTTGTGACTGCAAGACAAAGATAGATAAATAGATCCACTTGGCTGTCTGACAAAGCTCCTGCAGCAGCACTGCTAGTGCTAGAACCAACAACTGTACCAGCAACTGCGTATACTTCTTTGCTCACTGTTTCTGTATATCAGAAGCTATAATTACCTCCAGAACAGAGAGGGACTGACATTTCATGGTGCACCCCATGTATTCCTGCACACACACCAAACTCAGGTCCTGTTCCACAGCAGGGAAGGTAAACAAACACATTACAATAAACAAGAGGGCTGAATTCAATTAACAACAGTACATTTACTAAAGTACAGTTTGCATTTGGCGCACTACAGCAAGAAGTTCACACAACACGGTTTTGTTCCATTAACTATTCACCTTTTAAATATCCTCGCACTAATATGAGGCCAGGTGATATCATCATGGTTACCCTGGCAGGATTGAGAGGCTTATAATATAGGGGATGATGAATTTATTTCTAAATTCATATTTTGTTAAAAAATTTTGGTAGGTGGACCTACTCAGGCTTGTTTTTAGTGCATATGCAAAACTGCAGCAACCTTGAGTGGTTTCCAGAGACTGGAATAAATACACCTATCAGGGTTTGATAAGGGTACGGGGATGCAACACTTAAGGGCCTAGGTGAGAATCTATCTGCAGAGAGAGTTTGATGGCAACTGAGGCCATTGTCTGCACGTATGGGCAAAGTTTAAAGTGGAGTAGCGCTTTTTTTGGACCACTGCCCAAATCCTCAAATAAAAGTAGGATTAAAAATCTTACTAATTCAAAACTGAATTTCAAAAATATAAATGAATGTTATAACCTCTTTGGATCTGAATATATCTCTTTCAAGTAAAACTAGTAGTTCAGGGTTTTGTTTCCTGACTTAACATAGTTGCCAGCTGCATAAATATTACATATAACAACAGCTGTATTTTGTGGGCATATATAAGCATAAACAGTGCTGCTTTAGGAGTGTGCATACATGTTGCTGTGTCATAATTAATTGATTATCCAATTATCACATTTGTGGTGGGTCTTAAATACCCTATTTGCACTTCAAAATCAAACCTTTCACAAACTGGTTTTGGCATTCAAATGGCACCTAGGTCTTTAAGACATTTTCAAAGCAGTTCAGCTATATTTAAATTGATTTGATGATAAGAATTACTCATAATTATCAAATCCAATCTTTGTGTGTTATGGGTATATAAAACAGACATATTAAAGAACTAATTAACAAAATTCACATAATCTCTTACAGCATATGACATTGCGTAAAATTCTCTCATATCATGTCAAGTAAAAAATAGTGTTCAAAGTACAATAAAATATTCACTGACATTCCCAGTGAGATGCCTGAAAGAGGACAAGAATCACTTGGATTGAGTTCAGAATTATCATAGGAGTCTACTCCTGGCCCTAGGCTTTAAAAGCCTTCAGGAAAAATAGGAATGTACTGGTAGAATCTGGACAGATGGTTGTATTAGCATTCCACTCCCACAACCAAGCCCGGCTTTAGATAAATCCAATTCCTTACTGGAACAGCCAGCTTGGTCTGGTGGCTACCTTATGAAAAGTTAGCAGCTCCCCCAGAGACTGAGTAAGCCAAAGAAGCATGCCAGAACTACACAAATGTGGAGGCTCACCAGGTCACTGTCAAGCCATTATGGTTGGCGCAGGCCTGAGACAGCAAAGTCTTGCTGGAATAGATATTAATAAGACCAGTCAATCGCTACAGAGCAATGCTGGCCCTCTGGTCTCCAGCACTAGATCATTTCCACCACCTGATCTAGCTGGGTGGGGGAGGATATACACAGCACTGTCCAGCAACAAGAACCAAGGTAAAAAAAAAAAGTATGGTTCATAGGCACCACGCGCATCAATTTTAACCCTCTGCATCAAAAATTTTCATTTTTATTTTCATCTTTCAAGAAGATAAAATAATACAATTTTTATAAGAATTCCTTTGTTATGTATAGCAGAAAAATTTGTTATTATCATGCTTTTCCCTGATCATATGACATTTGAATAGAAACATACAAAAAAGGAAAGGGGGGGTTTCCTAAATAATGTGATAAGGCATTATGCAGGACCAGAAATCTACCAAATTTTCCAATGGGCATTCAGATAAGACAGAGAAGAAGATTCATCTGACCTCATTTCATAAGAAAATTCTGCTTTTCAGTATCTTTTTATATTAAGTCATAAACAGATTTTATACATAGAAATTAAATAACAGTTTTTAAAACTAAAAGAATTGCTGACAGGATGTTTTATGGTGAAGACAGTGCAAAACACAGATACAAGTGGTTTTTATTTTGATGGTAAACCGGGCCAATGCTGACCATATTTTACTGATTTTCCCTGAAAATCGCACTAAAAGTCAGATGGTTAAGATTTAACTTTGAGTCTTTTAATGAAGCTCCCCAGCAGATAAGTGGCATATACTCAACAAGTCCACACCTTACTTTGCATTTTTTGCTGACATTAAATCCTGTTCACTGACAATGCACCTGGACAAACTACGAGGCAAAAAAAAATGTAAGCCTGCCCACACAATGGAGAAAAATCATTAAAGCTGTCTGTGTAAAGAGAGAATAGTTCTTGAATGAATCAATACAGAGTGAATACATTATTGGAAAAAAGATGTGATAACAAATTGATCCAAACAGGAGTATTAAAGATGCAGTGGACAGGCAGGAAGAAGCATTCAAAACCATTCTCATGCCAGGCTTAGCAGCTTACAGCTGAAAATAAAACTGAAGCAAACTTAAGCCTGCAGTGCACTGGTATCTTTTATCAGAACAGCTTGATGAAAATGGAAAGAGTTAAATTTCAACTGAGCTTCTTCATAAGTTTACAGAATTTTGTAATGGAATGTTTAATTAAGCAAAGGGCAATCTGAAGCAACACGCTGTCTTTCTAATTATATGTCCAATCTAGATTTCTTTTTTTTTTGTTAACACAAAAAAAATTTTAAATTTCAACTGTAACGTGGACATCCTCTAAATTTAATTCTGACAATAATCTGTTATAATCTGGGGTTTTGTTTTACTTAGTTATATTGGTATAATATCTAGGTATGCCAAAGCCCAAAGGACAATACCGGTACATTAAAACTACTGCAATCATCTACAAAGCCTGCAGGTATAGTGCTGGTTAAAATATATATACAATTTCCAAGGAATGACAATGTCAATGTTCATTTTTATGAAAGATCTGAGAGTAAGTGCTTATAAATTAACACTATTTATACAAGGGACCCATGGGTCACTGTGCTCAGATGAAGTTGACCTTGAAGGTAAAAATTTAAAATCATATCAAATGGAGAATAAGCCTGAGACAAAAAGGTAATATTGGCCATGGTTGGTTGTTATGATTGGTGTGTATTAATAAGTAGGAAATTGTAGCAAAAAATATTTTTTGTGATCTGACCATGTGTTGCCTGACGTTGAAACTGAAGGGGGTGGGGTGTGAGTTACAACACCAGAGGTCTAAATGTTGAGAAAATCTAACTAGTGAATTGTTATATATATTACTTTCCCTGAAAAATAATAGCTTTCCCTGGAAAAGCAATGGTAAAGATTGAATTCCCTGATTTTTAAAATACATTATGCTCATATGGTACCCCGTGCTATTATGGCCCAGTGCTCTAAGAAAATCATAGTTATGAAGAGAGATGGAAAAAGCGGGGTACCAGTCTTTAGAAGGAATTGCCCAATCAGGGCCAAGGAATCAGAAAAAACAAGCATGACTGCCCCAACTGAACAGACAAACATAGTTGTTTTTTTTTTCTGGAAGATGACAACCCTATCCATGATCTTCGATCAACTTGATTTTGGGATCAATCCATGCAAGATTTCTTTAGATATTTAAGAATTTGTGTGATTTTCCCCAAAATTGGACCTATTCAAGGTCAAGGTCACTCTCCTAGTAAAGGTCCTCATGACCTCATTTTAAATAGGCGTCGTCCTCTCACCCATATCTATACATATACCAAGTTTGGTAAAGATCCGAGAAATATTTTTTAAGTTATCGTGCCAACAAGATTTGTATGCGGAGGCAGCGGCGGCGAGACTTTGTCTGGGGATACAATTAATGCAGCAAAATGGAGTGAGAACCTCTAAAAATCCTTTGAAAAAAAAAAAAAATTGTAAATAGTGCTTTACAGAACAATTAAGCCTCATTAAGGTATTTATATCACACTTCTGCCACTTCCACACTGGCAGGTAGTTCTTGTCTTTGTACTCACATTATCAACAGGTGTGCAGTAACCTTTTTACCTGAGGTCGGTACCTCAGTAAGAGGCTTCATTACAGATACACCTCACACCTCTGATTCATACAGGTACCTGTCAATGAATTGAACAATCATTCTGCATAGTTTTATCACCCATAAAAATGCTACAAATCATTGAAAGCATGTCATTATAAACACAGCGTAGTTTACACTTTCAAAGGGTGCAAGATGTTTCAACAAAATGGATTTTACGCTTAACACAGAACATAGGACCTGCCTTGTATGTTTATCATATACAGTCATACACAGTCTGGGTACAAGATAATATTCATAGAAGCATACTGTATGCCAGGTAAAAATATGACCATGGTGAAAAAATAGTACACATAACTTTGCAGCTCAATATTGGCACGCCCCCGTGAACTTACTCAACTATACTTTATAAAAAGACCATAAAAAAGCTGTAACCAGAGGGGAAGGAAAGAACAGCTGAAAAACATGTTTGCCTTCCCCATAGAATTTCCACAAAACTTGGCTGAGTACAAGCAATAAAACACCAAAATCTTTACCATGGGTGAATGGTGTGGAATGTTACAATGTGGTTCCGTTAACATCAGACAGGACAAAAGCGCCCACTTGTCTCAGATCAATCCACATCCACTGAAGCCACATCACTACCTAAGCACATCCAATATATTGACTGGACACACCAGGGTTTGCTTAAAAAACAAGGAGGTTTTCCTTTGCATGTCCTAGCCTATTTCCCCCATCTGTAAAACCAGTGTTTATTAACAGGTTCCTCTGCAAACTTCCGTGATGAAACAATGACGTGCAAATCAGAAAGACATGACTAATATATAGCAGTGAACATGAGCATGTTGTGTAAACAGTCTGTATTGATACCTATTAACACCCGATGCCAGTCCAGTGATGAATGCAACCTCCACATCTATTGTTGCAAGAATCTGCAGATCTTTACATTAGTCATTGATCATTATGTTAGTACTTGAAGAGTGAGACCACAAGGAATAAAAGGCAAAAGTGAGCTATTTTTCTCTGACTGGATAGGCCCAGGCCTGCAGATGTAGGTAACCAGATGATATGAATTAATAACATGGTTTCTTTAAGCACTTTTGGTTTAAAATATAACATGTATTAGGTAAATATAAATCCTGAAGTCATGGCCTGTCATTAAGATATCAGAACTGACCTCTGGACATCTACCATTCTACCAGGATTACACTTGAACCAGATTTGCTTATGAGGCACTGACAGTGACTGAACCAGACACCTTCAGCTTAGTCCATCAGATTCAGCAAAGTCCAGCACCATATAACCAATCAGCTATGTCCTTACCAGAAATGTGATCCTTGTCGAGGATGAAGTCCTGTTAAGACTGGACATATGGATATCCAATCAAAACTGATCAAATATATGAACATTATTTTGATCATTGTCAATGCACCATCTATAAAATGTTGGTTCTTTTTCTGTTACAATAGAAAATAGAAAACCACCCTACTACCCAAAACAAACCTCTTCCTGATAGAAATTGTGGGCAGCCAGGACTACTTGTCTAAACTGTCAAACTTTAAAATCAAAATTTGTTATATTTTGAGGAACCAATTTCTGTTTACATTTCACATGCTATTACTTATTCTGTGATGACCTTAACAAGTCACAAAAACACCCATGTTAATGTCAGATTGTGAAGCCCACAAACGCTACACAGCACAGTACTACTCTAGTGAGTCGGATTCTGCATATTGTGATAGAAATAATATTTGACAAAGCTATTTTACACTAATTTTCTATGAAACTCTACCTGTATGGCTCAGTTTCTTTGCAAGTGCACTGATCCCACAGATATGGTCACAGAGTCCTCCAAACTTTATTTTATCCCTGTTCCATCTGATCTATATATGGTCCCCAGTGCTAAAGTGGCCGCTAATCTTCATCTAATTGCTAATTATCAAATAAAAGTTTATATTATTTATGTTTCATCTATCTAACTAGACATTTCTTGGCACCGCGGGTGCCAGAGTATCCCCAGACATAGTAGGCCCCCCCCCCTTTAAGAACAGACTCCCAATTTTGGCAGCATATACTGACACTTGGCATATTTATTGTTTCTTCCATCTAACATTCCACAATCTTGTTGAAGATGTTGGTCCTGTGACCTTGATTGTTTTAAAGATGTGTCCTGTGACCCTGACCTTTGACCTCATGACCCCAAAATCAATTTGGGTCTTGCTTTTCCAATGGGACATATACAAGTCAAGTTTGAAATCCATACATCAATAAAAGCAGGAATTATCATCCAGAAACTAATTTTTGGACAGATGGCTCCTGTGACCTTCACCTTTGACCTTGTGACCTCAAAATTGATAGGGGTCTTCCACTCTTGGCAGGTGAACTGTATGTGCAAGATGAAAGATCTCAGATGAATTTTTTGGCTGAAATTGCATACACAACCTTTATAAAGAGGTTTACTGTGACCTTGACCTTTGACCTCATGACCCCAAAATCAATTCGGGTCTTGCTTTTCCAATGGGTCAAATACAAGTCAAGTTTGAAATCCAAACATCAATAAAAGAAGGAATTATCATCCAGAAACTAATTTTTGGACAGATGGCTCCTGTGACCTTCACCTTTGACCTTGTGACCTCAAAATTGATAGGGGTCTTCCACTCTTGGCAGGTAAACTATATGTGCAAAATGAAAGATCTCAGATGAATTTTTTGGCTGAAATTGCATCCACAACCTTTTTAAAGATGTATCCTGTGACCTTGACCTTTGACCTCATGACCCCAAAATCAATATGGGTCTTGCTTTTCCAATGGGACATATACAAGTCAAGTTTGAAATCCATACATCAATAAAAGAAGGAATTATCATCCAGAAACTAATTTTTGGACAGATGGCTCCTGTGACCTTCACCTTTGACCTTGTGACCTCAAAATTGATAGGGGTCTTCCACTCTTGGCAGGTGAACTGTATGTGCAAGATGAAAGATCTCAGATGAATTTTTTGGCTGAAATTGCATACACAACCTTTATAAAGAGGTTTACTGTGACCTTGACCTTTGACCTCATGACCCCAAAATCAATTCGGGTCTTGCTTTTCCAATGGGTCAAATACAAGTCAAGTTTGAAATCCAAACATCAATAAAAGAAGGAATTATCATCCAGAAACTAATTTTTGGACAGATGGCTCCTGTGACCTTCACCTTTGACCTCAAAATTGATAGGGGGTCTTCCACTCTTGGCAGGTGAACTATATGTGCAAAATGAAAGATCTCAGATGAATTTTTTGGCTGAAATTGCATCCACAACCTTTTTAAAGATGTATCCTGTGACCTTGACCTTTGACCTCATGACCCCGAAATCAATTTGGGTCTTGCTTTTCCAATAGGACATATACAAGTCAAGTTTGAAATCCAAACATCAATAAAAGAAGGAATTATCATCCAGAAACTAATTTTTGGACAGATGGCTCCTGTGACCTTCACCTTTGACCTTGTGACCTCAAAATTGATAGGGGTCTTCCACTCTTGGCAGGTGAACTATATGTGCAAAATGAAAGATCTCAGATGAATTTTTTGGCTGAAATTGCATCCACAACCTTTTTAAAGATGTATCCTGTGACCTTGACCTTTGACCTCATGACCCCAAAATCAATTTGGGTCTTGCTTTTCCAATGGGACATATACAAGTCAAGTTTGAAATCCAAACATCAATAAAAGAAGGAATTGTCATCCAGAAACTAATTTTTGGACAGATGGCTCCTGTGACCTTCACCTTTGACCTTGTGACCTCAAAATTGATAGGGGTCTTCCACTCTTGGCAGGTGAACTATATGTGCAAAATGAAAGATCTCAGATGAATTTTTTGGCTGAAATTGCATCCACAACCTTTTTAAAGATGTATCCTGTGACCTTGACCTTTGACCTCATGACCCCAAAATCAATTTTGGTCTTGCTTTTCCAATGGGACATATACAAGTCAAGTTTGAAAACCACACATCAATAAAAGCAGGAATTATCATCCAGAAACTAATTTTTGGACAGCTGGCTCCTGTGACCTTCACCTTTGACCTTGTGACCTCAAAATTGATAGGGTTCTTCCTCTCTTGGCAGGTGAACTATATGTGCAAGATGAAAGATCTGAGATGAAATGTTTGGCTGAAAATGCATCCAAATCTTTTTAAAGATGTGTCCTGTGACCTTGACCTTTGACCTCATAACCCCAAAATCAATTTGGGTCTTGCTTTTCCAATGGGACATATACAAGTCAAGTTTGAAATCCATACATCAATAAAAGCAGGAATTATCATCCAGAAACTAATTTTTGGACAGATGGCTCCTGTGACCTTCACCTTTGACCTTGTGACCTCAAAATTGATAGGGGTCTTCCACTCTTGGCAGGTGAACTGTATGTGCAAGATGAAAGATCTCAGATGAATTTTTTGGCTGAAATTGCATACACAACCTTTATAAAGAGGTTTACTGTGACCTTGACCTTTGACCTCATGACCCCAAAATCAATTCGGGTCTTGCTTTTCCAATGGGTCAAATACAAGTCAAGTTTGAAATCCAAACATCAATAAAAGCAGGAATTATCATCCAGAAACTAATTTTTGGACAGATGGCTCCTGTGACCTTCACCTTTGACCTTGTGACCTCAAAATTGATAGGGGTCTTCCACTCTTGGCAGGTGAACTGTATGTGCAAGATGAAAGATCTCAGATGAATTTTTTGGCTGAAATTGCATACACAACCTTTATAAAGAGGTTTACTGTGACCTTGACCTTTGACCTCATGACCCCAAAATCAATTCGGGTCTTGCTTTTCCAATGGGTCAAATACAAGTCAAGTTTGAAATCCATACATCAATAAAAGAAGGAATTATCATCCAGAAACTAATTTTTGGACAGATAGCTCCTGTGGCCTTGACCTTTGACCTTGTGACCCCAACATTTCTATGGATCATCCACTATTGGCAAGTGAGCTATATATTCAAGATGGAAGATCTCAGATTTAAGTTTGGCTTAAAATGCATCCACAGTATATTTTAAAATACCAGTCCAGTGACCTTGACCTTTGACCTCATGACCCTAGAACCTATAGGGTTCTTACTTTAGTGGTGGGCCATACATAAGTCATGTTTGAAATCTATATGGCTATCAACCCTGGAGATATCATAAGAGGAGTGTGATTTTCACCATATATGGCAATATTCAAGGTCAAGGCCACTAACATAGGAAAGGTCAAGACCCCAATTTAAATAACCATCATCCCATAACCCATACCTATGTATATGCATAATATAAAAGAAATCTGTCCATTAGTTTTTGACTTAAAATGCTCACAGTACTGTAAGGTGGCAATTTTGGGAGTATTAAACGGCATGAAAACAAGTAAAGAATAATAGGTGGCGCCACCAATTTCTGGAATATGACAACCCTATCCATGATCTTCCATCAACTTGATTTTAGGATAAACCTATGCAAGATTTCTTGAGATATTAAAGAATTTGTGTGATTTTCCCCAAAATTGGACCTATTCAAGGTCAAGGACACTCTCCTAGTAAAGGTCATGACCTCATTTTAAATAGGCGTCGTCCTCTTACCCATATCTATACATATACCAAGTTTGGTAAAGTTCCGTGAAATATTTTTTGGGTTATCGCGCCAACAAGATTTATATGCGGCGGCGGCGGCGGCAGCGGCGGCGGCGGGACCAGTATGAAAACATAGTATCCCCCGACTTTGTCTGGGGATACAATGAAATAGGAAAAAGTGAAAAGCAATCAACTTTTGAAATCTAATTACATGTAAAAGTGGAACTGCACCACACTTGTTCCTCTTAGACATATCTAGTACATGTTTTTCAAAGACATTCACAATAATGGCATCATTGTGATTCAGTCAAATAAAATCAACATGTTTTTATTTAACACACACACATTACTTCTAATTACTGTAAAAAGTGTAACAGCCAAACAGACAGAACTTCCAGCTTATGCCTTGGGAATGTTTCTTTGAGGTTTGTGAGACAACTGTTTCTCCCATCAGTATAATAATCAAGCCAGTTGAGCTGGTTATGCAATCACACCATCTGTTGATTGAGTAAAACATGGGGCATACACTGTGTTTTACAAGAAGAGAAAAAAGTATCATAGTTCACCTTGATCACAGATCAGTATCCCAGATGGACAAAGGATAAATAAACCACACAGGAAGAAAAGAAAGTTCTCCATGCCTGGTGTCACTACCACCAAAGCCATTCATCCAGCGACATAAAACAGTGCACATAAAGCAATCAAATGCTCATTACAATAAACCAGGTGCCATGACATGAAGGCAATATCACTTTTCCTTTTGATACAACAACTTGGAAATGAAGTCTGCCTTGTTAAATGATTATGTGCCAGTGTTGATTTCAGTATCTATGGAATGAAATGTAAGGGAAAAAAGGAAGAAGAGTAAGAAAAGGTCTACAGGCTGTTCCACCAATGGCTGCCTGTTATGAGAAGGGCTGGAACCTTTTCATATTTGAGATCTGATATTACAATACTTTGCTCATGATAAAATACATGTATGGTATGATATATATATATGAAATATTATAATTTATATTCCAAAACAAAATATTCCCTTGTCTATGGAAATGTAAATAAGATTTTCTCATAAAATTAATATGCAAATCATAACTAAAATTGTTTTTCAAACAATCAGCAATGGGATTCTGCTCTTTTCTTACCTATGACATTTAACCTTAGATGCCTTATTTAGCAATGAGAAACTATTTTTGTTTTAGACACCTTTTTCCAATTGATGATTAAATATCTGACATCAATGTATTGATACAACTTACAAGGACAAGCTGACTGGATATTGGTACCACAAATACTATTTAAGAAAAAATCATCCTCTAAAATACCTAACTGACAATCAGTCCCATCACTTTACAAGAAGCATCCAGGTAGTCGTAAAATGTAAAGTTGAATGTTTTGGATTAGATATCAATTTCATTCTATATTGCCAGTGTTGAATATATATATATATATATATATATATATACATATCCTGATGCCCAAGTCTATTAACAATGGACTGAAATATTAAGAATACATGTAGTTTATAATAAAAGCTAGACAATGATGGGCACCCTTATATGGGTCAGGCTATTGATACAACACCACTCCAGCATATGAGAAGGGGCAAAAATAGACACTAATATGAATAGGCCTGACATGACAGCACACTATCTGAAGTGTTATTTATTTATCAATAAGATCATTCTGAGCACAAGGCTTCCTGTATCACAGATCTGTGTCAGGAAAAATCTCTGCTGATCCTGTTTTGTCACCTGGTAAGACACCATGTCTTTTCCAATAATACCACCCTGTACACTGTGATGGGACAGGTGCCTCTGGCATGTCCATGAACATCCAAGAAATCATTTTTCCTCTTGATCTAGGGACCATTTCACCTCAACGACATGAGCAAATGTTATGGGAAAGCTGAGTGCAAGTTCTAAGAGTGACTGAACCAATAACAGGTTGAGTCTTGGCAAATTGCCAATGTTATCACATGATTGCAAAATGCCAATGTTCTCAAAAGATAATTCATTGAATTACAGATGATGAAAAATTAGGTTTGCTGACAGGTTCACACAACGGGTTTCCATAAAAAATCTCTGAGATAACCAATTTGTGATGACATATGATTACTAAAAAAAACATGTTGTAATAGCAACAATATGTTTTATACATGTACAAATTGCCAATTTGAGAACAGAAGCAATTGGTGGATTTTTTAAAGAGTTAAAGAAAAGGAGCCCAATTTGTTTTAGCACACAGCCAATAATGCTGCTGAAAAAAGCATCATGGGACTAATTATAAGGTAGTCTCTTCACAAACACATACTGGGATAATGCTGCTCTTATAACATGATAACAGATCAAGGTTTCAGTTCACCTACAGTGGTTGAAATCTTTTAAAAGCACTACCAGACAGTTTATTCTTTACAAGAAAAGTTGGTTGTATGCTGTTACAATCATGAGGCACTGCATATTAGATACAGGCTTGGCGAAATACCTAAAGATATCCTGATATAGCAAGGTTAAGAAAATTTATTGGATCTTTATCATGAGGAAAATTAAATCTAAAAGTAAAATGTATCATATTATGTATGTATACATACATACATATATTTACAGAGGAACCCCATAATTATGACCACCTTGGGGCAGTTTGATAAGGTGGTCTTAATTTGGTGGAAGTCGTATTTGTGAAATTCTAAGTTACATGGATTATATGTATTCAGGACAAAGAAGTGGTTGTAATTGTGATATGGTTGCAATTGTTGGGTGATCTCAAGGCTGGGTTCCACTCTACTTTTGGCTTTTTGCATACATGCTCTTACAAATTCTTCATTAATTATTTGAAGGCGGCATTGAAAATGACACAATGACATGGGGTTCAAGTGGTATCAGAGAAAATTCTGGTATTGGAAAAAATGGATTTATTTTATTCATTTGCAATCCATTCATCATTACTTTTCACATTTTATGATACTGGACTAAATTTACAAAAATCCATCAACACATATCAGCTTCAAGTAAGGAGATTAAGGTTCACCTGTTGAAGACATGCTTTAACTTTTGTTCCAGAAAATATCATTCATTTTCTACTGGTTTACTCATACTGTCAGCATTTCTAAAATTTAGTGCAAAAAGAGGATAATTACAAGCGAAATATCATCGATCAACAGATATCCTTATTTTAAATTCCATGTTGAGCTAAAAACTAATACATCACAAAACCATACATCAAAAGACTGAACAGGGGATAAGATATTTAAGTATCAAATCATAAATATTGTAAAATAAAATTAATCCTGTACCAGTATATATAATTCTCCAGTTGCAATCACTCTGATAACAAAATTGTGACATATATTTCATGTAAACCACCTCTTCTTTTTCCTGTGCAAGTATGACTGGGTGAATAAATCTCCACAAAAACATAACACCAGTCTTTAATTTAAATTGTATGATGCACACTCATCTGTCCATTTGAAGTATTTACCACTAATCTATCACTGTATGGCAAACACAACTTGTAGAGCTGGGCTTATTATATATTTTGCAATGTCAAACATTGGTCTATCACTCATGACAATACACACGTCCACCTGGACTCTTCCATGTTGATTTGTATCACTACACTTTATGCCTGGACTGTGAAGTAGTCTGTGATCGTGCACATCTAGGTTCCATTATTATATCCCATATTGAGATCTTCTTGTACACCAATCTAGTTACACACAGCAGGTGTCACATAGCAGGCCAATAAAATCAACATTACTGGTATAGCACTGGCAGATATACAACAATGCCAGCCCAGGCCAGGTAGCAACTTACTTGATACAAAGAGGACAAACAGTCATTCTCAACCAAACTATCAAACATGCTCGCTTTGAAAATAACAGTTTTGGTTTTGTATAACAACAAAATACTGAACATTATACAATTTATTGGTGTAGTAAATTCTACAAGGAGGACAATGTGGTAAAATGAAGAAAACTTGGTCCAGCAAAAATTTTCAATAAACAGTATATCATGAGGGTAAAACATACCCTATATTTTTACATTCTCTCTCGAGGATACCGGTACCAGCAGCACACCATCAACATAATCACGCTTTCCCCGAAAGTTTCAGAGTGTGACAGTATTTCCAGTATATTTTTATTTAGTATGGACATTTTATAATCTGCTAGAATTACTACTGTGACTCAAGCTGCAGTGACAGTTAAGTCTAAAATATTTTACGCTTTAAAGTTCATGTAAAAAAAAAGGTTTGTGCAAAATCAATCATCCAGTTTGCTTTTGACCATGGGACGACCATGAATTTTTATTCAATTTCATTTCACTCAATACAAGAATGTCAAAATATTGGAAACAGCATTGTTACAAATAAAAAATATACATGGTAAAATTAATGGTTAACCACACCATATCCATAAGATTAAAAGCAGGACCCAATATACCATGTGTGCCAATATTGTACCTGTAACACAACTGCCTGGGAAAGATTTTATTTTTACGAGTTTATTTTATTTTACTACATCAGCAATGTACCTGATAATGCTTAAAACAGAAATGTTAGTGTAACGACTATTCCAATTGCCCCACTTCAAATAATATACTTCATTTAAATTTTGAAAACAATTAATGCAAATGTTAAAGTTGTTACAAACTTTTTTTAACAATTTTTTTTTAATAATGAACTTTCCACATAATATATCAGGAATAAATTTTGTATTTCATGCATAATTTCAGTGTTTAATGCATTAATAAATAAAAAAATTAAAATTTATGCCAGAGTGTGCTCCAAGCACATAAACATGCCTGTCATGCGTGGTTTGTTTACCTGAACGTTATGTCACCTGAACTCACCTGTCATTGTTGGTCGGGGTTGCAGCTTCATCTTTTGGAGTTTCTGGTCCATCCTGCTCATTTTTAGATTCAGCAAGACTTAGCTTGTATGACAACAAGGTGAGCTTGGTACTGAGAAATACACGTTCCTTCCTAAGTCTGGCAACTTCACTTTCTAGATCCTGGATACGCTTGGCTTGCGCCTGAATCACGGCATCTTTCTTCTTGAGCAACAGGCTAAACTCAACTTCACGATGCGAGCGCCGTTCGTTCATGCTCACAATTTTAGATTGACGTGTCCTCGCGTTGTCACTCATTGTATCCACTTGTACCAGTCCATGATGATATTTCCAAAGTGTTTTATCCAAAATATGGTGGGATTGTTTGAAAAAAGGGCAGGGACCCCCCTTTTTCCTGTGAGCTACAGACTGCCGTTTGGAGCTTCTGGGCCAACAGATTGGTGCGTTGGCTGGTACCCAAACCGTTGAAACTTGCATCAAAGAACTAGGCCCCCCGAAAGGTTTGGGAACAAGCAAATTCAAGTGACCAATCAGTGCGCATGCGTTTCAAATTCTGATGCTGGTGTGATGGATAATGTAACTAACTATTCCCTACACACACACTTTTTTATACTATTAAATTTTGTGTCAGGGAAATATAAGATGAAATGGATGTAATATTGACTCCTGAATAAATATTGAGTATTTCTTTCATTTAACCAGCACAAACCGTTATCCTCTCTAAAAAAAGTAATTACAAGGCCTATATATATATATATATATATATATATATATATATATATATATATATATATTATCCATGTATTATATCAATGGTTATAATAAATAAATAAATTTTATTAGAGATTTTTATCTTCAGTTATGTTCAGACTAAAAAGAATGCATTGTTACCTTTAAAAAACTTGTTAAATATGTTGTACTTAAGATCAGCTATAGATAATCGGCCCATATAATCAGGGTATTCAAGATAACGATAAACAACAGCTTGGAAAACGTGCTCAGCTGCTGTCAGAATTAGTGTAACGGTCTCCTGACAGGCGGCAGCACATTTAGAACTAGGCCAACTTGTTTGCATGCTGAGTCCAAGGCCGACCATGGATGGTTTCAAAGTAGCGTGGCTATAATATTTTGGCTTTGTGTGTATACCGAGATGTACGTGACTCCTCGCCTGTCGAGTAAAATTCATGTCCTGAATACAATTGTCGCTTTTAATTATATATATTGAAGGATGTGCTTATTTCCACTCCCCCGGGGAGTGTAAAAATGGGATGCTTAATTCCACTCCCCCTAGGAGTTACCAAACCCCACGTTAGATTGAACAGGTAAGTGTAACAGATAAGCGTTTGTTAGAATAGATATTCATTTACAATAAAAAATGAATGTTATTGGGCTTACCTTAGAGATGCATATCTATCTAATCGGTAAAGTGACATTGGTCTTAAAGCACCCCATGTTACATTAATAGTTTTAATTTTTTGTTTCATCAAAGTTCTAGTAATTTTCGCCAGTAACATTATTGAAAATGTTTAAGATGAAATCAGTTTTATGGTAAATTACTGAAACATCCTACCAGGGTACAGGCGCCATTCTAATTTAACTCTCTGGGCCTTACCTGGTTTTCTGAGCCAAGAGCTGATAGCACCACTCTGAGCATATGGACACAAAACCAGAGCTCACTAATGAGGTGCCAACAGTCTACTGATAAGGACTCTCAGCCAGTTAACAAGTAATGTCGAAATCTTCCTCACTCTTCATGTGCTACGTTAAGTTAGTTCTCATGATCCACATATAATTTTCAAAATGATTTAACAACTAGACCGACAAAATTTATTTGGTACTGCAGAAAAATATAAATGTATCTGTCTTTGAATTTTTTTCGCAAATATAAATGTAATATGATTATCAGGGGTTACTCTGCAAATCATTAATGATTTTAACTTTGATGTTAAATGCATTAAAATGAAATGCATTTCAATGTAAAAAAAACAATATTAAAACAAGAACTTAATTTGTTTAAAGAACTTAGTTCTAGAAATGTGTACCTGTGTGTCCCTGTTGGGTCTATAGAAGTACTTTAGAGAGGATTTTTTAAAGAAAAGTAATTATTAAACTAGCTTTATCACTAGAAAGAATAGACACCCAAGTTTTGGTCACTTAAACTGCCAAAATACTCAAGCCTTTACCAGCTTTTGTCATAAGGGGGAGTGTAAATAAGCATCCCTTATTACCACTCGCCCTAGGAGGAGTGGAAGTAAGGCCTGCCTTTATAAAATGTTATAACAGTTTCCCCGAACATAAGAAAAACTGATTTTTGGCATTTTAAGTTTAAACGCTATCTTGCACTTTGAGCATAGCATATACTTTGAAAACCCTGTAGTGAAGGCGAGAGAAGCGCTACTTCACCAGCCTATACTGCAAAACCAATGTATATACCAGCAAAACAGGCTCCAAATTTAGAGTATCGAATGCAGTCCTTCTAAGAAATCATGTATATACACACAAAAGAATAAAACCTCAGGGTAATTAAACTCCAAACTTATTATATTTTTTTAGCTCTTGGAAAAGTTCCTCCTCAAAAACATTATGACTTGAAGTTCGTCTGACCTCACGTTTAGCTAATTTAAACGATCGTTCGTTATACTTTTAACCACGGCCTCCCTACTTCCAGCCATTTTATCAGGGCTAATCTAATCACGTCATGTTTACCACTAGACAAGGTTTTCCATTTTGGATGAAGATAACTTTTTTAGTTTTCGAGGTGGTAAAGTGTTATTTGCGACCAAATATATAAAGTTTTTTCCCCCGGTGTAGGTGTCACACCACTGGAAATATGAACGACCAGGTTCTTTTAACTGTCGAACCAACTGGCTGAAACTCATGCATACGTACACTCCAATAGATAAAAAGGCCCCAGTTAAGAAAAACAAATAAAAATATTAAAGAAAATACACTTACTTTTCTCTGGAGAGGCGCTCTACACATATAAGCACTGATGATCATAAAAGTTCGAAAATAATCACAGAAAAAAACAACATGTCCGTTAACCACAGTACACAGAGTAGTCCCTTGTTTACACTTCTCCTGATTACATGAGAAAAGTGACATTGGAATGTTGTGCTGCCCGGCTTACCCTTAGTTCGCGCTATGTTCACAGAACAATCAGTCCACCATTAGGTACACGGAGCTCCGACCACCAACAGTCCCTCGTTGGAATACTGGTTTAACTCTCAAGACACAGTTCACGCAGGACTCAAAACTTAGCGCACAGACGATTCTTTCTTGACTCATAATAAATGTCTTTCACAGCTGATGTCACCTGGAATCATCCAGCTCTAGGTAATCGAATATGCTTCCACACAGCGATACTCAGTACCTCCACAGTTACGCGTTTAAATAATGTCCTCGGTCTGTTACTTGAAGCGCTCACAACAGGTGTAAATCGCTAGATTTGCCAGTCCGTCGGCAAAAAATGCGATATTCGCTCTGAAGTCCGTTACAGAGGAATTAACGTGTCCTTCCTTAAACACCGATAATCAACGCTTATAGACAAAATCTCTCAGCTGTCTAAAACACTGATGCACGCAGACCTGCCTCTGGACTGCAGATATCGTCAGGCTACACGAACTGGCGCGCTGATCGGGCATTTGTAGCGATGATCGTCTTAATCACGTCTTAAACCGTCTTCTGGCCAGTCATCAATTCCTATTATGCCGAATGCTAATTATTACATGAATCTTAATGTGGACGCACCTCCAGAGAAAAAAAAACATGAGAAAACCAAACTAAACAGGTGCTGACCCCTTGAATTTTACAACAAACAATCGTTACTACAGAGACCGCCAAACAGAGACGGCTCACAAGGAATTAAGCTGCACTGAATATAACATCAAAGGAGTCACGTGTGCTCTCTATCCATAGTTCTCTCGCTAATATCTGAACATAATACTCCATATAAATGTACAGAAATTTATCAAAACAATCATCTGGTTATATTCCCTACTAGAAGTCTAGAATGTGCAATACAACAACTGAGTAACAGTCCTTTGGTGACAGCAGGGTCCCCCGCAAAAAGTGGTATTGGCTGAGAAACAACGGGAAGGTGACCAGAATGGTTGAGTTCGTGATCATCGTAAACTATAGACTATAAAATTTGATTTCTGTTAATGTCATGGATTAATGTTCGGTGGCCGCATTCACCCGAGTCATACGTACAGGATGCATGGATGTTTACGTATTGAATGTGCCATCAAAGAAATCATATTGGCGTCTTTAAGAAAAGACTGAAATTTCCCCGTTCTGCTACTGCTGCAAGAAGGCTCAGAAAAATTACAATTGATTACCCTATCACATGGATATCACATGACTAATAGAACAGTATTCGTATACATTTCATGAAGTATTTCACCTTACTCCATATATCTATATTAAAAACAAGGTGATCGTGGTTACGCCTCGGATATGCATATATATGGTCTTAAACTCGTACCATATTTACAAATAAATCCTGAGATAGTTCAATTATTTTTTCAAGGAGCTATTGCAGCGTCCTCTATCAGGTTCTACAATACAATACAATACAATACAACACAATACAATTAAATTTATAAGCTCTTGACAATACAAAATTGCATGGAGCACCAGTATAACATTAATGAAAAAAATATAAAAAAACACGTCAGACTAGGTATTTAAACATGTACATCAATGTATGCTACAATGCCATTCATGTAACTGTAGTATAATTAGTATAATGTCCTACCAATAGGGGACAGCACCAATCGAGTGGACACAAGGCACTCTTAAAATGTGCCGAAAGAAAATCAATACATAGATGAGGTTTTGGCCTCCTATGAATGAATTAACAACTAAATTCTGATATATTTCTTGTCTGGGTGTGACTTGCTTGTACAAAGTACATCTCATTTCACCTAATTCTGGCCTGAATCCAGTGAAGCCCAAATGACCCCTCCAATCAGTCCTTAACTAACGTTTGAAAATGATTTTAAACTACATGTACTTCATTATGCAGATGAAAAAAAAAGAAAAAAGGATTAATACAAGATGAAAGATCAGGTAACTATATTTCCAAAGTTTTTAAGAATTTGGCAGGTATATAGTGGGCTTATTTTGAAACAAAAGATAACTCTGAAGGCATATACATCGTTAGTGATAAAGACAAAAAAAACGTCAGGAATAATGTTGCTAGATAACCTAGTCAAGTTATTAGGTGTGTTTATATCTTATTATAGATTCAAAGCAGATGAAATAAATTTCTATACCAAACTGAATGAAGCAGAAAATTCAATAATTATGTTGAGAGGTGGAAACTGGACACTTAAAGGAAAGACCCAGCTGGCAAAATTATTCTTGATGTCTGAACTGTCCAGTATTTCATATCAAACAAAAGTGTGCCAGTCAATGTGGACAACATATTATAAGGTTAATAAGCAACTGTTTTCATTCATATTGAATGAAATAAAAGGAAAATTAAAAGAACAATCCTGATGCAAGAAATTAACAATGGTGTGCTAAATCCGTGCACCAAGCATAGAAACAGTTATACAGGAGTCAAATATATCGTGCAAGGATTCAAAGCTGTATAAATCAGAAAACAAACAATAGAATAACTTTCTCAATTATTGCATGGAGTGTGTATGTCCAAACGTTTAAATGATACGGAATAGTAATTTAGAGGGGGTAATATTTTTACCTATAATATATCAGAGTTTATAGAGAAATATTGATAAGTATTGTCATCAAAAGCGGATCAAGGGGAGGGTTCCAGGGGGTCGGGCCCCTCCTTTTCCTAAATCTTGGATCCTTCCCTGGTCATTGTATAAGAAAGGAGTGTATTTTGAAAAATTACGGAAAGTTAGCAAACAGAATGAAACAATATGTATCAGGGCAGTCTGATTTATTGGGCGAAAATTTCTAGATGTAGGAGACAGGACAAGTAAAGATCTTATTCAAGATAATGGCCAGGTTATATCATTTGATTATCAGGCCGAAATGGCAAATTAGGAACATCATGTTTAGTATGGTATGCATTGGTCTCCACGTGCAATGGGGTTGATATGCCATAAATGTTAAAAGAGACACTCCATTAGAGTATCAGTTTTATAAAGAGAAAATTATTGAGATGATGCTCATACCAAGGTGTTATATTCTGTATGTTAATGTAATGCATTAAAAGAAAAGTTTCGTTTACCAAAAGTGTTTAAATATATCACTAATCTAGACATACAGTTGGAAAAATACGTTTGTTACGAACAACATGTTTAGACATTAAGTCACAGGTGTTTTAGTGTACATTTCCCAACACCATTCTTATTAAGATAATACAATGAAAAACAAATGCAACAGAAATTTTAATGGTATAATGTGAGCATCGACATAAACAATAGCAAGAACCTTTAATAATATTCCTCTCACATAAATCACCCGCGCCGGTTTGTCATTGAAACACCAACATATGTACATAGGTACAGTCGATCATAGGCGTTGTATGACAATAAATGTCAGGGTTGTCTTTTTTTACTATAAAAACCTGTTTTTAGACAGTTTAAAAAACGACAAATAACTGTAAAAAACTGTAAAATAAACTTCATTCATACATGTTTATTTAAAACCTCTAGCATTTTAAGAATGGTTATATCATATATATTTCATACCAGTGCTCACTTGTTTTATCTTTACTTTGTTAAACCTGCCCTGCTACCACACACGGGGCTGAAGACGACGAGACGGAGACATCGAGCTCTAATCAGCAAGCAATGCAGCCCCCCCCCCCCGATCGTTACGCTCTTTACACAGCGCTTTATAGGCCTACTACCTATATATATATATCGTAAGCTTCTTTAGAAGGGCAAGATTCCCGCTGCCTCGGGAGCGTACCTGATTGATTTGTCGTCAGCAACCCTGCTTTCTGTACTATTATACTATATATATATAACGGGTGCTGTGTAATATAAAACGGGTGCTGTGTGCCTTATCCGGGGGTCCAAAATGATCAGACCCTTTTACGTTAACCAGTAATCCATTCCTAATTGAACATTACAAAATCAACAGATACATCTCAGGTTACTTTTTTTTATAAATCAGGGCAAAAGCCTGAAGGGCGAGTTTTTTTTACCTTATTATTGAGATTGAATATAATCAGGGGACAACACGATAATAACATAATTGTTTTGCTAAACAGGTAAATACATGTTATAAAAAAAATGAAAAAAAAATATTTTCGTATAAGAAATTTCCGAAATTTAAGCGCCAGTGCCTGAGAAACAACCTCTTTATTTGGCTGATGTGACAATACATAATTATTAAGTCAACGTCAGGCATATTGTGGATTAAGAAAAAAGTTTTGGTGATTCTTTATAGGAAATGAGATAAGAAATTACCATCTTCTTATAATCAGGTCTCTTGCTATGTAGGAGTCAGACCTTTCTTCGGCAGCCCCGTGAGCTTTGTAAGCTTCCGCATCCTGTTTATTCACCAAGCATTGGACGTGAATTTAATCAACCATATGAAGGTCAGTAAACTGATAACCTTTCCAGTTTCATGGACGAATACATGTACTTATACTTGTTCAGACCCCATGTGCAAATTTTTTTCTGTGCCCTGTTTACTCTTATCAAGGTGGATTTAGGCCCCATCACATCTGAACTTTAAAAAAAAAAAACATGATTCAATTGCCCCGAGATCAAAGTCTGATTGTGACGGAGGCACGGACGGGCTGCTTAGAGAGAATTAACATACAAATAGATCTATAAATTCAGAGAAGATTTTTTTTTAATGGTTTGTCAGTTATTGAAGTACCAGATAACAAAACCAGATGTCAGCACTGTGCATTAGTCTTGCTTTGCTCTGACGTGAAGATTGACACAAAGACAATTTCTGGGGTTTCAGCCATTATTTTCTGATTTACATAATCATATGTCAGGCAAATTTGGCATTATCTTATAAACTCAAGAATTATATCTATACATATTTAATCAATACATTTTGATGTGGGTTTGGCTATGACGATGGAGTATAATATCTTTGTATTAAAGGGTGTGGAATTGCAAAAATATTATTTACTCAAGAAATGCTTTATGACGTTTTATTCCCTGACATAATATTCGTGATATATTTGTGTAATCACACATGTATAACCAATGTGAAGATGTGAAGCATAGTCTCCTGAAAAAAGGCTGTTTTGAAGATATAGTCTCGCGTGTCACAGTCTGTCCACTTTAGTAGCTTCATCTCTGGCTAACCGTAAGAGCAGAATTAATAATGTACCGTATGGAAGAGTTCTTTTATGGGCAGTTGAATAACATCCTACACAATGTCACTGTGATAAATTTAAGGAAAAAACTCTATAGAACAGTAATTTATATAGTCACAGCGAACCCTACATGTGCTGCACACGTGATATGTCACCTCTGTTATTGACCTCCATCTTTCGGCAACCGACATATATGGATTTTTGTCTTTCAGGAGAATTGCAGCATCCGGGAGCGGAATAACACTGTTTTACGATCACGCCCAAATCTTTTGTGTAATTGTAGCAGGATATTGAAATCCTTTATATATAAATACATATATAACGTTTATATTTAAAAAAAAGTCAGTCTCCAATAAAGCAGTCGGTAAAGAAACTGGACGTTTTTCAGGTACTTTGTTCAAAACATGATTATGGCTATATTCGGTAACATTGCTTTTCCTTCCGAGCGCCATCTAGTCTATAAATTATAGAGTGAAATTAAACATTTCTTGTCCATATCAAACGGCAGCGTGGCACATATTTCAGTTCATTGTAAAAACTACTAAGAATCTTTGAAGCTCATCCTATTTCATTAGTATATGTTTAGGGCTCCTTGTTCAACTGAATGAACTAGACCTGTTACCAGTCGAGAATTAAATAAGTTTGGTCTAAAATAAACAAACTATGATAAACACATTTTTTTTTCAATTTATTGTTATTACTTTTTTTCTGTTAGTAATAATTTCGTGGAGTCTTCTCCTTCTTCTCTTGTAGGGTACAAATACTTTACCTTCATTCTACATGGGCCCCATTATCACCAAGTGGTATGGACTGCAGGAAAATCCTACGAGCACACAGATGCCACCTGTAGTAATAACTGTAAATTAGTGGTACTGAGAGAGCAGCAGTGCAGTTATAGGATCAAAAGAGTCACAGTATAAGGGTGATTGTTCTTGGTGATATTAATCTTTTACCTAAATCTGAAATATTGTATTCGGAAATACTCGGGTTTAATTTAAGAAGGCCTATATGTGTACCCCTTGCATAACAGGAGCCGAGTGGGGCTGACAAACTGGTGATTTAAAGGGGTTATAATATCATCCGTCTACCGGCATCAAGATTTTTTTCATAGTATTGGCCCACAGCTCCTGATTCATAACATATATGAGGCATACCAATGTTCCCCGGTACCTATGTTCCCCATTAGGAAGTGAATATCAATATTAAAATGAATTTAAACATCCAATTAAACATCGTTTGAAGAAATGCACTTTTACCTTCAAAAGTCTATAATTTAAAAAGTCTTCATGAATTTCTCCATGATTGTTTATGCAATGGACTTTATATATATAATGAAATATAAATCTGGGGATCATGGGTACCGGGGAACATAGGGATGATTACATGCATATGTATGATGCACAGATGAAAAAGGAAAATCTTGTCATTTGTTTATGTATACAAACACGGACAAAATGTAATAACGAATTTGCTTTAGGGTCACTCGATCAGCACACAATTTGTAAGTTTGGAGTGATATGTTATGTTAAGCGTATGACAGACTTCACAGTCTTCTATGGAGGTTGTACAGGTAATTTAAAATGACACAAGAATTGATCATACAACCAGAAGTTAACTGTTAACAATAATAGAAAAACGTTCCCTACAAGAAAAAAATTAAGCTGTATATTAATAGATTTAAATGTTTGCCGTAACATATGTTATATGTTATTATACGATATGATTAAAAAAATCGGAATGATGAAGAAACGTGAACTATCGTACTATAAATGGGAAAAAATCCTATATTTTCTGCCGCCACTTTAATTCATTTTAACCAGGCAGAGCGGCTGTCAATCGTTTTAGCTGTCTCACGCGGTAGCATGAAAAGTAATAGGGACCAGAAAAAGTATGAATATCTGCAGAGATTTTTTTAAAACGTTCTCTTAGATTTGTCAATTATAGTGTAACGGCTTCCGTTTCATACAAATATCAGTATATATATATATATATATATATATATATATATATATATATATATATATATATATATATATATATATGCATTAAATGGCCTTTGCTATCAGTGGCGGATCCGGAGGGGGCGCCTTCGGCGCGCGGCCCCTGCTGAGCTGCAATTTATCACCTTTCATCTAATTTCCCAATTTCCGTGATTAATTTTCGTTTTTCATATTTCTTTTTATTAATTAGCGATTACATTTTATTTAAGTTATCTGCAGTGTATAACTTTCAAATTCATTAGATGAGGATGAGGGTATTAATGAACAGCTGCACAACAACTGCAGAGCACAAGACACTGGTTGGGGTCGACCGTGAACAATCTCACGGCTCCTCTGGTGATACCGGTGTCGAACTCGCGATCTGTGCTCTTAGTCTTAGGAGTCTTGTGTAATGTCGACACCACGGACACCGGTAAAATGCAAAGTTTAAGGTAAAAAAAAAAGTAAATAATAAAAGGTATGGTTCTCAGGCACCGCCCGCGTCAATTTTTACTCCCCGCATCAAAATGTTTAATTTTAATTTTCATCTCTCAAGAAGATAAAAAGATACAATTTTGATAAGATTTCCTTTGTTATGTAGTGCTTTTACCTATTGACATTAACATGTTGTAAACGATTGAAATTTTATATACTAATTTTGAAGAAATATAAATAGTAAATATTGAACCTCTCTAAAGTTTAACTACAAAACGCAAAGACATAGGGGAACAGTTTTTCAGGAACAGGAAATTCTCTTTTTTTGTGTGTGTGAAAATTGCCTTAAAACGTCCTTTATACATTGCATATATTCAAAAAAAAAAATTCCCAATATCGGAGGGGGATACCCCTTCCCATACCCTACCCTTGTACCTGTAAGTAACTTAAATAAAACCATGGTTCATAATTGAAAATTAAAAAAAATATATGTTTTCATACACTGAAATATATAACGTAAAGTAATAATAATAATAGTTATAATAATAAAAAATAATAAGATATACATACATATTCACGTATATATAACAGTTTTCATAGTACCCATACATGCATATTAGCACCCCTTCCCATACCCTCCTCATGTACTTGTAACTTACCTAAATGAAACCATGGTTCATTATTGAAAATTTAAAAAACAAAAACATGTTTTTATACATTAAAATATATAACGTATAGTAATAATAAAAATAATAATAATTATAATATATATATATATGCATATATGCATATAAGCACCCCCCCCCTCCCCGTTTTCGAATTTCTGGATCCGCCACTGATCATGGCCCCCTCCCCTCCTTCAATCCTGGCTACGCCCCTGATTGTAGTATAGTTAGTGTGGTGATCTGATAGTCAGTGATAATATTAGTCACTCATTAATTCTCTAAACTCAATGCTCTATGTTTATTGGGCGATTATATAGTCATTGTGTATGAATCATAAGTAATGTGTTGTAACACATGGATTACAATTTGTCATATCGTACATTTCAAAACGAGCAGCACAGGTGCGTGAACTGGAAGAAAATAGTCTGTTGAATGAAGCTTTAATTTGTGTTATCATAATAAGCTATACACTGAAACCAATCTGAACATATATATCACCACAGGTGCTTGAATCCCTATCTATAATTAGGTCTTCATATCTCCAATGTTCTTAGAAAATCAGGTTAAAAGACCCAATAATAAAACGGTCATACCATGGTATCACTTGTATTAGGGCAGGGCCTACTACAAAATATTACTGCATATATATATATATATATATATATATATATATATATATGTATATATATAATTATATAAAATTGATTTAAAAAAATTGGTTGAATCTACCAAAAAATTGGTTGAATCCAACCAATTTAATTGGTCAAAATATGTCCAAACAATTCACTGTTTAGAACAACCAATTTAGTTGAAATCAAATAACAGGCATTGGTCAAATCAACCATTATATTGGCCAGAACAATCAAAACAACTAATCATTTAACCCAACACAACTGGTCAGTTTGATAATAATAGTTTGGTTATTCTCAACAGTGTACTTTGGTTGAGGACGACCAAAACAAATTGGTTAAATCAGATAATAAATTGGTCATATGATACAACTCCATTAGTTCAGACAAGTAGGCACATTTGCGTGTGCACCGCTACTTTCAGTCCCCTTTTCAGTTATTTTATTCTCCATATGGATGGAAAGTCTTCTTATAAGTCATTCGTCAGTTTCTGGTTGCTTTGATGTGGGTTTCAAGGGGGAAACACAAATCCGCCCAATCTTGGAAACGAACCTGTGACCGCTCGCATATACAAGTAAGACGTTTTGCCCTAAGCCAGTAAAGCTTGCATCACTTGTAACGATTAGGAGCACTTTTGTGTCCGATTTTAAAACTTATGACTCGGTTTGGTCAGTGCTTGACCAATCAGTTGGTTTAAAATAACCAGTATTTTGGTAAAATCAACCAATTTTTAACTCGACCAAGAAAACTGGTCAAATATATGCAACCAAATAGTCGACCAATAAAAATTGGTCAAAATGACCAATGAGTTAAGTTACTACAAAACCAACAGTTAATAGTAGTTGGTTGGCACCAATCTGTTCAGCCTTGAAAATGGCGTTTGCACCAGTGCTTGAAGTGTGCTCCATCAACACACTTTTCCCCTTTGGAAGTCTACAATGGCAGCAATAAACAATATGGTTCTCTGTACATGTTTCTCTGCCAAAATTTTATGTTTTAAAAATTAACTCTGTGAGCTTTAATTTGTGTTATCATAATAAGCTATACACTGAAACCAATCTGAACATATATATCACCACAGGTGCTTGAATCCCTATCTATAATTAGGTCTTCATATCTCCAATGTTCTTAGAAAATCAGGTTAAAAGACCCAATAATAAAACGGTCATACCATGGTATCACTTGTATTAGGGCAGGGCCTACTACAAAATATTACTGCATATATATATATATATATATATATATATATATATATATATATGTATATATATAATTATATAAAATTGATTTAAAAAAATTGGTTGAATCTACCAAAAAATTGGTTGAATCCAACCAATTTAATTGGTCAAAATATGTCCAAACAATTCACTGTTTAGAACAACCAATTTAGTTGAAATCAAATAACAGGCATTGGTCAAATCAACCATTATATTGGCCAGAACAATCAAAACAACTAATCATTTAACCCAACACAACTGGTCAGTTTGATAATAATAGTTTGGTTATTCTCAACAGTGTACTTTGGTTGAGGACGACCAAAACAAATTGGTTAAATCAGATAATAAATTGGTCATATGATACAACTCCATTAGTTCAGACAAGTAGGCACATTTGCGTGTGCACCGCTACTTTCAGTCCCCTTTTCAGTTATTTTATTCTCCATATGGATGGAAAGTCTTCTTATAAGTCATTCGTCAGTTTCTGGTTGCTTTGATGTGGGTTTCAAGGGGGAAACACAAATCCGCCCAATCTTGGAAACGAACCTGTGACCGCTCGCATATACAAGTAAGACGTTTTGCCCTAAGCCAGTAAAGCTTGCATCACTTGTAACGATTAGGAGCACTTTTGTGTCCGATTTTAAAACTTATGACTCGGTTTGGTCAGTGCTTGACCAATCAGTTGGTTTAAAATAACCAGTATTTTGGTAAAATCAACCAATTTTTAACTCGACCAAGAAAACTGGTCAAATATATGCAACCAAATAGTCGACCAATAAAAATTGGTCAAAATGACCAATGAGTTAAGTTACTACAAAACCAACAGTTAATAGTAGTTGGTTGGCACCAATCTGTTCAGCCTTGAAAATGGCGTTTGCACCAGTGCTTGAAGTGTGCTCCATCAACACACTTTTCCCCTTTGGAAGTCTACAATGGCAGCAATAAACAATATGGTTCTCTGTACATGTTTCTCTGCCAAAATTTTATGTTTTAAAAATTAACTCTGTGAGTCTACTTCTTACGAGGTGGATGATAACAAACATCTCAAGTAAAAGAACTTATTTTTGAAGCATTTTCAGTAAGGGCATAATAAAAGTAGCATAAAAATGCTGTGCAATTGCCAGACCTATAGAAGTAAGAGTGGATCTGAAATACTGCATGTTTATTCATGTTACAAGGGGTTGCATTAAACAAAGTGGTATATAAGGTATCAAACAGTATCTCAATGATTTGAGTTTGAAATATGACTTCTGTCATTAAAGATCATGAAATGGTCTATAACCCTTCAAGAGTAAATTACAAAATTGGGCCACTTTGTTGCATGTGACCCACTAATTGTATATTATCCAATGCACTCATAAAATTACATGGTTATGCATATTATGTTTTTCATGTTTATAGTAGACAAATTTTGTGAAAGGTATTATAAAAACATGAATCAAAGAACACAACAATTTATATTTTAATATAGCTTGCTATAGTTATGAATCATATCAGTCAGTTTATTTAAGCACATGGAAAGATCACAGGGTTCCAGGCACCATGAATAGGTAACTAATTAATCAGACCAAATCCAATGAGTAAAGCAGAACAACTACTGGTAACAAATATATATAATAGATACTATTAAGGTTTATAAAAAATATTGAATTTTAAAAGATACATGATGGATGAAAGTATAATATTTAGATGATAGCCTCAAGGTTAATTTCAAAATAATTACTTGGAATTGCATGATGACTTACATGGGCTTTGCATTTTTAGCAACTGCCTTAAATTGTTTCTTTTTTTACCTTTTTCAACAACTAAGCAGCATTTTTTGCATGAACCTATTTGTATTAGGCCTATAATTGTATTTAATACGGAGAAATGGTATCATGCAAAACTAAATAAGTTGGTAAAACATCCCATGTTTCAATTCTGTGACAGGAAGGAGTAAAAAGTGCCTTTTTGTATTATAAATGTATTTATTATGGGGAAATGGTACCATGCAATACCATTAGTTGGTAAAACATCTAATGTTTCACTCCTGTGATAGTAAAAGCACGGATCGCAATATGGGCTGGTCAAGTTTAGAATTGTAATCTAGGCTGGACAGATCTTAGATCTGTCTAGCCAAGACTGCGATCCTTAAGCAAGAAAGATAGGATCGCAATCTGTCTGAACTAAACTGCGATCGCAATCTGGCCTGGACAGATCTGAGATCTGGCCAGCCTGGATTGCGATCGCAATTTGGGCCGACCTGAACTGCGATCGCAATTTGGGCTTGACAGATCTAAGATCCGTCCAGATCGCGATCTGGGCCTTGACATATATATATTATGATATGAAAAAAATAGAGGGAAACCAATATTTTATGTCATAAAGTCATTAAGCAACAGTCTATATATTTCATTGATTTCTTCTAAATTTCTAATAACAGCTAGGTAATTCCGAGAGTAACGTTAATGCATGGGATGCTGAAAGGAAAATCCCCTCTGTATCACCTGACAGATCATGAGATCTAAATCACGTGATCTCCTCCGGTCACCTGACGTTTCCGGTGTTTGAGCTGCAGGTTAAACCACACGACACAAAGTGCATCACTCAGTTAAAGTCAAACATAGCATTCATAGATCATGACTGTTCATGTCACTAATTACAGTTATGCGAACGTTCATATAACTAAATGTATCCGGGTGTTATATTGTAACAAGCTTTTGGTCGCTCACATGCAACAATGAGAAACTGCTGAAACATTTTTTACCTTCACATTATTTAGCCGCCTTCAGCAACGAAACGTCCCATGACCTGTAGTAGGTCGACTGTTTCGTGGCCTCCCAATATATTGCGCTATAAGTGATGTTTGAACACGACACGTATTTTCTGGAAAAGGAGGCGTGTTTTCAGTTCTGTAGACGCTGCAGCATTAAATAATTGCAGCATTGTATAATTATCTTAGGTAGAACATAACTGTAACATATTGATAAAAGGAAGTGTTTTTATCCCAGTTAAAAAGTGTTTTGGTCCAAGAAGACACGGGCAATAAAGCTCACAGCCGCCATGAGGTATATATTCAGTAAAAACGTATTTATTCAGCGACATGTTTTTGTGTAATATTTCTCTATTCTTAAGGGATAACACATATTTAAACTAAGAATATATATGGGTAAAAGCTTACTGTAACTTCCCCGTGTCTAATTAATATGATATACCAGATATTATTTTGGATAATCTCCCTTTTACATATACGTATGCAACTGATAACCCCACACAAGTGCATAGGCGGGGTGGAGACTAAATGTATACTATCATCTATATATATATATATGTAACATTTTAGTCACTATATGTAACATTTTAGTCACCCTTGGTGGCTACACATGCAATATTCAGTCCTTGGGTTAAAGCTTGGTCCTAATGCCGAATTTACTAAATAATCTATTATGTACATGTACGCAAAACGTCCAAAGATTTTAAGAAATTTAGAATGAGCTTGATGAGTAGATATGAAGTTAAAATTGACGTCATTTAAGAAACCCTCTGAGGAGACTAAAGATCTTATAAGAAACTCAACCATTATCCAACACCTCAAAGCTGCGTGTCATATATATATATATATATATATATATATATATATATATATATATATATGATGATGAATTCACATGCATGTAAGTGATGATTTCAATGATTTTATAAAAACAAGAAAGCTGTGGGTAGTGATTATTTTACAACAAAATGAAATTCAGTATACTTTGAAATATTTGTCCAAATAAAAAGAAATGGCCGCCAGACCACAACACTGACGTATTATTAACAAAAGATTTAAATCTCTTATTGGCAAAGCAATGGGCAGCCCTATATATCGGATCCTTATATAGGCCAGGCCCATCGGCAGGCGGGATAGATCGGTAGACCAGTTCCATGCAACATATACACCATGATATATAGTGATTTCAAAGGTCGGTGGTCATGAGGCAATCCCTCATAATGAAAGAATGAAATGTTTTTTTTTTGGTAAATTCAACCACGTGATCGATCATCACAGAAGTCTGTAGCCGAGAATATTCTTTATTTTTACGTCTTTCTTGAAACGTGTTCACCCTTTACAGCCACATTATTCCCAGATGAAAGGTTTTCAAGTTTCGTTGTTCACCTCTCACACTAAATTACCTATAGTCCAAAATGTGCCAGAGTGATTCGAAACCAAAAAATCACTTCTGCAATGTAATACATTGATTTACCGTACATTACAGACACATGTATGGTAGTAACTCACTCCATTTATGAATTATAACTTATTCCACTGATGAAGTTGTAGGCCCACTGTAGTTAGGTGCTGTGATTAGCCATTGTGTTTTGTCCAATTGTTAATTTACTGCCATGGATATGGAACAAGGCTTTTACTTTTGGTAAGGGAGCTGACAGGGGAGTGGGTGAAGGGATCTCCTATGACTAGTTAAATCTTATATATAATTTATATTTTTATTTATATTTTGTATTGCCTTATTAACGATGCTTTCGAAATGTCAAGGCTGAGGAAGGATTTGTCTATATTGTAACGAGAGCAAAGTTGAATATGAGGTTGGAAGGGTCTATATTTAGTTATTTTACTCCAGAAATGATGTGTTTTGATGGCGGTGGGGGTTGGAGAGAGTTCAAGTCTTCAGTTCCGGCAGACTGCAAAGTACCCAGTATAATAATGCCAGTATCGTCAATTTATCTTCAAGGGTAGGTGTGGGGGGAGGGGGTTGACTGGCAGGCCTGGGAGAGTAATCAAAGTAGGGACACCTTTTTATAACCATGTATATAAATATAAATATAAATATATATATATATATATATATATATACACGTACAATATATATATATACACGTATACAATATATATATATATATATATATATATAAAAACACGTACAATATATATATATACACGTATACAATATATATATATATATATATATATATATATATATATATATATATATATACACGTACCCCCCTTTTATTGTGTCTGTGACCTTTATTGTCTCAGGTTTCCAGCATATGTAAGTTCTAAATAAGGTTTGATGTATATTATAATATTTAATAGTAAACTCAGTCATGGAAATAAAGTCCTTAATTCTAAATATTAATATACTTCATTTCCAATATATAAATATTATTCTCGGAATATCAGCGGGGATGATTACATTGACCCCCCCCCCCCCCATCCCCTTGCTAAAAAAATGGAGGGATATATGCCTCTATCCCCCCTGTATTGACGCACCTGAAATTACCCCGTGGTCATGCACATATTTTTCACGGGTCAAGTAAAATATTGACTGGAAAATCCTGGGCTACGGTTACACACGTGGGCTGTGCTTTGGAAATCCCCTGCATAAGCAGTGTAAACATGCAGTGAACAGAAGGTACAGGCGTAAAACAGTAAAATATCAGAAATCATCTAATTGCGTGCAGCAGTCTGTTTGATATTATTTGACAGGATGTGAGTGTAATAGATCAGGTTGTCAAATCATAGCATATGACGAAGGAGTATATTGTGAATTTGTGTATAGGTAGAATCAACCATGCGTATCAAAAGGAGAGTCTGGCCAAGAAGTTTCTTCTGTATGAGATTGACTTTCACGTCAAGCCGGAAACAGCTGTTAATTTCAACCAATCCCATAATATGCCCTATTTTACGTAGGCTGAGTTGATGAGGACACGTCTTGCATGCGTGTGTGTGCATGTTTGTGTGTGTTTTGCCAACACATTTACAGCATCCGGCTTTTTTAGGAACTTGGCCCGGAGGGGGGGGGGGCCATATAGTATATATATACTATTTTATATATATACTATTTTATATATATGCTATTTATATATGTACTAGTATATATACTAGTATATAGAACACACACACACACACACACATATATATATATAAATATAAATATTATAACTACAGCCCGTATATTATTTAATACGCTCAGTTGTCGCTTCATTAAAGTTAATTTAATCATAGATGTAGAAATATTTTTTCAGCGAGTTTAAAGTTCCGGAATTCTTATATTTATATAAAACCAAAGCAAGTGTTATATCTGTTTTCTATATAAAATTACCTATCAGGTGTGTTTAAATATAAACTGACCAACTTAAAAAGAAACTATAAGATTACAATCAATTAACGTTATACACGGTTAATTTTATTATGGCCTCATAATACGTATATTTTTATTTATATGTTAATAATATTTGGGCTCACCGGCATATGTGAAGTGGCATGTATAATCTGATATTCATCAACTACAGCTGTGTGATAACACGCTGGTAGAGAAAATAGTATAACGACAAATAAAAAGACATTTATAAACAGATGAGAAAAGACTTTTTATTCTATGTAAAACGCGTGAATTAAGCTGCCAGTTGTTCATCTAAAGTAGTGTGATATATACAGACTAGCTGTTAGTATAGTTCTGAATTAATTTAGTGTATTTATCGAGCACATAACATAAATATATACCCATCACTATACAGATAAAGAAAACACTTTATATATACATGTGTACATGCAGTATATTCATTTGCTAAGCATGCCTCATTTACCAAGCAATATTTTCATTTACCAGGCAAGCCTCGTAGTCTGTGCTACGGATTGAATCAGTACGCCATACAAATTTTACTATACAGAGATATTAGAAAATTAAGGGTATATGTATATTAAACTTATGAATAATTATAAGCAGCGTACACACCGATTTCCTTAAATATTTTGTGCAAAGCTTTTTTTAAAATGTCTTAATTTACCCGCAATGAATGTCTACATTACACATAGACGAACTATATAGTATGGTACCGTATATACCATTTACAAAAACAAAATCCTACATGTATTTATGTTTTGTGAGTAATAACTAAACCATGCATACAAAATAATCACGCAAATGCTAAGATGTATATTACGTACATAAATACAGATAATATCCTTACAAATATATAAATATATTTTTACAATTTAACAAGATTCGAAACATTGCTAAAAAACAATACTATAAAAATAACCATCAATAAGTACACCACATACATAACTTATACAAGCTGAAATCTCTGATATATGTATGGTTTCATGATACATTTAATTACTGTCTCAGTGTCACAATTTCTTTTTCACAATTTTCATCATGATTTACCCCATCATCATGAAAATACCTATATACCATGCATACATGTTGACCAATATATACATGTACATGTATATATATATATATATATATATATATATATATATTGCTAGTAAATACAGTCGATCAATAATACAAAGGTAATTATCTACACACACACACACACAAATATATATATATATATATATATATATAGAGAGAGAGAGAGAGAGAGAGAGAGAGAGACAGAGAGAGAGAGACAGAGAGAGCCGGTGCTACATTAACAAATATCTTCATGCATTGTTTCTGTTTTGAGTAATAACTTAACTGCGCCAAATTAGTCACACATTATTATTTTAGTTAACGTACTTGCCAGTTATAGATATGCGACTGCAGTCGCAATAAATAAAATCACAACAAATAAAATTTGACCATGGAGCTGCGGGCACTGATGAGTCACTGTACAGTCCAATAATTTTATGGTCTTCAGTTCCACTTGTGTATGAAATTCAAGACAAAAAAAAACAATCTTCTCATAAGATCAATAGCCTCCAGGAACTTTGGAGAACACAAACGGACAGTAGCAGAAGATAGACGATATGACATCATTCCAGTGTCCAGTCCAGTAGCCACGACGGATATGCTTGAGTGACGTGTGCACTCCAGGCCAGAACACTCGGCTTGACCCGCGCTGATGGAAATGTTCCCAAACAACAAGGTTGCAGCCGGACTGCACAACTATGGACGAAATCTGATCGTTAAAATACTTCCCGAGGCGTGGAATATGGTCACCTTCTAACAAACGAAGTGCTTTACCTGTACACGACTTATCTTTGTCTTGGTGACTATGTTCAAACACCAGCCCACATACACGACGTTTTCCCGCCCATTTTTTCATTTCGTTGGGCTCAGGGCATCGAGATGTGACAAGTCCACACAAACATGCCGCCAACAGACACATAAGTGTTGAGTTCATCCCTTTGGCTTTAGCTGCTTCTGTGACGTCAGTAAGGTATACGTATAGGTTGCGGTAACGTTGTGCGATAGTCGGAGTCAAGGTTGGCTTGCTCTCTGCTTATATTTTATCGACTGATTGGGAAACTGCTGAAACCGCTTCCTATTTATATGCAGTACAGACACTCGTGACCCATCCTTAAAGATAAGTCATCGGGTATTCATAGTAATTAGGCGGAATTTCCCGGCAGGGTTTTCAATATACCGGATGATGAATAAAATGATGAATGGCTGAGCGTGCAAATGTTCCATTCTTTAACTGTAACATGTGACGTGTTGATTGGAAGAAATTACACAAGCGTCATTTCGGCATATATATATATATATATATGTTACAGTCCATGTGTAAAATCAGTCAATTTACAAATTGGCTGATCCACTCAAACACTTTTTAAAATGACTGACATTTTTACACATTTTACAAATTGACTGAAAAAACAGTCAGTTTATTTGACACATTGACTGTATCAATATGGAATAGTCTGTTGTTTCACATATCTCATTATTGTGAAACAGACATTGTCATTTAGGATAACTAGCTACTTCTAAGTAAACGTTATGCCTGTTTCTTCTTTCTAGGCTATTTATAATCACGTAATAAGACTAAAATACACAGACTGATAACCCAAATCATATAATTAAATATGCAGACTATTATAACATAATGAAATATGCATACTATATTTTACAACTCGTATGGCTATATCTTTGCTTATGTAAGAACAAAAATCAAGTCAAATGGAAGCTTTTGATTAAATAAACATTAAAACCTTAAAATGTGCAATAATATGTGAAATGAATTATGTAGTTTGTAAAAGATTGAAGGATAACCACAGTTATACATGGTTGCTAATATCAAATACATGATTAAGATATGCTTAGTCACAATTATATACCAACTGTATTTGTTAATTTTAACGAGCTGGTCGTCCACATTATTTGATTGGAGCCAAACTGTGATGGCTGGTTGTGTTGTGTAGTGAACAGTTAATAAGACCGTAGAGTATAGTGCAATTTGGTGGGGAAGGGGGTGGGGGTGGGGGGTGGGGGGATGGGGGGTGGTGGACCTTAGTGGACATATTATATTACCCCCCCCCCAAAAAAAAAAAAAAAACAAACAAAAAAAAAACTGACTAATAGAAGAATGTAACTTTTCCATAAAAAAAGAGTTATTTCCAAAAATGTGTAGCAGTTTCCTTAAACATTAATAGAGTGTTATCTTTCAGAAATACCTAATAACTAACTTAACACAGTGACTGATTGTATGGCATAATGCACTCTTTTCCGTGAATTTGTGCATTGGACCCAATCATTACAGCCCAAATTAAATAATCCGTGCAAATTTGAAGAATTTCAATAAGAACTTGAAGTTTTATTGTGATATAAGCAGTGGCGGATCGAAGGGTTAGGGAGAGGAGAGTTTCTCAAGGGAAGGTTGCTGCCCTCTTTATTTTTTTTTAGAAATATGTTTTTGGTTTCTGAATCGAGAATATTCCGAGTTATTTTAAACCAAATGTGTTTCAAAAGTGCTGAAATTTGGAATGGCATTTGTGACAGTTTTCCCTTATTGAGGGAGGGGGTCATTCCGCCTAATACATGAACCCCCTCTCCTAAGTGCAAAAGGAAATTGTGCCCCAGAGATAATGCAATATTTACATCTCATATGATTACCTAATTATTTCTGCAAATACTGGAACTAAGCCAGAACGACGCTTCTGATCAAATGACTTGTTAAATTGTACAATATTATGATGTAAACTGTATCAATGTTTTGTAAGAGTAAGGTATAAGAAATAAATAAAATGTCATTTGAATCTTTATTACCTTATAACAATATATTATTCCATTCTTTTTACATTTCGGTCAATGTGTCAAATAAACTGACTGATTTTTCAGTCAATTTATAAAATGCCTGAAAATTTCAGTCATTTTATAAAGTGCCTGAGTGAATCAGGCAGTTTGTGAATTGACTGAAAATTTCAGGCAATTTGCAAATAGACCAATTTTACGCATTGACTGTAACATATATATATATATATATATATATATATATATATATATATATATATATATATATATACTTTACATACATGTACACACTCTTGGTGTGCTGATTAATCGATTAAATCCCTGATTGGTCGTTTCTTACAAAATCGATTAAAAATGATTTAATATGCACTTGCAAAGAATCTAATTCTGTCAGAGATTTACGAACACGAACAGCATCAAAACGGAACTTTGCACAGCCAACAATCGTCCGACCGCAAGCCGAGCTTGATGCGGGTGCATGGACTGATGGTTTCATTATATGAATACCGATGAACAGGTCGCGCTATTTCTGGGGTCAATATTTGAGTAGCAGTATACTGCAGATTTCAAGGTAATATATAAAGTACATAAAATAATCGATTAGTAATCGATCATCGGTTTTTTTTATGTTTCAGTTACCGATTATGATTTTAAAACCAATTCTCACCACTAATACACACGCACAAATGTTAACATCCATTGCACCACAGTCATTCGAATCCGTCTCAGGGGAAATGGGAACAGAGCATATACCTCTATACTATAGTGAAAGATGCTATCTCCGCGTATATACTACGTTAGGCAGGACTATATACTTATTTATAGTGCACAGTTTCGTCCATAAAAACACAACCGCAAATAGGGATTCGAGCGACTATGATTGCGCAAGGGTGTTTCGGCATTGGAATGCCTGCATTGTCAGTAGAGCTGATGCATCGTCACGCGAACGTTTCTTGTTCCTACACTTATTTTGATTTATTATGCTATATATTCTTCATATATATACTTTGCCGTACGGTATATGCTATTGTTATATTGCTGTATATACAAAAAAATATACAATAGTGCGTGTCACAATGTGTCACCGTTGTGCTGTGTTGCATCAGTGTTCTGGCAATGTACCATGCATAAGTCCCCAATGCTTCGATGATGATGAAAACCTCTGTATATTACCTCGAAAATGAAAAGAAATATCATACGTACATTTTTTTATATCGTGTAAAATTATAGTGATGATACGTAAAGGTGTATCTCAACATAACAACAGTGCACATACCTTATATATACTGTCAAAACTAATAAAGATTTGGGTCATTTTATATAAACAGAATACGGGTTTTGCAGAACACACTATAGATTTGCTGCTTCTAATAAAAACATGTTATACACAGAAAAGGACTCTGTGTTGCATCAGTGTTTTGGCAATGTACCATGAATTCAATAAGGTAAGGAAACAGGGGGGGGGGATTTGGGTTAAAGGACACAGAGGGTGAGCGGTGCGAGTAGCAAAAATATAAACAGGTCTCCCTGTAGTAATCATATTACACACTTTGACCTGTCCTGCAGTCAACATACTTTTTATATAAATATTATTTATACTGCATGATTTCTTTATTCAAGGTAATAATTTTTTTACCATTGAATGAAATTTTTAATTCAAATGTGCTTAAATTCTGCAAATTTCATGGAAACATCCCGTAGGTGCCCCATTTGGACAAATTCCTCAGTCAATAATAAAGCGAAATCCCGCGGGACTTGGACAGTGAGTGACCGGTTTGAAGATATCTCCAAAGTCGTTATACTTAATTTGTAATGACAAGTCACTCAGTTGTATGTAAATCACCAGCGGTGACGTCATTGTTTGCTGAGGGGCAGTGAATGTTTGCTGAGGGTCACATTACACAGGACTAAGGACGGAGGTGCTTCCTCCCTTGTCTTCACTCCCACAGTACAACATGCATACTACAAGCTCACGTTAACATTAACCTACCTTTATTCTCTCCCAAAATGTGCGGGGACAGAAAGTACGCCTAGGCTTTGCCCCACACTCCTACAAAATCTGGGTAAATCTGTGATAAATCTTCTGAAGAGTTGCTGTCACCTTCATTCAAACTAAATATGCTCCTAGAAATTTAAAAGAAGAGGAATGAATTTCTGAAAACATGAATAAGTCTAGTTCTCCATTTAGGGATAGATGGCGCTCGTGCAAGTTTTTTTTTTGTTTTGCTCAGAGCACATGACGATGCGTTTACGTTAGGGACTTCTTTTTATTCCCAGACAGTGAATTCAGTGCAAGGGGAAATTCCCTCGACATTGAACAACCGGATGTGTTTTTTTAAAGAGATTAGGGGTCAGCCCTCTCTAACTGATACACAGCTCGTGAACATGACTCACAGTTTTATTGATTACAAATGAACAAGTGAGCCCTTCAAGATATGCGATATATATATATGTGATAATTATCTGATTCTACTATCTTTAGTAGTAGTACATCGTCAATCAGTATTAGGTATATATACGGTATCAGTATTTTTGTTTTAATATGAAATTTTCAGGTATCATTGGATATCATTTCATTCCAGGAATACATTACTTTTTACATAAATGGAATGTGATCATTACTGAAAAGTTATTTCATATTTTCTAATCTCAGAAAAGAAGCATGCATTATACCCATGTTTCCAGGAAAAGCTGTGACCACTGACTATTGGGCGGCAGCAGGGCTGGCCTGGCAGGCTGTCAGCTATTAAGGGGGCGTGTCTTATCCGTCACTGCTCAGTGCATGTGCAGTGGCGGTTCACAACTTCACACACTGAACTGTCATATCTGAAATATCTCATTCATAATTACTTCAACTGTGGTGCATTTGTTTTAATTCTTAATTTGTGAATGTTCATGTTTCAACTACACACATTCACCAGTTCACTCTTCCACTCTGCATATACAGTAATAGTAGTTTATGCAGTATACAGAAATAGTATTTATTATATATAAATTAGGTATAATGCATTGATCACCATGATTCTTTGCATGGATATTGATCATGGAGTGTTACATCAGTTTCTGCAGACTTGTGGTGCTACCTGTATTTTTTCGATTTTTACTATTTTTTTTATCTATTTTTGAGACCTTAAAAGATGCGGTAATCTGTTAACAGGGCTCAAATCGTAACGACTAGACCTAGAATCTTCTTTCTTGACATGTTGGGAGGCCAATGAAAAGTCTCCTTGGAAACCTGAAATAAGGTCTCTGACACTCATATTGTCCGAACTATGGGTCTCAGAAGTACCCCCCAGAATAACTAAACATTTGATATAAAATCTCTGGTATCTGAACAACTAGTGCATTGATTGGCATTATTCTTTGCATGCATATGAATCATGGAGTGTTTCATCAGTTCCTGCAGACTGGTGGTGCCAGCTGGACTTCTTTGAATTTTTACGCATTTTTTTTCTCTATTTATGAGACCTTCAAGGATGCGGTTATCCCTTAACAGGGCTCAAATTGTAACCATTGGTCCTAGAATCTTCAAACTTGACATCCAGGGAGATCTGTGAAAAGTCACCTTGGAAACATGAATTAAGGTCTCTGTTACCCATATTTTCTGAGCTATGGGGCTTATGAGCACCCCTCAGAATAATTGAAAATTTGATACCAAAGTAGGGCACAAATCATAACCATGAGGCCAAGAATCTTCTAACTTGACATCCTCAAAAGTTCTCCCCAGAAACCTGAAATTGGGTCACAGTGACCTATATTCTCAGAGTTTTGGGGTATGTTTGAGCAACCCAGAAATAGTGCAAAGTAAACACAAATTGCAAGATTCCTCATGAAAGGCTGATTGGATTGTCATCAAATTTGTTGTGCTTATGGGTCTTGATGAACTTAAGCCAATATGCATGAACAATGATGCCACCTATCTTAATTAGTTGTCTGTTCAAGGACATATTATCAACATGTCATGACCCATGGGTCACTTGTTGGGGACATATTTTACTATTTATTTAAAACATTATGGAATGATAGAATACAGGGGTTTGGTTTAACCTGACTGAAATCCTCTTCTTTAATGCCAGTTTCATGGGATATAGATTGCATGTTCAGAGCAAACTTTGTTTCAATTCACGACTGAAACTAACATTAAATGACCCATTCCTTGGTATTGCGCCGACGTATATTGAAAGCATTAGTCAGTTTCAAGCTACCTCTCATGTTTTTAAATATCAAATGACCTCGTGTATTTCCCCTTTCACACGGCAAATGCAAACCGGTTTCAAACCGCTTTGAATAAGAATTGACCGTTTACACGGCAATCCAAAACGTTTTGGATCAAGCTCAGAAGGGGGTTTCAACACGTTTCGGTTAACACCTAGTTTTCAATCAGAAACTAAGTCACAGCGCAGGCGCGAGTGCTTTTGTCAGCATGTTGTTGTGATATGTACAATTAATGTATTGGTGTTAAATGACTGTGTGAACGCACAACACAGATTCAAACCGATATGGTCAAACAGCCCTGCCCGGTTCGAATCGCGTTCTAGATCATGAATTAAGCAACACTCTTGTTAATATATACTCGATTCGTATTTATAATCAGGGAACGGATCATTGTCCCACGCCGTCGCCAAAGAACTCCATTAACGCTCTTATGACAAAACATTTCAAATACTTTAACATCTTTTCCCATTTCATATATCATACTCTGTATATAGAACTACAAGTATATAGATAATGTACTTATTTCTAACTCTCAGGTTTATCACAACAGTTATGCAGCAGCTGCTACTGTACATGTCTAATAACAATACGACATGTTTTCAGTACATAAAGATGCTCAAACAATAGCTTTTCAACAAACATGTACAGATCCATAACAGCTCTCATTGTTTCAGTGATTGAATGATGCCTAAATTAAAGAGAAAAAGTGCTGTTCCAAAGGAGAAAGGACTCCAAACAAACCATGTTTAGAAAAAGAGCAGCACTCACAGATACTCACTCATTATCACACAGCACAATAAGGAACATTAGTAACCACAACAGGAGTGCACCAAGGCCCCCCTGTATAAGGTGATTTGTCCAGAGGGAAAGAGTGTACTCAAATGGCATTTGCTGCCAATGCGATGTCCAAGATTATTCCTCATGGAATCCACTTGTACTCTGTGATCTAATGGATGAGGGTGATTCCATATACAATACTGTTGCACAAAGAGGATTACATGCATCATAGTGAACTCCCATCTGTCATACAATTAAAAAAAAGTACAATAGTACAATACTCATGTCAATTGGTGACATAAAAACAAGTGTACTTAGTAGATGTCAGAACACACATTTAAAAACAATAAAGAAGGCTCTTAGTTTATCTCAAAATGTTGGAGCTACTGGATGTTTGATTACAACTTGTGGATATACTATATCCATTATTTTCGAGAAAGAGGCTATTTACCTAGGTGACACACACCAAAGAAATACAAATGGTGTGATGTCAGAAACAGGGTGTGCAGTCCTTTTTGTTTTCTAAACGGAGGTTCAAGTTGTTACACACATTCGTTCCCTGTTTGCCAGTAAGCCACATGCCCAGTATGACTGCATACCTGCCACCTGACAATATAACGATCCATGAAAAATTGGAAAACATGTCATCTTCTTCACAAATCCATACTTCGCAGCTTAATAATAGCCAAAAACATGTTACCAGACTTTGAAGTAACACTTCAAAACAACATCCATCAAATTCTTCTCAACACCAAATTTCCAGATACTTTGCAGACAAGGCACAGAAACTGCAAAACAAACACGAAATGAACTTAATTTGCACAGACTTACACAAAAAATATATTCCACATGGAAATGATAACGTTAGTGAGTCACAACCCGTCACAAATCACATACACGAAAAACATTCAAGGAATGAGGTACACAAAGAACATTCTAGAAATAAAAACAGACAAAGGAAACGCAGTTATGATCAAGAAGACATCTTTCTAAATGTAAAGCTGACAAATGTAAGGATAAACTAAGGGAAATGCAGTAACGAGCAAATAGAGAACCTTTGCAATATGTAGCTGATACGTCTAAAGATAAACTAAGGAAAATTCAGTTACGAACAAGTAAAGATCCTTTGCAATATGAAGCTCATAAGTTAAAAGATAAAGTCAGAAAAATGCAGTCACGATCAAGTAGAAATCTTTTGCAATATGAAGCTGATAAGTCTACAGATGAACTTAGGAAAATGCAGTCACTAGTTAGTAGACTTCTTTTGCAATATGAAGTTGATAAGTGTAAAGATAAACTGAAGAAAATACAGTCAAAAACAAGTAGAGATCTTTTGCAATATGATGCTGACAGGTCAAAAGATAAACTTAAGAAAATGCAGCCACGAACAAGTAGAGATCATTTACCATATGAAGCTGATAAGTCTAAATATAAAAATGCAGTCGCGATCAAGTAGAGATTTTTTTGCAATATAAAGCTGATAAGTCTAAGGATAAACTAAGGACAATGCAGTTATGAACAAGTAGATATCATTTGCAATATAAAGCTGATAAGTGTAAAGATCAACTAAAGAAATTGCAGTCATGAACAAATAGACATCTTTTGCAATATGAAGCTGATAAGTCTAAAAATAAACTCAGGAAAATGCAGTCACGATCAAGTGGCTTTTCCTTTGCAATATTAAGCTCATAAGTCAAAAGATAAAATAAGAAAAATGCACTCCAGATCCACTAGAGATTCTGCACAACACAAAATTGCAAGGACAAAGACAAGATGAGGAAATTTCAATCTGAATCTGTCAAAGATGCTGTGCAGCTTCAGACTAATAAGGTAAAGCACAAGTTTAGACAACGCCAGTTACGCACAAAAAGAAGTGCTGCCGAACTGAAATTTACGAAAAAACAGGGACAAATCAAGAAACAAAATCAAGAATACAGAGACGTCTCCCACAGTCAACGCAACCCCCCCCCCCAAAAAAAAGACAAGCTAAGACAATGAGTTACTTGTGCTCAAAATTCCAGCCTTCGATTGAAGATACAATTATAAAATACTTAATTAAAGAGGACCCAACATTCATTTGTACATGCTGTGTGAGATTTCAGTGGGCTAAAAACATAAGAAAACTCAGGTCAGTAACAGGAGAGACGGTCACAGATGGTAAAGAAATTTTAAAAATTTAAGAAGACTATTATCAGCAACTTTATTGTTCCCAAACAAGCAAGACACATCATGATATCAATAACTGTTTTAACACAATAAAGCTACCAGTTCTATCTAAATTAAAAAGAAATTTTGGATAAACCAGTTACTATAGAAGAATGCCACTTGACTCTCGAAACATTTGCAAAAAATAAAAGTCCAGGAATCGATGGTTTATCTGGTAAATTTTATAAAAAATATGGTGGCCCTTTTTGGATTAATAATAGTTGCATCATTCAACAAATCCTTTGAAGTAGGAGAATTATCATCTTCACAAAAACAAGCTTCGCTAAATCTAATTTATAAAAAAGGACAGAAAATTGTTAACAAATTGGAGACCAAAATCACTTCTAAATGTGATTTATTAAATTTTATCAAAAACATTATCAATTAGACTTAAAAGATACTGCGGATAATTATAGGTGTTAATCAAACTGGATTTATTCAAGGAAGATATATAAGGGAAAATATTAGAACGATATCAGATACATTGGAATATACAAAGTTTAAAGATGTACCTGGTATATTGATGAGTATAGTCTCTGAAGAGGCGTTCGACATCTTAGAATGGTGCTTCATGTTATCTGTTTTCAAAACAATTAAATTTCCAAGATCTTTTTTTTTAAAAAGGATTCAATAGATTATCTCCACATTTATATGTATTGGCGGATGAGGTCATGGCAGAATATATCAGGATTTCAGGAAATATTAAGGGAATACAAGTTATAAATTATGATTTAAAATTGCCTCAATACGCCGACGATACAGTAAGATTAGTGCAAGATGTTCAGTCTGCTAAATACTTCTTAGAGATTATTAAGGAATTTGGCTCCTTTAGTAGTTTAAAAATGAATCTTTGGGAATTTATATTTCATATGATAAAATAGAAGCACAAAATTTAAATTTCCTCTCAAAAATGAAAACTGTTCAAAATACTTTAAATATGTGGAGTCCGAGAGGATTAATTATGTAAAACATTCCTTTTTTTCCAATTTCCAAATTGCCAGAAGGTTTTACTAAAAGAATAAATGAAATCCTTTGTAGTTTTTTATGGAACAAGAGTAGATAAAGAATAAAAAGGTCTAAATAAGTACAGGAGGTTAAAAACGGGGGGCTAAATGCCCAACACTTAGATTCAATAATATATGCTTCTAGGATATCTTCGATAAAAAGGTGTATTAATAACAGGAATAAGGCCATAGAAACAGCTGTTTAAAATCTTTTTAGGGTCAGTGTGTCCACATGTATATCTGCTTCTAAACAGCAATATAGAATCAAAGATTATTAACTAATTGGGTATTCCAGATTTGTATAAAGAACTCTTAAGGGGTTATACTACATTACGAATTAAGTATTTTGGTCATACTCCCCTGGAGCGGAAATTATCTGGAATAACAAACTGATTAAAATAAATGATATCTCTGTGTATTGGAAACAGTTTTTACTAAAAGGAATTAGCATTGGTCGGAATTTGTTTGGCCACACAGGAAAAGTGCAGACCTTTACATGCTGGGTAGAAAAAGGGCTCTCAGGAATAGAAATTTTAAAATGGTATTCATTAGTAGACAGGTTTAAAAATCCTAGAATGCGAATGAATCCATTTTCTTTTTCTTTTTATAATAGTGAATTTAAGAATATGTTAATCTCATCTACTAAAACAACATATTTGTGTCTTCTTAATACTATTATGGATAAAGGTATGGTTTTATCGAAAGAAGCAAGATATGTTCCTGAGGTAGAAGTTGATCCACAAAAAACTGACATACTTCCTTTTAAAATATGAATAGATATAAAATCTAGAGTATTCCAGCATAAATTGTTGAACGATTGCCTATTAACAACTATTGGTTATACAAATGGAAGATTAAAGATTCCAATCTTTGTACATTCTGTATGTTTGAAACTGAGAATTAATTACATTTTTCTGTACTTGTAATAAAGTAAGGACATTGCGGATAGATATTGAGAAATGGTGTAAACATAACAAGAATAAAACTGACATAAATGTTTCCACTGTTCTGTATGAAGAGGTAGTTTCTTCAGTTATTGATAATTTTATTTTTGTTGATTGTGAAGCAGTATATATACCAGGCTAGGAGAAGCCAAGAAAGTCCACCACTTCATAGGGCATGTAATGAAATATGTTAATATGTTAGGGTAGAATATATGTTAGCACAAAAGAATGACAAGGTATTAAAATTTCATGATAGATGGGGAGTTTATAGTCATAGAAGGGACTTTAATAATTATGTACATGGTGTTTTTTTTAAAGGAAGGGAACATTACTATTTAATGTCAGTAACAATTGGGTCTTTCTACCAACAATAATTTGTTAAGGCTCATGGTTATTTGTGCACTGGATACTGGTTAGATATGTTTGTATTATGCACTGGATACCAGTTTGGTATGTATGTATTGTATTATTGACGATAGAAAATAAAGAGCTGGTAGATAGATTTAGTCTTTTTTCACGACAAAATTAGAGTGATTCGATCTGGCTTAGAAAAATTAGGGACAGAGGCTGCAGCTGATGAAAAGATGATCGGGGAAAATGTACCTGCTTTTAAATGTATTGAGAAAACAGCTATCGCAGAAGTTACCAAACTTTTTACTGGAATGCCCAGCAAATCATGTAGACTTGACCCTATTCTTACCTGGATCCTAAAAATGATAGCACAATATGTGGTTCCAATCTTGGTAGATATCCTTAACATATCCATGACCACTGGATCTGTTCCTAAACAGATGACGACAGGTCATGTCAGACCATTGCATAAGAAACCTTCCCTAGACAAGGAGGTCCTAAAGAATTACCACCAAGTCTCCAAACTTTCCTATGTATCCAAAGTTCTTGAGAAGGTTGTTGCTAGAGATTGCCAAGTTCCTTCAGGATAATAATCTATATGAAGTGATGCAATCGGCATACAGACCACTGTATAGCACAGAGACATCCATCCTTCGTTTGACAAATAACATCCTAAGGGCAGTCGATAGGCCGCTTGTTGGACAGAATGTCTACTTGTCTTAATATCGGGGACTCGGCATTAGAATGGTTTCGTTCATATTTGCATATACGACCCCAAATTATTGTTATCGATGGCCAAGTGTCCGACAGTCGTCATTTGACTTATGGTGTCCCTTAGGGTTCAGTTCTGGGACCCATGCTGTTCAGCATTTACATGCTACCTTTGGGTAATTTACTAAGGAACCATAGTATATGTTTTCATCAGTATGCGGATGATACTCCGCTCTATTTGTCCTTTGTACCAGATAACAAGAATGAATTGATATCAGTTAACCATATTGGGGAGTATATTAAGAATGTAAATAATTGGATGTGCTACAATATGCTCAAGTTAAACCCAGAAAAAAAAACAAAGTACCTGCTCATTGGAAGCCCTAACAATTTGGCAAGAAATAATCCACCTTTACTACATCTTGAAGGATCTGTCGTTGAACCTAGCAAATCAGTGCGGAATCTTGGGGTCATCTTAGATTCAACACTAAATTTAGACAAACATATTACATCGATTTGTAAAACTGCAAATTTGCACTTGCGAAACATTGGTAGGATAAGAAGGTATCTGACGCAGGAAGCATCAGAGGGTGCAGTTCATACCCTAATCACATCACGGTTGGACTACTGCAATTCCATCTTATTTGGTCTCCCTTCAGTGCAGTTGGTTAGGCATTCAGAACGAGGCGGAACGTCTCGTTACAAGGACAAAAAGACGTGGACACATTTCTACAATCACTACATTGGTTGCCAATAAAACAGAGGATCTTATATACAATTTTGATGTGCACCTACTGTGCCATTAACAATATCGCTCCGGAATTTATTTCGGAATTAATATCCTTCAGCAGCCCAGTCGTACTCTGAGATCCAGTTCCAGTATAGTTCTTGTGCAGCCAAAGTCACGATCCTTTTCATATGGTGATAGAGCATTTGCCCGTGCCGCACCGTCAAAGTGGATAAGTAACCAGCCAGTATCAGAGATGCTGACTCCCTCAAATGCTTAAAATAAAAGCTGAAAACATATCTGTTTGCATGTGCTTACTTGTAATGATTTTAAATATCTAGGATTTTTTAGTTTATATCGTATCATGTGCTATTTTAGGTAATGCGCCTTGAGCGGTTTTATTACTGGATATGTTGCGCAATATAAATAAATATGCTTATGCTTATGCTTAAACGTGGTAAGGACTGTTACAGTCTGCTCCAGTTTGTATATGGCGCCCCAGCTGATGAGCTCGCGTATATTCGGAGTAAGTCAATTGGCACTACGTGTGATCTTACTGTGACTGCAAAAACAGTGTTAGACTTCATTCCTGAGCCTTCCAACAAGTAAGATCGATGAAACGCCGAGCTTCTACCTTCACTTTCATTGGTAGTTGCAAACCTACAAACGCGGATTGATGAATATATAACTGGACAAACGTCTGTATGATGCAATGATTATCCGTCTTGATAATCGGGAGGCATCGATTAAGCGGCTTGAGGAATGGGCTGACGAAGCATCTGAGGCTATCAATAAAATTTAATGTCTTTTTTTGAATTGGTATTTTTTCTTAGAACCAATGATATATGTTTTTTAGCAATCCTTTACAAAATAAATGATTAAAATACATAATTTAATATTGCTTGTTAAAATGTTGGGGGGTGGGTGGGGGTGGGGGGTTACGACTAGCATCCCCTACATGACACATCTCTGTGATGAGAATGACCTAGATTTATTATGTATCAATGAACATTGTTGTTCCCAGATAGTTTGGACTTCTCAAATACATTAAACCTTAGTTATTCCTCTTTTGCCCGGGCCGACTGCGGCTTAAATTCCTATGATGGGTTCAGGAGAAGAAAGGGCGGCGTTGCTATTCTTTGGGAAAAAATCCCTTTAGGTATGCTGCCACACTGTTATAGTCCGTTTCAAGCGAAAGGATATTGGTAATGTGTGTACGCCTGAGCCCTAGATCTATATCGTTAATGTCTACCTTCCATGCTCTAAGGCCTCAGTTAATATATACAAGTCCGTTTTTTAAGCAATTATTTGACATCTTTGCCAAATTTTCGGGATCTGGAAAAGTTGTCATACTAGGGGATTTTAACTGCGAAACCAGTGGCGCGAGATATAAAGGTAAGGTGTCTGCGAGAGCTAATTTTTCTGAATTCTTAATTGGCGACATGCGACATGCGACATGCTCGCCCTCACTGTTCACTCCCTGTGTAATGGGCCATTGTATTCAATGGATCCGTATAATAGTGAAACGCCACTGTCGTTGATTGATCATGAGCTCTTCATAGGGCATTATTATCTTGTGTGAAAAGTTGTAAAATAATAGACGATGCTCTCTTAAGCCTTTCTGACCACTTGCCAGTGTCTGTGAGTTTAGATTTAAAATTTGTTCACACGGCCTATCCAAAGACAGGGAAACCTACGGTATTTAGTTGGGGTAAACTTTCTCACTTAGAAATAAAACTTACTTATACTGATGAATTAGCTTCGGTTTTGTTGAATATAAAACCTTTGGATCCAAAGGAACGGCTTAGCTTAGATGAAATGTATTATAATTTAACATGTATTATAATGGATGTTTCGAGAAAGAACCTTCCTATCCGGAAGTTTTGTAAGCATATGAAATCTAACTGGATGTCCAAACTGGAATCATACCATGATGAAATGATGCGGCACAGGAAAATCTGGACAATCAATGGTAGACCAAGGGGGCTTGAAAATGATACCTACAGAAATTATAAAGACTCAAAGTTGGTATTTAGGAAGCAGATGAATTCTTATATGTCAGAACTAGAAAGAGAAATAAATATAGAGGTTGAAAAATCAGCATGTTTGGACGTTAACAAATGTTGGCTATAAGTCAAGAGACGCCGCGGCAGGAGGTCTGCTATGGCAGGTCACATGACCTTTAAGAGTGATATGTGGAGCAACATAGATATTGCCAACGGATGGGGTAACTACTATGGCAGGTTATACGGAAAATCTGGTACCCACTATGATGAATTTAAAAATTTAGTGGAGAGCCATATGTGATATTTTATAGTGTATCTAATAGTAGATCTTATCATTTAAACATGCCTGTTTATATAACTAACGCAAACATTATGTGGAAAGCAGGCAGATGGCGCCAAAATACCAAGAACACACCGCCTGAGAGCGAAGGATTTGTATACTGATTCACGAGTAGTTGGCGGATGTAAACAATAAACTTATTCTGTTTAGTTCATCATTACCAAATATGTGGCTACAGCTTAATGAACCGGTTAATGTTGTATTTATGATCAGGGAACGGATCATTTGAATTCAACCTGAAAGTGTCATTTGGAATTCTAAGAAGGTGGGGATGTAGCTCAGTGGTAGAGCGCACGCTTCGCATGTGTGAGGCCCCGGGTTCAATCCCCGGCATCTCCAGGGAATTTTTAAAATATCTTAATACATCCCAATTCTTTCAGTTTTCACACTTTATTTTTCTTTTAGAAAAGAACATACAATCATTTAGATCTGTGCCATTTAACCAGAATAAATATAAACCTGTGACTGGTCTGAGGTTTGCTTGATCACTATTGCTAATGATACCCGCAACCAAAGTCGTATGATACCAAGCAGGCATGCGAGCTTCAGTAGCAGACAGAAAAGAAAACTTGCGGGGGAACATGTAGATGGCGCCACAGTAAGAAAAATGTGTCAGACGCCAATTATAAGGCCACTTTGTAAATTAAGTCCATATTCGGCAACGTCTCACAGCAAATCACAAAGTAAGTTAAGTACCGTCAGCTGGAGTATGTTTAAGAGTGGCAAGGTCTTCTATGTATGTTGTTATAGCTAGTTATGTTCATTTGTAGCCGCTATTTATTTAAGCCGCTGCTTCTTCTATTTTCTCACTCAGCCAGTATTACTTGGTCTTACGTGCTTTTGGATTCCAACCTACCTCTGAGTGAGTGAAAATCCTGTTAAGTACATGGTTGCTTTTTGTTTCTAGGCGGCGGCCTCCGATCGAACACTTGGTATGTCACAAATATTTTTCATTAGTATTGCCAAATAAAAAACTGGTTTGGTTCAGTGATTCAGATCTGTTCTCAGGCAGTGAACAGAGACTTATGAGCTGAAAGAATGTTGACGAAATGTATCAAATACTAAAGAACAAACAAACATGTGCCTGATCCTGATGTTCCAACAGACATGATTGCTCCAAATCTCTACCAACAAAGGAATATACTAACTGTCAAACATGCCAGTTTACATAACAAACGCACACATTATGTGGAAAGCAGGCAGATGGCGCCAAAATACCAAGAACACATCGGTTGAGAGAAACGGGTTTGTATCCTGAGTCACGAGTGGGTGGCGGGTGTGGACAATAAAACTTATTCTGTTTAGTTCATCATTACCAAATATGTGGCTACAGCTGAATGTACCGGTTAATGTTGCCTCGTGAAGCGACTTTACGTTTTCTGAGCAAGACGCATAAACTTTTTGACAGGGAGAACCCGTTTAGGAGCGCAGATCATTACAAAGAAACTTGAACTAAATGCCGGGCGCTCCCGAAATTTTGCCAGTGGTAAAGTATTTTGGTTTCCCATGGTGAACAAAAACTAATGATCTCACGCCGGAATGAACAGAAACGCATGAGCTGAAAAGACGTGTGTAAAATTAATGGGAACACATGACAAACAGTGATGCCAACACTGATGAAAAACGTTCCCGCGAACCGGAATCGATCCGGTGACCTAAGGATAGCTGCCCATGTCGCCACTACAGTCCTCCGCTCTACCAGCTGCGCCAAAGCTGGGGAACATTCGACTGTATGGCGGGGGAACTCTGCGCAGCTCAGGGGGAACTAGGGGGGAACTATTGGGAAGTCAATAGGAGACGTTTTAAAGGGACATGAAGTAGACAACAGACGAAGTTATTTTTCTTTTTTCATTTCCTGTTTTATGTCAAAGTTTGAGTGTGTTTATTGCAATAGATACATAGAAATTCGGCAGATAACAGTGTGAAGCGGACGAAGCCACGCACGGCTATCCAGCGTTGAGGGGAATCCCAAGCCATAACGAGGCTTGCAAAATCGGTCAACTGGTAGACTGGCTCCCGTGTCCTATTATGTTTGGAAGGGGACCTGGTTGCATTTGGGGCATAGTTAATGTCATTTAATTTAGTTTATGTCATTTAGTTTAGTTAATGTCATTCAATTATTTTTTTTAAAGTTTAGAATCAAATACTTAAGGAAAAATGCAAGTGTATGTTTATGAGTATCCATGTTTGTATGGTCATAGGTCCATAATACATTTTAACAACTATAAATTTCTTAATTTAAAAGTTTTGCTTTCTAAAAGGAATTTAACAGCTTTATATATCAATGCTCTGAACTGCACAGTATTATAAAATTAATTTGCACTTTTTTCAACAGAGCATCATGCTTCATACTGCTGCCATATTAAGGTTAATCATGTTATGTACTAATAATCATTACAGTCATCTTAACCATTTTTGAATAAATTGGAATAATAATATTAATAACAATCCAAGATAACTGTAGCAGGGATTTGTTTAAATGGGCTTGATGGGGCGTCACAACTAGCATATGTACACTCATTTAACCAAGAACATACACAATTGGACACTTTAACCACACAAACACAAGTATACTGATTTAAACCACTTCAACCATAACAAACACAAGTAAACTTATTTAAACCACAACAAGCACAAGTAGACTGAATTTGGCAGTTTATTCAACAATAATTATAACAGAATATATCCAAAATAATTTCAACAATGTCAATGATGTCATCAGTTCCTGTAAAAAAAGCCATATATATATATACATATAATTATACATAAATATTTATATTTCATATACTTTAACACAATATGTATATATACATATCTGTAAACCTTTATAAACACAGACAAAACAGCATTAACACATTAGTGTTACAGACTCAAGCACACTCAAAATTGGCACACAGATTGCCTACTGATCTCTAGATTTCCTCAGGTCAAAGATAACCCATATATAGTTTCAGTTCTAAATATTCCAATAAATTTATAGTTAACACCTTCAGGATGAACTGTTCAATTTGTTAAATGTACTATAAACCTGAAAAAGGTATTGCATGTGATGTAAATGGTGTCTGAATTGGTCAGAAATATAAAATTAATGTAAAGAAGGAAGGATTAAACTCTCAAGTTGAACTTGATTTGAAAACGAATACAGTAATTCTACATAAAAATTACATTTAGTATATTGTTGAGCTTAAAAAATGTATTACTGAAAACTCGAAGTAAGTCAATCTTCACTCATTAGATTTTTATTCTTCATGTTTAGCATGTTGGTTAAAAGCTGATGATTAATAGTAGAAACTGGAATATTTAATATTTGACAAATAACACAGTATTTTAAGTATTTTCTTGAACAACAATATTTATTTAATACTGGTTATTTAACTGTTTTCAATCTCAATATAGTGCTGTGATTGATTTGCAAAGAATCTGGTTGATATGGATTTTATATATATGTGAGCAGAGAATCATTGTACATGGATATAAATATACAGGTGTATAAAGTCTTGTTTAAGTGAACCCCTCAAAACAACAATTCCTTGTGTTTTCTTCATAGTCAGCTCATTAATATTAGATCTGTTTAAATAATATATTTAAACTTGGAATAGCAGGCATCTGGTAAATCATTTTGTGGTCACTTGTTTTGGTTCCAACAATCCACCTGAAGCTCAATTACACAACCACTACCACTGAGTAAACACCCACAAACCAAAGCCTTGCATCACTGATTAGTAAAGAGTAATATGTCAAAGAAGTACGGGCATATAGATCAAGGCATGTCAATGGATGGTCACAATGTTTGTGTCTATGTTCACAGCCTTTAACAAGCCTGCTATTGTATGAAGACTCAGCTCCTTAGCTTTGATTAAAACATTTTGCCAATACAGAATTTTTATTGTTCCATATTTCAGATCACCATCTGCTGTGAAGAATATATTAGCCACTAAAATCCAGCGAGTAATCGTTGATTAAGTTGAGATGCATTATGGAAACTTGACCATGTTTCAAATAGCTGATCTTTACTAATGTTTTTGTAATATTTAAGTACTTGTGACTTATGAAACATGGGGTATTGTTATTGGGATTTAAAGTATAAGCTATAAGAATTGCCTTGACCATCTGGGTGTTACTGGTTATGAATTTCATGTTTGCTTAGTTTGTTTTTCCCATAATTAAAGTAATCAATCTTTGTTATTTTCTTTGTTACCAAAAGCAAGTTGAAAACTATCAATAATCCAAGAGTATAATGGTAAGCTACATGGAAGTAGCACAAAACACTTTCACTAAATCTACATAACCATACAGATTTTTAGATTCTCAAATTTCCTCTTTTAGATGACCATCTAAAAAAGCGACCACCACACTCCCAATGTGATTATCATTCAAAGGTTCCACTGTTCCTACAATATTATTTAGTATTTTTAAACACTATCCATATATTCCTGAAAGGACCCATTCACCCCTGCAATGATCCTTTTCAACAGTCAAGTCTAAAACTATAGAAACAAGAAACTTTCTTCACATGACACCACCATACCCAACCATTAACTTCCCAATTATCATTCATTCATTGTATCATGATAAGCATATTTATCCATTGCTTACATTGACCAGCATGCCCTTTAGAATTATATTTAAAGTAATATTTCATGTTTAGAATAACATTTTCATGAACTGCAAACACTTGAGTACCTGTATGATGTGAATAACTGCCCAGTGATGAATCAAATCACTTATCTCTTCACATTTTACATTCTGAATAACTGGCCAGTCATGAAATATATGGTCCGATTTATACGATTTCTCCACATTATAATCATACAGGATAGTTGGCCTGTCATGATTTAGATCACTGATCTCACCACATTGTAACACTATTCATAACATACATAACCTAGTCTAATGGTCAATGATCCAATTTACAGAACAAACCATATTCCTGGCAAAGGTAACACCGGCTGATGGTCTCTTTAATAAATCACCAAGCTTCATAGAACTCCATAAGTATAAAATAATCTTTATTCGCACATATAAGTAACATTAAATGTTTGTTAATCCCTATAATCTGGATTTATTTCTCTTTATACCCTGCATTTGTCATCCCTGGTTTATCTGTTTCTGAGCAGTGAACTATTTTTATAGCAATGATATACCTGGTGTCCATCACCTGGTAGGCAAAGATGCAACAGACCAGGGGAGTCATGCAAGACCAGGAGCCTTTGCAGTATCTGTTACCATGATCATTGCCTATTGTAGATCATATAGAATGCATGTTACAAACCATGTAGGCCAGGACCACCATTGCTGGCTGTCAAAGACTAAGTAGGCAGCTACCACCACAGTTACTGTTATAAACCATGCAGACTGGAACCATCATCACTGGCTGTCCCCGGCCAAGTAGACCATGCAGCATGGCGTCAGCATTATAGCTATAGGCTGTCCTAGACCTGGTGAGCAGCTATCACCATCACTGCCTGTTGTAGACCATGTAGCCTGGAAAGAAAGACAATAAACTGAAACATTTTTCACAAAACCTTTCTTTAGATAACACTGAAAATTCTAATTAATAATGGAAGAAAATTACTTAGCCACAGACCTCTTAAATATTGCCGATAGTTAGCATTTGTTACTTTCACCCATATAAAGAAAAAAATATCTAGAAAATCTCTTAGGACTGTATTTATTGAAAGAAAGATAACCGCAAAAATACCTGGATAGTTGCAGTTTGTATCCAGTTAGAGTTTGTCAAGCATTGATTCAGTCAGAAAACACACCAACCACTATTTGCTTATGTTATTAGTTAAAACCTTGCTTTAATGTTAAAGTATGTTCTTACCCTGTAGGCATGGACCATCATCACAGGTTGTTGGAGACCAAGTAGACAATGTAGACTGGGACCACCATCACAGGTTGTTGAAGACCAAGTATACAATGTAGGCTGGGACCACCATCACAGGTTGTTGAAGACCAAGTAGACAATGTAGGCTGGGACCACCATCACAGGTTGTTGATGACCAAGTATACAATGTAGGCTGGGACCACCATCACAGGTTGTTGATGACCAAGTAGACAATGTAGGCTGGGACCACCATCACAGGTTGTTGATGACCAAGTAGACAATGTAGGCTGGGACCACCATCACAGGTTGTTGAAGACCAAGTAAACAATGTAGGCTGGGACCACCATCACAGGTTGTTGAAGACCAAGTATACAATGTAGGCTGGGACCACCATCACAGGTTGTTGAAGACCAAGTAGACAATGTAGGCTGGGTCCACCATCACAGGTTGTTGATGACCATGTAGACAATGTAGACTGGGACCACCATCACAGGTTGTTGATGACCATGTAGACAATGTAGGCTGGGTCCACCATCACAGGTTGTTGATGACCAAGTAGACAATGTAGGCTGGGTCCACCATCACAGGTTGTTGATGACCAAGTAGACAATGTGGGCTGGGTCCACCATCACAGGTTGTTGATGACCATGTAGACAATGTAGGCTGGGACCACCATCACAGGTTGTTGAAGACCAAGTATACAATGTAGGCTGGGACCACCATCACAGGTTGTTGAAGACCAAGTAGACAATGTAGGCTGGGACCACCATCACAGGTTGTTGAAGACCAAGTAGACAATGTAGACTGGGACCACCATCACAGGTTGTTGAAGACCAAGTATACAATGTAGGCTGGGACCACCATCACAGGTTGTTGAAGACCAAGTATACAATGTAGGCTGGGACCACCATCACAGGTTGTTGAAGACCAAGTAAACAATGTAGGCTGGGACCACCATCACAGGTTGTTGAAGACCAAGTATACAATGTAGGCTGGGACCACCATCACAGGTTGTTGATGACCATGTAGACAATGTAGGCTGGGACCACCATCACAGGTTGTTGATGACCATGTAAACAATGTAGGCTGGGTCCACCATCACAGGTTGTTGATGACCATGTATACAATGTAGGCTGGGACCACCATCACAGGTTGTTGAAGACCATGTAGACAATGTAGGCTGGGACCACCATCACAGGTTGTTGAAGACCATGTAGACAATGTAGGCTGGGACCACCATCACAGGTTGTTGAAGACCAAGTAAACAATGTAGGCTGGGACCACCATCACAGGTTGTTGAAGACCAAGTATACAATGTAGGCTGGGACCACCATCACAGGTTGTTGATGACCATGTAGACAATGTAGGCTGGGTCCACCATCACAGGTTGTTGATGACCATGTAGACAATGTAGGCTGGGACCACCATCACAGGTTGTTGAAGACCAAGTAGACAATGTAGGCTGGGACCACCATCACAGGTTGTTGAAGACCAAGTATACAATGTAGGCTGGGACCACCATCACAGGTTGTTGAAGACCAAGTAAACAATGTAGGCTGGGACCACCATCACAGGTTGTTGAAGACCAAGTAGACAATGTAGGCTGGGACCACCATCACAGGTTGTTGAAGACCAAGTAGACAATGTAGACTGGGACCACCATCACAGGTTGTTGAAGACCAAGTATACAATGTAGGCTGGGACCACCATCACAGGTTGTTGAAGACCAAGTATACAATGTAGGCTGGGACCACCATCACAGGTTGTTGAAGACCAAGTAAACAATGTAGGCTGGGACCACCATCACAGGTTGTTGAAGACCAAGTATACAATGTAGGCTGGGACCACCATCACAGGTTGTTGATGACCATGTAGACAATGTAGGCTGGGACCACCATCACAGGTTGTTGATGACCATGTAAACAATGTAGGCTGGGTCCACCATCACAGGTTGTTGATGACCATGTATACAATGTAGGCTGGGACCACCATCACAGGTTGTTGAAGACCATGTAGACAATGTAGGCTGGGACCACCATCACAGGTTGTTGAAGACCATGTAGGCAATGTAGGCTGGGACCACCATCACAGGTTGTTGAAGACCAAGTAAACAATGTAGGCTGGGACCACCATCACAGGTTGTTGAAGACCAAGTATACAATGTAGGCTGGGACCACCATCACAGGTTGTTGATGACCATGTAGACAATGTAGGCTGGGTCCACCATCACAGGTTGTTGATGACCATGTAGACAATGTAGGCTGGGACCACCATCACAGGTTGTTGAAGACCATGTAGACAATGTAGGCTGGGACCACCATCACAGGTTGTTGAAGACCAAGTAGACAATGTAGGCTGGGACCACCATCACAGGTTGTTGAAGACCATGTAGACAATGTAGGCTGGGACCACCATCACAGGTTGTTGAAGACCAAGTATACAATGTAGGCTGGGACCACCATCACAGGTTGTTGAAGACCAAGTAGACAATGTAGGCTGGGACCACCATCACAGGTTGTTGAAGACCATGTAGACAATGTAGGCTGGGACCACCATCACAGGTTGTTGATGACCAAGTATACAATGTAGGCTGGGACCACCATCACAGGTTGTTGAAGACCAAGTAAACAATGTAGGCTGGGACCACCATCACAGGTTGTTGAAGACCAAGTATACAATGTAGGCTGGGACCACCATCACAGGTTGTTGATGACCATGTAGACAATGTAGGCTGGGACCACCATCACAGGTTGTTGAAGACCAAGTATACAATGTAGGCTGGGACCACCATCACAGGTTGTTGAAGACCAAGTATACAATGTAGGCTGGGACCACCATCACAGGTTGTTGATGACCATGTAGACAATGTAGGCTGGGTCCACCATCACAGGTTGTTGATGACCATGTAGACAATGTAGGCTGGGACCACCATCACAGGTTGTTGAAGACCATGTAGACAATGTAGGCTGGGACCACCATCACAGGTTGTTGAAGACCAAGTAGACAATGTAGGCTGGGACCACCATCACAGGTTGTTGAAGACCAAGTATACAATGTAGGCTGGGACCACCATCACAGGTTGTTGATGACCATGTAGACAATGTAGGCTGGGTCCACCATCACAGGTTGTTGATGACCATGTAGACAATGTAGGCTGGGACCACCATCACAGGTTGTTGAAGACCATGTAGACAATGTAGGCTGGGACTACCATCACAGGTTGTTGAAGACCAAGTAGACAATGTAGGCTGGGACCACCATCACAGGTTGTTGAAGACCATGTAGACAATGTAGGCTGGGACCACCATCACAGGTTGTTGAAGACCAAGTATACAATGTAGGCTGGGACCACCATCACAGGTTGTTGAAGACCAAGTAGACAATGTAGGCTGGGACCACCATCACAGGTTGTTGAAGACCATGTAGACAATGTAGGCTGGGACCACCATCACAGGTTGTTGATGACCAAGTATACAATGTAGGCTGGGACCACCATCACAGGTTGTTGAAGACCAAGTAAACAATGTAGGCTGGGACCACCATCACAGGTTGTTGAAGACCAAGTATACAATGTAGGCTGGGACCACCATCACAGGTTGTTGATGACCATGTAGACAATGTAGGCTGGGACCACCATCACAGGTTGTTGAAGACCAAGTAGACAATGTAGGCTGGGACCACCATCACAGGTTGTTGAAGACCAAGTAGACAATGTAGGCTGGGTCCACCATCACAGGTTGTTGAAGACCATGTAGACAATGTAGACTGGGACCACCATCACAGGTTGTTGAAGACCAAGTAGACAATGTAGACTGGGACCACCATCACAGGTTGTTGAAGACCATGTAGACAATGTAGGCTGGGACCACCATCACAGGTTGTTGAAGACCAAGTAGACAATGTAGACTGGGACCACCATCACAGGTTGTTGATGACCAAGTAGACAATGTAGACTGGGACCACCATCACAGGTTGTTGATGACCAAGTATACAATGTAGGCTGGGTCCACCATCACAGGTTGTTGAAGACCAAGTAGACAATGTAGGCTGGGACCACCATCACAGGTTGTTGAAGACCAAGTAAACAATGTAGGCTGGGACCACCATCACAGGTTGTTGAAGACCAAGTATACAATGTAGGCTGGGACCACCATCACAGGTTGTTGAAGACCAAGTAAACAATGTAGGCTGGGACCACCATCACAGGTTGTTGAAGACCAAGTAGACAATGTAGGCTGGGACCACCATCACAGGTTGTTGAAGACCATGTAGACAATGTAGGCTGGGTCCACCATCACAGGTTGTTGATGACCATGTAAACAATGTAGGCTGGGTCCACCATCACAGGTTGTTGATGACCATGTATACAATGTAGACTGGGACCACCATCACAGGTTGTTGATGACCATGTAGACAATGTAGGCTGGGTCCACCATCACAGGTTGTTGATGACCATGTAGACAATGTAGACTGGGACCACCATCACAGGTTGTTGATGACCAAGTATACAATGTAGGCTGGGTCCACCATCACAGGTTGTTGATGACCATGTAGACAATGTAGGCTGGGACCACCATCACAGGTTGTTGATGACCATGTAGACAATGTAGGCTGGGTCCACCATCACAGGTTGTTGAAGACCAAGTAGACAATGTAGGCTGGGTCCACCATCACAGGTTGTTGATGACCATGTAGACAATGTAGGCTGGGTCCACCATCACAGGTTGTTGATGACCATGTAGACAATGTAGACTGGGACCACCATCACAGGTTGTTGAAGACCAAGTAGACAATGTAGGCTGGGTCCACCATCACAGGTTGTTGAAGACCAAGTAGACAATGTAGGCTGGGTCCACCATCACAGGTTTTTGAAGACCAAGTAGACAATGTAGGCTGGGTCCACCATCACAGGTTGTTGAAGACCAAGTAGACAATGTAGGCTGGGACCACCATCACAGGTTGTTGAAGACCAAGTAGACAATGTAGACTGGGTCCACCATCACAGGTTGTTGAAGACCAAGTAGACAATGTAGGCTGGGTCCACCATCACAGGTTGTTGAAGACCAAGTAGACAATGTAGGCTGGGTCCACAATCACAGGTTTTTGAAGACCATGTAGACAATGTAGGCTGGGTCCACCATCACAGGTTGTTGAAGACCAAGTAGACAATGTAGGCTGGGACCACCATCACAGGTTGTTGAAGACCAAGTAGACAATGTAGGCTGGGTCCACCATCACAGGTTTTTGAAGACCAAGTAGACAATGTAGGCTGGGACCACCATCACAGGTTGTTGAAGACCAAGTAGACAATGTAGGCTGGGTCCACCATCACAGGTTGTTGAAGACCATGTAGACAATGTAGGCTGGGTCCACCATCACAGGTTGTTGAAGACCAAGTAGACAATGTAGGCTGGGACCACCATCACAGGTTGTTGAAGACCATATAGGTAGCTAAGCCCATCACTGCCTGTTGTAGACCTATTAAGCCAGGACCTTCATTGCTTATTGTCGAAAATCATGTAGGCAGCTACCACCATCACTGCTGTTGAAGACCATGTAAGCTGGGACTACCATCCCTGCCTGTCGAAGACCATGTAGGCAGCCACCACCATCACTGCCTTTGGGAGACCATGTAAGCCGGGACCACCATAACTGGCTGTAAAAGACCATGTAGGCAGCTTTACTTTAATGACCACCATTACTGCCTGTTGTTGACCATGTAGACCATACAGCCTGGGACAATCATCACTGGTTGTTGGAGACCAAGTAGACCACAAAGCCTTGGATCAGGACCAGACCAGTCCTAGACCAGGTAGACCATGCTGCCTGGAACCCATCATCACTGACTGTCAATGCAATAAATGTAATATTATAATCTGTATGTGAATCGCAAGACCTGGATTTGATTTTATAATGACCACTTCATAATCACAGTCTTTGTGAATTATTTGACAACCACGAAATATTTTGTGTTAGTTTTGTGAGGGGCATGATGGTTGAAATATTAAACCAAATTGTGCAGGGTGGGTAATCTGATGGCTGCAAATTGATTTTAGCAGAACAGTGATATAGTGGTCTACTATGATTTGAAAATATAATACTTTATTATCTATTTTTAATTATTTAATATACAGAGTAAATACAGGCTTAGGTATTAAATGTATAGATATTGTTCTTATTATACTTTGATACATAATGATATAGAAGAAACCCATCAGCACTGTGCAACGCACCAGAGGACAAAGATTCTAATGCTGAGCATCCTGTCAACTGTTGTTAATTTCCTGGGAAAAAACCATATTTCCCAGGGCAGTGGGAATTTCTGGGGTTTCCCAGGAAATACAGGGAATTACCAGGATTGACTGGGAATTTTACTAATCTATAAAATATTCCAAAAACTACAGAAATTTGCAACTATTATTGATTTAATTTATAGGATTAATAGTCACTCCCCTCCATGGCTCCTCAAGTGCATTTGATAGATTGTCTAAAAATTATTATCACTATTATCCTGTCTGTTTTCTGAATTTATCTTTATCAATATAATCTATATGTGTTATACATATATATCTTTAAGTGTTAATTATGACAGAAAAAAAATGGTCGACATTTTACTTATGTGGGCACCACAGAAGGTCTGAGACACCTCATTATATATGGGGCCTGTATCAGCTGAAGAAATTCTGGTAATCATGTATTCTTATCTGCAGTTATGATTATCTAAACAAGGTTATCTAAATAAGTCAGTGTGATTGTGGAACCGGACTGCAGCTATCATAACAGCATACTTGAATGGACACATTGAGCAGTATCCAGAAGTATATATGAAGTATATACGATGCACCACATAACCATTACCTTACATCATATTAATCATCACAAGAATAAGAAATGACTGATGAAATCAAAATGATATTTAGATGTAAACAATTCTTAATTGAGTAAATAGAATCAGAACTGTCAGCATGGATTTATAAAAACCTGAATATTTTTTCAGCACTTCCCCTATCCTTTCTCAATTCAAACAAAACAAGACTAATAAAATCCGTCTGAAGGTCAGAGGTATCCCAAAATATGTATCCCAACAGCTTTTTCTATAATGTAAGTATCATTTTATTATTTTATATTAGCTTTGCTTTTAAATTTTTTATTATATTAAATAGGTTGAAACCACTTTACTTGTGCTGAAATATTAAAAACTTTGTTAATCTTTTCTTGTTAATTATGTGTATAAATATACAGATATTTTTTATTTCCCGGTCACATTTCCCAGGGTGCCATTAATGAAAAGTGTGGTCTGAAACCATTAATGTTGCAATTAGGAAACAAGGGTTCATGGGTCACTGCGCTCAGCTGAAGTTGACCTTGAAGGTAATAAGGGACCCATGGGTCACAGTGATCAGCTGTTAAATATGATCACAAATTATGATTTGTTAGAGGAGGTAGGCAAATGCTGGTATTGTGTGGTAATATAAGCTGTATTTTGAGCTGATGGTGTTTAAGTTATGTAAGATTTTGATAATATCCTTGGAGACAGGGAACAGGACTGATGTCATTTATATTATTTACAGTTGGAAATGGTGTGCTATTGTCACATAGGTTTTGACTTGGCCGTATAACTTTATCTACTTTGCAGTAGAATTATTTGAAAAAAAAACTCTCTATTGTTAGGCATGTTAATTATGCTTTTTACAAATAAGTTAACTGTTATTTAATAATCACAGATTATCCCTACCCAAGAGTAGCACTAGTACAAATATTATGTTAAACTATTTATTTAAAAAAATTCAAACAAATATGGTGTCGAATATATTTTAAATTAATAATAATAACAGTATTATCTGAAAAGAAATTTTAATAATATTTAATCGAAATAAATGATTATTAAAATAATATTATAGAATATATTCTTGAATGCATTAAATTATGCATGAATTATGCCATATTAGCATTCAAATACATTAGCAAAGTATTAACACCATATCTGGTATTTATTCAGTTTCAGCAAAACAAAGTTCCTGAGAATCCAGAATATATACAAATTTCACAAATTTAATTATGATCCTAAGTACCTGGTTTTAAGGCTTTAATTTATATGTAAAAAAAATATTATATTCACTTTGGACTCCTTCATGTCAATCTATGCACTAATCATAGCAAGAATCTTATGACAATTATATACATTACAAAAATCATAATGAGAACTTGTTTTATTTTTAAAAAAATGTATCAGAAAAAATTTAAAGTAATCTTAGATATGAAACCATTATATGTGTAAAAAATAACCCAAGGATAAGAACACCCTATAAATCATACAAAAAGCAAACTAGAGGTGGGCAAAAGAAATAAAGAAACCAGTAATATAAATTTTTATTATTTACATAGTCTTGTGACAGCTGATACAGCAACAAGTCTTAATGTCATTAGTGAAACATATTGACATCTTCAATCAGTAGTGGTCTGAGTAAAATTTCAAAATTTTGACAAATTTTAATTTTTTTTTTTAATTTTGAAATAAATATAAATTAACAAGCTGAAACACTTGTAAAAGACCTTGAAATTTAGATTAATATTATCACCTGCATCTTTGTCTATCATTAATTTCCTTCATAAATTCCCAAACAGTAAAGAACAATATAATTTAATTAATGTTTTTTCATTATTAAAATTGAAATGTTATAGTGTTATTTGGAATACATTTTCATCCATCCATACAAAATCCATAAAACATCAGTAATTGTAACTGCCAAGGTATTTTCCTGTAACTCATCAACTATCAAATTCCTTTTCTATTAATTTGTCTTAAATTTGTTATTATAGACCTATAACAAGGGACCCATGGGTCACGGCACTCAGCTGATCATGATTGGACTATAAATGTATCACCATTGTGATACTATATTGAGTTGATAAAGCTTATGAATATCAAGGACATGTTGGGCTATTATAAAGGAATATAATGTAATTTGTGAGTAAATGATATATGAAATAACCTGACTGATGGATAAATATGGAGTAAAATATAGTGGTTTATTTTTTATTTATTTGGGAGGGGTTGAAAAAGCAATTTATCTGAGCAAATATGAATGCAATGACAGTAATCTAAGCAGTGGTAGAATGATGATAAGGCTATTTGTTGAAGGATCTATAGTGTATGGAAGTCTGCAAAATTTCAATTTGACAGATATAATGTTATGATTAACTATGCTGATGAGGGGATTTATGATTTTGTGACTGTATGACATGGTATCTCTTCCGTCTTGACAAGGTACATTATTTTGATGCCCACCATGTCTATATATTACACATTATTGGCATAATTTCTGGCTTGTACATAGGTATCTTTGGACAAATAGATATACAAATTATAAAAACATGAATATATCTGATTCATCTTGTTCTTGTTTAATGAGGCTGACATTGGGATGGGGTTCAGAGAAGGGAATAGCAAGGGCAGCAAGAAGGACTGCATGTAGAGAGAGAGAGAGAGAGAGAGAGGGGGGGGAACATTCAACGGTACTTAAACACCTGGAAGGTTAAAATGTAAACTATTATGAAATGTAGATAAAGTTTGAGAGGAAGAGGTAATCTAGGCCATGGTTGGTTGATATGATTGAAGAAATTGTTGCAAATAATATTTTGAGATCTGACCATGCGTTTCCATTGGTTACCTTTTTGATAACCTGTTATCAGTTCAACAGTTTACGCATTTGTCTAATTAGATCCAATATATTTAATAAATCTTTTTTTAAAATTTTATGTATACAGTTGCCATAACATCCCCACTCCACAGGTGGAATGACTTCATGGGGGGGGGGGGGTATGCTGGGAGTTACAATGCCGCTCTCTCTGTAGATATTTTCTTTAAAGATAAAATTTAAATTTAAATTATAAAATTTAAAAATTTTACGCTATAGCAATAGAACTATTGTTCACTGTGCCAAGGAGCAAGGACTCAGTGGGATGATGAAGGGGAAGGTGGTATTTACAACACCCTTGCATATACATACAGGATATTTAATTTAATTCAACAGTGCTTATAAGAAAAAAACGTTTATTCATGATCATTAAATATTTAAAACAGGCAGAAAGACGGAGAAACAAAGCAAATAATTTTTTTTCCCATTCTACTGAGCAAGGACAAAATTAACAATATTTGCATTAATTCCTTTTTTTATTACATCATTTTTTTCCAGGTTTAAAAATGTTTCTATACATTTACAGTATAACATATATATGTGATTGTCAATATTTCAGTTGATTCACATTTCTAAATTGCATCAACATTTATAGATAATTAATCTAGTTTCTAGTACCTGTAAGCAAAATGGGATGGAGGGAGGAAGCGAGGCATTGGGGTGTGAGAGAGAGAGATAGAGAGAGAGAGATAAAGAAAAGCAGGAGAGAGAGAGCTAGACTGTCATGGAGAGAGAAAAACAGAGAGAGAGAAAGCTAGACTGCCAGAGTGAAAGACAGAGAGAAAGAGAGGGGGAGGCTCCCTGGTAATTACTGCCTGACCCAGCCTGACTCTGACACTCACAGAGACAGCAGGTCAGAAGTGAAGGTGTTATGTAACAGCTTAGAACACTGCATGAAAACAAGACATGGTGCTTGAAAACTTGAATGAAATCTACAGTTTATGATCAATCGATTTCAAATTTCGGATTTTAACAGATTAAATGCTTATGTGTACATGCTGTGAAAATTAAATTCACAGCAATAACAGGAAAAATTTGAATATTTTTATTTTTTTTTAAATTGTATCAGAAAAAAAAGAAAAATATTCTCAGCTATAAAACTATAACATGAGTAAAAAAATAAAAATATCAAAACACCCAATATATTATACAAGAAGCAAACTTGAGTTGGGAATGGTTGATTTTATTAACTGAAATAAAGGAATCAGTAATATAAATTTTGATTATTTAGCTAGTATCATGTAACAGCTGAAACAGCCATAAGTCTTATGTCATTGTTCAAACATATTAACATCTTTAATGACCACTTGTCTGAGTAATATTTTCAATTTTTACATATTTTTTTTTATAATTTTGTAATAAATATAAACCAACAAATTAAACACCAAGAAAAGACCTGGAAATTTAGATTAATTTAATATAATCAACTGCATCCTTGTCTATCATTAACTTGCTTCATATAATCCCTAGTAGTAAACAACAATTTTATTTAATTATTTTTTTTTCATTTTTATGATTGATGAAAAATACCCAATGGTGACTGCATGGTGTCATTTGAAATACATTTTCAGACATCCATAAATCATCAGTAATTGCAAGGTAATTCCCTTTTACTCATTAACTATAAAATTCCTTTTCCATTTATTTATCTTAAAGTTCTTATTATAAACCAATAATTTTTTAAATTATTGTTTATTGTTATGTTTTTGGCCAAAACAAATACTAGAGGAAGAGGGTTGGACAGTTTGATCCAGCTGAAGCCACCCAAGAGCTGGCTGGCTGCAGAGTGCCTCGCTTCAAGCATGCATAATTGGCCTGAAAGGTCAATGTGGGGACATATAGTGGGGCTTCAGTACAGCCTAGATGTGACATGGTCTCATTAAAAATTTAATAAAAGCTACAGTTTTTTATCAATCCTTTAAAATTTCAGAATTTAGAAGCTAAAATCTTTACGTGTGCAAAATATGAAAATTAAATCAACAGTGCTTACAGGAAAAAAGTGCCATGGCCTAAGTTAGACAAAATTCTCATGTTAAGGGAGTAAATATATTTCCAGAATTTTTACAAAGTGCATTATGTTTGGGCCAATAACTTCTAGAATTTAAGAAATATTGAACTAATTTCAGGTATGTACATAGGCAATAAATATATGCAAAATATACAGAATGCAGCGGCGAGGATTATTACGGGTGCTTCAAAATCAGATCATATTGCACCAATTTTGTACTCTCTGCATTGGCTGCCCGTTGTGCAAGAGGTAAAATTCAAAATGTTAATTCTTGTGAATAAGGCAATAAATAATTTAGCACCTCTTTACCTGCAGAGCTTGTTCACAGTTATACCACATTAGGAAGCCTTCATTCAGCTGCTAAAAACTTATTGGTTGTGCCTTTTACAAAATGGTCCTGTGTACAAAATCGGGCATTCAGTGTTGTTGGCCCGAAACTGTGGAATGACCTACCAGATACTCTAAGAGAAGCCACCAGTCTCTCAGAATTAAAAAGTAAATTAAAAACATATTTGTTCATGGAGTATTTTTATGCCTAGTCATTTTGTACCATATTTTATACAATTGATTGTAAAATGTTTGAGCATTTTAGTGGAATTATGAAAGTTTTAACATATAATTGAACTATTGATTTTTATACGTCTTATTTAATACTGTAAGCTTCTGAATGTAATATTTTTTTAGTCAATTGGACTTTAATTTCATATTCTTACAATAGTTTGTTAAATGACTGCTGACTGTATTCTAGTTATATAACAGCATTTTAGAGCATGTATCATCACAGATATTACGCTTTAACAAATGAATTATTATTATTATTAAATAGAGGAATTAATATATTAAAAATGATCTATATCAGGTCAGTGGTTTGATATTAGGCAGTCTTAAAGTGTAACAATGGGTTTTTAATGGAACACAGAGGTTTTTCCTAAATATCTTGAAGGTCCTAGTGACCCTATTTTCAGTATGGTAGGAGATTTTGGGGACATCTAACAGTAAACTGAATTTCATATTTGTAGGGGCACAGTTTCAAAATGACCCAGTTTAACAAAAGGACGGACAGCCGACGGACAAAGGACCACGACTATAGCTCAGATGACTTATAGTCAGCTGCGCTAATTATATTTTATGGCACATGTCTGTCTGCATCTCTCGGTGTAGTTGGTCATAGGTACCTGATAGTTGCAAAACAGAAGAGACCACAGTCTGCCAGATGTATAATGACCTGATGCCTTGTCTACAATCAAGCTGACTGGTGTCTGACCATCAAAGATTCTCACTCAGCTGGTATGGGCCTTCAGTCAGCATGTGGTGACAGGAATTGAACCTGAAAAGACATAAAGATACATATTCTAAATAAGTGTTAAACAAACAATAAGGCATTAGTGTTATTATTCAAAAAATGAAAATAAAAGTATATGTATTGGGCCTGTGAATCACTCAGTGGCCTCAATTCAATTTGATTGTCAATTATTGCCTTTCAATCAGATTTTTTATTTGATTATTGTATACAATCCAAATATTCTGTCAGAGACATATATCTACTAAAAGTTTTCATCACATATGATGATACAAGATTAAGATTATTATATACCAGAAAAGTTATGCAGACCAAGTAATATTTAAAGCTTCTCATCCATTATTGTGCTAACATCTAATGATGGATCTCAGGGGACTTACTTTGTTTAATATCAGTGTTACTTTATCATGTATGCTGTTTATCTGTTCCTAGGTAAGAGCTAGAGACTGGAAAGGTATGAAAATTAATAACAAGGGACCCATGGGTCACGGCGCTCAGCTGTTATATATGATAAACTAGATGTCTCGGAATGACACGAATGCCCCCGCCTTGGGCAAATTAGAAACATTTGTAAAATTTGGAAATTTTTTTAAGTGTAGGAGGTGTCGTATGGTCAAAAGTAGGTCAACAAGGGCAAAATGCAAACTCGATCTGTAACGGGTCATTATCAAGCAACACACCAAAAATCATGCCAGTATATGCAGGCATTGTGAAAAAAAGTCCATACATGTGCATTTTCCATAAAAATTTCTGTCTTTCATGAAATTTTCTATGTTTAGGATCTGTAAAACAATTAAAAGTAGGTCAACCGGGATGAAACGCAAACTCGATCTGTAACTGTCATTATCTGCCCACACAAAACAAATCAGGGTGGTATCTGCAGGCATTGAGGAAAAAAAGTCAGTACATATGCATTTGTTATGAAAATTTATATTTTTCATGAAACTTTCTATGTTCAGGAGCAGTCAAATGGTCAAAAGTAGGTCAACTGAGACAAAACAAGAACTTGATCTGTAACTGGTCAATATATGCCTACACACCAAAAATCAGGCCCATATCTGCAGGCACTGCGAAAAAAAGTCCATACATGTGCACCTTTTTCTAAAATTTTCTATGTTAGAGCACCGTCAAACGGTCAGAAATAGGTCAACTGGGACAAAACGTGAACTCCATCTGTAACTGGTCAATATCTGCCGACACACTAAAAATCAGGCCAATATCTGCAGGCATTGCGAAAAAACATCTGTACATGTGTATTTGTCATGAAATTTCATATTTTTCATGAAATTTTCTATGTTCAGGAGCCGTAAAACGGTCAAAAGTAAGTCAACCGGGACGAAACGCGAACTCGATCTGTAAATGGTCTATATCTGCCCACACACCAAAAATTAGGCCAATATCTGCAGGCATTGCGAAAAAAAGTCCGTACATGTGTATCTGTCAAGAATATTTCTATTTTTCATGAAATTTTCTAAGTTTAGGAGCCGTAAAACGTTCAAAAGTAGGTCAACTAGGACGAAACGCGAAATCGATCTGTAACTGGTCTATATCTGCTCACACACCAAAAATCAGGCCAATATCTGCAGGCATTGCGAAAAAACGTCTGTACATGTGTATCTGTCATGAATATTTCTATTTTTCATGAAATTTTCTAAGTTTAGGAGCCGTAAAACGGTCAAAAGTAGGTCAACCAGGACGAAACGCGAACTCGATCTGTAACTGGTCTATATCTGCCCACACACCAAAAATCAGGCCAATATCTGCAGGCATTGTGAAAAAAAGTCCGTACAACTGTTTCATTTCGGAATGACGGAATGACGGACATGGGTAAAACTATATGCCCCGGCCACTTTATTATGAGTTGTTGGTGTTTAGTTTATGTATGATTTTGATAGTATATTTGGAGACAGGGAAGAGGATTGATTTCATTTATTTTATTAACAAATGGAGTGCTATTGTCACACAGATTTTGACCTGGCCATATAACTTATAAGCAGCACATAAAATTAAAGAGTTTAACTATTTATTAAAATTTAATGACAAATGTTGTGCCAATATAATATTTATTAAAAATAATAAGAGATTCATATGATTTTTTTTTAATAAAATATAACTGAACTAATTATTAAAATAATATTATAGAATATATGCATTCATGAATACATTTTGAAAGTATTTGCACTGGTATTCAAATACTTTCATTTTTACCTGAATTCCCATTCTTATGCAAGAAATTTTATAATTGAGTACATATTCATATTCATATTCATATACATTTGCAAAGTATTTGCATCATGTCTGGTATTTATTCAGTTTTAGCCAAACAATGATGTTGAGAATCCAGAATATAAACAAAGGACCCATGGGTCATGACAAAAGTTTGAAATTTTTGCAAATGCAAAATATGAAAAATATTCTATAGTCATGTTTTATATTTATATATACAAGCTAAGAGGAAAGGGCCCTCCTACTTGGTTATAGTAAAGTTCTAAATATATGATTGCAAACTAATACTCTGACAAGACTGTCATGAAGAAAAACAGTAAAAGTTTTGTGATACTGTGATGCATATGAAAAATTTACAGATGGACAGGCAAGTGGACAGAATGGACTAATCCTTCATTTCACTTTCAAAGGAATAATGCATTTAAGTTTATATATAAGCCTATTTTTTAGCATATCCATTTTTTTCATTATTAGTTTTTATCTGATTCTTTTTTTTTTATTTACAAGTGTTATTAATTTGTAATATAAAAGTGAAAATATAAGTTAAAATATTAGAATTCTAAGTTGCAATCATTATATATCCAGATTGTAGCTCACATTGGGTCATATTATGCATAAACATATATTTTATTATTTTTAAATCAAATGTTTAAACTGAATGTAAAAGAAAATAATGCCACAACATGGCATCTACAAAATTATTCCTTGAATTCCTATTAAAAAGTTTTGCACATTGGAGTTTTCAGGACAAGCTTAATTTTATTCAACGAAATAAAATAAAAGATTCAGTAAATTTGTTAAAATAAAAACATCTTTTCAAATAAAGTATACACACTGTTGGTTGAATGAGGGACAAACAATATCATTATGCTAATTACAATCTAAGCTATAATTAATAACTGAAATTAATAGTCAATTTCACACCTGGTGAAGTTTTACTCTTCAGAAGTAAAGCATTTCTTATCTGATGAACATCCATACTTTCATAGCAATACATCACTTTGTGGACACAATTAAATGTGCACTTTAATCATTGTAACCCTGGTGGTACAATCCAAAATGTAGCATGTCGAAGAATAAAATAAAATACAGAAAATTATAACATTCATCTAGTTTATGCACCAGCTGGGAGGGGGGTTGAGTGCAGGGCAGAGGAGAAGCCTGCTACTGTGCTAGTAGTGGCCAAGCTGGGTCAAGGCAAGCTGCCTGGGTAGGGTTACATAATGCAAGTGAAGGCTGTACTACTAGGTGGGCCAGATATAAACAACACTTGACATGGTGTATGAAAACTTGAATAAAAGCTTTTCTTTTCAAACAATTTCATAAATCCTTATGTATATATGCTGTGAAAATTAAATCAACAGTGCTTACATGGAAAAAACGTGCCACTGCCAAAGTTGGACAAAATTTAAGGTATTAATTTTTTATTTATGCTAATAACTTGAAAAATTTGCAAAATTCAGATCTAATTTTGGGCAAACAATTGAATCTTGATTAAATAAAGTTATATTCCTGAAAAAAAAGTCTTCAGCTTCAGCAATTCTCATGTTAAGTGAGCAAATATATTTCCTGATTTTTAAAAAATTGCATTATATTTGGGCCTATAACTTCAAAATAATACCCAATACTGACCTAATTTTTGGTATGTGCACAGAAAATGTATGGAAGAATATGAATACTAAATATGATCAAAAACAGATCAGTGGTTTTGATATTAGGCAGACTTGAAGTGTAACAATTGCTTTTTTATGGAAAACGGAGGTTTTTCCTTAATATCTCGAAGGAACGAAGTTCTAATGACCCAATTTTCGGTATGGTAGGAGATTTTGGGAACATCTAATGGTATGCAGAATTTTGGATTCGTAGGTTCAACGGTTTTAAAACATGCCCTGTTAACGGACGGACGGACAACGGACAAAGGACCAAGACTATAGCTCAGATGACTTACCGTCAGCTGAGCTAAAAATGCAAAAATTGAAATTGATTATTTCATGCCTGATTCAATTATCAAATAAAGACTGGTTTAAATTCAATGCATCGATTATTCAATGCATTGTTACAGCCCTAATATGCATGTATATTAATAAAATATGCAAACATGGAATATTAAGTTAACATTACATAGTATGTACAGTATTTATATTAAATTATTACATATAATGTATATATAATGTTGCAGGGTTGGCACAACCTTCCCAGAGGGAAAGGAAGGGAAGAAACACTTTCTTCCCAGAAGGGAAGAAATACTTTGTTCCCACCATTTCTTCCCAGGGAAGAAAAACAATCACAACATACATTTAAATTTTTGTTTCAAATGATATTTTGGCCTTCCCAGTCAAGCAACTGGGGTGTGACTGTGGGGCTCAGTGGTGTAGTCTTCATTTTGAACAATTAAGATGAACACAGTCCAAGGGGTAGAATGTTGGTTGTACAGTTTGTATAGTCTTTAGCTGAGTATTAAAGGTCATGTAGATTAGAGTATATACACTTAAGGGGTGTTTTGTTCAGTAGGGTTAGCCTTAAGCTGAGTAATTATAGTTTTAATTAAATTAAATAATCACTTCAATTTCATTTGGTTAAGCAGAAGCATACACTGTTTGAGAATTTACTGACTGTTGAGCAGGTTATTTATTTATTTGTCCAATAATGAGCAGATCTCATCAGTCAATACAAAAACTGGGGCCTCCCAAAAATGTCTGCTCCATAATTATCTACACTTCATTCACCCAAAACATTTACTACATAAAATGAGAGGAATCCAAAAATGTCTAAAGGCTTCTATTACTAATCTATTACTTATTTTTATTCTTAAAAATCAAATTTAAGGATCAAAGGATATTAACACTTCTTTTACAAACATTTGTTCTGTTAGTGTTATTCAGCATTATGAACATGTGGGAATCAATTCAGCTATAAATGATTATCAAACTTTAAGAGTGCGAGTAGCTTCACTAATTTATTATTGGTACTTACTGGTTAATAATTATACCTTTATCATATATACCTAGGAATTTTAGGAATGAGGGAAACAACTGAAAATCACCCTATTACTGGTAAATCATATCCAGCACATGTTTTGGGAAATAACCCAAATCAGTGAGTATAGATTTTTGGGTAACAACCACAAAACAAAAAATTTGCAGTAGAAATTTTCAGAGTAGACGATTTGGGCATGAACCCAAAACACTGATGGAACTGATCTGTCTCAGTCTTAGGCATAGTGTCAGTGTTACTGTTCTCATACTGTCAGTTCTATTTATTTAATTAATTAAATTCAATAAAATTTCAGTCTAATTCAATTTATAAATATTGAATAACAAAGTGTAAATAATGAATAATTGTAAAACATTATTCTGTGTTGATCTATTTAGTATGTCAATATGTTAAATAAAAATATGTGAAAAATGTCAACATTTTCTTCCCTTACTTCCTTTTCTTCCCAGAAACTTCCTTTATTCCCCAGAAAATTTCCTTAACTTCCCTGGGAAGGGAAGAAATACCTGTCTTCCCAGAAGAATGCTAACCCTGTAAAATAAATGTTGAAAATAGATTTTACATAGACAACAGAAACAATCATGAGATATGTTCACAAATACCATGTATGATCCTGAACAAGTTGATCAGGAGCAGGGACATTGCTGGTAATATCGAACAAGGTGAAATTCTGGTTTATTACCGGCGGATTATTTAAGAAACATTTAATATCATTTATTATGACAGTCTTGGAATTACAGGTACCATACAAGATCATTATTATTTATATATCAGTATTTTGCTTTTCGACTATGTGGCTTCTAATTTAGAGGGTTTTATTTTTGCAATAATTTCCCTTTCACGAATATTGCAGATTTGAAGCCCTTGCAAACAAAAAGGCAACTACAGTATATATATGGTATTAAGTAATAGAAATATGTAATAGTAATAGAAAATTACAGGTTATGTTAATGTTTTTAAATAGTAATAGTAATAGACAAGAAATTTTAACCTGTATTAGTAATAGGACCCCAAGCCATAGAAAAATAGCTATTTAAAAAGGTATTATAGACACTCTGATTACAATAACCTCTGATGAGTTTATAAGAGGTGCCACAGACAGTGAATGAGGCACTGTTTGCATTAACCATGCGGTACTGAAAGCTAGGTACTATGGCTTGAAAAAATCTTGTTGAGTAATTATTTTTTACGTGTAATAAACATCTGCTCAACATAAATGAAAATGGACTTATCTAATGAGATATAATAAATCAGTGGTAAAGACAAAATATTCACATGGTGTGTTTTGATAAACATGAATAGATTGAATTAGAATTTAACAAGCAAGAAGGACTTTGTGCACATTGTATGTTCTATAAATAAAAGATAAACAGATATACATTTATATAACTTATGTATGTTTATGTTGTGTTAACAGGAACTTATCTTTTTTATTTACACTAAATTGCATCAAACATTCCTTTGATTTTTTTCTGTTTTAGGATTGTTCAAACCTTACTTTTTTCTTGGGATATTATATCTTATTCATATAAGTTATTGTCTACTTTAAATTGTATGGTTGTTCAAATTAAAAAAAAAAAACAAATGGAACATGAAACTTGTGATTACTTGGAAGGGCTCTGATATCTCAGGTCCATAATGACCGGACCAGTGGCGCACTTCGACTCTGTTAAATCTTCTTAATTTGCCTACACTATTTTCACTTTAAATAACAAATAATTAATCATATTCAATATGTGACTTTATTGTTAATTCTTTTCTCCTTGAGTCATTTATAAAAATATGAGCAGAGGTTACTGCATGGGGTCAGCAAAATAAACAGTCCTCAAACATTTGAGGTCCCTCTTCACCAATATAGATTCTGCGTGCTTAATCTTTCACTGATTTGGTCATTTAAAAGGCTGTAACATTAAGGGACTTTGCTCAGTTCTTATATCAGAACAAGGAGTGTTTTAGTCAGAATAAATAATGGAAAAATGTTGAAACTGATTTTTGGGGTCTGGGTCTTGAGACTGTGGGGTCCGAGTTTTACACTCTGCCTGTGAACCTACAGGAAACAGGTTTATGTTTTAATGATCATGAACTAGCTGGAAATAATGCTGAACTTAGCCAGACTGTGCATTTTAATTGCAACAGAAACCTCATTTATACTCAAGGATTTATATCTATTTTTCATTTTTAATTGAGGACAAAAATTACAAGAATTACAATTTAAATATAAAACCACATTAAAGATTCAGCCCCAGAGAAAGGGGTAGGGTAGTGTTAAGGACAAGGTCAGCATATGCTAATATCACTATTTGAAAGTAAAGTAATAGTAAAATTATTAGATGATAAATGTTAAATAGTAATAGTAATTGTAATAGATGGATTAAGAAGTAATAGTAATAGAACCCCTGTAATAAGAATCAACCTTGGGATATATATATACATATATATATATATATATATATCTATATATATATATATAATTATATATATGTTAATCTTATTATTTTTGTATTACCTGGTAAAGGAAGATATGTTGTAAGTTCTGTCAACTTTGTACCATTTAAACTTTGGCAGCAGTGTAGAGTGGTTCCAAACCGAGCCAAGTTAACCATGGATACTACTGCACTTCCAACGAGTCTCTACGACTCTATAAACAGTGTCTGTCTAAAATGCGGAGAATTCCCGGAGAGATGGAGAAATCACAGAGAATTTGCGGGGAGTTTTATATGCAACGATACTTTTAAATACACATTTATTTATTATTTATTATACATATTATTTAATTATATAATAATAATTAAAAATGTGTACATTCACGTAAAATTCAGCTCTCTCAGTTGTTTGGAAGAGCAGGTTCTTCTCTTAAGATTTTATTTGTGCCACACCAGTGACAATGAATAGCATCAGGAAACTGTGGGCTATTTGCGAATGCAAATGCAGTTGATTTTTTATTCAATCCAGAGAATTAAACAAATTGAATATTTTAACCAGGGATTATTTTTTTTGTTTCAGTTAAGGCATTTTTACATATTTTCCTAAATATAATGCAACTGTAACCATTTGGAATGAATGTGAATGTGGGTTAGGAGATGTATTTGAAAACATAATTAGGTGTGATAAAAAAAAATGAAAAAAAAATTAATTAGTGGTTTCCTTTAAAATGTGCATTTGTCTTATAAATAATTAAAACAATTTATGAAATGGTTTTGTGAAGATTGTATAAGTAATGACGTTCATCATATTTGATTGGAGCACTCCAGGATATGTATATATAATGCTGAATAAATTTTTCATTTTTTATGATTATTTTACTCTGAATTGTTATGGTCAGAAAGAAGTGTGGTGTATTTTGAACAGACTAAGAAAAATATAATTGTTTAACTGTGATCACAATATATATTTACTATTTTTTCTTTTATTCTTGTTAATACTACTGCAAAGTTGATTCAATGGCTTAATGCAGAGCCCCGTTTTTTCCGTTTTATAATATTTATTTTCCTTTTTAATAAAATCAAAATCCGGAATTTTCTGTTTATCTTTATATTTTATGTAATGTAATTGCTACATATTCTTGAGAGTTAAATCTTGTAAAAATCTGGACGATAAATGGATTACGTGTTCAATAAGCTGTTTAAATTGTTTTAAATTTAATTTCTGCTATCAATGATGCCATAGTTATATATGTATATATAAAATTATATTTGGTCCTTGTCATAAATGGTTCTTCATCAACCCCACACATACGGTTATGCTACACAACTACTGGAACTCCAACGCCCAAAACATTTCACATTGTTGGTCAGTAATCATGTCTTTTTACCTTTGTAAAAAGTGTGTTTGATGGACCGAAGAATCTGGAATAATTCTTGTTTGGTTCGGCTAATTAGCACCGAACGGCGAAACCACATCATAGTATATCACATAATGGCGGTATAAGCGTTTAAGGCATGTTCGTTAACAATTGTAACATCAAAGCTTTGTGCTTACTGTAACGGTTGTGAGCCGAAATTGGCAGACCTTGCTTGTTACGTAGATGGCTGGCGCAGTTTGAAAGATTTTTTTTACAAGATATTGGCTATTATAAGAATATTTGTAGTGTAAATCTGCTCTAAACCCGACTTTCCTTCGTACTCCGTGTATATATTAATATAATTCCGTTTTTGAACCCTTATTCTGTTTTCCTAATTCTATTTTTCGTCCATTTTTTTGTTAAACCTGACAAAAACGGGGCTCTATTTATGATGCAATCTTTGTTTGTGTATAAAGTGAATAGGCCTAAAGTCAATTGTTTGTGTTTCAACTTTTATTTGTGAATGTAAATTTGGTCTATGCACAATGGTGTGTTTTTTATCTATCAATAAATGTAGGTAAAATTATAATTTATTTATTATATTATATATTTTGTTCACCACCTGAATATTTGATACATTATGAACAGATTAAAAAAATCATTTCGGTCATTTAACAGTGCGCAAATATGTTAAGAGTAATACTGTTGGAGAATTTCAGTGATGTTAAAGTGTATTTAAAAGTATCATTGCATATAAAAACTCTCCGCAAATTCTCCACGAATTGTCCATCTCTTTGCAGATTCTCCGCGTTTTAGACAGCGAAGTGCTTATTGACACACGGTCCGAAAGTCTCGGTTACCTCGATTTGGAAGTCTCGGTTACCGTGTTTTGGGGTCTCGGGTACTGAGAATTGGGAGTCTCGGTTACCCCGTGTCACCAGTGGTCAGTCATGCGTACCGCAATTAAGCTGGCGCACCGTTGCCCCTTCAAAGGCTACCAGGGAAACTGGGCGTCATGAAATGTGGTGTTTTTTTATCATTGCGAAGACGTTTCTTTTGCCTTTTTGTAACAGGGGTTTTCCAGGGTAATTGTGTAATTAAATTTTTTTTCAATGGACTATTTTCCATCTTTAACGCAAGTTATAAACAAAAGTAATGTTCTGTAATGTAAAGGAGATGTATAATTTTGCAAAAAAAATAAGCATTTTATTAAAGGTGGTGTTGTTTGAGAGATCAGAACTGATCGGTATTGTTCAAGCCATTTTTGTTGATTATCAGAACGTAACTTCTGGTTCAGATTACGTTGGCAATGCGGCGCTATTTCATTATATGTGTGTATTAATATACATCAATGGATTCGAGTATCTTACTTCTTTGCATCTGAGCACTCAGTTATCCGCGACTTGCAAGGTTATAATCCAATATGAATACTTTCTTGGTTAGACTTGTGTAAGAGCAGCAATTACACATGCAGAACCTGTGAACACTAAAAAAGGTAACGGAGTGGTCTGTTTTGAATTTTATCACATGACGGGGGTTATGCATATCCCCATAACTCAGACGCATAATCTATAGGACGTACTGTTACTACCATCATAGTATTTAAATTTGTAAAGGAGTCATATAAGTAGAGTATCCTTAAAATTCTTAAACTTGCTCATTACTAGACCAAGACAATCCAACAGGCGCTAGGAAATCAGAACTTTTAGGACATAAAAAAAATGGATTTTATACCGACATAAGGCTTTTTATTTTATCTGCTAAGCTGTTAATACATATATATTAAACAGCGTGACGGATTATATCGCCTTGTACCTCACATAGTACCCCAAACCAATTTGTGAAAATATTATTATTTAATCATACATAAGCTGAATAACTACTGTATAAACTTTCTTATGGTGTTATAGATTTTGTAATCAATTTTTAGTCCAAACAGCCGCGAGTGAAGAGTAGTTTCCTATATTTACCCATCAACAGCTTTTTTCCTGCATGCATGCACATGCCCATGCACTTACTAGGGCGACGTGTTTCTATTCCTTGAGGCAAACGATTATTTAATAATGAAGTAACTAAAAAATATGATCAGGACAGGAGCGACCTTTTTCGAACCCTATTCTGATCCTTGGCTATAGGGTTAAGTTTGTTAAAGTAAGACGCGTTATTCTATAATCGATCAGGCCACAATGGTGAATTGTTGATAAAGATATGACCATTCCATGGCTCGTAATAACTTAGCCAATTTCATTTTCGGTTTGTTTCTCTGATTTTGAACATGTCCACTTTACATCGTGAAAATCTGGAAAAGTATACATCTCATAAAGAAGAATGTGACAAAATTCTCAGTAATCACGTCTCTATTAAAATTAGAGTAATAAAGTATCCACTTCTACAGATTAATAGCAATTATTTAATTATTCAGTATCGATGTGCTTATAAAGTTTGTACATTTAGTAATAAAAAACTATGATTAACTTACTATATTTTGTATTAATTTCAATAAAGCTTATTTGTTCCTATTATCCTTGTTTATTATTTTCTGATTAGAAAAATGATATTGAATAAAACGAGATATATGTATGTAAATTATATTTTATTTTTAAATTGTTGAATATATTTAAAATTTTGAAATGAGTTAAATAATTTTCATCAGGGATGTAATTTTCATCCCCGAAATTAGTAGTACCCCGCCTAGTAAAAATAGGTTTTAAACTAATTAATATACCTAGGCGATGAAAGTAATAAACTATTATAAATGTGAAACATTTGTGTCAGAGATCAAAGGACCCCAATGGTAACACCTGATTAGTCCAAAGCTACCACTTCTACACGGCCCGGTAATTAAGACCTTCTATAGTAACAACAACTCGCGTTATTGACACACGGTTTCGGGTATCACGACGGAGGTTGTTAGTGACACACGGTGAACGCCCTGCCATCTAGCGGGAGTGTGACAGATTTGACGCATGCGCAGTTAAACCGTGTGTCAATAAGCTGGACCTTATTGACACACCCCGTGTGTCAATAAGGGCGGCCTTTAGACAGACCCCTTTAAACAGTTAAAGCCTCTATTATCGCTCATTTGGCCATCAAGGAAACTGACTGAATCTTTTCACTCCGGTCATCATATTTAAACTAAAAATAATGAGTTGTTATTGAGTCTCAGATCATGATCCAGTTAATTATTATTAAAAAGGTGATATTCATCCATCCAAAGAATGGTGGGACTGACTGAACACAATTCGTTACCTTACAAATACAATACTGGTTGTACGGGCCCTTCTGCCGGGGAACTCGCCGTATACCCAGATGCTTGGGCTAGGCGTCGTGTCTGCTTAAATCTGCAGACATAGGCATCAATCGATTTCTTCATCTTTCTTCCTGGCATTTCAAACATTAGCTTTGAAACGTCACTTTCAAAGACACACGGTGTTGTTTGTAAAAGGAGAAGGGAAACCAGTCTAGTTAACCAAAAGGGATTCCCCAGTGTATTTTTAGACTGAAGCCTGGACGTCACACGTTTCTAAATGTTTCTACATGGTGAAGGTCGGTCTCTGATTGGTCAGCTGTGTTTCTAGTTTGTTTCTAGATGGGCTAAAGCCGGTCACTGATTGGTTAGAATTTGTTTCTAGATGTTTCTAGATGAGACGGCCAAACGTGGGGGGGATGGCGCCATCACGGGTTACGTGAACCGGTAATATGGTATCCTTGTGGCATTGATTTACCAAATCTTCGATCAGTCGTTTCTTTCGGCATCACTGTTTGTTCACTCACCTTTGGACAGATACCTGACGAGGTGGCTGAGTGGTTAAGGCGTTGGACTGCTAATCCAATGTGCTCTGCCCGCGTGGGTTCGAATCCCATCCTCGTCGTTCCTGGGGATGTAGCTCAGTGGTAGAGCGCACGCTTTGCTTGTGTGAGGCCCCGGGTTCAATCCCCGGCATCTCCATGTTCTTTTTGATTTATTTTTCTATCCGCCGGCCATGAAAATCCCATTTATTTTGCCAATGCAACCTGCTAAGTGTCACGCCAGTTAGATAAAATCGATGAGAAAGTATGCACGCCAGTAGATATGCGTTCTGGATCATGAAATAAGCAACACTCTTGTTAAATATATAATCGATTCGTATTTATGCATGATCAGGGAACGGATCATTTGAATTCTACCTGAAAGTGTCATTTGGAATTCTAAGAAGGTGGGGATGTAGCTCAGTGGTAGAGCACACGCTTCGCATGTGTGAGGCCCCGGGTTCAATCCCCGGCATCTCCAGGGAATTTTTAAAATATCTTAATACATCCCAATTCTTTCAGTTTTCACACTTTATTTTTCTTTTAGAAAAGAACATACAATCATTTAGATCTGTGCCATTAAACCAGAATAAATATAAACCTGTGACTGGTCTGAGGTTTGCTTGATCACTATTGCTAATGATACCCGCAACCAAAGTCGTATGATACCAAGCAGGCATGCGAGCTTCAGTAGCAGACAGAAAAGAAAACTTGCGGGGGAACATGTAGATGGCGCCACAGTAAGAAAAATGTGTCAGACGCCAATTATAAGGCCACTTTGTAAATTAAGTCCATATTCGGCAACGTCTCACAGCAAATCACAAAGTAAGTTAAGTACCGTCAGCTGGAGTATGTTTAAGAGTGGCAAGGTCTTCTATGTATGTTGTTATAGCTAGTTATGTTCATTTGTAGCCGCTATTTATTTAAGCCGCTGCTTCTTCTATTTTCTCACTCAGCCAGTATTACTTGGTCTTACGTGCTTTTGGATTCCAACCTACCTCTGAGTGAGTGAAAATCCAGTTAAGTACATGGTTGCTTTTTGTTTCTAGGCGGCGGCCTCCGATCGAACACTTGGTATGTCACAAATATTTTTCATTAGTATTGCCAAATAAAAAAACTGGTTTGGTTCAGTGATTCAGATCTGTTCTGAGGCAGTGAACAGAGACTTATGAGCTGAAAGAATGTTGACGAAATGTATCAAATACTAAATAACAAACAAACATGTGCCTGATCCTGATGTTCCAACAGACATGATTGCTCCAAATCTCTACCAACAAAGGAATATACAAACTGTCAAACATGCCTGTTTACATAACAAACGCACACATTATGTGGAAAGCAGGCAGATGGCGCCAAAATACCAAGAACACATCGGTTGAGAGAAACGGGTTTGTATCCTGAGTCACGAGTGGGTGGCGGGTGTGGACAATAAACTTATTCTGTTTAGTTCATCATTACCAAATATGTGGCTACAGCTGAATGTACCGGTTAATGTTGCCTCGTGAAGCGACTTTACGTTTTCTGAGCAAGACGCATAAACTTTTTGACAGGGAGAACCCGTTTAGGAGCGCAGATCATTACAAAGAAACTTGAACTAAATGCCGGGCGCTCCCGAAATTTTGCCAGTGGTAAAGTATTTTGGTTTCCCATGGTGAACAAAAACTAATGATCTCACGCCGGAATGAACAGAAACGCATGAGCTGAAAAGACGTGTGTAAAATTAATGGGAACACTTGACAAACAGTGATGCCAACACTGATGAAAACACGTACCCGCGAACCGGAATCGACCCGGTGACCTAAGGATAGCTGCCCATGTCGCCACTATAGTCCTCCGCTCTACCAGCTGAGCTATCACGGGTTACGTGAACCGGTAATATGGTATCCTTGTGGCATTGATTTACCAAATCTTCGATCAGTCGTTTCTTTCGGCATCACTGTTTGTTCACTCACCTGTGGGCAGATACCTGATGAGGTGGCCGAGTGGTTAAGGCGTTGGACTGCTAATCCAATGGGCTCTGCCCGGGTGGGTTCGAATCCCATCCTCGTCGTGCCTGGGGATCTAGCTCAGTGGTAGGGCGCACGCTTTGCATGTGTGAGGCCCCGGGTTCAATCCCCGGCATCTCCATGTTCTTTATGATTTATTTTTCTCTCCGCCGGCCATGAAAATCCCATTTATTTTGCCAATGCAACCTGCTAAGTGTCACGCCAGTTAGATAAAATCGATGAGAAAGTATGCTTGCCAGTAGATATGCGTTCTGGATCATGAAATAAGCAACACTCTTGTTAAATATAGATCGATTCGTATTTATGCATGATCAGGGAACGGATCATTTGAATTCAACCTGAAAGTGTCATTTGGAATTCTAAGAAGGTGGGGATGTAGCCAGTGGTAAAGTATTTTGTTTTCCTATGGTGAACAAAAACTAATGATCTCACGCCGGAATGAACAGAAACTCATGAGCTGAAAAGACGTGTGTAAAATTAATGGGAACAATTGCCAAACAGTGATGCCAACACTGATGGAAAAACGTTCCCGCGAACCGGAATCTTTATTCATTTCCTGTTTTATGTCAAAGTTTGAGTCTGTTTATTGCAGCAGACACATAGAAATTGGGCAGATAAAAGTGTGAAGCGGACGGAGCCAAGTACGGCTATCCAGCGTTGAGGGGAATCCCAAGCCATAATGAGGCTCGCGGATTCTTACCCATGTCGGTGGCGCACAAGTCCGCCGTGCCAACCGCTTCGCCAGAAAAGTAAACTTCACTAGCGAGACAGTTCGGTCCGCTTTTATGTCACGCATTAACACACCCCCTCTTAAGAGCGTTCTGCTATCTGAACAAGAATAATTATCCCATGAGTCACACATTGGTGAGCTTATTCCCTGGGCAAAAAGTTTACCGTCATCCCGGAGGAGCCCCCATTTTTTTACGAAGACAAATTAATCAGGGGAAAAACATTGGGCCTATCCCGGATTTGAATCCATGTCGTCGTCGCACAAGTCCAGCGTACCAACCGCTTCGCTAGAAAAACAAGCTTCACAAGCGAGACAGTTCGGTTCGCTTATATGTCACCACGTAGCAATATTTTGGTATATTATCGATGTCGCAAAACGTTGTCCCTTCATTACCAAACAGCGATGTGATCCAGAAGACAAACAGAAAAGGGACCAGATTGCAACGTGCAGATCCTGTTATCTTACAATGCATGGCGTTAATAGAGTGAATAAAAATCAAGCTTGACCAGCCGCACTGGAAGGATTCCCGAGCTTTGTACAAACTGAAAAAAACTTTGGAATTGTTATTTGCACCATCAGCGGTGCAACTAGGGTGCATTTTCAACTCTTGCTGCCGTTTTCATACCGTAAAGATGCGATATCTGGATGTCATTATTAAAAGGGTCATCCTCATTGGATTGTAGAACTTGTAGGCAACAGGTTTTTCTGGCCGAGCATGACGAAGGACGTTGATCAACACATAAACAGTTGTTTTCCGATGTATTCGCCGGAAAACTTTACCCAAACAGAGGGCTCCCCTGATCGACATCACTACCAGTCAGCAACGATAATTTGTCTGTATGGATTTTCATTCTCTAGAAGGATCAAAATATGGGTTTAAGAATGTCTTGGTTACATCTGACTATTTTACAAGATACGCTCAAGCATACCTAACAAAAAAGCTAACTACTTTAACAATAGCTGAAATGTTATTTGACGATTTCCTCGTCCACTACGGATTCCCAGAGAAACTACACAGTGACCAAGGCCGTCAGTTTAAAGGGTTGACGATATAACACCTGTATGAAATAGCAGGAATCACCAAATCCCGGACATCTCTGTATCATCCCCGTGGAAACGGATAATGCGATCGGTTCAACCGGGATTTGCACCCTGCAATCATCTGCAAAGATAGATTTGAAGAAGTACATCACCCAAATCGTACATGTATATAACTGTACGGACCATGGGCTTTTCGCCTTTTTAGCTTATGTTTGGTCGTCAACCGAGTTTGTCAGTAGCGGAACGTTTGGTACATGGACCAACAGAGAAAGAAAAGGGTACATGGAAACTATCAAAAAAGGACTTCGATACTTATATGATTTGGCATCCAAAAGTATTCCACAGGCACAAGGACGGCAGAAACGAAATTTCGACCGCAGAAAAAAAGGGCGCAGTGCTTCATATTGGAGATAGTGTACTAATCCGTAATTGTCCGTAATTTTGCATTAAAGGGAAAACATAAACTGGCCGATCGTTGGCAGGAGAAAATGTATGTCATATTATGGAAAAAAAGCCGGATATCCCGGTGTGTGAGCTTGATCCTGAAGATGGCGATGGCCCAACGAAAAATTCTACATCGAAATTTGATACTGCCAATAGGCGCTTTATCTTCTGATAATAACGCGACCACCCATAAAACAGGCTACGGCGCCAGAGAATATATGTATCCAGGATAGCAGTGAGGCCATGCAGAAGCGACAAAACCCTGGATGATTCTGATCAGGAGGAACTAATCGTATTTCCTGCTCCAAGGAAGCCCAGAAGGCTGTCAGTTTGAATGTATCTCTTAGTAGTTCAGGCATGTATGGTAAGACTAATGACGTGTCAAATGGAACAGAGTGCAAGCCATCTAAGGCTTCATTCTCGAGGAATTGGAGGGAACGTGTCACTCCGGAACACAAACGTCCATTACCGAAGAATCAAATGAGGTATCGTCGATTCCGTCATAGGACTAAAGTTCCAACGATAATGACGATGATGAACCACCGGATCGCTCACATACTCGGCAAATCATTTGGCCATCGCACCCACTATTATACCCCGGAGATCGGTGCGAATTAGAAGGCCACCGGTCCGGTATGACCCTAGCTCTTATCAGCAGCGCTGTCATAATCCTGATGAGCCCACTGTCATACACAAACGGGCAGCTGACCTGAAATGCATCATTGATTCTCTTTTCGGTGTATGGTAATTATCGTATTGCTTTTTATATTCTTTATGAGAATAATTGGTGTATTCCCTTAAACTTAGATTCCTTATATTGTACTTTTGTATCTTTAACTCAACTGTTGTATCTGAAATGTTTATTCAGATTTCTCTACTTTAGCCGATTTAGGCGGTTGACAGCTATCATTTTCCTTTTTCCATGATTCAAATCGTAATTTTTCTGACCTCGACATGGGTGTGGCGGGTATAAAGTTGTGATTTTTCTAATCGTTCGTGCGGCTGTTCAGTCTGCCTGCTGGTTTGGCAATATCTTCCGATGTTCACGTTGCCAAAACTATCAAACAGCTGTCGTTTTATTATTTACAAGTATTTATACAAGTGATATGGAATAAATTGACCAGCGGATCTTGAGGTGTACATTATACTTTATGTTTTTTCATTCCCCACTTGTCTAGTTATGTGCGATATGTGTCTTGATATTACAGTATTATCGTCTGGGGTATTTGTCTATACACTATTTAGTGATCTTTGACCTGATGTCACTGTATTTTCTTCTGGTGTATTCATCTACACACTATTTAGTGATCTATATCCTGATATCACAGTATTATCGTCTGGTGTATTTTCTATACACTGTTTAGTGATCTGTGTCCTAATGCCACATGATTATCGTCTGGTGCAATAATTATATACACTCCTCTGGGATAATTGTCTTCTACGATGATTTTAGTAAGATGGCATTCTGTTTAACTGGTGAATATCGGAACGACATTCCACTATTGAGGGAGAGTAAGTGACAAGGTGAAACTGATGTAGTAACTATTACGGTAAATGCAATAGGCTATGACTGAAGTGGTCACTATTACGGTGCATGTAATAGGTTATAACGGATGTAATTCTATAATGTTACAGGTTTGGACGAACAACCTTAGTGCATAATGTTACTCTGTATTTTGACATGTTATACTACTAATATTATTGGCTCAGGTTAAGCTGTATGCATTGTTTTTGTTTCTGGTAGGGGGCGCTTAAGTCAGACGCGCTGAACACCTGCTGTTACTTGGATGCGTCAACTTTGACCTCGTAATAAACTAAATTGTATAAGTGTATATAAACTTAAATGATTCAAAGGCACCTAGATATTATTTTTTTTTTAAATTTTGAACAATGTTTAAATTTACATTATTGCAGTTGTCTCACGAACTGTTCTGTATATACCTTCTAATATGAATAATAATAATATGTGTCTTGTCTTGCCGCCAAAAGTTTTAACCAACGTCACTTGGCAGCGAGTCAGTCAATGAGTTATGTTGCGGTTTTTTCCAGGTATTTGTATATATTTACTGTACATTGAGATATATTAGTAGCAGTGTGGTGCAATTTCTGAACCTTAGAAATATTACAACTATCGGATGTTAACATTTACAGGATAATATTATACAAATATTATAAATATTTTCATTATTATGACGCAGGATAGAGGTTTTAACCAGCTGTTAAGCATAGACTGGTGTATAGAGTAAATATGCTGAGAAAAAGATTATTAAGTTACAGTTGTTAATAGGATAACGGTCAGCCAGTAGTATTCATGCTAAATTCTGTATCTTATAAAGTAATGACTTTTTGTATGTGTCATATGTAGATAATATTTTAATACTTGGCAGCGGATCAGTCAACGTGTTATGTTGCGTTTTTCAAGGTACCGCAATAAAGGCAGTTCAACCACCGTGTTGTTGTAGTGCAGCCCGACACCCTCTATTACATCGCCACCAGTATATGTACGAGCGGTGTGTTATATGTATATATATAAATACAGTGAAACCTCGTTGAGTCGAATACCCCGCTTATGTCGAAGTTACAGATTCGATATTCCGGACAACTCTAGTTAACTTATTACCAAATAAAACCCGCTTGTGTCGAACCTCGGATGTGTCGAAGTTTTCTAAGGGTTCGACTGAACGAGGTTTCACTGTATATATATATATATATATATATATATATATATATATATATATATATATATATATAATACATATATGTGAGTTGTCTGCCTTTATTGACTGTAATGTTGCCCAGAAACAGATCGTTCAACTAGTCTTATGTCAACGAGTGCGCCAAATCGGATGTTTATATGAAGCCACACAGACCATGACGTATACGTGTGGATAGTCTCCAATCTTATTTCCAATAACTGTATCTGATAATATGTAACCGTTTTATTAAAAAGTTAAGTTTTCTTTAGCGTCAACTGTAGAGTTATGTTGTGACAAGGGTCTCATTGGTATATGACATCGTGATATAATAATGATTATTAAATCATGTAAAATAATGCCTAAAAACCACAGCGTTTTATTCAATATGTATGTGCTGCGGTTCCGACTCGCAAAGAATCAAGTATGGTCTTCCAAGACAAGATAATCAAATAGATTATATTTCAAGCTTGATAACATTTTTATTCGAGATCGAGATATGTTAATCCAAGGAATAATCACTGAATGCTCTGTGTTGAGCTGTGTAACCAGAATCCAGAGTTGGCTAAATATATTAAACAGGCGATTCCGTCTCGCACGGAATCAAGTATGGTCTTCCAAGACAAGATAATCAAATAGATTATATTTCAAGCTTGATGACATTTTTATTCGTGATCGAGATATGTTATTCTAAGGAATAATCAATGCATGCTCTGTGTTGAGCTGTGTAACCAGAATCCGGAGCTGGCTAAATATATAAAACAGGCTTTTTATCTTACCACTTAAAACTTCATTTCAAAGAACATGCACACATTTTTATTGATGTCCACACAAGTGTGACCTTTGACTTTTTAAGCAACGTAAAATAGAAGGATGCTATTTTGAAAGACACAACCTTAGGCAGTTCTTGATGGATGACTAGGTGGCTGTTCCCATTTGTATTTCCAAGGTCATTACTTCTAACAGCTGTCAGTAGACAGGTTAGTGGATCATCATTTATTCCAAGCCACCCACACACCTCTTCATGCAGGCTGTTATGTGGTCGTGCGCCAGTATTACGATTTAGTATGTTTTGTATCTTGCGCTTACAGTGCCATTTCCGGGCATTTAACCAATCACTAACTTTGTACAGAAATATCGCTCATAAAATGATTTGCTACACAATGGTTGTATGGCAGGAATCGGATTTATATTCTGACTGCTGACAAACCATGCTTACCAGTTTAAAGACATATCTCGACATCCGTATCAAGAGCAAGGCCACCATGGCTGTGATCCATTTTGATGAAATCTTTGACGATATTGGACATTTTAAGACCTATCAGATACTGGCTTTTTTTGCCATAGGGATTGTGAACTTGTCTCCTGGATATCAGAGCTTCATGAATAATTTCATGGCCCCCAACCAAGACCACTGGTGTCGTGTGCTTAGCCTTGACAATCTCACAGGCATTCGGCAGAAATATATTGCGATCCCATCGGAAGGAGACAAATACAGCAATTGTAAGATGTTTGACTTGAATTTTCACAATATAACAACAGAGAACACGAAACTCTGGAACCGTACGGAATTTATAGGGAGTAATGTGTCCACAAAGCCATGTGAGGATTTCATCTTTGATCGCTCAGTCTTCTACTACACAATTCTAGAACAAGTAAGTAGACGAATGAACGTTGTATGTTGTTAAGAAAAGAATATATGTTTAACGAGATAAGTGATTTTCGGAAATTTATAGGGTCAGGTGTTTTTCTTTATGCAATATATTGAGTTCATATGTATTAAAAACTCATTCATATGTAAGTAACGAGAAAAATCTAAAAGAAGCATCAAAATATTCATGAAGACAGATTAAGGCCTTTAGTCTATTCCTATTTCAGGCGCCTTTGGAGATTTGTTAATCTCGTCTTAAAGTGTCAGATCGGTTAAAAAAAAGCAGGAGTGAAGGAATAAGGCACAGGCAATTTTAATTTGAATAAAACCAAAGCCATAACTTCTTTAGTAACTCATTAATATTCATGAAGGCGGATTCAGCTCTATATTGTGCTCTACAGTGGAGCATCCATCGGAATTTGTTGACCTTGTCTTAAATTGACAGATAAGACCTTAAAAGTAAGCTGCAATGGAGGAAGGTCTAATTAACTAGAATAAACCAAAAACATTAATACCTTTGTAAATCATTAAATCAATATCTGCGAAAACTATATTCTTTAAAACTTTATTGCTGAAGGTCAATGTCACTTGGTACATGCTCAAGCAAATACATTTTTGTTGCTGATTGATTGTTTAGTTTCATAATTATACTACAAATGTAGTTGTTAAAATGAAGCTGCCAATCCACGAGTGACGCCATTTAACTGGGCAATAAGATTAAGAAACACCGTAAGGTTGCAAAATGTAAATGTAGGTTTTCGTTATGACGTTTCACATCTCATATTGCCTGTTTGGTCCTTCATCAACTCTAATATAATTTTTTATATTATCAAAGAATATTCGCCAAATTTCATTAAGCACCAAATGGACGAAGAGACTGTAATCAAAATCAAGGGCTTCTTTTTTCAATTCAATGTAATATATCAATCATATTGTCCAAAATAAACAAAAGTAACTTCAAAATATTCATATAGTTATAAGCTTTTAAATTACATGCAGGAAAAAATGCTTCTGTGCCCGTTATTGTATTATGTTTAAGTATTACATACATATATAGTCTTATGTACATAATATCCGGTACTACTTGTTAGGTCCATAAACTACTAACAAAGGTTAAAGAAAGGGACAAAGAAGTAAATTTGAAGATATCAAGTCATATAAACTGACAAAAGATTTCCGAACATTTTACAAATTATACATATCCTAGAGAATGTCTACCTGTGTTTGTCGGATGTAATTTGTGTCTAGTTTCTTCATCATATTTGCCGTCGTAAAATAACATAGTATATTTCCTCATAATTGAACAAACATCCATCATCCGTAATACGTTCAGTTATAAAGCGTGATGTCAAAACATAATATTCACTAGCCTCGATCTGCAGGCCCTGGGTATGCCCAATCATTTGTCTAAATTAGGATCTGCCGTATTTCTCTGCCTTCTATTGATTTTTTTTAGGCTTAGCAGTGCAAGGGCTGACGTCGAATATTTTTTTATCACGTGAGGTCTTGGCAGGAAAATGCTTGCCAAATGCTAGAATGCACACTCTATAATAAGATACCTATAAATCACCAAGAAACACGCATGCACGTATATTTACACGTTGTATTATGGTATATCCACGGTCCGTCCGTCTGTCTGTCCCTCCATCCGTTAACGTTTAGTGTTGCAGCGATATCTTACCAGTGCTTTGATGGAATTTCACGAAACTCACTATTACTAATAACCCTTAGAATATCTAGCCCAAGTTCGATTATGGGCAAAATATACGCATAATTATTAATGTCAGAGGTCATTAGGCTACTTTGTGGTAACGCCTCGATTACTTACCTGGAAAATGATGGATTTTGATAAACTCAACAGAAACATTTATCAATATAATATCTCGCCTAAGTTCGATTTCTGGCAAAATCCATGCATACTAATAGTATTTAATCATGACAGAGGTCATCAGACGTTGATAGGGCCTTGATGACTTGCCAAATAATTGAATGAAACAGCCACCAGGAGAGAGATTACGTTTGTTAAATGTGTATAAGAAGCCGCCTGCTTCTATCCATCAAGACCTGTCAGCAGGCACCCTTGCTCTAGCTAGGACTTATAATTAGGCAGGTGAAAACAATTCCTTTAAGTTTTCACATATCTTGGACTTTTCTTCCCAAGGTAATTTGTATGTCAAATTATAGATGTGGGATTCAAACACGAGTGATTTTACACGTTGGCATCCAGCTGATAGATAGCTCTCTTCTGGTTTGTATATTAAAACTTTTCTATAGAAAATGATGCGTTTGATCATAATAACTCCCGGTTAATCATTACGCTTGACTCATCTTTGATCTAAACATCTTTAGGTCTATAATTTGTGTATGATAGCGATATCATTTCCCCCTTCTCCCACAGTGTACCTTTGCGCTCGAGGGTTGTCTTATTCGTGCACTTTTAATTAGTTCTTATAACTGATTAAATCTTGGTTTATCCTGCAACCTTTGCTTCAATCTTTACAATCTCGATATATGCAGCAATGTATTCTTCGACTTGGTTGGACACTAGTTATTACTATCGGTTTATCCTGCAGCATGCTTTTCTTAGATCTGATTCATTTTCTATATGTTTATCCTAAACGTTAAATAACGTTACAAGATCTTATCCATTTTTGTCTATGTTTATGGTGCAACAAAATATTTTATTGGATCTTATTCTTTTTTGTTTTTGTTTATCCTGCTACAAAACCTTTAATTTTATCTAATTTATTTTTGTTAATGTTTATCCTGTAACATATAACATTTTTATTTGATCTTATTCATTTTTGTTTATGTTTATCCTTCAGTATAAACTGGTGTGCGACCGGGCTTGGTTGATACCACTCGTTTCATCCATCTACCTCTTTGGCCAATTAATAGGAGCCGTGGTCTCAGGCATTCTTTCTGACACGTAAGATATATATATATATATATATATATATATATATATATATATATATATATATATACTTTAGGAAAAACAACATTCCATGAATGATAAGATCAAATAATTGTCACTTTTGGTATAATTAATCTTAATGACGGATACACTTGTTTGATAGACTTTCTGCACTTTCACATTTATTTTCTGTTAATGAATGGAATTTAGAGTAGAAACGTATAACCAGACAGGGATCCACTGTTATTTGGAGTTGTTTAAAATGAACCGTTTGGAGATATGATTTAAATTGTCAATACCTGATTCGTCGTGTTTAATTTCAGCTTTGGTCGAAAGAAAACTATGATAGGCATGGTATTGTTAGGCGGATGTGCGGCCGTTGCGGCTGCCTTTGCACCGACATATCTTGTGTTTGTCATTCTCCGTATGTTTTGTGGAGCAGCAGCAACGGGGAAATTGCTAACAGGATTTGTACTGTGTAAATATCATTCTGCATACACAATACTGGCGTCAAGAAGCTGTTTAAGCAAATATAAGAACTAAAACTCTCTATCTCCCTACTCTCTCTCTGTGTTTGTCTGTCTAGCTGTCTCTCTCAATATATATATATATATATATATATATATATATATATATATATATATATATATATATATATATCATCATAGCTGACGCACATAATGATCCTGGAGACGAAATTAAAAGTGACCAAAATGACCGGAATCAATAGGCGTGCGTGCGCTCGCTGGCCGACGAGACCTGTAGTTTAAAAAAAATCGGCCGGCAAAATTAAATTGGTATATGAGTTTTATGGCGACATGAGCAATCCACAGAATGAAACAAAAGGGACCTTAACTGTCGGGAAAATCTGCAGCAGGCATGGGGTGATAACTTGATATGTAATCGATTACGATTACGATTACTTTATGATTACTTCAAAAAGTAATCATGATTACAGCCATGATTACAAACCTTAATATTGCCGAAATCCAACACAAGAATTGCATACTTTACCTTTATTCATATGCATCAAAGGTATGGAAACTTACAAGTCTCATCAAGATATGAAATAGATGATATAGTCTGAAGGAATTATATACATCACTTCAAATGTTTGTTGCACTTTATTTTTGATTTGCTCAAATTATATATGCAAATGAGGGGGTTGCTTAGCTGAGTGTTATAATGCTCTAGGTCATGAGTGGGCCAGAAACCGCCCCCTGGCTGCGTGATCTGCAGCCTATCCCGCCCTGCAGGCCCTTGAAGGTTGACTTTTTCATGATTTTGCAGGGCGTGGTGGGTAAAAAAATATATGATTTTTTTATGCGGTTTCTATGGGCCAAAAGTATGGTTGTTGTAACATTGAGGAGATTGTTACATTTACCAAAATGTAATGCCCAGGTCTGTTCAATTGCTTTGATTATTCCATTTTCAGGAGAGCTTACTGTATATAATAGTATTGAACTGGTGAAACCTAAATTCTCTGATTTTTAGACAGATTGGTATGTACAGTTACCACTGGACATGATGTTGTACAAATGTACCTGTCCATAGTGTTGTATGTTTAGACTGTTCAGCACTCTTAGCCTATATTTGTGTCCAGTCTCACATATTACATAGCATGGCCCAGAGTAGAGCACCACCTTGATTACCTGTGACCTAATGATAGCTACTGCATGGGCTGCATCTGGTCTGTCACCAGCTGGATATAGCTTTACATATCCCACAAAGCATAAGCATGATGGTGTTCTGGTGCCAAAGACTGGATAGTTGGTTAAGAGCACTGCTAGAAGCCATGCTCTTTTGATATTTATCTCTGTGTACACTTCCCGGACCGATGCTGGACTCCCTCTATAGTACCATACCCTTATCCTTTTCAGCTGATTAGCTGATCATTACTAAACATGATTAACCTGGCCGTGTGTTTGTGAAATACAAGATGTAAAAAAGAACTAAGCAAATACTGTCCTCCAGCTAGTGCAGCTAGTAGCTCTGGGAATACAAAACAGAAATTGATCCCTTTATGTTTGAATTTTGTTTTATATTCAGTATAGATGTATGTAAATGGAAGACATGGGGCCGCACTTGTTTATTTTATCCATTAAAATGTAAAAACTTATCCTTTAAGGAATGATATGCTGTTATATGCATTTAAGCCATGTAAGCTGCTGAACATATAATCGTTCATGTGGTCAAGATGTTGTACAAATGTACCTGTTTATGGTTATAATATGTATGGATAAATAATCATGACCAGGTTTAATCATAACTTTGCTCATATACTAATGAGGTGATTTGATCAGGAGGTGACTGGCGGGTGAATAATACCTGGCTCACTTAACTGCATGCTCATTTTTGCAATACCAAGCACACAAAGAGTATAGCTAAGAGCTGTTATAGTGAGCACTTCACCATTGATTACAATTACAGTTACTTTACGATTACAAACAAAAATGTAATCGATTGTAATCGATTACGATTACTGATTACGATTACCCCATGTCTGATGTGCAGGCAATACCCGGTAGATGGGAGTCCGGCTTAACATGCGTAGTCGCTACTAAAACAACAAGTGACCCATGGGTCATGACGCTCAGCTGACTGGGAAGAGATTCGCAAAAGGAAATTTTATCATCTGAATGGTAGTATATACCCATTCAACTGAAGCATCAAACAGATTAACCAACAGGCGAAGATTGTGTCTGTATTTATATATCTCAAAAATAGAGAAAAATGCGTAAACTTAAAAAAAATACAGGTGGCTCCACCAGTCTGCAGAAACTAAAACACTTAATGGTCAATATCCATGCAAAGAATCATGGTGATCTCTGCATTAGTTGTTCAGCTTTTGTATCAAATTTTCCATTATTCTGAGGGATACTTCTGAGTCCTATAGCTTGAAGGATATGGGTAACAGAGACTTAATTTCAGGTTTTTACAGGCCCTTTTCATTGGCCTCCTTGCATGACAAGAATAAAGATTCTTTGTCCAGTTTTTACAATTTCTGCCACGTTAACAGATGACAGCATCCTTAAAGGTCTCAAAAATAGAGAAAAAAATTCGTAAAATTGAATTAAATATAGGTGGCACCACCAGTCTGCAGAAACTGATGAAACACTCCATAATCAATATCCATGCAAAGAATCATGGTGATCTCTGCATTAGTTGTTCAGATACTTCAGCTTTTGTATCAAATTGTCCATTATTCTGAGGGATACTTCGGAGTCCTATAGTTTGAAGGATATGGGAAACAGAGACCTAATTTCAGGTTTCCACAGACACTTTTCATAGGCCTCCTTGCATGATAAGAAGGAAGATAGTAGGTCCAGTTGTTACGATTTGTACCCTGTTGACAGATAACCACATCTTTAAAGGTCTCAAAAATAGAGAAAAAAACTCGTAAAAATTAAAAAAAAATATATAATTGGGGCACCCAGTCTGCAGAAACTGATGGAACACCTCATGATCAATATGTATGCCAAAAATCATGACCATCAGTGTTGTAGTTATTGAGATACTGCAGTTTTTGTATCAAATTTTCATTATTCCTGGGGGTATTATGGAGCCATAAAGCTTAAAGGATATGGGTAACAGAGACCTTATTTCAGGCTTCCATGGAGACTTTTCATGGGTCTCCCTGTGTGTGAAGAATGAAGATTCTAGGTCCAGTTGTTATGATTTGTGCCCTGTTAACAGATGTTCATATCTTTAAAGGTTTCAAAAATAGAGAAAAAATCGTAAAAAAAACCCTAACAAATACAGGTGGTGCCACTAGTCTGCAGAAACTGATGAAACACTCCATGATCAATATCCATCAAACAATTATGGTGATCTCTGCATTAGTTGTTCAGATTTTTTTGTATGAAATTTTTGACTGTTCTGGGGGGTACTTTGGGGCCCCATAGCTCAAAGAATATGGGTAACAGAGACCTAATTTCTGGTTTCCAAGGAGACTTTTCATGGACCTCTCAGAATGCCAGGTTACAAGATTCTAGGTCCAGCGGTTACGATTTGTGCCTGGTTAACGGACGGACAGACGGACAGACAGACGGACGACGGACAAAGAGTGATCGCTATAGCTCAGATGACTTTCAGTCAGCTGAGCTAAAACTAGAAAAAAAACCTTCGACCCCCGCACATCTTTTCGAATGATACCATAAATATGTTTTACGTTAACAGAGCCATGACTGTCGTTCATGAATATACTTAGCTATATTCCTTTTAACTCACATATTTCAGAGCAAGCACGTCATATAACACTCTTATTACCTCATCTGAACCGATGGCTTCAAATCGGTCTAATCGGTCTTATCTTTGGGCGATACCATAACATATTGCCCCTGAAGGATTCAACCTACACGTGGTTTATTGTGTCGTATTTTCATTATTGGCTTTCATTTGTATGTGACTGCAAGGGAAATAATAATCATTGATATTTTCAGTATAAAAATATCAAAAACCTCCCGCCCGCATAAATTTCTAAAAGAAAGAGAAACATATACTTTATATTTGCTTTGATCCGGTTTTTTATTAGAGGATTTATGGCGAAAATCATTAAACATTAAGTTTATAATTATCGACTTATTATTAATTATCTCACCCTTCTTCAGTGATGGAATCGGTGGGACCCCAATGGCGTCTGATCTTATCAATTGTATTCCACAACTGGTTTGCTTTGGGCTTCTGCATTCTGCCGGGAATCGCCTATTTTGTTCGCGATTCATTCATATTGCAACTCATCATGGCCGCTCCGTCTGTCATTGAACTCTTCTGTGTAGCGTAAGTTCGTTGATGGCTATTGACAACGCCTTGGCCGATAAATATTAGTTTTGATGACCTATATGAAACATTTAAAATACACTTTCGTAACGCTCCTTGAACGTAAAATATAATTTAAAATTCACACTCGTACCCCGTTCGTACAATCAATTCTAAAATTATATATTTTAAAGTGAAAAATACCCTTTTTTCATTGTTGAATATATGTTTCAGCATCCTTGTCGAATCACCAAGATGGCTGATTAGCCAGAAGAGATTTAAAGACGCACGGAGGAACCTTAACAGAATGGCGACTTTTAACAAGACCGAGCTACCACAGGACCTTGATCCGGAAGCAATATATCAGCAAAGTGTACTCACAAAGCATATAAATTATCTGTCGTTTCAAAAAGTCGTTTCTTGCATCAATATTACAGCTTAATTTTATGCCAAATGCATAACAACAGTAACTTCTTAATAATAACTTTTAATAACAACGATACAATTATTTAACCAGTGGAATAGGAGCCAATTCGTTTATTAATTCATTTTTTGGTGATATCTTTCAGATGTTACATAATATGGCCTTATAGTTTGCTATTAAATGAAATCATAATTTCTTTCTATAGGTGGTGGGTAAGCAGATAGAACAGAGAGCAACCATCTTCGACCTGTTCCGCACACCAAACCTACGCAATCGGACATTTGTACAATGTCTCAATTGGTATGAACTTTCTCTCTCAAAATGAATGTTTTCCTTTATATTTGACATATTAGTTAAAAGGCGTAGGTATCTATCTTTAATATGTGGTTTGAATACTGATATTAAGAAACTATTGAAAGAAAGTAGATCTTATTCTGTCCTAGTAAATGCCCACTAGTATTCAGCTATATATTATACATGTATTTGACTTTTACCTAAGGCTTCATTGCCGTTGTCGAAGCAGGTTGCAGGTATAGCGGTCTATGGCCATTGGCTTTGAAATGGAGGGAAGGATAGCTTGAGTGTATGGTAGCAATTATGGGAGATGAGAGCCGTTTACTTTTTTGGAAATAGAAATTGTGACACAAATATCCTTTTATATTTTAATAGCAAATACTAGGTAATATTTTATTGAATGAATAAATAGGCAATTTTTTTTTTATACTAGGTAAAATTTTATTGAATTAATCAATCCTTTTTTTTTACAAAATAATATTTTCGGCTTCATTATTTATTAAAAGAAACATTTTCGTGCGAAATTTCATGAGCATAAGGTCTGCTTTCTATTTTCTATAAATAGTCGTATTTGTATAAATTTGTCTGTAATGACCTTAGGATTATTTATTAATCTTTTAATCTTTATTTTCGACATTTGATACCAAAATGAGCAGATAAACCGTCCTTCCTGGGTCATTCAGCTTTGGATCAGCGTTAGATTTATATGACCAGGCATGGCTTCCGTACGTTTGTAAATGTATTTCGCAGGTTTGGCACCAGTTTAGGTTATTACGGTTTGTCTCTGAGTGCTGGCGTTCTGCCCGGTGACGTGTTCCTCAACACCTTTTTCGTGGCCGTCACCCAAATCCCAGCCATCAGTGGAGTAACCTTCTTCGTCTTTCGATTTGGACGACGGCCCTCCCAGTCCGCGTGTCTTTTATTAGCTGGCGCCTGCTGCCTTGGGGCTATACCGCTGATATTGAACAAAGGCAAGTGAACACGGCTATTAATTGCCCTCACCCTCCACCCCCTTTCATTATATATGAATTTTTTTTCTGATTGAATTTCTGTATTTCTGTTCAGACATGTCACTACAGAGCATTTCTATTCGGATATTGTGACCAATGTAGGTCACTTCAGCATTTCTTGAAGAGGACTAGGATCTGGTACATAATCATTAAAATTCAAAACATTTCACTTTAGTTCACGCATCACTGCCCAGGGGGCAGCAGAAGTCGCATTTCAAAAAGAGAACTCCAGGGTAGTTGCGTCATAGGTCCCTAATCTCTGACTTTTCAGTTACTTTTTATCATATTATTTTGTTTATACCTTTGTCCAATGATTTTGCTTATACCTTTGTCCACTTAGGTGTCTTCTGGATGACCAAAGTTGTAAGATATGTCTCTCTACCAATGTTGTTTGTCCATCAAACCTCAGGCTCTGTAATAACCTTCCTGGCATTTACTAACATCAGAAACAACATTTGACCAACTTATCAGCAAAATATGTAGCGTTTAAACCGCACACAGGTTTACAATATCCCACCAATATTGTACAGAGGCGGATAGAAAAGGCGCATCCCCTGGCCCTGTTGAAAAATAAGTCACGGGAATGCAAGCTGAGTGTGTTATGATTCTCGCATGCTGAGTATGTTATGATTCTCGCGTGCAGACTGAGTTGTGATTCTCGCGCGCAGAGTATGTTATGATTCTCGCACACAGAGTGCGTTATGATTCTCGCACACAGAGTGCGTTATGATTCTCAGATGCAGTGTGTTATGATTCTCGTATGCAGAGTGTGTTATGATTCTCGCACACAGAGTGCGTTATGATTCTCGCACACAGAGTGCGTTATGATTCTCAGATGCAGTGTTTCATGATTCTCGCATGCAGAGTGTGTTAATGATTCTCGCACATAGAGTGCGTTATGATTCTCAGATGCAGTGTGTTATGATTTTCGCACACAGAGTGTGTTATGATTCTCGCACACAGAGTGTGTTTTGATTCTCGCACACAGAGTGTGTTATGATTCTCGCACACAGAGTGTGTTAATATTCTCGCACACAGAGTGCGTTATGATTCTCGCACACAGAGTGCGTTATGATTCTCAGATGCAGTGTGTTATGATTCTCGCATGCAGAGTGTGTTATGATTCTCGCACACAGAGTGTGTTTTGATTCTCGCACACAGAGTGTGTTATAATTCTCAGATGCAGTGTGTTATGATTCTCGCACACAGAGTGTGTTAATGATTCTCGCACATAGAGTGCGTTATGATTCTCAGATGCAGTGTGTTATGATTCTCGCACACAGAGTGTGTTATGATTCTCGCACACAGAGTGTGTTATTATTCTCGCACACAGAGTGTTTTGATTCTCGCACACAGAGTGTGTTATAATTCTCAGATGCAGTGTGTTATGATTCTCGCGCGCAGAGTGTTAATGATTCTCGCACGCATGGTGTGTTAATGACGATTGTGAGAGACGCCATGCGAACCTTCGTAAATTAGCCCCTGTGATACCCTAAGTATAATCCCTCTATGATAAAACTAGGGCTGTAGTCTTCATAGACACTAATCACACCTATGAATTTGAGTAAAATTAAATGTATTCTTTTTGAGATAACGCGCTCAAATGAAATCATGATGGTCGGATGGAAGGACGGACTATATTAATATAGGGCACGCTTTTCAAGGTAACGTACGACAGAAAATAATGTTCGTAATGTGCATGTATAAATTTAACTACTGCAATATTTATAAAATTATGGAATAATCCAGGTATTACCGTGCAGGATACAATGTATATAAAACAGCTACTTATATATATATATATATATATATATATATATATATATATATATATATATATATATATATCACAGGTATACCACAGTGGATTGTTACTGCTTTAGCTGTCGGAGGAAATATGTTCGCTGCGGCGTCATTTGCCATCGTTTATCTGTACGCGGGTGAACTATACCCTACGGTCATTCGAACCAATGGCGTCGGTTTCTGCTCGATGTCCGCCCGCATCGGAAGTACTATTTCACCTCAGTTGAAGCTTACGGTAAGTACACTAGATGAAGCTGCATCTGCGGAGTAGAGCGCATCTGATAAGGTCGTGAGTTTGAATCTCAGCCGATGAGGGGTGAGATTTTGCATGGTCAGCTCCAACCGAGGTGAGTCCACTGCAGTCTTAATGGGAAGACTATGCCCTACGGTCGTGTTTCACTCACGAGCGAGTGCTCTTTTTTTTTTTTTTGGGGGGGGGGGGGGATGCGGTATGCCGATCGACCCTGGTTGACAAAAGGATAATCGTGTATCGCCACCTTAGCTGTCACATCGTCCGAAACGGAAAAGGGATTCTGCATATATGCATACTTAATAAGACTGCATTAAATAATGTAAATAGTTACCTCAACAAAAAAGGCCCACTGTCCAGCAGAATCGCTGCATGTGTGAGAACAAGTTAAAGGACAATGATAGTATAATAATTAACATACCGGAGATTTCAATATACATGTATGTCGTTATTCTTAAAGAATTACGATCAACACACCAGTATATTAAAATATTATCATGTTTAATTTTCCCCGGTATACGTGTTTTCTCTTATTTCGTGGTATGTAATATAAGAAACTGGCATGTCGTATGTTTTATCTGTGTTATGCATTCTAACAACGCTGTTGTATCCACCTTGATTATTTCCTTTATTTATTAACAGATTGCGGCATGGGAAGGCTTTCCATTTCTTATTTTCGGAGTTGTTCCTCTTATTGCCGGACTACTGACACTCACCCTCCCTGAAACAAAAGATCTAGATCTTCCGGAGACGATACAGGAGAGTGAAAACTTGGGAAAGTAAGTCTCAGGCCACACAAAAAATGAAAATAGTTCAGTGGATTCGGAGAACAAAAATATGATGCGAATAACTGAATTCCGTTGATCAATTTACATTTAGTATATGGCCTTAGAGATATAGTTCAGTAAAAATATTTTTAATGCCAAACTGATACAGACATGACAAGCAGATATATGTTGCATAGTTTTGATCGAGAGCATAGCTTGTGGGGGAACAATAAACATATATGAACATTTATAATGCTGTGAAAATAGTAATATCTTAAACGTTGATCGTGGCGTACTTCTCTAATTCTTTCTGACGTCACTGCATCACCAGAGCAGCTTGTTTTCAGACTTTGTTATTTTTTTTATCATACACAAATATTATGCAAAAAGCATTGTTTGTATTGCAGGAGAGGAGTGTGTGTAGTGGACAGTTCAGAGGATATAATGCCCAATAAGCGCCAGCCACCAATTTAGCACGAAAGAGGAGATGGATGGATTTCTTAACTCCAAATAGAGTAGTGCCTACGCTAACCACTAGATGGCAGTAAATGAACACACCAAATTACGCTAGATGAGGCATATCTGGTTTTGTGAAAGAAACGGTTCATGTGATTTATTTATAAATATTAATTAGGTTTGTTGTTAACAGTATCTTGAGGAATATATTTCACGTAAAGTGGTCATTTGCAATGATTGTAGGGTTTTTCAAGCAAATTTTGCCCAGTCGTCATATTTAACTGGAAATACATTTTATTGGTACTACTTGTTTACGTTTTTAAAGAATCATGTGGAATACATTGATTGTCATATAAAGCTGAATAAAGCTATAGGAAATCTCACTCTTTTAAAACAATGGTGTACAGTGGAACCTCTCCTAGCGGGTACCTAGATAAAGTGGTCATATATGGTGACCACTTTAACAGGAGTCAGTTTTTCACAGATCCGTTTTTTCTACTCAGTAATAAATATTCTGAGGTCATTATCTCCATGTAATTGGCACCTTGATAAAGTGGCCTCTTTGGCCCAGTCCCAAGGGTGCTCACATGATAGAGTTTACTCTGTATTTGCTAATGATACGAAAACGATTAACTGGATAAACAGATCCTTGATCCTAAATTACCTTATCATTCTGGTATCAAAATTTAATGTACGATGGAGAATTTTTGATAGGTAAGCTTTACTAAATTCTGTTCCAACAACCTGTGTCCACCAGATTTTTTTTTAAATATAACGATTTTTTTTCAAAGAATCCCTATGATGCTGCTTTGGAAGTAACAACCTCATAGGGCAATCAAGATTTTTTATTATTTTTTTTAACGATCTGACAGATCGGTGTCCCCGTATGAGTAGCATTCTTTATTTTGGTTGGTCATATTTTAGAGTGTTTAAATGACATCATTCAACAGCTGTTTGTGCAGGATATTTTTGCATGTGACCAATGACCGTAACTGCCATAAGTCCGGCTGATGTGTTGTAACATTTAGACTGTTTTCTAAATATTTTAAAATAGTTCTATTTTATAAATAATGTGTAAAGTAGATGTTCCTTTCTCTTATTGAAAATAAATCTTCTACGTTATCCTACCATTTTTTCCCTCGAAATGTAACTAATAAAATTTTCTTAGCAAAAAATAGATGGACATCGGGAGACGAAGGTACCTATAGTTTTCTCAGCAGGCCAGCATTGTGTTATGTGGTTATGGATGAAACAAGTGAAAATAAAAGGGCAGCGTGATTAATTACAACAAACAATGTGTGGTGTGAAAGAGCACAACGAATCCGCGATAACTGCTGCTGTGGTTATTATGGTGGTGATGCATTTCAAACTGTGAGTTGAGGCGGATGATTCGGCATCCCAAGATTCGAGGCGTTCTGTTCTGTATCTGTACACGTATGTCCGCTTGTGAATGTAAAGGTTCAGAAGTAAAAGAACTCAAGGCATTTAAGCATGCTACATCCAGTCACCTTAGTTCTTTTGCAGACTCTAAAAATGGACTGGGGTGGCGCAAAATTTTGACTTCAACTTCAAAATTTTCGTTCAACTGGACATTTTAATTTTTAAGGCATGCAAACCTCCGCCATGTGGGCGTCTCTAATGTGGGATACTCCGAAACTCATGTGTGCTATATCTTATTCGGCCATATTCCCAGTTTTATTCGTGCATAAGTGAGCGTACATTGGTAAATATTCTTTGATAAAGTTCCTGATCTGGATCATTTGGCAAATCCACAGCGAAAGCAAATCGATTCTTCATTGGTCCATTCAAGAAATGCTCTGAAACTTCCATGAGGTTCCGTTCACAAACACAAACACACGAACAAGGATGAACGCATACGCTCCTTGCGGAACCGATAACTCCTGCGTCACACACCTATTCCTCGTTAGCAGTAAAATAAATAGGCAACTCTTCGGAGAACCAGATTCTCCCTTATATCCGTCACCACCACTGGTGATGACTCGGAACACCTCGGCCGAAGCTTCTAGCCTCGGTTGCATATAGGGGCCGCCATGGAAAGTATTCCGGCAAGGCCAGGTAAAGGCCAGGTCAACTACACAACTGTTGTGCTCCTTGTAAGAGCAAAACAAAGTATTTTGTACAGGTACTACCAGTCCAGTGGCTGTTCCAGGATTTTGCTACAGAGGGAGCACAATTGCCACATGGATATGATTTTTACGTATTTCGTTCAGCATCTCTATACAAATGCATGGGACGTAGAATGTTTCATGGAAAAAGGCCAATTGTTCAGTTTCCTTTGACCTTAAAGTGGCATTTGTTATAGAAAATCTGCGATAAATAGGTGTATAAATCTTCAATACTGAATTTATAATAATTTTATTAAACTCATTAAACTCTCACTATGCAGCATAGTTGAAATTTAATACATGACATTAAATTATTTAGAGATTCTACAAATACAAATGTTATCAAAATATACGAGCTATGCATTCATAAATATTAAGCGGCCGTGGCAACATATATGAATCCCTGAAATATTTTAATTATATCAACATCTTCATTGAAATATCTGAAACATATCAACACTTAAATTTACATGAAGTTCATCTATCTCATATTGATCTAACAATAAATATGTTTCAGAAGTATTAACACCAAACTTAATTTAAACAATATAGTTACTAAATCTTCAGACATACGACAAATATAATTTAAACATTAAAACACATAACAGGCATAATGGAAAAAAGAGAAACTCAATTAACCCTGATATATAAAAAAAATGCATGACTTAATATATAATAATTTTTGGTGGGTTTCACCCCATCCCAACCCTTAAAAAATTCACCCATTTAGTATCCTCCCTTCTTTTGATACTTTACCACCACATCCAAACTTACCATTCACTGGGAACGCAGTCTTTAAAAACTATATCATTATAATTCCTTAAAACCAAATTTGTGCAAACCTTGTACGGACCCAACAAACTGCAAAAATATTCTGAATTCATCTTCTTGAAGACTACTAATTTGGGAAAGCTTTTAGTTACAAATCAAGCCCATATTATACAAATTTTTAGGGTAAATCCATATTTTCTTTAAACCATGTAAACTATGATCTTTTCTTTGACGAGTCAGTAGAAATTGCACCCGCTGGATTAACCGAGAACTATACCATGGTCAGTTGTGTTTCATTGGGCCATACATCCATCCGTGGCCTGATCGGCCGAGGTGTTCCGAATGCGGGGATGACAGGCTGCATGATAAGCGGTGGCGCATCAGTGTGTTAAAACAAGGGTTGGCAGGTCCAGGGTAAAACCAGAGAAACAATGCAGATCGCAAGAGAGGCGCTACAATTACACACCGCTTAAGTGAGCCTGCATAACGATTTTAAGAGTTCTATGTACGATTAGCCAGGATTAATCATATAAACCTTAGGTGATTCCGAAACAAACACATAGACATAAATCTAAAATATTTCCGAAGTCTTTTCAGATAACATCATTTTTGCAAACCAGATCCAATCAACAATAATAATGCGTGAGTTTGACGTCAAACTGTTTAAAAAAACAAATCCTTGGTACATAGAAATTAGATTTTCTAAGATGCCGATATATGACACAGACTACATGGAAAAAAGTCCAGGTGGGGTCAAGGCCTGTTGAAATTTACATCCATTATGCCTGGCACCATCTTGTACATTTCAGTGTCAAAGCTGGATTTGGTCACGTGCCTAAGCGAACTGGTTGATTTCAAGTTTATTTCATCGTGGAATGAATTCGGTGCCATGCTGATTTCTTTAGCGTTACTTTGCCAGGTGTCTCGGAATAAATTCTAAACACCCTTGCACAAAATATCACTCATGAAGACTGCTCCATATAAAAAAAAACACTTCATATTTTTTTGTTAAAAAAAATCGCCTTTCTTTCCAGTGTAAAGACACCACAAATATGAAAATAAGAATGTATTTGTTTAATCACTATTTTTTTTATTCCGATGAAACACACCCATATGAGCGATATTGCATGCACAAAGCCTTCAATAATAAAGGTCATATATATATATTGGCTTCTCTTCTTAAGCCTATCAGTTTTTGTTTGTGGTTATTAAATTTATTTCATCATATCTCTGTCTATTTTTATTACATAAACCAATATGCTGTCCCCCCTTCCCGACCAGATAATGTAACAGTTGATTTTATTTTGATTACTTTGTAACTTCACGGGTTTCTGGACACCCCTTTATGTAATGACGATGGTGGGTAGCGCTTTACCATCTGACGTTGTATGAGAGTCTTCTGACGTAGCCGTGCATACACGACTCAGAAAGCGTTTATGTTTATATCGGGCTGGTAAGCCTTAATTTATTCGTGATTCATGCCATGTGGGGGAATGCTCTGCAAAGTTCATCAATCCTATTGCATTGATATTGTGGTAAACAAGCGATAATCTTAACCTGAGATTACGATTGATGATTTAACACGAAAAATACACGTGTACTCATAAACGAAACTGAAAGTCCGCCTCTGTGGTAACGAGTCTCTTCCTGTAACGCGTACGAGTTGGTTCTCATCCAGTAACCCCTGCGAGCCATGCTTGTATTCATGCGGTCAGAATTTCAACAAACATGCAGAGAGATTCGCCAGTATGCTTAGTTAAAACGGTTTTTATCTCGCATATGGTAGGAGTTGTTAGAAGGTATACAAATAAAAGCTGGCCATTGGTCTGGTTTATGTCAAGTGACAGTGAGAGGGCCGATATAGCGCTACATCTGACGGTATTATGTTATTTAGAAATCCCAATCAATTTCTGCCACATAGTGTCTTGAACTTGACACATAAGTAAACATATCGTGTATATACAGGCTATTTCACAGATATAATTTTTTTTGCTCAAGTCAGCTGTAATTTATGTTGATTTCTTTCACATAAATAGCTGAAGTAAATACTGAGATTTAAATCTGTTCTATAATAAAAATTTGCTTGATACTTATCTGCAATATCCGTTGCGCGTCCATTCTTATGTCGGCCTATAATTTGATGACTATGCTATATTATCCGTACCAACTTGAGACACCCACGGTTCAGGCAAATTTTAGTTAAAAATAAACTCACCTGCCAGTGACCCAATAAGTTATTCCATCAGATAAGGAAGTAGGCACGACTGTTGGATAGGAATACGAGTAAACAATTTATTTAATATCTGAAAAAACAGTCCATTTTTTGTCACGACATGTTGGCAAGGACAAGGACATATTTTGATAGACGCTGATTCGATGATTGCAGTACTGTGAAATTTATTAATATACATCGCCATTCTCTATTTACGCAATACACACAATGTTCTGTCATTGTATCATTTTGCACAGAGACGTTAACTTTTCATAAACATTACCCCAAAATCCGATGGGCGCCCCTTTGCGCGGAGAAATGTTAAACTGGGCTCGACTGTTTTGATTTCCGAGCTTTCCGGAAGTTTCTCAAAAAGCGGGTCCGCCAGCTTAATTTTATAAGTGCATGTCGCAGACCGCTTGGTCTCCCCGAAACCAGAACGCCGAATATTTTAAAAATTCTTCGTATCGTACGGGTTTGACTCGCAGGGTAAGCACGTTGCTGTGCGTTTATCTGCCGGGTTTTATGGTTCCATTCTCGCAGTTATCTGCTGCAGCTTGTATTTCAACTTGCGCGACCTTATTCACAGTTCCATAGCCATGTACTCACATCTAATTTTACTTCCTCGCCATAGGAATTTCTGAGGGTCGACATCCGTAGCTGGAGCGAACGTGCAAGGTATACGATCTCTCTGTTATGTGTGAGACGATCGTCCGGTTTGAGATATGCAAAGTGCTGTTCGAATGATTCGTTGTGGTACAGAAATTTTGAGAGAAGTTACAGTCAACGGCACTTTCTTTAAAACCCACTGTCTGGCTCAATCTCCAAACGTTCAATGAAGTAAAATGAATCGTTTAATGTAATTTCCACCAGGAAAACACTACGTTGGTAAAACTGGCGAGGCACGTGAAACCAAGGATACCCAGGTTAACAATGCATAACTTCCGGAGGATGAACACGTTGGAGATGTTACAGCGGTACACGCGATGCGCATCAACGGGGCAAAAGAAACTGGCGACACAAACGCAGGATACGGGATAAGCCAGACTTGAAGGAAAGAGTAATCGAGAGAAATAAAACAGTAGAGAAGATGGCGAGCAATGTAGAATGTCAGTAACGGTTTGGTCCTGACTGTGATGAAGTAGTGAACTACGTCGTTGACATCTTTACAAAGAAGCTGGATTTTCGTGAGGTATGGGTCAGGGGAAGCTTGCAAATCACGCAGTTCGATTCGACTCTCGTACCATTTGGGGATTTTTGTTGCCATATTATTGAGATACGTCATTATTGTGTTGAAGAACGTAAGAAGTCCCGGCTCAGCGATCATTTCCCATTATAGGATTGGTTGGAGGAACATGGGCGCTTGACTCAGGTACAGAAAAGGGAAAATCTTGTTTGGCAGAACAGTGACCTTCCCGGTGACGTTAGAGATATTACTCATGGTAGTCCGGCAGTGATTCTCTATGTGATGCATCAGCTTCTCACTAGTTTCTCCTTTGGAATTTTGAAGAAAAAAAAATATAAATTCTAGTATCAAGCAGTGGCGAATCGAGGATTTTAATAGCGAGCCCGAAGAGGCGACGCCCTAGGGGAGGATAAGGGAGCAAGTATCGGACGTACCGGTCCTGTCATTCTTTAGAAAATGTTTGGAAATTTAGAATTTTTTTTAGCAATCTGCATAGTTTTACGGTATTAGGTGTGTATTGTTCTATTCTTGGACAGGAAAAGATGGCCGGCACCTTCCTAAATCCACCCCTGTCTAGGCTACCGTCTCAACGCAGCAAAAACAATTAGGATAACATATAGCAAAGACGGCAGATTTTTTTTTTTTTATTTTTCCAAATGGAGCGGTCGAACCTTCCAACAATATTATCCCTAGTTGTGGCCATAGCTTCATCGGTGTCTTTCAAGTTTAGCTTCAATGTACACGGGAGTCCTTAAATGTTTCCACTCTGTTAATATACAAATACATCGTTCCGAGATCCACTATGATCCTTACGGAGTGAATGGATTATTTTGTTTAGGGTTATCCTTTATCTCCTGGTTTACCAGTATTCCGCGATGCCCCTATCCATATTGTTATTTCATATGTATTCTGAACTGCAAAGACAAAACATATCCCAAACTAAACATGCATCATCTACCAATTGCATCATTTATGGCTTTTCTGGTAAAAATTTGGGCGAGTGCAAGAAAATGACCCATTAAATAAAACCTGAAAAATAATATCGAAATGGCCAATTCTATTATCAGTTTTGAGCATCCAGCTTTAAAGTCTTCTGATAAAATTATTTAGGCATCCATTCAGTGAGTCGTATGTGAAGGACTATTGTTCATCAGACAGACATACAGAGGCAGCCTATGCAAGTGTCCTTCTTTAATAAATTAATGTGTCCCAATTGTTCTTCTGATGTTAAAATGCTATCTTTCTTGTAAAATGTACTAGGATACCACATTCACAATGTGAGCCGAAGATAGAAGAATCCTAGAAAAAGGTGGGCAATATTAAAGGTTTCACCATTACGATGTTTCTCTCGTCTTTAATTAATGTTTTATAATGTTAATCATACAGTCATATCGAAATGCATGACTGCAGCCAGCATACTTATGTTAGAGCATTTTGTGCTCACGAGGGGCTAAAATTGATGTCTGTGAAAATTACAGTTACTGATAATTATAGTAATGATATTGATTTGCCTGCTCTGCCTTGAACAACATGACTGTATATATACTTGCAGCGGACTGATTTACCGATTAAAAATTTCGAATGTCTATGAATCAGGTTTCGAGATGGCACTGGTCCATCTATCAGTTAGCAGATATACAGAAATATTAACTCTATGTTCATGGGCGAAGCCATTTTTTGAAGGAGGGGAGGGGGCCATGATCAGTGGCGGATCCAAAAATTCGAAAACTGGGTGGGGGGTAGGGGCGCTAATATACATGTATATTATATATACGTGTATATGTGTGTATATATTTTATTATTATTAGTAGTAGTAGACGTCATATATTTTACTGTATGAAAAAATAATTGTTTATTTTCAATTATGAACCATGGTTTCATTAAGGTAAGTTACAGGTACATGGAGAGGGTATGGGTGGGGGTATCCCCCTTCCATATTAGAATATGTTTTGAATATGCAATGTAAAGAGGACATTTTGAGGCAATTTTCACAAAAAAATGAGGATTTCCTGTTCCTGAAAAACTGTTCACTTATGTCTTTGTGTTATGTAGTCAAACTGTAGAGAGGTTAAATATTAAATGTTTATATTTCTTCAAAATCAGGATATAAAACTTCAATCGTTTTCAAACAAGTCAATGGCGCTTAGGCGCATTTACGTCTGTTACTTGCAAAATATTATTTTTAAATGTAATGTTCGGTGTGAAATAACTGATATGTTGAAGTCTTATGTTTAACATTGTATTTTACCTGGTTCCATGGTCTCGACAGCACACAAGACTCCTTAGACCACATATCGCGAGTTCGAGTACCGGTATCACCAGAGGTGCCGTGAGATTGTTCACGGTCGACCCCAATCAGGACCTGGTGCTTTGCAGTTTTTCTGCAGCTGTTCATAAATGTCCTTATACTCAACTAATAAATTTGAAAATAATAAAGTGCAGATAACTTAAATAAAATCTAATTGCTAATTAATAAAAAGAAATATGAAAAACGAAGTAATCACGAAAATTGGGAAATTAGATAAAATTAGTGATATTGCAGCTCAACTGGGGGCCGCGCCGAAGGCGCCCCCTCTTGATCCGCCACTGATAGCAAAGGCAATTTTTTTCACACACACACACACACACACACACACATACACACACACACACACATATAAGTGGTATAGCCGTGTTAGTCTATAGTTGAAGTGAAGGTAAATATAAACAGTGACGCCTTTTAGATAGACTAACTAGTTTATTAACACACGAGCTTTCGAAGTACACAGACTTCTTCGTCAGGTGGTAACTAAGTGGCTAAATTACCACCTGACGAAGAAGTCTGTGTACTTTGAAAGCTCTTGTGTTTATAAACTAGTTAGTCTACCTAAAAGACGTCACTGTTTATCTTAGCCTTCGCTACACACACACACACACACACACACACACACACACATATATAAATATATATATATATATATATATATATATATATAGGTTTTAGATAAAGTGAAATTTCGAAAGGACGGCTAGTACTGGGGGGGGGGGGGGTCCTGGCTACGCCCCTGCTATGTAAATACATTTTTTCCATACATGTAATATAAAATAACCGTCAGATAAAGTTTAATAAATAATATAGACTATATCTATATATTATATACTACTATATGTTTTATATTAATTATAATAACACAGACAAGTATCCCGTATGTTTTTAATTTGACAGACCTAAATACAAAGAACGAAATCAGTATGCATGATATAAACATGAGATAACAATTTGTCTGCATGCACGCATAGATTGCTTATCGGCGGGGGGGGGGGGGCACTTTCGGACAATTAATGGGCCTTCTCAGTCTGTGATAATGTCTAATGAATGGAGAACGGACCCTTAAAGTTACATGGCAGTATTCTCTGTGTTATCTTTTTTTTTGTTGTTGATATAGATCTGAAGTAAAAAACTGTGAAGTCACAGAAAGACCAATAAACCGTTCATTAGTTCAGCCAGGAGGCGACAGGGGGTGCTCACTGTATTGATTCGCTGCATGCTTTCATGCTGGGTTCTCCTGTCCCAGCTCACATCTATATAATTAATACGCATTTTTTTTTGTTTTTTTTTTAGACAATGGGTTACCTGATTCCGTTCTGATTTGGCCTTCGAAATTTGGCACACGTATTGGTAGGGCGCTCTTCTTAGGCAAGTTTGTTCGATTTGCGGGATTATGCCATATTAAGCTGTATAATTAATATCTTTAATATTTCCCCATCAGGTGCCCTTATTTCTTTTGTACTTTTAGGTCCTCCACGCCTTTCGCGTTTTCTCAGGAGGTGCCTTTGGGAATTTCCTGCTTTTCGAGCTCACTGGCCACGGAGCATATTGTACAATTCGCGGTCACAGCTCCACTCTTATCCTCACTGATGCCAATTCTTCCCTCAACAGAAAGTAAAGCTTTTCAATTAAAAAAAGGCCACACGACTGCGCCTTCAGACCGAGGGGTTTTCAGTTGGGTTGACACAACGACCAATTTCAAGACCTCGTTTGACATTTTATGCATGGGTTTACAGGTATGTTAATTTCTATACATTCATGAATATCTTTCCATTATAACCAAGGTTTTAATAGTTTATCCAATTTATGGGTCGTTTGATGAAAAGGTTATTCAAGGTACTGAAATTTAAAAACTGTTGGGGGGGGGGGGGGGGGGGGGTGCACACCTATTTTTGAGGTACCCAATTCTCTAGGGACTTTGAAACAAGAAAATATATTACCAGTATAATTTTTAACGGATGGGAATTCTGCAGTCAGAGCCTAAAAATCTCCATCAGAATCTCCGTAAACTTGTGTTTAAGTGTACACTTTTCTTGTATAAACACTGTCACGCTTCAATGACCCGGTTTCAACGGGCGAGTGGCAGTACAAATGCATACGAATGGGCGACTTCGACATTTTGACTTTTGTCAAAATGGTATATAAGAAAAAAAATATTTTGCTTCTGATTTTCTTCTTAATTTAAAATGAATCTTTCTTCTGCTTTTACGTCACTCCTCTGCGAATTTTCTAGAAAAATCCGGATATACCTTTTTGCGTTAGTTTACTTACACAAAACAGCGAACCTAATCTAAGTTATTTTTTTTGCCACGGGCTTGCACCGAAAGAAGTAAACCTGCAGTTTATCTGGGAGCACCATCAGTGTCCGCCCAACCTGATGACAATCAACAAAACTCAGGACAAGCATTTAATAGTTGTAGGAGTCTGCCTGTCATTCCACATCATACTCAAGACTTCCATCAATTAACAAGTATAAACATCCTTTTTCGTGATGTCCTTTGAGCTTTAATTTATACATATTATCTTTCATAAACTTTCACTTTTCTGTATACAGTCATATAATTTCTTCAAATTATTTTCACAGTATAGATGGATTAGGCCAAAAAAAAAAAAAAATAAAAGGTATGGTTCTCAGGCACCACCCGCATTAATTTTAAACCCCCGCATCAAAAATTTTTATTTTGATTTTCATACTCATCAATTTCGAGCTGCAGCCGCTCAGACATTTCTTTCAAGAAGAAAAAATCATTCAATTTCCTTTGTTTTGTAGTATTGTTACTTGTTTAGCAAAATAAATCTGTTTTAATGCTTTTCCCTTTTCATTTAACATTTTTATCGAAACATACCAAAAAAATGAAAATAAAAAAAAACCGTCCGCCCGCATTGATTTCTAAAAAAAAAAATGCCTGAGAACCATACCTTTTTTTATTTTGGCCTTATATATCCAATCGCCATTACTGCCATCACTCGGGCAATGATGATTTGGTCCCAAAGCTGTTTATCGGACGAGAAAAAGCATTCTCACGCAATAATCATATCCCCTATATATGCCTCTCGTCTACTTCTTTATGTGATTTCTTGACTTGCATAATTTGCCATTCTATGCCGACCTTTTTTTAGGGTATAGGGGGGTTCTTGGAGAATTTTAGCACACATCGTTATACCATGAAAGCTCCTGCGAAAAGAATGGGGTAAAAATGCGACAAAAATGCGACATTCATTCCCACCAGCTTATTGCAAATTATTTGTTATACGGAACCGTGGATTTTCCACGGATGCATCTTGTGATATTTTATTGGCAGTTACTGGCATTTGTCATATCATGCTTGATGTCTCTTCTTGCAGCGGGGCTATAACACTTGCTACACCACCAGTCTTACACCGCCACTACTCTTACATACTACCATCAGTATAAGTTTTTATAATATTTGTTTCTTAAATTGCTTATGTTTAATGAACTTGCATTTTTTTTATATTTCTTTAAATATCTATCTATCTATTTCTCTCTCTCTCTCTCTCTCTCTCTCTCTCTCTCTCGATATATATATATATATATATATATATATATATATATATATATATATATATATATATATATAGTTAAACGTGAAGCACTTGGAGCATCATGTCATTAATTCAATAATTCTCATTAAAAGGTCGAAGTGATTAAGTTTCAATATATATATATTACCCAGTGGTATCAGAAGTAGTAGAACTTGACAAACAATTGACCATGCCCGGTGGCACACGTCACCCAGCTGATCCAACTTTAACGAGTAAAGAAATGAACATTTAAAAAATGATCCCATGTCTGTGGAACATACAAATATAAATGTGTTTGAAAATTATTTTATAAAAGGCTATGATAGCAAGAACAGGATTTACCTGAACTGCATGCCCTGCATATATTTGTTAATCGCTCGATTGTTCCAGAAATTCGGGTCTTAAGCGTATGATATAACAGCTGATCTGATTCTAATGAAATTAAAGCACACTTTTTAAACGAGGTGATTGGCCAAATGCAACCTAAGCCACCAAGGGTCGTTTGCGTTCCTCATGTGTTTGCAATACACCGAAGTAATAAGATTTTTTTTATTCACCAAGTTTAAGAATGAGTAACATGGCCCCTGTTCTTCTTAACAGACGTTAAGCAAGAAACTTTGCAATTCGAAAATCTCACAGGTCTGGGCAAGAAATAAACAAATAAAACTATGATAATGGCAACATTAGAAATATGCACAACATAATTAATGCAAAACAAAAAAAAATAAAATTTGGGGTATCTACCCAAGCCTTACCGGCATGTTGATACCATGCATAGGATTTAATACACGGTATGCATTTAGAGTAACGTGCTTTTAACTGATTTAACCTATAGATGATAATTATATTTTTAGATTAAAGGCACCTATAACCTATATATATATATATATATATATATATATATATATATATATCCAACCAGGTATGTTTGATATACATGATATACAGTTTTTCCTGAAAATATTATAGTTATCGGTCATATTTCTTTCTATTTTACACAAGTGGAAATAAACACCGGCGCTATCAGTGCCGAAAAACTCCACCGAGTCTCCAACTGACGTTTCTTCTGAATTTTTGGAGAACCGGAAACAAGATTGTTATGGTAAAAAACATGTAATATAATTGTCACAAATTATGAATAAAGCGGGGTCCTTAAACCAGTAAGGAACTGTTTTTATACCTTATCGGTGCTTCAAATGTCCAAAGGTATTTCGCATTATGTGTAAGCTTTTCTATTAGATAAGCTTGTCACCATAGCGAATATGACCCATGGGTCTCTAGTCTTTCATTAGTGGTTCAATCTTTATTCTAGCACTTTACAAGGGGCCTTTGTCAACAATGTAAACACAAATGTAACCAGAAATAGTCTAATGAAAAATGATATTTGCATTTTTTCTGAACTAAAGAATGTCATATGGTGGTCATAATTTTACTCCTGTGGTTTCAGCTTTCATTTTTAATGCTTTGAGAAAATCTGATTCTACCATCCGATGGGATGTAAAATAAGGCTTTATTCACAACGGGCTTTTGTGAACGGTTAAGGTGGCATGATGCATTTCAATTGATGGACGAAGATTACGTTTTAGCTTTTAGCTACGAAAGTATCAAGAATACCTGCCTGGTACGTGTGGGAAGTACAATAATCTATAAAAAGGTAAGGCATCAGCTTATGTGAACCTCAGCGCTATATAGAATCTGACCGTTTTACTAATTTCAATGTACATAATATTTTTTTTATATAAAAACTTATAATTACATTTAACTAAATAATTAAGAAATGTGAAGATGTTATCAATATATAGCCAGTAAGAGAAACATTAATAATTTTCTTAAATAAAAATCTATACGGATTGGAACGATGTGACACAGTTGCAAGGATGCAAAGGGGGACGAACCTTCTTACAGGTTGGATAAATTCTTCATTTAAGTATCAAAAACGTCCTTTTGGGTACCCATTTAATAACGTTAAAATATCCAGCCCTCTCATTTGGTATTACACAACACATTCTACATAGTTATCCCTGCGACCTAAGCTTTACGCGGTATTGTGACTGTCGACTATGTTTGTGCCCGCCTACATATTTGGCTGATATGGCTGGTTCTGCGTATTTATATTGGATATTTCAGAATCAACGACTTGGAATAAAGCGTGTGTATGTAATGAGTTTGACTAGCCAAATTACCACATGTAAGATATAAATTGCCTAACTTACTTAGCTTGCCGAGAAAAAAATTGTATAAAATAAAATATGGCGAGAGGGAAGCATATGTAATTTGGGACCTAAAATAGGAATATATTCGAATGCCAAGGCACTTTAGCTAAATGTTGAGTTTATGAAAGAAACAGAACTCGCTTATATTACTCTGCAACCGCTATGCTTGAAACCGTCTCCTGATCGGACACTATTATTTTGTTGTCTGTGCTCAGAGAGACGGACTGCTGCCAGGTGATACATTGTAACAGAGCCCCCATCACACCGAACACCTTCTCACTGCGTTCCGAAAAATGTTCCTAATCAGGCTTAAATTGACGTAGTACCAACGTTATACGGTCTGTTTACGAATTTCAAGGACGGGATTGGACAGACTCGGACGGGTAGGGTTCTCCAAACGTCCAATCTGCTCAAAATATTCGGGCGGTCTTCTCGTCCTGCTATTAGACGGATTGACAAGTGCCTTTAACGAGATGGACGTGCTACGAACGGAAATGCCGTACTATGATCCTACAAGGGACGTGTTACGACACTGTGCGGTCGGGGCATCAGTTGGTAGTACGTATACACACCCACCACTTGTTTATCCTTTTGGCCGACAGACCAAAATCGACTACATGACGTCCTTAGTGCGTCGTTATTCCGACCAAATACATTCAAAACAAACAAAACAAAAGTTCTGTGATTGCCACACGTTTCCACACGGTTTTAAAGGTTCAAAGTAGATTCTCATTAGGATCTACTCGTTTTGAGTATGTTTCTGTCATTCTCATGAAGTTCTTGTTACGTCCACCCTGTCTTCAATACGATCGAACAAGGTATGGTATAAATACGGGCCGTTTTCTCACTGGTTCATCGTCTGGTCTCTAGATTTCTGGCAGTGCACATCTTTTACAAACAAAGGTTTTCAAGATTTTTGCTCAGAACTATGGATAAACTTTTCAGCCCTGAACAAGTTGAAAGTTGGTTTCATGCAATTTTTGTTGTAAGCAGAGAAAGAGTACAATGAGATCGAAGAGCATGAAAGAGAAGACTAAGAATCTGTTGGGTGAGGAACTTACTGAAACCTGACAGCTGGGAGAAAAGCCGTGGGACATTATCATCAGCCGTTGGAGGAGCTCTTTCCGGATGATCAAGAGTCCTTCTACATCTTCTTGAGAATCATCCCACTCCTTCATAGAAAAAGAAGACTCTTACTATAGAAAGGCTCTTGAACCATGGATGAAGCTTGCCATCGCACTGCTTCCCATCTTCTTCCGACATCTGACTTTGTGACTTTGAGACAAAAGCATCAGAGGGTCGAGGGGAAACAGCACTCTCCTTCTCTTGACTCCCAAACTCACGGACAGGCTCAGGAGGCTCAGCAACTTGGGGATGAACCTGGATGGGCTTCAGGGGAAATGGAGCTTTGGCTTCTTGGGGTGGTGGCTGCTTTAACACGGCCCGTCTTTCTGGCTCCTCTCCACTTTGGAGGCATGGTGATCACAAAGATGCAATGAAGCTTGAAGCGGCGTATGGGAATGAGGACTGGCAAGAACACACTGGGTTTTTATGCCCGTCACGCCAGGACCCGATTGCAATTACATTCCGCACACACTAGGGAAGCGATAAGGACGTGGTCAGAACGAGGTGAGATGCCTGTGAACGAGGTGGTCGAGTTACGAACTAGTAAGAACGGATTTTAACGTATTGGGAACGAAGTAGAACTAGTTACGAATGGTTTAAACTGACAACAGACTGGCTTAGACTGCTTCGAAACGGTGTCCGCATGAGGTGAACGGACAATTTAATCAAATTTGAAGTTGATACGAACGGACTGCCGACAGGCTAATGACGAAATGAACGTATCAGGGACTGTTTATGAACGAACTAGGACATTATTTTGCCAAAGTTACACGTTTTAATTCGACCACAGCCCGTTTTCGATTTTTTTCAGAAAGGGATAGGGCGTTTTGAAAACTAGCCCAGAGGCTGCTGGCTCCAGTTAACTTGGGGAGATACTTGTTGCAGCTTATCACCACTGGTCAGTTATTATTAAACGATATGTAAAGTGAAATGTACCGCCGAAGTGTATTTTACATATGCTCTCGATAAAAATCAATGTGCGATTTATGATTAATATGATTTTTTTTAGCTGAGATATTATAACGATATCCTAATTCAAATTAAGTGGAATGTCCCCTCTTGACAGGATATATATATATATATATATATATATATATATATATATATATATATCTGTTTTTGGAGCATGTCAACTCCTTTTCTCATTTATTCGTTGACTGTGTGCTTGTGACCTACAATGGGATTTTCTTGTAGGAGCAAAATAAATATATAGACCTTAAAAAAAGGGATTTTGATTCACCGTGCTTATAACAGGGTTATATCACTTATTCAAATAAAAAGGTTCATGAAAAAATTGCCTTCTTTCATATAAGACTCACTCAGGAACGTATTGTGTCAAAAGTTATATTTATCTCTTAATGCTTTTCCTTAAAACAACGTTACCGTGCATCATATTGATTAAAGAAATAGAGCCTCGTTGGTCAGCATTGTTGGTCAAACGATCACAAATATACAAGCTCATTTTGATTAACATAAGTAACACGGCTTTGCATTGGATCATAAAATAGAATTTATGTGTCCAAATAGGGCAATTTACTGTCATCGCGATGACAATTAAAAAATATCAGAAATGCCAGTCTTTCAGAACTGTCACTGGCAAAATTTGCTAATTTCACTATTAATTAAATAGTTAAACGAGTTCATCAGGCATTTAAAAATAACTCCGTAGATTTTCCTTAGGTTTTATGGGCTCATTGCCTTCTTGTTTCTGACAGTAAACTATGTGAAATTATAGTTGTGCCAACCATTATGTCTGTATTGCATTAAAACATTTATGTTTACAGTGAGAAACATAGATACAAACATGCCAGTTTTTCAATTTTTCAATAACGACTACATTGTCTCCTGTTATATGATATGTATTAAGCAACTGTCATCAAGAAATTGCATTGCCCCAATAATATATTCGTATTAAATTGTACGTTTTGACTAAAAATAAAGCCCTGTCTTCACAGCATATTGTCATTTTTGAATATTATACACTGATAATGTCACTTTTGACTGTCAAATATCACATTGTCATGTCAAATTTGAACTGACCTATTCTCAATTATATAGCATTTAATGATAAATGTTAAGGACTACCCTCATTGCCCGAAAATCTTGTTCATAGAAACCAGTCTGGACCTTGATATAGTGTTAGTCTAACAAGCAACCATTCATATGGGTCAAATATTAGAAAAAAAAAAAAAACACAAATACACACACACTCGAACGGTAATGAAACCATACCCTCTTGGCGAATTCAATAAAACAAGTTATTTAAAAAAATAAGTTCAAGCAAAATATGCCTTAAACAATCTATGCCGTTTATGTAAATACATTGTCATTTTTTGTATGGCTTTGCACAGATGCAAACACACTGACCGCACTGATTAGTCCTTAAGGTGCGCGTCATGACCCGTGGATCACGGCTTAATAGTAATTTTATCTCACGCTGTTGTTCATTTATCTGAATACAAGGTTCTCGGCAAAACCATCTCATATTCATTTGCAACTGCATTGTATCATTTAATTGGTACTTTCATGGTAGGCCCGCACAGCATTTTTTGTCATCTTTAGATTGACTGTAAACAATTAATATATACACTGGTACCCAGTACAATTGTAAGAGCCTAATCAAAAGGTTGCAGGTCATTCTGTGCGGGCCTACCATGAAAGTAACAATTAATAATTAAAATGCAGTTGCAAATGAAGATATCGGCCTTGTGTATATCTATATATACAAGTTACTGACAAGCATTGTTAACTGGTTTAGAGCTAAGAAAAGGGTAGGGGATTTTTTATATAGGTGATTAAAATTGTTTAAGCCATTATTTGTACCAACAGGGATTCAGGCGCCTGTGCTGCTTTCAATACTCTTATTGACATGTTTTGATCTTGGTTCTAACTTCTAAGATAACTATACACAGCTAAGTGACTAAGATTATGCTGCTGGTCACAGTCACTCATGTCCAATAAGTATTCGAGTGCATACAGTGACGGTGGGTGAGGCAGGGGTATTACCGTGCAGACACAGTATATTCTTTTTTTTTGCTATGTTTATATGGTAACGCCTCCTATCCATTTTTAACACTCAATTGATTATTAGAAACGAGTAGATAGGGGTGAACACATGTAAACGGATCTGAAGATTAACCCATAATTTCATGCTACAATACTGAGCAAAACGTGAAACCGTACACAGATAGAAGGTTACCGTTGTACCTGAGACAAGATTACGTCAGATTGATTACGTCACAAAGATTCCTGTCTTCCTTCGGGGCCTTCTTCAGAAGAACGGACGTATCACATTTCATTAGTATACACTCTTGTAATGTAATGGTATTGTTACGAAGACAAATTGCTGAGGGGAAAATACTGGGCCGATCCGGGATTCGAACCCATGTGGGTGGCGCACAAGTCCCGGCGTACCGACCGCTTCGCTAGAAAAGCAAGCTTCACTAGCGAGACAGTTCGGTCCGCTTTTATGTCACCCCGTAACAGTATAAACACATCGGCTCCATCTGACTCGTCATACAATCTGCCAGTGTAAAATTAAGGACGTTTATCGATATTTTGAAAATCGGCAAAGCACTGGCGTATTACAGATGTAGCGCCATTTCTGCCCTCTGACATTAGTCTACGACCAGCGTACTGGCTGTCAGACTGATGTAAGTGTCAACTGATCGTGTACTCACGGGCTAAGTACACATAGCGTAGAAGGGATTTCAAGCTGATCATAAATACTTGCGCGTTTTAATGCACATATTATTGCAAATGTTTATGAACCTTTAAGTCAGACACCTATATCAATCTTTCTTTTATCATCATTATTGTCTAATACAATGTTCTGAATTATTTCCCTGATGCTACAGATGATTATTTAAAATTATCTGCAGCAGAAATGTTTTGGTAAATAATTAAATAATCCTTCCTTTGGCAGTTTCAATAAAACATAGTTATGCTAACTGGTGCCGTTTCAAGTAGCATTTTAGGTACTTGATATGAGCACAGGCAACCATACTGATATTAGAAGGTCTACGGCCAGCGTATTGGTGTCAGAGTACCGTTCCATCTTGCATCGAGGGGTGTACTGTGTGCTCCATGAGCATGCAACTATTCTCGTTATGTTTTACAATGCCTCATGGCATACAAGTACGCTGTCACATTAATTAGATAAATCATTAGCTTTATTGTTATACTTTTCAACAACATCTACCATGCGCGAGAATAAAAATCCATTTTATTTTAGCATATTGATAAATCCTCTTTATGGCTTGTATCAGGACTCAAGTGAGGCTTACCAGCCCAATATAAATGCCTACTGAATCGTGTATTCACGGCAACCATGCGCAACGTTACCAGAATTACAAATTTCACTTTTAAATTTACAAATTACACTTGTTCATACCTTAGTAGAACTTTAAAATTACCATTAAGGTTTCAGTCGCATATAATAATGAAATAAGCATTAATGCCCAAAGGGAAAATGAAAGGAGATGGCAATATCGCCGTGATTGAGAAAAATATTCCCATAAATAAAACTGAAGGATATAGCATCAGAAGTCGTCGATACAGACAACCATTGAATATATTCCTGTCAGTGTTGATGAGTGAATGATTGTAGTACCCAAGATCCAATTAAAACTCCACTTAAGCATTTAGCAGATTCTGTGTGATCACTGTGCACTTTTTTATGATTAGTTTGCATGGAGTTATATAAAGCTAACTGCATGACTGGCTTTTGATGTTCTCCTCGACGTTTCTTCCTGATTTTTACACATAAAATCAATATATTCTTATTATCATCAGTCGGAGATTTTTGGGATTGTCTCTGGCTATCAACCAGGTTAGTTTCCTCAGAGAAGCGAGGTCTTTGAATATAATTGACATTCGCAAATTGCTGCAAAAGAAATGTGGTAAAAGGTTATCTTATTAACAAGCTTTTTTTAATTTTTATTATTGTAAGTTCCTATTAAAGTATATTTACCACGTATATTTTGCAGAGCGCACAGGAACGGCAGCTGCTTTTCCCTTACAAAACTGTTTATTAAACAACTACTAGATGCACCTTTGACTCTTGTTTATGATATAAAGATCCAGTGATGCAGTCGAAACCACACCATCCGAGTCCGAGTGCAAGTCCGAGTCCGAGCCACGTGTGTCCAAGACAAAGTCGAGTCCACCTTCTTCGCGTGAGAGTCAGTTGGAACCCTAGTCCAGTGCAAATATCCTTCAAAACAATTTAAAATGGATATTTTCAGGTAATCATGCATGTACATTTTTACGTTAGTTAACACATGCTTTAACTACATTATTTGATTACTTTTATAGCTCTCGAGTCTGAGCAAAGCTTGGTATATATAGTGTAATAATTTCGTAATAATATGTATTTCGTACAATTACATCAATCTTTATAATATATGAACATGGTTTTATTTATACTAGACTGGAGATGGTCAGCAGAGAGTGGCGAATTATGCTATTCAAGAAATCAAACAAATAAGTAGACGTAAGGCATACATGTGGTATACGATTTTGCGTTAGAATATTTTTTGTCTTCCGATCAACGACATGGGCTCGACATCATCACTGCAGGGGTTATGGTGCTTTTGCATATATATATATTTATATATATATATATATATATATATATATATATTACTGTATATAGTACAGTGACAGTTTAGAGAGAACTGCACTTATTGCACGCAGAATGCAACTTAAAGCTGCCAATGTGGCAAGATATGTAAGCTTAGACAAAAAGACTACAACAGTATTAAATGCTTGTCCTGAGCATTGTTGATTGTCATCAGGTTGATCGGAAACTGATGATGCTCCCGTTGGGTGCAAGTTCGGGGCAAAGATATAACTTCTGCCTTGATTCGTTGCTTTGTTTTAAGTAAAATTAACACAAAATGGTATATCCTGATTTTTAAAGAAAAAATTTGCAGTGGGTTACGTAAATCCGTATAAACAGTCATGATATTTTTTTTTCTTATAGACCATTATCACAATGGAAGAATACCTTTGTCTTCATGTAGAAACCGCCAATTCGTATGCATTTGTTCAGCCACTCGCAAGGTGAAACCGGGTCACTGAAGCGTGACAGGATTATTTATGAAGAGTTTACACTTAAACAAATGGCTGATAAGGAGATTCTGGTGGCGTTTTCCAGGCTCCGATTGCAGGCAGAATCTGTTTTGTTAATAAAATCCCCATCAGTTTAAAGATGCACTGGTAATTTAGTTCCATGTTTCAATGTCCCTTAAGATTGGGGATCCTAAAAAATATGTGTGCATCCATCCCAAACCCCGACCCGAACTGTGTTTCAGTCGAAGGGCTTTGAACAACCTTTTTGTTCAAACAACCCATAATTTGTAGAACTATTGATAACATGGTTAAAATCAAAATATATGTATTAGCGTATAGAAATCAACATACCTGTAAACCCATAAAAATTAGACGGTGGTCTTCTAACAGGTCTTAGTATCAACCCAACTGATAAGCCTTCGCATTGAAAGCGGAGTTACGTAGACTTTGTTTTAAATAACAATACATTTATTCCTGTTGAGGAAGGTAGGGGGAACAATGGGGATTAGAGTGAACCTGTCACCCCGAATTGCACAATACGCTCTGTGGCCAGTGAGCTCGAAATGCAAGAAATTCCCAAAGGCGCCTCTTGAAAAAAAGTGACAGGCGCGAAGGATCTTACAGCATAAAAGAGGTACCTATTGGGTTAATATTAAAATTTTTAATTATGCAGCTTAATAGGAAATAATCCCGCAAACGAAAACAAACTTGTCCTAGAAAAGACACCAACGATACGTGTGCAGAATTTGGAGGGTAAAATCAGAGCGGAAGCAGTTAACCATTTCGTAGAAAAATTTCGTATTAATTATATAAACAGTATTTTCCACCAGTAGCTGCCCATTGAAAGTGGGCGATTATTCTCTTAACTAATATCCCACAGTTTGAAAGTTCACTTTGACAGTAATTTTTTTTAGAATATTTAGGACATTAAATAACTAATCAACAACTTTTAAATGTAGTTGTTTGAGCATGTGACCACTGACCTTGACCTTCATCAATGGGCTGAGTTGTTGTAAAAAAATGCTTTTTTCTCATATATTGATATCAATAAAATTCACAAAATTCTAAGCAAGGTATGGTTGTTTCATTCTAGTTATTTGTGCCTCATTTGCCGATGTAAATCACTTATAGGAACTGGTTTTTAAATTTATGAAAATATTGACAAATTGTAGTAGGCGCTCCATTGTGGAACAGACTGTGGCTATTTTAAATAAAATTTCCGTCAGAGCTGATCTTATTTCTTATGAATTTAAATGAAAATTGACTACCAAGGACTAGTCAATGTTTAATATAGAAACAGTTGTAACTCCCACATTACCTCCAGTGATTCTGAATCGCAACAATGATATATTTTAATTCAGTTATAAGGTACTAGTTACTTTGTTAATGTAGTTATTATGCTTTAAGCATGGGAAAAAAGGCATTTTTTCTCCATGCTGAAAAAACAATCTACACTTACGTCCCGGTATATATGTTGAATAGAAATACAGCTTTAAACCACACATAAACGCCATGTGAAGGACTGGAAACTGTTGTTTTTGTTATATAGCACATTTTTCTTTCTTCTTTCTTCTCCAATATATCTGAATGGAGCCGTAAAGTACCTGTTTAATAGTAAGCCCTTCAGGAAAATGTGGTACAAGAAACACCTATATACATCGTACCGAATAGCTCTGCGAGAATATGTGATATAAATGTCGTGTGAAAAATATCACTGAGCTCGTTACAATTCTAATTGAACCTGCATTCGTATATTTCTGAAGCATTTTTTCGGTTACATAAGTTTGCTTATAGATGTCACCCAGAGAAAGCATACACCGCCAACGTTTGAACCTACATAGGTCCCGAAATCCAGTTGTTAGTTTACCCATGATATCAATTTCTCCCAAAATTATTAAAAAAATCATTTAAAAAATTTATTTTGAGGTTTAAATAAAAGGTTGAGCTAGAATGGGCTTCATAGCGGTGTGTATCGTCTGAGATATACCGCCTTGTATTCAGGTTCTCAGTAGCGAATATATTTTCTTTTTCAGTTCTTTTTACAGCCATAGTAAATACTGTGATAGGCTTATTGTTCGCCAGGAATTCAAATTCGAGGTTTTCGCATTAGAGGAATTACCGCGAAAATAAATCCCTCGCGTATGAAACAACACATTTGCATAGTGAACAGTCCTTTTACATTGATAACTTCTGTGCTTCATGCCTGTAGTGTCTAAAGAGAAAAACAGGGAAATGATACTAAAAAGTATTAACATTAAACAATTTCTTCATGTTATAGGTAAACAAAAGTTGGTATTATAAAAATACTAAAACTTTGTATTAATTGTCAATAATGAATAAGAATTTTCGCTCATGCGATGTTCCCTACAATGAATGAATGAATGGATATTTTAATTCCCTTCATTGTTAAGATTTATATTAAATAATACGCATATCAATGTAAATGTTCTCTGTAGGTAACAATATGCTGAGATCGCGAAAATTAAATCTTTGTGAAACACAGTTTTAGCGAATATCTTGAAAATTAAACCCCTCGAATATAAAGCCAACCACAGTGTTCCTGGACTAATACTAAATATCGTAAAAAACTTCAGTGTCATATAATTTAGGTCAAACAGATAGACGTTACATGGTCAAATATTAATTATCCCACCTGCTATATCTTACGTATTTAGAAGAAGCGTTTATTATTATGATAGTAAGCATATACACGAAGGATACTGGAAGAAAGAGCCCAAAAGTGAATGTATATAAAAACTCGTCCCAGAAATTCGTAGAAGCAACTAACATTGAATTATCCATTGTGCATTTACTTTTTATTCGGCTTATCAGTTTTATTTCTATTCGTTACAATCTAAGATTCTAATCATAAGATCAAAAGTGGGTTCTAGAGTTTCATTTGAAAGGGGCGATTAGGAAAAACAGCGGTGTCTCATCTTATCAAAGTGCTTTGAACAAGTGCTGGTGATTGTGTCCCGTATCAGCTGCTTTATTAAATTATCACGCGAGATCGCCCGAGACTAGAGCGCTCTTTCTTTGCCGCGTTATGCCCCGTGGATGGCAAAGATGTTCATGTTTCCTTCCACTGGGGGCGTTTGGGGCAGCTTTTGAATAACCGGCTGAATTCCACTGGCATTAGCGTATTGAATATTTTAAAACCAGAAATGATGCCTGTCAGTCATGAATTTTTATACCCCATATGCTTTTACGCTCGTCTTTTATGTCACACTAATGAAATCAGACACTCATTGTTTATATTTTTCTATTTTTTCTTTCGAACCTACGACAATCGTTTGTAATGAAAACACATTTTCTTATCCGGACTCCAAGCAGGGTTTCACAAAATATTGCAGGCGGCTGTTTAGCAAATGAATGTACGGTGATTTTGTTACTAAACCCGCTGTCAGTATCATGTCAATCATAACCTATCTATATAAAAGACAAACATGGTCACTGGGATATGACTACATTGCAGGATATTTAATAATAAGCGACAATACCCTTAAGTAAGGAGTCATATAAAATTAAGCGTCATTTGAAACACTAATCTTTTTCCTAATTTCTGTATTCTACATTTTTTAACAACTTGCAGGAAACAATGTTTCTTTGTGTGTTTTTTAAATATTTAAACAAGATCTGTCTGAGGATAATATTTTTAGGCTCAAAAATATGAAAATTTTAGAAAATTTTATTATTGACTCTAAAATGTTCAATATAAGCGGTCAACTGTTCATGGGCATTATAATTCTCGCATATGCCTACTATTTCCTACTATTCATAAACACACACACACACACGCATATACAAACTGGGAAGAACGCGTTCCCTTTTAAGCAGGTCATATTAACAAGGAGTTTTACTCATAATACCTTTAGTTGAACAAATTTTAATGTGCACAGAAAGGCATTATATGCTTCATGTCCATAAACGTGAACGAGTCACTTAGTGATTTATAAACAAAAAGTACAACCTTGAAACAAGATACCGCATAGTGACACGCCCGAAGAAACTAGCGGAAATTACTTAAAAGTACTCCGACCTCAAGCGAGCCAACCCTAAAGAAAGGGACTGAACTATTTATCATGTGTGTTTGTTTATTTCAGGGTATGTTAAAACAATTATATACTAGTATGTACTTTTGAATTATACATTTTAATTATACATCACCATTGCTTTCCAGTATACTTTGATGAAAAATGAACGAAATACCTCAGCACTCAACAAGGGTGTTATAATCGGTGTGGTCATTATATGAATGACTGCGAGCCGACCGTGCTGAGGGGGTATACTATTAACTTTTTCGAACATCCAGAATTATTTACTATTGTACTATTTATATGTATTTACTAGTATGTTTTGCCTAGAACTGTTTTAAGTATATGTATAATAATTCATAGAATTATCATTAATTATATTTGATATGTTCTTTTGAGCTTATGGTCACAAATGATTTTACTGCATTGAGTATTTCACCTAAACATATTTTTTTTTATTAAATTGGTTGTGTGTATGGCTACATCATTACTGTTTTTTAAAGAAAGTTTATAAATATGCTTTAGATATATTCAGTAAATAAATGAAAATATGTAGGCCCAATCAGATCCATAGATGCAAAAAAAACCCACAATTTTTGGAAGCCTTCAATTAAACACGAAAAAAAATGAAACCGGATACACCTTAAAGGACAAAGCACAAAGTTTTTCTCAGCCGCAGCTGCGACATAATATTGAAAGGCTTTAGACTTTATATTTATAACGTTCCACAATAGTTTGCACTCAACACCTGTCCTGGGCGACAACGGATCCCAAAGGTGGGCTAAATGTTTCTGGTTACTATATCTGAAATGCTTCTTCTTTTCTTTGTTTTGTGTTAGTTGACACGTGGAAATAGGACAGGAACCAGATGTGGGCTAAATAACACCTATGTCCTTGCAAATGGTACCCGTTCGTCACTAAAAAAAACGAAATGTGTAGTTTCTACATAATAAGTACTTCGAGGGTGCAAACGACTACCACAGCTAAGACTGATGTTGTAATAACCTGACTGAGTGCAGGCTGCCGTTTACTGCTATATTAACTTGACATACGGCCGTAAGTTCACGTTTTATTGGGACACTATTTAAATAATATGTTGTATATGTATGCATGTAAAGTATGTTCACACACACATATATAATATATTCAATATATAATACACACATATATATATACATATATATACATATGTATATATATATGTATATATATATGTGTATATATGTATCATACATTCAATGTATTATGTGTTAAGATTGAAATAACTTAATTATATATTAAATACTTAAGTTAATAACATTTCGTATGCATTGTCCTCATATGCTTTATATAAAGTGGAATTGTTACACAAATCACTAGAATTTGTAGGTCTCGTTTGTCCTCCGCAGCAAATCACACGTTTATAAAGCTTGGACTGTATGCAATGGTTATGTGATACATTTGTTCAGTGTAATGAAGTTTAAAATGTGGCCGAGCTTCCATTTATACAAATGAAGTGTGGGTGAGTGTGTTAATGTTCTGTCGATCTAACGATTCTAGCTAACGATATTGAAACCTTAGCCAACATTTTAGTGAACTATTGCAGAATTCAACTAGGAACATCCCTAATAATGAGTGTGAACCTCTGCTTAGACCAGGACGAAACCGGTCGCCTTTTCTTGTGAACAGGGAGTTACTCAGTGCGACCTGCATAATAATCGATCCAGCCAATTTACAAATCCTCTGTTTATAGCTGCCCCCTCCCGAGCTATTGACATATATGTTCATTTCACTATTTTTTACAACTTTAGCTTGGATATTTTATACATCTACGCCAACTTCAGAAGGCGTTAAAGGAAATCCAGGAAATTGTACCCAAGGCTGCATAGATAATCCGCTCCATGATCTTCCCGGGTAAAGTAATTAAAAACACCTGCTCTTGTGTAATTAATGTTCATTCAGGATTTTCAAAAAGGTCGGTGTATGAATGTGAGTAAAAATATGGTATCAAAGTTTGTTTATATTATTTGAAACATTTCATATGATTATATTTTCACTGATGGTTAACGCTGATCTCCCGTTGAACCTATCTACATCGTAGACAACATGTTGAAATTATATATATATATATATATATATATATATATATATATATATATAAATAATCAAAGCTATAAGTAATAATTAAGTTAAGATCCCTTTATCCCGACATTGTGCATGGGCTGAAAGAGACACATGTCCCCCGACCCACCCAGCTCACTGGTGCAGATAATGAGTGGCTTAGGACATACTGTAGACATCTTAACCTGGTCCAGGATGCATGGGTGACAAACTTATAAGTCTCTGAGGTGATGTAAAAAAATATTCATTTTAACTATACAGGAGAGGAAATGCCAAGCCCATGCTCAGGGCTTGGGACCCAGGTTCTAACTGACTCAACATCAACAGCATGTCTTCAAGCAGGATTCATATAAACAATGAGTTAGCCAATCAGAGATTTTCCTGACGTGTCACAATAGAGGCAATTAAAGAAAGGTGTGCACATGAATGAAAGTGCGTTTAGACTGAATGGAGTTACCATGTAATCAAGGCTAAGCAATGACAGTCATTATGTAAAATAAAATACCCGGCAACTCAGCTCTGACACTTGAATACACAAAGTCCCAATTAACTTAAACATCTGCACCTTACATATAATATAATCATGACGAAATACAGAGAGTGAGAATTGCTGTTAAGTAGACTCCCCTTAGTACATTACAATACACTTAATTTTCTTAAGTTTGACGCTCAACAATATTCCTCCACTTGACAGGCGCAGATTGAGAGTTAGCGCACCCTCTTTTTTACCTTAAAAATCTGGGAATTCTAAGAAATGCCAGCCACCGCCATGTGAAAGGGGGGGGGGGGGGGGTTGGGAGGGGGGGGGGGGGGGTTGGTGGTGGTTTGGGATGCTCCTCAAACCTTGTTTCGTTCAGCCCATATTCCTAGTTTCATTCGTACATTAGGTGACTGTACATTTGTGGATATTCCTTGATCACATTCCTGAATCTGGATCATGTGCGGGATCCACACCAATTTCTAATCGATTCTTCATTGGCCCACTCCCCGACGCCCTGAATTTTTAACGAGATTCATGATTGCGTGAGTTATATTGTGACCAATCACAGACACACACAAAAACACATGCATTGGCTGAGGCAATAAACAGTACAGGAAAGCAGTGCCGGATCGAGTTGGCGTCAGGCACCATTTTCGTATCTATGCTTCTGCGTGCGAGAGTATATATATATATATATATATATATATATATATATATATATATATATATATATACAGGCAGTTCCAGCGTACTTGTTTAACTGGGCAAAGCGGTGAGGCACCCACTTCTTTTTCTGTTATAACATTAGGAGTCACGTTTAAGTCCTCCTGCCCCTACACCACCGTGCAGTTATATCAGTTGCTATGTATATGACAAAGGAGACTTCCAGTTGTAGTCTGCATTATCTTCCAATTACCTCGCCAAACGTCAGAAAGACAATAAACCTCAAGAGTGTGAATACTCATAAATTCACTGGGATGTAAAACCCAATAGCTCTTTCAACTGTGCATGGATGCCCATGGAAATATCCAGGAGAGTTTATAATGCCAGGACTTGTTCTAGATGATTTTCAGTATATGGCGGGCTGGCGGGATGAGTCGATGTTTTTACAAGCCAGAAAAATAATAGGATCCGGCATATGAAAAATGACCTTCATAACTGGCTATATTATATCTTTTTGATGTAGTCATCAAGATAGAGTACTGAGATACACACAAGGTGTCCATTTGAACCAACAAATAATGCCATCGTTTAGGTTTAAATTCAGGGCGATATCTAGCTGTATGGGGCACGGCCGATCACAATGGATATTCTTAAAAGAGACTACAGAGAAGCTTCAAAGGAGATGGGCTGGTCAAACTCGCATGATTGTACATATAAGAATAACGCAATTCACTGTCGTATCGCTTTGTATTGCCTCTGCAAACAGCAGGGGCGTCAATGGGGGGGGGGGGGGGGGGGGGGGGGGGGGGTTGGGGGTTATATCCATATATATATATATATATATATATATATATATAAGAGAGCGATGGTCCATGTTATCATCCCCACCCCCGCTATTCAGATAATGATATTTTTAAATTGTAAATGATATATATTAAGAATTAGAATTACATGCAGAGTTTGGTTCCATTTATGAGTTTATATGAAATATTATATCTAAAACTAGTTTAGAATTACTTTATACAGTAACATAATACCGAATTTTCTAAAACCTCATACTTAAAATTGTAATATATTTGAAATGTGTCATACCGACGCAACGACGTATATTTATATATATATATATATATATATATATATATTTATAGAAATATATTTATATATGTGTTCGCGGCGCGAGTGATTATCTTGAAAAACAATCAACAAACAATCAACTGCTGTTTTCACATTTTATTATTGTTATTATGCATTATTATATTTATCAGTATTAGTATTAGTAGTAGTATTAATATTAGTGTTACCGATGACAAACGTTAGATGTTGCATTTTGAAAAAAAAAATGTCTGGCGCGGAAAGATAAATATCCTTTTACTGTTTTAGAGATCTAAATATGTTATCGGTGAATGGCGGTGCACGCCATGCACATCTTCATTAGTGGAGGTAGATTCGGTCCATATGGTTCCGGTCACATAATGTCAAATCTTGCCCTCCGATAATGCTACAGTATTTTGGACTATATATCGGACCATTATTTTGTGTCACTTTTGTTCAGTGCATTATCGCGCTATAAAATCAACACTGCTCGCTTTGAGGTCTGTATAACCATGGACCTTATACGCCCGGAGTGTAATAGGCTAGCCAGACATGAGGGAAATTTGTCTCGGATCTGAGCCCCATATAACAGGAATAGTGGTGAAAGACTGAAAACCGCGCTGAATCTCTTACATACAAGATATCATCCTGCTTTCACACCAAACAAACTGTGGAATGAGCCATGCCACCAGGACTGCATTGTCTATGTAAAAGAGATGCCAGGAAGACTTTTGGGTTACGGGTTTGATGAAAACGCCTTAAAAGCGGACTCTTTTGTACTTGATTTGAATAAGTAATATATTCATACCCTAATTTACTTTAAGGTGTGCCAAACATGTAAAATACATTAAATAATTTTACATCATTTAATTGACTGTATTGTAAGGATAAAAATCACGGACAATCAGTTAATCAGTCGCTATAATAAAATGCATAAAATTTAAAGAACTAGAGTGACAATATTTATAAAGAGAGAAACAATAATTTAATATATATTTTCATCGTCAGATATTTTCTAAACATGTAAATTGAGACAGATTCGTAAATTAAGGAATCGCAGGCCGAGCTCGCGTAAATAATATTTCAAAAGTATAATGCGGTTATTTGTTTTTCTTCTAAATGCTACATCTGACAGCAAATATGCTTAACATTCCTCTTTGATGGATCTGTCCACCTCCAATAAGTGATCACACTTTGAACTTGTATTGAGGGTGCATGTCCTATATTGTGATACGCTTTTCCATGCAACAGCACGTGTTGTTAATGGTTTACATCGCCCTTAGGTCCTGTCGATCTAATTAAGAAACAATAAGACACAATCAATACACGAACAATGATGGCCCCAATGATTGGGCCATGGGATATCATAAAAGTGGACTCATGAGAGAGTATTTCACATAATAAATAAAACTGGACAGCAAATGGACCTATGACTGTACAAGTAATTGAGTAAAGCGCGTGTAAAGCCAACATCAATCCAAGAGAGCACCATACTGTATGGTACTCTGTTGTTGCCGGAAATAAGTAAGCCCCTCATGTTGTAGCTCAGGGAGGAATATGAACAACAGATAATTCCTAAAGTCTCCGTATTGACGAAACTTTATTCGTATGTAATGGGTATTTATTCAAACTATGCCACCTAAGTATCGGAGTAGTCATAAAGTGGGCGTGTTTATACATATAACAGAATACTGATAATAAGTTGTACAGAATCGTTTATTCTGGTTCCATCAGCTTTTTCGATAAACAGACATGAACATATAAAGAGAGTATATATAATGTATTTTTAAGTACTACCATATATAATGATGATATATGTACATTTTGATTCATCTTATATAAACTTTTTTGTATTGCAACATGAGTTCGTCTATTGAGGTTGTGCAAAATGAATGGCTTTGATTTGGTTGATGTTGCCACTTGGCCCGGGCACACTGAGCCACAGAAACCACTATCAGGGACATTCATCAAATGTCAAGTTCCTGGGAAGTTCCTTTGTTTCCTCACAGTTCTTATTGTCCCATATTGTCAGCTCCAACCATTAGACTCTACCTTTTGTCGATGACACGTTGTAGAACTGAGGACAATGTCCAGTATTGTCAGTAATAAAACCTAATTAATAGGCCAGGGACAGAACCTAGTTATTAGCCCTCCGATACCGTGCCCCCTCTGTGTACCTCCTCAGCAGCGAGAAGACATCTGGCGAGAATCTTTGACCGTAAGCCCTCTTAGCCCCCGTTTCCATGGAGGCAATATTCTCACATTTTTCATCAAGCTGGCATTTCTCTGAAAAGACACGCCGAGGTATAATTCATTCATCTTTATTTCGTATCATCAGCGACTTATCACAGACAGTCAAACCACCGTCTGTCATATGGATATTGAATGAGCATTATTTATTCTTTGTTTATCAGGCTTCTTTGCTAGTGAAATGCAATTATAACTTTAACTTAACTCTTGAAAGGAATGCTAAGCATACATGTTACATTCTTTAACTGTGACTCCAAAACCATTTGTCCATAGAAGGTACTAACATATAATAAATACTGTCTTAATATTTTTAAACCACTTTATTTACAACTAACACTTATTGGTAATGCTATGCCCTTTTCCTTAAGCCGCTATCACATATAGCCAACGGGGCCCGTACTGTGAGTAAAATCAACATATCTGGCTATATTGCCTGCAAGGTACCCGTACGATTTTCAAGGGCGCCGGTTAAATTTTTCCTCGCCGTACGGGCGCCGTGGTGCAGAGCTGGCTGCGCTCAATTCTCCCGGCGTTTTCAACTCACAGACAGCCCCTACGGTCGCCTTACGGGCACCGGCCGGTATCCGTGCGGCACCCGTTCGATTTTCCGGGTAATTTTCCCGAAAATATTCGTACGGGTGCCTTGCGACTCTACAAGCGACTGCAGGCGACCAGGCTGTCGCCTCATTGTTGCCGGATGGTCGCCTGTATGGTCGCCTGTAGTCGCCTGAAGTCGCCCCAAGACGCTTGACCTCGAAGCTGTCGCCTCTGGATTTTCAACATGTTCAAAATTCTCAGGCGACAGCTTTTTTGTCGCCAGTGAGCGTAGCCTGTCTTCTACTGGCGTATAGGTGCCGTCGTAGGCTGTCGCCAGGTGACGCGGGTTGTCGTAGGTCTTGTCGAAGCTTGTCGCGGGTGGACGTAGCAAGAATTCTGGTGTCGTAGGTTGTCGCCAGTGTGGTCGCATGTTGTCGTAGATGTGGTCGTAGGATGTCGTAGGTGATTATCCTTTGTCGCGGCCACTGTGTCGCCGGTTGTCGGCAGCTTATCGTAGCTTGTCGTCAGACAGTCGCCAACGATTGTAGTTTGTCGTAAACTTTTGTTGTAGCGGAGGTCCTGTCGCCTGTTTTTCGGCGACCATGAGGCGACAGTCTCTTATAACAGATTTTATACAGTCTTCAGTTTGCCTTTCGGATTATAACCTCAACTTCACTTTTGGATTACAACGGATTGATTTCGGGATTGAATCGGACTATTCTATGAGAAGATTTGCATGAACTGTTCATCTGGAATATTTATTTAAAGGATTCTTGTAGAGCTGTGGCAGTGGTGATATCCAGATATCAAAGCCTAGGATCCGGACAATCTGGTACTGTACATTTTATTTGTTATACTGTGTAATTGTATTAATATAATGTATTATAATGTTAGGATTGTTTTAAGAATAAATTATAATTATTTGTTAACAAAAAAAAAAACCCACTGAATTATTTATTCATTAACCTTGACATTTCACGCTGCCTAGTGTTACAGAATCCGATTTTTCAATCTCCGTAACAAAATTTATGCTCCTTACGACAACGTGATCTGTTGTTATTAGGTTCCGTAACAATATTATAAACAATGAACCTCTGTGCGCTGAAGCCAACTTCTCTGAACGTGTCATGTGTTTTATTTGACCTTAAAAATTGATTTAGATAAGTATATTCTCAAGTTTGGCAATACAATAAAAATAATATCAATACATGATTTCCAATAATTATATTTTGTAGTTAACGTTAATTATGAAAAATCGAATCGAGTTTCACAAGAAAAACTTTGATTGTAATATACTGAAAAATAATGTTCAACAGCTTTATAAAAATAAGTAGGCCGTACGGTGCCAGCGATCGCCGACCGGGCCCCTGTCGGTCATCGGCCGGACCGTACGGTGTACTTGCTTCATGCACAGAACCCGCAAGGTCACCTAACGGTTCCCGGACGGCCCCCTTACAAGTTTCGGATGTCACCGTACGGTTGCCGTAGATTATGTGAGTGTAAACAACGTGGGATGAAAAATCACACGGTGACCATAAGGTCTGGAAAACTCACGACATGCCGGCGGGTTGGAAAAAGTCGTACGGCGCCCGGTGTCAATGTGAGCTAGGCATAATACTGTAACCAAAGCAAAGTAAATACTCTGATTTGGTTCTTTTAATAAGGTTTACAATAAGACTGGGGACAATATTTTTTAGCATGTAACGTAAATATTTGAACCAGTGGTTGACCTGTTCTATCGCTACAAAAAGCTACATTTTTCATGAAAGCATCCAGGCAATGCATTTTATTTCGAGGAACAGAGAAGGAAAACCGAGCACTTGAATGATTTATAGTAATATTACACCATTTGAAGATTTCTAGCAAGAAACTTTTAGCGAAACTTGATATAACATTGTGCATTTTTGTTCGACATTTCAAAACTGCGAAACTAAGAAAGATAATCCGTAAAAAATGGTTGCTAGACCCGAAACTATTGTATGGAAAAGGGAAAATTTGTGCTCAAAAACGTAGTCCAGAAGAAATCATTTACTCTGTGTACATACCAGAGTAACAATATGAAGACTGTGGAAAAATCATGCATTATTAATACTATTCAGTTTAATTAAAATTTGATGTTTTTATATTTTGTAAATTTTGAGTTTGTTATATTTTGTATATTCATATATAAAGTTACATGGAAGGTCGTCACTTACGTTACATTCACATCAACCCTTAAAAATAGGAATAAATACGTTACTTTTACATCACCCCTGAAAAACGAGGGATACATTGTCAAGGCTAACATTGACAAAATATGCCTTACTGTGCCTACATCTTACTTAAAAAAAACTTAAGTATTTTATCCGAAATTTCTGTTTGCTCTTTTGGGGTTTATTAATTGGCATCGAACATGTTAACATTTACAAAGTTAAAACATTGAATAAACTGATATATTTATGCGCATAATGACTATCAATTGCTTGGTTTTTGCTTTCTTTCAAAACGAAAGGATTAAATGAAATAATATTAATGAATGTCTTTTCTTAAAGCCCACACTTAAAATCAATTTTTCAGACAAGACGAATTGCTGTATGATCGAACGATTATACATGAAATTTCAAATTCGATCACAAGTTGCGGTTATGCAACTTTGTAATGTCGCGTTTCATGATATTGACACATTACATAAAATGTATATGCCCTATGTTAAGTAATTGGGAGAGAAGAAAATAATACAGGAAACTCTCAAACCTATAATATTGATTACTTTTTATCACAAACTTTAAAATGCATTTACATATATTACAATATATATACTATGTAATATTTGCTCAACAAAAAGATGTCTTATAACGGTGACAGGAAGAACACGCAGGATGCGACCTCTGTGAAGAGATAAAATCATCAGAACACCTTTGCCAAGTCCACGGTCGTTTAGGCCTAAAGACTACACAGCTGTGTCCTTATGAAAAAAATTAACCCGTGACAATCACGGGCGCGAGACTAGGTTTCAACTATTCATGGACAATCAGTTGGAGAAAAAATATAAATGAATTTATTCCGGCTGCCACTTGGTGGTGAGTCTCGTAACGCTTCACATGTTTATTTGATAATAAATCGTAAATGGCTGGTTGTTTAGCTAAATGAATACAGGGGATTTTTAAATTACGGAAGGAATACTTCTCCTGTTATAGAAACATGTGCCTTAAAAGATCAGATACAGCCTCTTAGTAAAGCGGAAGTTGAGATGGCTCATCATTTAAATTTTAATGTTTTAATCATGGTCCGCGTTTTGCGTCGGGATATAAAGATATACCTGTTCGTTAACATTGACGACAAATATTCAAAATGGCGTTCCATGGCCAGCAATGGCGTTCCATGATAAAATAATAGAAAAATGAAAAATGAAAATTATTTGAACGGGACAGGAAGACATTTTATATTTGACTCATTTATGAAAACATGGATTAGAGGGTATATAGATATATGCATCAAACAAGCCTTATCTAAACCTATGCTCAACCCTATAGCTAAATTCTAGATGACTGTTGGCGACCGACTACCAAGTTGAGATATAACTACATTACAGTAATTTTCCTGTATTGAAATAACTGGCAAGCACTCTTTTTATTTCCCGTGCAAATTAAGTAATAAAATCCGTATTCAAATAATCAACGCGCCAGATAGGCTGTAATGCATTTGCAAGTGGGATTTCAAATTAAATTGTCTGTTAAGGTGATGCGTTGTTTAACTCAAATGGGTTAATGGGTTGACTATCGAAATGCCAAGTGAATGAGATTTTTTTCTTACAATTTTCCAGATATCACCTGAGGACAATTCCAGTTGGCATTGCTATAGATTACACATATATTTAATTTTTATGCTTTTGGTTTCCACTAGACAGTAACATGCTGAAACCTTAAACGTCAGCTCGCTATTTTTTTTAAAATAAGTTAATGGAAAATTTTTATTGTTCTGGTTTAGAAAACGGTCGCAAGCAGATCTATATCCGGCCATTGAACGTCCGCTTAAAGGTGTAGAAGTGAAAATTAAATAGTAGGTCAACCAGATCTTTTTCCAAATATAGTAGAATGCCGCTTAAGAAAGAGGGTCTATTGTTTATAGACCAATTATGTAAACATGTCACGATCTACATTACTAGAAAATAAAGTGTTTTTTTAATTGTTGATAATTTACAATATACCTTTTCTACCAGGCTTTTAAATTTAACCTAAGCTCTTTCTCAGATTCTTTGCATTTTTGTTTTTTATTTGATTCATGTTGGTTATCTTAAAAGACACGATTACAAAAATATAAGCGTTCTGCCAAATTGTTTTAGAAATTAATAGCATCCACAAATGGCTACTTTAGTAAAAAAAGCCCTAAAAGTGACAGACATGTTACTAAATAATATTATTCTAATGGAAATGACCTTTCCCACATAGAACTGATTCTAATATTAGGTGACAGGGTAGCCATTTTATGTTTGACACAAGAAGTTTTCTAAGATATATTAATTATGTAAAAAATATACCACAGAGTTGAGATAGCGTATCAGACAGTGAGCTCGAGGTGTTTCGAGGAGGGATCATTTGCATTTACTCGGTGGAGACTCATGCAGGAAGTTGGCTAATAAAAACTGGAAGTGTAAAATTGAAATTTTTCTCCCGGGCTTTGAGATCGAACTAACGATCATCGGGAGTTTTCCGGGTAATTTAACAGTAATCCCACCTCTGGGCTTGACTCTCCTTCGGGGCGCACTTTACCACCAAAACTATTCGTCCGTGCAGAAATAAATATCAATATGAACGGCACCTCCTCGGAAACTGAATCATGATTCAAGATTATTATTGAAAGGGGCGGATTAAGAGGGGCGTATATTATCGAACATATGATTAATACCGAAAAGCAGCGCCGAATTGTGTGTCTCGCTCCGTTTTCTTTACAATACTTCTTTATACGGTAAATGTATTATCTGCTAGTACTCCCAACACAAGTTTACCTGTTTGTTCGTCCCCTGATTCTGTATCTGCCAATGACTGAAACATTAGGAAGATTAGTTAGTGAATAGTAAACCTACCGTCAGTACAACAGATTCCTTCTGCCATGCACTTTCCTCCTCCCATACATGACTTGCCTTCCAGTTCACACGGCGTAGATATATCGTTCTCGCGTTGACATGCTTGAGTCTCCACTGTGCCCATGTGACATCCAATTAAAAGACCGCAGCAAATATTTGGTCCGACACACTGACCAAGACCTCGTGGTCCACATGACAGACACTGAAATAACCATAGGCTGTAGTTAAGTGGTGGCTTACCTTTTCATGATTTGTACATAAACCCTTACCCTCAGGTTGGACATGACATTGCCTTAAATAGAAGCAAGGGTAACTTCCCAAACATTCCTACAAGGTCAAAGTATTATTGAAATAATAATCACTACATTACTCTTTGAATGCTGAAAATATTAAGGAGCACCATGTTTCGCAATAATCACTTTATCTATGTATTAATTTACTTCTCTGAATATCTGAAGTTCGAAGTCATATATTTAAAAAGGTGAAAAGGTTAAATGACATTTTTCTCTCGAAATATTTACTTTATGTGTACCAACAGGGGCTTTCAGGAACGCCGGGGTAAGGGTCCCGGAACGCCGGAAATGCCTATCGGGCTCTCGATTCTTAGGACCCGAACGTCCGATCTGCGATGGCAACTGATAGCTGACCGTTATATGTCATATAGTCGAATAATAATATTTAATGATAAAGTTAAAACAATATAATGATGCGATAATGATGCGATAATGACGTCAATACTTTATAAACATGATTCAGTTTCACATTACTCTTAGAAATATGACATAGATTCCTTCCGCTTGGGCTGCTCCTAAGTGAACCAAAATGTTGTCCTGCGCGTCTAGGACTCTTGAAAGCCCTGGTCCCAGAGATTCTTAGAGTTGGGAGACATTAAATCAAAACCGTTTGATTTTCTACAGTATAAAAGTTTGTATTCGCGGCGGTGTGTGTCTGTGACTTTACTCACCCGTCTCTGCATCATAGGCATGTCTTGTACAGACTCTAGTGACCTTTTACCGCCTGGCGGACAGTTTCGGATAAAGCAGGCACTGGAGCAGCCCACAAAACAGACAACCAGTGCGGCAGTCAGGGCGGATGAATGGCTGCATCGTTTTGTTATTGTCATCTTGTCCCGATAGTGTCTGCAAAGATTACGGTGAAGGCCAACTTGAATCGAACGAGACAAGCGAACGAAAAAGAAGCAACTAGGTACAGAGATTTTATACTTGAATAACCTCAAGGCTATTCAGCAACTGAAGATAAACTGCAAAAACTTACCCCGTTGTTTTCACAATAACAAGAGAACGCCTACTTATATGCCAAGGAACAAGATAACTCATTGAAAGGCAAAATTTCCTCATATTACGTACAAAGAGTAGTCAATTGCACCAGTAATCTAGGACTGCAGGTATCATATTTACTGACTGATAACGAGAACCAGACCCAACGCTATTCATATCCTGACGGGGACTTCCTTTACTCTGAACACAATTCAGTGATATACCATTCCTTTTCGTTGGATTTAAAAGTATGACCTTGTAGTCACGAGTAAAAGGTGTTCAAGTTATATGATTCAATGGCTTTCTTAATAGCCACCTTTGGCCTTTTTTTGTTGTTAGATCATATTCACAAAATTGAAATTGGTTCCCCGTTTTTTACTGCCTCCTATTCCATTTGTGAAAACTGAACGATTGAAAAAAAAAGATATCACGGAAGTACAAAACATGATGTGTAATGCGGGGTACATTTTCACCACGGTCATAAACCTGCTTCCAGCTAGATGATGGAATATTAATCCACGGTCCAAAACCTGCTTCCAGCTAGATGATGGAATATTAATCCACGGTCCAAAACCTGCTGCTAGCTAGATGATTGAACATAAATCCTAGTTTAGAACATGTCAATGTGAGAAATATGACATACTGAAAAATGTTCCTATTGCACCTTTTTGAGACTCCAAATACACAAACAAAGCGTCCACAATACAATATATATATACATATATATATATATATATATATATATATATATATATATATAAACATCATTTATAACTTAAAAAACGATCTTCATGAGGAGAGAGGTATAAAAAATAAATAATAAACTGAATAAAAAAAGAAAGTAATAAGTTAATAAGCTTAAACATATAACTTTATTATTGTAGTTATGCTAAAGCGAACGTCCTTCTCGTTTAAGATATATATTTAAATAGGTGTTACAAAACGCGGTGTTGTTGTTCATGAGTGTAGTTAAAACCTCAGATGTAACATTTTGATCAGTATTCCACCAAACTCAGTATATAATTACATCATTGAACTGCAGTAAAATACGTCTGTTTATTATACATATACATGTATATATATATATATATATATATATATATATATATATATATATATATATATATATACATATATATATAAACCCTCATGTAAATACTGGCATGTTTTTATATTAGGGTTTCTCGCAAACTGCTACCCGTACCTGTTATTCAGGTTAGTTGTTTAAACCTAAATTCTTAACCTTTAAAAATAAAAATATTTAAATTGCCGCTGCACCACCTACTCAGACATTTTAATTTTTAAAGCATGTCAAATGAATAATTCTATGAAAAATCGACAGATAGTTGGATAAGCATTTGATATTCTCTGTATATATAGATATATTTTTTTTACAAAGACAAATTGCTCAGTGGAATATATTGGGATGATTCGGGACTCGAACCCATGCCGGTGACGTTCATGTCCGGCGCTCTGACCGCTTCTGTAGGAAAGCAAGCTACACTAACGAGACAGTTCGGTACGCTTCGGTGTCAACCCGTAACACACCCAATCTTAAGAGCGTTCTGCTATCGGCACAAGATTAACTTTATCCCAGGAATCACACTTTTGGTGGACAAGGTGGCGGTAAGCGCCCAATTACTTCATACCACCATTCACCGGGCCACAAAGTATGCCGTCATTTTGGAAGAGCCCTCATTTGTTATGAAGACAAATTGCTCAGGGAAACATATTGGGCCGATTCGGGAATCGAACCCAATGTCGGTGGCGCACATGTTTGACGTTCCGACCACTTTGATAGAAAATCAACCATTCTGTAAGAAAATCAACCATTCTGTAAGAGAGTCCTCGAAGGTAACATGAGGAATATCAAATGTGTTTTTGTATACTCCCCGACTGCTCTTCTAACATAATATATTTAAAACTTTTTCAATTAAAAATTATATTAAAAATTATGATTATTGAACAAATATATAAAGAAATTTACAAGTAAATTTATACAAAGAATGTTGTTTAGCATTTATGAGGAAATGATTCACAAGAGGCTTACCTTTTAACTAGATGGTAACGTCGACAAGGAAAGACTTTCAACGCTTGTCAGAGAACAATTTACTGGCGGGCCGGTGGACTGTAACTGTCCGATAGAAACTGTCAGAGAGCCTTTCTGTTAAATAATGCCACTGGCCGGATAATGACGACAGTCCTGCTTCAAAGAGGCGTAAAAATATGAATTAGTCGACAATGGGTTTTAATAAATCCCCTCCTCGTCAACGAGTGTTTGGTGGAGCTTGGAAGCGCTCTGTTTGCTCTGACCACCGGTATGACAAAAAGTTATCCCCTCCTTGCATATCATGAGTGCCAAGTATCGATTTCGTAGGCTCCACCCACGGAACTTAAAACTCTGCTCATCTCACTGAGGCGGATAGGTATCGTGCTATTTTAATTTGAAAATGGCTTGACAAACACGCCAATGTGACGGAACAGACGGTGAATTCGGCGAAATTTCATACCTGTATGCAAGGCCCATCAAGCAGTAATTAATTAGGTCCACATGACTGAAATGCTGTCATTACTTCAAATTAACACTGCCATTAAAATGACGAACACTTATCAAACAATAACACGCTACCATAGAGTCTGATTAATGGTAAAGACCTTAATAGACTGATGGTATACGGGAACATTGTTTGCCTCCAGCCTTTATCTTTGTCACGAGACCTTTCCCTCAAAGGCTACTGTCCCTGAAATTTGCGTCTCACTTTCATTTGGTTACTTACAGTAATGAGGGACGACAAAAGAAAAGCTATACTCCCTCATCGATTGGGTATTGGAATCGTTCGATGAAAAGAGGGTGTAACCAGTGGCATGCGTTACCATTAATTACTAATTCAATAGATCCTGTTCAATTATTAATCAAACACCACATTAGGGTATAGGTGAAAACGCATTAACCTCTGGTTATTCCGTTCACTCAGCTCCGTTTTTATTTTCATGTAATATCACCACTACAGAATCAATGTGAGAAGTTCATCGGGGACAACCACGTTAAAAAATGTCAATGCCCACCCACTTGATGATAGTGGAAGACTCATTTTCTAGTCTATGATTTGTAATAATATCCATTGAATTACCCAGGTATTTTGAGAACGTGGGTGGTCTGCGCGTGACAAACAAGACGGCCTCCCGGTTACGTCATGGTAAGTGGCGTTCGGATTGATTCGTCCGTGCCCCAGTGGCTGCTGGGAGACCATATCTCTTGACAAATGCCATGTCTCCTTTTACATAAAATACATTACCCATACTCCCATGTGTATGTAACCAGCTTTTCTTATATATGTTGCCTAAAGACACCATCTAGCAAACAATTTAATGTTTCATTGACAGGCAGGAGCTTTCAAATATTACACCCCCACGTTTTCCAACCTGAATTGTTCCAACGTTTAATCCGTCTATTGTGGAAAGCAATGGCTACACTTAATGCATGACAGAACATCATCCGCCCAACTGACTTCTGAACTTATATTATTACTCCCTCATCGGCCAGAATGGTTCATAGTTGACATTTACCGGTGTAGCGATTTCAGAACACCCCCGCTTTAGGTAACCATGGGGTAATAACCCACTCCCCACCAGGGAAATTGAAATCGATTTCAGATCACCCCTCAAACCATTTCTTTCTTTAAGTATATTTTTGTTTAACATTCTTATATTTTTTCTTCTTGTTTACTAAAATTAGATTGAATCTTTGTATAACTTTTGTTTGTAAGAAATATGTTACGCGCTTTGATGTCACTATAAATATTATTAACAATAAAAGTACCTATTTGCGACAATTTTATTTTCCATACATTGATTACAGGTTTTAAATATTATATATTACACGTGAATTTTTTTTAAATATTTAATTAGTTTAAAGCATTAGAATTTAGCATTTGGTTGAATCACGAAGAGGTCACCTCGACACTGCGGAGGTAGCTTGATATCGATTTCAGATTATCGGGGGGGGGGGGGGGGGAGGGCGGGTGACCTGATATGGGGGTAACCTGAAGTCTTTACACATCAGGACTGTATTAGGACTCCTTCGTTTGTTCCATAGTGTTCCAAGTTATAAATAGAGGGCTGTGTTTTAGAGCCGAGAAAGAGGTGAGAGATTATTCCAGCGGACACAGAAGCCTGTATGTCAGTTTGTGCGAACTATTCCGATAAGTGCGGCAATTATAGATTTTCTTCAGACTTCCTTCTGGATTTGAGACGAAACTTATTTGGTCTTCAGTTTACTTTCTGGATTGTTACAAGAGCTTTGCATTGCATTTCTCCGAGAGAGTTTGTGTGAACTTTTCATCCGGCTTATACATTTTAAAGGACTTATCGCTGTGACAGTGATGATATCCAGGTACTGTGCACTTTGTTTATTTTACCGTGTGATTGTGTTGTTTTGCTGTTATACTGTGTCATTGTATTGATTCAGTGAACTGTAATGTTAGGGTTGTTTTAAGAATGAATTATAGTTATTTGTTAACAAAAAAAACACTTACTCTTTTATTCATTCCCCTAGACATTTTACGCTGCCTGGTGTTGCAAAATCTGATTCTTTTTATCTCCTTGACAAAATTTATGTTCATCACACATACGTGATCTGTTGATATTAGGTTCCGTAATAATATAAAATATGTTTATAAATAAATTTTGGTAACTTTAGTGTTGCCTTAAATCTTCCAATTCCCTTTGGTCAAACAAGCAAAATATTAATTAATGGAATATTATGTAACATTTCATGATATAACGTCTTCCAACTGTGCAGACTTAAAAAATTTCCATAAACCATATAAATATATTAAGACAAACGCCATAGGAAGGATTTCCTCGAATGGATTATAACAACACTGTCACGCAAAATCTGAAATGTGTATTTTGGAAAATAAAAATAAAGGCCAATGAAATAATTGTTTGTTATAATTATACTCAGTGTTTAAAATGCTGTAAACGGGTCTTCTTGGTTGTTTATATCAAGTCTCATAAAATTTCACACATGTATTTCATAGTAAACATAGTAATAGAACCAAAGTCCATTATTATATTTATAAATATATTTCATTTGCAATATATAAATATTATTCTCCGAATTACATTGACCATCCCCCCTTGTCCCATATGTGTGTGTGGGGGGGGGGGATATATACCCCGCATCCCCCTATATTTACGCCCCTGGGTAGAGCTACAAAACTGAGGAAGCTAAGTTGAAAACTCTCGAATCAATATATATGAATTGCTACCTCACGTGTATCTTCTGATTATTAAGTAAGTAAACAGTTATATATGACAAACTCTCAGCAAGACTACGTATACACACGTAATATAGAACAAGGACCATGGCCATTCTCCGTGCCGATTCATCACACATGGAGTTCACAGACACCATATTTTGTCAATCCTGTCAGTTATCTGTCGACCAGCAATTCTTAACAATAGGCAGCTTTTTATGTTGCACGCTTGATTTTCTACAGGCAGTGGACATAATGCAGCAAGGGGTTTAATGGATGCTGGGGCCAGCAGGTGTTCAAATTGTCAATTATTGCTACAAGTCGTGTGGCTGATCTTCAAGGAAATCTATCTCATGTCCTTTTGTGGTGCGGCCGCTTCCTATCAAACTTTCACGCCATACTTGCCGCTACCGTGTCAGGACGTATTGTCCCCTCTATCACCATGCAACAGTAATAACAACAGAAAGACCCGGATCGTAATTAATCTCCCGACTCCGTCATCAGTTTCGAAACCTTAAACATGAACTTGTGAGGGTGAATCTGCACTTCTCGGCCATTCTTGCAAAAACTCCAGGAATACTCAGGCGATATTCCCGCCTCACAAACTTAACTTTTTGCTTTTTAGGAATAGATGCACAATACATGCAGTTACCGTTAACTGATTCGTGATGTAGTTTTTATCTCCATAGCGTTGATTAATCGGGTGTCATGGTCCAGGATCATTTGTGACATCATTCATGCGTAATGTGTTAAATGAAACGTTATGTCTAACTGGCCGTGTAACAGCGAACATTTTTCTGTCATACAATAGCCATGTTAGGCGTGAATATGCATGCATTAAATACCATCGTTATTAAAATTGGTCGTCCATATACAGTTTATCATGGGTGATTCTCGTCTTACTATTAGTGTATTATTGGATATTTACTTTACCCCATGGCAGACGTGATGACAAAGGCTAAAATTTAGTAACAGATCCCAAATGAATAACTATTCAGTCGTTGCCAGTCTGGCAGACCAGAATACCAGTATGATGAAATGTTAAATATCAGTATACGTTATAAATTACGCCCCCAATACCAGACTGTGGGTGTCGATGGCTTTTACGGTCTATCGAATAATACAGCCATCAGGACCCAAATGATTCATGGACGAAAACGATTTATAAATATAGAACGTGTTTAAAGGTGGTGTTAGTTTTCAGTTTGAAGCATTTTTTTGTTTAAACAAACTCATTATTGAAATACAAAATGTTAAATATAAACAAACAATAAATGTTAAATTTGCCCGAGCACACATATTTTTATATATATAAACATTTTATCACTATACAATAGTTTATAAGAAAATGAGTGTACATAGTAGACAGAAATGTTAAGTGTTGATTTGCCGTGCTAATTGATACTTACGTATAAAAGTAATGTGAATGCGTGAACCTTTTTTAAGACTAGCTTTGTGCAGATTAGAGAGATATGTAGTTATATATGTACACATTTCGTATATGCATAGAAAACATATCATGCCAAGACTGTACATATTGTAAAAAAGTTTTACAATTTTTTTGAGAATTTTTTTGTTCTTCATAAAAAGATAAGATTTTAATTATAAATTGGATATTTTAAAGAACGATATGTATATTCTATCAACAAGACCAGGTAAATTTTCATGAGGTCATCTAGTTATCTATTTACCTGCATTTATTTTTGTCAAATGCCACACTTCTTGAAATTAGAATATAATAATAATAATAATCAATCTCAAATAAAAATTATATGCAGTAAATTCCACTTGTTTCGAAATCGAAGGGACCGAAAGATATATTTGACTTATCCGAGGGACAACACAAGCCGGTTTTGTTTGGTTAAGATTTAACTAGATTATACCTGAACTTTGAGCTTGAAACTCCTGTGTATGCGAACTTGAAATTGGACAGAACGAGGTTTTACTGTATATATATATATATATATATATATATATATATATATATATATATATATATATATGTATATATATATATATATGTATATATATATATATATTTAAATATACATATACTTCATTCATCAAACACACCTTAAATAAAATATTAAAAATGTTTCCCAACAGAGAATGATACTCTCTCTTATTAACTAGAGTGCCTTCCAATAATAATTAGATTTAAATCAGATAGAAATAAAGACATCGGATTTTCTCTTTATATCATACAGATAACAGGGATGGACGATTAATTATCGAAAAATTCAAAAGCTTACCTGTTGTTTTTCAGATGGTTTCCCTGATAACCTGCCGTTCACGAGCTTTGTAAGTTCACAAGAGAGATGGGAACGCCGCCAGATTTTTTCCCTTTTATACCACTAAGCTGCTATTTGATTGGTCAATAAGCGCTCGCCCCCACTCGGCTTGATTGCCCCTACGGCCTACGGTGGGTTGTATAAACAAATGAGGAGACTTTAATTACGGGGAAGGTGTGATTACAACAGCAATCTGCGCACTCCGTCTCGGGCTGTGTGTGCCGTCAGCTGCCTTGTGGGGCCGTGCAAACTCTAAGGCAAGGGGCTTGCTAACAGCTCCTCAACTTTCATAACACAAAGCCTGATTACATTGTCATCCAAATATCGAACCGCTGGCTCTGTATTACCACTTTATGAGTTGATCTTTAATAAGCTGCTAATAAGAGAGTGAACATTATGTACACCACGGGGTGGAGCTCGTCAAAAGTTTAACGTTACCTGCTGCCTGTCGATGTTGCAGGGAAGGTAACTGCAGACTATGTGACTGCCAGGGGAAAGTTTTCCATCATTGCCTAATGACAAAATAGCTCTAGCCTCACCCGCAATACAATAAACCATTCTACTCACGAGTGGCCGGTATAATGGGCTACCCGCGTGGGCCTTCCAGAATGTCCCTTGGTGAAAGCCAATCGAAAGAAACTCGCCCGCGTTTAATACGCTATAACGCGTACCGCTCCCTTTGAAAATCTACCCCATCATGTGAAAAGACTGCTTCGGTGGTCCCATTCAACTAGTTGCTTCATTTTAGCAATCATGCCGTTAATATTGTGAACGTGCTCCTAAATGTTTCGGAGAGACACACAGTGTATTATTATTCAAAGCTTGTCATCCATGCAAACTGTTATTCGTTAATTGTAAAAAAATATACAAAATAAAAATTTAAGACAAATACTATGGACTATGGACTATACTATTTATATATCATGCATATAATGCATATAATACAATCCAATCAACCTGAAACCACCACACTTATATAAATGTATTTTCAAAAGAATTAAGTGGTGTCCTGATAATCTGACGGTTGAGTAGCTTATTGTTTGTACTATTTTTCAATGTATGATCGACAAAATTACTGTCCCTTTATAAAATGTTACAAATTGCTAACTAAAATTGCCTGTCTTTCAGTTATTTGAGACACAAATAGTGACATGGTATAACAGCTGTAACAGCTGTGAACGTCTGTATATATATATTGCGACATCCGTTTGTCATCCGTCCTTTGTCTGTCTGTGAGCGGCTGATCTCAGTAATGGCAGCACCAGCCGTGTCTACACGACTCAGTAAAGGCATTGATATTGGGCTTGCAAGCCTCACTCGAGTCATAATTCAAGTCATACGGGGAAATGTACTACGACGGTCATACATCCTGTTGCATTGATATCGTGGTAAACATCCGATACTCTCGTCAATAGGCTACGAATGAAGAATGAATAAAAGAATACATTTAAACTTGCAAAACAAACTGAAAAACTGTCACGAGTTATTTCAAATGATGGCTGCCGTCCAGTGACCAGTGCTTTTGAGCAATACTTGTATTCATGCGATCAGAAATGAAACAAACATGAAGAGGGATTTACCAATATGCTGAGTTAAAACATAATTTGTTTCGCACATGGTAATTGTTGTGAGAAAGTATACTAAAAAAGCTAACAATTGGTCTGACAGCGTACCTGTAGGCCATGAGGCGTAAAAAATAACGACAATATTTGCATCCTCATAGATCCTTTCAGTGCGGTCCTTGATGCAATACGTAAAGGCACTCTGAAGTTACTACGGGATCTCACGATTCCCACGAAGCATGTGCACATGCGCGTGCTGGACAAAGTATCCTACATAACACACTGGGTGGTGTTTCCTGCATTAACTATGCTTTTAGGGCACTTTGACTATATAACTTTGCTTTACGCCCACATTTAAAAGTAAAACAGGTGGAGGGTTTAGTCTTATAAACCGACGATGTCAGTCTCATCTGACTTTTCACTTTGCCTTCTTGTTATTTCGGGCCTGTTCATTTCTGCAGCCTGTCTCTGGCCCCTGGGCAACCAACCATCCACCAGAGTTCGTTTCTACTAAAAAAAAATGCTCTACCAGATTGGCATTGTAGGAGCCTGGACTACTTTTCTCACATCAAATTTTAAATTTGTCACAATTTAGGAAAGTCTTATGTTTACATTTCACATGTGCATGTTTGCCAAATATCAATTATTATTTGAAGTGGTTAAAAACATTCATGTAATATGTCTTGAAAGAGTTCTTATTGAACCTGTTTTTAATTGACTATATTGTCCAGTTCATTACTTTTAAATCTACCCTGCCGGTATATTTAGAAGCCCCAGTGCAGTGTAAGGAAAAAATTTCTTTGAGGTCTCAGCGTTCCAAAATATATCTCTATGATGTATACACTGATAATTACTGAAAAGCTTCAGTAGTAGTTGCCCAGTTGGTTAACAGAAACACGTATATTTGTAATAGATTGGCGAGGAAGCAATGTTACCGACATTTAACTTTTACCGCCAAAAAAATCAATTGATTTTGGTTAAATGTTTCTGTTTATAAGGCTGCAAGGAAGACTTTTCCGAGTAATAAACTGTGATAAGTTAGATTCTGTGTCTCTCTCGCCTTGTCCGGCGTCCAGCAAGCAGAAATTCACAAGATGTTGGCTCTGAATGTTCAGTTAGGAGGAAGGTAGCTATTTGACAAGAATGATATATTTTATACTGTGAACCCGAAGTCACAATATATTTATACTTTTGGTTTAGTCAATTATACGCTTTAGAAAAATGTCAGCAGTTATAGAGACCTCCTGATAACGTTTATTTTTGCAGCTGTTACCCAACTGTGTTAATAAACCTTTCACCTGCTTGCTTAATTAACCTCCTCCCTAAATCAACTGTCTATAGTCTCCTTGTATCTTTTTATTATAGAAAAGACTTGTTTGGTACTTTTGGTTGCCTGAATATTTCCTAGTATTCCATTAATTTACCCGTTTGCTCTTTTATTTGTAATCCTCTCTGTCACTAGTTATCAATTTAGAAATAAATAAGCTTTTGATTATTATTTTTATATCTTTCCTTCTGTCATAGATGTTGAAGTTCACTTTTTTGCATTCTACACATACACTTAAAAGTTACACTATTCGGATTAAATAAAAAAAAACTGGAAATCTGCATTCTAAGGAATGAAAGCCTCCACCTTGTGGGGTTCCCTTTGTGGGATGCTTCCAAAACCGTGTTTGCATTCACTTTTTCGGCCCATATTTCCAGGTTCTTTCGCGCATAATGACTGTACATTTGTGAATAATTCTTGCTGACGTACCTGAATGCAGCTCATGTACCGAATCCACATAAAATCTAATCGATTCTTTATTGATCTGTTCCCGAAATGCCCAAGAAAAAGAAATTTCAAGATATTCCGTTAAAGATTGCATGAGTTATGTTGTGAAAAACACACGAACACACCCAAATACACACGAACGGGGATTAACACATACTATCCTGGCGTAGGCAATTATGCCGATTTGAAATCTAAGTGAATTAATTGCATTCACCACTGGTGATTCCAGTTTTATTGGAAGATGGTGATTCGAATTTGATACTATACGCAAAATTTATAGGTACATATTATCATGTTTGAATCAATAGGACTCCTAAGTAGATGATTTTTCATTTAGCAGCCAATACAATTGCCTTTATTAAAAAAATGAATTGATTCTATTTTTTAATCATTTTCGAAATATATGAACGGTTAAACTTTAAGCTGCCAGAAGTTAATATAATCACATTTTTGTCTCAGAAAAAGTGCGCCGCCTGTATTGAACATGGCCATAGCTACAGAAGGAGAAAACAGAAGGAGGTACGAAACACCAAAATATAGCAATAAATCAATAACAAAAAGAGGCTATTTGTTTCATTGTAACCATGTTATAGAAGATGAAAAGCTTGGAATAATTAACGCATATCAATATAACAATAAGAAAAAAATGAGACTTTTCACCCATTATCCCGTCAGGTCGTTCAATGCACACATTAACAACATCCTTTAGCTTTGTCAGCAGCACACCCGATGAAATGAATTTTTTCAACCGTTTGAAATTGTTGCCTGTATGCATGCAAATGTACCTTATGTAATATAACAAAGCCAGTGTAACATATACATGTAGTTCACAACAGCAGACAAAAACGTGCACCTGCACATGCTATACTACCTACTCAGGGGTTTGGTTTTAATAATTAACATCAGACATAGTAAATTATATGTTATTCACTGTTGTTATATGTCGCTGAAATCATCGACATCATGAAATCATGAAATCATTTCTGTAGGAGGTAGCAATGGATGTTTAGGCAACGGACGCCATATTACAGGAAACGGAGGTTCCCGTAGTCTTCGCATATACCACGATGTTTTACCATCAATTGTCACATGACTGTGCGTGTACAGAGCATTAAGGTTACGGTAAGGAGTGAAATCACGAAAACCACATAACACATATCCGTTAGCTTAGTGGGAGAAACACACTCCCGGGCCCTGTCATATTCACCGCGGGACCATCTTATGCTTCCGGCTCCATAAAGCGGATCCGGAAGTAAGGGGAGTAAACGTAAAACATCATAAAGGGTAGAGGAAGTCACCGGAAGTCAACACTTGTACTGCAATCTTCTTGTTTTTCTTTCAACCACATAATTCTAACTATAACATTAGACAAGGAATAGTACAATAGGTGTCTTCCTGAACTACCAGCACGTGATAGTGGATGGAAATGACTACACCCAACCAGCCAATGAAAGCCAACACGTCATCGATCATCTGACCCAGTACTATACTGTAATGTTCTCATCATTTTAAGACAGTTTGTTTCTCCTGGTCTACAGGTTAAAATGATTAAACATTATTATAATGATTATTATTATTATTTTTATTTTTGTTATTATTATTATTATTATTATTATTTCTTCTAGTAGTAGTAGTGACATTATCATCATCATATTATTATTATCATTATCATAATATATTATTATCATTCGAATTTTATTTCCTACATTTTACCATGGTGGATTACATTATATTCCCTCTCCCAAACTAAGGGATATACATAAAATATAATATTTGCTTTTATATCTAGTTGTCTTGATGCTTCTTGATGGTTTTGACTACAGGTGGAATGGTAGTATAGGGAGGCAAGGGCTCATCTCAAATTACTTCAATTCAGCATTGATCATTCGTTAAGCCTGCTGGTCTTAGGACTAAATTAATCACTTCAAAGCACACCAGAATTAATCACACAAACGGGTATTACGGGAGATTGCTAAGTCAATGGGTCATGTCGAGCGATACCAAATCTGCTCACATGTCATTTATTGAGAAAGGCTTGGCGGGATTGGATAAAAATAATGTACAGTTCTGAGCAAGGCTATTTAAAAAACATAAGTCAATTAGCAGGTGACATGGTTTATATAAGAAGGGATTATAGACCTAATCCAAGCAACCAATACGACACCAACCGTCTCTTTGTCATTCGGTGGACCCAGTTGTCTGCCTTCCGATTTAAGAAATTAGCATTTTGAAGCATACAGGATTGTCAAAATACGTAATGGTCCCCCTGACGCCATTGGAATCTTGTAATATATAGATATCTATAGTAATAATACGTTGATCAGATAATTTAGCACTTAACAAAAAATATCTTTGAAAAATATATAATGATATTTTGTCATTTTGGTCCTTCTGAACTTATCGTTTAAAGCTGATATACTGTTAATTTATATATATATATATATATATATATATATATTAACAGAGAGAAGAGAGAGTTTCGTACCAACCCTTCCCCTAAAATTAATCAAAATCATAACTTTTAAAACAATTTTGCTTACAAAATAACGACTTGCTAACAAAATACAAGGTCTTCTGGCATATAAATAAAAGGTATATGAAAATGGAATCACGGATATCCGCAGGGCTACGTCTGCAGCAGGAAAAGAAAAAGAATCTCTACCAGAGATAACATTGCAAGTAAAAGATAACGAGAAAAGGAAAAACAAAATCTATATACCAGGTTAAAGTCATGATACGCTTAGCAACAGGGCTGGTGAGATATATCGATATCGAGATTACGAAAGTAATTAGGATCTTTCAAGACACATTTTGCGTAGTTGAAAAATCTAGCTTTTATGGTTGGCTTTCCCAAATCGATGTGATACTTTAACTGTTAACTTTATACTCCAGCAAGGTGTTGTTCTTTAAACACATTTTACCTTGTCTCTTGATATGAAAATATTCAATATTTCATGGTCAATTCCGGTCCGATAATCGATTTTAACATTTCCGATATTCATCATATAATATCTATATAATTAATACGGAGTTTTTTTTTTTCTAGACCACGGTTTACCTGCTTCTCCTCCGATTTGACTCTCCAAATTCGACAGACGTATCGGTGGTGTGCTCTTCTAGGACAAGTTTGTTTTATTTTGCGGGAATATGCCCTATTTAGCTGAATATTTAATAATTTTAATATTTTCCTATTAGGTGCCCCTATTTCTTTTTTGCTCCAAGGTTCACCACGCCTGTGACGTTTTTTTCAGGGGGCGCCTCGGGGATTTTCACTGGCCTGTTAAGACCGTGGCCAGAGCGCATATCCTGCCCAAAAGGCATTTCCGTGCAATACGTGGTCACGCGGGTCCACTATTATCCAAGTTGATCCCCAATATCCATTGTAACGCCTCTAAAGGATTTTTTTCCCTCTCAAAAGGAAGTAAAGGTTTTGCGTGTATGCGTTTCATGTGTTAAACTGCCATGCTTCAGTAACCCGAGTTCACCTTGCGCGTGGCGAATAAATACATACGAATGGGTAGCTTCCACACAGGAACAAAGGAATGGTCCTTTGTCATAATAGTTTATAAGAAAATATATATTGTAGTGATTCTTATTACCTCCAAAATGAAACGGACAACTTATATGTCTTTATCCTAACCCACTTTATCCAAATGAATATTTTAATAGGGAGCACTTTTCCATGGAGTGGACACGAAGAGCTGAAGCCCTTTACACGATCACCGTTTTATAGGTTGACATATTTATACAATCAGAAGTGTCTTTCCATGATGCCCATGTTTTAATAGTTCGACCGATTTATGGGTTGTTTGAAACAAGTTTTATTTTCAAAAGGAAGCCCGGGGGGGGGGGGGGGGGTGGCACACACTTCCACGGGTTCACCAGGCAAGTGGCAGCACAAATGCGTACGAATGGGCGGCTTCTACTCGGGAACAAAGGTATAGCCCCTTTTTATTATTCCTTTGTGGAATTGTGATTGTGGCACTTAAGAAAATAATATATGATGGTGATTCCGATTACCTCTAAAATGAATGGATTACGGATGCAGTTTTACTCTACCCCTCTACAAATTTTCAGCAAAATCTGTATATTACATTTTGCATAATTTGCTGAAAGACAATGCAACGAACCAAAGCTGAAGTGGTTTCTTTGCTAAATGCTTTCTGGAATAGAATAATTTTTCTTTCTATGTTGACATTTTGGGGGAGGGAGTTCCTGGATAATTCAAGCATAAGTAATCTTTATATCATATAAGTGAAACACATGACAAAATTTCCTGTAAAAAGCTTTGGATTAAAATATGCGTCGTTTACTTCCTGTCAGCTCATTTAATAAATATGCATCAGATAGAGCCGTGGATTTTCCACGGGAGCAGCTTGTTTATTATGATTAATCGAGCGCCCAACCTGGGACGATGTGTTTGGTATTAACATGTCTCCAATAGTCTAGGGCCACCAAATAATATAACCACCCCTCCTGTTTTCATATATATATATATATATATATATATATATATATATATATATATATATATATATATATATATATATATTTCTGCAAACGCTGACATGCTCTTCTTTCAATTATTTAAAGGGACATAATAAGGAGAGATATTTCAGTTTTGCTTTATACAAAAGTTTCCCCAGCAAACCCATCGCACCACACAGTCTCAGCACCTCCCATATGGTTGGTTGTTTTACACCTTGTTTTAGCTCTGTGTGCCTGTTTACCCTTACAAGACTGCGTGACCGAAGGTCCGATTATGAGCCGCAACACGCGGTGTTTAAGCTAGCAGGAACAAGTATAACATTTTTTGGGCCAAGTCAGTCATGGCATTTACTGATTGACACATTTTGTGGCTTCGCGATGTTTACGGCCCCATGCGCTATGTTTATATTGACACCTGTGATCGCGCCCCGTTTAGTTTTAAATCTCGTTTACACGAGTAAGCAAACGGTCCCAAGGCCATATTTTGGCAGGTACAGATTTATTTTAAAGGGAAGAAACTATTTTTTTCCGTGTTAAATCAACATGCTTTATAGGTGATTGGGCCCCTTTAAAAAATCTTTCAAGATATGAAGAACAAACTAAATTTTGTCTTGATTATATCAAAAATTTCCGAATTCAAGCCATTTTTATGTTTTTCCCACACACATGTAAAATGCAATGCAGTGAATATTGGCTGAAAAATAAAATAAAACTGATAGAAAATTCGCAATATTATACAATACCCGTACAATATTTTAATATGCTAGAACAATTTTTTTGTGCAGTATCAAAATAAATTATTCACCAAAGCTTTTAAAAAATAGCACATTAAATGTTCTTGCTCTGTTATTTAAGCGGTTGGCGAAAATTACACCAGAGGGAAATAGCATCTTTACTTTTTCTAATGTTTCTGGACTGCTAACAAATTATTTTAAGTTTAATGCCTCCCGCTTGACACTAGGTTGGATGGACGAGTGAAATAATTATCTCCAGGGTGGTGTGTGCTGTGATGTGTGTTAACAGGGTGCCAGCGGGCCATTATATCCACGAGTTTTATAACCTATATAGAATGTAAAAAATACTTTGCTTTGATATAGTGGATATGAAACACAATGTATTCTTTAAAAATACCTGAACTTTAAATATATTTATATTAAAATTAGTTGCATTTTTTTTAAATGTACAAAGATCTAACATATTTTATATATTCCGAAATCTGATCCGAGTTAAATATATCTCTTGGACCTGTTATAAAAGTACTAAACACAGACATGCAGAGCAAAGCAGAATCATCCTACACTTTATGTCTACAGACAATAACGCGCCAAGATAAATCATAATATTAAACGCGGAATATATAGTAATAGGCTATAACCAAAGCACTGGACCTCGGGGCTAAAGATCTTCGATTGGAACCTTTGAGGGCACAACAGTGTTCAAAATCACAAAGGTTCCGTTTACTTTAGCGACATTAATTTGAAAACATGTTCCGCAAACGTTACCGTGTGATCGCGAACTTGAACGTCACACAGTAATTGACCTGTAACCATAGAGATGGATTTACACTTTGGTTTATGAGCTCACATCTATTTTTTCATGTTAATTCATCACCCGTAGCTTCATGTTAAGTTAACTGAATATTTACCATTGCACTGATGCAACACGGTGACGTGTCCCGGCTATGTTCACTGTAGAAAACCATTCCTGCATGATCCCTGACCTCGCGGAAACAAACACAAGGATTTTTTAGTGTGCTTTTTATTACATTAGTTTTATCAGGTGGCCTTTTCAGTATTCAAGAGATCACGCCAAGAACGTTTATTCATAACAAAATATTTAAAAGGCACATAATGATATAAAGACAATTAAGCTAATGTGATATGGAAGAGAGAGAGAGAGAGAGAGAGAGAGAGAGAGAGAGAGAGAGAGAGAGAGAGACCGGGGATTTGACAGTGTTGTGTTAAATAGAGTATAATACGGCATATTAATTCCTGTTGTCAATTATCATTAACTGTTATGTCGTGACAGCATTGTCACCTTTGCATGGAAAGCTCGTTTGCGTTATGACGGATCTTAATATGTGTTAACTGCGGCTGATGCATAATACACGCACTAAGTGCACGATTTATACGAAGCTAATAGAAGGCATGCTTTTGTAATATATATGTGCATCAAATTAAGTACAGTATGTGTCACCAGTATACCCACTGTTAACCACCACAGAACATTATGTTGGCGAAAGCTACCTCTGAATATGCTGTAGTCACATAAATTTGTATCGATTATGTCTGATTCTTATTGTGCATGACACATGAAATAATATTCGTAGACAAAATTTTAGAAATTGTGTCAAATTAAGTCCGCACATGAATGTGAATGTGTATGACACATGGGTACATATTCACTGTATAACCTTTTGTCTGAGACTGAGAAGAGTTGGAGTTGTAGTGTTTGACGTATCCGATACTGAACTGAAAAATTGCCTGAAAAGCAGTTCCTCATGCTGACTACGACTCACTGATTCCTCGCGAAAGCATCGGTTTAATTCACTTGTCTAGTGTTTAACGACTCCAGTTATGTGCATGCATGCATTAATTTGTTGTGACCTATTTTTTTTTATATTATTATAGATCAAAATAGTGCTATTTACGAAATAAATAAAAGGCAGTACGAGATAACATGCAAAACTCCGCAAGGTGCGTGTTGCACAGTAAAAGGCAAGGCCACAGAAACTTTTCCATTGTTCAGTAACCATAACTTGATCACAGGTTAGCTCAAGAACAAAGGCGGCTTATGGTATCAGTGAATAGCACCGACTAGTGGCGGGGATACAGTAAGTATATGACAAAGAATTATCACACTATCGATATATTATGTAACCAATTCTAATTTTTATGTTTAAATTTATATATATATATATATATATATATGTATATACATAAATTGTTGGCTTTTCTTGACCAGTTTCCTATTCTCTGCCGAGGGCCAGTGCTTCTTAAATGGTACCAGGAGGCGCCTCTGTTTAGGAGCTCATTCTTTTTTTTATAAGAGAGAGAGAGAGGCGCATGAGAATTCCCCTAAAAGCTTTGTTTCTTTTCAATATGCATTAAATCTTTTTGTCGATTAAGAAATTTGGCCTCACAGTGTCTCCTGTCAGTTTTTATTTGTTTTATTTCTAATGTTTTACGATTGTTTTCGTTTCTTTTATTTCAGCGACAGAAAGGTGGTGTGGATACAGGAGAGGGACAACATTACGTTGAAAGGTTAGAATCCAGGTTTTGTTTCTACAGGTTCTATCCACGTGGAAATGGGTACATACTGGAATGGGGCTCGCAATTAAGTTCTAAGATCAACCAGTTGTTTCATTCCGGTCTAACATAATGTAGTCACGTAGTTCCAATAAAACCCTTCCTTGGAGACGCCACGTGTCTTTCGCACATCTGCGTAGAATTTAACATTCCCTGTACGTAAGGCCAAGCCATAGAAAAAAAACTGGTCCGCTGATTCTGATAACAAAATAAGTGGTGCGGGCGAATTCTATTTAATTGTTTCATTTGTCGAGACACAATCCATGGAATTTGCAAAGTATTGCAGTACACTCAATTCGATACCCGATACGTTTTGAAGATACGCTCTATTTTGTCTGTTATGTCTTAAATGTTTAGTGGATATTAAATATATAAAAATGCAAATTAATAAAAACAACTGATTAAAACATTTCTATTTTAAAAGCAGGCATATGCTTATTTATGGTAAAAACTAGTGCCAAATCACTGTAGGCTGCACTTTTCTCTTTGTTTGTGGATAGGTAATCATTTCAAGACGATTCTAACTTGTCGTTTGATATATGGATTACGATACGTAATATGTGGACAGAAACCTTTCCCAGCCCCTTTTTCTTTAACCTCATTTACTGAATAGATTACTAAATATTAAAATAGCGATTTTTTAAGGCCTTTGACCTCCCCTATTCCCATTGTTCTTTTGTAAATTTTAGGCTGTTTCATATCATGAGATTACAGTTTTATACATTTCCGGGAATATGAATCCATGAATCAGTCACATTTTCCTGAGTTTATTAGATTTTCCCCAAAGCTTTGATCATAGATTTCGTCTTATGTCGAAAACGAAGTTAAAGTCACCTTTGTATATACATTTCGTACATATATTTCTTTACATATTTGTTTTGTTTACGTCTTAACAGTCAAAATAACAAATATAAAGTGGATATAGCTTTATAACTAGTGGAGGTTACAGTTTAAGTCAGACTTTTATCTATATTCGATAGTAGTAATTGTTTTTTTCCCTTGCGTATCGATTCGTATCAATATATCGGTATATTGTTACCGCCCTACAACTAAGTAATATTATCGAGGACCTGGTCCTCATTTGCAAAACAAAATGACGCATGAAACAGAGCGGTGTATCCTTAAGATAACAATTTTTGTGTGGTCTAAGCTGAAAGACCCTGTGCCTGGAAATACTGATATCATGCCCGTAAATATTTTTTTGCCGAGCCCGCAATGTAAGGATAGGCAAATGAGCAGATCAATTATTTATCGCAACTGGACGATCATCTGCATCTTGTACATTCTGCATTTTTCTAGGTTTTGCAGAACTGTTGCAGAATACTGCTGAATATAACGCTGCGAACAGAATGTCAGTGCCATTTTCTGACTTCGGAAGCAACTGAACCTTTAGTAGTGGTGTGCTATACTTCTGCTTTTGCCTTGGTTGAACGTTACATCCCTTTTAGCTCGGCACCACTTACGTCCTATGAAAAGCTGTTTTGTGTTACGTATGGCGACCAGAATCTATAACAGGGCCCTGTTTTCAGTAGGCCTCTGATATATTTTGTTGCAAGAACTATTGCAGCTTTACGTGGCAATTTTCAGCATGTACTTATCTAGCCATGACAACATGACACTCAGGCCTTCTGAAATAAACTGATAGGGCCTGGAGTCATGATGGCAGTCACAACCGAACGCCCATTCTAAGGGTCGGATCAAAATATTTCCTGTCTGGTATTATTTGGCATCACAGGCTTATAAAGTCGTATTATATGTGCTTAACATCATAGAAAAAATGTTGTTACACAAAAATAATTACATTTATTACCTTCTTTCATCACTGTGGCACCGATTCACGTAAAGCGGTACTTCTCATTCAAAAGTGAAGGTGTCATGGCGCGGTCGTATATGTAAACTTGGAAGTCGGAAGCCGGACGCCGGAAACCAAGGAATCGTTTTATAAATGATGCAGTTTAAAGCATTTACAAAATGCTAACGCTTCAATACCGTTTTGTTTTTTCCACCGATAGAATAAGATCTTTATTATCATTTTGTGAAGAATAATAGTTATCCATTCTTTAATCTGAACGTTATGGACGATTTTGTGCTCGGAAGCCATCTCCGATTTCAGGCAGAAGTGCTGGGATGTGATCCAATGTGTATAACTCAGAAGTCACAGAGACCCACTGGTTAACTTGTGGTCAGTAAAGAGCCACAGCCCAAATGCAGTTTCATTATAATTATAGTTGCATGCATATATTAAAATAGATTATGCATGATATTGCTTTTTATGCGTGAATAACACAAAACATGATACATAATCGGAAAACTATAAGTTCTTAATTTTTTATTCGTAAATTTAATATATATATATATATATATATATATATATATATATATATATATATATATATATGTGATTGTATTTTCACGTAATATATTTCACCCTATCTAGGGCTATGTTTTGTGAAAATTATTTGTATTAACAAGGGGATGGTATGGGAAGGGGTTAATTTTTAAAATATGTAATGTAAAGAGGACATTTTGAGGCACCTTAAACGAAAGATTATGAAGATTTTCTCTTCCGCAACTATACTCCTACATGTATTGGAACAATGTATTCAAACTGCAGGTTGTTGGGCGTTAATATTTATATTTCTATAACATTATGGTATAAATTGGAAAGTCCAAATATTCAAAAGTTCGTAACATGTTAATGTCAATGATGAAATGCGCGTCTATACATTTATAACTTGCAAAATGTCACTACTAGTATTTAAATGTAGTACTCGTTGTAAAATAATTGATATGTTAAAGTCTTATGACAATCTTTGCATTTTACCGACTTTTGTGATCTGAGAGCGCACATGCAGACTCGGACAGCAGAGCACAGTGCGCGAGTCTGAGTATCAGCCGAGGAGCCGTGATATTTTTCACGGTCGATCCCACCCCGAGCTTAGCATTGTGGGGAGACCGTGTATGACTCACACGGTACTGCGATGGGGGGGGGGGGGGGGGGGGGGGGGGGAATGGGGATTCCTCGGTGTTATGCTTGCGCCCTCTATGGATGCACCACTGAATAATAAATATGGTATGATAAACCCTAATACGGCATTAAAAAATACAGTTATAAATTACGATGTCATTCAAAATAAAAACAGTAATATATTTTCCAAACGTTGAACAAATATGAAAATTCAATATATCCCAGTAGGTCATCGCTGGAAAAAATATACATGTATCATATACAAAACGAAATGTCCTTCAATATGTTAGAGTTCTACGATATTTAAACAAAAAGTTAAAATATATCTTAGAAAAGGGATACAACAGTCCAGGTAATATATAACATACTAATACATGTGTGATTATAAAATCTTATCGATTTGTATATTTAAGCAAATCATTTTTTTAAAACTAAAATCAATTCTTTTTCAAGTTTTGACTCTTTCTTTCAAACTTTTTCAATCTTGATATTTACATATTAAAATTCACTCCTGATGTTTCAACATCACATTTCAACTTCAAATAAATGGATATTTAATAATATTTTAAAGTATATTTGCAACTGATTTCACTCTCATACGTTATAATATGTGCATGATAAGGGCATGTAAACAGAATGTGCTCCCTTCAACTTCGGATTACTGTATAAGATTACAAGGATCTCGATTAGAAATTACAATTTTGAATGTAAAATCTTTAATAAATAACCATATAGAATCTTTATCGACACGTAAGACATCTGGGGCTTTAAATAAAAAGTCTGTCTAGAGGTGACCTGGTGTCTTAAAGATGCTACGGGATATAGGCATTTTTATTGAACCTGTTGCTCATCTTTATGATTAATTCCTTGAAATTCCACATAAAAATGATGACACCATGCAATAATGGAACCAAACCGGATTGATAAATCAAGTAAGATATTTACCGCTAAGATAAATATTTCAATTAAAAATATTAAATATTCCCATTCTACTTTTGCTGTATAGTAATTTTTTATCTTTATATAAAAATATATGCATCTGAATATTCCGTGTATACTCACTATTTTTATTTGATTCATATATTTTTATGCTCAGAAACAAAATTAACCGGACTATAATCGGAATTCTCGATACAGAAGTACCGTGCGATTTCGGACCTCCTTCTCTCCGGACTTAATAGTTGCTTGTATCAGGTTCTATAATTAAACAGAATTTATATTATCTTTAACATTTGCTCTGTAACAATTTATTTTTAAACATTTACTGAACTTTTTTTGGCTATGCAAAATGTTTTGTTTGATGTTTTATTGATTTTTTAGTTGACGTATTTTACAAATATATATATATATAAAGTATGAATGTTTGTGTCCTGTGGTTTTGCAAATTTTCAGAACATTAATTTGATGAATATTGTACCTAACTGCATAAAAAATATCGATTATATATTGAATCGTTCTGCAAAAACAGAAACTATTGTTTTTTATATGATTGTAAAATGTTACAATCGGGATCATATCTATTTAAACATGTATTGTGTATTTTTTTCTGTCAAGGTATTGTTAATGTTTGTGTTTATTTTTAATTTTGCAGGATACATCTGATGAAATCAGTAGCAAACAAATTTTTGTAAAGCATCATGTATATTATGCTATTTTGGCAAAATTTCAAAACATGAATTGAAACAGGTTCCATTTACAGCAGGAACATATAGGGGAAAATATCACATTGCAATGTGATTAATATATATATATATATATATATATATATATATATATATATATATATATACATATATATATATATAAATAAAAGTATGCAACCTGACCATGAAATGTAAAATATAATTTGGCATAAAGAGTATTACATAATAGATAAGAGTTTAAGGGATTCATAATCATGATTAAATTTTTTGGTTAATGGAAGAGGAAAAGGTTTTTCAATTGATACATGATAAATAAAATGTTTTGTTCGAAACACCCTCGTTAAAACATTTACTGGGCGTTTTGTGGTTCTGTCAAATTATCTGTTTAAGTCTCTATGATATTATCAGGGTAATTTTAAAAATATTATCAAATCTTTATTTTTTTTTTCATGTTTCACCAAACAAAAAAACGGTAACAGCGAAAATATTGATGAGTAATTATATAATCTTGTTTTACAAAATGAAATAAAATATCAATATAATATATTATAAAAAACAGCATAATTAGTGTTACAAAACAAACTGAGTATATGAAAAATATGTGATATTGAAGAAACTGAAATTGCTTGACACGTTTGCTGACGACATGATGACCAGTGCATTAGCCATTACTGGCTTCCGAGTTTTACACATGTTATTTGGACCATAACCGGGCATTACCGAGCAAGAAATAGTCTATAACTTCCGATGGATAACTTTGATTTTTTAAAAAATGATAGAAAAGATCTTATTCTATCAATAAAAATGAAATGGTACTTTCTATTGATGTAGTAACATTTTAATTATGCTTCGAACATTGCTTTATTTTTAAAAAAATCCTTGCTTCCGACTTCGGACTTCCGAGTTTTACACATAGCCGTTTGGAAATCCCCTACCGGAAGTTATGATTCTCCCGCTGACAGACGTGGAGACGAGTTTTTCGAGTAAAACCAGCCTCGGTATTAAAAACTGCTGCACGAATACACGTAAGTAAACCGTGGATGTAATAATTATTATTTTCCCCAACAGAATAACGTTACTTTTTGTCTTAACTCAGGAAAATGGCAGTTCGAGAAGTAGATGAAAATGAAAAAGTAGTGTCAGAAATGGCGTGCACATCTGCACATACTAGAATTGATGCGAACCCAATAGCTTGTACTGTCACCCCATCGTCTCTAGTTCATCTAAAATCGACGTTTGGGGTGACAAGCTGTCGCTAGTACTTATCTGGCCTATAAACCTTTCTCTGAAAAAAAAGGAGTGCATTTTGCGGAGAATTCCTCATTTCCATCTTATACTCGGTCATGTAACAGATTATTATGCAAATATTCATTTATACATTTCAATGTATCCTTAAACCAGAAATTACATAGTTTCTCGCTTCATGCATGCTGTTGGTTTCCTAACTAAACGGATTTCAAGACACATATAATAGCCATCAGAGAATCTATGCCCCGGGCCCTCGCGGGCCGGAATTTTTAGCCCTAACCCCCCCCCCCCCCCCAGCAAAACTTGAATGGACACCGCAACTGCCCCTCCCCCGAATATAAAAATATTAACCCCAAACCGCCACGCCCCGCCTAATTGTTAGAACTGAGACACAAATAAATTTTATTTCATAACATAGTCAAATTATAGATGCATGACATTTATGCACTATATAGTGCAATGCATGCTAGATACTATGCGTAGATGATATTAGTATGAATGTCCATATGTTCACTTACGTTTCAGTGAACTGTTGTTCAGTAGGATGTTGCCAACATTTTACAGGATAAAACAGAACCAGACTGTCACCACTTGTCCAGCCGCACTGAAATTAAGCTCTGACGGCGCACTGGTAGCCATGACTGCGTTTGTATCTCTGGCTAATTTGGCTAGTTTCGGGAGGCGCGTTGTACATTCCCTCCACCAAGCCAAAGGGTCTGGAATGACATAATAAAAACAAAACCGGAAATAAGAATAAATTAATAAAATATTTAAGTCGGATATATCATCCTTTCAATTTAAAAAAGACAACTAACACCCAAAACATTTAATAAATTGTTCCTTGACCCCTGGTTCACAGTTCATCAAAGTTTCATGTTGAACCTGTTGACAATAATCTTAATTAGAGAGTGTAAATTAATCGCTTGGCAGAGCGCTTGTCGATTACAGTTTGCTCATTGTTCATGGGCTACATCTGTGCAATATTGTTTTTGCGGTGAAGTTCACTTCTCTTGGGAATCATGACGTTACCAACGTAACAACCAATGATGACAACTATAATAACGTCATAACCGCACGGCCGATGATGTTGTATATACCCTTTGTTTTCTGTTACTTTGTCCACGCGTTTTCTCGAAAAGTTCTTGATGAATTCTAAAGGTGGGGGGGGGGGGGGCATTGAACAAAATTGTGGGGTGGATCGATAAAATTTTTGTGTTGTTTTGTAGGAAAAAAACAGAACAAGGGGGGGGGGGGGGAGGGTGAAATCACAGGTTCTAGTTCCGTCTTTATTGTTAAATAAGAACTTAAGGAGAACTCTGAGGACACACAGACAGGCACATGTGATCCTTGACCTGTGGACGATTTCGTGTAGGAAGGTAACTGTGTTTATATGAAACTCACTGGGGCAAGTAGGAGTAATCAATACAAGAGAAACCATAGGTCCAAAGACAGAGGGCCTAACCCGTAACACCTTCGCCGAGATTGAGAGACACATCTTCTGGCTTCGTTCCAGCTACGCGTGTAAATAAAAAAAAGTATACGAGGACATAGCTGGATTAAGTGGAGAGTTCACACGAATTGTCATGCACTTTACCTTTACAAATAATTCGTGAATATCCATTTTATGAGCCTAATGCAAAAGGCAAAAATATGTGTGCTCCTTTTACGTGTTAAAGATGTAGAGGTCTTTTTGGCGAAGTAGAGACCGACCAGGCCACAAGAAATCGATATCAGTTAAAAGTCTGCTCTGGTACGACTGGCAGTCAGCTTTGTACCTTCCACATTGTTGTCTATATCTGATGGACTCTGCTGTACACCTCAGCTCAAGTCGCTTTGTAAATGCTAAATAAATGCCCTGCCATATGTGCAGTATGGTAATGGTAATCTTGTGGGACAGGTATGATGACGTAAACAGTGATCACGTCAGACCGAAAAGGGGCAAATGGGAAACAATCTGGTAACGTCACAACATGGAAATTCATAATTTTAATTAAAAGACGGATATATAATGGCATTTAGAACCTTAGCAGAGCAAATAAATATAACGCGTCACGTGTATATTGTTCCTTGCGCTTTCACCTGGACTGTCAGAATGGCCATTTCAAGACTTTACTGTATGCTCTCATTATAATGACACTTAATGGATTAGTAGTTAATGAAAGTAAAGTCATGGATATGTCTGCATTCTTAAACAAATGTCAGTCTATATTAAGACTTAAAAAACTGCAAGACACCACGTGGGATATAGGCGCCCACCTAACTAAGTCATTGTAGGAACTTGTCTGCGGCGTCTGAGTTTTTGTTCTTCTATATTCATCTAATACAATAACCACCGGGCGGTATACACATTTTGTCATATTTACTGATTGTACCAGTAAAGTTAATAGCTCTATAACTTTCATGTTGAATCCTCCGTGACTTCAGCTCCATATATAGATCCATACCGATGGAAAATACCTTATACAACACCAACATATACGGTCTTTCATCATAATAATAATAATAATAATAATAAATATAATAATTATTATAAAATAATAATAACGGTTATATTAATAATAATAACAACATCAACAATAATAAAATAATAATAATAATAATGATAATAATAATAATAATAATGTAAACAGCTCCACCACAAACAACAACAACAACAACAACAATAATAATAATAATAATAATAATAATAATAATAATAATAATAATAATAACAGCAAAAACTAATATTACCATTATTATTATAATTATTATAATTATTTTTAATATTTTAATTTATCCGAAAAAGCGTAAAATCCACTAGAAATGATGTTCTAAAACGCTGTACATGACTCAAAGGTGAAAATATAATAATACTAGTTAAATTAGCCATAATTAAAAAAAAAGTATAAAACAAAATAAAATATTGGTTGTTAAAGAGAACCTAAATCATATACCTCAATATACGTAAAACTGTGTGAATAAATGAGCTTTTCAGACGAAGTTCATAAGTTGCCCGACTATTGTGATCGTAATCACTATGGCAATTCATTTTTAATTTAAGTTATAAACCATCATGATCTTGCAAAAGGACTAAGAGGTCCTGGTGGGGAAGGCGAAGCTCACGATTTTGTGGACGGTGGTACGGTTGAATGAGATCCTGCATATTGTAAGGAACTAAAATTATTATTATTATTATTAATATTATTATAATTATTATCATTATTATTATTATAATTATTATTATTTGTAGCTGCAGTAAAGGTGGTAGTCGTATTAGTAGCAATATTTATCATTTTTTACAATTTTTTTCGTGAAGCGAAGCCGATGTTTAACTGCTGTCACTAGCATGCTCACTATTATGTTCAGTAAGATATGACTTTTAATCATTCAGACCTGGACTCCTCTATAACGTGTTACCAGTCGCATATTGTGTATTGAATCGAATAAGTGGAGAAAACACAATTTGTGGTGGTATTGCTGCAGCCCTAGACATTATTCACTTATCTTGTACTAAAATTTCGTCGGACGCCTTCAAACTTTAATCGAAACAACTTTCCGGGTGCGAAAACGGGGTGTCTTTGCGGAATGGTTTCCAGTGTAATTTATGTAATGTTTCTGAATATTTTAATTTTCATTCCTAATGCAGGTTAGGTCTACATGGGACTCTGTGTACTTTTATACTGGTTGTTTTAGACACAGGCAAACTGGTTTAATGCAGACGTGTGTTTTTGGGATAATGAAAATAGTTTGATAATGTATTTAATACTTATACATTTACATGGAATAAAACAGAACTGGTCGCTCCAAAAAACAAACAATAGTACGAAAAGATTTCTTCTTGAGAATTTAAATACTGTTGATACGGTTGGCCAGAAATACATTGTCACCACAACAAAAATGTTATGCGTCCTATCACAACTTCCACATAATACCTTCGTGACCGCCAATCCCTTTTGTTTCTTCGTTAAAACAAGAGGTAGTTGCAGGCGGGGCTACTTCAGTTTCATTATACCAGTTAAAAAGAAAAACAAACACATTAGGCTGTATCATACAAATGTAAGGCTAATCCAAAGGTTTTCTATTTAATGTCCCTTTATTTACACTCCCAATGAAGCCATTAAGCTCTTATTCTGTGCCAGTCGCCACGATTTTATAGCAACCCTCTTTGGATACTTGAAACCTTGGACTGCAAATTTCTATATGTATTACAGCTTTTAAAATGGTTGCACTAATTTTTATGTCCAAAATGCTGTAAATGAATGTGCGCTTTCAATGTCTGTTCAACATACTGATTTTCACAATAATAACACCATGACTCGAACCATGTTCCCGTTGGCCAGTTTTAACCCGAATTTCAATATTCACGCTTTGCTTGATAAGTAATAATGCAACCACAACATAAAAGTGATTTAAATGGAATTTAAGTTTGCATCAAGTCCTTCAAAATAAAGTGTGTATTAAATGCATTTCAAAGTGAACTTGAGACGGTTAAATTTAGATCTTTATACTTCAAAGCAGCTTTGTTTAGTTTATGAAAGAGAAGTGCCTCTTTAAAGCCGCAAGTATATAGTTAGAAATTTCTTATATATGTTCTTCCTCTGACGTAATAGCTGGTCAATCAAACTAGTTGTGACGTTACTCGGTGTGCCACAGGCCTGTTTCTTGATAAAATTTTTTTTTCAAAAACTTAAAAACAAAGAAGAAAACCAAGAAAAACAAGAAACAGGTTCTTCTGCATCTCAAAATGCAACAGTATTGGCCATGGTTTAATTATTAAGTACATGATATGTCAGATACACCAAACCCCCGTCAGGATGATCTATAATTGCTTTGTACAGGTGTACACACCTGTCACGGGTCAACAACCAAATCCCAGGTCAACTCCAGTACAGAGCCACTCGCTGATACTGATCAATAGCGTTATTATAATGAAACAACCCTAACAAAGGAATAGAATCCCTTGAACTATTTTTATGGTAATCAAGGCGACTTCCAACATTTAATGAATCGTTCCTGGGGTTTCAACAAAACATGCTCTCAGTTTTTGCATAAATTTGCTTACAGACAAACCGAGGGTAAAGTAATATCACGCGCCAACTGGCGGAGGTATAACAATGTTACTTCACGTGACCTTAACCGGTAACTCAGCTGACACTTGAATAACTTTTCATTAGAACAGCCGCAACTTTTTCGTCACAGTCGTATCTTTTCCATTAAAAGGAAATTATTTCCTCATCAGCCCGTGCGTCTGGGTAACAGATGCCCAGTTGGGAGAAAAAAAAAAACAACAACACCTAGACTCACTGACAAAAAATGTTTCAAACTATAACCTCCTCATGATAGTCACGTTTCTAAGTCAGTGTTATATCATTATTTTTTAACCCGTAACTGCATTTAATAATGCTATGCAATAAATTATTCATATATAGTACTTCTGTAGTGGGGTCATGGGCCCCACTAAGCATTTGTTTTAATACACACAAGCAAGATTAAACCAAGGTATGATAAATATGTAACAACTTTCATCATAGTTCCCATGATTGTGTAAATATTACTAAATTTAAATATTCTCTTAATCTTTATGAACTAAATTTGCTTTAATCAACGAAGCTTAAAAAGATTAGAAAATGTTCTGTTTATCGAGGCGTACATCCTATATGATCCTCAGTCAACCAGCTTTTTACTTTCTTACACGGCCCCCATATTTTCAGTTTTGTGACGTCATAGCTACCGTACCAAACACCACCTGGATTCAGTCTTGACAAGTGCACGTAGGCTATAACCATGTTGAGCGGAAAACGAAAGGCATCAGAGTTTTCCACTAAGAAAAACATGTTTAGCCCACTACCGGCATAATCTTAGTTTTTGTTTCTAAATACCGGTAGAGGTTGTATTATTTGAACGGTGCATGAAACTATACCACTGTCAGACGTGTTCAGGTACGTCTAGATATCAATGTGTCAGTGCTTGCAAATAAGTCTTAAGTGAGATAGCCGTCACAACACGACTCGGTAGGCATTTGTTATCGGCTGGTAATTAAGCCTAAATTAAGTCGTGATAAACGTCATATCGAGGAATGCATCGCAGGGGTCTTCAGCATGTTGCATTCATATAGAGATAAACAGCCCATGATCTTAACATTAGACTTCTAATGATGCATTAACACAAAAGAATGCATGTTAACTCACAACCAAACCGAAACTACATCTCAATGGTAACGAGTCATTTCCTGTATCAGGTACAACTTGGCTGCGTCTAGTCACCGTGCGAGCAATACTTGTATTCATGCCGTCAGTAATTCAACAAACATGCGGAGGGATTAAGCAATATTCTGAGTTAAAACGGAATTTAAGGCCATGTCACATTTTTCCGGGCTGGCTACCCGGGGTTTGTTGCATGCAGGAAAATTTCTGCGGGCAGGCCCGGATTTGGGTAGGTATCGCGTGGAACTTGCCTGTTGGATGCGTGAAATCAGCGCGGGCCTTGCGTGTACTCCTTATGACATGCGGGCCAGGCGCGTGAGAGCTTACAGACAGGTCAGTGTTAGCTCCGGGCAACATACGGGCACTGCGGGTTATCAGCGTGCCAGCTCCGGGCCAGCTACGCGGGAGTTGCTTGCAAGGCGCGAGAGTTGTGCGTGCCGGTAGCGGGACTATTTATGCAACAGAGGTAGTCGCAGAACGCCAGCAACTTGCCCGCAGCCAGCCCTCAGATTACCAGCAGGAAGACAGTAACTGGCCCTAAACATGCCCTCACAATCCTCGTATACCTCGCTCCATGCCCGCAGAAATGACGGGATACACTGGCAAGTTGGCAGTACCGACACCGTTCCTTGTCAGTAAAACGCACGCTCCATGCCCGCATCTGACAGGTACGGGCGCGAAATTGCCACAGGTCCACGGCCAACATGCTTTCTTTAAGCGGGTTAACTGCGGCCGCTAAGGGCCTGCTGTTGTTCTGCGTTGACTTTTGCTGGCGGCTCCAGCAGCTGATCCGGACCATGTTTTGAGCATGTTCAAAACTTGGCTGTGGGCAATTCGGACTACCGTGCGAACCTGCTGGCAAGTACGGACAAGTTACGGGCGAAATACTGCCAGGTCCGTGCCAACTGCGGAGAGCTGCGGGCAGCAAAAATTGTCACCTGTAAGTTGTACGCAGTTCTAATGTGACAGGGGCTTTAGCTCCAGTCCATATACGGCAACTGCGGGTTACCTGCGTTCCAGCTACGTGGCACCTGCATGGGTGTTCCCTGCAAGGCGCGAGGGTTTAGCGCGCTGGTAGCAGGCATATAAATGAATAATTTTTTTTGGCATTGGTAGTCTCAGAGCGCCAGCAACTTGCCCGCAGGCAACCCTCAGACTACCAGCAGAAAGGCAGTAACTGGCCCTCAACATGCCCTCACTTTCCTCGTATACCTCACTCCATGCCCGCAGAAATGACAGGCCACACGCAGGTTTGCAGTACCAACACCGTTCTTTGCAAGCAAAACGCACGCTCCATGCCCACATCTTACACGCGCTGGCGCGAAATTGCCACAGGTCCACAGCGAACCTACTTTCTTCAAGCGGGTTAACTGCCTGTGACTTGCGGTCGCTACCGGCCTACTTCTGGTGTTCTGCGTGAATCTCTGCGGGCAAACTCACACAGCTTACCTAGACCAAGTTTTGAGCATGTTTAAAACTAGGCTGCAGGCGTCTCGGACTTGCGAGCGCACCTGCGGGCAAGTCCGGGCAAGAACCGGGCGAGATACTTTCAGGGCCGTGACATCTGCGGGGAGCTGCTGGCAGCAAAACTTGCCACCCGGGTGTACGTTGCCAGCAGTGCCTGCACGGAATAATGTGACAAGCCAAGACCTATATATATTTGTTCTCTCCATCAAACTATAGTTTCCATTGTTTATCAAATACACAATTGTATTTTATTATAGTTACTGATTATGTCGCTAGTATTCTTTACAATTATGTATTTTTCTCGTAATTACAATCGCAGTATTTTAATAATAAAAGAGACAACGCAGAGCGGATGTTTGAAAAAAGAATAGGCACAGCCGAGCACGAAAAACATCTTAGACGAGACACTGACGTGGGCACGTGTTTTGTTTGTTAGGTAACTATGACGTAATCATCTGACGTTAAACACGTGATGGTCCCGCCATAACGTGGCTCATATTCCTCAGGATAATTTCTTTTACTTCAAATTGTTACCTTCACTGTAATAAAATATAATTTGGCTTGCCGGGGTCAATTTTTTTATTCTGAAACCAGTCGGCGAATAAAAAAAAATCGTTACAGTTCGCCTTTAAATTCAGAGTAAAACCGGCCTCACATTTATCGATTGTTCTTGTCGGCCGATTTTTTTTAATCCTTCAAGTCGCTACAATCAACATGTCTCACCGGCTTTCCATCAAAATTAAGCTATTCTTTGAAGATGCCCATGACTGTGTAAATATTTTTCAATTTAAACATTCTCTTAATCTTTTAGAACTTAAATTGCTTTAATCAACGCAACGTTCTTGTGTGGTTTTTTTTTTTCACAAATGCACCATGTATGCCAACTAAATAATAGCTCTGCCAGGTGGATAGTTATAAAGTATGACGAGATTATGATGATACTGCTTTAGTTCAGAGTAAAGCCGGCCTCCAATCTACCGATTGTTCTCGTCAGCCGATTTTTTTTTAATCTACAAGTTTCGCCGCACAACTAGCGATTTTTCCTGAAGACCATCAAATTTCTCCGGTCATTTTGGTCACTTCTAATTTCGTCTCCAGGATTATAATTGACGTCAGAAATGATAGAAAACAGGTAAATTAGGATGAACTCAGACGATTATTTTGGTTCTGTCATCACATCAAACGAACCTCCCGGTCGTATAAAAATCGGCCGGAAAATTCTTTACAATGTCAAAGAATTTTGCAGTCATTTTTTTTCTGCCGGATCTTGAAAAAAACCCCGGCAGGCAGCTTCCTAACATCTACCAATCTCACCAATTTTTCAGGCCCGAGAAACATCGGCCGGAAAATCGGTAAATGGGACGACGGCTTAACAGCCAAGAAGTAGTATAGTATATTTTTGAGCTAATATGGAACAGCATAATATGTTTTTAATTTAAACTATTCTGTACAATTTTGAGATGAGGCAATTTCTTTATCCCACTCGATAATACGAGCCAAACCTTAACACAAAAATTCGCATTTGATCCAACAACAGAATTTGTAGAACCGTAAAACATATTTTCTGTGAAGCATGCAACAGTCTGAATAATACCCTGGTGGAGTTATATATGTATTCTAACAGCAATTTTCTAGTTTTAACTTTAATTGATTTTTTTGCCTGGGTTTAGTTTAACGCAGGGTGGTCACGTGTTATTATGAAGGCAGCAGACTATGTACATGTGACTTTCCTGTCTCCAGGGCGATCTCGTGCGCGTGCAGACGATCAGTGATCATGGAAGGCGTGAGAATGCGCCACCTGACTTAAGATTAAACTCCTCACGTGGGCATATATGTTGTCGTGAAACGAAGAGGAAAAGGTAAAATATCAGGAGCATTTGATCATAACAGTCGTGTTTAGAGGTTTAAGATGTTGCTTCTATTCTTCTGTGCGTGGGTGTCATTGGTGATCCCGACAATCAGCCAACAACAACCACGTATTTTGCAGCCTATTCGAGAAACTGGCCGAGATGTTGGTCTGTTCATCATTCCGGGAGCATTTCTTGAATATTATCAGTACCAAGCTTTAGGTATGTAGTCTGGTTATATCTACGTTTTCTCTTGTCCTTCCTTATCCCTGTAAAATGACCGTTGTTACTAAAAAAAGAACTAAAGGTAAAGATAATCTACCTTGATCACAGATAATCTACCCTGAATTTCAAGGATCAAAATGCTTCTATAATAAATTATTTATAAGATCCGTTATCAGGGTTAGAGTTTAGCATTGCATTCGTCCGTGGTCGAAAGGGACACAGGCAACCCTTTGTGAAATTAATGGTGATAATAAATTGAGACCAGGCGCATCCAAGAAAGTGATATTTGCAAGGATTTGCAGGAACAAAGGACAATACCCGGAAACAACCTCACCGATACACCAGAACCATGGGCGGATAGCGGATTTAAGAAAGAAAAGGGGAGAGGTGGTCTCGACACCCCGACACAAGTTAACAAGTTTGCCAGGAAAGTTAGTCTAGTAGACTGTATACATAGCTTGCATGCAGAGCTATAGGAAGAAATGGCGCGAGACTCAAATCTTGCGCTGCTGATCAGTATTTGGATTTATTATTCTATTACTCATATTTTTTAAATCGCAACCTCCAAATCCGCCCGGAGGATTAGATGAGAAAAAAAACTTTAAATTTCGTCTCCTGAGATCAGATCAATGCCGGCTTTACGTGTGGGCTTATAGAAGGATAAATAGCGCAGGACCTCTAAATCTGAATATGACCCCGGTCTTTTGCTAAAAAAATAAGTTTCAAAGTTATTACCGTTAATTCTCTTCCATTTGTAACGGTAACAATCAGGACCACAATATGCCAAAACAACGCAACCGTGCATATCCATAAATGACAAATTCGCTTTATAATAAGAAATTGGTTTTCGCCTTGTTTATTGTACAGCGCCATGAAAGCTCTCATTGGACGTCTTCATTCAGTCCATCTTGGTCAACTTAATAAAACTTTATAAATAAAATTTATATAATTTATTTTAACAATGTTAATATTCAGCATGTTTTACATACCTTGAGTATATAAGGAGGTCAAGGGTTTGCTTCCAATAATCAGACATCATCAAATATTTCCTCAAGGCCAAGGACTCCAGTTGCTTAAATCCGGCGCTTGGTCTAAACATCCTAATTTTTTTTGTGAGACCGGAGACGAATTTGAACGAAATAACTGGACCAGCCGGTACAGGACAGTTCAACTATGACGTGGGATTGTCTAGTACGACACGCATTTCAACCTGGAACATCGATGTTATATACATTCCTTAACACAAAATTTAAACTTGCATTATTTTTTCATTTCCTTTATATTGTTATACGTGCTCCTTTTATTGTATGACACGGGCATAACTCGTGTTGCTGTTGCACTTTATGTTTAATCCGTACTGGTTGAACTCTCGTTGTCATGCTGGCTGGGGGTTTTCACGCCTGGCCGAGGTCATGTGATGACCCTGGTATGTAGAGATACACACAACGATGTTTCTAGAAATTTCCTGAAATTCGTGTTTACTGTGTTGTGTAGGATCCTTACGACTGTTCGAAAAGTGGAAAATTCTCGGCTGGGGGTGTGAAGGTAGAAACAGGGGCTGTGTTTTAGAGTCAGGGGGAGAGAGCAGAGAAGATTCCAGCGGACGCAGAAGCGTGTATGTCGGCTTGTGGGACCTTATCCGACGTGTGCGGCAATTATAAATTTTCTTCAGACTCTTTTGGACAGTTTACTTTCTGGATTGTTACAAGAGCTTTACACTGGACTGTCATTCTCCGAGAGTATACATTTAAAGAACTTATCGTTGTGACGGTGTTGGTATCCAGGTACTGTGCACATTATTTTTCTGTGTGATTGTATTGGTTTGTTGTTATACCGCTGTTTTGCTGTATAATTGTATTGATTTAGTTTATTGTAATGTTAGGGTTGTTTTAAGAATAAATGAATTCTTTATTCATTCCCCTAGACATTTCACGCTGCCTAGTGTTACAGAATCTGATTTTTTTATCTCCGTTACAGACTTTGTGTTCATCACGCACACGTGATCTGTTTATATTAGGTTCCGTAACAATATATCTCAACATTATTAGTAAATCCCCCTTTGAATTTTCCGACGCATGTATATACTGGACGATAGACAATTTGTACTGGGGACAACAAATGATTGGTTACCATAGACATGGTATTTTACAAGTATTATTTTGTAAAATTCAGTACTCGTTGCCTGATGTTAAAGTCACCGGTTGTTTACATCCATATATATGGATAAGGATGGATTGACCGCGGCAGTGCATTTTTCATGTATGACTTGCGTGACGACTCAAGTAAGCTGACCAGTCCGTTATAAATACCTACTGTGTCGAACATCCACGGCTGGTCTGATAACGGATCGGCTGATTCAACGTTGCGTTCAGGGGTTTACTGTAAACCTCTCATTATGGGATTTAGACGAAGTCATCGCTTTCCGGTTAGGACTTCACAACTAGTTCTCTTAGAAACATATAAACCTTAACTGCAGAATAAATTGGAACTCAGTTGTTTTCAATCTGAAGGGGAAAAACTCTCTCGTTTGCATCTATTTGCAGATTGCCGGCGTTATAATGGATATGAAAATGTGGTTAACATTTGCACCAGTCTATTAGAAGAATGTAAAAGGAGCTACAGGCATAAACAGACCTATTCATTAACAGCAGAATGTGTTTTATATTGGAGGTAACTTCTCCATTTTGCTTAATGCTAGTTTAACTCAACATTAATATGAAGTGACTTCATATTATGAACACCCTCAGAATTCCATTCCGGTTACGGACTACGTGACAGGGCAGTATTACACGTTTTCTCTCATGTTATATTCTGGTGTTATCCAGGCCCGGTGACTTCTGCACCTGTGGGCTCTGGGTGTGTAATCGCCCCTATAGTTGGGCCATACCACAAAAGGAACCCGCAAAAGACGCACTGGTTTGTGAGGGGAAACGGCCTTTCGAACAAGCCTGCAGAGCGCTCACCCTGGATGGGGGTCGACTGTGAAAAGTCTCACTGCCACTGCTGAGATCCGAACTCACGATCCCCCGGCTTTGAGCCCTGAGCTCTTCCCTCTGAGTAACAGAAGCCGGTGATGGCAGAACTTGAGTGACAGTAATAAGAGATCCTCCAGAAGCTGAATGCAAGTTTCAGGTTTATGTTCAATCAATATAAGTGACTACTCACCACAAAAAGCATGATCAACCAAAGCCAATCGATAATTCGCATTATCTCCGTGTTCCGCCCTCCATCACCCAGAAAGAATGGCACATCAGTGAAACTTTGTTGATGAGAGTAATTAAATAAAGAGTGAATTCAATGACTACATGCAGTGCCGAAAGCTGGATGGTTTATTAGCAGAGGGATCAAATGTAGTATCGTTAATATAAGTAAAAACTGGATCTGTTCGCGTGGAAACTGATGTATTCAGGTTCTTTACAGGAAGATGCATTTTGAAAGCAGAAAATACAGAAAAATTGAGGTGTATATTCAGGTATTAACCAGTATTCATTTTGTATAGAGTTTTTTCATGTGCTGCCTTGTCCAGTTTGAAGTCCTGTTTGCGCGACACCACAATCTTCCGCCAGAAGTTGTTTCTATGCAAGACGAACCTCTTTCAATTAGAATTTGTTGGACAGTCGGAACTACTTGTCTCAACTGTTAAAATCCAAAATCAAAATGTGTCACTGTTTAAGGAAACATATCTTTACATTCAACATGTGCATGCTTAAAAAATAGATCTTATGCCACAAAATCAATAATGTTCATATAAAATTTGTCTTGAAACAATTCTCATCCAACATACTAGTGTTTTAACGGACTTTATTACCCTCTTCACTATATTTATACCTACGCCGCTGGTGTATTTAAAGGCCCAGTGCATTGCAGGGACAGGATTTCTTCACCTCCTGACCAGCAGAGTCTTTCTTTGAGAGTTGAACGAGTAGTCAAATGTGCTTTTAAGTATAGCAGCCCTCGGTAGAGTTATCACTCCACATCTGGATGGTCTTTCAATCCGGTTCCACAAAAAAAGTTAAATAAGGCCTTCAATGGCCGGTTTCCTGTTCCTCCACAAGACTTCATGGTCACCGTAATCCTGATAAAAGACAAGTAAACCAGCCAAGAAACAAACATACCGACCCAGGTGAATGAATACAAGGTTTGATTATAGGTCAACCATCGGTTTGGTTTATAATACTTATGTCGTGGCTAATCAAAGATAATTAAGCAGGGTATATTTTTAGGTGAGGAGATTCAACGTCAAGTCCCACTACGTCTTTGGGTTTACCTTGGTGATCTGCTGATAAATGAAACCTACGTTGAGGCAGCTCGCCGGGAGCTCCAGTCGGCCGGCCTCCCCGCAGGGGCACCACTGTACGCATCGGGCCATAGTCTTGGCGGTGAGCATCGTTAATTTTGTATATCTCACTTTTGGCAAGTGGCGAATACATAGATACCAAAGTAATAATCGCTTAAATCGTGATAGCTTTTTTACCGTGCTTGAGGCACCTAAAAGTCGGATTATTTGCTGAAGGTAGTTTTTGATTGTTTGTACTTTTGGCCTGGGTATCGGTCAGCCTGTATATGTTCAGGCTTGGTGTGGTGCAATACACGGTAATTCAAGACGACGATCGTGATACCCTTAATTTTCTTGGTGTACACTCTTCTGATTAAAAGTTTTCTGGATGAAACTGAACAAATAAACACATACAACAGACCAGTTTTCCTCAATTTCATTCACTGACCAGACTATTTCCTATTAACATTTCTATTACATATAGTAGTCCCCCCCCCCACCCCACCCCAACCAACTTATAAGATATAGGTTATGTTTAATATGTCATATATTATTACACGTTTTCGGGAATGTGAATTACTTACCTTTATTTCCCTTCGTATTGTATTTTATTGTTTACTGAGACTATTTTCATCTGCTTTTGGATGATGCAGGTATAAAAGGACCGCTAGAAATTGATCCTCTAATATTAAAAAACATCCTCGATACGACGATAAAGCATGCGAAACATATCGGTAACCGTATCGACGTGACTTTTTCAAAACTGCTTAAAAAACACAAGTCTTAGGTCAGGAAAAATAAACCTTCTTCTCTATGATAAATACTCATGGCAGTATAAAGTGTGTCATTTTAATTGGTGAATCTTCTTTTATAATAATAAGCAGTTTCTCATATATTGAACATCGCTAATGGAGCTTAATGAAACCTGGCATATTTTGATTAAAATACGTAGGGCCAACACCCTGTATTACTGTATAGTGCTTAGATAGTGTAGTGCATATAAAATTGTTTTAACTTCTAATAACAATATTTTTTTTTACACTCAATAAAAGTAACATAAGTTAGAATATATGACACAGAATAATTACGAAAAGTATTTGTTAATGACTCATGTTTATAAATTACGATCTATGAACGGGTGTGTATTAATAACATATGTATAGCTTCTAGAACAACCAATGTTATTTGATATCATAAAATGTGCATACTCGTGCATGCAATATACCTAGCAATGTTATAACAGGGTCTCTCGCTCGGGAGGAATTGCGCACAGCAGAACCAGGCGACGTTTGTGGGTTAATCCTCCTGGCGGCTGATTTGAACCCAAACGATACCAACGCTTTTCCTTGGCCAGCAGTCGCTGTTATAGCTGACCTTGATGGGCTGCTGGTCATACCACGGCCGGCAAGACAGTTCAGGTAAGACTTATGTTTTCTTATCCAGTAATAGTAATGGGCAATCAAAACTCTATTTGTTGTATCGGCGAGGTTTTTTTTTTGACGAAAGTACGTCGAAAACTATCCGTTAGAGTGGACACCGTACGGGGTCTGTGTGTTCTATAATAGAGACTAAGCTTTAAAAACATTTTTTGCACAGTTTTTGACAATGCATGTGTTGCCATTTTAACATCTCGGGAAACCCTATAAGAGAAATAAAAAGCAACTACAAACTGAGCAGTGAAGTTTAAATCCATTATTACTAGCTATACATACGTAAAGAGGACAATACACAACTTCGAATATTCCAATTCTGTTGATAACTTGTCCCTATCGATGTAGAATGGTATCACACATGTACATGTATAGCTGATTAGCCGTATGCCCGTGCACGGCGTTTAAAAAGAAAATACTGAACTACCTTTAACAATAATTTGAGATTTTAGACGTGGAATTCTGAATGATTGATTAAAATTCAAGTAACATGGTGCAGATATATCTCCCGTAACACAATTAACGACTGTTCCTAATGCATTGGAGGTTACTAGAATTGCCTATTACTGTAATGTATTTTGTTCGTTTAATTACATAAATTATACAGTGAACTAGAGGAAGGTATGGAAACAACCCCATCAAAGAAGTATAAATACCCAATTCGTGTGATAAACGGAATAAACCACGGACAGTTCGCCACCGGCCCGATGCCTGAGAGAGTGTTAGAACTTGACCTTGACCCTGAGGTCAGTGGGGAGCGGGCCAGGGAACTGATCGCTGATTCAGCGCGGACTTTCATGCTGTATTATACACAGGTAAAAATATTTTATCAATAGAGCTTTTTGTCATTTGAAATGGATTGCAAAAAAAAGGTTATAATAAATAAATCTAGGCACTCTCCATGGCTAGGATGGTGGTGAATTAAATCAGAGATCACCACCGACTTTACACTCTGCCGGCAAAATTAAAATACTACTAAAATTTGATACATTTCAAGGAAACACCTTCTGTCAACAATACACATACATATATGTATGCTTACAAAAATTGCAAAAAATATTACTTAAGTTTATGTTATCTACTTTGAAACAATTTTAACCAACATATTTTAATGGACTACATTACCTTTTCATTACATGCAACATACCCTCTTGTTGTATTAAGAAGCCCCGGTGCGTTGTTGGCCGCAGGTGTCGACGCCCACAAACCATAACTAGAGGGTTATTCATATAAGTCCGATTCTGCGCAGTGTGAGCCCGGGTCGCCTGCGGAGAGAGCCCGGTTTGTTCCCATGTGGACTTGTCACGCTGCACGCACGCCAACTTCCCTTTTCCATATTCATTGTTCAATTATTTATCTCTACTCTCAAAACTTATTTTTTATTTTACTTTTAATTGAATCTACGTTCGCTTGATTGAGAGAGCGGGTGGGTCTCAGACTTGGTCTTATCCATCCACGCTCTCCGGGTACGCCCATTTCTCCTCACTGGCCAGGGATGTACAGCTCCTTGAATCTATCTGATTAATGCCAAATCACTTGTATTGATTACATCTTTTGAAAATAAACACTTCGGATTTTTTTCTGAGCTATAGCGATCACCCTCCGTCCGTCGTCCGTCCGGCCGTCCGTCCGAATTTTTTCTTTATTTTTGAGACCTTCAAAGAAGCTGTCATCTGTTAACAGGGCCCCTTGACCTAGAATCTTGATACTTGACATCTAGGAAGGTCCATGAAAAGTCTCTGTGGAAACTTGAAATTAGGTCTCCGTTACCCATATCCTCCGAGCTATTGGGCTCGTAAATACACATCAGCTTTATTTAAAATATGATACAAAAGCTCAAGTATCTGAATAACTAATGCATTGACTACTATGATTTTTTGCATGAATCTTGATCATGGAGGGTTCCATAAGTTCCTGCAAACTGGTAGCGCCACCTGTATTTTTTTTCAATTTTTACGAATTTTTTCTTTATTTTTGAGACCTTCAAAGAAGCCATCTGTTAACCGGGCGCAATTCGTAATCCCTTGACCTAGAATCTTGATACTTGACATCTAGGGAGGTTTATGAAAAGTCTTCATGGAAAACTGAAATTAGGTCTCTGTTACCCTTATCCTCCGAGTTTTTGGGCTCATATATCTCCCCTGAATAATTAAAAATGTGATAAAAAAGCTCCAGTATATGAATAACTAATGCATTGATTGCCATGCTTCTTTGCATGCATATTGATCATGGAGTGTTTCATCAGTTCCTGCAGGCTGGTGGCACTACCTGTATTTTTCCAATTATTTCCTCATTTTTTTCTATTTATGAGACCTTCAAATGAAGTGGTCATCTGTCCAAAAGCCCACTGAAATCCATTTTTTAGGATTCTATACAAAATTCATGATTTTTTTTTTTTGCATTCTCGCTGTTATTTTGCTCATTGTTCATTCCTTGAAATCAGCTGAGTGTCATGGCCCATGGGCCACTAGTTCATATATGAGAGAATATGTCCGTATGAGAGGATTAATGTATTTGCTATAGCTATTTGCTATTTGCTATATACACCTGATTTAAACTTGAGTAACTGAATGTAATAAACACACAATGAGCAACCCTTAAGACTACCATTTATAGTGAAATATTTTGAGAAAGCGAAATAAATACTTAGTGGCTGTGACCGCAGTTACATACATAGGTAAGCAATTAGACAATTAGTCTTAAACAGCTTCAGCACATATACACCCTGCGGCTAGAAATCTTTTGTTTTGTTTAGTTAAGCTATAAGTATATATTTTACATTTATATAATCATGAAAATAACTGCAGAGTTGTTCCGCATAAGTGACAGCAATTAAAATACTTTTGAACTTTAGAGAACCGCTGATTTTCAGTTAATATAAAGTTTATGATTGTAAATTGATTTTGAGATAGGTTTAACTTTAAACTTTTATTTGTGGCCCCGCTGGTATAGTGGCAAATGTGTCTAAACAGCAATTTCACAAGAGTCAACCAGTGGTTTAACAATCCTAGAGAGCTGGCCCATCTATACAGGGTTGCCGTGATGTCGTTGGGATGATGCAAGATGACAGCCCCAGTATATCTGTTAATTCATTTCTGAAGATTGATGACTGAGGTACATTCAGCCTAAACAATGTCACCCTGTATCTATTTCCAACTCAGACATAGTAAATGAAAAGAAAGCTTTTGATTCAAGATATACTATCTCTGTGTAAGCAATATATAGGTGTTTTGTCAGATCAGCATGTGTTTCTTTATAGGTAAAATGCAACAAAAAGCTCAAAACCCATGCATATCAAAACATGATCACATGGATAAATAAACTGGTGATAGCCCCTCCCCTTCAGCCCGCCCCGCCTTCATACCTGTCAATATTTAGAACGAAAGATGCCTTTTCAACGCCAAAGAAAAGATATATGAGTGAAGGTGACATAGCTTAGTGATAATAATGATGATAATGATCGCTGATGATGATGACAAATGGACATATACTGCAAAATTTATGATGGCAAGGATGATAATGAAACTTATGATATTAAAAAAATGATAATAATAATATAATATTAATATTAATTACAATAAGAGACGAAAACCCTGCGATAAGTGTTCAGATTTGTTGTCAGGGAATGTTAATTAAACCTGTATTATTCTTGAGCATACGCCGCTCTATTTAAAGTAAGCATCCTAATGCGAGTACCAGGTACTTGTCACGTTATCGTGCGCACGACTAAATTATTACTATATGACGTGCGCACGACTTTTAACACCGTGCGCACGAGATAATTATGTCGCGCGCACGAGTTTTTATGTCGTGCTTACGACTTAATATTCTTTAATATTTTTTTTCTCATGTCCCCAACTGGGCTCCGTATCCTAGAGATTATTCATTGTTCATATTATTTATCCGTACTCACAAAACTTTTTTTTTTAAATTTTACTATTAATTACATAAATGAGTTTATAGGTCATATAAACTCCTTGATTACATGTATATCTACGTTCGCTTGATTGAGAGAGCGGGTGGGTCACAGACTTGGTCTTATCCATCCACGCTGTCCGGGTACGTCCATTTCTCCTCACTGGCCAGGGGTGTACAGCTCACCTCTCTTTTTAAAATGTTCGATATACCTCACAATGTATATAAATGGTTCCAGTTCAATCACCATGACAGCACTATATACCAAATCTGTATCCCCTCAAAATAATAGCGAAGCAGTACAAATACCAGTATTGATTGCCGGAATTATCATCCTGCTCGCTACGAAGTTGTATTCAAACATTAAAGCAAAAAAAAAAAAAAAAAAAAAAAACTCTCCATTTTTATTATGTCTTCTATAAGCTGTACAGATAAAAATGCCTTACCAACACTGACCATTTTAGCTGATATTTTGTGTAACATATTTAAAAATCAAACACTCCTCTTTTTAATATCACCAAGTATTATGGAAAAGCCAACCAGAACAGGTCATACCGTCCATATACTGTGTTACCATATTACTACCTCTTCATAAACATTAATAGGACTATGTATGCTATTAAGGACTGCATGTGTAAGTGTGTATGTTGAGTACTTTCCCAAAATGTATAGTCTCTTCAAAATGTCCATAAATAATGTGTCCATTATGTACTTAATAATGGGAACATTTAAGCTATAGTAGGTGTTAATGGTCATAAATAGTAGTCTATAAAATTTTAAAAATTAAATTTAAGGCAAAACAAAATAAAAGGTATGGTTCTCAGGCACCGCCCGCGTCAATTTTAAACCCCCGCATCAAAAATTTTCATTTTGATTTTCAATAGAAACTTACCAATTTTGGGCTCCAGCCGCTCGGACATTTCTTTCAAGAAGATAAAATCATAAAATTTTGATAAAAATTTCCTTTGTTATGTACTGTCTCAACTTGTTTAGCATAATAAAGCTTTTATTATCATGTTTTCCCTTATCATTTGACATTTTTATCGAAACATATAAAAAAAAATTAAAAATAAAAAAAATAGCCCGCCCACATTGATTTCTGAAAAAAAGTGCCTGAGAACCAACCCTTATTTTTTTTGCCTAAATTATGAAAAATATGGCGAGTGAGCAAAATTTGCTTTCGTGTAATTAAATAAATATTTCATGATATAAAGTGCGAGTGAAGAATCATGATATCCAGGGAGAGGGACTAGGGTGTTTTATCCTCTAGCTGTGTCATAGGTGGAGGTCGAGGTGGTACTGGGTTATCCAGAAGAGATTTTACGCGAGGGTCCTAACCTGTGGAGGATTGGCTCCTGCTCGTCTTCCGTCCGTATTCCTATCGATTGTCGCCTCACATATTCTCAGCAAACAAGTGTGCAACTATTGCATATACCGTAAGAGGGACTGGTCACTATAGCAGTTTTATGTTGACTTTCACATACATACACACACATTTATATATAAATATATATATATATATATATATATATATATTACATATATAATATATATCATATATATTATATTATATATATACATGTATATACTTTTTAGTGTCTCGAAGATACTTTTCAAATATATTAGCGCCTTTATGACACATTTCAAATATATATGTGTTTCCTTATTTTCAGAGCGAGGACGGTGACGTAGAACGATCACGTGGTCAGATGGATACATGGTTCGACTCAAGCAAAGAGTACCTGCAAGTAAGATTGCACCATGAGAGCCTAATTCACTCTCCATATTGATAAGCTTCGAGTTCCCCACCGACAAAATTTATCTCAATGAAACTAGTGACTGAAAAATAATGTTTGGATAAATAATTATGGTTGAACTCTCTTGAACTCACTCAGAGCCTCGGTCATATTTTACATATGGAAATCAGACATTGGCAGCACTGTTTCCTAATTTAATTTCTCTATTCAATGCAGCACACTGACTGAACTGCAAGCAAACAGATCTGGCCCCTTGACGAACCAATAGACATGTTCGTCACAGGGGCGCCAGCTACCCGGCACCAGACAAATCATTTTTGTGACTGCTCCTACCGAGTAAATAATTTCTGTGCTAGGCATTAAAGTTTTACAAAATGTATCAACATTGATGCTATAAAATAATTTTCCAACGTTTTATTAGTGATACTAGTTAATCTTGACACATTGGCATTCATAGTTAAACTTTATTTTTGTATCTTCAGCCGATGATTGACAGTGAGAAGTTGGAGACGACACCAGACGAGTCAACCAGCCCATGGGTCAGAGAGACGCAGTACAGGATTGCTAATGTATCAGCTGAAGAACGAATTAACGTACAGGTCAGAGTTCATGTAGTTTGCTGGAACACTCGGTATATATATATATATATATATATATATATATATATATATATATATATATATATATATATATATAAATATATATATATATCCACCTATATATAGACCTTGTGTAACATTTGTTATTTCTGTTTTTAACTGTAGGTTATCCGAATTATCCGTTGAGTTTTAATATTGAGGAATTCATGGAATTCAACGGAATTAAAGTCTCCCTAAAATGCTCTTTAAAACAATATGTAGACACAGTCTGCATTAATTAACATATAGCTAGGTCGCTTAATAAATTACAGTTATCCATAATATTGTTCAATATAAGTCGTGAGTTGTCATGTGCAGTGAAATCATAAATAAATACACGTGTATGTTTACTAAATGTTTTTTTTTCTCACAGTTTTGTGTTGCACTGGGAACTTGTACTAAATTTTTTTCACCAAGGAACTATTTGGCTTTCTAATATTCCACAGACCTAATAAACTTACATTTTCCCCAGATAATCGGTGCAGTAGCCATAATCCAGCATTACTAGATAGAAATACAGTAGAACGCCCGTATTACGGTCACCATTGGGACTAGATGAAAGGGCCTTAATACAGGAGTGGCCCTTATACAGGACTTGACCATTATAGGGGGGTTAAAATGTAACATGAAACAAAGTTCAAATCTTTATTACAATAAAAAGAAATAAACGTATATACAGAGTATTAGTATAATATCTGTTATCAATAAAAAAAATAAAATATTTACAATCACGTCAAAGTGATTGGGACAGAGTATGCGCAAAATTTTATACAAGTAACAATATTTATTTTGCATTCATTATTAATGTATGAGTAAATTTGCGATGTTTGCCGCACTGTTTTCGTTTGATGTACGTGTTCACAAGGACATTAAAGAAAGTTAAAGATCCACATGTTGCCAAACGTTTTCCTGATGACATAATCATCGGGACCCGATGGTGGTCATTCGTTAATTAAATGACAAACACCCTGATTAAAATCCGGCTCGCATGACTGATTCCCAAACATACACGCAGGTGGGAACACATGATTTACTTTTGTGCATACTAATGAGGCTGAGTGAGGGAGTGCGACGCTGGCTACGTGTCAAACAAATCAGTCACGGTCGAGTGGATACCTTTATACAGGCACTCATTAACAGAGGAATATGTGAGAGCGGACACTTGTGTAATGATATTGAGGTCAGAATTGGCCGATCGATTTGTTGAGCCCATGTCACGGAGTCACTGCCCCTGACCGTAATTGAGGCGTTTCCCGGCCTGCGGGACCGAAAGACCTGGCTGTAATACGGAATAGAGGAGTGACCGTAATTGACAACAAAATTATTATGAAATATAACTGTCGAAAATTGACCGCAATAGACGTATTGACCGTTATTGAGGCGTGGCCGTTAGCGGGCGTTCTACTGTATTAGAAAGAAGGTATGTATAAATTTTCATTTACCCAGGTAACCGTAGAAGCTGTAGATGAGGAGGATTTGCCAGGCAGAGAGCCGGAAATTACGTCAGTAGAAGACAGAGTTAACATCCGGGATGTGGTGACCTTGACCTATCCACTCACCACGACAAATTTTGCGACAACCATGTTGGAAGCAAAGATGAAGAGTTATGAATCGGTGCAGAGAGGCCTTGGGCGCAACATGATAAACGAATCAGCTCCAATTCAGTGTCGGGAATCTAACAGGGTATGATAAAAAAATTACAGATAAAAATATAGATAACAGTATGGGTAACAATAAAATGAAGTTAATGTTGTCTCAGTGCTCTTATTTGTCTTAATATTAATAATCTGCGAGATCTATTTGGTAATACATTAAGGATGTTATGTGCAACAAATGAAAGTATTCCCTAATTTGTCCAGCCACCATCACTAATGCGTTTGTAAAGGAACCTATATTCACATACCAGTAGTAAAGATATCCAAAACGTATTTAGGGTTCTCCTTAAAATATTATAGTATTTGCTAATAGTTCGTTATTAGGCGTTTGCTCACTCATGAACACAAGTGGAAATAAACTTGTATCAGGCGCGATCAGTGGCACCAAACATTTACATAGTGCGCACGCCATTTGGTGGTAGTATCACGCAAATCGTATCGCAAATCAAGATTTTACAAGCTTCCAGGCTTTTGTTTCTTCTTTGTTTCTCCCTTCATGTTTCTTCTTGTTGTTTTGAAGTGGTTGCGCATGTGGTCAGACCGCAAGTCACGCATTCTTGTTACGGTTAACAGACACACGTGGTCTGTGTTTACTCGCGCAAAGAACCATAATAATATGTATGATTCAGCTGAATTGTAATTATTAAGTTCGAGTGCCGGGTTGGTTTTGCTAGGACACTAAGGCCGCGATTACTCGTCTTAAGTGTCTTTGAAATTTGTCACAGTTCAATAAAAATCCTGTTCATATTTCACACGCCCTTACTTTCCAAATATTACTTGTTTTTATAAGAAATTCCTTATAAAAAAGTCGTGTGCATGTAAATAAATTCGATAGCTACAGGTTTTAAAGGCCTGTATCAGTCTCTTACAACATATTAACGGAGTGCTTTTAGAGCCCCAGTGCGCATAGTGCGGATATTATGCTTTTGCCAACAGTGCCTCAGCACTAGAGGCGTACTGTTTTGAACTTGATTCCCGGCAACAGCGTTATGTTCCTTCCAATTTATCAACCAGTTTTAAATATCCCGACTGCATAAAGTCTTTACCTGTGGTTTACACATGCTCACCAGTTCCTTAGTTTGTAGGCATTTAGTTTACATAATCTTTGACAGGTGGCGTGGCAGACAGTGTACAACACAGTTCCTCGAATAGTGAAAGAGCGCCTTGAAAGACGTTCTGTTACAGCCTCGTTTCTGGAGGATACACTGACGTCATCAGCCCAGGATTGGTTAGATGCCGAATTACTCTTTGAGTACACAGGTAATCACTTGTTTAACATTTTTGAAATTATATCCAAGGTAAAACCAAAGACTAACGTTCGCTCCATATTAACGAAGTAATTTGTTTTTCCGCAAGCGTTCAATGAACGAGACATACAGAATATGTGCTGAATCATATTATTCATTAAAATTCGAACGAATTCCGCACAAACTGACCAGGACCCGAAGGAACATCGAAAGAGTAAAAGTTCTTGTCTATAATTCGCAAATAATGTAGGATTTTTTTACGGGTAATATTATTTTTAACCTTTTGATTTTTGTTGCCGTAGCATTAATTACCTTTTGATAGACCTAAGAAATACCATTCTAAAATTGTCTTTTCATCTGTGTAGATCCTGGTTGCATCTTACTCGCGAAGTTTATGAATTCACAAAAATTCCCTAAATTCAAATATCACTCACATGAAACACTCACGAAAAAAACAACCACAGAATTCACATTAATTTGATTCTGTCACCAGTTATTAATGCGGCTTGGATGTAAAGACAAAAAAATGGCTGTTAAATTAAATGAATTTGACATGAGTAGAAGTGACGATGGCTCTGCACGTGTATACATATAATTTGTATTCATGATTTATAAAACTCCCTAATGTTATTCTCGGAACTCATAAATCATTCAAAGTATGCACATTATGAATTTTGTTTTCAGATAACAATGTCCAGGTGCAGTCTCCAACTTTCGTTACCTCAACAAACAACGTTGACCTTCCCGGCATGCACTACTGCAAACTGCTTTCTCCATTTCGAGTTGCAGAATTTCTATATGTCGACTCTTTACGAAATGCTTAAATCAACACATCAGTACATTTGAACATAATTGATTTTCACTATACCTGTATTAAAAGTTTGTTTTCTTCATCAAATCTACTCTATGTTTCTAGAACAGCAGTACTTCATAAAATAGGTAGGAATCTATGGTAAAAAAAAGTGTCATAAATGTGGGATAAAATCCCATAAACGCTGCCTGAGGTAGGAGCGTCATGTGTGTAGATTTTGGGCATGTTCCAATAACATAACACTTTGGACATGTTGCAATAATATTACACTGGAATAAAGTAACTAGCATTTGACACAATGTGTTCACCGGCTGAGCGATATAACAAGCACCATAACCCGATTCCCCCCCCCCTCCCCACCTGTTACCTATCAAACCGACCTTATCACTTATTAAACAAGATTCCCCCACTTTTGACTGTCCATCAGCCTTACTTTCTCTATAATCAACTCGAAATAAGGCTTAAACAATTTTTCAACCTGGCTATACTTGCCTGCTATCACTCAAGAGCATGACACACTACATTATCGAAATTGTCGTAAACTGAGTTCGACTACATTTTAAGCTGGTTAAAGGCGCCACAAATAATTCTACTTAATTCATATTCATTTAATTTCCCGGCCGCTAAAGAATTGGTTAATATAATACTAAAACCAAAATATTTATATCAAAAGCTCTTATTTCTGCATATTAATTTATATGATTGCATAATGACATGCAGCTGCAGTGGCTGTTGAATTACTTGGCAACACACGTCAGACATTAATTAACCCGAAGAAATGTTTGGACTTTTGTCACAGGTTCGCCATGTCCGTATCAATTTCTCCTTTGTTCTTTCCAGACATTAATTACAGCTCCTACACTAAAAGTTGTAAATACTTCTGGATTACATGTATCTGGTACTAGGTTGACCTTTAGCTCATGTTCACATTCCAGGCATGTCATATATGTGTGTGTGTGTGTGTGTGTGTTTGTGTGTGTGAAAAATAGTGTTTTTCCCGTAAGAATTTAATGGTATCTGTCAATATTCGTTCATATACCGGGCACGATAAGTGGTGTAAAATATGAACATGCTCGCCATTTTGAGGTAACAAGGCAATGTGCCGGAACGATTTTACTGGGGAAAGTTTTATATTCAGGCAAAATGAACAAGTATCGTACTTAAATACAAATGTAACTCTCAATCAGTATATATATATATATATATATATATATATATATATATATATATATATATATATATATATATATATATATTGTTACAGGTGTCTGTTTTATTGTGCGCAGGAGTAGTACCTGTGTCTGTTGACATTCTGATTCGTGTGGCGCAGGCATAGTTCGTGGCTATGGGAGCCTCGCTTGTAGGGCGTTTGCTCGCTTATGGGGTCTAGAGCTTAGATACACAGCGTTTTTTTTTATTCTAGATGTTTCAGGTCTGTTCATGTGCGTGTGTATTGTTCTTTGGAATTTACCATTTCCAAAATTTTCGGATGAGAAGCTAAATATTAGGGGCTGTGTTTGGAGCCGGCAGTAAGGAATATACCAGCGAGCACTAGGAATGATACTTTCTCGTCAATTTGGGACCTTTACCAATAATTGCAGTGGTGTCAGATCTTCAACGGATTTTATACAGATTTAATACGTACTGTCTTCAGTTTGCCTTTGGATTATTACTATTTACGTGGATTACTTATGTTAAAGGACTTGTTGAGCTGTGACAGTGGTGGTATCAAGAAATCAAAGTCTAGGATCCGGACACTCTCGAACTGTACATTTTATTTGTTATACTGTGTAGTTGTATTGATTTAGTGTATTGTAATGTTAGGATTGATTTAAGAAAAAATTATATTTATTTGTTAACAAAAAACCACTGACTTCTATATTCATTCCCCCTAGACATTTCACACTACCTAGTGTTACAGAATCTGATTTTTTTTTTATCTCCATCACAAAATTTGTGCTGGTCACGATTACGTGATCTGTTGTTATAAGGTTCCGTAAATATATATATAAATATATGAATTTCAATGGGAAGTAAATTTGAAGAGTCCTGAATGCTCGGGTAAAATTTGAGTTGAGAGCGTCCTAAGGGGAGATAATATGTGTCAAATTTTGAAGGGTTTTGTGAAAATTGAATCTTTTTCATATCTTATGAAAATATCATTTCATTACATGATAAGAAATCGTGTCATAATATAAATATATGCTTATAGCGGAATGTCAGCCTCAGTTGTCAGCGCGGTGTTTACACCAGTGACAGGTAAGTTTGAAGCAGCCAGTAATGGTCATTGATTGATACATGGTCCTAAAGTGAGAAATTGGCGCGCCACATCCGACGCTTGGACCCTCAGAACCGGGCGCCCGTAAGAAATTTCGGGCGTCAGAGACGCTTATCCCCGCATTTCTGATATCCCTGTATATATATGTATATATATATATATATATTTATATAAGTATATATATATATATGTATATATATATATATATATATATATATATATATTATGACCGGTATAACATAAAATTTTGCGATAAGTTTGCAGATTTAAAAGTCACTGTGCTTTAATTAATCACCAAATGGCTTATTTTTACCCCCCCCCCCCCCCGAATGGCGAATGTATTAAGAAGGCAAAGTGCATGGAGGAGACATGATCCCCTACAACTCCCAAATATTTTGCAGGGAGTGTACAACGGTTGTCAGGCATAATAATTGTCTGAAAAAAAGTCGTTTGAAGAGAGCAAAGGGGGGGGGGTTCGATCGACCCTCAAACTTCCCCCCCCCCCCCCGGAATCCGCACCTGAGCTATTTTTATACTTGCACATCTATCAGCCAAATCAGTTTCAAATGTTTCTGCTACAGTGTTTAGTTTGTATAACAGTTGACAGATGGCGTGGCAGACGGTGTAAAACTCATCACCTCGAAATATGAAAGATTTTACGATAACATCCTCGTTTTTTTAGGATACGCTGACGTCATCAGCCCACAACTGCTTTGATGCCAACTGGGGCATTTGTACTTTGTTGTGGCTTGTCTGTTTTCACAAATCAATTCAAGATCACCAACGATTTTTTAAGTGTATATAGAAGCTGATAATATTTGTTACAGTATGTGACGATATTAAACTCAATATGTCATGTAATCATTTGTGAGACAGAAACTATATTATGAATTCCTTAGTATATTAGAAATCAAGAAAGAATAACTAGATTTTCGGTGAATCGCTATATGATTAGTTCCCAAGGGGTATACGGATTTCGGCGATGGAACATGGTGTTTTCAATGCGATATAAATTCGCATGGTTTATTTTAAAAACATATATAAAACATAAATCCTAATATTATTAAAATTATAAGAAGCTTATCCCGACATTATATAAAAATGTTTATGGGAAACTATACTAGTATGAGATAATGACTTGTAAGGAGCTGATCTCAAGATTAGATAAGACCAAGGAATTTGTTATAAACTCCTTGATAAGACTTATAAAAAGCTAATCCTAAGATCAGGTAACATTATTATAAGAAGCTATAATCTCAAGGTTGTGCAAGATAAAAAGAGGAAGCTAATATAAAAAATTTAATAATAAATTATACACGAAGCTAAAGCAAAGATTATTAATAAAAAGTTAAGTTTAGAAAATCAGATCAATCATAAATAGATAATCAAACGTTAGATAAGGTTCATAAGAAGCTAATTCCACATATGAATAAGACAATCATAGGAAACTAATCGCAGGGGCGTATCAGGGGGGATGCCGCAGGGGGCCATGATTCCCTCCCCCACCCTTCCCCCCTCCATACGATTGCTAAGAAAATTAAAGCATAAAAGTAGATATAAAAATATGATAATTCACTTATCAGTTATGTTTAAATTTCATTATTTCAGTTTCATTACTGCACATTTTCAAATGCAGGAAACAAACATTTCCTCTTGTTTTCAGTCACACCACACACACACACACATATATAAATGAAGAATAAAAAACAGAACAACCAGAACAGAACAGAGATCAGGTATCACTTGAGCTAATCTGTGGCCTATAGGTAAAACTTTATGGTACAGATAATTGTACTATTAGCTGGCTACCCTATTGTTTTACAATATCATCACCTCACAGGCCTAACAAACAGGATTGGGCCAACTACATTTAAAAGTAATTATTACAATAACCATTACAAATAACTATTTTCACAAATAATTAAAAAAAATAAATTTCTTTTGAAAAGTAATTAATTACTTTACACAAACTCTACAAAGGCACTAAGGGGAAGCTTTATGATTGCTTATAGCGCTGGTTAAATTAGTGTTTTGGCTAAAGGTACAGTATCAGATTTAAGCATATGTATATATTTTTTTCAATGCATGATAGGTATAGTATAATTTGACCAGATATCCAAGGCGATGTCTAAGGACACAGGAAGCAGTGGAGACTGTTCTAGTGTAACAGTGACCAACATAGCCTTGCTAAATTGATAACTATATCTCTGTCTTCATCAGCCATGTGCTGGAGGCATTTGGATTTCAGCCTTCCCCAGATCACCTCTTTTGTTCCTGTGGCTCTCTCAGTAACAGTTAATTAGCATATGTACACTATTTAAATTGTAATAAGATCAGTATGAGTATGTTCCAGCCAATTAATTCTTCCTTTCAGTGGAAGTGTAAAATGTTTTTAAGCTGTTACCAGAGTTCTCTTAGAGTAGCTTTGCATATGTGTGCTTTTTGTAACCCTATAACTTTATTTACATTGTAGTAGAAGTATTTGAAAAAAGTCCACCATAAGTCATGCTTATCACCATGCTTATTATAAACGGGTGAACTGAAATTCAATAATTACAGGTTATCCCTACCCCAGAGAAGCACTAGCACAAATGATATTACAGTTTAGCTATTTATTAATAATTACAATTATTGGGCAAAATATAATTTTAATTAAACATCACAATATCATTTTTAAGAGTTTTTTAATAATAATGTAAATGAAAAAATGATTATTAAAATAATACTATAAAGTGTATTTATTCATGAATGCATTCATGAATACATTTTGAATGTATTCGCATTCGTAGTCAAATACTTTTATTTTTACCTGTATTCGTGTTCGTATTCATGGAATTATCGATTATTCGTATTCGTATTCAAATACATTTACGAAGTATTCGCCCCATGTCTGATATATACATTTACATATAAACATATAAATATATGCACCCCTTGCCCAGCGGATATGCTGAACAACCCCCCCCCCCCCCCCCCCACACACACACACTTCCGTAAATTTTGGCTACGCTCCTGCTAATCGGAAGATGAAATAGGAGTATGTATATCATGGAATATTAATCCCAAACACACATCAGATTATATAAAAATGTTATATAAAAGGGGTACTCAATAGAAAAGGTAAGTAAGTCTAAAGATAATGCGAAGATAAGAAACAAAAATGAATTTGAATGATAATACTAAGCACTTATGAGCATCAAAGCCATTTCTACTAATAACATTAAAGAGACTGACCGGCGGGGTCTAAACAAATAATACGGTATACTATGCGTCCGTTTAATATATGTAAATAGTGTTCGAAACGAAGGGGCAAGGTTCAGTGTTTGAAGGGTTATAAATATACAGCAACATGATTCGTCCTGTGTGCTGGTGACACATCCGTACAACACTGTTTAAAAGAAAACGTTTGTGGACGAGTTGAATACTTGTTATCACAAGGGTACAAAGAAAATCGTGATCTTACCAAATATTCCACATCAAACGCCTGGTAGGTTGCTAAAATCGATGACTGTTAAAATACTTCTCGATTTGCAGGTACAGGCATTCTGATATCTCAAGTTAACCCTAGTCTTGTGTTTAAAATTTTGAAAAGTAAGCCTACTCTCCTTTTAGGGACAAGTTTTTATTATGACACCTAGCAATCATATTCATAAGTAAAATTTGATGGTACGGCTAAAAAAGGTAGGTTTCTCAGGCACATCGCGCGTCAATTTACCCCCCCCCCCCCCATCAATCCAAATTTTTTATTCTGATTTTCAATAGAAACTTACCAATTTCTGCTCCAGCCGCTCGGACATTTCTTTCAAGAAGATAAAATAATACACTTGTGATAGGATTTCCTTTGTTAAATAGTGATTTTATCTGTTTAGCAAAACAATTCTGTTATTGCCATATGACATTTTTATCGAAACATACAAAAAGGTAAAAAAAAAAAAAAAAAAAGCCCGAGCGCACCGACTATCCCTCCATCATTTAACTTAATTCTGCTGTTTTAACTCATGATATGTTATTTCAATAAACTATGTGAAAGATGCATGATTGAAAAACTGTTTCGATTGGGTAGTTTCATATCGTGGAGAGGTAACCTGAGAGTTACCCCTGGGTTAATCTGAAATCGAGTTCAAGTATACGGTTGTGTAATCTGAAATCGCTACATCGGGTCGTTACACGTTGTGCCCAATTAAGCCTTTTGGAAAAGACCTTCTCCACGAGCATGCGCATTGCGTTCAGCTTTGTCTGCTGTGTTCGGGTATTATTTGTGAGCATTGCGAGTTTTGTCAAATGAATATAATAAACATCAAAGGCAGAGACAGGTTTCTCATTGTTAAAGATAAGGTATAACATTTACATTTATCATTTGAAATATATACTAATAAGATTTTTGGACAATATAACTGACCATAGCACTCAGTGTCAGTCACCGTCGGCAGGTGTCGCAGGCAAGGTGGGAAAGGTCTTTTCTGGCTATATAAGTAAACCGCGTTCTGGTGCATCATGTGGCAGTGCACTGACCCTGAAAACTGATGATTCAGTCGCAGTTATAACAAATGGCAGAATATGTTCACCAACCAAGACATTCCTGTAGATAGACTGGGTCGTCATACACCACTAGCATTCTTTAACAACACCGGCGGCAACCAGGTAAAAGGACGCTGTACTAAAAAAATTATAAAGCTATAAATATCCTTATGAAAGCTCTAACAAAGCCTACTGGCTATCATTTATTTCACTGGAGTCATTTACAAACACTTCTGATCTTTTTTTTTTTTTTTTTGATCAGCACGCAGGTTCACTTGCGACAAGCTTTGTTTTTATGTATTGTCGGATTGAAATATGGTAACATCAGGTAGAGCGGGTCAGTAGTTACTGTATCACACATATTGTCCTGGAGGTTCCAACTAAAATTATAATTCATGTGGTGAAGATTCTGGTAACACGATTAAGATAAACATGTGGCCAGTCATCTTGTGCGTGCTCTCGTCTCTGATATACCCGTCAGTCAGCGACCAACCTCGTGTGTTGCGACCAATACGGGAGACTGGGAAAGATGTCGGACTCTTTATCGTACCAGGGGGGTTCCTCGAGTACCACCAGTACCAAGCCTTAGGTAAGTACAAGGAATTAATCTGTGAATAACTCAATCTTACAAATATCGAATTAATTATGTTTTATTTTAAAATATTTTATTTCAGTTCTGCTTTTGGAACATTTTTCGTAAAATGTATTTTTGTAATACATGCTAGTCAGTGTTACCTTGCACACCAAACACTGATATATATTGATGAGGTACGTTATTGATTAAAAATCCTACTTCAAAAATAATCAACCCATTTTTTATAGACCTAAGGGTGTTCACCTCAAGTCAATTCCAGAACCAAGAGATAACATATATTTGTAAAGCTGTATCGTTTTTATATGTCGGCATTTTTAACGAAAGAAGCTAGGGTCGTGATATTAATTTATATTTTTCATAAATATCTGAGTGTCATAGCGTAATAGTTAGATATTATAATACTCGTAATTCCATTTATCTCATTGTTTTCTTTTATTGAATTATCAAGTAGGATACAATTAGAGGACATAATGACTAAATATCAGAACCACATTATATCATTATTAAATATGTGTCATAACCAATGTCTGTGATTAGCATGAACTTTTTTAATATGTCTAGACAAGGACGAAGGCTCCTGTAATTAGTCTTGGCCGTGGTAACTCTGCTGTAAACGCAATCAAAAAAAAAAAAACAGCAAAAGATCTTATGTGACATCAAACAAGTATATTGACAGATATTTAACATAAGTGTAAAAATATATAAACATACCAAGGTCCTTGGATCTCTGTCTTGCTGCAGCTAAGTATGCTTTAATAACAGTAAGAATACCTGAATACATATAAATATGAATAACAGAAACTCACCAACATATCGGAATTCATATAAATATGGAAATATGAAAATGATAAAAAAAAATGAACGGTTCACCCAGTCAATGATAGAATAATGCTTGCACAACACCAGTAACACAGATTAATCACTTACAGCCCGATCATCTGTTACGTAATCTACAGAAACGATTCAGGTAAAATGAAGATTACCGTTAAAACACGAGTAACGTAAGTGCTTACAAGACAAAGGTGACGTCACAAGGACGTAACAAAAGTCAGTCGTCTGCTGAACACAACAAAGAAGAAATACATAAGAATTCAGAAATGTTGCACGTAACGAATAATATTTATTCTGATACCCAAAGAAGTCTTTTGAATCCATGTCTTCTGTTTCAAGGTGCGGAGATACAACAGCAGGTGCCGCTACGTCTATGGATATACCTCCAAGATTTGTTTATTAATGGCACCTACGTGAGCATAGCTCGCAGAGAGCTGGAGGCGGCTGGATTTCCCGACGGAGCACCGTTGTATGCCTCAGGCCACAGTTTAGGCGGTCAGTACAGAGTCCATATACATTATTATTATTATTATTATTATTATTATTATTATTATTATTTTTATTATTATTATTATTATTATTATTATTATTATTGTCAGTCACTTTGATTGCGCGTTTTCCATAAAAGTGCTCAAGTGTCCATTACCTAAAATGTCAATATTGCATAACATTAACATCACATCTTATATTAAAATATACAAAATTTTATACAAATTGACAACCACTACACATGCATGGGACAGGCATCCTAAAAATTAAAACCTGACATTCAATTAATGAGTGCGCTGTGGAGAGGTCTCTGTATGGCCAGCGGCACAGCAATTTCAAAGTGTAGGATAAGACTTGTCTTGAGAACAGAGCAATAGTCCATTACATACGAATCATTTCTGTCACTTTAACAATTCTGACATTATCCTTTTAGTTCAAATGATTACCCCCACGCTTATGGAAATCTATATAAACTTATATAAGTACCTAAATAAGCTCGAGGCTTTATCATTCAGCGACAGAGCCATTTCTGTGAACGGAAGACCAACACTAAGAAACTGTTAGTCGCCTTGATCAATGCTTTTTCAGGACTGATCTGCTTAAAACGACTATATACATTTGACTTGTGCAAGAAATGTTTTATATTATATTCAAAATAAAATGTGAGAATTCTATGTTAAAATGTAGGCATACACCTATATTCAATGTATTTCTTCCGTATTTACTATGTCTTTTTTTTTATTTTACACAGGTATATTCCTCCGGGCTGAATTAGGCTTTGCAGGGAGCGCTGCAGTGTCGGGCATGATTCTTCTGGCTTCGGAGCTGGTAGAAAACTACACGACCAGTTTCCCAGTCCCCACTCTGTCCATCACTGCTGATTTAGATGGCCTGCTGTATATAACACGACCTGCAAGACAATTCAGGTCAGTGGGTACATTTGGGTGCTAGCACAATTCACCGTATTATTAATACATGAAACGTTACTTTGTAATATGGGAGCCCTAACCGTCATGTACAACCAACTGTAACCATTTTCACTTCTACAGTCGTAGCTAGGTTTCACTGCATTTCTAAAGGTGTTTTTTATTTGCCTGTTACACACATTAGTAACGCTACTAAACTTGCAGTCTTTTCCTTTAAATATTATTTTTTTCCATTCATCCTGTAGCGAGTTAGAACAAGCAGTCAAGAGGACGCCAGCAATGAAATATAAATATCCAATTAGTTTGATACATGGCATAAACCACGGACAATTCGCCACAGAACAAATGCCTGAGCGAGTGTTAGCGTTTGACCTGGTACCGGAGCAAAGTGACAAGAGAGCCAGGGAACTGATTTCTGACTCAGTGAAGACGTTTATGCTGTACTATACACCGGTCAGTATTCATGCGTTGATATACATGTGTATCACGTATTAAGAGTGAATACACACACACACACACACACATATATATATATATATATATCCATATATATGTATTGTATATATATGCATCATGTTGAATAGGGAACCACAACAAATACACACACATATATATATATATATATGATTCAGTGAGGACCTCCATGTATTGAGATATAAATATAAAGGATATAATTGCAATGGATATTTTCAATGTGAGACTCAAATACTTAAACAAATGTGCAGGGTGTATTCCTCAAATAATCTGAATATTCATTTAAATCACACATGAATGGCAAACGTTATTCAAAATGAGATGAAGAATAAAAAAAAATAAAAACAGGTATGTCCAGCAGTGGTGTTATCATGATGATACAAAAGGGATGTACTTAAAGTGGAAAATCATGTGAGCCAATATGTGATACAGACGTCGGTCCGGTTAAATTTAACTAACAATATAACAACACACCGTTTAAAACACAATATACAAAATACACAGCACGGACAGTGATACCACAAAACCTTGGATGTTGAGATTTTGAGAACCCAGTTTTGGAACAAAATCTAAATGTAATATGTATAATACGTGCCAACTAAAGATATTCCTTAGGTAGTTGGCGAAACAAGACATAAAGGTAAACTCACCGAAAACATGGATTATTCGAGACTGTACGCCTCTGCGAGCTGCTGGAAAGGTCAAAGATGGCGGTGAAAAACCTGAAAATCACCGGATGTTAACAAAGGAAACGCACGTGCTCGGGGCCCCTTGGGGTGACCAGATGGTCAGAAGGCACGATAAGACGCAAATGCTGGCTCAGTTCACGGTACTCTACCGTAAAGTACGGCGGAGCCGTGAAATAAGGGTACTACCGTGAAAGAATCACGGTAGACTACCTTGAAACTACAGCCATGTCTAAGAGTGTATTCTTGAGTTGATATACATGTGTATCACATATTAAGAGTGAATACACACACACACATATTTATATCCATGTATATATATATATATATATATATATATATATATATATATATATATATGCATCATGTTGAATAGGGAACCACAACAAAAACACACACCTATATATATATATATATGATTCAGTGAGGTCAGTATTCATAAGTTGAAACATGTATATCACATATTAAGAGTGAATATTCAAGCACACACTCATATATATATATATATATATATATATATATATATATATATCAACATGCATCATGTTGAAAATCAACACACACACACACACACACACATATATATATATATATATATGATTCAATGAGGACCTTCATGCTGTACTATACGCCGGTCAGTATTCATATATCGGATTAATACATGTATATCACATATACAAATAACGAAGGAATCCATTAGAATCTTTTACAGTTAACCAAGACAGTGTACGTTTACATATTTGTTCGTATTGTATCATATATATATATATATATATATATATGTATATATATATATATATTATTTTTATTATTATTGTTATTATTATTATTACGGAACCTAATATCAACAGGTCACGTAGTCGTGACCAGCATAAATTTTGTTATGGAGATAAATAAAAATCAGATTCTGTAACGCTAGGCATCGTGAAATGTCTAGGGGAATGAATAAAGAAGTCAGTTTTTTTTGTTAATAAATAATTACACAATATAATAAATAAAGTGTACAGTACCAGAGTGTCTGGATCCTAGTCTTTTCTGGATACCACCACTGTCACAGCTGAACAAGTCCTTTAAAACATATAATCCAGATGAACAGTTCACGTAAATCTTCTCAGAGAATAATAGTTCAATGTAATCCCGAAAACAATCTGTTGTAATCCAAAAGTGAAGTTCTGGTAGTAATCCAAAAGTCAAACTGAAGACTATATAAAATCCGTTACAAATTTCGAAAAAGATCTAAAACTGCTGCAATTATCGGAAAGGTCCACAAACTGACTCACACTCTTCCGTGTCCGCAGGAATATATCTCTCTCTCCTCCTCTCTGCTCTAAACAAAGCCTGTATTTATAAATTTTTCACCTCAGGCCCAGAATTTTCCATTTCACGAACAGTCCAAAGAACGCAACAAGACACACGCGCTCATAGAGCGCGAAATGACCAGATAATTCCAGATTAGCACAAACGCTGTGTTTCTACACATCAGACCCTACACGTGGGCCGGCCCGGCACGCTCGTCTCACATGGCAAAGGACTATGCTTGCCTAACAGACATAGGTATCACTCCTGCGCACAATAAACCAGGGCCTGCCTAACACGAATGTGTCAGAATGTCAACAGCTCACAATAAAAGAGACACCTGTAACAATATATAACAACATATAACACCTATAACCTATAACAACTGTATATATACATATATGTCACAGGACGGAAGGAGTGACGTGATGGAGAGGTCACGTGCTACGATGGATGGGTGGTTCGAATCTTGCCAGAGCTTTTTCCAAGTAAGGTCGACTGCAAAAAATCAAGCATAATCAGAATAAATCCAGGTAAAATGTACTCTGCCATGATCTGTGGTATGACCTGTAAATCACAAACGTTTGTCACCAAACATGGATACGTGACGCCATAATAAAATAGTCGTTACATAACCAACTTAACAATTACGCAAAACGAAGCCGAGCTTTTCGACGTTTCCCCCAGTTTTGAAGATGAGTGTGCTATATGTCATCATCGTTGTTTGTGTGTTTGTTTGGTTGGCCGGTTATGCATTATCTAGAAAAGTAAGGAATGGATTTTTTTTTGTGGAAGCATCTTCCAACAGCTAAATTTTGGGAAGGAAAGAAAACATTTAAGACCGGATCTGAATCCTGATAAGTTTAACCCTATGTATCGACTGTTCTGTTTCTCCACACGATATATCCAAAACGTAAGAGATTAACCAATAATAAAAAAAAATATTCCTTGGCTCACCTACAAATATTCATTTAAATTAATTAATAACTGATAATTATTGTGGAACGATTTAAAGTTCATCATACATTGTAATAAATATTAAGGGAGATCTAGATGCATGAGCGCTTTCTATTTACACTGGACTTAACCCAGAAAAGTATTAACATTAAATTTATATTGTTTCCCTTTCTAGTCTTCCTGGGTTACGTGCTGTGGATGTTTATGGTGATGTGTATTTAAAAAAAACTCCAATGTGTATTTATAGACCGTAGTTGACAGTGACTCGTTAGAAACAGCCCCTGATAAATCTGACAGTCCCTGGGTAAGAGAGACACAGTACATAATTGCCGACGTGCCGCATGAAGAAAGAAGAAATGTTCAGGTCAGTCCCCATGACAATTATCAATATGCTCTTACATTCACAGATAAACATAATATTTCTATTAATAATTTCTAAGATTAAAAGTTTACAGCCGTCTTTTAGCTTTCTTATTCTTTCATTCAGACAAATGAATGAAAATAGCAAATATAAAGATTACAAAGAAAAAATATTGAGATATTCAAATAGAATTAATAACAGGTCGGTATTCTTTGATTGAGTTTAATATCAGCAACATTCTACCCCTTGCTCATTTCGTTAGTTTCTCATCCTCACTTATTACAAAATTTATGGAAAAGTTAACATTCTTATGTATTCGGAATACAATTATTAAATCTTGTCGTTGACTAGATTATTTATATCATAAAGATCATAGGAAATCGTTAGAAAAAGTGCAGAATATTTTAGGTCACCGTATCTGTGGTCCATAAAGACAATTTTCCGTCCACCAAACCAGAATTATCCACAGTAGGAGGACACCTAACAGTCCGGGACGCGGTGACCTTGAGCCCTTTGCTTAATACTTTAAACATGGCGGCAGACATGTTGGAAGCTAAGATGAAGAGTTACGAGTCCGTTCAAGCCGCATTAGGACTTACGGGAATAAACGATACAGCCCCAGTCCAGTGTCATGAAGCTAACAGGGTGCGTATAAAACAGTTCGAATGTGATCTCAAATATTTAGTGTATTCAGCACTGTGTAAGGATTTAACTCTTTGTTCATTTTTTTATCTGCACAGAAAAAAAAATTACATTTACATAATACATATAAATATTTACAACGATTTAACTGGGAGAAATTAGCACAGGCCCAATTAACATAATAAGGAAAAGCTTACAAGTGGTGTCCAAAAAACATGGATTCTCGGATAATGGCTTTTTTTAAACGCTAAAGCATCCAGTCAGTTTTCCCAATGTGTCTGCAGTATATTGAAATGATTCCACCATTTTGTAGAATTATGATTAATGACAAAAATATTTCTACGGAATCCTCCCACACATGGTGTCATTTCAGCTTGTATTCCCCGCCCTCCAGATCACTGGCACTTGACTTGGTTCAAGCATATTGAACACTATGGAAAACTCAAATATCGGTCATTTGTAAATATCCACAATTTCAAACAAAACTACTGTGGCTCGTATAAGAAACATAATTTTTTTTATCTCGTTCCCAGGCGCATTAAAACCTTTTACCTTACAGAATAAAAAAATCCATCTTGAAGCCAACTGTCAATTGACCATGCATAATAGCATTATAAGCAATCCCGTCAACGTCAACGAATCAATACCATTTGTGTATCAATGATCTTTAAACAATGAAAAGTCATAGATTTAATTCTGTGAGTAGGGTACAAGGTGTATGGACTATTTTATAGAAATTGCAATGAATACCTGTTTACAACTCCTAATAAATGTTGTTTGGATGAACGGACCTTTAAGACAGAGGAGCGATAATTGGGAAATTGCTACTGCAGCAAGGCAACCGCCTGTGCCCCCATAGTCTCATGAATATACATATACATGTATATATACTGTGAAGTTATATCAAATCAAGCTTAAGTTCCTCGATGCTAGATATATGTGTAGAGCATATTATGTTGTACTTACATAACGGTCCTTTTGGCTACCCGAGGTTTCACGCCTCCATGCATGGCGACCTTGCACGGAGGTGTAAAACCTTGAATAGCCAAATGTCGGCGAGTCACCCCCCCCCCCCCCCCCCCCCCCCCCCACACACACACACACAAACACACACGTACAACTCTGGGAGATAAATTGACGCCACTGTCTGTGCCCTTTTTACAAGTCGAGAAGTAACTCAGTATAGTTTGTAACGTTTATAAGCAGACTGCATCCGCCATATCTCATCTTTGACCTTCAGTAGAAGACCCAGCCTGAAAACAGATATAAGACACCTTTTATTAGTTCATGTAACCTTTGATAGGTGGCGTGGCAGACTGTGTACAACTCTGCTCCTGATATTGTGATCGGACGTTTGAATGGACGTCTCGTAAAGACTACTTTTCTTGAAGACAACATGACATCATCGGCGGATGACTGGCTGGATGCAAGCCTACGTTTTGATTATAAAGGTATCAATTTGTTTTAATGTTAACATACGGGAACACATATTTCAGTGGCTTTACTCATTCTAATTCTTGTGCCTATAGCTCTTCTGGCCCACGTGTAAACTTAATACCCGACACTTTCGTGGTAACAAAATTACTCTTTCTCTCTCTCTCTCTCTCTCTCTCTCTCTCTATATATATATATATATATATATGTATATATATACACGGTATATAATCTATAGAGTACTGTACATGTTAGCTTGAAGTGTTGTAACTGTTGAATAAACTAAAGTTAGGTATGCAATTTAACATTTCACTAAACACACTATGACAGGCAGAGGCGGGTCCAGGATTTAGCATGGGGGTGCCATAACAACGAGGAATTAATGCTAAAATAAAGGTCCACTACTCCCTAGCGGTGGATTTGCCCTAAAGATATGGAGAAATCAGTGTAAAAAGGCACCCCTTAAACCCTTACCCATCCACCTCCTGTGGGGTCCGCCCTTTACACTGAGAGGCACGAACCCACAGGCTGCAGATTCAAACCGTATTCACAATGGAACCATGTGCACTGAACATGGCATCGAATACCGTTTTATTGTTTACAAATCCACCTTCTATTCACAATGCACCCGTATTCTTTCGCGTGTCGATCCGGATCGTTGAAACCACACTGGGAAGTAGTTTAGATACCAAATTCATTAATATACTGTATTCGCAAAAACCTAATATCAACACGCTTCAAATCTACGCGTGTCAAATACCTTTTGCGCAATGCATGTGCTTTAACTTTTACGTGAATCGAATACCTTTTTAATATTTTACTGAATGCACGTTTTTCATCGTGAACATAATGTGTGTCCAATACTATATGTTCAATTAAGTACTAGGGGATCAGTATTTGGACACGGGTGGTGGTTTAATGGTAAGGGCGCTGAACTTGTGATTGCAGGGTTCTGGGTTCGAGTCCCGGTCGGATCGTCCTTCAAGCTAAAACCCCTATAGCCGTCCATAATGGTGCGTCTTATTTCAGAGGAGTGAATGAAACAACCCTTAGGTACCAGACATACAAGTAGCCAATAACCCCAATAAAAGCTCATCTTGTATGTTCTCCGAGTGGCTTAGAAAAACTTCGAGGATAACAGACCAAGAATGTAAAGTGTAAAGTCAGATTGGACTGGATATCACACCATAAACCTAACCTTTAGGGCTCCGTTATTCGTTTACTCCTGTATTGTATGACGTAAGATCACCTTGAACTTAATGTAACATGTACTAAGATTTATTAATTTTCAGATCAAACTCTTCAAGTGCAGTCTCCCGCTTACGTAACATCTGTTGATGACCCAGACCGTCCCGGCATGCATTACTGTAAACTCCTCTCACCTTTAAGAGTTGCAGAGTTTCTGTACGTGGACGCTTTAAGGAGTGGACCTACGAGCATTGCCAGTCACTACCTGGACGGGTTTTTAGCGACATATACTCTTTCAATGTGGACTTGTTGCAGCATATTTGTGACGACAATTCTACAGATATAGCATTGCCTCAGGAGAAGCACTATATGATAACGATGACACTTCCATATCAAAAATTACCTCTGAAATATACATAAATTTGTAGTCATGGGCTCTGTGTTCTATCGTTATCATCCATTCCCTGTTGTATTTCCACATTCCTCTGGTTTGCCAGAAATTTGATCAAGAACTTTTATTTCACGTTATATTTTTACTGTGATGAATGCGTGTTTATATATGAAACTACATATTAATGAAAGTACTTATATAAATTGTGATTTTTTTATGTGGAAGTCTGGAATTTTCATTATCTACAATATGTAAGTACTCCACGATGATTGGCTGGATCTAAAAGCTTATTAAAGAAGAACAGGCTGCAAAAGAATTTTCTGATTGTGTGCATTCATAACCTGGCGACCCGGGTTCGATTCCAGGTGCTGCCATGAGAGTGGGTTGTAGTGGCCGGTCCAAGGTCGTTGCTTCTCTCCGGGTTCTCCGGCATCCTGCACCTGTGAAATGATAGATAATACAAAGAAAGAATTACAATATTTTGTTTCATTCCTTATAATATACTTTAGAAGCGGCAGATCATACTTAATACAACATTCTTCCCGGTATGCGCCTGGTTATAATTCCGCTTCCCTGAATATTATGAAGGTCACTAGGAGCATTAATGATATAAAATAATGTAAACGTGCTTGATTGATCATAAACGTACCATGTAAGCATGGTTACATGTACTATACACTCCCTTATTACACACTGACAGGGTATATAGCTATATATATATATATATATATATATATATATATATATATATATATATATATATATATATATATATATATATATATATATATAGCTGCGGATCCATTGTACGTTCCCATGTTGCATGGGAAGTAGGAGATTACCGCAAGCGCATTTGATTACTGTGGTTGGTTTCATATTCGCGAGGTTAAAATTTCGCGATTTCCACTCGTTCAGTGTTCCGCGAGGTTTCTATTTTCGCGATCTCACAGTAAATTACACAGAATTGTCTGAATTATAAATATTAATATCTCGTATAAATATCTTAACATTTCAAGGATTCAAGGACCAATGTAACAGCGAACGAGCTCAAAATCTGTGGTCATTATAAGCATGATAATGTAAAATATCTCATATTATTCGTAATATCAATTTTCTACATACGGACAACAAAAGAATATCTGTCTATATTAATAACATCACACTTGTGTCTTGTCGCTCTACAGGCATATAGTTCATTCCTTGGGGATATCTTGATTGCTCATGTTATTTAGGAAAGTTTTATTCTCGCGATTATAACTCTATCGCGAATATCGCGAATTTGAAACCAATGCGCACATAAAGTTGACCACAGTATGTGCATTTTCATATTTTTTTTGCCACTGCATACACTTGCCACGATAAATTTAAGAAAAAGAAAGATCGCCATTTATTTCCAGAATGAATGTATACACAGAGGCGAACCCAGGATTTTTAGCTCAGCTGACTTTCAGTCATGCTGAGCTATAGCAATCACTCTTTGTCCGTCGTCCGTCTGTCTGTCTGTCCGTCTGTCCGTCTGTCCGTCCGTCCGTCTGTCCGTTAACCTGGCACAAATCGTAACCGCTGGACTTAGAATCTTGTAACTTTACATTCTGAGAGGTCAATGAAAAATCTCCTTGGAAACCAGAAATTAGGTCTCTGTTACCCATATCCTTCCAGCTATGGGGCCCCAAAGTACCCCCCAGAAAAGTAAAAAATTTCATACAAAAACTTCAATATCTCATTAACTACTTGACTGATGGTCATGATTTTTGGCATACATATTGATCATGAGATGTTCCATCACTTCCTGAGGACTGGTGGCGCCACCTGTATTTTTCGATTTTTTACGAATTTTTTTCTCTATTTTTGATACCTTTAAAAATGTGAACATCTGTTAAGAAGGCACAAATCGTAACGACTGGAACTAGAATCTTCATTATCAACACACTGAGAGACCTATGAAAAGTCTCCATGGAAACCAGAAATTAGGTCTCTGTTACCCATATCCTTGCAGCTATGGGGCCCCAAAGTACCCCCCAGAAAAGTCAAAAATTTCATGCAAAAACTTCAATATCTCATTAAATACTTGACTGATGGTCATGATTTTTTGCATACATATTGTTCATGAGATGTTCCATCACTTCCTGCAGACTGGTGGCGCCACCTATATCGTTCAATTTTTTACGAATTTTTTTCTTTATTTTTGAGACCTTTCAAAATGTGAACATCTGTTAACAAGGCACAAATCGTAAAGACTGGACCTAGAATCTTAATTCTTGACACACTGAGAGGTCCATGAAAAATATCCTTGGAAACCAGAAATTAGGTCTCTGTTAACCATATCCTTCGAGCTATGGGGCCCCAAAGTACCCCCCAGAGTAGTCAAAAATTTCATACAAAAACTTCAATATCTCAATAACTACATCACTGATGGTCATGATTTTTGGCATACATATTTATTATGAGATGTTCCATCAGTTCCTGCAGACTGTTGGCGCCACCTGTATTGTTCGATTTTTCACGATTTTTTCCTCCATTTTTGAGACCTTTAAGGATGCTGTCATCTGTTAGCGTGGCACAAATCGTAACGACTGGACCTAGAATCTTCATTCTCAACATATTGAGAGACCTATGGAAAGTCTCCATGGAAACCAGAAATTAGGTCTCTGTTACCCATATTCTTTGAGCTATGGGGCCCCAAAGTACCCCCAAGAAAAGAATTTCATACAAAAACTTCAATATCTCATTAACTACTTGACTGATGGTCATGATTTGTGGCATAACTATTGATCATGAGATGTGTCATCACTGCCTGCAGACTGGTGGCGCCACCTGTATCGTTGGATTTTTTATGATTTTTTAGCTCAGCTGACTATAAGTCATCTGAGCTATAGTCGTGGTCCATTGTCTGTCGTCCGTCTGTCCGTCCGTCCGTCCGTAGATGTGGCACGTTTTGAAACCGTAAGACCTAGGAATCCAAAATTCAGCATAATGTTAGATGTCCCCAAGATCTCCTACCAAGCCGAAAATTGGGTCTTTGCGACTTCATTCCTTTGAGAAATTAAGGAAAAACCTCAATTTTTTATTAAAAACCTATTTTCACACTTTAGGACTGCCTAATATCAAAACCACTCATCTGTTTTTCCTCATATTTCCTATAAATAATCCTCTATATAATTCCTATGTACATGCCAGAAATTAGGTCTGTATTATTTAATTTAAAAAAGTTATGGGCCCAAACATAATGCATTTTGTAAATAATCAGGAAAGAAATTTTATCACTTAACACAAAACTTGTTAAAACTAAGCACTTTTTTCCAGTAATATTACATTTATTAATCAAAATTAAATTGTATACCCAAAATTAGATCAAAATCTTTTAAATTTTTAAAAATATTAACAAAAATAAAAATTTGGTACCTTAAATTTTGCCCAACTTTGACCATTGCACGTTTTTTTGCTGTAACTGCTGTGGATTTAATTTTCACAGCATGTTTTTGTTAGCATTTCAACTGTTAACACCAAAAATTTGAAACCAGTTGATCAAAAACTGTAGATTTTATTCAAGTTTTCAAGCACCATGCCACATATTGCTAGTGTTATGCAGTTTGCTAGAGCTCAGCTCCCGAGCTTCAGCTCTAAGTTCCTTAAATTTGGCATACAGTTAGATTTCTCCAAATTCCCCTACCATGCCAAGAATTTGGTCACTAGGACTTAATTCCTTCGAGATATCAATGAAAAAACTTCATTTTTCCATTAAAAACCCAATGTTACACTTTAAGACTGCCTAATATCAAAACCACTGATCTGACTTTGATCATATATAATATACATATTTTTCTATACATTCACTATGCACATGCCAGAAATGATGTCAGTATTGTGTATTTTTTTTAAGTTATGGGCCCAAACATAATGCACTTTGTAAAAAATCAAGAAATATATTTACTCCCTTAACAAGGGCATTGCTGAAGCTAGAGATCTTTTTTGTCAGGGATGTAACATTATTTAATCAAGATTCAATTGAATACCCAAAATTAGTTCTGAATTTTTCAAATTTTATAAGTTATTAGTATAAATATAAAATTAGTACCTTAAATTTTGCCCAACTGTGACCATGGCACGTTTGTTTCCCGTGAGCACTGTTGATATAATTTTCATATCATGCACACATAAGAATTTCAGCTTTTTAGTTTAGAAAGCTGAAAGAAATTTGCCAAATATTGTAGCTTTTATTAATGTTTTTTATGAGACCCTGTCAGACTTTGGCTCTCTCCAGCCCCTCTTGAGTCACCTGTATGTTGACCTTGTTGACCTTTCATCAAATTATGCACGCTTGAGGGGAGAATACAGGCAGCTTATGGCCAGCCACAGTTGATCCAGGTGTTCAACCCAACTCATCTAGTAGTTTTAACCAACAACATAACAATAAACAATAAATTAATAAATTTTTATTGGTTTTTAATAACAAATTAAAGAAAAATAGAAAAGGAATTTGTGAGTTTATAATAACAGGAAATTAACTTGCAGTTACTGATGATATAAGAATCTTGTATCGATGGGTAGAATGTCACATATTCCAAATAACACCATGCAGTCACCTATGGCATTTTTCAGTTAATTTTTAATGATAAAGAAGTAAATCATATTATTCATTACTAATCATTAAGGATTATATGAAGGAAATTAGTGATAGACAAAGATGCAGTTAATAATATTAATCTAGATTCCTACTTTGTCTAGTGTGTACATTGATGTGAAATTAGTCCAAAATGAATTTTTTACAGTTATTTTTTAATATAAATAACAGCCATAAAACCAGGTACTTATGATCATTATTTAAATGTGTGAATTTTGTATATTCTGGATTCTCAACATCATTGTTTGGTGAAAACTGAATAAATACCAGACATGGTGCGAATACTTTGTAATTGTATTTAAATACGAATATGATTATGTACTCCATTATAAAATTTCTTGCATAAAGAATGGGAATTCAGGTAAAAATGAAAGTATATGAATACTCGTGCAAATACTTTCAAAATGTATTCATGAATGCATTCATGAATATATTCTTTAATATTATTTTAATAATCATATCAGTTATATTTCATTTAAAAAAATCATATGATTCTCTTATTATTTTTAATAAAAATTATATTTGGGACAATATTTGTAATTTTTTTAATAAATAGTTAAACTCTTATATTATATGTTCTGCTTATAAGTTATATGGCCAAGTCAAAATCTGTGTGACAGTAGTACTCCATTTGTTAATAAAATAAATGAAATCAATCCTCTTCCCTGTCTCCAAAGGTACTATCAAAATCATACATAAGCTAAACAACAACAACTCATAATACAGCTTATATTTATTACCACACAAAACCAGCACGTGCCTCATTTCTAAATAATATTTTTTTATCATATATAACAGCTGAGCGTCGTGACCCATAGGTCCCTTGTTTTAGGGGGGGTTCAATGAGACCTCGTGCCCTAAAAAAGGTTCACAAATACCTGATTGGGATTAAGCCCTCAAAATATGGAATAAAGTTAATTTTTCCATAAGGTGGTTGAAACCCTAATCCCTACTCCCCTCCCCCCCCCCCTCCCTCCGATCCAGCTATAGACATCATTCAGAAGTCATCACTTACAACGATATCTAAAAAAAGTCCGCGATTTCTATAGACATCTGAAAAACAGATTTGTTATGTTTTGTTAAGAATCCTGGTTGCTGGGCAACAGTCCCGTGTAGAACACATTGAGGCGCTGGCTACAATGGAGTTGCACAGTGACCTATTGTACTGAGAGCAGAGACTGATCTATACAGGTGAATCCATACGTACGTTATTAACATATAATACCCATGTCACATAAAGGAAACGTGGCAGCCAACCATGATCATTAACAATAGGCAAATAGACCTATGCCTGACCCAGAATAAGTGTATTTATCAGATCTATCCGAACAAGAGGTTATTATCGAATTTCTCCACTTTAGTTTGGTTAATTGCCAAATATTTTCGCTCTAGTAATGACTTGACAGCTGTTATTGTCGGCGCCATGTGAATCTTCGAATAAATAATGACAGTCCATGATCACTTGATTTTTGTTGTATCTGGGAAGTATAAGGAATTATGTGTACCCCATGCCATTTGAGAAGAGCCACATGCCACTTATTGGTAACTGCGCATCAATCTGTTTGTCACTCAGGGTGGGCGAAGCGGTGTGGAAACCAGCAGACACTCGATTGTATCTGTGGCAGACGACATCACTTCATAAATAGACTCGCATAAATAGAGGCCCTGTTGAACTAATCTTGTTTTAACATTTATTTCTTCAAGTGTCCTCATCGACTGGCTCTAAATCTCTTGAGAATAATTATGACATTAAGGTACACTAATATATTGTCATAATTTCAGACGGGTCTTCTCAAGGGTACGGCCGAAGTGGTCAAACCATAACAGCCAGGGGTGCGCAAAGGCCATGTGTGACACAAAACCATGGCGGTTAGAGATTATATACATACAATCAAACAAAAAAGAAGCTCAGATAATGGTTCCAACGCTTTTTAAAGATTTGAGCATAATTGTAATTATAGTACACGAGAATTAGCACCACACCTGTTTTAAATTAATCCGATTATTTCTGTCCACATCTATTAGTAAAAGTCACATTTTAGATGCCCCTAGGCTATGATTGACAGACCCATGCACCATGCAGGCTGGCTGTCTGCACAAGCATCATGTGGTATGTAAGTGAAACCGGTGCATTCGATAACATTTTATTACAAATTTCTAGTCTTTACACAAGTTCCTGGTAAATTTTTATTCCATTAAGGAAAGGGGAAATGAATAATCTGAGCATTTCTGGCAAACATTTTTTTATGACTACATCTGTTGGATATAAACCCATGACTGAGAATTTTCAATGAAATAACAAATATAAACATGCGAACTGAAGTAACACCTGATGGGTATAAATAAACACTCAGATCATTGTATTTTACAGTGGGCGTCGGAAGTGTATATTTTCAGGAAAGAGCACTGTTACTATGATTAGCTACCTGGACCTATTTATAAGCGAGTTATTAATCCATCCCATACCAGGATAAAAAGAAGTAAAACATTTTGTGTGTGTTATAATTAGGTACATTTACATCGTAACTCAAAACAAGCCAACCCACACAGAGCTGATTTCTATTGATCTATTCACAAGATTTGAAGGCCCACGGACCGTAATGGGGACAAGCCCGGTCACGTATGTTTCTGGTTTTTTCGGTCTGTTTTGAATCCCTAGGTATTATCAGATTAGGCCTAACAACGACCCTCCGCCAGCCCATTGCGGGGTTACCGGGGCGCCATCTTGGCGACACGGGGGCACACATCACAGGCGTTTATTGAGAAAAGATTTATGGTCAGGTGTAATTACCTGCAGACAAACAACTAATGGTTATAATATATAGCAACCACTATGTAAACCTTGTGTTTTTGTTATCAGCTCTCTCTCTCTCTCTCTCTCTCTCTCTCTCTCTGCGTATATATATATATATATATATATATATATATATTTATATATTAATTCTGTCATTGAAAGATGAATCTGAGAGAATCGGTACTGTAGACTACTTGTCTATTACTAAATATTTACAATGCTTTGTTTTTTTTGTGTTTTTTATGTTGCTCTAATGGTACGTTTTGTGTTGGTAGTTTAATGTTTATATTTTTTATGGTGAAAACTCAAACTTTAGTAATATATATATATATATATATAAATATATATATATATATATATACATATATATATATATATATCCGTGTGTACCCAGCAAAACAAGACAACTTCTGCAACAGCAGTGGGAATCATGATATTCCCAGATATAGCTACTTTTTATACACATAACAAACAATATTAATCACGAGCCTAGCAATGGGCGCATTAAGTATTCTACATACAGTGGGCCCTTGAGAATCAATGATATAATCTTTAGGTCTTGACCTCGGGCGGGTCAGGGGAGCTTATTGGATAATGTAAAGCAGATGACTGTACAGGCCTATACAAAGCCGCAAGTCTGCCGTAGCTCGTTAACCCGTTCACAATGCACTTGATACTGCTTATACGAGTCCAATTAAAGGTGGTCGTGGCCTGGCAGATATAGAGCTGTACGGCTGAAGAAGCAATACTTCTCAGTGGGTCGTATACTTTACACAGACATAAAGATCTTGATCAGGCTTACTTGAGTCCAGGTTACTGGGACTGTATCAGGAACATGTAAGTATGTTACGTTCCATGATTATAGTTCATGCAACGTATTTTCTAAAAAAATATACTCGGCATATCGCTGACTACTGAACAATTCTTTTTTTAATGCCGCTTACCGCTTTGTTTATGTAAAAGCTGACCTGTTCTTTATGAATCAATCCGTTACGTTTCATTGTTATATCGGCGTGTTGAGCGTACTCACATCCTTCCCATTAGCCCATTTATCAAACGATATTTTAAGGAATATTTCAGAGTATACTATGTTCGTTTGTATATGGTATCATTTTCTTATCAATTTTCCTAGTCTGTGAATTGGAAAACCGAATCAAAACCACCAGCAACATTATTAAAAACATTAACGAAACACATAGAAGAATCTAAATCTATGGACATAAATTTACCGTTTTGCACTGACCCTTTGTTGTGTCAAATATTAACGTAAACACTTGTTTAATGAATGTTCAAATGGGATGGGATTATTATGTTTTGATGTTTAATCAATCTTGTGGAACAATCAAATGCCACAACTTTAAAAATAACATCTTAAGTCATATTTTAAAAAGCATTTATTTTTTTTTAAACTCAGATTTAGTCTTCATTCTTAGTTTTAACCTGGTCACTTCCCTCAGGTGACCTTAACACTTTTAAGAATTTTGGTCTGCACGTTTTCCATCTTATCTGATTTTAATCCACGGGAAGCGCATTTGAATACTGCCATGTAATAAAAAAAAAATTCGCTATATAAGAAATAAATTATTATTATTATCGTTATTATTATTATTATTATTATTATTATTATTATCATTATTATTATTATTAACTGGGAAACGATATGTTTTGTAGTGCGATTTGTAAATTTTATTTCATTATTCATGATATGCATATTGCTTTTTCGTCAAGTCATTGTAAAATACTTAATATGATATATTGATAATTCTAGGTAATGAATGTAAATATATGTACATATTAACATATTATCAAAATACCATATACTTCTGTTCCTCAGGCGCTTAAGGAGCCATAAAAAATGCAAAATATTTTGGTGATAGCACGGACTGTAGCTGAATCGGACGAGTGTCGCCACCTGTTGTCGAAAGAACGATTCCCAAACTTCCGGTTTCTATATCCTGGGAGTTACAGTGATAGCCAGGACTACTTGACTCTGTTCCAGAGCTGCTATGACGTCATCAATAAGGAAAATGTGATCGGCGTCATCAGCTGCCATGATGGCTATCAACTTATCCACGCTGCCTTAGCAAAACATTTCCCTCATATAAAGTCTCCGTCCATCGACTTTGTCTGTTCTGTTTTAAACAGATTTTACAGCCGTCAAATACGCAGCTGGAATCCCCCTAATAATGTCATACTAGTGCGAATTGAGGATAAAGTACAGAAGGCGCTCGCGTTAGCTATTGAGGAAACTGCTGGTCCATTCGTCATTAAGGATATCTTACGTCGACAAGGCGGCTGGTGCAAGCTATATCGTCACCCAAAAGATCTTTGGAAAGACGCACCTGATATAAAGAAATCCTTGCGTCAAACCGAAACATGGATTACACCACTGTTGACCCAATATGCAAACGTCGAACGCTTCACTCATATTTTGGAATCGGCATTGTTGGTTGAAGAGCCCTACGACGCAAAGGGTGATATCGAATCCCGCCACCAGGTGGAGTGGTGCGTGGCTGATGGTGATTTTATCCCTTGGGCTATTTGTGACAAACACTACTGGCCTCGGCATCCGGGATGTCTCAAGGGGGTGTCTATGCCCAGCACTCTGACGGAACATTCTCAAGTCCAAATATGGGCAACGGCTAGAGAAATCACACAAGCGTTAAAACTGATGGACTTGGACAATTATTTCCTGCGGGCTGAAGTAGCCGTGATGACTGATGGATCAATTCTTATCGTCGACCTCGGCTGCGGGCTTACAACAGAGGGTATTTACTTGTATCGGCAGATACTGATAAATGGTGATTCCGCAAAAGCACTCCTCGATCTGGCGACGGACAACGTCGTCCGCAAACCAAAAATACTGCACGGTAGACACGTGTATAAAGCTGTGTTCACAACCTTCTCTTCAGGGAAAGTAAGTGAGCTTTTTGACGTCAAGAAAGCAAGAACTGTAGAAAACTTGCGTCTTGCCGTATCCGGTGACCTTGACCTAGACGCTGCAGACAGTCCTATTGGCACGGCGTTAGCGATGCTGTACATAAGCGGTGTGACGAATGAAGACTGTTTAAATAAGGCTAGAGAAATCGCGGAGGAATTATACATTGACAAAAGTGACACTCCATGGTTTACGTCTGACAACTGCGAAGCTAGTGTATAGACTGAGGGTCTACACAAAATTATAAACTATTCTAGTTTTATTTTTTATTTAATGTATAACCCGTCCTCATCTTGTATCCTTGGGATCTTTTCGGGCTAAGTTATGTGTCACCATAGAATCTGTTGAAGGTTTGTTCGTGCATATGTATGGCCATTTAAAATGTTTATTATGTTCTTAACCTAGGTCTACGTATAAATCCATTGCTCAAACAACACACTTAAGCACTTCACTGAAAAATGACGTCATAATAGTTGTATCCAGATTATGTAACACCTAGAAGAGAATAATTTGTACTTATGAAAAGCAGACAGATTAAAGGTTCAACTTGTCGTCCCTGCAGCCATAAGATCACGCGCTGAGATTGCTATTTGTTAGGAATTTTATCAAATAAAATTTTACAACATCATGCGAATATCCAATCTCATGTTGTGTTTGAAGGTCGGAACAAAACCTATTGACTTGGGTAGCAATTCAGTGCGACTTGTCTTGGGTTGATTCCAGTTCTCGATGTATGGGAATACCAGAAACGCATCATTATATGTAGTTTGGGAAACTGGACGTTCTGCTTGGTTTCACATGGCTGGTATTCGGTGTGTATATATGCAGAAATGCAGTCATGATTGTTAAGTAATTCACCCGTTATTATTATAAGATTGCAGAACTCCAATGGATAATGCGCTTCCATGCGGGCAGTCATGCGGCCTTACAGGTAAGACATTATTAAGGGCCTATATAGCGGCCTTGAGTTGGAGGACCTAGCTCACAGTGGATAACTTTAAATCATATCAATATTCTTTGCTTGACAAACAGACCGCCTGACAGAGAAGGTTATACCAAATAATGGATTTACATTTAATTGAGGTTATAATTTCCTGGATTCATATAGTTTCTAGTATATATTTGTAAGTTCTCTCGTCAGTATATATTTACATGCTCTCTGAAAAATAACATATAATATGTTAAAAATTAAAAACATTATATATATATATATATATATATATATATATAGATTACAATGAACTTGATATTTCGTTAAGATATTAATTTACTTTATGTATGGTAGTATTATAAATTGTAAGAGGGAACCGGTGGTCATATACCCTTTGAAACTCGTGTAGCTAGCTGCCTCAGAACACGGTGCTCAGTATTATCGCATGCATCTCACAGCCACTCGTTTATAATTAACACACGTTAGTAACCACCTGTCAACACTAAACACACGTTGATAGTAAGAAATGAGGGATTTTGAGGTTTGCAAAATGTCTCATCGGTTAAACTTCTAAGATACTGCTGACTCGTAGTGCTGAGGCAATCAAATGAATCAGACACTATTGAATTCAGAGAGGCTTGAACAATCTCACAGTCAAAAAGCTCACCTGTGAACATTTTTTACATCATTGAAAAAGTAAGAATTGTGATACTCCGTGTATCAGAAAAACTTCTTGCAATTTAATAACACATTTAATTTCCTAAATAAAAAATGATATGGACTTCCGTTTGGACAGTTTGTGAACTTGATGATTGCCATCAGGCCTGACTCTCCTGTTATTTTCAACACTGTTTGCATTCCACCAGGGCTGTTATGACTTCCATGTTAAGATTTTAATATGTCTATGATAATTGTACTAGCGTTCCCCAAACTGTGCATGGTTACAGATATATTATCCGACAGTATATGTATATGTGTGTGTTTGTGTGTAAAATCCATCCGCGAATCACTAAGTTGGGATACATGGTTGGGATCCTCGCCCCCTGCCCATCCCCCCCCCCTGCATCCATCATGCCTGCACACTGTATACAGCTGAAGACACTCAAAACCTTCACTGTTCGGGGCTAATAAGAACCACTAAGCCTGCAAAATAGAACTGTCTCGGTCTATTCTCTGTGGTCAAATAAACATTGCATACTTTATATTTGAGCAGGTATATTTGGTAAATTTGGTAAAGAAATAAAAGGATTTTCCTTAGATTATTCCAACATATATATAAGGAGTGTCACAATTTGTCCGAAATCTAAAAACATATGAACAGTAAAAGGGTTAACTTGATGACAGCTATAAGAAATAATAATGAACTAAATCCCCATATAGGTAATGAATAATATGGCACACACTTTGGTACACAACAGAGTATCCTACAAGCTAGAATACAGCAAGGAGTTCAAATATATTCTTTGAATACAGCCACAATATGTGGTATGTGTTTCTCCTGATAACTTTTCCACGTGTTTTAATTGTATTGCCAGATTTGTGCCAGAAGCGAATAGACAGGATTATTTGCAAATACAATAGTTGGTTTACGCTGGTTCTCCGTCGAGAAACTTTCATTATCGTTTGTTAATAACATCAGGACCGCATAATTGGCCACAATGCCGAAACGAAACTTTAAAAAAAAACGCACATATCGTCGTAAAAATATTGTGGCGCACAATGTTTAGCTTGAGGCACATTTTTATGTTAATGTGTCCAGCTAATGATGAGAAAAGCTGCTAACTGGCGGACTATAACCACAAGCTGATATATTTTTGTTAAGGTTACTACGGTCTGAGGGTTGCTGGTTATGTACAACACTGCTTGAATGAGGCATAACGCAAAAAGCAATAAAATGTACTCAGTTACTGTTGTGCACAGACACCGCATGTTGCACGGAACAATGCCTCCCTCTCGCGTTCACGGATGAAACCACAAATTTCTGTCTAATTATAACTGGTACTGGATTGGATGGATGCACATATTACCCTTCATTCGCGATACGTTTCCGAAAAGATGCAATCACATTTTCATGTTTTCATTCGTCGTAACGCACACGCAAAAGTTAGAACATGGTCTAAATATTTCTGAATGCACAGCGCAGGCCTATTTGATATTGGTGGTGGTTGGGGGGGGGGGGGACATGCCGTTTAACGTGCGCTCAGCATAATCTCGTGTACACATAACTCTACGTCTGTTTACGTCTTCGTAGGTGATATAATGCACAGAATATCGAATGCCGCAAAGTTTAAATCGGATCTGACTAGTTTCTGATGAGTTTCACCCATACATGTCAAATATTTATTAACTTCAATTTTATGGTTCCATCATAAGTGTATGCGTTCATCACGCAATCATCAAAGGAATCTCATGAAATTTTCAAGGCATTTAGAGAATGGGCCAATTAAGAATCGACTAGATTTTGGAGTCGATCGGATACGTAGTCCGGATTCAGAACGGTCATCAATGAATATTCACTAATGTACAATCACATATGCACAAATGAATCTGGGAACATGGGCCGAATACGTGAATGCATATACGGTTTTCAATATTTTTTATTCTCTCTCACGGCTGTTCATAACATCTCATATCTTTCTTTTTACCTGAGCTACGTGTTTGTTTTATATAAATGCAAGCCAAATGAATACCTCGATATATAATTATCTGATTATGCATGCAGTTGAGATAAATTTAATTACTCGCACAATACTAATCAACTTTAGTTAAGTACACATGATACAGTATTATCTAGGAACCTGGGCTCAGTCAGTGATCGAACAAAGAAATTTGCCTGCATCTAATATAAAATACTCAAATGTTTCAAATATGGAAAGCGAATGGACTGCACATACGGATTCAGACCTCCAATGTGTGAAAAACAGTTTAATGCTTTTTCGTGTGTGTCTTTAACGGGAGCACCTGCAGTCATTTATTGTCTAGTGTAATCACCATTAGAAACAATCATCCCATATTTGCCCAGCTGACATAACATCAGGTTATGAGTAACTCCTATATTTGGGGACCCAACAAACCCAGGCCGTGTGCATGATCACGAAACATCTACCAAACTACCATTGGACAAAGGGTTTCGTCTGTGGCATCCAACTTCAAAGAACCATCAAGGCGGAGCTGAGTGTCACATCAAAGGTACCGCGTTGGGGCATGGAATAAAGTTACGACAAGCAGTTCTACAATATACTAGTATATATATATATATATATATATATATATATATATATATATATATATATATAAATAATAAATAAGATTCGTAAAGGACGTGTGACAACATATGTTCATGTATCTCATACATCTCCTTAAAAATACATGGCGTGTGCATTCATGTTATATATCACTGGCTGATAAACCCGGTATACCGGGCTTTTCACCGGGGTTTGGGAGATATATAAACTGAGATATGGAATGTTGGCTTATTTATTATTATAAAAGTTAAAAGAAAATATAGTTTTTTTTCTAAGTGGGATACTGTCTCAATAAGTTATGTATAAATATTTTTTTACATTTAATTTGTGACGCAGTGCTAGTGGCAAGACATTCATTCGGTATGTTTACCTTGGAGACCTGGTCAGTGATGATGTTAACATTGCGAAAATGAGATGCGGGGGCATTCAGGTTTTCGATTATATTTGACTGGATTCTCTCGTTGGACGTAAAAAGATTAGGTTGATGTGAGGAACACGTGAAAGATTAATTAAATGTACATTGCAAGGAAACTGTTCCTGACGAAAGAAACAGAAATATGCATACCTCGTAAGCAGCAGGAGCGGACCCAACGGGACTATTTGCAGAGAGACTGTATCCCATTTTCAGCCGCCGCAACCTTTTCCCATCGTATCAGACAAATTTTAAGACCTGAAACCCCCGCAACCACTCACCCAACCCCGTCCCTCTCCCTGAAATTGGGACTTTGAATTAGGTTTTGTCATTAGACCTCCTGGGTTGAACCCTCCATTTCATAAAGCGAGAAACATGTGTTTTTCACCTTTACTGACCACGCACATTGGTGAGAGCCTGAGTCAAATGTAAGGCCAGACATGCTCAAATCCCTTACTGAAAGCAAGCGTTATTCATTTGGACAATATTCTTTAATTGTGTCTTTGAGGTTGAATGACCACGATGCACGCATTCCGGTCATTGCCTAAGGCAGTTCGGCTGTGCTTGGTCTATCCTCCGTGCAAGTTAGTAAAAATGGAAAAATAACTAAAAAAATATATGTACATTAAAAAGTATTTATTCTCATATCGCCTATGTCACTGCGGGGATAATTACCTTTAAAATGATGCATGGTACAGTGTCATACGCAGAGAACATTGAGGACAAAGGTGGAGCGAATTCCATTTATAAGTATTAAATGCATGTACATATATAAATGAGATCTGTATTACATATATGTAAATGTATTAGTTTCAAAGTTGCATATTTAGAAGATCAAGGACAACGTGATCAACCGATTCCTTTTAATTAAAAATACAATGTTGTAGAGAATATATTATCTATATATTAACAGCGTAACGCGAATTTTGTGATTTTCCATATCTCCTCTGATACCACTGTACGGATTGCCGTGATTTTTGACATACTTATGCACTGGGTTTGTCCGATGAGATTCCACTCACCTATATTTGCAATATTTGCGTTTACGTGCATAATTAATCATTTAAATTTGCCCCCCCCCCCTTTGGGCGCCCCTTTTCTTTGTGCGTTCGGGCCTGGTAACACAACGGCCTTAGAGTGTGTGATGCCGGGATCCACCTTTCTCTAGGGGCTTTATGCGGGGTTTTCGTGCAATTCGTGGCCACTGACCGGAAATAATTCCCCTTGGCGATCCCTTCTCAAAAGATAACCTCCACGCGGGGACAGCGTCTGTTGTGCACAAGGAGATCTCGCATGAGGAGAATGCTCAAAAGGGGATCTTTGAAAGAATCATAATTACCCGATTGGCATTGCAGGGGCGAAGAATGGATAGATAGAGGGCCGTAATCAGGAGCGTATCCAGAAAATCGCCGGGGGGGGGGGGTGTGCTAATACTTTGTTGGCGTTTGATGGTTATTGTGAAAACTTTAGTTATATACATGCTGATGCATAACATACAACAATTGAAACAGTTTTACGAGGAGCACTGCCAATTTAACGCCATCAAACCAAGGACTCTGTGTATAAAGACTTTTTATTTTCAGCCTGGATTGTAGACTTGTGTCATGGCACTGGCAAGTATTTTTTATAATTCTTAGGTCATTTTAATAAATGACATTAAAGATAACATCGATCTCTTTGTTTGCATAGCAGTGCGTGATGTGGTACTGAATAAATACTTCCATGGTCCTCCGACCTTTAAAGGTTATAAATATCCTAGACTAGTGAATTTGAAAGTACTAAACTGTGGATAACTTAAATAAAAATTAATGCTAACTGATAAAAAGGAAACCTGAAAAATGAAAATGAATCATCGAAATTTGGAAAGTAAATAGGTAAAATGAGAGATATTGCAGCTCAGTGGGGAGATGCCTGCCGCGGGCGTCCCCTCAGGATCCGCATCTGGTTATATATAGCAAAGCAATTAGATGCATATATTTATATATTTATTTATACGCTTCTGTAGCGAATGCATCTACTGTTTCACTGGAAAACATTGGCTCAGCTTTCAAACAGGAATGGTCTTTAGGGATGCGTGATATTTATAAAAACATATACAACCATTAAATGTACTTCATACTATAATGCTACCACGAACTTCTTTGCAGCCGGATTGCCCGACCATATGCGTTATAAAGGAAATGCAAGTATCGAGTACACGTCTCAGCGCTACTGTACTACCATGCAAGATAGCCGGTTCCTTTACTGGCGGAATGACGGAGGCAACCTTTGAATAGCGATGTTCAACATAATATATTTTCATATAAAAATTATTTCATTTATCATATAAGCTTCTCCGAAAATTCTCCGGCCAATCTCTTGGCTTCAGTAAGATTTTTTATGCATAACACCATACATATAATGGATTTATGTATTAATATAAAGATAACACCGTACGGATTGCCGTGATTTTCGTGATCAATATGACGTTCAACCATTCGTACCGAACGTATTTGTCCAACTCATCCAGACTCAGACACAAGGTCAACTCAACGACAGAACACATGCACCAAATGTCTTCTTCAAAGAGGTTTTATGACGGTTACATTGTACAACCAAGACATTCAACTACGAAAGATTATTTGACATCAAAACTGCTCGCCCAAAGCCTTGCGTTGCACGGGTAATTGCTAGTATCAAATACAATGCATAAAATAAAAAATCGAAACTACTTATTGGACCACATATTATGCGTGCATGTCCTCGCACGGCTGGCCGGAACTCCTAACATGGCGTTCATACGCTCAGTTTCCGGCGTATCTACTAATGTGGCGTATCACACCGGAAAAAAAGGTGGTTTTAATTCATCCATGACTCGTTTACTTCATAAAAATGACATTCCATGCTCTGTTGTTGCGTACCTGTAGGTAAATGACAAGTTGAAAAACCACCACGCTCAGCCAATGAGCATTCCTGTACTCATACATACAGCAGTCCGAGCACCTTCACTGCTAGCTACAGGCCTGGAAAGCAAACAATTTTTTTTTTGTTCCTTCTTTTTTGCGTTATAGCTTCCAAGGTGGAGAGTTTACCATCTAAAGCTTGGACAGATCTGCTAAAGTGGTTCAGCTACAATATTCGTCGTTCAGCAGGAGGACATGCAACAACCGCTGCATATTATACGCATAATACAGTTGTATTGACTCAGTTGAGATATAAATTGTAACTTAAATGTTCAGTATGTATACAATTATTGGCACTTACTCTCAAGAAAACCAGACAATGGCTGCCTCCATCGGCTCCTGTTTACAGCCTGGCAAGGCATGCTAGGAAGGCTAAGGAGGGTCTATCCTTGACCATTTTTGAGGGAACCACCATATTAGGGTATTTTTAGGTAATTTTCATAGATCTCCGTGTTAATTTGCATGTGATTCACTTTTGAAGTTGTGGTCCAATAAAAGGGAAAACTCTCTCCAACAGGTGTTCGGACTCCATTCCTGAATGGATTCTCTGGATGTTCGGGATACTTCATTGCATGCATTATCGCACCTTCAACGGTACACCAGTCGTCATTGACAGTGGTTAGTGCGGCTACGTACTGAGTGACATTAAAATGAATTCAAGTGTACATGCTATAGCAACAGCTATAGAAACACCCTGATTCAAACCTGATTATCCAAAGAGGATAATGAATTTTACACAATATTTGAAATAAAATATGGTTTCTTAGCGTCTTAAATAGGATCACCTGCAGTTATACATATTATATTGTGTGATTTTCGTTTTAAGCAATCATGATACAGCAGCACGATTGACACATGATATACCTCCAGATTACACGTAAGTGTTATTTTAGGAAGGCCAGTGCATCCATGTATTGCGTAGTTTAGATTAGACGCACAAGGACGATTGCACGCCTCTATGCGTGTCAATATGTTAATAAAATTTAAAATTAACCCATAAAGAGTACTTAACAGGAGGGAAAACAATACCCATGTATTGTGATGGATCTAATAGAGCAAGATTAAAAATAGGTAAGAGGTAAATGAAAATATTCCGTATGGTAGGACGTAACAGAATAATATCTACATAATATCTATATAATCCCAGATGTTCGACCATGATTCAAAATAGCGCAGTTTCTGCCCTCAAATAACAGAGATCCTCCGACCAGCCTCAGACAGGCTAACCAGCCAATATCGAGTCATATGTTCACGGCTAGATTATGTAAAATAAAAAAAATCTCCTACGCCGTGTACAGCAAGAATACTTTTATTCCATTTTAAAGATAGCACAAATAATGATTACGTCATAGAAAATACATTGGGCACAAATAATCCGACATGTGAGTACTGCACTGGATGAACTCCATGCAGCCCCCATATAAACTAGGAAGAAAATATTTGTATATTTAAGACCAATACTTTAAATAAACAGTGCCTGTGATCAACGTGAGAGAGAGAGTCATACACGAGGGCTTCATCAAACATTCCAGCACGAGCCATTAGTCATGTCTTAAGGCCACTTCAAAATTTGTTTTACGGACTGTAAGTAAAAAATAAATAGTGCGAGTGAATTTTTATAATTATCGGTGGAGACAAAGTACGTGTAATTTTGCATGATTGTCAAAACAAAAATACAAAATATTCAGTCCAATGTTTTGAATGAGGAATATAATCAAGAAAAGTTTATTAATATTTTGAAATATTTCTTACAATAGAGTGACACCCCTACCACGTCAAACCCCCTCAGCCGGTACATACACACGACAGTCGTGAATCATTGAAAATATTTGTAACCCCCCCCCCCCCCGGAACTTGTTTGTTGATCTTCCACTGATTAAATTATTATTACACTAAAATGACAAAATTTGTGCGCATGTGATAAATGTTGGTACCCTGTTACAAGGGCCTAATTGTGCGAAGGGGTTGGGGGGGGGGGGGGGGGATGACGAAGGGAGTGATGTACCCGTCCTGACATTGCGAATGGGAAATAGCGCCCCTGCCATCATTTGAAACCAGTCCTGGTTTTTTTTAATTGTGGCCAAAGCAAAGTTACAATTTTACTTTCATTTAGTACCTCTAGCGGACCAAGGGGGGGGGGGGTCATTTTAAAAGGGTTCAGATCAATGTTTTCAACCTGGATCCCTCCCCCTTTTCCGGACACTGGGACCTTTTTTAGGCTTTGTCATTAGTCCTCTGGGTACGACCTATATTCTTAGGTTTTGTCGTAAGTCATTCTTGGTTGTACCCTCCTTTTCCTAAATCCTGGATCCGCCCCTTTACATAGTTAATTACCAAAAAAGTTAAGAAATTAATACTTCTATTAGGGCCTAATATGCGGACCCTCATCTTCCGGCTGAACCAGCTCTATATTTAAACATTAAACCTGATAGCCCAGACACCATTCGGACATGGTCACTGAACCGTGACGTCGCTCACATTCTCCCGCTTGCCACTGGGTCAGACCCGCTCATGCGTGACGTCAAATACCGACAGCGCTCTTCATGTTTTGTGAGTGAGCGGCTATGAGCGTGTTCCTGTGGTATGTGACACGCCGGGAAGGGAGCGTTTGACGTGGATATGTCCGCTACACGGGATAACTCGTTACCACCGAAAGCACGGTGTCACCCTTCCTGACGTATTGAACATTTTACGTAAACCTGGTGAGTTACACGTTTTTTCCCCGATATTCAGAGGGGTTTAGCACAGAGAAAATTTTCATATAGAATAAGGTATTACAAGTTTGGGCCCGGTTTTACAGACCTACATGCAGTGACTACGCCCATGCAAGTTGATATTATTAAATCCCACGGTTATTATTAGTATGGGCATATACCTATAGTTCTTTACTAATGGCGTTGACATTTGAAGTTCGGTCTTTGGAGCAGCACCGTTAACGTGGAAACCACGTACACGTGTCAAATAGGTACATATACAGTACAGGTTCTTTGCCGGTGCACTACTGGAACTCATACAACGGGCAGGGTTTACCTTTAAAGCTATCCAGCAAGGGGGCTAGCGCTGTCCTTTTCCTAGTAAGAGGAGAGATATTTAGTATTGTCCAAGTATTTCATGTGTACCTTTGACTCCTGTGCATGCTTAGGCCTGTATGAATACCATGTTAACATAAAACACGGTTTACGTTCAACCCCCCCCCCCCCTTTCCCCTGACCTATACGCCCATATAAGGCTGGGAAATATATGTCAGGGGCTAAAAGGACTTTCCAGTCTGTGGAACATATCATGCATTCATTGATAAATGGCTTACGGTATAAGATATATCAGACTAATGGGTAAAACATGTATATGGTGACTAATACGAAATAGAGGTCATGTATATGCACACAAACACACCGATATATACTTAGATATTACACACCTGTATAGGTACAGGTTAACATACATTCTGGCGTTGAGTCAAATGCGTTGCTACAAAACCTTTGCTGGGGGTTTCCTGCATTGCCCAAGCATCTTAAGTTGACTAAACCTCCACTTAATTTGACATTCAGCGGGCAATGGTCTGTATGTCAATGAAGTGGAACCTACCTGAAAGACCACCTCTCTGTTAAAACCACCTTTGAGTGAACCGAACAAATTCAAGTTGGTTGTAACTGACCTGACTAATCATACGAACTGCGAAATAAGACTACCGGGCCCACGTGTGGTTTTTATTACACAGGTTTGACTGTATTTCATACAGAGTCTCCCGTACCTGCTCATACTAATAGGCCTAGTTACCAGAACGTGACCAACGAATTTTTTAGAACAAGAAAAGGCCCACACAAGCACAATATAATCCTCTAAATGTTGAGTAAGTTGAACATATCATAAAGGTGTTCAAGTTGTCACCCGTGATAAATGAAGTGAAACATTTTATTTTATAAGTTAATTGATTTAAAGGTGTATAATATATCTACCATCACTACACAATCTATCATGGTCCCAAAGACCTGTTTAACAAACCCCTTTTACAAAGAAGCAACACAGCAACACTCCTTCTTTATTCCATATGCGCGATCCATATCCATATCCGTACCGCATAAGTGGACACGCAGCTTTACTCTTGCAGTGATGAACCGTTAGTAAGTCCTGCCAAGAATGGTTAATTCTTACAATGATGAACCGTTGGTAATTCCTGCCAAGAATGGTTTTTTCTTGCAATGATGAACCGTTGGTATGTCCTATCAAGAAAGGTTAATTCTTACAATGATGAACCGTTGGTGAGTCCTGCCAAGAAAGGTTAATTCTTACAATTAGTAACCGTTAGTAAGTCCTGCCAAGAAAGGTTAATTCTTACAATGATGAACCGTTGGTAAGTCCTGCCAAGAATGGTTTACTCTTGCAATGATGAACCGTTGGTAAGTCCTGCCAAGAATGGCTAATTCTTACAGTGATAAACGGTAGTTAATCCTGCCAAGAAAGATTAAATTCTTACAGTGATGAACCGTTGTTAAGTCCTGCCAAGAATGGTTTACTCTTGCAGTGATGAACCGTTGGTAAGTCCTGCCAAGAATGGTTTACTCTTGCAATGATGAACCGTTGGTAAGTCCTGCCAAGAATGGTTTACTCTTGCAATGATGAACCGTTGGTATGTCCTATCAAGAAAGGTTAATTCTTACAATGATGAACCGTTGGTGAGTCCTGCCAAGAAAGGTTAATTCTTACAATGATTAACCGTTGGTAAGTCCTGCCAAGAATGGTTTACTCTTGCAATGATGAACCGTTGGTAAGTCCTGCCAAGAATGGCTAATTCTTACAGTGATAAACGGTAGTTAATCATGCCAAGAAAGATTAAATTCTTACAATGATGAACCGTTGTTAAGTCCTGCCAAGAATGGTTTACTCTTGCAGTGATGAACCGTTGGTAAGTCCTGCCAAGAATGGTTTACTCTTACAATGATGAACCGTTGGTGAGTCCTGCCAAGAAAGGTTAATTCTTACAATGATTAACCGTTGGTAAATCCTGCCAAGAAAGTTTAATTCTTACAATGATGAACCGTTGGTAAGTCCTGCCAAGAATGGTTTACTCTTGCAATGATGAACCGTTGGTAAGTCCTGCCAAGAATGGCTAATTCTTACAGTGATAAACGGTAGTTAATTCTGCCAAGAAAGATTAAATTCTTACAATGATGAACCGTTGTTAAGTCCTGCAAAGAATGGTTTACTCTTGCAGTGATGAACCGTTGGTAAGTCCTGCCAAGAATGGTTAATTCTTAAAATGATGAACCGTTGGTAATTCCTGCCAAGAATGGTTTACTCTTGCAATGATGAACCGTTGGTATGTCCTATCAAGAAAGGTTAATTCTTACAATGATGAACCGTTGGTAAGTCCTGCCAAGAAAGGTTAATTCTTAGAGTGCCTCTGTGTTGTATGTGAGAGCTCCTGCCAAGAAAGTTTAATTTTTACAATGCCTCTGTCATGTATGTGACAGTTCGTTTATCTCCCAGCTGTTAGTTAACATGGAACATACCCCTGTTGACCAAAAAAAAAAACAAAAAAAAAAAAAAAAAAACACACACAACAACATGTAACAGAAGGTGGTTCTGTGGCTACATATTTGTGGCAGCTGAATGGTCACTGGTTGCAAAAGACCATTAGCCTAAACTCAGTTTCGTCTGACTTGCCGCCAGATTGATGAATGTTTGTATTATATTTGCAGGCCCCCACATATTATAAACAATTTCATATGAATAAAACGAACTGAGACTGATTATACTGCTAGAACACTGCTTTTCGGCCTGATTTGATAAAGCATTAAAGGGATTGTCTTAATTAATAGACGTCAGCTATTGAAATATGCCTCATCAAGTTTTATTGCACAGCACTGTCACCTCTGAAAAAGAACGTGATGTATTTTCTATATTTGGTACGTTTTTTTACAATTTAGAAGGCCTGGATGCTCGAATGACGAAGGACAAATACTTTACTAGTCACATTATTTTATCATACACACAGTGATTAACTGGAGTTGTTGCAATTAAATTAATTGTTGCCAGGTGATTAATCCAACATGTTATAACTAGGTTTCCATTAGTTTCTTATTGCAATAACTATACATGTTGAACCATGTGGAGGGGGGCACGGACATGTGCATCCGTCTTGTCAGATGCATCATATCTTAGAAAAACAGTAGAAGAAACTTTGGCCCGCGACCAAGTGGATCAGACCGTGATACGACCTTGTAGCCGTGGGGCCGAACTGAACTGTAACCGTAATAAAAAGTAAATCAAGCCCCAGAGTTGCTGGAGTGGTATGTATTCAACTTACATGCTTTAAATCAATGTTGTATAGTTTAGTCCAGTGCAGGATACACGGATCAGTAGGCAGTTATATATGACTAATGAGCCTTATTTGACTCGTGAGATAAACCGCACGGAGGAATATACTCCAACGGGGATCCATCCCGTTGCATTCGTATAGGGGTTAACTGTCGATATTCTTAACATTGAGCTACGAATGATGATTTAATACAAAAGATTACACGTGAACTCACAAACCAAACGTCTCTATGGTAACGAATCATTTCGAACTTCGCGTTCAAGTAGGCTATCACCCAGTATTAACCCGTGTGAGCCAGGCTTGTATTGTGCGGTCAGATATTCCACAAACATACAGAGGGACATACCAGTATGCCGAGTTAAAACGAAATTTTGCTCGCAAACGGTAGGTGTAATCTGGAAGTATAATATCAAAGGGAACGATCGGCCATGAGACGTCATGAATGAGGAAAATAGTTTCACTCTCATAGAGTGTTACAATGCGGTCTAAGAAGTCAGATGTAAAGGCACTCTGACGCTCTTAATGACAGAGGGCCGAAATGGCACAAGTGCATTCCTGGCTGGACGAGTCCGACTCATTAAGGTTAAGATCAAGAGTCCGCCTTCTTTTAGTCCTGAGTCGCTTATAAACCGAAATCTGAAATAACTATGTGTGTTTCTGTTAGTTCATACTTTTTTATACTTGATGTTTAACAACAATTAACGAACAATTCGAACGATCAGGGAAAAAATCAACATGGAATAGTCTAGTTCATGTGTATAGCTGTGCATGCGTGTCTGTGTGTGTCTGAGTTCAACACATTACTTGCATGCTTGTTAATCTGTGGTGTATTTTCAGATCTTTACGTCACGCCAACAGTCTGAGCGCATGGCAGTGGCCAGGACCATCGAGTCCAAAACAGAGACCCTAATAAAAGGGGTTCGATCCGGCCTAAAGTCCTGTATAACCTCTTAAAATGCTGCTAAACAGCAGCGATATTATGTGATAAAGACGTGAATAGAAATTAATTTAAATTAATATCCTTATAAGGAATGCATTCATGTTTAGAGCCTTTAGGTGTGCTGAAGCCAGGACTGATATATTAATTACTTGTAAGGTTATGTGCTATTGCCATTGTGTTCACACACACACACACACATGCTTGTAAACGTACAAAGGAGGACCTGTAAACGGGTTGTCTTGCATTTGCTGGAGATGAACGTGCTTTTTCGCTCAAATTCATGATGTATCTGTCTCACATTTGCTTTAACCTTTAAAAGTGACTGCCGACTGTAAATACTGTCTAAATAATGAATACCAGTGGGTCTTAGATCTGGCGCTTGGGCAAACAGTATGGCCGCCTGCCTACTCATCGTGTTGGAATGCTGCCACGAGTTGCATAATAGTTAAATGACCCAATCTACAGCCTATCCTGAAGAGGCTCGTTTTCTTCACCGTTAACCTTTATAAAGGTAAACGGCAACGCTAACCTCTGACTTACGTTAGATTTCAAACAAGACAGAACCTGACATTCACTAATAACAGGCAGGATTAGTTTATAATATAATTTATGTTAGTTGTGGGCGAAATAGAGATGACAACATTGTCTGTTACAGTCAAGACTCGTTTTGTTCATAGAACTTGTGTAATGCGACAGCACAATCAAGCCGTGACAATAATGATATGTATTACTTTTCTCTTATTTGGGGCTCCAGAAAAATACCGACCTCCAGCGAGTTACCCATTGGTAAACTAGATATCTGCATTCTAACGAATGAAAGCCTCCGCCGTGTATTTTTCCGACCAAAATTGCCAGGTTCATTCTTGTATAAGGAATTGTACATTTATGAAGATTTCTTTATGACGTTCCTGCATCATAATCATGTGCCGGATCCATACAAAAAAAATCTAGTATTCTTCACTGCCCTGACGATTTCATGATTGCGTGAGTTATATTGTGAACAAACACGCACACGAACGGGGATTAATGTATATCCTTCTGGCGGAGGCAACAATACAAACCGAAATCTTGCTCAGTCTAAATATTAATTAAATTATAGTCTTAACAGCATATCGTGCTTTTGATTTTTAATATATTAAAATGACTTTTTTTGTTTCGTTCAGGTTGCTGAAGGTGGGAGGCAGGATGCAGCCATACGTGCTTCGTCTGGCTCTGGGAGCCGCCATCATGTTACTGCTGGTGGGAATAATATACGATCAGGCGTCAGGCAGCGTCAGGCAGTTCATAGTGTCAAGGCCTTCAGAGTCCGCGAAGGGTTCACCATCAGCATCAAATAGAACAATGATCGAGGAAGATATTGCAGAGGAAACTGCAGAGAGGAAAGAAAGCCTAGCAAAGGAGAATTCGGAAATAGACGATAAAGGGCCGTTACCATGGTACCCAATGCTAGAAGTGTTACCACAGGCCCCAGATCCAGAATGGACAATAAAAAAGCAGTTATTGCCAAATCTAGTAGCCCCGAACATACATTATATTTGGTGCGGGAATTCGCGATGGTTCACGTTCAAGGAGTATTTAAGTCTTCACAGTACCATACGAGCAATTCGGCCGGACAAAATTGTGTTTTATTATGAGGAAATCCCTAAATACGACAGAGTTTATTATAACCAGTGGTTAGACGATCTGAAACATGATAATATGTTCTTTGAGCTACATAAAATGGACAACTGGACCGCGAGATACTGTGGTGATAGTCATCCCGTAAAATTAAACGTCATAATGACATTACTAAATCAGTCTGGAGGTATATTCATTGGTGAAACTACATGGCTTTTAAAATTTCCTGCCATTCTGAGGAGGCTGGATTTTATAAATGGCATCGAACCAACTAGTACGGAGGGGTTTCTCATGATGAGGCGAGGGGTCTGGCACAACGAGTCGCTGGGAGATCTGATGAAGAACAAACAGTTAAAGAGTCAGACGTCTATATGTGCAAATGTAGAGCAGTTCTACAGGGGGGCAACACGCATGAATTGTCTCATAGTCAGAGGTCCGACGTTCGCCGAATTTCATCCCATGCAGATATGGGAACTTGACGACCCCTTCGGGCGTTTGGTCCGCAGGCTTTATTACGGCTCTGAGAGTATCATTAAACCAAAGCCAAGCTATGATGAACTAGTTCCAAACATTGCGCATATGATTTGGCTTGGAGGGGGACCAATGAACTTCGTTTTCTACTTGAGCGTGCTGAGTCTACTCTACGTGGTTAAGGTGGACATGGTTTACATCCACGGTGATAAGGAGCCGGCTGGCGACTATTGGCCGTTGGTTAAAAACAACTCCAGGATTACTTTTATTACACGTCACCCTCCATATCAAGTGTACCAGGGTGAAATAGAACCTTTTTATGTAGCACTCATGAGCGATCTTATAAGGGTGGATCTCATGATCAAATATGGCGGCATATACACAGACACCGACGCCATCTGGGTTAAGCCTTTGTCATACGAGGAACGAGGCTACGGTGCCGTTGCAGCGTTCGACTGGGTGGACTGGAGTTACCCTTTCCCGGATTCGATCAACTTTGGTATCTCGTACGGTAAACGGAATGCTCCGTTCTGGAGGATATTCCGGGAGTCCATGCGCAAGCTCCATAACGAAGTACATGGGTTCACCGGCGTGATGGAGCCATACAAGCTGATGGAAAAATACCCAAACCTGATCAGGATTGATCCACACTTGCAAGTGATTTGCTATCAGATGCGGTGTCACCCAACCTGGGTGCAGGACTACCACAACATGACGAAAGATCATATCACGATGAACAGCATACCGAATTGGAGGGAAGACGTGCACGCATTTCACTGGACCCATCCCGATCCTCCAGAACTTAAAAACCAATCAGCTCTGATGCGATCAAACACTATATTTGCTCAGTTAGGCAAGTTTGTACTTAAGAAAGCAGGTTTGATATAAAAGACAGTAAGTTAGAATATATGCCCTATGTTAGGGATGCGATAGCCATGAGTATGTGAAACACAGTTTCTGTAGATAAGTGCCAGATCACCAGTCTCAAGACGGAACATGCGATGCCATAAATAATTACTTCAAGACAATCGTTTAAAAAACTGACGATGCAGCTATACAGGGACGAGGGGCTCAAGTGTCTCCGGTCAGAGAAAAATGAAGCCACATAGCCTCAAAATGAAGCCTCTAAGTCAAAGTGTCAACCATGCAACATGTTAAAAAAGGACGTGACTTAAATTGGGTTTTAAGTTTTTCGCAAAGAAAAGACGTTCAGAAATTCAGCATTCCGTGTTAAGTTTTACATAATATGTTAGTTGTTAGATATATGAATTAAGCAGATTCCTATTTTAAGTTTTAGGTTTATAATGTCGTCACCTAAAATAATGTGGCTATGGACTGTGAATGACAAACCATTCGTATAAACCTTGATCTCAAAGAAGAGGCGTCACCCAACAATATATATATATATATATATATATATATATATATATATATATATATATATATATATATATATATATAATATTAGAGGATTGTAGGTTGAGTAAAAGTGAATTACAGGTAGTTCTGTAAAAGTGAATTAGTGGTAGTTCTGTACTTTATGGAGCAAGGAAAAATGTTGATTTATTATCTTATTGGGTCAGTTTTTCGATAAGATGACGCGTAGTATTATAATGATCATGTAAAACATATTAAAGAGAGATTTTCTATGGATAAAGTTGTTATGGATTATTCTGTTTTTATTCGTAAAAAAGTTCATTTTTACGTTCTAGTATTCGCGTATTTTAGGAAATCGAATATCTGCATGCACGTGACAAAGTTGCCGGTATACCAATATCACCGCACACCCTACGCTCCATAAGCAGCGGCTACGCTACGCTAAACTTTTCGCTACACTAACCGCTGCAATAAACGATGTTGCCGGTCAGGTTTGGCCACCAGACGGTGCTGTGTCTATGGAATTCCCCCTGCGTTATATTTAACCAAGCACATTGCAGGTATCACCAGCACAAATGTTCTTCGATGTACCGGTCACTTTACACTGCTGTGGAAAGCGCTTGGCAGCACAGACTTTTTTCACCCCATTGCAATACACACGATGCAATCGTCAGCTTTCAACAGTCTGTATACTGACTTGCCCGAAGTCATTTAATACCCACTCTCTGCATATTTCCTGTATTGCGTGCCACACAAGCTTAACCCGCATAGCTTTGTTGGTTTACACGCGCGCTAGGCCAATCAGATTTCTTCTACCAGTTCTGCAGATTTTTTTTTAAACGCAGAGCCAGCTGGACAGCTGAGTGGTAAAACGCTTGGCTCTCCGCTGGCGACCCGGGTTCGATCCCCGGTGTGGCTATGAGAGTGGGTTGTAGTTGCCCGTCCAAGGTCGGTGTTTTTCTCCGGATACTCCGGTTTCCTCCACCCCTGCAGACTACCGAACGCCATCACCGGAGCCATGGAGAGTGCCTCGATTAGTTAAAAACCTATTTGTACAATCCACGTAAAATAAATAAGTTTATATATTTATCCAGCGCAAACTGACTGGGTGTTGCCAAACCTTAAAAATCCTGCTATTTCGCACAGGGTGTGAGTGGACGGTCACAAGCCCGGGAGGTCAAGCGCTGTGTTCAGAGCGTACGCACACCCCTGCTAGCACACCCCTGCTAGGCCACATGTAGATTTAAGGTTAAAATGAGACCTACTCTGACCACTACACTGCCGAATTCCTCCACTAGATGTCCCTGGACATGTGGATGTTTGTTTAAGCAACTGCTCTCGGTGCGAGAAGAATTAGAGATTGAATGAAACGGAAAGTGATGAGACCGCTGCGTAATACCGTTTTCACACGGCAAATGCAAAAACGGGTTCAAACCGTTTGGAATGCAATTTGAGCGTTCACATGGCAATCCAAATCGTTTTCAAACCGATTTGACTTGAACTGTTTGAATTCATGCAGCTTAGGAGCTGGTTCAAACCGTTTCAAATGCGAGTGGAATTATCCGTTCCGCTAATGTGCCGTGTGAACGCTCAATTCGCATTCAAAAGGGTTTAGACCCAAGTTTTGAAGCAGGCACGGAATCGTAGCACATGCGCGATTGCTTGTGTCAACATATCCCATTGATCCACGTGTGCAGGGGCGGATCGAGGATTTATGAAAAGGGGGATCCAACACAGGAGGACTAATGAAAATCCTAAAAAAGGGTCATCAGGTCCGGAAAAGGGGGGGGGGGTCCAGGCCGCTAAATTTCGTCTAAAACCCTTTAAAAAATGTTGCTTCGGGTGATAAGGGGGGGGGGTGTGGGACCCTTGGACCCCCCCCCCCCCCCCCTCCCCGGATCCGCTTCTGATGTGAAATGTACTCCTCATGAATTGAAGCCAGATGCCTGTGTGAACGCACAATACGTTGTTAAACCGATTTGACCAATCCGCTTAGAGCAAACAGTTTAAAACCGTTTGTGTGTGAAGGGGTAGAAGGAGAGTATAGACAGAGGAGGGCATTCATGCAAGTCGCGTTTTGTGTCAGACGGTGGTATTCTGTTACAATTTCTAGCCTTCTCTGGAGCCTGGCTATGTGTACGCTTTAGCTAAATCACTAGCCTTTGTCATTCCTTAACAAGGCACAAGTCTTAACCTTTGTACCTGGAAACTAAACAGTTTGGCGATCCTCCGAAAATTTCCATGAAATCTAAATGTGGGTCACGACTACCTGTCTTAGCTTTTAACTTCCTGAATGAATATTTCATTGGTTCTTAACATGTTTATAATATTTTTTCTTATTAATACCATTAAGACTAACCAAGTTTGAGCAGGATCGGAAAATATATTAGCAATAAGATTTGTCTATTAAGTGAAAAACAACACAAACGCTACACTATCTCAATAATAATGCCGAAGCATGGATTGCCAAGAAAATAGCATTTAAGAGGTGGCGCCCTCTTTATTTTTTCCATTTTCATTCAATTTATTTTTTTTTCATATTTGAGAATTACAGCAATCGTGTCAGCGTCTGAGTTGTGGGTACTGTATTTTCTTGGAACTGGTTTGCATGTTGATCATTGATAGATTTTGAGAATTCAACATGATCAGTGTTACCATATGTTTACATTTCTTATGCGTTTTTATTGGTATATTTTTTAAACTGTCAGATTACAGATAATGAACTATTTTCTCAGCAGTGGTATCATGGGTCGCCCCACAAACCACCATGCTTATTGACCATTGGTACAAGTGTCAGTTGAATATGACTGATGGTGCCGTCTATATTTTGTTTACAATTCAACGCATTTTAACTCCTGGATGTGAGCTTAGAATAAATTTGTCCTTTACTCTAAAGGTGGTTTATGGGATGTTCTATAACGTGCTATGCTTCTTGATCACAAAGAGCTGAATGAATTCGACAAGACTAATGGTTTTCAGTTATCATGCTTTGATATTTTTGAGTCATTAAAGAATGACTGACAGTTATAAATGTCACTACAATCACACTACTTTGAGTACAAAATTATTAAAAAAAGAACTTTTTAACAATAATTAATTCACGGGTTAGACTAAAAATTTACTTTGAAATTTGATACTTAGATATATTTTATTCATTGTTTGACACTCCCTTTTCATGCGAGGATTAAAGGAATTATGAAAATGACAAACAGCACTTGTGTTACAACGTCACATTTTGTTAACTTTTGTTCAGATCAGTTTATTACATTTCTCTGTGTCATAGGTCAGCTGAGGGTCATGACCCCAGGGTCTCTTGGTATGGTTACAATTCCTTCCAGCAGCAAAATTTTTTTTTATTAAATATTTTTTACCGTCTGTCTTCATGTTTGTGTAATTACTTGTGTGTTTATGAACAAATATTTTATTTATGTCCTAATATATAAAAATTTAACAGTCCATGTATAACATGCATGAATGCATAATCACCTCCAACATCCAGGTCCTTACTGTTGGAACACGTCCGGTCTCAAATATACAAAAATGCCAGGCCGTGCTGTGTGCCTAAAAGCAAATAACAGCAAGTTAGGGTTCATGTTATTTCAAATTCACGACATCTGTAAGCCATCCTGTATCGGGAACACGGCAGAAGAATAGTGGTCCATGGGCCATGACGCTCAGCTGAATTCAAGGAATGTTGAACAATGAGCAAAATGACTGCCAGAGTGCAAACAAATCATGAATTTTATGAAGATTCCTTAGAAATGGGTTTCAGTGGGCTTTTGGACAGATGACAACTTCATTTGAATGTCTCATAAATAGAAAGAAAAATGCGTAAAAATTTGAAAAAAATACAGGTAGTGCTACCAGTCTGCCGGAACTGATGAAACACTCCATGAACAATATATATCCCAAGAATCATGGCTATCAAGGCATTAGTTATTCAGAAACTGGAGCATTTGTTTGTATCAAATTTTTAATTATTCTTGGGGGTATTTTACGAGCCCTATAGCTCAGAGGATATGGGTAACAGAGACCTAATTTCAGATTTTCATGAAGATTTTCATGGACCTCCCAAGATGTCAAGTATGAAGATTCTAGGTCAAGTGGTTACGATTTGTGCCATGTTACAAGATGAGGCTTTATTTGAAAGTTTGAAAAAGAGAAAAAAATTCATACAAATTTTAAAAATATATAGGTGGCGCCACCAGTCTGCAGGATCTGATGAAACACTCCATGATCAATATGCATGCAAAAAATCATGACCATCAGAGCATTTGTTATTCAGATACTGCAGCTTTTGTATCACATTTTTAATTATTCTTTGGGGTACTTATGTGCCCAATAGCTCGGAGGATATGGGTAACAGAGACCTAATTTCACATATCCACAGATACTTTTCATGGACCTTCCTTGATGTCAAGTTAGAAGATTCAAGGTCCAGCGGTTACGATTTGTACCCTGTTAACAGATGACAGCTTCTTTGAAAGTCTCAAAAATAAAGAAAAGAAAAAATCATAAAAATTGGAATAAATAAAAGTGGCGCCACCAGTTTGCAGTTTTATTGATAAAATGTTATTTTGATATAACAGATGAACCCTTTGCCAGAAATCCTGTGACAAGGAAAATGATACGTCATTTCAAGATGAGATGGCAGCCGTAATCTTTATAAAATACTAACCTTCTTCCTTATTGAAAACGTTAATCCAATTGATTCCCGAATCCCGACCCACATGATATACTGGTGACATTTTTAGGATGAGGGTTTACCGGGATCAGAGCTGAAATGGTAACTTAGCAGCGGCTAATAGCCGTGTACACGGGTCCTTGTATTATCAGGCCTTACGAACACGATTCTGAGAATATTAATAATGTGAATGACTCTTGTGGTGTTTGCTGTAACTGGCCTCGCTGTGGATGGGTCATAACAGGTCGCTACCGGTGCCAGGACCATCTGGTCAGTAGGAAGATGGCTGTTCAGGCATGGTAGTCAAGTGGACATCACATTCCCAGGCTATCGCGTCATGATAACGATATCACGTGTCTCATGTACGTTAATCTTCTGATATTTACAGGACAAAGGCACAAAGAACATGTTCGTTTACCAGAAAACTGTACAAAACAAATGTGTTCGCAATCAGGCGCTCAGAACTGGTAGTGCCTGTGCCGCCACTGTACAAACTCTGGCCGTCTTGGAGTAAACATCGTCTGTAACATGAATACTGGAGTTTTTTTTTTGAAAATGTAAAGGGTTCTATATTATATCGTGATTTGAATTCTGTTGTAAGTTAATTAGTGTTTACTATGACAAATACATTTCGAGAAACAAGAACTTGAAACCACAGACGGAAGACACATTCCCTGTCTAAATCAACTTTAAATGCAAAGAAAGTCTAAATGCACGCCGCCAACAAGGCATCAACCAATTCTTTAAGTACAGTGGGAATGTACGAACTGCGGAACCATTACATTAATAGGCATAAGTAAAAGACGCAAGTATATTCTAAGTTGCATTACGAACAAGGAAGCTCAGAATTACGTCAGAAATATTTCACAGATCGCGGCGAGGAAAAATTATATATTAAAGTTATATAGATTTCTGAGGATAAAAAGGAGGGAAAGACGTGTGGATTATGGTTCAACCGAAGCATTCTTTTAAACAGGTCCCTGTGTTGTTAATGTAAAGGATTACTACAGGTATGTATGCCATTAAATATGCAAAGCACAATGATCATTGACATTGTTCATATTAAACAATCGCCTCGTTATTTTCTTTAAAATGACAATTATCATAGACATCAATGGATGAACGTATGGTTATGTTTCATGTTATCAAGTGTCCTATAGAATTCACAACAAGAATTACTGTTGATGCAGACCGGCATCAATCCAAAATTTACAAATACATTTACAGACAATTTTTCATGCAGTCATCATGAGCTAGAGCATGGCTTCAACTATCGCGCCCGATATAACCGTGACTTCGCAGTCAGCCCGGTACCCACGTTCAACATTACAGGTAATGATAAATGATACAAACGCAACTAAGTTACCGGATGAATGGAAAGAACTCGAAAATTATTTTCAGTACAGTCGGACTTTGTTCACCATCTTCTTAGTAATACTTGTGATTGCTGTTGTCGGGAACTTACTAGTTCTATTACTTTTCGTACGGTTCTCATACTTAAGGACTGTCAGTAACAGCTTCCTATTGTCTCTGACGATGGCCGACCTTTTGATGTCACTGACGGGCATATTGAGAACAATAGTCTACAACCTTAGTCCTCGCACAGTGTGGAGTGGACCAACTGCATCTTGCATTCTGGGTCGCGTCTTGCTCGAGGTCGGTCGCACTTCCTCGCCTTGGTCTCTTTTGGCGATGACAGCAGACCGTTACTTGAGTATTCATTTACCATTCCGATATGATCGCGTCGTCTCACGAAAATTCGCAGCAGTCGTCATAACATTATTATGGATATTGTCTATACTCCTGAGCCTTTCTCCCGCCATAAACGCTGCCATCAATCGGGGCTCTGCTCGCGCCACTACCTGCGGAGGAATACTACTATACACCATGCCTGTACAACTTGTTCGTCTGTTTCTCGGCCTGTTGGCCCCGTGTATGGCTGTTATAGTCATTTACCTGTTGATAGTGCGCACTGCCCGGCGACAGGCCATGAACATGCAAAAACAAGAAAACACATCAGAAAAGGCCCAGTGGAACAGAAATGCCCGTGTGGTGACGAAAGCGGCCGTGGTGTACCTGATACTCTGCCTCGTTTTCATCTGCGGCTGGCTTCCTTACGCCATTTCACGAACAATGTATTTTTTGTGCAACTCCTGTGACCCATTGATTTTGTCATACATTTCCAGCACCTCGTACACAATAGCGCTGTCCTCTTGTGCTGTTAACCCTTGGCTGCACACAATGAGGAACCGTGTGTTCCGGACTGCGTGCCGGACCATGTGCTGTTCTTGGTATGTTAAAAAAAGAGCTGTATCGCCGGATTACAACATGCATCCTACAGGTACAACGTAACGGCTTCTGACAAGATCTTTGTCCAGATTACGACTTACATTGGACTCTTAAGGGGGAAATACCGCAACCAAGCGTGCTTCGCATCGAAGCCTACCAAAACATTCGAGTTGTACATCCCCTATTCACAGAAAGACTCAAATCCAGAAAGTTCACCGATTTCTGCGTCACAAAGGTCTGCTAGTATTCTGTGCACACGCATCATACAAACATGCTTGTCTCATGTTAAACCTCAACGATTCAAGATAGGACCATCTTGTTAATTTTCTTAGGAGACACCAACGACGCAATCTTCTCTCGAATGAACAAGCAACTATCAACAAATTGAACAAACTACTCAACTTCCGAAGTACTATCGTTTTAAGTTAAGAGAACTTGCCGAGATAGTCACAAACGTCAAAGGAGATGGAAAGTATGCAGTATTATCTTTAACCTACAAAACAGTGACTCGGGGCGTTTCAACTGATGCGCTTTCAAATATCTTAAACAACAATTGTATGTCATATTACCAAGTAAATTGATTTATATCAGTTAAATAATATGTACTGCGTCATGACTGGAGATTGATGTATACAGTTAACTGTTGGTATCTAGTGACTGCCTTCACCAAACTGCATGTATGCGATGTGATAACCATACGGGGCGCCGGAAGCGCTGCATAAAAAGGCTCGGGATAAAATTTGCCGAGAAATTCAAATTAACATGTAATATCAAATAATGTGTTTAAAGCCAGCAATCTTCTAGGGCAGAAAATGGTAAATTGTTCAAATGATCAAGAATTTTAGTAATAATGTGTTATGAATGAAAACAGAACTCGCTTTCGAATTGTAAATCCCCGAAGACTGAAACCGTCAGTTGTAGCGAAAGGGGACAGCATGAGAGCTAAAGGACTGTGCCTCATGATAGGGCTACTTATCACTAACATATCTTAAAAGTCATCTGGTGATAGAAGGGCCTGTACTCATCTTCTCTCGTATTAAGAGACAGAAAAAGAAAGATTAGATCAGGTATATCACACACCGTGTTAAACATTACATGAAAACGTCAGTAGGGTTTGACCTGAGGTAATATGTGGAATAAAGAAAAAGTTATCTTCTGTGATGTGTTTTCATTTATTTTATCTTTGCAAGGGAGATTATGTGTTCATCGGTACCTGTTTGTTACTGGGTTTTGTCCGAGCTTACTTTTTGGGAACTACTGACAGATTTCATACCGATCTGTGCAGGGATGAGAGTGAAGAAGACAAATGCTGGTGCCGATCCAGTTAAAGGGATGGATTTTTTGGCGGACTAATGCGTTCTTTTGATTGCAATTCTAGTTTCCACGGCAGCCAACTTGAAAAAAAATCATTTAATATGAGTGCTATATAATTCCATAAACATTAAAACAAGAGCACCGCAAACGTGCATAATACGCCCGTCGTGTATCTGGTGACCTTTGACTTCATTAAATTTGAGTTAATTTTGATGACTAATTCAGGTGAGAAACGTTATTGGTAAATATGTACATGTATAGTGAGTTTCATGAAAATCCATAGGATATTTGGTAAGTCACATAGGTTCCTCCAAAGTGCGTTGACATCTGACCTAATTAAATATGCATGGATTTTGCTGGAAACAAGTGACCCATGGGTCATGACGCTCAGCTGACTGGGAAGAGATTCGCAAAAGGAAATTTTATCATCAGAATGGTAGTATATACCCATTCAACTGAAGCATCAAACAGATTAACCAACAGGCCAAGATTTAGTCTGTATTTATATATCTCAAAAATAGAGAAAAATGTGTAAACTTTTAAAACTAGAATACGGGTAACCGACAAGTGACTACATGTATCTGCCAAAATCAGATAGTGAGGCATGGATTGAGTGGCAAGGGGAAATAGAGTGAGGTATGTTGCATATTAGCATGGATGTCTGCAGCCTAAATGTGTATGTAGGTTGTGCCACCTACCACAAATCCAGAAAGCTGTCCAAGTTGTATACACCTGCAAAATTTTAGGCAGAAAAGTCAAACCACTACATGTATATGAGCGATTTTTGCCCACGGCAGACAAACAGACAAACACTGTGCAAAAATCTTTCCAGGTAACCCCTCCAGTTTTGTGTATGATAAAGACCTATGTGAGATCTAAACACATGCACAATTTTGGCCCAATCGGTCAAATGGTTCCTGAGATATGAGCTTGGATGTGTCCAGCGTTAACTAGAATGTAGGTGGCGCCACCTGTCATAAAATCAAGAAAGCTATCCACGATGTATAAACCTGCAAAATTTTAGGCAGTTATGTCGATCCACTACAGAGAAATGAGTAATTTTAGGCCACGGCAGACTAACAGACAGACGCTGTGCAAACATTGTTACAGGTGGCGCCACCATTTTTTGTGTATGTTACAGAGCTATCAAAGGGCTACATTTGTATAAATTTTATTTCCTGATCGGTCAAACGGTTCCCAAGATATAAGCTTGGATGTCATCAGCGTGAACGTGAACGTAGGTGGCGCCACCTGTCATAAAATCAAGAAAGCTATCCTGGATGTATACACATGACGAATTTCAGGTGAATTAGTCAATTCACTGCAGAGATATGAGTGATTTTAACCCAAGGCAGATGAACAGATGGACACTGTGCAAACATGGTTACAGGTGGCGCCACCATTTTTTGTGTATGTTATAAAGCAATCCAAGGGCTACATTTGTATCAATTTTATTTCCTGATCGGTCAAACGGTTCCCGAGATATGAGGGTTTATGAGTGGAAACAGACCCACAAATGGACACTGGATAGAGAGGAAAGGTCAGAGGTCAATGCAAATTGGTTAGGCACCAGTTCACATGTGACCCGATAATAGTTGTAAGTTTGGGAAAAATCGGTCCATTAGTCTCCGAGGAGCTCTCTGGAAACGAACGCCACGGCGGCGGAGGAACTCGGTCAAAAACATAGTATCCGCAAAACTTCGTTTTGGCGGATACAAAAATACAGGTGGCTCCACCATTCTGCAGAAACTAATAAAAACACTTAATGGTCAATATCCATGCAAAAAATCATGGTGATCTCTGCATTAGTTGTTCAGATACTTCAGTTTTTGTATCAAATTGTCCATTATTCTGAGGGATACTTCGGAGTCCTATAGCTTGAAGGATATGGGTAACAGAGACCTAATTTCAAGTTTCCACAGGCACCTTTCATGGGCCTCCTTGCATGACAAGAATGAAGATTCTAGGTCCAGTTGTTGCGATTTGTACCCTGTTGACAGATAACCACATCTTTAAAGGTCTCAAAAAAAAGAAAAAAATTCGTATAATTTGAAAAAAAAATAGAGGTGGCACACCCAGTCTGCAGAAACTGATGGAACAGCTCATGATAAATATGTATGCCAAAAATCATGACCATCAGTGTTGTAGTTATTGAAATACTGCAGTTTTTGTATCAAATTTTCCATTATTCGGGGGGGGGGGGGGTATTTTGGACCCATACAACTTAAAGAATATGGGTAACAGAGACCTAATTTCAAGTTTCCATGGAGACTTTTCATGGGTCTCCCTGTGTGTCAAGAATGAAGATTCTTGGTCCAGTTTTTATGATTTGTGCCCTGTTAACAGATGTTCATATCTTTAAAGGTCTCAAAAATACAGAAAAATTTCGTAAAAAAACCCGAACAAATACAGGTGGTGCCACCAGTCTGCAGAAACTTATGAAACACTCCATGATCAATATCCATGCAAACAATTATGGTTATCTCTGCATTAGTTGTTCAGATACTTTAGCTTTTGTATCAAATTTTCCATTATTCTGAGCTGTACTTTGGAGTGCCATAGCTCAAAGGATATGGGTAACAGAGACCAAATTTCAGGTTTCCATGGAGACTTATCATGGGTCTCCCTGTGTGTCAAGAACGAAGATTCTAGGTCCAGTCGTTACGATTTGTACCCTGTTGACAGATAACTACATCCTTAAAGGTCTCAAAAATGGAGAAAACAATTCGTGAACATTGAAAAATACAGGTGGCGCCACCAGTCTGCACAAACTGATGAAACATCTCATGATCAATATGTATGTCGAAAATCATGACCATCAGTGATGTAGTTAATGAGATATTGAAGTTTTTGTATGAAATTTTTGACTATTCTTGGGGGTAATTTTGGGCCCCATAGCTCGAAGGATATGGGTAACAGAGACCTAATTTCTGGTTTCCATGGAGACTTTTCATAGGTCTCTCAGTGTGTCGAAAATGAAGATTCTAGGTCCAGTCGTTATGATTTGTGCCACGCTAACAGATGACAGCATCCTCAAAGGTCTCAAAAATAGAGGAAAAAATCGTAAAAAATCAAACAGTACAGGTGGCGCCACCAGTCTGCAGGAACTGATCGAACATCTCATGATCAATATGTATGCCAAAAATGAAGACCATCAGTGATGTATGTATTGAGATATTGAAGTTTTTGTATGAAATTTTTTACTATTCTGGGGGGTACTTTGGGGCCCCATAGCTCAAAGGATATGGGTAACAGAGACCTAATTTCTAGTTTCCAAGGAGATTTTTCATGGACCTCTCAGTGTGTCAAGAATTAAGATTCTAAGTCCAGTCTTTATGATTTGTGCCTTGTTAACAGATGTTCACATTTTTAAAGGTCTCAAAAATAGAGAAAAAAATTCGTAAAAAATCGAAAAATACAGGTGGCGCCACCAGTCTGCAGGAAGTGATGTAACATCTCATGATCAATATGTATGCCAAAAATCATGACCATCAGTCAAGTAGTTAATGAGATATTGAAGTTTTTGTATGAAATTTTTTACTTTTCTGGGGGGTACTTTGGGGCCACATAGCTCGAAGGATATGGGTAACAGAGACCTTATTTCTGGTTTCCAAGGAGATTTTTTATGGACCTCTCAGAATCCCAAGTTACAAGGTTCTAGGTCCAGCGGTTACGATTTGTGCCTGGTTAACGGACGGACAGACGGACAGACGGACGACGGACAAAGAGTGATCGCTATAGCTCAGATGACTTTCAGTCAGCTGAGCTAATAAAAACTGATGCAAGATATATGATTGATTCACATTTCTGATGACTTTTATCAAAATGATTCATTTTCTTCGTAAGTTATCGCGGCGACACCACAATGTAGCCTAGTGACCCGTGACCTTATTAAATATGCGTGGATGTTGCCCATTAATCGAACTCGGGAGTGATAATCTGTTGGTGAGTTATCGGGAAAATCCATCAAAGCCCCGTAGGTTATTGCGGCGACACTAAAAGTTATCGGACGGAGGGACAATAATACTCCTGTCATTTTACAGGCGTATAAAAAACAGAGCATAGGATTATTTGCTGGAATATAAACACCTTCTCCCGACCGTGACATCAATAAACTAAACAACTTTACCGAAATCATGGATGCAACCGGAATAAATTTCTTCCAGTTTCTTCCACAAAAAAAAAACAGCGCTGAATACAACAATTACGTTTTCTAAAACTCAAATACTTGATATTCTTAAGGATACGTATTAGGCCACAGCACATACTTTTATATGTTATAATACATTATACATATAATACTACGGTATTTACCGTAGAAGAGCCCCCGTAGCTCAAGACAAATGGCCCATTGGCCATGACGCTCAGTTGAATTTAACATACAGGTGATGCATGTATTAATTATTAACTAGATGCATTCTTTTAAAAACCACGGTTCTATAAGAACTAGAGATTCACGGGTGTCGACGCTCAGCTGAATTTGATTGTAAGAATATTTATAAGCATTTTCAAGAGTGGTTCCGGTGACCTAACCAATGACGTTGTGACAAGAAATTTGAGAAGTTATTATCCTTGAACGTACAGCATTTAGATTATTTTAACAATCTTTGAAAAATGTGATGTTGACCGCGGACCAGGAAACCTCAGAATCTACAGATTTCTTCCACATTGGGCAGGTAAGCGAAGTGTGAAAGAGGGAAAGTTTGTGATGAAAAGTTTGAGCAATATGCGCAAGATGGAAGGTTTGGGATGAAAAGCTTGGCTTAAAATGCAGCCATAATGCTTTTAAATAAGTGGGTCATGTGCCTTTGACCTCATGACCCAAAATCGTAAAATTTTTTGCTTTAGTGGTGGCCCATACATAAGTAAAGTTTGAAATCCATATGTCAATCCAACCTGAAGGTATTATCAGGAAAAAAATAATTTGTGTATGGAGGGATGGACAGCCAGGCAAACAGATGGACGGACAGGGTGATTACTATTGAGCATGCAATTCCGATCAATGAACAGACCAGGTTTTGGGACCATTGATGAAATCACAGCTGAGAAACTGACATGATTGCTGTCATTTCACACAGTCTCAGAGTGAGTTTTTCCTGGCTTATAGGAAAAAGGATTAGTAGCCTAAATACTGGCATGGGTGCACACAACACAAAAATGATTGATTATATAAATCTTATCTGCAATTTGTGCCCATCTAACATTCACTGTGCACATATGACATCTTTTTCTATAGATCGCAGAATATAGGTCATAGTGACCTAATTTCATGTTTGCAAGAACATTTCCTCAGGACCTCCCTGAATGTTACGTTAAAAGATTCTGGGCCTAGTAGATTCAATCTGTGCTCCGTTTGACTGTCTGGGTGCTCAAAATCATGTTTTCAGCCCATAGGTCGTAAAATATTGGTCACCATGACCTTGTATCAGGTTTCCAAGTTGATTTGCCTAGGACATCCCTGGATGTAAAGTTCTAAGTCTAATAGTTACGATTTGTGCCCTGTTAATGGACGGACAACCGGACGGAAGCCAGACAAATGGCGATCGCAATAGCTCAAATGACTAACAGTCAGCCGAGCTAAACAAGTGACCCGTGGGTCATGACGCTCAGGCTACTGACATGTTGACAATATGTCCTTGCACAGACAACTAATTAAGGTAATGTAGGTGGCATCATTGTTCATGCATATTAGCTAAAGTTCATCAAGACCCATAAGCACAACAAACCTGATGACAAACCAACCGGCCTTTCATGAGGAATCTGGCAATTTGTGTGTAGTTTGCATTATTTCTAGGGTGCTCAAACACACCCCAAAACTGAGAATATTGTTCAATGTGACCCAATTTCTGGTTTCTGGGGAGAACTTTTGAGGAATTCTCAGGATGTCAAGTTAGAAGATTCTGGGCCCAAAGGTTATGATTTATGCCCTACTTTGGTATCAATTTTCAATAATTCTGAGGGGTGCTTATATTTATAAGCCCAATAGCTCAGAAAATATGGGTAACAGAGACATAAATAAACGTTTCCAAGGAGATTTTCATAGACCTCCCTGGATTTTGGTTAGAAGATTCCTGGTCCAATGTTTATGATTTGTGCCCTGCTTTGGTATCAAATTTTTAATTATGATGGGGGGTGATTATAAGCCCAATAGCTAAGAGAATATGGGTAACAGAGACCTAATTTCAGGTTTCCATAGAGACTTTTCATGTACCTCTCTGGATGTAAAGTGTGAAGATTCTGTTTAGTTGTTACAATTTGTGCCCTGTTAACAGATGACCACATCTTTTAGATCTCGAAAATAGAGAAAAAAACGTAAAATAATCCAAAAATACAGGTGGCGCCACCAGTCTGCAGAAACTGATGAAACACTCCATGATCAATATCCATGCAAAGAATCATGGTGATCAATGCATTAGTTGTTCAGATACTTGAGCTTTTGTATCAATTTTTCATTATTCTGGGGGGGGGGGGGGGGGTACTTCAGAGCCCAATAGCTTGAAGAATATGGGTAACAGAGACCTAATTCCAGGTTTCCAAGGAGATTTTTCATGGACCTCTCTGGATTTTAAGTTAGAAGATTCCAGGTCCTGTGGATACGATTTGTGCCTTGTTAATGGACAGACGGCCAGACAGCCGATTTTTATTATTTGTGTGTGTTTAATGGGATATAAATAAATTTGGCAATAATTCCTAACAGAGCCATTTGTTAAACTATTTATGAATTTAAAGTTTTCTCTCAACAAAACTTGTGCACAAAATTCTAATACCAAATGTGTTCACAAATCTATGTCTATAAGAAATTATGATGTCAGACACTTAATACATTGAGGGGCATTTGAAGGTATAAATATCATCATTGACTTGTCTTAAGTTATGAAGAAGAAGAATTTTTACACTGTTTTCTATAGCTTCAACATATAATTTTATTTTAAACAAGTGTACACACATGGAAAACACATTCACAATACATACTTTAACACAAATTTTTGAAACACATGTAGTAAAATAACAAAAATGGACAATAAGATAAAGATGAATGAATGATTATCATGAGAATCCAATATTGTTTATTATAGAACAAAATGGTCTCTGAAGATATTTTTCAGTTTGGTGCCTGCGCTATTATTTATTGGCTAATGACTTTTCAACCATGTCTATTTGTTGGTTAGAAATATTTACTAGACCATGATATTTCTCGAAAAATGTTCTGTGAACAACAAACCTTTTCCAACCAGTAAATCAATACTATGAGGTTTCAAACATAAGGACTTACTCAGTTACACCATGTGAATTCATGCCTAGGCACCAAACTTATTTGTATATATCTGGACTTTCTACACATTACAGGTCAACACCAGTGGTATTGGTCTTGATTTAACCACAATTTGCTGGTTCGCTCTTTGCTGTTGATTTAAACTCAACCAGGATTTGATCTTAGGCAAGTTCAACGCAACACGGTCAAACTGGGTTAGATTTTAAATTCAATCGAGCCACTTATTTTACAGAACACTTTTGTTTGCATTTCTTAAGAAAACCACACTAGCAATGCTGCTAATGTTACGTATCATTGACTGCTGCAGCTGCTGTCTCCCCAGACATTAACATACTGAGAAGAGGTAAGCTGTCTCTAGACTTTTCATGTGACCCTGGGGTTTGTGTCTCAAGACCTAACAAATCCTCTTCTGTTTCACTGGTATATTCTGGCAAAACCTCTGGAAACAATCCCTGCTGTCTGACTAGTTTCTTTATGATATTGATCACCTGTAAAAGAAACCAAAACATCTTAATAGACAAAGATACAAACCACTGAATGTGCTACATTATTTGACATTTATCTAACAGTATGTTAAAAGTTTACAGGTTATTTACCAAAGTTTTACCATTGTAAGTTGTAGTCACACTGAGGACAAATAATTTAAACTGTCAATTGATTTTCTTGCTTTCATTCTAGTTAAGAAGATATTTCGCTCAGGGGAACATATTGTTCTGATTCCAATTTCAAACCCATGTTGGTAGTGCACATGTCAGGCATTCCAACTGCTTGCCAGAAAAGCAAAGACAATTTGGTCCACCGTTAAATACATTCCATAACACACCCCCTCTTAAGAGCAGTTTGCCGTCAGAATGAGGTTAAATCACCCAGGAGTCACACATTTTGGTAAACTGCAGTTTTTTCCAAATTACTCAAACCATCTTTTACAAGGCCCTAAATTTTGCATCATCCAAGACAAGCCTCAATGTTCTACAAAGACATTTTGCTCAGGGGAAAATATTTGGCTAATTCCAGATTCAAGCCTATGTTGGTGATGCACATGTGCTTTGTTCTAACCACTTTGCCAGAAAAGTAAGTTTCACTGGCAGTACAATTTTATTTACACCACATGAAACCTTGCAAATTCATAGCTCATCTGCTCACAGCCGGGCATTTAGTATGTTTCCTCATGGTTAAAGCCTAGGGCACCACCCTAGGGTCACTAGTTCAGTACTAGCCGTGACAACCCTACCTAGTAGGCAAGGATAATTGGGCTGGTAAGCCTACTTGAGTCGTGATACAAGCAATATCGACAAATGCATCGCAGTGGTCTTCCATCATGTTGCATTCATACTGTTGTAAACAGCCCATATTCTTAACATTATGCTACAAATGATGCATGAATGCAAGGGAATACATGGGAACTCACAACCGAAACTGAAACCATCTCTCTATGGTAATGAGTCATTTCCATGCGGGTCAGAAATTCAACAGACATGTGGAGGGATTTACCAATATGCTGAGTTACACCGGAACTTTTCTCATTCATGTTAGGTGTTGTTAGAAAGTACACTAAAAATAGAAACAATTAGTCTGGTTTATGTCTGTGTAACTGTAGGCCATGAGGGTTGTCAGAAATTACAACAATATTTGCATCCTCATGTGGCCTTATAATGCATTCCTCAAACCTAGATGTAAAGGCACCTTGGCAGGCCAGTAATCTGGTTGTGATGTCAGAGGGCTGATATGGTGCTAGTTCAGTACCTGAATCATTACACCAACCCTCACCTTTCTTGTTTTACAGTACACTGTTGAGGACTTTGAAGTTAATGCTGCAAGGAGAACCCCTTGGCAAGTACTGGCAAGCTGTTCCACAGGAATTGTATCAGTCCTTAATAACCCCTCCAGAACGAGAAGATACCTCTGAAAATGGCAGAGCAACAAATTTTCTCTATCTCTGTAATATGCTTCTACTGGTTCCTTAAATAAATTTATAATCAGGGAGTTTTAGTTTTTCTTTGTGTGATATGTCCCATATTGGGGACAGTCAAGCCTTTTAGATATTTCATCTATGATAAACATATATAACTGAAAATATTTTGTGTTTCAATGACAAAGAAATCTCAAATATTGGTCTTTACTGATAAAATCAAATTTTCCTGACTGACAAATTTATTATGCCAAAACTTGTTGGTGATTGTGTCAAGCTACATGTAGCATCAAAATATATGCTGTAGTCCGTTTCACCAACTGCTGTCCACCTATTTTTTGTAGATGATTTACTTAAATGTTAAATTTTTACAATAATTTCCAAGAAACAACAAATGGAAGTGACAACTTAATATGGCAATTAAGAATTTTATAATATATCCCCCGTTTATGTTTCACCACATTTTAGTCTCTTCACCATGATCTGGCAGATATGATGTGTCCCTCCATAAGTAGCCATCTTTGTTTGAGCGGGTTATATTTTTTTAGAGTGTTTACATGAGATCATCAAATCAGAAGCTGTCAGTTGAGGCTGTTTTTGCATGTGACCAATGACCTTGACCGCCATAAGTTGGTCTGATATGTTGTAAAATGTAGACTGATTTCTCATATTTTCATATAATTCTGTTTCTTAAATAAGGTGTAAGGTAGGTATTTATTTACCTTTTTGTTAGGTTCTTTAATCCTCTACTGTACACTACAATTGTTTCATTGAAATTAAACAATTAAAAATGTTCATAGCAAAAAACAGGTGGACATGAGGGGATGAAACGGACTATAATTGTAAAGTTAAGCATCATTACATTTTGACTGGGTGAGTGTGTGTGTTTATGCATGCATTTGTGCATGTAAATCTATCACTGATGGCTTACAATAATGCCTGGTCCTGTATCCTGTAGCTTCTTGCACAAACATTCTGACACTGTTACACTGTCAACTTCCTGACACCTGCAAAATATATACAGACAAGCCTTTGAAGTCATCATATAAGCAGTCTTTGTTGATTTTACTGAAGTTAACTAGCATACGGGTACCGGGTAGTCGACAAGCGACTCTGTGTGAACCACCAAACTCAGAGTAGGACGGGTGAAGTGAGGCCTGGATTGAGTGAGATAGAGTTAAATGTGTAACATATTACGTATACATGATTGTAGGTGGCGCCACCTACCATAAAATCAAGTGCTATCCAGGATGTATATGCATGCCAAATTTCAGGTAAATAAGTCAAACCACTGCCGAGATATGAGTGATTTTAACCAAAGTCAAATGGATGCTGTGAGAAAATAGTTGTAGGTGGCACCTCCAGTTTTGTGGATTTATACGCATGCCAAATTTCTGGTGAATTAATAAACCACTGCAGATATATGAGTCATTTCAACCCAAGGCAGATGAACAGATGGACGCTGTGCAAAAATGGCTGCAGGTGGTGCCACCATTTTTTTATGTTATAAAGCTATCCAAGGGCTACATTTGTGTAAAAATTTTTTCCTGATTGGTCAAACGAGTCCAAAGATATGTGAATTAATGTGTCAAAACAGACGCACAGATGGAGGCACTGGAGAGAGGAAAGGTCAGAGGTCAACGCAAAATGGTTAGGGACCAGTTCACATGTGACCTGATTGGTGTAAGTTTCGGAAAATCAGTCCAGTCATGGCGGCGGAACCCGGTCAAAACAAAGTATCGGCAAAACTTTGTTTTGGCAGAAACAATTATTTACTGAAAGTCTTATAAGTAAACTAATTATGCTGGGATAAGTAGGAATGATAACATTTTATATGTTCATAATCCTTATTTATTAGATTTACATATACTCTTATACAAGTATTATTTGGTTTACAGTGCCTTTTCACAAACATTTGTAACATTTTATATGTCATCATATGACATTTTTTAGGCACACATGTATCTATATTTCAATTATAATACAAAAATGAACTAATCTTGTTAAATATCTCTTCTTAGTTATTGGAGGCCTCAGTGGTCTCCTGACAGACATCTGTTACTGATCAATAATGAATTACAGTGGCATATTATACAAAAATTAAATATTTGTGTTCTATAAATTCCATTTATCATCAAATAACTAGTCCTGGGTTTGCAAGTGTCACTTTAAATGTCTGCCCACTAGCTATTTTTTTATTGTTCAAATAAAGTTCCCTTCCAACTGAAATATACCAGAAATATTTTATTTGAAGTGCCAGAAACTATTCATCCCTGGAATGTAACTGTATAAGTTTAATATCACTTTAGAAATGTTAACAGCTTTAGACGTCTAATAAACATACCAGTATCACATATATTAAATAAACAAGAGCAACGCAAACATACATAAATCGTCTTGTATCTGGTGACCTCTGACCTTATTAAATATGCATGAATTTTCATGAGAATGTAATTCAGGTGAAAAACTCTTTGGGTAAATATGTATAATTTGTTTCATGAAAATCCATAGGATTTTTGGTAAGTCACCAAGGTGCTTCCAAAGGGTGGTGACCTCTGACCTCATTAAATATGCATGGATTTTGCTGGAAATCAAATTTAGGCAAGATAATTAATTGATTATTATTTCTGATGAGTTTTATCAAAATCATTCATATTTTTCGTTAGTTATCGTTGCGACACCACAAAGTAGCCTAGTGACCTGTGACCTTATTAAATATGCATGGATGATGCCCATAATCGAATTCCGACAATAATGTATTGGTTAGTAGATATATTGAAATTCGTGAAAATCCATCACAGCCCGGGACAGTTATCACAGCAGCACTGAAAGTTAACAGACAGACAGACGGTCGGTGGGTATATTATAATACTCCTGTCATATGACAGGCATATAATGAAAAGAATGAAAAGAATTAGAATTTTTTTAATGAAATGCACAAAAATATCTGCCATGTATGTGAGATACACCTACCTCTGAATTACATTAGTCACATATTCCCTATTTAATGGCTGACTTTCTAGTGTTGTTAACATGCTCATGAAGCCCTCATTTAAATTTGACTCTTCCGGCACATCTCGAGTGTCTGGAGCCTCCTCTTGTTCCTGATACTGAGTATCATCTAGAGATTCTGGTTGCTGTTTCTGAGGATGCTCCTCTTCATCCGAGTCTTCCCAACCTCCTCCAGCCACCCCGGGTGTGTGAACTGAAAAATAATCATGATGCACCATCTGCAGACATGATACATGCCCAGTAATACATTTATTTTTACCATATATGTATTTGTTTATCATTTATTTATCATGTTTACTAATGTTCAGTGATCATTTTATGTATTGGCTTTTTCTGTGGGGTGCAAGTAGTTTACTTTCCTTCTTCCGGGGGCCCCATTCTAAGTATCATTAAGAGGCAAGGAAAACATGAGAATCCTCCTATAATTGAACACAGATGCCACCTGTAGTGATAATTGTACATTACTTGTACTTGCCATGGGAGCAGCAGGAAAATTGGACGCAAGTTCAACAGAATAACTGTATAGATATTGCTTGTAGTTGGGGTATATTTGTGTTATATCAGAATCTGACAAAATATAGAGAACTATATAGGGAAATACCATCTTACTTGCTAGAGTATTTCATAAATTAGCATATAATTAGATCAACCACATGACGGCATGTGCACTATTATCAACCTCACCATACAACCTGGCCACAATGGTCCATACCGGTACCTGTCTACAGGTTTTTCTGGAATAATTTTAAACATGCAGACAGTAAAAATATTTCAGACCCAGAGATTGCAGGAGTTATTCCGTTGACAGCTTGAGTGAAAACTAATGTTTTAACTTGCATTTAACACATATGAGCCATATAATTCAAAATATGTTAAACCATTTATAATGATTTTGACATATTAATTACGAAATAACTGAGTTATAAACAAGCCATTCCAGCTGATGATGTTGATCCAAAGATTCATATGTGACTGACAATGGTGACATTTTATGATTTCACTATTATCTTATATACAGCTCTAGCCAGCAAAGACATGGAAAATCTTCTATGTAAGAACGTTAAACTGCCAAAGTCAGACTTGCCCACTGAATGGCAAATTATTTAAGGAATATATGGTTCTCTGACCTTACTACATCCACTGGAAAACTCTGGTAAAAAAAAACAGTGCCACATATTGCTGAAAAATAATGTTCCTACAGCAATTATGTCTTTCCTTCTCATAAAGAGGAACTTAATAATATACAAACCCTGTCCTCAAAGAGCCTTTTGACACTCATATATGCAAATACCACGGATTCAAGATGAAAACTCAAGACCTCCAACTCTGCGCCCTGTGCTCTCCCCATAGACCTGGTAAAATGCAACTACAGTGGAGCGCCGTTCATCCAAACATCTCGGGGGACAAGGGTTTTGTTCAGATAAAAGAATGTTCTGATGAATGGTCATGTGTAAAATAACATAGTGGAATCGATGTTGCCAGCCTGATATTAAAACTATGAATACTGGCACAGTGTCACAGACTTCAGTTAGCTTTCAGAGTTATTAAAAAGGAACCAAAATGGAATAATAAGTGATAAATACCTATTTACTTACATAGAATGAACAATTCAAACGTTCATTCAAGTTATTATTTATATTATATTTTCAATTACTTTATTAAGATTATTTGTCACTGAAGAACATGAACCAGTTATTCCAGTGCTGAACCTGTGGATATCAGCCATGACAGTATAACAGTCTCTGTACCGCCCCCTATGTGCGAACAGTTAAACTAATGTGCGCATCGTCTTTCGTCTCCTGGAAACCTGCATGACTTTCATCAGGCTTTGAAGTCCCTTGGCTTGTGATGACTGTTCTTGGAGTCATTTATGGTATATCTGCCAACAGAGAACTCTCTGGCCAACTGCCATTTGGTCAAGTGTCTCCCAGATGCTTGAAAATTTGTCTTTAAGTGACAAGACATGTCGCTTGAGTTAGCGAGACCCCGACTCCATCCCATCTGATATGAAACTTGAGTACTGAGAGCTGTGTTTGTGTGGTAAAGATTTGCTAAATTGTGAATTAACGTGCGTGTCATGATAAAGCTTAGGCCTATACAGAAAACAGATTTGGTTGCAATGTTAAACTACTCAGCTGAGTACAAGTTAAGTACAGAATATACTCGCTGTCATCGCCGGATGGTTTACCAGTGTGAACAACTGACAAGGTTAATTAGGTGACCTGCCCAGTGGTTGTTTTCACACCAACAACTGTGTAAATGAGGGCAAGTCCCAGCAAAGGGTTGGCTGTGTGTGCATAACCTGGATGATTAGGTGTTGTCACACCTGCAACTGAACAACCGGTGATGCATTAATTAATTAATCGTGACCGGGAGTAAATAAATGTGCGATGGTCTGCTCTTCCGATGCAATATATATTATGTTTAGATGGCCAAATTTTCATTTGTTAAAAAATCGGAAAAACGGTCATAATTTCAGTTCTCAAATTTCAGATACAGATAAATGGTTTTGCAGATAAACAGTGTTTGGATGAATGGCGCTCCACTATATTTAATCTTTATATGTCTGTATAAGAAATGACACTCCCAGGCTAACTGTAGTACAACATATTTTCTTACCTGCTGTTGCCTTCAGATTGTTTTCCTATTGTTAATTGAAGTTATTAAATAAACTTGACTGTTAGCATTCAAAATAAAGCAATACAGGATTTGAATACTCACTTTTGACAGGTTGACTCCTGTTAGCAGTGGGCCTGGCTGGTACTGATGACCTAGACATTGTGTACTGGGGTACAGGTACCACACCCTCCATGGCAGCAGGCTGGTATCTGCCGAAATTCTCGTAATTGTTGGTGGAGAATCTCTTATCTCTGTCTTGTCCACCATCAGATACTTTCATGGCCAGGTCTTTTATACCCCTCACAATGGAATCTCCCAGTGACTCTAAAAAAGTTTCCCATATATGAGTAGCAAGTAATTATAATTGTATTTAATTAATGTAACAAGAAAGTGAATTTTGTGGAACATTCACAGATGAGAGAATAACTTGATGAGTACCAATGTTCAACTTCCTCTTTTAAAGTGTGACAGATATTATACAGTGGGTATTTGACAAATATGGCCCCTATACATATAAAAGTAATATAATTCATAGTAATTAAGAAGTATAAAACCTTTTAATAATCTACATTAAACTGAAGCTGCCCTTTATTTTAATTAAAAATTAAATTTTGAATTTCCAGAAACTCTATCTTATTTTCAATAATGGATCCTGAAATTTTAAATTTAAAGGATATGCAAAATTAAGAAAGTACAGCATAAAAATCATCTAAGAAAATGGAATGAAATGCTAAACCATTCAGACATTTTCATAAAAATTATTATTACTTTTATATGTTGTGCACACTTCGTATACACCTGCCACTGTTGCATACATCATGATCAGATATTCGAATGAATCTAATTAACACTTAGTATATAATTACACAGACTATAAAGAAAAGTGAACACTATAGTCCGTTCCACAAGTAGGTGCCCATTGAAAGTTGGTGATTATTCTCTTAAACTTATATTTTATCAGATCACGTGACACAAAATCTCATGAGGGACCAAAGGACTAATATGAGATGTAAAACTTCTAACAACTAGAATATCAGCAGAGGCTGACAAAAGCCCTCAGCCAAAAGAACAGTGTTTAGAGGTGGTAACAGTAACAAGTACTAAATATCTGTTCTCACGTGGATGTATATCTGTACATGTCTCAGTTATAAATTTAAAATGGAGAGGTATGTACCATGATTCATAACAATCCACCAAATGCTTCCTGAAAAATAAGCTTCTAAGTTTTATTCTATTATCAACTCTGTGACCTTGAAAAGTAGGTCAAGGTCACCAATCTTCAAACTTGACCGAGATTTTGTTGATATACATCTTCACCAAAGAAATAAAATTCCTATTGTGAATCCTTTTAGAGATATCCTGCTCAAAAAGCCAAAGTTGAAAAATCCAAGAAAAATTCATTAAAAACAGAAATTGCAGGTGCTGCCCCAAAACTTGTGCAGCAGTTAAAGACCATCACTCCCTATGATCATAGTAAGTATTGTGAAAATCCAGGCAACTGTTCCTGAGAAATACGCTTCTAAATGTTTTTTCTATAATCAGCTCTAAAATGTAGAAAAATTGGTCAAGGTCACCCATCTTTGAACTTGACCGAGATTTTGTCAATATACATCTTCACTGAAAAAATGTAATTCCTACGGTGGATCCTTTTAGAGATATCCCGCTCACAAGCCCAAAGTTGAAAAATCCGATAAAAATTCATTAAAAATCAGATATTACAGGTGGCTCCACCAATCTTGTGTAGCAGGTACAGACTATTAGTCCCAATATTCATAGTAAGTTTTGTGAAAATCCACCAAATGGTTCCTGAGAAATAAGCATCTAAGTGTTTTTCTATAATCAGCTCTAAAATGTAGAAAAATAGGTCAAGGTCACCCATCTTCGAACTTGACCAAGATTTTATCCATATACATCTTTACCGAGGAAACAAAATTCTGACAGTGAATCCTTTTCAAGATATCCCGCTCACAAGGTAAAAGTTAACGGACGCCGGACGGACGGACAGCTTGGGTAAAAAAGCTTGAGGGCTAAAAAACCAACATTTGTATTTTGTACCTTCTGGTTCTTCTGAATCTTGTGACCATGTGACATGACAAGTCTCATGGGCTGCAAGCCTTATTTTCATAGTGGTAGTTACATTAAGTAGTTGTTTGAGCATGTGACTAGTGACCTTGACCTTCAACATTGAGGAGATTTTGTAAAAAATAGATTGATTTCTCAGAAATTGATGTTTTTTTTAATTACTAAAATTTCTTGATAAGCATGGTTTTATATTTTCATTCTAATTTATATTACCTGTAGCCCTATAACTCCTTCACAGCAGCTTACTTTTGGGAAATGATCCGTTATATTATGAAAATATTCCAAAATTTCAATGGGTACCTTCCTGTGGGACAGACTATACATACCTTGCTGTGAAGATGCAGTTACATTTCCAAAACCTTCCAACTTCCCTTGTACAGATGCAGACCCGATTCCACCTGTTTGACATAAGGAAGTATTCATATAGCTATAGACTGCAGAAGTCCTGAAAGCATCAGTTAAATCAAGCATCAAGTTTCTACATTGCTGGAGTCAAAAACTCATCCTTTTTGTGTTATTTCTGTTTTTATGAGTGCTAAATCTCTTGAAATTGCACGGATTTCTTAAAAAAATTTGAATCCATGATAAAATGATTATTTGTAAGTTTTAGGCTATTTATGTTAAAACCAAATATTCACTGAATGGAAATTCCTACATTCCCTGAGGAATAATAGCCCCCTTATGTAGAGGTACAAAGGTATGCAACTTTGTAGAATATCCCTCCCTGATTTTAGAACTGTCATCCACTAGTTTGAAATTATTTATTATTAACCAGTAATACATGTTATCATCTGGATGCAGACCCCCCCCTCTTGTAAACAATACAATACATTATTCTACATTCAAGTCACAGACAAGTTGATATAGCTTATACATTGATTTAATACAGTGGGCTCATATCAGCTCAGCACTCGTGTTCAATAATGCAAAACCCCTGAATTAAATCAAAAAGCATCATGATTCATGTGCTGAACCTGTTTTCCCTAAATGAAATTGATACATATCATGTGCTTGTGACGTAACTATGCTCTGTGATGCACTGCACCCTGTGTGTGAAGGTGCTGTTGTGAGCACACATCTAACTAGTTAATGAAACTAGTATGACTGTACACGGCTAATTATGTTAATAACATATATTGCCATTTAATAAATATACCATGAACCTGCTTGTTGGGTAATGCCTTCCTAAAGGAGCCTTTGCTATATGTCACCCTTAGGGCCAATACGAAGGAAATAGGGGAACAAGCTGGTTAATAACATTAAAATCATTTAAGGTTATATCAGAAAGTTACAGACACTTGTGGCTTACCACTCTGTGTAGTGACAGGCTGCCTTCTGTCAGAAAACTCATCATGGTCTACTTCAAACAGCTGTTGTGAGAGTTCCTGTCATATAAAAAGGAGATTTGTTGTTCATATGTCATTTATTCATGAGTGTTAATAAAATATCTTGGATATTATCAGTTCTTTCAGGTAAAATGTTTAATTTACATTTGAGGTGATTCCCTTTTTCTTAAATGGTTTAAATCTACACTTGTTGAAATGTATGCATTTTAGTTTTTTAAGTTTTCAATTGGCACGCACTAACACATTTATAAAACTGATTAGCACATAATTCTTTTATATCAATCTAGTCAATGTTTCTACTTGAATCCATCAGAGAAGCTGATCCAACTTAAAAAGGTCTGCCAGCAATGTACAGTCTATGTCAATTTGCTACATATATAGTACATAATGCTGTTAATTCTGCAATTTTGTGAGGTTTTTCTTTCAAGAATTTATTAGGTCACCAAATATAAATGAATTAAAGAACCTATTAAATAGTTGTAGATTAAGATAGGCAGGTGTAATATATCAATATAGCTGTACAGTAAACAATGCAAAAGGACTGATACAACTGATGATTCTGAAAAATATGTATGTTTTGCCTTAAAACCTATTCTATTATAGGACGCAATATAAAATATACAGAATGCCAATGGCATAGGGTAGTGCTAATCAGGTACCCCTGCAGTGTAAATTATAAAATTTTCACAAAGTGCATAATATTAAATTTGCATCACAGAAAGTTGGTACCTATGATAACCCACCTGGAGGTTCAAAATTCTGACATGTAGAATTTAAGAAACTGGCAACTAGCCCAATCAGATAAAACAAACAAATTTAAAATCATTCAATACATAGTAGAGAAGAGGAATCTATTGTGAATTTTTAAAATCTTGCATAAATTTCATTAATAATTAATTATTTTATGTCAAGGCATCAAAGGGCAGATACAATACCTTGTCATATAAAACAAACAGTGTCAAAACCTATATAGAAATAATGAAGAAGAAGCATTTGTTTAAAGATATTTTTTACAGTTTATTTGCATACCTAATGAATTTCAAAATTATGTGCAGATGTTTCAAAGGGAACCCTATCTGGAAGACAAGCTGAATTAAATCTCAATCAACAAATAAAGGAGACAAAGCATTTTATTGTGATTTTGGAACAAAAGTGCATGAATTTGAATAATAAACAAATTTTTAAATGGGGAGTAGAAGTTTCAAAAGCCCACTTATTCCTATATCATATAAAACAAACAGATCAAGAAATAAAGCAGAAGTATTTTGAAAACTGCAGACAGAATCAAGACAAACTCTGCATTCAATGGCATAAGCTCATTAGGCCTAAGGCCTATGAGCTGAAAACATCTTTATAAACTTATACAGTAAACTAAACAAATTTATGCAACTCTTAACCTGTGCTGCTTGGGAAACATTGCTATGAGGAATATGGAAGACAAAGAAAATATTCAAAAGCAAATTGAGCTGAATCATTTTCTGTTATTGTTTTACCAATGAGCCATCAATAACTGTACTGTCCTGACTGATATACACTGTATATCAATATATCACACAAGCAATACCTGGATCTGATCCATAGATGGATTATAATGACATGTCTGGTACTGGTATTTATTTATTTTTTCTTCATTGGGCATTTCAGTACCAGGGATACAGCTGAAACTAATGTGGACATATGGCCCATGTGACCTTGACCTTTGACCTGGTGACCCAAAATCCAAAAGTTTCTTCCACTATTTGGTAGGTGTGCAAAATGTGGAAGATGTAAGGTTTGAAATGAAAGGTTGGCTTATCATGCATCCATAATCTTTTTAAAGAAGTAGGTCCTGTGACCTTGACCTTTGACATCATAACCTAAAAAAATCAAAGAGGCTTACTTTAGTGGTGGGCTATATATAATTCAAGTTTAAAACCAATTTTTCATCCAACCTGGAGCATATGGAAACAAATATGTGGACAGATAACCCCTGTGACACTAACCTTTGACCTCATGATCCCAAAATTAAAAGGGTTCTTACTTTATTGGTTAGCCATATATCAATCAAGTTTGAAACCGATATGTATATCCAAACTCGAGTTATCATTCCAAAAAAAATATGTGGACAGATGGCAACTGGGACCTTCAACTTTGACTTTGTGACCCTCAAATCAATCAGGTTCATCTCCTACTTGCAGGTAACCTAGATGTGTTAGATGGAAGGTTTGGAATGAAAAGTTTGGCCTAAAATTCATCCACAATCTTTCTAATTAAGTGGGCCTGTGGCCTTTACCTTTGACCTCATTACCCCAAAATTAATAGGGATCTTGCTTAAGAGGTAGGCCATATATAATTCAGGTTTGAATTTGAAATGTCAATCAAGACTGGAGTTATCATCAGGACCCTAGTCATGGTAAGAGTCAGGGCAATCCATGCATTAATTATTAAGATACTGGAGGTTTTGTATCAAATTTTTAATTATACTGGGGGGGGGGGGGGTTGGGTACTTGCAAACTCCTTAGCTCAAAGGATATAGGTCATGGGGACCTAATTTCAGGTTTCCAAGGAGATTTTTTATTGACCTCCCAGGATACTCAGTTACCAGTTTCTATGTCCAACGGTGTCAAAACGTGCCAGTCTAACAGACAGCGGACAATTGGACAGACACTGACTTATCACTATAGCTTAGTTAAGTTACAGTCAACTGAGCTAAAATGTCTATTCCTGCTGAACTGACCTTGAAGGTAAAGGTCAAGGTCACAAGTTTCACATCCTAGATTTAGGTAGAATCATTTCAAGTGTCAAATTACATGAAAATATATTGAGTGATTCAAACTTAATAGTATTCACAATATATTTCTATTCAGGCTGATGTGACCTTGGAGATGAAGGTAAAGGTCATCAATTTTATGTCCTGTTCAAGAACTTTGTTGAAACAAATTTGAGGAAAGAATGCTTTAGAAGTTACTACATTCACCTGAATTTGTGGAAACAATAAGCAACAATTCCTCAGACTGGACCTTGAAGATCAAGGGCAAGGTCTTCAATTTTTCAAACTTGTTAAAGGACAATCAGTGTTTCAAATTTGAAGAAAAATATGTGTTACTTCAAATGTTATAATAAAATAATATTTTTGCCTATTTGACCTTGATGGTGAAGGTCATGGTCACTGGTTTTAGAACTCGTCTGGGATTTTGGTAGAAACAAATTTAAAATGAAAATTTCATGGAAAATGTATTAAGTGGTTCAAAAATTATCCCACAAGAAATGACACAGATGACAACTATAGACAATGCCGCAAATGACATACCAAACACTATTTTTCTCCCCCATGGGAGGGGAGACATGATTCTACAGTTAAAAGCTTACCTTAGCCATATTCCTTACACTGACATAAGGGGCATTTCCATGTAGTGGATCTGGAGGTCCACTGAAACCTGTATGGATAAACAAAACATATTTTATGCAGTGTACTGTCTGAATAGGGTTTGCAGGTTTTGGGTAAATCCTGGGTTTTACAAGGGGACAAACCCCAACCTCAATTAAATAGGTTTTATCCAGGTTTTACCCTAATTCTTATTGATAAGAGCTTACTGACTGAACTCTCATAATAACATTATATTTTTAACTATAATCAATGCTTTTTTAAATAAATGTAAATTATGAAGATAAAACATTTAAGAAATTTCAGTCATATTTACCACTTTGCCAGAATGACAGTATGGGTATGTGGTATGCAGGAAAATATCAGCATTTATCACTAATATTTACAGCCTAAATATTTACCATCCAACCCTCCTTGAGAACAGGTATTTGTCAATGTTCAGCTAAGACAGTAAATGTTGTGTTCCTTAGGAAATCTTAGTAAAACAGCTACAAGAATTTCCTAAAATTAAATTTAAAACAATTCTAGCTAATACATTAAATCTTATAATTTCCCAATTGTCTTCTGTTAATGAAGAAATCAAGGATCTGTTTTTCTTCCAAAATAAATTTTCTAGACTAGTGCCAAACTGTCTGCATGCTGGTTGTGTTCAGGCCCTCAGGGTGGAGAGGGCATGGTTCCTGTTGCTCTGCTGGGTTATCCTAGTTCTCACCTTGATCTTGGTGCTGGGTGTTCTGGAGCTAACCTGGGGAGGCATCTTGGAAACCTTGTTTTTTTTGTGGCGTTCACAAAAACTTTTAAAAACTTTGCTTTTATTTCTTCTTACAATATAATTGCAGGCCAAATACCTGGAATCAGCTTTTCTGAACTTTTGTTGTATGTGAGGGAACCAATGTGGGTCCCAGCATGCTGAAGTCAACATGTCCAGCTCATGCCCCAGCTCCACCTTTTTGTTCATTTAAATTCCTCGCAAACAATTTACCTGGAAACTGGATTTCTTTATAGCTGGCATGACTGTAGGAAAGAGTATAAAAAAAAGTCAAGTTTGACAATTTTGTAAAAATCCAAATGGCAGCCCACCTGTAGCCTGTTGAATCCCTCTAGCATTTTTACGTAGTGTCTGGTAGAACCCTGGGTGACCGTGTTCCACAACATGCTTCATAATTTTCAGAGCCTGAAAAGAAGCGATGGAAGTACAGTGAATTGTTCCCTAATGTAAAGTTAACCAGTTCAGGTAAAGTCAAACCAGTTCAGGTAAAGCTTAACAAGTTCATGTAAAGCTTAACCATTTCAGGTAAAGCTTAACAAGTTCAATAAATTTTAACTGTATTTTAATGAAAGCATCTTTCTTAATGTTTCAACCATGAGACTGGTTTTTAATCTTTATTCCTTATTTTTCTTTATACATTTATCTTTAAAGAAAAGCTAAAGCTTCAAAATAGCTGGCCATAATATCATATGTGTATACCTGTCATACCGGGTATAAATAAAGAGCCCCAGATTTATAAAAAATACATTGAATTGAAGCAAAAGCGTAAAATTACAGAGTATCCCTTTACTTTTATCATTTATTTATTTCAACCTAGCTGTTCATCAAATTTTTCAAATATGTACTTCATTGTTACCTTGTATTTGACATGGCAGGAATTAGTATCCAGTCTGTTCACGAGAAATTCCAGCACAGCCTGACAGTGGCTGCCAGACTGAAAAGTCATGTCTGGTTGGCGGAGTTAAGTTACACATAGCAAGTACCTGCAGTTTTTCAAATTTATGGCACTGAATACATATAACCGAATTAAGTGATCAACACATTTATTGATGTTTTCTCTTTTCTAAAAGTTACTGTATCCATACTGGATTGCTAACATACACATAAATATCTCCACCAGTGAGTTTGTGCTTAACAAATGTCTGTTTGTTGGTTGGCTGGTTGGTGGGTGTGTTAGTAGGATAACACAAAAATGACTACACCCATTTCTACAACACATTGTTTAAGGGCCAAAGAAAACCTAATGCAGCCCTTTAGATTCTGGTTTCAATCTCAATTTATATTGGGGCACATTCAGCTAGCCATACATTACAACTCATTTGGCATTTATATTGGACTGGTAAGCCTGACCTGAGTTGTGATACAAGTCATACGGGGGAATGTACTGCACCTCTCATACATCCTGTTGCACTGATATCATGGTAAACAGCTGATAATCTTACCATTATGCTACAAGTGATGAATTAAAACAAATGATTACATGTGCCCTCACAAACCAAACTGCAAATATGTCTCTATAGTAGTCTTTTCCTGTAAAGTATACAAGTAGGCCAAACATGCTTGAATTAATGTGGTCAGAAAGTCAACAAACATGCATAGGGATTTACCAACTGATGTGCTGTTTTTCTTGCACATGATAGGTGTTGTTAGAAAGTATAGTAAAAAAGCTTATGATTAGTCTGGTTTATGTCAAGTGACAGTGTACTTTTAGTAGTAACAGACTCTATGATGTCAGAGGGCCAAAATAGCACAAGTGTGAATCAGGAATGTTTTCCTTTGGCAGGGAGATACTCTCTACAGAGTTTTAAATCAATTAAATCAAGATTGACAAACAAGATTATACTTTTCTTACTGTCTAAATAACCATGACTGACCAACTTGTGCAAATAATTATACAGCACACAAAACACAAATAATACATTATAACTGGTCTAAGGTCTAATGAACCTTTATTGCAACATATCTCATCAAGCCACAGAGGTAATGTTAAAAGGATACTACAGATTTCTTTGTACATGTAGCCTGGTGTAGGACTAACATCATCATTGGTTGCTTGATTCAACAGGGGAAGTTGCTGCAAACAGAACAGTGACCCATGGGTCATGATGCTCAGCCGACTGACATGTTGACAATATGTCCTTGCATAGGGAACTAATTAAGATAATGGAGGTGGCACCATCATTCATGCAAGTTAGCTTAAGTTCATTACTTGAGACGCATAAGCACACCAACAAATTTTTGGACAATCTATTTACCCATTCCTGGGGAATCTCGGAATTTGTGTGTAATTTGCATTATTTCTGGGGTCCTCAAACATGCCGCATAAATTGGAAAATATGAGTTATAGACACCTATAATTTCAAGTTTGCAAGGAGACTTGTTATGGACCTCCCTGGATGTCAAATCAGAAGATTCTAGGTCCAATGGTTATGATTTGAGCACTGCTTTTGTTTAAAACTTTTAATTGTTTTGAGGGCAGTTTTTAGTGCCATAGCTGAAATGGTATGGGTAAGAGAGACCTAATTCAGGTTTCCTTGGAGACTTTCCATGGACCTTCAAGGAAGTCAAGTTGAAAGATTCTAGGTCCAGTCAATATGATTTGTGCCCTGTTAACAGATGACTGCATCTTTAAGGTCTTTAAAAAAGAGAAAAAAATTAACAATGTGCATGCAAAGAATCATGGTGATCAATACATTAGTTGTTCAGATACTTGAGCTTTTGTTTCTATTTTTCCATTACTCTGGGGGTATTTCCCCATAGCTCAGAGGTTTTGAGTAATAGAGACCTAATTTCAGGTTTCCTGAGAGACATTTCATGGGCCTCCCTGCATGTCAGGAAAGAAGATTCTTGGTTCAGTGGTAACAATTTGTGCCCTGTAAACAGATGACTGCATCTTTAAATGTCTAAAGAAATAGAGAAAAAAAATGTTTAAATGCAGGTGGCGCCACCATGCAAAGAATCATGGTCATCAATGCATAAGTTGTTCAGATACTTGAGCTTTTGTATGAAATTTGCCAATATTCTGGGGGGGGGGGGGGGGGGGGTACTTTGGAGCCCCATAGCTGGAAGAATATGGGTAACAGAGACCTAGTTTCAGGTTTCAAAGGAGATTTTTCATGGACCTCTCTGTATCATAAGTTAGAAGATTCTAGGTCCAACTGTTACCATTTGTGCCCTGTTAACAGATGACCGCATCTTTAAAGGTCCCAAAAAAAGAGAGAAAAAAATCATTAAAAAAAAATTTTTAAATACAGGTGGCGCCACCAATCTTCAGACACTGATGAAACACTCTATGATCGATATCCATGCAAAGTATCATGGTGATCAATGCAATAGTTGTTCAGATCAGGGTTGTTATTTTTCCCGGGAAAAACTAGTTTTTCCCGGACAGTGGGAAAAACCCGGGATTAATTGGGAATAACTGGGAAAAACTGGTTAGTACCAGGAATTACTGGGGAAAATGTCTGATCAAAATTTTTGAGAGAGTATAATGATGTAAAGTTAATTAATTCTGTTTAATGTTGCATGCTGAAATTATATTATATGTGTGTGTATATATATATATATATATATATATATATATATACGTGCATATATATATCCACATGTGATGAATATATATATATGTATATATATATATGTGTGTGTGTGTGTGTGTGTGTGTGTGTGTGTGTGTGTGTGTGTGTGTGTGTGCAATATTTCCACAACGCATACTAGTGCATTACTATTACTTAATTACCAATTAACTGCAACATAAACTTTAGTAGGTGAGCTGACAAAAGTGATCAAGCATGTTAACCTAATCAAGGCCAATTAACCTTGGGGTACTGAAGTGTGAAGAAGCCATGCTAGTCATGTAGGGCTCATACAACTTAGCTAGGGTGAGAAGAAACCAACCACCCATTGTGGCATCACTTGGGGAAACCCTGTCCAGCATGATGCAGGTTTCTATGTAAATATTCTGTATATACATAAAAACAAGCTGTTTTTAAGGAAAAAAATATAAATTTTCATATCTTGGTTTTGTGATTTGAGTATGTTTGTTTAAATATATATGTGTGTGTGTGTGTGTGTGAGATGATATTTCCTTTTAATTCAGTCAGATATCTGCTGGTCTCTCCTTTTATTAGATTATTAGAGGTTTTTCCCAGTTTTTCCCATTTTCCTACTTTGAGAGGTTTTTCCAAAGGCGGTAAATATCGGTATTTACCAGCTGGTAAATACCGCACTGGGAAAAACTTTACAACCCTGGTTCAGATACTCGAGCTTTTGTATGAAATTTGCCATTATTCTGAGGGGTACTTTGCAGCCCCATAGCCAGAGAATATGGGTAACAGAGACCTTATTTCAGGTTTCCAAGGAGATTTTTCATGGACCTCTCTGGATATTCAGTTAGAAGATTCTAGGTCCGTTACAATTTGTGCCCTTTTAACAGATAATCGCATCTTTGAAGGTCTCAAAAACAGAGTTTAAAAAAATCATTAAATAAAAAAAAAATGATGAATCACTCCATGATCAATATCCATGCAAAAAATCATGGTGATCAATGCATTTGTTGTTCAGATACTTGAGATTATCTATGAAATTTTCTATTATCCTGGGGGGGGGGGGGGTATTTCGCAGCCCTGTAGCTGGAAGAATATGGGTAACATGAACTTAATTTCAGGTTTCCAAGGAGATTTTTTCATGGACCTCTCTGGATGTCAAGTAAGAAGATTCTTGGTCTTGCTGTTACGAATTGTGCCCTGTTAACACATGACCGCATCTTCAAAGGTCTTAAAATTAGAAAAAAAAATCATTAAATGAAAAAAATTCAGGTGGCGCCACCTGTCTGCAGTTACTGATGAAACACTCCATGATCAATTTTCATGCAAAAAATCATTGTGATCAAAGCATTATTTGTTCAGATACTTGAGCTTTTCTTTTAAATTTTCCATTATTCTTTGGGGTACTTCGCAGCCCTATAGCTAGAAGAATATGGGTAACAGAGACCTAATTTCAGGTTTCCAAGGAGATTTTTTAATGGACCTCTCTGGATCTTAAGTTAGAAGATTCTAGGTCCAGCGGTTATGATTTGTGCCCTGTTAATGGTCAGACGGACTACGGACAAAGAGTGACTGCTAAAGCTCTGATGATTTACAGTCAGCTAAACTTAGTAAAAAACATTTTTAATAACATCTATAAATATATGCTCGGACACTGCTTTTGAAAAGTGGAGATGACCAAACAGAGAAGCATACTATCATATACACGTGTACTGACTTTATAGGCCTATATCCTTCAATGTTTCATATATGATAATGATATATACTATAATCACTGATAATACAGTTATCAGTCCTGAGAGAGAAAGAGTGAGAGAGAGATGAAATTGAACCACGCTGATGATGACCCTCTTGTTTGATGGTGTCTGATTGAAAAAAAAATCGATCCCTGGCAAAAGTTATCGGTTTACCTTTGCCAGGAACGAAATCCTATCAAAAACAGCTGATGATACGTCATCGTCACTCTGGTTCCTTTCCATCTTAGGAGTCCACTGGTGCGGCATCCATGGACCGAAGCGGACAGCAGGGCGTTTATGTAAAATGCGAATTCGGCCATGGTATGAATTGGCCAACAAGAACTCGCTTATACAACACATTCGGCATCGCTGTCCAAGGCGCCATCTTACGGATATAGTGGAATATAACTAAATTTAGGCATGCATGCATAACTGACTATCAGTCTGTCCGTCCGTCTGTCTGTCTTATTCTCTCTCTCTCTCTTTCTCTCTCTATCTCTCTCTCTCTTTCTCTCTCTCTCTCTAACACAATAATAATATTAATAATAATAATAATAATAATAATAATAATAATAATAATAATAACAATAATGTGAAAAAAGATAATAAATAATAAAGATAATAATATAAAAAAAATAATTTTAATAATTTAAAAGTAATAATGATATGATAATAATATAAATATTGATACTACTACTAATTATAGTAATAATAATAATTGTTGTTATTATTATTATTATTATTATTATTATAATTATTATTACCTTTAATTTATAATAATAATAATAATAATAATAATAATAATAATAATAATAATAATAATAATAATAGGAAAAAAAAGATAATAATAAGGACACAAACACAATATTGTTCCACGGACTGTGGGAGAAAAAAATATGGTGCCAATTTATTCTTTTTTTTTCCTTTTTTTTATTACTTAACCGGTCGATATATAATAGTTAGATTGCCTAGAAAATTATGACAATTCTTTTTTTTCAATTTAATAGAGTAATAATTATAATGTTAATAATAATAATTTTTATTATTATGATCACTTTAATAATAATAATAATAATAATAATAATAATGATAATAATAAAATTGAAATAATAAATAACAAAGATAATAATATAAAAATAATTTTAATATGATAATAATATAAATACTGATACTACTACTAATTTCAGTAATAATAATAATTGTTGTTATTATGTGATTATTATTATTATTATTATTATTATTATTATTATTATTATTATTATTATTATTATTATTATTTTTATTTTTATTACAATTAATTTCCACAGACCAACCATATGTTAATATGCACCCTTCCGACAGAGGTCGTTTCTACTCAAAACTCTTGAGAGTCCGAGTCTGCGCAGTGAGGGTAATATGTACAGTTTGAAGTTCCGATAGTAGCAAACTGTGCGACACCGGAAACAGTATATTGTAAACAAGTATGTCTGCGCCCATGATACTCAAATGCAGCATGGAATGACCCCGGTGCAATGATCTGATGCAAACCTGTGTAAGAAAAATATTATATTTAGTTCCCGTATGCTAGCCGATGCAGACGGTAAATCCTGCGACACGGTGTATCATTTTTTATTCAACTCGAGAACCGCGATTTAAAGCACCAGTAGCGTCCATCCTGTGGCTTGGACATTGACGTCAGTGTCACCAGTTGCTCACATCAGTGACAGTGTGACAGATGTCAGTGTTTTCTTTCACTGGTTTGTATCATGTCACTTGTCATGCTATACGTTACAACATCACATAAATACCCACTAATGGGCAGATGCTGGTTGTAAATTAGCTGTATTTTGATAGGAGTAATATATAGGACCAATGGCAACAGTGACGTAGCCAGAGGACACAAATCCAATAGAAAAAAAAATCTTTCACTTATTATAACCACATATGTACTTACAGAATATTACATAATAATAACAATCTATATATATAAAACATTACTCAGCATTGGGAGCTATAAATGTAATTAAGGTGGCGCCACCTGCAACCATTTATGCACAGCGTCTGTCTGTTTGTCTGCCATGGGCTAAAATCACTCGCATCTCTGTAGTGGTTTGACTTATCTGCCTAAAAATTTTGCGTGTTTATACATCCTGGACAGCTGTCTTGATTTTATGACAGGTGGCGCCACCTACATTCTAGTTTACACTGCAGACATCCAAGCTCATACCTCGGGAACCGTTTGACCGATTTGGCCAAAATTTTGCATGTGTTTAGATCTCACATAGCTCTTTATCATACACAAAACTGGAGGGGCCACTTGCAACTATTTTTGCACAGCGTCCGTCTGTTTGTCTGCTGTGAGCTAAAATCACTCATATCTCTGTAGTGGTTTGACATAACTGCCAAAAATTTTGCAGGTTTATACATCCTGGATAGCTTTCTTGGTATAATGACAGATGGCGCCACCTACATTCTAGTTTACACTGCAGACATCCAAGCTCATATCTAGGGAACTGTTTGACTGATTAGGCCAAAATTTTGCATGTGTATAGATCTCACATAGCTATTCATCATACACAAAACTAGAGGGGCCACCTGCAACATTTTTTGCACAGCATCTGTCTGTTTGTCTGCCGTGGGCTAAAATCACTCGTGTAGTGGTTTGACTTATCTGCCTAAAAATTGCTTGTTTATACATCTTGGATAGCTTTCCTAATTTTTTTGGGCAGGTGGCGCCACCTACATTTATGTTAACACTGCAGACATTCAGGCTTATATGTCAGGACTTGTTGGACATATCCCCCAGAAATTTTGCATGTTTATAGATCTCACATAGCTCTTAATCATACACAAAATTGGTGGTGCCACCTGCCACCATTTTTGCACAAGTCCTTCTGTTTGTCTGCTGTGGGATAAAATCACTCATATACAAGTAGTGATTTGACTTTTCTGCCTAAAATTTTGTATATGTATACAACTTGGGGAAAGCTTTCTGGATTTGTGGTAGGTGGCGCAACCAACATACACATTTCGGCTGCAGACATCCATGCTAATATGCAACATACCTCACTCTATTTCCACTTGCCACTCAACCCATGCCTCACTTCACCCGTTCCACTCAGATTTGGCGGATACACATAGTCACTTGTCGACTACCTGTATTCTAGTTAACCATTATAGTAAAAGCATGTATGAACTTTAATGAACTTAAAGGGACATAATCAAGAGCAAGATTTGTCTATTCTTTCAAACTATCAGCTTGATTTGCTTCATACAAAAGTTTCCCCGCAAAACCATCACAGCACACAGTCTCATTATCTTGTACATGGCTGTTTCACACCTTGTAATGGCTCTGCAAGTTAGTAAACACAGGGCACTTGTGTCTTTTTAAAATAATGACTCTGCTTGAGTGGAGGTCTGATTGTGATCAGCCAGTGAGAACATGTATTACATTTTATGGGCTAAGTCAGGGCATATCCTGATTGACATGTGTTGTGGCCCAGTACAATGCATGTGCTATGATGATACCTGTGATAAAGCCTTGTCCACTGTTTTTAACATTCATTGACAGGAGTAAGCAAACGTTTTAAGGACAATATTTTGTCAGGTACAAATTTATTTTAGAGGGAAGAAACTATTTTTCACATGATTCAACATGCTTAATAGGTGGTTAGGCCCCTTTAAAAACTACATAGTAATCTGATATTTCCAAGTGTTAAAATTTTTCTTTAAGGATATTCGTATTGACTACTGGACTCGGACTTGGACTCAGGTTTCAAATAACTTGGTCTTGAAGAAAGTGGTCTTGGACTCAAGAACTTGGACTGGAATGGCCTGGACTTCCACTCTGACACAGATGGCATGGACTTGATTTATTACATCAATAATAAGGGCAATACCCCCAATTAATTGCTGAACCACTTATACCGTGAAAAACTGATAATTGTCGTAACTACCGGTAGTAAAAAAACAAACTTTAAAGGAAAGTCAAAAGTAAGAGGTAATTATTTTAACTGTTAGTAACCCTTTAATGATAGAGTGGAGTGATGTACTTAAATTTCAATTTAATTTAAATATTTTAATATTTTGAAGTTTCAAATTACTTCAAGAGCTTTGTTTTTTTATTTTCAGGTAGATGTCTAGTCTGTATGCTAGATCAAAAATACTGATTAGTGGTTTCTGGGCCAGTAACTTGGTTAATTCTATCAGAAGGCAAAAGGCCAACATGGCAAAGAGTAAGTTTGAATATGTTAGGCAGTATGAGACAGATGACAAACTTCTTCCTGGATGCTGGATTGTGGTGCGGGTTGATGGAAAGGGCTTTCACAGGTATTTAAATGCCATAATTTATTTATGGTTATAGTTTATTGATTATTATGTAATCAAGAAATATATAAAATTTTTCACTATTTTCATACTTTAAAGTTATCACAAAGTCTGATAAGAGGAAGCTGTGATGAAAAAGAGGAATAGGTACTATCCATATGAAGTAATGGTTTGAAAATATGCATAGATATTATATATATATATTACACAGAACAACAATTTTTTAATGCAAGGTTGTCTTGGAGAGAGGCCTCACACTTTTTATCTGTGTGAAAAAGATCCCACTTGGCAGTGTCTGCTATGCTAGTGTTTTGCTACAATATGAAATTATTTAAGTGAAAATGCCAAATATTTGGATCAGGTTTTTTTTCTTAATGATTAGCCAATATTAATACTAAGTAATTCATTTGTTATATGTGTCCAATGGTAAAAGTTATTTATCACATTTACCTTTGTCTTGGAGCTTACGAATTATTACCTGTTAAGCTTGGCTATTACTGTCATTATGCCAGCAATATCACTTTGGTATGTTTTGATAAAGGTCATGAAGGTCATTAGGGCAAGGACACAATGACAGCCTTCTTAAAATTTGTGATATACTTTATAAAAACACCTGAGAAACATGTTAGTTCTATAAAAGTTTAATTCATTTGGTTCTGAAATTCCCAGTATTTCCTTGGAATAAATTTTAACCCTGAAGATTTGCTTATTTCTTTTGAAAATTAACAACCCTGTAAATATAAATTCTTTTTTATTAGCTCAGCTGACTATAAGTCATCTGAGCTATAGTCGTGGTCCATTGTCCGTCGTCCATCTGTCCGTCCATCCGGATGTCCGGATGTCCGTCCGTAAGACGGGCACGTTTCGACACCGTTGGACCTACGAATCTGAAATTTGGCATACAGTTAGATGTCCCCAAAATCTCCTATCATGCCTAAAATTGGGTCAATAGGACTTCGTTCCTTTGAGATATTAAGGAAAAACCTCAATTTTTTATTAGAAATTTATTTTCACACTTAGGACTGCCTAATATCAAAACCACTCATCTGGTTTTCTTCATATTTACCATAAATATTTCTCTATATAGTTTCTATGTACATGCCAGATATTAAGTCAGTATTATATAATTTAAAAAAGTTATGGGCCCAAACATAATGGACTTTGTAAAAAAATCAGGAAGATATTTGGTCACTTAAGACCAAAAGTGTTAAAGGTAGGGATTTTTTTCAAGTAATACAACTTTAATTAATCAAAATTTAATTGTATACCAAAAATTAGATCAAAATCTGTTAAATTATTTCAAATATTGGCAAAAATATAAAATTGGTACCTTAAATTTCGCCCAACTTTGGCCACGGCACGTTTTTTTTTTCCTGTAAGTACTGTGGATTTAATTTTCACAGCATGTATACATAAGGATTTAATCTGTTAAAATCTGAAATTTGAAAATAAAAGCTGCAAAATTAGGCTAGTTATTGAATATTTTTGGAGGCTCTCGTTGTATTCCCTTACATTGTCAAGCAGTCCACTTTGATGACTGTAGGTCATTCAGTGCACATCTCTATGCTCCCCAGGCTGTTTGCATAATTTTAGATGTCCCCAAAATCTCCTACCATACTGAAAATTGGGTCATTAGAACTTCATTCCTTTGAGATATTAAGGAAAAAAAACTCCGTTTTCCATAAAAAAAGCCATTGTTACACTTCAAGGCTGCCTAATATCAAAACCACTGATCTGTTTTTGATTGTATTTAGTATTCACATTTTTTCATACATTTTCTATGAACATACCAAAAATTAGGTCAGTATTGGGTATTATTTTGAAGTTATGGGCCAAAACATAATGCAATTTTTAAAAAAATCAGGAAATATATTTGCTCACCTAACATGAGAATTGCTGAACCTAGAGACTTTTTTTCAGGAATATAACTTTATTTAATCAAGATTCAATTGTTTACCCAAAATTAGATCTGAATTTTGCAAATTTTTCAAGTTATTAGCATAAATAAAAAATCAATACCTTAAATTTTGTCCAACTTTAGCACTGTTGATTTAATTTTCACAGCATATATACATAAGGATTTAATCTTTTAAAATCTGAAATTTCAAAGAAATTGATTGGAAAGAATAGCTTTTATTCATGTTTTCATACACCATGTCAAGTGTTGTTTACATCTAGCCCACCTAGTAGTACAGCCTTCACTTGCATTATGTAACCCACCCCAGGCAGCTTGCCTTGGCCCAGCTTGGCCACTACTAGCAGGCTTCCCCTCTGCCCTGCACTCACCCCCCCCCCAGCTGGTGCATAAACTAGATGAATGTTATAATTTTCTGTATTTTATTTTATTCTTGGACATGCTACATTTTAGATTTTGTAATGTTCCACCAGGGTTACAATGATTAAAGTGTACATTTAATTGTGTCCACAAAGTGGTGTATTGCTATGAAAGTGTGGATGTTCATGAGATAAGTAATTCCTTACTTCAGAAGAGTAAAAACTTCACCAGGTGTGAAATTGACTATTAATTCCAGTAATAAATTAAAACTGGGATAGTAATTAGCACAATGATATTGTTTGTCCCTCATTCAACCAACAGTGTGTATACTTTATTTGAAAAGATGTTTTACTTTATCAAATTGACTTTTTTTTTATTTTGGTGTATAAAATTAAGCATGTACTGAAAATTCCAATGTGCAAAACTTTTTAATAGTGATTTAAGGAATATTCTTGTAGATGCCATGTTGTGGCATTATTTTCTTTTAAATTCAGTTTAAACATTTATGATTTAAAAATAATAAAATATATGTGTATGCATAATATGACCCAATAGGAGCTACACTCTGGATATATGATGATTGCAACTTTTGCAACAATTCTAATATTTTAACTTATATTTTCAGGTTTTTTTATCAAAAATTTATAAAACCTGTAAATAAAAAAATGATTCAGATAAAAACTTCTAAATGGAAAAAGTGGATATGCTTAAAAAAAATAGGATTATATATAAACTTAAATGCATTATTCCCTTGAAAGTGAAATAAAGGTATTAGTCCATTCTGTCCACTTGCCTTTCCATCTGTAAATTTTCATATGCATCACAGTATCTCAACACTTTTTCTGTTTTTCTTCATGACAGTCTTGTCAGAGTATTAGTTTGCAATCATATATTTAGAACTTTACTATAACCAAGTAGGAGGGCCCCTTTCCTCTTAGCTTTTCATATTCTTATATAAATGAAAAACATTACAATAGAATATTTCTACATCCATCTTTCTGCTGCCCTCACTTTTCCCTTCTCCGAACCCCATCCCAAAGTCAGCCTCAGTAAGCAAGAACAAGATGAATCAGATATATTCATACTTTAATATTTTGTATAACTATTCGTCCATAGGTACCTATGTACATGCCAGAAATTATGTCAATATTGTGTTATATGTAGACATAGTGGGCATCACAATAATGTACCTTGTCAAGATTAAAGAGATATTGTGTCATATAGTCACAAATTCATAAATCACTTCATCAGCATAGTTAATCATAACATCATATCTGTCAAATTGAAAGCTTGCAACTATATTTGACTCTATTAATACATCAGTCAGGTAATTTCATTTTTAGCTCAGCTGACTTTCAGTCATGCTGAGCTATAGCGATCACTCTTTGTCCGTCGTCCGTCCGTCCGTCTGTCCGTTAACCTGGCACAAATCGTAACCGCTGGACTTAGAATCTCGTAACTTTACATTCTGAGAGGTCAATAAAAAATCTCCTTGGAAACCAGAAATTAGGTCTCTGTTACCCATATCCTTCAAGCTATGGGGCCCCAAAGTACCCCCCAGAAAAGTCAAAAATTTCATACAAAAACTTCAATATCTCATTAACTACTTGATTGATGGTCATGATTTTTGGCATACATATTGATCATGAGATGTTCCATCAGTTCCTGAGAACTGGTGGCGCCACCTGTATTTTTCGATTTTTTATGAATTTTTTTCTCTATTTTTGATACCTTTAAAAATGTGAACATCTGTTAACAAGGCACAAATCGTAACAACTGGACCTAGAATCTTCATTCTCGACACACTGAGAGACCTATGGAAAGTCTCCATGGAAACAAGAAATTAGGTCTCTGTTACCCATATTCTTTGAGCTATGGGGCCCAAAAGTACCCCCCCAGAAAAGTAAAAAATTTCATACAAAAACTTCAATATCTCATTAACTACTTGACTGATGGTCTTGATTTGTGGCATAACTATTGATCATGAGATGTGTCATCACTTCCTGCAGACTGGTGGCGCCACCTGTATCGTTGGATTTTTTATGAATTTTTTTTCTCTATTTTTGAGACCTTTAAGGATGCTGTCATCTGTTAGCGTGGCACAAATCGTATCGACTGCACCTAGAATCTTCATTCTTGACACACTGAGAGACCTATGAAAAGTCTCCATGGAAACCAGAAATTAGGTCTCTGTTACCCATATTCTTTGAGCTATGGGGCCCAAAAAAACCCCCCAGAAAAGTAAAAAATTTCATACAAAAACTTCAATATCTCATTAACTACTTGACTGATGGTCTTGATTTGTGGCATAACTATTGATCATGAGATGTGTCATCACTTCCTGCAGACTGGTGGCGCCACCTGTATCCTTGGATTTTTTATGAATTTTTTTCTCTATTTTTGAGACCTTTAAGGATGCTGTCATCTGTTAGCGTGGCACAAATCGTAACTACTGCACCTAGAATCTTCATTCTTGACACACTGAGAGACCTATGAAAAGTCTCCATGGAAACCAGAAATTAGGTCTCTGTTACCCATATCCATCGTGATATGGGGCCCCAAAGTACCCCCCAGAGTAGTCAAAAATTTCATACAAAAACTTCAATATCTCAATAACTACATCACTGATGGTCATGATTTTTGGGATACATATTGATCAAGAGGTGTTTCATCAGTTCTTGCAGACTGGTGGCACGACCTGTATTTGTTCGTTTTTTTTTTTACAATTTTTTCCTCTATTTTTGAGACCTTAAAGGATGCTGTCATCTGTTAGCGTGGCACAAATCGTAACGACTGGACCTAGAATCTTCATTCTCGATACACTGAGAGACCTATGAAAAGTGTCCATGGAAACCAGAAAATTAGGTCTCTGTTACACATATCCTTTGAGCTATGGGGCCCCAAAGTACCCCCCAGAGTAGTCAAAAATTTCATACAAAATCTTCAATATCTCAATAACTACAACACTGATGGTCATGATTTTAGGCATACATATTGATCATGAGCTGTTCCATCACTTTCTGCAGACTGGGTGTGCCACCTCTATTTTTTTCAAATTTTTAGCTCAGCTGACTTTCAGTCATGCTGAGCTATAGCGATCACTCTTTGTCCGTCGTCCGTCTGTCTGTCCGTCTGTCCGTCTGTCCGTTAACCTGGCACAAATCGTAACCGCTGGACTTAGAATCTCGTAACTTTACATTCTGAGAGGTCAATGAAAAATCTCCTTGGAAACCAGAAATTAGGTCTCTGTTACCCATATCCTTAGAGCTATTGGGCCCCAAAGTACCCCCCAGAATAGTCAAAATTTTCATACAAAAACTTTAATATCTCATTAACTACATCACTGATGGTCATGATTTTTGGCATACATATTTATCATGATATGTTTCATCAGTTCCTGCAGACTGGTGGCGCCACCTCTATTTTTAGATTTTTTACGAATTTTTTTCTCTATTTTTGAGACCTTTAAAAATGTGAACAACTGTTAACAGGGCACAAATCGTAAAGACTGGACCTAGAATCTTCATTCTTGACACAGTGAGAGACCTATGAAAAGTCTGCATGGAAACCAGAAATTAGGTCTCTGTTACCCAAATCCTTTGAGCTATAGGGCCCCAAAGTACCCCCCAGAATAGTGAAAAATTTCATACAAAAACTTCAATATCTCATTAACTACATCACTGATGGTCATGATTTTTGGCATACATATTTATCATGAGATGTTTCATCAGTTCCTGCAGACTGGTGGCGCCACCTGTATTTTTAGATTTTTTACGAATTTTTTTCTCTATTTTTGAGACCTTTAAAAATGTGAACAACTGTTAACAGGGCACAAATCGTAAAGACTGGACCTAGAATCTTCATTCTTGACACAGTGAGAGACCTATGAAAAGTCTCCATGGAAACTTGAAATAAGGTCTCCGTTACCCATATCATTTGAGCTGTGGGGCTCCCAATTACCCCCCAGAATAATGGAAAATTTGATTAAAAAAAACTGCAACATCTCAATAACTACAATACAGATGGTCATGATTTTTGGCATACATATTGATCATGAGATGTTCCATCACTTCCTGCAGACTGTAGGCGCCGCTTATATTGTTTGATTTTTTTACGATTTCTTCCTCTATTTTTGAGACCTTTAAGGATGCTGTCATCTGTTAGCATGGCACAAATCATAACGACTGGACCTAGAAACTTCATTCTCGATACACTGAGAGACCTATGAAAAGTCTCCATGGAAACCAGAAATTAGGTCTCTGTTACCCATATCCTTCGAGCTATGGGGCCCCAAATTACCCCCCAGAGTAGTCAAAAATTTCATACAAAAACTTCAATATCTCAATAACTACATCACTGATGGTCATGATTTTTGGCATACATATTGATCAAGAGGTGTTCCATCAGTTCCTGCAGACTGGTGGCACAACCTGTATTTGTTCCGGTTTTTTTAGGAATGTTTTCTCTATTTTTGAGACCTTTAAAGATATGAACATCTGTTAACAGGGCACAAATCATAAAAACTGGACCTAGAATCTTCATTCTTGACACACAGGGAGACCCATGAAAATTCTCCTTGGAAACCTGAAATTAGGTCTCTGTTACCCATATTCTTAAGGCTGTATGGCTCCAAAATACCCCCCAGAATAATGGAAAATTTGATACAAAAAGTGCAGTATCTGAATAACTACAACACTGATGGTCATGATTTTTGGCATACATATTGATCATGAGCTGTTCCATCAGTTTCTGCAGACTGGATGCGCCACCTCTATTTTTTTCAAATTTTTACGAATTTTTTTTCTCTTTTTTTCGAGACCTTCAAAGATGTGGTTATCTGTCAACAGGGTACAAATTGCAACAACTGGACCTAGAAACTTCATTCTTGTCATGCAAGGAGGCCCATGAAGAGTGCCTGTGGAAACTTGAAATTAGGTCTCTGTTACCCATATCCTTCAAGCTATAGGACTCTGAAGTATCCCTCAGAATAATGGACAATTTGATACAAAAGCTGAAGTATCTGAACAACTAATACGGAGATCATCATGATTCTTTGCATGGATATTGACCATTAAGTGTTTTTATTAGTTTCTGCATACTGGTGGAGCCACCTGTATTATATGTTTTTGACCAGGTTCCTCCGCCGCCGCCACGTTTGTTTCCAGAGAGCTCCTCTGAGAAAAATGGACCAATTTTTCCAAAACTTTCACCAATTATCGAGTCACATGTGAACTAGTGCCTAACCAATTTGTGTTGACCTCTGACCTTTCCCCTCTATCCAGCGTCCATTTGTGCGTCTGTTTCCACACATAAACCCTCATATCTCGGGAACCGATTGACCAATCAGGAAATAAAATTTATACAAATGTAGCCCTTGGATTGCTCTATAACATACACAAAAATGGTGGCGCCACCTGTAACCATGTTTGCACAATGTCCATCTGTTTATCTGCCATGGGTTAAAATCACTCATATCTCTGCAGTGAATTGACTAATTCACCTGAAATTTGGCATGCATATAAATCCAGGATAGCTTTCTTGATTTTATGACAGATGGCGCCACCTACATTCACGTTCACGCTGATCCCATCCAAGCTCATATCTCAGGAACCGTTTGACCGATTGGGCCAAAATTTTGCATGTGTATAGATCTCACATAGCTCTTTATCATACGCAAAACTGGAGGGGCCACAACTGTCGGCAGTGGTTTGACATATCTGCCTTAAATTTTGCAGTTTTAAACATCCTGGATAGCTTTCTTGATTTTATGACAGGTGGCGCCACCTACATTCTAGTTTATGCTGCAGACATCCGAGCTCATATCTCGGGAACCGTTTGAACAATTGGGCCAAAATTTTGCATGTGTATAGATCTCACATAGGTCTTTATAATACACAAAACTGGAGGGGCCACCTGCAACCATTTTTGCACAGCGTCTGTCTGTTTGTCTGCCATCGGCTAAAATCACTCATATGCATGTAGTGGTTTGACTTTTCTGCCTAAAATTTTGCAGATGTATACAACTTGGACAGCTTTCTGGATTTGTGGTAGGTGGCACAACCTACATACACATTTAGGCTGCAGACATCCTTGCTAATATGCAACATACCTCACTCTATTTCCCTTGCCACTCAATCCATGCCTCACTTCAACCGTTCCACTCTGATTTTGGCGGATACACGTAGTCACTTGTCGGCTACCCGTATTCTAGTTTTTAAAGTTTACACATTTTTTCTCTATTTTTGAGATATATAAATACAGACTAAATCTTGGCCTGTTGGTTAATCTGTTTGATGCTTCAGTTGAATGGGTATATACTACCATTCTGATGATAAAATTTCCTTTAGCGAATCTCTTCCCAGTCAGCTGAGCATCATGACCCATGGGTCACTTGTTTTATTTACTCGCATCTTACATTACATTCCTTTATAATAGCCCAACATGTCCATGATATTCATAAGCTTTATCGACTAGATATAGTATCACAGTGGAGAAACATTTATAGTCTAATCACGATCAGCCAAGCGCCGTGACCCATGGGTCCCTTGTTTTTCTTTTGCATGAGATGTATTGAAGCTGTTAGCCTGTTACAGTAGGTATCATAATAAAACTTTTAAAACACTAATTTGTCACAATTATAAAGGAATAAAATAAGAAAAGTGAACTTTCTAACCTGCATTTCTGTGATAACTAATATATTTTAATTTGATGGTCTTTATGTTTTCAGATTTTCAGATGTCCACAAGTTTGTGAAGCCTAATGATGACAAGTCTCTTCAATTGATGAATCTTGCTGCCACTACAATCATGAAAGAATTCACTGAAATTGTCCTGGCCTATGGCCAGAGTGACGAATACAGTTTTATTTTCAAGAAAGATGCACAGATTTACAATAGACGAGCAAGGTAGGCACTCAAGAAACCACATCAAAATTTTGAACACTGTTATATGTGAGAAATGATAATAATATTCATGATGGTAATTATCTTTTCATTGAAATTATTTAAGCCCATTATTCAACCTAATACATTTACAAAATAATGCATTATATTATCCCATTTACCATATTAAGTATTCTATTCATTACATATCTTTTTTTTGGTGGAAGAAGCCTCTTGCCTGACCAACTGCTATGTGCATCTGCAGAATTCCATCCCAGTTACAGACTGCATAGTAGGGCAGTTGGACATATTGACAGGGGGGATACACATGATTGTGATGGCATCAGCCAGATTTTAACATTGTATTACACCAAAGAACCCCTGAAAGGTGTATTTAAGAGTGAAACATGACTGTGGGGTAGTGTCCACCCATTAAGCCCACAGGGCACTTACCCTGAGTGGGGGCTGACCATGAAAAATCTCACCACTCCTTGGCTAATATTCGAACTCACAGCTCTTGACCTTGATCTCTGTACTTTACTCCATGACCACCGGGTCAGGCTTGAGTGTCAATAATGGTTATGAACTATTTGTAAAATAAAAGAGGAGACATGTTTGTGTTGGGACCGCTTGGTATAATTGTTGCCCATCAGAAATGTAATGCATGTGAAGTTTAAAATTACTTTTCTCTCATCACACAGCAAACTGATGACCAACATTGCCAGCTTGTTCTGCTCAGCCTATGTATTCCATTGGTCAGAATACTTCCCCGATCAGTCTTTACAGTACCCACCAGCCTTTGATGCCCGCTGTGTCTTGTATCCCAGCAACGAGGTTCTACGCGACTATCTCAGCTGGAGGCAAGCTGACTGTAAGTTACATGTCATTTTGGTAAATTGAAATTCTCGATAATGTTAAACACGTTCATATTAAGTGAAGACCAACAGGAGACTTTCATAGTCTTGCTTAAATAGAAGAAAACAAAACTTTTATATCACTTTGGCAGGACTGCAGAACTCATTTTATTGAGGAGTTAAACCTTAATTGCCTTTTATCAAATTTTGTTATCTGCTGTGTGATACATCATAATATGTTTTAGTTTTTACTTCTACCACCAGATGTCAGCTGATGAAGAGCTCATTTGAAAAATAAGAAGTGTGATATGATAGCAGTTGTTTGATATTAAAATACCTAGCTGCACAACTGTACATTAAACTAAAGGGGAAATCATGCAATATTCTTAATCTAAATGAAAATAACATATTTATCCCATTATGCAAACATTATATTATCAATTATGCATCTTTTATTTTATTCCTTGTCCAAGGCCCTTTTACAAGCTCTGCTCTGAGATACCTTGCTTTAACTGGCTGGTCTGCTATTTCATGAATTATTAACAAGATGATGAACCAATCAAATGACCAGCATACACTCCCTGTATGCACTGAACAAAACAGGTCTGTTTGCTACTTTTAAATCAACAGTGCTGAAATGCCAGAATGTCATTTTGAGTCAGATGACTCATATGAAACCTTGTTAACCTATCCAGTTTCTAGTAGTTTCAACTACTGGGCACTATCTGCTTTTGTTACAAAGGATCTGATTGGCCGTTATGATTTCAGCCTAATTATTTGCATGCTATTTAATAATTCATGATATAAAATACAAGAGAGACTGGTCAATTAAAGCCAGGTCTCTTGGACCATTGCTTATTGGGAGTCTGGCTTACAGGGAGATCCTTGAACCACATGACATAACTTTTTCAGGTCACGTCAATAACCTTTACAACACATGTTTCTGGACACTGATTCAGAAAAAGGGGCTCTCTAACAGAGAAGCAGAAAAGGCTCTGAGGGTGAGTTAATTATTAGATTAATACCTACTGTTCAAGCTTTATTCTGAGACTCCTTAGGCTAGTTTCCTCACTTTCTAAAATGCCTTTGGGTCTACACTCCTAGAGTAGTAAGTTAACACTTCAGTGTTTCTATATATCTTTCACTGTACCATATGCTTGCTTCAGCAGGGTTTGCTGGGTATCACCACTAGACAGTGTCACAAGACCAATAATTGTAATCAAAACAATGAAAATGGGAAACTGCTGATTTAAATCAAAAACAGGGAATGAACACAGACCCTCCAGGCAGAAGCAAAAAATTATACAGTGACATCTCCCTTATACAAGCACCTGCAGAACCCACCAATGTTGTCATGTTAAACCAGATGGTTGTGGGAGAACAAGGTTTTTATGATGATTTATATTAGTCCAGGACTGAAAAAAGTGATTATCTTAGCGAGGGTTCATTTTCATAATCTCACAATATAAGAGACCTATACACATAGTGTAGCCATTATTATGTTAATCATTTATATCTATTATTTGTACACAAAATCTTATAAACAAAAATATTGTTCATTAATGGCAAACAATTGGAAAGATCCAATATCATTTAAAATATCAATTAATCAACACACATGATCTATTATTATTCATAATTTCAGCCTTTTACTTTACATCTTTGCCTTCAGTGATGGCACCTCTTATTCACGAAGGTTTTTTTTTTACAATAATTCCCTTTTAGTGAATATCACAAATTTGAAACCGTCACACACAAAAAGGCACCCACAGTTTTATACTCTAGTGCGTTTTAGGTTTGATATTTCCAGCATTGTTGACCTAGAGTGCATCATATATGCAATTTAGGGTACTTCATAAAAATATACAAAGATATAAAGAGAAAAACACAATTTCAGTAGCATGTGAATTATACAGAGTTTGATCATCTTTTTATTTACTTTATTTCTGTCTTGATTTCTTTTCCAGGGGACTTATTCCTGTAACAAAAATGAACTACTCTTCTCAGAATTTAACATCAACTACAATGACCTACCACAGATCTACAGGAAAGGAACTGTGCTCATCAAAGAAAAGGTAGAGGCTCATTCACTATAACATATATATATATATATATATATATATATATATATATATATATATATATATATATGAGAGAGAGAGATAGAGAGAGAGAGAGAGAGGTAATATGCTGATTTTTTTTTTAAATATGTAGATTGTAATATAACACTTGTTATTGTTATTAACAATAATTATAAATTAAGCTAGCTATGAGTAAGATTTCCTATGTGAATTCTGTTGAGAGGAGACAGCATTGTGTTTTGAATATATTGTTTAAAAGTTTCTGTATAAATTCTCTTGAAAAAAAAAAGACAACAGTATATCTGTTATATGCAGTAAAATCTCGCCTGATGACCACCCATGCAAAACTACTGCTTTTTTGGTCCTGGACTAAAATGAATTATAAAAACATCATGCTAACATGACTACTAGGCTGGTGACCCATATAATATTTAATTTTGAGAATTTTCTTAGCTATCTAATTGTCTTTTCTCTAGTATGAGAAGACCATTATGGCAACACGGCCGGAGGGAGGTAAGAAAGGGGCTCCCCTGGTGGAAGAAGAGGTCACGGCTACAAGAACAAGGATAATCCACCTCCACGAAGATATCATTGGAGACAAATTTTGGACTGAGCATCCAGAGATATTAAACAATGATACATAACATTAGAAGCAAATGTTTATGTTATAATTAACCTAAATGTCTTTATATAAACACGATGATTGTGTTCATTCTAGGTTTTATCATATGACATCATACAGACACGTTTGGATAAATATATGAACATTAGTAATGATGCGTTATGTAACACATGTTAAAGTGTGTAATGTTGTAGGCTTTTTCCACACACACATAAAATTGAACAACACAGCAGTTAAAGTTTTAAATAACCAAATGGCCGAAAGGTCTGTCCGAATTTGGAATATATGTTATTACTCTGCCAAGGCATATTCTACAAACCTATAAGTTAAACGTGATGGTCAAAGAGCTATAACAGCTGGACGGGTACTATCAAATTTATCCCCCTTGTGTGGATTAACGTTGAGCCCCTTAGCACGTCAGAGTGACTTGTCCAAATGCCGTCCCAAACGTCTGTATCCTTCAGGGGCTGGAGAACAAGTGAGGGGCTCTTCTTCCCTGACCCCCCAGGACAGCCTACTTTAGGCTACCTATAGGTGGCTCTGAAGTCTTACAATATGGCATATAGTTTACGCAGTTTCTCTTAGGCAGGTTGCAATCATGTACGGACAAACGGCGAAATACCTGATATAGTTAGGAGATATATTTATTCATTTTTCATCTTTTGTAGCCCGATGAATAAAAAAAAGTTGACCTTATTCTGTGATTCACAGCAGTCATTGTTTTTCTGTCCAACTGTTATTATCAATGTTATTACTTTTTTACCATGTATTCATCATCACACTTCTTGTATCAGTGACTGTGTACGTGACAAATACGCGACGTTTCATGATAGGAAAAACATGAAACAGAAGAAACCCCTATTGAAACTCTGTAGAACATTATTTTATTAGGCAAATAACTTTCATAAACCTGTATATCATCTAACATTTTTAAAATGATAATGTGTAACGGGATATACATTGTATATCTCTCAAACATTAAAATTCCATATATCCGGTAATACTATTTGTTTCTGTATCTCAGCGTGCTTTAAAGAACGTGCACATTGATCTTAATAATTGTCCCGTTACATCTGATGATGTGTGTTCTTCATTATCGACGAGTAATAGTGATGACATCTTATAAATATTTGTAAAACATCACAAAAGTATATCATTATCAATCGACAGTGACCTTTAATTAACTTCAATAAAAATCATACCTTTTTGCTAAATAAAATGGTATAATGCACGTATTTAAGTTAAAAGAGGCACTGGTTTAGGAGCGTGGCTGTAAAGATATTCAGGTTTCGGCTCCCAGTGGCAGCAACTGTACATCTGATAGACCCCCATGCATAGAGGCTGAAATCTAATGGCAGAGTCTAGATATTTGTTTCTATTAAAATCACATTCGTACCTGAGATATGTGATCAGATAAATGATTAAATGATGCGGTTCTTTTGTTATAAGATATCTGTATTGTGCATCTGAGTATTTTTCTAAAAACAGGGCATTTAGCTTCAGCATGATCAAAAATAATAAATCATTGAAAGAACAAAAGTGAGAATGGAATTTGGTAAGTTGGGGATTCTTTTTTATCATAATACGATTCTACTCAGTCTAAATTCATAAGAGCACCTGTGATTAACCCCGAATTAAAATTTTTGCGTATATCAGGTTCATTATAGATTTGCATATATTAAAATATTTATGTTCTCACTGGAAAGAGCATGGAAACGCCGATTACTGCGACTGTGGAGGGAAACATGATGCGTTCGATTAAATTTCCCCCGATCATAGGACCTATCAGACCTCTTAAAATAAAAGAACATGCACATATATATTCGGAGGTCAAGGAATCGAGGAGGAATCTGTTTAAGCTTAATACAGGAAAATTCTTTAAGAATCCAAAACAACATACTGTAGGCCAATAAAATACGGAATCGTTGAACTATTGAACTTTAATGAAATAATCGAAGTATACATTTGATTCAAGTACTGAGTTGCTCAATTTAAGAGATTGAACGCAAACTTGTATCTTGGATACAACTAAATATTTTACAGATTTCACATATATGTCACATTTATACTTCCCCAGCTGTCATAGTGCTATATCGAAGTCTAGAAACCAATCCCTTGCCTTTCACAGAGGTGCTATAGCCTCGTTTCCTGAACCAAATCAATAAATGTTACATTCTTGACTGATGTTGATATTAAAGCACATTTCGTCAAATATCCACCGGATCATTTAAGAAAAAATCATATCAAACAGGTAAAATGTTTAGATTACACGTCTTGTTTTATTCCATTTTTAAAAGGAGTTCCAAAGAACGACAGGTAAATTATGTGGCATTGTGTTATGTTTAACGACAGGTATCCATTGGATTAATTTGGACGTTGAAGTTAATCTCTTTCGTTTCTAAAGTACTGAAAGTGTTATTGTTAGTATTATGTTATATAAGAATAACCTACCCTAATGCTACCTACCAGATTTTAACAGATTATCTGTATTCAGGATAAATTAATAACAAGAACCTATTATAAAAATAATTTATCACTGAAAAGGGTTAATATTTTAAAAAAGATTCATCTGTTTTTCAGCGAAACAGGATTATTTCTGAGATACTTAACCAAGGGACAAAAAAAATATCTCTTTGCCTGTACGTACCTTGGTATTGGAATAAATGGAGCAGGCCCGAGGAATATAAGTGAGACACATGTCAATAGGAATCCACCAATTACAAATGGAGATCGCCGGATCTGTTGATAAATTAAAAGTATATTAAAGGACGGGAGACGTGTTTCAAATCTGAAAGTAGAGATTCGAAACATTATGGGAAGGAACGCAAAATCAAAGGTGTCTTTAGTTGATAGATTCAGATTATTTTAAATGTTAAAAAATATAAATTTTAAATGTTAAAGATATATTATTATACGAACGTTCGTGTCACCAATTCGACCCATCAAGAAGCATAAAATCCCGAAAAATACACCGTATAGGGCGAATACGATACTGGAAGTGGCAGGTCACAACTGAAACTGTAACGAACCAGGTACATGTATATACGTGTAGTTTTTTTGATAACTCAAAAAATATTTCACGGATTTTTACCAAACTTTGTATATGTATAGATAAAGGTAAGAGGACAACGCCTATATAATATGAGGTCATGACCTTTACTAGGAGAGTGTCCTTGACCTTTAATAGGTCCAATTTTGGGGAAAATCACACAGTTTCTTAAATATTTCAAGAAATCTTGCATGGATTGATCCCAAAATCAAGTTGATCGAAGATCATGGATAGGGTTGTCATGTTCCAGAAACTGGTGGCGCCACCTATTATTATTTCGAGCCTTTTAATACACCCAAAATTGCCACTTGACAATACTTTGAGCATTGTAAGTCAAAAACTAATGAACAGATTTCTTTTATATTATGCATATACATAGATATGGGTTATGGGATGATGTTTATTTGAATTGGGTCATGACCTTTCCTATGTGAGTGGCCTTGACCTTGAATATTCCCAAATTTGGTGAAATTCACACAAAATCTTTAATAACTCAATAAAAATTTCACGGATCTTTACTAAACCTGGTATATATCGTGATATGGGTGAGAGGACGACGCCTATTTAAAATGAGGTCATGACCTTTACTAGGAGAGTGTCCTTGACCTTGAAAAGTCCAGTTTTGGGGATAATCACAAAAATTCTTAAATATCTCAAGAAATCTGGCATGGATTGAACCCAAAATCAAGTTGATCGAAGATCATGGATAGGGTTGTCATGTTCCAGAAACTGGTGGCGCCACCTATTATTCTTTACTTTTTTTTGTGCCTTTTAATACACCCAAAATTGCCACTCGACAATACTGTGAGCGTTATAAGTCAAAAACTAATGGACATATTTCTTTTATATTAGGCATTTACATAGATATTGGTTATGGGATGATGTTCAATTAAACTGGGGTCATGACTTTTCCTATGAAAGTGGCCTTGACCTTGAATATTCCCAAATTTGGTGAAATTCACACAAAATCTTTTATATCTCAGTAAGGGATTTATGGAATGATCCAAAAATCAAATTGACCGAAGAGCTTGGATAGCTTTGTCTTTTGCAGAAGACAGGTCGCGCCACCTTGTGTCCATTTCTTGTTAAAATGATGTTAACGCAATACCTTTGTAAGAATTTGAGGTACAGTCACCAAACCCACAGGTTTGATGCATCTTATCAACGGCTAGGTCAAGTTCGAACATGGATGACCTTGATGCATTTTTTCAAGGTCACAGCAGCGATTATGCAAAATGATATTAGGGAAATAACTCAAAAAGAATTTGTGGTAAAGTCACCAAACCTACACTTTAGATGCATCTTATCAAGGGCTAGGCTAAGTTCGAATATGGATGACCTTGATGCATTTTTCAAGGTCACAGAGGCGATAACGCTGAAATGATGTTAACTTTAATATCTCACTGAGGGATGCATGGATTGGTCCAAAAAATCAAATTGACATAAGATCTTTGATAACATTGTTTTTCTGCAGAAGACAGGTCGCGCCACCTTATGTTGTTTTCTTGCTAAAATGATGTTTAAACGGAATAACTTCGTAAGAATTTGAGGTACAGTCACCAAACCCACAAGTTTGATGCATCTTGTCAAAGGCTAGGTCAAATTTGAACATGGATGACCTTGATACATTTTTTCAAGGTCACAGCAGCGATAATGTTAAAATGAAATTACGGCAATAACTCCAAAAAAAATTGTTGGTACAGTCACCAAACATACAGGTTAGATGCATCTTATCAAGGGCTGGGGGGGGGGGGGGGGGTTTATTGTCTGGGGATACTATGGCACCTGCGGTGCCAAGAAATATCTAGTTATTATATAATCTTTAAGATAAACGCCTATACGATTTTTAAAGCGATATTCATTTTACATCAGCAGTATTTAACAAGGTCAATAAGGGTTTTCAAACATTCCTATAAAATGACAATACATCACTGAGAGTTTCAAACATTCCTATAAAATGACAGTAAAAGTCTTCCTCTCTGATTGTATGGATTACCTATATGGTTAGTACTTCATACACTCATTTACCTGTTCTGCCAGGTAGAGACTTAATGTACTATTGATGAAGCTAGTGAGGACGAAGTCGAAAAACACAAAACACAACAGGATGAGAACCTTAGGCAAGGATAGTATTGTCAGGTAGGAATCTGTTGCTTTTTTCTTGGATGACGCGGATGCCTCTGCAGATACGATTATAAATTCACATAAAATGTTTCCCTCTGGGACATGTCTACATTCTGACTTGAGGTAGCAAGACATATCTAGCATATAACATTGTTTCAGAATTATGTCCATGCGTAAGACCAATATAAATGTTTGCCGACGTAAGTCCAAAATAGGTCACTTTATGGCAACCATGGTTTTGTTCAAACTCGGCGCGTTATATGCAAATGCTTCAAATAAATTAAATACAAATGCAATTGGGACTTAACATTATCAAATCCATGCAAATACACATACAAATCAGATAAAAGTATCAAACAGTGATGCACTTTCGTATGGACATGCATTTGAATTTTATTTAGTTGCATATTACAGGACTCTTGCTTAACCAAAACTTTAATGCATTTTACAAAATAATCTTAAATATTCCGAAACTTCTTAATAAATAAAATATGGCATAGTTAGTATATTAGCAACACCATTCAATTTAATTATATATCTGAATGGGTATAAAAGCCACATTTGCCAACTCAAATGGTAACTTGTACTTCCGTGTTTTGATGGAAATGCAAATCCGACTCAAGTCTGTACACAATAAGCAGACCGAAGGACTTAAAGAAATATATTTTCAGAATATATGATACAGTATTCTGTAAAGCATTAAGGACGCAAAATTAATCACGGATAAAATACTTCTAGAGGTAAGCTAGGTTCTTATGTTCTGGTTACTTGATCATGTTATGAAAATACAACAAATTCCTGTAAACGCATTTCACTCCTCACCTTGTGCGGAGAGGGAAGGAACAGGGCAAAGCATCCCATTAAAAGAAGGAAAATACCAAAACTCCAAAATGGTAACCCGAATCCTCCAACCTGCAGATAATAAAGAATAAATCGGACCCAAAGTAGCAACCCCGATCCTCGTCGCCAGTAAATAACAAGGGACCTATGGGTCACGGCGCTCATGATTGTGACAGTTAAAACTGCATCACCATAGATATTTTTTTTTAAGTTGCAATAAAAATACTATCCTTAGTGCTCAGGAACTAGGGCTCAATGACCGGGGGGGGGGGGGGGGGAGAGTTACAACACCTTTGGATATAAATACAGAATACTAATTAAATTCAATGGTGCTTACAGGGACTGGTGGGAGTTACAGCACCTCTGCATATACGTAAAGGATAAAATTTAAGTGAAATTATTTTTAAATATTTAAAAACAGGCAGAGAGATGGAAAACAAAGCAAATAACTTTAATTTCCATTCTGCTGAGACAGGAAAATAATGAACAAATATTTGCATTAGATCCTATTTTTTCTTTTGTTAAGTCATTTTTTTAAGTTTATAAATTTTACTATATATTTATAGTATATCATATATATCTGAATATTTAAAATTGATTCACAAATCTAAATTACATCAATATTTATACTTAATTTAGTCAGGTAACATCCCATTATGCACAGATATATATATATATATATATATTTTTTATATTTAAAAATATATTTTTTAAATTTGTAAAGCAATAAATATATGAAAATAACGCTCCAGAATTCACAATTTTAAATTGCACCTATATTTATCCATGATTTGTTAAATATATTATCAAATTATGCCTACTGATGGGTTAGATTATATTTTGTTTAAGTATTTAAAAGGAAACAATTTCTTTAAAATGCTACATCAGAACAACGTGTCATCTCTTGGATTACTTTTTGAATTAATATTTCAAGAAAAATTTGAGCACATTGAATCAAAAACAGCTTGACATTTAAAGAAATACAGTTGACAATAACAAACCATGTATTGCAATATAATTGGTAATAGTGGTAATTGGGGCACATGAGAACAAGTGTTTATTACAGCAGGGGTGTTCTGCCAGTGCTGCATCACTAATAAAGTTACCTAAGCAAGGCTGTAGTGAGCAAGAGTGGGGTCTTGGATATACAAAATGCAAATACATTAGAGCATCTGAAAAACTTCAATAATTAGAATAATTTTTAAGCTTTTACTTTCAAATTTAAGAATTCAACAGATTAAATCCACATGTATCCCGGCGGTGAAAAATAAATTAAATATACTTACGAGAAAAAGGTGCCATGGTCAAATTTGGGCAAAATTTAAGGTACCAATTTTATATTTTTAAAAATATTTTTAAAAATTTAAAAGATTTTGATCTAATTTTGGGAATACAATTAAATTTTGATTAATTTAAGTTATATTTCTGAAGAAAAAGTCCCTAGCTTTAACATTTTTTTTGTGTTAAGTGACCAAATATTTTTCTTGATTTTTTAACTAAGTGCAATATGGTTGGGCCCATAACCTTTTCTTAAATTATATAATACAGAACTTATTTCTGGCATGTACATAGGAACTATATAGAGGAATATTTATGGTAAATATAAGGAGAAACAGATGATATTAAAAACAGGTGGTTTTGAAATTAGGCAGTCCTGAAGTGTGAAAAATAGGTTTTTAATTTAAAAAATGAGGTTTTTCCTTAATTTCTCAAAGGAACAAAGTCGCAAAGACCCAGTTTTCGGCTTGGTAGGAGATCTTGGGGACATCTAACATGACGAATTTTGGATTCCTAGGTCTTACGGTTTCAAAACGTGCTACATCTACGGACGGACAGACGGACGACGGACAATGGACCACGACTATAGCTCAGATGACTTATAGTCAGCTGAGCTAAAAAACAACATTGCGGGCTTAATAATGTAATATTATTTGTTCTTTTTCTTTTAAAGGAAACATTTTTATTATACAACGTGTACGTTAAGGTTATGATCTAATGCTGTACGAGAATATGGAAATAAGATTATGAATCAAATCTTAAACCTATGAAAATGTAAAAAATATTGCAGCCTCCTGTTTGCTACAAGATTATACGGTCTCATATTCAACACATGTACCAGAAAGTGATTATTATAAATATTATTATATTTAATTTTATGTAGTTTAAAATATGTTTTGTTACCTGATAAAGTAGGCCACCAATGGCTGGGCCAGCTGTCGTACCGATTCCATGAAACATTACTACACTTCCCTGAAGGAAAACAAAACGCAGTAAAATAAGATACAGGTGTGCTCTGATAAGTATAAATAAATACACACCTTGGATTACTTTCAGTTACAATGGCAATCTACTCGAAAGCCATCCACTAAGATGAGTAATAGTTTATATTTGGCACACGGAAATACGAGTTTGTTTGACCACATGGCTGTAAAGAGTCTTCCACAATCAAATAATATATATACGGCATATCACACGCTTATTCATTTTCACGTTAGTTTTGTAGCATTTTTGTTTTATTTCCCGAGGACATAAAATAAATATATTCTTTTTATTCGCGCTACCCTATTTTATAAGGTGTTATTATTTCAAATATTTCAAAACGTTATATGAGGACTTGGAGTAAGGCCCAACATTACTTAGAATGAATGCTTAATCAACACGTCGATAGGTAAAGTGGGGTTTGTTGTCTGGTGACGATGTCAGTTTTATCAGACCTTACACTTTGCCTTTTTGGTGTTTTTGGCGTGTTTATTCTTGTAGACCCTCTCGGTATTCCGGGGAGCATACGATCCAAGCAACCATAATATGCGTTACAGGGTTATTCATTCTTCAATTGGTTTTCGCCCATAAGAAGTACCCATTCACATGGTGGCGAATCCATAAACTTGCGGTCATGTGTACTGACATTACGCCACCACGCTCCACACACAAGAATTATGTGATAAACTTCTTAGGCATTCATTACAAATCTTACTGTTACAGCAAGCCCAACTACAATAGCAGAAGAAGCCCCTATCCCTTCAGTTGTTCTTAAAGCATTGCTCAACGAAAGAGGCACCAGATGGGCATAGGTCGAGAAACCTGGAACAAGTAACATCTCATGTACGGTTTTTTTTTAAATGAATTTTCAATCTCATACAAAATCTGTCTATCTACGTACCTCTAAAATGGTTTTCTAGACCATCTTAATAGATTCCACAGGCACTGAACTGACAAAACACATAAACTGCTAAGTCAAAGGATATAATTCGTTCTTGAAGTAAATTTATATTAATCAGGCTATTTATACTACCTTGAAATCGGTGAATCAATGAATATACTCCAAAAATGATGATTTTCATTTAAATTATTTGTATCTATTTATGTTACAAAATTCATAGAAAGGAAAATATTATATGGGGAAAAGGTAATTCATTTGGCATATTGAATCACGTTGATTAATATACCTTGAATCTATTACTCACCCAAATAGAAGTGAGCAAACACCAGTAACAAACAAGCAAGTTGTAAATATAAACTTAGGACCGAGACGAGTCATCTAAATTAAACAAGAGAACATATAGCGTAAAATTAATGTAAAGTTATGCAAATTTTATGTTTATAATACAGTGAAGAAATATAACATGTAATGTCAGCTTATTCATATTACCATGCCCCATGCATATTCGAAGGCTATCGAACATTCAAAGAACTAAACTACTAAAAATAAAGAATTTGTCCTGTCTTTATAGGTAAGAGCTAAAGGAAATTGCTTTGCGCTTTTTGAGGAGCTGTCAGCCAAGAGGCTGCACCTGAGCTTTCATCACATAGTTCAATAAATGCTTTTTTTTTATCAAACATACTAACATATAAACATACTAATTAATAGAGTTTGTTTAGATTATAATATTATATTACGCATGGGCACGCAATGATAAAGGCAAGCACAAATGCATCAGACTCTACAATCACTATGCAAGTACACGCGCATGCATATTTTATCATTTTTTTCTGTTCAATTTTGACCATACTGTCAAACAAAGGAATAAAAAACACTGGATGCATTCAATAGCTGTGACGTGATTTGAATATAATCGAAATATAACACATTTCAATTATATAGAGTAAGACATGGTTCTGTCTTTTCACGGGTATATACTAGTGTATTGTACTGCCTTCTTTGAGATTAAATCGCCCTAAATACAACAGCACAGTGAATAAAATCTGGACAGGAAGCGGTTAAACTTTCGATCCCCAAACTGTTCGTTGATCATTTGCGTGTCAAAAGGCTCCGATGGGTCCTTTAAAAGGTAACTCATTCAGACACGGGTATTACCATGGCACGAAGGGATCCGACACTTAAACCCGATTCGTTAAAAAAATAATAATATTTTTTATAATTTAGAATAAAGCAAGATTTTCTTGAAAACAGGACCGGCTTTGATCCTTATGATTCTGAAAATTTTGTCATATAACATTTAAAATAACATCAGAAGAATGATCTGGTTTGCCATGGTAGGACCAGAGGTTGTTCGGATAGTTATGTTAGCGGTATTATAATGTCATTTCTGCGTATCAGTATGACTTGCAAAGTTAAATTGTCACAGTTCTTTGGAAAATGTGGGTTCCATCTTTAACAGAATCTATAATGAGAATAATAGTAGATATATAAAATTAAGTGATTGAAGGCGAATTATCTTTGAGAAATACAACTAGAAATGCCTTAATTTTGATGCTGTTGGCGGATTAAAGGTTGTGCTGAAAATAAATACCAGAATTTAATGTGAATCATTTGGCGGGAACTGCCCTATTTGCTCAGCTATACGGGGAGTTCTCACATGGAATTATCCAGGAGAGGATGTTTAAGCCTCTAATGTAATCTGTGTCACTGAGGGTAAGGATTTTTGTATTTGACACAAATATCTGTTTACAAGCCTAAGATGTAAGCTGTCTTCAAAATAATTGCTCATTTTCTCTTTGCATGAGTTATAATTAATTTTCAAAGCATCAGTCATATTATCCCATTTCACTCTTTAACACCTCAAATATCATCACATTTATTGTTTCTCCTAAAGTAATCAGGTCTTTATAAATCAACCCGACTTATTACTCATCTATCTAAAGAGTGGTACGTTCTCTTCTGTATTGGAATAAAAAAGTACTTGTTTTCTCTTTTTCTTGCAGTCCATGTAAACCAGATAGAACCCCATAGAGAATGACTGAAATATACACGAACAAATTTGATAAACCTATGTACAAATCTAAACATACAACAATAATACTTTAGGTGATCAGTAGTTCTAGGTGATTAACACTGCGACGTACATTGCTAAACACAAGTATACCATAACCCTTAACACGTGGACTTATGTGTGTAAATTCCTTATATCGTAGAAAAAATAAGGTGTATTAAGTTCCACATGTTGGGTTTATTCCTGCTATAAAAAGTAAAAAGTTTATGTTCTATTTAACTCTGTTTGTAATTTATCCTTCTCCCAAAATAAATGTTATAATTAATTTTTGTATTTGAAATGGTATTCAAACAAGCTTTAATGTATAGATATCATTTTAAGTAATCAAATCAACTTAAATTACGAGTGTTGATTTATCAGACTATAGACAACTGTAATATATAAAACACATTTGTTCTCACCGGAAGTAACAGGAATACAGAAAAGAGCCCTGATGCACTGGGGAATCCGAATCAGTCCGTCAATACACAGCCGAGCACAGGACCTACCAGACCTCTTAAAAATCATTTAAGTTGAAATTAAAATCATCTTTGCAGTTGTCCTGTGTTCTTAGGGAAATTTCAGTAATTCTATGTTAAATAGGTTTAATGGCAGGTTTTTTTTTATCAGCTTATCACTTAATATATATTGTTATGTGTATTTTATGATCTGGACATTCTTCACAGAATGCAATTTACAGAGTCCATTAGTAAAACATGTCATGGTCACAAAAAGGCTATAATCAATATATATTTACAAGAAGAAAATCAATTGTTTAAGCACATGAAACATTATAGTTTTCAGCAACAAGCGATTGATCGATTACATGAGAAGCCGAGCTGTTTATTTACGATGCATGTATGACTTTCTTTGCGGATTTGGAGAATCACATCTGATACAAGAATAAATTCAGTACTAAAGAGGCAACAATGATTTTGTAAAGAAAACCGACAATTTCTCATATCCTAACGCGGCTTCAAAAACAGATATGATATTAGATTAAGTAAATAATATGAGCATGGAGATTGAAAACTGTACATACCAAAGTTGGAAAGATGGGTGCCATCAACCCCGCAAAGGCAGCAAGGCAAAACCTACAGATGAAATATATCACCAAAAACAATTTGTTTTCTCTTTTTGCAGGAAACACGGCTGCTGTCTCATTTTGCTTGCTTTCTGACACGATGTCATGTGACTTCTAACCATAATTGTCTCAAGTAACATCAACGTTAGTTCAGGCCATGTTACTACCTGTGTCCTTTGTATTATGTTCTTGATTATCTAGCTTATTACCATCTAGCTTATTATTATTTTATTCATGAAAATCATTTTATAACCAGTCATGTAAATGCATGCCCGACTATCCTATCGGTCAGAATTATATATACAAAAAGTTGAGAAGAGGAATTTATGGTCACGCAACATGTTTAATAAATACTTGCAAAAATTTTAACGCACCGCCTACAGTCGTTTTCAACATAATTTTTCGAACTGGCAATAAGACATTAGACATTTATTTAAGATTTTATCGTCAAGGAATCCAGCAGACATTGTAATACACCAGCGGTGACAGTGTGGCAAACTCTAGTTGCAGAAGAAGCATCAGTCCCTTCAATTGTGTAAAAGGCAATGTTCAACCAAATGAAAAATGCACCAGATAGGCATAGATCAAGAGAGCTGGAGCTGGTAAAACACTCCCTGTTATTGCCTATTACACGAGTCGCCATATATTCTAAGGTCTCATACAAAGGAAGCATTAAACTTGTTCACCAGAACATTAGAATATATATTATGAATCTTGGTAAACGTATAAAAAATACATTAACTGAAAATTCCTAAATTTTTTTTTAGGAATTTTCATATAAATGTCTTATAATAAAATTCCCTTAATTGATAAAAAATGCTGCATTATAAAAATAAATTAACACCAGAATTGTTTTATATCATGTAATCGTACAAATATTAAGGAGAATTTTTATAGAAAGCAAACTGTTTTATGGAGAATGATAATTTACTTATGAGGTTAAATTTTTTGAAGCTTTGGTAAATTTCAAACGGAAATAATTGACTGAAAGCAAAGCTGCATAAAGCCTTTAGCACTGGTTTTACCCTTAATTATAATGAAAACAGCAACTTCTGGCAATAGAAAAATTAAAGTGCAAAATATGATTGGAACTTTAACACAAGACCATAATTGGATAACCTGAATGCAAAATTAAGCCTGCTCACTTTGAATGTTAGAGGGTGAAATCAGGAGATATATATCCAAGGCAGAGTTATTATATTAAAGACAGAAATTGAAGTAGCGGTTTATATTTTTATAAATGTTTATGTCGGGGTAAAGCAGATGCAAATATTATTATTGGGGGAGATTGGAATTGTATTTTAAATGATGTACTTGACAGAAAGGGAGGTAAAGGGGAAAAATGTAGGCGATGTTATTTATCAAATATGATATGAATAGGATTTATGTGATGTGTGGTGAATAAAAGTGAGGTACGAAAAAATTCATATGAAATCTTAAAAATCCATTAATATATGGACTTCGTTTTCTGTTATTCATTCACATATCTCTGATTGCTGGATCTTTGTATATAAATATTTTATATCACTGTGATCCGGTTTACAACAACCCTGACCAATTGAACGTTGAAATTGAGTCATGTATGATTTCTCTTTTACAAAATAATTTTATTATAATTCTTTTCCCAATAAACATTATTCATAAAAATCACATACCATATACCCCAGCCGGTGTCAACTTATATTCAACCATCACGTTTATTGTAAATTGCCTACACAACATATTCATATACATCTGTTTGGATTGTGTTGATCATTAATAAAGGATTTAAATTAAAATGGCAATATTGTTGTCACAAATGTCTCTTTAAAGGACTTTACACACATTCAATTGATATTTTCCCCTAGGTTTTCAATTAAGTGACCTAAAAGATTTCATAATTATGTTTTAATCTTTCATTGTTTTTCGTATGTTTTATTTACCTTCTTTTTGTCCGTTAAAGACGCATGTTTCTTTTATAAAACCTAATTCTACATCCGGTGGTTGTCTGTCTATAAAGAATGAAAAGTCAAATAATACTACAGGGGTTTTCAAGAGAGTTATATATAAATAGCTGTTATTTATTAAAGAAGTATATATATATGTGTGTGTGCGTGTGTGTGTGTATGTGTGTTTGTAAGTGCTTGTGTGTATTGTGTGTGTGTGGGGGGGGGGGAGGGGGTATGTGGGGGTGATTTTTCCACATTTCTCAAGATTAAAAGTTTACAAAAACTATTAGTGAAAGCATACAGTCACTAAATATTTTGTTTTAGTATAATATGTAAGGTTTTACGAAAGTACCAACTCATGGCCTATTATTTATTTGTGTAATTATCAGTTTTTGCACTCAATGTATGCGTTTGTTCAATATCGTAATATAGTAATCCCCTTTCTGTTGAATGTGCAAATGACCTTACATTTTTAAAGAGGGGGAAGCTGTTCCTTCACCTAAAAAGCAATATGTAATTCTTTTATGATGAACTATATTTTTCAAAGCCTTTTAGAAAAAAACCTGTACATGTTACATATTTTATAGAATAGAATTAACGAAAAAGCACTTATCAATAAACATGAAACAATAAAGACGCAGCGACGTTGCGTTAGTTCATAACAACCTTTGTGCCAGTGAGATATGAAGTTTTTTGCCTTACTTGCTTTGCTCGCTCAGCGTAAATCATATAAGAACTATGAATTTCATTTAAATATATATATATATATATATATATATATATATATATATATATATATGTATATATACTTAAGGCATTCAGCAAAACATGAATATCTATGTATAAAGTGTTTTCAGTTGGTCTTAAAAAAGTAACATGAAAAGATAAATGTGCATAAAGTTTAAACTATTTAATCTACTCGAAAGCCACCCACTAATAAGAGCAATAGTTCATATTTGGCGCACGGAAATACGAGTCTTTTTGATCACATGGCTGTAAAGAGTCTTCCTCAATCAAATAATATATATATATATAAATATTTTATTCGCGCTACCCTATTTTATAAGGTGTTATTATTCCAAATATTTAAAAAAAAATATATGAGGACTTGAGGTAAGGCCCAACATTACTAAGCATGAATGCTTAATCAACACCCCGATAGGTAAAGGTGGGTGTTTGTTGTCTGGTGACGATGCCTGTCTCATCAGACCTTACACTTTGCCTTTTTGGTGTTTTTGGCGTGCTTATTCTTGTAGCCCCTCAACGAAAACGCACCAGGTGGACATAGGTCGAGAAACCTGGAACTAGTAACACCTCCTGTAATGTTTTTGTTAATGATTTTTCAATCTCATACAAAATCTGTCTATCTACGTATCTCTAAAATGGTTTTCTAGACCATCTTTATAGATTCCACATGCACTGAATTGACATAATACATAAACTGCTAAGTCAAAGGATATAATTCGTTCTTAAAGTAAATTGATATAAATCAGGCTATTAATACTACCTTGAAATAAGTTAAACGATGAATATACTCCAAAAATTATGATTTTATGATTTTTATTTAAATTATTTGTATCTATTTATGTTACGAAATTCATAGAAAGGATAATATTATATGGGGAAAAGGTGATTCATTTGGCATATTTAAGACGTTGATTAATATAACTTGAAACCATTACTTACGAGGCATCTAAATTAAACAAGAGAACAAAGAGCGTAAAAATTATGTAAAGTTATACAAGTTTTATGTTTATAATTCAGTGAAGAAATATTAAAAGTAATGTCAGCTTATTCATATTACCATGCCCAATGCATATTCGAAGGCTATCTAGCATTCAAAGAACTAAACTACTAAAAATAAAGAATTTGTCCTGTCTTTATAGGTGAGAGGCTAAAGTAAATTTCTTTGCGTTTTCTATGGAGTTGTCAGTCAAGAGGCCGCACCTGAGCGTCCATCACATAGTTCAATAAATGCTTTTTAATCAAGCATACCAACCATTCAGCCGCCAAACCATTCAGGGATGACAACTGGTAGCAGCTAAATAGAAGGCCAATCCTTGTCTTGCTTACTCCTCTCGATGCAGCCTAAAGATTTAAAAATTTTTTATTGAAGATAATTTCGAGGTATTCGAGAAACCTTTCCAAATTGTGAAACATGGTTAAAGCATGGTTGTTCAACCGCAGCAACACATACCTTATATGAGAGCTTACTTCAAGTGGTTCGTTTACGTTAGAAACAGAAAAAGTTGACAAATAAAGATATTCTACATGTTACATCAAATGCACGTTCTATTGATCTTTTAACTGAAGGGATAAACTTTGAAAAATTATGCCAAAACACATGAAAAATACAAAATTAAATTAACCTACTTGCTGAGGGGAAAATGGCGCCATCAGAGACGTAAAAGCAGCAACTGAAAATCTCACGATGCAATAAATTGCGAAAATCAACTTATTTTTTTCTGCTCGTTGTCCCCATTTCAGCATTGCCACTTGCTACTTGGGATTTTCTTTTTTATGATTCTTGATAAGACCCTGTCTCTTGGGCGGCTTTAATCTCTTATCGGTCATATTTTTTATCGAGTTTTTATTTGTATAACAATATCGATTTGATTTGTCTATTTCAAGTTATAAGGATGTATTATTGTCTTAATTTAATCTTTGTCTTTCTGTATCTACCTGGGCGAATATGTCTCCCACGCAAAAAGACAAGAGAATATAATATGGGTCTGCATATCTTGATACAACACCTTTTTGTGTCAAACGATTCAATATATGTATAATGACTCAACATGTATTCATAGAGTATGTTTAGATTATAAGATTATATTACGCATGGGCACGCAATGTTAACGGCAAACGTCAAAGGGCAAGCACAAATGCATCAGACTATACAATCACTTTGCACGTACACGCGCATGCGTATTTTATTTGATGCTTTTCTGTTCAATTTTGACCATGCTATCAAACAAAGGAATAAGAAACACTGGATGCATTCAATAGCTGTGTGACGTAAGTTGAATATAATCGAAATTCCAGCAGATGGGAAACCCTAACTTTAGTCATTTGATAAATCATGGGGAATTTAGGTTTACTGGTAAAACTAAATAACGGGGACACATTTCAATTATATAGATTAAGATATGGTTCTGTCTTTTCACGGGTATATACTAGTGTAATGTATTGCCTTCTTTGAGATTAAATCGCCCTAAATACAACAGCACAGTGAAAAAAATCTGGGCAGGACGCGGTCAAACTTTCGATCTTCAAACAGTTCGTTGATCATTTGCGTGTCAAAAATAGCTCCGATGGGTCCATTAAAAGGCAACTCATTCAGACACGGGTATTACCATGGCGCGAAGGGATCCGACACTTAAATCCGATTCGTTAAAAAAAATAGTCCTATTTTTTATAATTTAGAATAAAGCAAGATTTTCTTAAAAACAGGACCGGCTTTGATCCTTATGATTCTGAAAATTTTGTCATATAACATTTAAAATAACATTAGAAGTATGATCTGGTTTGCCATGTTAGGACCACAGGTTGTTCGGATAGTTATGTTAGCGGTATTATAATGTCATTTCTGCTTATCAGTATGACTTCCAAAGTTAAATTGTAACAGTTCCTTGGATTATGTGGGTTCTATCTTAAACAGAATCGATTATGAGAATAATAGTAGATATATAAAATTAAGTGATTGAGAAATACAACCAGAAATGCCTATAAGTTTGATGCTGTTAACGGATTAAAGGTTGTCCTGAAAATAAATACCAGAATTAAGTGTGACTTTTTGGGCGGGAACTGCCCTATTTGCTCAGCTATTCTGGGAGTTCTCACTTGGATTTATCCAAGAGAGGATGTTTAAGCTGCTGTTGAAAGCTGCTTCACTGAGAGTGGGATTTTTGTATTTAACACAAATATCTTTTAATAAGCCTAAGATGTAAGATGGGAACGAAGTCTTAAATATAACTGCACATTTTCCCTTTGTATGAGTTATAATTAATCTTCGATGCATCAGTCACCTTATCCCATTTCACTATTTAACACCTCAAATATCATCGCATTTATTGTTTCTCCGAAAGTAATAAGGTCTTTATAAATCAACCCGACTTCTTTAGGCATCTATCTAATGAGTGGTACGTTTTCTTCTGTATTGGAGTCAAAAAGTACTTGTTTTCCCTTTTTCTTGCAGTGCATGTAAACCAGATAGAACCCCATAGAGAGTGACTGAAATATACACGAACAAAATTTATATACCTATATACAAATTTAAACATACAACAATTAATACATACTTTAGGTGATCAGTAGTTCTGCGTGAATAACACGGCTCACATTGCTAAACACAAGCATACCATAACTCTTAACACGTGGACTAAAGCGTGTAAATTCCTTATACAGTAGAAAGAATAAGGTGTATTAAGTTCCACATATTAGGTTTATTCCTGCAATCAAGAGTTAAAAGTTTATGTTCTTTTTAACTGTTTGTAATTTATCCTTCTCCCAAAATAAATGTTATAAATGATTTTTGTATTTGACATGGAATTCAAACAAGCTTTAATGTATGGATATCATTTTAAGCAATCAAATCAACTTAAATTACGAGTGTTGATTTATCAGACTTCAGACAACGGTATTATATAAAACACAATAGTTCTCACCGGAAGGAACAGGAATACAGAAAAGAGCCCTGATGCACTGGGGAATCCGAATCGGTCCGTCAATACACCGCCGAGCACAGGACCTACCAGACCTCTTAGAAATCATACAAGTGAAATTAAAATCATATTTGCATTTGTCCTGTTTTCTTATGGAAATTCCAGTAATTGCATACCAATGTTAAATTGGTTTAATGTCAGGTTATTTTATCAGCTTATCACTTTTGCTAATAGAATATTAACACAATAATTTAGGTTATACCACTCAAAAAATCATAAAATATAAACCAAATACGTTTATTTTACTTTCTATGTAAGAATATTTTATGATTCAACATAATCTTGATAAAAATACTTGCCCGGCAGTTAACGCAGTGAAACGAAGACCAGAAACCAGTCCCAGGACATTACCGTCATTACTATAGCCTTGTTTCCTTGGGGGAAAAACGTACGATAAATAATATCAATTGAAAATTAATGGTTGCCTTAAAGGAAGCGGAAAAAAACCTAGAAGATTGATCATTATTTACTACTCCATTTCAGAAACGCTTGAGCAAGACCATGATATTAATTTTAAATAACAGAAAAATAATATAAATAACAGTTATCAACTTACTGTAAAAATGCCAAGACTGATGGAAAGGCGAGTACCGTAACGGCAATTGAAATATTGTTGAGAAGTATGCTACCGACAGTCAACCACAAGCTCCTGAAAGATATTTATGTCATTTGAACATTTTGAGGATACACGTAAGGAAACTCTTCACACTGCTCAAGTATAGTTATGTTGAGTGAATTTATTACTTCATATGTATATGCGGTTTAAGACTGGTTTTATGGTATTGGCCTTTATTCAGTTAATCCTGAATGATAAGTTTACGCATTAGCACTTATTACCTACCTTGATAATGGAATGAATGACACAGGACCAATGAAGTACATTGTTACACCAGCCACAATAAATCCACTTATTAAGAATGGATATTGCGGTATCTGGGGAAACATGGGACATTTATTAACACCTAAGAAATCATCTACCATTTTGGAAAACTGGAATATTCAATATTGCTTAGAGGATAATATTAGATCTCACCCCTGAATCGCCAAGGCGGCCAAAGATTGGAGTAAAAATAGCAAAACATATGGTCATAAGTAGGAAAACTATACTAACACTACCCGGCCCGAGCTGAAACTGTAAAAGAAAAAATTGAAAATGTGTAATAATAATAATAATAACAATAATAATAATAATAACATATCAATTCTTAACCGTTATTTTATACAACAGTGTTAGTGCCTTCAACAATGGTGAAAAAGTGACCTAAACAAACATAATACATTAGGACGTACAGACAAAAGTAATTCAATGATTCTTCTTTAGTGATTGGAAATGGAATGCCAAAATAACTAAAGAGTACAACCTCTTCTTTCAGGTAAAGGCTGAGTGTAGTATCAAGGAAGCCAATCAAGATGAAATCGGCAAACATGAAAGACAGAAGGATAACTACCATGGGCTCCCTTAGTAAAGTCCAATAAGATACTGGTTGTTTATCCTCATTTGTCTCTGAGGCTTCTGAAAATTATTCATAAACCAGTACAATCTCTTTCAATGAGTGTATAAAAGTCGTCATAAATACCTACCTTACATCTCATTTAAGATACAGAATTATTTGAAAATATGAGAAATCGTCTACATTTTACAACATATCAGACTCACTTTTTGCGGACAACCTAACAAGCTAAAACAAAAATGGCTACTCATGCAGAAACAAATCGCATCTGCAAGATCATTGTGAAGACTAAAAAATTGTGAAACATATAATGGATATTTATTGGAAAATTCTTTATTGCTATATTAGGTCGTCACTTCTATTTGTAGTTTTCTAGGAAATCATTGAAATATATAAGTTTTAGAAAATAATCGACAAAAAAAAAACAGGTAGCCAGCAGGTGGTGAAACGGATTATAGTCTTACCGTGGAGGACAACGTCAAATGGCAAGAAGAAGGTAAGGCATCCCACCAACAGCAGCAAAATGCCAAAACTCCAAAATGGTAATCCGAATCCACTCACCTGTAGTTAATACATCTTATCAATGAAAGAAAGATTATTCTCGCCCTCCTACAAATCATATCCCAAAATAAACTCAAACTCCTAACAAAGTTATAAGTTAATGGATGACTTGAAGGCCCTCAGGATTATATGCCATATTTTTGTGAACACTTTTTACAATGAAACGTTTAATTTTCCATAGTAACAAACGTATTTCCATCTGGTAAGCAGGTGCTGATCAGGATTTCGTGTGTACCTTCTATGGCATTATAAATAGCTTATCAATTTTTTCAACTTAACCTCACAAATCAGAACATATCAATGCTTTTATGTTTTAGCTGACATATTGTGGTCAGTAAGGACCCTGTATTGGTGACTAGGAATTGTAGGAAATAAAGTTTATTTCAAGAAAGGGTTACAGACTAAATACATATTTATATTATTGAATTTATGTTGACAAAGCTGAGAATGGCAGACTGCAGTTAACAATTAAATTGTTTGGAAATCCCAGATCGTGTCACTGATCTATCTGCCTAATACAACCAGTATCCGTGAGCCAAAGTCCTGTTTGCATCATAAACCCACGGGAAATGTCAAGTCGACCAGGCGACCTCTCTCTCCCCCTATGAATATATGTACAGGGACTTGTTTCATCACTACCTGATACAGGGCGCCCCCGATGGCAGGCCCAGCAGTTAAGCCCATTGAATGAGAAGTCACGGCCAATGCCTGTATAAAATAATGCAGATCAAATAACATGTAATTTCACATGTTAAATATACATAATCATTTTTTGCATATCTTAATTGTTACATCCAGTTCACGAATTAGAAAGAGCTTATAAAAAAAAGAAATTTTATATAATTTTATGATTGAAGTGTATTACACTGATTATATGCAATTATGGCCCAATGTAAAAAGTAATCAAACACTTGTATAAACAGGAAAGTTAAACTGTGATAAGATATTACGTTGTGGTATGTTTCATTTAATTATGCTAAACCTACAGACAAGAAGGATACTCGCTCAGGAAAAGCACCTGTCAGAAGGACAAAGCCAACCACGTTGACAGCAGTGGAGCCTACCCCTTCGATTATTCGTATGGCGATGCTTACTGTGATAAATGGCGCACCTGGTGGACAACTCTCAAGAAAGCTGTAACAAACCAAATTACAACAATGCCTTTGTTAGTTATTCTCTTTTAGTATGATCTATCGAATTTCGTAAGGTTTGCTTGTTTATGAGCTCAATGTTACACTGAAATCAATGTTATTACAATCATCTAGTTAAAATGCAAAACAATGCTTTTCTTGTTTAATGATAATAATATCTTTAAATCCATTATCTGAGTCTTCCTACCACTTACTAATGATATATATTTCACTTACCCAAACAGAAGTGAACAAACCCCAGTCACCAGTAGTCCGGATACAAACATAAACTTGTGTCCGATTACTGAAATCTTAATTTAAAAATACATAACTGTCACATTACTGTCTGTGATCACAAGATTTTAGTGTACATATTTATTAATGTAACGTAACATAAACGTTTTATATTGCGAAATAATCATGCATATACTGTGAGCATTTATTAACTTTCGTCTTGGAATTTTTTAGCTACAGTGGTAAAGACAATTGAATTATTAAACAGCTTTCCTCGAATACAGTACGTGCTAGCGACAACCAGCTACTTTTAATGTTATCTTTCCTTCAAACTAAATGTAGGGTTTTCGAGAAATGAATTTTATTTTTTCACATACCAACCAACCAAAAGCTGTAGCTGAAATGAGTGATGCCAGCTGATAACAACTGAATATGACACCGATCGTTGGTTTATTCACCCCCCGTTCCACGGCCTGTAAAAAAAATATTATATATCAATTGTGATGTGTATTTTATGATCTGGACATTATTACCCACAGTCCAGGCATAATTAACCTTTGAAAGGAATAAGAGAATTTTATATATATATATATATATATATATATATATATATATATATATATATATATGCTATTTACAAAGTCCTTAAGTAAAACCTGTCATGGTCACTAAAGGGCCATAATCATTACATATTTACAAGAAAGAAACCCTATTTTTCTGGTTTTTCTGGCACATGCAACACTATTATTTTTCAACAACAAACAATTGGTCGATTACTTGAGAAGATGAACTGTTTATTTTCGATGCATGTATGACTTCCTTTGCGGATTAGAAGAGTCGCCTCTGATTCAAGAATATATCCAATACCAAAGAGGCAACGATGATTTTGTAAAGAAAACCGACAATTTCTCATATCCTAACGAGGCGTCAGAAACAGATATGATATTAGAAAAAGCAAAAAAATATGAGCATCAATATTGAAAACGGTACATACCAAAGTGGGAAAGAAGGGTGCCATCAACGCCACAAAGGCAGCAAGGCAAAACCTACAGATGAAATATTTTACCAAAAACAATTTGTTTTCTCTTTTTGCTGGAAACACGACTGCTGTTCCATTTTGCTTGCCTTCTGACATGATGTCATGTGGCTTCACAATATAATTGTCTCAATTAACATCAACGTTAGTTCAGGTCATTTTACCACCTGTGTCTTTTGGATTATGTTCTCAATTATCTAGCTTATTGCCATGATTATTATTCATGAAAATCATTTTATAACCAGTCCATGTAAATGCATGCCCTACTATCCTATCGGTCGCAATTATATATACAAAAAGTTGAGAAGAGGAATTTAAGGTCACGAAACATGTTTAATGTATACTTGCAGAAATGCTTACGCACCGCCGACAGTCGTTTTCAACATAATTTTTCGAACTTGCAATTAGACACTAGACATTTATTTCAGATTTTATCGTTAAGGTATCCAGCAGACTGTGTAATGCACCAGCGGTGACAGTATGGCAAACTTTAGTTGCAGAAGAAGCATCAGTCCCTTCAATTGTGTTAATGGCAATGTTGAACCAAATAAAAAATGCACCAGATAGGTAAACATCTAGAAACCTGGAACAGGTAAAACACTCCCTGTTATTGTCTATTACACGAGTGGACATATATTATAAGGTTGCCTACAAAGGTAGGATAAAACTGGTTTACTAGAACATTTAAATATATATTATGAATCTGGGTAAACGTATACAAAATAAATTGAACTGAAAATTCCTAAAACTTTTTTTAGGAATTTTAATTTAAACCTTTCTCATAATCATACTGTTATACGATCTTTTATATATATTTATATATGTAGGCAAGGACGCCACCAGTAGTCGCTACAGGATCGTACTGCAGGCGATACTATTTAGCCTGTTGTTAGGGTTACTACCTAAGATGGCCAGGGGATCACAGTTGCAATCGATCAGGCGGAACGAGCCTCGCGATCGTTATGCTAGGCGTTGATTGGACAGTAAGGTGAGATCACTCATTGGCTAATTAGTACATAGGTCAGGGTCAAGTAGCTGGGTTTAACACACCCGACAGTCAGTTGTACAGTGAGACCAGGAAAATAAAGATATATTTAGCATCAGCGAATTGTTGTGATTCCCAGCATAACAAGTGGTGGAGAAAATCCGGGCCTCTCACAAATCTATGATTGCAAGACAGGGACAGCTGATCACGAGACCAATGGCAGCACAAGACAGCATCACTATAGAACACTTCACTGGTAGTGAATCCGCAGGGAATGCGAAAAGTTGGTTGGCAAAGTATGAAATTTACGCTGCACATAAAAGCCTCTCGGCGGATTCTAAGCTTACTACACAACCACTCCTTCTGTCGGGCAGGGCATTTGAATGGTACCAGACGCTTGATGAGGAAAAGAGATCCAATTTTGACGCTCTGAAAACTGCATTCCTGACTCGCTATGGGCCGGACAACCATAAACTGTGGAAGTTGAGCCGCGCTTTATGGAAAATGGAAGAACAGACGAAAGAGACCGTCAAGGACTTCGCTGATAGAGTGCTAAGTCTTGCCTGCCGTCTGGATGTTCGAGATCTGGATATACGAGATATCATCGTGTCGGGCTTAAGGCCGTCTGTACGCCAAGCCGTGGTACAGCGTGATTTTAGCACAGTAAACGATATAATAGTGTTTGCTTCACGTATTGAAACGACTGCTGACACAAACGTCACCGACGCAAAACAAGAAGCTGCTACTGAGTCCCTGACTTCAAGATTTGACGCTCTCGCGCAGGATGTCAAGTCAGCCACCCCAGTGCAGGCAGCTCACGTTTTTTCCGAGCGCGACCACGGACAACACAGGTGTAATCGTCGACAGGCAAGGTATACGGGGCAAAGATACGGTCGCTAGCGACACAATGAAGGCTCCCCCTGCTTTCGGTGTAGAAACATCTCGCACTCGCCAGATAAATGCCAAGCCGCCGACCTAGAAGCTTCCGCTGCAACAATATTGGCCATGTTCGCCGTATGCGTGGCTTCGCCAGCAGAACCACCCATAGACAATTGAGGTACGGGTCTATCCGTGGAGACGCAGATAGACACCTTACGGATAACCAAGATTATCACGAGTGCCGGGCGGACTTCTGCCAGCAGGAAGCATCAAGCACTGGAATAACAGCATGCAACACAGTGAGTATAACTTTACCGTTGGACAAATATAACGCCATAGTCCAGATAGGATCAATGAATATTAGTGCCCTTATTGACACCGGAGCCATAATATCTTGTGTAGCGGTAAACGTGTTACAAATTATCGGACGGAAGTTAAAGCTAAAACCATCCAATATTGCCCACATATTAATATTGCCCACATAGTCGGAGTCTGCGGTGAAAAACACTCAATGTTAGGGATAGTAGACTTGCCTATTTCGATAAATTGACTACAAATCGTCCTACCAGTCTATGTGTTCAAACGGCTTCACAGTCCTCTTATTTGGGCCTAGACTTTTTTTAAGAGCACATGATGCAAAATTGATCTACAACAAAACACCCTAAGCATCCATGGTGGATTGACGGAAGTGGATGTACTACAGAGTGAAACATGAGTGTCATCTGCTCGCAGTGCCTAAGCAATCACAATACCGGCTATGTCAGAATGTTAAGTGCCTGTAACAGTAGAAGATAATAAAATGTACCTGTTAGAACCAGGAAACACTCTGATGACCCGTAAACAGTTGCTCTCTTCCCGGACCATAATCGACCCGAACTCGGGACCCCCAATGGGCCTTATATGAAACCCTACAAACGCTGCCATCAAATTAGAATCAGGAAAAGTGGTTGCTACAGCTATACCAGTTGCAGCAATGGACATCATTCCTGTGGACGACAACATAGGCAACTCAGACACAGCATCTGAAAATGGTCTGGATGAGGATATCAAGGCTGCAGAGGATCTTGGTATAGATATCAGCGCAACTCTCAGTGTTACAGAGCGGCGGCAACGGCTTGCGTTTATAGGTAGAAACAAGGATGTATTCGTCGGATCCCTGTTGGAACTCGGAGAAGCAAACGGCCACCAACACCATATAGACACGGGCGACGCGCCTCAATTACGGCAGCGATTTTATAGAGCTTAGCGACAGCCAAACGGGAAATTCAACACCAAGTAAATGACATGCTTACAGCGGGAATAATTGAACCGAGTCAGGGAGAATGGTGTAGTCATGTCGTGCTAGTACGCAAGAAATCTGGTGAGTTCCGCTTTGCTATCGATTATCGAAAACTCAGTGAAGTGACAAAACCCATGTCTCATCCGCTCCCCCGTCTCGATGATATATTCGATGCTCTGGGTGAGTCGAAAGCTACACTTTTTACAACGCTGGACCTGGCGTCAGGATTTTTGCAAGTGCCAAAGGACGCATCATCCAAAATCAAAACAGCCTTTGTCACTCATGAAGGAATTTATCAATTTAAAAGAATGCCTTTCGGATAAGTCAACGCGCCAGCGTCGTTCCAAATGTCAATGGCGCGAGTGCTAGCTGGACTGACATGGCAATCAGCAATTGTATATGTCGATGACATTCTAATATTCAGTCAAACTGTTGAACAACATATTCACCACCTGAACCAAGTCTTCACGCGACTCCGGTCTGCCAACTTAAACTGCGGCCAGATAAGTGTTATTTGCAGCAGAGAAGCTCAGTTATCTGGGTCGTGTTGACACCAGGGGAAGTAACAGTGGATCAGGAAAAAAGTGACAGCTGTCAAAGACTTTCCAAAACCTCAAAACGAGCGTGAGGTCCGCAGTTTTCTCGGACATAGCAATTATTATCGCCGCTTCGTCCGGGGTTATGCAGATATCGCAACACCACTGAACGCACTCCTTAAAAGAAACAGTTTTTTTAATGGAACAGTGAGTGTGAAGAGTCATTTCAAAGGTTAAAAAAAGGCCTTGAAAGAATCACCAATACTCGCCTATCCCAAACCGAATCAGCAATTTCCCTAACGATGGACGCTAGCAGAAGTGCGATTGGATTCATTTTGAGTCAAGTGGACAGGCAGGGTCATGATCGTGTAATTGCATATGGTGGCAGAACTTTGAACAAGGCTGAACAAAAATGGACTATTAGTGAGCGTGATAACGGTGTACTGTACCATTAGTTCGAAAGACGAGGCCGAAATATTTCACGCAACATACGACTAGTGAAACATTTAGCAGTTCCAACTGAGTGTAGAGCCAGTCTGCTCAAAGTTTACCACGATGCTGCAGCCGAAGGAGCTCACCAAGGAACAGACCGCACGTACGAAAAGTTACGCAGCAAATACAACTGGCCTCGTATGTACACGGACGTACAAACTTTCATCAATACATGTGAAGTGTGTCAAATGTCAAAGAGAAACTATGGTAAAAAAACCCGCTCCGCTACATTCATTACCAGTGGTCGGAATTTTTGAAAGGTGGCATGTCGACGTCCTGGGACCTTTCACCAAAACAGACTCAGGCAACCAATACATCCTTTTGTGTGTAGATGCGGGAACAATTGCGAGCATACTTCATAATGATATCTTCTGTAGATACGGTGCACCATCAGCCCTCCTTTCAGATAGGGGACAGAATTTCCTGTCGCGCATTGTTACAGAGTTATGCAAAATGTATGATGTCAAACGACTCAAAACCAGTGTATACCACCCGCAAACCAATAGCGCATGCGACCGTACAAAAAGCATCATAGAACAAGCACTGAGGGCATACGTAAAGCAAGACCAGACAAACTTGGATAAACTGTTGCCAGGGATACTTATGGGTTTACGGCACAATCCAGCAACACAGTCCACACAGTTTTCGCAGTATGAACTGGTGTTTGGCAGAGAAATGAGATTGCCCTTCGACAACATATTTCCAGATAACATCTCAGCAACTAGTGGAAATTATCACCAACACGTCAAAGAACTCCGGATTTCGTTGAACATAACCAGAGAAACAGCTGAATCAAACATTAAACGGTGGCAAGCAACGTACCAACAACGTCACGATCGACCTGCCCAGTCACCCCAATTCCGCGTAGGTTCGCTAGTGCGGCTACAAAACACCAGGGTCCCTGTAGGCCTTAGTTCAAAATTATCTCCTCGGTGGACAGGCCCGTTTTATTTTGTTGAATGCGGACCAAATGGTACGTACGCACTGAATCACAGTGAAACGAAAAAAAGCCTTCCCTCGCTGATACACGCGAACCGACTCAAGGAGTACAGTGATCCGGACACGCGGCCCTTGTCCATCAATCCGGATACAGCTACTGGTGAAAAATCTACCCCAACAGCCAGTACGTCAGAACAAAACACCACAGCGACATCTGAACAGTGGTACGAGGTTGACAAATTATTGCCTTGTAAAGGCGTGGGGAAAGACAAAGTGAAATGGAAAGGTTTTAAAGAAACCACGTGGGAATCAGAGTGTAATATTGGACAACGAGCACTTCAAGAATTCAATGCCCGTAGGAGACGAAAGCGAGGACGAAAGCGATAATTAACTCTTAACTTTTATCCACTCTCTATCATGTGTTTACGAACCAATACATAGACTCTTTAATTCACGATGTGCTATTTTCGAGATATTGAATAATATTTTTAACTATTCTTATTGAACAGTTCTTGTACAGAAACGGATTTGAACAGAAATCTTGTATAATATTTTTAACCATTCTTATTGAACAGTTATCATTTGGAGGACCAAATTTTGTTAAACCGGGGCTGATGTTATAATATCTTTTAAATTAATTTATATGTGTAGGCAAGGACGCCACCAGTAGTCGCTACGGGATCGTACTGCAGGCGATACCATTTAGATAGGATAATACAGCCTGTTGTTAGGGACACTACCTATGGTTGCCAGGGGATCACAGATGCAATCGATCAGGCGGAACGAGCCTTGCGATCGTTATGCTAGGCGTTGATTGTACAGTAAGGGGAGATCACTCATTGGCTAATTAGTACAAAGGTCAGGGTTAAATAGCTGGGTTTAACACATCCGACAGTCAGTTGTACAGTGAGACCAGAAAAATAAAGATATATTTATCATCAGCGAATTGTTGTGATTTTCAGCATAACAATACCTTTAATTGATAAAAATGCTGCATTATCATGATAAATTTACACCAAAATAATGCTTTATATCATCTAATTGTAAAGACATTAACGAGAGTTTTATAGAAGGCAATCTGTTTTATGAGGTTAATTTTATGTAATATGAACCCGTTACTCACTGAAACAGAAGTAAGCAAATACCAGTCACAAACGGGCCAAATATAAACATAAACTTAGGGCTGATAAGACGCATCTGTGTTAAATGGGAATACATATAGCAATTTAAAGATGTAAAACATTCTAATCGGAAAATATAAAAATAAAAGTTGAGCTGCATAGTCCTGTGCTGATAGGCTGAAGCAAATTATTTTTACCTTTTCCAAGGGGTTGCACACGTTTTTTTGCTCGCAAACTGGCAGCACATGAGCTTCCACCATTCATTTTATCAAATACACTTCAGCCTTGTCACTTGCCATTTCGGATATTTCTTCTACTCGTGAAAAGACCCTGTCTCTGTGGCGGCTTTAATCTCTGTATCGGTCGTTTTACGATAGTTTACATTTATCTTAAGTCTATGTGTATTTTTTTGCATTTTCATCAGAGTCGTATGAGTATCTCATTATATATAAATATTGATTTCATTCGACTCTTTCGATTGATAAGGATGTATTATTGTCTTATTTTAATCTTTGACCGTCTACACCTTCCTGGGCAAAAATGTTTCTCAAACAAAAAGATGGGTCAATATAATCTTGCTTGGTTCTGTATATCCTGATAGAGTACGTATTTATGTCAAACACTTCAATAATGACTCAACGTGTATTGATCGAGTATCCATAAATTATAAGATTATAAAATGCATACGCACAGGAGTCAAACAGCAAGCACAAATGCATCGGACTATATACAATCACTATACGTGTACACGCGCATACGCATTTTATTTGATACACTTGTGTTCAATTTCGACCACACTGACAAATAAAAGAATCAGGAATATTGGCTTCTTTCAAAAGCTGTGTAAATTAAGGTTGAATCCAACCGAAATTCTACTATGTGAGAACACTAAACATAAATCATATGATAAATTATAGGGATTTAAGGTTTACTGATAAAAATAAATAATGGGACACATTTGTATTTTATAGGTTAAGAAAGGGTTCAGTGAATTTTCATGGTTTCCTACCGGTGTAATATACTGCCTGTAATTTGAGATTTAATCAAAATTTGATTTTTTTAATCAAAAATTGACAAGATTTAAATTACAACTTTATATGGTAAATGAGAATAAATGAAATTAAGTTATTGGAGGTGACTGAGGTTTGAGAAATATAACTAGAAATGTCTAATATTGATGCTGTTACCTGATTCAACATAAAAAAATAACAATAGAACCTAGTATAAATTACTGGGAAGAAACAGCCCTATTAGCTAGACTGTACGGGAAGTAATCGCTTGGATATATCTACTAACACGCCTAAGATGTAAGCCGGAAATGAAATAACTGCATATTTTCCCTCTGTATTGGTCATAATAAATCTTCGATGAAATCAGACGAATTATCCAATTTCACTCTTTAACGCCTCAAATATCATAACATTTATTGTTTCTGAGTAAGTAATCAGGTTTTAATCAGGTCTTTATTAATCAACCCAACTTCTACATGCATCTATCTCATGAGTGGTGCCTTCTCTTTTGTTTTGCAGTTAACATGTATTTGTTTTTCCGTTTTCTTGCTGTCCATGTAAACCAGATAGAAACTAAAGGACACCCAGAGACACTTTATTACACTTTCTTTAATCTGTTGCCCCTTTTGACTTTGGTAGCTTTGGTCAATTTCAAACGGAAATAACTGACTGAAAGCAAAGCTGCATAAAGTCTTTAGCACTGGTTTTACCCTTAATTATTTAAAAACAGCAACTTCTGGCAATAGAAAAATCCAAGTGCAAAATATGATTGAAACTGAACACCTGTCATGTTACTACTGTAGAAAAGACCATAATTGGATAACCTGAATGCAAACTTAAGCCTGCTCACTTTGAATGTTAGAGGGTGTAATCAGGAGATATATATCCAAGGCAGAGTTATTATATTAAAGGCAGAAATTGAAGGAGCGGTTTATATTTTTATTAATGTTTATGCTCCAAATGTTGCCAGCGAACAGATTTTTTTCTACACTCATACTATAGATTAACTCAGAGCCGTACATCGTGAAGCAGATGCAAATATTATTATTTGGTGAGATATGAATTGTATTTTAAATGATGTACTTGACAGAAAGGGAGGCAAAGGGGAATAAGGAAAAATGTAGGCAATTTTATTTATTAAATAATGAACGAATATGATTTATATGATGTGTGTTGAATAAAAAGTCAGGTGCGAAACAATTCACATGAAATCGTAAAAAATCATTAATATATAGACTTAGTTTTCTGTTATTCATTCACATATCTCTGCTGTATCAATATTTTATATCACTGTTATTCGGTTTACAACAGCCCCGACCAATTGGACGTTGAAACTGAGTCATGAATGATTTCTCCTTTACAAAATAATTCATTATAATACTTTTCACAATAAACATTTTTCATGAAAATCACATACCATATACCCCAGCCGGTGTCAGCTTGTTTTCAACTATCACGTTTATTGTAAATTGCCTACGCAACATACTCATATACATCTGTTTGGATTGTGTTGATCATTAATTAAGGATTTAACTTGACATGGCAATATTGTTGTCACGTAATGTATATTTAATCTATACCCACAGAGCGTTGTATGTCTCTGTAAAGGACTTTGCACATATTTAACTGATATTTATCCCTAGGTTTTCAATTTAGTGAACTAAAAGATTTCATAAATATTTTTTTATCTTTTATTGTGTTCCTCGTATGTTTTATCTACCTGCTTATTGTCCGTTGAAAGACCCATGTTTCTTTTATAAAACCTAATTCTACATCCGGTGGTTGTCTGTCTATAAAGAATGAAAAGACAAATAACTACTACAGGATTTGTCAAGAGAGTTTTATATAAATAGTTGTGATTAAAGAAGTATGCATATATGTGTGGGTGTTTGTGTGTATTGTGTTAGTATCTGTGTGTGTGGGGGGGGGGATATGTGGGGGTGATCTTTCCACATTACTCCGTCAAGATTTAAAGGTTTACAATATATAACTATCAGTGAAAGCATACAGTCACTATATATTTTGTTTAAGTATAATATGTTAGATTTCACGAAAGTACCAACTAATATCTTATTAATTATTCTGTATAATTATCAGATTTTTGCACTAAATGTATGAGTTTGTAGAATAAGTTTTTGCTCTCAATGTATGAGTTTGTAGAATATCTTGATAAAATAATCCCCATTCTGTAGAATGTTCAAATAACCTTACATTATTTTAGAGGGGAAGCTGTTAGAAAATCTTTATAAAGTAATCCCCTTCTGTAGAATGTTCAAATAACCTTACATTATTTTAGAGGGGAAGCTGTTAGAATATCTTGATAAAGTAATCCCCTTTCTGTAGAATGTTCAAATAACCTTACATTATTTTAGAGGGGAAGCTGTTAGAATATCTTGATAAAGTAATCCCCTTTCTGTAGAATGTTCAAATAACCTTACATTATTTTAGAGGGGAAGCTGTTAGAATATCTTGATAAAGTAATCCCCTTTCTGTAGAATGTTCAAATAACCGTACATTATTTTAGAGGGGAAGCTGTTAGAATATCTTTATAAAGTAATCCCCTTTCTGTAGAATGTTCAAATAACCGTACATTATTTTAGAGGGAAAGCTGTTAGAATATCTTTATAAAGTAATCCCCTTTCTGTAGAATGTTCAAATAACCTTACATTATTTTAGAGGGGAAGCTGTTAGAATATCTTTATAAAGTAATCCCCTTTCTGTAGAATGTTCAAATAACCTTACATTATTTTAGAGGGGAAGCTGTTAGAATATCTTGATAAAGATATCCCCTTTCTGTAGAATGTTCAAATAACCTTACATTATTTTACAGGGGAAGCTGTTAGAATATCTTGATAAAGTAATCCCCTTTCTGTAGAATGTTCAAATAACCTTACATTATTTTAGAGGGAAAGCTGTTAGAATATCTTGATAAAGTAATCCCCTTTCTGTAGAATGTTCAAATAACCTTACATTCCTTTAGAGGGGAAGCTGTTAGAATATCTTTATAAAGTAATCTCCTTTCTGTAGAATGTTCAAATAACCTTACATTATTTTAGAGGGGAAGCTGTTAGAATATCTTGATAAAGTAATCCCCTTTCTGTAGAATGTTCAAATAACCTTACATTATTTTAGAGGGGAAGCTGTTAATATATCTTTATAAAGTAATCCCCTTTCTGTAGAATGTTCAAATAACCTTACATTACATAAGAGGGGAAGCTGTTAGAATATCTTGATAAAGTAATCCCCTTTCTGTAGAATGTTCAAATAACCGTACATTATTTTAGAGGGGAAGCTGTTAGAATATCTTGATAAAGTAATCCCCTTTCTGTAGAATGTTCAAATAACCTTACATTACTTTAGAGGGGAAGCTGTTAGAATATCTTTATAAAGTAATCCCCTTTCTGTAGAATTTTCAAATAACCTTACATTACTTTAGAGGGGAAGCTGTTAGAATATCTTTATAAAGTAATCCCCTTTCTGTAGAATTTTCAAATAACCGTACATTATTTTAGAGGGGAAGCTGTTAGAATATCTTTATAAAGTAATCCCCTTTCTGTAGAATGTTCAAATAACCGTACATTATTTTAGAGGGGAAGCTGTCATAATATCTTTATAAAGTAATCCCCTTTCTGTAGAATGTTAAAATAACCGTACATTATTTTAGAGGGGAAGCTGTCATAATATATTGATAAAGTAATCCCCTTTCTGTAGAATGTTCAAATAACCGTACATTATTTTAGAGGGGAAGCTGTCATAATATCTTTATAAAGTAATCCCCTTTCTGTAGAATGTTCAAATAACCGTACATTATTTTAGAGGGGAAGCTGTTAGAATATCTTTATAAAGTAATCCCCTTTCTGTAGAATGTTCAAATAACGTACATATTTTAGAGGGGAAGCTGTTAGAATATCTTTATAAAGTAATCCCCTTTCTGTAGAATGTTCAAATAACCTTACATTACTTTAGAGGGGAAGCTGTTAGAATATCTTTATAAAGTAATCCCCTTTCTGTAGAATGTTCAAATAACATTACATTATTTTAGAGGGGAAGCTGTTAGAATATCTTTATAAAGTAATCCCCTTTCCGTAGAATGTTTAAATAACCTTACATTATTTTAGAGGGAAGCTGTTAGAATATCTTTATAAAGTAATCCCCTTTCTGTAGAATGTTCAAATAACCTTACATTATTTTAGAGGGGAAGCTGTTAGAATATCTTTATAAAGTAATCCCCTTTCTGTAGAATGTTCAAATAACCTTACATTACTTTAGAGGGGAAGCTGTTAGAATATCTTTATAAAGTAATCCCCTTTCTGTAGAATGTTCAAATAACCTTACATTATTTTAGAGGGGAAGCTGTTAGAATATCTTTATAAAGTAATCCCCTTTCTGTAGAATTTTCAAATAACCTTACATTACTTTAGAGGGGAAGCTGTTAGAATATCTTTATAAAGTAATCCCCTTTCTGTAGAATTTTCAAATAACCTTACATTATTTTAGAGGGGAAGCTGTGAGAATAGCTTTATAAAGTAATCCCCTTTCTGTAGAATGTTCAAATAACCTTACATTACTTTAGAGGGGAAGCTGTGAGAATAGCTTTATAAAGTAATCCCCTTTCTGTAGAATGTTCAAATAACCTTACATTACTTTAGATGGGAAGCTGTGAGAATATCTTTATAAAGTAATCCCCTCTCTGTAGAATGTTCAAATAACCTTACATTACTTTAGAGAGGAAGCTGTTAGAATATCTTTATAAAGTAATCCCCTTTCTGTAGAATGTTCAAATAACCTTACATTATTTTAGAGGGGAAGCTGTGAGAATATCTTTATAAAGTAATCCTCTTTCTGTAGAATGTTCAAATAACCGTACATTATTTTAGAGGGGAAGCTTTGAGAATATCTTTATAAAGTAATCCCCTTTCTGTAGAATGTTCAAATAACCGTACATTATTTTAGAGGGGAAGCTGTTAGAATATCTTTATAAAGTAATCCCCTTCCTGTAGAATGTTCAAATAACCTTACATTACTTTAGAGGGGAAGCTGTGAGAATATCTTTATAAAGTAATCCCCTTTCTGTAGAATGTTCAAATAACCTTACATTACTTTAGAGGGGAAGCTGTGAGAATATCTTTATAAAGTAATCCCCTTTCTGTAGAATGTTCAAATAACCTTACATTACTTTAGAGGGGAAGCTGTGAGAATATCTTTATAAAGTAATCCCCTTTCTGTAGAATGTTCAAATAACCTTACATTATTTTAGAGGGGAAGCTGTTAGAATATCTTTATAAAGTAATCCCCTTTCTGTAGAATTTTCAAATAACCTTACATTACTTTAGAGGGGAAGCTGTTAGAATATCTTTATAAAGTAATCCCCTTTCTGTAGAATTTTCAAATAACCTTACATTATTTTAGAGGGGAAGCTGTGAGAATAGCTTTATAAAGTAATCCCCTTTCTGTAGAATGTTCAAATAACCTTACATTACTTTAGAGGGGAAGCTGTGAGAATAGCTTTATAAAGTAATCCCCTTTCTGTAGAATGTTCAAATAACCTTACATTACTTTAGATGGGAAGCTGTGAGAATATCTTTATAAAGTAATCCCCTCTCTGTAGAATGTTCAAATAACCTTACATTACTTTAGAGAGGAAGCTGTTAGAATATCTTTATAAAGTAATCCCCTTTCTGTAGAATGTTCAAATAACCTTACATTATTTTAGAGGGGAAGCTGTGAGAATATCTTTATAAAGTAATCCTCTTTCTGTAGAATGTTCAAATAACCGTACATTATTTTAGAGGGGAAGCTTTGAGAATATCTTTATAAAGTAATCCCCTTTCTGTAGAATGTTCAAATAACCGTACATTATTTTAGAGGGGAAGCTGTTAGAATATCTTTATAAAGTAATCCCCTTCCTGTAGAATGTTCAAATAACCTTACATTACTTTAGAGGGGAAGCTGTGAGAATATCTTTATAAAGTAATCCCCTTTCTGTAGAATGTTCAAATAACCTTACATTACTTTAGAGGGGAAGCTGTGAGAATATCTTTATAAAGTAATCCCCTTTCTGTAGAATGTTCAAATAACCTTACATTACTTTAGAGGGGAAGCTGTGAGAATATCTTTATAAAGTAATCCCCTTTCTGTAGAATGTTCAAATAACCTTACATTACTTTAGAGGGGAAGCTGTCATAATATCTTTATAAAGTAATCCCCTTTCTGTAGAATGTTCAAATAACCTTACATTACTTTAGAGGGGAAGCTGTTAGAATATCTTTCTAAAGTAATCCCCTTTCTGTAGAATGTTCAAATAACCTTACATTACTTTAGAGGGGAAGCTGTGAGAATATCTTTATAAAGTTATCCCCTTTCTGTAGAATGTTCAAATAACCTTACATTACTTTAGAGGGGAAGCTGTGAGAATATCTTTATAAAGTTATCCCCTTTCTGTAGAATGTTCAAATAACCTTACATTATTTTAGAGGGGGAAGCTTTTAGAATATCTTTATAAAGTAATCCCCTTTCTGTAGAATGTTCAAATAACCTTACATTACTTTAGAGGGGAAGCTGTTAGAATATCTTTATAAAGTAATCCCCTTTCTGTAGAATGTTCAAATAACCTTACATTATTTTAGAGGGGAAGCTGTGAGAATAGCTTTATAAAGTAATCCCCTTTCTGTAGAATGTTCAAATAACCTTACATTACTTTAGAGGGGAAGCTGTGAGAATAGCTTTATAAAGTAATCCCCTTTCTGTAGACTGTTCAAATAACCTTACATTACTTTAGATGGGAAGCTGTGAGAATATCTTTATAAAGTAATCCCCTTTCTGTAGAATGTTCAAATAACCTTACATTACTTTAGAGAGGAAGCTGTTAGAATATCTTTATAAAGTAATCCCCTTTCTGTAGAATGTTCAAATAACCTTACATTATTTTAGAGGGGAAGCTGTGAGAATATCTTTATAAAGTAATCCTCTTTCTGTAGAATGTTCAAATAACCGTACATTATTTTAGAGGGGAAGCTGTGAGAATATCTTTATAAAGTAATCCCCTTTCTGTAGAATGTTCAAATAACCGTACATTATTTTAGAGGGGAAGCTGTTAGAATATCTTTATAAAGTAATCCCCTTTCTGTAGAATGTTCAAATACCCTTACATTACTTTAGAGGGGAAGCTGTGAGAATATCTTTATAAAGTAATCCCCTTTCTGTAGAATGTTCAAATAACCTTACATTACTTTAGAGGGGAAGCTGTGAGAATATCTTTATAAAGTAATCCCCTTTCTGTAGAATGTTCAAATAACCTTACATTACTTTAGAGGGGAAGCTGTGAGAATATCTTTATAAAGTAATCCCCTTTCTGTAGAATGTTCAAATAACCTTACATTACTTTAGAGGGGAAGCTGTGAGAATATCTTTATAAAGTAATCCCCTTTCTGTAGAATGTTCAAATAACCTTACATTACTTTAGAGGGGAAGCTGTCATAATATCTTTATAAAGTAATCCCCTTTCTGTAGAATGTTCAAATAACCTTACATTACTTTAGAGGGGAAGCTGTTAGAATATCTTTATAAAGTAATCCCCTTTCTGTAGAATGTTCAAATAACCTTACATTACTTTAGAGGGGAAGCTGTGAGAATATCTTTATAAAGTTATCCCCTTTCTGTAGAATGTTCAAATAACCTTACATTACTTTAGAGGGGAAGCTGTGAGAATATCTTTATAAAGTTATCCCCTTTCTGTAGAATGTTCAAATAACCTTACATTACTTTAGAGGGGAAGCTGTGAGAATATCTTTATAAAGTAATCCCCTTTCTGTAGAATGTTCAAATAACCTTACATTACTTTAGAGGGGAAGCTGTGAGAATATCTTTATAAAGTAATCCCCTTTCTGTAGAATGTTCAAATAACCTTACATTACTTTAGAGGGGAAGCTGTGAGAATATCTTTATAAAGTAATCCCCTTTCTGTAGAATGTTCAAATAACCGTACATTATTTTAGAGGGGAAGCTGTTAGAATATCTTTATAAAGTAATCCCCTTTCTGTAGAATGTTCAAATAACCTTACATTACTTTAGAGGGGAAGCTGTGAGAATATCTTCATAAAGTAATCCCCTTTCTGTAGAATGTTCAAATAACCTTACATTACTTTAGAGGGGAAGCTGTTAGAATATCTTTATAAAGTAATCCCCTTTCTGTAGAATGTTCAAATAACCTTACATTACTTTAGAGGGGAAGCTGTTAGAATATCTTTATAAAGTAATCCCCTTTCTGTAGAATGTTCAAATAACCTTACATTACTTTAGAGTGGAAGCTGTCAGAATATCTTTATAAAGTAATCCCCTTTCTGTAGAATGTTCAAATAACCTTACATTACTTTAGAGGGGAAGCTGTCACAATATCTTTATAAAGTAATCCCCTTTCTGTAGAATGTTCAAATAACCTTACATTACTTTAGAGGGGAAGCTGTGAGAATATCTTTATAAAGTAATCCCTTTCTGAAGAATGTTCAAATAACCTTACATTACTTTAGAGGGGAAGCTGTCAGAATATCTTTATACAGTAATCCCTTTCTGAAGAATGTTCAAATAACCTTACATTATTTTAGAGGGGAAGCTGTTAGAATATCTTTATAAAGTAATCCCCTTTCTGTAGAATGTTCAAATAACCTTACATTATTTTAGAGGGGAAGCTGTTAGAATATCTTTATAAAGTAATCCCCTTTCTGTAGAATGTTCAAATAACCTTACATTACTTTAGAGGGGAAGCTGTTAGAATATCTTTATAAAGTAATCCCCTTTCTGTAGAATGTTCAAATAACCTTACATTATTTTAGAGGGGAAGCTGTTAGAATATCTTTATAAAGTAATCCCCTTTCTGTAGAATTTTCAAATAACCTTACATTACTTTAGAGGGGAAGCTGTTAGAATATCTTTATAAAGTAATCCCCTTTCTGTAGAATTTTCAAATAACCTTACATTATTTTAGAGGGGAAGCTGTGAGAATAGCTTTATAAAGTAATCCCCTTTCTGTAGAATGTTCAAATAACCTTACATTACTTTAGAGGGGAAGCTGTGAGAATAGCTTTATAAAGTAATCCCCTTTCTGTAGAATGTTCAAATAACCTTACATTACTTTAGATGGGAAGCTGTGAGAATATCTTTATAAAGTAATCCCCTCTCTGTAGAATGTTCAAATAACCTTACATTACTTTAGAGAGGAAGCTGTTAGAATATCTTTATAAAGTAATCCCCTTTCTGTAGAATGTTCAAATAACCTTACATTATTTTAGAGGGGAAGCTGTGAGAATATCTTTATAAAGTAATCCTCTTTCTGTAGAATGTTCAAATAACCGTACATTATTTTAGAGGGGAAGCTTTGAGAATATCTTTATAAAGTAATCCCCTTTCTGTAGAATGTTCAAATAACCGTACATTATTTTAGAGGGGAAGCTGTTAGAATATCTTTATAAAGTAATCCCCTTCCTGTAGAATGTTCAAATAACCTTACATTACTTTAGAGGGGAAGCTGTGAGAATATCTTTATAAAGTAATCCCCTTTCTGTAGAATGTTCAAATAACCTTACATTACTTTAGAGGGGAAGCTGTGAGAATATCTTTATAAAGTAATCCCCTTTCTGTAGAATGTTCAAATAACCTTACATTACTTTAGAGGGGAAGCTGTGAGAATATCTTTATAAAGTAATCCCCTTTCTGTAGAATGTTCAAATAACCTTACATTACTTTAGAGGGGAAGCTGTCATAATATCTTTATAAAGTAATCCCCTTTCTGTAGAATGTTCAAATAACCTTACATTACTTTAGAGGGGAAGCTGTTAGAATATCTTTCTAAAGTAATCCCCTTTCTGTAGAATGTTCAAATAACCTTACATTACTTTAGAGGGGAAGCTGTGAGAATATCTTTATAAAGTTATCCCCTTTCTGTAGAATGTTCAAATAACCTTACATTACTTTAGAGGGGAAGCTGTGAGAATATCTTTATAAAGTTATCCCCTTTCTGTAGAATGTTCAAATAACCTTACATTATTTTAGAGGGGAAGCTTTTAGAATATCTTTATAAAGTAATCCCCTTTCTGTAGAATGTTCAAATAACCTTACATTACTTTAGAGGGGAAGCTGTTAGAATATCTTTATAAAGTAATCCCCTTTCTGTAGAATGTTCAAATAACCTTACATTATTTTAGAGGGGAAGCTGTGAGAATAGCTTTAGAAAGTAATCCCCTTTCTGTAGAATGTTCAAATAACCTTACATTACTTTAGAGGGGAAGCTGTGAGAATAGCTTTATAAAGTAATCCCCTTTCTGTAGACTGTTCAAATAACCTTACATTACTTTAGATGGGAAGCTGTGAGAATATCTTTATAAAGTAATCCCCTTTCTGTAGAATGTTCAAATAACCTTACATTACTTTAGAGAGGAAGCTGTTAGAATATCTTTATAAAGTAATCCCCTTTCTGTAGAATGTTCAAATAACCTTACATTATTTTAGAGGGGAAGCTGTGAGAATATCTTTATAAAGTAATCCTCTTTCTGTAGAATGTTCAAATAACCGTACATTATTTTAGAGGGGAAGCTGTGAGAATATCTTTATAAAGTAATCCCCTTTCTGTAGAATGTTCAAATAACCGTACATTATTTTAGAGGGGAAGCTGTTAGAATATCTTTATAAAGTAATGCCCTTTCTGTAGAATGTTCAAATAACCTTACATTACTTTAGAGGGGAAGCTGTGAGAATATCTTTATAAAGTAATCCCCTTTCTGTAGAATGTTCAAATAACCTTACATTACTTTAGAGGGGAAGCTGTGAGAATATCTTTATAAAGTAATCCCCTTTCTGTAGAATGTTCAAATAACCTTACATTACTTTAGAGGGGAAGCTGTGAGAATATCTTTATAAAGTAATCCCCTTTCTGTAGAATGTTCAAATAACCTTACATTACTTTAGAGGGGAAGCTGTGAGAATATCTTTATAAAGTAATCCCCTTTCTGTAGAATGTTCAAATAACCTTACATTACTTTAGAGGGGAAGCTGTTAGAATATCTTTATAAAGTAATCCCCTTTCTGTAGAATGTTCAAATAACCTTACATTACTTTAGAGGGGAAGCTGTTAGAATATCTTTATAAAGTAATCCCCTTTCTGTAGAATGTTCAAATAACCTTACATTACTTTAGAGGGGAAGCTGTGAGAATATCTTTATAAAGTTATCCCCTTTCTGTAGAATGTTCAAATAACCTTACATTACTTTAGAGGGGAAGCTGTGAGAATATCTTTATAAAGTTATCCCCTTTCTGTAGAATGTTCAAATAACCTTACATTACTTTAGAGGGGAAGCTGTGAGAATATCTTTATAAAGTAATCCCCTTTCTGTAGAATGTTCAAATAACCTTACATTACTTTAGAGGGGAAGCTGTGAGAATATCTTTATAAAGTAATCCCCTTTCTGTAGAATGTTCAAATAACCTTACATTACTTTAGAGGGGAAGCTGTGAGAATATCTTTATAAAGTAATCCCCTTTCTGTAGAATGTTCAAATAACCGTACATTATTTTAGAGGGGAAGCTGTTAGAATATCTTTATAAAGTAATCCCCTTTCTGTAGAATGTTCAAATAACCTTACATTACTTTAGAGGGGAAGCTGTGAGAATATCTTCATAAAGTAATCCCCTTTCTGTAGAATGTTCAAATAACCTTACATTACTTTAGAGGGGAAGCTGTTAGAATATCTTTATAAAGTAATCCCCTTTCTGTAGAATGTTCAAATAACCTTACATTACTTTAGAGGGAAAGCTGTTAGAATATCTTTATAAAGTAATCCCCTTTCTGTAGAATGTTCAAATAACCTTACATTACTTTAGAGTGGAAGCTGTCAGAATATCTTTATAAAGTAATCCCCTTTCTGTAGAATGTTCAAATAACCTTGCATTACTTTAGAGGGGAAGCTGTCACAATATCTTTATAAAGTAATCCCCTTTCTGTAGAATGTTCAAATAACCTTACATTACTTTAGAGGGGAAGCTGTGAGAATATCTTTATAAAGTAATCCCTTTCTGAAGAATGTTCAAATAACCTTACATCACTTTAGAGGGGAAGCTGTCAGAATATCTTTATACAGTAATCCCTTTCTGAAGAATGTTCAAATAACCTTACATTATTTTAGAGGGGAAGCTGTTAGAATATCTTTATAAAGTAATCCCCTTTCTGTAGAATGTTCAAATAACCTTACATTATTTTACAGGGGAAGCTGTTAGAATATTTTTTTCTAAAGTAATCCCCTTTCTGTAGAATGTTCAAATAACCTTATATTACTTTAGAGGGGAAGCTGTTAGAATATTTTTTCTAAAGTAATCCCCTTTCTGTAGAATGTTCAAATAACCGTACATTACTTTAGAGGGGAAGCTGTGAGAATATCTTTATAAAGTAATCCCCTTTCTGTAGAATGTTCAAATAACCTTACATTACTTTAGAGGGGAAGCTGTGAGAATATCTTTATAAAGTAATCCCCTTTCTGTAGAATGTTCAAGTAACCTTACATTACTTTAGAGGGGAAGCTGTTAGAATATCTTTATAAAGTAATCCCCTTTCTGGAGAATGTTCAAATAACCTTACATTACTTTAGAGGGGAAGCTGTTAGAATATTTTTTCTAAAGTAATCCCCTTTCTGTAGAATGTTGAAATAACCTTACATTACTTTAGAGGGGAAGCTGTTAGAATATCTTTCTAAAGTAATCCCCTTTCTGTAGAATGTTCAAATAACCTTACATTACTTTAGAGGGGAAGCTGTGAGAATATCTTTATAAAGTTATCCCCTTTCTGTAGAATGTTCAAATAACCTTACATTACTTTAGAGGGGAAGCTGTGAGAATATCTTTATAAAGTTATCCCCTTTCTGTAGAATGTTCAAATAACCTTACATTATTTTAGAGGGGAAGCTTTTAGAATATCTTTATAAAGTAATCCCCTTTCTGTAGAATGTTCAAATAACCTTACATTACTTTAGAGGGGAAGCTGTTAGAATATCTTTATAAAGTAATCCCCTTTCTGTAGAATGTTCAAATAACCTTACATTATTTTAGAGGGGAAGCTGTGAGAATAGCTTTATAAAGTAATCCCCTTTCTGTAGAATGTTCAAATAACCTTACATTACTTTAGAGGGGAAGCTGTGAGAATAGCTTTATAAAGTAATCCCCTTTCTGTAGACTGTTCAAATAACCTTACATTACTTTAGATGGGAAGCTGTGAGAATATCTTTATAAAGTAATCCCCTTTCTGTAGAATGTTCAAATAACCTTACATTACTTTAGAGAGGAAGCTGTTAGAATATCTTTATAAAGTAATCCCCTTTCTGTAGAATGTTCAAATAACCTTACATTATTTTAGAGGGGAAGCTGTGAGAATATCTTTATAAAATAATCCTCTTTCTGTAGAATGTTCAAATAACCGTACATTATTTTAGAGGGGAAGCTGTGAGAATATCTTTATAAAGTAATCCCCTTTCTGTAGAATGTTCAAATAACCGTACATTATTTTAGAGTGGAAGCTGTTAGAATATCTTTATAAAGTAATCCCCTTTCTGTAGAATGTTCAAATAACCTTACATTACTTTAGAGGGGAAGCTGTGAGAATATCTTTATAAAGTAATCCCCTTTCTGTAGAATGTTCAAATAACCTTACATTACTTTAGAGGGGAAGCTGTGAGAATATCTTTATAAAGTAATCCCCTTTCTGTAGAATGTTCAAATAACCTTACATTACTTTAGAGGGGAAGCTGTGAGAATATCTTTATAAAGTAATCCCCTTTCTGTAGAATGTTCAAATAACCTTACATTACTTTAGAGGGGAAGCTGTGAGAATATCTTTATAAAGTAATCCCCTTTCTGTAGAATGTTCAAATAACCTTACATTACTTTAGAGGGGAAGCTGTCATAATATCTTTATAAAGTAATCCCCTTTCTGTAGAATGTTCAAATAACCTTACATTACTTTAGAGGGGAAGCTGTTAGAATATCTTTATAAAGTAATCCCCTTTCTGTAGAATGTTCAAATAACCTTACATTACTTTAGAGGGGAAGCTGTGAGAATATCTTTATAAAGTTATCCCCTTTCTGTAGAATGTTCAAATAACCTTACATTACTTTAGAGGGGAAGCTGTGAGAATATCTTTATAAAGTTATCCCCTTTCTGTAGAATGTTCAAATAACCTTACATTACTTTAGAGGGGAAGCTGTGAGAATATCTTTATAAAGTAATCCCCTTTCTGTAGAATGTTCAAATAACCTTACATTACTTTAGAGGGGAAGCTGTGAGAATATCTTTATAAAGTAATCCCCTTTCTGTAGAATGTTCAAATAACCTTACATTACTTTAGAGGGGAAGCTGTGAGAATATCTTTATAAAGTAATCCCCTTTCTGTAGAATGTTCAAATAACCGTACATTATTTTAGAGGGGAAGCTGTGAGAATATCTTTATAAAGTAATCCCCTTTCTGTAGAATGTTCAAATAACCTTACATTACTTTAGAGGGGAAGCTGTGAGAATATCTTCATAAAGTAATCCCCTTTCTGTAGAATGTTCAAATAACCTTACATTACTTTAGAGGGGAAGCTGTTAGAATATCTTTATAAAGTAATCCCCTTTCTGTAGAATGTTCAAATAACCTTACATTACTTTAGAGGGGAAGCTGTTAGAATATCTTTATAAAGTAATCCCCTTTCTGTAGAATGTTCAAATAACCTTACATTACTTTAGAGGGGAAGCTGTCAGAATATCTTTATAAAGTAATCCCCTTTCTGTAGAATGTTCAAATAACCTTACATTACTTTAGAGGGGAAGCTGTCACAATATCTTTATAAAGTAATCCCCTTTCTGTAGAATGTTCAAATAACCTTACATTACTTTAGAGGGGAAGCTGTGAGAATATCTTTATAAAGTAATCCCTTTCTGAAGAATGTTCAAATAACCTTACATTACTTTAGAGGGGAAGCTGTCAGAATATCTTTATACAGTAATCCCTTTCTGAAGAATGTTCAAATAACCTTACATTATTTTAGAGGGGAAGCTGTTAGAATATCTTTATAAAGTAATCCCCTTTCTGTAGAATGTTCAAATAACCTTACATTATTTTACAGGGGAAGCTGTTAGAATATTTTTTTCTAAAGTAATCCCCTTTCTGTAGAATGTTCAAATAACTTTATATTACTTTAGAGGGGAAGCTGTTAGAATATTTTTTCTAAAGTAATCCCCTTTCTGTAGAATGTTCAAATAACCGTACATTACTTTAGAGGGGAAGCTGTGAGAATATCTTTATAAAGTAATCCCCTTTCTGTAGAATGTTCAAATAACCTTACATTACTTTAGAAGGGAAGCTGTGAGAATATCTTTATAAAGTAATCCCCTTTCTGTAGAATGTTCAAGTAACCTTACATTACTTTAGAGGGGAAGCTGTTAGAATATCTTTATAAAGTAATCCCCTTTCTGTAGAATGTTCAAATAACCTTACATTACTTTAGAGGGGAAGCTGTTAGAATATTTTTTCTAAAGTAATCCCCTTTCTGTAGAATGTTCAAATAACCGTACATTACTTTAGAGGGGAAGCTGTGAGAATATCTTTATAAAGTAATCCCCTTTCTGTAGAATGTTCAAATAACCTTACATTACTTTAGAGGGGAAGCTGTGAGAATATCTTTATAAAGTAATCCCCTTTCTGTAGAATGTTCAAGTAACCTTACATTACTTTAGAGGGGAAGCTGTTAGAATATCTTTATAAAGTAATCCCCTTTCTGTAGAATGTTCAAATAACCTTACATTACTTTAGAAGGGAAGCTGTTAGAATATCTTTATAAAGTAATCCCCTTTCTGTAGAATGTTCAAATAACCTTACATTACTTTAGAGGGGAAGCTGTTAGAATATCTTTATAAAGTAATCCCCTTTCTGTAGAATGTTCAAATAACCTTACTTTATAAAGTGATCCCCTTTCTGTTGAATGTTCAAATAACCTTACATTACTTTAGAGGGGAAGCTGTGAGAATATCTTTATAAAGTAATCCCCTTTCTGTAGAATGTTCAAATAACCTTACATTACTTTAGAGGGGAAGCTGTCAGAATATCTTTATACAGTAATCCCTTTCTGAAGAATGTTCAAATAACCTTACATTATTTTAGAGGGGAAGCTGTTAGAATATCTTTATAAAGTAATCCCCTTTCTGTAGAATGTTCAAATAACCTTACATTATTTTACAGGGGAAGCTGTTAGAATATCTTTATAAAGTAATCCCCTTTCTGTAGAATGTTCAAATGAACTTACATTACTTTAGAGGGGAAGCTGTTAGAATATTTTTTCTAAAGTAATCCCCTTTCTGTAGAATGTTCAAATAACCGTACATTTTTTTAGAGGGGAAGCTGTTAGAATATCTTTATAAAGTAATCCCCTTTCTGTAGAATGTTCAAATAACCTTACATTATTTTAGATGGGAAGCTGTTAGAATATCTTTATAAAGTAATCCCCTTTCTGTAGAATGTTCAAATAACCTTACATTATTTTAGAGGGGAAGCTGTTAGAATATCTTTATAAAGTAATCCCCTTTCTGTAGAATGTTCAAATAACCTTACATTACTTTAGAGGGGAAGCTGTTAGAATATCTTTATAAAGTAATCCCCTTTTTGTAGAATGTTCAAATAACCGTACATTATTTTAGAGGGGAAGCTGTCAGAATATCTTTATAAAGTAATCCCCTTTCTGTAGAATGTTCAAATAACCTTACATTATTTTAGAGGGGAAGCTGTTAGAATATCTTCATAAAGTAATCCCCTTTCTGTCGAATGTTCAAATAACCTTATATTATTTTAGAGGAGAAGCTGTTAAAATATCTTTATAAAGTAATCCCCTTTCTGTAGAATGTTTAAATAACCTTACATTATTTTAGAGGGGAAGCTGTTATTCCTTCACCTAAAAAACAATATGTAATTCTTTTATGATGAACTATATTTTTCAAAGCCTTTTTGCAAAAAAATACTTGTACATGTACGAATGTACTAGAATGGAGTTAACGAAATAGCACTTATCAATAAAGACGAAACAACAAAAGATACAGCGAAGTTGCGTTGGTTCATAACGACCTTTGTACCAGTGAGAGATAAGGGCTTATTTGCCTTCCTCGCTCAGAGTATATCATATAAGAACTATGAAATTCATATATATATATATATATATATATATATATATATATATATATATATATATATATATATACACTTAGGGCATTCGGCAAAACATGAATTTAACATAGTTGTTTGAAAGAAAAGTAAAAGACCCTGATATTCATGCATAAACGTTTTCAGTTGGACTAAAGATAGTAACATGAAAAGATAAATGTGCATAAAGTTTAATCTATTCCTTTAAAACCCTTACATTGATTAGCAAACACATTGCTTATGTTTCTTTCCCAGGTATAAAGTCAAGCAGTTATACAAAATAGATGATGCATCATTACTTTGAAATCTAAATTTACCTTGCAGTAGCTGCTGGTCAAAATTTGGACAAGGTTACCTGATCTGATGTTGAACATAGACTGTTACCTTGTGATTGTGTCAGGTCATATTCCATATCATGCCTGGTAGTGAAGGAAGAACACGATAATTTGTGATATATTAATAGATAATATGTGGCTTAAGCTGGTTCTTAAGGTTACTAAAATAACCTAAAACTGCACAAAGCACAAGGTCGACTCATTATTGATGGGTTTTATAAAGTGTAACTCCATGTGCTACCTAATTGTATCTAACCTTTACCACTGGCTCATCAAAATCCCTGCTTGGGCACATAGAATGGTAATGACTGCTATACGAAGACACTGCTCTCTTCGTGTCTGTTCCAGTGAAAATCCTTAATATAGAATCACATCGGTCAGATTACCCTGTCATTCTGACTAGTTTCAATTTAACCAATTTAAGTTATTAGATTACTCCTGAAATGTTTGGCTTAGGAAACACACCTAAGCCGTTATGTGATATGTGGTTAGCCAATACTTTTCTAAAGGGTAAATTTGGATATCCATAAAAAAATATGTTTTTTGTTTCAGTTTGTAAGTGAGGAGTGGGCCGGCTGGCAAGCTGAACTCACGAAACAGTTCCGTAGTACATTATGAAATCAAGCTAACTATACACATAGTATAATATTATATATATATATATATATATATATATATATATATATATTTATTTATTTATTTATATATGAACTTTTCTTTCTCGTGATTATTGCAGTACATTAAAATCTGTTATAGTGCATAACATAGAAGATGAATTATATGGTCACGTTAGTACTAGAAATGACATGATTTAACAGAGTATTTTTAATATTTTTTAAATGTAGCTAAATAATTTTCTCGACGGAAATGGTAAAATGATGCTTCGCGTCATATTTATATGGTTGACTAAATCTAAAATTTCTTAATCGTATAACTAACACCCATATTATCTCATGATCAACATTGCCAAACACGCACCCACCTATGAAGATTCTAAATACAACCAAAACAGTCAGTTTCGATCCTGTCTCTTGGGATGTCATAAAGTTAAAATTAGGCATTCACGTTTTTGACACTAAAGGTTTGTAAAACTAATGTTAGGTCACAAACCTTACTCCATGCGTTGATATTGTTCTTACTGTAAGTTTTTTCACACTTGTGGTAGCTGTGATCGACACCAAGCCAAGATGTTAGCAGCACAAGTGCTTCTCAACACATGAACATGCCCATCCTTAGTAAAACCATATATCGAAAGAAGCAAAAGAATAAGTGAATTTGAAATAAAAGAAAAGCTACATATCTGAGATATAATATTTTAATATTAAACAAATCTCTACTAATGTGCTTGTTAAAATATTATCACACATGAACAATTCTATAACATAACTGCATGCCTCGCCTATTTGTATAACTGGAGTTATTTAGGTAAGTCAATAATCCGATTTAGGCGTCTGTTGAACCATGAGTTAATTTAACGATTGATCAACGTCTCTGATATCACAGTGTATCTGGTCACCTGATTAGTATCAAATCTCAATGCGCTTAAGGAAGTCGAATTCTGCAAATGTCTATTTGATGAGTGGTGCGTTCTCTCCTATCTGACGGTCAGGTGCGTGTTTTCTCTTTCTTTGGCAATGTATCCATATCAGGTAAATGCCCAAAGAAATTGGCTGGAATATAAACATACACAAATTTATAAAATCTTTGCACATGCTCAAGAATATCACATGAAGAGTGGTGAAAAGTCGTGCAAGAACATGCCTCATACGTAAAATTAAAATAAAACAAACACGGTTTAGATGATCAGCAATTCTTTATTAGTATTATTTTACCGCTAAATCCCTCGCCACGTTTTATTGTCAAAAGAATTCTTAAGAAATATTTTAACAGAAGAAAAGAGATATTAGGACATACGCAAAATATAGTGCCTTATAACTGAAACCTTTATTCCTGATGATAGTAATAATGGCTTTAAAGATATTTGTATCAATTAACCAGGTTAAATAGTTTTAATGGCATTAATTGTTTTCCATATTCCTTTAAAGTAGGTTCTGTAGAGTCATTATAATAAGGATTCCGGTAATACCTTTTTTCATTTGTCATTTATTTTAATTTGTTACATAACGCATTAGTAATATTACTATCAATACTGTTAACATAATTCAGAGACTTATCCTTTTTTCACCATCATCAGTATTTTGTTTGAATTCATTGACTGTTTTATTTAAAATGCATGCTCTTCTCACCGGTAGAAACATGAATATGGAAATGACAGCTGATGCACTGGGGAACCCGAGTCGCTCAGATAAAACACCACCAAGTACAGGCCCTACCAGACCCCTTGAAAATCAGAGTAGTACAAATTAAAATAATTATTTCAGCTGTCATATTGATCTTGGTTAAATAAAATAAGTATAAAAGAAAATCAGAATAGCAGTTAATGTATGGTTCTTTCACAATATTTTTTACGAATATGATGTCATTTTTTGATAGGTGCACACCCAATTGTTTATTATTTATAATACTTATTTCTTTTAAATGTGTGTCATGATGTCAATTTAATTTTGGCGTATACTTGCCCAGCTGTAATTGAAGTGAAACGGAGGCCAGAAAGTAATCCATCGAGTTCTCCAGATGTTCCTAAGCCCTGTTTTCTGAAAAATGCAATGTAGTACGATTTAATTACCTCTTATTTATACGTATTCAATTATGACAGTTTATATGTTGTCCTTTGATGATGTTAAAAAAAATGTTAAACAAGTTAAATACATCAGAATATTTGCTTTGTACCAATATACAATTTTTTTCTTATTATCAACAAAATTATTACAGATAGCATAATTGCACAGCTTTTGAAGCATGAAAATGATATGAATAGATTAGTTACAGATCCACGCTCATCATAATCGAAATATTATCTATGGATTGTCGAAAAGCTATCATCAGATACAGGTAAATTGTAATCATTAATTATTGAATTTAATACGAACTGGTATATCTTGCGTAATTTAAAAGAAAAATTGGGATTGTAGGCGAATAATTCCTCACGCGGTTTTCGTCATACATTAAACTACCAGCCTGTCGGTAACGCTACATCACACAAGAAATATTTCAGCATAATAATAACATTTAATAATTGCTGAAGTAATATATATATATATATATATATATGTGCGTGTGTGTGTGTTTAGATTAACACTCACTCTATAAACTTCCCGATTGTCGGGAATGCAAGTACCATAACAGCAATAGTACAACTGCCGAGAAGTAAGCTACCCACAGTCAACCACAAGGTCCTGTGATAGACATAAATACATATTTAAGGAGAGAAATGGTTGTTTTCAAACACTTTACAATAATAAAAAATAAGTATCCGTCTTGGGATATTTGTGTATGTATCAGTCGGATCTATTATTAAAATGAGGTTTAATACCACGTGACCCTTAATGTTTAAAGGTTATTTTACTTACTTTGTCAATGGAATTGAAGGCACAGGACCAACGAAGAATAGTGATCCACCAACAAGGAAGAAACCAATGATTAAGAAAGGCGAACGCGCTATCTGTGAAAAAAAATTTTCCCATAGACTCTCAAGTAACCATCTTGCATGTGGTTATTTTATTCAAATGGCTGGAGTCAGTTAGAGATCAGACGTCAAAAAAAGTATTTTAAGCATAAAATACGAATAGCATAATAATAATGTCTCACCCTTAAATCACCAAGACGTCCAAATATAAGACCAAAACATCCAAAGCATAGGGATTCCAATAAGAAAACTATACTGACATCCCCGGCATCAAGGTGGAACTGTAGACAAATGGTAAGCAAATATAGAAAACATACTTTACATTTTACAATACATACATTTTACAAAAAGAGCAATATAGTGAGATATTAAAAGATATACTACACGCTGGGGACTATAAAAACGAAGGTAATTAGGTTTACTATGACAAGCAATTTAGTATATTATAATATAGAATAATGCACCAAAGTAAGAAAGTGTACAACCTCCTCTTTCAAGTAAATGCTGAGTGCAACATCAAAGAAGGTGGCATACAGACAATCCGCAAACATGAACGAGAGTAAGATGACTACCATCGGCTCACTTAGTAAAGTCCAGTATGACACAATTTGTTTATCCTTATTTGTGTCTAGGTTTTCTGCAAGGAGGAATCAAGAACTAGTAAAAAATAAATATTTTAAGAGATTTTCTCAGATCCACTAAGTTACTTGAATACAATCATGTTATGTAAATATCAATCTCGCAGGTTTTCGGTCCTCTAGTTATCATACTTTAAATGTTTACATCTTACCATTGTCGCAGACGATATCAGGCAAGAAGAAAGTAAAAATTCCAACTAATAGAAGTAAAATACCAAAGCTCCAAAACGGTACTCCGAATCCACCAATCTGCAGTAAATACACAGTATCAGTAAATAATATATTTTTATATCAATAATACTGCATTTATTTATAAAGAAAGATAATCGATAGCGGTGTAGAACCATATACTATTACGTTTGACCTTCTTAAGTTTTCAAAGATGATTATATTCGTTTCTGTTAGATTTTCTAAGTAGAAGTTAATTCGATCTGTTATCTCAATGAAACCCAAGACACGATTATTTTCATGAAATTTGGTTGCTTTGCATGTGCATGCATTTCGATTTGGGGTCGGGAATTTATGTTACATAGCAAGCCAAAAGACATGCAATATTGGTTTGAGATGCTGGTATGAAATATTATCTTTGAGATGTGTGCGCTTTTCATATGGACGTTTTGTCCTTTATCAAATGTGGCTTTGACAATTTGCTCACAGGAAAAACAACGGGCGTGAATGAGTAATCAGAAGCGTTCACAAACCGATCATTTCCCGAACCAATTACACCACTTTAATAGGAATTTTCACCAAAATAAATTCACCAAAAACGATATCAATTGCAAGCACGTGAAATTAACAAATTTTAATTGATACAATTCACGGGATGCACTGTCCAGCACTGAACAGACTGAGGTTGAATACGACAGGACTTCCTAAGAAGAAATATGGATAGCCAGTACTTATGTACCGATTGACCATAGGCAGGTTATTCAACTGAAAGATCCGCAAAATATATTTACTAAAATTTCAGTTCTTCAAGATATAACTTGTGTTCTTCCTGACATTGCAGATTACTATTTGACTTAATCATATAGCATCTATAAATTCTCATAGGCTGGAAGGCAAGTCACTTTGACGACGTTCGAAATAACTACGCCTTTTGTTCAATTTCAATTTGTATGCTTAATCATTACCTGATAAAGAGCGCCACCGACCGCAGGGCCAGCAGTAAACCCCATCGAAAGAATTGCCGTTGATAATCCCTATTAACAAACAAATACAAATACTTTATCAATTGGAGTTGGCCTAAGTCAAAATCCACCAGATGATAGATTAAATGAGGTACACATGATACAATTGTAATGAGTACACTCTTAATGACACATTCAATCTATTCTGATTCATATCTACTTAATTTTGTTTAAAATATATTGAATAAAAGCGTTATGGTATAAACCTTTAAATCAAATCTTATTATTATTTTTATGTAGCATAAATGATAAAAGCTATTTTAATTATTTTTTTAATTTAAAAATTTGGTGTTGAAATGTGATGAATTATTATTTTTATAGTACTAAACCTACAGACAAGAAGCCTATTCGCTCAGGAAAGGCCCCAGCAACAACGGCAAAACCAGCTACATTAACTGCAGTTGAGCCTACCCCTTCTATTGACCGTATAGCGAAGCTCAAGCCTATAAAAGGCGCACCTGGCGGACAGCGCTCAAGAAAGCTGAAATACGCCTCATTAGATCAAACAGTGCCACGATTATTCTTGTCTAACAACTTTATTGACTAAATTTCCTACATATTGCCTGTTTTACAGATCATACTAAAACTGAACCCAATACAAATTCTGCAACACTATATAAAGCAATACTTAGCAATCCTAAAATGTAAAAAAAATCAACATTTTTAATGATATAACTCGGAAGAATATGATACATATCAATTTATTCTTAACACTGAATAACATTCCGAATTATTAATTAAATATGAACTTCTTTTACCCAAACAGAAGTGAACAGGCTCCTGTCACCAGCAGGCCGGATACAAATAAGAACTTGTTTCCGATTCGTGACATCTTAAAATAAAAATGAAAAAGACGTAGGAAATCTATTCTGTCAATTGTGATTCTCATGCAATTTCGAAATACAAAATAATTCCAGTAAAAAAACATATAGTTTAACTGAATAGCACATGTAAAGTACGCAGCACTACAAGAAAATCTTAAGAGGAATCTATCATTAAAATGCTTTGCGTTGGAGAAAAAATGTGAACACTTGAAATCAGACATTTTTAGCATTATTTTCTCAAAACGCTAAATAATTTAAATTTTAATTCAAGGATAATCATTTACATTCTAACATACCAATCGAGCTACACCTGTAGCGGATATAAGTGATGCCAGCTGGTAACAGCTGAAGATGGCGCCGATCGTTGGTTTGTTTACGCCTCGTCCTACAGCCTGTATATTAGTTTTTGCACACAGACATGCATAAATGGTATGCAAATTTAATTCAGGATTTCTATTGAATACAAACATGACATAAATGCCAGGAATTGTATCGATTTTTTTCCAGAAGATATCTCTGGACATTGACTTAAAGGATTTACAGTAGTAGCAAGTCAGAATGGTTAGAGGGTGACTTGTATATATTTATGATAATTTACAGAGATTTTGATATATGAAGAAATAAAAGGTACGTACCAAAGGGGGATAGAACGGTGCCATTAACGCTACAAAAGCACTGAGGCAGAATATACTGGTGAAAAATATTACGGCAAATACTTTTCCCACTCTCTTTGTGTTCTTGTTGTATTCCCAAACATCTTTAGCTGGTGGCTGACACGTCGCGCTTGACATTGGCAGTGAAATTTTAGTATCCGTCATCTCTATATGGAGCAAACTTAAGTTTCAGTCATTTCGTAAACCCAGCTTTTATTATATTGTTCTCTTCTTTCTCATTCTGACACTTCAAAATGTACCTACAAATATTTTGACATGACTGCACCCATTATGACAGACTTTTTTTACACTGAGTTCATTTGTATTCTGTTGTAAAATTGAAAATACAATAATCATTATTCAGGAACACATAATATGTACTTATTTGTACTCAATTACTGTAAATACATAAAACAGTCACAGCATCTGTTATATATATACTAAAGTAATGATCAAGGTACACCACTGTGCATTTGATTGAATACCAAATAAGGATTTTAGTTATAAACCGAACATAACGTATATAATCTGCATGTTTAACTATGCTGGTATTTGGCACTGGCCCTCCAAAAAATATCAAAAGTCATTTATTCGAGTGTTTCGAACTGTTAATCTAAACGATGTATGTACGATCTGATTTGTCTTTTAAGTTTTTAATGAACATTTACAATATATAGTATAACCGTACACATAGATACACAGATAACAGCTGCGATGGAAATAATATATCATCTGTCTCACCTATCTGTATCTAGCTTGTAAAAGTAGAGAAATTCCCTCATCATGAACATCCCTTACCATAGCCATATATGATGTATCACATTACTCTGTGTCAGAACTAACCGATCTTTATTTGTGCAGAACCGCCTGCCCAGTATATGACGCTGAACCACAAGATCAATGTTTATGTCTTTATCAACTCGAGGGGATTACTGTTCACGCTGTTTTTATTACCAAAGGTAAACGTGCAAAGTTTCAATGCCATGTATTGTGCAAAACATATGTTAAACATACAATTAACTTAGATTCATGGTTAGATTCACTAAATATGTTCCTCACTCATATATATGCAAATATAATGAATTCTAATAAATACATAAATTCAGTCAGTGTGACTTAATACTATCATACTATTTTATATCTTGATATATTTTAGTGGATTTCTAAATTATAATCTAGCATATTTCCAAACATGGAAAGATGCCTGTGATAGTGAAAGACCAATCTGATTCTTTCCACACAAATAAATATATTGTTTGACCAATAAAATAATATTATTGCTCAAATCTGATTCACTGAAGTCTCCACACAGGACTGTTAATTTAATTATAACAATGTTAACTTTTGTCAAGAAAGTTCCATTAAAATACTGAAATGTAAGTGGATCTATTTGCTTTTCAGTTATTTGCACAGAAACCAGTAATTTGGAGACCAGTGCATAGCATTAAAAAAATCTGAACCCCTCATTCCTCTCTGTACCAAGAAGTAAAGGGTATTATATTTCTATAATCATTAAATAAATCTCAACCTGTCATTTTTCCAACATTATGAAACCGATTATAATATACCAATCACCGTTATTTTAACCATTTTGTAATTCCAAACTATCTATTGCTCTAATGGAAATACTCTGTAATATTCCTTCCTTTGAAAGCATAACTCTTACAATCGCTTGATGAAAGTAAAAAATTTGTATATAAATCAATATCTGTTAATACTATTTTACTATTTTAATATGATCTGTAAATCAGGGCAAACAGACTTCAAGTTAAAGTTACATAAAAATTCCCATGGTCTTTCTACCATTGAAATACATCCTGCTCTAACCAAGATATACATGTTGAAAGTATAACAGACACTAAATCTGAATCTTTATCTTATTTTTTAATTCTTTCTTTGCCATTATTCCAAAATGAAGCCAAATCTTCTTCAGCTCGTTATAACAACTTTCCGGTACACTTTAAATTGAGAAAAAAATAATTAAATTTTAAGAAGAGAAAAGATTTTAGCAATTTGTTTATCTCAAATCAAAGCTAGGTTTCTCTATTTCAAGAGATCGAGTGTTTTCTATTGATTTCAACTTCACGAACAAGTTCGAGTCAAGTGCTGCTTTTTTATTATAAGACAGTAAATACCTAAAATGTTCATGGGCTCTTTAGGGTATTGAATACCTGACGGCTTTTGCAAACAGCTCCTATTGTGACCAATTCATAACCCTTACATTTATCATAGTTCATTTTCAGATAGTAAAATTTTGTAAAAATTACTTTGCTGACTTTAAATTTTGTAATATTCCAACTATATTATCTACGTACTGAAGCAAAGTGAAGTAAACTGTTGTTTTCAATTTTGTATTCCTTAATTACTTCATTAGCCTTAATATAGACCTACTCTGACAGTATATCCACAGCAATGACAAATAAAGAAAGGGACAGTGGGTTTACCTTGTGGACACCGCTTTCCACTTTAAAGTTATTAGAAGTGACCCCATTGTGTACAGATCAACTTTCAACATTTTTTTTTATAGAATTTTTAATCAATTGTATAAAAGACGTAGGAAACCGTATTTATTCAAATCCAAAACATGAAGTTCCATTTCTAGAGTTCTAGAGAACCGCAATCCTTTTCAAAATCTATTCTCTGTAGGATACCTCAGATATACTCTTTTAAAATTGAGATAGATGATAATATTATTATATATTCTCTTATATACCTTTCCTAAACAAAACCAGTTTAACATTAATTAATTAAACTTGGCATTATCTTTTTTCATTCTAAGAGAAAGTTTTATTTTTATTTGATATATTATAGACAAAGTTTAGAAGTGATATAGGTCTCCAATTTTTCAGTAGGTGACCTGTCTTTTTTTCTTATCAGTTAATATAATCAGTGCTTGCTTCAGATGCAGTAGTGCTCCTTTCAAAAGGATATATTACATGGACCACCTGTGCTGAACCATAATACGACCAAAACTTTACATAAAATATTACAGGTAACCCATCATTAACTAGAGGTTTATACCTGGCAATAGTCTTGACGTATTATGGGATTCTTTTTCAATGAAAATCTTATCAAGTTATTCTGAACTTGATAAGGTAGGTTACTCTATATTCTTGAAATAATATTTAAATTATTCAGAATACAGGAATTTGCGCGTCCCATCGGACGCTTGGACCTCAAGAGCCGAGCGTCCAAAGGAGATTTCGAGCGTCACTGACGCTTACCCTTGCGTTATAGAAAGCCTGGAATATACATCTATAGCCTTTTTTATGTTTTCTGATACATTTTGCTCGTTATTAGACTTTTCCAACTTATACAGATACTTTGAATTTTTTTTCTCCATTTTCAAACCATCTAGTGTTTGGTAAAAATATAACCCTCTGTTTTATCCATTTCTTCCAACTGAGCTTTCACTTCAATTGTTTCCTCTTGGTCTTGACGTAAGCCTACATTATCAAAATTTTTATACACTTCTTTTGACTTTCTATTGACTTTCTTTCTTTTGACCTTTTTTTTACCAAACCACATACAAAACTTCCTTATATTATGGTTAAATATATCACATTTCGTTCGTTTATATCTGATATATTTCTAACTTTGATCCCATTTTATTTTTCATCAAATTATCCTGATATAAATTCATCGCCATCTAATAGATGAACATTAAGTTTCAATTAAAGCTTTTGTTTCATCTCTATATCAGATAACTTTTCAGAAAAACATAGCAAAGTGATCTGATTTTATGTAAGGATGAGTTCCAACTCTTTAATACTATTTTGTAGGTTGCTTGAGATTCACCAATAATCAAGTCTACTACAATTATTCTTACTTTTAAGCACCCATGTAAACCTTTTTTTTATAGAAAAATGAAAAATATTCTGACATCTTTGCAAAGGTGTCGAAAAATTTTCCATATTTCTGTTGTGCCTCCGTTTTTATCTTATTTTGCACATATCTAAATAATGCTTAAATATTTTACTAAACTTTGTGTAGAAGATCTTTTGTTCTATTACATTGTTTGGTGCAAAAATATCAATAAGTTTATATCATCTTGTTTTTATATATCATCTTGTTTTTAAAGAAACTTTCCCATTTCTTTAGTTTCCATAATCTTTTGAAAAGGAAAATGTCACTATTGTTTTTCTATGGTCCACCTTAAATCTGATCTTTTTCTGATTCCTTAATCCTCTTAATTTAAAAAAAAAAAAAATTAATCTGAGGGCTTTCAATCTGTTTAATTCTTTTAGCCTTGGGAGACAAATTATTTCTTTAATGATTTTTATTTTTGCTCGCCACATACATATACATAACTATGGAACTTAAGTGTTAAAATAAAAAAAAATGGTAGTCCTTGGTAAAGGAATAATGTATTATCAAATAAGTTGCCAGAGCTCTGTTAACCCTACATCCCGTAACCTTCATTGTATGGCCTATGTAACAAAAAGGTAACAGTATGGAGGTTACCTGGATTACATTTAGCCTCTACCTCAGGGGGGTTGCGGAGCGCCACCGTGTGTCTGTTTAAGAGACTAGATTACATTGTGTACAGTTACCACACAGATTATGTTTATATTCTAACATGTGGACATGAAGACAACACCACTCCTTTTAAAATACCATTTAAATGCAAAGAACGCCTTACCCGTGAACTACCTTGTAATCATCAGTAATACATATATAACTGAGACGGGTTAAAAATATCCAAACAAAATATTGCCCATTAATAGATATGGATGCGATCACTCGCTTGTTTTTTGCTGTTCTGGTTTAGTGAGACCTCATTGTAATTTGACACAGGGATCGAGGGCTCGGTTCAATAAGTTCAGAGGTGAAGGGGCACGCCTCTGAAAAAGGCTTAGTGAGCTTGCACTTTGCTTATTGTTAAGTTTTTGTAATTCATGCACCTCATGAATAGTCAGTTGTTTCCAGTGGAGTCCAGTGTAAAGGGCCTATATTCTTGTGTCCAAAGCACACTTGAACTGAAGTTGCCAACCAGGAGAGATCGCCAGCAGGACAGATGCCGCTGATCTTAGAGTGCCATCGAAAGGTTGGGCTGAAGACCCGCGAGTTATTCTCACTCGTTTCTTGCTTGTACATGTAATACTTAGACTGTTGGCTTTTACTTCAAAGTATGAATACAGATTGTAAAAACTAAACGTATACCACTTTAAAAGGAGGGTTCGTTGAAGGCTTCTTTAAAAACAGTTTACTCGAGGTTTGAGAAGTAATCATATTTTTATCCCAAGTGCACAGTAGCGTATAATTTTAGTATTAATTCTAATGTATTGTAAAGCTTAAGGCAGCTTAAATGTTAAGTGCACAGTTTAAGTCGGGGCTGTCGGTCACTCCTGTGCAATTTATTATTTAGGAAAATACGGGGTTTTCCCATAATGTCAATATGTGATGCATCACAAGGATTGTTAATGCTACCTCACTGTTAGTACGCTCCCGAGGCAGCGGAAATCTTGCGCTTCTAAAGAAGCTACTGATTTTCCCACTGCCTGGTTTGACCGTTTATGATACACTAAGACACTAGGTGGTAGGTCTGTCTGCTAAAAAACTGCTGATGTGACTATCAGCCAACCAAATGCAAGTTAACAAACACTTGACAGGCATCATGGATCCGCCGTATGCTGCGCTTCAAGCGCCGCTTGATGACAGTGCTATGGTTACTCCTAGTAAAGAAAAGTCGATTTTTAATTGCTTCCTCCGCGTTCTCGTATAATCGACCGAATCGATTATTACATTACAACTATATTAGATAGCCATGTGTCAGTTGTCAGCAAAACTTAAACCAGCCAGCGAGGTGTGTATTTATTCTATGTTGTTACATTTCGTTTGAATTACAGCACACCGGCCGGGCACAAGGACCTTTGCGAACCACGAGTTAGGCCATTCTCTCTAGGCCTTTGGCCTGTTCAAACGGTTGCCGGGGCGATGAGCTACTCAACACGCTATAAATAACATTCGCTCCGTGTATTCCTCGCTTGGCTGGTAAACCATTTTGTCTTCCAGCACAGGGTCTTATCTGATTGGACAGTGCTCCCCTCTGGTGTTGTGATTCAGGATGCGAGGTCAAAACAAACAGCGCTTACGATAAAGGTAGAAGGCCTATAGGTGAAGCGCTGTGTAAAGAGCGTATACTGTTAGGGCATCACAGGTAACATTGCCCATGTTATTTCGTTTAGCGCGTGCAGCGCTGATAATGCGTAACGTGCATAAGCCCAGGGGTATTATATAACGTTCCCGATAGGAACCTTTCTGGGCAGTACACCCTAATGGCCTGCGTGCCGTGGTATTTGAAATGGCCTTAGGAGTAATGAGTATTCTGTGTATATTTCTGATAGCTTTTTACCTCGGGTGAGACCACTACGGCGAGGCCGAGAACGCAGGTGTCGCAGAGAGTAGGTATAACGTCCAGCTGACGAACAAGCGGACGTCCCGGTTGGATGGAAGTCTGGCGAGGCGCAGAGTCGCAGACCAGCATCTAGAAATCTGGCGAGACGCAGAGTCGCAGACCAGCATCTGGAAGTCTAGAGAGGCGCAGAGTCGCAGATCAGCATCTGGTAGTCTGCTCTGACGCAGGGTCGCAGACCAGCATCTGGAAGCCTGGTGAGACGCAGACCAGCACCGCACGGTAGACGCAGGGGTCGTTAACGAGGCCGGGAGGGGGCGCTCGAGTCTGGCCGGCGGAGGAGTGAGGTTCGTCAGAGACATTACGAGAGGTATCGAGATACGGCTGTTGAGAGGTAATGACGTAAGAGTGCAGCGGATCGAATGGGCGTCCCAGAATTTCCAACGGATCTCGAGTTTTTGTTTTAGAGAAGATACCTTTATGTATTAGATAGGATAAATTAACGCAGTAAAGATACGTTTATCTAATATGCTGGTCTCTGTTATTATTGTGAGCCTTGAGTGAGTGTGTGTGCACACGAGCGCGTGGTTCAGTCAGACGGACAACGGCGTCACAATAACGTTAAATATGTAAATCATATCCTTTACTTCCCTTATATTACAAAATATAATTATAAACGTATATCCTCAGACCAGGTCTGATCAAGCAAAAAAAAAAAAAAAAAACACTGACCTCTCTTCACAATCCACATTGAGTCTTACAGTCACATTTCCTGACCTCCAGCCCTTTGGCCTGATCATTGATGTTAATAGACGTTGTTAAAATGTCATTGAATTATTAACATAAGTTTATCTAGATTATATCTAGCTTCATCTTCTGAGGAACAGTGTAAAGTCGATAGAGTCGTGAAATTTTATCTTTAAACTGGTTATGAGTCAACACAGTTGTTAAATTATGTCTCTAAACTAAATGAGTCCAAACTTCATTAATTTATTCCTTTTTAAAAAGTCCCATTATAATTAACATATATTTCCAGGATTTTTATCCTATAAGAATTCTAAATTTAAGTAAAGATTTAATGTTAAATGTTCAAATGATAATAATGCCCTATTTTGGTTCCCAAAACATACCAGTCCTACGGTCGACGAAAATGGATTTCACTAAAGCACAAATGATCATCTGTACTAAAAACCTAACGTTTACGTTTAGGGAGAGTTTAAATTATGGTTCTTTCAAAATTTCGATATTGTCAGCTACTCTCCCCCTATTATTCCCTTTGATGATTACAGAGATATAAATACAAATGCATCGGCATCTAATCTATACTCCTGTTACCAAACAAATACTCCATTTCTACACATTAATTGTTGCATGCATCCTGTGCATGCATCCTGTAAAACGCAATTACTTACATCGTAACTGTCCACAACAGAGTATCTATAATGTAATTCACAATAATTTACAACGTAACTGTAATACACAATACCCTCATAACTGACCACAACAGATTAGCTCTCATGTAATACACAATTACATACCCCATAACTGTCCAGCACAGAGTATTTCTCATGTAATACACAATTACATACCCCATAACTGTCCAGCATAGAGAATCTCTCATGTAATACACAATTACCTACACCGTATGTTATTATATTTGTACATATATGGGAGCAATTAGTATTGATATGGGAGCAATTAGTAATGTATCTCTTCTGACAAAATCATCCACAGCATTGGACAAACAATAGTTGTTGTTTATCATGCTTTAATGTTGCATTGAGTGTGTGTGCACACGAGCGCGTTGTTCAGTCAGACAGACAACGGCGTCACAATAACGTTAAATAGGTCTCTTCTTACAAAGCTACTCATTATAGTAATATCAGAGATAGCGTTAATGCATGAGAATAATGAAAGGTGTGAAAACGGCACGAATAATAGGCTGAGATATATAATAGGCATAAAATACATGGTGAATACTAATTAGGTTGTATTGGCTACTCGAACCGACTCATTTCGGACAGGAATTCGTCAGGTGTATTTTGGCTCTTGTCTAATCCTCTGGTTGCCATACCTGAAAAATATCAGTAATACTTATAAAGAAAGGCTGGCATTAGCGACAAAGCATAGGCATGGTAAAATATGGGATTCAAGGGGGAGGGGGGGGGGGGTGCTAAACTGATCGGGTTTCCCCTTTCAAAAGAAAAAAATAGGTAGCAAATGCGGGGTTGTTTAAAATGCATCATGATGCGGCATCCAGGTATTTTTAGTATGATGTTTATTTTTCTCAGTCCCAATTTTTTCGGGCTGCGGACGCCCCCTACACCCTCTAAATCTGACCCTCATAATAGAAGAAATATTGTAACTTCCTTTCAAATAAATCTTCACCAAAATTAAACAGTATTTCAACTCAAATACCTACCAAAATTTCATGTAAATATTCTGTGCCACTAGAGCCCCAGTTGAGATGACGGTTGTGACAACTGCTATGGCCAACACGGGTGTTGTCCAGGAAGGGAGCTCACAAAGTGGAACACCGGCAGAAGATGTATTAGAAGACCCACTCAATCCTCCAGCCTTCGGCTTGGATGCACAGGGGGCCGATGTTGCGACAGCGATCTCTAGTAAAATAAAAAAAAAAACATTCCTTTAATGTATATAAATGTATTCCCGAGAAGGAGAAAAGTTAGTTTGTTAATAAAACATACCTTCTTCGCAGCGTCCTCCTCTGTATCCGTCAATACACCCATCCCTGCATAGTCCATCAGTGACGTCACATCTACGGCCACTGCACCGATCACATTTTCCAGTGCAGTTTGGTCCCCATGTACCAACATCACACTCTGTGGAAAGAACTTGTCTAATTAATTTTTGCTGCCTGACCATATGCGTTTTCTGAATGGACATATATAAGTTTCAACCAAAATTATTTTAGGAATACTCGTCAACATTCGAAATGAGAGAGAGCATACGAGCCTTCGGCACAACGCTCTCCCCTGAATCCTGCAGAGCATCCGTCAGTGCATGTTCCATCAGTCACGTTACACCTTTGGTTGATGCATCTATCACAGTTGCCAGAACAACCTATTCCCCAGGAACCTGGTGGGCACTCTGTAAGATAAGATTGTAGCTAAAAACGCCTAATCATGTCGCAGAGGCTTGTGGGCATAACCACTTTGCGAAAATTAACTAGCGACCATTAAAGGAATAATGCCTGTTCGGTTTATAATTATAAAAAAAAAAATATATTCAGTTCACTCCTGAAAAAAAAAATCCTGAGAGGTAGATCGTGAATATCACATACCTTCATCACAGTGTTCTCCCCTGTAACCAGCCAGGCATCCATTAATGCATATTCCATTAGTGACGTCACACCTATGTCCAATGCATCCGTCACAGTTTCCAGTGCAATTTAACCCCCAAGAGCCTGATGGACACACTGTTGAATGATAGCACAGTATACGACATAATTGTTTTGCCGTGCGAAGAAAATTTATTCAAAATGTATCTCAAAATTGGATACAAATACAATAGTGTTTTAGTTATACGCTTACCAATAAGTCTTGATTAGATTATTTGATACCGCCAACAGTGTTACCTTGCTCACATCTTGCTCCAATATACCCAGGATTACAACCACCGTCCGGGCAGCTGCCGTCACCAGGGGAACACGCCCCTCCAGCACATTCACCACACATAGTAGAACAGTCGCTGCCATAGTGACCAGGTGAGCAGGTCTGTACCTGTACAAAGTCCACTCTACTGTGACTGGATAAGCAATGTTTCCTTGATGATGAATCATGTTTCAAACATCTTCATAACTGTTTTGCCTCAAGGTTTGCAACATTGTATTACACTGGCTCTATCACGGTATGGTATTTGGAAATTTTAGATAAACTTGAAAAGGGGAAAACTTGACACTTCAATCGTTGGTGCACTATGTTTATCAAGGCTGCGCCGAAGACCTGATCGACACAGTATCCGGAACAAGGGACTACTTTCTATACCATGAGAATATATATGTATATTATGAGGTAAATTTTGCAAATAAATATTTAGGAAATTACAAAAAAACATAAAATGAATACGTCCATCAACATTATTGCTAGGATCTTCATCTGGGTTCGCCTTAAAATTGACCCGACCCTCCAATATTTTTTCTAAGAGGATATATTAGGATATATTGTATGAAAAGCAAACAAAAAATTATAGAGCAATGAATATTTGTTGTATGCCACCCATATCTGCCCAAAAATACACTCCCGAAAGATATCATTATAAATCCTGGCTAATTTTTTTTTAGGTGTATGAAACTGGCTGGATCTGCGTTTTTTTATTAATAAAAAAAAATCAAATGCGTTTTTTATCATAGGTCACTCTCCTAACATTTTTTAATTGTCTAATTGACCGCTTTTTGTTTCATGGAACATGAAATTTATTTATAACGTTTTGGGATATTTGATTGACAACTAACTAGCCAACATTTTGTCCGCCGATATAATAAAACAATATAATTCAGACTATTTGAATAATTAATCTTTGAATTTGAACAATGTAACTTTCACTCTCGCTTCTGCCTAATTCTTGGCTAAATAAAAATATATCAACTAGTGAAATCATTTTACTCAACAATGTAATTGCAGAAGTAGAAGTAGTTCTTTAAATATTAATTCTTACCACACTGCATCGTATATCATGGGGCGTATTTGGGCATCGGAACTTGTCCTGACCCTGGCTGGTACAGCTTCGTTCTCCTTTCGGGCCTCCCTGGCATCCTGCCATGTACTCGTAAAGATCTGGAGGGTATAATAAGATAAGGTCGGTCAGCAAACATTAGAGTGAAATGTTAGCTGAAACTAGATAAATGAGAAAATTCCTTCCTCAAGAGTATATTGCTTCCTGGTATTTAACCTCTTGCAATAGCCAATCCTGATATAGCGTATATTGCCTCTGTGACATAACACAGTCAATGGATAGTCAGAGCCCATGCTCAGTAATGAACTACACTGTAAAGCCAGATGAATATGAAAATATATGGATAATTTTTAACAACGCTTCTTGGCTTACAGCTGGCTGACACAATAAAATATCATTAGATATGTTTATGTACAGACCTGCTTGAACTTTAGCTTTTATGTTTTCTACTAAAATGCGTAATATAAAACGTTATTACATTTACTGATAGACATAAAGCAGTGCCAGCTCTTATCATTGAAGTTCTGTAAGATCCCTAAGGCGAATCATTGATATTTTCATATAAGGGCGTCACAACGCTCTTTGAGGATATCTTGAATATCTCAATGTAGGCTAGAGTTACTGGTTGAGGCAGAGATTTGTTACATTTTGTTTGAAGTCACCAAGTTGGAGTATCGATTGTCACACGGCTGAGGGTTTTATTGTTAAAATCCCACTGAACTCAACATATGAGAGGGCTAACCGCTTTGTAGTATTAAGACTGGTTAAGTGATATGTGGCCAACTGGAAGCCGCAATAGGTGATGAATGAAGAAACCATATGATGGCTTTGAGAAACATTGGGGAAAGACCACCAATCATTAAAGCTACTGAAAAAAGACCTTAGTTCAGTGAGCCGGTGGTGTGTGGCGCTGACCGTCCCAGTGGACCCTACCAGTCGATGAAAATGTCGACCAAAGAGACGTACTTCTGTTATATAATTTACCGTGAGGTGGCAGTACCTGTTCTAAGCGTTGCGACACGTTTGATGGCTCTGCTAGTGGAATCAATTAAGCCTTAACCAGTGCATCGAGTGGGCCAGTCTGATTCATGTACTCCATAAAGTCACCTAACATGCGCGAGAAAACTTCCCTTGTTACTCAGCATATTGGCAAATCCTCCTGCATTGTTATTAAAGCCCTGAACCCATGAATGCAAGCGTGTTGACCAATGATTACTGAACGATAACCAATTTGTACAAGACGCCGGAGAAGAATTGTTACTGGAGAGACATATTTACATTTTGGCTTTGAGTTGTATTACATGTATTATTTTGTGGAAGTCCAACACTCGTATCCTAATATTAATTTTACCACTGTATCGATTTAATAGTAGGGTTAGCCGTTGTAGTGCATTTTCCAGTGTAGCCTATGTAGGCTTTCCAGTTCACTATAAATGCCTTAGTTTTGTATTTAGATTTTATTTTGCCGATATATGTAATTATTTACTTCTTGGGAGATGTTGTAATATGTTTAACATTTACCTCCTAACACTATGTCGTGAACTCATTTTAATTTACCTGTATTACAAACAGAAGGATAGTGTATGATCTTCGACAAGGAACTTGTGTAGAGATAAAATATTCTATATGTAAGAAATATAAACATAGGTTCTATGATGTATGTATATTTTTGTTTTGAAGTCTTATTTCTACCCATCTGAGACAATGCGGCAGTAATTGAGGTCTCAATAGATCATACGTTCCCCCTCACTTTCAAGTATATCAGGAGTCTTACAGGATTCTTTACACAAATGTTCATGTCCACCTTCTTCGATTCACAGTCATCTAGAAACCATGCCCAAGTCCACACAAATGTAAATTTGATATTACCGTAAGTATTTAATGAAAGTTATGAGATGCTTTAGACTGGAATTTTGAACTGCATTTAGCTCCTGATGCAGATCTACAGCCTGGAGTTTTGTTTGTTTTAAATAATCTCTTAGTACACACACATATATATATTATATGACAGAGCTTTCCTTCTACTTCACTCGAGATTGACTCGGTCTGATTTCTCAAGTCCGAAGACAAGTCCGTGTCCAGGTCCCTCAAGTCCCTAAAAGATGCACTCGAATCCGGATTTGAGTCCACTATTTCCGCTTTTTACTCACTTGCTTCTGGAGAATACTTCAACATTTGGTGAGGAATTGAGCGCAACTGTCGACACACAACTGCGGCATCTTGTTCTGCGAAATTGTGGTCACAAACATCGATCCACTTACTTCCAGAGTACACCTGAAGACGTCCTGTGTAGACAGTGTGTGCATGGAAAACAGGTTGGCCGCCTTCTGCCGGCTACACATACAAGCAATATATTTTTAACAGCATTACATGAATCTCTTTTGCTCTTTTTATGTAGTGCATTGAATGTATGTTATGGTATTTTATTGTCAAAGAGTGACTTAAATACAACAATAATACGAAACAAACGTCTTAATTTTTAAGTACTTTCTCTTATTGTATCCGCCAAAACAGAGTTTTGCGGATACTATGTTTTCAGCCGACCGCCGCCGCCACCGCCGCGTAGGTGTCCGGAAAACTCCTCCGTAACCACTGGGCGGAATTTTACGAAACCCGGGATTATGTTCGGGTGACATGTGAACTGCTGCGCCCCAATTTTGTTTTGACCTCTGACCTTTCTTCTCTGCCCAGCGTCCATTTGTGCGTCTGTTTCCTTACATAAATCCACATATCTCGGGAACCGTTGGACGATCAGGAAGTATTGTACAAATGTACCCCTTGGATAGCTTTTTAACATACACAAAAAAATGGTGGCGCCACCTGCAACCATGTTTGCACAGTGTCCTTCTGTTCATCTGCCTTGGGTTAAAATCACTCATATCTCTGCAGTGGTTTGACTAATTCACCAGAAATTCGGCATGCGTATACATCCTGGATAGCTTTCTTGATTTATGACAGGTGGCGCCACCTACATTTTAGTTTACGCTGCAGACATCCAAGCTCATATCTCCGGAACCGTTTGACCGAGGGGCCACCTGCAACCATTTTTGCACAGCATCTGTCTGTTTGTCTGCCGTGGGCTAAAATCACTCATATCTCTGTAGTGGTTTGACTTATCTGCCTAAAAATTTTGCGTGTTTATACATCTTGGATAGCTTTCTCGATTTTTTTGGCAGGTGGCGCCATCTACATTTATGTTTACGCTGCAGACATTCAGGCTTATATCTCAGGACCAGTTGGACATATCCACCTGAAATTTTGCATGTGTATAGATCTCACATAGCTCGTAATCATACACAAAATTTGGGGCGCCACCTGCCACCATTTTTGCACAAGTCCTTCTGTTTGTCTGCTGTGGGATAAAATCACTCATATAGATGTAGTGGTTTGACTTTTCTGCCTTAAATTTTGCATATATATACAACTTGGACAGATTTCTGGATTTGTGGTAGGTAGCGCAACCTACATACACATTTCGACTGCAGACATCCATGTTAATATGCAACACACCTCACTCTATTTCCCCTTGCCACTCAATCCATGCTTCACTTCACCCGTTCCACTCTGATTTCGGCGGATACACGTAGTCGCTTGTCGACTACCCGTATTCTAATTTGTTTTTACTTTTTTAACTATAGATGTTTTATCGAGCTCCTTATTTATTTTCACTATTCTTAATAAAGATAATCATTTATCAACTCTCTATTAACTACTAATTTTGTATGAAGCTTTTACCTGCTGATATGAATAGGAACAAGACACGTGTACAGTTTGGCCCTGGCAATCATCAGAACCCCAGGTATTATGCTGACACTCATTTATGTTTGACTCAACTCCTGTGCAGGAAACGTAGTCAATGTTTGTATTGTCTGTTTAAAACGAAAGAAAAAGATAAGATTTACGTGACAGCTTGCTGCGAACATTTGTGCAAATTTCCTCCGACTTGGTAGCGAGACCAAACATTCGTTCCTAGTTACCCTGACGGGAGAATTTGTTTAATTATCTTCTCCATTCCATAAACATGCGCTTCAAAAGTCTTAAATGGGAAAGAATAAACCATAACAACACACGTCATTAAATAGATCTGACCTAAAAGATATGCAGTTATAATAATAATGATAATAAAAGTTAATCAAAACTCTTAGAAATGTAAGATAGATAGAGAGGAAGATCAACAAAAACACCACACGGTGTGGCAGTGCATATGCAGGTGAAAAACTTGGGATAAACATAGGCAGCCTGAAAATGAGCCTTCCATCTGGCAGCGTTTTTAGTGCTTATTTCTATAATTAAAGTCTCCCAAACTATGAAAAAACTGCTCGGTTCATGATTATTCATTTAATACATATCTTATTCAGATCACGTTTAGTTCATGGTAAGGTCAATTTGGTAAAGTCAGTAGACTGGATAATAATCTTAGGAACCTTCTGAGAAACACCTCTTTTATTATTTTTTTCTGAATACCCAAACAGCCTATCAAAATTACTTCAAAGGGACCCTTAGCGCCTTCAACATACCACCTTCTGTGATTAGTTTGCCATGTTTGCCATTATTCGATGAAATATTAGAAATATCATATTGCCCAAAGTGATACTCTTGAGTGTATAACAGACGATAATATCATTGTATTTTCTGCCAATATCGGAAACTTAAAAACCTGTAACGGCAAAAAAACTTCTAAAACATATGTCACAAAAGTATATTGATCCTTATTTTTTCTTACAAAATCAAGCGAATAATTGCAATAAAATTAAATTTGTTTTATCTCTTGATTGAATAGGCCGTTAACCGGTTTTCTTTAAACAATTATAAGATTTTTGTTTAACATGATATAAAATTAATAAACTATCAGAAATTATTTCCAAAACAGTGTCCTATGAAAAGTATATCTAGGTATGTTTGTTATACATGTTCAGCGTTGAATTTCATTTGTCCCGAAAGTACTGATCAACTGACTATCTCAACCATAGGGTTATACAACTAAACCGGTGAGTGATTTAGATAATCTGAATATATTAACAGGATTTAAATGGCGCTTTTACTTTCACAGTTATTTAGGTGCGTATTGTGTATTTACCAATAAACAATCAACCCACTTGTATAATCTAAACACTCTTGGGGCGACCTTCTTAGAGAATTTTGATACACAAGAGTTGCAAAGACAAATGTCATAATAGTGGTAAAGACTATTTGTATGACTGCTTCTGTAAATAAAAAAAACTGAAAATTGTCGTGGATTGAAGTTTAAAGGCAAGATAGCCACCAAATAACAATATACCATATAAGACTTAAAACCAATAGAGGCTGTAAGGTGCTTGTACTTACATATCATGCCTTTATTATTAATATTAGTTATAGATGTAATTTATCCTGAGACATTCTAGTTACACGTGTGTAATACTTAAAGACTGTAGATTGCTTGTATTTACATATCATGCCTGTATTATTAATATAAGCTATAGCTGTCATGTTTTCTGAGACATTCTAGTTACAGGTGTGTAGGGTGCTTGTATTTACATATCATGCCTGTATTATTTATATAAGCTATAGATGTAATTTATCCTGAGACATTCTAATTACAGGTGTGATATACTGACCACTGTTTCTGTCACATATATATGCATGCGGGGTAGCACAATCTACATCGTTCCAAAAGGCACCTTCATAATATGGACGTACCGATACGCAGTCCTCCTCAAAGTTAACGTTATTTGGTTCACCAGGCGCCCACAGAGTAAACGGTACCTGAAGTTAGTAAGGAAGAATATAAATTCACATATTGGAATAATACAATACAGTGCAAAATGATACGTTATTTAACATCTATATAACACTACCAAAAAGAACGTAATATTTCTTATTTACTATTTGATAATAACCACATTAGGATCGGGAATTCATCCCTATTTTCCGTCGTAAAATACTTATATTGATAGTTTAAAGTTAAATGTCAATAGTGTTATGTAAAACAAAATGTAGCGAAATAATATGTTATAAAATTCAATGTATATTTCTTCACTAAGATCAAACAGAACTCATAATAATGTAGCAATATACTTACAGGGGCGTTGTCGACATATTCGAAAGTTCCTTCAGCTCTTTTGTCGTTTAGAAGGAACATGACGGACCCGCTAACCATCTGCGAAAATGCATCACTTGAACTTTGGGAAAGTATCCTGCCTAGGTCTCCACCCTGAGACCGACAAGACGCCCGGGCGTTGTCAAATGATGCTTCGGTTCGTTCTACCTTGTAGCACAAGTCATCAAGTAAGAACCACCCTTCGGGACACGCTAAGTTAAAATTTCAGAAGGAAATTAATAATTACCGCATCAACAAATTATTCATTACGCACATCTCTAGCGAGACCTATCGAAGCAAATTGTCACTATCGGTACGAAAGTGCATCGAAAAAGAAGGCTCAGATTTCGTCATATCTTAAAATTCGAAAATAAGATCGAAGATGCGTTGATTTTTATGACTTTTTATGAAATGTCGTTGCAGCTGGGATATGTCTGTTTAACATTTGATAAAGTTAATATGGATCCGAATACAACCGACGACCAACAGAGCAAACAAATTTAGTATGCTTCAGGAAAAGGTGTACTTTTCCCATTTTAAGATAACATCATAAAATCAAACGATTTGGTTAAAACATTAAATTGTGTATTTCTTAAAGGTATATAATTCATTAGATAAAACAAACTAGAGTTCTTAAATCGAACATATAAACAAATTACATATATGTGTGTATATATGTATTTATATATATATATTTATATATATATAAAGTATACATTAATTATATATAATAAATATATATATAAATGTATATATAGAGAGAAAGTAAAGTAAACAAATTACATATATGTGTGTATATATGTATTTATATATATATTTATATATATATATAATCAAGTATAAATTAATTATATATAATGAATATATATATAAATGTATATATAGAGAGAAAGTAAAACCTCGCATTACAACCAAACCAGTATAGCGACCATCTCGAACAAACAACAACTCTTCAATATTTACTCTTTATACCGTATTTTTTAAACCTCAAAATAGCAGACATCCTGTTATCCCGTTTTTCGGACACTGGTTTTATTTTCAGCAGGTAACCTGAACCTCCATTTTGCGACCACTAAGTAGTAAGAACAGGTTACAAATGTTGCGTCAATTCCCTTTAACCGGTCTGTCGTTAATTATGTGCGTGCCACAAGGACCATTAACTTTGATCTGGTTAAACCGGCATTTGTATAGATTCATTTAATTGGCCCATGGTTTCTGATTAAGATATATCAAGCGTAAATATAGAACAAGCATTCCTGCACATAATAATATTAGAAAACAATTAATAATGCCTTGACATTCAAGATCAGATTATTCATGCATTTCTATTTTATTTGAGCTTGAAGATATCTCTTTTTTTCAATATTCTTATATAAAATTAAACATAATTAGTTATGTGTTTTGTGTTACAATGTAGAGGTCGGTGAAAAACGTGATAGGCAATTCCAAAGAGCAAAGAACAGCTTACTTTTAACAGGGTCAGATGGAAATGATTTTCCTGCTTCGTGCCCTGACAAATCTGTGTTTGCACAACTCGGGCGGGAGTCGGGTTGTAATGTAGGGTGCTCACCCCTACATACATAGCTATACGTCGCATTGTATGTCTGTGTCACGCCCTGTGTCCACTCCTTGGTGGACACGAGTCGAAGGTCTCCTGTCTGAAACTGCATTTGCAACTGATCTTAATCATACTATACATTAACATATATTTAAACATAAATTTCTATAATATCAAGTCTTAAAATCATAAAAATACCCGACACCCTAAAGACAAAAATTGGGGTTCGAAACTGAAATATACTTATGAGAAGAATCAGATTTCTGAAAGCAATATAGTCTTAAGATATAGTATGTAGTAACAAATACATTGAAGCAGCTTAAAGCAAGATAAACGTTAGAGATCGTATGTTGTTTTTTTTTTTTGTTTAATTATCATTCTATGGAACTGTGAAAATAATTTCATGAGAAATCTATATTATCTGAGAAAAAGGTACTACAGAAAATGTAATGGTAAAAGATATGTTAAACATCCGAAATTGGAAATATAGTTAGCAAAATAAGCTCGTTATCACGTACCTGCAGAATTGATTTGTGTATACATTTCATTAAGTTATCTCTAGTCCAGGTAGAAAAACTTTGCTAACTAGGAAAAAATTGCTCCCCAGTTTGCTTAAGAAATAAAAAATAGGGGGGATTTATCAGGTGAAGAATGTAAAATATAACTATAAATGTTGATTCCATGTATTTTACCTGTATTTGTTTTCCAACTCTTCTGTGTACATTTTATTTTGCCATGGTGAACTCTTTTACAACTCTTTTAGTAAAACTCTTTAACCTTTTCTTTTGAATATAATAACTTCAGCAATATGTATTAAGGTATTATTCTGAAATGTGTCTTCATTCTCAAGGTTCAGGCTCATTCATCTTACTTTTTCATGAACTTAGTGTAGTGTATATATAATGTTACAAATAGACTTACCCCTCTCACAAACGGCATCCGTGACACAATCAATAGCAGAAGAGGCAAAAACATGACGATTCCCATACAGGTTTGCATGAAAATCCTATGACTGTTTAGATTTTGAAAACAATTCGATTATGCAGTCAAAAAGAAATAAACCTAATCGATCTTGTGCACCGAACTAAATAGTCTAGCTGAAGAATAGCCAATTATTTTGTTCACAGGGTAAGGATAGACCAAAGTAATTACTTGTTTCATGGACTCTGAGAAACAAATATGGCCTACCGTGCGATCGAACGATTCATTTTTTAAAGAATGTTTGATAAGTGATCGAAACAAGATTACATATTAATGAGGACCGGGTTTTCATATACAACCAAATAAAATATGGAACAAATATTTGTTGTTACCTAAACCAAAAGGTTTTCATGCTGGATAACGTGGTGTCATGGTTCTATCTCAATCAACTATCAAAGTGAAGCATGAGATTACAATGTGTAACCTTCTTGTTAGTATACTTTCGAGCTCAGTTGCTCATTAGTGCTGGTAATACTACAAGGCGGGGCGTAGCTCTCTTCAGTTCACTTTATTTGTTTATATATGTAAAGGAGACCATGATGTATGTAAACAAAGTGTTTTTTCAATTTGAGTGCACTCGACCCAATGAGCATTTCAACAAACGACAATGACATGCAGTCATCCAAGCATTGCATCAAATATAAAGACATTTGCACTGATTTATTACAGCTGATTGAAGTTTTTACAAATATACAATACTCAACAAATGATCATTTATTGAATTAATAATAGCATTTTAGTCACATCATATATAATATTCAAAGCAAGGGGAAAACTCAACTGCATATATTAAACACAAATTTAAATAAAATCAGTGCTTTGGCATGATGAATTACTTATTACTGTAAAGGTGTACGATATTGTTCTGCAAATATCCCTTTGAATCAGCTTATTTTAAGCAAAATATACATTTTTTAGACAATTAAATTCGTCAATTATTAAAAAAATTTAAATCAGAACAAAATATATTTTATGTAATTCAAGAATATTCGATAGATAAAATAATACAATAATAAAATAATTAATGAATAATTTACTCAACTTAGCCTTTTGTATTAAACATAAAGTGCATCGTAACAGAAAAACCAAGAATTTGCCTTTTTTTAAAGAGAATAAGTAAATCAAAGACATTTAGACAAAAAAAGGACAAGAACACAGGTTTAATCAAAGTCGCATTTTATACATGTTACACAACGGCGTGTTTTATGCTTCTCACTTCTGTTAATTGCTGAAAACAAGTTATAATTGTTACATTTCCAAGTCTATACACGGAGTTGCTTTTTAGTTTTCAACAATTCTATGTTTCATTTTGTTATTCCATCATAAACGTATATAAGATATCTATTGATTCTGGATTTGCTCTTTCTTCACTTCATAACATGGTTGGTCGATACCCTGAACATGTGGTATATTTTGAACCAATATTTGGTGGTAAACTCGTATGAAACCATTCTCTGTGCGTGTGAGAATCCTATGATTTAGACTCTATTATGTTGATCCAGGTGCTAGGATTGCCACAAAAAAAATTGATGAACTCTTCCTTTGGTGTTTCTTCGATTATCCGCAAATTTCTATAATATTCTGTTCATTTTTTTTTTGCGTAAAACCACTAAACGAAAAACCAAACGAACCAAGCGCAATATATAATACCTCGCCCACTGGCGATGGTTTAATAAATATGTTTTTCAATTTTACGATTTTTTTTTTGAAAAAGTAAGAAATAAACGGTCTATAATCAGGACATAAACTAGGAGAACATGAAATATAAGAAAAAACGTTCTCAAAGAATGCGTGGAAAACTTTTGTTTTTATGTTCACATACACTAAGAGCCCCCGGGGATTACACGGGAAAAAAATCCTTCAGTGCACAATCATGTTTATACATGACATATACCTGTCTCAAGCTGGCATGAAACGCTTCCTTTGAAGCATGGTCCGCGGAGACTGGCATGAGAATGCTTTTCGGAGATGTAGAGATTTAAACATATTACATTAAAATTTCAGAAAACGCATGTTTGCCATAAGTAAATAAAATGCAAAGAGCATCATATGCCTGTTACTTAGGAAATGGTTCAAACGCTCAACGACACAATTTCAACGATAGCTTAAGCATTTATTTCCCAGTTTCCTTGAAATTTTAGGGGGAAAAGATGGGATTCCATGTTTGCGGCACATGATGAATGTATTATATATATATATATATTAAATTTTAAGGGTTCGCTTTATAGTGACAGGAAGTAATGGCCAATATCTGACAGTATATTTGTGTAGGGTATATATTTCCAACACTTCACTGCTGGATTTATCAAGGTAAACAAAGAGATTACTCCAAACTTGAAAATAAAAATAATTCCAAAAATACTGAAAAACAATAATCCCATAAATTTTATATATATATTTACCGTCATTTTTTGTATTGCAATGGACAATCAAGAATTATTCAATTAGAAATTTGGAAAGTGCACAGTTTAATAAAAAACATTAAAACAAACAAAGACACAATCATTCTGGATCACCAGACCCTATTATTATAAGGATCTTGATCAAACTGATATATGCTGCGCAACAGCAGGAAATATGCGAATTCGAGCTCACAGAATAAGGTTTTGCCCTTGGCAAAGATAAAAAAGTGAAAAACTAAACTATTTTACAGACTTAAAGTTTATTCCAAAATAAATGGATTGTCAATTTTGTGTTTACTTCTGCAAAACTTCATATTTTCTTTGATACTAAATTACTAACAACTCAACCAACGGCAGCAAATAAAATACCTTCTGTTGGGGATATTCTGATCCTGATAACGACCAAAGGTTCACCTCCAAAAAAAAGCATACAATCAATATGATGTGTCAACATACAAGTGCAAACAGGGCGCTTACCCCAGTGCAGATGTCTGGCAGATGACATGTCAAATAAACATATATACAATGAATATATTTACCTTAATTTAACTGAATTATTTCACGCCATTTTTCTTCAGTGTCGGTTCATACAAGCATCTAATTCAAATCAGCTTCGCACAACTGGCATCCCCGATTCTACTCATGCCTGATGCTTGCTTTTCTGAGTTAAATGACAAAGTGTGCATTTGATGAAAGTAATAGCAGTTCATCTTTATATATAATTTTATACAATTTTAACGACCGATATTTTTGTATTAAAAAGATTTATATTATCAGATTATCAGTTATCTGTTTCAAATGATTTGTTTTAAATATCTTATAATGGAATATATCACAATTAAAATATAAGAGATAAATTATAGTGGAAAATTAAAATTTACTTTTGGTGATAAAAGTGTAGCCTTTGAATATTAAGAGAAATAAATCAATTCCGGCACGTGTGCATTGCGGAATTCATTTAGTAAATTAATTTCAGTATGATGTTTAAAATTTGACCAGGTAAATAAGTACAAATTAATTGAATTCATGTAGGATTTTAATTTTTTGTCTGGTAACTTTGTATTTTTTCTCATAATGTTACACATAAAATCCTTAAAGAAAAATTTATATATCAAACGCAAATTGAAAAAAAAGAAAAGGCAAGCAGCAAGCATTTTATTGAAATTTTTCATTTAATTATTTTAAACACAGTCGTGTTCCAGCGTTTGTTCAGTAAGGACGTGTTCCACGGAGACAGCATGTTTCCACAACTACAGCTGATATGTCAGCCTAAGTCGGAAACTTCGTAGAAGGAATCCCTCCCACAGGCCCTCGATACAATGTCAACAAACTTCGGCCCGGGCGACAATTAGAGGGTAATGGGGCTCCGGCGACACCGGCCTTTCTCTAAAGGCTCAGTCGCTAATGTCTACGATCACCTACGACGAGTGTTGGTAATCAGTCGGTGGAAGTTGTGGGGTCCAGTGTGACTGCATTTTATACGACCATACGACCAGTCGTAAGATTACTACCGACCGATTCGTTGAATGAGACGATATGTCGTACGATAACTACCGAAATGTTTCGAAATGTAAATTGCATCGAGTAATGTGATCATTTTTTTTATCTGTTTGAAATACAGATTATATTGTGTAAATCCAGGGACAAATGATACATAAAACAATTGGGTTAGAATGTTACAGATGTCTGTTACATGTGTTGTTGACACTTGGTTCGTGTGGCGCACGCATAGCTCGTTGCTATGGCAGCTATGGCCCACGTGTGAACTCTGATGTGTAGAGACACAGCGCTTGGTGTGATCTGTACTGGGAAGCCTGGCGTGTAAAGACACAGTGCTCATACTTGTATTGTTCTTTGGGCGCGTGTGTATTATGTATTGTTGTGTTCTTTGGATTGTTCGTGAAATAGAAGTTTCTAGGCTTTAGGGTGAGAAGCTTAAAATTAGGGGCTGTGTTTAGAGCCGAGAGGACAGAAAGAAATATTCCAGCGGACACGGAAGAGTGTGAGTCAGTTTGTGGACCTCCGATAATTGCAGCGGTTATAGATCTTCTTCGACATTTGTAACGGATTTTATATAGTCTTCAGTATGGCTTTGGGATCACTACCAGAACTTCACTTTTGGATTACAACAGACTGATTTTGTGATTGAAATGGACTATTATGCTCTGAAACGATTTATGTGAACTGTTCATCTGTATTATATGCTTTAAAAGACTTATTGAGCTGTGACATTGTTGGTATCCAGGTACTGTACACTTTATTTATTATACTGTGTGATCGTATTGATTTGCTGTTTTTGGTGTTTGATTGTATTAAGGATGTAGATTCCTTTAGTGACTCTGAAAAAGAGTTTATGACTGACACTGTCTGTGTCAGTTCTTCGTTTGATGAAACTGAGGTAGTAGATTCTACTCCTGACTCCGAAATGGAGTTTTTTGAGCCGTTCATACATGATGGTTTTGTATCACTTTCAAGACATTTTTCAGATTCTACCCCTGTTAGAATTTTGAGGGACACTGGTTCAGGCCAAACCTTCATGTTAGCAAACACTTTGCCATTTTCTAAAAGGTCTTTTAATGGTGGACATGCACCTGTTAATGGTGTGATTTCAGACAAGCACACTTCAGTTCCGCTTTACAGTGTACATTTAAAGTCAGATTTCATTTCTTGGAATATTACTTAAGGCTTAAGAACTACTTTACCCTTTAAGGGAATTCAGTGGCTACTAGGCAATGATGTTGCAAGTGAAAAAGTACAGCCTGTACCAATAATGACAGAAAAGCCATCACTTGATCAGGACACTGATCCTGAAAGTCAGGAAATTCCTGCTTTGTATCCTTCATGTGTTGTAACTAGATCTATGGCCAAGGAAAACGCACATGAGGATAATGGTCCCGATAATAACACTCTGGGAGTCACTAGTGACTCGTCTAACGCCTCGCCCGTACAAGATACAGTCTTTTCAAATTCGGAACTTATCGCGGAACAGTATAGGGACCCTGATATTTCATGTTTGTTTCCCAGGGCAGTTTCTAAAGATGAACTGTCACAGAACCCAGTTTGTTTCTATGTTAAAAATTGAGTGCTTATGCGTACATGGCGACCACCTGATGTATGCGCTGAAGGTGAGTGGGCCATCTAACATCATATAGTAATGCCCAAAAGCTATCGTAATAAAATTCTAAGCATGGCACATGAGGTTCCTTTATCTGGCCATTTAGATATAAATAAAACTTATATACTTGGCCTAACCTCAGGACTGATGTTGTACAATATTGTTAACCATGCCATACATGCCAGATGGTAGGCAAGTCCAATCAGAATCCTCCCCCACTTAAAGCCCCACTTAGGCCTATTCCTGCTTTTGAGGAACTATTCAGTAGGATTATTGTTGATTGTGTTGGACCACCCAAAACAAAATCTGGACATGAATACTTGCTGACAAGCATGTGCACATCTACCAGGTTCCCTGAGGCAATACCATTGCGCAAAAATAATGCCAAAAGTGTTGTCAAAGCTCTGACCAAGTTTTTTAACAACTTTCGGATTACCAAAATCCGTCCAGTCTGGCCAAGGGTCTAATTTAATGTCTGGCTTATTCCAACAAGTTATGCTTGAGCTAGGTATAAAACAGTACAGCTCTTCGCCATACCATCCTGAAAGTCAGGGCTTCCTCGAGCGTTTTCCCCAGACATTTAAACATGATAAGGACTTATTGTTATGGCACACAGAAAGACTGGGATGAAGGAATCCACCTATTGCTGTTTGCTGTAAGAGACACTCAGTTCGCATTCAAATTAAAACTGCTTAAAGAAAAACTATTGTGTGAAAATCCTGATTCTCCTAGTTTATTGCAGTATGTCTCAGACTTTCGCACTAATCTACAAAATGCTTGTGAGATTGCAAAGTCAAATCTAAAATCTGCACAAAGTATGACAAGCATACTGTAAGTAGTACATTTGAGCCTGGTGAATAGGTCCTTGCCTTACTACTCATCCCTGTAAGCTAGGTATTTTGGTCCTTACATTGTTGACAAAAAAGTCAGTGATTTAAATTACATACAGTTAACAAGAGATAGGCGTAAGAAAAAAACAACTGTGCCATGTTAACATGTTGAAACCATAGTATGACAGAAATAGCACACCAGATGTTGTACATAATGTTACTGCTGATAAATGCGTAATAACTGACCCTGACCTAGTAATAGTAGATACTGATTGTAAGCGTGATGTAGACATTCAGTGTGGAACCGTACCACTTAAAACTAAGACGTGCTTAACAACCTGGATGCCAAACTGTAATATCTTACCGCACAACAAACCAAGACCTCAAGAACCTGCTGCTAAAATTATGAACATTTGTTTTGTGATATTCCAACGCGAACTAACATATTGTGCCATGACGTCGATGTTGGCGAGGCAAGCGCAGTCAAGCAGCTTCATTATAGACTGAATTCAGAAAAGCAAAAGTATCTACAAGATGAGGTTCAATATTTGCTGGACAATGATTTTATTGAACTTGGTAACAGTAAATGGAGTTCAACTTGTATTCTCGTGTCAAAACCTTATGGAAGTTACCGTATGTGCACAGATTATCGAAAACTGAACTCTGTCACCAAGACTGACACGTTCCCGATTCCGGGGATCGATGACTTTATTGATAGAGTCGGTTGCTCCTGATATATCTCCGAGTTTGACCTGCTCAAAGGATTTCGGCAAGTTCCGCTGACAGAACGAGCGAATGAAGTGTCCGCATTTGTGACGCCGCAAGAACTGTACCAGTATAAAATTTATGCTCGTCGCGACTACGTGATATGTTGTTATTAGGTTCCGTAACAAGAAGTAGCTAGTTTCTAACTATTTCAGGCGTAGAATTCCCGAAAATATGGAGCAATATTATAGAACTATGAAGAAAAGTGTTCTTTTCCAAAATTTCCACTATTATGAGGGGATATACCCCTCTCATAGAAATTCAAGTTTACCTGGTCCTTTGTATTTATCTCTCTATGTGCTAGGACGTGTTCACGACAAGTCGTAGTACTCGCCGCACAATTAATCGGAATCGGTGGTGACCGTTCTTAACAACTTGGTAACCATAAGTCTTAACAACAAGTCAGTACCAGTCTGCGACTACTTAGTATTGCAGTCTCCGATTGCTACCGATCACGTAAGACTACCGACTACCACTCGTTAACTAGTCGTACGTCAATAAAATTGTACCTCCGATTCTCCAAGACTACTGCTGATTAGTCATAGGATTGTGAACCGTTCACAATCCACTTACGACTGGTTATGAGTACTTACGACCACTTCAGACAAACTACGACTTCTTGCGACCAGTAAAGACTGGTCGTAGGACCTTATATATATATATATATACTTTCTCTGTCTTTCCTCTATTCAATAAAACTTTTTCTTCTCAACATTTCAGAGATGAGACAGGAGTTAAAATTCATGCGTTGTTCACCGTCTGCCGTTCCACAATTTAGTTGGTACCTAACGTCATAAAACCTGGTCGTCAGTTTGCTGTCGCAGGTCTCATGTCTAGTCAGCGAAAAATAGCTTATGTGTCAATTTAAGGTTTAAGGATTACGTTGGCTAAATTTTTTAAGTCATTTGTCATGATATATTCATTTAATCAATTATCCCATAGTCAATATCTGAAGAATCAAAATAAATCATATACGACTATGCATTTCCAAAAATGTATCTTCCTAAATATGTGACATTCTGTGAGTAATCTTTCACTTGACGTCATGGCATTATTTACCTTGAACAATCTTATCAGTGACTGATTTGTGCAATAAAATATTTTATATTTTGACCGAATATAAATGCTGGCTATGCAAGATAATAATCTGCAATCCTTAACAGAAGAAAATTACAGAGCTATAAATAATAAAGATTCGTAACCCTAAATTATCCCGCACTGGTAAGGGACTTGAGTGTTGCTAATTATGATTTAATCGACTGGTGCATTCAAGTGTTTTGCGATAGACCTGCTACACCAAGGTACTCGATCGGCCTTTGTGTTATTCTCTGGAAAACCTTTGTTATGCTGACCGGTTATCAGAACACCTGTCCTCATATTCTGTTCTCTTGCCTCGGATACTAATGCAAATTCATATTTAGATTTTTAGATGTCCTTACTTCTGGATAATTAGATTTGTGTATTATAATGAAGGTACATTAAATTTGCAATTAAGTTATAGATCCTCTCACTCAGAAATCACATTCATTTAATGTTTGCTGCACTTTCAAAAACCTGATTTTAAGAGTCATGCTTTCTGCGGTCCTGTTGGCCATATCCATGACGACGTCAGATAAAGGGGTAAGTCTGTTGGTACGCATAATTGAAAACTTTAGTTTATTTTTATATCTGAAAAAAATATTAGATATAGTAATATTTGCCAAACCGGATGTGAGTTGCCCTTACCGTAAGTACCTCAATAGTCTGCTTTGGTCCCTTCCCACATATTTTCTTCTTGTAGGGATTATTTGACATCAGGTTGCGTCTTTGTAAAGTTTTTGAATCATCATCGTCATCCGGAAACATATTTTTGGATCAGCTTATACATGTGTTATACAAGATAGTTAAGATAAAGACATCTGGTAATAAATTATTTTATTATATCTGATGCTGATACCTCTTATTGTAACCACTCCTTTGTTGCACTGACAGCCATCTCATTTTATTACAACCCATCTTTGATAAAAAAGGAGGGATGATCTATACATGTTACTAAAGTTTTCTGTAAACATATAACAATAGACTGTTTTCAAGTATAATGCTATGAACTTTCATTTTCTTAAAATTTTCTCAGTCATTTAAGGGAACTTTTTCCCAACAAAGTAATTTTTTTTAATTAAAGTATAAATATATAATTAATCGAAGAAGGAAGAGAGGTGTTGCAAGTACTTAATGTTAAGACAAATGTATTGATTTCCTAGAAGTGAAATAGGACATGTTTTTGTAGATTAATTAAATACGTACCGGCTTCTGTGACTCAGGGGTAGAGCACAGGACTCAAAGCCGGGAGATCGTGAGTTCGAATCTCAGCCGAGGCGGTGAAATTTTTCACTGTCGGCCACTAATCACTCTGAACGTTCTGCAGGCTTAATGGAGAGGCTATATCAAATAGTCCTTATTCAATCACAAAATAGTGCACCATTTGGGGGTTCCCTGGTGTTTTGATCCAGTAATGGGGATGACACCAACCTGGGATCCGCAGGAGTGTTAAAACGAATCTGGATGATACCAGAATGGTCAAGCATAAGGAACTGCAACGTAGTCCGAAACAGGAATAGAACTCTGCAGATGTACATAGAATATAGTTAAGCAAGTATTAAAAAATAAATCGGTTAACTCCACCAATAAAATTTAGCTATATACGTACATCAAGAGTTGTATTGCACTCCTTTATTCGGCATATCTTATAAGGCTTCCGACGCTAGAAAAACGAGTGGGTTAAATCCCGCTTCCGTGCGTATCACGTCTCCTTATTCTCGCGTATTTGTGTTTTCCACAGATCATGGAATCTCACCTGCAAAAAAATCCACGTGGATTAAGTAAATCTAAAATGTTAGAATAAATTGTCAGGTGCTATGACTAGAAAGCACCCAATAATACCACATATACTTCCGCCAACGCCTTTATCCATACACGACTATCAATCGATTTCTCCTATTCCACATTAACTCCCTGAAATTCAATGAAAACTTCCGGTGTTATGGTTCGGACATATAATACATTCAAATAATCTGCCACCATTGGCGGAAGTAACAAAGATACACATTCGTGTAAGGTGATAAAAAATGTTTATATCAATCCTGCTGACTGATGGAATTTTAATTAATGGTATGACCAATAGTTCCAAACAGGAGACCTGCGGCTGGTGTCAACCCAGCATAACAACTCGACACCCGCCAGGCTTGTACAGAGACTGATGTGCAAGGACAAAGGAAGAAAAACTCATTTCCGAATGGACCTGTCAGAAGTATGATAGAACTTTATTATGGATAAGATATAGTATAATATAATTTAAACGTATTACAGAACATTACGAAATTGGAGGAAGTTCAAGAATAGATAATATAATAATAACATTAAAAAACATTTTTGTCTTTCTGACTAGCAATCTGCTTTTTATTTCAACTACACTTTATCGCGTTGTCTTATATCGATGGTAATTTTGACATATTGGTTCACATAGTGGGATACAGGAGAGCCTAATAACTTCAAAAACCTGGAAAGCTGCGGGTCACTGGTTCCCGAACAGGTCAGGCAAACGTATTCCAAATCTCATTATATTATCATATAACATAATTGCCTATGAAAAAAATTAATATAGATTTTACATAAAATAAGCCCAATTCCTGGAGGAAAACATTTCTATTTTTCCACTAAAAACATGAGGTTGCGTGATTAGTTAAAAAAACTATTGGCTAATCTATGAGCACTGTCAACTCGGCATTACCAGGTATTATGCTAATAATATATGTAATAAAATAATAATAATAATAATAATATTATTATTATTATTATTATTATTATTATAGCGATAAAATAATATATATATTTATTAGGTATTTGCTGCTCTGTTTGACTTTTGAACCTCTACCGTTGCTTATCTTAGTACAGGCTCTAGGTGTTAACATAGTGTCATTGATTGTCAGCTTCGGAGTGCTGGTAAACGGCTATTGCGAATGAAGAGTTTTATTCCAGCTGACTTGTTATCTTTTGTTGCTTAGTGCCTCTTTCGGCATTTCTCATGTTTTGAGTTACCCACTGCACTTCACGTTAACACGTTCGGAAAAAAAGATTTCTAAAAAGCTTTAATTAAAATCACCAGAGGACACACATAACCTATATAAATCACTTTGAGAAACCTTTTCCCACGTGTTTTTCTCAATGTTCTTTTCTGTTATACGTTGTCTGTTTATCAAGCCTAGAGGCGGCGCTGTCTTCCGTGCAACTTCTCTTATCGAGGATTCCTTCAAGTCTTCTCCGGAACCACCTGGCACAGTTTCTGTTATCAGAACTTCTCCGAAGCCAAGCCGCCGTTGTTTGTCGGCAGATACGATCAGTCCCTCATCAAATGCTAAAATATTCACCTCAGTCAGGTTAGCAAAGGATCATTAGCATGGTAGTGAGATACACATTTATTACACTGACTGTTCAGCATTGAACGTAATTCAGTCGAGTTTCGCTGGATTTCTGAAGGAAATTTAGTCAGGGCATGGAAAATTCCATTTACCATATCATGGCAAAAAGTGATTTTGTATTATTAATTTTTCTATACTTACAATATGCAAATGATAGGGCTTATTTAATTATTTATTGTTTTCTTATGAATATATAACGTCAAGTCTTTGGTAATCCTAATGTTTAACGCATTCTCTTCAACAGATCCCCTAGTTCTTCAACAATATCTGACAGGTTGTCAGGGAGGTCCTACCGACGGATATACCTGTGCGAGGCAGGGAGAGCAAATGTCCGGTGTGCCAATGTTCCGCGAAATATAAAATGCAGTACGGTAAGGGTGTAGATATAAATCATTTACCTGCATTATTTCAGCAAAACTCTGCCACTGTTCGTTTCTTAGATCTAGGAAATTTTGCTACAACATCTCGTAGATTGAAGCTCATGCTGTGTTCATTGCATAGATACAAACAAGTTCCCATGGTCACTGTGGTAACGACTGTTCAATGGTGTGTGGTCACTGTGCAGGAGGAGTGTGTTTCCCGGCCGACGGCAGATGCCCGGATGGTGGATGTCACCCCTGGTCATCTTGGAGAAAGATGTGATCAAGTTTACCTTCATTTTTAGATCCGCTCTTATTTTACATAAAGATAATTCAGTCTTGTTAATTTTTAATTAGATATTTGAAAAGAAAGTCGCTTAGAACTGTCCAGATTATAGCCACAAGAGTAGTGACTTTAACAAAATAATCGTTTTAAAATGTTATTTTTTATATCAGACTTCTCTGGTGGTACAAGGGGGATAAACTGCTCCAGGAGGTGTGACTAATGCAGAAATTCAAATTGTGACGTCACAGACGGGAGATGTTTAGATGGATGTTTACCTGGTGTCAGTGAAGTGCACTGTGACGTTACAGAGGGTAATGTTCCTACATCATAATATAAAGTTTCAAGTTGTCTCTCTATGATACTGCAGATGCTGATGGCATGCATTTGTCAGTAGCTTTTCGAAATTTCTCTAAGTGATGACGTATTAGATATAACATATAAAAAACTTTCAATTCATTTTAAATTTGGATTTATCCTTTTGCGATAAATGTAATCACGATTTACAAAAAATGGAATACAGGCGCCAGGAATTGGCAGTTCGGAGAAATGTCCGGTCAATCAAATTCAAGTGTGTCAGCTGCCCCCGCTTGTCAGCACCACTCCTGGATAGAACCTGTCCTGTATACATAAGTCGGCATCCTGATCGTAGCCCTTGGTGTGATGGTGGCTAAACTGAAATATCCGAAATTTCGGTGAGCATAGACATTGTCATTGAAATATATTTGATTCTGGTATTTTTTGTAAAACAGAAAAAGGAGGTAGATACCGAAATGTTCTAGTTTAAAGATACAATAGAGTAAACATGGAAAAGCGTAAAACATTATGAGTGTGTGTGTGTGTGTGTGTTATATTTAATCATTGTTTTCAATGTTTAAGCTTGATCAAAATATTTTTGTCTAATCCAAACTTCACAGCTCGTGTAGACGGGCCAAGGCAAGTAACTAATTAAACGTGGCTAGCTAGAGCTTGTTGCCCATGCAGTGCAGTCACATAATTTGATATACTTGGTGGACCTTTTCTCATTTTTTTTCTTGTATTATTGTGTCTCTGCATTTATTCGATTTATTCTCTTGTTTCGTTCCATATACTAACAAGACGTGTAAAATTGACTTTACTTTTATTTCAGACGAGGCAAGCCCGAAGTTATACCTGATAAAAGAAATGGATAATCTAATACGCCAGCTGCTTTCACTGAGACCGGAAAATGATCACATTCTGAGAAGCAACTCATCCTTTTCAATATTATATATATATATATATATATATATATATATATATAAATATATTATATATATATACATATATATATATACATATATATATATATATATACATATACATATATATATATATATATATATATATATATATATATATATATATATATATATTGTATACGGATACTGAGAACTAAGTTAGGATGGCTCATATAGCAATGCCTTAACAGAATAAATGTACATATTGTGTCAGAGTTACGATGCATACACAATCGCAGGTCTCATCGAGGATGCAATTTTAGTGCTTTAACAATCACTGTATTTACCTGTCATTGGTACGTAAAAGTGCACCGCTTCTCTGTATGGTAAACTAAAAAATATTGAATATTTCAACACTGAGTATCACATTGTGATAATTTACATAAAGTGGTTATACAATAATTGTCTCATAGACAGGAGCTGAAAAAGCTCTTATTATATTATTAGTACACTTGATTTGCTCGCTTTTTGTAAGTGCATTTGGCAATCATGTCTTAATGTGAATCTTTGAAAATTATTTTGCTTTTAATTAAAATATTCCATTGGAATTATTCTTTCTCCTTCTTTGAGAAGTATAATCCATTTGAATTATTTATTCTAAAAGCTATAATGATGATAAAAGCTAATCACAGAATTAACACTGTTCATCAGGTTACGTTATGTCACCTGATCCCAACTGATGGCGCATAGCCAACATTTTATTTTAAAAGCCGCGATACAAAACAACGAAAAAAGAAGCGGAATAAACACGATTGATTTTACCTATATTTCAATGAGAGTGTCATAAAGTAAAACAAGATATATATTGTAAAATAACATAAAAATTGTTCACGTATATGGTTATATATATAGTTTGTATATGCTTTTTGAAGTGATAATGAATATAGGGGAATACTTTGTCAATCCTATCAATATGATTAAATTGATAAAAGGGTTTATTTTCTGATTTTAAATGATTAGAAATGTTAAAAGGAGTGTACAAAGAAAAAAAAAAGTTGAACATTCTCTTATTTGACCATAGAAGTTTAAGAGTCAATTTTTTTAAATGGATTTTGGAAAGTGTATACAGAATGCTTGTTTCTATAATGTTCATATCTAAATAATATAATCATTGAAAGAATCTAAATCTCAGAATTTGAAAGGAACTTTGAACCGAAATACAAAAGGACATTTTACTACATGACTCTCATTCCTTGTTTGCGTTGTATTCTTCGTTTAATGAGTATCAATGAAAAGCCATAGTATTTATTTCTAATTTTTATAAAATGGACCATCGATTGGTTGCCTAAATGTCTTATCGTCAGGCTTATTCGCATGGAAAATCATGTGCATGGGTAAGAGAAGGTGTATCGAAAACAAATATGCCTGTGTCATTTTAGATATATTGAAATGTGTGTGAAATGATGTTGTGGATATAAACTTCCAGATTCAATATTTCCTTGAAAAGACTAAGCCTTGGTCTATATCCAGATCAGGTTTACTGATTTTGCTATAGACAAAAGATCTAGGGGGGAAACTAGTCTTCGACTATTCAAGGAAATAAAGAGTCTGCATGTGTCAATACAGATAAGCAAACAGTACAGTTTGACTTGGTATGCACTTCGCAGAACACGTCTAGCAATACGCCCGACAAATAAGTCGCGTGCAATCAAACGTATGATAGATTTGATCATCTTCACATGAATGAGATTTCTATGCTATGTCTCTCCAACCATCTAATGATATTAATGTATTTACGTTTCTTCTGATGCAATATCCCTCAGTCTACAGTAAAGAATACGGGACATGTGTTTTAAAAGTCCATCCTTGTTAATGATAACAATCAGCAAATGACCCACTGATGATTGATATCACGATCCATATATATCGTTAAAACCAATGGATGAATGTTCGATGGTGTTTGTATTGTTTACCTGCTAAATGTTACCAGAGTCCGAATTGTTTTTTGTGTCACACGCCGCCACTTTATACTGAATTTAAGGTAGCATCACTGTTTGAAACCTCTAAATCTGAATTCAGTCCAAAAGTGGTTTATATTCATATGAAACCCCATAAAGTATACATTACTTTAAACCTGGTACAGTGATCTTTCTAATAGTATGCATATTTTTGAAAATATCATTCATTTTCACATGATTTTAAAACATTTAAAAGAAATTTAAACTGCTAAAAGGTACAGCATTTTAGGCCCCCAGTAACGGTTATAAACTTTTTAAAGAACTAATATTGAACTACATGACAATACCTGAAAAGTGTTTTTTTTTCTCTATGATGATTATATCTATCCTAAAACTGAAATTTTAATTTTCATTAAAAATTTAAAAATCCATGCTCATTACGCCATCATGTTAAAAATTTCATATTAATCTAACTTACATTTTTCTTTAGATTTGTTTAACTGTCCTGAGATGCCCTGGCATACATAATAATAACTAACGTGAGTCATTGATGAATGGAGAAATACAGTTAATTCTTAAATTGAAATCGTGCCTTCCAAATTAAGGAGAGCTCAAGTTGTATGTTACCAAGGGTAAACCGTTTACATGCGAGGGCAAGGACTAGAAAATAAAATAGACCAAGAAGCAGTAAATTCTGCTGTAACTTAAAGTAACGTTTTTATAAAGCGAGGGAGAGGGAGAAGGAGACAGAAGAGAGAGAGAGATTTTGAATTATCAGAAAAATATGGAAATAATAATTTATATGCCGTAAGTAAACATTACAAATAATTAAAGCAGTAAAACAAATAACATAAGACAAAGCACGGTATATTTTAGAACTCCTGAATTATAATACATTATTAATTATTTCTTAATGCAAATCGTTTTAGACGACCCATTTGTCGAACACGCAGTTCAGAGTTATGATTTTTGATAGATAGTTGATGCTAATTATCAGTTAGCTAATATTCTTTATGGCATTTTTTATCTGTCGGTAATAGAAACAAAGTCGGTAATAAACTTAAATATGTTTAATTAATTAAAAACTGCAATATATACCTATGTATCGCGAAGTTAAAAGGTATACACTTAACATGACACACAACCGATGTCCAGTTGTTATTAATCTGACGATTATTTAAACTGGCGAATATTAAACCCAAAATGTTACTTACCAGTTTTATTTTATTTTTTTCACATCAGCTGTTGTTGCTATAGCATTTTATTATTTTAAATGAAAATATTAGCATATTTCATTTTAACATTACATACAATCAAAGGCCTCTCGGCCATATAACTCAACCAGAAAATAATACATTTGTAAAAAATACACCTGATTAACAGAAAATATAAATCTTTACAAATATATATGTATTCTCTCATGTCATTAGTTCATTTTTTGATGAATACAGAAGATTCCCAGCACACCACAAGGACTTTTCGAATGTCTATACGCTGTAATGGTTCTGCGTTTGAGTAAACACAGTATCTGGTCACCGTAACAAGAATGCACTACAACAGGCCTAATCTTGTACATGCGCCACATCGTGACATGAAAGAAAAAACACAACAAAAACTTGAAACTTAATGCTTGAAAAAGAGATAGCTGTATAGGTTCGCTCGGTGCGGTCACCAGGTGGTGTGCGAGCTATGTTTATATTTTGCACCAAATAATTTCCAATTGTTGTAATATTTTAAAGAGAAAACGCTATATTTCGTGTATATTTGACCTATTTGATATGCGGATAGGTGGTTTTATTAAGAAGAATACCTGTGGCTTTACACCGAGGTTCAAGGAAGTCCTTTCCAAACTCTATACTTTGAGGTTTAGGGATACTCAAAAAGTTGAAAAGGAATTATACTAGGCTTACAAAATAGTAATTATTGATAGAGTTGAGCTTTCATTCAATGCTCAGTAATATAGGCACATGTTTCAGGAGTCTCCTAAAGACAATTAAAATGCGTTAAAGCTAAGTATGGTACTTTATATACGTTTCGAGTGAGTTCACCTGTGTGGTACCTTTTAATAATTTATAGTGGAATCAGAGACCACTGTATAATCCTTCCCCATTGGTCATTTACACATTATTAAGCCTCTGGCAGATACGTTTCTAGAAACCCTGATTCATCGGATCGCTCTAGCGTCTATTTCCTGAATAATGAACAATGCAATTGAAACAATCAAATGACTCACGAAGCCTTGTTCTACGCAGTGGCCGGAGCATGTCTGGTTGCAATTTTAAACTAAGGGTTCAGCAACTAAGCCCATATAAACTTGTCCCGTTTCTGGTGCATGCATATGTGCTCAGATGGCGTGTCAAAAGTGTACTGTTACTTTTGGTTCGTTGGATTTGACTGGCTGTTTCTCCTACAGGCCTCTTCATTATGCATATGAGAAAAGCTATATTTACCGCGTTTTGCGCGAATAATAGCATATTTTCCTTGAACGTCGATCAGAACAGGGAAATCTAGTAAAAAAGTATGCTTAAAGGAAGGTTGAGAAGGGGTCTATTAGTGCGCGCCCCTCCGCTCCCCCCCCAAAAAAATAGGTACTATTAAGGAGACTATATAGGTGTCATAATAATCAGTGTTTTTACGTTTCAGATATATATATATATATATATATATGTATATATATATATATATATATATATATATATATATATATATATATATAAACACGTCATATCACTTTCCTATAAAAGTATGCAAATACATAGAGGGGTCAGGAATCTTTTGTTGCCCAGTAGCTAGAGCAAGCGATTGGCAGTCGGAAGGTCATTGGTTCGATTAAAATCGACAGTGAACCGAGTTTTGTGTATTCATGTTCCATTTCTCTATAATAGCATTTCCTCCCAAAGACATCGGGTCATATATAAATGACATTTTCACCGTGAAAGTAAGATTGGCAAAAAACAACCCGGATGGACCTAGAATTTTCTATATATTATTACTTCAAATTTGACTAGGTCCTGGGAAAAAAGTCACCTTCAACGCCTGGGATTAGGTCAAAACAATCTATATTATATGGGCTACAAACGAATAGCCAAACCGATATTTGAGCACCCAGAAAGCTAGACAGGGCACAAATCTAAAGTGTTGGATCTAAAAAGTCTTACTTAATGTAAAAGAAGGTTACTGGAGGTATCCTTGGACATCTGAAATACGGTCACTGTGACCTATATTCTGCAAGGTTTGTGATAGAAATGATTTCAGTACCCTATAAGACAGATTAGCACAATTTGCTACAGTTAGGCCTAAAAGCTTCTCATGTCATTAAGAACCAGGGAGGTTCCTGTAAAAATTCTTGGTAACTTGAAATAATGTCACTTTATATATATATATATATATATATATATATATATATATATATATATATATATATATATATATATATATATGAATTGTTTACGGACGGAGCTGCACTGAATCCAAATACAACAAATTTATACGGATTCCTTACAAGCAACGTTGATTTTCTGAGCGGACCAACAGATGGCGCGATCTGCAGGTCTAAACATCTGAAAGGTACAGCTGTCCCAACGGTACGCATTAACAACTTTTCTTAATTTTACATACACCCAAGTATGCCATCACAAAAAAATCTAATGTTCTATTAAGTCGCCGCTCCTTTCTTCTGGATCATTTATTATTTTCCTTAATAAAGTTGTATTATAAATTGAATAAACTTCATGTGGTTCATTCGTACCATCTCCTGAATTATTGCGAAAAGCTGTAACCTTCCTGCATATTGCCATGTTGTCCAGGCCGGTAAAACATATATAACACATAAACATATAAATAACCCTCGCTCGTTCCATACTTTTGGCCTTGTTTATTTAAGTTTTCTACTAAAGGAAAACCTAAATTCTACTACTTATAGGGAAAGCCTTGACGTAATATAAACATTTTCATACATTTTTACAAGATTCATAAAATAACCAAAAAAATTTACTCTTATTTGACAAAATATATTTATTGTGTTACTTAGAATTGCATAGAAATACTTTACAAATTTATCTTGGTATAAACCTTGAGTGTGTCAATAATATAATCCTGTAATTTTATGCAAATGTATAAGCTGAGTAATTAACATTTTTTAAAATTTAAATAAATCATCTGAATCGACAAGAATAACAGAATGAATTTATAAGCGTTTATCATAAATATTTCATAGAAAATAGAAAAAGGTACTAGAACGCAATATTTCACTGCGACATGATCGTGTCCTGCATGTGGGTCTAATGGACAAAATTTGCAGGTTTAGTAAACTGGATTCATATGCCAAGCATTTTCTCCGTAAGGGAATTTAACATTTAAGATAGGAAGTGTTAAAAACATTTATTATACTATATTATCCAAAATGTTGTAAATTACTTCAACCTAAATAACCCCTGTATTCATGCATTGATTATCAGGCACACCCCTTTTTGAATGACATTCTAATGAGCATGTCATTAAACAAGTACAACAGTCAAAATTTTTACCCATGTGTACATGGAAAAAAGTGTGGATGTGCAAAGTGGAGGATAAAAATGGAGATTTAACCCGAACTACTGCGATAATCCACAAAGAAATGTTAATTCAGTAAATTATCTCATTGTTCAGGAAATCTACAAATTAACATTAATTCAGGAAATTATCTCTTTGTTAAGGATAACTGTGTATATATTTCTAATGCATTGTGAAATAAGGGATTGCTCTGGTAAATGTTTTATCTATAAGCAATGTACAAACGACAAGCTTAGAGTAGCATACAATAAATCATAAGCAGGACGTCGCATCTTAATCGTTGGTAACCAGAAGCCGCTTCCTTCGATGAATCGCAACGAAAAGCACCAAATTCATTTATAAAACCAATCAATAATGTCAATAATTTGAGGTCATTTCCATGTTTAATTTAATTTTTTTGGTAATTCAATTCTGGGTTAATTGGATTTGACATTTAACTTCACTTGATTCAATGTACATTCATATACTTTCTGACTCAGCCGGCATTTTAAAACTGTTTTCACCTTGATCTGCATAAACGTCTCATGGCTATTGTGATATCATTTACTGCATTATTGTCTTAATTATTAGCATTAAATGGACCGATGTGCGGTCTCAAATATAACGTTTGTCTTTATTTGAAATATCTCAGTCATGCGTTTGTGCAGGTGAGGGCGTGTTCTTATATTTGTTTTTGCTGCTGCGTCCAGATGTCTCCCTGCTCGCGGCCTGCCGACTTGTCCCTGTAGTTTCCTGGTTTTCGTGTTCCTTGTGGCTTACTGGGATCGTTTTCCTCTTCCTAGCAAGAAGACCCCTATAGAAAAGATCAGTGATTAAAAGACTGCCATCAATCACGCTACATGCAGAATTTAACATAAAGCTACATTATCGGGCATATGTAATACTGATAATGCGTAGGTCACAAACAAACTACGATTTTGACTGCCGTACGATTTCAACAGGGCTACGACATATGGATGCGTGGTAGGTCTGGGAGAGTTTATTTGTGCAGCAATCAATGGTCTGTTGTAGGGACGTCCTACAGTTCGTAGAGCTTCAGATGAATAAAATCGTACGTAATTCGTAGGTTTATCGTAATACAGTCGTAAGGCGTCGTAGACCAGACCTACGAGACCTGACTGACAAAAAGAATGACAAACGACGCTGAAAAAGTTTTGAACATGTTCAAAATTCTACGATAAGGGTCTACGACAGCTTTATCCGTCGCAGAACACCTCGATTTCGTACGACACACCCACGACTATCCTAGGAATTTCCCAAATTTTCAGTGATAGACCTGTTGTATAACTGTTGTGCGATGAATGTGACTTAGGCTTAAAAGACAACAAGCTACTAATTGTTTCTTTGTGACAGTCATATGTTGCAGACTACCAGTTATCTCTCTAAGCCAGTCGACCGTGCAGAACTCAATTCTTTTTGTAAATATGTATATATTACGAAATTATCACTACCAATAAACAGAAACCAATCTGTGTAGACGAGTAATTTATAGACGAGAGCCAAGTATACGGTAACAATGCACACGCGTTCAGAGAGCTTTGGGATAAAAGTTCATGTATTATTTTGATTCATGTGTGGAAAGTTCTAAACATAAAACTCTCCATACGTGGAAATTATGTTGTGCCCAATAACTTTCACTTGACGTATGTGTTGATAAAAACAATAAATATACAATTTATCTAAGTTTAACATATGTTACTTATTGAAAGGTATGATAAATATTTACTTCTCCGATTCCTCACCATTTTAAGGCGTACATCCACTGAACGATCACACCTGCCGTTGTCAATACCGCCATGAAGCTGGTTACGTACAAGGTCGGGTAAACCCAGGCCCCTAGTTCACAGGCAGGTAATTCTGTGTCTGACTGTCTAGAGAGATACGGGTTGTCTTCGGTCTGATCACACGTGGTGGTATCACAGACCGGACATTCTTTTTTACACACTGGAACACTGCTGCCAACTGTAGGAAGGAGATGCATTATACTTAACAAATGAAAAGATGAGAGAAGGACATGAAAACGAATGCAGGAACTATGCCTGCCCGGGCACGTATCTGACAGTTAACCGTAAAAGTTTCAGCTCCATGTAATCTCCGTAATTTAACATGCTCTGTGTGAAACTTATTGAAAATTGTGAATAAAAGATGACTAAAAGTATATCGCACATTGAAAAACAACAGTGCCTTTTTCTTGGGACATAATATAGTATAATTACGAGAATAAGTCCTTTTTGGCTGTTCGTATAGAAACTCTCTATTACAGGCATACAGTAACAAGTACACTACAGGGGTAATGTGATGAATATAAATTAATGATATTACTGAAGTCATGATGCATGATCCGGTATTTAATATACAACTTCGCCGTTTACAGCATTAGCATTTCGTATAGATAAACCTACTTGTGTCACAACGTTCTCCTTCATACCCCTCCTCACAGACCCCAGATTGACAAATTCCATCTTTTGCTTCACATGTGGAATTTAAACAATGGCCACATTTTTCTGTGCAATTCAAGCCCCACCATCCTTGGTCGCAAACTGTTATCGTAATGCCAGAGTTACAGTTAAACATTGGGAAGATGAGCGACATATATATATATATATATATATATATATATATATATATATATATATATAAACACATATATATATGGGCACATAATATACATAATCTATTACAGGCTATATTTGATATGGCATATTTTGACTAAATTCGAATTAATAGGCAACGCATTAAAATAAAGGATCGTTTTAATTGAGTTACAGTGCAAAGTTAATTGAAAGATTATTATTATACATGTTGTTCATAGTACAATCACCCTGTGTTAAATATCTTGCTTTAAATAAATGGAAATATTGACATTTCTTGATTTTGTGAACACTCAGAGTGTATAAGCTGAATGAGGATATAATCTGAAGATATCCATATTATTCATATCCTCTAAAATATTTCTGAATTTAAATACTTTTTATTTTGTTTGTCGTTTGTTATTAAAATTTGTCATAACATAAGTGGCTTACATTTTATAAGAGAAAATGTCACCATATAAGTATCAAGTTTTTAGTATCAATAATATATTTAAAGATTCACCTTGTACACATTTCTCTCCAGTGTAGCCTTCGTCACATACACCGGAAGGACAGACACCGGTGGTGACGTCACATTTTGGTCCCTTGCAAAAGCCGCACTTGTTCTTACAATTTGGACCCCAGCTTGATCCTTCACAAGCTGTGTACAAATAAAAAAAACGTTCATGACACTTAAGGTTATTTTGAAGATTTTAATCGTTTATAAGGTTCAGATCAAACTGAACTGGTCTCCTCTCCAATAATTCGCTAGGGTACATATAGGTTCATTTACGTTATCTTTGTTATTTGTTAATATATAATAACAAGAGGTTCATTCACATTATCTTTGTTCTTTGTTAATATATAATAACAAAAGGTTTAAACTTTGTTTGTTATTTGTTTGAGAAATTTTCTTACAGTAAGGCTTAATACTGAAGGATTACTGGCACAAGAAATTTCAATATTTCACACACAACTCATGCATATATTTATACAAACAAACTTACATGGACAGTTAGGAAGAATACTGAAAACAGCTGTTGTATAATTCCTACAATTACTTAAAACAATCAGCAGATACTCTCTACCTGTGTTACATTTTGGGCCAAGGTAACCATCTAAACACTTTCCACTGAGGCACACGCCGTCTGTGTGACGACAGGAAGACTCGTTGCATTTTCCACACTTTTCAAGACATTCCTTGCCCCACCTTCCCGTTTGGCAGGCTCCATAGGAATGATAGAGAAAAATCCTTATTTGATGTAATGCACCGGATCAGTCAAATATAGCTCATGTATTTACAGAGTACGCATTTTGTAATAATTACACGTATATGAGAGTGGTCTGTGAGTAGAAATAAGGATAAAGAGAGAAAAGAAAAAAAATCTCACGTCTGTCGCAACGGCCGCCTAGGTAGCCATCCTGACATTGTCCACCGTCGCATTTGCCGGACACGGCGTCACAGGGGGTAGCTTTACAATGACCGCATCGCTGCTTGCATTGGTGTCCCCAGTAGCCGTTCTGGCAGGCTTTATTCATATACAGTTTAAAAACTCAAATAAATGATACAGCGAAAATAGCAGAAACTTTTTCTCTATCCTACAAATGGATGTCTTAGTATACAACCGAAATATCTCTTAATCCTCTTGCGAGAACTTTACAGAACATACAACTTCAAACTACTAATATAATCCTGCAGTATTGAACATCCACGGTAAGTTATGTTTAATCGTTGACTGTCCTAAACAATGAGTTTGACCAAGCAACTAGGTCATTTCTTCCCTTTTTTATTTCTTCTTTAAATAATGTAAGCTTTTTGTTGGTTAGATCAACGATTAGAGTAAGAATTATTTTTTACATTTTTCTTCAAACAAATAAGGCCTTTTTACGTTGATCACATTTCAGACCACGATACCCCGGTTCACAGCCTCCGGGAGGGCAGATACCGTCACGTGACGAGCACCTGTCATTGGTACAATGTCCACAGATGCCGCTACAATCTTCGCCGTAACGATCGCGGTTACAAACCTTTACCTAAGGAAAGAACATTCAAAGGACTGTAACGAACATCTGGTAAAAATATTTATATAAAGCTTCTTAACCTGCTTCCTAGCATTAATTTAAACAGTAACTAATGGTTTACCAGGCTGCAAACATGTAATCCGGTTCTATAAAAACAAATTAAGTATGACTGCACATGTTGGAAGGAATAAAACCTGCATTTTGAACTACTAAACTTCTTAAAATGTGGAAAAAATTGTGAGAATCTATTATTTATAATCTATTTCAAACATTAGTATATTAAACAGGTGTTTGTGGAATGACAGCAAACATTTAAGCGGTGGTTTCATACGAACATGTTGAGAGGGCGGGGATATATAATAAATAATAGATACAACGAACAAATTAGAATTCATTAAGTAATCGACATGAAATGCAGGGATAATTGGAAAGTCTATTGACAAGAAATTTTAGCGGCAATTTGCAAGGCTGTCGAGTTGTCAGTGACGTGCATTCTATAAACGTCGAGAGCTTCAGCGTCACACGGCCTACATATAAAATATGATTCTGAACTTTCTAATAACACCAATTACGAGTGTAGTCAAAAATTGGGTCCTTTTTGTTATATTGATGACCGCAGACAAATATCTTTTCTCACGTGTTTTATATAAGCGTTAGTTAAGTCATACAAGCGTAAGACATCAGCATGTGCTTCGAGCGTCAAGTTACGATTATTGGCTGTACACCTCGACATAGAAAAAACAAAACTGTGGACCATTGCAGTGTCGTTTTCTAGGATCAAAACTCTGAGTAACCTTTATCAGTCAAGTATTAAAAACTGAACATTATTTATTGTTTTAATTTTATTTATTTAGTATTACTTACCTGACTACAAATTGTAAAACTAGGTGAGCCTGGACAACGGAACATATCTGGTTGCATCTGAGTGCAATCAGCACCCCCTGTTGGCCCTCCGGCACACCCTACATTATATTCTTTCACACTTCTTTTGCCTGTTATGAAAAATGTATAACATTTGTCAGTGTGTGTTCTGTCGAGGAACTTAAAATGTATGAAACTAAATGATTTTTCTGTCATGACCTGCAGTTGCATTCGTGACAATAAGAAGAGACAATATGGAAGAACCTGCAAGGATCAAAACTGGCTCCAAAATATACTCTAACGGTTACTTGTGTCATGTCTTGTAAAAGTTTATTGGAAAATGGAAATAGATATGAAAAACTTCATGACACCCACCTCTCGTGAGACCTGATACCTTGTGCATGAAGTGAGGTATTTTATTCAGCTGACGACACGCCACCTGACTGTCACGAAGGTCGAAGTTGTTATCACATATATAACGCCAGGACCTAGAGTGATATACTTGTAGGACGCCTTTATAAGTGGTTGTGGCATGGAAGCCTGGCTCTTCCCCGCGGTCTGTCTGAAATTAAAGACAGCTTTAATGGTTGACACCTTGAGCAACTTGAGCTATATGTACCTAGTAGCAGAAGCCTATATAAAGGTGTAAAGTGTATCATTTCTGTGAGAATCGCACGAGACCATTCCATCTCTCATTGTCTAAGAGAAATGAACTTTTAACACGACATGGTCCCGAATTGTAAGGTAGAATTAAATATATAAAAATCTTCTATATATAGTTACCACACACATACCTGCCGAAATAATTATACTTACTATCAACTGATATGTTTTCTTACTTGCTGGTAAAGCATTTTTGTACCAAAGAATGCATAAAATAACACAAACCTTGGTCGTTTTATAAGAACAACTGATTTTGACGGCGTCACTCTCGGTACAGTTGCTGGTTCCCCAGGCGCCGTGTACACAATCCTGGATCTTAGCCTCGTTCCCAGAACATTCAACATTATCCAACCAGTACATATCTGAATTACAAATATATAATCCTTTTAAACTTTTTAATTGCATATATATAGTACGTGCTTGAATATAATCGCCGTGTAGTTCCCAAAAGAATCCTGCCATTGGATCCTACAGACATTTCCATGGTAGCAATGAAGGCTTTTCACAAAAGTTTATGACTGATAATGGTACAAGTGTATAAGACTGTTTACAACTGCAGCAGTTCTTGCTGTGCCTTGTATATACGAGCCAAAATATTCATGTTTTCAATAAGCTCATATGAATATTACTTAAGTTCTTTCTTTCGTTTGTTTTATGTTTAACTGTTTATGTATAATAAAATAGTACCTCGCATCATAACAGAAGTTCTATCAAATCTATTAAGAGTTGGTAAAAATCTAACTGCAATGAATTTGTAAACTTAAAGTAGTAATTGTAAAATTCAATGTCTTTGATATAAATATTAACGGTGAACAAATAAAACATACTGATTTCCTTTGAACAGAGGAACCCTTTCGGTATGTCACAATTGACATCAAACCATTCCCCATTCCTATGCACGCCCACGCATTGCTCTAGTCCCCCAGAGTAAGTCGGTTCCTTGTAGGCCCATCTCGTATACTTTACCTGAAAAGATATAGCCTAGTGCCCAATGCCCCTTCATTATAAGTAAAAGACGGTAATCATTGAGTATTCCTTCACAATAAAACAAACAATACATTCAGATAAATGTCATGTCATTGCTATATTTTCCCACCAATAGTATCAGTTTACATTGACACAGTGAGTTGCTTGCGATTGATAAAACTTGATATTAGCGGCCACAAGTTTATCTATGCTGTGAAGGGATTTATGCGAAAGAGTAAGGGTTTGGTTTGATTAAAGTCTGAAGCTGAAGCTGGACAGGCATTTATCAACTTTATCTCGAGATGGAGAGGCTTATTCCGTGCAAGGAGAAACTCGTGCACGTTTTGTCGAGAAAATATGTTCCAGGGCAGGGGCGGACTTGCAACTATGACTTTTGAAAACAATGTACATCCAGGGTATTTTCTTCAGGAATATTTACCAGTGCTCAAATATGTAAGAAAGCGTGCCCCGGACAGTAAAAAAATGATGTTATTGTTACAAGAATTTTTTGTATAGTAACCTAATTTAAAGTTGAATGCGTTTGACCATACCTATGTAACATTTTACGACAGTTTGTACAAATACTTATTGTAATATCCACAAGAAAAATGCAGGGTAACCTTTAATTCTATTACGGTATTGCGAGAATCGGAAAACGCATACGACCAGTTTCCGTTAGCTTGAGACCATGCTGGTCCGATGTGTCATCCTCGTACATGGAAATAAACATTTATCCCAAGCGTAGACTGATGTTACAGATATATCACCTATGAATATCGTTTCCAGTGAAAGAGCTTAATTAAAGTTGGTTCTTTCTCATATTTGCATAGGTTAAATTAATATATTAATTATATAATCAGTGAATAAGGACTGAGATATGACAAAGTGTATATAATTATTACAAAAATATACTAATGTTCAAAACTCACACCAGAGCCATGGCGTAAAGCTTTGATATAAGTGATGGATGAAAGATTCAATTAAAACATTGAATTAAAACTAAGATCTGCACAAATGCAGATTGAGAACTGCAGTTTCATACACATCTGCACAGATAGTAGTCAACCACACGATAAAATATACCCTGCCACCATCAGTAACCAGCTGAAGTTTTCAGCATCTAAAGGCTAGGCGAGAAAACTGAAGTCGACCTCTGTGGAATTAGAGTAAATGATGAATGCTGTCTTAGAGTGTAATGCCGAGAATATTTTTTTGGCGAACATGAGGAATTGGTGTATTTATACCAATACCTGTGTTAACGTTGGGGTGAATTTTGACCGTCGGTTTAATGTACACGTTTAGTGCTATGCCAACTAGTCAGGAATGTGTCAATGCCGGGACCGTATGCTAAATACAAGACTTATCAGTGTTGTATGGTATATACCCCACCATACATAATTCTTTGTTTCTTATGGTTACGTAGCAGCGACAGAGAAGATACTGTTTGGACAATTCCTTGTCGAGAGCGAATGTTGTAAGTATAATATGAAAGACGTGCCTAATATAATAGTTGTGACAATGAAATGATAAATTACTTTGTATACGATAAAACTAATCGGTATCCATAATGTAGAGCAAGATGCAAGATGTTTCAGAGCTGTAAATACATATTAGTCAAGTCAGTCTGTATGGCTGGATAAAGACGCTTTACTTTCTGCGATAGACCTTGAAGTAAGTTTTGGATTTAGACACATATCACATGATTTCAGTGTTTTTTATTATTAGTTAATTAACAGCTATGGGTACTTAATAGAGGGACCAGCAAAATTATAAAATTGTATTGCATCAGTTTATACTATTAAAGTATTAATTGAAATATTAATCAGGAATTGGGTTGTCAGTTTATAAGGCAGCCTGTAGGCTTAGTTTATTGTGATAATGTAGTTTGAACCTTCCGTGCGAAGGTATACGTTAGATATGTCATATACGTCAAGTTTGACAAGTAAATCAAGATTGTCCTGTATTTCAAGTTCGCCAAGTTAGTTAATTGTATCCATAATACGTTAACTGGTATAGTTTGTCATGATTGCTAACACATTTAACCCTTTCAACAAGCGAACAATACATTTGCTTGTTGGTTATACGTCAAATTTAAATTTAAAGTTAGAATATACTTAGTTTTATATGTGTGCACGATTTGTGAGGTCTTGTGCATCTTAATAAGCCTAAAAAACAGCATGGACTATCACAGGGAAAGGGTTGTAACACCCTGCACTTTTATTTTGTGGATGTCCAAATTAAAACTTAAAAGAAAGCAAGTCTTCTATTTAAAAATATGGAGAGCCTCAACTGGTCTGATTTTTACCATTCATATTTGTTTATATATAATTAGCAGTATGAAAATAATCCCATCATACTCTTTTTTAACTTACCGGTTGATTTGGCAGATACTCCAATGTGCCCTTGACTCTTATGAAATTGGCTAGAATATAAGCTTGTCCCCGTAAAAGAGAAATCAGAAAATCGTTTGTCTCTGCATCAGGAATCCTCGCGAGGTCTCCTCCCTGCTTGGCGCATGCGCGGCGTGAATTCATCCACGTTGTTTGGTTGGACTGATATCTGTAGCAAGCCTTGCCAAATTTGGTCCACTCTCTCGGACAAGCTGACAGCACATAGACATCAATTTTACGGAAGAAGTTTTAACACAGTGGGACTTCCTAATGCAGTCAAGTATCGAAACCCTAATAGCCCTCACTCGTATACACTGTCTCACGACGCTCCCAGCACACGTCTTCACCATTTCCTCATTTGTAAAGTCCCTAATCCGCCCCTAACATTAATGCACATTCATCAGTAATTAAGACAATCAAAAACGCAAGAACCTGACAGGTTCTGACATAGAAATAATTGCACTAAATTTCCTTCGTGTGTGAATAGGATATAAATTTAAATGGAGATATTTAATGCATTGTAGGATAATGTAATTGTCGAATGCAAAACCTTAAGTTTTATATAGTTTATCTAACAGAGAGTATTGCAAGGATTATATATATATATATATATATATATATATATATATATATATATATCACATATGGGCTTAAATTCATTTTTATAGGTATGTCAAAGCTAAATTAAACCAAGGTATTTTTGCGATATTTAGACCTTAACACTGAGACTTACAAGTAAACCGTTGGCCAGATTCTGGTGGTGAGGTAGTATGACCTGTACTGTCAGCCGCGGTACACTGTGTCCTAGTGTCTGGATGCAGGAGGAACAGATTGGAGGAACACTGATAGCTGTGCGTGGCATTGTCTAACTTTTGTACGCCATACGTGGTCTCCTCGCCGTACACCAATCGAAGGTCTCCGTCCTCGAACTGAATCAAAGGAAAAAATGATCAAAAGTTAATTATATCGGTCATCAGTTTGTCTTATTATAGAAATATTATATAAAAAATCAATAAACACCGTAAGGCTATTTATATGTGAGTGATGCAAAAACTCTTTCAAGCTGAAAACACACTTTAATTGATGAAGCTTAATAGGTTTTAAGTATTTTGAAAATAGATATGCAGATGAGCCGGTTATCAGTAAAACAAATCAATTCATTAGTTTAAGCTTATAAACCGTATCATTCTCCTTCCAGTGCATCATGGATCTACAGAAAGGTCTATCTCAATTTAGTTTTGCCGTCATTTCCGATCACTAAAATTTGGAGTTGTTTTGTATTTCAAATTCACGAGAGGTAAATTTTCGGTAAAACTATAAACCATGAGTAATAGGCTCCATACTCGAAGACAAGTAAAATATTTGACATTATGAATAATAACATATCTTGTTTGTTATTGCCGTAAATAAAAAATTGTTATAAATGATATCAGATATTGGAAATTATCTCCAAGTAATGAAAATAGTTTGGACTCGTACTATATTCGCTTGGGTCCCCGACCATTAGTTACCCTTTTGCTCACATATAATTTTATGTAATTAATTTGTAGGTCAATGTATGGTGAAACACATAACAAATGAGATCGCGAAAATTTAACCCCGCGAATATGAAGCAAAACACAGTAGTATACCCTTGGTGTATAGTTAATGATTGTACCAATCATGTTAAGGTGCCAACACAGCTGATTCTGGATTTTACATTTGAGATTGTAATCGCATCTCCAAAATAAAACTTGGTTGAAAGTATAATTACAGTCCTACCGATACTGGTCTGTAAAATAGAATAATAATATTTAACTCCTTATGTAAAGCGATAAGCAATTGTGACAAAGGTTGCACAACTATCACAGATAAGGGCGATGGAGGTGTATTATATAGTCATGATATAGCTTAGTATTGTCTTGGTCAGCGAAACCCTCATTGCAAATGATTTATTGGTCCACTTATGAGACACAAAGACAACTGTGTGCAAGACAACTTATTTTGCACACTTACTGAAGTCGTTACACTCGATTAATGTAGCTATATGGACTTACCGCGTGTCCGAACAAAATGCATAAGAATATCCATGAAAACCAGAACAACCTCGCCAATGGCGCCATTGTTATCTCAACACGCCGTTGTTATACCCATAACGGTCCCTTCGGACCAAACATATGGACAGAAATGACCCGTTCCCAGAGAGCTTGGTCTTATAAAACATCCCATGTTGAGTACGACTAGGTGTTGTAAACAAACACTACACAGATGATTAGAGGCTACCTCCAGAGCAAACAAGAGCAAACCCTTAATAAACGACAGAACTGCAGGTGCAATCATATGTAAAATGATTGCCCACTAGGTGTTTGTCATCTGTAAATTGTATGCATAGACCTATGTTTTCAGAGTGTAACGTTAGTATTCGTGAATAATGGCACTGTATTTAAATAAAAATGAAGCCATGACTTATATTTTCCTGTGAAACGTGATTTAATATATATATATATATATATATTTATATATATATATATATAGAGAGAGAGAGAGAGAGAGAGAGAGAGAGAGAGAGCTGCTTTTTGTTCGCGAAGGTTTCAAATTCGCCATTTTCGCGGAAGAGAATTATCGCGAAAATTAAACCTTCGTGAAAAGTCTCATCATGATTTATATTTAACATTAATAATAAGTTCCTGTATGTTCAAAGGTAGCTATTGCTAATCATTTGAGATCTTTAAAATCGTCTGTCATTAAAGAACAATTATTTCAGTTCTTTACATGATCAATTGTCTTAAAATTTATATTTTGTGCACGTATCATTTTTTTTTCAATTAATTCATTTAATAATGCTTTATTTGGTTTAGGTTATACATATTTGGATAGGGAAAAATGAAAGGAAGCTGTGAAGATCGCGAAATTTTAATCCGCGAATATGAAGTCAACCATTATATATATTATAAAGTTCTACCAGGCGACCAATACATTCATCAAGCTATATAACTACCACAAATTTGTCTGATGAAGGCATTAAGTTGTCTTGAATGCATGAATTAACACAACATGATATTGTTCAGCTGTATAAATAAACAAGAATAAACAAGGAAAACTGAAACAATTGATAAAGATGGACACAATATATAAAGTCTTCTCTAAAGCATTTCAAACGATGCTTTTGGAGGTATTTTGTCACATTTCATAGCGAACCATGAAATGACCATGTCTTTTATTCATTTATTCATCTCTCCAAACGAATGTAAGTCAAGGGTTTCTTCCTTTTTTTTTTGTTCTTTCATTAAAATCTGGTTTTAGTTCTTTCTGTTCTCTTTTTTTTGTATTAGCCTGGAAGTGTTTTTTATCCTATGGAACACCTGACCAAACACACTGATGAATAAAAACGAGGGCATTTGCTTACTCATCATATTGAAGTTTAAAGTAGGGGCTTGCCAACAATGTTTTTCCCACATTCCACCTAGATAAAATTCATTCTTTTAATGAAATCATTCATGCAGGAAAACTGTTCGGCCAGAAAAATTTAAGTGGCGTCCATTCCGAGAGGTTTGGGGAGATAATGTGCCCGGTGTACCTGGAGAAATTAAATGTTTAATGGGCATCCATGCTGATACGCATTCATTTATGTCTTTTCAATATAAGCTAACTTCTAAATTTGTAAATATGCAGTGTGCCGAGTAAAGAAAATAAGGGATGTATAAAACATTAGGTGTAAAATTATCATTGTATCCTCTGTAATGTTAATACTACTTACACGTTTATCATATATTTATACAAATTAAGTTACAGTAGCTCCTGAGACTTGTTATATTTCTAAATGCGAGGTAGAGTCAGAAACGGTTCTAGGATGTTGTCACTCTACTAGCGTTAGCACATTTTACTTGATAATAAAATTCGACAAAGTGGAAGTACGTTTCCCATTTCATCTTCACAGAGTGTTAAATAATGTATAAAACAAATACAGAATAAATTCTATTAGAAAATATTCTTTGCTTACTAAAAGTTAATGTTGCCATGCATGAACACCAATGTAAAAACTGCATATAATGACCGGCAGATGCATTATTCGCATCAAACTCCACATACACACAATCAGTTCCGAAGCTCAGGGGTCCATTTCGTCTACGAAAATATTTAGTTAAATGAACATAAAATTTATGTTATACTGACGGCGAGGTAGCTTAAGAATGACACACCACATATAAGTAAAGTAAACATGAACATAAGAAATGGTTTCCCAATTAAATATAATGAAAGAAAGGAAATGTTTACAAGGAATCTAGCTTGGATTGGATAAGTGTATATAACATGTCACTTATACGACTGTGCAACGGTTGGTTACTTTACGTGTTTTCAAGAGAGGATGGTTGGTTTCTTGGGACTGGCAAAATTTAATTGATAATATTGTTAATGTGCAACTGGTATTCGGAGGGAGAATGACTGAGATTACTAGGCTACTTCCCAGACATTTCTCTCTCTTAAGGATACGGTACATAACAAGAATAAGCATCTTTCCTTCCTGGGCTTCTCAGATTAAAAACTTTATTTGTTTAGTGTCTAGAGATAGACGAAACCAGAGATCCCTTGGAAAACCACCGCACGTGGACGGGACACTACAATCTTCTCTCATAGCCATGGCGGCAATCAAACAAGGGTCGCCAGCGGAGAGAACCCCCGACCGTCCAAGTCCAACAGGCTGCATACTTCGCTGCATTTAATGCAGAGCACCTCGACCGTCCAAGCCCCAGAGGCTGTATACTCACTTGAAATTTATGCAGAGCACCTCGACCGTCCAAGCCCTTCAGGCTGTATACTTCCCTGCATTTTATGCAGAGCTTAAACGAAACAATTTTTTTTTCTGTGCCCCTCCGATCGGCTCCTGTTCCTTAAGTTGTATTCAAAGTCGTTAGTGTTAACATACTTGAATATAATAAATTTATAAGTATGGGTATGTATCCGGAATAATGAAAGGTTGTTCAACGGACCACCATCCCCTCAAAGATATTGGTCAAATCTTGTGAGGCGACGGGATCAACCCTGCTGAAACCCTAGGTTAAAGTTAATGAAGCAGGTATCCTTCAGCGTATTGCTGAAAAGATTAAAAGTAAAAGAAAAGATAATTAGATTTCTGAATATAACTGTCCAAATACATCCTCTCGGTCAAGTTCAAATAAAGTTTGAAAATTCTGATGTATTGGCTACAACTTTAAACCGTGGCAAGATTATGAAATTCACAAAACAGCACTGATATTAAACACGGGATGTTCTACCTCCTGAAGCGGAATGACAATAAATTTAAATAATTAAAAATAGGAAACACAGGTTCCAGAAAGGTACGCGAAAATTTTATAACGGGTGTATATTAGAGAACATTTCCTAAGGCTTACCAAATCAATGTTTAAATGTTAAGGCAGCTGATAGATGAAACGACGTCCCAGATTGGCGCAACGAGAAATACTTGGGATTCAGTGTTTCGTTAATCGGCCTTCATTGAGTACTAATTACAATCAGCTCATTACAGGAGCATGGCCATACGCACCTGGATTACAGAAGCGGATCCGGGGGGGGGGGGAGGGGGTCCGGACCCCCTTCCCCCTTTTCCGGACCTGATGACCTTTTTTCAGGATTTCATTAGTCCTCCTGGGTTGGAACCCCCCCCCCCCCCCTTTTCCAAAATCCTGGATCCGCCCCTGCATTACAGTTTCCCAGCAAGCAGCGCTTAAAAACCGTGAATAATAATTCCCTTGTCCTTTTGTGGGTTTTCACCTTAGAGAATAAAACATTTTATTAACATATATTAACCAATATATTAGCCATATAAGCCAACCCTGGGAAAGGGCCCGGTACCGGGTTGCCAGTATCCGTGTGCAATGGCGCAGTTTATGAATGATAGCGCTACGATTAACCAATCGCGTATTATTGTTAAAACCCTGCGAATTTAAGACAAAATATGGAAAATTACCCCTTAGGGCAGTCATGGCGTTGTTCCACAAGTCATGACCAAATCAAGTGTGACGATTGAAAGAAACCATCGTCATTTATAATATAGGTGTTTATAAACATGATCTTTACGATGTTCGTCATCTCGCTTGATCATAGAGCAGAGACAAGGAGACTCGGTATCTACATAGTCTTCCTCGTCATCATACTGAAGAGGTGCACCTCTTTGTTTTCAGATTCTAATGTTAAATTACAAACTTGTAATGGTATTTTAACAAAGAGATTATAGTTTATGATCTGACATGCATGACTGATGCCTGACGAGCCGATATATATATATATATATATATATATATATATATATATATATATATATATATACTTATATTGCTTATTAAGTAAAATAAACAGTGACGTCATGTCCAACAGAGAAAACATTTCGTAATCAGAACATATTCCAACATTTGCGGAAGATCATTTCCTTTTATAGCCCCAACCACTTGAAGACATGATTAGGTGAAAATAATAAACGAATAAAAATATCCGCCGACTTTGAATGATAAAGTAGGAAAAACAGTTTTCAAGCATGGCTTCTCAAACAAGGAACAACGTAGTGTGAACATGTGTTCATGTTAAACGCTTACCTGGTCATTTACTGCTCTTCAGAGTATTTGCTGCTAGAGAGGCAGATAGAGATTTTGTCAGTCTGCATCCAAGCTAAACCAGTCGGTTATGGCAAATAGATATGAGCTGTTATACAGGAACACATTACCCCTTCAAAGAAGACTTTGAAGTAACCTCCTCATGGATATTTGGTAGTTATTTAATACTAGCAAACTGTAATAGCTTTTGTGAAGAGTCCTTAAAAAATGTCTGGTTTACGAGAAAAATCTCCAAAACAGATTGTCATGCCAAATTCCAGACTAATACCTTAAACCACTCCTAAGATATAAGCAATTTTCACCAAAAGCACATGTACGGATGGACACCACAGGAAAACAATTGCAGATGGCGCAACCAGTCTTGATAACAAGATGGAGGATTCCAAAATATATGGACATGCACAAATTCAGGCGAATATGGCACACCACTCCTAAGAAAAGAGCATAAATTTATTCTATCGAAACGGGAAGGTAGGTAGCGCCACCTGTCTGGTTTACAAGAAAATCTTTCAAGATGGAAGGACATGCCAAATATCAGACCAATACCTTGAAACACTCCTGAGATATGAGCACTTTTCACCCAAACCACATGTATGGATAAATGCCACATGAAAACTATTGCAGATGGCACCACCAGTCTTGAGTACAAGATGGAGGAGTCCAAGATCTATGGGTATGCGCCATTTCAGGCCAATATGGCTAATCACTCCTGAGAAAAGGGCATTGATTTATTCTACAAAACTGGGAAAGTAGGTGGCACCACCTGTCTGGTTTACGAGAAAATTTCCAAGATGGATGGACATGCCAAATTTCAGACCAATATCTTGAACCGTTCATGAGATATGAGCAATTTTCACCAAAAGCAAATACATATACTTTTGGACGAAACGCGAAAACCACTGCAGACGGTGCCACCAGTCTTGTTTACGAGATGTAGGTGTTGAGGATCTAAGAACATGCACAATTACAACCCAATGCATTGAAGAACCACTAAGACGAACAGATGGAAAATATGCAACAGTATTGTAGGTGGCGCCACCAGTCGGGATGATCCAAGTTCTATGGACATGCAAACTTTCAGCACAATACATTGAGCCACTCCTAAGATATCGGCTGTTATCTAAAAGACACCCAGATTCGTATTGCACAGAAAGGATTGCTGGCAGTGCCACCTGTCTTTGTCAGGCAAAGCAACATAGGTGAAGGAACAACTAAGCTGGGTTTTGGAAAGATCGGTTCAAGGGTCTCAGAGGAGTTCTCTGGAAACTAATGCACAGTTTTTGTATCACACTATTAATTATTCTGGGGGTACTTACGAGCAACATAGCTCGGAGGATATGGGCAACAGAGACCTAATTTCAGATTTCAATGGAGACCTTCATGGACCTCCCTTGATGTCGAGTTAGAAAATTCTAGGTCCAGCGGTTAGAAAAAATACCGGTGGCACCACCGGTTGATGAATAACTGATGAAACATCCCATGTCCAATATTCATGCAAAGAATCATGGTGATCAAGGCAGTAGTTATTTCGATAATGAAGCTTTTGTATCAATTTTTTATTATTCTTGGGGATATTTACGAGACCCATAGCTCGGAAAATATGTGTAACAGAGACCTAATTTTAGGTTTCCAAGAAGATTTTTACGCACCTCCCTTGATGTCAAGTTAGAAGATTCCAGGTCCAGCAGTTATGATTTGTGCCCTGTTAACAGATGACAGCTTCTTTGAAGGTATCAAAAATAGAGAAAAAATCGTAAAAATTAGAAAAAATACAGGTGGCACCACCAGTTTGCAGGTACTGATGGAAAACTTCATGATCAATATTCGTGCAAAAAATCATGGTGGTCAAGGCAGTAGTTATTCAGGTAGTGAAGCTTTTTTATCACATTTTTTATTATTCTGGGGGTACTTACGAGACCCATAGCTCGGAGAATATGGGTAACAGAGACCTTATTTCAGGTTTCCAATGTGATTTTTTTTTTACCTCCCTGGATGTCAAGTTAGAAGATTCCAGGTCCAGCGGTTACGATTTGTGCCCTGTAACGGACGGCCAGACGGACGGCCGGACGGACGCCGGACAAAGAGTGATCGCTATAGCTCAGATGACTTTCAGTCAGCTGAGCTAAAAAAAGTTAATATATTTTATTTTTCTGAAATATGTAATGGGGTTGTAAATGATCCCACTCTGTCATTTTAGTTGCTGTAATAGCTTGGTCGCTTGAGGGTTGATAAAACACATTACTCTAACAGTATTGGAGCATTTATCCCATTCATTAAACATTTTAACAAAAGGTTATATGAGCCTTTTTTAAAAGTTTTTTTTCTACTTATGTTAGTGTCTCTTTTGCTGTTCACAAACGACGAGAAAAAGGGATGGGATTTTTTTTCGGCCAGGCGATTACTATGGTGAACAAACTTGTACCCCACCCTTGTAAAGAGTCTTTAGATTGCTCATATATTACTTACAAAAATCAGATTTCATTTTATAGAGGATAGACAATAACCGACAATACATTCTGTTGCTGTCGCAACAATGAAATAATAATACAACACACCCAACGCATGAATTATGTAACCAGTATGTAGGAAGTTTTTGACTTAATAAAATTGTTTCGATAAATTGCCCGTTCTTTCAATCAAATTGTGAACAACAATGTTTAATTGCTTATGCGCTTATGCTTTACGAATAGCAATATACGGCCTACTGGCCACAATCGCCGTGCTCAATTAAATTTTCTCTCGTGTTTGAATCTGAATAATATGTCCTACTTCAGCAAAACCTTGGAATGTATGTTCTTTACCTGGCTCTGCTCTGGCTGATCTAAGAAAGCTTTCTCCAAAAGATAGACTATCCAGTGTAACTCTTTGTTTTTGACCTAATACATTATTGTTTATAACAATGGTTCTTCATTATGCAAACGCGTGCAATTTCGTTTCCCCTAGTTTATCAAAGTACCCTGACATTTATACACATTTATTCTTTCACAGTTTTCCCATTTTCGTTCCGAGTAAAAATGTTCTAAAATATGTTCTTTAAATATCCTGCATAAAAATTTGCATGCATTTAATTTTAGCTTTTGGTGACCTGTGAGGTTACAGACTTGAAAGATATTCAGCTGTCTGTACCCATTAATATATATTTCAGCTGTCTGTACCCATTAATATATATTTCTTCTCTTTTTACTTGCTCCGTATTTTTGCGCATAAATAGGGTGTTCAGTCGGGTGCCACCGCCGCGGCGTTTAAGAGAATTGTTGGATGAATTTTCGAAATTTGGCATGGTTGTGGGATTTCGTGTAAACTGGTACCCCTATCTCTGACTTTTTCTCTTAGCTTGGCATCAATCCGAGCTGCGAGATCTTATTGATAATTCCACATCACAATAAACCTGGAAGCATTTTCCTGAAATTGTGCTTGTCCATATATTCTGGATACCATTATCTCTTCCATAAGAATGGTGGGGCAACTAAACATCGGTTTTGCGTGGGTCCAATCGTGCGTCTATTTTTTTTTTTTTTTTTTTTGGCGAATCACTCATAACTCAGGAGTGGTTGACTGTTTCGGTCTTCTAGGTCTTACACAGTGGAGAGGACACAAACATCTATTTTTATAAAATCATACATTTCTGTCAAATAATATTGAGAGAGAGAGAGAGAGAGAGAGAGAGAGAGAGAGAGAGAGTCACCATTAATTATCGCCAAAGCTGTTGGTGCGCTGGTCGCCAGACATGACAAGACATTATATACAGATTATCCTGTTCTTTCATACACAGACATAATTTCCTGATGAATTAATACATTCTGGAACTAGCTATTGGTAGAACATAGGTAGTAAATCGTTTTTGTAGTTTTAAGTATACGTCATGGAGTCATTTTTACCGTCCGTTCAAGTACATTCGTGAAATGGAGTTCGCGTCGTTGTTAATTTCAAGAAAATGAAGATATTGGTTTCTTGGTAGGTTGGAAATTAAACCCTCTTTGTTATATTGCAAATTGAGTACGTAAAACAAATTCTAGCTCTTTGCTGGGATAGAGGTCACTGAATTAGCATATTCACATACCCCAACTTCAAGCGAAGATGGGTGAAAAACTTGTCTTGGAAATCTAAATATTTTGAGGCGACGTATCGTCGACGACAACGCTTCATCGCTGAAACCGTAGCAAAGCTTACATCCAGAAATTAGCTTTCAAAATTGCCCCTAATTCAAACAGATGGCTATATTTAAGACGTTTCCTTCGTTGCATATTGATGGAGCTCGTTATCGTATATTGGAGTAATATTTGTATCGATTCCATGATCGACTTTCAATGAATAAGGGGTGACTACCGAGAGAACTGTTTAAATCGATTATCGGCACAAACATTTGACTTTTAAAACATTACAGTATAATATTTATTTTGATCAAGCCGGAATTGGCAGCAAAGAGCACCTGCAAAACTAGATAAAGCATTTATGAAAAGAAGACTTCATGTAACAGGGGAAATTGCAGAGCGGTGCGAATCTTGTATGCAGTGTAGAATAATTTGTAGAATAATTTTAAAGTGTGATAGGTTAGCTGTTCCAGCTTTGTATGAATTTGTACAGCTTGTCTGAGCCGTCCATATTTTAACTACAATCCGGGCAAAGGTCATTCTGGAGGAGGCTCGATATATTGTATAGATCATAACAATTGTGAAAACGTGGAAACAACGAATGATGACTAACAGAATTTTACGCATAAAATATATGTTAAATATATAGTATTACTATTTTCTAGAGTAATTAGTCGCCTCTTGTCCGGTCGTGACTAACGCTGTACACATCCTGATTTCCCGAGTCATTTTTTTATAATATTAACAGTGGAGTCGCCAAGTGAACAAACGTATGGTGTTGAAGGTTCCTTATGTGGGCGTGGTGATGTAATTACAACTGCAGAGGTTGACATTTGAGGAGATACCTCAATACGTTATAGATCCAACCACAATGGTCAAAATGTGGTCCTCAGCTCTGAAAATGTCAGGTCCATTTAAGTTTTTCAAAAGCTATACACCAACCAGAACTCCTTGCAAGCCTGCCTGCATTTCTTATTATGTTCCTATCATATCCAAATGTTAATAAACATGCGCTGCTGCCAGACGAATGGCTGGACGTCTAACGGCAGTAAGGGATTTCTGTAGGACTGAAAGATTTACCAGCGTTTAATGCTAAATCTGTTAACGAGTTCTTTATATTATTCTTATCAAGATGCAATTCACAGTTAATAGGAAAGCACATTCCATAGGGGGAACTATAAAAGCAAATATTTTTTTTTATTATTGAAAGACACCTCCAAAAGCTCATAAAGTTCTATATTTCAAGTACGAGAAGGTATTTTTGTGATTATTGGAAATTTGCGTAACATAACATGTTCCTCCCAGATGTCTCATCCACACCAACATCACAAAGCACTTATGTGTTAAAGACATAGTAAGACGAAAAATAGTTGCATGAAGGTTTCTATTTGCAATAATAAAAGCACTTTAAAAGAACATATGCCATATATGTATAGGTTATAAAATAAACATGTTTCAAATGTAAACAATTAATAGATGTATAACATTACATTATCAATCGGTAGCCAGGGTGTGGTACCAGTGTTATAGTAGCTGCCTAATGCGTGTTGTCTATGAGCTCTTTCAAATGCTAATGTTCATCCTCAAAGTCCATACGATTCAAATCAATCAGTCAACCCGGTCTTATCATTTCACCTTGGTTAATTTCGGGACTTCATCCAAAGAAAAGTTGCTGGCGGACCTGTCGTAGAGAAGATAAGGATAATGCCCAACCGTGTCCTTAACCTTACACATTCTAATCAGAGGACATGGCATTGCTATTGTGGTATCATTTATATCACAGGATATCACCAACTATGAGGAAGGAATTCTCTTAATGATATACACGTGCTCTTTAGATATTTGTGACCAAATGCGTAAATTTTAAATTGCTGCAAATAAATTACATTTTAATTAATTTAAAAATATGGTTTCAATAGAGTGAAGTACACTTAATCTAAATATAGCTATATCCCTTTTACTTTAATTAATAAATAAAAAAGTTTCTCAAGTATCATTTTGTTCGGATTCTCACTTTCAGTTACCTTTAGTGGCTTTAAGCCCACCCATATTTAATTCGTTCCTATTTATAAGGTTCCAAAATAGGGAACTTGAAGTTTTGTTTTGAAATTATTTTTTATGAAAAGAATATGTCATGTAACAGATAACGAAAGTCTATTTTCATGAATGTCAAATACAAAAACACTCACAGTTTGTTTTTCTTCTTCATTTTCAGGAGTATTGCCAAGGTAGCAAACGTTGCAATTGCGGCAATGACAGCCGTAATAATGACCGCCTTCCAAGCAGGACTCAGTCCACAGGCTGTATGTGAAAAGACAATATATGCTGTAGATATGGTATCAAACTTGAGAGAAAGACTCAGCCATTATAATTAAGGTCAAATAAATGTAAAGTACTCGCAGAATAACCAAACTTGTATTCTAAATGATCTTCTAATGGACAACCTGTTTCGGATAGTATTAGCAATTACAAGCGAGTTAGAAGGACTTGGGTACAGAAACAGTATAGTATGTAGCCCTAAGTAAAAGAAGAAGCCTCTAAATAAAGATGTATAGCCATTGTACTTACTGTTTCCCCAGTGCCAGTCTGAGCTAGACTCCGAGGAACGACAGACAAGACATTTATTATCCGGGTTATTCTCGCCGTCATCGTAGCATTTCCCGCGAATGACGCAGTTCCCCGTTTCCTGTTAATGTAATAAAAATAACAGTTAACATAATAATAGCAGGAGCTCTATATCAATTTCTGAACCTGTATCAAATGCAATTTTGCACGTTTCAGATATTTTGATAATGTTAACGTGCATTCAGAAGTATCATACAAATAAGCAAGTTGCGATTCGTGATGTTCATGAGACATTAAGACTTCGATATCTTTCCACTTTAATAAGGTATAATTAGACAATTTCTTGCTTTAGCGTTTTCCTTTCGTTTTTATATGGGGTTCGATAAGGTTTAAATTATAAAAAAAATAAATGATAACCTCTGGGTCAAATGGGACAGTGTCTGTCCATAATACCAACTACGGGAAATAATTTGATTCAAACGGAATTCTAAATCCAGCTGGGGGCGTATCAATAATAACGCAGGTTCAAGACATAACTATTGGAATTTCATTAACACTTTTTGTATACCATTTGGGTCTGGTAATTCAACTAATTAGCCTTTAACAAAAATAAATTTAAATTTCAAAGATAAATAGTTATTGAATCATGTGACTAAGTTCCTCTCAGTTTACAAGCTTTCGTCTGTGTTTAAGCTTACCTTTCTGATACACTTTGGTCCGGTTGGGTCACACTTGAAGCAGGCTGAGTCGTGAGTGACCATGAGGTGGGCGGGGCTTGGCTGCTGACCGTTGTTACTGACCGCCACGTAGTAACTTGCTGGTCGAGGCAGGGGACAGCGAATCTGGTTGAAGCTGAAATACTCCGCTGTCACGGTCATGTTACCACTGACCAACCTCACCTGATCTCCCGTAATCTGTAAATTCATAACTGTCCAAGTAAGCTTCCTGTTCATGATATAAAATGAAATTCATTGGTAATAATCATGAAATATTAATGAAAAACAGCTGTAGTTCTTAAGACGAGTATTTTGCTGTCACAGTCATGTTACCGCTTAACGTGATCACTGTTAATCTGTAAATTCAAATAAATCTCCTGTTCATCTCATGTTCATGATACAAATTGGAATTCATTGGTAAGAGTGGCGAGTATTTATTACAAACAATGATTTATTTCTTGAGACATATATCGGCTTATTGTTCCGAAGTTCCACTATACACGATCATAATTACAAAACAAAGGAATTCAGGACCACCAGTCTATAAGGATGACGTGTCATGAAGCTCATGTTTTAAATAATGACACAGACAGCTGCAAATGAATATAACAACAAAATAAGGTTTAAGGAGATTTTCCATAATATTCCAGGTTATATTGTATCACTTTCTAGATCTCTTTCCTTTGATCTGACAGGTCGAATATATCCCTCCATGAGGCGTCGTCTTTGTGTATATGGCTTTAGAATATTTACATGACATAAAGCAATTTGTAGCTTGCGAATTAAGCACGATTCCGCCAGGGGCCATTTTTATTCAAAGCAAACCTCTTCCTGTCAGTTAGGACTTTTGGAGACAGTCGGGTCTATAGGTCCCAATGCAAAACTTGAAACTCAAAATTCCATTCGAGGAAATTAAGAACAATTTCAGAAAAGTCCTTTGATAACATTGCTTGCTTACCAAATATTACTTAAGTATTTAAGTCTTAGTCTTAAGTCTTAAGTCTTAAGTCTTACTTAATTCTTTACAATATAGGATTTCTAAACCCACAGTCTCTGACCATCAAAGTCTTTTAAGGTCTAATCATCGTCAAACAACCTTGGTTTAATTTAGCTTTAGAATTCATATTAATAATAAATTTAGACACAGTCAGGTATATATATTTAGAATCCTTGGAATATTCGCTATTAGATGAGATATATTTAAAAAGTGTAACAGTGTCCACTTTGAAAATTTAAAACTTGAAATGATTTAAAATTATTTTTTTTTAATTGGATACATCTCAAAATTGGCATAGGGTATGTATGTGGAAATAGTATCATTTGAAACTACATACAAATATCCCAAGGCGTTTTTTTTTTTTTTTGTTATATTTATTGTCTTTTTTCATAATGAATTTTAAATTTAAAAAAAAATGTGTGATGTTAACAATACTTATTTCGTTTAAATAACGTATTTCTACTACACTAAAAACGATATAGGTAAGAGAAAAAAACGCATTTTAGAATACTTGTTGATTTACCTATATGCAAAATTTGAACACTCTATATTCGATGTTTTTTGAGAAATATTGCTCTAAAGACCGTACAGTCTCCTGAAATACTGTTTTGAGAAAACGGCCAAAAACTGTTTGGGAAGAGAAATTTCGTTTTGAGTGGAAAACAGGGATATAAGCGCAAATGACATTTGTATTTTTTCACTAAATGTTCGGATGAGAATCCGTTTCAATATATAAATTATAAAATTTAATGGTTTATCAATGTTAAAAAAAAGATTTTATCAGGCATCATGACAACTGGAGAACTGTCAAACTCAAGTAGGCGGAGCTTACTGGTCCGAGGGGTCGGTCATCAGTAATCAGGCCATGGGCTACCGCGCCGGGGCACGCGTCAGGTGTAAAGTGACTGATAAGAACGATCACTCTGTTTACTTTGCGCTCTCATTCAGACCACCATATACCCTAATCCAATTAACAGCTTGTCTCTCCCTCTCCCAATTATACATGAGACACTACATAGCTAGCAGCAACACACATCTCTCTCTCTCATTAGATTTATTTACACCAGTCATATACCCGCAAAATTGTGCTGCGGCCGCTCTTCGTTTACCGATCGCTCTCATAGCTAAGACTCCGGCGCGGTTCACTTAGCAAAATTTGTTAGCAGGCGACGTGGTGGTGCAACTTGCTGCCGCGTCCCTCTCACAAAATTCATTCGTGCAACGCAGTTCCATATTGCTTTACCACCCTCGGCGTTTATCTCCATCCTCCACCAACGACACGGGAACCTTGTGATCAGCAGTATGTGACTGTCTCTCGTTCAAATAGCGAATTTTATCTGCGCTCATTCTACTCTATTTTCTTCGACCCATGACGTTCAGTGTATATTAAAGAAGAAGGGACGATGTATTCGGTAATGGTTTTGGTGATGTAATGATGGACCCTAAGAGAAAATATAATAGTGTATAACAGGGTCAATATTACAGAAATAACAATCGGTAAATTCATATTTCTGGGTATATTCTTGGTGCCAGGACCATTATTGGGTGACACTAACATATTTAGGGCAGTGACATAGACATTATTCGGCGACTGGAGGAGTACGATGTACAGTTTACTTCTGGGTTAGGCGTATAAGGGGGACGTGTTTGTATTAATTAGTGCCAATTAGTAAGTGCCGGTAATAAAGATAAGCTCTTTCCCGCCTGACTGACCGCGGCTTCCCCACGCCTGTGAATCAACCATTTGCCTAATACCGCGAGCGCTTGGTTAACCAATTAGCAACTTACACGCTGCTAACTCTCGCCGAGCTGACAGTTGGTCCTGTTTGCACCCCACGTGGGGTTGACATCTGAATTAAAATACTTTTTTTCTAATTGATACAATATAACCCCAGGAACGTGCTTTTGTGAAAAGATAGATATAGCAAACATCTATAAAACCAGATGTTTTTCAGAAAAATGTAATTTTCATGATTTTTGACGATGATTAGACCTTAAGTACGTTTCTGTGCAATGTGGAACAGTTCGTTCATGTTTGAGCAGACTTAATATGTTCTCACGACATGATATACATACTTATAATAGTGAAAATTATAACAGGAATATGGAAAATAAAGTAAGATGTTACACGTTAAACCTGTAATTATCAGTCATTTAAACCTCTGGTTAGGCCAATAAACTGGAGAACGCTGATGGGTTAACCATACCCGGAGTTTATCACTATTGAGTCGTACTTTAAGCCAAAATAATGCTCTAATTAACAATAAAAATTACTAAATATTTTGTCAAACTTCAGTTAAGGAACACAACGACATAAGTGCATGAGGGTAATATAGTAATAATGGATAACACAGATATACTAGGCATTAACGTGTGCTGATCTGACGTATGTTGCATCGATCACAGAGCTTAATGATTTCCCAAAGTGACCCAAGAGAGGGTTTACTAACGAAAGTATAATTAACTATTATTACTTAGTCTTTTTGTTTTAGTACGTGTAAAGTTTAGACAGTCAGACAAGTGATACATGTACTCTTATTTTAACAAAACGTCCTATCGGGATACGCTTCAGTGGGTACGTCCCGGCGGCCTACGTCCCAAAAATCTGCGTCTCACCGGCCTGTAGTAACCTTTGGTGTTTCCGCATGTGACCAGGTACGACTGGTAGCTGGTTGAACCACAGTTAACGGAATGAACCCCAGTTTCTTTCTAAGTTTCATGTATCTTCGTATACATGTAAAAACACACATATTACTTGCATCTTCTTACCGAGACTTCCTGCAGATGACACGTCAGGGATGAGGTGTTGATGAAGTTCACGCCAAACACGATGCCGTCCGTGCACTCGCTCTGTCGGAGGTCACACAAACCATAGGCTGGCATGGTTAGCTCTTCCGGAACTGCGTCATGTCTGATCGAGCAGTCTTCACCGGCCCAGCCTTCTTCACAGTCACATGACCCTAGAATACACACAAGTTATTAATAATTATGATCATGTATTCTTCCACACATTCCTTGATAATTATTGAAACCAAAAACTATGTATATACGAAGGTGATCATTTGGGCTTTTCCTTCAGACCCACAATGGCGTGAACCAAAATATAATATAAACTGGCTTAATTTGTTCTTAAACACAATATGGGAGTGTACGCTTGGTTCATCCGGTAAGAATGTAATAGCACAGTATTATTAGTAAACCTCTTGAATGGTAGCCCATGCGAAGTGGCGGCCTAATCACGAGGTGACAAATGTAGTTTTACTCTGTTGTTCTACTATTAGAACTGAATGCAGCCTGAGCCAATACAGGGGATTTCCTCCCTTGTTGATTTTCAACTACAACACTTGGTGGCAAGCGATATACACTGGTATAGTGCGCAATATAGGCTAAACCTCACTGATATATTCATTTTTTAAGGGACAGAATCAGGGGCAATATTGTGCCTATCCGTTCAAACTATCAGTTCAGTTTTGCTTTATAAAAAAGTTTTCCAGCAAAAACATCCCTTCACATGGTAGCACCGTGCACCTCGCATACGGCTGTTCAACATCTCGTTATGGCCTTACGTGTTGATAAACACAGTACACGTGTGCCTGATTACCATAACAAGGCCGCTTGGCATGAGTTCCGATTGTGAGACGCAACACGCGACGTTTCAGCTAGTGGGAACATGTATTGACATTATTTTGGGGAAAGTCAATCAGGGCATTTCCTGATTAACACGTGTTGTGGCCGTGTGATACACAGGCCGTTTATGTTGACACCTTTGATCGCGCCCGGTCCACTGTTTTTAACACTAGTTTACAGGAGAAAGCATACGGTTTCCAAGCAATATTTTGTCTGGTATAGATTTATTTAAAGGGAAAGGAGCTTGATTTCGTGTTAATTCAACATGCTTTAAAAGTGATTGGGCCTCTTTAAATTTTACTGAAAACGACTTGGGTCAATAACAACAGTCAGAGGGGAAAAAGTTCCACATTAGATCACGTGATCATTAAGAGCAGGAAGGTATTCGCCATTTTATTACAATATAACTGAATGGAGAGGTGTATTTTTTCACAATATTTCCTGATGGCTTCCCAAACACAATAAAAATTGCCAGACTATGCAGGAACGTGTGATATCCTACGCAGAATTTTTTTAAAAAGTCTGCGAGACTGTCAGTGAGACTGGCTGAATATCCAGACGATTGTTCCTTAATTCTGGTAAGGACTATGCGTCAATGATGCTAGGTATTTTTTTCTATATTTACACTAACCATTTAAGCAATGTCCTTGACCGTTACATTGATTTAAGCAAGACGATTCTATGATATTCTGCGCCACCTCGCGGCCCTCTGTGGAGTCAGCTAACTTGGTTTCCCGCTCAACGGCTACCTGGCAGGTAGCTTGCATGGCGTCCAGGGCGGCGGAAGCCCAGGTCGTGTTTCCGGTTGCCTGTAAATATTACAAATACAAGTAAAATTTAAAAACCTTGATGCCAATTTATCAAACGCCTCTTACATGTAACTTTTCTGTTTGGAAATACCAAATTTACTTAGTATTACAAATATTATACGTGCAGTAAATCTTATTCATAATTATATTAATAGTTCTAATGATTTGTATACACTAATCAGCATCAGTGATCGCATTGCAGGTCGTAAATCTTTGCAAAAACCTTTTCCTGCAACATTTGTGTTATAAAGGGAGAGAACAATTAAACTTTAAGTTAATCCTTCAAAGGATTCTTTTTATAAAATAAAAAGTTTACAAATTAAGTTAAAATATGCCAATGCAGTATGGCATCGGAGGAGATTTCTATTTCGACAAAAGGTTGGAGTGTTACATATAATTGGAAAATTTAATTCCATGCGTGATACAAAAACTGTTTATGTTGTTACCCTCACATCGGTGTTCCAGTTGAACGTCGGGGCTTTTATCATTAACTTTGTAGACAGAAATATACCTTGATATCCTCCACGCATGCGTCAACGTCATTGTCTAGATCAAAGGACGCTAGCTCCATTTGTTTGACCTGCAAACATTGGGCCCCAGCCTGGTTTTTGCGGAAAATGTAGTCCTGACAATAAGTTCTCGCGCTCTCTTCTGTCCAGCCGTTCACAGGCCATGTCACATTCTGTAATTAAATCGTGTTAAAGGCCTTAGTACCCGAACTTTAATTGGGGGAAAGATATGTGAATGTTTATCATTGCTAGAATATGTTGGATCGGTGGAAATAATATTCATTTTATATTAGGTGTATAATTGAACGTGAAAGGGCAAATTTTGCGCTCTGTAGGCTTAATGAGAAGGCTATACTATGCGTCTGTAGGAGGATCCTCAGTCTTATGACCCAGCAATGGGGAAGATTACACACTCAATACCTGCAGATATGGTAGACACCGGGCCTGAGTGACACCGGGACATAAAATAAAATGACAGGAAGCTGGTGCTACCGCCCTGACACATATTCTTATACTGGAATGGAACTCTGCAGATATAAATACATGGATAAATCAGCATGAATAATGGAGGCGTTTACCTCCACCAAAAAAGCAAAAAAAAGCACGAGTTTTGTATTATAATGGGAGAGAGAGAGAAAAAAAGAGAAAGAGGACGTACAAGAAGGTGAGAATCATCGTCTTCTGAGAACTCAATATCATCTTCCCCATCATTTATGTTGTCAGTTGACCGACGACCTCTCCAAAACCAGCCATGGCGCGGCCGCGGGGCTGGCTTCGTTACAGCCCCACCCTGCAAAAGCTTGGTTATTTCTCCGCCTGTGGATTGTCAAATATTGATCAAACATGATTCCTGTATCTTAATGTACATACAATACCGATGACTTGGTATGGGTACAGACATGGGGGAAGAAAAGAATCGCAAAAATATGAACACTGCTTTACCATGAAAATGAATATGCCGATTCAAATATGTCAATTGTGGAATAATGAATTTCAAAAATAATTAATAATAATACATGATAGAACTCTAATAGCTGAATATGAAAACATGGATCTCTTCAAACTTATATCATTTTTTACTTTATAGCTTTAAAATTTAAAAACTGAAGATACAATTATGTCTTTTCTTATATTATAACTAATATGAAAGTCTCTTCTTATATATATTCTAATGAAAATAAAGTAGAAACCTTACTATAACATTATATATTTATTACAACACATTACTCTTTCATATCAATTTTAAAATAATATTACGTATTACGACACCGGACATTTTTGCAAAGACGTAAACATGGAAAACTCACTTGTATCAGTGTCGCAGATATCTAACAGATTTGAGGAGCAGCACTTTTCGTTATCAGTGTCACAGCTACAGTACTTGGTCGGATTGAAGGGGGCTTTAGCTACCCCTTTGAAAATGTCCTCTCCTGCCCTTACCCTGGAAATGACAACAGAGCAGTATTACAGATCTAATATAGGGTTCAGATCTTGGTAGCTTTGAGATTAACATTTCATTTTGCTTAAGTTTTTCTCTAAATGTGTATGGTTTTAACTATCTTGATGATACAATCAATAATACCAAATACCTATTTCAAAGGTTCTGGAAAGGGTACGCAAGTCAAAATCATGGGCTTTTTTTACGAAAGTCATATATTTGTGTCATACGTTGAATTTGGTACCACTAACGTAAAACTGAGAGCAAAATAGTCTGTTAAGATCCGCTGTATGTTTATTACAGGTGTATTCCCTACAATTAGTCAAAGAAGATAACAATAGGAGGTATCTGCATAATATATTTTCGACACAGGTTTTTGTGCTCATAACGATGCCAAAGTTACAGTAACTGGGTTACATTAAAAACTCTGTTATTTTATTATTTTAAAAACGTACAAGAATACTTGCAGGAAGAATTGAAAAAGGGGCTCGCATTGGTCCGGCCATCTTAAATATATATATATATATATATATATATATATATATATATATATATATATATATGACAGGGCTTTCAGGAACGCAGGGGTACGGGTATGCGTCTCTGACGCTCGAATTCGCTTACGGACGTTCGGTTCTGAGTCCAAGCGATGGACTTAAATATCTATTGAAACATTCATCAATAGACTGTACTGACACTTTATCATTTTTTATTGTTATGACTCTTTTTCATAACTGTTGCAACTATTTTTCTTGACTAAAATTCCTCCAGTTATATTGGTCCATATGATAAATTGGTAGTTGTGTTATATAAAGGCTTGTATACTAAGTAAACACTTGCCGCCATTCTTCTGAGAAGCGGTCAGGTCGTCCTCCGTTCTGGGTGCCCGGTCCACTGTAAATGTCACCGTTTCTCATTTTAAAGTCATTTGCTTTGTCTTCGTCGTAGAATCCACACAGACCTATGAAAATAAATCCAGACATATCTTAGTCAGGACTTCCAAGAGGTTTGTATTTAAACGCCATTTGTGTTGTATCAATACCAGAAATGTTGGGGACTTTATTAGTTTTTTTTAAAATTAAGTACTCCTCGATATATTGAGTATGGAAACAGACGATCACCTGGGACCTGGACCACAGGGAAAATCGAATGAAAACTCGTTGATAAAGTTTTATTTGTTACTGTATTGTGAAAAATTATCCAAACCATCTTCTTAACTTGTACATTATAGGATTGTAAAAAAATATCTAAACATCAAATAATGCCATTTAGGTCTCATTATGTTTTCTTCATTCAAAGTTAGGACCATGGCATCATAACCGCATAGAGAATATGCATCTTATGCTATATCTAGAATTCTGATATTCCATGCATTATACAATGGCCATTTTTAATATGAATTATGCCCTTTGTAATATATGAGTCAAAGTTGCACTGAAATATGAACAGGCCATAAGGCAACAAATAGTTATCCTTCACATTAGGTAGGACCCTTGAACATCAGAGAATTACCGTGATTTCTACCACAGTATCACCAGTCTTGCAGGACTTGGTGCATACGAAATAAGCTTATTAATAATATTTTTCTATAAAATCTTCCCTTCCTTCTTTGAAAAGTGTCATACATGACATGCATTTATCAAATAAAATAAGTTTCGATTACGTCCTTTAAGAGATTTTTACCTTGTGTACTCCCGTGGTCTGCTGGAGAAGGCACCACGTACACATTGATCAACTGGCCACTTGTTGTCACTTTGACCATGGTACCGTGTGGTAACAATATCTGCGAATGCGGGAGAAATGTAGAAGTAACGAAGGCGGGAGTAAACATGATAATGGGGCAGCGCATTTTGTATGGTAATATCCTGCTTAATTATTCATCACCTTTACTTTGACAGTCATACTCAAACGGATGGTCAGTTTTTTATTGTAAGTGTGTAGTAGAACTAAAAGAATTACTTTAAAGTAAGTTAATTGCAATCATTCTTTATAATCATTTAATTTAATTTTGGCAATCGTTGGAAGTCACGCACAATCGAGAAAAGATGATCATCATTGTTGGATAACAGGAGGAAAGTGTTCGTCAGGGGGTTTCCCATCTCGCACAATAACTTCCATGCGCCTGGTTTGGTCAAAGGAATTCATAGAATGTCATATATTGTTTGCAGACTTTTACCCCTTTCACACACAAAACGTTTTCAAAACGATTTGGGCAAAGCAGTTTCACCTAACTGGTATAAATCTGCGCTGTGTGTTCACACGAAAATTTAGAACCAGTGCATGGGATGTACATTTAACGTGTGGGACAATGTAAACAACATGCTGACACAAGCATTCGCGCTCCTGCTGTGACCTAGTTGGTGCTTGAAAACTAGGTCCAACCCGTTCCAGAGCGTTCACAGCGGATAAATTTCGCATTCACACGGTTTGAAACTACTTCCTGAGCAAAAACGGTTTGAAAACCCTTTGGCTTGCCGTGTGAATGCTTCATTTCGAATTCAAAACGGTTTGAAACCGGTCTGCATTTGTCGTGTGAAGTCGGTATATATGGCACGACTGCAGTTTCTTCAAACAGTAAGCCTCTCATGTCATGGAGGTCGTCTGCTAACACACGTACGATTATCGCAAGACAACACGACTACATATGACGAGTCGTATGTTATTCATGGAGTGTTTAATGTTTGCCGTACGACAAATCGTACGAAAAGTCACAGATAGTAACTGATGGCTGTGCGATGTTGAACGTAACTTCATTGTCAAACAATTGCAGACTCTCCCATGGCCGCCTGTTTTATACAATTATTGTGACGATCGCAGATGAACAGCTTTCCTAAGATATTTACCGACAGTTACTTACATGATATCGTCTTCCGCCATCCAGTCTGAAGTATCTGGTACCTGGAGTGATGCGATCATGCTGATGGATGTAGGTTTTCATAGCACTGCAGAAAAACGATCTCCGACGACACCGGTCCACAACGAACACCGTGTCTCCAGACCGGATCGCCACAGCACAGTTACATGTCGACGGTAGAAGGCGGTTGCACCTTTGATAAATTGTCTGGACCTGAAACGAGGTTGTAAGGCAAAGGTTGGTTTTAAAGATGCTCTCTGTTGGTACATCACTTGTCCATCGTGGAAAATAAACCCATAACCCATATCTAATTAATATTACTATAAAACGGTCCTTTGAATTATAGAAAGGGGAGTATTGGAATGTAGAAAATTAGAATGTAGATAGTAAAACACTGTGTTCAGTAGCATGGGTTTAAAAGACGGTTACGTTCTCATGCATCAGTTTTGCATTCCACATTTCATTATACGTCATGTGTATGTGCGTGCTGTATATTTTATTTATCTCCTGATCATTTACCTCTTTGTGTTATTTACTCTCTTTAATGCGTTTTGCTCTAACGTTCACCTATCCTGTTTACAGACTACCCATTTCTATACACATAGCCGTCAAAGGTAAGAACAGGCAAGGTTTGAACCAGCTAGTTAGTGGTTGCTCTTGTTTGAAATCAAGTCTCCAGAGCCAACAAGGGCGCTAACAGTGTCTTCAGAGACATTATTATATAATATGATAGCATATCTTATAAATTAGTGTAAAAATATTCAAGCGATTTATTGGTGAGATTATGTTTTCTTTTATGGTTAACATTAATGCAAAGGGTTATGAAAATTGTCAACTCATTAAACATAATTCATTACCTCATACGGATATCTAGTGTTCTTATACAATATGAACTTCCCTTCTCTGTGGTTGTTGTAGTACCTGTGGTCAAATGAATGAAAAGCAAATCAAAGTGAGAGTATGACTGTTGACCTGAGACTTACCAGGAGATATGACTTCATATGTTGTATTGTTATCATTACCAAAACATCGTTTTGCGAAAACTCTACACACGCATTTAAAATTCTTAATTACTCCCTTGTTCACAGAATATATATAAATCAATCAACTTATGATACTTATTTTTTTACTTCATCTAATATTTTTGAACATGTAATTTATTTCTTACAATAATACTCTTATCTTCATATTAGTAAATTGAAATGTTGTCAATTACCTTCCATTGAAGGTAGTCATATGTGGGTCGTTCACAGATTTGCATATAGCACTGTCGTCTCTATCCTGGATGGTAAGCTGCAATAATATATATAAATGAAAGGTGTAGTTCACCATAATCTAAAATGTTCGCCAATTAGCATTTTTTCATACACAAAGACGAAGACAAGGGGAGAACCGTGCAAAAGTTTCTCCACACGAGTTGAGAGTTTGGAAATTACTTTAAATAATGCAGCAAGCCAAACATATTAGATTGAATAATCTAGTAGTCAAGTTGTGACAGAGTCCTGATATGTCAATCAGTTGGTCCACTGCTACTCGTCTTTGAACCATCTCTCTCTCTCTCTCTCTCTCTCTCTCTCTATATATATATATATATATATATATATATATATATATATACTTTTCTGTGTATACTCTTTCCATCTATAAACAATAAATCAGCATTGCTATATATATATAATATATATATGTATATATATATATATATATATATATATATATATATATATATATACAAGGCTTTCAATAGAAAGAAAATTTGAAGAGTCGTGGACACTCAGGCAAAAATTTCAGAGAGATGATACACGTGTCAAAGTTAAAGGGTTACGTAAAATTTAATCGTTTTTGTATTTTATATAATTATCATATTATTATATGGTTAGAAATCGTGTCATTATATAAATATTTGCTTGTAGTGAAATGTATGCCTCGGTTATCAACGCGGCGTTTACACAATTTACGGGTTCGGTTGAAGCACCCAGTGATGGTCATTGACTGCTTCAAGCTGTTAAAACCAAACAATCGCGCGTTCCATCGCTTGGACCATCAGAACCGACTGTCCGTAAGAAAATTCGAGCGTCAGCGACGCATACCCCCGCATTCCTAATCCCTGTTTATATATACATATATATATATATATATATATATATATATATATATATATATATATATATATATAAATCAAAAGATTCATGAAAGATTAAAGGAATTCTAGGAAAATAAAATGCTATACTAAAGAGGCTGTATGTTAGGTTTCAAGTTGCTAAAATAACTAGACCCTTTGTTACTTAGTACGCCTGGAACGACTGTGTCCCGCTTACGCTATAATGATTTTAAACGGATCGTGTAGATTATACAAGCATCTCACTTTAACTCTGCTGAGGACACGGGCGAGCACTTCCTGTCCATCGATCATGTGTTTCAGTACCACTCTGACGTCACGTGTTTGTGGACCATCGAATTTGAAGTCGAGTTTTGCTGCTACAGGCACGTGGCGCTCCTGCTTGTAATTTGCGTCGGTGACCAAGTCGCCGCAGGTGTCGCTGGTTTTTGGTTCTTGTATGCCGAATACAGCTTGCTTGATAATTTTTCTGTCTTTCCAGCACCTGTTAGTAACAATATAGAAGTAAAATAAAACAGTACAAAATTCTTTTTTATTGCTGTGGTTAAAATATTATTCGCTCCAATAACAAACACTCAGGCGAAAAATAAACTATTTCTGGATTACAATGACCTAATGAATGGAAAACATGTTATGTTATCTGATTAATTTAATAATCGTAAAATGTAACTTTAATTAATTAAAAATAATTATTTGAGAGTTTCAGGATTATTTACTTCCCGACTGCGCTCGAGTGGATATTGTAAGTCATGAGTTTAAGTTAATCGCCATGGGCCACCTATAATTTGAGAGTACCTTGGCCAGATTCCGTCCTCTAATTCCAGGTGTATGTAGACGTTACAGTTTGGTTGACGACATATCATTGTGGCGGGGTGATTGATCCTGTACTTAATTATCCCGGGATCTCCACCCTCAACAATCGTCATTGTATCTGGGCTGGTCATCTGAAACATGATAGGATATATTTGTAAATATTTATAATTATACCACAATAAGGGCAGTGATTTCCGATGTATTCCAACTCTGGGTTGAAATTTGATGAAATATAAAAAGAGAGACAAAATAAAAGAATGCGAAAGTGCAAAAGAATATCTTCTCAGGATTTTCATACAACAATCTCTTATCAACAGTGTTCATATTGTTCTCTTTTGAAAAAATAATTGAAAGTTTATTAAATGGAACCTTACACCGTACCTCAGACACAAATGCATTGTTTTGTTCGTCTAAACATTAACATTCTTTTCACACAACAACGATTCGTAAGCCATGTATAATTTTATACAACTATAATTCAGGGTGTTCACCTCAATAAACATGATGAAGACTTTGGTCGTTTTGGTTCCAGGTACTTTCTAAGCACAGATAGTACAACACTCCATGTAATGTCGCATTAACTTTGGTTATCTGTGTCATCCTTTTTTCAACATTTTGTTGGAAATAACCGCCTCCACTTTTTAATGCTAGCTTAACTAAGTATATGTACGTCTTCAGAACTCCATTCCGGCTTCGGACTACGTGATAGGGCAGTATCCTCTTCCTCTTATTTTTTGTCTTGTGTTAACCAGGCCCGCTGACTACTGCACCTGCGGGCCCTGGGTGTGTAAACATCCCCAAAACTGGGTCATACCATCGAGCGCCCTAGAAAGGCGAACTCATTTGTGAGTGAAACACGTCCGTTGGGCATGACCTTCCAATTAACCCTTAATAGCGCGCTACCTGGGTCGGGCCCAACCGTGAAAAATCTCACCACCTCAGCTGAGATTTGAACTCACAATCTCCCCTCTTTGAGCCACGTGCCTTACCCCTGAGCCATAGAAATCGGTTTTGCCATCCTTCTTTTTAAAATTATTAAATTTGAATAAAATATGAGACATTAGTGTGACAGCTGGAAGCAGCCTCTTACCTCCAATACGGGTTGACAGACCCTTCTAGATGTCCTCAGAAATTCGGTTAAGGACTCGTTCATGGACTCCCTGTCCTCACGACTGCAACCTTTCATATTTTCGTTCACGCAGTCGATGGTTGGGGTAAATGACCTGAGAAATACACCAAAAGCATAACATTAATTTTATGTATTGTTTTATTTAGAAATCAAACTCATGTATTTGAAAACAATTAAGACGAAGAAATCGCATGAATAAACCTATTTTGATCTTTCACGTAGATGTAACATCAAAAGAGGTTCAATTTCCGTTGGCTGAAAAACGAAGGAGCGTGAAAACACAAAAGCAAACATTTCAAAGTCATTCAATGGTATTTGTATGGAAGTTAAGTTTACTAGGCAAATTCATAGTACACCAGACGCTTCAATGATATTTATGAATAGATTCAGACATGCTGACGGGTGACCACCTGTCGTACATTGTCGCTTGAGAGGATGTCCTTGAATGTATTGAGCGCCCTGGAATATTCATGCCACGCAGTCCCTTTGTTATAATACAGACCAAAGGAGAAATTCCTAAAAATAAGGACGAGTCCAGAAAGTAGCAGAGTGAATTTCCCGACGCATAGGACTTATCATTATGTTGTTCACACTCTTGCTTTTCCACAATTAGTAAGCGTTTAAGATCCCACTTTATCCTTATAAACAAGAAAAGATATTTTGGAAGCGCCTTACCCGCATGACCTCCATGTGCCCCCGTAAGCATTCACTGTGTCCCTGAATGTCTCGATGCAGTCGTTGGCTTGGGCCATATCACATAGGCCTGGGTTGTTTGCATCTGTGCAGTCTCCAAAGATCCCCTCAACAAAAAGTGTAGCTCGGTCAAAACGTTCCTGAGTAGACTGCCAGCACGTGCTGACAGATTTACTGATACATCCCTTTTTCTGCGTCAGCGTCGTCCTGTCAAAAAAGAAAAGAAACTTAAATGTTGACATACTTCCTACAGATAGATATCAGACAACAAAAATCAAAGTTAGGCTTTTTCTTTTTTTTTTGTCATGTTCCCTGGCAGGTTTAATACGTGTTTTACATGTGTATACTGTCTCATTAAACTAAATTATCATTTGCATTTAGATATATGTGAATATATTCAGAATAATCTCCAGATTAATTTACCAAATATCTATGTTTGCGTACACACTCAAAACACTAACTCTGTCAATGAAACATTCATTTATTCTTTATCCATGCAATGGGCATGTTCTTTTTATCACATAACACATGCTAATAGTGTTTAGATTTACATAGATTTTATATTTATAAATCATGTATTTTTTACATACATGGTGACTGAGAAATTTTCTCACCCCCTAAAGGTCTGTGTGATCTACTTACCGACACAGGTTGGACCAGTCGGCGTCATCTCTTCTGAGAATTTCTGAGACAGTGTCAGCTGTCAGTTCATGGAGACAGGTGGAAGCTCCTTCCGAATCACAGGTGGCAGGTTCTGTTAAACGTAGCGTAGACCTAATCTTATATAACAGGAACATGTGCGACTTTTCTTTATTCATCCACTTATCATAGGCGGCGAAACCGGGGGAGGGGGGCACGGGGGCCGGGTCCCCCCAATAAAATTGTTGGGGGGCTGAGCCCCCACAACAAAATGATGGGTTTAAAAACATAAACTATTTTATTATTGTGTGTTTGCACCCTAACACATACATATCCTCTTCCGCTTGGACGCTTCGCGCCCTCAGTACTTGGGAGTACCATATATACAGGGCCGCAGCCTCCAGGATTGAGGTGCAAAAACAAATATTGCGCAGTTTATATTCTGTGTGAAAATGCATCCATTGCCAGACCAATAACAATCTCTTTACAAGGAGGTACTTTTTTTACTAAATAAGCATTGACCAATAAATAACAACAAAAATGCACCAGAATGCAGTAGTATACTTACAGGAGACCCCTTTCCTGACCCTCCCCTGTCGGGAATTTCCCCTCGAATCCGCTTACTGACCCCCCCCCCCCCCCCCCCGCCAATAGGGATAGGCTACGGCCCTAATATATATAAATACAGTAAGACCCCGCTAACACGACCACCTGCGGGACCAGGCAAAGTGGTCGTGTTAGCGGGGTGGTCGTGTTAGCGGGATGCTTGTACATTAGTCTGCTCATATTAACGCAGGCGATAATATAGGTATTTCAAGTAAATGTTAAGTTGTTGTCCCTGTTTAATATAAAATTTTGGGACCAAGGAAAGTGGTCGTGTTAGCAGGGTGATCGTGTTAACTGGGTGGTCGTCATGCGGGAGTTCACTGTATAAATATGTGTGTGTGTGTGTGTATATATATATGTATATACTGGTCTACTATTGGGCCCCCAATGAAAATTTGGTTTCGCTGCCAATGCTTATTACCTTGATGTAGTATATAAACGCCACATTAATACAATTTTCGAGTTTAATATGGTAATTATAGAGCAACCAAGAATTTGTTAAAAGTGGGACCAAAATATAAGATATAAACGGTATCCACGGTTGATATTCATACATGAAGACACTACCGACAGTTATCTGTGTTAAGCAATTTATTCATAACGTACACATTTTGTTCCGTCAAATTTGGGCGGGGGTGCCGCGGAAAAAGTTAACACCTCAGCCATATGATTCCCCAATCCCAAAATCATTTAAAGAAAAGATCGGTTCCTACATGCTTATGTGCTATCAGTTTTTTTAATGCTTATTTGTTCCGTTTCTGCTCTAACATATACATGTACTATCAAAATATGGTGGTGTGTTTAGTTTCTGTTCTCACATAAAAAGTACTTTATAAAATTTGTTAGATCTATTTGTTCAATCTCCGTGTATAGCACGCACATGTGCTATCGAACGTTTATGGTGCCTATTTCTTCTTCCCGTAGTTTTTGGTATTACCTTCATAAATTTTATGAGCAAATGTGAACTCTCACCTTTGGGTGGAACCCAGGGCTTTAGAGGTTCCCGTCCTTCCATTTCGTTGCATAAATCAGTGGCACAGCACAGGGGACGTGGCCCGTCTTGTGGCTCCCCCTCGCAGGAAGCCGTGGATCCACAGCGCTTGATTAACCTGGGACTGCTGTGTGACGGATATGTAATTGTTACGCACCTCTGTGAATGAATGAAATATAACGCATTTACTTTTTTATTCGGTTATTCAAAAGGACTTTCCTGTGATTCCAACATTTGTGATCATAAATCACACACAAGTGTATTTTAAAATACCAGTAGAATAATTATGCAATGGTTTAGTTTATAAAAGACCATTATTACATAAACACTCATTAGTGTCAACTCGGCGGATACAAATTAAGTATATATAAAATTAAAAAGGGACATATTTGAAATAGGAGGGTCCACCCCGGTAAGACTAATATTAACAAGTGACCCAGGGGTCATGACGCTCAGCTATCTAGGAAGACATTCACAAAAGGAATTTTATCATCAGAATGCCAAACTTTGTAGTTCAATTCAACCGAAGCATAACTCAAAGGATATGGGTAACATAGACCTAAGTTCAGGTTTCCAAGGAGATTTTTTTCCATGGACCTCCCGGAATGTCTGGTAAGCAGATTCTAGGCGCAATGGTTACCATTTGTGCCCTGTTAAGAGAGGACTGCATCTTTGATGGTCTCAAAAATAAAAATTGAAAGAAAATGCCTGAACAATTGAAAAATCCAGGTGGTGTCACCATTCAGCAGGAAATTATGAAACACTCCATGATGAATGTGCATGCAAAGAATCATGGTGATGAATGCATAAGTTGTTTAAATCCGGAGGTTTTGTATCAAATTTGTAATTATATGAGGGATCATTACAAGCCCTATAGCTCAAAGGATATGGGTAACAGAGACCTAAATTCAGGTTTCCAAGGAGGTTTTCCATGGACCCCACTGGATGTAAAATTAGAAGAATCTAGGTTGAATGGTTAAGATTTTTACCCTGTTAACGGACGCCTGCATCTTTGAAGGTCCTAAAAATAAAAAAAAATGCGTAAAAATTCAAAAATAAGTCCAGGTGACGCTAACAGTCTGCAGGAACAGATGTAATACTCTATGATGAATATGCATGCATGGTGATCAATACATTGGTTGTCAGCTACTTTTAATTTTTTATTATTCTGGTACGTACTACTAAGCTTCATAGCTCGGAGGTTATGAGTAACAGAGACTTAATATCTGGTTTCCAAGGAGTTTTTCATGGACCTCCCTGGATGTCAAGTTAGAAGATTCCAAGTCCAGCGGTTATGATTTATGCCAGGTTAACGAACAGACAGACGGACGGACGACGGACAAAGACTGATCACTATAGCTCAGATGACATTCAGACAGCTCAGCTAAAAAAAAAACTAAGAAATTTCCCCAAGCCCACAAAAGAGGAATCTAGGCAGTATTATTGGTCTGAACCCTTAAAATTGTTAAGTGGCTAAAAAAGGGAACCAACTTTACATACAATACAAGCGGCATATAACCTGCACAACACATTTAGGTATTTGTGTTTATTTCACACACCTGTAAAACCTTTGAACTACATTGTTTATCGAAGGGTGTAACTATCACGTCTTACAAATAAGCTCCTCCTTTGTTTATACCCTTTATCTTACAGATAGTACTACTCCCCACTGGACTCACCCGTTTATTTTACGGGCAGTACTCCTCAGTATCGAACTAACCTGTTTTTAATTAGAGGCAGTACTCCTCCCCACCGAACTTACCTGCTTTGTTTGCGTGCAGTACTCCACCCCAGCGGACTCATCTGTCTATCTTGCGGCAGTACTCCTCCCCGCCGAATTAACCTGCTTTTTTATGGGCAGTTTTCCATCCCACAGGACTCACCTGTTTATCTTTCGGGCAGTACTCTTCCCACCGGACTTACCTGTTTCTTCTGTCGGCACTCTTCCTTGCAGGCGGACTCGCCTCTTTATCTCGCAGCAGTGTTCGTCCCAGGCGGACTCATTGGTTTATTTTACGGGCAGTAACCTTCCCACCGGACTTTCCTGTTTTCCTTGGGCAGTACTCCTTGCAGGCGTACTCAAGTGTTTGTTTTGCTGGCATACTACTCAAAGTCAGACTCACCTGTTTATCTTGTGGGCAGTATGTCAACCAGGCGGACTCAACTGTTTATTTTGCCTGATTTGGTAGAACCGCTCAATTTATCTTGTTTATCTTAGCCGCCCAGTGTAAGAACCAGTTTTTTATGGGTTTAACGCCAGGTAGACCCACCTGTTTATCCTTTGGGCAGAAGATTATTTCGCCATCGTCTCTGCACTCTTCTTTGGAGCTCTTGTCACAAATCAAGCAGCGAATACCTTATAATAAAAATTTTAAAAATGTGTCAATAGGATATCTGTGTTATCGACAATCATTTATTTTAGGACAAAATAAATTTCCTGAAAATTTACACCTAACTTATACATCCCCATGTCAGTGCAGTCCTTTTAATAAAGTATTAAAATATGGTTTTTTTTACACAGCAAAATCACACCTGTCAGTTTTTTTCTACTACCAGCCAAAAATACAACAGCCTGTCCCGATAACAGGAATAATTTTGTTTGTCCCAGTGATTTTCATGTCACTGAGGTATTCCTATATACAGGTTAATGTCTCCTAGCAGAGTATTGTTATCCGTTGCTTGGTAACTGCAAGCTTTTTGGTAAAGAATTAATTAGCCAAGTGGGTTCCCTTTACGGCCTTATCCTTTTTTTTTTATCAAAGTAGATTGATATTCAAAATGTTATTGGGTTCGGCCTTTTATCTAGATCTGCAACAAATATTAATGTAGTCTCCACAATTTTATACCCCACCGTTTCACAATATTTCAGTGGACACCTGTTCAGTAGTGTTTGCGTAATTTATGACAGACAAACAATCATACACTGGTGGAAACATAACCTCATAGGTCGAAATAACACTTACATACCTGGTGGTGTATTGGGAGGTGTGACTGTTGGCACGGCACAGGCTTTCTTGCCTTCTTTCTCCATTAATTTAATGACGTCATCATACACACGTCTCTCTTCCTGTCCACAGGACGTCACGTGTTTATGAACGCATGCGCGGGCCTCGTCTACATGTCTGAAAATATGTGTTATGTACAAAACATAGGTTTAAGTAGCTGTTACTCCAGCTTATTTTAAGCTTCGTCTGTAAATTGCTCAGATGTATGTAAAAAGTATCGCTGTGATGTACCACTTGCTGGGATAAGATACTACTTGCTGGAATAAGAAAGTGAAACATCAACATATAATATACAGTAAGATTAAAATTAAGAGAAACTAAAAGGTACATATACATTTGCACCCTTATGTGTATTATCTCAATTTATTAGTATATTTTGGCTGGTTGGAATAGTTACCAAGCAAACAATCCAGGCATGTGGACTTGCTACCTCCAGTTCACCTGTTTTATACGTTGCTATGGTTCTGTGTATGAGCAAATACAACCTGCGAGTGTATGTTTAATTTTACAAGACTGCTGCTGGCTAGAGGTATCATTTTGCGCATGCGAGACACCTCCCAGTCAAGAAGATGCATGAATGAAGAAACGCAGGGCCGGTCTGAAGCGTGCTAAATCTTTAATTTATGAGCCTGCGTGATACAGCCACCAGGTGGCAAGCGCGCTCTGTTTAAGTTTAGCCTCACTGATCGCACCCGATGGAAGCTTACTTCTAGTTGTGAATCGGAGTAAGCAAACGCCTGTAGAACGAAATATTTTCAGACACCATGATGAATAAGGAAGTGACAAAAAATTCACGTACATCCAACATACGTACGATGTGAAAGGGCTCTTTAACAGACACGTACAAGCAGGTAAGCACTGAAACAAACAGCTGTTTAAACATTAAAATCGTTCTCAATGCATTTAAAATTGAAGAATTCACTACCGAATCATTTGGAAGAACTGCTACATTTCAAAATAAAATTTGCTCATAAGGTTATGGGAATCTGGAAGCGAGGCCAGGCTTTGACTCGGTCTTCATTTAAAATGAACCTGTGTAGGTAAACGTGTTACCTTTGCACTTTTTCGCAGTTTCCATCTTCTGCAAGGAGTGTGTCAGCTATGTTTTTCGAGAGATTTCGAGTACAGGTCTCCCCTCGTTGTAGTTCACACTCCCCGGGACAATTTCGTGTGATGTCGGCCATCTGTCGGTCGAAAGCCTTCTGCACCTGACCTCTGACCTCCTCGACACAGTGCTGTAGAGACCGTCTGACACAAGCTGAAGTCGATGCCACGCCCCTGGTTCATGGTATAGAATCAGCATTAATACATATTATTAATAAAAAAATGTTAAATAAGAAACAGGACTCCAAAATGGAACACACTCCGATCAGAAGTACAGGGCCAGATAAGGATAATTATATTTTGTAGAAACACAAACACATCTTGCCATTCAATTTCCTGTAACAGGGAAGGAACTAGAGAACTGCTATGTTGAAATACTTGCTACTTTGACCTTGCAACTGTGTTATCATTTTTGGAGGAAGCATTTTGGTAAATGGCAAGTAATCAAATTTATGAAATGACATATCAATATCTACAGTATACATGCGCGTTCTTTATGAAATATTTTACAAAACTGTATAGATTCATCTTCGTGATACAGTTTGAAGATCTGGCGTCACCAACGAGTTGGTTAACCCATTTTATAGTTTATTTATTATTATTAATGACCGGAAATTCGTCAACATTGACCGTATCGATGTTGCGAGAAATAATATTTTTTTTTCGGTTATTAATTGCACTGCATTTCTGATAATCATTGAAGATATGATTTTAATTTAATTGTGGTTAATTATGTCTCATTAATTAATCACAGGTTTCTTTTTTAAGACTGGTGTGTCAGATTTTGCAAATTTCAATGAGCACTTAGTTGGAACGGACCATAGTTATCCACGTATAGCGTAGTCCTGCTTTATTATGATTAATGTGATAAAGCTCTCGAGGTTGGTTTGTACATAAATATTTCACTTATACTTCATATTTGTTGATTTGTAAATATATATATATATATATATATATATATATATATATATATATATATATATATGGGAACAGTACCGACAAATATCTTTCAGGTTTCTGAATGGATCAGTCTGCGCCAGTTCCACATTTTGCCGGAATTCATCGATGCAGTTTTGTCCTTCTGGTGCACACGGCTCGTCCTCTGAAAAATGATAAAATATTTCAATATTTGTGGTTTCCTGAATAATACACACACCTAGATGTACAAATAACCTGAGAAGAAATGGTTGCGGTCTTACAAATTGTTCTAGATGTGTTAACGTGACAGCATCTATGGCCAAGTAGGGCTCCGTTCATCTCATTGGCTTCGTTTCATTATAGCAATGGATACACAATGTGAATATTATAACCCTGGCCCTTGGCCACTGGTAATTGGTTCATCATATAGCAAGAACAATATTTCTTTTTAATCAAATTATTGATTTTAAGGTTGAAGATTAAACCCATTACTTGTCATTTAACGAAAAAGCATCACCAAGCTATACACGTTCATGGATCTATATAATAAAGTTAGTAAAATTTGATAAACATTTGTTTTCCAATTTATTTTAAAATATTTTCGAAAACCCTTTTACATTATTTTTGACATTTTTTTCATTTATTTGCATCGGTTGTTATGACAGGCGCATGGTATAACAAACGCATCAGGTGATATACCAGACGCATCAGTTAATATAACAGACGCATCCGGTGATAAAACAGATTTTAAAAAAATAGACAACACACCCTGGGAAACGGGACTAGTTTCACCTGGTGACTCTTCTTCTGCTTCTTCTTCTTCTCCTTCTGTAAGAAATGTAAGGTTTAACTGACAATGGTATTTACTGACATTTCTAAAAGGACAAGGGGATTCCTGGTTTTCTATATTGTTTTGATTTGGTGCGAATCTTGGTGTCAGATAAAAGTTGTATGTTTCTCCAAATCTACGACCCAATCTGAAAAAAAAAACAGCAGCACTTAGTTCTTTTAATTCCTCTACCATGCACAGCTGCACGAACACAAATGGCAAGCTTGACCTAGCCGACAAGTGGTGAACCAAAGCCGGAAAGGTTGTGACTCAAGACATTGGCCCTTCAATAAAATCAAGAGCACCGCAGTGGTGCATGACACGCCTTGTGACCTCATTAAATATGTGGGGGTTTTGAAAAAAAAATAATTCTGGTCAGAAACACAATTATATAAGAGCTTTTGTCGCTGCTTCTTCATTCATCTGATCAGCTGTACATGTACTGATGTAACACTGTCCCCCTTATTTGGATGTTACTTGCAATCCACTTCAATCGTTTAATGATTTATATTAATGGTTTACATCGGAGGTATTTACGTAGCCTACCTTCCTCTATTTGATATTAGTAATAGAATACTTATTTAAAATGATGGTGTATTTTACCACCTCGTAGAATCTAACCACATTCACCATATGATCGGGTCGCATCCCGTGAAACAGTCTTTTGTGAATTTACAGTGTTGTTTTTCTTCAGTGTAATACCGTTCTGGCCTTATCTGTAGGCCATGGAGCACTTTACAGCGGAGGGTAACTCCACCTTATATATATATATATACATATATATAACACTTAGTTTTTATAATACACATACATAGTAGGTCCCCCCACCCCCCGGTTCTCGAATTTGTGGATCCGCTACTGATCATTCCCCCTCCCCTCCCTCAATACTGGCTACGCCCCTGAAACTTGTATAGGTTTGCAATTCTCCCTAGACAGCGGTCTGGGATTTCTTTAGTAACTTGTAAATTAGAATTCCCACTGGTCTTACTGCTCTGTTGTCGTCACTGTCTTCCATTGTCGGGTTTTCTAGAGAGTTCAAAAGTGTTTCATTTCGTCAATTGTTTTAGCTGTGTTTAAGAATCATTCTTGAATCATTCTCATTTGTTTTAAGGTATTCGCAAATAGATCTGCACGACCCTTTGCTGTAGCGACTGTGCCATCAGGGTGTATAAGCGGTTTTGGCTGTCCTGTATTTGGGTTAATTTAGAGTTAGAGAAACGCTTGTTTAAAAGGTTAACCTGCGTTTGTTTTATGATCTATACTGATAATATATTCTGACCATTGAGATCGTTCTTGCGCCAAGATAGCTCGATCTACTAACCGTTGTTGCTAGCAGCTGACTCGTCGCCTTAACTCCGTCTCTTTTATTTCTTAGGTGAAGTTCCACCAGTTCCTATTTTTAACTACTCTCTCTGGGGCGACCGCATTGCCAGCCTAAGTGATACTATGTGATGATACTAAATTACAATCTGCAAGTTCATCCATAATAATTTTACCAGAGGCATTATTATATCAAGCACCGTAGTCTGTATATGGGGCGTTTAGATCACGTAGGATTTGATAATGATTAGATTTTTATCTAATTTTTTGCCCTTTTCCGAATTATTCTGTTCCCAGGCTTCTACTGCAAATAAAATAATTTCGGGTTCTATAGTGTACGAGTCTGTTTATATATGTTCCTATGTGCTTTACCTGTGGGAGTCGGGCCATTGGGATCACTTGGTGTCTCGTCGTCACCATCATCTGTAAGAAAGATAAATCTTGGTAACATTTTCTTTAATTAAATCATTCAACAATTGCCTTAAAGCGTATTGAAAATACATATTTGAATGAGATATTTATGAAATACCACATTTTGCATATATCCTGCAAGACACACATTTATAGACTGGTTTTAAAGGTTTGTGAAAAGAGAACGTCATACCATTCAGAACAATTACCTAAAGTAAAACCGTTTTAAAGCGTTTGTGATCCGCTTTTGCCGAAGGATTTTTAATCCAACTCAGGAGAAGGTTTGAAACCGTTTCAAATTTGAATCCAATTATTCACTGCGCTAAAGTGTTGGGTGAGGGCTGTAGAACGGTTTGACATGGTTTTGAAGTACCCGACAATGGCAACTACATTGATCGAATTCTTTGTTATCGGCGTTTTCTTCGAGGAAAATCTCACAATGGCTGCAAGTCATATAAGCCAGAGCTTTTCCGATGGCGTTAAGCAAAAAGAGATCTTTCTACCTCCGCATATATGCAACGTACCACCTTAGATTACATGATTTTCCCGTTTGTCAACATTTTTGTGTTTACAAAACGTTGTTGATAAACAAGTTCATACATCCTGCCAATGGGCAGCTTTAAATTACAAGTTTCTAGATTTAACGGTTACGATTTGTGCCCAATTAACTACCCAGCCCAGCCCAGTTAGTTCTGGATGTAAATTTGCTGATAACGTTGTCAAAATTTACCTGGTCCCATGGCAATAAAACCTGAAGGAGGTCCTTAGTTCTGAATTAATCAAAAAGGGGTGTCGTTTCATCAGACAGCGACATTTTATCATATGAGTCGAAATATGTAGACATTTGGTAATGTAACATTATAATTATTTATGATCAAATATCTAGTGACACCTGAATTCTCATCCGATAAGGGTGATAAATCACCCAAATCTGACATATTTCCGGTGACCGATCTCAGTTCGATTTGTGTCCTGTTAACGGACGGCCGAACGGCCAGACGGAAATCGAATAAAGGGTGATTACTGTAGCCAAGATAAAGTACAGTCAGTTGTGCTTATAAAATGTGTTCAATCAATGGGACACTTCTTTTCTGCTCGTCAGCTAAATTGGCAGACGCATCTGATGATCATTGGCTTCAATTTATCTTCAAGGATTGGGCAATGATTTGAATAAGTGGGAGGGTAACCACAGTTGGATCTTATATATATATATATATATATATATATATATATATATATATAATTTATTTTATACTTTTTAAAAATATATCAAGTTAATTCAGGCTTTAAAAAAATAGGTAATTTGTTTCCAGCATTGGTTAATTCTAAACTATAGGTTTAGATATATAATATTTCAAAGGAAACTTAAAAATGGAACCAAAGTCTAAAAATATATTTCATTTTCCATATAAAAAATATTATTCTCAGAAAAGAAAGTCGATGATTTCACTAAAGACTCCCCCCCCCCCCTTGTTGATAAAAATGAGGGATATTCATACCCCCCCCCCCCCCCACCCCCTGTATTGACGCCCCTGCTGATGCTAAAGGACTACATAAGAACTACAGACAACCATAGTCGGGCTTTTCCTTCAGATTTCCCAAACCTGACACATACATACAGATCAGCGAATGTGCTGATCTGATCAGGGGCGTATACAGAATCATAGAAAAGAGGGGGGATGCTCAACATCTTCGATCAGACAAACAAGTGTGCCGGGAGTATTGTAGACTTTATACCTGACTGACCTCACCATGAACTTTACGTGACCGTAAGAGCATATTCATTTCACTTAAACATAATTCACGCATGCAGAAGTAATGGGGTGACCACCACACAATCCGGCAATGTTTTTCGATAAAAAGCATGTTTTATTCTATTACCCAAAATCAAGGTCGGAAAAGGGGGGGGGGGGGGAGGCGCCCGTGGCACATCCTCTGAAGCCAACCCAGCTTAAGAAACCGTCTATTACCTTTTAACTTCATTGAGTGTAGAATGCCAAGTACAGTAATTTTACAATTCTTCTGACCCCTCTTACAGGTTATATACTGTTATAACTGTCTGGTTCTGGTAAACCCAGCAGAAAGGTTACACAGTGTATTGTGTGTAGTCCTCAAGTATATCCGCCCGGTTCCACTGTTATTTGGTACCAAACTGATGTTGTATCAAGCTATAGTGCGCGGCTTGATGTACCTACCTGTTTGATCAGGTGTAGCTTGAGTACTTGTGTCTTCTGTCGTCAAAGGCAGCAACGGATTAAAACCTAAAAAGGTAAGCCGTAATAGGTAAAATAGTGTATGCAATCAAATGAAAGAATGCTGTTTTATCACAGCTTATATTCAAATTGAAAATTTACTTTGAAAAGATAAAAATCTAGATTTGGTTTTGCAAATCACCTACATGTTTGAATATTTATAACCTAATTCACTATTTGTTTATTTATGTTTAGAGTAACTAGCCTTTGTGTATAGATAAAATTAATTGAGAATTATAATAGGAAAGCCTAAAAGTAAACAAAGCCTAAAGAACAACCGAATATTGATCATATTTTATCAGGAAGGTCCTCAGAAGGTCCTTCAGTTGTATACCATTTAACCATTCAATGTTTTCTCAATGGTTGTAAAATATTAAAAATATGTAGAATAAAATATACCACTCGCTTTTATATTTACACAGAAATAGTTATCTACGTTCCATGGAATGTTTTACCAAAGGCTATACGGACTATATCACATACAATAAAAGAAACATATCAGTGAAGGAGAAATCAGATGAATCAACCTTCAGTAACTGAAATTGTGAATTCAATTATCAAGTGCTTGATGTGTACAGAATTTCTTCTTTAAAAAAATAAATCAGTCACATGTAACAAAGACAATTAGACAATTAACCAAATGAGCATCTAATATTCTCTTCATATTCAACAGCTTGCTCATAGGAGGTTGAGTATATATATACTGAAGAACCACATCTGTCCGAAAAGTTCTGGGACATTAAATTTGTTTCTATAAATGAAGTTACGGATATGCGAGGTAACCCACATTTCAAGAAATACACTGACAGCACAACCTTGAATAATTCTAATCCTGCCAGCACGTCATCTCATCAGAAGTTCTTGTGTTAAATCTATTTTTTTTTATCAAAAGCTATGTTCCATTTCCAATATTTAATTAAAATTAGTAACTACAGTCAGGCCCGCTTATTGTCATGTCGGTGGTACATGCTTAAATTATGATTTTAACCGGAATGTGATATTATGCGGGCTTCAAGATTGATGTCAGAAGTTTTTGTGTTAAATCTAATTTTTTTATCAAAAGCAATGTACCATTCACAATATTTAATGAAAATTATTAACTGGTAAATGTATGTTATTATCTGTATAAACATACATTAAATATCGAGGAATGGACGTTTTTGCTGAAAACAAAAATGATTGCTTGTACACGGCACGCTTGATAAATGTTTACTAGCGCTGCCGTGTAAGGATTATAATGTAAATGATCTTTTATGCAATCACATTCGATGCTGTTGCATGATGTCATTGCGTCGAAGTGCTGGATCAAAATATCGCAAATGAAGCTCGTAGACTTGGTAAATATAACAGATGCAGATCGTTGATATAAATCACAGAATGATTACACTTGATTCTAAGTAACCTATATACTGTAGAGATGTCATACTCAGTAATGGCACAGAAAACTTTCACGCAGTTCTAAGTTTGTGAAACCTGACACAGTATTGCGATCAAAAAGCCAAATTGATGACACAGATAGATCAACATGATAAACTCCTAACGAACGTTAAGCTCGTTTACCAACGGGAAGCAAAAAGAAACAAGAGAGATACAAGTAATCAGATTAACGCATACACCGTATCGGCTTAGTGACTATAAAAAACCCATTATGCTTAATTAGACGCCCTGCTCCTTTGCTCCAAATGTTTCTTTTCAAGGGTGAGTTGACGCCACTGAGGCAGATGTCTTCGGAGTAACATTCCGTAATTCATATATTTTCCGCATATCGTTTATGAGAGTTAAATTTAAAAATTTCGGAAAAATGAATTTGGGAAAAAATAGGAAATTAGAGTTCATATATATTACGTACTTGGTTCTTTGGTGCATACGACTTTACGTTTAGTGTTACAGTCGACGTCCATCCATTTCCCGCCAACCAGGATTACGTTTTTCTTAAACATGGCAACACAGTCCTCCTTTCTGTGTTGGTCGTTTGGCTCCCCATAACGCCAATTGGTGTAGGTGACCTGTTTCGAGAAAAGAAACAGGGTCATAAGATCCTATTAAAGACTACTACTACGGTCTTGGAGTCAGATGAATGAATTTAATTGATCTTTGACATATGTTACGTTTTCTTTTCACATTAATGGAGTGTGGAAGCACACAATACATACGTTGACAGTTACCTCGCATATTACTTTAACTTTGGGATAAACATAGTCGTTTCCTCCTATGAATATTCATGACTCAAGGTACAGGGTTTACAAGAGCACAAATTGGTTTAGCCAGTTTCTCATCCTTTTTTATGTGTATTATTTAAAACAAAATTGTCAGTGTAGGTCAATAATGTTTTCATCTGTGGCAAAGATCAGAAGACCTGTTTGAGAATGATCTGAGGTTTTTTTTTTGTGGATACGTGGAATTAGGAAAAAAGAATTTGTACAATTTGAAAAATATATATATATTTACTCTAAACTATCTTACCAATGTAACCAAACCCTTAAGATTTTTTTTATCAATTTCATTACTAAGAAAAATTACATACAGACCCATCAGTTGCCAGGCGTGAAAGATTGAACGCGGCCTAATCTGATTTAAGCTATTTGTGAAACCATGTTTGATTGTAAATAAGAAACGAAAACAGCTTAAAAATGACGTATATTACGACAGTTCACTCAGCTTTGACATGAAGTTTGCACACAAATATGGATCAATTAAAGAGAAGAATAGTCGAAATAAATAGCCGAAGAAATAGTCTTAATATTCTTAAACCATCGCATTTTGAAAGGGGATAAATCTGACTAAAGTACACTTAAGTTTCATTGTTCAACAAGGGCACCGCAAAATGGAGCTCCCCTCACACGGGAGCATAATCACACTGGGTGTATTACACAGTGTGAAATGAGGAGGCCAGCTCTGTGACCTTAACCTTTGACCTCGTGACCTTTAAATACGAAGGTTTCTTAATCTGCGGTTATGTGAGCCATATGTGCAAGATGAAAGGTTTTGTCGGGTTTGGCTTCAAGTGGGTTAAAAAAACTTTTGTAAGAGGTGGGTGCCGTGGCCTTGACCTTTGACCCCGTGACCTCAAAATCAATAGGATTCTTCATCTTCGGGTGGCTGATGACCCATTTTGTACAAGGTGAAAGGTTCTGGAGAAACGGTTTGGCTTAAAAAAGGGTCCACAAGCTTTTTCAAAAAGTGTTTCCTCTGGCCTTGACCTTTGACGTCGTGACTTCAAAATCATTAGAGTTCTTCAGCTGTGGGTGGCTGACCCATATATGCAAGATGAAAGGTTTTCGTTCAAACGGTTTGTCATAAAATCGGTCCAAAAACCAATCCCGGACGGACAGACGGACGCACTTACGGAGGCGTTAATATATCCGCTGAAGTTTGCGAGGGAATAATAAGCATAATAACTTTATGAAAAACCCATGAAGCCAATGTGAAGTGACTGACAAATTTGCTGTAGTGTGACAGTCTTGAAAATAAAAGGAAAATATGTAAAAATCTGAGCTAATATAAGTCATGTTAAACAATATGTTAATGATTATTCCAAGAACAGTTGGTCAAAATACTGTGTTAAATATTTGACTTTTTATTTTTATTTAATTCAGGAGAAAATTGTTGTAATATATTTGCGCAATTATATCTCTAATGTTCAAGGACTGGTAATTGGTATTCGAAATAGTCAGAGAACTTGAATAAAATTATCTGAGTATACTTGAAAACAAATACGGAGTATTTCAAGGGAATGTCTTTCACCGAAAATATTCGCCAAAAAAAACTTTGAAAACAAGTAAAATATTTAGAAAATTCTGACAATATTTGCAAATAAATAAAGGACCGACCGAATCTATTTTTCTGGCACCGATGACTTAACAAAGTATTTTTATATTTGTGTATTCTTATAGAGCAGAATAAAGTTTAAACCTTAAAATTTGTACATCACTGTATTATATGTCACGATGTGAACTGTCTGGAGAGGATGTATGGTAAGCACAAAATTCAGACATTATTAAAAGACTCATTTGAAAAATTTAGATCTATCAAAGTTAAATGCCTTGATCAACAGAAAGCATGACACGCATAAAATCCAGCATTTTTTAAAGAAACTTGACCGAATTTTTATGCGTACTATCTATTCGCCTGAAAAAAAACATTACCAAATAGCATGCAATCTGTTCATGACCAGAAAAGTTTTATATCATATCTTTTCCGAATGGACGACAGATCTTCGATGAAATCTGGACTAGAATCAAGTGAATTTTAACTGTTTTTGTACCAAAAGCTTATCGACAATATATATTGACTATAGGAACAAATTTTATTTTCAGAACCAAACATATTAGAGTGTGTGATAATCTTGTCCCAAGGTTCTCTTTGGGAAGAACAGGTGGTATCAGTAGCTGTAAACCAGGGCCCGTGTATGTGGGTGTGCGCGCACACATATATAAGATTAGGTTTGGATGAGAAAATGGAATCCAAGAAAAGATTCTACAGGAAATCAGCCCAGAATTTCAATATTTCTTAAACATTATTTATACTAAGAAAACAAAGGTTCAACAATTATCATAGTCAACATATTTTGTTTGGGATATCTCTAGTTATTTAGTTATAATGTCCGTGGGATAGATCAGTTGTCACAGATGATAATGTACAGTATTGAATCTTTATGTAAACATGGCTAATATTTTGATAAATATGCTAATATAATGATGCCTGGGGAGTCAAGATGAGAATAGTTAGGTTATAAAATAAGAATATATATTTCATATATATTACATCTTACCGGTTGGCCACTTTCATCCTCAAACTTCCCCTCCTGTTTTCTGTCAGTAAGAAGAATCCAAGAAGTACCGTGGATCTGTCCGGCCAGAAATGAATTCAGACTTCTGGATCGAACTCGTGGTATATCGCCGCCTTTACCTCGACAGACCTCCCGCCCCTCTTCGTACGTCAGTTCTTTGTGTGTGGCTTTGTAACATGCCCCGTCAAACATCACCCATCCTACCGAGCAAACTGCAAAATAATATATACATAAGTCAAAAATGAGGTTGGTGTCTCAGGCACAGCGCATAAATTGTTATTCCCTGCATCATGTATTATATTTTTCGTTTTCTGTAGAAAAATACAGAATTCAATCTCCAGCCGCTGGGACGTTCTTAAAAATATACAATAATAAATTTCTATAAATTTGCTGTTTGCACCTGTTGCGCAAAACGGTACTGTTATCATGTTTTCCCTTGATTATATGAGAATATAAGCGAACATCTATTATAAAACGGAAAAAAAAATAATTTGTTTACATTAACCTTCATTAAAGTGTCCTTCGCAAATAGTATTTGGCAGCTGGATCTTAATTAGAAACTTACTAAATCGGCCAGCTCGTATTAAAAAAAACTTTCCCCCACACTCGAAAATTTCAAAGAACAACCGTAATATATCCCTTGTGGAATATGTGGCATTATTACAGCTCCTTTGTACCATGTACCTGTTTAATTTGACAGTATGAATAGTAAAAGAAGAATAACTGCTTTAAATCTTAACCACATGTTTGATATTTTGTTAAAAAATATGAGACTACTGAAAGGCAAACTGCACTCTTTTAACCAAAATTACACTGGAAGGCGATCTAGCGGCGCTCTCATAAATGGGCAAGATCGCCGTAGAGCGCAGCTAGAGCGCCCAGAGGTCTTTTTCGGCTTCGTAGGAGCGAAGTAGTGTCTCCTTGGGTCATATGGTCAACATGAACGCCATGAGCGGCGAACAATTTTGTACATGCTCAACATTTACCCAGCGGGGTCGCTGGGGATTGGAAAGCGCAGTTAGATCGAAATGCGATCGCCTACAGCGTCCCAACAGCGCAGTACCTGCTTCCTGACAGCACAGGACGAGCGCCAGTGAACGGGGTAGCATTGGCCTTCCAGTTCGAAGGCACTTGGCCGGCGCACTTTAACACACTCCCACCCAGACCTCGGCGACCATATTAAATGAGTTCTTTATACGCTTCGCACGGTGCTGCCGCTGTGCTTATGACGCTGAGCTGCGATTTCGCTGTGCCCATTGAGCTCACACTTCGCTGCTGCTGCGCTCTGACGAAGCTATATAAATACATTGCGGCGCCCGTACATTCAGCAAAGCGGTTAAGATAATAGTGCTGAAAACTAGATGTGTCGGAACGACACGAATGCCCCCGCCTGGGGCAAATTAAAAACATTTGTTAAATTTTGTAACAAATTTAAAGTTCAGGAGGTGTCGTATGGTCAAAAGTAGGTCAACAAGGACAAAATGCAAACTCGATCTGTAACGGGTCATTATCAAGCAACACACCAAAAATCAAGCCAGTATCTGCAGGCATTGTGAAAAAAAGTCCATACATGTGCATTTCTCATAAAAACTTCTGTCTTTCATGAAATTTTCTATGTTCAGGATCTGTCATATGGTCAAAAATAGGTCAACTGGGACGAAACGCGAACTCGATCTGTAAGTGGTCATTATGCGCCCACAGACCAAACATTAGGCCAGTATCTGTAAGCATTGCATTGCGAAACTAGAATATTAGCAAAAGCTGATAATCAGTTATAAATTTAAATTGGAGAGGTATGTACCATGTTTCATAACAATCCACCAAATGGTTCCTGAGATATAAGCTTCTGAGTGTTTTTGTATGATCAGCTCTAAAACTAAGAAAAATAGGTCAAGGTCACCCATCTTTGCACTTGACCAAGATTTTGTTGATATACATCTTCACTGCTGAAATAAAATTCCAACAGTGAATCCTTTTAGAGATATCCCGCTCACAAAGTAAAAGTTAACAGACGCGGGACAGACATACGGACGGACAGACGGACAGCTTGGGTGACGACAATAGCCCGCTCACAAGGCCGAAATTGATAAATTCGATAAAAATTGATTAAAAAAATCACCAAAATTGTGCAGCACGTAAGACCATCAGTCCCAATGATCATAGTAAGTTTTGTGAAAATCCACACAATGGTTCCTGAGTTATAAGCTTCTGAATGTTTTTCTATAATCAGCTCAAAAGTGTAGAAGAATGGGTCAAGGTCACCCATCTTCGAACTTGACCGAGATTTATTATCGATATACATCTTCACTGATGAAATAAAATTCCAACGGTGAATCCTTTTAGAGATATCCCACTCACAAGGTAAAAATTAACAGACGCGGGACAGACAGACGGACGTACAGACGGACAGTTTGGGTGACGACAATAGCCCATCAGCCTATGAGCTGAGGGCTAAAAACGACTGTACATGTACATTTGTCATGAAAATTTATATTTTTTATGATATTTTCTATGTTAGGGCACCGTCAAACGGTCAAAAGTAGGTCAACCGGGACAAAACATGAACTCGATCTGTAACTGGTCATTATCTGCCCTCACACCAAAAATCAGGCCAATATCTGCAGGCATTGCGAAAAAAAGTCCGTACATGTGTATTTGTCATGAAAATTTATATTTTTTATGATATTTTCTATGTTAGGGCACCGTCAAACGGTCAACAGTAGGTCAACCGGGACAAAACATAAACACGATCTGTAACTGGTCATTATCTGCCCACACACCAAAAATCAGGCCAATATGTGCAGGCATTGCGTAAAAAAGTCCGTACATGTGTATTTGTCATGAAAATTTCTATTTTTCATGAAATTTTCTATGTTTAGGAGCCGTAAAACGGTCAAAAGAAGGTCAACCGGGACGAAACGAGAACCCGATCTGTAACTAGTCATTATCTGCCCACACATAAAAAATCAGGCCAATATGTGCAGGCATTGCGAAAAAGAAGTCCGTACATGTGTATTTGTCATGAAAATTTCTATTTTTCATGAAATTTTCTAAGTTTAGGAGCCCTAAAACGGTCAAAAGTAGGTCAATCGGGACGAAACGCAAACTCGATCTGTAACTGTTCAATAACACCAAAAATCAGGCCAATATGTGCAGGCATTGCGAAAAAGAAGTCCGTACATGTGTATTTGTCATGAAAATTTCTATTTTTCATGAAATTTTCTAAGTTTAGGAGCCGTAAAAAGGTCAAAAGTAGGTCAATCGGGACGAAACGCGAACTCGATCTGTAACTGTTCAATAACACCAAAAACCGGGCCAATATCTGCAGGCATTGCGAAAAAAAAGTCCGTACATGTGTATTTGTCATGAAAATTTCTATTTTTCATGAAATTTTCTAAGTTTAGGAGCCGTAAAAGGGTCAAAAGTAGGTCAACCGGGACGAAACGCGAACTCGATCTGTAACTGGTCATTATCTGCCCAAACACCAAAAATCAGGCCAATATGTGCAGGCATTGCGAAAAAAGTCCGTACACAAGTTTGATTTCGGAATGACGGAAGGACGGAAGTACGGAATGACGCACATGGGTAAAACTATATGCCCCGTCCACTTTGTGGCGGGGGGATAAAGATTCTTACTCTTCTTGATTTCGCAGATGAAAGAATTTAGATGATCACAGTTTCTATCGTTCCATCTTCCATGTCCATTATTCCTAAGACCATGCAGTTCCGCGCAGTCTTCATTGTCACCGTAATTGTCTGGCTGCGTACTCTCCCAGTTGCTGTATACGAGCTTTAATGATATAAGAATGAAGAATGAAGACCAAAGGTAAAAATAAAATTTCAAAAGATTTTCTGTTTGCACAATGCATTTTTGTAAGGAATGTTGTTAGACATACTAAAAGTCTACCTACATCAATCGAAGGGAAAAATGAATATCTACGTTTTTCCTTTATCCGGAGTCGCAGCTTTTTTAAATATTAGATTTTGACAAAAATTACATTACAGATCCTCATTTCATCAAAAACAATTCCAACCGCGGTACTAAAGTAAGCAAAACCATTGATAACATTAGATACTAAAAAGTTTCAAATTAAATATGTATTTTGGACGAAAATGTAACTTTCGGTGATTTTTTCTTCATAAAAATAGTGTATTTATAGGGTCACTTGACAGACTTACCGTAAAATCTGTGAAATTTCGTACAGAAAAAAAATAATTAAATTTGTGGAAGTCCGAAATTTAACAGTCGATTTCAGCAGTTTTAAAATTATGGTCTTGACAAGTTAAGATGCCTCGTCGGCAGTGGGCCATAATAGGAGCCTCAAGTATTCACTCCCCGATTTTTCATTCATCCGTGTGAACCATGAAGTTTCATGAATAAAAACATTATTTTCTATACTTGTGTTGTTTATTTTATATTAATTCAGTTTGGAAAAGGAATCTGAAAAGTATATCGGAAGGATTTAATCCTGTCATGAGGCTCGACACCCGTACATGCTTGCGTGACATCCGGGGCTTTGCCCGGAGGGAAACTTTTTCAGGTGGCTTACGCATGGAAATCCCCACTAATGGTGCACAAAAAGTTAGAGGTGTTTAGATCACTTGAAGAGTTAATCGATGCTGATTATCCAATATCAAATATCCAACCTCCATTAAACATCATGTACGTCTGCCAGCGCTTTGATATACCGTTTGATCTCGTGTGACTAGTTTGTTGGGTGATATGTAGCCCGGGAACTCGAAACTGTGTCGTTCTGGTGTGACATTTTAAATGTTTTAATGGAAATTAGCATTAATTTTCAAACTGATTAACATTGGCATTACATACACCGTAACGCCGAGGTTGCTTGAAAGAGACAAATTTGAACCTGGCTTACACACGGAAATCCCCCTTTACGGTGCACGTTAAGCTAGTGGTCTTGAGATCATTATCCAATTTCCCACCTCCGTCAAACTTCATGGACGTCTGTCAGTTATTCACGGCGTGTCGCTCGCATCCCGGACAATTAAGCAACTCACATTCGAGATATTTTAAGTTTTTTTTATTGTCGCTGAAACAAAAATCTTAGTTTTCAGTCAAATTACATTCTATATGATGTAGATATAATTCATATTAATGATCAATAGCATGGCAACACATCGATGGGACCGGTCGGCTTGTTCAAAACCAGATAACAGTGTGAGGTTACGTCAGTGTTACATTCACGGCAGTCCTGCTAACGTCAAATGTGGCGTAACAGACCATCGGCAGTTCGAAATTTAACATGTCATTTTAATAATTATGGTTACTGAAGAAAGACCGTGTACGAAATTCATCGAGGTACGAAATTTCACAGATTTTACGGGTATCTTGTATTCTTACATCCCTCCACATATTGTTATATGTTACGCTGAGATACATATATAATTTCTTGGCTGTGTTTTAAAACAAATTATGCCAAAATACTGTATTTCTGTAGAGAGATATGAGATAACCCTAAGTGGTTAATCATGGTATACGAGCTTTTTAGTAGTTGCCAGTAAGGGATACCTTAGAATGGTCTATGTTATAATTTTTTTATGAATATGTGATGGTAGGGGTCCACTAATACTTCTGAGTTGGGTTGTGCTCACGACGACCTGGAGCAACTTTATTAATCTGCAAATTTGGACCGCCATTGACGAAAATTCTATTTTCTTCGATATCTCAACAACTAACCATGATCATTGGTCAAATAACGTGTCTAGACCTAGGTTATCTGGTCAAAGATTCAAATGGAACCATGTGGACAATGGGTTAACACAAATTTAATATGCAAATTGGAATCTAGACATTGATTTCCATCTTTAAGAATTGTTAAAAAATCTTCGGAACAAAAGCCTGATTTTTTTATATGAAAATGCATATTAAGGCAGTCATTGCCATAATAAAACCTAGTATATCCAGTATGTATTTAAATATTGATAAATATATCCTAAACCTGAGGTTTCTTGGTCAGAGATCAGTTTAAGAAACTAGCATTAAAGTAAGACGGGGTTTGTACTTTCTATGCTTAATATTATGACATGGAATAAAAGAAATAGTGCATCAATCATCTATATTTATATTTCACGAATAGCAATTGATATTCCCTGTTGCGAATCTATTTGGAGTTCTGTTCAACACAGTGCTGCGGCCCTATACTTTTTTTTTAAAGTATCATACTTTTTTTCCGGCAAGATTCTTTTAATACTTTTTCATACTTTTTTTTTTTTGGGGGGGGGGGGGGTAATACTTTTTTTCTTAAATAATCATCTTCAAGTGGTGATTATAGGTTGTTTACCTGAACCAATTGAGTTCAGAAGATATGTTCCGTGAATATTTTATTATAATGCCAATTTATTAGCAATGACTTTTTTCTTCGATTTTGATGTGATACAGAATCACTGGTTATATGGAATACTGGAATATATATATATATATATATATATATATATATATATATAGCAGTACCATATGTATCCTATATTACCATGTTTTGGTTATAAAAAATGATTCAGGCCACACTTAGAAATAAGTTGTTCTACGAAATCGCCGATCCTGTTTTTCATTGATCCTGTTTATTTTTGCAAACGAGGAGCAAGACCTCGGTATGTTGTTAATTTGTGCACGAATTGTTAGAAGAATTTTAAAATGTATAAACATGAATTAAATTTTGTGTGGAAAATATGCACCATTGCAATAATTGAAATTATTGATGTTTTTACAGGAAGCTCACAAATTTCCACAAATTGTTTCTCGACCTGTAAATTAGAAAATAATAATATCTTGCAACATCGCTCTCGTCATATTAAGTCTTCATATTGTCTTAAACTTAAGACGGAGACATGACTCCTCTCTGTTCAACATCATTAAGCAATCCTGCACTCAGCGAACATTTTGCTGCATATGGTATATATATTACAGTTAACGTGTAAAATAGGTCATTTTGTAAATTGTCTGAAAATTTCAGGCAATTTACAAATTGCCTCATTCACTCAGGCAATTTATAATATGACTGGCATTTTCAGACATGTTACAAACTAATTGAAACATGTCAGTTTATTTGACACATTGACTGAAATCTTAAAGAATTTAATACGATTGTTATAAAATATGAAAGATTGATGTTTTTATGACATTTCATTCTATTTATATACCTACGTCTTACAAAATATAAATATATTTAACATCATATTATTTCATATTTTGATGTTTAATAAAATCATATATAATTTGGATTAATTCTGCATGGTTCTTGAGGGAATCACCATGTAAACATATTAGATCTTTATTTTATACTGTCTTAGTATATATATTTCGTTGTGATACGGCTATTATGTATAAATACCTTCGTATGTGCCCTTGGAAAAGAATATACAAACAAGTTGGCCATGGGCCATGACGCTCAGCTGAATTCAAGGAATGTTGAACAATGAGCAAAATGACTGCCAGAGTGCAAACAAATCATGAATATTGTGAAGAGTCCTTAGAAATGGGTTTCATTGGGCTTTTGAACAGATGACAACTTCAATTGAAGGTCTCATAAATAGAAAAAAAATGCGTAAAAATTTGAAAAAATACAGGTAGTGCTACCAGTCTATAGGAACTGATGAAACACTCCATGATCAATATATATCCAAAGAATCATGGCTATCGAGGCATTAGTTATTCAGATACTGGAGCTTTTGTTTGTATCAAACTTTTGATTATTCTTGGGGGTATTTATGAGCCCTATAGCTCGGAGAATATGGGTAACAGAAACCTAATTTCAGGTTTCCAAGGAGATTTTTCATTAGTCTCCCTGGATGTCAAGTAAGAAGATTCTAGGTTCAGCAGTTACAGTTTGTGCCAGGTTAACAGATGACCACTTCATATAAAGGTCTCATAAATAGAGAAAGAAAAATGCCTAAAAAATTGAAAAAATATAGGTGGCGCCACTAGTTTGCAGAAACAGATGGAACACTCCATGATCAATATGCCTGCATGGAATCATGGAGATCAATGCATCAGTTATTCAGATAGTGGAGCTTTTGTTTAAAAAAATTTTAATTATTCAGAGGGGTACTTACTACGAAGGATATGGGTAACAGAGACCTCATTTCATGTTTCACAGAGACTTTTCATGGACCTCTCTGGATGTAAAGTGAGCAGATTCCAGGTCCAGCGGTTACAATTTGTGCCCTGTTAACAGACGAAGGCATCTTTTGAGGTCTCAAAAATAGAGAAAAAAATTCGAAAAAATTCTAAAAAATTAAAGGTGGCGCCACCAGTCTGCAGAAACAGATGAAACACTCCATGATCAATATCCATGCAAAGAATCATGGTGATCAATGCATTAGTTGTTTAGATATTCGAGCTTTTGTATCAGATTTTTCATTATTCTGGGTAGTACTTCGGAGCCCCATAGCTTGAAGATTATGGGTAACTGAGACTTAATTCCAGGTTTCTAAGGAGATTTTTCATGGACCTCTCTTGATGTAAAGTTAGAAGATTCCAGGTCCAGTGGTTACGATTTGTGCCTTGTTAACGGACAGACGGCCGGACGGACGACGGACAAAGAGTGATCGCTATAGCTCAGATGACTTACAGTCAGCTGAGCTAAAAAAATAACATCAATTAAGAAGTAAGAACACCTCAAAATGTTTTCTAATAACAAAAGAGTTGAACGTTCAAACCACAATGACTTATTTTGATAGACAGAGCCATGCCAATTTAAGCCGAAATTTTCTAATTTATAAGTGTTCAACGTACTGCTGTATTTGAGTAAAAGTAAGAGTGACAGGACTGGTCTTGGGGCCATGATCTCCATCCAATCAATGCCCTTGATACCTCACAGGCACCGTTATGTGTATAATGGTAAAGAATTCATTTCCCCTTCAATGCACAAGGATTTCTAAATACAACAATCCGGCGCTATAACTAGTGAAGATAAGCCATTTAAATTTGTCTAATTAGCATTGTTTCAAGGAAAATTACATCAGGATAAGGCTTACAGCTAGACAAATTTCAGTGCCGGCTAAATTTATGGTTAGGCGAAGCAAGCTGGGGTTGTCACGGCTTGGGGTCCATGGACCACCCGGTTTCGGAATATGTAAGCTTTATCTTCGCGTTGTTCTATGTGTTATAACTATATTTTAATGATTATTTTGGGTTTCGATTTATTTTTTTTTTAGTAAACAAACCTATGAGGAAAAATTTATAATAGTTTTGGGTAATAAATAACCACAGCTTCACTGCTGGTAGCTGGTTTTTGACGATCTTTAAGATTTTTTTTTTTTTGCCGTTCGGTGGGTTGCAAATGTAAGCTTAGTGGCGGCCGACAGAAACCCTTCCCAGCTACCCCCGAAAGGCGCCGACCGGCCTGGCTTAACTCTTATAAGGATTTAATTAAATAAATAACATATGGTCAGCAAGTGTTACCATGCTTGTTTGCAATGTATATACAAGTTTATTCTCGGATTGTAAAAATAATATTTAATTTTGGCAGTTGAAGGAAACAGTTCAAGCCGTGCAACAATGGTTAATCGAAAGAAGTTTGTGTTTTTATAGAACATTTCTCTGGTCAAAAGTGCCCCGCTTGGTGTATGTGGCCTTTCGAACGGGTGGAGGTAAGCTGGTGCCTACTTACCGGTTGTGGCACAAACCTTCCTTCAGTCTGTCGATCATTTGTGAAAAACCATGCTTTTTCCCGGACCAAAAGACTCAGAAAACGGTTTATTTCTTCTGAAGTTATCTTAGCCAGATCGCCACCCCTTTCCTTGCAGTAGGCTTGCCCTTTCTGCCAGGTGTTTGGAGTATTTATGACACCATAGCAACTGTCTCTGAAGGATCTCCAAGGCAGGGAACAACCTGTCAACGACAATAACTTTGATTACTACTGTTTTCCAAAAATCAACCGTATATGTATAAAGTGCAGGCTATCATGGACCCCCATGTTAACATTTATATCTAAGTATGGCTGGCGACAAAACGATCTAATAATTGTGGGATGTCTCAGCAAATGGAACCTGGACGCCTTTGTTGCCTAATGTGTAAATATTGTGTACAGATAAGTGTGAAGGATAACAAAAGCATATTTCATGGCATACATTCCCTTACATAACATATAGAATAAAAAGAGAACTAGATGATACTGAGTAAGTTACTTGGACAGTATGTGTTAACTACAGTAAAATGGATGTTGGATCTAAAGTGACATTAGTTAGAGATGTAGAGCAAATATTAGAAGGTTGTGCTTTTCATGCAGAAATTAAGCAAAATAGTATTTTGCAAATTTATAACTTTGTTAAATCACTAAATCCGTAATAGAACAGAAAATAAAATATTTAGAGTACCTTTTCAACAAATGTAAGATCTGCATTAACCACATTTAGGCTGACTCTCAAACAGAAATAGAAATTGACAGACAAAAAAAGAAACAAAGTACAAGAAGACGGTGCAAATATTGTTTAACTAAAGGTATGAGACAGTGCCAGGATGAATGTAACATCTTGTTTGAGTACCCAGCTTATAGATAGATTGATAGTTTATTTTTTATATAGCGCTAATCATCATAAAAAGATCTCTACTGCGTTAGTTATACAATAGACCATGATATTAAAAACATATGCACATGATATACATTATATTGCGTAAAAATACATAACTAGAGTATATGTTTCTGTAATTAGAATTGGTTATACGAATGTTAAATAAATAAACAAAGCCAGATTATATGAGAAGTGATATCACAAGACATTTAAATATATCGATGTTTTAATCTAAAAGTTTAATATATTAGTTCCTTAATAGTTCATTCCTGTATAAGAGTGCATCGTGAATTTACTACTCACCTGGCTGGCTAGTCACAGTTCCAATCTCCGGATTTAGCGGATCTTCAAATACAGGTATATATATAAATATGAAGAGAGAGGTATATACACGGTGTGTGTTAGTATGCGCGTCTGTATGTGTTTTATTTAAATGTAATAATACAGAGAAGAAACTGCGCTATATGCTTTATTATTTTTTTCTAATCTTCTGTTACCAAATTCAGGGACACCTGTTCTGCTTGTTTTTATCTTTGAGGGCACATGGGAAATAATAAATTAATAAATTGTTCCGATAATAAGATATTTCACTGATTTACTATACTTAATTTTACACATGTAAACGTATGGGCGACACATTACCTATTTTATGTATCAACCAATGTAACAGGTTAAGTCATTTAAACATCACATATTTTGCAAAGAATAATTGATATATATATATAAGATTTTATTTTATATGAAGTCAGTTACCTTTCTCACACAGAGCGACCATTCTGACCGAACACTGTCCATCGTTCCATTTCCCATTGCGCGCCATTAAAGAAGCACAATCTTCATTACCTCCGTGGTCGTTTGGTTCCCCGTCATTCCAGTTCTCGTACTTCAACTTTTAAATAACATAAAAAAAAGTGAATTATCAAACACAGTAAACCTGTATTTTTCCATAGTTTACCATGGCCCCGAGAGAACAAGAAGAACTATATGTTATATGTATGTTTAAATTATATATGATTATCGTATATAAAAGTTATGTTTATATACATTCTTCACAATTTAATTAATATCTTAACACTGTTATCTTTTTTTAAGGATGGGTTCATGGCCTGTTAGTGGTACTGTCTGATTAAATGACCGTGAAGGTATCAATTTGATCAGGATGGTATGTTATTATTAGGCCCTTTGGAGGGGATTCGAACCAGGGACCTTCTGCTCCGAAGTCCAACGCCTGTAGGCTACATCCCAGGCTAGGTTGGCTGTTATCTTGCTTTTATCTTGTTTTTAAGATCTTGTTAACTGTTGTATCATGGTGTCTGCTGCTGTCTGTGCAGCGTGAACTACGATTTCATATGTTCTGGATTCTAACTTCCAGTAGACCCTAACACTGCATAGGACTGACTACATTAAGCAGACTTTCCAAATGAAATTTTCTTTTTTAAGAAGCAGTGTAGAGAATTCATGTTGCCACCGTTTAGGTTTACCCCTGGATATAGCCTTAAAATAACAACGTCCTTGATTTAACAATGTGATATTGTTTATGCATCTGGCATTTTATATATTATTCATATATTAGTTCACTAAAACCCGTGAAATATACAAGATTTTAAAGATCGAATCAATATATGAAAAATAAAGTTGTCATAAAATGTCAATTGTATTGTTAATTTTATATATATATTGTCTCGGATACTTCACCCAAGCTCATGGCAAAGAAAAAATGTATACATATTCTAACTAATTTAAGAAATTCAGCAGAAATGGTATAAAAGAATTTTAAGTATATAAACAACCTCTTGAAGGGGTTATCTGATAACGTAGTGGTAATTTGAAATCGACTTCCAGTTACCCCTGGGATATTCTAAACTCCATTTCATGTTCCCAGGAGGTATTATAATATACCCTGGGCTTTACAAGTGTTTCCGGAATCCGCATCCCAGATCAGGAATAAATTTCAAGTAGATATGTGCTCTATGTTTGGGGTTTAGATAGCAGCAACTTTCCTTTTACTTTTGATAGTTTTGTAACAGGTCGCTCTAATTGCCTTTAGGTGGAGTGCATGGTGGATAGGTGGTTCAGGCTAGGCATGTTAGATCGTGGTACCGCCTATCTCCATGACCCCATCTCTCTGTTGAACGTCCCATGCCATTTCAAAGTGCGTGGTTTTTCCGAATTTGTCCAGTGTTGCTATAAAGTTATAATTATGCCTTATTGCACCAAAAAAAAATACCATTCTTGATTCATATATGCTTACTGGTCCGACGGTCCCGTCCGTGAATCGCCCTTCTTTAGCCAAATCAGATAAGTAAAACCAGGCATCCCTTGTAGTCATATTACTCAGGTGCCGATTGATTCCTGCAGATGTAATTCTCGCCAAACCTCCACCAATCAGAGAGCAGTGATTTACAGCTTGATACCAGTTCAGTTCGACTTTGTCCGCTTTATAACATTTCCCTCCATAGAAACTCCAGTTTAACGGACAACCTATAAATTAGAGGAAAATCGTTTTATTATTATTATTATTATTATTATTATTATTATTATTAATCATTTCTAATAAGATCAACATAACTTAACACAAATTGTCTCAAACAGGTCAAGTTTAAGTAGATAAGATAATGATATACTCTTAAAAGGAAAGTTAAATCTATAAATAAATGCACATAAACACACGCTCAAGATCACATGCCTTAGCCTATGATTTACAATGGTAGTTGTCTAATAAATAAGAATCATAAGAATTGATAGAATTAATTGTATTTGTACGAATATTGTAAGCCATATCGCCTTTCTGGCAAGCGCCAAAATCTGATAGCTTAACCACACAGGTTACATTATCCATTAATCCATGTTAAGATGGTTATCAGATGTGTTGGCTTAGAGGTTAACTCGCACATCAAGGGCTGTGCTTGGGGAAAATGCAGCTCTGTGCCAAACTTGACTTTTAAATGTAAGCATATAATACATAAGACCCAGTAGATCGGCAACACCAATTATAAATTGTTCTCTTTTTTCCCAGATCAAAATATTTTTCTTTATTGAGAGTGGGCACCAAGACATTCGTAATGCTGTAAATTGATATTTTCCTCGCGATTTTTTCTAGGGGTTTAGATATATTATAAAATGGATATTAAACGTTGGCAGATACACATGTTCTGTTTCAAGAACGATGCACATTTGTGTACCTCTGCAAAGTTCAATATGTTTTGTCTTTGCCAGTTATTAAAGAAAGAGTATTAATATAAAATTCTCCCTCTCATTAGACATATTTTTCCCAAGATCCTATAAACAATTAAGTTTTTGGTGTGGCCTAGGTCAGGACTTACCTTGGTTGTCTGATGTGCCTTGATCGGCCTGGTCCGGGGAAGCCGCTGAACAAGAATAATACATAATAATAAACAGTTACAAACAAGCAGTGAAATAGTTTTCTTTGTATGCAATGATGTGGGTAGGAAAGCAGATCCTAAAAGGCACAGTTCCAAGAGGGTGGGGGATCACCCAAAGAAGTTTGTGGGGGGGGGGGGTCATTTTTTTCACAAAAGGGGGCTGAAACCCCCTTAACCCTCCTCTACCTGCGCTCGTAGCATGCATATTATTGTACATATGAAATGTACTTTCAATAACAATAAATTCCATCGTTTATTCCGGACGTTACTTAAAATACTTTTAGCTAGCAAAATATTAATTTTAGAAAATGCAGTTAGAATAGATTGATTTCGACTATGTAGTGACTAGCCCGAGTCGTTCAGTTGATCACATTCTTCGCTAACTTAATTTGAGACATGTTTACGGACATACCCATACCCAGTGTAAAGAAATGTTCATGCAAATGTGACAGGTTATCCAAGCAAATCTCTATGAAATGCCATTATTTCAATAAATATATGCCAAAACACCTAAAGACACGCAACCAGCCAAGTGAGATCTTTTAGCGTGTGTGCGTATGAGCGTTTTTGTTAACACTTTCATTCCTAAAAAAAAGCTATAATTTTGTACGTTCAAATTAGTCATGATATTAAGCACATGTCATGTATCAGGCTAAACAAGCCAGTACTAATGGTGTGTGAGCAAAATTTAAAGACCATATGGAAAATCTGCACGGAAACTAGGAATAACATGTTACTCTTCATTGGCATTCCGATACCAATATCTATGATATCAATGTCGTTACCTCTAATTATCCTAGTAATAGGTATTAATTCATGAAACCTGTACTTGTACCTGTATTGGCTGTCCTGAGTAGGAAACACCTGGTACGTGTAGTTTAGAATAAAGTACATGTACCCTGTTGAATGTGTTTATCTTTCGACACCATTCATTAGACCTAATATCGCTGAATTGATCGAGAATTTTATTCCCGTACCAAGTACCTTCTTAAGTACCTTAAACTGTAACTAGATAAACTAAGAAAATGTACCTGGGACACAGGTGCTGTTGTTCGTACCTGGACCTAACCTAACTAGGATCGGGGAAATTGGGACAACCGGCTGTTACTTGAAATACCTTTTGCACATATGATAGAATTTTCAGTTTCACAACTTTGGTCATTCCACTTTCCTTCGTCCTCATCATTGTGAATCTCAGCACAGTCCTCGCCCCCTCCATGATCGTTTGGTTCTCCTATATTCCAATTTGTATACGTCAGCTTGTAGAAAAACAGAAGAATAGAATTGTCAATAAATTTATCATTATACAATATCTATTAAAGTAAATATCTATTAAACCGGAATCCATGGGCGCAAACTCCACACGTGAACGGTAAATATCAAATTAAAAAATCCTAACAACAACTAATTCACCTCAACTGAAATGTTTGAGTAGTATAGGAATGATGTCCATACGCAGTGTTTAATGTATTTCAATCTGCAGAGTCTGCCATACTTTGACCATACTTTATTTATATCAACAAATGGGGAAAAAAACAATGTTTCCTATATTTGTATTCTGAGAGCAAGAATGTTAGACCGTTGTTCAAATAACAATTTTTCACTTTATCTTAAGGTTTGTGTAAAACATCTTGGGCCTGTTGCAATAACATTTTACTGGACTTAAGCCCAGTTGGGGGCCTAAATACCATGATTACAATTGTGACGTCATAATGGTTACCATGGTGACACACAGATGCCCCTGGGCTTAAGTCACCTACATGACTTAAGTCACCTTATTGCAACACACCCCTTAACATCTTAAGAAGGAGTCCTCCTTCCTCTGATGTTTATATATTTGACTGATGGAATTATTCTCTTCAGCTGCACTATCTTCCTCTTTTGACCTTCCACTCCCGTGTTGCTTATCGGAATTCAACTTCGAATATTCGATACATTAATTCATAGGTTCATTAAATGTTTATTTTTTTTATTCTTATACAAGTCGATATAAAGTTAAGTTTAAGGCCAAAAAAATTAAAGGTATGGTTCTCAGGCACCGCCCGCATCAATTTTAAACCCCCGCATCAAAAATTTTTATTTTGATTTTCAATAAAAACTTTCCAATTTTGAGCTGCTGCCGCTCCGACATTTCTTTCAAGAAGATAAAACCATACAATTTCCTTTGTTTTGTAGTTCTTTTACTTATTTAGCAAAATAAAACTGTTATTTTCATGCTTTTCCTTTATCATTTGACATTTTTATCGAAACATACCAAAAAAATTAAAATAAAAAAGCGCCCGCCCGCACTGATTATTGAAAAAAGTGCCTGAGAACCATACCTTTTTTATTTTGGCCTAAACTGTTTATTTTCTGATCTTATATCAAGTGTCTATACATTTACATGTTTCTAATATTATTGATGGACACAAAAAATCAATTCAAACTTTTTATCTACCGGTTATAGGTTACTAGGGTTCATTTATTTCCTTAATTTTATCTTACTTAAAAGCTAAAAACTAGATCCCCCGCCAAACAGGAATGTGAGAAATGTGTACACACATTGACGCGCACACACACCCTCACAGAATTAACCAAAAACAATAACTATCCACTTCATGCAGGCCTAATTAGAGAACCTAATCTGCTGCCAATACGGATAGTGACTTATGTAAGAAATGTGTACTTTGCCTTGCAATCGAATCTGAAACATGACAAATATACTGCATGAGAATAAACTAAGAATGCACCTAAACCTAATCAAGTGAGAATAACGATAAAATATACCTGCCTTGTTAATTAGAAATGGATTATAGTAACACTTTTTAAAAAACTGTTTTGCATGTAAATGTTTGGCATTACGTATAAAAACTATAAATGAATTCAACAATCCATCAACCTGTAACCTAAACCTGTCCAGGTTCACCTTTAACATATGGCCGCCATCTTTAGGAGACATGCATTTGAGTGTTAGTTTTTTTTAAATCTGGCATTGCATAAAAATGCAAAAAAGTAAGAATACATTTAAAGAAACACTCAAGTGTGACCAAAACCTGATCAGCTCCTGAAACCCATAAGATGCACCTGCTACTACAATTAGAAGTAGATCTGAGTAATCGCGGCGCATAACAATTGTTTACTGACGTACGGCATGACGGACAGAACTACGGACATCTCAAGCCTAGAATTTATGCCAAACTACAGTTTATAAGTATTAAACCTGTCATTAAGAAATCTAGCACTTCGTGTAATTTTTTTTTCTGACAGGAGTATTAGCCTCTGAGGTTTACAAACATGTGTTTTCGTCCCTTAACTCCAAAAGCGGACAATATAGCAACATAATTTTGGATACGCTCCCGAGGCAGCGGAAATCTTGCGCTTCTAAAGAAGCAACTGATTTTCCCCCTGCCTGCTTTGACCGTTTATGATGCACTTAAACACCAGGTGGTGGCCTGTCTGTTGAAAAAACTGCTAATGTGACTAGCAGCCAACCAAATGCCAGTCAACAAACACTCGACAGGCATCAGGCTCCGCCCAGAAACCACGTGTGGGGCCATTCCCTCTGACCCTGTGACCTGTTAAAACGGTTGCTGGGGCGATGAGCTGTCACTCAAATCGAAATAATCAACATTGGCTCATTGTATTCCTCGCTTGGCTGGTAAACCGTTTTGTCTTCCAGCACAGGGTCTCATCTGATTGGACTAAAATACAGTGCTTCCCTCTGGTGTAGCAATTCAGGATACAAGGTCAAAACAAACAGCGCTTACCAAATATTTAGTAGGCCTATAGGTAAAGCGCTGTGTAAAGAGCGTAAATTTTGGATTTCAATAGAGGACCTGTCTGCGTCTGGAGTTTGAAATCCTGGGGCTTATGGCAAATGAAAACCCAAAAAAAAGGCCTCACGTCTGAAAAGGGGGGGGGGGGGGGGGGGGGTCCAGGCGGCAAAATTTTCTCTGAAGCCTATAAAAAAAAGTTGTTTCTGATGAAAACCCCCTGGACCCCCCCCCCCCCCCTCGGATCCGCTACTGTATGGTTACAATTTGTGCTACTCTTCTTTAGTTTTCAACATGGACCTATTCACGTGACGTCACGGCTATTCGAGAGAATAGCCTCACATACGCTACGTTGGGGGGGGGGTTCTTGGGTATGCGCCGGACGTACACCGCATCACACACTACGCGGCAAATAGGTGCTCAAGTATTGGAAGGTTTATTACAAATTCCTGCACAGTTTAGCTACTGTTTTTGTACATGTGAAAATACTTATAAGATATTATCGTGTTGTGGTCCGTTCATGTGGTACGTAACATGTCTGTATATAACAACATATAAACAAAAACACATGTGACAAATGAGCGATAATCAGAGATGCAGTGATTTCATAATTCATCATCCGTCCGTTTCAGTGAAATGCTGCGGAGGCAAAGAAAATGACGTGTTTGAATTTAAAAACACAAGATACCACCTTTGTGTGCTAAATTTAGTACAACCGCTCAAGCTGACAGTCCGCTCATATGGGCGCAACCATATTGTTAACGATAGGTGAGACTCGTTATTAGTTAACCGAGACCGATAAGTAGTCACACGACCCTCTGCATAGTGTCAGAGAGGACTTAACTGTAAGGTTAAAGGTCGATTGTAGAGAGTGATGTAGCATGTAAAGTGAGAAGTTCTGGCCATTTCTGTTACGATTTGAGCCCCGTTAACAGACTAATGGATGGATTCTGAAGTTTACGCTGTTTAACTTACAGAATATTATAGGTCACAGTGACATATTTTTTGGTTTCCATAGAGAACCTGTCGGAGCCTGTCAGCATGTAAAGTGTGAACTTCCTTGGCCTTATGGTTACGATCTGAATGGACCGACAGATGGAGGAATGGTAAGACTTACGACGGACAAAGAGTGATTGCTAAAGATCTGAAGAATTTCATCCAGCTGAGCTATAACATTATTCGTTCTTAATACTGGAAAGAAAAAAAAGAAACAGACATCTTGATTTTTTAAGATTCTCTAGAAACGGGGAATATGGACAAGCTTGCCATCGGTAAAAGTAATGTTCCGGTTCTACGAATAAACACTGATGTATACATACCGGTCCTGCTGTTCCGTCAGTGAACTGGCCCTCTTGTTCTTTATCATTTAAGTAAAACCATGCTTTTTCCGGTATCCATTTACTTAGAGCCGTATTAACTTCAGCGGAGGGGATTCGGGCCAAATCTGCACCGAGTATCCTGCAATACTGACGAGCCTGATCCCAGTTCTGTTTGATCCACACAAATTTGTAGCATTGGCCTCCGTTAGCCCACCATCCCCTAGGACAACCTGGGGAAGAAATGATTTGCTTCTGTGATTTATAATATGCTGCCTTATGTTGGCCCTACCGCTTAGGTGAATATAGTGTGTCATTTTGCAGTTGTGTCAATTGACATACATAGGACCTTCATGTGACTGACTGGTGTACTAAAAAATATTATCAGCACATCTGCAAAATCACAGGCCATAAAAATATTGAACAAATAAGTATATCTTGAGTATTTTTTTAAGTGGCTATGTTCTTAGTTTTCTTGATTGCAAAGGTAATGAATTTTACAAAGTGGGACCTGCCACACAAAATGATCTTTGAGCAACCATGGAAGACTTTGAACGTGGAACAAAAGGTAAATTCTGTTCGGCCGATGTTCGGGCTGTGCGATGCTTGGTCTAGAAAAGAATTATGGTCACCTTAAATTAAATTCACATTTAATTTACAGTCACATTAAAAGCTGTGAACTTCCTGTACGAGACAAATATCTTTGGTTGTTTCTGCAAATATAAAGTAGAAAACACAGGATAATGATCCTGAAATCCGTTTTCATGAGACAATAAATTGCTGATTATACAACAGATCACACAGCTTCTAATTAGTTGCTAGCAATATACAGATATTTTTTCCAACAAGAGTTGTGCACGGCCTACACAAAACCTATATTTCTAAATTTTCTATGGGCGAATATATCATATCGTAAAATATACCGTTATATGTTTGCACAACCTTCAAGTTATAGCACAATATGGTCTAGTACATACAAATCAGTTTTATAATTAGAACCACAGGTATATAATATAATTATACGGTTAGGAAGGTGTGCTCAAATGTGATTGCTAAGCGACAATCTTTCAGACACTTGCAATAATGTGTACGAGTGTTTATGTTTATGATATGGCTATGCATTATTTAACAATACAGAAATACGAGAATGCATACAACAGTTCGCCGAACCATTGACTTCCGCAGATTTCTTTTAAAGATTTATTTCTACGGAGGTTACCGCCCATATTTTTAATGCTAGCTTAGTGCTAAGTACATCGGTTTCGGTTTCGGACTACGTGACAAGGGCTTGAAGACAATAATCCTGGTGTCAACCAGACTGTGTGATTTACTACTGCGGGTCCTTGGTGTGTGTAATCCCAGTTGCTGGATTATAACACCGGGGAACCCCTTAAAGGCGCAATCGTTTGTGAGTGAAACATGACTGGTTAAAATTCCCTACAATAATAAGATAATGCAAATTTTCCATTCATAAGCATATCCGGAGTTAGGCGCATTGTGGAAAGTGAACACTTACTTAGCTTGACATTTGGTCTAGTTTGTTTCTGGCCAGTCGCCGGCTTCGCTGGTTCCGATGAAGGCTCTGTACAATAAGCAAATCAGCTATAAAATCCAGGTCCTCTTACAAGTGTGCCTTTTGTCTACACTGATATGTTTATTTTCAGTGTACATACATACATTTTCTTAAATCATATATCTATTTTGCTTAAATGTACATCACTGTCAACATGTTCAAAAAATAACAAAGTACAAGCAACCATTGTAAAATGTCAAAGGTTCGTCGTGGAAAGAAAAGAGGATTAAATGTCCGTGTTGTCGATGATCAACTTGAACTGTCTTTGTTGTACGTTTTTTTTCTTTTGCCGTGTACCTGGTTCCTTGATCAAACAGATTTTTTTTTATAACTATTATGATAGAATTAATTATAATGTACACAATATTAACATTTATAACGATCGTTTTGTGAACACTTGCCCTCCTTATTGCCTGGCATGACTTGCGTTTGATCGGTCGCCGATCCTGCTGCTGTATCTGACGAAGATCCTGAAAAACAAAATATGTCTACAGCGACAGGTACATTTGTTCTTTCATCTGTACTGAATGTAATTGGCTTTTGGGCACACCAGTGCGTACACAGAGCAAAGAAACATATAACGAATATGAAAAGTAATGGCACATGATGAAAGGCTTTCTCCCGAAATGGAGAACAAAAATACAATTTACTTTTGCTTTTATTACTAGTCCAGATGCACAACATTAAACCTATTCTCTGGCTGCGTCTTTTTTGTTTGCTGTGTGTGTGGATCAGCGACATGCAAGTAGGTTAATATGACAGATGTTAAATGGTCATGTGGGCTCTTCACAATTGGGAGTTATGCCTCCAATCAACCAGCCTCCCACTCTTTGATGCCTCTGCTATACTGGCATTACCTGGTTATGTATCACTACCCGTGTCCACGAACTCGTAACTCTCATAACAGGAACTCCTCTGAGTGTACGTATCATGGTCAATGGTGCAGACTTTCGCTTGAACCTACTTCGATTCACTGTGTTTTCTGGCGGTTGGTTACGTTTCGGATTAAAGGCAGTGTTCTTAGTGAAATAGTGTTCTGAGTCACCTTCCACTCCATAGGACAGAGTCATGTGTCACCCTATCCTGCAGAGTAAAGTTCTCTAGCTTCCTCGTAAGGCTTCCTGACTACCTCGTTAGGCTATCGACTGAAAATCTACAGGCTACTTCCAGTTCTCTTGCCAAAGTTATGAAGCTACCCTAATCTAACCTCAGAGTTTACAGCCTGTCTAACAACATAACCCTGACAATATCATTGTATCTGGACAAGTGCAAGCTGACTTCTAACACCTTAACGCCAGCTCTATAAATTTGCACAGGTTGGTTACAAACTAGTTTTGTATATTTTTGAACACGTGCAAACATTACTCGACGAACATAATGTTTTATCCCCAAACCTCCTGCGTCTTGGCACCGCGCTAAAGCCGACCTCTTGAATAAAGGCTAGCTTCATCCGCCACAGACCAGTTCGCCATTGGCTTAACTAATAGCAGTGTTTCTCAATGGTGTGCTCACATGAGTCTACTCTCAAAATGACACACAAGCATCATGAAAAGTGACTTGAACAATTAACAGATTAAAATAAAATAGTAGTCCAGTGATAAGAAAACTCGAATGTAGGATGGGGACTGGGTAGGATGCAAACGGGGATGCAAATTGTTTCAGCTGAAGGTGCAAGATACAGAAGGACGCAAAGAGATGATTAATTTGGGTATATTTATATTACTATATTTTCCTCTTTGTCCAAATCTCTCTGAACCGCTGTCTTAATTAACACCTGCAAAATATACAGATGCAGTGTTGTCTTCTACCCGGTTTAACCCTAAATTTCCTTGTCCCGACCGCCGCAATAGAACAGCCGGATTTAAGTCATTTTTATCAATTTTATTCATCAGCATAATTTAGGATATTCATGTACACTTTTTTTAATCTTATTTACTGTATATAGTGAATATTGGGTTTCAGGCAAAAGCGTCTCCATTTCGAAAGAGGTCTTTGAGACCGAGATGAATTTGTCGACGTCAGTTGACAGAAACTATGAGAATTAACTACAAACCTACCTCTTTCTCTCGCGCATATAAAATTCTTCTGCACGTTGCAGTTACCATCGTTCCAGGTTCCCATTATGAACATATTAGCACAGTCCTCGGAACCGCCTGCGTTGTTTGGTTCAGAAATAGCCCAGTTCGTATACGTCACCTTAAATGAAAGATATATGATCTCTGGGTTAAATATAACATTATTATATTAATTCAAATAGGAGATTACTGAGATAATGGAAATGTTGTCCACTGCACCCAAATTCACAAGCTGTGTACACTTGTATTTGGTGGAGGGTCAGAAACCTAATAAAAAAGGGTTGGTTTCATGTATTTGCGGGTCGGGGAGGGCTGCGCTTCGATACAAACTGATATATTAGGCCCATGTGGGTTGGAAATAATCCTACTTGTTATATATTTGAATATGTAAATGATTAAATATATATTTGCCTATACATTTAGTGTACTCATAAAACAGAAACTCTTCTTAACTGAGTATGAAACACGTGACCAGATTGTATTATATTAGTTTATACTGACTGACACTAAGACTTTATTATTAGATTAATAAACAGGAAACGCACATAAGCTTAAGGATCATATGAACATGTGAACTAGGCAGTCCTAGCAGTCCGTCCGTCTTTCAAAAGCTCACTGTCAGTGGGGTTCAGCCCTTTACAGCTCAGTGGCGGATAACATTCTAGTGCTGAACAATACAGGTCACAGCAATATTTGTTTTGTTAATATTTTGTGAGAAGAAACTTTATTCCAAAAGGGAGAGTGCCACCAGCCCTTTAAGAATCATAGATGGTGAATTAGTCAGACCGCAAGCAATACGGAGTATTCATCATCATTTTTATCAATTTTGGTAAAGCAACGGTAATTTTAACTTTTGTGACATTAAGTATTCAAAATAATTCCCAGATTCAAAGTGTGATTTTACACAGTTATACGTTCGCAATACTATTTTATTCCGTTTTTCCACTATTTTATTCCGTTTTTCCACATCTTTCCTGAAAAGTACAGTCCTACGATCTTTGCTCCACAAGAGCCACGAATGTCAACAAACATTTCATCTAAACAATTGTTGGACTTAAACATTAAAAAACCTTCTTCACGGATTTGTATAATCTGTTTAAAAATTCAAAAAGTATGTGGGGTAGAATCTGTGTGCGAAAGGACTGAAAAAAAACTATTTATGTAGGGGGCGGTGTGTTTTTAATGTTTCAAGCTCCTGCCCTTTCTATGACACGAATTCTACACAAACATACACAAACACTGCAACTGCTCCTAAGCTTACTTGGATTCCTTAATTCTTCCATTGCTTTACCTACCGTTCTTGTGGTTCCGTCCGTCCACTGACCATCTTCGTCACGCCTTAGATTAAACCAGGATGGCCTTAACTGTAATAGCGGTGTGAGGAAATCATTTAATCCTTGTGAGGTTATCCTTGCCAAATATCCACCGATACTACTGCAGTGGTCACGTGCAGCATTCCACTCTTTTCTATGTGATACGACCCAAAAGCACTCGTTCCCGTACGGTTCCCAGGAGTCAGGACAAGTTTCGTCTAAAAAGAAGATTTCGCTTCAGATGAGAAAATATTTTGTAGATCCCCACCAAGGGAAAATGTTCACCCCGTTACCATGATCTTTTAAATACTATTTCATAATTGAGATTTCATTAACATTTATTTTTCTTTGAGCTGCCGGAACGGTGCAGTGCGGGGGGAGGGAGGGGGGTTATAGCATTAGCCTTCCTTTACTTAATTTCGAACAAATGCGTATTCATTTTAGCCAGTGCATTCGAGAGAATTTAATTTCTGTGGTCACACGATGTCGGGTCATTTGAACTGTCTGAAATCGCGTCAGACATGACGCTCTTGTAATGAATTAAATGTCTACCAGGGCCATCCCGTTAAAATTATTTTTCTATGGTCCCGAAAGCGGAAAATACAAACACCCATTGATTCTATGTTTGCTAAAATAATGCACAAATTTTCATTATCAACTAGACAGATCAGAACAAAAAAAACAACAATATTTATACTCTGTCCATATTTTTTATCCTTGAACCTTTTAATATTTGTTTCATCAAATTTCTAAATTTGAATGATTAATTAGCTGATATTCACATGCAATTGTTTCTTTTCGGATAACAATTTATTATGTTTGCAACATGAACGGGTTACCCTGTATATATGGTATACCAGTCTCTGGTTTTTATCCTATTTTTAAACGGAAAGCTGAAACATCCCCCCCCCCCGACACTTCACCTGCAAACAGACTTCATTAACACACACGCAGAATAAAACTGTATTAAAAAAGTATATTAAACAATAAATTTAACCTCATCCTGGCACAGCTGTGCAGTGTTTCTTTTCCATAAGTATATACAAGTAAAAACATTTTTAAGTTTATTTAAGTGTATACAAATTTAAGTGAGAAAAATTTCATTCCATATGCCAATTTAATCAGGTTTTCTCTATCGAATATAACTCATTTCAAGAGATGTCCATAAATGTCCGTTGAAATAAATGATCCACGCAGCTCTGCTAACACGCGCCACGGTCACAAAACACTGGGTTCCCTTGGTGACAAACGGATTCAATAGTCAGACTGAAGTGAGCACAACGTCACTACTAGCTTGCGTAGTAAGCCTCCAAATGAGGTTACAAGCACTCTATATTAAATCATGGTGTGCGTGCGAGGACAATTATTTTTTTTTCAAATTAATAATATAATTAGCTTAAAATAAACACACTAGAATCCTAACTTGGTTGCGAAAACCATTTTAAATAAGTTGAAATAAGAAAATGTGCAGGTCGCCAGAAGCCCCGCCTGGAGCCATTATTTTGCCTGAACTTTCTGCTTAGTAACTAGGTGGCACTATTGTATGGACCAAGCAGTAAATCTAATACTTGAATTTCCATGATGAATGTGCCTGAAACCTAACAGCCCATCAGAAGAAAGGCTCTCAAAACTTACTGCTCCCTGTGACCTTGACCCTAAGCAACATGTTAGAAACTTGCTCTCATCGCTTCGTTACTATGCACATGGATAATATATTTCACTGCTTGCCGGAAATCTCCGGCTGGTTGGACAGTCGCGGATGTCTGTTTGTCTGTCTGTTTGTTTGTCTGTTCCCTCTCTACAGGTCGCAAAATATAGAATAGATAGTATCTTCTATCTCTCCGTCTGTATATCAATAACAATTTCCGGCAAGCGTTCGACCTATGGTGGTCTAGTTCTCTTATTGGAGCAAGAAAACAATTATGTTTTTATAGTTCAGACAGACTTTGTTAGCTAGATTATGTATGCTCATGTGGCCAAAGGAGGGGCATTTAGTAATAACTGGCAGGGCCCCACCAGAAAGTATGTAGTGTTCTCTGTCTCTGTAAACATAGACTGATACTGCTGCTACCTGCCTGCATATCACAGTTGGCCGTGAGAGTCCCTCTGACGGCTTTGCAGGGTACATTCAATTAATCACTGTTAGACCAACCACATGGTTAATGCCTCTCCTTATATCGCTAACGACACAGTACTAAATATTAGCCTGCTGTCATAAGCCAATGGTTCACCCCATGGTTTTAAAGAGGCCTCCTCAGCTATTCTGGACACCGAATTGACATCTAAAGATATAAGCAAACTGGTCTGCTAGCAATGGAATCAGCGAACGTCACACACACTCGAAGGCAAATAGCTTGATTACGAAATAAACGACACGTAAAGCCGTTTAAGTCTAAAAAAAAGTCGCCTAAGGGCTTCTATTTGTAAATCAGAGTACCAGCGACCCACTACAATTTATATACTTGCTTTCCCTAAGTTCACAGGTGAGGACGTCCCTTTTGATTACCAATGACATGAACAGACGCCACTGTGAATTACAAATGCTCCCTCTTTATAAACGCTATGAACAGGGCTTACGCTAATCTACACGGACTTTTCCGGATGGGTCCTTAATCATGCTGAACGTGATCCAGAATTACGGAACTGCAATATATAAAATAATACCATCTTTAATTCCCCCAACTCTGTACTGTAAGAAATTACATGACAGCGTGGTGCCTTTTAAAAGTAAAAGGATCAACAAATTAAAAGGTACACGTGAAACAATAGTGTGAAACTCCTCATAACATATTTTATCTATTGTCAACAAGTTCACGTTTCTCATACACGGCTAACAGAAATTGCTTGTACCACATATGCATGACACAACAATCAGTGGCATGGATATCTATAATCTATATTAGGCTTCATCTACATTAAAGCTGGGATACTATTAAATTCCTAGCACCACATGACAGACCAACATCTCACCCCGTGTGTGTTCACCTTCTTGATCTGTGACGGGCCCACTATGAGATTCTGGTAAAGTTGTAAAGACATTGGTAGGAAAAACATGCATGTCGGCCATCTGCACTTTAAAATTAACGATAAGTTTTAATATATATACCTAATAAACCTCCCTCTCCCTATCAATATATGTTATGTAGTCTATTATAAAACAGATGTAGTCTTCACGCTACGTGGTCTTCTAAGTCTGATTGACAAAGTCATACATTTAACTGTTAGGTTTCAGAAACAGCTCTTAATTCAGTCAAGAAAGGAGAATGGTGACTGGTATCTTGCAGTCTGATAGCCATACAGAAGTGATCTATATCTGGATAGAAAAATCCAGCGTGTCTGTCAGTGTTTCTTGGATTAGATCATTACAAAGGGATGAGAATGACGCCTTGTCCGGGGTACGACAGTCTGATATAGACATGTCAGAGATGTGCAATGAATTAAATAAAGAGGAGGTCATACTTATATGTAAATTAGACATAGAAATCTTTCATTGGACACATTGTTAATCCGATCTAATATCCAAGGGATTCATTATCGGAACAACACACGTTAGTAAAAATAAAAAGACCGTATAAAATTAATCCCAGTAACATAATAAAAGAAGGGGGGGGGGGGGGGTTGTACCGATCGTTAGCCATGTGGTGTTTGGGTTAACTGGACCTCTGCCATGTCCGATATTTCCTGATATACTGTGCCTTAAATCCTGCTTCACACATTTACATATATTGCAAATATAGAAGCCTTCCTTGACTGTTGATTTTAACGCTGAACTTTGGTGTGATCATAATTCAGTGGAATTTCACGTTTACATACAATAAGTAACCGTTTCAATGGAAGGACCCTAACTGATTTACAACCGTCCTTATTCGGCAGTTTTAAATGTTAAGATTAAGTTACGTCTTCCCAGTTCAGTGCACCAATGTGTTACTTCTGTCAACGAATTATAATGTCTTCAACTATATGAACAATATGATATGGATGAAGAATACAAAAATAAATTAGTTTTATAGTACCAAGAATATTAAGGAAATGAAACTAAATCAACATGAATAAAATGAAATATTTGAGTCTTTCTTGTATTGACAGTATAATTTAAGTATAATTGAAAATTACACGTACCTTGGTTCGTTGCACACTGTAGACTTGTACAGGCGGGACAGGTTGGTTCACACCTCCCGTTGGGACACTCTGCAAACAGTCAAATATAATTGTAGATCTCTGTGATCACGCCAAGCAAATATTTTTATCCATTTTCAGCCGATTTGTTCATAAAATAAATAAGAGAGTATTAATTTGGGTAATTGTCTCGGGAGTATACGTGCGTGGGGTAAATGTCGCGGGTAATTTCTCTGAGGTAATTGTTTCCGGGGAGGGGGTGGTAATTCTCCTTAGGAGTGAATATCTAGGAGTTATTTAGTGTATGTGTTGGGGGGTGGGTTAATTGTTAAAGAGGCTCCCACGAGTGTGTTGCACTCGCGTGACGAATATAATCTAATGTTCTGCACTCAACACGTGAAAGGGACATCATGTCTATACCTTTCCTAATTGTATGAAAGTTGTAAACCAACAAAAATGTCTAAAATGCCTGTTTTGTCCTACACAACTTGCTGTTGTTTTCCCAAGCACAATGCTAATCGGGTTTGAAAATGACGAAATAGCCGTTTAAAATGGCGAAGTTCAGTTATTTGCCGATAATCCTGTAGTACACGCGGTTCCGGTTTTATCATTCAAGTTGCAAAGTCACAGCAAATATGTCAGATACATGGTTTTCTGGTGGAGTTAAATAGAAAAAGACACCTTTGATAGGTATGTTAGAACACTACAAGTGGACTCAGGAGAATGATCTTTAAATTGTGAGTAATTACATACAGGTATTGTACACAAAGCACCAATCCCCTATCTGGGGCAGATACAGGGAGGGTTACGATGTTTAAATTATCCTTACTATGAGAATATACATTCTTTGCAGTGTTTTTTTTTTTTGCTTTTTTTTATTAAAAGGCAAACCTCTCCAGGAGTTTTGACCCTTACAAAGGTAGTAGATATTTGGTGTCAAAGGTAAATCCGCCCTTACAAAAGTCCCAACTATCCCGCTTTAAATATTAATTCTTTAGCTCGGGAAAAAAGTGTTTTCATTATCAGTGTAATGAATACCAGTCCGCAAGAGTGGCACCACATGCAAAGTCGAATCTGCTCTTAAAATAGCGATGATGAAGTAAATTGACTCCTATTTTTTTAACAAAGGTAGCGTGTTGATGGAAATAAACCAACCCAACCACTAAATGGTTTCTTTTTCAATTACACCAAACGGGAACGATTCTAGTATAACTCTTGATGTTTGTTAGTAGAAATTCGTTCCAAATACAAATAGTCTTGCACGGCAGTAGCGGATCCGGGGGGGGGGGCGGGGTCCAGGGGGTCCGGACCCCCCTTTTTTATCAGAAACAACTTTTTTTAAGGGCTTTAGACAAAATTTTGCGGCCTGGACCCCCTTTTTCCAGATCTGGGGACCTTTTTTTAGGGTTTCATAAGGCCTCTTGAGTTGGACCCCCCACCCCCTTTCCCAAATCCTGGATCCGCCCCTGCACGGGTAATGTGATTGACAGCTTAGTTTGGCGAGGGACAATGAATGACGGTGGGCCAAAATGATAATTCACGCTCTCATTGTATATTCGCGTATTGTGTTATACTCCTTCAAAGCCTAATATTATAATCACCGACCTTAATAATGATTGTATGGACGATGTCTACTTTATATACATGACCCATTTTGAATGAAGCCTAGTGGATCTTACCTTCAGTACAGAGTGGTCCACGGTAACCGTCTTCACATCGTCCGCCGGGGCACCTGCCGGTAGTGACGTCACATTGGCCTTCCGCGCAGCGGCCGCATTGGTGTGCACAGTTTAGTCCCCACTTGTTGATGCACCCTGTGTAAAAGAATGCCAGATGTTGGAAAATTTAGGCTTTTTCAAGACATGCTTATTTCCTAATTAATTAGTTAATATAACCTTTTCATTACAATCATCGATATGATGGTTGGCCTGGGCTTTTTTATACAGGCCTACATTTAAGATCAGCGAAAACGACTTACCAATAGATAGAGCTGAATCACAGGTGATTGACAATAATTAGGTAAATAAGAGCATGATTGAAAGCGGCGAAGTAGAAAGTTTGAAACATTGTTTTAAGCCTTAGTATCACCAAGTGATTATAGCATAATATTGGTGTATAGACAGCAAGGAACCAAACTTCATTTGTGGAAAGGTCTGTCAGACAGATAACAAGGGACGGGTCCAGTGATGCTTGTGATAACGCTCACCCATTGATCAATTTGTGTTAAACCCTTGTGAGCTGAAGAAAGAACTGTCTTTAATATTTACAGGATATTTGGGACATGTTTCTGTTTGTATTGATCCCCGACGATGACATCTTTGACATTAACTAGGTCTTATTATTTGCGACTTTCATCTTAAACAGATGCCAACTTCCATCCAGCTTCTCACGCCTTCTGTATTTTGAAGTCATTTTATTAGAACCATCCAAATGAGGTCGTGGCATGAAACGTCACAGGCAAGCCTACTTTATGTGTTAAACACGGACAAGCTTGAAGTAAAAATAATGACTGTAAATGGCCAAGTGAAACGGCAGCTCAGTGGTGAGAGCATTCAACATACGATAAAAAGTTCTGGTTTTCGACGCACTCTGGAAAAAAAAAATTGTTTTCCAGAGTATTCCTATTCCATCCTGATATAACTGAACATGCAGATCCAGCTTTGCATCATTAAAGCTATGTATGCACATTTGGATTAGTTATATATAGTAATCGTTATTGTTTCCTCCCACTTATTTGGGTTGTTATTTGTTTGGGTGCTGTCGTTGCATGTTTTTTATCGCTAGCAGAATCACGTGAGAACTACAGAACAGAAACTGGGCCAGCGAAAAGTTCTTTTTGGCGCGGATCCAGTTGGCGAGGTTATTCCCCTTTTTCCTGTAAGCAACTTTACGCAAAAATTATTGAGCCGATTCGTTTTATCGTACTTACGTTGGTCACATTTAATCCCTTGATATCCCGGCTTACACATTTCTCTTGGACAATGACCGTCACGTGACGAGCACCTGCCCTGCGAGCATTGGCCGCACTTCCCTGAACAGTCCTCCCCGTATCGATCAGGTCCACATATTTCTACCTGCATGACATTGGTAATGGAAAATTGGTTTTATCATCAAAACACAAATATTTCTAGTTACACCAATTAGGGAAAAAAAAACCTTGTTATCTGGCCGTTCAATTTAATTTATTACATAATAGTGGTTAGCATGCTTGCAGTTTAGCCATGTACGTTGAGCATACGAAAACATTATTGATCTTTAAAGAAGATTCAAGGAAACTATGATTTTTTTATGTATGTGTGAGGGTGTGTGTGTATGAAAAAAGCAACCAGCTTAAATGGCAGCTTTACTAAATAAGTACGAAATTAAAAATGACAGCTTAACTAAATAAGTACGAAATAAAACATAGGTAATCTAATTTGTATCCTTTCTTATTGTTTAATCTACACAATCTTCCATGTGTAAAGGTAGATTTTAAATGTGAAGAATTTCTCGTTGAGGAAAAGCACGTGTAAATAGCTTTTAATGGACGTTGTATATATAGAAATTTAATGTTTATTCAGAATAAACCCAAAAATTATGAGGTCACAGTTGTGACTCGCTTGAAGGACTATAACTTTATCTTCTTAAAAATCGTGACATATGCAGGTCACTTGCATTATGTGTCAACATACTGATTTACCAATTTCTACAGAATGCGAAAAATGATACCGCTGCAATATTCAGTTTCAAAGTTTGTTTTGAGTGACCGCACTATTCAACGTACCTTTTGACAATGAACGTTTGTTATCGGTAAGTGACATTGGTAGCGGCCGTCAGTAGGTTGTATACAGGCACGTTCTTCACGATGATTACCAGCACAGCTCTTTGAATACTGTACCAACCCGCCACCTGGTGAACGCGAACGAAACTACCTTAGTCATAAACATGTCTTGGGTATCAGACTTAAAGGGTAAATTTGTTTGCTTACGCTTTTCCCTTGATATAGGTAACTCATCAAGGTTAGTAATTATGACACTGTTAAACTTTATTTTTAAAGTCAGAATGAATCTTACACTTTAGTTTTTTCGGTTTTTCAAAATATGGACAAAATACAAGCGTTTCCTGAAAATTAACATTTAACTTATTATCCTCATTATTTTATGTACAATTTCTGTTTAAAATGTCCTTAGAACAAATAAACAGAATCTTACAGACTCTTGCTACAACACATGCATGTTTAAAAACGCTAGGTCTATAAATTTTTTCCTTAGAATAAATCTGTCAGTCGCGTGAATGGTTTCTTAACAAGTCATAGAACAGCAGAGCAGAAACTCAATGTATGCGACGCCTCGTATGCATTTTTCAAAGACACTCATGTTTCTTGTTTTATATATGTGAAAATTCATGGTTTAATAATATGACGTGTTTGATATAAGCGTAAATTAGTCTTATAGCCCTGGGCTGGCAGATTTTTGTAATTTAGAAATGTTTATTTTGTTATTTCGTCTGATGACCTAACAATATTCACTTGTTAAAAAGTGTTAAATTCACAGATAATCAAAACCAAAATACCATAAAATAGAATGACAGAAAAAGATGACTGACGACAAGGAAATATTAAGCCATTTCAAACTTTCGTAAGACTCCACTAAGTCTCAATTGTGATTGCTTCCTGGTTCAATAAGCATTTGATAATATACTACACAGAATTAAGAAAAAATCTGTATTGTTAATCAAAGATATTTTGAGGTCGTTATAATGACAGGTGTCAGGAGAATACCTTATTTTTCCTGAATAAGGTGATTTTATGCATTCTTGCTTTTCCAAGCAAACCGTCAAGAAATAAATACAAAAGCACATTAGATTGGATATACAGGTATATACAGGTATATGCAGAGATGGTACTATAAAGAAAGCCTGAACATCTGACTGGACACTCTGGCTGCGTGCATATGTTTGTGCGTTTATACATTTTTATGTGGACTGTAATACACCTTACTCAGCGTGTCTCCTGATGAGGATACAACGCTTGATGAGGGGGTAAAATTAATCGTCTGTGCATTTTCTTCCGAAAATAAAACTGTTGTACTCAGGGGTTTGCCACATAATAACAACAAATTGGCACATAAAGCTATTGCACTTGTGCATGAGTTCACACAGTAGTCAATATACATTCATTTTTCTAATTGCAAAATTAAGTAATTATAGCCCGTTCCACCACCCTGTCCACCTATTTTTTTATTGCAAGTCAAAGAAAATCAGGACTGGAGTAGGAAAATGCGTAATTGCCTAACTTTTGTAATTTTTTCTGTAAACACTTTACAATCACTTTATGAGAAACTGGCCTATTCTCTAACGAGATCTTATCACCAATATGTGCAATGGACATGACAGGAAACAATGTCATTACAAAAGTTACGCCCAAAAGAAGCACCCATATTCACGGGACTAAATATCAAGAGCTGCCGACCCCAGTTTACAGTTAGACTTGTATTCTACTGGTGCACGCGCTTTACTGTTACGTCACATTGTTTCATATCCATATCCAAGGAGGAGTAACAATGGTCACTTGTTTTGTGACGCCATGAACCACGGATATTTATGACACATAAATATATCCGTTAAGTGAATAATATCTTTATCATAAGCATCTATGGTCCCAACAAGTACGCAGTTTCCTTTTTCTGCAATAGGTGCAAGTTTTGGAAAGTTTCCTACCTGGAAATAATTGAAAAAAAAAATCAGGCGGACAGGGTGGTAGACCGTGGTAGCCAACAATAAGAGTATGCAGGCTAAGGACATAACTGCTGGAGGGTGTATGTTACCTTGCCATACATGTAACTTTGATGTTACCTGGTGACATCTTCAACATCTGATGGGATACGGTCCTCAGCTGTTGACAGACAACCCGGGCGTGTTCCTGAGTGAAACTCTTGCCACACATATAGTTCCACTTGTTGTCGTGCCATACCTGCAGGACGCCTTCATACACGGACACGGCCTCGAGGCTTCCCATGTGCCCAATACCAGCCTGAAATGATATGAAAATAGAAATATTTACATAGTATAAACAGAGAATTTTTACACGCACATACCCAAAGGAATGAGTGTTTGATGGGTCACTGTATTTCCAGTACAATTCAACAAAATGCCTCCACCAACCGCGTCTTTTTACTACAACCATGGAAAGACGTGCATTTGTTAAATCAGACTCGGCAAGTATAAATGGCCAGAAAACATATTATTCTTAGAATAAATGTCGATCCATGTTGGCTGACTTTCTATTATAGGCACAAATGTTTCGAAACAAGTAGGCATTCAGTATGGCACTGAGTATTCTAGTTGTCTATGTCTTATAAAATCCGTACGTTACAATAATAGTATAATAATATGATTTTTTCATAAATAAACAACTGTCCATTCAAATAAAAACAGAAATATTTAACACAATACATAGAAAGTGTATCTATTTCCGCCATGGATAGAAAGCATTACTTATAGGTCACCTCCGAAAATATTATGGATAATTGTTTGATTTTTTAAAATTATATTCCATAGTATAGCTGCAGCAGCCGTGTCATTTTAATACACCGCACTCAGACGAGACGAAGAGAGGATTTTGCTTATACTCAAAGAAGGTCATATAAATACATTTATATGTATTAGGATCTAGGCATTCATGTATTTTTAAATATCGATGCATAGTATTGAACAAATGAAAGTTGTTGTTGCAACCCGTTCCAAATTGTCCACCAGTTTGTATGACCTCGGTGTAACTCCGATTGTAGCTTCAATTGCTTACGCAGGACGGCAGCGCAGCCATTTGTTTTTCCGTACTTGTTTAACTGAGGACTAGAAATGACACTCGAACTGGAAAGAGGGCAAGTGGTACAAATCGGTTATGTTATGGCTCAATGAGATGTTATGCAAATCGTGAATACTTGCTCACCGTGTGTCAGTAATGGAACGCTCGGCTGCTCCTCGCGGTGTCATTTTAGACACGCCTGGCAAAAACCTCACAAACTTGCATTACATGTAACTCGGCTAAAACCATGAAAGAGGACTATGAAACCGATGAAAGTCTTTCTCATCCTTTTTCAAAGTAAGAAACAGAAAACAGAGCAGTTGAATATTTGGTGGTTTCATGGAAGACTTCTGGTGTCTTGTTTGAATCGCAAATTCTGACAGTGGCAGGAAATGATCAGCTATGAATGATTTTCTGATGTGGTAGATCATGTTCTAATTCGTTTGTTACATGTATTAAATTATTTGCCCATTATATACCACAAACATCCCAATAAGTTGTGACATGGTTGCCAGAGCAACCGGTGAAATGCCGCTACTGTACTACAGAGAGCAAACCGCATGTTAGTATTCCTTACTTGGCAACTATGCCTGCAATGTACCTGCACAATGTGTAGAAATCATAAAAACAGATTTGAATCATTTGATCGTACAGATGAAACAAAGGAAAAACACACATGTGGAACAGAAATTGGGATAAGCGATCTTTAAATTTACCTGGGTATATTTCAAGGAGCAGGCGACCTTGACCCCGTCATTGGCGCCACATCTGGTTTCGGTACCAGCTGCTGTGAGTGTACAGGCAGTAAGATCTTCCGCGTTCTCTGGACAAGTAACGCTCTCTATCCAAGAGACAGCTGAAAAAGGTCATAACGATATACAATCGGTCCTGCTTAATTGTGTATCGTATAATTGTATATCCCCTATAATTGTATGAAATAATGAAAACCAAAATATTTTATAATTTTTCTAATTAAATTATCCGTTCCTATGAAAATCCGATAAAAGTATGTATAGTTTATTGTATAGTATAATAAGCCAAGAAAAATATTTTCACCCAGGGCTGCTTAAACGTTTGGCACGAAAATCCGGGAAAGGCTGGGACATGGGCCACGAAAGGCCCTCCTCAATATGTTAATGTCCGATAGATTGTTCTAACTTGGCGATGGAATGCGCTGTTATTCAGTTTTATATAAGTTGCATATTTATAGTATATTTTCGAATTTCTGCTAAAACCACGAATTATATAAAATAAAGACTTGCCTTGTTGAATATGCTATTTATCAGGTGATAAGAATAAACATCATTGATAACGACATGTTGACACATTTTACAAGAAGTTACAGAATATATGACTTGTTTATTGTGGATAAATTTCGCAGGATTAACTGTTAGTAGAATCTGAATGACACTTTCATTGTACAAAGAGATGTTAATATACCAAAACTTAAAACAAATTCCCATGGGCTCTTCAGGACAATCATGTCTAGATTGTATTTGTTAAGGCTTTGGAAACTTCTAAAAATCACGATGTAATTAGACATTGAGCAGTTTTAACGGTGTGGCAATGCTTTTTTTGTTACATAAAAGTTTACGACCATTCCAGAGTTTGAATTCAAGATAGAACAGTGAGTTTAAGTTTAAACTTATATCTTCCTCTCTCTTTTTTGAGAAGCATCATGAAGTTTCGAGAAGAGAAGTTTCCTGAATGACATATTTGATGTTGTCCATTGTGCAATTAATAAGGAATTTCTGCAAGTTCTAGTATGCGTCACAGGGTTTTGCAACTTTTTGTCAGAGGTAGTGAAATTGACAGAATTTGGAGAAAAAATGGGTTTGCTAAATATTATGCAGACAACAAATATTTCAAATCTTATAGAAACTTCTAAAGCCTCATTTAATAGGATGATAAAATGATTCCACTAAATTTAAAACTGTAATGTACGTATTGGTTTGGTTAAAATGTATATTTCCTGCATATTAACTCACTATAATTGTGTATAGGTGATGTGACTTCACTGGATTGTTTTTATATCTAAATCTATAAAAGTTTACAATATACTTTAAATGACAATGGTATGGGAAGGTTATACATTCTTTTACTCTTGTTCAACTGACTGGATATCCTGAACAGAAACCCAGCAGAATGGATCTTCATATGACTGCAATCAAGTTTATATTTCCTTTGATTTATTTATTTATATTTAAGGATACGTCCAAGGCCTTTTGGGTGGCTCTGTCTTTTGATAAGGATGAAGATATCCATCCGATAAGATACAAGGTTTTGTATACATGGAGTGAGAGGTAATCTAGAGGTCTTATCCTGCTGTTAATACTTTAGAGCAAATTTCTCAGGTTCTAGTGAGATTTCACCATTATGCCTCTAAGGAACCTTGAACTCCGAAGCCCAACGCCTTAACCATTGATCTTAGTCCTACCCTAACTCGAATCATATTTTAAGATGATCTGGATATGGGATCTATTGCTGAGACACGATTAACCAATTGTCAGCCTTCATGTTTACCCAGCATTGAATCAAACTAGGGAATGTCATAGAATAGATAGGGAAGCAGTGGCGCCAAGAGTGAGGGGATGACTCGCAACATTTTTCAAACTCACACACAAGCACACAGGTTTAAGGTTAAAGTATAGGGTTTAAAAAAATGGTATTAGGTCTCCATTGTATGTTAATTCTAAATAAGGTTTAGATATATAATATTAAATTCAGAAATGAAACTTAAGTCTATAATTCTTATTATTAATATATTTCCCCATCCCCCACCTCTGTATTGAAGTCCCTGCAAGTAAGGGAAGGCCTCTTGATTGATAATGTTCTAATCTGACAGATCTGTTCACTGTAGAGTGCCCTGTTGGTATCACTCAGTCATATTACGGTGTTTCAAAGTTTATAAAATATTGAATTTTTAACCAATATTTACCATTTTCATTTTACTATTTTTATCATAATATCTTTATTTAAATAATCAGAAAGTTGTAGGTGGTCTTGAATACATGGGACTCACAAGAAGTTTAATTGATGAGAAGAGAAATCGTATTTTTCTCAGTACTTCTTTTTTGTGTGGTTATATGGAATATATCTACCTGAGATATGAGACACAAACTCTTATTTTTGAGGATGAAAACACCACTTTCCTAGAATTGCCATCATTTTTTTCGTTGTGTAACTATTTTTGTGTCACTTACACCCTTTTTTATGACTCGCGTTACCATTATTTTGAGTACAGCATCGCACCAAAGGCGCACTGATGCTAAACTGTACGGTACCATCACTTGAGTTGTATGCACCAGAAGGAATTATGTAACAACCTTGGTAACTAAATTTGTCATTCATAAAAACTTATGAAGAAAACATTAGGTTTTTGTGTCCCGCGTTACATCTACCTTGATATATAAGTTTAATTGAAGATTCATATAAAATAAATTGAGACAGGAATATTAACATACAGTTAGGCCATGGACTTAGCTATTCAAGCAACGAATAAGTCTATATTTAAATAACAGGCTCGATGGGTTTGGTAAATGTGTTGTTCCTAATCAATGAAATATTTGGACTTCATTTACATGACATATAAACTGTGTAATAATAATAATAGTTTTAGGAGAGCCAAAACTTGTATGCATGATTTTCCTAAGACTGCAAGATATATGTTTTCAATATATGCAGACTTTTCTATTTCGAAAAGGTTTGAATTTATAAACCCTGTCAGTTGAATCGGAGACATATCCACATGTTAATTACATAAGCCTTTTAAATATATATATATATATATATATATATATATATATATATATATATATATATATATATATATATATATTAACGTAACTTTTTGGGAAATCTAAAAATATAAAATTTATGTTCCGTGATACCGACCTGATGGTTTAGAACACATGAATGGCAGGACGTCCTCGCAGACCCTCACAGACCACTTTCCCTCAGCATCGACAACGACACAATCCAGGGTCGGCGAGGTTTCTGCGGGTTCTCCCGGCCCCCAGTTGGTGTACCGCTGCGACGCCTGGGCCAATAATCCAGACGCATCAGTCTGCAAGACAAAATGTCTGTGCCGGATTAACGCAACTGAAGGCCTGGATGTGAATACACGACACGCATTTTAACTGGAATGGTAATCCCAACTCGAGTCGTGATACACGCCATACGAGGGAATGTACCGCAACGGTATTGATATCAAGATAAACAGCCCATGATATTAACATTTGGCTACTAGTGGTGATTTAACACAAAGAGTACATATGACCAAATTGAAAGTCTGTCGATCTCTATGGTAACTGTATCGCGTACATTTTTGGCCCTTGTGCAGTAACCCTTGCGAGCAATGATTGTAATCATGCGGTCAGAAATCCAATAAACATGCATAGGGAATTACAAATATACTGAGTTAAAACGATATATTATAGGTGTTGTTAGAAAGTGTACTAAAAAACTATTGGTCTGGTTTACGTCACGTGACTGTGTAGGCTATAAGGCGTTGTCAAAAATGAAGAAAATATTGGATCCTCATCGAGCGTTACAGTGGGGTCTTTAGTGCAAGATGTAAAGGCACTTTAAAGTAACAAGCAAAATGGTAAGTCTGATATCGTTCATACATTATGGATGAGAATTGTTTCAAGGCAATTCACAGAAACATTGGTGTTTTGTTGGAAGGACTTCACGAAATAAGTAATATTTTGCAAGCATGCGCAATTTAATTTTAAAGTTTCACAATTGAATCAAGTAGTCCCGGCCGTCCTAGAGAGCCCAACACGATGAGGTTCGTTTGGAGAAGAAAAGCCCTCATGCGAAGGATGATTAAAAATCGTGACAAAGGCTAAGTTTCACCTTCAAATGCGTCTCTGTTAGTTAATTAAAACCGGTCACAGGGAATTGCGGCAGCCGTTTATAACACATTACATGCACTGAATGCCGCTTACATAGATAAATATATTTTAATAAACAGTAGCAGATACCAGGCAAAATTTATTTTTACCTTGTGTTAACACCACCAAATATGGTAAACATACTTTTTCTTTTGTTGCTTAATAATCTGGAATAGTCTCTCTACTTATATAAGGGAAAACCCCTCCTTTGAGCTTTTAAAACTTGGTATAATAAATGGCCGTTTGATACTAAAGATTATATGCATGCTTTTCATATGGTATATATAAGTCTCTCATGAACTAATTTTTTATGGATGGTCTCTTATTCTAGTATCTCTACTAGATATGGAACAAGAATACACAGAAAAAGTGTAAAGAAAAAAGAAAAATCACCCCCATACGGGATGATCCGACTTTTATTGTGTATTCTTTTTCTATATCTCCATGAGATGGACCAGCATGGCCATTCAAACATCTCTGTATAGTATCTCTACTATGTATTTTATTCGCTATCTTTTATATTTCTATTTTTGTATTAATGATACTAGTGATAGTGGTCGGTAATAATAGCCTATGACTAGTGCTGTACTGTTTGTATACACTGACCTAAAAAATTGTATTGTATTGTATTGAAACTAGAACCGTAGGTTTACGTCAGGAGGCGCCACCTCTTAGTTTACCTTTTGCGGCTAGTTGTGCATTGCTTAATTTGAAATACGAACTTAAGCTCTTTATTAACCTTCTGTTACACCAGGTTCAATATCGTTTACACCTGCTCTGGGCGATGATATATTTGACCACAATCTACACTCGCGTATATATCGTATATGTATTGGTTCTTACACTGTGTTTCAGTAAGTGCAGCTCGCTACAAAATATAACTAATCTCGCTATTTTCTGCAGAATTTTGACAGTCTTTATCATGCTAATATATTTTTTATTAACTGGAGCTTGTAAACTTTTTGGACTGGTTCTGTCTGACCCACACGAATGAAATAAGAAAGCCGCTGCATGTTTCCCCTATGCTCTGATCTAACCGCTGCCTGAGCTACTGATTGTTGACGAATCAGGTTACAGTTGGCCCGCCGAATATTTCTTGAATATCACGTATCATAACTGTAAAAAATCTCTGTTTGTAGTTCAGAGGACGGTTAATATGCCTGCGTCCAGATATCACCAATGCATTCGAGGCGATACGATTTACCACCCCCACCATAACTTCCTTAGCCAACATATTCACTACAGCAAGGCTCTATGGCTCATGTAGCTCTCTAATTCACAGCCATATTTATTGTCTTTGGCAGATCATGCCAGCCAATCAACGAGCGTGTATCGTTTTGTTTCTGATTGGGTAAACATTTTCAGCATGCCGTCTTGGCAAAACCACGAAAAAAATACAAACCCAAAACGTGGAAAAGATGCATTATTCACAAAAAGATAAATATGTGTACATTTATGCACGCTTTCCTGTATGTGTGTGAGGATGGGTGTGTGTATGTTCGACCCCCTTATTGCAAAGTATTGCATGTCAACAATCAAACAAACACAAGGGTGGATATGACTCCTTCAAGGCATCCCGAACTCTGGTTATGACCTGGATAACTGAGATTAATCATCTGTTAAGTCAGGTCTTATTTTGTGGTGATCTTTTTGTGCAATTGCAAATGTAAATATGCATTATAAATGTGCATTTCCTTAATTTACAGTTTTTTTGTTGATAGACTAAAAATCAGACTGAGCGTCACCTAAAAATTTTCATATTGCGGTATGTGGCAGGATATAGGGATACGTATTGCGATATTTTCCAATTATTGAATTTATAGAAAATGAGTGTGTTGTCTATGTCTTATATCTAAGAACTATTATTATTAGTATTATAAATCATTCTTTATCATGTAAAATATAATGAGCCAATAAAAGGTTATGCAGATCAGTTTATTTAAAAAAAGTATCGCAATATTTCTTACTAAAGCACTTATTAAAGTACATTTTGCTTACTTGTTGCTGATATTACTCAAAGAAACCTTTAATATCAAATTTTTTTTAGGCCTTACATTTATGTGCATATAACTGGGCAGAGAGAAAATTGTGGACTTCAGTTCAGCGCAGAGCAGTATAGGTGGTGTGTACAATCACAGCCGTCTACCACATCGCAAGGCTGCTATTCTTAAACAATAGTTCTGTTTACTTGACACTTGGTCTTAATGCAGTTATCATAAGATGTGAGGAGAGAATATTAATGATTGATTATTATGAACGCGCTCAGCACTTATTTCTTTTTGTCATATGGAAATATTTCTCCCACACCAATTAGTCTGAGCAGACCTGCAAATTTCCTGAGTCGGTCCTTTGATCGGTTGTACATAAGGACCCTGTTCTTAAGACACGGTAGCGGCCTTCACTTTAAGCCTGAAGCCTGTCAATAATACTAACCCATTTAGATGGCTTAGATGTCTTAAATTGTAACAGAAACATTCCAAAATAAAATGTGCAAAATATTTGATAATATCGGGCACCCCTACTAAAAACCCACTTTTTTGCCAATGAATAAGTCAAACTTACCGTAGGTTCGTATTCAAAATTTCCCTCAGCTCTCTTATCGTTGAGGAGGAACCATGTCTGTGACGTGACCATTTTGTTAATGAACTTGTTTGTGGCCTCGTTTTCGATTCTGGCTAGGCTCGCTCCCTGTCTTTCACACGAATGTTTAGCGACATCCCAAGTCTGTCTCATCGTTGAACGTTTATAGCAGTGTCCACCGAAGAAGCTCCATCCATTAGGACAACCTGCAAACCGAAGTATTTTTTATTACTCACTGAACATCTATCATCTATCTTGAAAAAAATGTCTTTTCCCGAGATAATCATTGAACAGGGTACTCTCTCTCTCTCTCTCTCTCTCTCTCTCTATCTCTCTCACACACACACACAAGCACACACACACATCATGAATAAGCGTCATCCCCACTTACACCCAGTTTTGACACTCGATTGGTTAAAGGCTTGGCGCTCTCCGCAGGCGACCCGTGTTCGATCCGGGTTGTAGTGACCTGTCCAAGGCCGGAGGTTTTCTCCGGGTCAACCGGTTTCCTCCACCTCCTAAGACTACCGAACGCCACCGCCTGAGCCATGGAGAGTGCCTTGTATCAGTTTAATAACTATATTTGTACAATCCATGTGAAGTAAATAAAAAAAAATAATAAATGAACTTCAACCGAATCTCTCGGGTTTATTAGTAATTCACTGGATGCCAATAATCCCGGAACCTCCATATTTAACCTCCTATTAACCATAGTATAAGCCTAGTATAAGGACTTATCACAATGGTTAGAAGCTTGTGTCTACCTTAAATTTAACTTACTTGAGCCCTTTTCCACAAGCATGCGCATTGCGCGTCATGATCTTCAACAGTGTTCGAGTCAAATAAAACTATTTGGCGGAATTTGCCTAGTTCAATTAATTATATAGCAGGGGCTCCGACAAGAAATGTGAAGGCTGCGGAAGAATGTTAACTTTACCATTTAGGATAAAACAAATACGATCTTCCTTGATGATATAAATTTAAAAAAAGTTCCCGAACATTCAGTGTTAGTCGTCGCCGGTAGGTGGAGTCTATTTAATTCATTGCATGAAGTTCAACGTAACTAATATAATACTCAACAAAGTGGTTTATGTTTACATGATATGTTTGAAGGTTTTTCACGAATGTATCGAATAAAGTTAGAGTTAAATGAGCGTGTATGTGTCAAAACCATCTGAATGAAAAAAAAAATCCCTGAATATACAATAAATATAATAAATACAATACAATGATCACAGAGCGAACCCTCCGATAGTTAAAATTTAAGATAAAGACGGAGACAAAGAAAGAAGATTCACTAGAATGTAAAAGGATAAAACGCACACAAAAATATAATATTTGTGCATGTTCCAGTATAATTGCTGTAAATAAGCTTACTTCCATCAGTTTGTAATTTGTTTTCTTAGACTCACTTAAGCATTTATTCATACTGGGTACAGTATATCACACTCAACCTACCTAGCATTTCGTAACTATGATTTGATTCAACATTCTAAGTTCCTGGTATTTTACTAAATGAGCACGACATTAAACATAGAAACTGTATGTAACTACTTATTCTATTTAAATACTGAAATAAAATGGGATGACATACGGTTTACACGACGTCCTTTCACCATTTCCAGAGTCGTGTGTCCGGTGGAATCTGTTTGCTGACATGCAGAGTATGCAGTTTTTTCGACCGGGGTGCGATCCGCCTTACACACATAACTCAGCGTGGACCTCTCCGTGGACATCACTCCGTGGGTGGATTCAGTTGCATCCAGAAGACGCACATCACCATTCTACAGGAGATGATATATATATATATATATATATATATATATATATATATATATATATACCGATATATCCAATATTTTATGAATGTTTAGTAGATGTTCTTGCTGTAGAAAGGCCTGAGTATACCCATATAAATGAAGTAAAATGAATTTACATGATATCAGTGTCAAAGAGAACCAATATAATTCACTTGGAGAAATCTTTTCGAACACATGAAGCTGCTAGATGGCATTCTTTCAAACGTAAATACGAAACAATTAGCGTGTTCTGAATTAATATTTTTATATTTTGCAGTTAATGAACAACAGACAATCGCTTCGAGTATACAAAGACACGTCAATGTACTCGAGTTTTTTGGAACTTTTAGCAAGTTGAACTTGCAAACAAGGCTTGAATATTTTAATCATTCAAGTAAAAAGATCCGTATTCATCATTGGGATCCAGTTTGCCTGAGGACAAAATTGCCTGCTTCATTCTTTGCGTGTGGAATTGACTATAAATATATGTTTAGTTTTAACATGTTCAAGGAACATATAATATATTTTTAGTTCCAGAACCTAATCTTTCGACTGGTGCATGCAATCGCGCCTGCCCCCCCCCCCCCCTTTCCCCTACACAGGCACACACTGTCAGCGTATACTGTTATGTAAGTGAGAGTCGTGTTTGCATTGAAGTCTACTCATTGTATTTTAATTAAAACAAATTAAAACATAAAAATGGGAAACCTAAAATATTCAGATGGATTTGTAAATAAAAATTGAGTAAAATGATAAATGCAAAATATGTGACCTAAGAAAAGATAGGCTTGAAATTGGACCCAATGCAGACCCATGCAGAATTAATTTTTAGCGTATTGTTTTAGCGGTATGCCTCTTACAAATTTAAACAGTTTAAAAGCGAATACTTTAAGAGGCACATAGATAGGGTAAAATATCGAGTCTATACTTACATTATTTTGTGAAAGGACAACCCTGGCCGTTTCCGCTGCTGCTTCCTGTGCCACTACCCATGTAGGCTGTAAGATAGGTTCAAACGAAATCATAAACATTATGGTTACATCCACACATTTAAAATACACAAGCACAACAAATAGTAATAGATGGAACCGACAGATTAAGTTTCCTAGCCATTGTCAATAGTAATCATAATCATCTTTATCACATTTTACACCTGTCTTGACTATTGGCTCACACTATTGTCACCCGATGTGTCCCGATGGACCGACGATGTGTGCCGGTGTCACCCTGATTCTAAATATTTTAAGTATGTCTCAAAATGTCTCAATAACTCCCACTGTAGTCCGCCTTAAAAGTGGTCTAAAATAAATGAATTTACATTATTGCGGTTACAGGAAACCATTTCCTAGTACTATATGAGGCTATTATCCAACTGCCAATCATTGTTTATCCTTGACTCCTATCCTCTGACACTATCTTTTCTCGCGAGAGAAATGTTTTTAAACCTCAAAATGCATATATATCAAACCCTAATCAGAGGCGGATCAAAATATCTAGAAAGTCTGTTGTGAACTTTAGCTTTAGGGATGTATGCTCCGGATGTTTTAGTGAAAAATAACCAGAAAGTCTGCAAAATCAGATTTAATTTTCGCTGAAAGTAATACCGACTCTCACTGTTGCAGTAGAAGAACTGCGGTTAGGAATCAATTTTGGGCTGCAAACTCCCTTTGTATCGAATAAACCGATTTCTGTTTTTTGTAAAGCCACCTATCGTGTGGATACAAAATGCACTACTTCAAGACCAAAATAAATCCATTTAGTATAATCAGGAGTCTATGCGATCCAAGTGCGGATACAGCATCCTTGTGTCAACATTAATAACCCCCTATGAGTTTCTGTCATCAACTTAAAGCATTATATGAGAACCTAGTACATGTTTTGGCGAGCACCTTACTACCAGCTGTATGAAATGGACAAGGCACAAACCAGTGATGACGTCACAGTGTAGTCACTAATGCAGAACCAATGATAAATAGCTGCCGTTACTTTTTAAAATGACCCCAGTACTCGTCTCATGAACATGCTTCACTATTAACGCAACGCTTACGTCAAAGTTAACCACTTCTTCAAGGATATGAATATGCCAGCTAGCCAGCGACGAAACGAAACATGGACACATACAAGAACCCGTTCCAACACCCCTGTCCACATAATTCTTAAAACTATGGCATCATTGAAAGCGGCCGTGGTGTAGGAGAAACATGTGTTACGTATCTCTTTTTAAAGCTTTGGTGCATAAAATAAATCCCGAAAACAAGTGGAGACTTTAGTGGAATGAATAAAGACAAGCAAGTGGTAAAGTTTATTTCATGACTAACTAGAAATCTGCACTATAAGACAAAAACATGATCCTGAAAATTTCTTCTGATTCCGTGAATTATGTTGTGAACACACACACACTTGAACGGGAATGAACGCATACCCTCCTATCGGAGGCTATGAGGATACCCAAATTACGAAATTTCCCATGTTTATTCTTGGAGAGGAAAGCTGAGCCTACTTGCCTTACCAAAAAGATAATGGAAACAAAGCTTAACAACGGAAGTGTGATGGAATATCGATTTTGTTGCTCTCAAATCCGACGCAACGAGGAACGACACGTCTCTGGACACGCCACAAAACTAGATACTTTGCAAAACTATATATATATATATATATATATATATATATATATCCACGGATATGGATATCAAAGTACACCTTTTGTATTTTTCCACTTTATATACGATCTGACAATTTGTAAATTGTGAATTTGTATAAATGGGTACAGATGTGCAATTTATTATATTTCCGAGACATAGTTTACAACTGGAAACTCATGAACAAAGTTGAAACAAAACGTAAAAGCAGACATTGAAGCCAGACAATTCATATTACGTGTATTTTTGTATTAACAGTTTGTAGCGTGATGATTATATTTATTCATGAGGAATGTGTGACAAGTTCACCAACTCGATTTTGCATACCCGGTCTGCTCGCCTCTTCCGGGAATTTATATTCAATAAAAAATTCCCCTAAAACCAAAAAATAAAGACGGTCTTTCGATCGCCTTTTTCCCACAATAGTTAAGCATCTTTTAAATAAAAATATTATTGTGATCCAGGTTAACTCTAAATTATTTTGGATTTTTTTTTCTGGGTCTCCTCATAAGTCCGTCTATAACTGTTGAGTACAGCTGCTAACAGACGAATCAACCAACGTCGATAATTACGTGGTAAACCTTGCTTCGCAGAGGATTAATTTACTCAGCAAATAAAGACTCTCCTGGAGCAAGCAGTAAGAATGGGGAATTCATAGCAATAGAACAAATGATTTGGAACATATTTTTTTTTCTATCAACCGATTTAAAAATAAAAATAAGACTTTGGTATATTAATAATCTCTTTTTAAGTTGTCGTATAGGTGTGAACATGAGATGTGAGCATAAGTGGCCAACGATCATGTGAACATTTCATTCATTATTTAATCTCAATTAATTGATCAGTCATAAAATAAAGACACAGCTACATATACACATTAAAGTGCATTAAACATAATTGAAAAAGGCAAACAAATAACTCGTGATGGAATATCATTATCTAACTACTTTTAATATATTACTCACCAGCGTTCATTTTGATTAACTGTATAGCTTAACTTACTTTTTCTTCTTTAGTCTATAACTTTCTTTTATACGTTCACACGTCAGATCTCTTTTATTAATACGTCTGAAGAATAAAATGCATTTTTTTCGTTCGCATATTTATACATTATCATTTCCATATTTATTTGGTCATTTATACAATTGTAATAGATAAAAAATCTTCCATAAAAAGATGCTAAAGGTATAAAACATTGTCGGTTTACTAAAGTTTCTTGTACCGTTTTGTACATTTTTTTCTTTTAAAGAGCGACAAGGACAAATAATTTTAAAAAAGATTCCCCATTGAGAATTCAAACTGATATATACAGCCAAAATCCCAGTCCCCCATACATGTTATTTATGACGAGGCGGTAAATTTCCTCTTCCTATCATGAAAAACAAAAGCTATGATGTAAGTATTTTCAGACATTGTTTATTATTTTTTATATGAATGATAATGTATTGACGTTATGTTTAAAAGAGGAAATGGTTTTATTTCTAAAATAAAGAGAGGTGAAAAAGGCTTGTTGTTTTATTTAAACGCTTAATCATGTTCACAAGCAAGATGTCGAAGCCCAAGGAAAGCTGGAGCATTGCATAAGAAATGCTTGAGGGAGCCACGGAATAGATTATGTAATTCGAAATTTTTAACGTCTATAACCAATGTTGGAAAATGTCCAATTAATCATTTAAAAATCGGAAGGACCTAGGGCAACAATGGTCCCCGGCTATATGTTAACCAGGAAAGTGTGGCATCCGTTATGGTGTGGGACGGACGGACGGATTTTGAAGGACAGGTGGACGGAGGGACTGACTAACGCGGCCCATTTTAGTAGTTCTCTTATTTAGCGGCGGGGGAATAAAAAGATGCCTGATCCTGGTGTAGACATGCGCCTCTCCTTGGATTTTCAACTTTTATGTTTCAGTTAAAAGGGTGATATTTGTATGACGGCAACTGAAATAAGGTAATGAAAATCCTCTCTGATAAAAAATGATAACAATGTTTCCACCCTTGAGGTGGGGGGGGGGGGGGCTTCAGCCCCCAAAGCTACCCCTCTGGATCCGCCACTGATATCGATGCGAATCGAAACGTAATCTGTGCAGACTGGATAAGATTTGCTTAATTGTAACATCGCGTAGGCATGATAACTGAAAAAAAAATTCATGACAGTCTAATATACTACGTGCTTCTCTACCAGCTGGTAAAGCTCCCTGTTACCAAGAGAGCTCCAGGTGGTATAAATACCTTAAAATTTATGTTTAGCAAATAGAAATATCAGTTAGGCACATCTGCAGAAAATGTCATCCACACACTGGCACCAGCTTTTTCTTATTTACAGAGACATAAATATCATATTAACATAATGAGAATTGCCCCGCTCCTCCCCCCCCCCCCCCTTCTCAACCAACAATCTTTTTTTTAGACAATTCTGATGCATGACGGGGGTTTGCGGGTTGAGACCCCTCCCCCCCCTACCCAACGGCCTTTTTTTAGACAATTTTATGCATGACACCCGTTGACCCCTCCCTGCAAAAAAATTCTTGATCCGCGCCTCTTTACAGAATGTCACGATATAATATGTGTTATATTAAAGCATTACATGTATGACTATTATTAGACTAAAACGGCTTGAGTGTATAGAAGTACGAAAATGAAAAGTCCGGCCAATTACCAGCTCTAATTGATACTACTGTAACTGGCGCTACGCCCACACACAGATTCTTAGACGCACCACGGTTCGTTGGGATATTTTCATAATAACCTTAAAGGAACTACATATTTATTCCATGCGACATTAACTCATCATATCATGCAAGATTACCTTGGCCTAATCATACAGTTTTTTATCTGGGTCATATGTAGATTTCCTCGTATACCTGATCAGCTATTCCATGGTAACAGAAGCCGAACACGGAAGTGTGACAGATAAGACTGACCCCTTTATCACAATCATATTACCATAGTTACACAAAGATAATTGCAAAGGAGACACTCAGGAAAGCACATTAATTTTCAGCAAATGAGAAACATCAAATGACAGTTAAAAGGACAAACACGATCCAGAAGACTTCCTTAATACACAAGTAAAACCCCTATTGTACAGCCGGCCTTTGAAATAAAAACAAAAGTTTACAAAACTTACAATAACATAAGGCAATTTAGAACATAGCTATATTCGTATGCGAATATCACCAAAAAGAAACACATGAATTAGTGACTTTTCGATATTCGATATTCGATAGCGATATTCGGGAAAAACTCGAAACGCTTTGACGAGGGGCCTTAGATACACTGAGGACATCTACTCTTGTCATATGCCTGGCCTGTCCAGTACCACTTTATAAAAGGTATCCTATGATACGATTGATGAATATCGTGCATTTGTAGACACAAGGCGGTACCAATGCTGCTTTATCTGGAGCAGTGTGAACGTAAACTGACAAAAAATGACTCTACGTATTCATTGAAAGCTTCAAATCTAATATAATTAAAAAGCCACGCCTATTTGCGATCCCAGCAGTGATCCCAATATTCGCAAAAAGGGTACCCAGTCCCATTACGGACCACAGCTGGGGATCCAGCATCACCAGAAACTGCTCCAAGCAAGAACTCATACCATATCGTCACTTTCGGTTTCACCAGAACAACCTCTGCTCTCCCCTGCATAAACCAGTATCCATAACTATTATCATCAGTACCACAATCTCAACTACGGCTGCAGTTCCAGTTTTACCAAAACAATAAAACCATATCGTACACCCCCCCCCCCCCCTCCCTCAAAGGCGGATCAGGAGGCCAACGCAAACAATTTCTTTTTCTATTTTTAATACCTTTAAAGTTCTTGTCACCATCTGAACTAACCTCCTGAAAATTCACAAAGCGTAATAAACCAGATAGTACCTGAACAAGACACAGACATACTGTACACATAATCAAAACTGCATTATTGTTTCAATGGGAAAATAATATGAGAATAATTAGTGCTAATAAATGTTAAATATATTTGTGCTGACCAAAGTTCTTTGCATACAAATTATTACAATTTTCAGCTTACTCAAATATATAATCTCAAGCACGATTAAATGTCAGGGAAATGAGAAATGAAACATTAAACAGTTACAAAATATTTAAAAAAAAACAGTTTATATATAGCGACTAATGTTCGTGCTTGATAGAGAACTATAATTCCGAGAATTTTTTAATCATAAAATCCTACGCTTTGTTCAATGTATATAATGCAGTTAGGAAATATCCATATAATTAATACTAAGTCGGTTCTTTTCTAGACTAAGTCTTAGCTGCTTCTGTTCTGATTTGACCTTTAAATTCGCACACGTATTGGTGGTATGCTTTTCTATTACAAGTTTGTTATGTTTCGCAGGATTATTCCTCATTATGCTGCATAAATAATTATTTTAATATTCCCCCGATATGTGCCACTATTTCTTTCTGTGCTTTTAGTTCGCCCAAGCCTGTAATTTTTTTTCAGGAAGCGCCTTGAAGATTTTCCTGAATTTCTAACTCATTGGCCACATAGCGTATTGTATAATGCGCGGTCACAGGTCCACTCTAATCCCCATTGATCCCAATATTTCCCTCAACAGGAAGTAAAGCTTTATTAATTCAAAACAATGACCAAATGACTCCACTTTCACAGCGAGGGCTTTTCAATTGGGTCAAAACTTCTACCAGTAGCAAGACCACCGTTTGCATTTTTATTGGTTTACAGGTATGTTAATTTTTATACATTCATAAATATCTTTCATCATTACCATGGATTCAATATTCATCCAATTTATGGGTTGTTTGAAAGAAAGTTTGTTAAAAGCCTCCAACATAAAAACTTTCATTTTTTGGGGGGGGGGGATTCGCAATCTCCAGGGACTTTTAAACATTAAAGTAGATCTAATAGGGATTATATTAACAAACTAGATCCGGCAGTCGGAGCCTAAAACCTCAAACAGAATACCCTCATCCGTCATGAAATGTACACTTTCGTGTATAAACAATGTCATGCTTTAGTCATCCGGTTTCACCTGACGAGTGGCAGAACAAATGCATACGAACGGGCGGCTTCTACACTGGGACAAAGGAATTCTTCTCTTGTCATAATGATATATACGAAAAAAATATATATTATGTTGATTCTGATTACCTCCAAAATTTAATAGATTCTTCATACGGTGTTACGGTAACCCTCTGCAAATTTTCCGAAAATTCCTTAAATATATTTTTGGGTAATTTTACTTGAGACAAAGCAACGAATTAAGGCTAATGTTATTTCTTCGCCACGAACTTGCGCCGAAAGCTGTAGATCTGCTGTTTATCTGGGAGTACCATCTGTTTCTGATCAACCTGATGACAATCAACAAAGCTCAGGACAATTATTTAATACTGTATGTGTCTATTTTTCTGAGCCTGTCTGTCCACATTGGCAGGTTTTAGTTGCATTTTCGCGTGCAATAGCCTTCAATGACATACAAGTGTTTGTTATTATACCCAAGACTTCCATCAATTAACAACTAAAAACATAATTTTTTCGTTATATCCTTTGAGCTCCAATTTATACAAATTATAAACTTTCATAAACCTTCATAGACTTTCCTTTTCTAGATTTATTCATATAATTTCATCAAATTATTTTCACAGTATAAATGGCTTAAATATACAATCGCCGTCCTTCCGGCAATGATGATGTCGTGCCCAGGTTGTTTATAAATAAATCACATTGGCAAATTCTTTGTCCCTATATATGCCTGAAGACTACTTCTTTGTTTGATTATCTAATAGCATAATTTGCCAGTCTTCGCTGATATTTAAGGAAAGGGGTATCCTGGAGAAATTTTAGCACAAGAACAACAGCCCTTGCGAAAAGCACAGGTTAAAATATGCGACACTAATTCGCCACCAACTCATTACAAACTTCTTTATCATATAGTACCACAGACTTTCGACGGGTGTATCTAATGAATATTTATTTCTCTGATTTGACCAGTGAAATTGCGTATGATATCACGTAAAATCTAAATAAAAGTCAAATAAACAAAGCCACATAAAAGGTATTATACTACACATTAACAAATAAATGACCAGGTCAAGCAAGGCACAACATCAAGGCACGAAAAGCACTTACCCCGCCTATCCAGGCGACAATGAAGGCCAGTAGGACCCACCCTGCGCGTGGATCCATGGTGTTTTCCGCGCCCCTGTGGGGCTCGGGCTTAAATAAGCGCATGCGTAATGCGTCACGTTCATGCAGCGCTGACTTCTGTCTAAGGGCGGTCTTTTGTACCAGTCAAGTGTGATAAGATGTATTTAACGCTCACATAAGCTAACATCATATATGTATACGTCGTTCTAAAAGCAAAATCACTGCTTGGCATGAATTATTAAGAGAACTAATAAGACACACATGCATGTCTGAATGTTTATCTTCAAATAATAAAAACAGTAATGATAGCTCATAGACAACTAACATACCGTCGAATGAAATACTAATTCCATGTATAATGGTTGCTGTCAATTAAAGTAATTCCTTTCGCCAAAGTTATCAAGCAGATGACTGATCTTTTGCTAAATGGTTTTCTATGGGTCAACTTACGAAGGATAAATTTATACAAGCTCATGACATGTTCACCTAATTGTGATCTCTTGTAAACTTTTAAATTCTCCTCGTCTCATATCCTAATTAGTCGCGCAGTAAACATAAATCAACAAAATAACGCACTCTCCTTGTATCCAAGGGATATAGGTCTGTTGTTCAAGGGGTGGGCCCGAATATGGGACACCGTGAAAATAAAGTTCATGTGCACCAGTATCAAACCACTTTAAGGAATAATAAATTAATTTTTTATAGGTTATAGGTGACTGTACATTTGTAAGCAGTCCTTGATGACTTAGGTGGATCCGGATCAGTGACCGGATCCACACCAAAATCTTATTATTGACTTTCCATATCCGAAATGCCTGATAATTTCATGAGCTTCCGTTCATGATTGCGTGAGTTATGTTGTGAACAAACACACAAACAAACATACAACATACACGAACGGGGATGAACGCATACCCTCCTGGCAAAGGCAAAAAAAAATCATTCGATTTAGGAGAGTTTGTCCATTTTCAAGTTTCAGTATATGGTAAAAGAGATACATAAGGGGACATAGAAGAGAATCATATAATCTCATATAAATAAATGATTACGCCCATACAAATTCAGGGAATTAAAAAAACAACCATTGTCGCCTTTTACTGAGTGCATAAGATCGGTCATTGTACCTGTAACTGACAAATCATACCTTGTTAATTTCAGTGTCACATCTGGTTTTGATCAAACGTGTCATGTAGAGTGCACAGTGAGGTTAATTTCACTTCGCGTGACCTAGGTTAACTGTCATTGAATATTTCTTGATGAAGTTATTCTTTAATATTCTACATTGGTGTTCACAGATGTAATAAGGACATAACTTGTGTCTAAGATTGGCTTCCAAAAACAAGAATGTAGTATATTCTGATATATTTACAGTTAAGCATTAAACAAACTAGAACATACTTTTGATACCACAGTTAGGATTGGGCCATTAAAATAGAACATCTTGTCTTAAAAGTATATCGAGGCACCTGAAACAGACAAACCTTGTAAGTTTCAGGGTCACAGCTGGCTTGCCACCGGCCGCCCACAGCTAAATTTCATCCCCTTCTGTTTCATTTAGTTTTAACTTTTCTGGTTCGTTAACTTGGGAGACTCAGTTTGAATTGATTCTTCCTTCTTCGTATGTAAGAGGTTTGCGTGAGAGTTTGTGTTTTTGGGGGGGGGGGGGGGGGCTGAGGGTGTGTGTGTGATGGTCGTGGTGTGGTACATTATCTCACTGCCTGAGGGATATGCGCAATACGCTGTTTGGTTTGTTTTAAATTATGCCTTGAAGCGTGAATGTGCAATTATGCATATAAATATATATATATATATATATATATATATATATATATATATATATATAAATATATATATATATATATATACATACATACCGACAACTTAAATGCATTTTTGTTAGTTTCAGGACGTTTCAATAATATTTTCTCAATTCAGATTTTATCCCTAACTGTAGTTAGCCATGACCGTTGACTTATTTTGCTGATCGAATTATAGTCTCATCAATCACAATTGTGTGATCATCACTTGAAAAGGCTTTGTGATTCAGAAACCTGTGTAAATAAGAATTTATTTTTCTATGCACAGTTATAAATATAAACAGTTTTTTGCCTTATTTAAATTGTTATATTTGTTAAATTTCTGCTTCACTTACATCCATATCGCCAAGTATTCAGCCAAATATTTATTATTTATACAGTTTAGACATGAAAAGTGGCGCACTGGAACTGAGGTTTAACTGAATCAGTCACGTAAACAATTGATACATTAAAAAACATAAAGACTACGAACATCGAAATAGGATCAAAACTTTAGCAGTCTGGATTGTTGTTATTATGATATCAAGCGTATGACGGCAGACACGTTAATGATGATCTGTAGTTGAATAAATATTCAGAAAGCAGGTGAAGCGAATGATGCGAATAGTGTAGAGTGTTAAGGAAGACTACTGCACTGTGTCTACAAATAATTTGCCTGTTCTATGCAAGTCATTGTGTGCATAGGTATGTTGTGTCTGTCACTGGTTGATATATGAAAGTAACTATTAGTAAAGGCCAAACAGATAACATACGTGACATTTCCAGTTTGACCTTCCCCGGTAAATTGGATGGTATTTACAAAAGGTAGATAAAAATGGTAGAAATTTTTATAAGAAACTGTCAGCTATCCAGTTTTAATAAGTACAAGTTCAATGACAAAAACCAACCAGAAAAAATGTAGCCTTTTGTATAAATTGACACTTAACAGATTCTAAACAGCTGAAACATGCTTACATGTAGTTTCACCCGATTGTTCAAAGAACAAGTCAAAGTGACTTCATTTCTGGATACCTAGTGCTATGGGCGCTATTTGCAAATAGCTAAATTCTATCATTTTCAAAACTACTCAAAACTTTTCAAAAACGCAAATTAAATTGAGAAATCGTAGATGATGCCTCCTGTTTTCTGCTGCTGTTAATATTCTTCAAGCTCAAATCAGCAACAACATTTACATTACAGTCAGTACAGCATGTCCTGAAGAATTTGGCTTCTGCATGTTTTTTTTTTTTTATTTATTGAAAGTCTTTCCAGCAGAGGTGCTTAAACGTGGTTCGCTCCGCAACACGGAATATGTAAAACAGATTGTCGTATTACGAAATTCCAAAGTGACGTAGCAGGACTTGTTCTACGTATAGGATTTTAGATTAGTGACTGTAATCAGTCATTCACAAAAGAATATCACTAAAATATGTAAACATTGGAGGGGGTGTCATAAGTCTTACTCATTCGTTAAAATTATATTTAAGCTATTTAAAATTCTGAATTTAATGACATTCACCTAGTGCAGCTGATCGAGAGAAATCCCTCTGTAAAGATTTTCAGCGTCTCAATATTTCAGGTGCTGTAACATTTTAGGCCCGTACCTCCGAGAATACAGGTCACAGATATTTTTCTTATAATAGTCAGCATATGCATGCATTTTGTGAACTCCTGTACTTTACGGTTACGATTTATATCCCTTTAATAGACACACAGACACTGAGACAACTTACAAAGACTCATAGCTATAGTTCTAATGACTTTTTGTTCATAGAACTTTTCTGTTGGTACATTTACTTTGTATAGAGACACACAATCCGGTACCTTAATGGTACCAAATCGTATAGAAGAACCTGAAATAAATAAAATTTACTTGTTAGGGAAACACCTTAACAGATTAAAAAGCAAGGGGAAGTCGAACGACAGGAAATTCTGCGCAATGATTTTTCTTTAAATTCCCGTGATATATATTAGTTTACTTATTATGTTTGTTTTTATACCTAAGCTACAAATAAAATGTATATTAATTTTGAACATTTACTTGTAATAGGGATACGTCATTTTTAACTTAGCTCACTGTAAGTCATCTAAGCTATAGCGATCACTCTTTGTCCATCGTCAGTCTGTCCGTCCATCCGTTTGTCCGTTAACAAGGCACACATCGTAACCGCTGGACCTGGAATCTTCTAACTGGACATACAGGGAGGTCCATAAAAAATATCCCGGAAAACCTGAAATTAGGTCTCTGTTACCTATATCCTCCGAGCTATGGTGCTCAGAGGTACCCCCCCCCCCCCCCCCCCCTTCCAGAATAATTAAAAATTTGATACAAAAGCTCCAGTATGTGAACAACTTATACATTGATCACCATGTGTCGCCACCTGGTTTTTTTTTCGAATTTTTACACATTTTTTCCCTATAAGGTAGCCCATCTGTTAACATGGCACAACCTGTTACAGGTTTATACCTGAAATTGTGCATAGTTTTTTTTTTGTGAAAAATATATCGCCATACGCATACGTGAAATTAAGCCTTGGAAATGAAGTAGAAAACCGCTAATATCCACTAAAAAATCACTGTTACACTTCAAGATGGCAAAATTTCTAAACCATTGATCTAGTTCCTTTATAATTGACATATAGGCTTTTCAAGGTATTTATTTTTTGTGTGTACAGGTTGGAAAATTTGGTCAATATAATGTAGTTTGTAGACGTTTCGGGTTTTTTCTTCTGCGTTCTATAACAACATATTAAATATATATCCAACTGCACACCAGAAATTAGAGCTGAACTTATCAAATTTGGAGTTATTAGCTTCAATGAGAATTTTTTACAAGAAATGTAAACCTAATCTTTTTCCTACAAGCATGTTTCATTGAATTTGTCGTAGCATTGCACACAGGGAATATAAAGGTTTAGCTAAGAAATATTAAAATAATTTCACTAAATCTAGATATATCATTGACTTTTTTTAAGGAAAATGCATGGATATAGCTACAGCATACTTGTCTCATCGCAGGGGCTCATAAGGTCAGGTTAGCTAGTCAGGGGCAGTTCCTGGCTGCCTCCTGCCCTTGGCAACTGCTACATAAACATTTACATTAGCTAAGGCAGGTTCCTTATGTGTTATGAACAAAAGGCTGGATTTGAAAGAAGTAATTTTTAAAATATAACCATTGCAGACCATGTTTTTCTAAACAAACTGAAGGTAAACTAGTTGTTAGCTGAAATGAAACAGTATAACTTCTGAGAATTGTACTTATATCTTTTTAGGAGTACATTTGGAGCCGTTTAGGGCCGTATAGAATAATGTACCGGATGTCATGATTATGGGTTATATTTTTATATGTACACGGTTCACGTTCTTTATTTTGAAATATATGTGGGATTTGTACATATATGTCAAATTGTTATATGGAATATTATAAAATGTTTGTTCTGGTTGTTAGAGCATGAGTAACAGCATATTTCAGTCATGTGCTGGCATTAAAAAAGAACATAATTATCTTGTTCTTTTTTTTTAATTTTTATAGGCATTAAGAAGAACAAAGTTATCTATATGTTTGAAAGTAATTCAGGCCAGAAGAAAAGGCAGTAGATACAGTAATATATTCTTAATCAAGATCAGGGATTTTTACCATTAAGAATTTTATTTTTCTTTTTATAATGACCACCACTACTGTTTGAAATGCTTTAATATCACCCCAGTTACAGGCAATGGTAATGTTGAAAATATTTGGTTGACTTACTTGTTTTTCTTGGAAGACAAGCCAAGTTAACCAATAATGTACTAAGCTGCAATATTTTTTTTATATATCTATATTTTTGATTTGCCACGGTCACGTGAGGCAGGCGGTACACACACGTTGTACTGCTCTGTCAATATTGACCAATAACAGAGAAAATTGGATAGCGAACTGCTTGAAAACCGGTAAGGTTATAAATATACATATATACTCTTTGAAGTATCGCTTTTCAACTGGATAACTGGACTGGTACTTTATATATAACAAAAATTATATGCACAAAAGACACTGACCCAGTTCCCGTGTAAATTCAGTCAAGCAGAAATGGCCAATGAAAGGGTTCCTCCGGTCTTCTTTAGAAATGACCAGGTAACTACAAAGAGAAAGGATCAGGGTGAAGACTCGGACTCAATGAGACCATATGAGGTGTGTAGTGCGGCAGCCCGCGTAGTCGGTACACTCAATATTGACGGAGGGCAACTGGTGCAAAATCTGTGGCGCATCTATGTGAAAACAACAGAGGCACGAGTAAAACTGCTTGCCGAAGGCATTGACCTCAGAGATAAGCATATTACATTAGCTGACAGAACTCCGTACACGACAAGAGCTAACTCTGACACTCCACGCCCAATAAAAATCACAGTGTGTGATTTACCATTGTCGTATGACAACTCCTGCTTTCAGGATTTTCTGAAAGAAAAAAACATTGTATTGGTCTCTGACGTAAAATACCAGTACGAAAGAACAAAAGAAGGCCTTCTGATCACATATAAGAACGGAAACAGATTTGTTTTCGCCGAAAATCCACTTCCTGAACCACTCCCTCGAATTGTGCTCATTGGTGGAATGAGATGTCGAATCTTTCACTATGGTCAGTTCGACAAAACCACTTGTGATATCTGTCAGGAGCAGGGTCATAAAGCCGGAAGCCAAAAATGTCCGAAATTTGTCAACAATGAAAATGTCCGGGTCATTAATGGCTATCGTGATATTTTGTCAAGTGACTTTCCTTGTACTCTGGACGTGTACGGCCGAGACTTCCGATCTCTGGAGTACGCTTTTCACTATCGTCGTGCGGTAGAAAACCAGCAGTATGAACTTGCCGAAAATATTACAGCTGCTAAGCACGCAGGGATAGCCAGAAAGTTAGATGAACAAATTGAGGACAAACTTATTCCTGATGATACGAGGGACATATTAGAGAACTTAATCGCCGAAAAGGCGCAACAAATTCCAGAGTTTAAGGAGGCCCTAATGGCCACCGGTTCGTCATCCCTCGCTCTGGCGGCGCCAGACCGTTATCTAGGCACCGGACTAACAAGATATCCAACCAAAGTTATCGACAAAGATTTTTGGAAAGGAAACAATCTCTACGGACGACTACTTCAGAATGCAAGAAGTCAGTTCAATTCATTTGAACTGTGCGCTCAGAACACGCACACAAATTTCTCCAGATCGACTCGACCAAAACGCATGGCCTCAAAATCACCAACTGACATAGAACAAACAAGAAAATCCACCAAATCGCAGAAAACATTCACAACAAGCAATAAGTTTGCTGATTTGATCGTTGAAGGAAATGAATTTGAAAGTGATTCGGAATACTATTAAAGAGAGACTTGTTAAATCATTAATATTCTATATTGACTTTGATGTCCATTATGAATAAGGATATTAAGCTCTGTACTCTGAATATCAGAGGATTAAATAACCATTTTAAGCGTAAAAAGGTCTTTACATGGCTTGGCCAACAAAATATTGATATTACTTTTTTACAGGAAACGTATTGTACTATTTCTTTTGAAAATGTATTCAACAGTTCATGGAACGGTACTGTTATCATTCTTTAAGTTGTTCATCGCATAGTAAAGGTGTTGCCATCTTAGTGAGGCGCAATATTAATTATACCCTTATCGATAAACACAGTGATAATATAGGCAGAAAATTATTAATAAATCTTGAAATCTGTGGAAAATTGTGTACGCTTGTATGCGTTTATGCACCAAATCTAGATAAAGATCGATGTGAATTCCTTAAAGACGTTCAAAAATGGATTATACGATATTCCAAATCGTTGGATAACTTAATTGTTGCCGGAGACTTCAATAGTGTTCTATCTGAAAAAGATAGCACCACAAAGTTTCATCGAAATGAAAATTCCACACCAATATTTCAAAGGTTTATAAATACTTTATATTTAAATGACACATACACAGACAACGCAATACGTTTCACATGCTATACAGACAGAGTATTACGAAGTCGTTTGGATTATATCTTTACTTCTAAATTATTAGATTTCAAAATAAATAAATACAATAACTGCTGTGTGATAAGTAGCCAGGTAGGAACACGTCTTACCGACCATAATGCTGTGAGTATAATCATTGAAACCAGTGATAAAAGAATAGGTAAAGGTTACTGGAAATTAAATGTGTCACTCTTGTCTGATGAAAAATATATAAGTTTGATAAATGAAACTATTTGTGAATGCTTGGACAAATATAAAAATCAAATATCTATTTCATTGATATGGGAATTAATTAAAATAAAAATTAAAGAAATTTCTATTTTATACTCACAAGAGAAAAGTAGAAATAAAAAAGACAAAATACATCAACTCGAACAGCAAATAAATAAAATAAAGGAGCAGGATTCAAAGGATTATACAAATATGCTAGCAGATTTAGAAAAAGAATTGGACAAATTATATGATGAAAAAACCAAAGGAGCACAAATAAGATCCCGCGTCAAATGGGCAGAGGAAGGGGAAAAAAGTACAGAATACTTTTTTTCCCTAGAAAAGAAACATCAAAAATCAAATACCATTACCTGTATAAACCATCAAGATAAATTATATACAAATGAAGATGATATATTGAAGTTAACTTCTTTATTTTATAAACAATTATATTCTTCGTGTAAACCAAACAAAGCAGCTATAAATAGATACTTAAAAAATACGGGAGTATTTCCAAAATTGTCTCCGATCCAAAAAGAGCTTTGTGATGGATATATTTCACAAAATGAATGCGATGATGTCATAAACAATCTAAAGCCAAACAAATCCCCAGGTCTAGATGGCTTGCCTTCTGAGTTCTACCAAACCTTTTGGAGAAGACTCCGTCCTGTCTTCCTAGAATTAATAAAAGACATATACCAGAAAAAGGAAATGCCAGCATCTATGAGAAAGGCAGTACTTACTTTAATACATAAAAAGGGGGATGTAAATTGTTTAAAAAACAATAGACCAATAAGTCTATGCAATACTGACTATAAAATATTAACCTTCATTTTTGCAAATAGAATCCAAAAAGTTATAAAAAGTATAGTAAATCCTGATCAAACAGGTTACATAAAAGGTCGTCATATTGGCAATAATTTACGGCTGATACAAGATATTATTGAATACACAAATATTTACAGAAAAGCAGGCGGACTAATACAATTAGATTTCTCCAAGGCTTTTGAAAGCTTGGAATGGGACTTCATGATAAATGCTCTACAATATTTTAATTTCGGAAATTATTTTTTAAATTGGATCAGAATATTTTATACTAAGCCAGAATTTTGCATAAAAAATAATGGATGGATCTCGTCTGTCCAGACAATGTCACGCGGAATACGACAAGGTTGTCCAGTTTCCGCTCTCTTATTTGTAATTTCAGTAGAATTTATGGCTATTCGTATAAGGAATAATAATCAAATACACGGTTTTTTTTATCAATGAAGATAATGTAAAAATAACGCAATATGCAGACGACGCAACGATTATAGTTTCTGACTATGATTCTATCAGTCAGGCACTATGCGAAGTTCAACTCTACGGACAAGTATCTGGACTCAAATTAAATCTAGAAAAATGTATAGGGATATGGTTAGGTCAAAATAACTACAAACCTAATAATTATGCAGGAATTACTTGGACTGAAGAACCAGTCAAGTACCTCGGGGTATATATATGTACAAATAGAATTATTGCTTGCCGTAAAAATTGGGACGAAGCAATAGAAAAACTATTAACAAATATCAATATTTGGAAAAGACGAAATTTATCAATTTTTGGGAAAATCCTTATCTTAAAAACTCTGGGTGTATTGCAATTTTTGTTAAAAGCAGCTGTGACTTAAATAGATAGTGGATATATTAAAAAAATAGAAAGTATAATGCACAGCTTCCTTTGGAATAAGCATGATAGAATAAAAAGAATTACTTTAATAGGATCCCTCAACCGGGGCGGTCTTAAAATGCCTGATATTGAGTCAATATTCCATGCTGCAAAATGTGCATGGATACCAAAAATTCTACATGGAAATTATCAAGCGTCTAGTATCTTAAATTTATTTTTAGAAGGAATAGGTCTAGATTTTCAGTCTATGATACAAACTAATATTTCGAATTCAAATGAATTTGAAATATTTTCATCATTGCCAATATTTTATCAACATATGATAAAAAGTTATTACCGTTGCAAAACTATTCAACCCCTGGAGAAAATAACAGCACAACAGCTATCAAAGGAACTTATAACAAATACTTCTTACATAAAGAAAAACCTATACTTTTTAAGGCATGGTCAAAAGCCAAAATTTTACATTTTCGAGATTTATTTGATGGTACCAAATTTATTGAAGAAAATTATGTTTTACAGAGACTAAAGGAAAAGAGAAACTGGATAATTGAATATGCAGTGCTAAAACGTATAATGCAAAAAAATATTCAGAACAATTGACCATGAACAATTCTTAAAAACCCATAAAATACAGAATATAACAGTTACTGTATTCACAGGTAAAGCGACTATAATAATTAAGGAACAGAAATTTAAATTTTTCTACGATTTATTAGTAGAGCAAAAATATAAGTCTCCAGTAATACATAAAATGTGGAAGAAACATCTTAATATTCACTATATAATACCTTGGGAAGCAATATATAATTTAAAAGTAAAATCATTTCCATGTAAGAAAATCGCTGAATTTAATTATAGACTTCTTCACAATATAGTCCCGTATAGCTCAAAGGTTGCAAAATGGGACAAGACGGTGAACCCATATTGTCATATTTGTAACACACTAGATGACCTGTGTCATATGCTGTTTAATTGCAAAATGGTGAAAAGAATTTGGATAATAATTAGTCGTATATTACAGGTTAACATAACATGGAAACATTTAGTGTTAGGATACGGTATTTGGTTCCATTTAAATGCCAATTTAGTATTCATTATCATATGCATCAGCATAATTACATACTCCATATTTAATGCACAAATGAGCGCGAAAATGAATAAAACTAATATTACTTCGAATTTAATCATTAAACATATTAAAAGAGACTTGTGCTTTCATCAGAGCATTCAAACTTATTTGAAGGTTGAGTATGTAAACTCAAAAAAACTAAAAACATTGATAGATAATTTACAGTTGTGATAATGATGAAGAGGTAAACTAAAATGACGTTTATGACGCATTATATTAATGATAATCTAATTATATTGATGATGATGATGATTATGATGATGTTACTACATTGTGGAGTATAACGTGATCATGGTGATGAAAAGTAGTGTATGACTATGTTACGCAAGTAATTAAAATTAGAATGGGGAAAAGAATATCATTTAATATTAATAATACTACTATTATATTATAACAGAGATTATGATGCGATTAATTTCTCGATAATGCTGATTTCGATGATGATATAACGGTATATAGATGACATAGCCATATATTGAATGTATTATGATTATGCTATTATACGGACTATACACAGCTGTTGTAGACATGTATATTACAAGGGAGAGAAATGTAAACTGAATTCACTATGTAATTCAATATTTATATGAATAAAATGTTTAAAAAAAAAAAAAATAAATAAATAAAAAAAAATCTATATTTCATTTAGTGTACATAATTAAGACTTACCTTTATACTGACAGGTAACTGGTATGTCAAAGATTTACCTGAGCACTTCTAATTTTGGAATATTATTTCATTAATCTGAATTTGTGTAACATCATCCCAGTAACACACAAGTTTTGAGGAAAGTTATGCAATCAAACAATCTGAAAAAGTAGTGACGAACAGTTTTCAAATTTAATTTTGCATGTAAATTGTATGAAATTGAGTACCCATATCTCAAATATGAAAGTATGGATTGACCTGAATTTTGCTATGACTGTTTAACTTTGATGACCATAATTAATTGTATGATATCGGAGGCTACAGGTTTCTAACTATCTGAGAGTTATGAATACATATCAGGGAACGCTATCACATAGCAAATAAACTGCAGAATGAGAAGTACAGGCAATGCCAATTCTGTTGTATGTACATCAGTACAAGTATATGTATATACTTAGTGTGTGTGTAAATATTTACGAAGCAGTGGGATGTGTACATGTTTACAAAGTATTTGCATGGAAAAAAAGACCTGGGAACCACTTATGTTGTCACTCTTGTGAGATGCTGTGAGTGATGCTGTGATGTGTTTGCACAAGGGTGCAACTTCGGATTATTTGAACACTTTAGCTCTTTATAATACAAGCACGTGGGTGATTTAATAATTTACCATACTACCCTGTTGAGATTTTTTTAAAGCCAAATATGAAAGCATACATAACAATATGATCCAATGGGATTCTTTTTACCCTGGCCTGATTACAAAGCAGACTCGACCCCCGAATAGGCCAAATGCGCATGTGCCCCCTATCAGGTTGGTCGGTTGTGGTTATGGGCCAGGTAGTATTAAAGTTCCTAGGAAAGGTATGATGATTGTCAGTGTAGGTTAAATGCTTGAGATTGATGAAACTTGGCATAAGACAAGGGGTGACTCGTACAATATGTATATGTGAAAATTTCTGCCAATGTAGGGTAATGTGGCTCCCTACGATTTAGCAGACCATGTTTACTTTGTATTTGGCATAAGTGGAATCGCTTGAAAAGATACGTGAACTTAAATTGAAATGAAATTATTTTAAATACAGTAATAAAATAAGTGATGATGTGTCCTTATAATATAATGACCGCATACCGTCTTTCACAACATCCAGTGGGCATTCCGGAAATAACAGGACAGGCGGGATTGGCGGTTGATTGATATTGAGAAATGGAGGCTAAATTATGTTGTTGGACAAATTTATACAAACTGATATTTAAAGAAATATAATGTGTATATGAATTATGCAATATTACACTGTCCTGCGTGAATAATATTCCGTGTTATATTCAGCCTCAGAAAACGTAATGATGTGATTGTTATTTTAATTGGTGATATTGTTATTGAATCTAAGGGAGGCACAAAGTAGAGGGGTGAATATTGGTTATTATGTGTTTGATTTATCTGTATAAAAAAATAGGGGTGACTGTTTATCATTGTATGTTTGTTATTGTGTTTGTTATTGTGTGTTTGTTATTATGTGTTTGTTATTGTGTTTGTTGTTGTTTGTTATTGTGTGTTTGATTTATCCGTATAAAGGAACGGTACATGCTTGTTTAGAAAACGTGAAGGGCCTTCAAAAGATTATACCAATCAAACCCCCCCCCCCCCCTCCGATATAAACAAGCGGTCAAAATCTACGGACAGCTCCTCTGCCTTTATGAAAACAGGACCGAACCTTCAAATCGTTATTAGAAGGTTTCATCTGTTTCGTAGAACATGATCATGATATATTTCAGCCGTGAGATGTGTGTATATAATTATATGTAAGAAAACAAGTCTTTCACAGAATTACAGGAGTCACTTGTATCGCTTTCAATCTTTATTTAGCGCTTTTCCTTTTGCTAATTTAGGTATGAATAAAATTTCAGTTTGTTTATTGAACAATTAAGACTAATCTGTCACGTCGTTTAAGGTTTGGTCTACGTGAATAGTATATCATAAAGACAATATTATATTTATATACAGTTAAATACTATAGTAAAAAAAACTTTCATCACTTTAATACACGAACTGTTCGTGCATTCGTGTGCATTTGGCCTCCATATCATGGCAGTGAAAGTTTATACATGAGAACATACTATACACGGTCTCAATTGCAGAAAAAAGTCACGCATTACTGTGCATCCCTTCCCTAGACCATTGTCTGTCACCCCTTTCAAGGCTACATTGTTTGGGCCTTCGCTCGGGTACATATTTGATTGAACCCATATAGCTGAAGGAGGGGGTTAGGGTTCAAGGGAGGGGGCCCAAGAACCTTCTTGTTCCGCCTCAAAATGTTTCTCTCGGTGGGCCTTGTATATATATATATATATATATATATATATATATATATATATATATATATATATATAATGTACAGTTACACATTAACACGTATTTTCATGCATTTGCAATCTTCAGATGTGATCTGTCAACGGTCGATGTAGTTATGTAATTATATGTTGACGCACTCAGCCATGGTCAGGTGGAAATGTTCGGAGATCAGGATTATGCCTGCATTTCGAAATGATTTCTGATCCTTTTGTTCAGCCTCTGTGATTTCGGGAATGTTATTATTTGTACCTTTTCTTCGCGCAGAGATTACACGTGCCACTGCGGAGCAGTATATATTATATATATATATATATATATATATATATATATATATATATATATATATATATATATATGTATATTTAGAATGAAAGAGAGAGATACAGAGAGACAGACAGACACAGACATAGACAGACAGACAGACAGACAGAGAGAATCCAACAGGAAACTGGAAATTACAAGCCATTTGAAAACATAAAATATCTTACAGTTTAGTTATCACTATTCAGTTCAAATCAACAACATCACTCTAATCACCAGTGACTTTAAATTTTTAACCGGCACCCGTCTCGGGAGCACCAAAGGCTCAAATATAAGTATGCTGGCTGCAGTCATGTATTTCAATATATCTATATACCTTAAATTTTAACACACTAATTGATGATTGTGGTCTTATTATGCAGATTTCACCAAATATATATAAATTGATAGAGAGACACACACAGACACAGACAGGGAGAGGAGTCATTTTCATGTAGACTAAGCGGATATCAGGCACATGATTTATGTGGTTTGTGGTGATTTATCCTTTGCAGATCCGCTTGTCCATGGATCTGGTCCAACAACATGAGCCTGAGCTCTCACGACGTCAGGGAAGTCTGACTTGTCCTCATCTTCAGACATATCGAGCCAAAACTGCTGTTAGGTAAGTTATTGACGCCTTATTTCACCGCCAGTTATCTGTAAATATATATTTTATCTTCAATTGGACATATGATACAATTAGATCTTCGCTAAGGCCGGGGTTCTATATCATGATTCCAGGGATAATATCACGTCAGCATCAACTGCACAGCACTCAGAGACCGCAATCCACCCTAAAGACAAATCGTTAATATAATTCAAAATTCACTTTCATCTGGTTCAGATCGAATTCTTATTAAATTAAATAACCTTTTTGTCTATTAGCATGCTATTCACTTTGCATGTACTTCTTTAATTGACGTTTCCATATTGTGGTTTCTTATAAGATGTCACTTCGATTTCAATTAAAAAGCACACACATATATGTGTGTATATGTATGTATTTGCTGATTAAATTGTAAATAATTTGCAAGATTAATTAAAGTGTATCAATTTATAAATGCTTGATTTATTTTCAAAAGCAAGTTAGATCATATTGCAGCTTTATCATCCATGATGCTGGATGAACTGCTGGGTTACGCGGAGTCCTCCCTTGACAGGCAGAACCTCAGAACGGAGCTGCCATACGATAAAGTGGTTCGACTCCTCAATGTTCTGGTGAACCTAGCCATATCAGCTCTTATCTTCGGACAAGAGTTCTTCGGTAAGTTTTTTTCCAATTTAAATTGCAATACACCCCCCCCTTTATAAATTTTAAGAGAAACAAATAAGAATAATTCCCATAAAATAAAAAATCAAAGTTTGTATAACCGAAGGGATATACTAATTGCCTGTATATATAGGGATATTGATATTTAGACCCCAATCAATTAAAAGACACCACGAAGGAATGGCCACACTTGGAGATAACATTGTTGCAATCGACTGCTCCACCAGTTGGAATAATTAAAGAGTAACTGTATTTGCTATATGTTATCCTTATTGTTTTTGCTGCGGCGAGATGGTAGCCTTAACAGGAGCGGATTTAGCGAGGCATGGAACATTTTCTGACGTTAGGATTTCTTGGAAATAGAATAACACCTAACACAGAAAAACTAAGCAGATTGCAACACAACAACCAATATATACCAACACCCCCCCCCCCCCCCTTTAAAAATCCTCGATTCGCTCCTGCATGATATTAAAATTTAGAATGGAATTTTTATTCATATTTCAACAGGAGCAACAGTCGCCTGTGAGCCACAAGGAGAAGACAGTGAGGAACTGATGCACTACATTGACAGCCACTGCGGGACTACCATGCGTAATATCTCTAACGTCACCGGGAGGGTCACAGTCCTGCCAAACAAGATTTTCCCATTCCTGTACCTGAGTCAAGCGCCCATGTTCCTCCTACCGTTCCTGTTATGGGAAGTAACCGCTGTGCCGGGACTACTTACGTTCTTCAACACAATGATGACGTATCTCAATGATATGGCAACAAAAATCGTCCAGTGGTACGAAAGTCGAATCGAACTGCGGGATTTGCAAGCTTCCCCTGACCCATACCTTATGAAAATCCAGCTACTTTGTAAAGATGTCAACGACGTAGTTCACTACTTCATCACAGTCAGGACCAAACCGTTACTGACAGTCTACATTGCTCGCCATCTTCTCTACTGTTTTATTTCTCTCGGTTACTCTTTCCTTCAAGTCTGGCTTATCCCGTATCCTGCGTTTGTGTCGCCGGTTTTCTTTTGTCCTGTTGATGCGGATCGCGTGTACCGCTGTAACATCTCCAACGTGTTCATCCTCCGGAAGTTATGGTTTGTTAACCTAGGTATCCTTGGTTTCACGTGCATCGCCAGTTTTATAAACGTCGTGTATTTCTTGGTGGAAATTCCAGTGAACGATTCATTTTTCTACCGGAACATTCCCGGGCTCTCCACGCGTTTCTTCATTGACAGTTTGGAGATTGAGCCAGACAGTGGGTTTTATAGAAAGTGCCGTGGACTAAAGCTTCTCTCAAACTTTTTGTACCACAACGAATCATTCGTACAGAACTTTGCATATCTCAAACGAAACGCTCGTCTCACACAAAACAGAGAGATCGTATACCTTGCACGTTCGCTCCATCTGCGGATGTCGGCCCTCAGAAATTCCTATGGCGAGGTAAAATTAGCTGTGAGTGACTATGAAACTGTGAATAAGGTTGGAGGAGTACCAGGTATAGTTGTCGAGTCGGAAGATGACATGCAAGCTACAGATAACTGCGAGTATGGGACCATAACCCGGCAGATAAACGCTCAGTACCTAAGCCAAGATATGTTTGACGTTGGACATGATTTGGAGAAGAAAAAGGAAAGGTCACACCGTGCGCCCCCTCGAGAGTCAAACCCGTACGAACCGAAGAATTTTCAAAATTGCGGCGTTCTGGTTTCAGGGAGACCAAGCGCTCTGCGACCACCTGTAAAATTAGGCTGGCGGACCCGCTTGTTTAGAAACTTCCGGAAAGCTCGGAAATCAAAAGAGTCGAGTCCTGTTTGACATTGTATAGTCTGCTCTGCGCGAAAGGAATTGGGGCAATGTTTATGAAAAGTTTATATTTTTGTACAAAATGATACAATGGCAGAACTTGATGTGAATTCCGAAAATGTATATTATTATATTTCACAGTACTGCAATCAAAGAATCAGCGTCTATCAAAATATGTCCTTGTCAACATGTCATGACAAAATGGACTGTTAAGATGAACTGACAGATATTAAGTTTGATATTATTGAATAAATTTTATACCCAGTCAATACTTCAGCTATTGTGTAGAAGTAAATTAACATAAATTACAGCAAAAATGAGTAAAACAATTTAATGTCTGGGAAATAGCCTGTACTAACACAATATGTTTACTCATTTGACAGGGTCAAGACACCATGTGGCCGACGATGATTGAAAGTTTTAAATAACATTATACCGTCAGATGTAGCGCTAACGGCCCTCTGTTATTGGAGAGACCACAGAAGCGTATTAGCGTTACATTACCTTTGGATTTTTTACCACTCCTCATGGCCTACAGGTACGCTGTCACTTGACATACACCAGACCAATCGTTATTTTATTAGCATAATTTCTAACGACACCTACCGTATGCGAAAAAAATCCGTTTTAACACAGCATACTGGTAAATCCCTGTGCATGAATACCTCCTCTGAATTTCTGACCGCATGAATACAAGCATGGCTCGCAAGGCTTACTGGACGAGAGATAACTCGTACGCGATGCAGGAGATGACTCGTTATCATAGAGACAGGTTTTCAGTTTCGTTTATTAGTACACATGCATTTTTTTGTGTAAATACATCACTCGTAGCCTGATGTTAAGATTATCGCTAATTTACTAAGATATCTATGCAACAGGATGGGTGACCGTTGCAGTGCATTCCCCCACATGGCTTATAAACATCAATGCCAACTGAGTCGGGTATGCACGGCTACGTCAGAGACTCTCATACAAAGTCAAATGCTAAGACGCTATCTAGTTGGGTCATCTGGAGCAATTCCGTTACCATAGAGGAGAGCGAAGGTTGTTTTTCAGTACATTTGTCTTCTATGGAGGTAGATTAATAAAAATTATCGAGGGTGTCCCTCGTGAAAGTGTAGGCGGAATCCATGACAGCCCGATATCCAAAATGGCCACCATGCACCATTTTGCAATATATCTTTTCAATAGTTTGGCTTGCAATACTATTCCGTATATGGATTTTGGGGTTTTTAGGTTGACCTATATTGACCTTACATTTTTAGATGGCCGACGATTTTTAGCTAAAAACATGCTCTCTCATACTTGTCACCCAACACCCATAATGGGCTCTAGTCTCTCATTATGGGTGACTCCATCGATTTGTTTTCTCTCAATGTTAATTTGACAATCTGGCAATGGTGTCTCCCTCAAAAGTGAGTGTGGAACCGGGAAAAGCCCGAAATCCAAGAAGGATGCCACCCTCCATTTTGAAAATTATTGTTATAACGGTTTCGCTTGCTGTTTTTTAAGTATATGGATTCTTGGGTTTCTGGGGTCGAGGAATTGATATTTGATGTCAAATGTATTTTTTTACCTATTTTTATTCTATAATCCAAAATGGCCGCCGTTTGTTGTAGTCCAAAACCACTTATTTTTAATGTGGTCCATTAGTTGTCACAATAGACTCTGCTGAAAGTTCTGATCATCTCATAGAAAAAAAGGGTTGATGACAAAGGAACCTTTAAAAATATTTATTTAAAAAATCTGAGCTATGGCGAAATAATTACACATAAGGGACCAATTAAGCTAGGGAGTAAGCTAGTTGAGTCCAGGTCAGAGCCCTAGAGTTCAAGTCGACTTAACCAACATCCCCTCTCCACGGTCAAGGAATTGCTCCAGATGACCCAAATAATCCACCATCGTCAGTACATAAAGCGGCGTCCAGAAACTCGTGAAGTATAAAAAAATTAACGTTAAATCGAATGTTACATTCTCTGTTGGGGTGGGAGAGTGTCACATACTGGTCTATGTAAAAAAATAAACATAACTATGAAGAAATAGATATCATAACTACAAGCTGAAACTGATAGGCTGATGTACCCTGGATTTGGCTTTAAAACAATGGCGTGGCCACGAGATACTATCGCGCCGGAACAAGATAATTATCGCGTGGGAACGAGATAATTATCGCGTGGCCACGACATACTAACGCGAGGGATTGAGATAAAAATAATTTTGTGCATGTCCTATACGGGCCACCGTACAATTGAGCCCCCTCAACAGCAACATCTTGGATCCGCCATCGAACTAGTAGTACCTATACACAGTATACATTGTTTTACACAGAGCACAACAGGTGTGTTGTTGACCTGGCCTTGACCTGGCCTTGCCGGAATACATTCCATGTCGGCCCTCTTTATACAACCGAGGCTAGAAGCCAATGGATACAGCCGAGGGGTTTCGAGTCATCACCAAGGGCGGCGACGGATATTAGTGAGAATCTGGTTCTCGAAAAAACTGCCCATTTATTTACTACTAACATGGATTCGGTGTGTGACGCAGGAGTTATCGATTCCGCCAGGAGCGCATGCGTTCATCCCTGTTCGTATGTTTGTGTTTTTGAACGGAACCCCCATGAAAGTTTAAGAGCATTTTTGGAATGGACCAATGAAAAATCCATTTGATTTCGGTGTAGATTCTACAAATGATCCAGATTCAGGAAATTCACAAATTAACATTTACTTATGCATGAATGAAACTGGGAATATGGCCGAACAAGCGAAAGCACACATTGATCTTTGGAGCATCCCACATTAGGGACGTCCACAAGGCGGAGGTTTGCTTTCCCTAAGTTTGCCCGAGTCAAAATTAATTTTGGCCAGCGAAGTCCATTTTCAAAGTGTGCAAAAGAACTTAGGTGACTACGCTCTTTACACAGCGCTTTAACTATAGGCCTACTACCTATATCGTAAGCGCTGTTTGTCTTGACCTCGTATCCTGAATTGCTACACCAGAGGGGACCACTGTATTTTTGTCCAATCAGATGAGACCCTGTGCTGGAAGACAAAACGGTTTACCAGCCAAGCGAGGAATACGGGGAGCCAATGTTGTTCATTTCGTTTTTAGCGACAGCTCATCGCCCCGGCAACCGTCTGAACAGGCCACAGGCTCAGAGAGAATGGCCAACACGTGGTTTGCTTAGGGCCTTGGGCACATAGGATGCCGCCCCGGCCGGTGAGCTGTAATTCAAACGAAATGTAACAACAAAGGCTCCGTGCACACCTTGCTGGCTGGATTCAGTTCTGCAGACAACAGATACATGACTACGCTAACATAGTCATAATGTCATAATCGAATCGGTCGATGGTGCGAGAATGCAGAGGTAGCGATTAAAATTCGACCGGAAACTCATCAAGCGGCGCTTGAAGCGCAGCTATGGGCGGAGCCAAGATGCCTGTCGAGTGTTTGTTAATTGGCATCTGGTTGGCTGCTTGTCACATCATACGCACGTTTTTTTCAGCGGACAACGAACCACCATCTGGTGTCTAAATGTATCATAAACGGTCAAAGCAGGCAGCGAGAAAATCAGTTGCTTCTTCAGAAACGCAAGATTTCCGCTGCCTCTGGAGCGTGTAAGGTGACTGGATGTAGCATGCTTAAATGCTTTTAAACCCTGAACTATTAAATACAGTAAAACGTGAATAAAGATACAGAACAGAACGCCTACAGATCCTGGGATGCCGGCTCGCGCCCCTTAACTCCCGATCCTAAAAATGTATCCCACATAATAACCACAGCGGCAGTTCTCGCGGATTCGTTGTACTCTTTTACACCACACGTTTTTTGTTGTAATTAATCATTCTGCCCTTTTATTGTCTATTGTGTCATCCATAACCACATAACCACAATATATGCTCGCCTTCTGAGAAAAATATAGGTCGCTCCGCCTCCCCATGTCCCCCTATTTTTTTTTTTTTTTTTGCCTAGAAAATTTTATTAGTTCCATTTTGAGGGAGAAATTGTAGAATAGGGTAGAAGATTAATTTTAAAAATGAGAAACAAATACCTTTCTTACACATTATTTAACAAATAGAATTTTAAAATATTAGAAAACAATCTATATTTTACCAAATATCAGCCCGACTTTTGGCGATCAAGGTCATTGCAAAAATATCCTGAACTGACAGCTGTTGGATGATGGAATGTAAACACTCTAATATATGACCAACTAAAATGAAAGAATTAAGATAATATATATATATATATATCAGGCCCATATAAAATACAGGAATTTGTCTTGCTGAAGACATACACACGATACCAAAACACATAAACATGAATAGATTTTTAAGACTTGCACTCCCTGCCCTCAAACATGTACTGCACAATGTAATAGAAAAGGGTACAGATGATTGCATACGTCGACTAGTTTTACATGCTAGTGAACGTAGTCTTTTGCCAGATGGCAGCAATTCATAATAATCATGCAAAGGATGAGAGGCATCATTCAGTGAAGTCCTGACTTTCTTAAGTTCTCTTTACTCGTATATACTTCATTAAATGAATCTACAGGAGGACCAATAGCCCCCTGAGCTGTCCGTTTCACTCGGTCTAGGTGAGACCTGTCGACAGGGGATGATGCACTTTTGTACAACACAATGATAACAAATACAACAACACTTTCAATGACAGAAGAATAAAAAAATCTTAAAATAGTGTTATCTACACCAACAAATTTAACCTCTCTAAGAAAAAGAGCCGTTTATTTGCCTTCTTTACTTTTTCATCAACATTATCAGAATTTATGATTATCCTGAATAATTGTACCAAGGTATTTATGATTATTAACAATCGTAATTCCAACATTGTTAATACAAACTTGGTTGACTACATTACATCCTTTCCTAAAAATCGAATAAAACTTTTTTCGTTTTTTTTCAAAAATTCATACCAACAAATACCAAATACAGTGTAACATTTTAATGTCGGCACCCTCGAGACAAGACCAAACAGGTCATTTTATCAAGGTGCCTACTACATGGAGATAATTACCTAACATAAGCTAGAATACGGAAGTCGACAAGCGACTACATGTATCCGCCATATCACAGTGGCATGGGTAAAGTAAGGCATGGAATGCTCCTGACATAACATGACTCGCAATGTCTCACATCAGTGATGCCAATAATACTCCTCATATATGTGCAGATGGATTCACCACGCAAGATTTCAGACCGAGTCACTAAGCCACTAATGAGACAAGTGCATCAATGTATTCTATAAAACAGAACAGTAGGTGGCGCAAACTTTCTGGTTTACAACAAAGCTACCCAAGACGGATGAACATGCCAAAATTTCAAGCTGGTGCATCCATCTACTCCTTAGATATGAGCGATTTTTACCTAAAGCAAACAGACGGATGAACGCCACAAAAAAAACATTTGCAGATGGCGCGACCGGTCTTGAATACAAGATGGAGGTATAGGCCAATAGATTTAGCCAGAATGAAGTGGTTAATCATGCTATACGGACATTTAAGTCGAGTTGCCAGTAAGTGATACCTATGTATTGTCTATAGTACAAGGTTTTTCATGGATTTGTAATGGTCGGGGTCTTCTGATACTTTTTAGTTGGGTTTTCCTTTCGATGACCTTGAGCAACCTTTGTAATATGCAAATTAGGGCTGCCATTGACGAAAATTCTATTTTCTTCGATATCTCAAGATCTGAACATGATAATTGGTCAAATATTGTGTCTTGACCTAGGTTTTCATCGTCAAAGATAAAAAAACATACTAGTAACGGTTACCTTAATAATTTAATTTAATATGTAAATTAGGGTCACCATTGAAGAATAGTCTACTTTCCTTAATATCTGAAATCATGATTAATCAAGTAGGGGTAAGGGTAACCTCTTAGTTTAAAAACTGTCATATCTCTCTTCAGAAATATAGAGTATCGTCAAAAGTTGTTTTAAAGCCAAGCAATTATAAAATGTATCCAAAAATAACATACAACATGATGTTCGTGATGAGAGCGAAGTCTGTGAAGTGACCCTATAGGTAGGTAATATTTTATAAAGAAAAAAATACCTAAATCATATTTATATCGAAAATACATTTAATGTTATACTTGTTGGTATCTAATGTCATACCATTAATTTCGCTTACTTTAGTATCGTGGTTGCACCGGTGTAACTGAAATGAGGATTTGTAATGTCATTGCGACTGAGGCTCCCGGAAACCCGAGTCGCTCAGTGAAACACCGCCCAGAATAGGACCGATCAGACCTCTATATATATATATATATATATATATATATATATATATATATATCAGGACATTAACACACAGAAGTGTGTTTAAGTCCTGAAATATATGTATTACAGCTCCTTGTATTAGTTGAGCACTTTAAAACCCAATGGTTTTGTAACAATATATATATATATATATATATTTATATATATATATAAGCGTTTAATCAGATTAAACAGGTCAGAAAAGTATTGCCAGAATAAGGCAATATAACATTTACATTTGAACAGGTTACATTTTACTGTAAACAAACATTCAATCATAAACGCTGAAAAAAGTGCATCTTTTGATTTCTATGTTAGGCTTTTTTCATGATTTATCTTGCTATTTGTTTATTCTTACTCAGCCGTGAATGACATAAAACGAAGGCCAGAAACTAGTCCCAGAATATTTTTCAGATATATTTTAGCCTTGTTTTCTTTTTGATGTATATGTGTTTTGCTTTATTTTGACCAATACAACTTTCTCAAATATCACATACGCATCACTGACAAATTAGCGAAACAAATACATGAACATTATTGGATTTTAAGTTGGTTAATTAATATGTTTCACTGTTACCCATAAACTGCTGTGCTAAATGTCTTGATAAATAGTTCATAATATGAAATTTTCAAATAATGTCGCATAAACTGATGCTTTAATGTGTAATTCTGAAAGCCAGCGCTGTGTTTCATCTAAAAAAATCACCAGGTTACCTTCGTCATCCGCATAATGGTCATTTTCGTCAGTAATGAAAGATCACACGGATATGAAAAATCGAATTATTTAAACTTACTCTAAATATTCCAAAACTGATGGCACCGCAAGTATCATGACGACGTAAGCAGCATTTCCGATAACTACGCTACTGACAGTCAGCCACAAGGTCCAATGAGATATATTTCATACGACTCCAAACAATTGCTACAAGGAAGTCCTATTTTTTTTTCTTTACATATTTCATTTTATCAGTATGATGCCCCACGATAGGGCAGTTACATAAAATTATTTCTCATGTGTACACACGGATTAGAACCTGCTTTTGTTTATCAAGGCAAAATACTTGCTTTGGCAGGACCGGCAAAGAGGAGTGCAACGCCAACCACCAAATAACCACTGATTCAGAGTGGCCAACGCGGATCCTGTGAAAGCACAATTTACTCACAAGTGCCAAAAACATATATATATATATATATATATATATATATATATATATGTTTTGTGACCTCGGATCTCTAAGCTATATATATATATAAAGCAGCATTTACATATTAAAGCTTAGAGATCCGAGGTCACAAAACATGCAACTATCAGCATAAAATGGTGAAGGACTGTAACAATTCAGATCTTACCTTTGAATCTCCAAGACGACCGAATATAGGACCACAAATGGCAGAGCACAGGGTCATCAGTAAGAAAACTATACTGACACTACCTGGTCCAAGGTGAAACCGCTGGCGAATAAGTAGAACATTAAGAAAATATGATTTGTGGTATATTTGTTATTTTTAAAGCAGCCTTTCTCAGTCCCTTGCCGTAAAAACCTTGGGCACAAATCTTTTGAAAGAGACGCAAACCCTAACCATTATATCACCAGACTCCATGTATTAAGAATAAAGGAAGATTGAAACTAAGTTTTTCATGTGACCACGCATTTCATTGTCTTCTCCTGAATCTTATGTCATATTTCCAGAAATGTGGTTACCTGTTCCGTCAGGAAAAGGCATCATAGAAACTCAGGTCTCGTGAATACGAAATCATGAAAGAAAGCAATATGACTATCGTTGTCTCTTTCAGCAAAGTCCCGGAACACACTGTTTATCATCACCAGTTTCTGTATTTTCTGAAAGAATGAATTTTGAAGCAGTAAAATGTATATTTAAGACTTAGGAAGTGATCAGTCAGTAAAGGTTTGGCTGACGTCAGATGTTATTTGCATATTTCAAAATGGGCAGTGTCCGTCAAGTATTCTTTTTTATATTGGATCATACGAAATATGTTCCTGCAATTCCTGGTTTGAGATGGAGGTGTGAAAATTAATGATTTTATACATGGGCGCAGCTTCATACATGGCCGTGAACACAGACGCTGATTTTGTTCAGTGACTTAATAAAAGTATGGAAGATTCCCAAGAAGCTCAAATCCAAGTGTTTCTTCAGATTTGTTGTCGGAAATATCAGCTGGACCACGAGTACTCTCCCTGTATGAATGTGCCGTTATGGGCCAGTAAGTTAATGTTTTATCATTACCTGATAGAGGGCGCCACCGATGGCCGGGCCAACAGTTAATACTATACCATGAACAGTAGGGGACAATCCCTGCTCATCAAATAATCAATACCATTCAAATGGAGTTAACCTGAATTAGAGTTCATCAGCTAATAATATACCCATGATACCTCTACTATACCATTTATTCTACATCCACTGAAGGTGATTTAAAGACAAGAAAAAAATATAATTTCATCAGAATAACATGAAGACTGTAATTGACAAATATCGAGTGACGTAATGGAAGATGTTATGTTTATATTATCTTATTCCGGTACACTTTTGGTTAAACTTGGATGAAATAATATACTTCGGTTTATTCTGGTTCACGGTATAAGGTGCTAAACCAGCTGAAAAGAACGCTACTCTTTCAGGAAAGGGTACCAGTTAGAAGGGCAAAGCCAACTACTGAAAATGCAGTCGCCCCTGTCCCTTCTACTGATAAAAGGAATGCCTGGAGGACATGATTCAAGAAAACTACAGATAAATTAAACTTGGTTAGAAAGTTCCTCGAATCCATACATTTTTCTTATTTGCTGAATATCTGTCGTTGTCATGATTAATGGATATAAATGGTCCAACTGAAATCAATATGGTTAAGATCAATGTCAACAAAGGGCGAAAATGTGCCATCGCTTTAATACTTTTATTAATTTTTTAAAAATATAAGGGATTTCAATTTAAAGAATGTATGTTTTAAAAAAAGTATTATAATTAGCAACAGTTTATCGTACCTACCCAAACAAAAGTGAACATCCTCTTGTTAAAAGTATACCAGTTACAAACAAGAACCTTTGTCCCATTGCTTACATCTTCGTATGAAAACATACCATTTTTAAGTGAGAACGTTCATGTACATTAATTGCAAATATGTTTATGTACGCGAAAGCTTTTTTTTTTGTTGCAAAAGAAATAATACTTTTTTTAAGCAGTACAAATGACAATGTGGACACAACTTTCCTTGAACATTTTTAGTAGTTACGAAATATTGAGTTGCTTTGTAGAAGAAATGAACAATAGAACTTTTTTATATCAATATTTTCAAAACGGGATACTTAAGCAATGGTTTGTCATGCTTAGCGCCATATCGGCCCTCTGACATTACGCCCAGATTACTGGCTGTCTGAGTGCCTTTACATCTAGGTCTGAGGTAAGCATTATAAGGCCCCATGAGTATGCAAATATTTTCATAATTTTTGTCAACGCCTCATGGCTTACAAGTACACTGTCAATTGACATAAACCAGACTAATCGTTTTAGTGTACTTTTAGTGTACTTCCTAACAACGCCGAACATGAGCGAGAAAAGTTCCGTTTTGGCTCAGCATATTGGTAAACCCCTCCGCATGTTTGTTGAGTTTCTGACCGCATGAATACAGGCATGGCTCGCACGGGTTACTTGACACAGCAAACTTATACGCGATACAGGAAATGACTCATGACCATAGAGACGGAGTTTCAGTTTGGGTTGTGAGTTAACATGTATTCTCTTGTGTTGATTCATCACTCATAGCATAATGTTAAGATTATGGGCTGTTTACCACAATATGAATGCAACATGATTGAAGACCACTGTGATTCTCAAGTAGGTTTACCAGCCCAATTATCATTGCATACTGACTAACTACTGAGTCGGGTTGTCACGGCTAGTCATGCTTTAACATACCAACCAACCAACAGCTGTGGCTGAAATGAGTGATGCCAGCTGGTGACAGCTGAATATGGCCCGTATTGTTGGTTTGCTTACACCTCGTTAAAGCAGCCTTCATGTTTAATATAGATAGGTTAAAATAAAATAAATAAATAAATATGGCTTACGGTCCTCCGTTTGATACTCGCCAAGGCCTCTAGGGAAACCCAAGTAAATTAAGAAACGACTTGGTATAACGTAGATTATCTCCCAGCCCATGCGTATAGCAACTTAATCCAGAAGCCTTAAAATAACTCTTTTATCATTCAAGTTTATATATAATGATGGCGTCTTCGATAGGATATCGGCGAATACAAAACAGCAAGATTCCGTGATGAAGAAGGGCCATAGTTATTAAAGAACGGCTGAAACTATTCTTTGATTATCGAATGATATTAACTAATTTAATTGGTCGAAAATTAAACAGGGGCGGATCAAGGATTTTGGAAAGGGGAGTGTCACCCCCAGGAAGACTGGGCAAGAAGGAGGGTGTCAGGGTCGCAAAATTTGGTTTGAAACCCTAAAAAAAGGTTGTTTCGTATCCAAAAGGTGGGGGTGTCAAATGGGGTACTGCGCCCCCGGATCCGCCACTGTTTAACCAATGTCACATTATGAACACATTGTGTCAGTAACATCGTCACTTTCATGATCGTCCAGCAATGTTTTTTTATTTTGTTTTCTTGTCGCCTCCTTTCCGTTCGGTGTGCAGTAAAATCATAAATTTATAACGCCTTAATTCTGTGCGCTTGTAGAAACTGGATGTTCAACGTCTTTTAACAGAGGGACGCTTTCTTCCTGCTGGGTGCTGGTCGTTGACAGTTTTTCCTTTTTCCGGCTACTGCAGTATATCCAAATCTGATAGAGCGCCATACAAAAAGGCTGAAATGTAAACATGTATGCTTTGTAAATGAAGTATTCATGGAATCTTTTTTTCCATCTGAAGTAGATTGGTTAAAGGGGTACACATTTGTAAAGCTGCGACAAAATTACAAAAACACAAAAAGGTTCGTTATTAAAAAAAACATATCGAAAGAACAGAATGACGTCAAACGTTACATTAAGAACGAGTCATTTCCCCAATATCAATTAAAAATAAGCAGTTGTGATTAACTTAATATGAAAGAAATATATTTAGCTTGTTTAATGAAGATCCTAATGAATTATCTAGTTTTTTCTTATCTTAGGAATGCATCTCAGTGTACTTTGTAGCGAAAATATATATATATATATGTGTGTGTATGTATGTTAACATATATATTATGTTTTGGTTTTGTATTTACTGATTTTTATCATCGATGTGATTCTCGGAGAATTTATTGAAAGTATTCAATAGAAGAAAGATTCACATGTATGAAATTAATACAGCGATCTTAAACATATCTGTAAACTGTTTTGGTGGGGGAGCATTTACAGTTAATGCAGTTAACATAATATTAGAAGTTCGCTAGTAATTCCCGCGGGAAATTCACGGCAGGGCCAGTGTATCCGAGAAAAACATTTACTACCATTAACATTATCTTTTTGCATGGGGAAAGGATTTGAAGGGCGTGAAAGCACGAAACTGCAAGCCCACAAAAGAAAAGAAACTTGTTCTAGAACGGGCCACGGGCGACACGTGTACCATTGGTAGAGGGCCAAATGCCAAAGGTAGCAGATATTATTCGGTATTTTTGTGGAGGAGAAACGCAACTTGTTATCATAATATAAAGTTTTTAGGTCTCTGGAACTTAGACTAAATAGATACTGCTTATATTACTGTCGGTAACATGAGAAATCCGATAACTGTTGCCGCTGTGGGAAACCCAAAGTTCTCCGTTAAAGCCCCACCGAGGAGAGGTCCCGTCAAACTTCTGAAATTTGTAAAAATCTGAGAATTATTTGTATGATGTCCGGAAATAATTTTAAATTTGTAGTATGATTCAATGGTCAGACGATTTGAAACACGAAAGCGCCAAAATCACCATTATTCTATACATATCTTATTAAATTGTTTATCTAAACATATTACAAGATATTGAAAATCTTACTCTTGACACTCAGTATGACACATATATATACGTACCCGGCTTTGGAGATTGTGAACCGAATACTAAGAACAAGTCCATTGATATAAATATTAGCTTTGACACCTTGTCTTCTGAAATTGAAATTATTATATATAATCGTAACGATGTAATATCTAGCGCACCATTCATATTCAGTGGCCATCTGTATCCACTACCCGTTTCTCTTTTATGATTACGTTCTCTGCGTTTTCTGTTTGACATGGGAGTGAACATAAACAAATTTTACGAAAGAAAATTCAAACGTGTCAGAGTTAAAGGAACCTGTTTTGACGTCTATTTACCAAAGACTGGATTCTACTAATAAAATAGTACAAAAAAACTCCGATCCCACCACACACTGACTGTTTGTTTTGTTTTTACTCAAGGATTTATAACATGTCGGAGACCCCGGTAATGATTCTAACACTTTGAACAGGGACATTTGTTGAAAAATCAGATGAATCATAGTGATTCAATGGGGATGTTGCAACTAGGGACCTTTCAATTTCAACACATTTTTGACAACCTCCTTGAGCTACAAGGTTTTACTGTTTGCCAACAGTATGTTATATGGACGCATGTTATATATACCGCTTGTAGATTAACAAGTCCAGACATCCATCACAGAGGCGTAAAATTCCTACATTTCTTTAATATGTGCGCATAGCAAGCTAGAAATCACATTAATTCTACAGAAAATATATGTTTTGTATTGACCCACTTGTTTCACCTGTAATGATTACAGTGCACATATAATAAGCGAATATTCACTTACTGAATAGCGTCTATGATCGCCGGGAAAACTATGACGGACAAAGACATACCTGCCCCGCAGATTACTGCACTGATAATTGTCATCCACATGGTTCTGCAACGTGACAACAATGTTTCACATTTTCTTTTAAAATATGACGTTAATTCAATATTTTGGAGAGCTATATAGAACTCTTTATTCCATCTGATAATAATTTCAATGGTTTATAAATCCAAGATCGTAAAAGGCAGCCATTTATGCAATTTATTCAATTAGTTATTGTTTCAACGATAAGGAATATGTTATTGTTCCATAACAGTCTTCAGCTAAACAGACAGTATATATGAAGGTTTGAAGGAACCAAAGAACTTTATTATAATGTAAGAATAGAACAGCATATTCACGTGCATTATTTGTCAGCAAAACCATTATTGTTGGCTCAAATATTATATATTATTATATACAGCATATATGCAAAACCGTTATTATTGTCTCACATATAGCCAGAATTTTGTGTATTTAAAAACAAAAATTGAAATCTTTGAACAATAAGGCTCTTGCCTGATACTGGCAAGATCTTAATTAAACTAAGGCATACTTTGAGAGTGGTATGAATGGTGCCGGTCCAACAAACATATGAGCCACAGCAATCGTGGAGGCGCCTATAACCAGCAAGACCGGCGTCATATTGATCTGACAACATATTATAAACATAAATTTTATTTATGTTGAAACAAAGCATATTTTATTGTGAAGGTGGCAAAATATTTGTGAAAATTGTGCAGTGGTAATTTATGCAGTTCTCAAATTTAATGTTTTACCCATGAGTGAATAGTTGAATTTCATTGACCACTCAAGATAAAATGGTAATGTTTCAACCTTAGAATTGTAAGGAATCTATCTCTAAAGACCTTGGCCTTAAAATGTTTTATAGGTGGCCCTTTTAGGTCACATTTTTTACTGACAAGGAAACCATGATAACAAGTATGAGCAGTTTTAACTTTCTTTAAAAATATCCTCTGTTGAAATGTACAAAGCCTATAATGGAAATAATGAGAAACAACAAACACAGTAGGAAGTAGATTATATGTATTATTCTTAGCGGTTTTATAATTGTTTAATGTCCTCATGGGGTGTCAGGAAAACATACTTGTGTACCTTACCTTTTTATCAATAAATCGAGCCATCAGTGGACACAGAAGAGCAAAGCATACCGCCATCCCTAGAAAAACAAGGCTGCTTGTACTAGGGCCAGCATTAAACTGTAAATGAAAGTACACGGTAACAGAGCATGATTTTTTTCATAATCTATTAATTTTAGTATATATTTAAGATATAATATACTATTATGTTCTTAATATAAGGGTGTTTCTCTTTATTTAACTACTTTTCTGTATTCATATCAAGTTAGGTTAATGAATGAACAGCACAATAGCGTTTGCTGAAAAAATATTAATTATATGTAATTAAATGTATGCTAACCTGCTTTGCTAGATATACTCCTAAAGTCGAGTTTATGAAACTAAACATTAGACTTTCAAAAAAACCAAAGGATATCATTATGATGACATAAGGGTTCCTCAGCAAGGTTAAGTAGCTCACTTCCGACTCTGGTTTCAAGTGCTGAGGATTAAATGAGTCTACAACGACATCAAATTCAACTTACTGAATGTTACTTATGTTTGAACAATTACAGTGCTGGACAACTCATCTTAAGCATATATTATAACGGCACTCATAAGTTTCTATTTAAAAAATGCAATTGAAATATTAATTGCGATCGTCATAAAATGTACAATTCATCTTTTAACAATAAATTTGTATTGTTTATTACCTTGTGTCGAAGGTAAAATGAAAAAAGTTGCACATCCAAGTAAAATCACTAAAATGCCAGCACTCAAAAAAGGAAGTTCAAACCCTCCCAACTGAAATAAAAACATATCATTATACATAAATAAAATTTAAAAAAAACCTATGAGACAATTATTGCCTACCAAACCTAGTTACTTTGGTGTTCTATTTCATGTTTGTTGACGTCAATAAAACAGTTATCATCTCATTCAGAAAATGAATTCGAACAGACTTCTTCACAATTCGCATGACGCCGTGGCTCTTATGAGTAATATTTTGAGAAGAATTTCCGCTTATGCACTTTGCGACCCGTACAAAATTGTTGATTTATGAGCAGCCACTCAGTATTTTTGATAATTAGATCATCTACTATGAATAGCTCTGAAGAGGAACTTCAATGCCGTGCTCCTTCCACGAAAACTTACACGTACACTGTGTTCTTAATTGTATATGCAAATCTCCTGCTTACCTCATACAGAGCCGCGCCTATCAATGGTCCAAATGTTACTCCCAATGCATCAAACATTGCTCCATACGCCTGTTTTATAAATATCCACCCTTTATCTGTATCTTACCTCTACGCCTTAATTGTTAAACTCTTTTAGTTATACGAGAAATGTTCTTACCGTTTTTTAACAAGCCTTCCTTACTTTACTTGAAGATTTTCATATTGTACATCGCATTGGTATAGTATATGATGTTACGGAACCTAACATCAACAGATCACGTAGTCGTGACGAGCATAAATTTTGTTACGGAGATAAATAAAATCAGATTCTGTAACACTAGGCAGCGTGAAATGTCTAGGGGAATGAATAAAGAGGTCAGTGGTTTCTGTTAACAAATAATTATAATTTATTCTTAAAACAACCCTTATATAACAATACACCAAATCGATACAATTACACAGTATAACAACAAAATAACAATAAATCAATACAATTACACAGTATAATAAATCAAGCGTACAGTACCTGGATACCACCACTGTCACAGCGACAACAAGTCCTTTAAAACGTATAATCCAGATGAACAGTTCACGTAAATCTTCTCAGAGAATTATAGTCCAATGTAATCCCGAAAACAATCTGTTGTTATCCAAAAGTGAAGTGCTGGCAATAATTGCAAAGGCAAACTGAAGACTATATAAAATCCGTTACAAATTTCGAAGAAGATTTATAACTGCTGCAATTATCGGAAAGGTCCACAAACTGACTCACACTCTTCTGGGTCCGCTGAAATATTTCTCTCTCTCCTCGGCTCTAAACACAGCATCTAATTTATAACTTCTCACCCAAAAGCCTTGAAACTTCTAGTTCACGAACAATCCAAAGAACACAACAATAAATAATACACACGCGCCCAAAGAACAATACAAGACACGCTCTCACAGAGCGCGATCAGCCCAGAAGATTCTAAATAAGTATGAGCGCTGTGTCTTTACACGCCAGGCTTCCCAGTAGGGATTACACCAAGCGCTGTGTCTCTACACATCAAAGTTACCACGTAGGCCATAGATGCTATAGCAACGAGCTATGCGTGCGCCACACGAACCAAGTGCCAACAACACATGTAACAGACATCTGTAACAATGAATATACGCTACATGTTTGTGTATTAATTTATAGGATATATTCGCTGTGTTTCAGATATTGATGTTTTGACCTATACGGAAAAAACACTGTATTTAAGACATTAGTGTATTACTTATATAGAATAAACGCTGTATTAAAGCTAGTGGTGTTTATCTTATAAGAAAAATATGTATTTAAGATAATGGTGTTTTAACTTACAGTTACTGAAGCAATCTTATCCGGGTGGGTACTCGTAAAAATAGCTTGACCAACTGGCATTACGCAAGAAGCGCTGATGCCTTCCACAGATCTGATGGCGATACACAAACCAATGTAGGATGCACCCGGTGGACTACGATCAACAAAACTGGAACAAAATGACATTCTTTCCATTTGGGCATTAAAATATTTATTCTCATCTCCAAAACATTTCGAGTCAACCTCTTACCGGATGCTTATATTACTATTGGTTGTAATCTATTTGTATGTATGATAATTACTTTAAACGTTTAATATAACATATATAACCTTCACAATTACAGACCTACCTTCCCTGCATATTTTTTTATTTCCTTGACCTGAATCTTGCAAGTTAAGTGTGTCAAAATTTACTGCATTAATGTTTTTCTCTAAATCATCAACATCATCAACATTGTTATATTTAAATATGTACGCTGTGAATGATCAATTATACAGTAGTATTCATATCTTAATTTTTAAAGCATCACTCATACATACCCAAAGAGAACAGAACAACAGCCTGCCACGAACAGACCCGTCACATATAGGAACTTTGGTCCAATATAACGCATCTACATATATAAACAAATCCACAGTGTTGTCAACCCATACCTTTACTTTATGGAAAAAGTAAACAAATCCACAGGTGAAGTCAACCCACACCGTCACTTTATGGAAAAAATAACAAATCTAGAAGTGTACTCATGCCACACCGTCACTTTATGGACAGTCCCCCTATTTATACGTCACAAATGCAGAAATAACTGTACCTATTTCATTAGTAGATAGCTAGGGTATATTTTAATATATTGTTCTGTATCGCTAGGCTATATTCTAAATTTAATTGCAAATGACATTTGTTTGTGTGACGTTTAAGAGCGTAATAAAGACCTCTCAAAATGTCTTTATTTTCCATCAGTTAATTTGTGTATCAGCACCTACCATCAAACCAATAAACGGGGCTGTTATCAGAGTTGCAAATTCGTAACAGCTAAAAACAAGACCAATCATTGTTTGGGTGACACCCCGGCTAGCTGCCTAAAAGCAAAATAAATAATTTATTTTACATGTAAGTACAGGCATTATGAACAAGTGAATAAAGAGAAATAGAATGTGCCAAATATTAATGAACTTTCTTATTTTAGCAGCAGTGGCCTTTTACTAATTTGTCCGGATATGTGTTAAAACTATCCCTACTTTCGAAACGCCACATTATATATCCTACTATCACACGACCAGTTTCTCTAACAGGCTTAATAGCCTCTACAAGCTCATTTGCTTAATACATTACGATGAATCTACCGATTTCAATGGTTACCTGTATGATAAAATTATACATACCAGCTGAGGGAAAAATGGTGCCATCAGCGCCACATAAGCATTGAGGAACAATCTTGAACAATAAAATATTCCAAAAAGTAATTTATCGTTATGCTTCCTTAGACATGTCTTAAAAACATTTCCATTCTTTTTATAGTGTGCATCAACAATTGAAATTCTAGCTTTCTGGTTTGGCGTTGTTTGAGTCACGTTATTCATGTTTCCTGTTTTGAAATTACTGACAAAAGATTCCTTGGCAGTTACATGAATATTCTTTCCGTTCATCACATCAGTGGTGTCATCCATTATAATTATCGTTTATTGTACATAGATCTCTTTAAACATTCGCGATAGCAAATTACACTGATATAATTCTTGAAGTATCATAGTACTATATTCATGAAAACAGACATTTATAACTCTAAATTAGCCTGGATCGCAACTTCCATTCTCACAGTGATAATTAAGGCTGTTAAAGAATTCAGTGTACGTAACTTGATATTCCAATCTGACTGCAGAAAGAACGTAATGCATTTGTATGAGCACACCTTTATATAAATATATAATCTACATCAATGACCTTTGCTCATCATGACAATACAGACGGTTTTTGTTTTATATCTGATACGTTAACTATAAAATGTTCAACATGTTAAAGTGCGTTACAGCATATCTATAACGATAATCACATGTTAATCACTTCAGCGCGGGTAGCCCTAAAGCCTAATTATGACACTGGCATTTTCACCTTTGAACTTGACCTTTTTCTGAAGGTCGTGACGGATGGAGGTTTCTCTAGCAACCGCTGATTGCTTACATCTTTTTGCCTCCGCAGGAGGATATGCGTTCATTCCCGTTCGTATGTGATTGCGTGTGCGTGTGTGTGGTTGTGTGATGGTTCACAACATAACTCACGCAGTCATGAACCGAATCTCATGATATGTTCAGGGCATTTCAGGAATTTCTCAATTTTCTTCTTACAGTACAAGAAAATCTGATAGACCTTCATACATAAAGGCTTAAATTTAAGCAACATAGGTTTACTCTTTAGCACAAACAGAAAAGTGAAGAAATGTGACACAGACGTAAACACTACAGTAGCTTCCGAGTTTTGGCGAATTTTAAAAAGAATAAATTATAGTTAAGGACCTCTGCAGAAAAAAGGGTGAACAATAGTTGACTTTATTCCATTATTGAACACAATCTTATATTCACTCAAAGGGATTGTCAAAATATGTTATTAACAGTTATTAACTGTTGTGTAAAACTCCCATGTCACAAATTGTTTTGTGATATCATTAAAAAATAACTGCCCAGTTGGTAATACCGTACGACATATGTTTCTATATATTTGTATTCCTAATTTATAACTTCTCCTGCTGCGGGAAATCAAGGTTTCTCAACAAATGCTCCTCTAAGAAGATTTCCCGTCAAGCTTTTAAAATTTGTGACATTCTTATGCGAATAACGTAGGCCTACGGTAGTAAAAAGTAAATTAGACAGTTATTGCTTAATGATATCGTCAAACTGTGGAAATGGGACAATGGTTCAGTCCACTTAAATTAAAACAAACGTTAAAAAAATAGATTACACAGATATGCTACCCAATCAATATCATACTATGTCACATTGTATTACACCCTAATTTATTTGACGTACCCGGCTTCGGAGACTGTGAATTGAATGTCTAAAACAAGTCCATTGACGTTAATGGAAGTTCTGAACCCTTCCTTACTGAAAAAAAAATACAAAGGTAATACTTCTGCTGTATTCAAACTTCCTGCTCTTACATAAGCCAGTGGTGACAAAGTAGAATCGATAAGTATTTTATATGATTTGTTTAATGTTTTTCGAGGGTCTATTCACTCATGGTCAACGATTTATGTTCAAACTGTGTAAATTTTAGACCTAGGTTGCTCCTAGGGCCATTGATGTCATATGTATGCTCTGTGGAGTGGTTATTTCAGACGCCGTGAACGCGATGATAGGTGATACCTGTCATGAGATGACGAGTGGTAGGTAGATATAGAGCCGGATTACATAACCAAGCCGACCATTTCATGAACCCCGGATACAGACGGGCTTGAATAGTATTCGTACATGTAAATGACAGGAAATACAGTCATATGATAGGTTAATTAATAATGACTTGTATGCAAATTTATGCGCTATGGTATATATGATAAAGACGAGACGGATATGGGGAGTCAACACAGAATCATACACAAAATTTGCTGTGTTATTTGTTGCGAGACAAAGCTGGACATTTACACGTGCAGCTGTAGCTGTAAGTGTCTGGAGTTACGGCTCTCTACGTGTCTCGAGATGATGGGTATTGCTAAGGATTGGCTTATTAATGTGATGATAAGTTTGCTGAACAGTGAAAACACATATACATTGTCAGGGATATGTCAGGGGTATTTTGAAAACCAATCTCTACAAAAGAACCCTCGGTTCTTTTGTGCTTTAAAGGACTCAACGCAAGTCACACTTTTTTTCTCTATCTTAATGGCCACAGATAGTGTCATGTCCAGTGTCATGTCCAGTGTGTCGGTGCCAGTACCACTATAATATCCATTGATCCCATTATTCATTATAACACCTCTAAAATAATATTACTCCCTCCAAAGGAAGAAAAGGATTTTAGTTCAAACAATAAACAAAGACCGCATGACTTCCCTTTCAATACGAGGGCTTTTTTAGTTAGGTCAACACTGGCTAACCAGTGACCAGTTACGTGACCACCGTTTGACATATATTTTTTATTCGTTTACAGGTGTGTTGATTTCTATATGATAGATATGAATGATAACCATTACCAATTTAAGGGTTGTTGTAAAGTTGAAGGGGTTTGTTCAAAAGGTTTGTATTTACAACTGAAATACAATTTGGGTCGATTTTTTTTTCATCCGCAATCTACAGTGACGCTGAAAGATGAAAACATGTTACCATTACATTTTTTAACTGATATGGATTCCATTAACAAACTAGATTCTTTTGTCGGAGCCTACAAACCTTCTACAGAATCTCCTTATCATTCATGTGTCCATGTGCACATGCCTAATATATGAACACTGTCACGCTGCAGTAACACAGGTTAATCTGATGAATGGCAGAACAAATGCATACGAATGGGTAGCGTCTACACGGAGTTTTGTTTTGTCAAATTGATAAATAAGAAAGATATGTTATATTGATGCTAATATCATCCAAAACTTAATTGTTTGTTCATACAGTTTTACCCTTATCATTTTCACATTTTAAACAAAATCCAAACATAATTTGCTTGAAGATTTAGCAAATCACCAAGGCTGAAGGGATTTCTTTGCCACAGACTTGGACCCAGAGATGTTAACCTGCCTTTTATCTTGGAGCTCAGAGCACATTTATAACTGTTGGAATATATTTAGATAAGCCTGTCTTTTCACAAGGGCATCTATACGTTGCATTTTCGTGAGCAAGAGCCCTCAATGACATGCATGTGTCTGTCAGCATGCCTAAGACTACCCTCAACCGACAACTAAAATCATATTTTTCTTGATGTCTCCTCAGCTTCAACAATACAAATGTTAATAAACTTTAAAACTTTAAGAAACTTTCATTTAAGTCATTTAATTTATTCAAATTATATTCTTTCATCAGATGACCTCTATATAAAATCATTATATCTGTCACATTGTCATTGTTTCAGCAATAATAATGTTATTCACAGAGAGAGAAAAACCATTCTCACTCAAAATCCGTTCAATCTATTTATATACCTCATGTCTTTTCCAAAACACATTTCTTTGTGGAATTTCTTGATAAAAATAATTTGCCTTTCTTTGCCGACTTCTTATGAGAGGGGGTTTCCTGGAAATTCCTGGAGTAATCTTAATATCATGCAAGTAAACCACCTGAAAAAAGTCCTTAAGGAAAGCTCAGGGTAGAAATATGCGACATTGAGTCCCCAAAACTTAAGTTCTTCATCCTATTTTTTCAGCGAATATTGTTTAAGAGAGGGGCATTTTCATCCATCGGGGTGCCACTTCTTAACTGTTCTTTTTTCTGTTTCTTAGAGTACATGTAAATCTGATAGAGCATCATACATAGAGGCTGAAATACAAACAACACTAGTTTACTAGGTATTTGAAGATTTAATAACATATTTTCCTTTACTCCTAAACAGAAAACTTAGGAAATGTGACAATCATAAAAACACGGCATGGGATTTAGAGCTTTGATTCGATTTAAAAAGAACAGGTTGCTGTTAAAAAAATTGAAAACAAATGGCCTTCTGTAGAGGAATTTTTTTTAAATATTATCAAATAATAGAACAAATATTATATTAAATAAATGTCGCGGGTAACATATATAAGTGAATACGGTATTTCAACAAAGTGAATCAGATATTTCAGTAGGTGTAAAGCAAATCGCATGTATGTGACATGTTGATCAGAGACATGTCTAAAAAACCTTTGAAAATTATGCAGGAAATGTGCCTATACTCTCACTGGTGGCAGCATGAGGAATCCGACAGCTGTTGATGCAGCTGGAAACCCAAGTTTCTCTACTAAAGCCCCACCTAAGAGTGGTCCAGTCAAACTTCTGAAAATTTTGAAATTCATAGGATAGTAACATGTTACCTAGACTTTATGGCATATTTACATGGTAAAAAAGACAGAACGGTTGTTAACTTTAATTCGTGCAACATTAATCAAATTTATTGTGTAAATATATCACGCAGTTGATTGAATATAATACATTCACTATTACATACTATTGACGTACCCAGCTTTGCCAATGGTGAAGCGAATGCCTAAAACAAGTCCGTGAACACTCACGGTAGTTTTAAAACCTTCCTTGCTGAAATAAAATTATTCACATAAATGTTATTTTTGTTATCTTTTTAGTGAGGTAACCATTTTACCCTTCCTCTTTTGTGCATCTTTTTATCATGCCCTTTCTGTTTCCTATTGTACCTTTCGTCTTTACCCCAGAAAGGACCGTTCCGCAGTGTTTTTATTACACAATATCATACGTAACAGCAATCTATTTAGATAATACAGAAACGGTGTTTTGATTTCCCTATCCTTGTTAACTTAATCAACTGCATGTTCAAATATTAGTTACGGTGTAGTAGTGATTAATTGATCGCCATACACAGTTTTGTGTTATCATTCAGTCGACCAAATTCATAAAGAAATACCCTAGAGTCTCAGGATTTTAAATATTTCAACATCATGTTTATTTGTTAAATAAAATTAATGACTTACTGAATAGTGTCTATAACAGCTGGAAAAATTATGATGGAGAGAGCCATACCGGCTCCGCAGATTATTGCACTTAAAATTGTCAGCCACAGAGTTCTGCATAAAACAACAACAAGGAAACAAGTGTGTTGGATCTCCTTATAATATTTTACAACCAAATTACACCCAAGAAAGGAGATAACAAACCACATGGAATTTGTAATTTGTTTGAAACATGGGTACATTCTTTAACCTGCAATTTAATCAAGATTCACGTGCATAAAATCAAAACTGTAGTTATGCATTGACTTTATGTGGGCCATATTTTATTTAATTAAATTCTATATTCGCATAGAAGATTTTATTAAAACTTTATACCATTTTATGGAGTTAATTAGCCAACTAATCCTGGAAAAAAGATTTTATATCTTTTAAGTTTAATAAAGGCTAAATATACAGTAAAGAAGATTATTTAACCTGAATGTTAATACAGGCTCAATTACAGTATTGTTCTTGGTTTTTCTGTTAAGAAGAACACAGCTATACTCCACTTGTTAGGCGCTTTAACGGAGTAGTGGAGTACCATCATATTTACGTCAGCCAGGTGCCAGTTACCAAACAACCATACATATGAAGAACGATAGTATTGCACATAATGCGCACATAATGCGCACATAATGCGCACATGCTTTAAAATATAACATACTTTGGTATAGGAATGAATGGTGCAGGTCCAACAAATAAATGTGCCATTGCAATCACCGAGGCGCCAACAACAAGCAAAACCGGCGTCACACCAATCTGATAAGACATTAAAACCCTTCCTTTACAAATCAACGACCGTAAGCTTTGAAAAATCGTAATAAAGGTAAACAATCAGCGTCGGTGAGGCATGATTTATGTCTTTTATAAGTCTACTTCTTGAAAGGTTTAATTAAAGTGCTCATGAGAAGAGTTGAAAAAAAAGTCGCAAGCGTTACCTTTCTCTCGATAAGTCGACCCATCAGTGGGCATAACAGAACATAGCATAACGCCATGCCTAGGAAAACAAGGCTAGTGGTGCCAGGGCCAACATTAAACTATAATGATAAGCACAACATGATTGTTTATTACTTGATATTTCCAAAGTTGTTCAAAATCATTCTCCTTGAATGCATCTTAACATATGGCTCTGTTATATTTTCTCTGACATTAGATGGTTTGTATTTAAATGTGTTTCGTTTTAGGCCTCATTTGAAAATACCTCCATGAGTGTATACATCAGAATATATGTCGTAGGATGGAAACAATGCTATGGAAGTTAATTACAATAATATATATGTAACCGTTACATTCCCTGGTAACTGTAATATACCAGTCATTTCAAATGTACATGAAGATGTGACGTGTTTGAGGTTTCATATGCACTTACCTGATTTGCCAGGTATACCCCTAATGTTGCGTTTACGAAACTAAACATCAAGCTTTCAAAAAACCCAAAAGATATTATGATTATAATATATGGACTTCTCATCAAGGTAAAGTATGTCACCTCTGACTGTGTCCCAGTGTGTTGAGGATCAGACAATTCTTAAATAAAATGACAGCATGTGCAACAGCAATAACAAGTTATTTAATGTGCAACTCGTACAGCAAAGGGAATGGGTACATACTACTACATTTTCTGATGTATTTAATAAAGATATTCTTCATTTTCAATCATATAGAAAACGTAATATGCAGCTAAACGAAAAATTGTTATTCAATTGTGATAAAGTAATCTCTAGAAAAGTAAAGTTTGCCATGTGGCTCACTGTGTGTTGAAGGTAATGTGAAGAAAGCTAAACATCCGAAGATACAAACTAAAATACCCACGCTTAAAAAAGGCAGTTCGAACCCTCCCACCTGGAAGTAAACAGGGTTAATACATACATAACTTTTTCAAGAAATTCTAATTATCACATTTCACAGGCGTTCAACTTTATTAACACTTCATATCAAACTCGCTTCTTTCAAGGTTTGAATTTATCTTTACCAAAACAATAAAAAGAATCTCTTAAAACAAGTCTTGCATATGCTGGGCCGAGGAAATTGGAATGTACTCATAATGAATGTAAAAACTGCCAATACTGTCAGCCAATTTAAATCTTTGTACAAGCAGTTAATTCAGTAATTTTTAGAATCCTTTTTCATCATTCCATTATCAACTGTAGTACCAGGAATAAACAAATATCAGCAACTTCATATAAGAAAACTTTAGATAATTTTAATACATCTATTAATTGACTTATATATATATGTGTATAATTTTAAAACTGCTACATTTGTTTTTTGATGTAATATGTGTCGCATTTTGTTATAATTTCATGTTTGCATTTATTATTTGTTCATTTGTGTTAAACCATGTATTCTATTACTTGTTTTAGCCCAGGACCCTATAGAAAAATAGTTAATGCTGATAGGTTATCCTGTGTGAAACATGCATTATTAATAAATAAATAAATGGTCCGTAAGCCTTACTTTGAAAATATTACGGTTCCGTTTCATGCTTTATAAAGGCTTCATGATCAATATACCCTAACAATACTGCAAAGGTTCCATTATATTTCCTGTTATGATATTCGGATCGTAGGGCTGCTGACTGAATAACTGGGGGTGGGGAATTCGTAATTTTATGCGATCTTTTTATTTCTTTGGGGAGTTTAAATGTCAGAAGTTTTGTGTTTACATACGCACTTTATTTCACTGTTGAATTCAACCAGTGCACTTATTTATGGAACTAGTTTACCTCAGAACTGTATTTATCATAAAGTGGATCCTATGGCCTTTTTTACTGTAGGTATAGCGTCTCTATGATTGAGTATGGAAATGTTCATCAACATTTATTTCGCTTACCTGATAAAGAGCGCCGCCAATCAAGGGCCCAGTAATAATCCCAAGTGCGGTACACATAGCCCCATATGCCTGAAATACAAATTTTAAAGGTTTTCCAGGAAATATTAACTATTTATTGCCGACTCGGCGGTAGAACTCCATAACTGATCCCTGGACTATTTTACATGAATCAAATGTCTTACAAGTATAATATCCGTTAAAGCTTCGTATATACTTTAAGCATGTCTTAAAACATATACACGTATACGATGTCTGACGTTTCTGCTTTTAATGTGCTATGGTAAACTGAGAGACAATAAAAGACTTAAAAGGTGCTATGTTTCCTTAGAACTCAGGCCATACACGAGACATGATACCGCCGTGTTTAACATCGTATTTCTGAAGCACTGAAAGAAACCAATAGGATGCAAAACGGCTTGTCTTAAAAATCTCACGTTAAAGGTAAAAAACATGGCAGCATTAATCCCTTCACGTAAAGAGAGTAAGGTAGCAGTTGGTTGGTTAAGAGTTTACAGATATTATTAGCAATAAGATATCGTATTAGTTTCCTGTTTCCATTTATCGTCTTACTACTGTTAATACACGTTTGAGTTGTGACTCTGTATAATCAACAACATAGGCACCATCGACAAAATTAGTGAATAAGAGTGCAAAGAGAAAGAGACAAACTATGATTTAAAGTGATTTGCACTTCTTGCTTATCTGGAAACACAGTCTCTCCTGTATTCATAAACTGGCTTACGTACTGTTATTGAAGCTATCTTATCCGGATACAAGGCTGTCAATACAGCCTGGCCGACTGGTGACACACAGGCAGCAGCTACCCCTTCCACGGATCTGATGGCGATACATAACCCGATGTAAGATGCACCCGGTGGGCAGCGATCAACAAAACTGGAAAAAGTGTGAGTTGTCAATGTGTTACTGGTATTAAAATCCTAAAATAAGAACCCCACAGAAAGCTTAACCAAAAAGTCTAATCCTTGAGGATGATAATTTTTTTTCCTTATTATTTACTTGATGGATGCACGCTTGGTTGCACAATCAACCATGATTGGTGACGATCGATCCCCACAAGTTCTGACAATGATTATTGATTTTGGGACGATTTTTAGTGACCAGCGACCAATCGAACGACTGGTGATGCCACCGCACGTGTTAATAATCGTTCAATACTTATACCGTTAGAAGAGACGATAGCAGAAAATCGTAAGGTTGAGTCGAGAGAGATCTTTTCAAGCCGCATTACTGATCATAAGGCCCTACTAGACTCATACTTGGTATGAGCAGTTGCACGAAGTATAGTTTTGTCGTAGAACGCGTCACACGATGACGAACGACTGTTTGTGTAGTTGACCCAAATTACAGCCTTGTTTTTGGACTCCTATGGCCTCAAAATGTTCAATTCAGTCTCAAATGGAATCTGAATATAACCAAAGACCTGCCACGACCGATTTTAAAAATTCAGTGATCAACCTTGACTTCTGCCATCAGCCATACGCTTGTCTCACTAAATTTTCGTTCGTGGGCAAGTGGTTGTCTTGTCCCAAGACGCGTTATTCTGATTCGCTCTGCTCCTCTCCATGTGATCTTATCACAGTTGTGGATTCCGCAACAAGGGAATGCAAGTATTAGCTGATCGGATCTTTGGTGTTACCGGTGTTCTGACAGTTTAAATTTCAAATATGTGCATGTTCATATTAAGATGCACAGCTGCTTTCCAGGTAGGTAGGTAGGTATGTGTTTGTGTGGGGTAGATATTGTCGTAACTGCAGCTCTACCTAAAACGTTTCCTTATGATTCAGACTACACCATTTAAACGTATATGTTTATGTAATTAACTTCCTGCTATTTTGTCTGCTGAAAGAACTAGATTTCAATATAACAACACATTTGACTGTTTGATTTCAATAGATAAATTATACTTTTATAATTATATTAGTAAGTATTATTTCTCCGGTTTCAAGATACATAAATATTCAAATTATACGTACCCAAACAGAATGGAACAAGACCCTACAACAAAGAGACCAGCCACATACATGAACTTGGTCCCAATCCGAGGCATCTGCATAAATGAATCAACAGTTCAACACATTTACGTCAACCCATACCTATACATCTAAATAATTATATGCAAAAGAAAAAGCATCAATCATTGTTTTCAATTTATCAATTCATGTTAGACTTCATAAAGTATACATCGTTTTAAGCCTGGTACATATTTTTTTATGTTCATTAATTTTCATGTGATATTTTAAAATTTTAAACACTCAATTTTTGTACGCCCTTCTATTACGTGACGTATTATGGTATTACCACGACCCGCCCGTCCGTCCGTTAACTTTCAGTGTCGCCACGATAACTTAACAGGGCTTCCATGGATTTTCACGTAACTCATCATAACTACTTACCAATAGATTATCTCGCCCGAGGTTGATTATAGGCAAATTCCACAAATATTTAATGAGGTCAGAGGTCTACTTTATGGTGTCGCCGCGATAACTTCTAAAGAATTTGATGGATTCGGTGAAACTCAAGATAAAACATTAATCAATATAATATTTCAAACAGGTTCGATTCCTGGCAAATCCATGCATATTAAATGAGGTCGAAGGTCACCAGACTTTGGTGGCGCCGTGATGACTTATCAAAAATCTTATGGATATTCCTGAAACTCACTATAAATATTAACCAATATAATTTCTCTCTTGACTTTAATTCGTGCATATTTAATGATGTCACAGGTCACAAGAAATGGTTAAATGGTGGCTATTACCTATTTTGGTTCATACAAAAGTTCCATTGTCAAACGAAAAAGGAAAAAATCATGGGAAAAAAGTTTTGAAACATTTTGTTGTAGTTTAATATTATCCTACTTCAAAGTGGCCTTTAGTTACCGGATGCACAAAATAACCTGTCTTTCAATAAATGAACATTTTAAAGATGGTAAAATAGCATATGAATATTTTAAACATGTATACCATCAGTACAAACACTAAACCGGTTATCTGTATTACCGGTGACATATTGCATCCATTTTCCATATAACTACTTTGTGGTTAAATATCGAGTATGGTTTATCCTGGTGGTTTCATAGGCCAATATTTTCATACTACAACAATGACACCGTTTCCTTTCAGCGACAAGAAACCAAAAATAACAAAACCTGAACATCTGTTTCAGGCATTTATTTTGTAAAAGATTTTTTTTTGTATTAATTTTGTCTTAAGCCAAACTGAGCTGCACAAAATCGGCTCACTTTGGCTTAATGAAATATCAGTGGCGTCTCCACATAAACAAGGTTGGCTCGGCTAAATCTTAACTCGGCTGGCGGCGGCGCAAAATTGGGCTCTAGTAAGGGTGCCGTGCGGCAACCGAATGGTGACCTTGCGGGTTCTATGTATGAACCATGTACACCGTACAGTGGCCCGCCGGTGACCGCAGGCGACGTGGCACCGTGCGGCCACTGTGAGGGTTTTCCTACTTTATATATAGCTGATTTTTAAACAACAGTCATTTGTTCAACATAAAAACCAAATAATAAGAAAGGGAAAAGAAAGAAAAGTAATGTGCAAGTCGAGGTGGAGACATCAAGCTGCGAAGATGTTGATGAGACGGAAAGCAAAATGAAACAAAAGGACCTTATCGTGAACTTTTGTGAGGAGCATTTAATAACAGGTATTGTATTAAATGCAGTGTTTTTGGGACATTTGACCCTATAGTCCTCGCCCCGTCTTTTTTTACTTGGGTAAATGAAACAGGTATACCCAGTCGTATAACAAGAATATACTCTGATGATATTTAAGTTCCAGATAAATATAAATTAACTCAGGCCACTTGGCAACTTGGAATTTTTTCGAGAGAAATGTTTTTTATATATTCGACAGCTCAGAATCAAGGCACTGTGAGGACACCGCAAGGGCAAAATTTACATCTCAAGGGGGCCGTGCTGACCCCGCACGGCAGCCCTTCGTCTTTCCACATATCGCACAGCCGTTACGGGGACCGTACGGCTATCGCACAATGCCCTACGACAACGGCTGACACCGCAATGCGACTATACGAATATTGACGCGAAATTTACCCAGAAAATCGTACAGGTGCCGCACGGATAACCTACGGCCGACCGGTGCCCGTAAGCCGAACGCATGGGCTGTCTACGGCCTTTCTACGGGCTTATACAGTGAGTTGAAAACGTCGGGAGAAGTGAGCGCATCCAGCTCAACACCACGGCGCCCGTACTTTGAGTAAAAATTGAACCTGCGCCCATGAAAATCGCACGGGTACCTTACGGGCACCATGTAAATATAGCCAAAAAAATGCTAATTTTATTCACCGTACGGGCTCCGTAGGCTATATGTGATAGTGGCATACACCAGCGACGGGTTCTATCTTTAATATAAAAAACCATACTGTTGAATTATATCTTTTTAATATTGACTAAAAAGGATTCCAATGTTTTAGAATATATAAAAGATTATATAGTCATAAGTATATTAAACCCTCAAAGTGTGACAGGAATGTAAATGTAAATTATTTAATTTGTAAATTATTATTATTGTAAATAAACTTTTTATCATATTCATCTTATTATTTTATGCAAGTTTCAGTTAAAACAATTAAAATATTCAGGAAAGTATGAAGAAGTAGATTCCAATTAAAAGGTTTTGGTGGTTTTCGATGGATTTATGTACCCCTCTTGAGTACAGAAAAATCTAGCCCGTCATATCAATGAATTTACCTTCCTGGCAGAACTGTTGATACTTTTAGGAAAACACTATTGAAGCAACTGGAAAGTGCAAGAACCAGGGGAACTTTTTAGTCTTTTATACTTTGTTATTCACTTTCTGATTCTTTCATCTAACTCTTTTATCTGATTGCTAAACCAACAAAGCACTATAAAATATCTCTTATTCTTTTTTCCATATATACTAACTGCGCCCACCTTTCGAATTAAAATGCCAGTAATCATCTGCAAATATGCTGAGCTTTGAGCTACATTAAATGATTTTTCCAACAAGTAAGATAGGCATACGGCATACGGCATACAAGATTAAAAAAAAAAAAAAGACAGTGACATTTAGTTTCATTGACCACCGGCAGATGGCGCCAACAGTTGTATTTTGTCAAAACCGGGCTGAGACACACAAGTGTGATTATCATTGTGTGGGTTCAACAACTTTAAAATCGAAGTTGTGAGGTGAAATTCGTGATCACAGAGTGCTAAGACAGTGTAGAAAACCAGGTACTATTGTAGATCTCATATTTTAAGTATGTGTATGAAACGTCAGTCATGTCAAGTAGAGAACTGACCAGCTTCCTGGGTCGAGCGATAATAGGAGCAGTGTAAGAGCTAAGGCATTGTAAACATTCAGTGTAACTAGGTATATCAGTGAAAATTTCAAAATTGGAATTTTCACATAAAAATCATACTGTCAGTTTTCTCTTTTATTCAGGATCATATTAATTCTTAAACTGATTTGATATGACTATTAATAGCAAAGTTATGGACATTTTTTTTATGAGAGCTAAGCTAATTGGGACATCTTTCCAGGAAAACCTGTGACCAGCAGGGTGCTGGCTCCACTATTTAGGGGGCGTTACCCTTGACAGCAGCAGGCTGTCAAACACTAATTAGGGGGTGTGGCCCTACCCCAGCCCAGAGTGTTTGGTATTGCAATCTAAATGTGTGTTCAAATATTTAAATTTAAATGGAATGTTGATGCACAGCCTGGAGGATAATTAAACAAATTGATATCTGGAATCAGACAATCTACAATTTTTTTCCAGATATTATATACTTTTACTAAATATTCTCATAAAAACAAATCCAACAAATTCAGCACACAAAACATTTATTTACATATAAAACTGCAACTAATTGTAAAATGTCATATGCATCCTGGTTTGCAAGACTTCAGATAGACGGTCAATTCTGCATTTGTCTTGTTATCCATCTGAAAGAACATTAAGAAATTAAAAAATATAAAAATTATGGTTAAATTTGACTAATGTCAATATGATATTTAACACCAAAAATAAGGTTGTATTCATTTCTTATATATATATTTATATATATATATATTTTTTTTATATTTTACTTATATACATAACTAATTGTATAATATAAATATTATTTATTTATAAACATATATATTTATTCCATAATTATATGAAATAGTATCGTTATGACAGTTTGTCAGTCAGTATCCTGTCGCACCCCTTTTTAGCTCAGCTGACTATAAGTCACCTGAGCTTTAGTTTATGGTCCATCGTCATTCTGTCTGTCTGTTCGTCCGTTAGACTGGCATTATGAAACCGCAGGGCGGAAAATTAACCGTTTTTTTATCCACATGAAATGGGGTGTGGCACCAAAAAAAATTCCTGACCCAACAGAATACCACCTGACCTCACATGGTTGTTTGTTCCAAGTTGTTTATCTACTTCTCTCAGGCGAAAAACAAAATTGGCCCAGGGGAGTGGGAGTGTGCCACCAGTCTATGGGAGACACTATGCAAACGACCTTTCATCATCATAGACATAGGTTACCAGTGTAACTAATTTCCATATATGGAAATATTCTATTTACGGAGCAAGAGATCTAATGTGAGGAGTATTCTCAGGTAGGAGTCACACTGGTAACTTTACAACTGTCAACGGACCTCTGGCAGGAAAGAGTAATATGAATGGTAAAAAAAAATGCCAGAAAAGGGGTCAGGTGACTGGATGACATTTACTGGTCCCCATTGAAAACTACCTGCAATTTCCGGGGGTCAAGGGTTAAAATTTACACCCTGGTTCGACCTGCAAATCCAAAATTTGGCAAACCGAAAAACTGGATCACTATGCTTTGTTCCTTTGAGAAATTAAGGAAAACCTCAATTTTCCATTTAAAAACCCATATCACACTTAAGGACTACCTTATATCAAAACCACTCATCTGTTTTTAATTTCCAGTTCAATTTCCAGCAAAATCCATGCATATTTAATGAGGTCAGAGGTCACCAGATACATGGCAGCCATATTATTCATGTTTGCGGTGCTCTTGTTAAAGTTACTTACAGGTTTTTTACAGTAAAAAACCCAACCCTGCCTGCTTCCCATAACCATAGTTTGCATGTTTTTTTCAGGAACTTTTATTCTTTTTGTTTTAGAATTAAATATTAACTTGTATACTAGAACTAGTTGTATGCAGGTCTGAGTTTATTTTCATATTTTTTTTGAGGCATTTGTTAAATATTGCCTGATAAAACCTAAAAAAATAAAGATTTTATTTTACATTTAACCTGTTTGGTAATTCAGTATCTGCCAATGTAATAGCCTAATAAATATGAGTATACATATATATACAGTACTTTCGATATTGCTTTTATGTTTTTTCAGGTTGTTGTGTCACAGCAATTCCCTCTGCTCATTGTCACTTGGTGTGGTTCTGTTTTACATATATATGAACAAACACATTATGGACCCCTGGTTTTCATGACGCCGTAGATGTTACTGACAAGTCACCAGAATGGCAGAAGGCCGTTTGTTCTACTTGCACAGTCGGTTAAACGACATGGTGTTGGAAGTGGAGGGAGGGGGGTGTTTCTCGGGAGCACGTGTTGTGACATATTATAAGAAACGTGGAGAGGCTGACAATCAGCTCTGGTACATGGACCCTGACACTGCCACCATCAGGAATAACATGATGGACTTCTGTCTTGATATCCTTGGTATGTCCAAATACAGGTAACCCCCAACATGGACAGGGGGCTAAATCCATCATGTTGTTTAAGACTTACCAGTAAATCCTATAGCGGTAAACACTGATGACCTATCTGAAACTGGCCTTATTTTTCTTTCTCTCACACGTAGGTTTCTTGATGATTCCATGCACACATTTTCATAAGATTCAAATGAAAAAAGACAACAGCAAACTTTATTTAAAGGAAAAATTAAGCAAGAAAAATACCCTAAACAGCAACAAGTACTCACATTACTATCAAATTTTGAAGTAGCTACATTATATGTGTGTAGCCTGTCAGAGGTCCTGATGAAATCCTGGAAGCCCAAAATTAGGTAATGGTGACCTAGATTTGGTTATCTAAGGAAGGAAACTCGATCTTGAATTGATTATCTCTCTTGATATTGTTCCAGAATTTGTTCCAATGCACATTTTGCTTTGAATCATAACATCAGTAGACTGATTAACGTTTCTGATTAAGAAATCTTTGGAATTGAAAATTAATAATATTTTCAAAACAAGAGACCAGAATTTAAACAAGCATTAATGGATTATTTCACTGTTTCTTGGGGGGGGGGATGTCAGGGAATTCTTTATTGAAAATAATTAGGTCATATATACAATTGAATTCCATGCATTACCGGTAATTTCTAATTTGTCTAAACAGAGGATGGGACCTTGGCAGTTACAAAGTTTATCCCAGACTCTCACAGTCAGCAGTGGAAGTTCTCTGGTGGGAGGCTACAAAATAAGCGGCAACCTAGTCTGACAGTACATGTGACCTCTGACCTCCCAGGAGCACCTGTGTGTGTAACATCAGATGAGGAAGGTCCCAGTATTCAGTGGCTGAAGAAACATCTGTAAGTACTAAACTTCCTCCAGTCAGTTTTCATCCTGTGATGTTATGTATTTAATCATTAAAATAAATTCATTATATATTTATTGTAATTTAAATTAGCATAAAATTAAAATTTATCATCATCACTATAGGTACAGACCAAACCGCTTGGACCTGTCCGGTCCACAATTTTGGGATGGTTCAGACTTGCACAAAATGCCAGTCGGAACTTGTCTGGACCACCCTTTTAAAATTATAATCCCCTCGCAATGAAGTTGCGAAAGGGATATAGTAACACCTCCGTTCGTGTGTCTGTCCGTCTGTCGGTTCTTCCAGCTGTCTGTCTGTCCCTCCGTAATTGCTTTGTGGATCAATTTCAAGGCAAACTGTTTGCCCAAAACCTTTCATCCTGCACATATGGCTTACCCACCCATGGACGAAGAAACCCATCGATTTTGAGGTCACTGGGTCAAAGGTCACGGCCACAGCACCCACTTCTTGAAAAAGTTTGTGGATCGATTTCAAGACAAACCCCTTTGACCTATACCTTTCATCTCGCACATATGGCTTACCCACCCATGGATGAAGAAACCTTTCGATTTTGAGGTCACGGGGTCAAAGGTCATGGCCACAGCACCCACTTCTTGAAAAAGCTTGTGGATCGATTTCATGCCAAACTGTTTGACCTAAACCTTTCATCTCGCACATATGGCTCACCCACCCATAGATGAAGAAACCTATTGATTTTGAGGTCACGGGGTCAAAGGTCATGGCCACAGCACCCACTTCTTGAAAATGCTTGTGGATCAATTTTAAGCCAAACCGTTTAACCAAAACCTTTCATCTCGCACATATGCCTCACACACCGATACACGTACAACTTATTAAGTTTGACATCAAAGCTCAAGCTCACACACCTCCCCACCTCATTTTAACACTTGCGTAATACACCCCTTATCATTATGCTCCCATGTGAGGGGATGCTCCACTTTGCGGTGCCCTTGTTTCAATTTGCTTATGCTATTGATGAATTTGTTTTCATTTGACAGTTACAGCTGATAACTTTGACCCTTTTCATTGACTGTGTGTTTGTGTTTTGAAGTTGGTCTTCAAAGAAAGATTCCTTTACCACAAATGTACTAATACAATGTTCAGATAATGTTTCATTCCTTCAGTAAAAGACTGTAAAATGCTTAAAGTGAAAAAAAAACCACATTTTTTGTGTATATAAGCTAATGTAGTGTTTAGGTAATAATCAGGAGTCACACAGAAAGCCTGAGTGTAAAAAGGAGCTTTAGAATATATGCTTAAGAATATATATATATATATATATATATATATATATATATATATATATATATATATATATATATATATATATATATATATATATATATGGCCTTGAGTGCATTTATTGTTTCATTATTTTATAATACTGTTAAAATTGACAGTATTATATTGATAGTAAGCATTTTATTTTTGCAGATAACTCATTGGTAAGAGTACGACTTATTACTAATGGATGTTGTTGCTTCCCATTTTGGTGTTATAAGCCTACGATTACAGTGATCAGACAATTTTTAAAAACAGAATTACAACTACTCTATAATACTATTATCTCTTATAATTATTACATGTATTAAATAAATGGGCCGGTCCATCCTTAGTACCGTACTGCCCATAGATGACCGGACCAGGACTGGACCACTCTCCTGTTGTACCTGGACCACCACACCTCTATTCCTCACATTATTTGTTAGCAAAATCTTGATATATTATTAAAAAAAGGTAAATTAGAATTTTAAAAAATCCTTTATCTTCAAGTTTACTTAAGTTTTTACTACAATTTCATCAATTTTGAACATTTTTACCTTTAAATAAAATTTAATATTCATTGTCTTGTATCCAAATTAACCAATAAATACTACACATTCATAATATTCCACCAGTTTCAACAGATTGGAAGGACAGTAATATAACTTAATATTTTTTACAGTAACCCAGTCAGTGTTCTGTATCCTGTGTAGTGCAGCGGATTCAACATAAACAGTGTAACGTCAAACTTTTTTTTACAAAATACCAGACATTTTTAACTTATAATATCATTTTCCTTACAGACCTCCAGAGTTTTTTTACATCAAGAGTGATATGCATGGTAAAGTGCTGGACATTTACGATGATAACCCGGCCCCTGGTGAGAAGGTGGTCATGTACGACAGAAAGCACCCTCCCTCAGATAACCAGCTGTGGTACGAAGGTCAGAGAGGGATCATCCGAGCCAAACTCAATAATTTCGCTCTGGATTCATCAGGTTTGTGGAATAATGTATCTCCAGGGATGTAAGAATTCATTAAATAATAGATGCATTTATTTTTATACAGTATTTAATTTATAATTTTATCAGGCATACAATAAGTGATTAATTTCAGTGATTGCATTACAGTCACTGTCATAACATTTTGATATCCACCTCCTGTCAAAGGTCAAACAGTACAAATGATATAGCAAGCACTTTTGTTTTTCAAATGTTAAATGTTTCATCTTTCTACATTACTAGCACAGTTATCGATATGATTTAAGATTTAAACATTACATGGTCTGTGTAATTGCTGAATTGTCATTTGTGTGTTAGCATCATCTTGAAAGGATGGTTCAGTAGATCAATAAATATTTGCCACACAGTACTGTGATTGTTTACTGTAATTGATTTTAAAATGGAATCAAAAGGCAATAATCTGTGTGTGAATGTCTATGACCACATTCTTTCACATAGATCAGAACTGTAGAAACTTTAGTGAATGTGCTAGGAGATTGGGGGCATTGAATAGGGCTGAAATAGAATCGAACCTTCAGACAAACAAACAGAAGATGCTTTTGTTGCCATGTCAGCAAGATGCAATCAATTTAATACGCCCAACATTCTTTACAGTCAGTAAAAATTTGTCAGTAAAAAGGGGGCTTATTAAAAGATTCAATGAAAACTATGGAAGTTATGGATATGACGATTTAAGTTAACCCTTAAAATTTCTCTGTACCATTCTGAAAACAACATGACAGGGTATCTGCTCATTGTTCTTGTTAAACCAAGTAATACAACTCTTCTGTGCATGGAAAAGAGGTGTGTAACCTCCAGTCAGGTGACTGTAAACATTGTAAAGCGTCAGTCATCCAACAAAAAACAAAATTTGTATAATTTGACAGAGCTCTGTCAAACAGAACATTTGTAGTCTGTACCAGTGCCTATATCAGCTAGTTTTCTGTGATATTTCTTAATTAATACAAAGGAGACAGTATAAAAAGTTCTAGGCTATACGATGCAGGTGCCATTCCTGTGACTACCTAGTAAATAATAATGTCTTACCTAGCACATATTTGGTATGAGACAAATAATCCAAAGTATTGCAAGACACATCACAATGACAATTTTAAATAATTGAGAACAGCGATACCAGTTGATGAAGCCAGTCAATGCAATGTCATCATCATCAACCTTTGTTACATCATTATTATGTTGTAAACAGCTTTTGCTACCATTGGCATGGAAGACCTGTGTAGGAGCATTTTGGGGGCTCATAATAAATAGGTTAAAAGGGCAGAGCATTTGGGCTGTGGTGGATAGGTCAGTTATATGAAAACTTTTACTGCCTGTTAACACTACTTTGGGCTTGAGTCAGGTACATTTTTGTATACTAGGTTCTAGTTAATACTTTCACACATGTATTTGAAAAATGATAAAGTACAATTCTAAAAGTATTCAAGTGTATTACCAATGGAGGAATATAACTGCTGTATATCACTACACAACATTAGGCCTGTAGGCCTTGTTTTCCATATTTCTATTTTCAGTGTTTGATTTCATGCAGTCTGTAAAGCTCTAAGAATTGAATGTTTTGGGTGCACAGTTTTAAACAGTAGTTACTAGAATTCCGCATTCTCAAGCCTTGGCAATGAGGGGGGTCCCTATAATGGGATGCTCCCAAAACTGTTTGCATTCACTTCTTTATCTCATATTTCCCAGGTTCATTTGTGCATAAGTGACTGCACATTTGTGAATTTCCTTGATGACATTCCTCAATCTGGATCATTTGCAAGAGCCCCACCAAAATTTTATTGCTTCTTTATTGGCCATTTTATGAAATGCCCTGAAAATATTGTGAGATTCCTTTAGTAAATGTGTGAGTTATGTTGTAAACACAAACACACACACACTCATACCCTCCTTGCAAATGCAGTAAAAGCACTTTCACAGTAAACCTTAAGACAAAAACATACCAGACATGAATAAATTTTACTAGTATACATTAATTTTCTTGCTCTACAGAAAATATTATACGGATGCAGCCATACAACCCATCAAGCGTAAAACAGATGTGGCTGGTCAGCGGAAAGAAGATCATTAACCAACACAGCGGTGAAGTGCTGGACATTCGAGGCGGCAGCAGGTGGAACTGTGCAACTCTGTGTGCTTACAAATATCATGGCAAAACTAACCAACATTGGAGCATTGAGTATACATAAACAGAAATTCCAGTTTCTCTTAATAATTGCATAAGCCTGGTGGTGTAATATAAAACATTCTATGGATATCCTTTTGCACAGCCAATTATGTACTTTTAGTGACGGTTTTGTCAACTCAGGTAAGTAGATATTTTCAGACTTAGTGACCACTAGTGCTCTGCTTATTTGCTAAATTGTGATGGGGTGAACATGATCAGCCCCAACCCTACAACCTGCTCATTGTACAGAAACTAGTGATGTAGGATTTGAGTCCAGACTTTTAGTCGAGCCCAGACTGAAGTCCACTTTTTTAGGGACTTGGATTTCAAGGTCCCCGACTTTGACTTGGTACTTAGACTCAGAGGCAAGGACTCAAGATATCAGAAGAAAAAAAAAATCACAAACTACTGAGACTTACTTACATTTGCAAACTGCTAACAGAATATTAGAAAAAATAGACTACCAGGTATCTGGCAAGTTTCAGCTCTGCATTAGAAGCTTTATGTTATTAAAAATTCAAAGTAAAAGCATGTGTGTAGACCAATAACAAAAACCATGCATGATAATCTCAAATTTCCATTTAAAATTTCTTTTAAAAAGGATATTTGTATTGGACTCAGACTTGGACTCGGGCTTTAAATGACTCTTGACTCAAAGTGGGTGGACCTGGACTGGAAACTCAAAGACTTGGACCTGGAATCAGACTCGGTGGCCTGGACTAGGACTTGCACTTTGACTTGAGTGATGTGAACTCATCTAGGTCAATGATTGAAACACCATTTACCAGCCAGCAGTAGCGACTCTACAGTCTGAAGAAGTGTGTTGACCTGAGTGGATGAAGCTGTCGCTCAAAGTATGTAAGTGGCTGTACGTAAGAATGCCCATAGTATGTGTTGATTCCAATTGAAACAGAAGATGGGGATGTTTGGCATCAGCAGCATTTTGACACAGAGCAGAGGCAGCAATGCATCACAGTATCTTCTCTATATTTAGATCTGTATTTAGATTTTGGTGTGGATCCAGCTCCTTTCTGGATTCAGGAGCATAATCAAGGAATATTAAAAAAAACATTGTCCTGTTGAAAACAGGGTTCATATTGCTCTTTTCACACACTCACAAAACATAAAAGTTCATTTATCATACTGATGTATAGAATTATATCAGCCATAGAAAAATGATATTTTTTCCTGATTTGGTGAACATTGACTAAAGGCATTGGGATAAAAGGAGATTAATCGGTAGTGCTGGATGGGCTGGTATCATTATTTTAGCATGTACTGTAAAATGCACCAGTTTAAGTTGGGAACATTGAGTGCACACATACAGAATGGGAGACAATGATAGTGTATTGATTGGTGATGCAAGTTTGTTTATGGTTTTAAGGTATACTTTGTTTATTCTTAACGGGATATGATGTTACATGTCCTGTCAGGGTAACAATTCTGCCGTTAGACATTGAAATGAAAAACTTGATAAATTATCATGTTGTCATAATTTTGAATATGTATATATATTATAAGAGCCTTATGGGCCCTTTATTTGTAATGCAGTGATTACATTACCAGAACTCATGGAGGAGTTTGACATGTCACTGAAACAGGTGCTTCAATGGGATTAGCTAGAGTATGAATGATTTACAGCAATGAGTATTGGGGCACCAGTTCATGCATATTGTGATATAATTCTCTGATGCATTTATTTGTGGCACAAAGGTTCTTATCCTCAGAACTTGAAAGAGAAAAAACTTAATCATATTTACTTGTTTAGGTGTTCTTGTTTATGTATATGTGATTTCAGGTGTTATTTTAACTATGTTAACTTACATTATGTATGTCAGGATAGAGTCAGTATTGAGGCACTTAGTTTTATCTTTCATACCTTCATGATGAAAATACACAGTGCCTTAGTGCCATCTTTCACTGCCAGATGGCACCACAGATCCTGCTTGATGTCATCAGGGACAGATCATTTTCAGTGCTATTAGCTGGCAGTAGTGTATGTGATATAAAATGTAAGGATCATTGGTGGAGCTTTATGATGTTATTGAATACTTGTGACCTGTATAAACTTGTTCAGATATATTAATCATTGAAAATCCTTAAAAATATTTTCATTAACCCCACAGAGTCACAAGTTAGTGATCTCTATGGAGCAAAAAAGTGATTTAGTGGGCTTCATTGATGTTCTAAAACTGTGCTAAAAAGGCTTGCCTTTTTAATCAAGTTTCCCACATGTCGATTTGCTTAGATTCAGACCACCAAATTTACAGATGAACCAGGCTATAGAGTGTAGTTTAAAAGAATAATAAATGTAAGGAAATCAAAGGTGCCAAAGAGTGTTATTTGATCATAGAAAAGTATTTGACCACTCCAATATTACAGTAACCTTGCTACAATTTATTTATCTTTTCAACTCACAATGACTAGAATATAGGGTTAAAAGTATTGACAGTTTAAGGTGTTATATACGACTTTTTTCATGTGTTTTACCAAAGATTTCATATAAAAAAGAGCTTATGTGCTGTAAGTTTTGTTTGCTGATCCTTATTTCTTCAAACTTTAATGAACATGAAAATCAGAAAGTCAGTAAGCAAGATAGAAGGCCAGCATTAAACGTTACTGCCAGATTCTGCTTTGGCTGTCTAGAAATTATGTTCTCCATCCCAGAAAAGCTGCATCACTGTATCTGCACAGATACAGCTTATTGTATATACTAGTGACCATTTAACCACATCAAAGCAGCTTGTATAGCTTTATGACCAAAGATGACTTTTGGACAATGCACTTTGTATCCAGTAATCTGTATTAACTGGCAGACCTTGCCAAACCTTCATACATGTCAATTTTAGTCTCTGCACTTTGACCTCAGTCACATGGCTCAGACATCTTGGGTTTAGTCTGTATAGAAAACGGCAGCCCCCTATAGTAGAGCAGATTATCACCTTTTTGCAACTATGCCCAAATCTGCAGATTATTGTGGGATGTATATACTTCATATTCATATGTATGATAGCCATGCACGCATGATCATTGTATATTTGAGAATCGGCCTACATATGGAACAGGGTTGATTTGCTGTTAAGAGTACATTAGAGTCTATATATGATACAATTGATGTTTATTCCTTATACTTATCTAGTGCACAAAAGAAATAGTGTTCATAAACACACCAATTGTTAAACTGTAAAATAGTATGTAAAATTAAGGATAATTAAATTACTTGTGATTCAGTAAACCACTTAGTCCTTTAATTTTTGGCCCACTAAGAACGGTAAGCCTTCATTCTTTTGTGTGTGTGTGTTTGTGTGTGTTTGTTCACAAAATAAGTCGTGCAATCATAAATGGAAGCTATTTAAATTTCGATGCTTTTCCAAAATAGACCAAGGAAGAAAGGATTATATTTTGGTGTGGATCCAGCTCCTTTTCTGGATACAGGAGCATCATCAAGGAATATTAACAAATGTACAGTCACTTGTGCAACTGGGAATATGGGCCAAAAAAATAAATTAATGCATACAGCCTAGTGCACCATGAAGGCCTGCCCACCCATTCAGGTCACAGTTGAGCACCCAGAACTTCAAAATCAGGGTGTCCAGTGGTTTTCTACATTACAGTTAGTGCACACCAGCAGTTTCAGAGTATGAATTTCATCACCCATAGTTTAATATATGTAGAGGGTTTTAAAATTTGCATGTGCTCTCAGTTCTGAAGTGAGTAACAATCTGCCCACATTATCTAACAGTTGGCCTCTCCCATGGAGCCCCATTTTATATAAAGCCAACCAGATTTTTAAAAAAAAAGCCAGAGCCCCGGTGTCAACAGCAGGGTATGCGTTCATCCCCGTTTGTATTTGTATCTTCATGACACAGCTAATGCAGTCATGGACGGAATCTCATGAAATTTTCAGGGAATTTCTTAAATAGACCTGGGGAGAAAGGATAAGATTTTGGTATGGATCCCTCAGATGATCTGCATTCAGGAATGTCATCTAGTAATATTCACAAATGTACAGTCACTCCTGCACGAATGAAAATGAGAATATGGATTGAATAAGAGAATATAAACATGGGTTATGGAGCATCCCACAATAGAGACCCCCCTTATTGCCAAGGCTTGTATTTCTTGGGGTGCAGATTATCTAGTTTGCAATAATACCATATCTACATCTTACAGAGTCTCCAACAGCAAGTTTTGCAAAATCTGATTCTATGGACTTAAAAATTACAGTAAAAATTGCAAGTTGAAAGCATGATTGTTCATACCAACCACATATTGTGTCAGCATTGGTTTATTATGCTTAAGACTGTGGAACCTCTCAGGAGACAAACATACTGATATGACTGCATATTACTTTTTATTTACATATTTCAAAGAATTCTTTCATAAGGGAATGCTTAATTGTATTCTGCTTTTATTTACTGCTGTACGACTTAACTTTTGCTGAATTTAAAGAAACTCCACAATAGGGATACCTCACCACCTCACGTACCTCACAAGGACGTAAATTATACAAAGTCATCCAGCTTTCTTGTTTTGGAAATGTCAACAGCCTGAGACTTCCTGATAAAGTTAAACATACTGTCGCGTTCAAGGAACCATTTCTATAATTAGCCGCCAGATGGCAGCACCTACGACTCTAAAAAACCAGGTTTCTATTATGATGATGTAACATATATAATTTATAAAATATTAATATAATGTTTATAGAAAGACAAAGTAGAAGCCCATTAGGCACTGAAATCATATTTAAAAAAAAAAACGAAAATTTGGGTTCAGTTGCTGTTGTAGCCCTTTATAATGCACCTATACCAGAAATAGGTACCGAGGATATATTTCCTTTAATGTAATGAATTGCTGTAGATGAAAATTTACAGTAATGAAACTTGATATAAACATAGCTGGGTTTCTTTTTTTTTTAATTAATTATATAGTATAATTTTTATGGCGGGGGGGGGGGATGGCACCCTCTCGGCTGCATTCTGCGTCCCTGCCGTTCTTCATGGCAAACACAAATTTGTTGCCTTCTTATAGCATCCATAATTGAATTATCTTCCTCCTAATCCTAGTGGCATTTATATGTTATTGCTGCCGGGGCATTCTGGCCAGTAGCTTTTCACGTGCAATCTGACCACCAAACTGTGATGGCATTTTGCCCCTATGACATAAAGACACCATCGACTGTCAGAGCGGCATATCGTCTGATGTCGAGAAACGTACTGTAAATATCGATGAGCATGTATATATTTTCGTCCTTTTGTGACAGTTTCTCGTGTCCTACACGTAAAATAAACAAGACCGACTGAAAAATATGCCTGTGTACTTTCGAGGAAAGGATTTTCTTAGAACTCCGCACATTGGTGAATTTCCCTGCATGTTTGCATGAGTTTTTTTTTTTATGTGCAATTGGATAATAGACATTTATTGAATCTACTACAAGTAGTCAAGATCAGTGATAACATTTCTAAAGAGCTGTCTTTAAATTCTGGGGCACCCCAAGGCTGAGTATTATCACCAATACTTTTTTCTGTATTTAAATATGATTGTGTGCCAAAATATGATGACTGTCTGACAGTGAAATTTGCAGATGACACAACAAATACCGGGCTTATAGAAAGGTAACGAAAGTGAATACAGACATGAAATTGAACACTTAACTACATGGTGCTCTGAAAACATCTTAGAGTTGAATGTTGGTAAAACCAAGGAGATTATCATAGACGTTCGGCGTGAAAGATCAGAGACCCTGCCCATATAAATTAATGGTTCTGCTGCAAAAATTGTTGATGGTTTTAAACTTTTAGGTATCCATATAACATCAAACTTGAAGTTGGAGAAAAATGTAAATTATTGTATGAAGAAAGCCCAACAGCGGCTGTACTTTTTAAGGAGACTTAAAGGGTTTGGCCTAGGACTATACCGGTGCTGTTGAAATTTTATAGAGCAGTTATAGGGAGTGTCTTGACTCTCTCTCTCTCTCTCTCTCTCTCTCTCTCTCTCTCTCTCTCTCTCTCTCTCTCTCTCTCTGCATAGGGAGGAATCATCAATGCTGAGGAACGGAATTAATAGGGTTGTTAAAACGGCTTGAAAGATACTTCTTTACCATCGTATGAATCCATTTACCATAAGAGATTGCTTAAGAAAGCGAATGCTATAGTTTAAGATCCTAATCACCCAGCACGACATCTATTCCAAATAATAAAATATGGAGCTCGTTATCGGTCATTCCCAAGTTATTCAAAAAGAAATTTAATGAGCACATACGTGTCAGCAATCCGGGAACTAAACCAGTACCCCGCGGAAAATAATCTGTAGAGAAATATCTTTTATATATGATTTTATGATTTATTTGTTTATTGATTATTCTTTTTCTGTTAATTTTTACAACAAGCTAGTCACGACATACACTATTGTATATATACCTCTATTACGTAAGTACAGGGATAAATTAAGTATCTTATGTGATTTTTTTAACAAAAATTTGTACAAGACAGAGCATGTCTTTGGTTACAATAACAATAGCTTATTGATCGTGGACACCCCTATCAGCTGTGCAAGACTGCTAGCGCTATATACGTTTTCTTTTTATGAGCACATTTGGTGGACATGTTAATTGTTGCCAAACTAACAAATTCTTTACATTGAATGCACATTACATATGTAAGTATCACCATGGAAAAATTTGAAGAAAATCCATTCGGTAAATTAATCACAATTGCCAAAGACCCAATTGCAAAAATACTAAAATTACAGCAATCAAAGTTGATTGAATTTTCAGTGTCTGAGATAAGCTAAACATTATGCATGGCCCCTGGGTCACTTGTTGTTCTAGACCAATCGCGACAGGTAGAGGTTTGCTAGCTCGCAAAGAAATACAAAGCTCTATAAAATTGTGCTTTGGGAATTGATATGATGTCAGTCTGAATGATCGCGGTTTGGCTCGGCTTTCGGCTCATTGGAGTGGTGCAGTTTGGCGTGGTCAGGACGGGTGCGTCGGTGTTTTAGCTTCGGTTTTAAATTGGCTTGAGCATTTTAACCGAGTAATTACTAATTCATTAGAAGCTGTTAATCCCATGGATTAAAACATGGTAGAAATGTAGACCCTATTAACATATAAAACTTTGAAGACGGTAAACCAGAACGTAGCCAGAGACCTCTCGTATAACATTAGTGTCTACTACACAGAAAATGTAGGCCTATAGTATAGCACGGTTCACAAACTCAAATAATTTATGATTATATATAATTATGCGACGTCAGATCATGTTAGTTATAAAAATGATATTTTCTTAAAATACTTAAAACACCTTAAACAATTTTAATAGAAAATGTAACATTTAATGTAAGAATTAAAATTCTAATAAATCTACACAATGCCTTCATAAATAACTATTGATAATATTGAGGATCATTTTTATAAAGGTTAAACAAAACGATAGCTAGGCCTAGGTTGCATATTTTGTTACAAAGTCAACGTGAGATGATTACACGTGCATCTTGTATGTTTATCAGTACAATACCTGTCTAGACAGGGTACATGTACAAAGCTTGCAGTATACCTTCAATACACAGATAATACTAGAACCGACGTGGAGTATTAAAGTACATCATAAAGTCGACCATCACACGATCCGTCATCCATGTGCAGGTCAAACTGACATTCCATCATGAAATCTGAATAACCATTCACCCGTTCTTTATAGTTCATTTAGATTCTTATAGATGGCGCTGCGATAGAATCTCGAATGAATGTATGTCAAATTTCTAAAGCTTTCTGTGAAAATGTGGGAAAGGACTTCCCGAGGACATTTTGCTTGGTTCCCAACAGTTCAAGGTGAAAAACGAGCATTCTGAGGGGTGATTACATGCAGAGGAGTTGAGCGTCAACGGTTGAGTGTCGCCACCTTCATTTATAATATAGAGCTTAATTACACAACATATACCTGTATTCAGTTATAGGCATGTCATGAGACATCCATTAAATGTGTATGTTTGGCTTGTATTTCAGCATTTGTACTTAGAAGGAAGGCCTAACTCTACCATTTAGATTAATTCTTACGCACTCATACTGACGAATAAACACTGGCACCAGATCTACCTGTGATATAGTTAAGGCCTGTTTCACCTATTGTCTATCTGCGTATAATCAGACAGTAGTGCCAACATAACATTGTATCAGGAGTTGTGGATTTGTTTGAAAACTTTTAAAGTGAATGGTCTGTCATCTGAAGCTTTTTTTTTCAATATTGTTCTGGAAGGAGACTAAAACTTAAAATTCAATTATAAATAAAATTCATTTATAATTAACATTTAATTTCTCCATACATGCGCGGGTATGTTCACCTGCTTATACACTAAGGTCCCATATTTTCCGTGCACATTCGAAACCTTTATAATTTCGAACAATAATTAACTTACAACTGTGAAAACAAGTTATAACATACACTGAGCTCAAGACAGGCTGTCAAACAAATACAAACATGAATGATTGACTTTGTATATGTCAAGTGCGATGTGACCGTGGACGGCTCGTATTACAACCTCGTAGTGATAAGGGTATATTTGTCTAAATATTAATCATAACAAACTGTAAGAAAACGTCATTGGCTTTATAAGGTTTATGACATTACATATTATTTAGATATAAAAAAACTGCCAAAAGACAAATGTACTTTAAAACATACTCGGAGCTAATTGGATAAAAAGCCTTTAAACTTTACAAACACGCACGGATCAACTTGGATCATAAGTTACTCTTGTTACAGTCATCAATATCTCCTGTCTCACGGTTTTAAATAATATTCACATTTTTTTTAATTAGAACCTAAAACATAAACAAATATTAACTTAAGGCGAAACATAAACAAATAGTAATTTCAAGGGAACATGTTTAATAAATGTAATCATCCTCCCTGATACACAGAGAATAATATTTATATATTGGAAATGAAATATAATAACAATAAGAATTATAGAATTTGGTTCAATTTCTGAGTTTACTATGAAATCTTATATTTCTAAATCTGGTTTATATACTGAAAACACCTTATTTTTTTAAATCCTTATACTCAATTGTGTCTTTTTTAAGTTTAAAAGGGGCGTAAGGAAATTTCTGGTTCACTGTCTGTCGTACATTATATATTAAGCAGTGTCCTTACAAGATGATAAAACCACCAAAAGTACCTGCTTAAGTAAACAGATAAACCCTTAAATGCGGTTAATATTTAATAAACTGGAAATATAACCCCTCCAGTCAGTGCTTAACGATCAATCCCCGACCAATCCAGTGTACTAAATCTTCGATAACACTGACGTTGTGTCAGATGCCAGCGCACGTGTAGATAGCCAGTTGAGGCCATTTGCATACCCTCTCTTTGACCTCTGATTATTTTGTCTCGTGAATTATTTTTTCAAATCAAATATACTTTTCCCTATTTATTAGCCTCTGTAATTGATCCACCATTATGGTTTCTGCCTATTTTAGGCATTATATATATAATTGTACTAGCGGTATACCCATAATTACGACATGCGACCTGTGACATCCGTGTTTTAGTGTGTGCGCATAATGGCAGCCCTCATGAGCGGTTTCGAGAAACTGGGAGAATAACCTAACAGGATCGATAAGGGCGCCGGAAGCCTCACGATAGTATTCCAAGGACACCAAGAATCTACCTACGGAGAGAGTATGATAACAACGTGACGTGTATCGGCACCGTTTAAAGAGGAAAAATGTTTTTTACGGACCACGCCCAAACCTTTAAACTATTGTAGAATAAGACAAAATTGAACCGACCCACAGTGCTAATTATATATTTACTAAGAACACTGCTTAACGAAGCCCTGTGATCAGTCGCTTTGTTATGAACATGATATTGATCAAATAAGGAGTAAGTCAGATTTTGTTTCCAAGATTGGTGGAAAATTGATGTAAAATCAAATCACTCTACCGTTTTAATTTTCTGTTAAAAATTCGTATCTACAAAAATACTGTCTCCGGTTTTCACATATTAAATATATTTCTTTACGAAGGAAACATCAGTGCGCCTTGCATCAGGAAATTCCTTAAAAGCAGTATATAACACCGACAGTCATAGATGGGTCTTGACCTCACTAAAATGAATAAGCACCTAAAAAACATTGCATTTTATTAAGCAATAACATCAGTACATATCCGAGAAATCCTTCACGAATGTTTTACATTTATTGCCCAGTGATTGATCCCGCTGGCTGATAAGTTTATCTTCGTTTCCTGTCGAAGGTAAATGTTATATGTACTTCTTTTGACAATATATATTCAACAAACATAAAGATATATATATATATATATATATATATATATATATATATATATATATATATATATGACATATGCACCTGGATGAAAGACAACGGTTTAGGAACATTAAAACAACTGTAAAAACCTTTTTAAACTACAAAATATGAATAAGGCTTTAAAGAAGTCATTCCTGTCAGGTGTCTCAGCTCAGACTCTGTCTGTCTTCATTGTCTTTCATACATTGTGGTCGTTCTTTGAGATACGCCATACACGCCAAGGACCGAATGTACACGCTGTCCAAAAGTTGAAGAGTCACCATCTGTACGTGGTCAGTAATCATTCCTCAACGGGGTAAGAGGGCTTGGCTTGGGTTAAAACCTTGGCTGGGGTCTGGCACTTGCTTTTGCAAATCCACGCGGAACTTATTACACCTATATCAGGGGCGGATCCAGGTTTAGGAGGTTGTCCACCCCACCCCCCGCCTTACGTGGAAGGTTACCCCATTTATAATGTTTAACCTAGAATTTTACGGTTTACCCCCTCCCTTCCGTGAGCTGTGGAAATTTTAAAGTACAACGTTTAACTTTGCAAATGGGAACCATCCACTTAAAAAGGTATGGATCCGCCCTTGTACATACTCCGCAAATATATGAATCATCCACTCATCTATACCGAAACAGATGCGTTTGACAGTAATGAATCAATTCAAATATTATATCGATAGAAACACTGATAATTGAAGACGATAATAAATTACTCTCCTGTTGTTAAATTAGAGATGTTTGTTTGGACCCTGTACGTGGATACGCCTGGTACTGTCAATGTACAATACATGGCGCCATACGCACGGCTAAATTAGTCACACGTATACAATCTGCCGTTATCTACAAGACTTTGGTCGCCGATAAGGGTCGCGGGCCTGTGTTACGGTCACATCGAACCACTACGGGCCAAGTACCAGGTTTGCCGAGTCTCTACGGTAAAATAATACAGGTACATGTATATATGATTTATTTGCATAAAAACTTCTACTTTTGTTTTGTTTTATAAAATTCTTTATTTATTTTGGCTTGTGATATCAAGATTGCCATACCATTAACATGTAAGATGTTTTCAATCTTACTATCTTTATGTAATTAATTATATTTATCTTAATTTAACTTGAATAAGTAACTTTATGTACACAATACGTGCAACTGATTAAGACAGAAAGCGTGTTTGGGTATGTTTTTTTATTAATAAATAAAATAAGCATATTGTATATGCTATACGATATTTCCAAACAAACTCTACTATTTTTAATATTGTCGTAACCACACTATATATATATATATTTGACCACGGGTTGAATTCATATTCAAGTCCGTCAGTAACATTTAATCAGATTTATGACACGGCCAAAATACCCAAACTATAATTTAAAATATAATTTTTTTCAACAATAATTATGTATATGTTAAATTATTACAATTAGGAAGAATATCGGAAGGGTCTTAGGAGAAGCGTATACATCAAATAATCGATGGTAGAAAGTGTAGATTTTATTCAGATGGGAAAAAATGAAACTTTATATAAATAAAGACCTTTTTTATAACTTCAATACCCAGATTTTCACTACTTATTGGGAATAAAATGGAGGCCGGCGCAAGAATAATTCTTCAAACCTTTAAGTTAATACTGTGTTTGACTTTATGTTCGCGAGAAATTCAAATTCGCGATATTCGCGAAAGGTCGGTTATCGCGAAAATATTACTTTCGTGAATTAGACACCCCATCATAATTGGTGGATAATCATTCATGCTTTACCTTCACTGACATCTCATGTATAAAAGGTAATCCATGTTTAAAACATAAGAAATTGAAAGTCAAAATAGGGATATTATAAATAACTATATATCTGTTATGTAAGCTGTAGATCAAAGGCTGATGTTTTTAATACAATAGATTTTTCATGATATCTGTAAATAATTGATGTCCCGGTCTTGTCATGCTCGTTATTCGTGATTTAGTTTACTCTGTAAAGGTTTCTGGATTTTCGTGAATCTGGAATCCTTGCGCAGGGGCGGACTGGCCCGACGGGACACCGGAAAATTTCCCCTTTGGGCAGATTGGGTAGGCAAAATATTGATGCCAGTGGACCGATAGTGTTAAATTTGGGCTGCTTGCACTCATATTTTCATGGGCCTATTTCGCACCCCTGCCCTCACGAAACACTAAAAAGGGTTACATCGAAGGAATAACATTTAACCTCAAAAGGGTTAACCCACCAATAGTGTTGGGCTCAAAATAACACTATAACGTCTCATACAGGTAATCACGTGCACGGAAAGGTATTTTCGTTTTCTACCTATCCGTTGGAAAGCTGAAAACATAGATGTTTTCCACATTAGAAGCTGATAAGAAGTAGCAAACATGGAAAAACTAAATATTTTACAGACTGTGTTCCACCGAATCCCTAAATTTCCCAATAAAATGGTCTAAAGACTTAGTTTCTTTTGCTTTCCGACATTCCGACTATGCCTTTTTTCTGTTTTTTTTTTCTGTATAATCGTAATTCTGAGGCATGTATAACAGTCTTACTATTTAAAACATTCAGTTCTCTTTTTGCATGGTAGTGTGTATGTAGGATAGCATGTAAGAAGGGAGAACAAGGTTTACACTTAGGCCAAGCAAAGTGTGACTAAAAGTGTGACATGATGGTAGGATGCATCTTAAGCGGAATTGCAAATTTTAATGGGGAAAGGCAAGCCTATATTAATGCCTCTTCGTTGGAATGATAAAACCTGGCAGGGTACTCCAGGACATGACTGACATCGTGAATTGATATTTTCCTACAGAGCCGCCATCATGCCGCTTGGTAAGCACTACTACATCCGGAGCCAGCTTCACGGGATGGTGCTTGAAGTGGAGGGTGGAAGCCCTGCCCCCGGGGCCCGCGTCATCGTGTACCACCAGAAACCTGATGACGATAGTCAGCTGTGGTACACTGACGCCATCACCGGTACCATCAGGAGCAAGGTCAACGACTTCTGTCTCGATGTCGGACGTGAGTCAAACCAAATGCATCCGTATCAATTTAAAAAGTCATATATTTCAATAGTACTCTTTGTGCATACCCCTCATTGCTCACTCCGAAAACACTTATTACATGTAACGATTTTTTTTGCGATTTATCAACTATCAATTTTTTTTAATTATTTAAAAATTAATTTTAAACATAAGTTTAACAGTGGCCTACTAAGGGACTATTGAACCAAGGGCATATCCCGTAAACACATACCCCTTTATATATTTGTTCTGTTTCTTTTCTCTCTCTCTCTCTCTCTCTCTCTCTCTCTCTCTCTCTCTCTCTCTCTGTAACTATCTCTCTGCCAACATTATAGCGTAATTTCGTTAACAAATTTCAAAATATGCTGTAAAATTTTAAAAATAATAATAAAATATTAAAATATATGAAAATGAATGGAAATTTTAAAAATATGTATCTCATCAGACAAAATTCAGGGGTTTCAGGGGTCTAATATGAATTTAAAACAGCTTTTGGACAAATTTTGGATATACGAGTATTAGCCAAATGTGCTGATTGTTAAAGTGGTAAATCTAAAGACATTAAGGCATCAAACAGAGAATAACATGATGTAAAGTTTTATTTCGTTATTTATATTATCATATTAGATATTATGTTTCAGTTGACTCTTTGGTCGTAAACCCCTTCGATCCTAACAGTCAGACTCAGCAGCTACAGTTTAGCAGCAGCCAGATCCACAGCCGATCTGACCCGAACCTAGTGGCGGACATTGCCGAGGCCAGCATGGAGGCCGGGGCCAGGGTGTGCATGTGGGAAAACCACCACGGGCCTAACCAAATGTGGACGGAAGAACACGCGTAAGAATGTTACCTGAAATTGAAATGTTGGACCACACCAAAAAAATAGATTTCCAACAGATTCGTCGCTCCATTTGTTTTTTTTTTTTTTGTTTTTTTTTGCAAAATGAGGGACAGGTCTTTGATGATATTGCTAATTAATGCTTTTTCCTTAACTCCTTGAAAAAAATAATCGTTAAAGTGTTGAAGATGGATTACTATTTTCAGTTTCAAGAACTGAAGCGAATTTTATTATTTTCCATGAATGTAAGTTTAAAAAAGATAAATTGATAATTTGCCATATAGCATCATATTTATTATTTCCAGATGTCCGTAGAACAATAACATTTTTTAGTGTTGCTTTTATCAAAACTTCATTAACATGCCATCTGGTTAAACTGGGATCAACTGGACTTTATTCTACTTCTACCACAGCCAGCCATCTTTCTTCTACATCCGGAGTTACATGAACGACAAGGTGCTTGACGTGAGGGAGGGGAACGCTGCCCCCGGAGAGAAAGCCATCATGTACAGCAAGCATAGCCAGGTCAAGGACAACCAGCTCTGGTACGAAGACGAATTCGGGGTCATCAGGTCCAAACTCAACGACTTCGCTCTGGATGTCGTCAGTAAGTATACTGTCACTCAACAAACACACAACAAATATGGTACAAGACGGAAAAGAATACCGAGTCGTTACGTACAAACTCATTTCGCTCTCGATATCGGCAAAAAGTTTGTCTTTGAACCCATTCACACAAACACATACGACAGCGAGCCAAACGCCGATAATTCAATGTGAATGAAGGAAGATGAAAAGTGATCAGGTCCAGACTAAGTGACTTATCTTTTGATGTTGTCAGTGAACTTGTACTTTCTCTAATTAAACATACGTTCACGTAGACACACACATATACGTATACAAGCACAACAAAGCCAAACGTATACAGACAATTGTAGTTTGAGGAGTGATCTGGTCCAAACTGAAGCAGTCGCCCTCATCAGAAAGTACTTTCTCTACACAAACACACACACACACCACAGGACATTGAATGTTCTGACTAATGAGAACTGGATGTTACGGGTTTGAATAAAAAGAAACCCAGGGCCAAAAGCCGCAAGCACTAAAAATGCTGAACCGTCTATGTGTCTGAATTTCTTTATAAGTGCATTGGCCGATGAAATGTGTTTATTGTTTTTTTTTTTAAGATTGAAACTTTCAAGAATTGTAAATTGGAGTTGAAGTGAGTAAAATTAATTTGAGGAATTGAAGTAAAAATATGGAATTGTAATTAAGTTTTAATAATTATTGAATTGAATCAAATGGGAATTGATATATAAATGAATAATCTACGTTGTCCCAAATTCCGATGGCAGCTCTGACAAGGATTAAGGGAAGGGACGCCTCATCCAATTTCGACCCATGCGGATCATTTTCAGATCCTTATCCCTACCCAAGAGGCCTGTTCGCTTGACCTTAAAATGCCAGTGTATTTTGCTTCATATGCAGTGGTCTCCCAATGACAGAGCCCCAATAGATTTACACACAGGCCCCGACAAGCAAGGGATATAGTTGTTCAAGTATTGTGTAGTTTCATTGGAATATATACCGCTGCACTAACTACTAGTTTGTATATATAACTTCTCGCCATGTATCCATTTCCAGCAAGAAAAGAAATTCCTTTTGCTGGTAAAAGATACATGGCAACGATCAAATAATCGTAATGTCATAATCGACGATGAAGCGGGAAATATGATATATTATTCAAAAAGAGTGGCCTTTCTCTTACCCTGAAAATGACATACGCTTTCTTTTTGTATTACAGAGGGCAGCGCTCGGCTTTTCCCCTACGACCCGGCCAGTCCTACACAGCAGTGGGTCATGGACGGGAACAAGATCTCTAACCGGCTAAACCCTGAGGAAGTGCTGGACATCTATGACGAAGACAGCTGGAACGGCGCCAAACTGGTACCCTACAAGTACCACGGAAAGAAGAACCAACTGTGGCACTTTGACTATCTGTAAATGTGACGAAGCTGAAATACGACTCTGCCCTCCATCTCTCTCTTTCTCTCTGAATGAATGATGACGAATTTGGAACATTTCTGTACGACCAAGAGTCTACTTTATCATATTCTTTGTTTTTTACCTTTATTATTCCACCAATTTTCAATTCACTTTATAATCCTTCCTTCCATCTAATCTCCATTCCATCTCTCTCTCTCTCTCTCTCTCTCTCTCTCTCTCTCTCTCTCACACACACACACACACACACGTGTTAATCAAACTAGTGGATTAATAATATTCCTCAAGAGGCAGTCTAATCTATGACATTCTTAGCTGTCTAGTTTTATCTATTCCATCGATTTCCCACTGATATGATTCTCTCTCTCTCTCTCTCTCTCTCTCTATCTCTCTCTCGTTCCTATACTTCTATAATTACTGTTCGGAATTCACGCTATTATAAGGTTACGAACTATATTTAACACTAAATAGGTATATTATTGAGTGTTCGAAGACGTTATCAGGACGATCTCGGCCAGAAGATCTCCATGTGGCCGAGAGAAATAGGTTCGTACAAGGGCGAGACTGATACACAAACCCTGCAAGACAGCAGTGGCAAGGAGTACATGCATACCATCACACACGGCCCTACTTGGCAATAATGTTTATGTATGTATATATATATATATATATATATATATATATATATATATATATATATGTATGTATGTATAAGCCATACACATTTATGTCAAATCCAATCATGGTATATGACTGTAACTATGGCAATGTTCATATCATTAAATGTTACAAGTTATAAATTGCTCGAAATGTGTTGTTTTACATTGAGTTTGCGAATGAAAAGGTGTAAATGTTGTCAGGTTTTTAAATGCAACATTGAGGCTGTATAACCATGCTATACCACTTTTTCCACCATTCAAAATATCCTCTAAATTACCTTATCTGCCATTCTTTAAATTTACCCAAAAAAATCAAATTTGTTTGTTTATGAACTCCTAAAGCACCCTTTCAAATTAGCCACGATGCCGCAGATCACGTGCACTGATTGATCACCAGTTTATGCAAATTTATGAAAACAAAGCCTACTACGTAAATGAGAGCATACGATTGTCCATAGCAACGTCTGACATACGATTTGACACTTGCAGTTAGATATCCTATAATGTAATTAATTATTTCAGTTTACCCTACCCGTAAAGTAACGAGATTATTTCACACAATTTAATGCCCAGTTATGTTAAACCACTTACCAAAATGAAGGGATATATATCCCCCCCCCCCCCCCCATCCCCCAATATTGACGCGCCTGCTGTGCATGCCCTTTGCACCAGATTTTTGTTTACGAGTTTGGTGTCTTTAATATCCAGAAACCAGAGGGTGACTCCCTATCACCTTGATGTTATCTCTGATCACCAAGGCCTAGGTAAATTGATCCGAAATATTTCTAGATCAACCCAAAGTCATAATATATACGGTACACTGTACTTCCCAGTCATATATTAAGCTCTTAAGATTAAAGGTGGACCTATCCGAGAAACACATAAATCAAAAGTGTCTCTCATAATTTAAACATTTTTGTTTGAACTATTCACTAAAATATCACAGTGCACTTTATGGGTGTACTATCCATTATACCATTACTCTTACGTATACGGATATGAAAATGATTACATTGAGTAAATAAACCAGCTTTGCCTATCAGTGTCTCACCCTTATCTGGAATACTCTGACAAGCAAGGGCGGACGTTCACCAGGGTCAGAGTGTGTGTGGAGTTCACGAAATCGATCGTCTACAGCGTGACCACGTGGTTCCTCACTTCCCTCATTTAAAACGATCAGGGAGAGGAAACGTATTTCTGCATTTAACAATAGAATGTAACCTGCTCATCACAACCCAGCATCCATATTGTGACTAATCTGTGTATGTCCAAAGTTGGTTGTGTTGGTGTGGTTTTTAAACAGGCCATTTTATGTTGCGCAACATCTTTATGTTTGTGGCTTAAAGTTTCATCTTAATTGACTTCTTCTGCTATACAGTTCAAGAAATAGAACTGGTTTATTTCATGTAGCATGATGCATTGTGGGGTATAAGCCTCAGGAATTGTTGGCTTTAAGGTTAAAGAACTGCGCCGAGATAATTGAGATATTCTACCAATTGATAAAGGGTTGTTTCGGGCACTTTTTGCATATGTGGATGTGAATCGTGCTTTGAAACATACCTAAAGGTTCCTAAGTGTATGGTCTGTCCTTCTGGACAGTGATATGTTTTTGCTGCAAATACCTTTGAAATAACGAGAAAGGTCCATAGCCATGGCTCCTAATATTTTTATTAGGCGAGGTAATCAGATGCCTAAAAACAGCATAATACTTGTTTTTAGGTGCCAGAAAAAAATGCATTCTTAACTAATATAAAAATGAAAATGACACTTGCAGTGCTTGTATTATTTTAAATATCACTGTTACGTTGTACAATAAATAAAACCATGTTTACTTTCTTTTTCATATGATAAATGAGAACATATAGGGAAGTCACGTGAGTACAAAACCATAATGGACTGAGGGATACACAAAAGACAAAGAATAAATTACCAGGTTCAGATTACAAGTTTGGGAATAAATCCCTAAATTAAGATCAATGTCCACAACTTCCCTGGTTAACAAATATCAAAATGATGATGCTTTGTTTTAATTATAAAATACCAAAAATATATCATAATTGTAAACAGGAAACGTAGCTGGAACAGACCCACCATATTTAGCAGAGCTATACTCAAGCTGGCAGTCTAGGTCAAGATAATACGTAAGTTATTCTTAATATGTTATATATATTATCCTTATTGTTTGACCATATCCGTTAAAAATCGAGGGAATTTGAACAAAGGGCATGGATAAAATTACACCCGTTCTTAAACCCTAAATTTAATTTAGCGTGACTATACTGGGTTAAGATTGATAGATGAATTTAAAAGGCGGTTTTTCTCCAAATCAGCAAGCGCGTGACTAGGATTTTCATATATGAAAAATTATGGCTTATAACTGATGTTAATATTTAGGCAGTGGTTACATCATGCTCATTATATAAACCCAAAATAGTGATACTTGTATTATAGTCCGTTTCATCCCCTCATGTCCATTTTTTTGTCATGAAAATTTTTATTAGTTACATTTCAAGGGAAACAATTAAAGTGTGGAGTATTATTTAGGTCTATGCAATTGACAGCTCCTGATTGGATGAAGTCATGTAAACACTCTAAAAAATATAACCACCTACAACAAAGATGGCTACTTATGCAGGGACTTATCATATCTGACAGATCATTGTGAAGAGGCTGTAAAGTTGTGAAACATAACCTGGAGATTAATCGTAAAAATCTTAATTGCCATATTAGGTTGTCACTTCCGTATGTAGTTATCTAGGAACTGTTGAAAAATATAAGGTTTTAAGTAAATGATCTCATAAAAACATGTGAACAGCAGGAGGTTACAGAGTATAGTAAATTAAGTTAACGAGCCCTGTAGGATGTGGGAACATTACACTGAATATCTGTTGGCAAGATATGATTAATGAGCATTCCACTGTGAATTCTTACATGATATTTCCCGCATAACCGCGGCCGGATGCCCCGTCCGATCCCCAAGAATGAGATTTCTTGTTGATTGCTCAGTGAGAGTATACCTGTAGGACGTGACCGGGTGATAAGAGCGCTGCACTCTGCGCCGGATGTCTCCTGTTTGGACACGCCAGAGGAAATCAGTGCACAATGTGAAACTTAAAGAGGACTCTTTGTATTGTCTATACATTAAAGGCAATGCGTGACTCTACTGACCATTCTTTGGGAAGGTTTTATAGGAATAATACAATAAAAACACCAAAATAATACACCTTCATTATATATTACACCTTTATTCATCTTACATTATAAAACAAAATAAAGGCCTACTCTGGATCGTGGCCTGCTTGACACACATTTTCCGGATATTTAATTAAAAACAAGATAAACCTGTAACTCAAAAGTAGATGATTGAAACCATGGAAATTGTCTGGTTTACAGTGTAAACAAAGATCTTTTAATCCACACCACAGTATATCAGACAGTATAACGCCACAGTGAACATAATTATTAATTATTCAAACACTGATCGAAAACTGCGTAATGTGGCACTCGTTCGAACTTTCATTCTCTCTCTCTCTATCTCTCTCTCATCATTTATTATATGGACAATGGGATAGGTGTTGCACAAAACTAAGACTATATCCAACCCAAGATCAAACTTCTTACCTCTACCACTACTTGTTGATTATAGAGCAAACTTCAGATTACATGATCTAGCACCCGTCTTAATTTTTTTTACATAACCCATCGTGATTCAAACTGAGAGTAAAGAATTATTCTGAACAAAGTGCCTCAGAAAACAACTCTTAAACAAAATATCTGCATATGCAATCAAGAATTAACATTAGTAATATTGCTTCAAGTATAACTTGCAATGCTACTCCTTTGTACTGTTAACCATTTTATACTATGATAAACCGTGTTGAATTGAGTACTTATGATATTTGACATGCCTTGTGTTAACTTATGCGGCCGCCAAGTACCACATGTCACTATAGTTAATGGTACAGGTCACATGTAGCTTATATGATGATAACGTCAACAGAAGTAACTTCCACTTGCAATATTAATATATATGATCTGTATATATTTTGGAGAAACCTTCCCTAAATATTCTTAGCAATAATATAAATATATATGTATTTATATTACCCTTTTGACAAAGATATAAGATTTATATACTATTTTATTTTGCAAATGCGTCTTATATTTCTGGCGTACACAACTGCACATACACAAATACGTGCACTTATAAACAAAATTAAAACGGTCTGCCTAGTTATCAGTATGACTATATTGTTCATTAATCAGAGAGCAATCCCCTCACGAGGTGATTGTAGTTAAACCAAACAGAAAAAGGATATGACTACATCCAGTGAGAAATATGTTTTAAACCACGTCAAAGCAAATAGATATATCGTAAAAAAGTGCCCCATGATGATTAGGCTTTTGGGTGGATATTAATATAATAATCACGATAGTTTCGGCCATTCAAGGTTAGCTGTTGTGGACACTTATCAGATGTCTGCACGCCTTGCCTGTTCTGACCGGAATATCTTTCGATTATTTTAAGGCCACACCAAAATGATTAATTGTTCCCTGGACAACGGAGCCAGGAAAAATATGAGAGTGCGATATTTTATTCGTTTATCTGCGGAGATGAAATATGGCTTACTTAGATGAAGGATATACAAATATACATGTACTTACGTTCTGATGCATATGAACATTTAATTTAGTTTATTTTCGCGAATTCTTTAGATAGGTCAAGGCAAGAACTCTAGTTAGGAACATTGCCAAGGTGCTCAATACAAATTGTAGAAAAATGCATTCTAAAGAATGCAGGCCTCCACAATTTGGGCGGTCCTTCACGTGGGATGCTCCGGAAAAAGTTTTTACATTCTCTTACTCCAAGTTTCATTCGTGCAAACAAGTGGTTGCTACCCGCACATATTCCGAGGTTTATTCGTGCATAAGTGACTATACATTTGTACATATTCCTTGATGATTTTCCTGGATAAGAAGCATGTGCCGGATCCACACCAACATTTACCCGATTTTTCCATGGCCCACTTTAAGAAAGTCCTGAAAATTTCATGAGTCTAGTTCATTATTAAATGAATTATGTTGTAAAAATTCGGAGCGGCGATTCCGGGATAGATAAGTTATTACCTTTTGGTGTGGCCTAAGATAAACCTCGGGGTTTAGTTCTGTGTGGGTTGACCGGACAAACTGACAAGGTGTTTGATCGAGTGAACCTTGCTCCGCAGATACTAAGATAAATAAGGGGTGATACGAGGCGGCCAAGTCAGTGCCGGTCTGTCCTACCTCCGTACCACACTCTCCTCCTGGTACCAGTTGATCAGGTATGTCATTTGTCAGCGATAACTTACATATATTTTTAATATACATATAGGGTAAGATCAATTTTCTATTTCTAGTTTATATTTAACGTTTGTGAACTTTAGCACGGGTGTTTATGGTAATTAGGAAGGTGTTCACTTCTTTCATCGTGTGGTAGATTAATAAGCTACGTCATACCTCAATTCCTTACAACCGAATCCAACACCCCTGAAAGGTTTATCGCACCCATGTTAATTCTGACTATGCAACAGATATAAGGTTGTTATTAATGTATATTTGACGTCTTTATATAAATTGTTATTCCGGGAAATAGCAAACCTGAGAATTTATTTTCTGGCCCTGGAAAACGATAGATTACGTCTCACCTAAAATTGCAGACTACAGGTGTACAAATCTTACAACTCCGATAAAATTCCCGACCAACAAGAAGAGGACATCGTCTAGGTCAAAAGTCACTATCCCATTAAGGTTATTTTTTAATTTTAACTATTAAAGTTCGAGTATATATTTATTTTAAATTAACGGATACACTTGATTAAAATAGGAGCTTGGACTTTTACAAACCCTTTTATTAGTGTGATGGATGGCACTTGAACTTTAGACGGTTCTGAAAGTCCCATGAAATTAAACAGGGAATTATGTTATGACACTCCTTAAAATCATCTGCATGTTCCAGCGTTCATTTTCTTTGTATGTGTTTATAAAGCGGGTGGCGGGTGGGAGAGACTGAGAGCAGTGGACATTGTAAATTAAGCTAAGACATTCCTAGGCGCTTTAGCGACACGTTATCTCTTGCCCCAGACCAGTAGTACCGGAGGACGAAACCTGGGTCCTTATGAAGGGTAACAGTGTGAATGCGGTGCGTATTATGCATATATGATAAATATTAAATGTGTCCATTCAACTGCTTGGAATATATAAAGGGGGCGTGCTCACACACCCACAAACATATCATGTGTTACCAACAAGCCAACGCAATCGACAATAAACGTGCAAAAGGCAGCCAAAAGTCAAAAGAGCCCGACCCTCCGTGGATAAAGAGTGGTATACAGAGAGTATAAAGAGGGCCATCTAGCGAGATTCTGTGAGGAGAATTTAAAAGTCATATTGATGAGATAAAAATATGGAGAATTTGTTAATAGATCGAAGGGCAATGTACCCTTTCTAAAATGATCAGCAATTAACCACATGATGAATAGTATGCCCTCGCGGAATTGTTAACATGTTAGCTAAAACTCTTCCTTTATGGTACAATTATCATAAACAAATCATCCCATGTCACGTGGCTCCTTTAAAGGTCTGCCCCTTTCAGCCATTACAGCCGTTTTATACTCTTCTGTCATGTGTCTATTTGCATATTCTCCAAATTCTTTGCACGGATTTTCACGAAAATTTGCTCGTCAGTTTAAACTAGTCTATTTAAATCATTTAAATCATTCCTTTCGCGTTTGAACTGTTCCAGTTTCTAGATTAAGGTCTTTAAACGAAAAACATCAAAGAAGCAAGCTGTTTGTCCCATAAAGCATGGTAATATTACCTTTGAATCTGTTCACGCATGATCACTGGGTACTTTCCCTATGTCAAAATGCAAAGAAGAAAACCACAACCACTGATTTGGCTATAAAATTTATCTTTTCAAGAAGGCGAGGCACATTTGTTCCGGGAGTCAGTCAAAATTTAATTATTTGCCTGCCCAAGACCTAGAATAGATCAACAAAAATTGGATTTTTTTTTTAAATATTGAATATATTTTTTTTAATATTGAATATATGTTTTTCTTCGTTTTGAACTTGATGTTCTCTCAAGAAAACATTATATAATATATACATTATATCATATTAATGATTTGCCTAAAATGTGATTGTTAAATTCGGAATATAAATAACAATAGTTCATGTCAACCGCATTCTATATTTTAATCAGCTGACAATGAAACGGTATGAAACTCTTCGTGTTTAAATACAATAAGTTCTAGGATTAGAACTTAAACGCATTAAAGTTAAGCTAAAACCTGCTATTTTCAAAACATAATTTTGTCCATCAGATAAGGCGTGTGAATTTATACCAGCGTAAAAGTGAATCTTATAGTAAATATGCTTACAAACTTTATAGCATACATATTTGTTGAATGAAGCCCAGGGAACTGTATGAACCATATTACTTATGTCTCTTTCACAATCATGTTATTTGCATTATTAAAAAAAGCAATATTTACTTTTAATGTTCCTTGGTTTTCAAAAAGTACTACTATTTCATATATGCTATCACGTCCTTCACCGGATACTTTAGATCACCAGATGTGCCGCAGTGTGTATCCTACATGGCACGTTGTAGAGTGTTTTGTCATATTTGTTTGTCATTTGTGTGGGTGGACTTTATGAATGATAATAAATGAGGTCAAAGTATACACCTACGTCACATAATCCTCAATGGATGGCTAAGTAATTAAACCTATATATAAACCTGTACAATACACAAGGCGACGTACACTGCTCCTATGCGGGAGATTATTTTTACAACTATGGTTTTTAATTTGTGTACTTATATGAGTACATATAGACGTTTTCTAATAAGCTGTCTCACACATGAAAACCCAACCACACCTATTTTTTAAATGACAAAACTTTTTATTGACGAGTGTCTTTAACCAAGGGCGTATTTATTATATTATATTTTTATATACACTTTATACTACACTCTTCTATCCATGCTTTATCACTTCTAATAAAGCAGTTTATATAACATTCGATACATCAAGGTGAATATTATCATTTTAAAATAAATATAAATTTCAAGAGGGATTATTCATTGTTCTTTTTTATATATTTGGAAGTGCTTTATTGTTAAATTTCACGCGTTACAACTTCTGAGTAAAGACCTTTCATAAAGCTTAATACACAAAGATAAATTTAATAAGAATGTACATGTAATCAGGTATGATTAAAATGTTAACAAACCAAAAATTCGGAGAATTCGGAATCTTTGCCATTACATTGCGGTAGATATTGTGGTTTAAGATAATTAATCATATATTAATTAAACTAATTGTACCTTCCGATATCTTACAGATTAAGAAAGCTTATCACACTGTTATGTACTCGTGCCGGGTGTTTCCCTGATAAGTGGAAGATAACTCATAGGTCATCTATATGTTAAATACGTGCTGGATAAATTTAGGAATAGAGCCGTTGGTCATGTGACCTTAATCCAACTATGAAAGATAGAGTCGCACCACTATTAAAGATTTATCATCACTTTGACAGTGACAGTCACTTTATGAGTGAATTATTGCCATATCTACTTTATCGATAATCCACGTGACAGATTGATCTGATGCCCGGGTGTGATATGTCCCCAGCTAAACACCCTAAGAGGTCAAGAGTTCAGACTGCCACATTGAGGACACTGACATTAATGCACTATATTGAGCAGATGACTCACTTTCCGCCTTTGCTGATAACCTAATAACCCTTAACTAATTAATAAGTAACCAGGTTTAATTATCTGTAACATATGCGTGGAAATTAGATATAACATATGAAATGTACAATACTAATATCATACCTAAGCCTGTGAAAGAAAAAAAATGGTGTCTTTCTGTGTCACTGTTATTCTCTTAAATCATAAGAACTTCCCAAAAAAAGACATAGGTAATAGGTGTGACGAGAATAAAAAAATTACCAAAGATTCCTGGTGATGCGTTTAATTAATGTACAGTGGGAGTGTCCTGAATGGGGATCAATATGTTCTTGCCTTTCAAATTGAAGGTGATGTGAATAATATTCTTCTTCCTTATACTTATGTTCTCTTCAACGTATGTCGGAGACTTGTCAGAGTGAATCCACCGAGGTTCGAACAGTCGCATCAGTGTTATAAAGAGAAGATGTTTAAAAGCCCCGAGCCTGGTTATGTAAAAAGCAGCTTTTTGAAATCTCGCATATACGGTTCCACTATGACATTAAGGCAAGACTTGTGTCGTCAAATTTTGTAAATGTATGGCGGCTGTTTTTTGGACGAAGGTTCAATTGTATATGCATGAATACTTGTTATAAGCCTTTGTCCGAATTATATATCCTGGTATGTATCGAACACTTTCGTCCTGGAACGGCAACCAAACCCTCTCAGTAATATATATATATATATAAATATATATATATATATATATATATATATATATATATATATATATATATATATATACCTGGCGTATTAATTGATCGAAATAACCATACTACGTTTTTAAAGAGTTGTTACTTTAAAAACTGTGTCCAACACAATGCGATGGTAAACCGCTATGACGGGCCGTCAACATTTATGGCCCAAAAAACATGTTTGATTTCATGGACCCCACATGATTTAATAATAGGTTTATTTTCGTCTTTATTTAGAAACCGAAAATGTTTGGCAAGTACTTCCACATCCGCAGCCAGATGAATGGCTTGGTGCTAGATGTCGATGGTGGCAGCACCGACGAAGGAGCCCGGGTCATCACGTACACCCAGAACCCGACCTTGACCGACAACCAGCTGTGGTACGAGGAGGTCATCACCGGAACCATCAGGAGCAAGGCCACAGACTTCTGCCTCGATCTCGACGGTGAGTCTAACGGGTCTGTCCGCAAAGCCAACCTCTTCCTGGAAGAAATTTTGCATGGGTCTGCTGGTGTCAACTTTCATACTTCAAATATTAATATTTGTCACAGTTCAAGAAAAAGCCTCCTGTTTCCATTTTACATACGCTAGCTTAGCAAATGTTCGTATTTTATTAGGTCCTAGTCACAAGAACAGATATGTTCATGTAATTTGCCTTAAACAATTTTAATCAATTCTAATATATCTATGCTCTTCGCTACATATATTCATCCGCATTTAGAGTATTTAGAGGCCCCGGTATAGGAAATCGATTTCTCTTCCCTCATTTTTAAACACCAAAGTCGTGTTCTTGTGAATCCGATATGGCACATGAGTTGATCCACAATGATTTAAAGCGCCCACCTGGAAGATACCTGTAATTTTACTGTTGCCATGAATGCTCAATTACGGGAGCCTACATGAACTAATATAGGGTTTCCTTTGTTTTTACATTCAATTCCTGTTTTATAATCACGTGCAACTGCTTTCGCATAGGACGGTTACGGACACACACGTGTGTGTGTCTTTTCCTCAATAAAATTACAGGATCTACAACGCAGATATTCCATGTTTTGACAGAAAGTTCTAACAGATGTTCACGAATACTGCTTGCATTATAGAAAAAGCTCTTGAAGAATAAATGTAGAAGTGTTCCCGTTTATGCTGCTCATATTTTTTTATTTGCTTTTTTTTTTAAATTTCTTTTCAAGGTGACACCCTGGTTGTGAACTCCTATTCCCTGGGAAACAGTAACCAGCAGTGGGTGATCGAGGACAACACAATCCACAACCGTGACAACCCAACCCTTGTGCTGGACATCGCGGGAAGTGACAGCGATACTGGAGCACGAGTCTGCGCATACGAGGTCCATGGCGGGGCCAACCAGCTTTGGGAGACGGAACACGTGTAAGTGGAAAAGGGCCTATAGATGGCGCTCATTAGGATGTGAAGATGAAAACAATATTTTGACAATGGCTAATTTGCTAATGGTCGAAAAGGACCTGTTTCCCTATAATTGTCGAAGGTTTTATAAAAGCAAAAGAGTTAAAAGAGAAAAGTGACTGGGTGGTACATAATTTTCTGCCCATCTTTAGCTAAACCGTTCAATTCACCAAGGGCACTCCGGTATTGTATTCAATAAATAAGTGTAATTGTTTGATATCTGTGTGTTAAAGATAGAGAAATTGGCAGAGGAAGGAGAGGGAAAAAACATGGATGGAAACAGACCTAGAGAAAAAACAACCTGATGTACATTGAAAACAGATAAACATCACTAATAAACATGCAAATAATCCTTATTCTGGTCTTGATACCCGGTAAAATATTATATGATGCATGGCATAAACACTCTGTCCACTGATATATTAACTTTATGTTTGGTAATGTGGAGCCTTATATTGAATAAGACTGGACGTTCCAGACTGCTTTATTTTCACAAAGATCACGTTGCATGTTTTGTACTTTCACAAGATGGCGACATACACACCTTCTCAAATCACAAGACCTCTAGTCATTCTTAGGGATCCTTCCTTACATAATTTAACACATTACTGGTTTATTTTATAATATAAAATATGATGTAAATCAAATAAAATTAATAAATCAAATATAACATTATATGGTATTGGACATGGGCACTTCGTCCCTTGATGTAAAAACTTCGTGTTTATTTTGATAGTCTTGCCATGTACTTCTACATCCGGAGTGAGATGAACGATAAAGTCATTGATGTCCGTGACGCCAACCCTGCGCCTGGCGAGAAAGCCATCATGTACGACAAGAACGATGAACAGTGTGACAACCAGCTGTGGTACGAAGACGAACATGGTGTCATCAGGTCCAAACTCAACGACTTCGCTCTCGATGCCTCAGGTAAGAACAAAAATACAAATATGTATACTAATGAAAGTGGTCAGCTGTATATGTTAAATAATAAATGACAAGTCCTGAATGTAATTGTCAACGCGATGGCGGGGTGGTTTTCCATGTGTGATTTCTCTGTATATATTCATTATTTGAAGATGTCCCATATAATGAAATGCAAATTTTCTTATTAAACTTGTGGATATGAAAACAAGGATCTGAGTCCTTAAATTTTACATGAAGTGAAGTTCATCCAATTGAACTACTAAATTAATTATGTACCAAAGATATCGTTGATGCTTTTTTATAATAATCCGGACGACATTAGGGCATTACAATGCAAAGAATTTACGAATAAAATAGCTGTCCAATCACAACTAAGCTGGTTCTCTTATATTTATATTAAAAACAGGCAGCATGTAATTTTACATACAGATGTCTTTATTTTATGTTTTTATTTGATTCACAGAGGGGAGCGTAACCCTTATGCCCTACGATGACGAAAACATCATGCAACAGTGGGTGATATCCGGCAACAAAATCGTCAACAAGTTAAACCATGACGAGGTCCTGGACATCAAGGGCGCTGACGGCTGGGATGGCGCCAAACTGTGTGCTTACGCTTACAACGGCGACTCCAACCAGCACTGGCGTATTGAGTACGTCTAATGACGTCACTTTCTGGTATGATCTTCCCATCGCGAACTTGACCATTTTCCACGCCTGTGTTATTTTGGACAAAAGAAAACTTTTTTTTTGTTTCAACGTTTAAACAATTAGATACTCGTGTATCTCGTGTGGACATGCTTGAGCTTGGGTTCTTTTACAGTCTCTGCATCTCCAAAAGACTCGCGTAGCATAGCACAAATTTAGGAACGACAAAGTTAAGACCTAACGGCATTTAAAGCTTTAGAGACATTCGTTTGAAGCTTGATAATTCAAGAGGACATGTGAGGTCGAAACGATAAGTCAGTTACTCGCTTAAAATATTTATATTCTGAAAATGACATTTTCATTTCAGAAATATTCTTTAATTTTAACCTGGTTGATCCTCTTGCCTTGTTCCTGTCAGGTTTATACTCAATAAAATTGTAAACCGACGACATACGAAGTTGTCTGCACATCACAAATGAACGTCTGTAAACGAGTGACTGTGTGCGTGTTTTTCTTAGGTAACCAGCTGTCTTGTCTTTATATCTTGGCAGGGTGGCAGTACTTGTTTCCTATTATGTTAATTTGTTTTCTGGTGTTATCCAGTCCTGGTGTCTACCATACCTGCGGTTCCAGGGTGTGTAATCATACCGAATGATGCGTCAAAACGCGAAGGAACCATCCCCCCCCCCCTCCCCCCCCCCCAAAAAAAAAGATAAACTCCGACGTGCTTGATAAGCATTAGGCCTGCAGAGCGCTCACCCAGGGTGAAATTTGAACTTCCAGGGTTTGAACCCTAACCCTGTGTTCCCCCCTAGACTACAGAAATCAGTTGGCGTGTGGCTTTTAACACTAACCTTGCCCTTCTAACTAAATGTAGTTCCTAGAGAATGGCCGTTGAACATAATTACTCAAAGTAAAAATAATAAAAAATCATTTTTATTTGCAAATATTTGAATATCAAATATTTTCTTAAGATACATTGAAAACGGATGTTTTACTCATGTTGTTTCCATGTCTAATTTTAAATCTGCATGTGGGCATAGGATTATTCCTTCACATTATGGTGGCTTTATTTTGTCCAATGAAACATAAGAACCAAAGATGCCCATTCAACTCATTACTATTGTTATCATATAACGGATAGGAGAATAAACCCTTCTTTGGTCCTTTTGTGTTTACAATTTTAAAGTCTACATAGACAAATGTCCTACACTGAGTATACTCCTCTAGTATTTATGGTGATCAGCTGAATATGTATATTAGAAAAATAAAACTATAATGATCACTTTTATCCGTCTTTCCACTCGTGACGCCGAGTGCCATGAGTAAAATATACATATGGGTATGGAAGACATACCGAATGAGCTATTGTTGATCGGTATTCAGATAATTTCACAAGCACTTTAGGTAAGAGAATATAGCCATAAATGACAATTTGGCACCTACATGAGTTCTGATTGCGGTAACTTGAACTTCAGGGCAAGAAATAGAACATCCACATATGCACCATACTGTGTGCATTAACGTCAAAATACACCCTTGTTTCTGGTAACAATAAGCACGTGGACGATCCCTCGTCATCACAACAATACCTAAAAATGTGTCCATTCTACGGACGTTAAACTATTAAACTCATAAAATATCCACATTGGACCTTTTATATTGGTTTTAAGAACATGAATGGTAGCGTTACAAAATGTCACTGTACAATGAATACACTTTCTGTACACATTATCGTGTCCAGTTAAACACCTAAATCAATAAATATACACCACGTGTTGTTGATATGTTTTGACATCGCATCACTACAGATGGAATTTGCTCTGTGTAGTGACAAGTTTCCTGATATATATAGCCGCTTTATCTATCTTCAAGGCCATTGAGAAGGCGGTTGAGTCAACAGGATTATTGTTGAGCATATATGGCTGTCTATTCTATTATATCGCCCGTGCATGTAGTTACTTGCATAGTCAAGTCGAACACAGAGTTTAGGTCAACTAAACAATGCAATTAAAGTAATTCGTTTGCATGCCCCTGTTTCATTAAGGAAACCTATTTTTAGCAGCAACTTTCGTAAATCATCAAATGAATCCCATGGCATTGAAAATTAGAATTCGTCTTAAATGCAAAATATACTGAAATGAAAGTTTCTTGCAAAAATAAAGATATATATTCCAGCTATTATACTGGGTGTTATATTTTACATACTAAAAGCAAAAGCTTTTTTTATAAGTGTTGTTCAAGACTCGTTTCGACAATAATTTGGACTCGGTGTAAAAAGGGGAAAATGTGTGTTTCATGTTCCCTATCGTGAACCCTAGAGCTTGCTATAACAATTGTATATTCATATATATTATTTCATATATGACTTCAATTTAGCGCGCAAGTTTGGGAAATATTTTGAGAAACGCTTCGCCTTGAGATCCTTTTTTCCCATGGAAACATTAGAAATCAAGCGTTCTTATCCCTTTAAAGGCTCAAGTTGTAGCTACAATTTTCGAAATTTTGTAAGACATATGGAGAACCAATTCGGCTTTTGACATACTGTTTCCATGGTAAAATATCAATCATTTTCTCTTCTCCCTGAAATACTGATTCTGATAATTTAATGGCATTCATGTTTGCCATTTGTCAGATAGTACAGAAAGATAGAAAAAATGTGTTTACATGAAGGTTATTCATCTGGGATTTCCTGGGTTCATGCGCTCTTTTCTGCGAACCATAAAGAGCTGAACTTGTAACATCAAGGTTTATATATTTTTAATGGATACGTCTAATGGCTGTTGTCTAATGAATCAGGATGAGGATGTTCATACGATAAGAATATGTTATTCCTAGACCTTGTGGAATTTAGGTTATATATGCACCGGGCAAGGATTAATCCAGGAGTCATAACCTAACATGCCGGCACTGGAGCGAATGTCTGTATGTGTTTCTATAGTTCTCTCACCTTGTTTGCCTTTTTCGAAGTCTAACGGCTTAACTACTATACGCTACGTCTCTCCCAATGTCCATATCAGAAGATTGTAAAGATTAAAACATATATTTCTGTGTTAAATTATAATAATAATAACAATAATAATAATATCAATAATAAAATTAGAATAAATCTAATTCGGCAAAGGACTTCGAAGTTAATGGGACCCGATTCTAACTGAAGACAATCGTTGAAACAAGATGAAAATTAAAAAAATGAGTCTCAAATATTCGCTTCAATGCCTAACTTATCGATTTTTATTTTGTAGTCTATTTCTAATTCTAAACACGCTGAGATTATAATAACTTTCAAACATGATGTCCCGAAGTGAATCAGAAACTTGCTTATATACGATTATATTCTGGAATGGATCAATATCGATGTATTAATAACATCGGCACGCTACGTCAAAATAGTTCGCGATTTACTCTGCATGCTGTATTGTCATATCGAAAAAACACAATATTTGCTAACAAATTTAAATACAATTCTAACCTAAAATGTAACATACATTATTTATAAAGTCAAAGCAACTATATATTTGTTATTTTGGCCTTTTAAGGCTTAGCCCCACAATGTCATTAGGCGCATTATACCGGTACCTGAGACTTCACAATCAGAACTCAACACGTGAAATAAGCAATCGAATCCATGGGGCAAAAATCAACCAACGATGGGAACTGAGATCAATGGCATTTATATTACGGGAACTAAATGAACACTCAGGGGCGGATCATGGATTCTGGAAAGGGGGGGGGGGTCTCACCAAGGAAGAATAATGTCCTCTGGTCAAGAAGAGAGGGGGTCCGGGTAGCAAAATTTGGTTAGAAACCCTAAAAAAAATCCCTGTACCCCCCCCCCCCTGATACGCCACTGACAATACATGTGTAATTATACGTGACTATATATGTACTAAACTATATATGTAAGTGAAGAAGGATGAAATGTTAAACATAAAGACTGAACAACAAGGCCGTGACGATCATGATGTATAACCTTAGTCAGAGGCGGATTAGGGTGAGAAATGGAAATTAATTAAAAGCAGCCTGAATTTAACACCATCAGCCCATTGACATAAATGTATTTCAACACCATTGTCCACTTCCATTAATAAACTTTCAGTATCATCTGCCAAGCGGCTTATGCTTATGCCATTAGACGCACCGAGAAACTTCCCGGTGGTCAAGTCCGCCCCTGAACAAATTATTGTAATAATAGATATAATAAATCGGCGTACCACAATCGATTATTTAGTTTTTTGAGTCGGTTAGGGTGGTGACTCTGCTTTTATAACATGACAATTTGAAAACAATGGGTCATAGCGATGTGAAAGTTTTTGGTTGTTAAGGGAAAGCTGGTCATAGTTAGAACATTAGACACTTAAAGGAGTTAATTCATGAATTGATATCACATTATGCAAAATCTATAGAATGGAGAGAGAGACAGACAGACAGACAGAAAGAGAAAGCTAGTGAACACCAGCCATTTCAAATAAAAAAATAAGTTACATTACCTCATTACATAAATGAATATAGATATAAATACCGGCATTAACATATCGTGTTCATTATAAAAATTGTTTATACGGTCTATATAAAAAATATAATACAAAATCGTTTCCGTATACAAAGTCATGATGTACATCTTAGATAATTATAATATTTTATATGCCGATACGTTAATTCACTACATCCCTCTCTTTTGTAAGAAGCAAACAGTGGCAAAAATTTCAGAATCCTATTCTTTACAAAAGAAAATCACTTTATGTCGTTTACGGTCGTATTTAGACCAACATTCAACCACACTCCCTTCCAAGGAACGCATGGATAATAACACTTCCTTGATTATGGTGATAGTCTGTATCATTATAAGAAGTTAAACCATATATACGTTTGTGCTGATGTTAGTTCATTATGTCCTTTAAACCTTTCTGTATTTATCCTTCTCCTTGTTCGCCTGATGATAATTCCGTCCGACCACGTACCATGCACGCGTGTTTTCTGTTTGTGACTCATCGCTGGCTTAATTACACTGTTTCTGCTATTGTCACCGAACATTTGTCCTATTTATTTTATGGATCTAAAAGTGTGATAGCGCCTTGTCGGACCTTGATTCAGCGGTAAATATTAACAACCTCTCTACCTGGTAACAGCCCGCCCTTGTGACAGCAGATACAGTATGATTAATTTTTTAAAACACTATATATGAGGTCTGAAGGGTAGGACTCTGCCCACAACCTTCCGGAAGCGGACTGGATCTAAATCGTCACGTGACCATAATCAGGTAGGCCTAAAGTTATGTTACATCTTTAAATCCAGATTTGGACATCCTCATTACATCTGTATCTTGTTTAACCGTTTCAAATGAGGTCGACCCTTATTAGAAACTTTAGTGGTTTTTTTTTATATTTAGTTTAATTATTCTTATGTTTTGATATTTTGTTATTTTATTATTGACCGGTAAATGAAACAATGCAAGAGTGGTAACGTCTTAACTTGTTCCAATACTTAAGGATTCATTGCAATAAACATGATAAAGAAGGAAAATATATTGAGTAAAATTTAAAAAATATACAAAAAACATGGAGTACATATTGAATATATATTATTGAACATATAGTTATATTGCATCAAACTTTTTATTTCACGTAAATACGAAGTATTTTGAAAACAATAAATATTGAGGTAACCATTAAAATAAAGGGGTTTATAGGGAAAATACAGTCTATATGAAGCCAAATGATAAGATTTTTTTCAAAACCTTTTTAAAAGGTATTCAGCTCAAAGTCATCATGAGAGGTCGGTTTTCTAAGGAGTTAATAAAAGGAAACCGAATCCCCTAGTTTTATCTCTGTCAAAGGTTATTCTTTGGTTGGAATCAAGGAAAGCTTCTCAATCGGATACTGGAGACACTGATTGTCTATACCCATTACCTAAGAGTTAAAATATTAAATCGCTAGGATTGTATCTTGCAGAATTAAGGGCTTCTCTTTCTTATTTTCTGGACAACACGTTTAGAACTACATTGGAATCATAAATCTCAAATATGACACATTCCTCAATAAATATATATTTCAAACAATTGTCAGCCTCGAACATCGCAGAAAACATAAATATTAAATTATATTATTAGTTATTACAAATGATCATCACCGTAGTTGACTTAATTATGTTCTCTCTAATACCACAACACATATGTATACGAATACATCATACACAGGAGTTCCTGAAGTAAAAGAAGAAATAAAGCTGCTTCAGGATTTGACAGATTAGCAAAGGTTAAATTGAGTTAATATATTAGTGAAGCGAAAATACAATTCCTGTCATGTAAACATTGCAGCTTTAAAAAATCCCAGCGCTTATGGTGCTAAATTGTTATATGTCTCAAAGAATATTGTTTCTTTGAATAAAATTAATAATAACACTAACAATAAATAAATAACATTAATAAATGATACAACCCTTAGATTGTATTTATTAAAGTTCCCACAAAACACATTGAATTTTTTATTAACATTAACATGAAATAAGAAACCATAGCACGTTTCAATATACAAAATATCCAGTGAGCAGGAGAGCCTATATACTGGTTCATTTTAAATATAATGCACAATGACATGATACGTCTTCAAGAACGCTAAGTGAATTAAGTGTCCAGACCCTCTGTACTGGATTCTCTATAGAGAATGCAATGTTAAGTATCTTGAAACACACCCAAGGTAAACACGGTGGAGTGGATTCTGACAATAGACAAAATATACCCAAGTACCGAGTGTGCAAGACGAAGGCGCCGCTACATAACTCGTATGTGCATGGGCCGTAGTTCCTCATGTTATTGAGTATGCTGATCGAATACACGTAACGAAGGAAGGCCTGATATGTACTTTGTACACATATACCGCATCCGAGATTCACGGTCATTTTCGATTTGTTCCCAATGCGCAAAAATTAGCTTCCAGTGATAAAAAGTAACAAAAAAACTATGTTAATGTATTCGGAAACAAAACACAATGAAGAAAGCTCTATTTTTTATATACTATACCATAACATTAAAACCTCTTAGATTTCTTCATTTAATTAAAACTGCATTTCATTTCTGTTTTAGATAAATTCACATGAGCACCCCCCCCCCCCCCCCCCACGTCACCCTCCACAAACACATAAAATCCTTACATTTACCGATAACGGCTGTGCCAGGCACAGACGGCGGCTGTTTTGCAGTTACGCATATTTATGGCTTATCAAACCGAGCCATCATCTGGTCAATACAAATCTAGATCATTCTGTTATGTTGACGATAAAGTTGGACCTTTAATCTCAATGATTGATCAATATTCCCAGAAATATTTTATTAATAGTCGGTTATCCGCTTTGTTAGAAATTAGGAAGTATCAATCGAACACTTAGCCTTTAAATAATGAATCGTGTGATGTTATGATACCGTTCGTGCCGATGTATGAAAAAAATACTTGTAAGACAAGTGTAAGGCCTACGTTTTGTTGTTGCATTATTTTTTTTTACGTGAGCTTTTTTTTTATTTCAAATGTCTATGCGACATTAACGTAACACACATATACAAATACAGGCTAACACATATATACATACATATATGAATACATTAATGCACGTATTAGTATTTCTCTTGCAAATAGACCTATATCAAAATACACTTATTAGTCAGAGTGAAATCAAATACATGTAGTACTCAAGAAAAATATAGATCTCTCAACAGTCTATAAAAAAATTAGCTTTAGAAAGTGAAGAAAAAAGAGAGATGTATACATATATGCATCCGGTTCTAGTTGCTATTAGTACTTGATATAGAAATCTTATATTTGGTTTGAGGGTTATAATTCAGTAATTATAAGTGACCCGGTAGTGTCGTCCCCTCGCAGGCTACCTCGGTCCTGTATTAGTCACCTTTGATCGGCGTCTTATCTGACGTGGCGGTGGGCAGTACCATCCCGGGTCTACACCATTCACTGATAACAAGTATTCTCGCTCTCCAAAGCTTGAATCTGTCAGCACTGTCAATACCTGCTCAAACATGTCCCGTATGGTCTTAATTAATGTTTCTATATTGACGATAACATGTGGCCTTCATATGTGATGGAAATAGGTACGGCCTGGTCTCTGATAATATCACGCCACCAGAAGTCGTATTAATGGTGACTCCATACACAGATATAGGCTAAATGTATTTATCAGCTTATAAGGAAGACTCTCTGTCGCCCCTGCTCTATATTTGATCACATATAACCATCCACATTGCAATTAATCTTGTACTAATCGTTACTTTAAGTGTCTTGTTTTAGTTATCCTGTTACATTCCAACATCTCCAACAAAATTAGGATATATAATTTCGAATGGTTGCTCGTCTCTCAGTTATACTGGTAAAAAGAACATACACACATTAACTGCCGTAAGGAGGCCCTAAGCTTAAAGAATGGAGGTAGAAATAATGTAAACTCTGACAGTACATTATTTAAAGGGACATACTTTTTTATAAATGGAATACAATTATTGATTCAATATGAGGCCGATAATCCCTCATATTTACTAACCCTCTTTGTCCCTAAGTAAATCCGACCATGCATGCATAACGATGCTATTGTTGCTTCAATTGATAAAATCTCTTGCTCTAATCAACTGGACCTGTCGAAAATTATTCTCAATTCATATCTACAAGGGATGAAGTTAAATGCATATTTTCAATACTTTTATCTCCAAACACTGATGAACGTAGTACCTTAAACCCACACGTCCCAGTCATTTCACATCACATACACACAAAATAATTGAGCTGTAACTTGAAACTTTTATCAACCTTAAAATAAACCAGTTAAGATATCACTAATTTCAACATTTCTTAACTTCTTGACCTTCAACTTTTTCTACATGAAATCAATTAAATGACCGCCATTGTTTTCGTCTCATCATGCGGAAAATGGATATCAGCTCATGTAATTTATTTTGAGAACTTCCTACAGATGGCAGCAGAGTATATATATATATATATTTATATATTGCCAGAGCTTTTATTGAACAAGGAGTTCAATCAGTTGGTATAAATATCAACAATACACAATATTATATGATATACAAGTGATAAAATACACCATCACAAGAAGGACATCAAAGTTATATCTGTCAAAGTTTCCCCTCCCCTAACTGCAAATGCATTCAAGCAACAACGCATATAACACGTGCTTCTGCTTGTTCAGAATTCGGTGGCAAATGATAGAAATAGCATTTTAAAGTTTATTAGGGTTATTGTGTATAGTCAGACGGTAGCGGAAAAAAACGAATCTTTATCAAATGAATTTTAATGAAACAATAGCATGGACCATTGCATATTTCTACAGAGTAAAATATGTTTCCTTTGATTTCAGACGGCAAGATGTCGGGGAAGTTTTTCAAGATCAGGAGCGAGATGAACGGGCTGGTGTTGGACGTTGAAGGTGGGGACGTGGTGCCCGGGGGCCGTGTGACCACGTGGGATGACAATAACACAGACAGCCAGCTGTGGTACGAGGAACACATCACCGGCACAATCAGGAACAAACTCACTGACCTCTGCCTGGAGGTGACAGGTGAAAAACATGACAATATTGAAAATTTAAAGGGGCCTAATCACTTATCTGACCTTTATAAACTAAAGGTAATCCCTTGGAGCTTTTTTTTTTAAAAAAAAACAGGCCGGAAAATGAGGATTCAACGCACACTGGCTACGTGTTTTGTTTATATATCAATGTGTTTATCATATATGGGGGCCCGTCAAAATAATCAAAACAAATTTAACAAGGGCATCTGGTAGAAAGTCAAATAAGCCAGAGCTTTACAGAAGGCGTTTTGCAACAAGTGACCTTCATACCGCCGCATATATCCAACCTACCACCTTAATTTACATGTTTTTCCCGTTTGTCAACATTACGGTGTTTACGAAAATGTTGTTGATAAACAAATACATACATCCTTCAAGACGGCGCTATAAGGACGTTACACAACAAAAATTACCCTAACATCATTAAAATATACACAGAGGAAGCCAGATTTTCAACAGGTAGGTGAATGAGCACCTTTAATGTATATGATCCCCAGGGAAATCTATATTCAACACAGGTTATATTTCTTGAATGTCCTTGGCTATATCAACATTCATTATATACAAATTTAGAGTTACTGGTATTTAACTCTGTGTCGACTGTAAAAAGAAACTAGAAAGTAGTCAGGACCATATATAAACCAGGTTTCTTAACAATTTCATGTCTGCTAAATGGGAAACATGTGTAACACAACTCACCATCTCATCGATTGGTTCAGAGGCGAGCTCTGTTCACTAGAAGATAGGTTGCCCCATGTATCTGCGAATGGCTCTGCCCTCGACTTAGATCAACAAAATGCCAAATCTAACAATGATAAGCCTTATAAACATGAATTTTTTTCGGAGTGAAAAGCCTTTCAAAGATTATTTGGCTCCAGAAAGAAACAAAGACCATTTAAAAAGCTAGCGGGTCCCAAGCGTGCGCCTCCGAGAAAGTTCAGCTCTGCATGAAAGCTTTAATCTCTGTATTATAGAAAAGGTTCAAATCATAATTTTCACATAAATTCAACAAAAGATCTGAGCTCGTTTCAAAATGCAGGCATAATCATAATCCCTATACATTCCCATCTGACCATGGTTGAATGCTTCAACACAGCATAAAGACATCAACCGAAAACATGTGTTAATGTATCACGTTAACTGATCATTTTTTTATAATTTTTGTCATTAAAACAGATAAATAATGACACTTAAATTCACTTTAAAAAGTCGAAACATAGGTAAACTGCAGATGAAAAGGACAAAGCAGAGGGAGAATACACAACAGAGAGAAAATGAATGATCCAACCAGCCTTCTTATCTGAAGCCTTTTTATTTCAAATCATTTTTATCTTTACATAGCCCAGGGGGCATGCGTAAACCCATACCGTCCTGAGGAGCCTGGCCAGCACTGGAAGTTGGGCGACATCACCATCGCTAACACTGACGAACCAGGTCACGTGCTCGACATTTCCGCTTCCTGTATGGATCCTGGCGCAGAAATCCTCAGCTGGGAACTCACAGACAACCCTAACCAGCACTGGCTCTTCGAATACCAGTGTGTATTTATAATTATGTGTTATTTTGTTATTTTAAAAACTTTTCATAACATTTCATACATACCGTTGTTCATTCAATCAAACTACAGTCAGCTGGACCATGTCATGAAAAAAAATCAGATGTCGAGTTCATAAATACTACATTAAAATATAATACAAGAACAACACCTGCAAACATGGCATTGACATACTGAATGTAAAGGTGATACGGTCTTTTGTTATCTCATCATAAACTGACCTCTTTTTGCACAGGTCACAACTCTTTCTCTTGATCTGGAGTCTGACGCCACTATGTAAAATGGTAATTTTTCGTGGCTAAACAATCCAGTTTTGAATCAAAATTCCATTTTTTTTTTTCATTAGAAAGTTACAATCTTCTTAGGGCAGGCCGCCAGTCTATTTCTTGGTCAATACTCTGATGCCTGTTACTTAATCACACTGAGCAGAATCGCACTCACAAGAGTACAACTCTGTTAAGCCTCTGTCACAACCCGCTGCGGTCACCGCACAACGTAGAGTGCCGTGCGTTTTTTAGGGCCGCAGGAATACTTAAGTCTCGGTCACAAACCACTGCGGTTACCGGACACCGTAGAGTGCCGTGCGGTTTTTGGGACCGCAGGAATACTAAAGTCTTGGTCACAACCCGCTGTGGTCACCGCACACCGTGAGGTGACGTGCGGTTTTTGGGACCGCAGGAATACTCAAGTCTCGGTCACAAGCCGCTGTGGTCACCGCACACCGTTAGATCACCGTTCGGTTTTTTAAACCGCAGGAATACATTCTCACGGCCTACGCACGGTAAAGTAAGCTAACCCTGCGGACGCCACAATCTAACGCCGCAAAGACCCCTTAAGACAGCCGCAGGTACGCCGCACGTCTCTTGGGTAGCCAAGTAGGCCTTAAAAATCGCACGGGCATCCTACGACATCCGTACGTCTACTGTACGGTGCCCGTACGGAGCCTGACGCACGGCCGCCGCATCAACTTGAGCGCTTGCGCCAGTTACGGTCATTGCGGAGTCCCTGAGGCCTTTGAAAAACGCACGGTTGCCGTGCGTCTACCGCACAGAATAGCCAAAAACACTCGCCGTACGGCGACCGTTAAGCTGCGTGTCCACTTATGCGGTACGGATACGGATACGGATGCGGATGCGGACGCGTTTTAAATCGCGCATATGGAATAAAGAAGGAGTGTGTCCACTTATGCGGTGCGGAGTGCGTGCGGCGTGCGGAAACGGATACTTTTTTTGAAAACCGGACCATGCAGCCGCGGGTACGGAAACGCATGCGGAAAGTGCCATTTTGTAGAGGTGAAAGAGAGTGAAAGACCTAACAACGCACTGAAATATTTTAATGGACACACACGCACAAAATATCCGCATACGTATCCGCACCGCACACGCACCGCATCCGTACAAGTGGACACACGGCTTAAATTTACCCGGTTGTGACCGAGGCTTAAACGCTTGCGCTGACATTAAGCCTCGGTCACAACCGGGATAAGCATAATGTTGTCCGTTAAAATGTGTTGGAACAGAATTGTTTCAAGGCAACATTAAATTTCATGAACACGAATACTTTGTGAAGATTACTTCACGAAATAGATAAAATATGCATGTACCTGTGATATGTGAATAGATCGTTTTTCTTGAGTTGTGACAAATTGTTATTGTGAAAATTTAGAGTTTAGGCAAGTAGTCCCGGCCGTCCAACTGTCCTTTTTTGGAAAAGGTTCGTTTTTATTAGAATTAACCCCTTTGCACAAGGGGGTACTGTATTTAATAAGCAGACTATCAGTTTATTTTTGTGGATCAAAAGTCAGATGTCTATTACTAAATCAATATTTTATACGCAGGCCACCAGTCTACTTCTGGATCAAGAGTCTGATGCACGGAAAAGTGATCGACGTGGATGAGGCCAACCCTGACCCCGGCACCAAACTGATCATGTACGGCAAGAACGACGACATCGCTGACAACCAGCTCTTCTACCAGGACAAGTACGGCATCATCTATAGCAAACTCAACGACTTCGCCTTTGATTCATCAGGTGTGTAAGATTTCTGTAAACATGTATCCTATTGAAATAAAGAAACGAAAAATTACCAGGGCCACTCATCAGGAAAATAATTCATATAGGGGATCGGCCAGTGTGGCTTCAGGTTATATCCTTAAATACGGAAAAACTATTACACCAAGAAATAAAGTAAATTATCCATAATTTATGACAATATCCGTTCTCAATTAATTCTTGTATCCCCTATTGCAAGGGTTGACATAATCGATTGAATGAATTTTAAATTGAGAAAATACACGGGAAGATTAGATGGTTAAGTTGGTCTTTATTTCATGATGATAAAATTGAACAAATCATATGCCAATAACATTTTCTACGAGCATGAGCGAATAGTCATCTGCTGTGTTCGGGTCCTGCGAGCCAGGACTGCGTTTTTGTTAAATAAAACCAGATACATGCAAGGGTCTCCAACAGGAATCTCAGCTTTGGATATAAGAATACTATTTTTATTTTTTTCTAGTGAGATATAACAAAAGCGAACTTTTTTGTTGATGTAACAGACCCGAACACTTAGACTCAGTTCTCGCCAACAGATGGTTCCAGTGTTGAAAATCGTACCAGCCTATCTGTTACGTCAAACTTATGCTCCATCTTTTATTATTTCCATCGAAACAATCCTTTTTATAATGTAGACATACATTTGTATCTGCATCCTAAGTCTTGGTTTGAATATGAAACTCGACATATCTCCAAATGAGAGCACAACTCACTTATTCAGCAGTTCTGTGTCTGAAAATGAGATAAGATTAAATGAATATTTCCTAACACTTCAGAAATAGTTCAAGTAGTGAAAATGAGTTCACACATATACCAGAGTTTTGATGTGGTCCACATTATCCATATTTTAGAATATTTCATTTCGTGCATCATTTGAATATACATTTAGATGGAAAATTCCGCCTGAACCCATACGACGAGGTCTGCCCCGGCATGCAGTGGACCATTTCTGGCGACACCATCAGGAATAAACTGGAACCAGAAAAGGTAGCCGACATTTATGACGAGGACACATGGGATGGAGCTAAGATCGTCCCCTACGACTACAGCGGTAACAGCAACCAGCTGTGGGAGATTGAATACCTGGAGCTGTAAACGAGCTCACCGCTGCCATAATGGTAATACAAATAGGTCTGTAAACAATATAGTGTTGTTGGTTATCATTCCCGAGTTTTAAATTTCACGATTTTCACTATTTCGTTGTTTCGCGAAGGTTTCATTTTCCCGATTTCACAATACAGTCACCAACATATTATACCTATGACTTTATTCAATTATTTGAAGAGCAAGTAAGGGTACATCTAAGGGTGCATTCATTTTGCGCGAAAATTAACCTTTAACCAGCAGCATTAGTAGCATGATAGGCAGAAGTGTATCCATCGGGGCTTAGGGGGAATAGTTTCGGATAAGCCCCCCCCCCCCCCCAACCCCCTCGGGAGCCGAAACCTTTTAAAAGGGTTCGGTCCAATTTGTTTTCGGCCTGGGCCCTTCATGAATCTTTCCGGGCCGGCGGCCGGAGAGATATTTTTTTTTAGGTTTTCTCAATAGTCTTCATGGTTGAACCATCTCCCCACCTTTTCCTCATCCCTAGATCCATCTCTGATTGATAACTATATAAAAAATATAATCTAACAAATCTTAATGCTAAGAATGTGTTTATCTAATAAATGTATACGTCTATAAATAAATATAATACGGTGTAAATATACAAAATATTTAAAGATGGTCTACACAAAGTAAACTCCTCAACTGGATAAAAAAAGTAAATACATCATTATCAAAGAAAGCTTGTTTTTATTCTACAATATATGATATCAGAAAATATTATTTTCAACCTGAAGTATGGATACATCTAAGTTTATTTATATATTTATGCAATTTTCCCATGCCTTATATTCAAAAGTCTGCAGATCATTTAAAAAGGCCAAGGTCCATAAATGTTTAACTATAAAAGACGGAATTTGTGAAAGATCGTATAGATAAAAACTTGTGAATAAAATGCGTGTAAGTGAATATTAGCAAGGTAACGTATCCAAAATTGTTTTATTTTTAACTCTACTAAAATATTAAATATTTTAACTCGTTATTACATGCGAAGTTATACACAATACAAATATATACATGACAAATATTGCTAATCATATCATATATGAAAAACATGTTTTTTCCTTTCTTTTAGATCTTAATGCCATGCCTTTTGGGAACAACTGAATGGAGCCGTGCATGCACCTTGGCACTATTACTACCGGAGCTTAATGCATGTCTACGTGTAAAATAGAACTGTCCGATCTGCGAACACTGGTGCCTGGCTGTGCAATAGAATCAATGTGAAATTTGCTGCAAGGTTAAATGTTTTAATTACGATCATTGAACAGTTATTTTTGTAAAATAAAAATGAGTTTTACATTTTTGCAACAAATTTGTAATAGCTTTCAATAAAATGTTGTGAAAATGTTACAATATGTTATGGTTTCTCACTTAAGGATATTCACAGAAACGAAAACTTGAATTAAGGTAAATGAAATGGACTGCAAGAATTGAAACACATGTATGTATCGTTGTGTGTATATTGTGTTGGTGCATGGGTGTGAGAATATACATCAGACAGTGACGGAGGGTAGACATTTTTTTGTCTTCTTATATGCTTTCTTTCTGATCTTTAGGAGTATGACACATACACGTGTTTACGGAAAAATTACTAAACATCTCGAATAGAGCTGCCGACCATATATATATATATAGTTTTGGGCTTACCGGACCGCTTACGCATTCAGCATACCGGACCGCTTATCTTCGGACTGGTCCGGATCGCTTACCTAATTTCCAATGGTTTGCGTTAAATAGGTGACTTTATGCATTCAGTTTCAACCTACAATTTTTGTTATGTACAAGGTGTAATTTACCTCTCAAAGAAAGACTATTTGTCTTCATTCATTTTCAGCTGCGATTGTATTATATTCGTGCATTAATTTATAGTTTTGTTCTCTAAGTAACTGTAAAGGGTCATTTTTTGTTATTAACTTATGAATGAAGTGACATGTTCAGCATTAGAATCATTGTCCTTGGCTGTGTTGCACAATGCTGATGCTTTTCCTCTGTATCACTGTTTATCAAAGCATTGTAAGGACAATTTCTATATTCATTAAATACATAGGTCTACATATATAGACTATATATTAAATCATTAATTTTAGATTAATAAGTTTTCAACATTGAAATCTCACTAAACCACTGCTTCACTTTTCAGTGTATGCGAACCCGTAGCCATGCGTGCATCCCCGCTCAGCAAAATCTTTTAATCAACTCGCCCAATTATGCAACAATTTTGTTTTTATTCTATCCACCAGTTCCCGCGCAGTTACACAAAATATTCCATTATGGTCAAATCATTTACAAAGATTGTGATTTAAAATTTTTGATAAAGAAATCAATTCCCAATTCTTGCGATTCATGTAAACATTATAATATCATATTTATTGCACGTTTTGCTGTGTATGTGATATTCTTTTTTTATTTATTTATATATTTATATAATTATTATCATTTATATATTTATATTTATTTGAACAAATATATCTAATGAAATAATAGGTAAAAGAAAAGCAGAAGCAAAAACTTCACTTTTTAATTATATTTTAATAAACGGACCGGACCGCTTGCACCGACCGGACCGTTCCCCTTACAGCTACATCGAACCAGGACTGGTCCGCTTATGTGGTCCGCAACTCACATCTCAAGAACTATTACTTGTATAATCATTCAGCAAAAGTCAAAAGATAGTTGCTACAATGAGGGAAAGAATATGCCATTCACTTAGTTCCCAGTCAGCATTAAGTAATTAATCACAACAGGAATATACAGAATATATATTCTCAGTCAAAGGATATATGTGCTTCTAATTTTTAATAAGCAGGAAATCCCTCCCGGAAATCCCTCCCGGACAGCGTTTGTAGAACAGCGCCATCTTGCGTTTATGCCAGAGATTAAGCCCTTTTTGCCATTTTTAAAAACTACTACAAACACCATCCCGTACCTTATTTCTAGGTAAATGTATATAAACATGCATCTTATATATATATATATATATATATATATATATATATATATATATATACACACACATCGTGTGAACCTCAATTGATTTGGGATATAACAACCAGGTATAAGATAAGGAATGATAAAGCTGCTTTATTTTACTGAAGAAATGCGCATAGGGTATTTTATAAAAAAAGTGCACGTAACAAGCACGTAGTTTGCAAGTAACACAGCATTTATAAATGTGGTCAACCTATTCCTGAAATGTTTATAAATTAACTATGACAAATAATGAAAATGTTGTGACAATTTTTAAATAGGTCGTTATTTCATTAAATTTCATTACAAACAAACACACAAACATACTAGAAAAAAAACAATGATTTTTTTTCAGATGTTGTCACACCACTGAAAACAAAATTAGATTATTTATGCATTTAGTCAAATATAATATATAATATACAATATACATGAATAATTCTTGAATTAATTTCTTGAAAAAATACATCATGAAATATACATTCCTTCATTTTTTTAAATATGGTCGCATTTGATTAGAAGTAATATAATTTAATACTGGTCCCATATAACAACCTTTACAACTGCCGTTTGCTCCGTGTGATTGTGTTCCGTGTGCAAAGAAAAAACCCACGAAAGTTATAATACTAAAGCCGCAAGAGGACGCCACCAGCTGGCCAGATACTCCGTCATTCCAAAATCGACTTGTTTCATTGCTCACAAGACTCATTGATTATTCACAAGACAAGCCAAGATTATTCGTTTAAAAATCAAAAGAGGAGAAAAAGTGAAAACTTATTTACTTAATATTCAACATAAAAAAAGTTAAATATTCTTCAAATGCCTTATGAGGCGCCAAGGCATATACGTCAACGGGAGAGAGAGAGAGAGAGAGAGAGAGAGAGAGGAGTTGGGTTTGGATTATAGAAGAGTACTAATTCTGCATACCCACACAATGGAATAAAAAGGCGAATTGGTTTCTAAATTAAATGTGAAGACAATTTATGCGTTTAATATTTATGCCAAATTACATGCTTAAGTTTTTTAAATGGGGCATATGAAAGACACAATGTTTAATCAATACTCAGGGTATGGTAACAAATTACATTATTAATTGTTTCCTATGAAGCCAGAGATCACTAAACACTAAATGTGTTCATCACTTATATTGTGTGTGAAAAACTGGATTGGCAATTCCACACAACTAACTAATGTACGGGCCGTCTCATTTATGAACGACCCCCACACACACACACAAATGTTTGATTTTCATAAATTTACTGATTTTGATCCCCCACTTGCTCGGACATTTCTTTCGGGATAATAAAATAATATGTTCTATATTGATCACATGAATTTTTTATCGATAATAATAAGGTTAAACCCTCAAGCAGTGATTTCTGAATAAAAGACATGAGAACCTAAAGATTTTTTGTCTTATATAACCAACTGTTTGGTAAGGAAGGAGTACTGCAATGTATTGCGTCTGTCCCTATAGCAATCCATCAGTCAAACAGATCTTTTATGGGTTCCTGCTTACCTTACTGAAAGTAATTCATACACAGTTTTCTTTAAAAAGTTATACAATGAATCATAAAGTTATTATGGTGTTTTTATTTAGGTAAACTGCCTCGAGCTTTACATTTTGACTTATAATTGAAACAATGGAACAGTAAAACATGAAAAGGAAGCATATAGCTGATACATCATGAATATTTGTCTCACGTTATCATAAATTAACCCTACACTAATTTATTATGTCTGTTACAGCACGATTCAATTAAATCCTGAACATGGAGAGAGTCATAAACTAACGATTTCACGATGAAAAAATACTTCATTCTATATATAAAGTCAAACTGTTTTGTCAAGTTCTGTCAATATATATATATGGACGATGTGAGCCGTTCTGGGTAAATAAAGCCTATCAAGTGAATCATAAAGAGAATATGTCCTGATGCAAGTAAATGTTTTGATAAGCCTATATCATTCTTAGAACCGCCTCTTTTTTCAAGGTGCATACAGGCGTCTGAAACTGACAAATCATACCTTGTAAGTTTCAGTGTCACAGCTGGTTTTGATCAGACAAATCATTCAGTGCAGGCGCGGTGGTGTAGATTTCACTTCGAATGACCTTGTTAAATGTCATTTATTTTTCCTGGGTCAAGCTGCGATTCCCTTAATTTGCATAGATGTTCAGGAATACGTTGTCGTGTATGAAGTCAACTAGAGGTGCGGTCCGGTCAACTATTTTGGACTGGACCGGACCGGACCGCTAACACAAAAGACCGGACCTGTTATCTCTGGACCGGACCAGACCGCTGTACCTAATTTTAAAGGTTAAAGTTAAACATTTGACTTTATGGATTTAGTTTAAAACCCACAACTCTGGTTATGAACAAGGTGTTATAAACCTCTCAAAAGGAAACCTTTTCAGCTACGTAAAATGTATTTTAAGCAATAGTCATAGTGTAATTATAAACGTGTATTATTTCATATTTCTGATCTCTGAGTAACAGTGAAGGGCCATTTTTGTTATTCGCTTATGATTGAAATGATGTTCAGCATTGGAATCATTGTCTCCTGTTGTTTCACAATGCTGAGGTTTTTACTCTGTATCACAGTGTGTGAAAGAATAATAAGAACAATTTATGTTCATTATAAATACATAGGCCTATACATACTTTATATATTAAACCACTACATTGCCATGCATTTAGCTAATGCCAACCCTCATCCATCCCCGCCAAGATATTCTTTGAATCAGCTCGGCCTGTTGCACAATTTGGTGTAACCATCACAGGATGCCAAGTGTGTCCTAAAAGAGCCATTTTCCATTTTTGCTCTCCTAAATTCCGAGATATTTCACTTTATTTTTCCAAGGGGTGATTGGATAGTTGTAGTACACTGTTTACCGCTAGGGGACAGCACCGTCATATATTACTCGGATTTAGATAAAACGGTTTTTGGCCTGTACAGAATGACTTTATAATGAAATTCCGATATACCAGCACAGCCTATATCTCTTATACTCAATCCTGGCCTGCACGCAGTGTAGCCAAAATGACCCACAAACGAGTCATTAACAGGCATTTGGAAACCATGTCTTGCATAAATTATGGTGATGCGAAATGTCTTTTTGAAACGTTTGTCGCTACATGCGTCCGATAATTTGTTAGGGGCAGACTATTATTTTTTCCAATAAAAACCATTAATCTCGTAATTCTTTCTCTGTGACCTGGTCTGTCGCAACTGAGATAATACACCTGTGTATATATTGAATAAAACAGCTAATATCGCCGTCAGTTCACGCTCTTAAACAATAGCTGTTAGAGTTATTTTCAAATATGGTAGATGTTAAATAATGATGCTCAAATTTCATAAAATTGTAAGTACCATCTGGAAAATTTAGAGACTACAAAATAACAAGGGCGTAGCCGGGGGCGCCACATGCCCTCCCAAACTTCACATGCAACATTCATAATATCACACTCTGGAATGTTTTTGATCTGCTCATTGTATAAATGTAATCAATTAAAACATGAAAAACTAATAATGTTTACATCAAGTTTCATTATTTTATTCTTTCATTTGCAAAAAAAAGGTATAAACAGAAATAGATCTTTATGATATTTTCATGAGATGGCGAAAAAACACTTTCTAAAGTGTCAACTTCCGCAACTAGTAAATGTATACATGACAAATGACGGTGTCGCAGATGGAATAAACGTGCTGGAATTCGCGGTTAGTGTGGGGAACTTTTATATTTGGAAGTTTAATCTTGTAAATAAATAAAGAAACATAAAGATGTTTTCAACAAAAAGGCGCGCGATCATGCTTGTGAAGCGGATAATTCTCCGGAATTCAAACTTGTGAAAAAAAGTTGTCTTGCCCGCGTAGCGATGGAGTTCATTACCTTGTTCTTTTATAATGGGTGTATCGCCCATACTCAATGTGTTTTCGGTTTCTATGCCATTTTAGTCCTGGAAACGAGTGCCTGTGCCCTGAGACTGTCAGACGATTCTAGTGTTATATTAATTTGTATATACTTACCGTGTGACAATCGTTCCAAAACTGATGTTAATGAGGAATTTCTTGGCACCTTAAATAAGCTTCAGCAAGCACTCGAAATTTACAATGAAAATCCCATTATTATTGCTGGGGACTGTAATGTGGACTTATGCATGCATAATAGTCATACAAAGTACTTAAAACACTTCTGTGCTAATAACAATCTATATTTTGCTTGGAATAGCCCGCAGGCTCTGCCTGATCAGACTTACAGGAACTGTTAGGGAGAGGGTACTTCCACACTTGATCACTTCATCTGCTCAGGTGATATTTATAAATCAATTTGTCATGTGGGTATTATAGATGACCCATCGAATGCCTCTCATCATAATCCGGTGCTTATGAAATGTGGTATTCGTGTAGATAAATACAGAGTTAATTGTGATATTTACCCTAAACGTGATCAGGTTGAATGGTTTAATGCAACTAAGGATGCGATTCAGAGATACAAAAACACAGTCGATATAAATTTAGAAAAAAATAATATTTCTAATGATATTATAACATGCTCCAACAATACCTGTTCATCACATACCCACAAAAAAACATATAGATAAGCCTTATGCAGACATTGTTCAAAGTTGTGTAGATGCAAGTTACAAGTGGCTACCACACCGAAAACAAACAAGCTCTAACAGAAAACGAATACCATACTGGTCAGAGACGGTAAAACCAATTAAAGAACAGTCCTTGTTCTGGCACTGGCTATGGATTCAGAATGGTCGCCCAAATACAAGACATGTGGCTGTCATTAGAAGTACGACCCCTGCAGAATATCACAGAATATTGAGAAACTTCCAAAGACAAGAGAATATCCTACGTAAGCAACGAATGGCAGACATGATAAATAATAGTCGAGACAGAGACTTATGGACCGAATTAAGAAGATGAAGTCAGGTGGCCCTTCACAGACCATGACTGTTGATAATAAATTTACTAGTACAGAAATTGCAAATCACTTCGGGGAAGATCAAACACTTCTATAATAGCCTTCCAGATAAAGGGGAGAAACTTAATAATATTGTTAATCAGGCAATAAAAAACATATCACCAAAGGATACTCTCAACATTAGTGTATCCGGCGTTAGGATGGCTGTAAATCATTTAAAAAACTGGTAAATCTGATGGAAGATCGATTCTACAGTCTGACCATATCATTAGTGGAACACACCGTTTGTATGTATATATATCAATTTTATTTCATTTTATGATTTTACATGGACATGTCCCAGCGGATATGAATACTTACGTAATTTTATACCTATACCGAAAGACCCAAGAGGTGATCTAACCTGTAGTGATAACTACAGGGGTATTTCATTGACAAGTTGTTTCAGCAAACTACTTGATAGTGCTATTTTTCAGAAAAATGTAGATAAACTTGGCTCTTCTCCACTGCAATATGCTTTTAAGAAGGGGCATTCGACTAACATGTGCACAGTAGTGCTGAAGGAGGTTATTTCACATTACATATGTAACGGGTCATCAGTTTAGTGTTGTTTTGTTGATGCGTCACGCGCTTTTGACAGAATTAATATTCCCAAGTTGTTCCATTTACTCATGAAACGCAATGTTTCACCTACTGTCATTAGAATACTAGCAGATATCTACCAGAGACCTGTTATTAAAACAAAATGGAATGATGTTGAATCTGAACAGTTTGGTGCTAATAATGGTGTACGCCAAGGGGGTGTATTATCCCCCCTTCTGTTTAATATTTATATGGACGAGCTTTGAAAACGTCTCACAAATAAGGGAATGGGATGTTATATCGGAAATTATTTTGCTGGTGCTGTTGGCTATGCGGACGATCTTACGCTCTTATGTCCGACTCGGACGGGGCTTCAACAGATGGTTAAAGAATGTGAAACGTTTGCTGAAGAATTTGATATGTTATGTAACGCAAAGAAAACAAAATGTGTTATTTTTAACAGGGTGTATCCAGCTAGATCAGATAAGATCGTTTTAAATGGTGTAGCTCTAGAATGGCAGGATTCTGTACAGTACTTGGGGAATACAGTAACTTGGAACTTGTCAGATAACAATGACGTCTTCGGTAAAAAGAGTCAAATTTATTGCAAGCTTTAACACCTTAACGGCGCATTTCGGATGTCGGTCTAGCAAGGTTAAGAACAGGCTTTTTCACTCTTATTGTTGTTCCTTTTACGGCTGTCAAACCTGGTTATTAAAGCATAAGTCAATTGATCGATTAAGTACATCTTATAAATTAAAGGCTCTGCGTCACCTATGGCACTTTCCATATAACTCGCACAAGAATATTGTACATGGATTGGCGGGCTCTCCGGCTCTGATAAATATAATCAGCTCACGCTTTATAAATTTATTTCTGAACATGCAGGATGTTGCAAATGACTTTGTAAATTTTCTGACAAAGAGATCTCATTATTCCTCAGTTGGTGTACTTGGAGGCAACTTACGATATCTGGAAAGTCAGATGCACAACCATGTGATCAACGCGACATTAGAAATATATAGATACTTAACAGACAGTTGATGATGGTAACAACATCCATTAACTTAGATTTACTGTCAGAATTGATAGAATGCAAAGATGGGATATGTACCTCGCATTTGACCTCCGATGAGGTTAAAACGCTAATTGATTTATTATCATCCGATTTTGTAATAGGTGCGGACTGAACTTTCATTTTTTTCCTTCCTTCTTTCTGTATATCTTTCATTTATTTCATATTTCTTTTCATTGCATATAATGTTCTGTACTTCCCGAATAAAGATATATATATATATAGTATCCGCAAAACTTCGTTTTGGCGGATACAATTACGCATATCAGGTATCCGCGTTTAGAATTCCTCATACCGGTTAACATAAGCCAACTACGTGGCGTTTACCGCTTTATCACTGGCACATATTATATATATTCTGATATTGTTTTCTGAAAAATAAGCATAATAAATACCAGTCACGTGTACCTCTGAAATATGACATTTTTGCTGTAAAGATTTACCTAAAGGTGAAAGGACAAACTGACACACAACCAATGAACATTTCTATACACGCACAGCAATCCGTATACAGCCTGTGGTTGTATGAACTTATTGGGTTCCATATTAATGTGATGATCAAAAACGGGACTGAGTTGCAACAGGAACTAACTGTGTACGAATTAACAACACTCCTTCAACATAAAAGCAAAAATTCTTGTTGAGGTGTTCGTTTCATTCTAAAGATGCCGCGAATATGAATTTGTTGTACTCTACAGACAGCGCCATCTGTGTTTCAATGAGCATCATCACAAAAAATAGGTTCTTATCGGAGATGGATCGCGTGCATGGGGGCAAGTGGGTGCTCCCCTCCCCGTCAGCCATTTTCAACAAGGAGGACATACCATGTTTTATTTCCCCATGAGGTGGCACGTGGGGCTTGCGCTAATTCCCTCAGAATTTTTGGTCAAAGGGTTATACATGTACTTTTATCGGAGTTCTAAAGAGAAATTTGTCAAAAGTGCTTAAAATTGTTTGTAATTTAAATGGAAATTGTAAATATTTTCAACATCGTACTTGAGGGGGGCACCTCCCAGAACCTACCCACCCAGCCGATAGACCTACACACTATCGACATACGCGTTTTGAGGCCTGAAAAAAATCCGACATATATTGAGAAAATGTATGCAACAGGGTGGTTGTGGACGGTACATGTAACAGATCTTTTCGGGGTCCCCCCCCCCCCACACACACACACACACTTACACTTATTATAAAAGGTGATTGCGCCCCTGATGGATCGAATACATGAAACTTTTAGCTGGAGGTTTAAATTACAAGCAATGAGAATTTATTTTTCCCCAAAATCCACATTGCAACAGTAACACATTTTATCAACAGACGGCGCTGTCGTCTGTGGCGGAGCATTCTTTTCCCCCAGGTTTACCGCGAACCAAACAACAAGAAAGCACCGGACAAATATTCCTCACGATAACAGACTGTCAGACAAATTATTTTATTTTAAAGTGTTTACTCGTTTTACATTCCTATGAATGGAAGCTGAATGTTCGGGCAATCTTCGACTGCAACAGGAGAATTCTGGTTTATTCATAATGCATCCTAAACAAAGATTCCTGAAATTCGTCTTGTATTTAGCCACGTCATAAAATTCAAGGCTATAAAATAAGTTTAATACAATTTTCGTCACTTAAAATCCGCGTTTGCGAGATGCACAAAAGTGCAGTTGGCAGTGTGGGGTTATCTTTCGATGGGTAGAATTCCTTAACAGCTTCGTTTCGTATGCAGTCAGTCTCTCGGTTACCAAAATCGTCACATGGAAGCTGTTTTAGTTTTAATTCACATTCATCCCTTAGATCCAACCCCCTAAGGACTTCGAGAACTTCAGATATTTGCCCAAACTATTTTTTTTTATTTAACAAGAAAATAAATAATGGTGACGAAATAACTTACTTTATCATTTTAAACGTCAAAATTAAGTTGTTACTTTATGACAATTCATCCCCCCCCCCCCCCCCCCGACCCACACGCAGGCAGATCATTTCGCGTAGGTGGCCACATAACTCCAGTCATCCAACATGTAGCCTGTCATGGCTGGACCGTCAGCTTCAAACATGCATTCATTTAGACATTACATTCCACAGGTGTAGCCATTTAGACCGTGGGACTTCTGGTTGAAAATAGCAGCTAAATTTGACAAAACCATACATTGGCTTTCACCAAAAACCATTTGCCAGACTTTCAAACTATGCTCCCGTCACCCTCACACACATGGGCATTTCGTTAGGTGTGGTTAATAAAATTTTAGAACTTCGGACCAACAGGTAGTCACAAGTGGTTAGGACATGGCATTCAAACATGCATTCATTTTTACTCCCACTGCAATAGATCACCAATGCGCTAAAACACATACACGTTAAAAATGGTCTTTATTTTATGTAGCTAAATAATGTGCATTTTTAAAATGCTATATAAATTGTTTAAAACTTCCTTTGTTAAATATAAAGCAGAATGTTGGACATAAAAGATAGCACTGAATATTCAGTGACACATTGTACAAAAATACAGCATATAGGTGGTAGTTTCATATACAAATGGCCGCTTCTCATCTGTGGGCTTTGGTGGTATGGTCACATCGGGTCGGCACCAGAACTCCAAGCCGTGCGCACGCCGCGTACTCGGGCGCGCACTGCTGGCAGTCGGCAACATCCAGCGCCTGTCTGCAGTCTGGCTGTGAAGCTGTAATAAAAGAACAGGGCCATAAATTCGTCCAAAGTATCGCAGATATTCTGAACTATTAAAATGATCACATAGCATGTTCATGGCTTTGCATGTATTACATAGCTTTGCATGCATTACAATTTCTACATAACATTGTGGTGCATGTACACAAAACCGCAAGGTATTTAACAACAGTATATAGAAGCTACAGTATGTACCGTTTGACATGGGTCAATCGGTGCAAACTAGCTACAGACCTACTGTTTTTTTAAACATGTTCATGTATGCAAATTACCTGTTCTCTTCCTGTGAACAGTTTTCGCTGGTGAGCCTGATCAGTCACGGACTGTTATAACAGTTTGCTGCTCTTGCAGCCATCTCAGTCAAGAGCTGAAAATGACAAAGTTAAAAAATAAGCGTGTCCAAACATACATCATACAGAATCATCTAATATTATATATCTTTATATAATCACCACAAGAAACTTTTAAGACAATGCAACAGCCGTGTTGGCTGTCATTTTTTTTTTTTACAATGAGCTAAACAGTATCCTTACAAGATAAATCTCAAATGAAATGTTTGCTTTTGGCAATCGTTTTATACCTGTTATATTACGGTGGCCCGGCCTTTCAGACGTTTGACGATTTTTGCAGGAGTAAATTTTCTTTCACTAAATTATTGTTCTCGTTTTGCAATGTTTTGAGCTCTTCTAGCAAATTACCAATGTCAACTGAAGTTTCTAATTTTTGATGCAAGTTAGATATTTGATCTTCAAGTGTGCACACTTTCACTACCAGTTCCTCTTTAGAGTCATTGTACAACTTTTCTTTCAACATATCGGTGTACATACTCTCGAAATCTCGCTGAACAAAATCATACATGTCCAAATCAGAATCATTGCCCTCAAAGTTATTCATTTCCGCATATACCGCTGCACTCCCTGGACTTGGAACATTACTGGTCGCAGTTTCATCATTAACTTTGGCGCTGTATTGACTTTGGTACCCTGCCCATGTTGTACATGCACCTGGTACCAAATGGGTTTGGTTCACAGACATATGGTCGTCTATAATAAAGTCTGTTGTGTTCTGCGGGGCTTTTGGGCTTAATGGTCGTAAACCTTTACCGTATCTACGCCTCGTACTGTCAACTTTATCCCTTTGATCTGGTGACCAGGGCGGGCTAAACAGTTTACTGTGTTTGGGACACCCACCATTTTCTGGCAAGCTGCCAAATTCATCGTCGGTCAGACGACAAGTACATCGCTTCTTGCGGGCCCGTCTTGTTTTCTTTCTTCTTACTTTGCATGGTTCGCTTTCCTCGATTCCAGTGTTCTCCCCACTTGTCAGCTGTTGGTTGGAGTACTTATCTAGATCATCAGGTTCTGAAGTCAAAAGCATTTTGTCGCTGCACAAAATGGCACAGGAGCCCATCCCAAACTCGCACAACCGACCCTCCATTCTTCTATCTCAATCTTCCGGGTTATTTTTTACTGTATTTATCTGTTAAAATAATGCTTTTTGCAAAGTCGGTCGCTCTGCAAATGTAATAAAGTCAGGGAACAGGGTAAAACTTCTAGAAGAACAGCGCTGCACGTCTGTCAATCCTCGGGTGTTTCGCACCTTTGTCTTGCACGTCCGTTCTTGTCGCTTGTATTTCGCAATCTGTACAGCACACGACGTACTTGGTTCGTTTGATTGGCATATAAGTCCAACGTCATAGGAACGTCAGCTGGCAACGAGCCAGCCAATCGGATCCCTCCATATCAGATGGAAACGCATTTACATTTCAGTTTCGAATATGTCACTTATTGATATTATAATTATTTTACTAAATGCTTACATTTAAAAATTAAAATATCATTTTGTATTGAGATTCCGCTGAATAAAAATCATTATTGAACTACAAAAACCGTATGTAAACTTGATTTGACTCATTACCCACAATTCCCTGACACTCTCCTGTGAAAGTAGAAAAACGAATTAGGTTTATATTACATTCTCAGTTGACTATTTCTATGTGCATAAATGCAACCTTATCAATTACATTCATCAATCAGCGACAGAAAGTCATTAAAGACAGTAAACTTTCGGGCCCTCAGATTGTTTTATGGTGACCTCTTAGCACCTCCCGGCTGAATGGAGACCAGTGTCCGGGTTCAAGGCCACCTCGTGTCACGGGGAACGCACGTTCACCGAAGCACTGATGGTCTGCCATACGACCATGCTTGGGATATTTTCTAAGATTTACTTTATAAATTTATCAAATTGTGATTCTATATATAGGACTTCTGAACATTTTCCTTTGTGATCTCGGATTAATTGGTGAATTCTCGACGCCGATCAATGCCGAAAGGGAGGAAGAAAGGTTGGCGCATTTTCGTTCATTGCATAGTTGTGTGTCTTGTTTTTGTCACATGTTGATTTGACAGACACGGCGTGTCAGACCTGTTCAAAAATATTTTGAAAACGACAGTGTCATGTATGAGAGTATCTCTTTTGTAATTATGTAGATTCGTACTGAAATGGATCTGTGTTTAAAAAAGGCGATCGGGGGGAATTGTATTGCGTATTTGGGCGCCATTTTTCTGCCATATGGGTCGGTTGTTTGTCAACATTGCCCAATCTGGTTTCATTTTGGGTTTGCCATGGTGATTAAGGGGAGCTCATTTGGCCGGCTGCCAGATCCGCTCTTTCGAAATTTGAAAAATTACACAAGCAAGACGCGTTATCCTTACAACAAAAGAGGGATTGTGAAATAATTCACAAACAAACCAGACCCACTGACGTATTTAAACCCAGTTCATTCAAAAGTTTTCAATTTTGAAACCAGGCTTGAAGTTCCTGCCAGTGTGGGTTATATTGAAACTTTGAACAGGTTTTCAGGCAAGCATTAAACTCAAGATAAATGGAAATTTCTTTAAATTATCCAGTCATTTACCCAACATCAACATTGATGAGTGATTCTGAAGGTATATTTTCAAATTTGTATTTTTTTGTTCCACTATAATAATTTTTGTTTTAATTTCATGGATTCTTTTCCATGTACTGACTGTTTATGAAGGTTTGAAATATGTCTTTTAATTATTATAAGTTAAAACACAACCTTAAAAATGGATATGAAAACAATTTATTTCTAGACTACAACTTATTAATAAATAATTGAAAGGGATGATAAATAAATATCCATGGCCATGTGTGATATTTAAAAATTATTTAAAAGTAACGGCAGAACTATAGAAACCGGGCTTCAGCCTACCGCCGGTAAAACGGGTGTCGCATAATAAATTGTTTCCTGGAAAAGGCCGATACATATCATTTTCCTCAGAATTCCCGTATTTAATTTTGCTCATAGCTGGAGTTTATTATATTAGAGGAGGAGGGGTCCGGGGAACCTGGGTTCCCCGTCTAAACGGGGGTGTGGGGGCGGAGCCCCCACCTAAAGCTTAATTTTCCTGTTAAAATAGTAAATGGTTTCCCATTTTCGCGATAGATGCCTCTTCAATCACAGATATAAATGGACAAAACTTGCTCCTGCTGGTATCTCGTCTTCACGGCTCACTTAGTATCGTGTAGGGCTCCTAGTCCAAAGATCGTAGGTTCGATTCCCGATTCAGGCGACTTCTGATGCTTAGTAGTTGTTTATGTTAGAAGAGTTGAGTGTAGGGACATCTACAGGGAAAAGTAGGAGTTAAAATAGGGAATGAGAGGTGACAATTTTATTTATATGTTCCTCAATACAAACGAAGCCCGCGTTCTATAGTGGCTCCAAAGTAACATTAGAGGAACTTTGTTTACTCAAGAGGATTACCATATAAATTAAATGTTTATTATTATTTGTAACTTTTGTGTAAATTTGGTATCTTAAGACTTTTCTTAAGTTACTTTATAATTTTTTTTCTAGTCAAATATATATATCTAATATATATTGAACACTTGAACGTTTCATACAGCATGTTTATAAGATGAATCTAGTGAATTAATAATTAATAGCTTATATCACTTTTTAAGTTAGAAATGGTACTGTCTTCCACAGTGTCATCACCAGGGTTTTTTGGGTGAAAATTAAATGATGCTTATTATTATTTGTTAAACCAGGGCAGGAAATTAAGAAATTCAGCCACCAGACTCGAGGTCTGGCAGATTTTTGTTTTTACCAGACCTCCAAAAAAATTGCCGGACCTCTTATTTATCTAATGAAGCGATGTGATCTTGGCTTCCAGAGTCCAATCTTGACCGAGTATGTTCATCCTTAGTCTGGCACGCCGCTCTTTTTTGCCCGCCGTGTGCACTATATTATCGCCCACTGTGACCGCAGTGACTATGGGATTTAATAGAGCGCGTTACCAGTCTGTATCAAGGTCAAGGCTAAATGATGGATAAACAAAAGCGTCAGTCGATCGCGCAATTTACCGTTTCACAAGCGCTTTTTTTTCTCGCATGGCATGACGACAAATTGGTAGGGTAACCATTAGCCTGACGAGCCCTGGCGGCCCAGGTGTTCGCCGGACTAGAGGTCCGGCAGCGGTAGACATTCTGCCGGACCTCCGTGATTTTTACCGGAAATTTCCGGAGGTCCGGCGTTAATTTCAAGCCCTGTTAAACATTTCTGATTTGTATTCTAAATAAACCTGGTTTATACCTGATGAATCCAGATTGTATTATCCGTTTTGTAGAATCCAAACCATATCCAGGTGTATCATTACATTGGTACTAAACAAATTTAAAACAAAATATTATGTTATACATATTAATCAATGTGCAGGGGCGGGGGAGATATTCTTTATATCTTTCAATTATTTTACCAGACAAAAGGTCAGCAAACATATTTGCGTATTGGCATCCTGTAACGTGAATCAGTTTGTCTCTCAAGCCATCTGGCAATACACAGCCCTAGTCTTCATTATAAGATTGTATCCAGTCTTTATTTCTATGATAGCAGGATCTAGTTTTTTATACACGTGTATTTTTGCTAAAAACCATGATTTACTGGCAGAGTCAACTTAATGTACAATTTACTTTACTAACAGGTGGCATGTTAACCAGCTTTTAATTAAAATAGATTACTTTGCTAGTTTTGCATCCGCCCCGCTAAGAATTTCCCCCTTGTGATTGCGGTTGCATTTTGCTGTAAGAGCTTTATTATTTATAACATATACTGTTATGTTAATATGTTAATAATAAAAGTTTTGGGATAAGTGGAACTATCATAACAGTTACTTAAGTAGCAAAGTAACTAACAACCAGGTTGGCAGACAAAAAAGTCTTACACATGGACAAAGGTAATTGCATATCATTCACTCTCACTTTCTCTCTCTCTAACACTCATCAGCAGAAGATACAACTAAGACATTTTTGGGTTTAAAGTTATTCTCAAAAATAGTGAAACACTTCTTACAAAAAAGTTTTACAGGACAGAATACCCAGTACAAAACCAGTATCCATCTTTGTCTATCAATGTGAATAAATATACATAAAAGTCAAAACTACTATTTAGCTAAATGCTAGCACTAATTCCCCTTTATACCTCCTTAATTTATGCTTTATAAGTCATTAACGTACCGCTACATAATTCAGAAATGTTGTATGTTAGCTAAACAGTTAAGTTACATAAATGAACATATATATAAAGCATCACTTATATAAATAAAATTCCGTTGCAATGGAAATTAATACTGTGACCTGACTCACTGTTACTACATGGGTAAGTTGCGTTATATAAAAAGGCTCAGCGGCGTGCAAGGTCTCATCCCCTGAATATTGCTCGCTGTCATTCCCACTTGACATGTTAAGAGATAACAATATATTACAACATCTTATGTTTCCGCATTGGATGCTAGTTTAAGTTTCATTATACCACATACAACTTATCTTCCTGAAATTATGACCACTGTTATTCTCAAAACTATTTCTAACTAACTGTTACTTCACATGTGTTAATACCAAAATGTTTACATGGCTTGAGCTCTCCCTGGCACCATATTAAAGAACAATGATACTGTTAATCAGTATATATTACCCTTTAATAAATGAATATAATAGTAATTATCATCACAATAATGCTGTTAATTGTCTGTATGACTGAACTTGCCTATAGCATAATTTCACCTGTAATGACTGGAAGAAGCATATTAAAAAATATTAAAATAACATATACATTGCTGACATCATAAAATTCTACAATACTAGGTTCTCTAAATTATATGGGTCATTCCGCAGTAAAATGAGCAATTACATATATATCTGGTCCCTCCTTATTCATTCATCAGCAAGTAGTTAAAGGTTTTACACAAATACATATGGTTAAATACCTTGGCATGGGTTCTCCATCCCTCCAAACTGAGACAATAAAGGATGGATTATTACTTATGTAGGCCCATCCCAATATATGCACTTTCAGACAAATAGCATGTCCCCTGAGCAAGGAGCTAATATATTAGGTCTTTTGGTAGAGTAGATAAAGAACTCATTCCTTACCTTAATTAGCTAAATTAAAATACACAATAAGGTGTTCAGATTCCATGGTTGCTTGAAGAAATTGTTGCCACTTACTTTTTTTTGCAAACATTTCTGATCTGGCCCCCAGTTTTGAGTCAACTCCGTCACATAAAGAATTATATCCAAGCAAATTGACAGTTACATATTTATATCTATACTAAGCCAAATATAAAATGTTGCATGGACATACTTTATCCATGAAACACTGTTTCATACATAACATGTATCTAGTGTAAGAAATGGAACCCTTTATGTCTTCATTCTGGAGGGTGGAAAATTAAGATGTCAACTCTGTCACAGCTTTTTCACCTTCATCAATAGATAAATGGGTAAAATGTTATTTTGTTTAAGAAAAACATGTGTTTTTTGTTTAAAATCTTCAATAACTGGCATATAACGTAATTTTCAAAAAAATTATAAATAAAAAATCAAGCATTTGTCAACTCCATCACAGTCAACTCCATCAAGTGAATGAGTTGACATGTCTGTATTTTGAGCACTGATTACTTAACAAAGCTTTCACCATTATTATATATACTAATATATTGTATATTCCATTAGATTGCAACTATATTTTATGTGTTAGCTTAATTATTATTCAATTTATTTAGTTCCAGGCAATATTAATGATTTATGAATTGGCTAACTAATGAAATACAGTAACCCAGCAGAAAAATCTTGCATTTTGGTATTCTGACCTGATACATCCACTGCTATTTATATAACTGAATATTTTCATTTTTAACAGCATGGGCAATCAGCAATCTAAATTATTTAAAAATAAAATGAAGCTAGATATGATACAGAGCATTCACTCTTGTAGCCTGTGTTCCCTTATAATCAATAAAGATATTCTTATGACCCCAGATTCATAGTGGTTTCATTCTGCTGAAGAGTGTCAGGCCTGTACCTTGAACCACAATATCAAAAATCATTTAGAATACATTTGCTAGATTTTGACAGCATTTAATACATCCTGTCCCAGCAGGAAAAGCTAAGCATGTTGCAGCAGACTTGGTCAATTATTGTGCTATAATATATTTATCTCTGTGGACATTAATATGATTTATTTATTTATATGTCCATTGTATGACACTTGATTGTAGACATGCTGCATAAAAAAAATAAAAATAAATGGTGTCAATTCCTCTTTTCCTGCTAACATGCTGCTTCTGGTTCCCACAAAAGACCGTGGCAACATAATAACAGAATGTTTTTTGCAAATGCAAACACTGATGAAGATGACTCCATGACACCTGGAATTGTTCTTCAGTTTCTGTAAAACCTTTTTCATTGTTTAATGTAACTGTTAATTTGGTTTCACAAAATAGTTTTCCACTTTTGAACTGGTAAATGTGTACAAACAGAAACTTTTATACTACCTGTAACTCTGTTGATGAAACATCCAGAGTCAATAGTGCCAGTCTTGTTGGATATATTATCTAGTTAGGATTATGGATAATTGCAACTTCTTGCATCACTGAATTTATTTGGCAGCTGATAGACAGTTCCAGTCCTCTAGTGGTCAGCGAAAAGAAGGCAAAACTGAATCTACAACCCTCCAAAGAGCAGCCCCATCTCCTCTTAAGGTCTTTTACCCTGTCCCGCCTCCCAGAGATTTCAATGGCCTTTAAATATTTCAAGACATCTGCAGACCCCAAAACTGACAAGGAAAAGGAAATTTAAATCATCTGTAGGATGTCTAATCATTTTGAATTATCTGTGCTCTATACTTTAAATATTATAAACATACAGTCAAGTTGTTTTCATAAGTTTGCAGAGAAATATTCAGTTATGTGACAACAGATTTTCTTCTGTCAGCCAGAACTTAAATATGAGCCAATTTATGTGACACAATCAAGTGCTGGTCAATAAAAAAAATTAAGTACCATATAAGGAAATATTTGATCATAGAAGACTTGTGCATGAAAATAATTAAGAGATTTATAAAGTCATATGTTAGAGTATACCGGTCAAAAGCCTGTTCTGTCAACTCTGTCACAAATACTCATGGTCTTTGCTAGCTAAATATTATCAAGGGAATCATTTAACTACACAGATTTTTCTGTTATAAATGTAAATAAAGGAAATCTTGATTTACCTAATGATGATTTAATCTGTTTTTATTAGAATAATTGTCTTTACCTGAGAAAAAGAATTGAAGAAAAAAATGGTTCTTGATAAAGTTTGCAATTTTCTTAACCTTTTTTGTATATACATGGGTCTAATTCATAAGGAAAAGTTATATTTAATTTAGGGAGGAATGATATTTTGCCATTGTCTTGTATTATTTAACTGGTGTCATCTCCTTAAATTTTGTATTTCAGATCAATTGACATGACTGTGACAGAGTTGAAAAAGTGTTTTACTGAGTTTTCCATGATTGTTATTTTCAAAAAAGACTTTGCTGTTTAAGCTTGGCTTTTATGTGTTAGTGAAACTAGACATCTCTGCCTACAGGTGCTACAAATTTAAGCCAGATATGATGAAAAAAAAAAATTTTGACCAAGCAGTATCACCAATTTGCCCAATTTACTGTGGAATGACCCATATACAGCTGCGGCTTTAGTACCAATAACAACATTTTTGTAAGTGATGGTACATGTCATTAAAATATTACTCACTGGATTTATCAGAAGATTGTGCAGAAAGTGTTCAGGTCTGTGTTACCGTGTGAAAGTGAAGCCTCCAGCAATCCATATGAGCGAGATAAAGGAAAAAAACTTATTTTCAAGTGTATAAAATATATTGCGATTTTGGTAAACATGCCGTAGAATTAATAAAAAGGAAGTATAAAAAGGAAGTACCATTTCAGGGTTAATCCTGTTTCATTAGAATGATACAATGTTTGGTGAGGTAAAATGTATACAGAAGAATGATAAACTGATCAACTTTTACTCAAATGTTCATTTTAAAAGAATCCCTTGGGCAGATTTATGCTGTCAATTATTTTCAGGGGGTCGGAAGTATGGAGGAGGTGGAGGGGGTGACTCGCGTCACCAGAGTGACGAAGAATATGACACAGGTGACACAGCCAGTGTCATATCGAGTGCGTCAGATGCAACCAGCATGCTAGGAGATGGTAAGGTTTATTTTCATATATTTTGATGTTATTATCAATTATTTTTATGTTTATTCAGAAACTTCCAGACTACTAGCATCTGTGATCTGACGTGCAACATTTTCACATTCTTGGCTTTATGTCCATAAAACAAAATTTTGATGGAATAGATGCTTGATAAAAGTATGGTTCTATTTCATCAATAACTGGTTTATTAAAGATTCATATGCCAGATAAATACAATAGTTCATTTACCATTAAACACTCAAAGTAAGACCTTTATTAGCTAAACATTAGTCTAATCTAGTGATGCAAGTTTAATTTAAAAGATAGGTCAGCACTTCATTTGGTCTAATTAGCTCTTAGATTTACAGTTATTATGAGTTATAAATAATATGACTTGGCCCACAGACATTGCCCACAATAGGTTAGATCTTGACTTCTTGCACAGTTTGTCAATTATGTACAGTTGGGAGAACCTTATTTTGTTCATCTTGCATATTTGTTTTTATAAAGCGGACATTGGTATCTGAAGACTTTAACCATAGGTTCACAGGATTGTTGGTAAAACCAAAATCAGTATTATTTGTGCTTGTTTTAACCTTTGACAGATCTCTGCAGGTGAAGCTGTATTTATGATCCTGGGGCTGTTCTTAAAGCTGTGTCAGACTTTCTTTCACTACCTGGTCTTTTCAATTTCCAGTCTTACACCAAGACATATCTGTATGATTGTCCTGTTATCATTGACCTATTTCATGACAGGAACAGATCAAGAAGTGGATGAACAAAGTGCTCAGGAGAACTTTGAAGACAAACTCAAAGAGGCAATCGATGGGACATCACAAAAGAGGTAGAAACTTACTCAGTGCTGGATTCATTCATAAATCTGCAGGAGAATCATAAATGTTAATGTCTGTGATAGAGAAAGACAGATAAAGAGACAGACAGACAGAAAGACAGAGAGAGGACAGAAACAGAGAGAGAGATGGAGACAGACCAAGAAAAATGGACAGACAGAGAAAGTATATTAAAGCTTAATCTTTAGCTCCAGAAGTATTAGCTAATGACCATTTTTCTAATTTACTTGAATGAGATATTGCCAGTTTTTGAATGAAAAATGGTTTAATTTAGTTTTAGAAAAAATACACAAGAAGTATAATTTATCAGATATTAGGATAACATTGTCTGCACACAGCATGGCTTTATAGCAGTGTCTCAAAATGTATAATTACTTTTGTTTGTATTTTCAGTGCCAAAGGGAGAACAGAATGTTTGCTAGGGCTTGGGAAGGCTTTCTCAAAGAAATATGTTTATGAATTTCTAATTGATAGGTGAGAAACATTTCTTGGCTTTTTGACAGTATTTTTAGCCTCAAGGATAACCCCTCAGAATAGATTCTGTATTTAGCTTAGCTGACTGGATATATATATCCAGTATATGTCCCTACATGTTTAGATAAAAATGAATTGTTATTAATCTGTATTTTCATGTATGTGTCTATGAGAACCCTAGTTAAGTTAGAGCTCATTCAGATATGACCTTGCACACCACAGGAGGTCACAATAACTGAGACACCTGTTAAAGGTATTGGTATTTTCCCACAACACTTAGATAAGACTACACTTTCGGGAATATAAATAAAGATGCTGTATATATAGCAAGACCTTGTATGCTATATATATGTGTGTATATGTCAATGACCGTTGTTCGCTGTCCTTCATCTTTATCACACAAATTAAGAAATATTGATGTTATAAAAGTGTCAACAATGTCAGGACAGATTTCAGTATAAGGTGCTCAGAAACTCCCACATAGCATATTGTTTTATATACTAAAAGCAAGCTGAGACAGGACTGAAAGATATAATTCTTTATTGCTTGTTACTGTTCAGAAAGCAATGGTGATCCCTTGAGTAAATACATATTCACGTGAAAATAATACCCTTAATGCAACAGATTTTCTGTGCATAATTTTCTATAGCATGTATTTTTACCACAGTCATCCATTTTTTCTGGCATTAATACAGTTTTATATGGCTAAATGTGAAGATCAACTTTCATATGCTACTGAGATTTAAGGGGTTTTGAAAAGTATTACTGATTGATGATACTATTAGTCCTTTGTTTTAACAAGTCTTTCATCTTTTATCTTCTTAATATATTGACATTTGTAAGGAGCCAGAAACATCAAATTGACTTCTAAGTTCTAGACTCTGAAAGTACAGTTGATTTAAATTTGCATTTAAATGATTTAGCTGTGTCAGCTAAAACATTGTAATTTAATTTAACAAATATTGATCACATACCAATACGAGATGGAAAATCTTGCAGGAATATTCACTATGTTCAGCCTTTTTAATTTTTGTTCTTATTTGTTCCTAGTCTTCTTGTAAAACCTCCTTAATCATGTGCAAAATATTTAAAAGACTCGCAGAACTCTTTTATTTGTAAGGTAAGCACAGTAACTCTGTAGTCCAGGGCCTAAATCATGCCCAAGACAGTTTCCTGCACCAATGTACAATGCATGAATATTTAATTTTCAGTTTCATTTTATTGCTTATCCTATCATTGCTTAATGTCAGTTTCATAGCATGTTGACAGTAAACTGGTATCCTTGGCAGTCAGCTCCTTTACAGGTATATAGTACACATTGTCTGTTCACAGAAATATTTCAGTAAGTGTTAAAATGAGTGATATCAGTATTAATAGGCTTATCATCTTTGTAACACAGGAAAATGACAGTAACCGACAGTGTAGAAAAGTGTTTGAAGAAAGGCAAAGGTGAAGAACAGTCAGCAGCTGCCACCTGTGGCGCCCTCTTGTGTCTCCAGCTAGGATCAGGAGGAGATGGGGAGGAGGTATTTCGCACTTTGTCTCCGATAATGACCACCATTCTTAGCGACGGATCTGCAAGTCTCAGAGCCAGGTCATCAGTAAGTAAACATATGCTTTCTCCAAGTATTTACTATCCTGGAAATTGTCAAAACAGAAAACCTGTTTTACAAGGGTGGTGTGGTTGCTGCATTAGGAAAAGCAGAAAACTGCCCATCTAGAATTGACCTAACCATGAACTCTGTGTGACCTTAATCACATATTCATACAATGAATCATCAGGAGCAGAGCAGTTGTGAGCAACCAATCAACTTCCCACTGGCAGTGTAAACAAACAGTCACCTGACAAGCGCAAAATTTGCATAATTTTGGGGACTCTCCCAAACTGAGCACATGTAGTTTTTTATTAGTACCCCTGTCTGCATGTTTTTTTCTGGGATATATTTTTGTGCGAAGGAAACTGTAAAAAGTTTCAGGCCAAAGGTTGCAGGAGCTATTATGCTAACTGCCGAGTAAATCATAATGTCTTACCTTGCAAAATGCACTCTATTTGTGTGACACAAATAATCCAAAATATGGCAAAACACTTTACGAAGATTGTGATATATTCATTACTGGAGATTAGAGATATAGCAATTTCAGCTGATTAAGTCAGTCAGTGCGTTGTCCAGGCCACGGACCTTTGTGACATCTTTGTCAATGTTATGTCACTGTAGTCTTATAAACAGCTCTCGCAACCATAGACATGGGTGGCCTTCTGTGAAAGAGCATTTTTTGCGCTCATTAGCATAATTAGGTCAAAAGGGCGGAGCATGAGGGCTATGGTAGTTAGGTCAATTGGTCAGTGTAGAATTAAATGTTTAGAAAATATGTGTCATTAATGTGCATTTACAGGCCCTGGGCACATGGATGACTGGTTATATCCTTGCTGGTCAGTTTTGTGACTATTTATTTAGATGAAAGCCACCAGATCCAGTTATCCAGCCAATATCTCAACTTTCCCTATTGTTAACGGATATCATGCCGGTGGTTATTAAATGCCAGAATCATTTTCACCAATTCATTCACTCTAATATTTCTATCATTTTATCAAGAAAAAGTGAAAAAGAAAACTAGGCCATTCACCCAGCAGACTGTTTTCTGTATTTTGAAAAATCATGGTCCACCAGAGGTATTTCCACTAAAGCTAAGATAAAACTTGAATAAATGATATGGGCAAGAGAATTATATATAATATTATACCAGTCAGAATGTCAGTATTAAATTAAAGTAAGAATTAATCAATGAAAAAGGGCATATAGATAAATATTTAATAGATTCATCTTAATCTTAGACTATTCATGTTTTCTGTGTATTACAGTGTGCCAGGTCTCTTGGGATGTGCAGCTTTGTAGCTGGAGATGAGTGGGAGGTAAGCCCTGCAGTAGTTTTTACATCCCCAACATGATCATTCCTAGGAAAGATAGTATGCATTGAAACAATTTTTTCATGAAAGACACTTATTTTTGCACAAGCCTGTCATTCTCCATTTCTTAAATGCTGAATGGACTGTCATCAAATTAAGTGTGCTTATGGGTCTTTGATGAACGTGAGCTAATATGCATGAATTATGGTGCCACCTACATTTACTTAAATAGTTGCCTGTGCAAGGACATTTGTCAACATGTCAGTCGGCTAAGTGTCATGACCCATGGTTCACTTGTTATTTAGATGAAAGCCACAGTATCCAGTTATCAATCCAATATCTAAAATTTCCCTACTGTCATAGGATATCATACTGGTTGTTATTCAGTGCCAGAATCATTTTCACCAATTCATTTACTCTAAATTTTTATCATTTTATCAAGAAAAAGTGAAAAAGAAAACAAGGCCATACACCCAGCAGACTGTTTTCTGTTTATTGAAAAATCATGGTCCACCAGAGGTATTTCCACTAAGGCTAAGATAAAACTTGAATAAATGATATGGGCTAGAGTATTATATATAATATTATACAATATTATACCAGTAAGAATAATGTCAGTTTTAAAAACAGGGATTTACAAGTACAATAAAACCTCAAAATATAGCCACCATTGGGACCTCGATAAAGTAGGTCACATTTTACGAGGTGGTCTTTCAAGCGAGGTCTTTAATAAAGAGCAAAAAGAATTAGGACACTGAAAATTGGTCATTATTTTGAGGTGGTTGCTAAACTGAGGTGGTGGTTAGGCGAGATTTTACTGTACCTTGCTTTCTTATTGTCCCCCTCTCTCTCAGAGCTAGTAATTCATGGGCTACTTTAAAACAGGGTGACCCATATATCTGACAGGTTGACATGTTCTGTTAAGTTCTCAACAGAATATGCTGCCTCATTAGAATATGCACCCTGTCTTGGTTATACCTACATCAATGCCAGCTCAGCAGTAATTTTTTTTAGCCATGAAAAATATACACGCGCATACCTAAATATCCTGGGGTTTCACCTGTATTACTGTTCGTTACCCCTATCAGATATATATCTGAAGTGAATGTATATCTAAAAGAAATCCAATGGGGCTTAAAATGAATATTTAATATGAGGTATTGTTGCACAATGTGCCTTATTAAGTAATGCTAATGAATAATATTATGTTGCTGAAAGTAGTGAATGTTGCGGCTGGAGTGGCAGCACCTTGTGTCTGTATTAAAGACTAACGCTGGTGTGTGCGTACACAAATATTATGATTTGTGAAGCATCACATGGCTAGTGATGATGAATGACTTGAGGATTTCTTAATCATTAATTTTATTTTTTCCTTTGAAACTCTGTTAAAGTAGCTTTAAATCAGTTTTTCCCTTTTATATAGAAATTAGACCAGCATTTTGTACAAAAACACGGTAAATTTCAGAAAGCTAACAACTTCCCATAAATACCTCTATTAACACTCAATCTCGGTCAGTTTTCTTGCCGCTTCAGATAAGTTTCACTGAGTTGCCCCAAATATAAGACGCAGGTGGACTCCATACAAAATACCCTCATTTGTTAGGGACATGATCCTAGTATAATACGTGTATTCTGTTGATAACTTTATGGTATGATAAGTTGGAAATCAGCTGATCACAGTGTAGGTTATATTTTATCACATTGTCAATGATTAATGTGCTACTCAACCTAGAAATACAGAAGTCTAATTGCTCTGAAGAGCATGATGCTCTCTCAGCAGTATATGGAAATATTAAATAGTTACTGGTCTCAATATTGTGAACTTCCTGAGTTCTGAGTGAAACTGTTGGACCTTTGCAGCATGTGGCCAACATAATGACGAACCTTGAGAAGCTGTTCAGAACATCTTACTTTAAAGGAGACGGGACTCCACCGAAGCACAGCCCTGAAATCAGCCACCTGCACACCAGCGCTCTGGCCGCCTGGGCTCTGCTGGTCTCTATAGCTCCACCAAATGTTGTTAGCGATCTCATTGATATGTGAGTATCTCCAGACTGATCAGTTCATAAGTCATCTTTGGCAAGATAACTTCACTATATTTGTTGTTGTAAGTAATACTTATGTCAAATTAGAAAAAAAGACATAACTAAGGTAAAATTAAACAAATACTTTGGAAAGTATCATACATAGGATAACTTGTATATATCAAACACCAATAGCACTAAAATTTGCCCCCTTTGGATTGTTATTTGCTGTAAGGTCTTTCAGGTATCGAACAAGTTGAACAGTGAGCTTTCTCTCTGTGTTGTCGCAGGTCAACTTAAACCCAGCCATCTTGGACTTCTCAGATATTTAAAGTGTTATTTTGGTAAAAACATTTGGCAACCCTTGACCATAATTAGACTGCTCAAGAGTACTGAGTGCTTGAGGTTTGTACTGTTTTAGTTACAGTAAATGTCACCAGATGACGACACCAACCATTTGTAGATTGTTGACTGTTGACTTTATTTATTGTAAAGAGGAGTGAACATGTGATATATATCTTATTCTTTACAGCCATCTACCAAAACTGCCCCAGCTCCTGGAGAGTTCGGATGTAGATCTGAGGATCACAGCAGGGGAAGCCATCGCTCTGCTGTATGAGCTGGCGAGAGAACAGGATGAGGTCAGTACATCTTCAGTGTACCTGATCACATTGTTATACTAAATGTTTGGCTGTTGATATTGTACTGTACACAAGATCAGATTTATTTAATAAGAGTTGATTAGGGGGAGGTCACTCTTGAACCTTTGTTTTGCAGTTTTATGTTCTTCGAAGTTTTCATACCTGGGGTAAAATCCTTTTATAAAAATAGCAATACCAGTTTCATTGTTCTCAAAGCAGATCAGGATACAATATTAATTTACAAATCACATGTTCTTATTTGAATTATTACTACTTATCACTAATATTTTATTAATTTCACATTATAAACATTAAAAATACTAGTAAATTGGTTTTAATTTGTCATAAAAAAAAGAATAATGCATCCACTGCCTAAGTGGTCATCACTTAAAAGGGTGAATGTATCATATTTATTCCCCTTTGATGCATCATATTGTGATACCAGTGAAAGGTGTCGAGAGGTTGGTAAATTATGGCTTCAAGCGATCTAACTCATGCATAACATGAGAATATTTCTAACACATTGGTTTCCTGTCACTGTTTGTATTTACATCAGGTCTCATTTGTCAATGTAATGTTTGGTTTGATGTTTTTAGGATTATGAGGGTCCAAACATAGTAACCCTGTGTGTGACCTTGAAAAGCCTGGCCACAGATAGCAATAAATACAGAGCTAAGAAAGACAGAAGGCAACAGAGGTCCAGCTTTAGAGATATCCTTAAAGCTGTGGAGGTAAATTAATAGAACCTACTAATGTGAATTCACAAAAATTAATTCAACTGATATTTGGAGGTTTATCTTCAAAAGCAGTATTTGGGTTCATATTGAACCAGACAAGATAAAAACAGATTATTTCTTTTATAAGATCTTATGTAAAATTGAAGGCCTCCAATCATGAGTACCTAAAATGAAAATTTTGTGTGTATGTGTTGTGTGATTATCTCAGGTACACCAAATACTTCAGTTCCAGTGAATTATCATTATGAAATTATGACATCAAATCTGTTTAAAAAAAAACAGCTGTCAAATTTTATGAAATACACATACCATTTATAATTGCTTACTGCAAGTGTTGTTGTATTTAAACAAATCTTCATGGTGCAGCTTTCTGTTTACAGGAAGGGGATGTGCCATATGAAAGAATCAAATTTGGTGGAGAGTGTGTAGAGATAGACAGCTGGGCCAGGAAGATCCAGTACAACAGTTTATGTCACATGCTGGGAGTCGGCATGAACACACATCTTCAGGTACACTTGTCTTACCTTATACTATCTACATTCAAATTATGACATTTGTTTTCACTTAACTTCTGAGTGCTTTATTTTTAACACTTCTTGTGTATAATATGTTCAACAGATGGCAGCACAAGGGGGACACATTCTTGAACAAACTTGTGAGTTGATATATGGTACATCTGAAGGAAAACACATTTTTATATTAATTAGAAACTTGTCATTGTATCCGCCAAAACAGAGTTTTGCGGATACTATGTTTTCAGCTGGCCGCCGCCGCCGCCGCCGCCGCGGCCGCGTAGGTGTCCGGAGAACTCCTCCGTAACCGCTGGGCGGAATTTTCCGAAACCCGGGATTATGTTCGGGTCACATGTGAACTGCTGCGCCCCGATTTTGTTTTGACCTCTGACCTTTCCTTTGCGCTCTGCGTCCGTTTGTGCGTCTGTTTCCACACATAAACCCACATATCTCGGGAACCGTTTGACCGATCAGGAAAATTTTTTTGCACAAATGTAGCCCTCGGAGAGCTTTATAACATACACCAAAAATGGTGGCGCCACCTGCAACCATGTTTGCACAGTGTCCATCTGTTCGTCTGCCTTGGGTTAAAATCACTCATATCTCTGCAGTGACTTGACTAATTCACCTGAAATTGGGCATGCGTAAACATCCTGGATAGCTTTTCTGATTTTATGACAGGTGGCGCCACCTACATTCACGTTTACGCTGCAGACATCCAAGCTCATATCTCGGGAACCGTTTGACCGATCAGGAAAATTCTTTTGCACAAATGTAGCCCTTGGAGAGCTTTATAACATACACCAAAAATGGTGGCGCCACCTGCAACCATGTTTGCACAGTGTCCATCTGTTCGTCTGCCTTGGGTTAAAATCACTCACATCTCTGCAGTGACTTGACTAATTCACCTGAAATTGGGCATGCGTATACATCCTGGATAGCTTTTCTGATTTTATGACAGGTGGCGCCACCTACATTCACGTTTACGCTGCAGACATCAAAAGTCATATCTCGGGAACCGTTTGACCGATCAGGAAAATTCTTTTGCACAAATGTAGCCCTTGGAGAGCTTTATAACATACACCAAAAATGGTGGCACTACCTGCAACAATGTTTGCACAGTGTCCATCTGTTTGTCGGCCTTGGGTTAAAATCACTCATATCTCTGCAGTGACTTGACTAATTCACCTGAAATTTAGCATGCGTATACATCCTGGATAGCTTTTCTGATTTTATGACAGGTGGCGCCACCTACATTCACGTTTACGCTGCAGACATCCAAGCTCATATCTCAGGAACCGTTTGACCGATCAGGAAAATTTTTTTGCACAAATGTAGCCCTTGGAGAGCTTTATAACATACACCGAAAATGGTGGCACCACCTGCAACCATGTTTGCACAGTGTCCATCTGTTCGTCTGCCTTGGGTTAAAATCACTCATATTTCTGCAGTGGTTTGACTAATTCACCTGAAATTCGGCATGCTTATTTATCCTGGATAGCTTTTCTGATTTTATGACAGGTGGCGCCACCTACAATCAAGTTTACGCTGCAGACATCCAAGCTCATATCTAGGGAACCATTTGACCGATTGGGCCAAAATTTTGCATGTGTATAAATCTCACATAGCTCTTTATCATACGCAAAACTGGTGGCGCCACCTGCAGCCATGTTTGCACAGCTCCCATCTGTTTGTCTGCCATGGGATAAAATATCCATGCTAATATGCAACACTTCACCCGTTCCACTCTGATTTAGGCGGATACAAGTAGTCACTTGTCGACTACCCGTATTCTAGTTGTTGATTGAATTAGATGACATATTATTAAAACTGGAGTAATATTGGATTTTTGTTATCTGAGTTGAAAGTAAAGCTTCTCTACTCAGACGCAGTGCCTTTGATTTTCACATGATAGAACAACATATTGAAATATTTTTTTTTATGTTGGGATGAATATGGCTTTTGTTTTACAGGAGAATGATATAGTGAGGGACATCTTTAGTCTTGGAGCACCCATACCAATATCTGCTAAACCCAAGCAGAAGGTGACCAAGTTTGAAAAGGTGAGCTGCTGTACCATCCTTCTATCAGAGGTAGTATCTACTCAAAACAAACCTCTTCAGTTGAGCACTATGGATAACTGGGACTACTTGTCTCAGCTGTCAAATTTCTTCATTTCAAAGAAAACCTTCTGTTTACACATCATGAATGCATGCTTACGAAATATTACTTATTCTGTGAAGTTCTTATCACAAGAACACCCATGATTATGTAATTTGCCTTTTAGACAATTCATATCCAACATTTTTGACTAAATTGCCCTCTGCACTATATTTACACCTCCACCAGCTGTGTATATATAAGGCCCCAGTGCATTATGGGCAATAGATTTCAAAGCCCCCAAACCAGCAGTGTCATACTCTTGTGAGTCGACTCTCTGCAGCCTGTTCTCAGTTGACATCATGCCATCCTGTCTATTAATCAGCTGAGCATCATGACCCATAAGACACTTTAGTTTGTTACAGCTGGTTACAATGTTTGCTATGTCTGATTAGGCGAGTTTAACTTGGTGCTATAAAAATGACACATGTTTTATCTTTTTACAGAAAATGTTCAATGCAGCAGCCTTCCGTGAGAGGACCAAAGCTCGATCTAAATTCAGGGACAAGCGAGCAGTTGCAGTCCACATGGCAAGCAGTTGACCACTTTAGTAGTGCTAGTTTGTGGTGTCCTGGTCTGTGATGTTCCTGGGATAAGAAAATGTCTAGCTGCTTTCTACCAATCCAGCTGACCACCCCCCCCCCCCCCCCACACACTTAAACCTAGGAAAATTAATATATCTATGAAATTAATATGGAGAGTATGTAGATAAATAAGTTTGGCTAAGAAGATCCTATGAATGCACTTGGTACTTCCTTGACTTCACTCACTCATATATATATGTATATATTATATATATATAAAATGGATTTTCAAGAATAAATCCACATTTACAGAATACCTCAGTAGTCAAATAGTCATTTCTGGAGATAGGAAATATTTAAATTATTATGAATGACTTATTATGCTGTGGGTATATATACTAATGGATAAACTATGTACATGATCATATATATATAAACTGGAGTGGATTTTAATATAGCACATACATATTAGTCTAATTACTTTAAGGCATTGTTAAAAGACAGACAAATTTATTTTTGCTCAGGTATTTTTTAATATAAAAACGTTGAACTAAGTTATGACACTGCATTTTGAAAATCAATCTAGGAATGATTGCCAAGAAATGCATACTAGTATATTTATCAAAATTAGTTGCCTGATGAATTGTCTTGTGCAGTTATAATAAAAAGGATATCGGATCTTTAGATTATCCTGTGAAGATTTGCAGTGTGACAGAGTTGGATGCATTGTCTCTGAATAGCAATAACATACACCAATAACACTAGACATTTTGTTTTGCTACACAATTGTTACAGGATATCTTGTGCTGGTTTAAATTGTGCTATCAAGAGAGAAAGAAAAATTGTCTTGAATTTTTGGGGTATTATGTAACTAAGCTTTGCTAATCTGCACGTATGAACTTGGTTTATGCTATTTTCCTTTGTGTAAAGTTAATTTGTTTGTGAAATACCAGCTTACTTTGCTACATTCATGTTTTATATGGCAGTGTTTTAATCGTCAGCTGTATCAGTTGACCCAAAACCTTATCCTTGATTTTTGGAAGAAACTGATTTTACTGTACATCTATTACACTAAATCTTGTTACTGACAATAAATTATTTGGACTGGAATATGTTGTTTATTTTTTTCCCAAGCATTTGACGTTTGTATGTTACAATCTGCGGTGTTATATACTATAGAATATATAATTAGATTTACAGTCAACTCCGAACCTGCAATGGTACAGCTAATATGGATCCTCTTCAGACTTTCCTATTATCCTTTGTATATTCCTTTGGGCAAAGTCAGTCAGGGTATCTCCTGATTGACACATGATATGGCCCTTGTGAAGCAAGTGCTGGAATATGTTGTTGATCCCCCCCCCCCCCCCCAACTTTGGACGTTTGCATGTTTTAGCATGCAGTGAAATATACTATAGTATATATAATTAGAGTTACAGTTAACTCAGAAGCTACATTGGTTTGTCTATCATGGATCCTCTTCAGACTTTCCTATCATCCTTTGTACATTGTAACTGTTCACAAACCCAGTGCACAGAACAACCAGGAGCAATATTATGCCTTTTCTTCCACAATATCAGTTTAGTTTTGCCTTGTACAAAAGTTTCCCAGCAAAACCTTCCCAGCATACAATCTCAGTACCTTGCATAGTTTCACTTTAACACCTTTTTATGGCTCTGCATGTTGGTAAACAGTCCACAATTGTCTTATTACCATTAGGCCACTTTACCGGAGGTCTGATTGTGAGCTGCAACACACAATGTTTCAGACAGCGTGAAAATGTATTACATTTTATGGGCCAACTTTTTGTGGCCCGAGTGATGCATGCACTGTGTATACGTTGACACCTGTGAACCCACCCAGTCTATTGTTTTTAACACTTGTTTACAGGAGCAAGCAAATGGTTTCAGGGCAATATTTTTGCAGGTACAAATTTATTATACAGGGAACAAGCTATTTCTTGTGTAAATTCAGCATGCTTTATAGGTGATCAGGCCCCTTTTACCTTGCTGACATTCTGATTTTCCTATTTGTATCCGCCAAAACAAAGTTTTGGAGATACTATATTTTGACCCGGTTCTGCTGTCGCCACGTTTGTTTCTGGAATAGAACTCTGAGACCACTGGACAGATTTTTCTGAAACTTTACACAATTTTCAGGTCATATGTGAACTGGTGCCAGAATATTTTGCGATGACCTCTGACCTTTCCTCTATTCAGTGCGTCCATCTGTGCATCTGTTTTGAAACATTAACCCACATATCTTGACAACCGTTTGACCGATCAGGAAAAATAAATTGCACAAATGTAGCCCTTGGATAGCTTTATAACATACAGAAAAAATGGTGGCGCCACCTGCAACCATTTTTGCACAGCGTCCATCCGTGCATCTGCCTTTGGATAAAATTACTCATATCTATGCAGTGAATGGACTTTTCCACCTGAAATTTTGCATGTGTATACATCCTGGACAGCTTTTTTGATTTTATGACAGGTGGTGCCACCTGCAATCACGTTTACTCTGCAGACATCCAAGCTCATATCTCAGGAACTGTTTGACCAATTGGGCCCAAATTTTGCATGTGTATAGATCTTGCATAGCTCTTTCTCATAGGCAAAACTGGTGGCGCCATCTGCAACAATTTTTGCACAGCGTCTGTCTGTTTGTCTGCCATGGGATAAAATCACTTGTATCTCAGCAGTGGTTTGATGTATCTGCCTAAAATTTTTCAGGTTTATACATCTCTGATAGCTTTCTTGATTTTATGACAGGTAGCACCACCTACATCCATGTTTACGCCACCTGCAACCATTTTTGCACAGCGTCTGTTTGTTTGTCTGCCGTGGGATAAAATCACTCGTATACAAGTAGTGGTTTGACTTTTTGCATATGAATACAACTTGGACAGCTTTTTTGGATTTTGTGGTAGGTGGCGCCACCTACATACACATTTCGGCTGCAGACATCCATGCTAATATGCAACACACCTCGCTCTATTTCCCATTGCCACTCAATCCATGCCTCACTTCACCTGTCCCATTCTGATTTTGGCGGATACACGTAGTCGCTTTTCGACTACCCGTATTTTAGTTTTTTTTCATATTTCTGCACTGGAAAAAAGGGATCTCAAGGTTTCCGCTGATGTTTAGGAAAGCATCATCTTGATGTTAAGTGAAATAAGTTGTGGACAAGATTTGACCCCTGCACATCATGTCATCAGTTATATGTAAAACATTATAACTGGTATACAATAAGTGCAATACAAACACCGACTGGCATACAATAAGTGCAATACAGAGATGCAATACTTCAACAGTTTAATATGGGGTTAACTAATCATGTTTTTTCTTCATTTTTAGCTCAGCTGACTATAAGTCATCTGAGCTATAGTTGTGGTCCTTTGTCCGTCGGTCGTCCGTCCGTTAACAGGGCACATTTTAAAACCGTTGGACCTACGAATCCAAAATTCTGCATACCATTAGATGTCCCCAAAATCTCCTACCATACCGAAAATTGGGTCATTAGAACTTCGTTCCTTTGAGATATTAAGGAAAAACTTCCCGTTTTCCAAAAAAAAGCCATTGTTACACTTCAAGGCTGCCTAATATCAAAACCACTGATCTGTTTTTGATCATATTTAGTATTCATATTCTTCCATACATTTTCTGTGCACATACCAAAAAAGAGGTCAATATTGGGTATTATTTTAAAGTTATAGGACCAAATATAATGCAATTTTTTAAAAATCAGGAAATATATTTACTCACTTAACATGAGAATTGCTGAAGCTGGAGACTTTTTTTTCAGGAATATAACTTTATTTAATCAAGATTCAATTGTTTACCCAAAATTAGATCTGAATTTTGCAAATTTTTCAAGTTATTAGCATAAATAAAAAATCAATACCTTAAATTTTGTCCAAATTTGGCAGTGGCACGTTTTTTCCCTGTAAGCACTGTTGATTTAATTTTCACAGCATATATACATAAGGATTTAATCTTTTAAAATCTGAAATTTCAAAGGAATTGTTTGAAAAGAGTAGCTTTTATTCAAGTTTTCATACACCATGTCAAGTGTTGTTTACATCTGGCCCACCTAGTAGTACAGCCTTCACTTGCATTATGTAACCCACCCCAGGCAGCTTGCCTTGGCCCAGCTTGGCCACTACTAGCAGGCTTCCCCTCTGCCCTGCACTCACCCTCCCCCCCCCCCCCCCAGCTTGTGCATAAACTAGATGAATGTTATAATTTTCTGTATTTTATTTTATTCTTGGACATGCTACATTTTTAGATTTTGTATTGTACCACCAGGGTTACAATGATTAAAGTGCACATTTAATTGTGTCCACAAAGTGATGTATTGCTATGAAAGTGTGGATGTTCATCAGATAAATAATGCTTTACTTCAGAAGAGAAAAACTTCACCAGGTGTGAAATTGACTATTAATTCCAGTAATTATTTATAGCTGAGATTGTATTTAGCATAATGATATGTTTGTCCCTCATTCAACCAACAGTGTGTATACTTTATTTGAAAAGATGTTTTTATTTTATCCAATTTACTGAATCTTTTATTTTATTTCGGTGAATAAAATTAAGCATGTACTGAAAACTCCAATGTGCAAAACTTTTTAATAGGGATTCAAGGAATAATTTTGTAGATGCCATGTTGTGGCATTATTTTCTTTTACATTCAGTTTAAACATTTGATTTAAAAATAATAAAATATATGTGTATGCATTATATGACCCAATATGAGCTACAATCTGGATATATAATGATTGCAACTTAGAATTCTAATATTTTAACTTATATTTTCAGTTTTTATATTACAAGTTTATAACACTTGTAAATAAAAAAATGAATCAGTATAAAAACTATTAACGAAAAAAGTGGATATGCTAAAAAAAAAGGCTTATATATAAACTTAAATGCATTATTCCCTTGAAAGTGAAATAAAGGTATTAGTCCATTCTGTCCACTTGCCTGTCCATCTGTAAATTTTTCATATGCATCAGAGTATCTCAAAACATTTACTGTTTTTCTTCATGACAGTCTTGTCAGATTATTAGTTTGCAATCATATATTGAGAACTTTACTATAACCAAGTAGGAGGGCCCTTTCCTCTTAGCTTCTCATATGCTTATATAAATGAAAAACAGTAAAATAGAATATTTTTTATATTTTGCATTTGCAAAAATTTCGAACTTAAGTTGGGCGTCGTGACCCATGGATCCTTTGTTTATATTCTGGATTCTCAACATCATTGTTTGGCTAAAACTGAATAAATACCAGACATGGTGCAAATACTTTGCAAATGTATATGAATATGAATATGTACTCCATTATAAAATTTCTTGCATTAGAATGGGAATTCAGGTAAAAATGAAAGTATTTGAATACCAGTGCAAATACTTTCAAAATGTATTCATGAATGCATTCATGAATATATTCTATAATATTATTTTAATAATCAATGTGGATATATTTTATTTAAAAAATCATATGATTCTCTTATTATTTTTAATAGAAATTATATTTGGCACAATATTTGTTATTAAATTTTAATAAATAGTTAAACTCTTATCTTATATGTGCTGCTTATTAGTTATATGGCCAAGTCAAAATCTGTATGACAGTAGCACTCCATTTGTTAATAAAATAAATGAAATCAATCTCTTCCCTGTCTCCAAAGAAACTATCAAAATCATACATAAGCTAAACACCAACAACTCATAATACAGCTTATATTTATTTCAACACAAAACCAGCATGTGCCTCATTTCAAAATCATATTTTTTTATCATATATAACAGCTGAGCGCCGTGACCCATGGGTCCCTTGTTAGTGAACCTGTAAGCATATGCGATGGTGTGGAGCTGTCCGTCATTTGTATAACCAGTCATCAAATCAGTCATCTTAAAAACTATCATATTTTGCTTATTTTTTGCTATCTGCATTTACTTAGATTTTTTTGGAAAAAGGTAAAAAATCTTAAAAATCTTTTTCTCTGAAACTGTGCAGCCAAATTGTTCAATATTTCACAGAAATAAACTAAGGAACAATCTCTCTCAAGTTTATTCGAATGGTTCTATTTGGGTGAATTTGTGCAAGTTACAGGAAGAAGAACTTAGTCTAAACCTACTTCAAACTAAGGGCTGCAATAGTCTTCTTCTGCAAAATGTTGTTTCAACTTCTGTATCCTTTGCACAAAATTATTCTTTGGTGGCCTTTGTTCAAGATTACTTAAATGATTTTTGGCAGAATTATTGGACCTTTAACAATAAAAGGACTGTGAGATAATTTAGTAAACAAAGCTAGTAGATTTTAATGTATCAACAAACTGAGCTCTGTGGGTATATAAGCAGAGCTATACAGGCAACATAAATAATTCGTGTCCATATCCAGCTTATGTGTAAGATAATTCATGAATAGGTGTCTGTATTCTGGTTTTACTTTAAATAAGCATCTGTTATTATTCTAATTATTTGGACAAAATTAATGAATATCCAGCTTGATAAAAGCATTATAACAAAAGTCTTTCAGTATGTATAACCAAATTTGGCAACATGTCAAAATTTTGTATCTATAAATGGCTTGGCAGTGCTACTGCACTGAGTGAACTCTTGACCTGTACCTGGCTGCACTGAGTGAACTTGGGACCTGTTGTGAAATCTGATACAGTTGGCAGTCTGCCAAAGCAAGAAATAGAGTTAGACTGAAACTTGACCTGTTGCCAAATCTATATATAGCTTGGCAGACTGCTAACTTTAAGCCTGGATCTATTTATATTTGACACATCAGCCTGAAATGATGCATGTCCATACATTTCAGATAGTTTTGTTGTATGCAATCTATTCACATAGGTCAAGAATGATTTGAAGTAACTGCCTGAAATTTTGCATGTTCATACATCTTGATGGCTTTTTCGTACACAAGATTGGTGATCACACCTACAATCATTTTGAGTGGTGTACAAACATGCCAATATTTCAGGAGTGATGTTTGTGTAATTGATGCTTATAATCTGGTTCAAAATATTATAATATGCATTGTACATATACATGTCACACATGTACTTGAAAAATAATGGTCAAGCATCGAAGCATTATACCCGATGTATATCCCATTGCACAGGTTTGCATTAGGCCTATAGGCCTTGTTTTAAGTACTGTTGAATTCTGATGGAAACAATATGTGTACATGTATTATAAATGAAAAAAAAATATAGAGTGCAGCAAAAGTTATGGGATTCACAATAAATGTTATACGTCCGTCTATTTTACATTGAGGCATGCGTGACATAAAATGGGTGATATATCACTAGTAGACGGTCACTCAAAGGGTGACACTAATCTGGAGGTAAAGGCTTCCATCAGTATATAGAGTTGACTGCTAGTCATGTAGTAATGGCCAGTCATGTGCAAGTTCATTGACAATGGTTCTTTTCAGTATGCTTGATGTTCAGTCAACTGACACAGCCTGATGGTGCGTATTAGATCTTATGCCTATAAGTCCACAAGCAGTGGTCAGAATTGTCCACCTTTTAACCTAATTCAGAAGCAGATCGGGGGGGGGGGGGGGGGGGGGGGGTTTGGACCTCCCCTTTTTCATATGAAACAACCTTTTGAAACCGTGAAACCTAGGAATCCAAAATTTGGCTTAATGTTAGATGTCCCCAAGATCTCCTACCAAGCCGAAAACTGGGTCTTTGCAACTTAGTTCCTTTGAGAAATTAAGGAAAACCCAATTTTTTTATTTAAAACCTATTTTCACACTTCAGGACTGCCTAATATCAAAACCACTCATCTGTTTTTCCTCATATTTACCATAAATGTTCCTCTATATAGTTCATATGTACATGCCAGAAATATTATATCTGTATTATATAATTTAAAATAGTTATGGGCCCAAAGATAATGCATTTGTAAAAAATCCGGAAAGATGTTAAAGCTAAGGACTTTTTTCCAGTAATATAACTTTAATTAAAAAAAATTAAATTGTATACCCAAAATTAGATCAAAATCTTTTAAATTTTAAAATATTAGCAAAAATAAAAAATTGGTACCTTAAATTTTGCCCAACTTTGACCATGGCACTTTTTTTTCCTGTAACTGCTGTGGATTTAATTTTCACAGCATGTTTTGTAAGCATTTCATCTGTTAACATCAATAATTTGAAACCAGTTGATCATAAACTGTAGGTTTTATTCAAGTTTTCAAGCACCATGTCACATATTGTTTACATCAAGCTAGTGTTATGCAGATTGCTAGAGCTCAGCTCCCCAGTTTTAGCTCTCAGTTCCTAAAATTTGGCTTAAAGTTAGATGTCTCCAAAATCCCCTACCATCGCTATGCACATGCCAGAAATGATGTCAGTATTGTGTAATTATTTTAAGTTGTGGGCCCAAACATAATGCACTTTGTAATAAATCAATAAATATATTTACTCCCTTAACAAGAGGATTGCTGAAGCTAGAGATTTTTTGTCAGGGATGTACCATTATTAAATCAAGATTCAATTGAATATCCAAAATTAGTTCTGAATTTTTCAAATTTTATAAGTTATTAGCTTTTAGCTTAGTTTTTGGTTATTAGCCACAGTTGATCCAGGTGTCCAACCCAACTCATCTAGTACTTGTTTAAACCAACAACATAAAATAAACAATAAATTAATAAATTTTTATTGGTTTTTAATAAACAATTAAAGAAAAAATTAATAGAAAAGGAATTTGTCAGTTGATGAGTAACAGGAAATTAACTTGCAGTTACAGATGATGTAAGAATCTTGTATGGATGGAGAGGATGTCACGTATTCCAAATAACACCATGCAGTCATCTATGGTATTTTTCAGTTCAATTTTAATGATAAAAAAATCAAATTATTCATTATTTATCATTAGGGATAAAATGAAGGAAATTAATGATAGACAAAGATGCAGTTGATAATATTAATCTAAATTCCTACTTTGTCTAGTGTGTGGATTGATGTGAAAGTAGTCCAAAGTGAATATATTACATTTATTTTTTTTTTCAAAATAAATAACAAGCCATAAAAACAGGTACGTATGATAATTATTTAAATTTGTGAATTTTGTATATTCTGGTTTCTCAAAAACATCGATTGGCTAAAACTGAATAAATACCAGACATGATGCGAATACTTTGCAAATGTATTTGAATACAAATATGAATCATTATAAAATTTCTTGCATAAGAATGGGAATTCAGGTGAAAATGAAAGTATTTGAATACCAGTGCAAATACTTTCAAAATGTATTCATGAATGCATCCATGAATATATTTTATAATATTATTAGGGCCCCGCTTGAAAAGCGGGTGCCTTATAGTAATCGACCTGTCCGTCTGTCTAGCTGTCCGTCCGTCCATCTGTCTGTCCGTCCACAAAAATCTTTTCCGGATGATAACTCCAGTTAGGATTGACGGATTGAGTTTAAACCTGAAATATGTATTAACCATCAATTACGGAAGATCTCTATCGATTTTAGGGTCCGGAGGTCAAAGGTAAAAAAAAGTTATTCTCAGTTTGGTGTTAAATTTTAGGTCCCTCTTTCAGCAGGGCAGAAATCATAATTGTAACCATAACTGTTTGTTCCACCTTAACAGTAGAACAGGTCCTCATGTCAACAGTAACAAGGCATGATATATGGTCATAGTCAGCCATTTTTCTGTAAGTTATGCGGTAAAAACCATTACTGAACACCTAGTAAGGTTGCGCTCTCTTAGCAAATATGCATGCAAAAGGACACACATTGTTAACACAATAACTTGTAAAAAATATTTCATTTAAGGCCCCAGAATCACGGCAATGATTGTACCCTTTGATGGGCTACATCATGTTTGAAGATGGGTGACCTTGATGGATTTTCAAGGTCACAGAGGTGATAATGCTAAAATGATGTTAACCAAATAATTCACAAACAATTTGACTAACACTCACTAAACTTGCACCAGTAATGTTTGTTATGAAGGGCTAGGTCAAGATGGATGACCATGACAGAGGCGATAATTCTCTAATGATGTTAATGCAATAACTCGCAAAGAATTTGATGAACAATCAAATTTGTTTCTGCATAATAACTCCCCTCACATATGATGGATAAGATTCAAACATAAGATGTATCACCCATGGCCTAAGGGAGAAGCTTATTGATATTTGGGTCAGAAGGAAAAAAAAAAGTAATACACAGTTTGGTGTTCAGTTGCTGGTGTCTCCTTCAGCAGGCCAGAAATGGATGAATTTTTTTTCGAATCACTCGTGTACAGCGGCATTACATTTTCACAGCATATTTTGTACAGACAATTTGAAGATTCCCCATAAAAGGATACACTGGCCCTACGCACCACAGTGGCTGTCATTTAGACCATGTTTGGACAAATCTATCTCCACTTCCAACATCTCAAGGAATCTGGACCTATTGTAGTGACCATCAACAAATTAACATTGATATTCATATGTAGCCATTCTACACAACACAGTGAATCTGTAGACCCAAGCCCAAGAAACAGCTGAATCTCAGTTCAAGAGAATGACCATTTTATCACTACTAACCAGCAGCTGACTCTAATACTACAAGGTTCATGTACAGACTCAAGCCTCACATATAATAAGGCCAATTCAACATACAAATACTGGAAAAATATTTGACACAGCCCAGCCAAGACTTCAACCAAGAATGATTGGCACAGGTAATAAAAAAAACTAAAAATGCATGCAGTTCTTTTATGTCATTATTTTGATAGCTTTGAACATTTTCACTTTACCATATCTTTTCTTCCTGTTTATACATGTCAGCTGTTCTTTACAGGTTCTTATATCACTCTATCAGCCCAAGCTACCAAAGTACACCAAATTCACAGTACTTCAACTTATAATGACTGCATCTTTTGTGGGGCCCTACCTGACCTGTCAGTTTTCTAGTTTTAATAATCATTTCAGTTATATTTTATTTTAAAAAATCATATGATTCTCTTATTATTTTTAATAAAAATTGTATTTGGCAGAATATTGGTTATTGAATTTTAATAAATAGTTAAACTCTTATATTATATGTGCTGCTTATAAGTTATATGGCCAAGTCAAAATCTGTGTGACAATGGCACTCCATTTGATACTCCATTTGGTATCTGCATTTATTTAGATTTTATAGAGAAAAAGCTTAAAATCTTTAAAAATCTTCATCTCTGAAACTGTCCAGCCAAATTGTCCAAAATTTCACAGAAAAGTTCCTTGGAACAATCTCTCTCAAGTTTGTTCGAATGGTTCCAGTTCAGTGATTTTTGACTGAGTTACAGGAAGTTGAACTTGATCATTTGCATGCTAAAATTAAAATCTCAGAAACGGCTGGAGCAATCATCATCAAATTTTATGTTAATGTTGGTCACTTAGGTCATATCTGAAAATTAGGTATTGGTGGCACCACCTGCATGAGTCTTTTTGTGGGGGGGGGGGGGGGGGTCAACGGTGCCCGAAGCATACAGAGGGCTACAAAAAAACTTCTCCTCTGAAAGCGTAAAGCCAAATTGTTTAATATTGCACAGAAATGCTCATTGGGTAGTGCTTTCCTAAGTTTGTTCAAATCGTCTCCTAGTTCAGTGACTTTTGGCCGAGTTATGGGAAACTGAATATAGTCAAATTTTATAACAGCCCAATTCTGCTCAGTGGCTGCAAAGATCTTCTTCTCAAAAACAAATGGGTCAAATTCTTTAATCTCACACATGAATGATCCTTAGATGTTGATAATTCAAATTTGTTCAAATGGTTTTGATTCAGTGATTTTCTTAGAGTTTATACAGGAAAAGTTAAAAAAAGGTATAAAATCTTCTTCTCCGAAAATGTCCAGCCAAATTGTCCAATATTTCACAGAAATGATCCCTGGAATAATCTTTCTCAAGTTTGTTCAAATGGTTCCATTTCGGAGATGTTTGGCCGAGTTACATGAGTCATCTGTCCAAAAAAAGCACATTAAAATTAAAATCTCAGAAAAGGCTAGAGCTATCATCACCAAATTTTATTCCAATGTTTGTCACATAAGTCATATCTGAAATTGAGGTATTAGTGGCTCCACCTACATTGATCTGTTTTTTTACAAGCAAAAATGTAATTTTAAACTCTTCTAGCTTAAACACTGTTTTATGATGAAACTGTTAAGTTGGTTTGTTTAAACTTTACAAGAATTATTCTATGGTAGGGTTCTGACAGTTTTATCAGAATAGGTTGGTTAAATGCAGCTTTATAAAAGCAGTGTAGCCAATTGAAAAAGGCTTTCTGTGTTTGAAAACAGATTTGACAACATGCGGAGTTTCAGCAGCCAAGTCAAGAGGTCACTCAGTTCAACCAGATGTGGTCCAGGCATCACCATGGCAACTGACCTGGCTCTGTCTGGTGTCTTGACACATCGTCTAGACGCAGAATGCCCAGATTAGAACTATTTGAACTATATCTTTCAACTGTTTGAAAAAACTTGGTTTGCATTTTTAGCCAATCTGTGAGCTTATGCAATGGTGTGGCGTCGTCCGTCTTCCGTTGTCTGTCGTGCGTCATAGCTATCTCAAAAAGGGCAGGAGCTAGCATCACCAAATTTTTTTGCAAAAAATTTGTCATCTAAAAATTTTTTCGGATTTTGCTTGTTTCTTAGCTTTTAAGGGAAGAAGCTAAAAAAAATGTTCTCCTCAATAACCATGCTACCAAATTGTCCGTTCATCTGTCCAAATAATCCTCCCTGGCCAAAAAGGAACATATCCAAAATATACTGACAGATACATCCTAGTTGTATCCGCCAAAACAGAGTTTTGCGGATACTATGTTTTCAGTCGGACGCTGCCGTCCCATAGGTTTCCGGAGAACTCCTCCATAACCACTGGGCGGAATTTTTTTAAATTCAGGATTATGATCAGGTCACATGTGAACTGCTGCGCCCTCATTTTTGGTTGACGTCTGACCTTTCCTCTCTGCCCAAATTTTGCACAAATGTAGCCGTTGGATAGCTCTATAACATACACTAAAAATGGTGGCGCCACCTGCAACCATTTTTGCACAGCATCCATCTGTTCATCGGCCTTGGGATATAATCACTCATATCTCTGCATTGGTTGGACTTGTCCACCCGAAATTTTGCATGTGTATACATCCTCGATAGCTTTCTTGGTTTTATGACAGGTGGCGCCACCTACATTCACATTAACGCAGCAGACATCCAAGCTCATATCTCTGGAACCGTATGACCGATTTGGCCAAAATTTTGCATGTATGGGCACAGTGTCCATCTGTTCATCTGCCTTGGTATAAAATCACTCATATCTCGGCAGTGTTTGAGTTATCCACCTGAAATTTTGCAGGTTTATTTTATGACAGGTGGCACCACCTGCATTCACATATACGCTGCAGACATCCAAGGTATGACAGGTGGCGCCACCTACATTCACATTTACGCTGCAAACATCCAAGCTTATATCTCAGGAACCTTTTGACTGATTGGGCCTAAATTTTGCATGTGTAGATCTCATATAGCTCTTTATCATACGCAAAACTGGTGGCACCTCCTATAAACAACTTGGACAGCTTTCTCAATTTTGTGGCAGGTGACGCAACCTACATTTATGTTTACACTGCTGACATCCAGGCTTATATCTCAAGAATTGATTGACATATCCCCCTGAAATTTTGCATGTGTATAGATCTTACATAGCTCTTAATCATACACAAGATTGGTGGGCCACCTGCCACCATTTTTGCACAGTATCCTTCTGTTTGTCTGCAGTGGGATAAAATCACTCATATACAAGTAGTGGTTTGACTTATCTGCCTAAGATTTTGCATATGTACACAGCTTAGACACCTTTCTGGATTTTGTGGTAGGTGGCACAACCTACATATACATTTCGGCTGCAGACATCCATGCTAATACTGTAGTCGCTTGTTGACCACCCGTATTCTAGTTTTAAAATGTCCTAGTCCAAAACTTGCAGGTCTGAAACGTCCATTTTGTTGAAATCATAATGACTAAGGTAGATATGCAGGACATAGGAGGATCAATATTAAATTTTAAAAATAAACCTTCATTCATACTCCCAAACTTTGCACAGGTTCGCATTAGGCCTGTAGGCCTTGTTTTATCATATATAACAGCTGAGCGTCGTGACCCATGGGTCCCTTGTTTGAAGGGTTTCAGACAAAATTTTGCGACTGCCCCACCCCCCTTTTCCGGACCTGCGGAACTTTTTTTCAGTTTTTTTATAAGTACTCCTGGGTTGGACCCCCCACCCCCTTTTTTTCCTAAATCCTGGAGCCGCCCATGTAATTATGATGAGCTCAAAACGCTCAACCCAGAAAGCCTTCCATTCCCATGGTTACGAGAGCTATTTACATGATTATTCATTGAATGAATATGTGATTAAGGTCGCATAGAGTTCATGGATTGGAAAAATGGTTGTTGAAAGAAATGACTGATAATGGATCATTTTTGTACATTCAATATACTGTGAAATTTGCTTTATAGAATTACCATATACCTAATAAATACATTGACCAAGTTAATTAAGTCAAACTTGTACATTTTGTAGGAATGGGAAGGCCAATTTGTTGACACTTGTTGACATTTTTGTCCCCCGCTTCCTTGGAAGGAATAGGGGACATTGATTTGGGTTTGTCCATCTGTCTGTGTGTCTGTCCGTCAGGTTTTAGTTACCTTGCGATAACTTTCCTAAATTTAATCTGATTTCATTCAAATTTGGGTCAGTGATTGCTCTCATTCTTACCTTGGTTGGGATTGGTTTTGGAGTGTGTCTCACAAGATAATAATACAATATGATATTTCAATTTTTATATGATGAATCAGCACATTTAATTTCACTACAGACGACGCCACTTATTTGCAAGTCGGTTAACAGAAAATGCCGCTTATTTGCAAGAAATTCTGAAAACCAAAACCATTTCCTATATGTTATCATTAAAAACGCGCCGCATAATCGGAAGCCTCATAATCGCAAACTTCCGATCAACGCAAGGGAAAATATAGGCAGAAAGGTAGAAAACTCACATTAAATGCAATATTTCAATGAGTCTGTGAGTTGTGTTTGCGTTATCCCATTAATGATCATAGACCGGAACTTCAAAAGTAGCCGCTGTGATAACTGCAGGTGCACAAGTGTACAAAGGACCTTAATTACCCTGTGCTCGGTGATGCAGTTCGATACGGTCACAGCACACATCTCTTTGAAGTGGGTTAACAATGGTAGTAGTCCATGAGCCAGACCCCCCAAAAATGGGGTTGACTACCAAATAGGGGGACAAAATGCTGTTATGTTTTTCAGTTACTATAGCATCTGAACTGTATGAAAACATGTGATGGACATGCAGCATGCCCAGCTAAATGTCTTTTTGACATCTTTAAAATATGTCAATTTATTGTGTACAATTTAATTTTTGATAATAATTTGGTTTTTGATCGGTCTTGGCCACATTATATTTACCAAGTGCAAATAAAATGGCGAAATATAACTTTCTACAGATACCCAAACAAATTTTGATGAACTATTTGAGATGAATATTAAAATATTGATTCATTTTGTATTAAAAATTAAATTAAAAAACCTTATTGTTAGAATATATTTATATATATTGCAAAATAATATTTATATTCCAATAATTTGAAGGCCTTACATATATGTATACAAAATAATCAAGATATAGCATATTTTCAGCAATATTTAATCGTTTTTTGGCCTTTGAAATGATGCTGTGTGATAACAAGAGTAAATTCACCTAATATCGCCCGTCAGCAATCAAGTTATTGTAGTTTAAATAAATCATTAAAGGGGTCAAGAGTTCACCTTTTATCATCCTATATTGTCAAAATGTTGAAAAATCTAGCAAAGTATATCTTTTAATTTGACGAGAATCAGGATTTCATAAAAAAACGAGGCCTACAGGCCTAATGCGAACCTGTGCAGTGGGGTTTACATCAGTTAGAATAATGCTTCCATGATAACATGCTTGATCATTTTATGAAAAGTGCTTGATTGCTTTTGAGGTACATGTGTGACACGTACATGTACATAACAAGTACCAAACATTTTGAACCCAAGTGCAAGCACCAGTAACACAGCGTCACTCCTGGTAAAAAAGCTTATATACAACACAAAACTGATTGTAAATGGCACCACCAGTTTTGTTTATAAGAAAGCCATTCAGTATGTATGGACATACAGAATTCCATGAAGATAATTCAAACCACCCTTAGGCTATATGCCTAGATACATGAAACTATTGTAGATGGCGCCAAAGGTATTGTACATGACGGAGCTGTACAAAATATGCCTAATTTCAGGCTGATATATAAAATCCCAACTGTTTTAAACAGGAACATACACTGTGCAAAAATCATATCAACGATCAATGACAAACCAACATTTCAGGTTGATACATGAAATGTTCTTGAGTTTGGTCAACAACGCTGACAAAGTTCAACTGAGGAAGGCAGTTGCCCCCAATGTCAACTGTGGCTAAGTGCCAGGTGAAGCTACTGGCCTTTACCGGGCTGCACTGACTGTACTTTTAACCTGTTGCCTAATCTGAAACAGTTGGCGTTCTGCTAAAGATAAAAATAGATAGAGACAAAATCTTGGCCTGTCGCCAACTCTTTTTTTTCATGCTTACATATTCATAAAATTTTTATCGAAAATGTTAAGTCTATTGAAAGTAAAACCAGAATACAGATATTTTTTTCGTGCATTTATCTTGCACATACGTTAGACATGGACACCAATAACTTTTATGTTGCCAGTAGACCTCTGCTTTTATACCAAGAGAGCTCAGTCTGTTACTACATCAAATGTACAAGCTTTGTTTACTAAATTATTTAAATGTCCTTTTATTTAAAACGTTCAAATAATTCAGCCGAAATCATTTAAGTAAACTATGATTAAAGAAGGACATATAAGAATGGTTTTGGTGCAAATTTTACAGAATTTGAAACAACAGGTTTGCAGAATAGACCATTGCAGCCCCGCGTTTGATACTAAGTTTGATACAGACAGACCTCAGGTTTCCTTGATCAATGTACTCGGTGTATTCTTATATAACTGAGGCAACCCTACCCAAGGATAATTCTTGTGAAAAATTATATCATTCGGCCTGCAGTTTCATCGTTACAGATTTTGATGCAGAAGCTGAAAAGGGATAAAAATAAAAGGCGTTTGCCCATAAAAACAGGTCAATAAAGTCGGTGCCACAAAAAAAACTAAATCTTTCAACATTTGACATGTCACTGATTTTGGCATACAATTTTGGGATACTTGCTGTTCCTGAGAATATAACGGGGTTGGTGAGGGGGTGTCCCTTGCAGCCCCTTCTAGGCAGATGAATATGCAAATTTGTTGACTAACTCATAAATCATATTATAAAATATTTCAGTGATCCCTAACCACTCTAAAAGTACACAAGAATGTGTGATGTACACTCAGGACTTCCAGTTAAAGACCTGCTTTTGGCCACACCTACACACAACTACCCCATGCAAGGGGACATGATAAGCAGGGGACATGATAAGACCTGAAAGAAACACAAAGACAGATAACCTATGATGGAATCCAGGATATTCAACAAGTAACTTAATATCTTGAAAACAAACATTACACACACGAGCAGTTTTTTTTAAGCATTCAATATGGCTGCAAGCATTCGGTCAGAAATATCACCAGAGAAAATATGCTGTCTTGTACACATGCGTATACCATAACATTTTCCGAGACTTCACATATTTTACAGTCTCTGTAATTAGAAATAAAACAACATTACACGCATTAACCAAAAACGTTACAAATAAAGTAATAAAATTATTCAAAATTGTCCGTAAAAGGTTCCTGTAGAGTTTCTCTGAAGTTGTGTGCAATTGAAATTATTTATTGCATATTATATTAACAATAGCTTTGGTTATACTCTACGATATTATGGTTTATGATTTCGTTAATTGTGATTTTGTTTATGATCATACAATAAACCACATAAATTGAAAAGTAAAATAAACATTACATATTCGGTTTTTGAGTATTAAGGTGTTTTTGTTTAGCTCAACTGACTTTTGATTTTCACACTAATAAGGACGCATGGGCTTTGTGATAAAAAGGTGTCGAAACATGGCGTGAAATCAATGCTGGGTCACTCTGATGTTTTAAGCGGCCCCCTTGGAGAGCAAATATTTTATAGGTCTATTTCAGATTACTTTTTTTACGCGAATCACGCATGTGAATATCTCATTCACTCTCCAGTAAGAGAATGATCGATTCGTTAAAATAGGCACGTCTATAAAAGGTTGGAAAACATTTTAAACTGGGCCATCTTCTTTTCCTTAAGTAGCTGGTCACTAGAGCTAATCATTATTATGTGAAAATGATTCTTATTATATGTCATCACATATATTATACGTTGTCTAAGACCAATTTTTTGTCAATTTTTTAAACTGTGATAGATTTATAGGTATAAGAGATTATATTTTTCATTGACACATGTCTATGATAAATCAAACATAAAACACTGTATGCGGCGCTGGTATTTAGTAATCAGAAAAATGCTGGATCAGACAACCCACAGACCTTCAGAATTGCTGACCAATACGTTAAGAATTTTTTTCTGTCAATGGACTTCAAAATTGAGATGTAAAAATCATTTAGAAATCAAGGGATTGATTTGCCTCCAATATTTCATGAGGACATAATTAATTGTTTTAGACAAATTTTCTTTGATTTCCATTTTAGTCGAAACCATACGTTTAACCGTTTTGTGTGCTTATTCTAGAATTTGAGTAAATATACTTAGAAACTGTCTAAAAATTCTAGGCATAACCACTCTTGCAAAAAATAATTAATTAAATAAATAAATTACGCCTACATAACATTGTCTTTGCAGTTAAAAAGCCATGCATGTTTCCATTCATTCATCAATAAGAGTGATTCACTATGTACGTTTTGTAAAAACCATCTAGTCTTTGTGAAAATTTGTCGTACATATTAATTCATTCACTCAGTGAGTCCGTCATTCAGTAATCTTTTCATTCTTTTATTGTCCAGGCTTAAAAATAAATATTAAAATTAACATTCAAATATATTTTTGCACTATACATTTTCCTGTAATATATAATAATGAAATGTATATTCCAATTATTTCTGTTCATTGATCCATAAAGAGGTTCATATAAATCGGAAAAAGACCCAATAGTAAATTAATATAATATAAAAAAAAACTGGCTTTAAAAAGTCAAAAGTCGAAACCTTTTTATATATCTAAATGTTTGGCGGTAAAGTGTTTACATCCCTTGCCTTTTCCAGTGAATGAACTATGCTTTTTAATTATAATACACATTGTTCAAAAGGTATGAAGCATTCTTTATTATAAAACGTGTGTCCATGAAAATTTAAATGTGGCTTTTTATGGCATTATGGTAAATAAAATTATCTATATTTTCCTTTCTCTGGGATTCCTTTTGACTTTTTTATATATCAGCCTGAGTACCTTAGAGGAATGCATGGTAGCAAAATAATTTGTCAATTTTTTTTCCAAAATGAAACCCTGTTTTACTGGACTATGAGGGTAGTTTCTATTTACTACGACAGGTGGGGTCGTTTCAAAGAGATACAAAGGGGGCAGTATAAAAAAGTAGTAAAATAAAATAAATATAAATATGATATAAAATATGAGAGAGAGAGAGAGAAAGGGAGAGAGAGAGAGAATATGCATAAAGTAGCAATGTTCTTATGTTTCAAAATTATCTACTGCTTTTCCCTATATCAAATAACATTATTATATTAAAGCTTAAATGTTAACCAGGATATGGGCTGAACAAAAGTGTAACGATATACTAAACATTTGCTATATCAGTTCATTTTTATTTCAGACAAAATCGTTTCTAAATCCAAATATCTATTATGTTAAAGAACGGGAAAAACAAAGCTGCCATATAGTGTATAACAGGCACAAATATACCTTTAGCCTTGAATTTGAAACGTCCATCAAGTGATTTTATACTATTTATACATCAAACTAACTGAAAACTATATTATAATAAATATAAATATACTGAAAATGAATCAATACCATCCCTATAATGGTCTAGCATGTAATCATGAAAGCATTATGCCTGATGTATATACCAATGCACAGGTTCGCATTAAGACTGTTTTTTAAATTAAATCCTGATTCTCGTATTATTATAGGGTATACTTTGCTAGATTTTTTAATATTTTAATAATAGAAGCTGATAAAAGCTGACCTCTTGACATCTGTAATGATTAATTCAAACTAAAAATAACATAACTGCTGATGGGCGATATTAGGTGATTTTAATCTTGTTACCACCCAGTATTACTTCAAAAGCCTGAAATCTAGTAATTTCGCTAGAAAATATGCCATATCAGTGTTATTTTGCATACAGATATGTTAGGCATTCAAAACATTTGAAGTAAATGTTTATTTTGCAAAATATATTCATACTCAAAAGAAAAATGGCGTGTTTTTTTTTTTAATACAAAATGATCAATATTTTAATATTTACCTCATATTATTCATAAACATTTGTTTGGATATATGTAGAAAGTTATGTTCGTCATTTAAAAGCTCTTGGTTAACATAATGTGGACCAGATCGATCACGAACCAAATAATTAACAAAAATTAAATTTATTTATAAAATGCACATAATTTAAAGATGGCCACCAAAAAGACATTTAGCTGGGCATGCTGCACGTCCATCACATGTTTTCATACAGTTCAGATACCGTAGTAACTGAAAAACATAATGGCATTTAGTCCCCGAATTCGGTAGTCAAAACTGTTCTGGCTCGATCATGGACTATAGGTTAAAATACGTCACGCATATTATTTGGAACAGTCAGACAAGTCTTAGTGCCAGATAGAACACTTTTGCGCACTGGAGACACACGTGCAGGACACAGCTCAACTCACCATAAAACAGAAGCAAATCACAGAGTTCTTTAGGTGTGACATTATGTAAATTACATCGGACATTTTGCATATTTTGTATATTTTTTTTGTATATGAAGTATATTGCCTTTGTTAATATATGTGATCTTTAATAACTATCTATGGGTTGGCTTTTAATGTGTTCTCTTGTAAATATTTTTTTTATTTTTAATAAAAATTATCTAATACTGGTGTTTTTATTCTTTATCACAATACGAATAGTGTTACAAAACAAATGCTAAATTAATTAGATATTCGGCGGTCCAATCGATCATTCGGCTTCCCCTTACACATGTTAGACGGTGAACTTCGCCTAAATGCAACTTCGGTAAATTGCAACAAATTTGCTTGACAAATGCCTCTTGCAATTAAGCGGCTTCGTCTGTAATCACCAACAAGTGTCACTAGCAGTGGACATAAAATACTTGAATTTTTTGCAGTAACTGCCAGGTGCTGCCACCTTTTGAGTATGGTTAAAACAATTTGTACTTAGTAAACACACACTTTAAAACAAGGGACCCATGAGTCACGGCGTTCAGCTGTTATATATGATAAAAAATATGATTTGGGAAAGAGGCACATGCTTGTTTTGTGTGGTAATAAATATAAGCTTTATTATGAGTTGTTGGTGTTTAGCTGACGTATGATTTTGATAGTATCTTTGGAGACAGGGAAGAGGATTGATTTCATTTATTTTATTAACAAATGGAGTGCTATTGTCACACAGATTTTGACTCGGCCATATAACTTATAAGCAGCACATATTATAAAAGAGTTTAACTATTTATTAAAATTTAATAACAAATATTGTGCCAATATAATTTTTATTTAAAAAAATAATAAGAAAATCATGATTTTTTAAAATAAAATATAACTGAAATGATTATTGAAATAATATTATAGAATATATTCATAAATGCATTCATGAATACATTTTGAAAGTATCTGCACTGGTTTCAAATACTTTCATTTTTACCTGAATTCCCATTCTTATGCAATAAAATTTTTTAATGCAGTACACATTCATATTCGTATTCAAATACATTTGCAAAGCATTCGCACCATGTCTAGTATTTATTCAGTTTTAGCCAAACAAAGATGTTGAGAATCAAGAATATACAAAATTCACAAATTTAAATAATGATCATAAGTACCTGGTTTAATGGCTTTTATTTATATTAAAAAACAAGGGACCCATGGGTCACGGCGCTCAGCTGTTATATATGATAACAAATATGATTTGGGAAAGAGGCACATGCTTGTTTTGTGTGGTAATAAATATAAGCTTTTTTATGAGTTGTTGGTGTTTAGCTTATGTATGATTTTGATAGTATCTTTGGAGACAGGGAAGAGGATTGATTTCATTTATTTTATTAACACCATTTTATTAACATTCACACCATGTCAAGTATTTATTCAGTTTTAGCAAAACAAAGATGTTGAGAATCCAGAATATACAAATTTCACAAATTTAAATAATGATCATTAGTACCTTGTGTATGGCTTTTATTTATATTAAAAAAAATAAATGTAATATATTCACTTTGGACTACTTTCACATCAATCTACACACTAGACACAGTAGGAATCTAGATTAATATTATCATCTGCATCTTTGTCTATCATTAATTTCCTTCATATGATCCCTAATGATTAGTAATGAATAATATGATTTATTTTTTTATCATTAAAATTTCACTGAAAAATACCATAGGTGACTGCATGGTGTTATTTGGAATAACATTGACATTGACATTCTATCCATCCATACAAGATTCTTACATCATCAGTAACTGCAAGTTAATTTTCTGTTACTCTTCAACTAACAAATTCCTTTTCTATTAATTTTTCTTTAATTTGTTATAAAAAAAATACAAAATTATTAATTTATTTTTTATTGTTATGTTGTTTTTCAAAACAACTACTAGATGAGTTGGGTTGGACACCTGGATCAACTGTGGCTGGGCATTAGCTGCCTGGCTGCCCCAGTGTATGCTTCGCTCAAGCATGCATAATCTGATGAAAGGTCAACAAGGTCAACATACAGGTGACTGAAGAGGGGCTGGATTAAGCCTGGGTCTGACATGATCTCATATAAACATTAATAAAAGCTACAATATTTGGCCAATTTCTTTCAGCTTTCTAAACTACAAAGATGAAATCCTTATGTGTGCAAGATATGAAAATTATATCAACAGTGCTCTCAGGAAACAAACGTGCCATGGTCAAAGTTGGGAAAAATTTAAGGTACTAATTTTATATTTATACTAATAACTTATAACATTTGAAAAATTCAGAACTAATTTTTGGTATTCAATTGAATCTTGATTAAATAATGTTACATCCCTGACAAAAAATCTCTAGCTTCAGCAATCCTCTTGTTAAGGGAGTAAATATATTTATTGATTTATTACAAAGTGCATTATGTTTGGGCCCATAACTTAAAACAATTACACAATACTGACATCATTTCTGGCAAGTGCATAGCGAATGTATAGAAAAATATGTATATTATGATCAAAGTCAGATCAGTGGTTTTGATATTAGGCAGTCTTACAGTGTAACAATGGGTTTTTAATGGAAAATTGAAGTTTTTCATTAATATTTCGAAGGAATTAAGTCCTAGTGATAAAATTCTTGGCATGGTAGGGCGTTTTGGAGACATCTAACTGTATGCTAAATTTAAGGAGCTTAGAGCTGAAGCTGGGGAGCTGAGCTCTAGCAAACTGCATAACACTAGCTTGATGTAAACTTGATGTGACATGGTGCTTAAAAACTTGAATAAAATCTACAGTTTTTGATCAACTGGTTTCAAATTTTTGGTGTTAACAGACAAAATGCTAACAAAAACATGCTGTGAAAATTAAATCCACAGTACTTACAGGAAAAAAAAATGCCATGGTCAAACTTGGGCAAAATTTAAGGTACCAATTTTATATTTTTGCCAATATTTAAAAAAAAATTTAACAGATTTTGATCTAATTTTTGGTATACAATTAAATTTTGACCATTTAAAGTTGTATTACTGAAAAAAAATCCCTACCTTTAACACTTTTGGTCTTAAGTGACCAAATATCTTTCCTGATTTTTTTACAAAGTTCATTATGTTTGGGCCAATAACTTTTTTAAATTAAATAATACTGACTTAATTTCTGGCATGTACATAGGAACTATATAGAGGAATATTTATGGTAAATATGAAGAAAACCAGATGAGTGGTTTTGATATTAGGCAGTCTTGAAGTGTGAAAATAGATTTCTAATAAAAAATTGAGGTTTTTCCTTAATATTTCGAAGGAACGAAGTCCTATTGACCCAATTTTCGGCATGGTAGGAGATTTTTGGGACATCTAACTGTATGGCAAATTTCAGATTCGTAGGTCCAATGGTGTCGAAACATGCCAGTCTTACGGACGGACGGACGACGGACAATGGACCACGCTTATAGCTCAGATGACTTATAGTCAGCTGAGCTAATCATCCGCGACTTGAAGGCGGAAGCAGAGGACATAAATTCCTTGAATTTGATTGTTTCTGGTTAATATGAATTTTTTGCATGTAAGTACAAATCATTTGCGGTTATGCAACCATTTTATAAATATGAAAGAAAATGATAAATCATCAAAATGATTGATTAACTTACACACCACTAGTCACAAGTTTAGTCCCACTTCATAATTTCACAACAAAATGAAGGTGAGCCTCTTACCTTAGATACAATATACATTTTATTAATCTCAATTAGCATAACATAAGCTCACATTGTAAATAATATAACAAAGCTCCTGTCATGCAAAGTTTAACTGTACATCATGAACATCAGCAAACTGAAATGATTCACAAAGCCTGGTATTGCATACAAAGGCTCCATTGGCTGAACTGTTAATTACATATAAAAGGTTGCGGCAAGATTCAACATCTTAAATGAACAATCACATATCCTCCTAAAAATACACAGAGGTTGTACTTTGATTTATAATACGTATCATTACTACACAATTGTAGGTATAGTGTATCATGAATTTTTATAGGTGATTGCCTTCTTCATTCCTTTAGTAAAACAATTTGAGTATTGATTGGTGCAGTTTGTGAAAAAAAAAAACATTCAAAACAAACTATTTCTTAACTGTTCAAATTACATTTTCCTGTGTATATAGAATTAATATACCCTATCATTCGAAACCCTCCAAAATAATTATACTTTAACAGTTTGTTAAAGTCTTTAAATATATATCCTGTTTGACACAATCTTTAAACTACAAAACTGTAAATGCATGATGCACTCTCCTAATTAACCTACTAATCTACTTTCCTAAAATGCAAATTCTGGTTCACTGAGGACATTAATGACAAAGTAACAACAGGTCAAACTTAGAATCAAGCTGTGCACTTTAAATTTTGTTCCCAGATAAAAACTTTTTAAACAGCATTCTGTGTGACAGAACCAGCCTGTAACACTGATGTAAGAACATAAAAAGTGCCAACTATTCAAAGACATAATCCTGGTGTCACTCGAGTAAGAGAGACAAAGAGTCCCGTGGAATCTGAAATCCTACACTTAATTACATAAAAATGTATCTAGTTAGATCAAATGAGCCATGGGTTTGAAATGGCCAGAATCACAGCAGTCCCTTCAGGTAACTTGGGACATTATTTATCCCTGTATAAAGGATAGGTGTATGGCAAAAACATTCAAACTATTGGTTCCAAGTTTCAATGATGTAGGGTCTTCAGATCTCATGCATTGAATATTTTTTTTGTAAGGCCAAAAAGGTATGGTTCTCAGACACCACTCATGTCAATTTTTAACCCCTGCATAAAAAATTTTTAATTTTTATATCAATACAAACTTACCAATTTTGAGCTCCAGCTGCTCAGACATTTCTTTCATGAAGGTAAAATCATATATTTTGATAAAATTTCCTTCGTTTTGTAGTCCTATTATTTATTTAGCAAAATAAATTTGTTATAATCATGCTTTTCTCTTATCATTTGAAATTTTTATCAAAACATACAAAAAAATTTAAAAAAAGACGCCCGCCAACACTGATTTCTGAAAAAAATGCCTGAGAAACAAACCTTTTTTTTTGACCTTACACATTATAGATGCTTTTTCCATAGCACTACATTTAAAAGTACAGGTTTATCTGAAGATGGCTGGTCAATTATTTTCTGTCCTGACAGAAACCCCATGCCTGTTACAATTAGGACTGCTGTTACATGTGCTATGCCTGCCTTATATTCTATCATAGAATAACTAACAGTTCCATATAACAGAATGGACATGTATAAGGCCAGACTTAAGTAGAGAGTGCAACAGAAAATATATATAATATACATTAAAGCAGTAGCCACATTATTGCAGTAGTTACTGCTCTGGTAAAATATAACTACAGTACTAACCATGATGACATCTCTAGTGATTTATTCATTTCTGTTGAGGATATGGTAATTTAATGCAACAATAACTAGTATTATGAATAGTTAAATGCAACCAGTATTACTACTACTTTTGGTGATACAGAGGTTGGTGGTCTGGCATAGTTTAAATTTTAATTTTATATATATATTCACACCAATAGATAGCCATACCCTTGTCATTCCTATTTCACATCCAATCTGATGCTCTACTTCTGGGTCTCAAGGGTTAAGCAAGGGTCCTCCCACAAGGTGATTGTGCATGAAGCAGTCTGACTTTGTACATTCAATATGTGGAGGACTGGTAGCTCAGAGGCAGAGCATCCAACACAAAATCAGAAAGCAGGGTTTCATTCCCCATCAGCGGGCTTAGGACCTCTCTTAGTCTTCTAATCCAATCTTTATATATATATATATACATATATATATATCCACAAACACATTCATATATATGTGCATGCTCCTTTGTTAAAACTTGAAATACATAAATGTTGAAATTATGCAAGTCTTAAATGCAATGATTTAAATCAACTGATGAAGAGTATATATATATATATATAATATAAATTCAGAAAAAAAATTTCTGGCTAATTATCTCAGATCAGTGATGAATTATATTCTGACGTGGCAAGATCAAGAGAATATCATTTTGGTATTTTATACTGACATGCTGCACCAGAACTGAGCTTAGAGATATGTGGAGATAAATCAACTGGCTTCTACATGTGTGATACAATACAAGTATTTGCTTCCAGCAGAAGGGTATGCATTCATCCGCATTCATGTGTTTGTTTGTGCACAACATAACTCACACAATAATGAACTGAATCTCATGAAGTTTTCAGACTGCTTCAGGAATGGGCCTATGAATAATCAGTAAGATTTTGGTGTGGATCCGGAACATGATCAGGATTCAGGAATGTCCCCAACATGGCATGGCATTCCTCAGAATGCAGATTTCTAGTTCTACAATTTTTTTATTGGAGAAATGTGTTTTCTAGCACAAACCACAATCCTAACTTTATTACAAATAACATCCTTGTATAAAACTCCAATTACAGTGCCAGAATAATCATAATAACTGAATGCTGATTAACACCAAAATATGTTAAAAAGTTCACCTACATTTTACAGTTATGGAGAATCAATGACCTTTTCTCTCCAGGAAAAGAAACTTGCACTTACAGGTTCATATTCATACATCATGCACTATTTCTTTTAAACCATATGGTTGATGATGTATGTATGACAAATACTTAAAAATATCATGAATATGCAAGCTAATATTTCATATTATATAAATATATATATAATATGTAATCATTCTTTGCAACACCATTCAGATGCTTTCAGACAGTGCAAGTAAACTGGATATTTTAAAATATATTCTAAACCCAAAGTAAGGTAACATTTGGTTTATCTGATGTCACATTGATGCAGTTTAATTTAACAAATTTTAATTTGAAAGGATCTTCTTATGCATGCAAATTTCCTATATATTTACTTATCACAAGGGTTTTATATATAATTGTAACATCCTTTCTCATAATATCAACAAAATCTAATACACACCTCTATGTGTATTTAACAGAAATGACACATTTCTAGTTTTATTTAAGCCAGTGGTACAATAAATCAACTTTACAGCTATATGTTTACATGTATATCTGCTTCCCTACACAATTTACAAACCTTTTCCATGTCAGCAATAATATCACAAATAAAGAGTCATTTAAATGCTGACAATTTCTTTTCACAGCTAGAGTACAGCTACTAAAATGACTAGACTTGTTAGGTGGTGTGCAAAATTATGAATACAGTAGGCCTAACATGGCAAGATAAAAAGCTGAACAGATATGCACTGGAAGCGGACCCATTTGATGAAGGCACAGTGTAATCTAATTTGCATATTTGTGACAGACCCAGAAAAACTGGCCCCAGAAACATAGTACTGTATCTTTCCACTAGATGGCAGGTACAACATCCTGGAAGCTGCTATATGTTACCATGGTAGCATACACAAAGCAACAGGAAAGCTTTTAAATATTTGAATACAAGTTGAAACCTGTCAATACATAATTCCTATGCATTTTATATTTTATAAACTGGACAGGCATCACATATCTTTGATTATATGAAATAAAGTGTAATATTTTAACAGATTTCAATAAATATTCTTAATATTCTTGCAGAAGAATGTTTCAAATATATACAGTACATATATATCTATATATATATATACAGTCAGATATGTCGTTAAGTCAGTAGCAGAACTAGCGGGGCCTCTGTGTGTGTTTCATATATCATCTGGGGCACACACACCTTGTCTCGTCCACAGATGCTTAATTCTAGTATGCTCTTCTCCTCCACATTACAGAATGAATAGGGTGTGTGAGTTGTGTTTTCTATAACGAGCTGAGACTCAGACCCTTACTTCAAAAGTGAAGCAAATGAAAACATGTTCCTTTCACTCTGCAAAAATCAGGCCTCTGTGTGCCCAAAATAATATATTTAACACAGAGTGGCCAAACTTGTCTATGTCAGCAGATACCCCCATCCCACCCACTTGGTGTAATTATACAGTTGGAATATAGTGTGGGCTCCCTGATAATACTTAAAACTGGTGATAATTTAATATTACATAAATATTGCACTTCCCCAGTTTAACCCAATAATATTTTATAGCATTTAAATGTTCCAACTGATGCCAACTTTAACCTATCCTGTACATCCGTATACCGTGAACTTCCATGAAGTCACTAGCTCAGACATATGCTGAATGCACAAATCACTGGAACTTCAAAATACATGATTCCCTCTGACTATTTTCTATTGCAGCTGAAATTTTACACATTTGAGATACAGTACAGTATCCAAATTTGCACTCAGTACATACATTAGTACATGGTGCAAAGCTTTGTTTCGTTTCATGTTTCCATCTTATATAAACAAGGAAGTGTTCAAAGATATGAATTCGTGCAAAAAATGCCACCTTTTTCAAATCCATAAGAATCCTATTTCTGGACTCTGACATGCAGGTTCTAAGAATGCTCCTGAATGTTTTTGTATTTGTACGAAATAATAACCAAGTTCATTTGAGAAATAGGAAACATAAAATTATAAATTATCAACAGCAATATTTGTAAAATGATGGCTAAAAGTAAAAGAGATAAACAGGTACATTTTCCTGGTTTAAGTGTAGGTATCAAGTGTAACATATCATCTGTGCTTAACATGTTACAGTTCTCGCTACAATATATTATTAGAAAAAAATATGCTAAAAACCACAGAAAACACGACACATTAGCCTTCATGATTTTGCAGCTCTTGGCATCACCACCCTGGGTAAAATCGTCTGCAGGCATCTAAACTACACTAAACTTAGCATTTATCAACAAAAACTCTGCCGCTTGCTGAGAGGTTTACTGGGTATATGAGGCCGGGTCCCTGGGGGACGAGTGGCACTTGACTGGCTTCGAGAGACTGACGTGGAGGAATTGTCCGCATTAGTATTATCAAATTTGGCTCGTAATTCATTAAATTTAACCACAGGTGGCTGAGAACCACGTGGAGTTTGGGATTGCCCAACTTGTGGTTGTTGTGATGTTAACTTAGGTCTGATGGGTCCATTTATGTTATGATCCCTTTCAGGTGCAGTATTTTGACTAGATGATCCCTTGCTCATTAGCCTAGGGGGACCAGTGTCTGTATGGTCTGACCCTGCACCAGCGATCCGTACAGGGCGTGGTGGCCGGATTGGCCTGGATTGATCCGGCTTGTTGTGGAATGCATCAGTGTGACTTATCTCCCGGTCACTGAATTCATTTATATATAAAGGATGTGGTTCAGGACTTGAATGATTTTGGTTCACAAAATCCTGGTAATCTGGAGGACGATCCTCCTGTAACAAAAGTGGTGCTTTAGGAGCAGGCCTTAGCGGCTTTAGATCTGTCCCACCACTCGCTGGAACCGGCGGTAGCGGTTTATTAGTCTGCGGTGCTGGTGGGCGAGATGGAGGCTGCCGAATAACGCCGTTCATTTGTGGCTTTTTTCGTCCACCATAGCACACGTCCTCCATCAGAGATGCTGGTGTCTTATTCGTTGTGTCCTGGAGAACTGGTGTGGATATCGCTACCCCTCGGAAACTGCTACTGCGCCCTACAGAGTGGGTCCGTTTTACCGGAGATCTTGCTGGTTGAGTACCCTCAGTACTGTTGCTACTGGCTCTGCTGAAACAATAAAGATTTCTGCTTAATGAGGAATATTCAAATTAAACTCTTTTGTCATAATATTTCATATCATATTTCCCAACTAAAATTTATAATCAACAAGCAATATATAAATATATGACCAACACACATCCATGTGCACAAAATAGTTTCTTTATTTCTTTTGCACATAACTTTTTTTATCATTTGGTTCTATAATCTTTATCAAGTGAACTGATAATTGACAATTTTCTAAAACAATTTACTTTACCACATAATAATTAATAGAAGCAAATGATAACCAAAAAAAAATTTTAATTGTTAATATTTCTAAAATTAAAATATAAACAAGGGACCCATGGGGCACAGTTCTCAGCTGTTACATATGATAACAAAATATGATTTGGAAGAGGGGGTACACAAATGGTAGTTTTGTGTGGTAAAATAAGCTCTATTATGATATGATGGTGTTTAACTCAAGTTATGTAAGATTTGGATAAAATCCTGGGATATAAGGAAGAGGATTGATGTCAATTATATTAATTACATTTAAAAATGGAGTGCTATTGTCACACAGGTTTTGACTTAGCCTGATGCCTTAATAGTTACACCATTTTGTCAGTTTTATCATGTAAATTTTATCTGATGAGTATTTATTCAGTTTCAGTCAAACAAAATTATTGAGAATCAAGGATAGACAAATTTCACAAATTTAAATCATGATCATAAGTACATGGTTTTAAGGCTTTAATTTATATAAAAAATAAAATTATTATATTTACTTTTGAATACTTTCACATCAATCTACACACTAAAGATAGCAAGAGTCTTATGACAATTATTCACATTATAGACATCATCATGAGAACTTGTCTAAGATCTGATCTTTTTAATCACATTTGAATATTTTTATTTTTTTTAGTATTAGAAAAAATGTGAAAAGTAATCTCAGCTGTGAATCTAATACATGTGTAAAAAATAACCCTAGGATCGAAACAGCAAGTATATTATACAAGAAGCAAACTGGAGATGAGCATGTTTAATTCCTTCTAACTGAAATAAAGGAATCAGTAATATAAATTTTGATTATTTACATTGAAACATGTAACAGCTGATACAGCCACGAGTCTTAATATCTTTAGTCAAACATACTGACATCTTTAATGATTACTTGTCTGAGAAATGTATTAATTTTTTTTAATTTTGCAATAAATATAAATTAACAAACTGAAAATTTAGATTAATTTAATTTAATCAACTGCATCCTTGTCTTTTATTAGTTTGCTTCATATAATCCCTGATAGTAAAGAACTATTTTACTGTATAATTTTTTTTTTCATTATTAAAATTGAAATGAAAAATACCCAAAGGTGACAGCATTTGGGACCATACATACAAGATCCATACAACATCAGTAATTGCAAGGTAACTCTCTGTTACTCATTAACTATCAAATTCCTTTTCCATTAATATTTCTTAAAGATGTTATTATAACCAATAAAAATTTATTTAGTTATTGTTTATTGTTATGTTGTTATCCAAAACAACTACTAGAGGGGGGGGGGGGGGGTTGACAACTGAGGCCAGCTGCAGCAAGCCAGCTCTTGGCTGGCCTACCCAGTAAGCCCCACTTCAAGGGTGTATAATTAGCCTGAAAGGTAAACAAGGGTGACATACAGGTGACTGAAGAGGGGCTTCAGTTTAGCCTTGGTCTCATAAAAACTTTAATAAAAGCTACAGTTTTGGGCCAATTCCTTTCAAATTTCAAAATTTAGAAGCTGAAATCTGTATGTGTGAATGATATGAAATTAAATCAACAGTGCTTAGAGGAAAACATGTGCCATGGCCAAACTTGGGCAAAATTTAAGGTACTGATTTTATATTAATGCTAATATGTGAAAAAAAATTGCAAAATTCAGATCTAATTTTCAGTATACAATTAATTCTTGATTAAATAAGTTATATCCCAGAAAAAAGTCTCTAGCTTCAACATTTCTCATGTTAAGTGAGTAAATATCTTTCCTGATTTTTTATATAATGCCTTATGTTTGGGCCCATAACTTCAAGACTAGATGTGTCGGAACGACACGAATGCCCCCGCCTGGGGCAAATTAGAAACATTTGTTAAATTTTGTAAAATTTTTTAAGTTCAGGAAGTGTTGTATGGTCAAAAGTAGGTCAACAAGGGCAAAATGCAAACTTGATCTGTAAAGGGTCATTATCAAGCAACACACCAAAAATCAGGCCAGTATCTGCAGGCATTGTGAAAAAAAGTCCATATATGTGCATTTTTCATGAAAATTTCTGTCTTTCATGAAATTTTCTATGTTCAGGATCTGTCATATGGTGAAAAATAGGTTAACTGGGACGAAACGCGAACTCGATCTGTAAGTGGTCATTATGCGCCCACAGACCAAACATTAGGCCAGTATCTGTAAGCATTGTATTGCGAAACTAGAATATTAGCAAAAGTTGATAATCATTTATAAATTTAAATTTGAGAGGTATATACCATGTTTCATAACATTCCACCAAATGCTTCCTGAGAAATAAGCTCCTAAGTTTTTTTCTATACTAAGTTCTGTGACCTTGAAAAGTAGGTCAAGATCACCCATCTTTGAACTTGACCAAGATTTTGTTAATATAATGCAATAGCACTGAAGAAATGAAGTTCCTGTGTTGAATATCTTTGGAGATATCCTGCACAAAAGGCCAAAATTGAAAAAATCCGATAAAAGTTCATTAAAAAATCAGAAGTTGCAGGTGGCGCCACCAAAATTGTGCAGCACATACAGACCATCAGTCCCAATGATCATAGTAAGTTTTGTGAAAATCCACACAATGGCTCCTGAGATATAAACTTCTGAGTGGTTTTCTATAATCAGCTCTAAAATATAGAAAAATGGGTCAAGGTCACCCATCTTCGAACTTGACCGAGATTTTATCGATATACATCTTCACTGATGAAATAAAATTCCAACGGTGAATCCTTTTAGAGATATCCCGCTCACAAGGTAAAGTTAACAGACGCGGAACGGACGGACACCGGACAGACAGATGGACAGACGGACAGCTTGGGTGACGACAATAGCCCATCAGCCTATGAGCTGAGGGCTAAAAACGGCTGTACATGTGTATTTGTCATGAAAATTTCTATTTTTCATTAATTTTTCTAAGTTTAGGAGCCGTAAAACGGTCAAAAGTAGGTCAACCGGAACGAAACAAGAACTCGATCTGTAACTGGTCATTATCTGCCCACACACAAAAATCAGGCCAATATCTGCAGGCATTGCGAAAAAAAGTCCGTACATGTGTATTTGTCATGAAAATTTCTATTTTTCATGAAATTTTCTCAGTTTAGGAGCCGTAAAACAGTCAAAATAAGGTCAACTGGGACGAAACGTGAACTCAATCTGTAACTGGTCATTATCTGCCCACACACCAAAAATCAGGCCAATATCTGCAGGCATTGCGAAAAAAAGTCCATACATGTGTATTTGTCATGAAAATTTCTATTTTTCATGAAATTTTCTAAGTTTAGGAGCCGTAAAACGGTCAAAAGTAGGCCAACCGGGACAAAACGCGAACTCGCTCTGTAACTGGTCATTATCTGCCCACACACCAAAAATCAGGCCATATCTGCAGGCATTGCAAAAAAAAGTCCGTACATGTGTATTTGTCATGAAAATTTCTATTTTTCATGAAATTTTCTAAGTTTAAGAGCCGTAAAACGGTCAAAAGTAGGTCAACCGGGACTAAACGTGAACTTGATCTGTAACTGGTCATTATCTGCCCACACACCAAAAATCAGGCCAATATCTGCAGGCATTGCGAAAAAAAGTCCGTACAACTGTTTGATTTCGGAATGACGGAATGACGGAAGGACGGACATGGGTAAAACTATATGCCAAAGTGGCCGGGGCATAAAAATACAATACTGACCTAATACCTAGTATGTACATAGGAAATATATCAAGGAATTGTTAATTTAAATATGATCAATATCAGATAAGTGGTTTTGATATTATGCAGTCTTGAAATGTAACAATAGGTTTTTAATGGAAAATTGAGGTTTTTCTTAAATGACACAATTTTTGGTATGTTAGGAGTTTTTGGAGACATCTAACTATATGTAAAATTTTAGATTCATGGGTCCAACTGTTTCAAAACGTGCCTTGTTAAAGGACATCCAGACAGATGGCTTGAGGGCTGACGGACAAGGGGCCATCGTTATAGCTCAGCTGACTTATAGTCGGCTGAGCTAAAAAATTAATTTGTGATACAGTGGACACTACAGAGGTCCATATATCTGCAGACTTACCTGTATTTAACACTTGGTTTTTTGCCTTTCTTGCCCAGAAAAGCACAGTCGATGTAGCTATATTTGATCAATAAACACAGAATAATGGCTGCCACTAGAACAAGTGCCAGGATGATGGACACAGCAACGACTATGGGGTTAGTGCTTGGGAGATCTGAAAAAGTGAATACATAAATCATGAAGATTTTTAATATATACTTTATTATACCATATTCTGTTCAACTAAACTATGTCTACCAGTTTTTTTTTCTGATAACTGATGGTGACATTTCTCCTTATATCTCGCCCTTATCTGATCAATAATTGATATCAGAACTTGTCAAAATCATCAATATTTGCATTTTACAGCTAGCGTTAATATCAGGAATGAATTAAACCTAAACGTACTGCCGTACTGGTCTCCTACTGGTCCACTGTCCACACTACCTCCATTCCCTGGGGTGTCACAATTTGGGGGGCTATAGCCCGCGTTACAGTGACAGTGACCTTTACTGTTACAGATCTGAAAATAAATGGAGAACGTAGTAACATCTGAAGTACCAGAAACAAAAATTGATTGTTAAAACTTTCATGTAAGTAAATTTCTTTTTAAGATGAAATCACAAACAAAATAACTCAGGAAATATCAAAGTCCTATTTAAATGATTATAAAGATAATTAAGAAAATGTTAGTTCTTGATTTCTGTCTGTAATTCCTTGTGGGTAAAATTGCCATTCGGTACCCAAAAATTGCTATCAGCTGAACAAATGTTATTACTAAGCTCAAGCAAATAAAAACAACTAGTTACAGCAGTTTTATGTGCATAAAAAGTTTCTGCACGAAAAAACTGCCATTTCAGAAATGAAGGTTCGCAAATTATAATGTACCCTTTCATAGATATTAATAATACTGAAATAACTGAAGGATGATTGCACAATATTTCATCAGCACATCTGTCAGTAACCCAGAACTTACTAAACATGTTCGTTTTCTAAATAGAGTCACTTGTCTTTTTATATAACAGATGTTACTTCATTATTAAGTGTCTCATTCATGCATTTATCATAACACAGTAAATGTGAGCCTTACTCCATTGCCATTACAGCTTCCACAGGTATTTACGAAACCAAGGGTACCCAAACCAGTACATTTGTTCTTCATGCACACCTGAAACACAAATTAATATGTTGGTCTAAGCATGTGTTAATACAATACATGGGCTGTCTTTGCTGTAATAGGGTCCCCAAATTTCTACATTGCAAACTGGTACTGCATTCTTGTTGGGAAAATTTTACTTCATCTTTGAAAATAAATGATATTTTGAACACACAAAGACCCTGGTATGCCATTATCTTTAGGTAATTATCCTAAAAAAGGCATGTGTGCATACCAAAACTGTGAACTAATAGCTTATCATGATATGACGATAAAAGGGAAATAAACAATATGGTTACACAGCTGTCAGATATTGTGATAATCCTGATTACTAGTTATCGTCCAAACCCTACCATTCTGCATTATTTACAAGGGTAACGTTTACTATTAACAGACTGCAGCTTTGTAATCGCACGTTTTAGTTAGGTGATTCCTGCATTATGAAACACACAAAATTACTCCCATATATTATTTAGGTAATAATCCTAAGATAACATCTCATGATGTTTATTAACATTATTTACTTTTCCATCGCCACATTTTGCACCATCCAGTACAAGCCCAGGATCTGGGTTGTTGAGGCCTACGTCCAGGACAGCCGCCTTGCAGTAAATCTTGGTGTTGTTCCTGGTCAGCTTAAACTGTGGCAGCGTGTGTACAAGATGGTCTCGCCAGAAGTTGAGCTTCTCACTACGATGATCACACCAGAGCAGCCCACACATAATATCCCTATACAAAGAAAATGGGTAATAATGAAATAGCAGTAATACATTGCAAACTGATCGTCATCAACAAAGAACTAGTATAACATTTTCTAACCGAGAAAAAAAATTTTTTTTTATTAATTACTAGAACATAAGAACTATTTCTTATAAATCAAGATTACTGAAGAAAGATCACAATGATACACATGCAACTATGGCTGATGCAGGTAGCATATTTTGGGTGCAAGTAGTACATAACTATGACTTGTGACATAGCAATTTTAATACAAATTCAGCACTCTTAACTGATCGAGATTTGTTCTTCATAATCTGAAAATTACTTGACCAATCTCAATTCTTATGCAGCTAAATTTTTCAAAATCTAAATGTTCATTTTTCATATATTCTCAAAACGGTATGGGGAAGTTGATCAAATTAGTGTCAATGCATATTGTGCAGGCATAACACCAAAGCGAACAGGTTGTGAAGGACAGGCTTACCCTGGAATGAAACTAAGAAATCATTGCTATCCACAATGACTTTGTTACTGGGTACTTCGAAACTAGATTCAAACCATTCTAGAGCATTAACATGGTACTTTAGCAGATCAGATAATTCAATTCACATTGGAAACTGTTGAAGCTACTGCTTGAGAAAGGTCTAGCATGTTCTTTTGGAGATATTGCACGCAAAAGAAAATCAATGAATGTGCTCTGGCAGTCATACTGCAATTCTGACAGGTCTGTTTTTCGAAAGGTCTGGAGCCCTCATAAGTACCAATCATCCCTGTGAATATGAGAAAGATCTAGCATGTTCTTGTGGAGACATTGCTTGCAAAAATTATCACTGATTGTGCTCTGGTGGCCATACTGGAATTCAGACATGTCTGTAATTCGACAGGTCTGGAGCCCTCATAGGTTCCAATCATCTCTGTGAATATGAGAAAGATATAACATGTTTTTGTTGAGATATCGCTCACAAAAGGAAATCACCAATTGTGACCTGGTGGCCATATTGGAATTCTGACAGGTCTGCAAATCAACGTCTGGAGCCCTCATCGGTACCAATCATGTGAATATGAGAGCATTTTCTTGTTGAGATACCGTGCGAGAAAGAAAGCATCACTGATTGACAGATGGAAGGACAGACTGACTGACTCGGTAATCACTATAGGGCACCGCTTTTCAAGCAGGGCCCTAATAAGGTCTCTAGATTGAGGTTTTATATAAACTGAGTGTGTAACCTGTAGTTATGATATTAAAGTAAGTTTCTGAGTTTTAATTTCACAATTTTGCCTTTGAGACACAGTTTTCTGTGGTTGACTACATATTCCTGGGGTTAAAATTTGGCGATTATCACTTTTTAGGTTTTTGCAAAGGGTTCCATTTTCACGATCTCACTAATAAAAGATCTATACACAGAGTATAACCCTTATTATGAAGATTAATATCAAATATTATGTGTACAAATTCTTATTGATAAAAATATTGTTTGTTACTGGTAAACAACTAGAAAGATCTTTAATCATTTGAAATATCAATCTTTGAACATAAATCATCTATTATTATTCAAAATGTCAATATTTTACTTTTCAACTTTACCTTCAATGATGCAACCCTCTTATCCATGAAGGTTTTTTTTAAATTTTCGCAATAATTCTCATTTCATGCATACTGCAAATTGAAATCCTCGCAAACAAAAAGTCAACCTCAGTATATCATGTATGGTACAGGTCGAATCAGGCACCTACAGGCAAAGTCCAATGCCTGAACCACAAGCCTACATGCTACCCCCCCCCCCCAAATACATGCAGCAGTAGTCTCTGAGACACTCACTCTGGAGCACACTTTGTGAAATGGTTGCTGACCCAATCATGGCCACAGTTACCGGCAGCATCACCTCGGAAGTTGAACTGTTTGAAGCAGGCGGGATTAGCGACCTTGCCCGTGGGGCCCCATAACATTTTACACTGGCCACCTAGTGTTCTGCACTGGCCGTTGTAACAATACGAGAAATGCTGTAAAGAGAAGTATCAAATTAGCTACTTCCATTGAGTAGGCTGAATAAAATGTTCACCATTTTAAAGATACATCTGCATTTAAAAAATAGATTTGATAGAGAAGTTACATAACGTTATAATTTAATTTTAACACAGACTACCTTAGTTCAATAAGTCACGGTACCACTTAATGATGGTATGTGCCACTCTGATAATGATTAATTTTTAAATAGAAGAATGTTACTTTTGCTTAACACTGATTACACTACAGAGGTAATCATACAATCTGTCATCCTGAATTATGAATCATAATTAGAAACTATTATATCCTTTAATAATTAGTGGAATCTTATTCAGTTTTGATTCAGCAGCTTACCATGAGCTTTCCTATACAAGTCTTTACAAATACAAATTAAACAATTTCAAAATGGCTAAAAAAGAAATGTCATGCATTTTCATATCTTTTACTATTCACATATATTATGATTTTAAAATGCTTAAATTTCAGAATTTGAATTTTAAATTTACAAAGGTGTATAATGATGCAATTAGGGACCCATGGGTCTTGATGTTCAGCTGAATTTGTCTATAAGGATATTTATAAAGAAATTTTTCAGAATGACAGTCCTGTGACCTTAACCAATGAACTTGTGACAAAACTTGCAGCATTTAGATTACTGTTACAATATTTTAAAATGTGACCTTGACCTCTGACCAGGTAACCTCAAAATCTACAGATTTCCTCACATTGGGCAAGTAAGCCATGTTTGAAAGATGGCAAGTTTGGGATGAACAGTTTGATTTACAGTGCATCCACAATCTTTTTAAAGATGTGGCCCCTGTGAACTTCAACTCTGATCTCTGGACACTGAAAATCAAAATGAATTTACTTAAATGGTGTGTCATTAATAAATCAAGTTTGAAGCCAATCTGTCCATCCAAAGCAGAATTATTATCCATAATCTAATGTGTGAATGGATGAGCCCTGTGACCTTGAACTTTGATCCTATGACCCCAAAATCTTCCCCTATTAACAGGTAAGCAATATCTTGAAGATGGAAGGTTTGTGATGAATAGTTTGGCTTGAAATGCATTTCTTTTTAAAGAAATGGGTCCTGTGATCTTGACCTTTGACCGTTAGACCCCAAAATCGACAGATTTCTTACTTTAGTGGTGAGCCATATATAAGTTAGGTTTGAAACCAATATGTCAAACTAAACTGGAGTTATCATCTGGAAACTAATTTGTGCACAGATGGCCCCTGTGACCTTGACCTTTGACCTTGTGACCCCAAATTCATTTATGCTCTCCCCATACTGGCAAGTCAGCTAAATGTGCAAGATGGAAAGTTTTGGATGAAAAGCTTGGCTTAAAATGCAACCATAATCTTTTTAATTAAGTGAATCTGGTGACCTTGACCTTTGACCTCATGACCCAAAAATCATATAGTTTCTTGCTTTAGTTGTGGGCAATATTTAAATCAAGTTTGAAATCCATGTGTCAATCTAACCTGGAGTTATCATCTGGAAACAAATTTGTGTGGATGGATGGATGGACAGACAGAGAGCTAGACGAACAGACAGACAACCAGTGTGATTACTTTAGGGCATCCACTTGTGATCAATAATCACACCAGGTATTGGGACACTAGATGTAATCACAGCTGAGAAACTGACATGATTTTTGTCAATTTATAGTAAAAAAAAGGAAAAATATTCTTTAAAATAACAAAAAAATACAGGTGGCACCACCACTTTTTTGGGAACTGACAAAACTAGTCATGGTCAATATTCAAGGCAAGATTCATGAAAATCCATGCATTAATTACCAAGATATTGGAGGTTTTATATCAAATTTTTTATTATTCAAGGGGGTACTTTCAAGCCCCATAGCTCAGAGAATATATGTCGCAGTGACCTAATTTCAAGTTTCCAAGGAGATTTTTTATTGACCTCCGTGGATATTCACTTAAAAGTTTCTTAGGCCAGCAGTTACGATTTGTGCCCTACTAATGGACAGCTGGACGCCCTGACGACCAGACGTACAACGGACAAAGCGCCATTCCTATACCTCAGTTGAATAACAGTCAGCCGAGCTAAAAACAGAACTCACATTATTATTGATTGGAGTCACTGCCTGGTCTTCACAAGGTTTACCGTTGTACACATGAACATCGGCTGGACAAAACTCGCTGTTGCCAAGGCAGAACTCAGGCAGATCACAGTCTGTGTTCATTGGTCTACACATTGTGCCGGACAACTTGTACTGAAATGAGAAAAATCAATGTTTAGTTTTCTATGTAAAGTATAAAATATCGGACAGACGTAGTACTTTCATACATAACTGAATCAGTAACTGAATTTTACAATCTTTAATATCTATAACTTTTTTAATATAAACAAACACATAACTCTATATTAAATCTTCTCCAGTCTGTACATGTGTACTTAATTGGGTCAGAAGAGATTATTTACTTTACAACTGGTGACCAATTACACTCTTTACACAGCGCTTTAACTATAGGCCTGGTACCTATATCGGAAGCGCTGTTTGTTATGACCTTGTATCCTGAATTGCTACACCAGAGGGGAGCACTGTATTTTTGTCCAATCAGGTGAGACCTTGTGCTGGAAGACACTGCCAAGCAAGAAATACACGGAGCCAATCATGTTTATTTCGTTTGAATTACAGCATATCGGCCCGGTAACCGTTTGAACAGGCCACAGGCTCAGAGAGAATTGCCCAAGACGTGGTTTGCCTAGGGCCTTGGGCACATAGGATGCCCGGCCGGTGAGCTGTAATTCAAATGAAACGTAACAACAAAGGCTGCGTGCACACCTCGCTGGCTGGTTTCAGTTCTTTATATATATCTTTATTCTGGAAATGAAGGCCTCAGGCCCATATATCCAACATATATACATACAAAGTACATAATACATAATACATGGTCACGTGAAAAAAAAAATAATAATAATAAATGATAAGAATAAATAATTAATAAATAAACAAATGAATACAGTTTTCAACAATACACAGTTATCATTAATAAAATATTAACAGAAATAACATTTTTATCAACTGAATAAATACACAATGTAATTTTATAAGGTAACTATTTGTGTTTCACAAAATGATTAAAGTTAATGGTAATTACATAGAATAAATTTCATAACAACATAAAATATGATACATTGAAAATTGTTCACTAACTAGTTCAAAGAATCATTTAGAATTGACTCTCTTATAACAAATGCAAAATATACAAATGCTGAAAGCTTATTAATTGTGACATAATTTGTTGTGGACATTAATGAAACGAAAGACATATCTTTAAATTCAGACAGATATTTTTCTCTTAATGAAATATATAAAGGACATTTAATGACAAAATGGAACTCATCTTCAATATATGATTCTCCATGTTTAAGACAAAATTTACAACATCTCTCTTCCCAGGCTATTTTCTTGTGGCGACCAACTTCTACTTCTAAGCTATGTGATGATGTTCTAAGTCTTGCTAAACTAATTCTATATCTTTTATTTGGAACTGTTGATAAATATAATTCAGTGTTTAATAAGCTTTTAAAGATAGCATATGTTTTTAATCTTCCATTATTTTCTATGTTAGCTGTCCATTCTTGTCTTTCATTATCATGCAACCTTTGTTTGAAACCTGACAGAAATATATTAATATTACCTACATCTTGAAATATCCATGTATATCCAAATCCAATTGAAAATAATATATTTTTTACCCTTGTTGCCCACGTATACTTTCCTAATTCATCTAGCCTATGTAATTTAGAATATAAACGCTTAGGGTACCTATAATTTTCCATTCTTAGTAATTTAACCCAATAAGAAATACATTTTAACATAAATCTGATTTTCAGAGAAAACCTTCCACACTCACCAAGTGCTGCAGCATTTGGTGAAGAAGAGTTAATCCCAAGTACGTATTTACAAAATTTATTGTGGACCTGTTCTATTTTATCTTGTTTTTTGTAACCCTACAATTCACTGCCATATGAAAGTACAGGTACAACCATCTTATCAAATAAAGAAAATGATTTGGTTTCAGTTCTGCAGACAACAGATACAATGCTACACTAACACAGTCATAATGTCATAATCGAATCGGTCGATGATGCGAGAATGCAGAGGGAGCAATTAAAATTCGACTGTAAACTCATCAAAGGGCGCTTGAAGCGCAGCTATGGGCGGAGCCAGGATGCCTGTCGAGTGTTTGTTTATTGGCATCTGATTGGCTGCTTGTCACATCATACAAACGTTTTTTTCAGCGGACAACAAACCGCCATCTCGTGTCTAAATATATCATAAACGGTCAAAGCTGGCAGCGTGAAAATCAGTTGCTTCTTTAGAAGCGCTAGATTTCCGCTGCCTCGGGAGCATAGTGACCAATGGGTCATGTTGCTCAGCTGACCAGAGACAAAATAAACAAATATAAAACTAAAACTTTAATTCTGATAGATTGAAATCAAAAGTGACATGTGCAACACAGACTGATTATGCTGAGGAAATTTATGAGTAAATTGGACTTTCAATCAGCTAAGCTAAAAGAGAAATGTATGCCGATTCAATTCTGGTAGAAAAATTGACTCAGTGTACAGGCTGTAACCACTCCACTGTTTTACATAAGAAGAACAAAGTGAATTTCATAATATGAATCAAGAAATTGATATAACAGATACAGTAAAACCTCAAAATTACAATCAAGGTGGCTGTCAAAGTGAGGTCTGATATATAAAACAAAATTTGGGACCATGAACAAGTGGTCGTTATTTTTAGGTGGTCACCAAACAGAGGTAGTCTTTAGGCGAGGTTTTATTGTAGGTAGTTCAGGGTAGAATTTCATCAGTTTGACATTTACCTGGCAGGTAGCAAGGTCACAGCAGGCTCCTGTAGCACAGGTAGAGTTAGCAGCAAAACGACAGGTATCTGCATCACAGCATGGGTTTTTGCAGTACTGAAAAAAGAAGATCACAGAGAAGATCAATCATACTTAGTCACTTAAATATATGTGTACATTTAGCTCATACCAATGATGCAATTTTCACTTGCACTGATATTTATTTTGTTTAGCTTTAATACTTTGTAATCAAAGGTAAATCTACCTCTGTGCCTTCTACAGACTTGAAGAAAACCCTAAAAATACCAACTGTGAAAACTGATCTAATTATTCAAAATGTAGTTAGAATTACTGAACTGTGTTGCATATTGATTTATATGATCCTTTACCATTTATATGATAGATACCATTAACCCCTCATGATTCACTCCCTCACTTAAAAAACAAACCATGTTTCCACTTCATTACAATGACCATATAATTAAATTTTAGATAAAATAGTCACCAAGCACTGGAAATATTAACATTGTCAACCAGCATGAGATTATTGATTAAATACTGATATTTTATAAAAAATCTGAAAAAAATATATTAATAACCATTCCTGGCAGTACTTAACCAAAGTGAAGCAACACTATATTGTAATCTTGGTTGCGACATTTTCTGTGTCATATCAAGAATTTTCTAAAAACATGCTGGTCCTAGGTGCCATTTTCATATTGATTCTTGGCATAGCCATTAATAATCATACTGGTCCTGGTCAGATCATTGAAAATTACATTAACTTTTGCCAGAACAATGGATAATCATACAATACCTTTGCAAAACCTGGTATACCAAAATACTGATCTACCAAACTATCCCTATTAATAGCCGCTGTGATTTTACGAACCTCTTTGAGACCACAGTCACACTCCTCCCCGGCCTCTTTAAGTCCATTCCCACACACCGGACCTTGGTATGTCTTCTCTGGTAGGTTATGCAGGCAGTAGTCTTGTTGGATGTGGAACGCGTCCTGAAGGCTGTCCTCGGAGCATGAAGACCAACGGGTCGGCACAATTTGACTGAGGAAAATTTTACAGATTTATATATGGAGTTATATGTGACTTATACAAATATTTAAACAAGGGACCTATGGGTCACGACGCTCAGCTGTTATGTATGATAAAAAAATAAAAAAATATTTTTTAGAAATGAGGCACATGCTGGTTTTGTGTGGTAATAAATATAAGCTGTATTATAAGTTGTGGGTGTTTAGCTTATGTATGATTTTGATAGTATCTTTGGAGACAGGGAAGAGGATTGATTTCATTTATTTTATTAACAAATGGAGTGCTATTGTCACACAGATTTTGACTTGGCCATATAACTTATAAGCAGAACATATAATATAAGAGTTTAACTATTTATTAAAAAAATTACAAATATTGTCCCAAATATAATTTTTATTAAAAATAATAAGAGAATCATATGATTTTTTAAAATGAAATATAACTGATATGATTATTAAAATAATATTAAAGAATATATTCATGAATGCATTCATGAATACATTTTGAAAGTATTTGCACGAGTATTCATATACTTTCATTTTTACCTGAATTCCCATTCTTTATGCAAGAAATTTTATAATGGAGTACATAATCATATTCGTATTTAAATACAATTACAAAGTATTTGCACCATGTCTGGTATTTATTCAGTTTTCACCAAACAATGATTTTGAGAATCCAGAATATACAAAATTCACACATTTAAATAATGATCATAAGTACCTGGTTTTATGGCTTTTATTTATATTAAAAAATAACTGTAAAAAATTCATTTTGGACTAATTTCACATCAATGTACACACTAGACACAGTAGGAATCTAGATTAATATTATCAACTGCATCTTTGTCTATCATTAATTTCCTTCATATAATCCCTAATGATTAGTAATGAATAATATGATTTACTTCTTTATCATTAAAAATGAACTGAAAAATGCCATAGGTGACTGCATGGTGTTATTTGGAATATGTGACATTCTACCCATCGATACAAGATTCTTATATCATCAGTAACTACAAGTTAATTTCCTGTTATTAAAAACTAACAAATTCCTTTTCTATTTTTCTTTAATTTGTTATTAAAAACCAAGAAAAATTTATTAATTTATTGTTTATTGTTATGTTGTTGGTTAAAACTACTAGATGAGTTGGGTTGGACACCTGGATCAACTGTGGCTGGCCATAAGCTGCCTGGATTCTCGCCTCAAGCGTGCATAATTTGATGAAAGGTCAACAAGGTCAACTTACAGGTGACTCAAGAGGGGCTGGAGAGAGCCAAAGTCTGACAGGGTCTCATAAAAACATTAATAAAAGCTACAATATTTGGCCAATTTCTTTCAGCTTTCTAAACTAAAAAGCTGAAATCCTTATGTGTGCATGATATGAAAATTATATCAACAGTGCTCTCAGGAAACAAACGTGCCATGGTCACAGTTGGGCAAAATTTAAGGTACTAATTTTATATTTATACTAATAACTTATAAAATTTGAAAAATTCAGAACTAATTTTGGGTATTCAATTGAATCTTGATTGAATAATGTTACATCCCTGACAATAAAATCTCTAGCTTCAGCAATGCCCTTGTTAAGGGAGTAAATATATTTCTTGATTTTTTACAAAGTGCATTATGTTTGGGCCCATAACTTAAAAAAAATACACAATACTGGCATCATTTCTGGCATGTGCATAGCGAATGTATAGAAAAATATGTATATTATATATGATCAAAGACAGATCAGTGGTTTTGATATTAGGCAGTCTTAAAGTGTAACAATGGGTTTTTAATGGAAAAATGAAGTTTTTCATTGATATCTCGAAGGAATTAAGTCCTAGTGACCAAATTCTTGGCATGGTAGGGGATTTTGGAGAAATCTAACTGTATGCCAAATTTAAGGAACTTAGAGCTGAAGCTCGGGAGCTGAGCTCTAGCAAACTGCATAACACTAGCAATATATGACATGGTGCTTGAAAACTTGAATAAAATCTACAGTTTTTGATCAACTGGTTTCAAATTTTTGGTGTTAATAGTTGAAATGCTAACAAAAACATGCTGTGAAAATTAAATCCACAGCAGTTACAGCAAAAAAACGTGCCATGGTCAAAGTTGGGCAAAATTTAAGGTACCAATTTTTTATTTTTGCTAATATTTTAAAAAATTTAAAAGATTTTGATCTAATTTTGGGTATACAATTTAATTTTGATTAATAAAAGTAATATTACATGAAAAAAGTGCTTAGCTTTAACAAATTTTGTGTTAAGTGATAAAATTTCTTTCCTGATTATTTACAAAATGCATTATGTTTGGGCCCATAACTTTTTTAAATTATATAATACAGACCTAATTTCTGGCATGTACATAGGAATTATATAGAGGATTATTTGTAGAAAATATGAGGAAAAACAGATGAGTGGTTTTGATATTAGGCAGTCCTGAAGTGTGAAAATAGGTTTTTAATAAAAAATTGAGGTTTTTCCTTAATTTCTCAAAGGAATGAAGTCGCAAAGACCCAGTTTTCGGCTTGGTAGGAGATCTTGGGGACATCTAACATTATGCTGAATTTTGGATTCCTAGGTCTTACGGTTTCAAAACGTGCCACATCTACGGACGGACGGACGGACGGACGGACAGACGGATGGACGACGGACAATGGACCACGACTATAGCTCAGATGACTTATAGTCAGCTGAGCTAAAAATGAATTTATATACAAATTATACTAATATTGGAAAAATTAATGTTTAAAGGTTTATTCACCAAACCTTCATTAAAGAAAATGTGTAAAAGAACCATCCAGCTTTCTTTATTCTTGCTTATTCACAATTTATCATATATATAATTATATTTACTAGAGGTATACTTATAATTTGCCCTGTTACACAAAGTTTTACAGTGTACAGAAAATGGCAACCCTCATATGAGAAATAAAGTGCTTTAAAAGAAGTTTAGAAATAAACCTATCAGGGTTGGAGAAGGGTGCAGGGAACAGGGAAGTAGTCCAACCACAGGGCCCAGGAGGGGATATATCTGCAGAGTACATTGGTGTCATTGGGATGTGTATTGGCAAAACTGAGGATAGAATAACACTTTTTGGAACATGCCCAGGTCCTAAAATCATATTAGGATTCATTTCAGTATACTATGACACAGTATATTAAAGACACTCATATACATTGTGCAGATGATCACGGCTGAGAAATTCCTAATATAATATCAGTTGGAGATACAGTGAACCCTGAACCAAGCGACCACTGCCGCCAGCGACCGTCTGTGACTTACGATCGAAACATTAATGCACCGAGCTTAATCACTCTTTAATGCCCCCGTGTTTAGCGACCGTTTGTTGTACGCGACCACCGACCGCTCAGATGTGGCCAGTCGCTGGTCTTTACCTCCGTTAAGCGACCGCCTGGTGTAGCGGTAGTGGCACCTGGTGTCCTTAGTTAAGACTAAAATGACCGTGCCATTGACCGTCTCTTGAATGTGCAGGTGGCAATGGTGACCTACTTTCCCCGCGGTAAATTGGACATTAATTCACAATACCCCTCCAGGTGTCAATGGCCCAGGGCTAGCTTGGTTTTAATCTTTCTCCAAAAATGAAAGTTCCACGAATATTGCGAGGGAACATGTAAAACGACGCAATCCTTTAATTCTGATGCCTGTGTCCGATTTTTTTTTATCTTTGAACACATCGAATTTGTTTAACGATTGTCTAAAACATCTTTACGGTAAAGGATCACGTGCTCTAGGGGAAATCCCTCATTAATATTCATAGAATAGAACTACCGTTGTATTTCTGACACCTCGGTCGCATTCACTACGCTGCGGTCGTTGACTGGAGTTCATAATTAGTCTTAGCGATGTTTAAATAACATTAGCGCGGATTTAATTTTGAAAAAAAAGTGAGCCATGAAAATAAGTTTGTCATTACGTTAGCGATCAACTGTCATTGCTTATCACACACATTTTGACTTGACAACAAGTCAGTTCGTGACGACGACAAACTGACGACCGGCTTCGATAACATCAATAGAATATTCATCAATAAGACAATAGGACTCAATGCCAATTACCATAGTACCAATATAGAGAGACTGTTTGATAATGTGAGCAGTCACCTGTAATCAAATGATCGATCCCATAACTGCTTTGAAGTTTATTGAGATTTTAATGGGGTCTGCTTCTAATTACGTTGAGCACAAGTCAGTGATCAACAAAGTGACTCAGTGTGTACTCATGGTGCATCATTAATTAGCGGTTTGTGTTTGTGCAATATAACAAACAGGCTATTCAAAGCTTTTGATAAAGGCTTGTGAAAAAAAGTTATTAAAGGACCAGCTTTCTTTGATAATTATTAATAAGATTCCCTTGTTTAGCAGAGCAAAATTGATTAATTGTTTTAAGTAAATATTGTTGTTTACTTGTAAATATTGTTGTGAAAAACTTGATTATCTATAATATATACATATACATATACATATATATATATATATATATATATATATATATATATATCCAGTATGTTTTTTTATAATAAATAAATAAATGTTTACGTAGACATATATGCCTTGATATTCTTTGTTCGCATCATGGTGAGACCACCTGAGACTTAAGACCACCTGTGACTTAAGACCGCTTTTGGTGTGGCACATCAGGTGGTCTTAACTCTCAGGTTTTACTGTAGTTGCTATGATTGTATTACAACTTTGCTGAATAGAGATACAAATGCCTTGTTTATCACTATGATATAATATTAACTTTTGATAAAATAATAGCTTATAATATGGTTTAAAAGGCTGGTGCCTACAACAGTATAATGATGTCATTATTAACCTTGCATGAAGTGGTGGTTAATGATTTCACTAGATTCTCACTCACTAGAATGAGTGCTTTATGGGTTTTTATAGCACATTTGTTTACACTAGGACTTAGCATGTGAAGATATGGCCATCTTTTGTGTGCAAGCCGTGACGTCACAGAGGACAATTACATCACTCCATGTGTACGTGGCATTTCCCGGTGACAGTAAATCAATGTACAGCATGGGAGGCAATGGTTGTTGTTCATTGTGTTTACAGTCAAGGGCAGCAATACCAGATGTCCAGGGGCATTTTCCAATATTTCAATTAAAAAGTTCTCAGGAACTACACAAGTTAATTAACATTCCAGGGCACCAACTTTGAACACAATCTTTGGCGCAGGGTTTGGGTCCCCATATCGATTGCGTTTTTTAATTGTTCCTTTTCCCCCTCACACTCACCCACTCTGTCTGGCCATGATACAACTTCTGTCTGGTTTACAATCACAGTCATACATATCATGGTTCAGGCCAAAGTTGTGCCCAAGTTCATGGGCTATAGTTGTCCCAACATGGGATATATAGGCATGGTTGTCCTGAAAATAAATGTGAATTGATGAAATAGAAGAAAGGTGCTAAAAAATTTATTTACATCATATAAAAATTAAAGAATTCAAAACCTGAGGCTAAAATATCAACCATAAAATAATTTAATATCCAACAGTTATGATATTTTTTTCTAGTCTTTTTCGTATTATCTTTATGGCTATTTCATATTTACATATAAAAATTGGTTGCCACTACAAGATACACAGAGCTTCAAAATTAAGGAAATCAATAATTCCACATCCTGATTACTGTTATTATCACAGCTATGATTCAGTGACATGACACATCATGAATTATACATAAGGAAAATTAACCAATCAGAACATAAGAAATAACACATCAGGTTGAAATGTAACAAGCCTGCTATTGATTGCATTTATTGCTCACAACCATGGATTTATGATTTAATATTTTTGAAAATGAGTAATAATGTAGTGGTACGACTATACACACAGTAGTTTGATTAATTTTTAGACATAGGATTATTGACCACTTACCATATTTACCCCAGCAGAATACTGGTACGTACAGAGAACCCCGGTCTGAGCCTTCCCTACCACTCCATCAGCAAAGGTGCGACCCCTGTACCACATGAATATTCATAATCATTAATATTCATGAGCAATGAATGATCCTATCTAAAACCACATCAATCTTTCACTGTCCTCATCAGGAACCAGGGGTTCCAATAAACTTATTTTTCATTATGTTTTCCATCACTTTCTATCATAAACAATGTGCATTCATAAGCCAATGAATGTTAAAATATCTAAATTACTTCCCTGCAAATCCAGTCTTGATTACTCTTATGAATATTCATAATCTTTAATGACTCAGGCTACAAAATATTATGATGTCACTACTATTCACAATTTATGAGCCTTGTTTTCTATAATTTCCTTCAGGGAAGGAGTAGACTTTTCATTATCCTCATGAATATTCATGTCCCCTTATCATGCAAATAACACTGCACCTCAATCTGTTTCACCTATCTGTTAATCTGTCAGAATAACAAATAGCAGATTTTAATCAACATGTATATGATCAAGAGTTTTCAAACATTTTTCCACATACTTTTGGAAGACTACATTCACATTTTTTAACAAGTATCCTACTTAAGTTAATTTTATCAAAAATTATTGTTAACACATGAATAAATCTAACAAATCCACATAAAAAATATCAACAAAAATTTTTAAAATTCTTAATTTTTTTTAATAACAAACTAATTTTAGTAATTCAAGTTGTAAATCTTCCCAGTTTTTCACAAATTTCCTCATTGAATCATATAGTCTCAAAAATTAAGAAATGTATAATCATTTAATCTCCATAATTATGTTCAAATTCTCTCTCTCCATGTGTCATACACAGGTGGCTGTTTTGTCAGCGGATAAAAAATCCTTAACAACAGTCTCCAGACATAATAAAAACAAAAATATTGACATTTTAAATATATTTTGTATGGATACTTTACTTTTATGTCGAATAAAATATTTCTCTCACTCTCTCTCTCTCTCTCTCTCTCAATAAAACAATAAGACATACTACCAAAATACCAGCTGCACAGAGAAGGACACAATAATGCTTTGTTGTTCTTCATAAACACTTTATATATTCACAGTATGTCTTTTAACATTACATTTTATTTAAACAATTCTGACATCCCAGATGGCACAGAATCCCCAAGACATACAAAATTATCCAAGGGTATTTACAAAGTGAGGTTTATAACTGAAATTAAAACAGGGTTCATCCTCTGACCCATACCTCTACACATGTAAACTTGTAAAAAAAAATGAGACCCATGGGTCATGATGCTCAGCTGACTTGCATGATTTTGGCCTAATATTCAGAGAAATCATGTTTTTCACTGTGTAGCTTTACAAGATATAGATCATGGTGACCTAATTTCAGGTTTGCAAAGATATTTCACCAAGACCTGTCTGGATGTTGAGCAAGAACTTTCTAGGTTTCATGGTTACAATTTTTCTGGATATAATAACTGTTTCATAAAGTTAAAACATTTGTTTCTACTTATAAAGTGTGCATATATTAACATCTGAACAGAAGTTACACAAAGAAAAATGGTTATATTTTTCTATGGAAAATTATCAATACTTACGTTATCAGCTGTGCATTGTCATTTTGAATTTTGTTGTTGATGTAGTACTTTCTGTATTTTGTGAATGAGTTTATCGTTTTCTCTGCATCAGCATTAATTGTCATCTTATCTTTATCATTCCAGATCTCCATGCCAACCAAGGCAACATGGACTCCAATCTGACTCCATAACTGCACAAGTAAAATATTTCCCATAAGTCCTGAATATGTTTTTATCGTAATCATCATTACCATACAGTAAAAAGAATTTATTTCCTTTTTTTTATAATTATAGCAAGAAAGCCCAATTTTCTTTATTTAAGTCACATTTTTTTCATAAATATTATCAAATAAACAAGTAAATGTACATATTTAATGTGCAAGAAAAAAATATCCATCCATAAAATGAAACTGTTACAACAAAATCCTTATTCTTAAAAGTTACAGAAAAATGTAACTGATATTATATATTACGGTTTATTTGACCATTATAATAAATAGCAAATAAAAACATTTCAGCTTCTTAACTTACTGCATTCACCAGGTTGATGATTTCCTGTGTTCTCTGAACCATTTTTGACTTGTACTTGTTGTACTGGAAAGATAGAAAGTATTATTTATGGTTGCTGACTAAATTCGACACTTCATCGGACTAGTTTCCTGGTGTGATACCAACTTATAACATTCAGTTAAGATGTGGATATTTTGAACATTAGTAAATGTAACTATTTTTCATATACTGCAGTAATTCACAGGAATTACCTATGTTCATGTTAAAAGATCAAGCTTTCCCTTTGATGACCAAATATCATCTGTGTATCCATATAGAGACTTCTGAATATACCAATATAAAATGTGACTCTGCACTGTACTGTTACTTGTTCTATATTCTTAACTCATAAGACATACTTGTGTAATCATGCATATATATATACATACATAAATGTTATGATAACCTGCCTAGCTTTTAATTGAAACCACAGTATGGTACATAATGTTTTAATGCCATCCTGCAGTAATGGTTAATCTAAATAACAGCAATGTCTCACCTCAGCATTATCGATGACTACAAACATCTCAACAACGCGCACCTTCTCACCACCATTGTATGCTACTTTTATGCTCCTTTTTTCCTGGAAAAAGAATAAAAGATATATTATAAAATGAAACAATAAAATGAAGAAAAAAATATCTTAAATAATTACACATGGATTCCTGTGTAATGTACTGACACAATAATCCCCAGTTATTTTTCATGTACTGTTCTTTCTGCTGCAAAATTGTTTCTCTAAATTTGGCTCTTTTATTTTACCAGAAAATTGTGATCCCTAAATAAACAACTCACCCTCCTTTTACTGATTGGTGTATTGTGGTCTTCATAATTTTGGTGTGTTTCTTGCGTTCCGCTCTCTTTATGACCTGGAAAACGAGTACAAGAAGTTTTTAAGCCAATGCCAGCAAGACATTTCTTCAACATTTTTTAAGAATGTTTTTTTCACAAATAAGTTTGGGTCTCACAGTTACTTTTAGACAACCCATAAATGCTGTGTCAAGCAATGCAATATGACTGAAAGTCTTTTCTGTCAGTGGTATCTCTCCTATACAACTGTTCCACCTTTATCCATGAGATAATACTAGCATTTTATCTGTTTTTCCATTTTGCCAAGACAGTATAACAATGAAGGTTTAGTGTGAACCTGGCAAGGTTCTCCAAGGGCCAAGTTGGATATACTTTGATATGTGCTGCTGAAACAGCATCTTAACAAAATATTGTTAAACTTCTTAGGATTTATGGGGAAAAATGCCAACCCCCCTTAGGACACACTTGGCATCGTTCTTGACAACTCAAGTCCAATAACAGGTATTTCTGAGGCCTTATTTACATGTTTGTAGCACTTGATGGAACTAAAGTGTTACTCTGACTGGGGTATCTTTTCAGCATTGATAGGTGGACATTTACTCACCACATGTAAAGTTTGCATTCTTCTGATCTGCTGCATTTACAAATACATGCTTCCCACCTGTGGCTCCCTCTAACGGGTGAATAAGATATGTTTCCCTGTCTGAGATCAGGCCACTGCAAATAAACAACATAATCTCTAATCTCTAATCACTTCTCTCCCATGTTTCAGTAAAAGATATTTTCCCATTGACTTTATGAAACATGAACAATTAAGGGCATCAGATAACAAATTCATTTTTTCAATAAACATACTGGGGAAGATATTAAGTCCACAAATCTGGTATGAGCATTCTATATTCAATATATCAAATATAAAATATTGTTCGTCAATACATTTATATTTAATACTTTTGATGCACACATTGAAGTCCAACGTTTCTGTTATTACAAACAACTGAAATCTGTTCAGCTTCCATACTCTGAGAACAGATGCTAAATGTTACATCTACTTTCACTTAATAAACTTAAAAATTAGGAAATAATTAAGGTATACATTTTATGAATCATACACAAACCTGACTCCTGAACATGTGCTGATGGCCACCACTGATTCAGGTTGACCTCTGACCTTACCCTGATAGTGACAATGGTTTTGATCCTGAAACACAAATAAACATGATTCTCAGAGGGTCTGAGCCTCCATTCAAACTCCCTGAAGCAATATGGGATATCACTAATACCGATACTGTCGATTCTCTTGTGTGTGGAGGCAGTAAATGACTGCCTACTTGAAAAACTGCAGGCAAACAACTAGTGCACCCTGGCATCTAGCCTCACCAGCCCATTCATTCAACACAGCTATGTGGGCAATGGACATAGTGTTTTTAATATCCCATCATACTTATTGTTTATCATATTTATTATGCTGTGTTATACATAGTTACACATGTTAAACAGAAACATGAAAAGACATCAGGAATTGCTGCATTCAGCACGGTTTGCATTAGAATTCGATCTTGATCAACTGCCTTGTATGATGATATAAGGAAAACATACACAGGGTCTTTCAGTCATTGATAAATGTCAAATTTTATAAGTTTCCTTGAATTTGTCATACATTCTTGTATGAAACAATTGTAACCTCGCATTTATGCAAAGATCATATTAATTAATTAGAGTCTATAGCATGTATTAGCTAACAAAGTTTGGATTCTGAGTGTCCGGCTGAATCACCCTTGCCTGCATGAACAAGCTTCCTGCTGCGCCAGCCAGTCATTTTTCTCCTCCATCTACATGAGAGCTGCATTAGCAATATCCCATGTTAGTTTTGAATAAACTGCTCCTGCATGTTCACAGAAAATTATATACAGTTGAACCCATGTATCAAACTTGCATATTCAGGCCTGTGTCAAAGTTATACACTCAAAGTTTCTGAACACTGATGTCCAACTATTATACGGAAAAACCTGCTTGTGTTGAACCTTGAATGTATGTTTGTCCCTTTGTTTTGACACAAACTTTAACTGTACACAGCATTGTATACATCAGGAAACATAAAGGACTGGTACTATTAGAGTTAGAGTTTAGAGTTTTGTGGTTAGAGTTTGGTGACTTGCCTGAAAATAAATAGTACAAGACCCAGATCACTGGATACAGAGTATGTTCAGTATATATTATGATATTTTAATACTGGTAAAGAGAAATATTTACATCTCTTCAAGTTGGTGTCACACATATCATAGTTCATTTTGCACATTCCTTTTCACCACTGCCTGGCATTTAATAGTCAAATATGTCTATAAATACGCACAAACTGTGACTTTCTGTATTATGAACAAATATGAACAATTACAATTTTTCAGCATAGGTCACATGATAATTTTTTACAGTAATGACCCCTTATCACTGCATCCAGGCATACAGAAAGACCCCCAGTCTGACAGCTCTAATCTGGTGGGTTTGAGGATGAATCAAGTATTACAACAACAAGGAACTATCAGGGAGATCATTCAAGTTTAACAATACCCTGTCTGTGTAATAACAGCATGGGCACGGTCTGATCACTCTTGATAATGTTATTGCAGATTTACATCAAAGTGTAAATTAGGGATAAAAAGCACACTGATTGTCATATCAAAGGGGTGTTACCAACAGCAGATATCCTCCAAACATCCTTTTATTATAAATACTGAAAGAGCAATGAGTCCTGAACCTATCACCATGGATAATCTTTATCCTCCATCAATAAAAGTTTTTTTTTTTTTAATTTTTTTTTTGGTGAAGGTAACTGCCTCCATTTTTTAATGCTGACATATCTAATTCTTAACCTAAGTATGTACACCTGCAGAGTTTCCATTTCTGTTTGGGACTTCTTGACAGGGCAGTAGCACTCGCTTCCTATCATTTTTTTATTTTGTATCCTGGTGTCACCCAGGCCTGGTGTCTACCGCACCAGCGGATCCTGGGTGTGTAATCATCCCAATTGCTGGGTCATAACACCGAGGAACCCCCCAAAGATGCACTTGTATGTGAGTGATACACGGCTGTGGGGCACAGCCTTCCCATTAAGCCTGCAGAGTGCTCACCCTGGGTAGGGGCCAACCGTGAAAAACCTCACCGCCTCGGCTGAGATTCGAACCCACGATCTCCCGGCTTTGAGTCCTGCGCTCTACCCCTGAGCCGCAGAAGCCAGTGGAATTAAAATTTGTTACTGAAAGCACTTAGAACTGTACAAATCTCCAGGTCAATAATATTATCATAGTTTTTCTGTCATGAAATCCTCAAAACAATAATATTGCCACAAGTGTCATATATAATAATATATTTTAATCTAAGTTTCATTTGTTTTTTATTTATTATTTATTAATATATCTATATATTTATTTTTATGACTTTTACTATTATTTTTATTATTATTATTATTATTATTATTATTATTATTATTATTATTTTGATTATTTTTATTATCATTAATATTAATATTATTATTATTATTATATGATTATCATTATTATTATTATTAATATTATTGTCATCACCATCATCAAATATTTATTATAATTATTTTTTTTAAATATTTACAATAAAATTAATATTTTCTTTAATATACAATATTTCATATAAAATTAAACTAAATATCAATGTTTTGAAACAATGAATGTGAGTTGTAGCTCTTAGTGCATTTACTCTACTGGTTACTATGGCAGATTCATGAAGTATTGTCACTACTCACATGCTTCGCCGGCTGCTGTACAACTGGTGTGCCATCATCCCTGAAGTAATGCACTGAGAATGTGGAAGGAATCAGCAATCTGTAAAATAATAATAGTAATAAAAAATAAAAGTAATATATATAAAGCTGTTTAAATGAAGATTTTATTAGGACTAGCATTGCTGTCAATCTGGAATTGATGAGAAAATGATAAAAGAGCTGGCATAAAAGAAATATGCAAAATGCCCCAAATTGCTTATGAGTTTAAAATAGCTATCTTGAAGATAACTTGGAGAAAAAAAGTATAAAAAAGTATAAAAAGTAGTCTTTCCTGGAAAAAAGTACAATAGTTTACAGTAATACCAAATGCCTGCAATTCATCAGTGAACTGGAGTGCTGACAATGATTCAAATAGATTTTTGTTCACAGAGCTCCCAACAGGTGGAAGCACAATGCCATTTAAAAGTTGAGTCCTGTAATGTGGAGCTCCATTTACTGAAAAAAACTAATGTCATTCCAGAGTAAACTGTAAACCTGAAATTCTATATAATAGTCCCCCCTCCCCCTAAAAAAATATTTTGGTAATCAAATCAGAATACAAATTCTCTTGGGATAACCCAAGTTATGTGCAGGTGATGGGTCATACAGGTTAGGGTTTTAGAACTGCATTCATCCAACCATTGTAGATTGAATGATAGACTTGTAGCACATTAATGGCATAACAGATAACAAACATGTAACATTACTTAGCATTACCTAAACTGGAAGAAAGTACAACCATAAAGGATCTGAAGGGATGTTTGTGGTAGAATTATATACACAGTATTTAGATAGATTATTCAGATAATTTTACAATTATTCAATTTATAACTAGTCATGAACTGTACATTAACGAAATACTGTACACACAGCCTTCAAATACACATATAATGACTTGAAAAAATCTTTCATAAGCACATGTACTACAGTGTTGATTCAATGGGTGTAAAAGATCAACCATGCACAAATGTGACTATTAAAAGTTGATAATTTTTTAGATATAATCAATAACAAAGAAAAAAAATTCTTGAACCTTTTACAAAATTAACTTAGGCTGCAAAGGATAACTGTTTTGTTTATATTCACTTGTTTATAACATTTGGGGGCCCAGCAAAATGACCACTAATCATAATCAAAACATGCTCAACAAGGGCATCTAGCTAGCTATAAATCATATGAACCAGAGGTTTACAAATATCAAGAGATGGGGTTGCTTCAGATGCTCTAAACAATAATAGCTAGTGTACATCAACCACTTCTTGTCACATGGTTTTCCTGATTGTCAACCTTGACACACGGCGTATGTTTGGTAACAGCTTATTATTAAACAAACTGCATCTGTCAGAGGGGCATTTTAGGACATTTTCTTTGCAGGAATTAACTAAAGTTCATTGTTATATGTACTCAGAGTATGCCAGAAATCACATAAATTCTACAAATAAGGCAGGTGAATAGCTAGCTTTAATCAGGAATATTGGTTGACTAAAATGAAAAGCATTGTTAACCCTGAGGAAAGGTATAAAAGAACAGAAATAGGATCAGAATGACAATGAAAGAGCCATTGTACAGAAGTTAGTAGGTGATACAAGGGAATGAGATTGAAAGTGATGGGACTGGAAGCAGACTTAAGGCCAGGAGTAAGGAGAAAAGAAAAAGAATAGACAAGGAATAAGGAAACATTTTGACAGTATTCTTTGAATATAACTGTAATAAATCTATAGTATGTCACAACAAGATAGCAGTAGGTCACAACAGGATATTCATGATTGTTCTGTGTCAAAAGAAACCAGGAACAACTAAAATAACTAGGTAGTGATGATAAACACTATTTAGGCAAAAGAGTCTACCTATCAGTTACTAATACTGGTGCTATGACAAGAATTATTGTTCAAAAGTAACCATACAACATCATAAATTTACAATTCACATTCACACATTAACACTTCCCACACAAAGGAAAGCTTTTTAATATCAGTTTATATTGACAAAAACTTTGCATCCTCAAAGAACTCATGTTCTGTGGACACAATGTTAAGAAAACACTGGTAATAAAAAGTGCAAGGAAGACACTGCTAGCTTATTCAGATAACATGTCAATGCATTCTTTTTGCTGCCGGCCTATTTTTTACGGAGGATTCCTGTTTGAGCGGCAACGGCCCAATCTAACTGTTGACATAACCAATTTTCCCATGTGATATTGATAGCCCTGAGCTGTGGCGGACACAGGGCTTTCCTGTGCTGTATTAAGTGTGTGGCATTGTGTCGTCTGCCATACTCTCTCACACATCATATTTACGATCTGTCATACAGACACTTTTGGTGTCTGTGCAGCTTGATCTAGTGTAAAAATATTGCAGCCCCAAGCATAAAGAAAGAGTTATCCTACAGTCTGCTATTGTCTGGACAACCAGACCCACCTGTGTTTACAAGCTTTTATCAAATAAAAAGGTCCTTTTTCCTCAAGACCCTGGACATACCCAGTACTTCAAGTCAGCTGGTACACAGGTCTGTCCAGTGTTTTACATTAATATCAACCCTAAATCTACACTGAAAGCTCACTAAACCAGTAACCGCTCAGACAGCTTATACCTCAGCCAAAACCTGGATCCAACATTCAGATCTGCTGTTCAATGTAACCACTCCCCATCTATATTTGATTAAGTGTACCTTGGCCAACCCTTCCACAAGATTTGACAGCATGTCACTGTTGTATGGATAGACAAGCATTGGTGGTCATTTTATTTCTGCCAACTAATTACTTACATGTTATGAGAAACCAGCTACTACCTAATCAAGTGGAGCTATTAAATGAGGAATGACCCTTTGGTTAAGATGCTCAGTTGACTATACTTGGTTAAACACTTCATCCTATATATCCTGAAGGTTACATTGACCAGGGATGTCTTTAAAGGGAAATTATCATTATGGAAGCATCTCTATTATGAACACATCTATATACTGAACACCTGAAGTTGTCCTGTGAGAAGCTGACAAGGAGAAGAGTAACCTCTTTAATATGGACAGTTATTTAAATTAACATGAACACATCTATATTCAAGACACCTGAAGTTGTTCCATGGATAAGAAGTGGACAAAAGGCCAGAAACCTCTCTAAAATGGACAGCTCTATTACAGACAATATCCCAGGTCCCATCAGTGTCCTGGAGGTTTCACTGTATTACCATCAATGAAATATCACAGTATATGACATGTAAGGTCAACCATGTGGCTGGAAGACAAAGTGATGACCAAAGGCAGGGTTCGTACACTTATCACGAGAAAAAATTTCAAGCACTTTTCAAGCACTTTTTAAGGACCTGAAAAGTACTTTCAAGGACATCAAAATTTATGGACGGTCAGTGCACCACCCATGCATGTTGCCGACATCGAAAGGCTTGTAACACAAAATGCAAAATAATATTTATAATGAGATGGACCATATAGTGTGATAACTAGAATATCAGCAGAAGCTGACAAAAGCCCTCAGCCAAAAGAACAGTGTTTAGAGGTGGTAACAGTGACAAGTACTAAATATCTGTTCTCACATGGATGTATATCTGTACATGTCTCAGTTATAAATTTAAAATGGAGAGGTATGTACCATGGCTCATAACAATCCATCAAATGCTTCCTGAAAATAAGCTTCTAAGTTTTATTCTATTATAAGCTCTGTGACCTTGAAAAGCAGGTCAAGGTCACCCTTCTTCAAAATTGACTGAACTTTTGTTGATATGCATCTTCACCAAAGAAATAAAATTCCTTTGTGAATTCTTTTAGAGATATCCTGCTCACAAGGCCAAAATTGAAAAATCCAAGAAAAATTCATTAAAAATCAGAAATTGCAGGTGGCGCCCCCAAACTTGTGCAGCAGTTACAGACCATCAGTCCCTATGATCATAGTAAGTATTGTGAAAATCCACCCAATGGTTCCTGAGAAATAAGCTTCTAAATGTTTTTTCTATAATCAGCTCTAAAACATAGAAAAATAGGTCAAGGTCACCCATCTTTGAACTTGACCAAGATTTTGTCAATATACATCTTCACCGAAAAAAATAAAATTCCTACGGTAAATCCTTTTAGAGATATCCCGCTCACAAGCCCAAAGTTGAAAAATCCGATAAAAATTCATTAAAAATCAGAAATTGTACGTGGCGCCACCAAACTTGTGTAGCAGGTACAGATTATCAGTCCCAATAATCATAGTAAGTTTTGTGAAAATCCACCAAATGGTTCCTGAGTAATAAGCATCTAAGTGTTTTTCTATAATCAGCTCTAAAATGTAGAAAAATAGGTCAAGGTCACCCATCTTCGAACTTGACCGAGATTTTGTCGATATACATCTTTACCGAGGAAATAAAAATTCTGACGGTGAATCCTTTTCAAGATATCCCGCTCACAAGGTAAAAGTTAACGGACGCCGGACGGACGGACAGACGGACGGACGGACAGCTTGGGTGACGACAATAGCCCATCAGCCTAAGGGCTGAGGGCTAAAAAAGGCTAGGAAATGTAAAATAAGTAATAGTTATAAGGAAATGACTCAGAAAATAACAAATTTAGCCGAGATCTACACTAACAGCAATTGAAGCGCTTGTGAAAAACCCTTTGGTATAGCCAGTCGCGGTTTAATACACAGCGGCCCATTGTTTTAACTTTACATTCTAAAAGATCACTCATCTTTGGCATGACCTGGACAGATTTAACTAATCTGATAACGAGGGTCTAAAACCTATAATATCTTGAATAGGGATCTCTGATTTGCCGACTAGCTCAAACTTTAGCAAATTATATGCTCCGGCAGAAAGGGTGCCGAAAAACTCTGACAGTTCGGCGATCGTGGGGGATATTCATTCAAGTTTTCAACAGCAACAAAAAAAATAAAAGCCTGTAATATGTTACCCTTATACGATATTTTGGTATAGTATTATCAAATTATTCAAAACAATACTAGTCAAACTTCGTATCAGCACGTTTGATATGACGACCTTGTCGTGCACGAGGTTTCTGCTGTTTACCGCAAAGTCACTGCATTCAAACATGTCCAACATTTGATTAAAACTAAAAATGTGAAATCTTATTAAAAAAAACTCTTGTTGGCGACCTTTATGCAGGGCAGGGAGGGGGCCGATGCTGGAAGTTGTATATGTCGCTGATCACTCTTTAAACTGCCAGCGTACTTCGCTTACAAACGACTATCACATCGCAACAAAAATGTGATTTCCCCCATGGATCCCAGCCTTTTACAAACTGACGCCAGAGTATGTAAATATACATCAGTACCTGCCAAACACCTTAACCTATTTCGGACAAACAGTATTTATCCTTAATTGGATTGACCCCATGTGTAAACTGTATTTCGCTGATCAGTGGTCTTATGGAGCTAACAAATGACGATCACAGCGCGTACACGTGAAATGCGCAGGTAAAAAGATAAACAAGGGACCTAGGGTCACTGTGCTCAGCTGACGTTAATCTTGAAGGTAAAAATCTAAAATAATATCTAATGGAGATAAAGTGTTAGAGGAAGAGGTAATAAAGGCCATGGTTGGTTTATATGATTGGTTTGTATTGATGAGCAAGAAATTGTTGCAAAAAATATTTTGTGACCTGACCATGTGTTTCCTAATGTTGAAACTAAAGCATGTGAGCAGTTTGTGAACAAATGATCTGTACTATTACCATGATCATTAGTTGGTTTTTCGATTAACTGTTGACATTTCAGTAGTTTACACATTTGTTCAATTGCATCTATTTTTTTTGTATAATATATATAATTAAATGTATATGTATTTTTTTTATGAAATGTATTCAGTTGAAATATAGCTAATTAACAACATAAAACAGGGCAAACAAAGCCTGATCTCAAATTCTGCTGAGGCAGGAAAATAATGAACAAATGTTTGTATCAAATCCTGATTTTTTTATCACATCAATTATTTTCTAATTTAAGTTTATATTTCTATACATTTCCAATTTAACATATATATCTGAATATAAAAGTTGATTCATAATTCTCAATTGCATCATCATAAATCTCAATCTTGTCAGATAACACCAAATCATGCATACAAATGTTTATTTATTTTTTACCACAAAAATATATCTTTTAAATCTGCAAAACAATAAATATCTAAAAATAATACATGATTTAGATTTCACAATTTTTAATTGTGTCTTTATAAATCCATAATGTGCTTCATATTTTATAATAATTTAAGCATACTGATGGGTTCATTTATATTTGTTAAAATCATTTAAAAGAAAATTGATTTCTTTAAAAATGCTACATTTCACAACATTGCATCTTCTGGATTACACCTTGAATTATTTTTTCAAGGAAAGTTTTTGCATATTGGATACATTACAATTAAGGAGATACAGTGAAAACAATAACAATTACTGCATAACACTTGGTGGGTTGGGTTAGCGGGGGGGGGGGGGGGGGGGCGGGGGCGGGGGGGGGGGGGGGGGTTGATTGGGGTGGTGATATGAGAATAACTGTACACCTGTCACAGCAGGGGATCTCCCCCAGTGACTGTAACAAATCAGAAACCCTGGCATAGCTGACTTCCAGTGACCTGGAGTGGGACCCTGCATCTGTAATCAAAGCAAGTGACTACAGAAAAAAAAATCAATAACTAACTTAATTTTCAAGCTTTTATTTTCAAATTTCAGATTTAGACAAACTAAATATTTATGTTTACATGCTGTGAAAATTAAATCAATGGTGCTTACAGGGAAAAAACGTGCCATGGTCAAAGTTGGGCAAAATTTAAGGTACTGATTTTTTTTTATGCTAATAACTTAAAAAATTTACAAAATTCAGATCTAATTTTGGGTAAACAATTGAATCTTAATTAAACATAGTTATATACTTGAGAAAATAGACTCTAGTTTCAAAATTTTTCATGTTAAGTGAGTTATTATTTTTCCTGATTTTTTACAAAGTCCATTATGTTTGGGCCCATAACTTAAAGAATTTATACTTTACAGACTTAATTTCTTGCATGTACATAGGAACTATATAGAGGAATATTTATGGTAAATATGAGGAAAAACAGATGAGTGGTTTTGATATTAGGCAGTCATGAAGTGTGAAAATAGGATTTTAATAAAAAATTGAGGTTTTTCCTTAATTTCTCAAAGGAACGAAGTGGCAAAGACCCAGTTTTCAGCTTGGTAGGAGATCTTGGGGACATCTAACATTATGCTGAATTTTGGATTCCTAGGTCTTACGGTTTCAAAACGTGCCACATCTACGGACGGACGGACGGACGGACGGACGACGGACAATGGACCACGACTATAGCTCAGATGACTTATAGTCAGCTGAGCTAAAAAAACACGCAACCCTTGGATAAACTGAAAAACCTTTAACCAAAACAAAGTCGGATTGGGTTCGTTGGGGAAATATGACCCCTCTGATATAATTACCAATGTAAAACGTAAAGTTAACTTGATTTAAACGACATATTCTACTGAGCGAATTAGTTTTATATTATTATTATCCCTCAGATTCGAATTGTTCCCATCATGTATTTTTCACACATTTTATTCCCCTGGTTTGTTCCCAGATAATTATTTCCTTTGGACAGATCTTCTCAATAGCTTTATTAATAATCTCTGTAGTATTACTTTAAAATTTAAATTATAAATCTTGCGAAAATACTTACGTGAACTCGCCTAGCGTGGATTGAGTTTTCAATTAAAGAGCTTTTATACGTACCTCGGGGAAATCTACACGATCTTTCCAGTAAAGCAGCTCACTTACTATTTGATAATAAACATGGTTATTACCCTCGTATGTTAACTTGTTACATCGTCACTTTCACTGCCAGGTCTCATTCATCCACGATTGGGTAAATTCTATTTCATACATTTGACTGACGTAGAGATGCCCGAAAGTCGATATTAAAATACCAGGTATGCATACACACAACATAACCAAACTCTTTCACAAAATTTTATTTTTCAAGCACTTTTCCAAACCACTCTCTCTTTTAAAGCACTTTTCAAGCCCTTGAAATTGAAATGACTAAATTCAAGCACTTTTCAAGGTTTTCAAGGTGCGTACGAACCCTGTAAGGGTAATTGATATTTCTCAGCATGGCTGTAAATCAGCTGAGGAACAAAATACCAAGGACAATTTGTTGACAAAATCTGGTTGACAGAACAATGATTCATAGAATTATGTCCCTGTTGTAGAGTTTTCGTTATAAACATTGATTAACTGAAATATATTCAGAAGTGCCTTGTAAACACCCTAATGATCACGATTAAAACATGACAGTGTTATATAATGGCTTGTATCATGATACAACAGGACCACCAGAGGTAACAAAGAAAACAATGAACACCAACATGGATAAAACTTTGTTTACAATACATGACTGTTTTACCATATATATTACATAAACTTTTTTAATTTTTGCTTGGACAAATACTGTTTGTAAGCGTTCCTTAAACCACAACTCCCTGGGGGAACGATGCTCAAATGAACATTTCCAGTCTCTGGTAAACACAGGCACAGCTGATCTGGCCACTGAGCTGTTCTGACAACTGTCAGGAGCAGCGATTCAATAAGCAGCCCGTACGACTATAAATAATGTACAATGTTTCTGCCTGAGATGCTAGGCTGTCTCATCTTGAGTTTATGGTTCATCATTATGAATAATACACCTCTCTGCAGCCACAGAGCTGGCCTATTAGTCTGTCAGGATATGAACTACAATACCTAAATGATTACCACTGTCTATATAGTAAGCCTTTGTAGCCAGTTGTAAACAGACATATACACATAGTATATATATATATATATATATATATATATATATATATATATATATATATATATATATAATATATCTACATGGATATTAATAATTGATCCTTTGGTATTTAACTCTAGAATATTGATATGAACACATGATACATTTAAAATTAAATCAGAAATTTTCCTGAGGTTATGAAACTCAGTACAGTTGAACAAAATTTTTTTTTACTTTATAAATAAACTTTTTAAATGATTTAAAATGGAACTGTTGACTATTAATATTGACAAGTTTGAGGAATATCATTTCAGAATTTCCCTTCACTCATTTACTAAACATAAACAAACATACATCACACAAACACACATACGTTATTAATCAGTACTTACTTTGTTCTCTGTAGATCTAATATGTATCGTTTTGTTCTGCTTTTTATTACTAGTGTAAGTTCTCCTATGTGACCATCCTGCAAAGACAACAAAATAAACAAATTTAGTTCAGACAGCAAACCTGGACCAAAAGAAATTTAACATTATCTGTATTCTTATAATATACTGTGCAGGTTATGAATTCATCCTAGCCTGGTTGCCTGACATGTCTGAACTCATCCTGAAGGGGAACAACGTACAGTAGAACCTCGAATATCCAGATAGTTAGGGGAGACATAAATTTTGTTAGGATATTTGAGGTTTCAGATATGTGAAGTATACCATATTTTTCAATAAGTGTACAACTACTACAACAGCCGTACAGGTACACATGAGTGTATCGAGGTTCCTTGAGGTGAATCCTGATCCTACCAGTAACGTTATCTTTTCAGAACATTTTTTCTAAATCCTATATTTATATAGGAATCAGTGAAACACTTACAATCATTGCAATCTATATTAAAAAGAAAATTAGCAACTGTCTGTACATGTATACATCTTGCAAGGCTAATGTTTATATCCTATGAATCAATGTTTTTGGTCAAAGTCGCCACACTGAATGTTTGCACACGGTATGCTTGTTACAAGCTAAAAAGTGCTGCCATCTACTGGTAGTAATATAAATGTTTTTACATGTTTTTTTATATGATACACTTGTGTCATGTCATTGCATCAAGGAGCTCTATTAAATACCACAGGTGAAGGTTGTAGGCTATGTAATACCTCAGGTTTGTTCACCGATTCAATCAATGAACGAATAAAGTGGATTGCAAGTAACCTTTATCCAAATCACGGTGTGGGTATCACAGCCAGTCATGGCACAGAAAACTTTTGCATTCCAAGTTTGTGAAACCTGATTGGGTATTGCAACCACAGAGCTAAACTGATGAAATGGTCAACTGAATATGATGAACTCTTACCTAACTTTGAGTTGGTTTACCAACAGGAAAGCACATATAAACAATCATAGAGAGATAAAAAAACAAGGGGGACAATCATGTACATCAGTACACGTACAGGTGATCAGATGAATGCATGCACCGTAATGACTTAGCAACAAAAGCTCTCAATGACCTATTATGCTTAATAAGATGCGCTGATCGGGCCATTTGTTATTCTTCATAGGAGAGTAAAAACCACTCAGCTAGTTATCCTCCGAATCATATTCGGTAATTAGGGAAAATATCTTTTCTGAATGTCATATTCTACTTTTCATTTTATAGAGGAAAATTACAGTTCCTAAATTTTAATTTCGGAAAAACAAATTTTCTGAAAAACAAGATACAGAAATTTGAGGTTCTACTGTATATTATTAGAACATGCCGGACATGCCCCTATATAATGTCTTCAATAATATATATTTGGCATCTCTAATTAAAAAATTATAGTCAACTGCAGAACAGAGAAATATATACACAAACATTCGTCTGTTTATACTTCCAACTAAAATTTGAGGACTTGGGCATGGTATAAAAAAAGTTATTCCACTCTTCATCATGCCAATTGATACATATCCCTTGTTAACATACACATGCAGATATTCTAGATCAGATGCTCTCCTCTGAGTACTTTTGTGTCACATACCTGTGCCCTTATCAAACCTAGCCCTGACAACACGACTCAGTAGGCAATCGGATAATTGGGCTAGAAGCCTACTCGAGTCTTGATACAAGTAATATTGTGGAATGTATCGCAGTGGTCTTGCATAGGGTTGCATTCATATTGTGGTAAATGGTCCATAATCTCAATATTATGCTAAGAATGATGAATCAACGCAATAGTATACATATGAGCTCACAACCTAAACTTAAACACTGTCACCATGGACACAGGTCATTTCCTGTATTTCCTGCAAGCTGCCTGCGTCCTGTAACCCGTGCGAGCCATGCTTGTGTTCATGCGGTCATAAATTCAACAAACATGCCGAGGGGTTTACCAATGCGCTGGGTTAAAACGGAACTTTTCTCGCTCATGTTTGATATTATTAAAAAGTACACAAAAAATGCCAACAGTTTGTCTGGTTTATGTTGATTGACAGTGTACCTGTAGGCCATGAAGGGTTGTCAGAAATGACGAAAAAATATTTGCATCTTCATAAGGCCTTCCTCAGACTAGATGTAAAGACACTCTGGCGCCAGTAATCTGGTTGTTATGCCAGAGGGTCGATATGACGCTATTATCAAACCCTAACATGTTCATATCTCCCAGTTCCTTGATACTGACCATGGGGGCTGCCATTATGCACATGCACACACAAAAACCCAGATGTCAGAGGTCGCATGTCAAAATGATTGGTATAACTCTTGTGTAAATACAAACAAAGGTTAGTTTATGAAAACATTTTAACAAATTTTCAATGTAATACAAGGTTATGAATTTTATAGGAAACATTAAGTGTGACTTTGATGATTCACAGACTGAACTGTTATGTTAAGTAACCTTACAGTTACTTCTGTTCCCTTTAATGATGTATAATATTGTATTAAATCTCATGATCTTTTATTGTATATTTTCTTATTTCTGAATTTATATGTCAAAGAGCTGATGATGCCATATGTATGTTAGCTGTGCAAATATATTTTTTGTAGTACAAGCATAGTGAACCATGGTAAACCTCTGGTATTGTGTTATATTATAATTTTCTACTCTCAGCATGTACTGTATTTATAGAGTCACTACCCTGAATATTATGTAGCACATCACAGGTCATGTGCTTTTCAGGTCTATGTCTTTTCAAAAAGACTTGTATTGTCCGCATAGGAAAGTTATCCCCCGACACAGACGAACATGTTTGATCAGCGTGAGTCATTTTACAGTCTGGCCACCCAAAAAACCACAATGTCCAATTTAAGCTCAAATACAACACTATAATGAGACACGTGGCTGCTTTGGTAGACCGGGAGATTACACATAACAGGTTGAGTCACCTGATGATGAACGCAAGCCTCGGATTATCCCTCTTTTTTTGCCTAATTAAAGTGAATAATTTGAACATACACCTATTTTTGTCAGAACATTGCACATTTTGAAGAGTGATGCCATAAAATATATACTTTTGACAAAATATGATTTAATTTTACACCTGTACAATATATATCTTCAAGATGCTTATATTTTCCTGTTTTGGAGGTATGAATGGGAGATTCAAGTTACTATCTATGTTTCTGATCTAAACTGGATTTATTTTATCAAGTTTTGCAATGTCCTTGTATGACTTTGTTTTTTATTTACAACTTCTCCAATCAAGCCTTATAGGCAAAAACATGACAGTAACTTAGATAAGGATAAAAAGATAATAGAAATGAGAGGCTGATAAGGACGAGGGTGACAAAGAAACATAAAGATACATGAAAGGCAGAGCATGTTATAAGCACAAAAAAGAGGGAAGCTTAAATAGTGAGATAAACATGGGAAAAAGACAAAGACAACCACAAAAATAGAAGGATAAAACAAGAGTGAGACTCAGATACAGAAAGACAGTGAGAAGGGAGAAAAAAAAGGTAAAACATTTATTAAAAATAATTAAACCAGAAATCTGCATTCTAAGGAATCCCTATTATTTGCATTAAGTTATTTGGCCCAATATTCTCAGGTTCATTCATGCATATGTGACTGCAAATTTGTGAATATTCCTTGATGATGTTCCTGGAACATATGTCAGATCCCCACAAAAATTTATCCGATTCTTCACTGGCCAAATCCCAGAATACCCTGAAAATTTCAAGATACCCCATTCATGATTGCATGAGTTATGTAGTGAACAAACACACACACAAACACACCAATGGGAATGATTCCAAATTCCCCTGGCGAAGGCAATGAACTTAAGGGGAGACAGAGAGAAAGAGTAAGAAACATAACAGGAGGACAGAATGATACAGCATTATGGACAAAGACATAACTTTGTGAGGGAAGGGTAAGAGTGATATTAACAACTGTATGACTTGTTGGTTGAACATCTCTGTACTGTGCCTTCTGTTTAGCTCCCGCACAGGCTGATGCCACATAAAGTCCGGGGTCGCATCTTCACTTTGATCCTGCATGGTATATCTGTTCACACAGCCGTCTGTTTCCTGCCCGGTTCCACCAAAATATATATGCAGCACACTGATATAGCAACATAAACACTGCATTTATATAAAAACAGTGCTGAACCAGCCCAGCCTTGGCTGCAGTCATACAGATGATAGATGAGCTATATCAGAGTTTCTATGGCAGGTCCCGGCATATTAATATCTGATATGATTCATAAAGCCCAGTTTGACCCCCGGTGATCCGTAATATCCTTCAAGGTCATGGTACTAATATCTATTCTGAGTCCGGGATTACTTGTAATTTAGGGTCACTCGTTTGTGTTCCCCATCATGATCAGACCTCGGACTATCGCCAAAACAAATGATGAATGATCTTTGCCATATTTATGATTAAACAGCCGGCAGAAAGCTGGTCGTGAAATCAAACAATCATCTCTGAACAAAGCTGAAAGACCTACTTGTGTGGTTCTACCTGCTCTATTTTTGACTATCTCTCGTTCCCCGTCTACTGCAGCACGATAAAGCACCCAACAAGTGCTTGAAAACGTCCCATTTTGTATCCCTTCTTGATTTATGACGGACTGTTCAAAGGTATGCCAAGATCAAACCCTGTTGTCAGTTCTGGTTGTCATGGTTACCACACCCTTGATCTCACAATTTATTGGATTTCCTTTCAGCTGTTTTTATATACTTTAATCTTCTTTATTTTAAGGCACAAAAAGAAACATAGATGGAAAGTAAACTGCAATATAATGTAAAAGTGTACTACCTTAAAAACAAACTTCACTTGAAGAGGAAACATTAAGGTTTTTCCAATGTTTTGCAAGGAGACCTTTGGTTACTAATGCATAAAAGTGCTGTTTGCTGAGACATGCAATTTGACAAATAAGAAAGGTTCTTTGTATTATTGATCTACCTGGACTTATGTGAAGAAATTTACAAAACAAATACTTTGATGAGGGAACACACTAGACAATTATTTTTAAAAATATACATAGGGACTGATAATTATTTTTTAAAAGAGCAGTATGAAGGAATATATATCAAAATTAAATGTGCTAAATAAAAGAGTTCCTTTCATTACAGGACTCAGATATAAAACAGTACTCAGCAGAGCGCAAACCTCCGCCAAAATGATCAGAACAATCCTACTACATGTATATCCTAACCCTTTATCCAGATCTATAATACTGTAACAAAACCACATTTGTAGGATTGTTTCAGTAAAAAACTCTAGTTCATTAACTAAGTTAGCTTGATACTTATTAATGTGGAAAAGGGGGTCAATTTGCAGTGTCACCCTCAAATATTTATGGTATTGAAGAGTGAAAGGGATAGCTAATATTTTTGGAGTACGGCTCGAGTCCTTATGACATCACTCTGGGATAGAGGACCTTGGCTTCATTATTACTGTGATATTAATTCTTGTCAAAACTGTGAAATATTCAGACATGGGTAGGGTACATGTAATAAGGCTTATTTGTATTACGATGTGTAATTGGTAGCTGGATAACTGGTGACGAGTGTCATAATTATGCCCTGACATTAGCCTAAGTGAATAGGAATCAGTACTTTTTGTCTGTCTACAGTCAAATTTGTTAACGTGCGTAACAATATACTCTGATATGACCTTCCCTAGTCTAAGTCCTACCCCTCCCAAATGGAATTTAGTTTGGGAGAATTATATTAATCCTGGTGAGATATAAATTAATAAACAAACAGACACAGGAGAAAATATAACCTCCTTGAAGAAAGTAGCATTTTAATACATGTACAAGGCTGTAATGTAATACAATTAAAAAAGTAATTTTTTTCAATGTAGCATTACTTGCTGATAGTGTGGTTAGCTTCATATTCGCGAGGTTGCATTTTCATGATTTTTTAATTTCCTGTATTCAGGTGGGTTCATTTTCGCAATCTTACCATAAAGTATACAACCCAGAGTGTACCCATTAATATATGAAGTATTTGATTGGCATTCAAAGTCTTCATAATTTTAGAAGGATACCAAAGCGCATCAAACGAGTAGAAATTCTTCTCCAAAGAAAATTGTAGGTACTTCTTCTCCATAATAGGTAGATAGAATAAAAGATCTCAAATAATTTATGATATTTACCTTTTTGTCTTGCAAAACTACATGCATATATCTATGAGGACAATAATCAGGATACCAGAAAACCCTCATGAACAAACGGCCAATCACAGTATAAAATTTATAACTTGTATCTCATGCAAAAATGCAATCTTCAAAAATGCATGTTGTCCTGATGGTGGCTTCACCACAATGTTAAGATGAGATCAATAACAAAATATAACCCCACTGGTCTAATCACCGAAACTACGGAGGAGCAAAATGAGGCTATAAACAGGTTACACGTTTTACGATTCCCTGATTAGTTGTTGATTGTTCGGGTAATAAACGTCCATGCCCCCCTAATAAATCACCGACCTCGAGTAATTACATCAGTTTTTTATCATCGACTTATTCTGTAATCAAATTGTGGGTTACGCATCAATTCAATGGAGTGATTCACTATCGCATCCGCCATGAAGCTGGAAGGCAGACAATCTGACAATTTACCAGAGTCACCGCAAAGTCATTAAAATATAATTAGGGCTAAAGATGTAAAATTGGGCATCAAGATGTCGCATATTACACAACAATAACACACAGACTGAACCTAGGAGGAATCCATTTTAAATCATCTTTATCCAGTCTGGGTGGATGCTGAGATCGTGATGATAAGAACATTTCAATTGCAGTGAAGCATGTGATAGCTGTATGCTGAATCTTTGAAGAACTTGTTATCATACATTTCATCTCTGATATATGTCACAGCTAGTTGCACGTGATAATGATTTAAACATGTGATGTATATGAAGTAAAAATTACACCTTGTTATTTATTCTTTCACACTTACAAGAGTCTATCTACAGAGAAACATTTGTAAAATATATATGTACCGGGTACCTTTTCACTAAATACCATATGACACCAGGGTACCGTGGCTTTTTGTTTGCCAGCCAGTTTCAAATTTGCGATATTTGTGACAGAGAGTTATCGTGAAAATAAACCTCCATGAAAAAGAGGTTCCATCATGGAAGGCAAAGTTGAAAGGTTAAAGAGTGATATTATGAATAATAACAGATCTTGTTTATTCAAACATTGGAATTATAAATCATATCAGATCTCTCAAATTATCTGCCATGAGAATAATTTTCACCTGCCCAATCACTCTTAAATAATTTTTGTGCACATATTATTTGATATAATTAATTCATATAATAATGGTTACACTCTTATATAGGTCTTTTGTATGGTGGCACCATGGAAACAGAACCCTCACAAAACACTGAAAAAGCGAAAATCACAAAATCTTAACCCGGCAAATATGAAGAGAATTAACCACAGTCATCTCCACAGAAAAGCCAAATGTCTTTTAATCTCTAATCAAACTTTTATCCCTTAAATGATTAGTTAGTCTATTCACCATGTTAGAGTGGAAGAGCAAGTCACACTGAAATCTGGAGTGAAATTTGTGACAAGTAAACAAAACTTTTTCTTATATTTAGACAATTTCTCACAGCCTGTCATGTATGTGTATAATAAAATGTCACAATTTCTGCCTATAAAAGACGAATCGACATATTGATAGTTCAAGCTTTGAATAGCATTCGTTAATTTCTTGGTTTCTGCAATGTGTATATTTGCTTGTTATGTAAAGGATATAAATATACACTAAATCACTGCTGGTATCTTGCCAGACCATACATGACCTTAAAGGTAGTGTAGTATAGCTAATGCCCTGGAAGATGTCAGGTGTCCATAGCTCAGTGCCTGAGTCCAGTGTATACTAGGTATTAGCATGGCATTTGTGTGTTTCTGGTAAATGTTTAGTAGTTAATATCTTTGCACTCAGAGATCGGAAAACATTCATATAACCATAATTCTAAAGTTCATCATCTCTTTTATTATACCTCTAAATATCAGAAATTCACAATCAGGTTAATTATCAGAATTTGGGGTCAACAAATGATTTTAAGATTAATTGGGACAGAGATTCTGTTAAATTACTAAGAATTTGTTATTAAGTTCTATACAAGATGATTTCATTTCTATACTATAAGGTGTCTCTAAGTGTGTTCATTGTTATGTTATAAATTTGAGTGAGATATCCTCATTAGTTAATGAGTAATTAAAAAGTTTGATATAGAGAAGAAACACACAATCTGGGAACTGACCAGATCAGCCTAGCCAGCCTCTCTCAGCAACTGACCAATAACAGACCAGCTGTGCACTGATTGGTTGATCAGTGGCTGAGGGGGAAGCTTGGGCTGTTTGAATCAGTCCTGCACAGATTCCCCAACTGGCATGTCCTATATAGCAAACTAGAATAAAGGACTTACATTATGAACAAGAACTGTGTTACTTATTTATATGGATACAGCAGGATGCCTAAAAGAAGCTTGCCAACATGTACAACAGCAGCTATAACCAGAGTCTAGCTTGTATCCACCAAACCATATAGCTTTATTGACCATGTAGTGTTGATTTTTGAATGTCCTTGTCAGTGTTTTAAATAGACAAAAACCATGGTATATAAACTGTCTATTAGCATTCTACTGCACAGCTTGTGTCATAGTCAAAAAAAAAGATTTGGAAGCATATTGTAATGGTGAACTCTGACATCACTGTATAGAACCATGTATGAAAACACAAAATTGGCAAAAAAATTAAGAAAGAAAAGGGATTTATTTAAGGCAGTAACTTCAAGGCCTTGCCTCAAAACTGTATCAGACCAAGGGGCTGTAAATATTAAATCTTTGGATTTAAGACATTTATGAGATACTGTAAACTCTGTATAGAGAAAAAGTAAAAGCCCTATTCAAGTATATGATAAGATTACTGGAGCCCAATATATCATTGAACACTTGGCTACCTATATATATTGGATGTTATGATGCTTGATATTATGGGATGTTTGGAGGCTTGTACTTTATTGGGATGCTGGGAGACCAATAAATTACAATCTGCTCGGAGAGTGAAGTCCAGGTGGAGTCTTTGACAGCCAGGCACAGGTGGTTGTCTTACATACCTCGGTCTTAGCTAAGGCAGCCTCACTGCAGACCACAGATGTTTTATTTAACTTTTGGACCTGATCCTTTCTTAACTTGAAAATTGTGACTCATGCCAGTGTCAATTTGCTTTTCCTGACCTGAGGGCATTACATAAGTTCTTTATACACCCCATTCTATGAAAAACAGACATATCACATTGATATGTGCATGTCTTCCTTATCATGCCTCAATTCTATCAGTTACAATGTCACTGCTTGTTTACCCAACCAAACCAATTTTATTCTAGAATGACACTACATGTATCATGGCAGGTTTATACATAAAAATTACTTCACTGAATTTTTTTACCATCCACAATGAGCTTTACTGGAAGTAACATAAAATTTAATTGCACATAGACTTAACTATAGTTTTTTTTTAGAAGAACCATAGTTTAAACTTTAAACAGTTCTGTAATTATTAAACTAGCCATAGTTTTGACATGCAACCTATGACATCCATTTTTTAGTGTGTATCCAAAATGGCAGCCATCATGAGCAGTTTTGAGAAACTGGGAGATATAAACATGCCAGGATTTGATAAAGGCTTGTGCAGGGATACAGCACAAAGTAGTCAGATGAAAACATCCATGCAAGGAGCATCTTTTTGGGAGGAGTTTGATAGGAAGGCGAAATGTACCAGCAAGGAAGATTAACACATTTATTTTAAGATCCTCAAATTATAGGATTTTATCAAGATCAAGTCTTAAAACTTACCATATTTCATACTAGTTATTGTAATATTATACATTGAAACTTTTTGTTTATTTAATAACTGCAAAAAAACTTTCAGGATTTGCCTTCAATTTTTTGTCTGGACATTTTCACTAGAAATCATGGTTTTATTAGTAATATAACAGCATCATATTACCATATAAATTTATAAAATTTAATTTTAAGACCTTTTTACATATCAGTATCATAGTGGATAAGTAATTGTATCTGTGGTTATACATTTGGCAGTTAAACAGCCCAAACAAAAATAGACCCACTGGTGGCCTGCACATTAAAAATACTATATGATGCAACTTCTTGTTTTGTTATCTATGAAAATACAGAGAAACTGTCTATCTGTGCAAAATAATACCCTGATCTATAGTTGTTATTCTTGGACAGCAACTGATAACACCATCAAGATAGGGTTTATAAACCCAGGCATAAACCATGACCTTAATGTTAAGGATATTAAGTACATGTGTCCTGCAAGTGTTCTTTAAATGTTTTCACTTTAACCATCAGCAAAATTTTTTTTGGGGGGGGGGGGGGGGTGGGGGAAGGGCATATTTAGTTTACTATCTGGTTATCGTCTGCTGACACAGAAATTAGCTCTGCATTAATGCTTGTACCACAAAGGTTCAAGAAGTAACTGATCATCATACACAGTTCCTTAAATACTTCTAGAAGGTCACAAAAAATTTATGGCCTATTATGCCCCCATGATTTTGAGTATTTCAGCATGAATTCTGGTTGCTACATTCGTTTAAATTATTACTAATTTATTGAGAGAAGAGAGCAAGGATGAGAGACATTTTTTAAACAGCTGCATATAAAATTTTATGAATTTTTCATTACATTTTGAAAATTCTCCAAATATCATGACTCTTATATTATGCATTTTGAAAATTCATAAATGGAATGATTTCTGAGGTTATGGCAACCTTAATCATACCCAACTTTTCATGAAGCAAGTATATATAGTAAATGTATATTCACAAATTAGCATACATACATCAACAATATTACTAGAACTAATGTTAATTAAAGTACATTTCCCAAATATATCTGGTTACACCCCATCCCCCTGTCGATGCATAGAAAATCTGACATTTCTACATGAAACAATTAGTTTTCTCAAATTAATTACCAAAAAGACTTGTATATTAAACCATTACCATAATGTATCATTCTCTGGGAAAAATGTATGTCACATAATATAATATTTAGGTTACCATAAAGAATCTGTGAGCATGATTGATGTTTCTGGTTACCATAAATATCCCTGTGAGACCCGTCCTGTCACAGCAAAGTCCATCAGCAGTCCAAGTTAACAACTTCTTCTGTCTGACAGTCTGTCTAAGCATCTCATATATCAGCATATCTCTCAGTCATTGTTTCTTTATATGCATGTACAGAGGTATAAAACTAATGCAACCACCTACTTTATTAGCACGATGCAATTTTGCCCAAGACTTATTCTTATGAGAAGAGTATTGGTTTACTCTAAAATACTGTATCCCTGGTCTTAGGATCTATTTAATCTTGGGCTTTCACAGTTCCCCAGGGATCATATATAACAAAAGCTGCCATGACAGGTGCTGGAGGGTGATTCATTCTGACTATGCCGACTATCTGTAATCAATAAAACCAGTCATACCAGGATTGAAAGTTCACATTATGGATGAATGGCTTGCCCCAGGCTTCCCACAAAATGAGTTTTGGTGTGATTCTTAACCTTGACAAGCCTTACCCATTGTATAAAATTATGCTATTTCCTTGGAAAATTAAATTCAAAAGAGCATGAGAAAGCAAAGGCCAGCGGATAAAATGAAGTGCAAACACTTCCTGTGTTGCTGTGAAGTTGGATAAGGAACCTGGCAGTGGTTGTTGTGGATTCCGACACAGCAACCTTGTATTATTTATATTTATTTATTTATTGAATTTAGATGTAACACAAGGAGTTATATTTAATGTCACTGACAATACACTATTTTTTTCATGCCTGAACGTATTCCTAGTTAAGATCAAATGTTTATATAAAATTTTTATATAATTATAATTTAAATATGATATGTATATGTTACATTATAAAACTGAAAATGACTCAGAATTTTTTAACAACATATCTGAATGGAAGGTATCTTTTGACTTAATGTTCATAATAGATGGGAAATGTTGAAATCTGTGCTGTAGGAGAGTCAGGGTGTAAAGAAGGCTAGAAAGAAGTCAGGTAAATCAGAGTTCAGGCAATAATTCTCAAAACCATAGGAAAGTCCCAAGAGCATTGTCTGCCATAAGAAATATTGCAGCTAGCACCTCGCAGGTTAAGACCTGGACAAATACAACTGCATTAAAGGACAAATCTCATTTTTCATGTTCTGAAAATTTGCAACCATTATTGTTTGGCAAGAGATAAAAAGTCTAACCGGTTCCCCACTCTGTCACTTATTACTTGTTAAAACATGTCATAGGTTTTATAATCATGAGGTTGATGTTTTTAAATTTTAATCTTTTCCAGTGTTTCACAGAGTATACCCAATATTATATGACTCAATTATATTGAATAATATGTACAAAATATTAATAATGGGACGGTGACCATCAAGGGAACATCAAACCATCGGAACCCACTGTTGGTTGCCCTACCACCATTTTTACTTGCCCCAGGCAAGCGGTTATTAATGTCAAGCCCTGGTAGGCCTCTTATTTAATGATGGTTTTATTTTCACGATAATTTCCTTTTCATGAATATCCAAATTTAAAACCATTGTAAACAAAATGGTGATCCCAACTCTACAAATTAATTGAAGGAATAGAATAAGTTTCCAAACCAGAGCAATTTATCAAAGACAGGCAGACAAAGGAACTGACTAAGAAGATCAAAGTGCAAAAAAGGTCATATGAAGTCATCTCCAGAGATCCAATGTTCGCTGGTGTGAAGGAAGATGTAGACTCCTCTGGACATCCAGACGTCACCCAGACTACATATAAATTGCTTTATGGCAATCTAAATGGAATTTGGGGATTCTAATTTCCAAGGGGAACAGGTCTTTCCTTTGACTGCATATAATCTCATATGGTTTAACATCACTTGTATATGTTAAATAGTCTCTACTTCTGAAATCATCAAAGTTTTGCTTTTTTTCTTAAGGACATAAGGAATATTTCAACATTTTGTCTTAAGTTTTACACAATCAAAAGGTTTTGTCATTTTTTTGCATTGGCATCATGTTCTGTTGCTAAAGAGCTGACAGTTTGTTTGTCTTAAGTGATGGGGCCAATAACTGTCTGGAACAAATTATTTTTCACTTAGGTTGGGTTTGTTTTCAGTGCTTCAACAAGTGTTACCATTGATTGCTGACATGCCCTTTTCCGGTTCTCCAGAGAATGTCACGACCCATTGGAGAAATGACAACATACGAGACACCATGTTTTATGCAGAAGCTACAGACACCATTCAAGTGCTGCCTTTATGGGAAAAAATCCCACATCTCAAATCCCCCTTCTCCTCCAGCGGAAGAAAGCAGTAAATAAAACAGCTCAAACGGATAAGTCAGACTTGGACAGCAATCCTCCCTGCCAGTTGAGGGCCATTATACTCTCCACTCAGAGAACCATTTTGTAAATTGGAAGACTAAACAGCTTGTCAGTGTTTCTAGCCACAGGTCTGTTTACCCAATATGTGAACTGGATAAACCACTTGACTTTGAAAACATGCCACATATATTTTTTCCAAAGTCACAGACAAATGGCAAAATTGTGGTCTCGCTCATAAGGTTATGCTTTCTCTGAGACTCATGAAACTACTGCACAGTATATATCAACAGTAGAGAATATGAAGTTCTACTAGTACAACCTGCATGTATGTTAATCATGCTGACAGACATAAGACAAACAATCTGATAAACAAACACTGATGAACACATCACCTCCATGACAGAATTTATTTTTATAACCCTATATAGTTATAGCTGTTAAAGGTCACAGATACTCACAAAAATGCTGATATAAATGGTTTGAAGAATAATCCAATAGTGCGAGAAACACTCCATTTTTTAAATTAACTACTATACATGAAAATAAAAAAATTTACTGAATATTCATTACTAAAAACTTATTTAATAGTTTTTAATACTGTGGAACCTCCTGATTATAGACACTGGCTGAACTTGAGATCTGACCAAATTTTGGAGGTGTCTATATAACTAATAAGTGAGGTTTCTAATATTTGGTCAAATTTTCATATAACTGCTTCAAATGACTGTCATCTATAGAAAGCTTGTAATAGATGGGTGTCTGTAATGGAGAAATTTTTGTTATAGAGAAGTTTTTTGTAAAAGAGAGGTTTTTGTAATAGTGATGCCTGTAATAGAGAGGTCTCTGTAATAGAAAGGTCCCCTTAAGGGGAGGTTTCCATGTACTTTTTTTTATAAAAAATAATTTTATTCTAACATTTGACATCCACCTATAATAATAATAAAAACATATCTTACATCCAACTATAAGTCACTACCTGACTAACACAGTTGTCTGAGAGTGAAAATGAATATAAAACAACCCTGGTTCGATCTGAGAATATCCATGTAAATTAAAATAGCAGATACTACAAGAAAAAGCAACAGAGCTAATGACTCAACACTCAGCTGGGGATACACAAATAACATTTGACAAGTGTTGGTGCCCACCTATTGGTGCCCATCTAATGAGATTACACTTCATGGATGGGTAAATATTCATGATTATGATTAATTCGATTTGGGAGCTCACTTTCACATGTGACAACTCCCTTCAACTTAATTGCTGAGATTAATTTTATCACTTTACATCTCTAAACTATCCTCGTCTGCTTTGCATGCTGGTACAATTATTTCTGCTTCTGGACTATTGTTACTGCAACAAAGGCATTATTATCTAAAATTGATCCTGATACCCATAATTTGTTTAATTCAAATGAGCATGTAGTCTTATCCATCACAGCAAATGAAATATTAACAGACACATGGCAAAATTAATACAACCATATGAAGATTTGATTAAGAGGTTTCTGGACCACAAATACCCATCTGACTTTGCACTATATTTTTATATATACTATACATATGCTGTACATTTTTATATAGCCCAGTAGCTGATGATGTTCAAAATGTATCCTCATGACTTTACAACTTCTCAGGATGTTATTTTTATATCCCACAGATTTCAAACCTCTAAATTCTGTTTGTGAGTTCACTGAGTACAAGTTACACCATTCAATAATTTTGATTCATATTCTGATGACTGTATGATAACTAAGTCTGGCTGTGCTGGTTTCCATATCAAATATCAAGGTTCCTGGCTAAAATGCAATTTATGAAACTCATATTAATTTTCATATGAAAATTTTAAAAAAATTATTGAACCAAAATCTCAAAGTTCAATTTGAAGTTAGAAAGAAACATGATACAGAAAACTAAAAAGAAAAACAATTTTGAGATAGTGTCATTATATTAGCCCATTAAAAAGTGATTTGCTGTTACTGGTTGCTTAAAATTGTGTATAATTTTAAAATTTTCAAAAGAATAAAAATTTCATATGAAAATGAATAAGAATTTCTTAAATACATATTACCATTAGAACAAGCTCTGTACCAGGTTTAAAATATATACACTTTATGAGGTCTTATATGCATTTGAATTAACTTTTGGATTGATCTGAAATATTGTTTTTTTGGTTTTTTTTGCCAGGGATGACACCATAAGTTTACCATATGTGAGAACATACTGTGACAACAAAGGCTGCAAGCTGTCTTGGCAATATATCAAATCATGAAGGAGCTCTTCCATAATGATGTCTTTCAGCACTTTCCCATAATGCATCATCAATCCCATCACTACTTTCATACCCAACCTTATCTATTCATCAAGCATCCCTATTTATAATGATCTCTGCAAGCAACCTTGGGCTTTTTGCAAGGAACCAAGAATATCATACTGAGAAGAACGGCAAACACAACAAAGGCATGACACAGTAACCATCCCATAATTAATGACTGACACAGGAACCCAATTAATAACGAGAATTCCATGACTGATTATGTTAACGTCTGGTCAGCCTTAGATCTCTTCTATTATTAAAAGACACAAGACAAGTTCTATATGCTGTATAAATCATACCGTGGATATCATCTATCTTGTTCCCATGGCGACTAATTAGTAGATGGCTTGATTCTTAATGAACAAGGAAAACTCAAGTGAAGCAATCAATATTCTTTCTTCCTGTTTTGAATATAACATATCATTGTACACATCAGTCGGTTAATGTTTATTTTCGGTCCTAGCTAACATTAAAAGTAATAACAGAGACCAAAAGAACTTAGACTATAGGCCTCTATATCCAAGTAAGCCAAAATAAAATCTTAAGTTTTTCATAAATTATAAATACTATTCAAATAAATATCATAATATATTATATTACCTATACATAGTAGTTTTATATATAATGCGTCTAAGTACAACCTACAATAAAGACTTATGATTGAAATTATAAAATTAAAAAACTATTAATTCACAACAAATCAACATGGACAATTTCTCTCTTATTTTGACAAGATTCCCTGCTTAACTGAAAAACATAATATTTTCATTAGAAGGTATAAAAACAGAAATTAAAACAGTTAATCATTTTCTTCCTCTTGATATATATATGATGTTCTTGTTCTGTCTATCAGCATATCAGATAGGGTCTATTGCACAAGTTCAGCACACTCTACACAAAAGTAAGGTAATTATAGATTGAAAATAATTTGTTTAAAATATAAAATCATATTGCTCTGAATTTGTAGGTGAAAACAATTCACATATAAAAAGGAAGCTGTATTCCATAATAACACATTCATAGCTGTAAATTACCAGCTTTAAGTTTAATAATGATAATAAAATTCATGAATAACATCCCCCCCCCCCCCCAACAATTGAGCGATAATTGGGGATCAGTTATGGAGAGTACGACCTTGGGAATAAGTCAAGGTCTAAAATAAATACGAGGTGCAAATCTGTGACCGAGGACTGATATTGTGCCCAAATTTCAATTTATTTTAAATCAGTGGTATTGAACATCTAGCACGAACAGAAAATGGAGGAAGAAAAAAAATCTTGAAATCCAAAAAAATGAATGTTTACCAAGATATGAATTTAGAAATAAACGGGGGGGGGGGGGGGGGGGTGTAGGCTTAATTGATGTACCTGGTGCCCTGGGTGGCAGTGTTTTAGAAGTTAACCTCAAATCATGGTCTTCCATGGTCACCATTTATGGTTAACCTCTGTTTACTGTACAGTTTCAGTGCAGAGAAGTTACTGTAAAAGAGGTTAACTACGAAATCTGACGAATCTGGGGACATCGCCTCCCTGAAACCCTACACACCACATAAAGTGTGATATCCCAACCTTGTTTTATAAACAGACTGTCAGCAAGTGTAGTAACAGGTTTCTAGATAATCTGGATGTATGTCGTCCACAAAGAAGGTTGGTTTAATGGGAGTTTGTCAGGACTGGATCAGAAAGGGTTGGTCAGAGGTTAATACCTTGTGTGCCATGGTGTCGCCTGATCACCAAAGTCATTACCAATACCCCTACAATCTCCCTGATCTATAAACACCACTTGTGTCTGCACTATAAGTGACCCTCCTTTAAGACTTGACCTCTACCCCCTGGTGTACATCAGAGAAAGTGTTGTGACAGACTATATACACACCCGGCCACACTATATATGTATTGTTTTACTAGACTTTAAGCAGATGGCTACCCCAACCCTCTAATTCAGCTGTAAGGCATGCAAGGAACCTGCTGGCACCAACCACAGGAAAAGTCAACCTCCCAGCATATACCTATAAAATGCACTAGCCTGATGAGTAAGATGGCAATGTGGTTGGAGAGCATATTTGCACTTGCTAACCCTGGTTTCACCAAAGCTAATATTAATCATACTTTTCCTTATTTTGTATAAGTGTCCTTCTGTTCAGCCATAACATCTTGTCACCTTCAGGACCCCTCACTATCCATCACACTAAACTAAACTGAATATGACTGGTAGGAACGAGAGTGTCAACACTGTTCTTCAAAGAACTGACTGTTGGCTCACTTCCTGATCTATAAAATACTCATACACCAGCTTTATGTCATTAAAATGTGGAACAAATCCTACACATGAAAGCATCAACATCTACAGCAACTAGACAGCCCTCACATGCTGCAGACATATAAAACATGGAAAATTTTGTCTCAAAGTTATAGATGACAGAATAAAACACTGTTATTTCCCTCACTTTTTATTTAAGAATTTTGGGATATTAGGTCATTAGAAGTGCTTTTTCCAACTTTATAGAAATGTGAGCACGTTCATGTACACACAATTTTAATCAGCATGGAGTATTTAACTTGTAAAACAAAAGTTTGAACAAAAATATACTTTTCATTCAGAAGACAGAGATTTGCAAAGGATTAGTGATAATGAGAGTTAGTCTTTTATCACATATGCACAGGGTTCACAATGTGAAGTTTTAAAAGTTGTATTCATAAGAGAAAGCTTTTAACCCACATTTCCATAGAATTAGTTCTTTTAATTAAATCCCAACTATTTTATTTATTTATGAACAGAACCCCTTGACTTCATCTAGACCAAGTCTCCAAGTCCACAGACAAATTTCTTTGATACTCTTGCTCAGAAAGCAAGTTGACAAAGTTTAGTCTTTGGTATAGAGGCCTTTGCTGAAAAAAAGACAATTAAGGCAAGACGACCTCTGCCAATCAGACCATATTTCACAAACCAGACAGTTTAAAAGTTCCGGCCAATCAAACCATATTTCGCAAACCAGATAGATTACCGTAAAAGTTTAATCTCACAAATCAAGTAGACACCAGCTGCCTTTAGAATTCAAATGAAACAAACCACAACCAGGTAGACAACATAATAGAGTGTTCTTGGATATTCATACCATTTCAGACACAGCAAAGCAGGTTGTACACTCCAATAAGTCAGGCTTGGAGCCTGATGAAATATATGCACTATGTAATAAGATACAAATTTTATTGGAAGGTAGACTTTAGACTAAGGTTAGTACCTAATTTTCCACTGTACTAAAGATTAACTGACCAAGCAGGTTAGAAAAGACATAACACACAGGTGCAGCTGTTGTGTTATAGCAATGTTATGTCTGTTGCTGGGTAACTTCCATGTTAATGCCACCAATACATGGACCACTACCTCACACAGTTGCTTCTGTCCTGCCCAGCGCTGGCCCTGCCCTTCCCAGTACTGACATGTCTGTGACACCTGAACTACACTGTCAGCTTTGAAGGTGAAGCTGATTTTGCCCATCTGATGTACTACTCCAGGTGGGCTTTCAGAGTTAAAGTTCTTCATAGGTAAAACTGTCAACCCTACAGCTGGAGGAACTTTACTACAGACCAAGCATTAGTAATTCTTAACATAGTTTAAGGTCATAAGGTCCAGACTCAAATTGACAATTTCCAGTATATTACTAATTACTAGTATAATGTAACATCAATAAAATCCATGAAGGCTGGCCTCTTTTGGGTGTACTTTCTGTAGTCTCTTAAAAACCTTTTCCCCTAGTAAAAAAAGGCAGGAAAAAATTATGATAGGAAAATAAAAGTAAACTATGGAACTGTTATGTCTCTGTTTCTCAAATATGACAAATTAAGGTACCACAGCCCACCACAGCTGCAAAACCATTTACAATATATATGAGAGTGTTTTCATATATCTGACCTTTATGGATTGGTATTCAATATTAACCTTTGACCTTAAAGGTTTCCTATGGGTAACCTGCCCCTTAGAGAATGCATTCATATAATATCAACCAACTTTTGATAATCTCATGACTGGCTTAACAATGTAACAAATGGTATATGATCTACTGTTTCAAGCATCAATTAACTAATGAATTAATCCTTGACTGATACACAACACAAACCCTCTAGATTTATTAAACATAGTCCTGAATCAAATTATCATGTATACAAATCTGAATGACATACATGAGTTATAGAACCAGTTCAGACAGTTTGACAAGAAACTTCCCTTGTTGTTGCTGTCATATACAGAAGCATCCTTAGAAATCATGAGTATGAAATGATAAGTCACCATCAAATGTCAGACCAAGATCATGAGATGAAGTGAAGTTCAACAAGTACATCCTACTCTGACCAATATGTTTTCATAATCTTGCAACAACGGTGCTCTTACTTACTTAGGTAAATAAGGATGTCATGTCACGGAACTTGTGGTTGTTTTCAAGAAAAGGAAGAAGCTACTTTTGTTATTATTACTAATCTCTTAAGAAAATACAAATAAATTACTCATGAGTGCCTGAACAGACTGTTTTTCCTATAAACACCAAAATGATGACCTGTTGACAACTTTTACTTCAATATGTCTTTTTTTAAATTTCTTTTAATATTTGATCTATGGGCTGAAAAAAAAACTAAATTTTAGCTACATGTTTTATACACATAATTCTTTTTGTTTGAAGCAATCATCCAATCTCCCATTGTACCTTTTTATTTAACAGCAGAACATTTTTCTGAATGATGACTATGTCTAGCAGATGGCACAAAAATGGTTGTCGTCTCTCGGAAATTTGATGGAAATTGCAGGGATACACCAGAAAATATTCAAATCAGACAACAGTATGTGGACATAAATCATTTACCCAATACATACAAAAATTCCTGTGATATACGACTGACCCAACACGAGCCAGACATCAAACGCTAATCACCCACACTCTGCTATGGATAAATCTACCATCAAAATACAAATAGCTCTATTTCCGATAAATGTTTGCTCTTTGTGAAAAAATATCACTTCCATTGTTAATTCATCCCCTCATTTCAATCCAATCAAGATTCCTACATCAAAAATATTTCTCAACTTTACATGCCAGTGAATTATACAGTCTAGGCCACCAAATGTACTAGTTCATGGATTCTGTATTATAAAATTCTCATCTTTGCTTTATTACATTAAAATTATGTGTAGAAACTGTGGTACAAATGTCCCTTAAACAGCCTTTAATTGAATACTAGTGATACAGTTATCATCCTACCAAACATCCATGAACTAAACATAAAGATTTATTGAGATACCTATATATGCATCATATATGACAGTGGTGTGCCAATTAATCAATTATATTGATGATTGGTCTTTTCTTTCATAATCAATTAAATTGATTTAATCTTTGCATTTTTGATCACAACTGATTATTTATGCACATGAAAGGAAGTCATATTATCCAAAAACAAATCTAACCCTGTGAGACATATATGAGTGAACAGCATTAAAACTTTGTGTTGTGCAGCAAAAAAAATGCTACAACATGGCCATTATCTTGACTTTCAGCATTTCATGGTAATATAAAAGGTAAATAAAATAATCAATTATTAATTTGATCATCGGCCCTATTATTATTCTTTAATCGTATCACATGGTTTTACAACCATTGCATACCAACCTATTCTTTTAACGTTCTTATAATTGTTTCTAGTTATGTTTATGTTAGGGCTTTCAATAGGAAGAAAATTTGAAGAGCCTCAGGGACACTTAGGCACTACTGGACAGTCACATCTGAGTTTAGAGCATCCCAAGGGGAGATGGTATGTGTCAAATGTTGAAGAGTTTTGTAAAAATTGAATCCTTTTGTATTTTATATAATCATCATATTATTATAAGATTTGAAATTGTGTTTTTATATGAATACTGCTTATAGTGAAATGTAAGCCTCAGTTATCAGTGCGGTGTTTACACAACTGATGGGTTTCAACTTTGTTTGAGGCACCTGGTTATAGTCATTGATTGATAGAAGACCCTAAATCCAGAAATTCATGCCTCAACCCTCAGAAAGAGTGCCAATAAGAGATTTTAAGCATCAGAGAAACTTACCCCGTGTTTCTGAAAGCCCTGATATGTACATGTTCACTTTACACAAATAAGATTTGAAAATAATTTTAATCAAGTGTTTGCAAGTTAATTGATAATTATAAAGTAAGTCTAATATGTGTATGTCTGTCACATGTCATAAGTTTGGGCATAACCTGTTTATAAGACCACCTGTCTAATACGACCACTCTAGACCAGGCTCTTGGGTGATCACATTAGACAGGTTCGACTGTATAAGTAAATTCAAAGAACAAGCTTTGGGAAAAATTTAACACCCCCATTTGTGCATATCTATATACAGCAGAAGACTTCTGAATCATTGCTTATAAGGAGCAAGACAAGAGTTATCTTAAAGCCATAATGATCAAACAAAGTTTGGAAAAAAAAGAGCACAGCACTAAATGTTAATATATCAAATAAAGATATTATAGGACAAGCGTGTTGCATTATTTCTTCTTGATTTGCAGGTGGTACCTTGAGTACCTAGGATAAAGTATCAATTATCTCACAGGTTCAGAAAACACAGGATGAATATGCAGATAAGTAATCACTCAGATAAGTAATAATCAGATAAGATTAAAATAAAAACCTCCATGTTACAATTTTCTAAGTTGAAATAAACAGCACCATTCTGGATTATAAACTCCTTTTTTTACACATCAGTAACATTTACCAGATTTTATTGCATAGAAAATTTACCAATTCATGTTTTTTCCCCCAAGATATCTACCCTTTATGTCCTTATTCACACTGCATGCAATGGTGCACAACCTTATCACAAGAACTGCTATGTTTTACAGTCAGCTCACTCAATGTTTTCTCAGAGACACCATGTCTGACTATTCCATGATGTTTTTACAGCAACGATCACAAATCAATAGTTAGAAACACGGTCAGTAGGGCAAATGGCTATCTGGTTGAACGAGAATCATATAAGCAAGGCATATATAATCAATTTAAAAACTTCAGAATAAAATGCCCTGTGCGACCATGCCTGATTCAACTTGCTTCGAGGAAACCAGAATTTTCAAATCTAAACTGTCATGTTAAACATCGTTGTTAAATCAAACGCTGAAGAGACAGTAGACTGTGGAGAAAATCAATGAACTGCGCTATTTTGGTGTATTCCATTGTCGCACTCATCAAATGAATAGGAAGGAGTCAGATATAAAACATGATGTTCTTTTGTGGCTTATGAATTATGGAAAGCCGACAATGGAATAATGGCACACATTAAAACATATTTTAATTAACCCCAGATAATTGAATGCACAATTTAATCAGAAGAAAAGTTAACTATCCCTGGTTTGGCATCAACACAGGATTATCATTTTTAGCCGGCTTTGAGCTGGTTAGCGGAAGTCACAATGTCAGCCACAGAAGACATTAAAATATTTCCTTCACAGTGGTTTCTTTGAAATTACCACCATGCCATTAAATTAAAAGTTACAGAATTCACATGGTCTAACAAAACAAGCAAACACCCATTAGTTGCTAAGTTACAGATAATTGTCAGTCATTATTTCAAGCATAAACAAGAGCAGCCATGTCTTGAGAGGAAGTACATTTTATTTTATAAAGCTCCATGGCAACAAGATATAATAACTGTGAAACACTAGGACCATCTTAAATATGAAAATCTGGAATTTACCAATTTTTCAAAAATTAATTATTCAGTCTACATATAGGAGGCAATATCTACAGAATGTGGCTAAAGGTTACTGTTGTGTTTACAGGACTGGGAAAAACCTCTATATGTTCCTAAGGAAGTTATTTTGAAATTTGAGTAAACCTCTAAGGCCAACAAGCATTTGATGTGATTTGCTTATTCTGAGTTGTTACTGGAGGCAACATGTCTGCTTAATCATACATTCCTGTTTAACTTATGTTACTCTTAAAAAGAGAATGCAGAACTTTTCAGTGTAATTGTAAATGTGACTGAGCTCTATATATAATTTAGCATAGTTTATATCGAGCAGGTATAAATAAATTAAGGTTTAGAATAATAAGTATTTGAAGTAAAACTGATGTAACACATTCAGCATGATAGAGAAGGGGAAGCGTAAACTCTTCAGCTTAAATCCAAAAGAAAACTACCAGTCATTATCAAGCATAGATAATGTATGGACTGAGTAGTCAGAGCCTACAAACCTCCACCAGAATCTTCTTGTTTGACTTTCTTGTGATTCACATTGTCACACTAAAGTAACCCAGGTTCCCCCAGTAAGTGACTGAACAAACGCTGCTCCTAATACCTATATACAGATGTTCCATACCTGAGACAATAGAACTGTCCTGTGTCACTATTGTAAAAATCCTTTGAAATATTATATAATAGGGTTATCCAGATTTACTCCAAAGTTTTATAGAATTTTCCATGAGGTGTTATACCCTAACGTTCCACCAGGGTTGGCAAGTTTTAGGCAGGAAGGTTTTAACCATAGGTTTTAACCTGGTTAAAACTGCCCTGCCTAAAACAGGTTTTGGGCAGGTTTTAGGCACCAAAAGTGCCTAAAACCTATATTTGTTTAAATTTTTTACTTAAAGATCTATAAAACTACCAAACTGGCTGGGGTAATGCAGTCATAAGGCTTTGCTGGGCTTCTAGGTTTCAGGTATTACTAGTATTGCATGAATTCCTGTTGGCTGGCATCATGCAGTCTTCAAAGAGCCTGTATAGGTTTCTTGAGCATGAGCCCATGTGTTTGTGTGGCACATAGTTTCATTGGCCAATGTAAAGTCATGATCAGGACCCTTTTGGTTTCCAAATGAGTGCCCTGCTACCATGAATGATGTAATAGAGCCTCCAGTATGCCTCCTGTAACTTAGTGTAAGGCATGGTATCAGAAGGGGGGGGGAGGCATGCTTGATCAGACCGGTTTATTGCTATTTATCAGGGTGATGGGGTTATAAGACCCAATGGTCATAAGTCCTACTACTAGTAGATGTTCATGTGAACTTGTCATACATGACCAGGATGATCCAATCAAAGCCCTTGCCCTGAAAATTGTTCTTGAGTCAAACTTTTTACTGAGTGATGCAGTCAGGGCCCGTGACAATTACATGTGGGTTTCTCAGGCCTTTAGGTTGAACATGGCCAAAAAGTGATTATGAATATTCTGTGGTTTGCAACATATTCACTGTAATAAATTTTAGCATTTTCAGTTTCATACTAATTGTAGTGTTTCATGAGGGTTCATTTTCACTATCTTATCATACAGTTATCAGAGCATTTCCATCATTATATAGACAATAAGTATAATCTCAAAATTTGACAATGGATGACCTAGCTAAGGAAATAAACAACTAGTGGAAATCTTGTTCATTATCAGATAATATAGATAAAGATATTAACATATTTTTAGTTTATGGCTAGCATAAAAGATCTGTTATTATTTATAAAATAAATCTTTTGCTTTTAGTTATTTGAAGCTTCAGGCATACAACACATACATGATATGTTAGTGAGACTACAGTATAAAGGACTATTCATCAGTGTAAATGGAACAATTTTTTGAATTCTGGAAAAACTTCTTTTGCATATATCACAAAATTTAATCCCTTTTGATCAAAAAGCCAATCAAAGAATGTGGTTATAAGCTTATAGTATGAGCATTCATTTATAAATTGGGAGTAATGGAGGTGGGAGACCTCAGAACATGATTTTGAGATACAAGCTAAAACTGTCATTTGGAAAACCTGAAGTAGTGTTGTATTCATTTGTTGTTTTTTTCTGGATCATGGTTTATTTGTTTAGTTTGAATAAAGTGTTCCTCACTTTTAATTTGTTGAGCATATTTCTGTAATGCATTTAGCTGTGTAACAATAAAACATAGTTAAACTGCAAGTGATAGGTGAGGACAAGTAAGGTTTTAGGCAGTTTAAGGCAGTTTTAGGCAGGTTATAACCTATTTTAGGCAGTAAAAGGCAGGTTTTAGGCTCTGCTCTGCAGAAAACAGGTTTTGGGCAGCCTAAAACCCAACCCTGCGGTCCACAAAACTGAATTAAAATCTTCACATAACTTTTTGTGTCAAGTTTCAAACAGACTGACAAACCAGTCAACAAACTCTGGGAAAACACAATATATGAACCATCCAGGCAGAGATATAAAATTCCTAGATACTTATAAATCAGAGGCATACTACATTTATATAACAGACAGCACCCCTCTTGGAAGAGTAATGTATTCTGTATGATGGCTTATTCAATAATAAGCTTATCTCATGGGACACCTTAATGTTCAATATGTCTGGTTGCACCTGTAGATTATGACAAATCATATAAAATAGCTGAATTCTGACTATTACTCACTCTACATAAGTATATAAAACAGCTATCAGGGTTAGTCTTTCAGTTTTTATTAGACAACCTGGTACAGGTGGGCTTTCTTTACCTCAAGGTTGTCCTGAAACTAGGTCAAGGTATTTATCCTAGACTTAGCTCAGGTGAGCATCATAGGTAACCATGCCAACAGAGCAGGAAAATTATGGTCCCGATGTCTCTTACAATTAATGAGAATTATAAATCTTTATATGTCAACTGAATTGACTAAAGCTATAAAATTATTAATTATCTGATGGATCTTCCCCCTTCTTATGGTCCTCATACCTTTATGTGGTATAAACACAATAAACCTAACCTGAATAGATTTTTTTTTATCAACATTTGAATTGAAATAAATTTAATATATCTGTAAGAACTTAAATTAAATATTAAAAGCAAAAACTATTATGAATTTTTTATGGATCCTCACCTTATATTTATGGCCATGGTACCATATAACAGTATATTAAAAGACAATAAGCTTAATCTGAATAAATTTCTTAAATCAGCAGTTCATTACAATTGAAGCAAATATTTAATGTGTCTTTAAGGGTAGAAAGTTATAATATTCAAAACTCATGAATAAATAATATTTAAAGATGTATTTACTGTTTATTTAAAATAACCATCTATATACCATGAAAAATCTTAAATATGAATATTATATTGATTTATTGTCTTTTGAAAATAGTCATAATTTGATAATTGCATTATTATTTAGTTTGTCAAATATCACCAATTTAAGTTCTGGAGTGTATCAATATAGGCTGAAGAAACAGCTCTACAGCAGTAATAAAGTGCTGACAAGGCACTGCATGTTGTCATCACATGCCACCAATCAGCAGCATTAATATAAACCCTGCCCCACTAGACTGATGCCAGCTTACCAAACACTGGTTCAGGTCAAAGGTCAAGCTCACATCATATGCCACTCATGTCACACTGTCAAGGTCATATGAAAGTTATACTTGAAGGTGACATGCCTGACCCAAAGGGCAGCAGGGAAGTCAGCTGTACACATATGTGGATGATTTATCCATTCAGATAGTTTGGATTCCCTCCACATTGAATCTCTAAATGAAATGCCATCTGACACCGAGATGAACTTTGTGGACTTAGTAAAAGGGCATATAGGGTACTTTTTCAAGGAAAAACCTATGATTACGAAATTGCCATATTTTATATTAGGTGTCAAAGTAGAAAGACTTGATGAAAGGCAACAATTTTCTGAATTAATATCCAAAGGATATTCCTTTTCAAGGAGAAATATTCATTTGATTTTTTATGCTTATTAAGAATGCAATAATAAAACTCAGTTAATTTCAACATTTATTTTGATAATTTAGCTGTACTGACAGGTTAGATTCCCTGCATACTGAATTTCTAAATGAAACACCACCTTTCACAAAGATGAACTTTGAGGACAAGCACCAGGACATAAAGAATACTTTCAGCAGCCACAATCAGCAAGGAGAAATCTAAGCCATTTTCAATGGAAGACCAACCTTGTCACACTTTATATTAAGTGTAAAAGTCATAGATAAACTAAGTGTTCTCTATTTATATACATATATATATATATATATATATATATATATATATATATATATATATATATATATGTGTGTGTGTGTGTGTGTGTGTGTGTGTGCACAAGCTCTTTTTATTCTACAAAAAGAAATGTTCATTTATTTTCAGATATTTATTAAACTAGGACAGAAGTCAGCATATATTTCAACAAAATGTCTCAAATTTATATTTTTTTTAATTAAATAGTCATTCATTATCATTCTTTGTTTTTTCATAAAACACCTTTTCAATAATAAATTTTTCCATCAAATTTCAGCAATAGAATTATCACACTCAGATTTTTAATACTTAAATAAATTTTAAGCATTATGTGTAGGTAAAAAATTTTTCAGAAGTACTGGATTTTATTTATAGTCTGATCTTCCAGATATTTTTAACCTTTGCATTTTCTTCATATTCCAGCATATGGCTATACTTTATTGAAGAAGTTAATGCAGAAAACAAGATGCTAATGGCAATCTTATGCAGCAGCCAATCCAAATCTGCATCCATCAAAGTTGAGTATTGTCACACCTGGGCTTTTTATTGCCAGTATACCTGGTAATCCTTGAGGTAATTAAGACAGAGATGCTTCATTTTTTTCACTGGGAGAGTACTTTCTTATGATCTGTTTGAGTTGGAATTGTGTGAACATGGTGCCAGCTTTGGTTGGTGTGCAGGAAGTGGCAAAAAGTAGTCTCGCAGCAACTGGTGACCAGGTGTGTGACTGGTTGTAATTAAGGTTTGCTTGGAGTGGCCTGAGTGTTGTATCATCTTTATGAGGACTGGCCCGCAAATATTATCCCACCATCAACCAGAACATACAAGTTGGAAGAGGTGGAGCCAGTGATATCAGGCAAAACATACTAACCCATAAATCATTCCCCATAAAAAATAAAAACACAAACATAAAAAAAGTCACAGCCTGCACTTGTTTTATAAATGGGGCACTTTTGCCCAGAGTTCACTGTCATCTTTAAAAACATGTATGTGACCTATCATGCCTAAGAAGTATTTTGTTCTGGGGGGTCTGATAAGTCTGAAAAAGGTGGCAAATTTCAACTCAAGTGTTTAATGGCTGTTATCTGAAAAACACTCTGGACTACTTGCAGTGATGAGACTGTATGTACAGCTAGTTCACTTATTTTTGTTTTCAATGGAATAAACACATGACTATATACAGTGGTTCCCTTTTTGTTTCCAGGGGTTTCAAATTTGTGATATTCCTAAATGGGGAACTACTTTGAAACTACTTACAAATTTGAAACTTTGTGAATAAGAGGCCAATCGTGGATGGCAAGTCAAAATGTAGATGATTCATATTTAACATAAATGATAAGACCTTGTATGTCCAAAGATCTTTAAAATTTTGTATCATTACACACCAATTTTTAAGATTTTGCACACATATATATTTTTTTTTAATTCATAATTCATATAATAATGGTTTTATTTTGTGTAGGTAAAGGATATTGCGACACCCTTGCAAAATGCTAAAATTTTAAAACCGCGCTTATATGAAGCCAACCACAGTATGTTAATTGTACCTACACCAATTGGAAATGGTCATACCAAGGTGTTAGACTGCTAGTTTCATTTTTATTTTCATATGACCTACTACTGACTAAATATCCTAAAATGTAGGCGTGCACTAGTCATTGGTACTACTGTCCAGTTTTGGGACATAAAAACTGGGTTAGAACTTAAGTACTCTTTTTCAGTAGCGGAGTCTGATAAACTTTACTCTGGAGCAAAAGTGGAGAAGCAACATCTGGGAAATCAGGATATTTCTCCTGAGAAAAAAGTTCCAAGTGCATTCTATCATTAACTTAATAGAACGTCAGGGTTTCATTGAATTTGTAAGTTGCAATGACAGTTAAATTCACTGATGACCAGTTCTTAGCACTTATTTGTTCTCTTTATAATGTAAATGATAATTTAGCCAGATTTTAAGCTTACTGGAAACTGATGGATGTATTTAAATTTTGGAGTTCTGGTATTATATCTGGTGGTTTTTTTTTCCAAACTGTAAGTCTATTTGTTTTGCATTTTGAGGCAGTTTAATCAAGGATTTAAAAAAAATACCATAAAAATGGTAATTTAAGGGGGTTAAAACCTTTGCTCACCACCTCTCCTCAACCCTCCTCCCCCCCCCCCCCCCAATTGTTCAACGAGTATGGATCTGCCCTGGCCTTCAACATCATGGGTTGTACAATTCAGCACCACAAAGGTGATAACACCATGTTCAACCATCTGTACAAAGTGAATATGTTTAATAAATGGACATAAACTCCCTGACCTCTGTATAAATAGTTAAGTTCACAAGCTGCTATGTTTATAGCTGACAGAGATAGTCTGTATGCACGACTGGTTATAAATAGGGTACTTGTGCACTTTACATGGAGTCATCTGTTTTGTTTGGCCTAAGTTCTGATTATATGCTGGTATCCCTGGAGCTTTTGTCCCTTTACTGTTTTAGACATGGTAACAATAGTTCTTGCACAGTGAGGCTTTTTGCGAGCTCCAGAGGACAGACTGGTACTAAGCCATGCCAGAGACAGCTTGTCTCAGACACACCCTTCAATCTTATCAATGGCTGCAGTGCGGGGGGAAAAAACTTAATTAACATGGCATGGACAGCAAGTTCGTTTGCTGACAGTAATTGAACAGGCAGTCCTAGGTTGATATGTTATCCGAGAGCTTAATGTATTGGAGGATAGAGTGGTGTACTTTATCTATTAAGCTTTTTTATAAGCCAGGGATATGTAATGAGAAACAACTTCTTTTTCGGTCTCTTTGTCCATATTCCAGACCATGAAAGTTTTACTTTATTTTCATTTTGTTTAGCAAAGGAGGTATTGTATTTGTGTTTATTTGTGTGTCAACAAAATAAGTTAATTAATAAGACACTGACAGACTCATATTAAACTGAGATAAACAGCACTGTTTAATGAGATAGATGGATTCTTGATGGCTTTGCTTTGAGAAGACAAAATAAGACCTTTGAAAGACAAAACAGTACTTCTCAAAGGAGATATTAGTTTATAAACATCAATAATAAATGACCTCATCCTTTGGTCCTTTTTGTATAAATATTGCATAAACAATGGCTAGGTGTCAATTTGATACATTTCACCATGGGCTTTATATAATAACCATATAAAAATAATTCTTCTGTTTGTCCTTTCACTTAATTTGTATTTTTTTGTCCTAGAAAAAAAATGAATCTCATCTGAAACATTCTAGAAATAATAAATTTGTAGAATAAAATATGTACTTTACACAACACAAAAGCAAATAATAAGTTTTAGTAACACTTTCAAGATCAAAGACATACCATATAAAAGTATTAAATAATCCAACAAGATTAGGAATAAGAACATTTTGGTAGCTTTTTGGTACTGTAAGGAAACCACTGGCAGCTATTTGGGACTTTATGGTAACTTTTTTTTTGCACTTATCTGTACTTTTCAGCACTTTTAAACAATTATAAAGACCTGCATATAGGCTTTCTCTGAATGAGTCAACAGAGCTAAAGTTCAACTCCAATGCCAACTTCACTTGACCATTTCTTTAGTCTGGCTATTCCCAGACAACTTTCTCAGTCCTTACACAGCACAGCTAGACCAGGCTGCCACAGACCAGAGCCTGGATGCTTCTTGTGTATGTTTCAAGTGGTTGAAGGATTCCTTGAGATATGAACTGTTATCTCCTGTTACTTTCCTCCAAGGTCTCCTTTCTGGGTCAATCCCAGGTTACCAGGGTGACAGACAGGTACTTAACAGTTTGATCCTCTTCACAGCATCCTGTCATCACTCCCCATCCTCTCATTTTATCATTCTATATAATTTTAAGTCATACAGGTGTGATATACTAGAAATATAGGGATAATGGTATTATTTAAAAGGTATATATGTTTAATCAGTTCACTTACACAAACACTTATATTGGGTGCAGGGTCATCATTGGATGTATATGCCTAATCACACCCGAATATACAGATAGCTGCACTTGACCTACCAGACTGTTGTTGGTAAGAATAATTTTATTTTAAATCAGCCAGGAGGTTCTGTTTTCACTCTGTTTGTGTGTAGTTGTGTGCTTGCATGTAACCAGGATTATGCAAAAAGTACTGAACTGATTTCCTTGAAACTTTGTGAAGGGGACAGACATGGGCCAGGCAAAGACAACATTAAAATTTTTGTGTTGATCTTAAGTTTCGCCTTAGCACAGGTATGTGCTCTACTGAGAGCCATGCTAGTGTCATTTTCTCTAATCATTTTCTCTAACACATATATAGAGTGCCATTCTAGTGCTATTTTCTCTAACTCATAAACTGAGTGCAATTCTGGTGCCATTTTCTCAAACACATATACTGAGTGCCATTCTAGTGCCATTTTCTCAAACACATACACTGAGTGCTGTTCTAGTGCCATTTTCTCTAACATGTATACTGTGTCCCATGTTAGTGCCATTTTCTCTAACATACAGTAATTTTAACACAAGTGATGTAGCCCAGGGTCAAAGCATATGGACTCCTTAAGTAAGATTTCCAGTTTCAAAGCCCGTCACACCCAGTTACCAAGATAAATGCCTGAATTTGAAAAACTACCATGACTCTGACAAAACCACAGTACTTTAGTATTCTGAGCACCCAGAGTTGATGACTTCAAATTCAGGAAGTATCCAAGTATCACATTATTTAATGTTACATAGTTCATCCTGCTACTGCAATCCACTGTATTATTTATGAATAACATGAATACAATGTAAAAGAGCCAATTCTCATGGCACGCATATATGGCACATGAATATTCATGATGCATTCAATATTTATGACACTTGACCATGTCTTATTGTTCACCCTTGTTAAAACATATATCACATTTGTAAATTTATGACATCTCCTGGATATTAAATGCAAGTCATTTCATCCCTTAAAAAAGAATGTATGACGTAGGAAACCGAGTGCTCTCAAAACACCTCTCACGATCCAGACATGCCCTTCTTGTAGCTCCCAGACTGCTGGCATATGGCTACTCCACGGTTCCCATGACAATTATTTCTTTTCATCATTTATCCAGTCTTGTGTAAGAGCAGGAGCACTGTAAAGATTCAGGTGGTTACATCAAGTAATACCATTGTCAGAGCTTGTTGCATTCACGAGACATAAACTTAAGACACTTGTCAACTTGGTGAATACTGCCGTGGTTTAATCTTAATTTCCCTGTGGTTTGATATTTTGTGTGGTAAATTAACTTTCGCCCTATGTAACTCTACACTAGTCCTATTTTGCTACATTTGCAGTAGAACCATCCCTCTGCTTTATACAGTAAATTGAAATGTAATCTAATACCTGCCAGTGAAAATTGCTTTCATTAACTCTTTCCGGGGATGAATAAGAAGAGTTTACCTAATAAGAAATCATTTTTCCATAGAATGAACTGGGGAACTGTCTGTATATACAGGTAAAATAAATGCTGTTCTGTGTTTTTTGCTTTTCTTCAGTATGCAAGACTGGCTTTTGTCAGGATACACAAGGTTATTAATACATCAGAGAAATTCACTTTGACCACAAGATTTAGTTTTTTTTTCAGATGATCTGATCAAGTTAGCAGCAAATCCCGTATCCTCATCACCAAAGTCATATCCCTATAAATGATGAGATGAAACATTTCTTTTATGAAGTTTATATAATCCAGAACCTGCCTCTCTTAGGACCAATTCATATACAGTGCACCCTCCCTATTACAGACAATGACAGGACTCTGGTATTGACCATAATAGAGAAGTTACCACCCTCAAAGTGTCAGTAACTGAGAGATTCCTGTAACTGATAGCCTATGAGGTAACCTACTTCCATATCTACTTTTAACAGGATCACTCCAGTGTCTATAATACAGATGTTACCGTCCTCAAAGTGTCAGTAACAGAGAGATTCCTGTAACTGATAGGTTATTTACTTCCATGTCTACATTTAATAGGATAATTCCAGTGTCTATAATACAGATGTTCCTACAGTAGGATGATCAATAGCCTGTAAATCTTCAGTTTTAAAGGGGCAAATCTCAACTGTCTGTAGGAGGAGGATTTCTATGACAGAGATATTGCTGAGCTTTATGTCTATTTGTAATTTATTGCTAAGGCACCAGCTGAACCATTTGTGATAATAAGTTAAATGTGAAAAAGAAGTTTCTGATCGGGAGCCATGACCACTTTTCACAGCAGCACCTCATCTGTCTGTAACAGAGAGTTGCCTGTGATACAGAGGTCACTGACCTTCATGCCTCCTTAAATGTGACTGTTTCTAGTATTCACAATGGGCCAGGAGATGAATCCCTAATAAAGAGGTTTTCTCATAATGAGACTGACAGAGCAAGAGTGGTTGCTAAATAAAAGCTTCTCATCAGCTCAGAGGTATTCAGTAACATGTTACCTGTCTAGGCATGTAAACATGCAAGTATAACTGCTGAGTCACTCTCTTGTACCTATCAGTGTCCAAACAACATCAGAATACAAGTTTTGAAAGTCCTACAAAAAGTCTATAATCAGCTGAGGATGTTATCATTTTACTAGGCTGGCCTGTATTCATTACTACCCCCCACACCACAGCTGAATGTTAAACATTTATTTCATCACTCTGTACTGTAGGGCTGACATCCCAGGCTGGACCTGCTGATGTTCTGACTGCAGTCCATCTCACACTGCTGGCTTTATGATCACAGCACATGTAGCCAGCTCAGCATGTGCCAGTGGCTAAACGTACCACATACCTACGGCTGGGGTAATGACAACTATTTAGCTACCTGATATGTATGTGAGATATGATGTGAACAGGTGCTCTGGCCAAAACTCCCACCTCCGCAGAATATAACCCCATGCTCAGGCTTGACCTGACACATTAAACCTCGCCAGGTAACACTCCCCCCCCCCCCTCCACCACAGCTGCCCACAGACTGACAGAGTGCTGATACAGCCTTGATAAACAGCATCTAATACCTTGCCTGTCTGGAAAGTTAAATTCAGCAAAAGAACTACCTCATAAAATATACAGCCAAGCTATGTCAATGGCTTGATCAGACCTGTATTTTATTTTCCTCTTGAATTTCCGCTGCTATACAGACCAGCATCCGCAGCCAAGACTTCAGCACCGCCTTCTCCTTCAGTCAAGGTTAAGCATGCTAACACAGACATTTTATGTGTTCCAGGCTCCCTAGTTGTGAGCACTATATATAGACGTGGCCTAGAATTACATAGATTTATATTAACTCCCACCTGTGTGGTTCCTATGAATATGTCCCATTGAAGACTTGCTGTGTGACTACAAAACTACTATATAAACATCCACCTCGATAATCTATTATTCATGATACTGGCTGGAGGGAACTTTGATACACATGCTTCAAATAACCCTCTATATTTATCCAAAACACCTCCTGGTTGATCCTTGCCTACTAGCTAAGTATTACCAAATAACTCCACCAGATGTCAGCAGAGGTGTCACTTCCTGATTAATGAATGCACACACAAGAAACACTGCTTGCAACAATGGTGCTCTTCACCTCCATGCCAACCTTTCATTGGACCATCTGAAGTGTCTGTATTAGAGAGGTGGCCAACATATCCCTGTGGTTACTAAGCTTTAATGACTACCTTAAATCGGACCATGTCATGTGTCTGTAATACTGTGGTGCACATGATTGGGAGGTGGTTAACACTTCAAAAATCTCCCTTGAAAACCTGCTGGTAAATTAGTACAATATTCTGTCACCAGATGCCAGCAGAAGTGGCATTTCCATGCTTATAAAAAAAGAAAGTATCCTTAATGAACACCCTGAATTTCTTTCACTCACTGCTTTAATTAACAACCTTACCTCAAGCTGTTCATTTCAACTAATTTTTTATAGAAACTGATCCATTCATTATTATATCTTGCACAGACAAAGTCAAAGACAGTCAAACAAACAGATTGAAGTATAGACAGACAGTGACAAAATTGCCAGCAACCTACTTTACTGGCTGCAGAAAAGCTAAGAAAAGCTGACATGTTTCAGCTGGTAGTCCAGCGCTGTGTGGACCATCCAGACAGCACAAGGTCAGTCTCTGAAGACAAGTCCCAGATGTTCAGTCCATACTTTACACCCAGCATGGGAGGTATCCCAATTAGTAGATTTTTTTAACTGGTTTCTGGTGCATGTTTACTGTGTATTGTATGTATTGTTTATCTTAATCCTGTTGCTGAAGTCAACCAAACCATTCTAATAGTGCCTAGACACAATATCCTCCTAGAAAATGCCACAGGAAAAAGAAAATGCCATAGGAAAACACTTTGACTGGCAGAATGCCACAGTACCTGTCTGCAGACAAAATTTCCAGTAACAGTAACTGGTGGCAAGAGCTTTTATACCATGAAAAATAAATATACCTGATATTCCTTTCTCCCATAATGTGTCTGACCCCTGCTGAAATAAGGTTAATTGGGATAATTATATTCTTTCAAATATAAACTGTTGGTGCCCCGTGAAAAAAAGTGAAGATTTGAAGGATTTACAGTTAATCAACTTTGGAAACAAAGTTGGACAGAGTGATGTTTTACCCCCCCCCCCCCATGTTAAGCTGTCTTGCTATTTGTCTGCCAGCCTGTCAGTGTGTAACTAACACATAAAGACGCTGCAGGTGGCTAGGTCAAATAAAGTTGTATCAAAAGGGGAGGGAATTCTGAATGTGATCTGGATAGGAATCTTGGGAGTATGTTCTGCACCAGGCCTCTCAAAATAATCAAAAATATTTTTCTGTGTCTTAAATAAAATCATAAAAAAAACCAGAAATAATTTGATACAGGTTAATATTTAAAGCACCTATTTCTCATTGTGCAAAATGAATTTAAATATTATAAGATTTAACTTATAAACTTATTATTCATAAATATTAGGCAAAAAAAAAATTGGTTTGGTTCTCAGGCACTTTTTTTTATAGATCAATGCAGGCGGGCGGTATTTTTTTATTTAATTTTTTTGTATGTTTCGATACATATATCAAATGATAAGGGAAAACATGAAAATAACAGATTTATAATGCTAAACAAGTAAAAGTACAACATAACAAAGGAAATTGTATGATTTTATCTTCGTGAAAGAAATGTCTGAGCAGCTGCAGCTAAAAATTGATAAGTTTCTATTGAAAATTAAAATAAAAATTTTTGATGCGGGGGTTTAAAATTGATGCGGGCGGTGCCTGAGAACCAAACATTTGATTTTTTGGCCTTAATATTATTTTTTATATATTTTTTTACATTGTTACCATTTTTTTTAATATGAAATAATTTTCCTAAAAATTTAGGCAAGGGTTAAAGGGAAACACCAAGTCTATTGGTCTAGTCTATCAGGCACCAAGGTGTCAGCGATCTTTGCACATGGCTCCCAAGAGATGAGCTAATTTTAGAACCGATTTGACAGAATCTGACTGAATATGACCTGCCTACCCTGACCCTTCAAACGCCATGTTACACAAATCCATTAATAGGGATTCTCCATGTGAGTAATGGATTTAAGATTTATTCTTGAACTCTGTTGCTCCTTGCAACCAAAATCCCACTCAGCCACTAAATAAGATGCCTAATATGATATTGATGTATGATGTGTCTCATGGGCAATACCAATAACCTGCTTAAAATCACAACCCCAAGGGAAATAGGGGCCAGGGGGCATGCCAGTCAAAGTACTACAACAGGCTGTCATGTTACAGCACAGTTCTAAGTTCCTTCAGCTGAAACAGCAGCTAAATTGAGCTGGAACAGCCAAGAAAGCTACAAATCCCAGGCTGTTATACATGATTATCACACACTGGAGCTGCAGACAGACAGACTACAGGTACATATAGAAGCTATACAGCCAAGCCAACTAGCTAAACCAAACCTGTTTAGCTGGTAAAAAAATCAAGAAATGCAAAGCATCATGGGTAATCTCAAATTCGTGCTCTTTTTCAGTGTTTGAAATGCCATCAATTCCTTCCATTTCTGGTTCACAGAACTACTGAGGGTCCTTATATCAAAAGGATTAACTCAATAAGGCAACAGACTGCTTCAGAATTGGATTTTCAGGATATTGTTTTATCTGTTTCAGACTATGAGTGCCTACTGGCTTATAATAATAGACTTTCTGCATGAGATACAGAGACCTTAACGATGAGGGTGTCCCTTGGGAGGCTCAAGTGTTCCTCAGCAATGAATTCTTGCTATTAACAATAGCAGCATTCAAGCAGTGATGCAGCACAGCAGGAACAGTAATTCCCAGATCTGTCCGAGCCTTCAGATGATATAACTCTACAATTCATGGCAATATCAATAAAATGAAAATTTTCTGCATGTTTGTAAAGTGATCTTCAAGCTGTTTATTGCATAAGATTTTTGTCATTTGGTTGATCAGCTCCATTTAACGCCAATATTTATTGAAGATATCCAATTAAGGTTCAATATTGAGGCTTGCCTTTGGACCAAGACACTGAAATCCTCATAGAAAGTGTCCCATGGTAGGACTGTTGAATGGATATTATATATATATAGTAGGATTGTAGAGCAGACTTAAGTCCTGGTATTTTTTTAAAGAGTTCTTGTATGCTTTAGTATATATTGTTTGTTCTGTTGAAGCACATAGTTCGGGTTTCTAGTTAAATGTCACAGATATATATTCTCAGGATAGTAGGAGAAGTAATGAACAACAGTGCTGGCCATGGCTGATTCTTTAGAGTTTATTACAGAAATACTTCTCAAAATCTGAAACATATTTGAAACTAGATTGATATACAATGGTATGCATCACTTGATCAAGGTAAAACAATCATGAATGACCAGGCCATTTATGCAAACTAACAAACCATTCCTTGCAGATACAATTTCATAGACATTGGTTCATTAGAAAATGCATAGCCGTGCTATGTACCTGACAAACAAACAATTACACATGCAGACACTAGTGAAAACCTAACCTTCTTGGCAGTATTATCTCCAATTATATTCCAGTCTAGGAGGCAGTAGCTATAGCTCTGTATATACATTACTGTGTGTTAAAGAAGTAAACATGTCATGAGACTGGGCCACACATGCTGTGATCTGCATGTGATGTAATTTGCATTATGTGTAATGTGATGACGGTGGAGACATCTCAGGCTGTTAGCATGCCTATAACAGGTGCTTTTTCCATGTTTATGGAAATAAATAAATTGGGATTCCTGTTCTCCTCCTGTTAACTTAATCCACTTAACATTTACAGAGGTGTCTAATGTCCTTTATACTCGTGATCTTCTACAGTATACAAAACACCTTCACAACTCAAATTTTACAAGCAAATGGGCAAAATATATGCAACTTGTAAGTATTTAGAACAAGTTCTAGGCAGAAAAAGTAAATCTCCCTGCACCTTTGTTGAATTTAATCTGATCCAATACAAGCAAGTATTCCACAGGTTATGTGACTGACAGCTAAATAGTGTAAAGCACAGGGAATGATAGCATCCACAACAGAGATGGGATTCATGCTTTTGTTTTCCATTTAGTAGCATATTTTTTTTTGTTCTAATTCCTCAGTCAGATTAAGATTACCTGAAGTGTAAAGTGACACTGTTGTGATATTATGGATGCCCTTTGCAGTGCAGTTTTCACCATGACAGTTGTAAGGACTCCAGGTAGGCCCTATTGGTCTGATCAGAATGAATACTGATCCAGTCATGTTTTCATGGCCACAACAGTCTATAACAGCCTGATATGTCATTCATCACAGAACATCACAGTTCCATCACTGCACCTGTTGACCTTTTACCAGCCAGGTAGGCTAGCTTCAGCTGTGTGTTCCAGTTTAGGAGGGCTATCAGACCGGAAACAGCCCACCTACCTGATGATACAGCACTGTGGAAGAACGCCAGGCCTTTATCAAGGTAATCTAACGGCCTGGCTCTTTCTGTATCTCCAACAATCTTACGATCGTATGGACTGAAACCCGGTCAGTTCAACATCAGCGCTCATTTTGCTTACATCAGCAGTCCTTGCATTACTTAACTTTTCTATATAAGCTATTAAAATTTTGTTAAATCTGCATGATTTAAGTGTACAAAATAAAGCAATTCTTGACATCTTGAACATGTTTTTGTTTGTTTAACAGAGAAATATACATTTTAAAAAGATACTGAGTAAATTTAAACATGGAAATATGTACCATATACCAAGTATAAGAATGAACTGTTTTATAATTTCTTAAAGGTACATGAGTTAATTCATTAATATCTTTTGTACATCTTTCTAATGTAATAATTTTAAAAAATTTTATATACCTGAAAATATGTACTATGTATAAGTATAAACTGTTTTACAATTTCTTCAGTACTTAAAGTTAATCTGATCAGATTATTTGTTATATTTGATTACTGGCTTTCTTGTTCCAGAACTAGTAGCATCTCTGTGACTATCTCCTGTAACACACACAGCTTCATGAAGTCACTTGAACAGTGCTGCAGACACAATTTTACAGCATTGTGGTTACCTGTATCCGGTGGTTTAATGAACCCCAGGGTAGTCTGTTTAGACCTGTAACAATTACGTGTGGCTATATCTGTGGCAGTCCAACCTGGTATAACCACATAAAGGGGCTGACAAGTCTTCACTTCCTATTTGTCCAATGATACTACAGTCGTGACCAATGACCACCAAAATATGGAGTACTCCTAAATATTTATGGAGCTGTTGCAGAGACTACATAGTACACATGTAAAAGTCCTTTTCTTTAACCTTTAACTAACTTGTATGTTAACTGTGCGAAGCTCGAGGAAACAGTATTTTATGCCAAGTATCAGCATTATCACCTCATAATTTGACAATAATCGGACCAATCACCTGACAGTCATATTTAAGGAGCTGAAAATATGAAACATTCTTGCAAGCACTCTGTTTGACATGACAGAATTTCTGGATACTGAAACATGGAGTGGATCTATCATCATTAATTGAAATACTATCCTGACATACCACGGACAACCTGCCAGGTTCATAAACATGATATTAAACAATTATCTAGGCCTGGTAATACACAGGGTTATTACAGATGTACAACCCCCGTGGATCACATATGGAGATAGATACAGACCAGGGCATCAGGCATAAGGAGGAATATTCTAAGCAATAAGACAGACTGGCTCCCTAACTATCCCAGTCTGTGAAGGAACTTCTCTAATGCTCATTATTGGGGGCAAAAAAATCCTGTCATAAGTGATAACAGTGAGCACGAGCAAACATGTGGTGATGTATACAATAATCATGGCTGCTTGAAGTGAATAATGATCCCACATGGCATGCACATAACCAATCGTCAAATATTTATTCTTAATACATCACTATACTTCCCTACATTTCCGGATACTTAACATTATGTGATATATCTGCCAAGAATAACAGCCTCAATGCTTTTCTGGTAAATTGGGGCTCCTGCCAAGCTGATATTTGAATTAGGTCAATATCTCCAGAAAATCATTTTTGTCATGTAGTCAAACAATTTTGCAATAAAAACAAGATTGTGTCAGAAACTCTTCAAATACTGACACATGGAAACATGCAAGCTGCTTGTAAAACAGGTAAACTTATAATTTGTTTGTGACATGATTTAATGACATTAATTATACTGTGCGGCAGCTGATAGCTGTTGGGAAAAAGTACCTATTACAACATTTGGTAAACGTGGATGATAACAGACTGTCTACAGCCAGTAAAAACGCACAACTTGCAGGTGACTCTTATTAGCCAATAAAATTCAAAAGGGCACATTTCCCAAATGTCAGGAAACCATATGGTTAGACAGGTGTAACAATGACTCTGCAGCAAGAAAAGCAGGCCCGCAGCAAAACATTGTTGTCTCTGAGAAAGTACAAACATTTTCATACAAACAAATGACCTCCTGCTATCTGTCAGCCAGGTCAGGAAGTGCATTCCTTCATGTTTAATTCTATAATTACAGGATACCTATTTGATTGTTAGTGTATTTGTAATAAGAATTACAGGGTTAACTGAAGTAAGTGACATCCTATGTACTTACATGATTCAGGCATGTCATGAACGTGTAACAAAATTAGGTTACAGCTTTGTCCTTAATGAACTCTGTTCTGAACTCAATTTTGTGGTTTAAGGCCATCATGTTATCACAAGGTTCTGTGGTCAACTGGTTGGCCCAGTGGACAGCACATATGACCATGATGGAAGTGACTGAGGTTTGATTCCCAGTATAAAGGGTGGTCTGATAAAGCTGGATATACTGATATACTGACATGACTGATGTGAAGGGAGCAATACAATATATGACTGTGACACAAATCATGACAATTACCAAGGGCTCTGACAAGCATCTATACATATATGAACACACATGCTACACAATTAGAACAAAATTTTACATTTTACCTAATCTATATCCTTTGGAAAATACTGCAATAAGGATTTCATGAGTCTGTCAAGGTTGATGTTTCAGGCAAAATTTAGTACAACTGATTAAGAAAATTTAATGATTTTTGATTAACACTCAACCGCACCTGTGTTTCTACCTGCTGATTCATAGAAAGTTTACAGACTCACTCATTATGAAATATTTTTAAAGAATCACTCCAATTTGACTTATAACAGAACACTAAACCTGGGCGGATAATTTATACTGAAATTTCCACCAAAAACCAATAATGCTTTTTTAAATAAACATTTTTAATGACAGCAAAGTCTAAAAAGAATTACTACTATGAACCTTAGCTTCCATATTTTCTTTTACCTAAGATTAAGTTATATTACTGAAACACAACCCTCTTAAAAGATACTCAATAACATTGTATATGATTAATTCCTATGAGTAAATTTTTTTTTTAAATCAGGGCTCTATTATACAAATAGCATCATTTAAACTGGGATGCTGAAAGGTGAATAATATAATAAATGGTATTTACTGTTATAATTACAAGTAATAAGCAATTATATGTAACCTTCTGGGCTGAAATGTTCAAGCATACAAAACTAGTTACAAGCACAATGTCACAACAAAATGATATACTTGACTTGGTTAGTGTTAATATTAAATAGTTTCACACTCAACATTGTAAACCCTGAACCTAATTTTAGTTTTAAGTTCTTGAGAACACCAGCTATAATGTTTGACAATTGACAGCTGTACCAAAATAAATGTGGCATTATATAGTGTGGTAGTGCATGTCTCCTCTTGAAAATGACATTAACGACAAGGAATTTAATCAGTGAACAAATCTGCACATTTTGCAGTGTGTAAATGTATTTAAATATGCAAGCAGCCAAAACTGAAAAAGCAAATATCCTATTTACACCTATAATAAGGAACCAGCATCAAACACCTGTGGAACATATTAATGTCTGAATAAGTACTTGCTAGGTGACGCATTTATGTTATCATGATGTCCTGAGCATTCAGGCGTGACTGTTTTTTATTTAACGACCTCAAGTACACCTGTCACAGGTAGGACTAAAACATGGCAAGCATCAGGCAAATTCATTCTATTCTGTATCCTAAGAATGACCTGGTATTGCACTGATGAAAAATTACCGCAGCATTCCACAATACAGCCAATTATGTGACCTTATATTCATGCACCAAAAAAATTAGGAAGACCCACACACTTAAGGTCATATTTATTGCTGCATCTTACCTCAGCTGCTACAAATGGGGTCTTTATGTTCAAATGCCTTTACAATATCCACAACCTCTCAGTACTCAGGTTTTCCTGATCACTTTCCATGTTAAATAAAGTTGTTATATATGATTTACAAATAATAAATTTTTAAGTAATATTATACTTTATAGATATACATCGTGTGAAAAAAATAAACTGGATATTTCTAAAAAAGACAATGGAATTTCTTTTCCTAAATAATTTACATATAATTTCATTGAAAACTCGTAATATATGGTTATATATGAAGAAAAAGGAAAACACAATTGTTAATTTGTTATACATTATTTCTCTTTCTATATGTATAGCAAATCAAAGAGAAGACTTTGTGCTATCATCGATTGAATAATATGTTTCTTTAGGTGAATGAGTATACGTATTGGATGAGTTACTTGATCACCAGATAATTTTTTAATGTAAGTGATTCACTCAGAAAACAAGAAGTAGTAGTAGTATAGTAATAGCACAGACTATTAATAGAAATTTATTCTTAGGCAGCAATTTACATAATATGTATAATTGGTAAACTGCTTGCAATCCTAGAAAAAGTTGTGGTAATTTTATGTTGTATCTGTTTATAGCTTACAGTAATGACAAAACATACTTAAAACAAATAATGGCCAGAGAAATGACTTAGCCAGGGATCAACCTTACTGTAAAAACAAGGGACCTATGGGTCACGACGCTCAGCTGTTATATATGATAAAAAAATATTATTTAGAAATGAGGCACATGCTGGTTTTGTGTGGTAATAAATATAAGCTGTATTATGAGTTGTTGTTGTTTAGCTTATGTATGATTTTTATAGTACCTTTGGAGACAGGGAAGAGGATTGATTTCATTTATTTTATTAACAAATGGAGTACTACTGTCACACAGATTTTGACTTGGCCATATAACTTATAAGCAGAACATATAATATAAGAGTTTAACTATTTATTAAAAAAATTACAAATATTGTCCCAAATATAATTATATTAAAAATAATAAGAGAATCATATGATTTTTTAAAATGAAATATAACTGATATGATTGTTAAAATAATATTAAAGAATATATTCATGAATGCATTCATGAATACATTTTGAAAGTATTTGCACGAGTATTCATATACTTTCATTTTTACCTGAATTCCCATTCTTTATGCAAGAAATTTAATGGAGTACATAATCATATTCGTATTTAAATACAATTACAAAGTATTCGCACCATGTCTGGTATTTATTCAGTTTTCACCAAACAATGATGTTGAGAATCCAGAATATACAAAATTCACACATTTAAATAATGATCATAAGTACCTGGTTTTATGGCTTTTATTTATATTAAAAAATAACTGTAAAAAATTCATTCTGGACTTATTTCACATCAATGTACACACTAGACACAGTAGGAATCTAGATTAATATTATCAACTGCATCTTTGTCTATCATTAATTTCCTTCATATAATCCCTAATGATTAGTAATTAATAATATAATTTACTTCTTTATCATTAAAATTGAACTGAAAATGCCATAGGTGACTGCATGGTGTTATTTGGAATATGTGACATTCTACCCATCGATACAAGATTCTTATATCATCAGTAACTGCAAGTTAATTTCCTGTTATTATAAACTAACAAATTCCTTTTCTATTTTTCTTTAATTTGTTATTAAAAACCAATAAAAATTTATTAATTTATTGTTTATTGTTATGTTGTTGGTTAAAACTACTAGATGAGTTGGGTTGGACACCTGCATCAACTGTGGCTGGCCATAAGCTGCCTGGATTCTCGCCTCAAGCGTGCATAATTTGATGAAAGGTCAACAAGGTCAACATACAGGTGACTCAAGAGGGGCTCGAGAGAGCCAAAGTCTGACAGGGTCTCATAAAAAACATAAATAAAAGCTACAATATTTGGCCAATTTCTTTAAGCTTTCTAAACTAAAAAGCTGAAATCCTTTTGTGTGCATGATATGAAAATTATATCAACAGTGCTCACGGGAAACAAACGTGCCATGGTCACAGTTGGGCAAAATTTAAGGTACTAATTTTATATTTATACTAATAACTTATAAAATATGAAAAATTCAGAACTAATTTTGGGTATTCAATTGAATCTTATTTAAAAAATGTTACATCCCTGACAAAAATATCTCTAGCTTCAGCAATGCCCTTGTTAAGGGAGTAAATATATTTCTTGATTTTTTACAAAGTGCATTATGTTTGGGCCCATAACTTAAAACAATTATGCAATACTGACATCATTCTGGCATGTGCATAGCGAATGTATAGAAAAATATGTATATTATTTATGATTAAAGTCAGATCAGTGGTTTTGATATTAGGCAGTCTTAAAGTGTAACAATGGGTTTTTAATGGAAAAATGAAGTTTTTCATTGATATCTCGAAGGAATTAAGTCCTAGTGACCAAATTCTTGGCATGGTAGGGGATTTTGGAGAAATCTAACTGTATGCCAAATTTAAGGAACTTAGAGCTGAAGCTCGGGAGCTGAGCTCTAGCAAACTGCATAACACTAGCAATATGTGACATGGTGCTTGAAAACTTGAATAAAATCTACAGTTTTTGATCAACTGGTTTCAAATTTTTTGTGTTAACAGTTGAAATGCTAACAAAAACATGCTGTGAAAATTAAATCCACAGCAGTTACAGCAAAAAAACGTGCCATGGTCAAAGTTGGGCAAAATTTAAGGTACCAATTTTTTATTTTTGCTAATATTTTAAAAAATTTAAAAGATTTTGATCTAATTTTGGGTATACAATTTAATTTTGATTAATAAAAGTAATATTACTGGAAAAAAAGTGCTTAGCTTTAACAAGTTTTGTGTTAAGTGATAAAATTTCTTTCCTGATTATTTACAAAATGCATTATGTTTGGGCCCATAACTTTTTTAAATTATATAATACAGACCTAATTTCTGGCATGTACATAGGAATTATATAGAGGATTATTTATAGGAAATATGAGGAAAAACAGATGAGTGGTTTTGATATTAGGCAGTCCTGAAGTGTGAATATAGGTTTTTAATAAAAAATTGAGGTTTTTCCTTAATTTCTCAAAGGAATGAAGTCGCAAAGACCCAGTTTTCGGCTTGGTAGGAGATCTTGGGGACATCTAACATTATGCTGAATTTTGGATTCCTAGGTCTTACGGTTTCAAAACGTGCCACATCTACGGACGGACGGACGGACGGACGGACGGACGGACGGACAGACGGACGGACGACGGACAGACGGACGGACGACGGACAATGGACCACGACTATAGCTCAGATGACTTATAGTCAGCTGAGCTAATGAGGAACAAAAACATGGTAGAACTCCTGGATAATAAAATATTAAAAAGTTTAGGAATCAATACCTAATTAGCCTTGGGCTGTCATTCCTTACAAAACACATTAACTATATCAGGGACTCTTGTTAACAAAGTCTGGCTGACCTGTTTATTATATTAAACCCCTGTAAGACCACACAACTGAGTCCTATCAACCCATTGTGCATGACCTGATTAGCCAAATAAAAACCATATATTAACAGCTTATATCAAATCAGCCCGTTAAGCTGTAAAATTTTACGAGACAGGCCAATCAGCAGAAAATAAGGAGTTACTAAGAAACAGTGCTGAACTTAAGGAGGAGACAAGCAAAACAAGCAGACAAGTGCCAATATTGAACAGTCTTGCAGACTGCTCCATTATGCTGGCAGCTGCCAGCTAATAAAATGAAAGTGAGCAGGTTTTTTTAAGTTCTTTGTCACACTTGTATTAGATGGGATAAGCTCCTTCCACTAGAAGCAAATAGATAAACGTCTAACAAGACAGATCTGGGAGTGCCCCTATAAATGCCCTTCAAAATATACCGGACGACCAAGAATTAGCACAAGTGCTATTCATCCCAAGGCTATGTAGAGACTCCGAAAAAAAGTCCTCAAACCCTGGCTTGGTAAAGACTGTTAAAAAGTTCTCAAACAGACCAGAAAGCCTGACTCACTTATCAAATCAACGCTTCGACCACAGTACGTGCTGAGGCTTCAGATTTACTGGAGGTTGGATCATGTGATAAAGGTGGTCTCACTTGCCGATAAATAAATCTGTTTTACTAACACTATTCTTCCAAATTTTTCTTTTAGGTTTCAGCTGTTCTTACAGCTATTATAGGACAGTTTGAGATGGAAGGTTTCTGGTGCCAATCCTAAGTATTTATTTAGTTGTGCAAGGTATTTGCCCAATAGTTCTGCTGTTTGGTAATCACATTTTTACAATTAAATGTTTTAAATGAGTCTTTATTAATGAAAGGTAGGTCTGTAAATAGCTACATCTATCACATAAGGATGATGATTATGATGTGTAGTTGAACTAAATTGACACTGCACATATGGTACTACTTGATACAAAACATGTATCAACTGAAAAACTGCAACCATCCTGGTTTCTTCTCTGTAGCCATGCATGCCTAAGAAATGCCTGTTTTTGGTCTTGAAGTGTCAAGAACGATGCCAAGTGTGCCATAAGGGGGTAATTTTCTATATATTTTCATAAACTCTGAGGAATCTGATATTCGCTCATGAAGAGTCTATCACAGCCCCAGCTTTCAGAACCTAAGCCTGTGCACATAGCCCACATATAAACCTCAGCCCATGGAAAAAAGGTCCAGCCCAAAGCAACCTGAAATTCCACTCTCTAAATTGTGACATGGCTAAGGGGTATAGATCACTGCACTTTCACAAGCAGGGCTTGGGATTTTACGTACTGAAGAAAATACTGACAGAATGGCAAAAACAAAAGTAGTTTTGGCACTAAAACCTTGATAATTCCAGCTGAAACAATCTCTTAATCCCTCACCTATGTTTGCGCGCAATGCACAAATTTGTAAACCATTAATTTACACTGAATTAATGCAGACCAACTGCCAAATTACATCCTTAATTTGAAATCAAAGGTAAGGTCGAACTTACAACATTGCTGAAGTCTGGAATCTGGCAAACTTAATTTGACCTGGCATAGGAAAGTGATTTTTAAATGGTATTCCCAAAGTTGTCTGCATCACAATTGAGGATATTGTGGTCAGACGTATGGTGTAAAACATATCTTGAACCAGAAATCTGCATTCAAAGGAATGCAAGCCTCTACCATGTGGGTGGTTCCTATTGTGGGATGCTCCCCAAACTGCTTTTGCTTACACTCATTTGGCCAATATTCCCAGGTTCATCTGTGTATATGTGACTTTACATTTGTGAATGTTCCTTGATGATGTTCCTAAATCCAGATCATGTGCCAGATCCACACCAAAACCTTACCGAATCTACAGTGGCTCACCTCAATGTCCTGAAACTTTCATTGGATTCTATCTATGATTGCATGAGTTATGATGTGAACAAACAAACACAAACATAAATGAACAGGGATAAATGCATACCCTTTTGGAGGAGACAATAAATTAGGATTTATGCTTTGAAAATGTTTAAATTATACTGGATAATTCATGTATCTATCCACAGTTGTTCTTCTTCAGACATATGTAACTCTGTGGCATCAGTGACTGTTTAGCCATAGGACATGCCCAGAGTAAATATAAGAATATTGTAGCTTCCCGTCCATTAAGACCAGGGCAGTCACACCTTCAGGGTATCATCTGGTCCTGGGTTTACAGGACCTGTGACCCCTGAACCCTGACCTGTGACCCATGCACACTTTGCCAGAGTCTTCACATTCTGAGCCCCTGAGAGCTGTGGTGACTCACAGGAAACCTCACCTCAGGATGTTGGAGATCTCCAGATCTGGTATTACATTTCACTTTCAGCTGTTCAGTGTAAATTATCATAGCTTGAAAATAAATGAGTCAATTTAAAAATTTCATCATATCCTGGTTTATAATAGTGTAAGTAAAAGTAAATGAAACACTGATAGTTCTGACAGTTTAAAAAGAGTGCTAATGATATTTTCTTATTCAAAAGCAGTCATATTTGCATGACATTGTCTCTTGAAGAATAATACTTTGATGATTCTAAATAAATACATGTCAATTAGATAACTAAATTCTGAAGCTGATACATTATTTACTCAATGACATTATGAGTAGATTTTATTGTTGGGAATCACTTGTAATTTCATGATCAGTCACCAGTAAAAATTGATTGATGTCTACTGATCGATAATCAGAAAAAGTCAGTTGTTAAGGAGAATGTAATTTCTGACAATATATAGGCTGTACGTCATCTTATACATACAATAACTTATGTGTGTATATTGTGAACTTAGGTATGAAGTTAGAAGTGCACACAGAATTTTCTCAAGTTTGCTGGCATGAATTATATGAAAACACACATTACCTCATCACAGGGTTATGTGCAAAACTCAATTATGGCATGGGCAAGATTGATCATCAGATTGTTTTTCACCAACTGACCGATCAACAATTATAACTGATTGTCAACCCATAACTTACAGATTTAAAGCTCAATTCAATGTGGGTGTCCCAGCTGACAGACATTCCAACAATTAAACTCTTGTGTGGCCATTTTTGGTACTCTGGCCTGCCCTGTAGTAACAGCTAATAAAGACCACAAAAACAGCAGCTACATGAAGCAAGCCCATGATTTAGTTTATCCATGTGTGGAGAGGTGCTGTGGGGGACGTAAGTAGCTTAGTTGTCAAGCTGTAACCTGGACTGTCAGGAGACAACATAGCTAATGTTACAGTGCTTAAAATTAAAACAATAGTTCCCATATGTGCAACACAGGGATCAAGTCACTCTTTATTATTGAACTTTCTGTAACAAATTTGAGCTGAGTGGCCTATCTGATGCCAGGGTGTCCTGTAATCAAAGGATAAGTGTCCTATCAGTTACATGCCCTGAGGATAGAGTTTGGTTTTATTCTGTCCCCAAGTGAGGCCAAAAAGACACCTCAATAAACCAACCCATCCTTGTTAAAAATTAGGTTGATTTCTATTCACTGCTGAGAAACCTCCCAAGCACAGCTGTAAAGGTCAATCACATTTTAAATAAAATCCATTTGATATTCTATTTATTTAATATCTTTAATTCAGAGAAGCAAGAGAAGGCTTTTCCGTTAATGTCAAACTGTAATTATGATCAAATTAAGATTAAATAACACTGAGTTGACTGAACTAGTGTAAAGGTCAAATATGTTCAGGTGACAAGCCAAGTTGACATTTTGGACATTTCACCTAGAACTCCCCTATCAAATACAAGAAATTCAAGAACAACTGATTCACACAAGAATTGCAGAGCACAAAGGGATCCTATGATTAGCACACCATTTTTTCACAACATCACTGAGATATGACTCAAGTAAATCATCTGTAATTACTTATGTGATAAATCTGGCAAAATATCATACATATATTTATATATGAAAAAGTATTTTCACATATTACATGCAAGACTTAAACACAAAACAAATTCAAAATGCCATTTGTTTGCATGTATAAGTTATACTAAGGAATGGTAGCAGTAGTTTAAACATATGTTAACACTGTGATATCAACATATTGTTCTGACCTTCTTTGCACACAGTTTGTGATTTTGAATAGCCCAAAAATTAATAACTTTTGATCCATGCAGATCAAGCCTAGTGCATTGAAAACTAACACACACAAAAAATTGTTTTATAATTATGCATGTGTGACTAATTGCAATGAATAAAAAATAATGATACTACTGTTTTGATCTTCCTGGTTAAGCATTTTGAAATGTACTACTACTACAGCTGCTAGCAAGTAACCATCTTACGTTGATATAATCACATTCATCTGTCACCAGCTGAGATAATTATATACAGTTACGCTGAAATAGTATGCAATTTTGTATAATTAGTACACAGGCTGAGGCCAACGTTGTATACATGTTATCCTGTAAACTTTGATAATATATATATCAGACTGTGTTATGCATGTTTGCAATTCTACCGCAGTCTACAAGCATGTAATTTTGTCTGAGTTTGTCTTACTTGAGTAGCTGTTGTGTCTCGTCGTTTCCGTTGGTGATAAACCTCGGGATATACTACTTCATGATGATGAAACTCATTAACTGGATCTAAAGTGTCCGTTAAAGCTGCAAAACAGAAAACATAAATCATGAAGTATCATGTTGTAATATAACTTACATGGTATTGTGACATTTATGGTTGGTATGCAGAATTAAATTAAGCTGCAATGAGGAGGGTTGAAAAGAAATAACGGGACATTTTTTTGGAACAGGGCTCATTTTTAAGGTAACAAGAGTAAAATATTCAAGAGAAAAATTATATATACAATTAAGAAGCAGATCCAGGGGATTCAGCCACCAAAACTTTTTTTAACGGTGCCCATTCACCTACCTTTTGAAAAAGAATTTTTAATTTCTGGCTTACTTTGTGTATATATTAACGATCTAAGGGTAATTCTGGTTATGAAATGTTCTTATAAGGCCTCTGTGAAGGATGTATGAACATGTTCATCAACAACATGTTTGTAAATGAAGCAATGTTGACAGACAGGAAAAACAGGTAACCTTAGGTGGTAGGTTGCATACATGCAGATAGAAAGGTCAATTGTTGCAAAATGCCATTTTAAAGCTCTTGCTTATCTTACTTGCCGCCAGATGCCCTTGTTGAATTTGTTTTGATTATTTTGGAGGGCCCCCACATATTTTAAGGACGTTGATATAAACAACACAAGCAGCCTGTGTGCAGTGATATCCACGTTTTCTGGCCTATTTAAATAAAAGCTCCAAGAGATAACCTTGAGTCAAAAGGTCAAATGATTGGACACCTTTAAGGGTTTCAGACCAATTTTTGTGGCCTGGACTCCCTTTTCTGGACCTGTATTCAGGTTTTGTCGCAAGTCCTGGGATGGACCCCTCCTTTCCATAAATCCTGGATCTGCAACTGCATTTTATCACAGAAAGAATGTGCTTCTCTAAATATTATTATTAACAACCCACAACATTTATTGTGTAAAACAACATACGCTCTCCATTATAACACTGAGTTCTCAATGAGAAAAACTGTCATGTCAAGGGAACAAAAAAATTAAACTGATTTTTATTTCATTAGGGTCCTGCCAGCTTTTAAATTAATGTGGCACTGGATAATGAAGAGCCTGTTGCCTCACAGTTGGGCATTTCCAATATAAAAGGTTCACATGTGACACATTCTGAGATGAAACTAAAACACCAGTGGCATCAAGTTTGTTTCTATGACATCCCATGGGAGCCATGGAAACAAAGAAGAGTGCGGAGAAATAATAAACCCTCATTTGTCAACATAATCTCCAGATGGCCTAATATTGATCACGTGAACTCACCCTGACACAAATTATGTTTAATTATTTTGGGATTATGGGATTTAATTGGAAAATTTTCAACTGGTGATGAATCACTTGTCTCGGCAGTTTTTCTTGCGAAAATCATGAAGTGGAAACTATCTGCACATGGTTCGCATATAAAGTGGATTATACTACGGTACTGTAAACTGGTTAAGTCTTGAAGTACTATGCCTTGTGTCCGCACTGTAGTTTGTTTTACAAAATCCTAAATTCATTCAAATGCAAGTTGGCTTTCCGCCCTTGGTTGTTTATGTGATTTACTGTGCTATAAAATGTGATAATCTGCAGGAAGAATAGGGTCAACTGATAGCAAATCTGGCCCTATGCAGACTAAGAACAGATTTGCCTGTACACACTAGCCCTAGGAAAGGGTTTACAGGTAAACTGGACTAAGTAACCTTAACAACCAGTCAACCACAGACCACTTTTCAAGTGGACTACAGTACATTGAACAACCATAGACCACCTTTCAAGTGGACTACAGTACACTGAACAACAACAGACCACTTTTCAAGTTGACTACAGTACAATGTACAACAATCGACCACCTTTCACGTGGACTACAGTACATTGAACAACCATAGACCACCTTTCAAGTGGACTTCAGTACATTGAACAACCATAGACCACCTTTCAAGTGGACTGCAGCACATTGAACAACCATAGACCACCTTTTAAGTGGACTGCAGCACATTGAACAACCATAGACCACCTTTCAAGTGGACTGCAGCACATTGAACAACCATAGACCACCTTTTAAGTGGACTGCAGCACATTGAACAACCATAGACCATCTTTCAAGTGGACTGCAGCACACTGAACAACCACAGACCACCTTTCAAGTGGACTGCAGCCACTGAACAACCATAGACCACCTTTCACGTTGACTGCAGCACACTGAACAACCATAGACCACCTTTCAAGTGGACTACAGCACATTGAACAACCATAGACCACCTTTCAAGTTGACTACAGTACGTTGAACAACAATAGACCACCTTTCAAGTGGACTACAGTACACTGAACAACCATAGACCACCTTTCAAGTGGACTTCAGTACACTGAACAACCTTAGACCACCTTTCAAGTGGACTACAGCACATTGAACAACTATAGACCACCTTTCAAGTGGACTACAGTACATTGACAACCATAGACCACCTTTCTACTGGACCACAGTACATTCAACAACCATAGACCACCTTTCAAGTTAACTACTGCAGACTGAACTGATGTGGCCTGGTGCCAACATAGTAATCTGATTCACAATCCAGATTAACGTAAGTGTGGATACAGCCTGTAACAATATCTCTGACACATTTTCAATAAAAGAATGAATAATCTTCATTAATTTTAATAATGTTTTATCCACTAGATATTAAATCTTTATTTCTCTTACAATTAATATTTTGTGAATATATAATAATGGATGTCATTTAATGCAAAGCACATTTACTCTGATATAATATATCAAGAACAGTCAGTTATTGAGGAACATTCTGAAATTTAGCCACCCTGTCATAGGTTAATACATGATATATATCAGAATGTAACATCATTATAATGTCAACATTTTCATTTTGTTTGTGGATAATTTTGCCATAAATTTTCAAAATTTGCTACTGGAATGAAAATTCAAGCAATAGTTTTAAGTTATTTTATCTCTTCACTGAATTTAGCCTGCTCTTTTAAGTAAAAAAATTCAATTTTACACATGTAAAAGTATACATAGAAAAATTACATCTCTGACTGTGGCTAATAAATCATTCCCTTTGTCAAAATAAAAACAAAGAAAATCATTTGTATCCCCATGACGATGCCTGCACTTGCTTCTTTGCCAAACCAAATGTTTGTCACATGTTGCAAGTGATGTAACAGGGTGAGTAATCAATTAGTACACAGATGGTGTACGGCCTGAGGCGCAACACATTTTGCGTCACAGGATGAAAATTAATACACAGATTTAGAACATGACCTGGATCTAGACCATGCCTTGACACAGAAACCCAAAGCTCATCCTAGACGCATCATACGTTGATGATCTACACTGCTGACGCGGGGACCCTGTCTCCCACAACATCAAAGTTAATTGTCAAAGCACAAAAGAGGCGTTCCTGGCATGGCCTATATCAGAGTCAATGATAAACATACATAAATCGGATCGCTGGCATTGCTACAAGACAGGGGATGACCACACTAATGATAAATACATGTTTTGATCCCAGTGATGGGCTCCAATCAGACCATATCCAATGGATGTACTCAAATCAGATACCTAGTTTTGGCATCTGCACGGAGGGTGGCACATAGTTTTATAAATGCACCTGTGCAACTGTAGGCTCCCATTTAATTTAACTGAAGGCAGACTTTGCTATTTTCACAGGTGATAGGCAGGCCTCCTTTGATTTGTCTGTCTGGGGTTGGCCAGGGAACATGGCGCTCATGTAGTTTATCCAAAACCCAGTTAGGAACCTGTTCCTGCTATCAGACACACATGCAATTATATAATGAAGAAAGAGCCTTCAGCTGCCAAGGGACCTGAAGATATACAACCTTAATATCATATATCTGTAGCAGCTTCTCTATCCCATTTACTCAAGTCACAGTTTCATTTTGGTTCACTTATTCATGGGCTGACCATTACAGTAAACACTGGTACAATGCGGTCAAAAGCTGATCCACTAACTTTCCCCAGCTGCACTGATTATTTATTTGACTGATGACAAGTCTGCTTTTCTGGGAAGTTCAATTTGCACAGGATCTAAGTAGATATAACTTATTATCCCTATGAAAGTGTCACAAAAATGATGTTTCTTACGGAATTCCTTTAGATTATGGTAAATCAAATTCAAGTAATTTTCCAGGTTGTCTGACACATTTACCAATGTGCTTTATTTCTTTATGTACCAGTACACATTCTGAAACGGCTGATACCCATTTCAACCATGTGGAGAAAGATGCACTTTATAACAGCAAATAATTTTCCAGGAACTTTCAAGGAACATATATAAACTACTTTATTTTGTATGACTGTGTAAGCATGGACTGGGAATTTGTCCATCTGATTCCAAGACTTGCAAAAATTCCAAAGTTTCTGGTGGTAATTCTTACTGTCACCTGTAATTTGAATTCCTATTACCACAGCATTGATCAGTAATTGTGGTCTCAATAAGAACAAAAAAAATAAGATGGTATTTATACTTAGTAAAGAGCATGATATGACCGGCTATGTTTAAGTTTTAAGACCCCTCACATACACACCAATTCTCAATGGAACTGGTGAAATTTCAGTTTGTAAAAAGCAACATGGCAACAGCCATAAAAGGGATTTCAACAACACATTTCTCTGTTGAGCCAATGAACTTTCCCAAATTTAATCTAATTTAATTATTCTTTCCTAAAATTTTGAGCTTCTTCCATTTTTACCTGCTTCATAAAGAGGGGATCTTTTTTGACATTCTCACTGAATTCATTAATGGTTGAGAAACATTAAAATCTATGTTTGAACATACCTTAAAGTAATGTCCTCTGAGCAGCTAACTGAATGAGGTAACAGTGTTTTATTTCAATTTTGAAAATTGTTAAAACTAAAGTCTCACACACCAGCCATCTTTGATACTCATATAAATGCAGAATCCACTCCTCCTCAAACATTTTATATTAATTTTATTTTGTGTTTTTTTTATCACATTCACTTTAGTTTAAAATTGTTATCTATCATTTAAAAAAACTTGTTACATGTTTTCATGTCCTATAATTGTAATACTGAAATCTATTTTTGATCAAATGATATTGTATTTCACAATAACATCCAATGATCAAAAGGTAACAGTTATTCCAGTCTTAAGTTCTGTATAATCATGTCTTCAGTTTTGTATAATAATTCCGTAACTTAACATTTTCCTAGCCATTCTGGTTGAGCTTTAGTTTTTGGTTAAATTTTATGAAGGGTGCATTGGCCCTCATATGTTTACAGAGAAAACTTACACATTTGAGAAATAGAAGTTATATTTGCTTCCCCATACTATTATGTCAACAGCAATATTATGATATTTATATACATGTAATTAACCTTTCTGAGTGGGACTGCCACCATATTGGCCCTCTTACAGGCTAAATGGCAGCTGATATAGTGTCCCAAAGGCCAATATAAGAGTAAGAGTAATACAAATAAATTTCTTGATTTATTTATAGAAGTGACCATGTTATGGGGATGGTATATATGGCAGCTGGATACATCCAAGGTAGTGCATCTTGTCAATTAAAGTCTAGCTCTTGGTGTGCTTGACCTCAATATTATCCAACGAGCTGAATCAAGTGATACAAAATTGTTTGCACAATACAACTTGTAATACAACAACCATGTTATGGGCTCAGATCTGCGATGTAATATTTTGGAAAATGCACCTGTTTCCATTTGACAGCTTGTCTGGTATGTTAATTAATTGAATTAAAACATCTGCATAGCAGATAACCAATATACACAGTTAAATGCAAAGGCATTTACTGAAACATATAGTCTTGATAAACAACCAGGTGAGGGTTAAACTATATTTTAGCAGTGTTTTTCAGGTAGACCAATACATCATTTAAGATGTTTATCAAACAACTATAATTCCTTCAGCGGTTAATTACTGATACTTAGGGAGTACACAGCACCATGCCTTGTGTAGCAGCATCTTCAGGTACAGAGATAAGCTGATGTAAACAAAACTGCATCATTTAACTAAAGGAAACAGGCAAACGGCTGCACAGGGGCTGATGTATGGCCCCTTCATTTCCACACAGACATACAGCAACAGAGCTCCCTGTCTTGTAGGTATCCCAAACTTGCACCTGGTGACCTCAAATCCTCTGGGTATATGAGGCAGACCTGCTGTCCTAGATGCAGCATGTAACAGAGGAAACTCTGATTGACAGCAGTTTTTTAGTGAATACTTCCTTTCCTGGAAAAAATATCTTAAGACATTTGTCCTTTTGTCTGGTATAATTTACATTTTTTACATGACATTTGATTAGAATATTGTTAAAACATGTTGAATTGTCAGATTTGCATTGCCATATATTTCTGCAATTTTTTCAAAGTCAGTCACTTAAAACAATGAATGATCCCTTGTGATTAGAAGAGAACATCTTAAAATGAAGGGTCCCTGGATCACATGATGAATCAATCAGCTTTGCATTACAAAAATATCTGAAACACTGAGTGATGTCAGGAAATTGCACTTGTTGCCATGGGGATGCTAGCTGCTGTGCAGTGTAATATGATATGTATTCACATCTTTATAATTTTAATGACAAAAATAATCAGCTTAATTTTAGAGAACCATTCTCTAGTTGCATAAAAATCAGTGGTACCCATCACGTGCATGTTTTACATTATTTAGTTCATATCCTCTAATATACCTTGTATCTGAAATAAGAATCGTGACAATTCAACCTGAAAGCTATTTTCATAACCTAGTGTTGCAACAGGATAAGTGGCTTTGGTATAATACATCATCATATTCAAAGGCTATTTCGTTGTTTTTAAGAGCATTTGTATGAGCCATGACCCAGCTGATCCCGAGGTGCTGGGTGTGTAAACAACAGATTAATTGCATTGGACACACAGACATACCACACCCTTGCATTATTTGACCTGTGCATTATTTGGTCAGTAAAGCACCTGGGACCCAAAGAGGTTCGATAATTTCTTAGATCTCAAGCGTTTTGTGACAGCTTCATATGTTATTTAATCTTTACCAAACCAAATTTATCTTCTTTAAACAAGCATGTTACCCAAGTCACTTAGGTGGCTGTGACACAGACAAGATTTATGACTGCCAGATGGTTGTTAGAATGTCAGGTTTATAAATTTCCATTGTTTATATAGTATTCATTTCCAGTTTCAGCCATGAGAGCCAGCCACCCTTATCAGGAACACAAAGAATTATTTCATTATTTAATTATACAAAGTCATTATGTATGCAAAATCTAAAATTTTGATGGCAGACAGAAGTAAATTTATAAAACAATTAGAAATCATTGTTGGCAGATAATATAATAGATCAGATTATTTATAATACCTAAGATTAACAGTAACATTCAAGATCAATTATTATTAATGAAATTGTTTGCGTTTTGACTGGTTTTCAATAATGGGGCCTCTAATTAACAAAAGCTTTGTTCTCATTATAATTTGTTTTGCTAACATCCCCCTTAAACAAAAAGGCAACCACAGTATATATATAATATATGATGAATATCTATGATGTACTATATTATATATAGTGTGATTCTGTTCATCTGTGCATATAATCAGGTCCAGAACTTTAATATGAGCATTCGTTGAAGAAAACTGAGCATTTGGGGTTAATCAGACAAGTGAGGAGTTTTTTTATCTGATGACTGAGGCTATACACATGTATCACTTCGATAAAGTAATGCCAACAATTCCATCAGAGACAAAACCTGTGGATGAGAAGGGACCCTGGTACAGTGCACACATCACTTCAACCCGGTCTCTCATACATCAACAGCTGGTAATGATAATAATATGTCACCCTGCATGCTGCTTACAAAGCCTGTCCTGACCGTCTTTTTATGCATCATCATCTGCAACATATATTCGCTGAGTAAGCGAGCCAATGAAGCAGCACCATGATGCAGGCATTGTGTGACTGGGATGACTGGTTCAGGGACAGTCATTAGGGCTGTTGTCAGCCTGCACCTGATTTAGCTCTTTGTCAGCAACATACCTATGATCCAACACAGCCTTGTATTCAGACTAACCTACAATCTGGCAATTTGTCAAGTTTTAGTGATGATTCTCAGGTGGACCGATGCTAGGTATATGGAATGTGGTGGGGACCTGCTATAATTATACCTCCACCAGGAGGTAATGTTGTGACCTTGGTTGGTTGGTTTGTCTGTTGCCTTCTTCACTCTAAACGTTATGAACATAATTTAATGAAAGAACAATACCCAAGGATCAATTAATCAAATTTAGGAGGTAATTTGTTCAAAGTAGTCTTCATCTTTTTTAGATGAAGAAAGTTTGCTGAGGGTGACATCCTCATCAATCTCAGGTATTAATATTATGGGTTGCCTTCATGCTGGTGGGCAGTGCTGACCTGTGATACAATCCTTCTGAATCATGACACACACTCCTCTTATCTTGGATTTATGCATCTCCTGCATTTAAGTAGCATACACCAATGTTTGATCAGGATCATGATCATATTTTTGATCCGGTGATCCAGAAAATTGGTGGAGATATTATGTGGCCCCTGACAGCTTTCTAGAACTATTCTGAATAGTGATGCAAGATTCTGTTGTAGTAAAAACCATTATGAACTTGAATTATGCATCTTTATGAATTATACAAAAATAATTTTTTTTTAATAGAGAGCTTCTGCAGTATGACACAGATGATTAAAGTGAACAGTTCATATAATATTTTATTCCACACAGACTGGTTTATGTGGACCATATATTGTGTCATCAGAAAATATATAAAATAATATTTTTATGCTATTATTGTGCCAAATGTTGTCATTTGCAGATGCTACACAATAGGAAGTTGAGGTTACCATGGCAGCAGCATCAGATGATAAGGAGTACAACAGATGGATTTACCAGTGCTACTGATGCTGAGTGACTCATCTAGTCACCACATGTCTCGTCTCAGTCTACATCTCATCCGCTTCCTTTATAAATTCTGCATCCTGTCTTAAAAGCTGGTCAAAACGTAATACTGGTACATCATAGAACCAATCTACTTCCTGAGTTCTCCATCCCTCATTGAAAATACATGATAAGTCTACTTGTATTATAAAATAAATGTAATATATATAATAATAATAAAAAATAAATGTGATGGACTCCCATCTGGTCCTGCTGACTGTGTATTGTTTATTCATATGGACTCCATCAGGGCTACTGTGTAAGCTTGTACCTAATGTTCTGTTTGTATACACAAATTGTTAGTCAGAATCCCTGCTGTGCAATGTTGTACACAGCTGTACCTGACTTTTGTCTGTTAATATACCATTAGCTAATGTCATGACAGTTAGGAGTAAATAGTGATCTGTCAAAAAAAGTACAAAAATAAAAAAAAATCAAATGAAAGCTATGTTATATGTTTGCTTCTGTCAGGAGGGTATATTTCAATCATGAATGGAATCTCATAAAATTTTCAGGACATTTTGGGAATGGATCAGTGAAGAATTGATTGGATTTTGGTGTGGATCCGGCCTATGGTCCAGATCCAGATACATCATAAAGGGATAGTAACATATCTAACGTCACTTAATTTAAGCACAAATGAACCTGGCAATATCAGATGAATAAGCGAATGGCCGAGGCTTGCATTCATTAGAATGCAGATTTCTCACTAGTTTAATATGCACTAATGTCCTCTCTTAAAAAAATTATTTAACATTTCCATAAAATGATGGGCTGGGTAGCCTTGACCCTTATAGTTAAGGGCATTAGTATGATATATGGTCTACTTCACTGCCTGGCAGCATGCGAGGTCAATACAATTCTATGAGAACAAGGTTCATTCTCACACCACTAAATCTAAATTAGGTCGCATATTCTTAAAATAAGTTGTACTGTTACTTAAGAAAACTAAGAAAAGGCCACTATTCATCATATTCCAAATTACCTGGTTCAGTGCACATTATTCATTTGCATGCAATTTATTATGCAAATAACACATAAGGTTATGCATGTCAAGCATGGCTACAAGACTCTTTGTTTATGTCTCTACAAAAGGCATATTCCCAGTCTTTCAAATCAGCTGGGATTCAGCCAGGCTCCAGAAGAAATATAGGAATTATATAGATGCACTTGAGGACTAATACTATAAAGGAGTTTACAGGAATTTTCAAAACAAATATATATGAAAAATATAGGAGTTTTCACTGAGCCATCATGTTTTACTTGGTAACTTGCCACAAATGAACTTTCTCAGGTATCATCTTTAAGTGATAAAGAAATGTTTATACTGTTATTTAGACAGCTGTATGACTGCAACCCTTAAATATACAGTTCTACAAAGGACTTGAATTTTTCCAATAATAGTAGGTCTATATGACAGTAAGTATCCAATATTAACATTTATATTGAAAACTTGATTGTAAAGTAAAAGAAATATAAGAAAATATAAGAGATTAAGGGATAAATGCTGTAACATATGGGATACTTATGCATGAATGAACCTGGGAATATGGGCCAAATAAGTGAATGGCTTGCATGAATAAGAATTCAAATTTCTAGGTGGTAATACATTTTACAACCAAAGAGGTACCGGTAGACATACAAGATGATGGTAATCTTGAAAATTTACACAAAATTTGTCCAAAGATATGTTTAAAATTTAAAGAGGGCTTTGTACTGGCAACACAAATATATCTAGTGTCCTGTACTCACAAACTGTGAAAGATCCATGGGGACATCATATCTGCCTGTCCTAGTTTTAAAGTTTTAAAATGGCCAAATATTGCCCTGTCTAAAATGCAAGTTTGACCTACATGGCTTTTGTTTTCCCAATATACTTACCAAGTTTGAAAATGACGATATATAGTTGTTCAAAATGACAAAGTGTATGGTAAATGCCCATAATCCTGTCTTACATCTGTTTTTAGCATAAAAGTTTCAAAGTCACGACAAATATGTCAGATACATGGTTTTTCTAGGGGAGTTAAATAAAATAAGACAGTTTTGATAGGTATGTGTAATTCTCAATACAATTCTCAATTCTCAATACCTCCAATAAAGCTGCTATTTCTGAAACCCAACATTTTAAATTTGATTAACAGATGTGGATTCCTAATTATAAAGAACCAAATGGAGATTATTAAATTAATAATAAGAGGAGTGCCTTAAAAATGAGAGTAAACTTTGTTTACATAACTCTACCCTAAGCAGTTACAGGGAGCATGAAACATAACACAACATCATGAATAAATTATCACCAACTGAGCTTAAATAGTCAACCAGAGATAACACCAGAGATACCACGCACAGCCCATATAAAACAACAGTGGGCATTCATGTAAATATTATTTACCAGGCATGATTAGGTAACGTTACTGTAGCTAGAGTGTGAACTCACCGCGAATAGGGAATAAAAAGAGGTACTCAGGGATTTCTGGTCACAGCTATGCGAGGTATTCTGTTGGATAAAACATAAGGCTACCCATGAGCCTCACTAGCATTTAACACTAGTTTAATATCAATCAAATTATTCACAGCTCTGCTATTTATAAATTGTTAATGTAATGAGTACACAACAGACAGGACACCAAACACTCTGTCTATTTTGTGCAGAACCCCTGGTATGGACACCCCCTGATTTTGACCATCTCCAAAAATGTAGTACCATATTTCTTCTTTTTTTAAACTGCAGTTTGATACAGACAATCAAATTTTGGAACCAGGCTTCCTATGTACCTTTCATATGGACATTTTCTGAAAATGAAACCTGTCACATTTTGTTGTGAGCACTGGATGCATTTTAAATGGGTGTTTTTGGTATCTGACTGTCCAGCAGGATTCATCTGGGATTTAATCTACTGGTAGGTGTGGTTGAAAATGGAGGTGCAGTTTCAATAAGAAGAAATACTGTACAGTACCCTTAAATAGTAATGTATCAATTTATTGTCCTAATTATCTCAGCAAAATATGCCAGGTTCATTGCAACAAGTAAACTGAAAACCATTGGCCACATACAGCACAATACAATAAAGAAATTGTAACTTATAATATAAAGCTTATAATTTCTTTTTTATAAATTTTATTATATATGTTTAAATTTTATCACGCAACAAGAGCTACTCAATGTTCAAAATTTCATTAACAATAGTTACAAATTCAATACACAAACATTCATTCATGAATTCAAATGACAAATATGTGACATGTCTATATATATTAAAATTTCTGTGATTTATTAAATATATTTTCATATATTTTCTTATAAATGCCTAAGACGAACACAATCCTGAACAACAAGGTATCTTTTTATTTGAATATCACACATTAGTGTGTGCCCGGATTCAAACAAGCTAAACTGCCTTTTTACTTTAATAATACTGACAGAGGAAAGAATCCTCAAAACAGAAAGTGACTGATATTTCAAACATCTTATCACCTCAATACACCCATATATAATTGGAACACTTTCTCTCAAGGTTACACACACTCAGGGGGATTTCCTGTAATATTATCCAGTCCCTCTCTGACCCAGTGCCTCTGATGGTGAAGTCATTGAAGTGCATTATGAGACCAATCACATGACTACATCATGTGACCCACAGTAACTAATGTAAGTAATGCTATCAAAGCAGCTGTTTCTTCCGCAGATCTGAGACTGTCACAGATTTCCGTTACTGAGTCATCTGTGACCCTTACCCTGAATCTGTCCTTGTTACCCTGAATCCATCCTAGCATCATGTATTGTTGACACTCAGTATGGTTGTCAATATACAAAATCACAATACCTTAGTATTGTACATGATTCTCAACGCTTCAGTCTCCTTGTTTTATTGATTAATCATGCTGAAAATTATAATATTAACATTAATAAGTAAAATTGCCATAATGACATTTATTTGTACATTTAAATAAATTTTCATTAATTTTATGTATTAAATTTATTTTAATTTTTATTTAATTTTGTACCCCTTTATATTCTATATTCTACATTTAAATTACACTAATACTCATCCATTCCAAGTGACTTATCTTGAGATTATCAAATGAGTCACACTTAGTGCAGACCATCTTTTTCAGTGTGTGTTTGTGTCTGATGGTGTACATGCAGTAAATGTAACTTCATATCAATAAGATCCAGCTTACTTATGAAATTAAGGAACAGGTGCAATCTGCAGATAAGGGAATGCCCAGATACTCTAATTACACAGTCATTTTTAAAGAACTCACAATTACAAAAACTTTAAAAAATATGCTTCTACCAGAATAAAAATGAAGTTAAGACTGGTATGTTTCATATTGTATGGAAAGTGGCTGATCTGAAGGGGGGGGGGGTCAATCCAAAATCCTGCATCCGCCCCTGTTTAGGAGACTAAGGAGAGACATAATATAAAGCATTTTCAGTACTTTCCATAACCTGGATAACAAACATAGAAACATGCAAGTACTTAAGTAACTAGGAGCTCAAGGACTTGATTCTTCTCAAGCAACTCCAGACTTATAACAGAAGTACAGTGATACACCAAATTTACTGGTCCTTGAGTTCACTTGTGAACATATAAATGAAGTTAAATACTAAAGATTTCTGGCATATGATTACCATCAATACGCTCAATCCGTGGTTTATTTTGGTGTTTATAAGTCGGTAGACTAGTATTTTTAATCTTTAGGGTCTTTATAAATCTGATTTAATTGATATTTATGGTAACTTATCAATATCAAAGGAATAGTTTTAGAACTAGGAAACCAGCAGGAATGTGGTTAAAGACTAAATTGTAAGATATACAGCGACCCAAGGCTAAAGCTATAGTCCATTTCATCCCCTCATGTCCACCTGTTTTTTGCTATGAAAATTTTTAATAGTTACATTTCAAGGGAAACAATTGTAGTGTAGAGTAGAGAATTAAAGGACCTAATTTTCAACAAGGTAAATAAATACCTTCCTAACACCTTATTTAAGACACAGAATTATTTGAAAATATGAGAAATCAGTCTACATTTTACAACATATCAGACCCACTGACCAAGGTCATTGGTCACATGCAAAAACAGCCTCAACTGACAGCTGATTTGGTGATATCATGTAAACACTCTAAAAAATATAACCAGCTAAAAAAAGATGGCTACTTAGGAAGGGACACATCATATCTGCCAGATCAGATAAAGAGACTAAAATGTTGTGAAACATAAAGGGGGATTTATTGTAAGATTCCTAATTGCCATGTTAGGTTGTTACTTCCATATGTTGTTTTCTTGGAAATTATTGAAAAATATAAACTTTTAAGTTAATCATCTACAAAAAACAGGTGGACAGCAGGTGGTGAAACAGACTATAGTTATACATAGGACTCAACATTTGACTTGCAAGACCTGGTATAACCACAAAGTTAAATGTATAATTAGTCATAAATATCTGATAAAAAAAGATAATGCTACAATAATATGATCACAAGTAACTGGGATTAAATTAAAAAAAAAAAATTCCCGTTTCACAGTTTAATGGAGATAATCCATTTAATGTATTTCTTTTTTTATACCAATTATTTCTTGGAAATAAGTAAAATCACAATTTCATATTTCTTTGGTTATCTAACAGTACTTGTCATTTAAAATGGTTACAGGAAAAACATCACAAACATGCCTTTAACATTTCAACAAAGGATTTCTCAACTGAGTGATTGGTGACATGCTAGTGACAAACATTAACAGATTATATGTCAAGAAATCAGCTCCCATTTTCAATGCTTGAACCTTCAGGTAAACCCCTTGTCCCTTTTTGCACAGATGGTCAGCATGTCAATTGCTAAGAAATGTAAATTTCTGGCCCCCACACAATGCTGTTACCTTGGCTGGAGAGGTCATGAGGATGTAACCACAGTCAGAAACCTGTTTCTATCCCTGGCAAATCACCCAAAGTGCTAAATGTAACATTCTGTGGTCTTTGAGATATTCTGTGAAACCATACAGGCATGAATCAGAATGATGACAGTGACAGTTGTCCCTTGATGATGTACACGTGTTTGTTACTGGTACCTGGTGGGGACACCAATATTCTGGGGCCATTAGTATACAGTTTATAGGGAATTTTAGTCTAACTGACATCCAACTTACTGGTACTGGTAACCACATTACTGATGAATGAACTGATCAAAATGGATGGAAAGAAACCCCTTATCTATATTACTTCTGTAGTAAACTCAAATATAAAATACACTATAAAAGGTGCAAAAGGATGGGATACCTTCAATGTAATGAGACATATATACAGGATATGTCACAAAAAATATTGTAGACCTGTTGTATGAAGAAAAGGTATATACTTTTTGTAACAGAGATATTTTCTGGTGTGTGGAAGGGGGAGAGGGGAAAGTGGATTATACAAACATCTATTGCACTATATAGCTTCAAACAGAATTTGCCCTTGAAGAATCAATCTGATGCAATGGCAACATGCCCAGAAGCCACCTATAAACTGTGAAGGTTTATGAGTTCTCATAAAGCCCGGAGACATGACGTGATGAGGTGATGAAGCCGTAAATTTCTCCTCACAGTCAGTGTGATGAGTTACACAGGGACACAGATGAGTTAAGATTGACAGCATCACTGCCCTGTCACTGTGACCAAGCCCACCTGTGGAGCTGGCCAACCATCCCACTGGAGCTCAACATTTTCAGGTGCCCCACAAGACAGTGGCCTGCATATTTTTCTTGGGCCTGTATTTTTTAGGAGATATAGACCCAGCAGGCCTGTTTACATCAACCTTTAATGGACTATTCTCAAGTCTTCCATATTCCTATAACCAGAATCTTATTGAGGTATCGAAAAATAAGTTTTTAAAAGTAGTAAAAGATAAAGATATTTCTTTGGTATTTTAGATTTTTGTCTTATAGACCTACAAGTGTATACTTCAATGGACTGACCACTTAATTTCCACCAAAGCTGTGAAGTAATGCCTTTCTGTAAATATTTAGACATAGCAATCAAATTTGCAACTTCTTAGAGTACATAATATAATTTAGCTTTCTATCCTTTGCTGAAATATGCCAACACTTCATGCAAAAATAATAACATAACAAATGGTCAAAAAATGGCCAAGAACACTTGTGTAAACTGGTGGCACTGGTGGGCAGTGGTGGTCTGTACCTTCCAAACAAAGTTCCAACTCTGTATACAAGAAGAGTTTAGGAAGGGCATCGTCACAGTGGAATATGACCAAGCCCTCCTGTGGAGATGACCAAACCTCCCACCCACCTGGATGCTTCAACTGTGACATCTCCCCCCACATACATACATATATCAAAGAAAACCCTGAACATGAACCAGAACACTACCCACGTCCAGTTGTCAGTCAGTCTGATCTGGACCTGGCAGGGTACCAAGTGGGGGGCGTTATCACCCTAAGGGCCCTGATGGGGTTGCAGAGTCTGCTATTATTAGCTGTTGATTTTCTAGCGAGGTCTTTGATATTCTGCGTGAGGAGATGGTATAAATAATGCATGAAGTAATCAGATGACTGGTCAGATACGCCAGCACTGTCTGAAACCAAAAACTGCTTGTCAATCAGTTATGGTTGCATGCTGCTAAAATCAATGTTTACATATATAAGAGGAATATTCAGCCACACAATACCAACTCCCACACAAATACCACCGTGGCATTGGAACATTGGAAGTCCATATTGGATGTAATTCATGTTATACATAGCAATGAATTCATATTGTATTCTGCAGGTGTAGAGTATGAATTATTTAATGAATATTGTCTACTGACCAAAAAACATTCATTCTTAACTTTCTAAAAGGCAGATCATATTTAACCCTAGGTAGTATATATCATGTTTAACACATGTATGATCAGTAGTATATAACATTTTATGCTTTTTAAAATGTAGCTTATTTACATTAGGTATACAGAAAGCCAACAGAGCTTGTTCAGAGTTGTTATTCAAATGGACTCTGATTTTGCAAATCAAACTGCATGTACATCATATCTGATCAAAGTTGGATTAATCAAATGGGGTATATCCCTAAACTTCCCTCTCATACACTTTCATTATTAACCATACACCATATTTCAACCCTTCTGGCTGAAGCAAAGATTAGCACCTGGGACAGTCAGTTGGTCAGAAGCGGTTTGTGATTATGGACTGCTGTAAAGGTATGTCCAATAATCTGAAGGTGTCCCTAAGGAAGGGGTGTCCAGGTAGTTAGGTTTGCCACAGTCATATACTACGCTAGTATCTCCATCTCTGCTTCAACCTAAGTAAACACTGATCCTGAGAGAGTACCTCCCTGTGTCAGGTCCTGATGATAGCTGCCAGGATCAGAGGAGGACAGGGGGGCTGGTCAAGCTACCCCCTAAACCCTTATCATCACTCCACAGGCCCTGCGGCAGTCACTGGGTCAGCTCATGGCTCTGTCAGCAAGCTCACATCACAGCTTATCACATATACAAACTGTCAGGGGGGAGTGGTATTTGACAGCAATGCCACCCAACTGTGTACTAGAGTTTATGTTCAAGTTTACTATACTGAGTCTGGGCGGTCAGCTGCAACCATTTGAGCATCCCAGGCCTGCTTCACTAATCACAGTTAATTAAGTGGAGATGGACACTGGTCAGCTAATGAGCTTTTCTAGCTGACTGTGGATCTGCAACAGGATCTTATTTATACTGTTAACCTTGACTGTTGTGATGGGCTGATGATCCGATTATAGTCGATGATCGGTCTGGTTGATGCAAAAGATGTGGAGGATTGATCTTATAGTGCCATAATCGAATGGAAATTTTTGCACATAAAATAGGCTTTGCAATGAGGAAATGTGTGCTTTTATTATACACGCAACCTACAGAAAGTCTGTGCTTACTAAAAAACTGAATTCCTAAGTTACTATATAGATATGTTACGCTCTTTACACAGCGCTTTATACCTATAGGCCTACTACCTATATCGTAAGTGCTGTTATCGTAAGCCCGTATCCTGAATTGCTACACCAGAGGGGAGCACTGTATTTTTGTCCAATCAGATTAGACCTTGTGCTGGAAGACACAGCCAAGGGAGGAATACACAGAGCCAATGTTGTTCATTTTGTTTTGAGTGACAGCTCATCACCCTTTTACTGTCTGAACAGGCCACAGGCTCATAGAGAAAGGCCCCAGACGTGGTTTGCTTAGGGCCTTGCATGGCCACACATGTAATTCAAATGAAACGTAACAACAAAGGCTGCATGCACACCTCGCTGGCTGGTTTCAGTTCTGCAGACAACAGATACATGGCTAGGCTAAAATAGTCAAAATGTCATTATCGAATCGTTCGATGATGCGAGAATGCAGAGGGAGCAATTAAAATTTGACCATAAATTGTCATCAAGCGGCGCCTGAAGTGCAGCTATGGGCGGAGCCTGGATGCCTGTCGAGTGTTTGTTTATTGGCATCTGATTGGCTGCTTGTCACCAAGCCAAAGAAAGTATACGCTCCTTGAGCAGCTACAGGTTGCTGCAGTCAAGACCTCAGCCCTGTGCGCTCCTTAAGCATGTTCTCTGATCCAACAGTCGCAATGCCACACCAAGCCAAGCAGGGAGCCGCAAGGCCGCCACCGTCCATCCCGAGTCGGTGATCTTTCAGGAAAGCTACAACATCCACAGCCACAAAGCCAGAAGCAACCCACATTCCCTCCACCGATCCCAGCAGCGGAGTCCCAGCCATGCCATTCGAGAGCTGAACCCGATCTTGTGAACGACACTGTATTGAGACCCATCGCCATTGTACTTGCAGTTTTGGCTATTTGGACCGTTTTAACCGGGTTACTCAGTTATGCAAGTTTTAGCATTTTTTTCGTCATCAGCATGGCTGCTTGTCACATCATACGCACATTTTTTTATTCAGCGGACAACGAACCGCCATCTGGTGTCTAAATGTATCATAAACGATCATAAACGGTCACAGCAGGCAGTGTTAAAATCACTTTCTTTCCTTAAAAGCGCAAGATTTCCCCTGCCTCAGGAGCGTATGGACATGTAGGCTATAGGATAATGACATTATTAGCATGGATGTAGGCCCACATATCAGTTGAGACGTACTGGTCTACATATGGTCTGAAAATTCATACTTCTGAACAAATGATTATCCCCTTTTAGATGTCAACCAATTTTTACTGATAATTAAATTACAACCAGTTCCCAACACTACAGGACTGACTCCCTACAAAACTACAAAGTGAAAGTTGTCACTCTCCCTTTCTTGCATTAATGATAATCTCGCACCACATCCAGTCACATCCTTCCAAAATGTAATCACCATCTGTAAAGATCTGTTTTTCATCAAACCATCACTGGACCATCTTTATTTGTTCTACATCATCTGTAAAACACATAATGTGCATGCCTCACCCCTGTGTTCCTGTGATGCCATCATCATCATCATGATGAAATCACAAGATCTTACACATACAAATCTCATCTGAATATATCCTCACATCCAGATGGTGATGATGTTAGCCATCTGCTGACCAAATGACTAAGATTTTGAATCGATCACTAATGGATTCACAATGCATTGAGGAAGTAAAGAAATGGTGTCCACCCCTTATCCCCATTTCTGTAAGAACTTAATGTTGTCCAGGCACAGAGGGTATGACAAGAACACTTGCTGGACACAACCCTACTTATTCGAAACCTCAGACAAAGCTCTATCCTGTAGGGTTCTCAATATTTTTATGAAAACAAACTTTTTCATGATTTTTCTGTGGACTGGAGGCATTTCTCCTCAAATTCCCTCATTTTACTCATAACTGGTAAAAAGGGGAACTCATTTTCAAGGTTTTCCTTGATTTTCCAGAGCTAGGAACCTTGCTATCCCTTAAGTTCTGAAGGTACAAAAACACCTTCTTTTCCAGCTTTTGACCTCACTGGACATTTGGTTTTAAATGTTTTCATAATGATTTATAGAAATAAATAAACTTATCTTTTACCATTTTTAATCAAAATATTCATATTGGGGTTAATGATATACTGGAATAACTTTCCCTTTTTTTCACACCTTCTAGATATTTGCCATGGGAAAAGAACAGTGGGAGACAAGTGCTCATTTTCTAAGATTTTCATCCTGCAACCTCCCTCTCCCCCCCCCCCCCCCATGAAAAAAGGATGTAAACTATTTATAGGAGCCTGTCTACATACGATTATCTCTATATATAATATATTGCAATGAAGAATGTAATACACAATGTAATAGCTGTTTGAAAATGTTTTCACCTAACATAAGACAACACAGTTCTTGACAGATCTAATGTGTACTATTTCAGGACACTGTCACATTTACCTGATCGGTGACAGCTGCAAAATAATGTGTCATATACCTGCAATATTCTAAACATCTCTATTACTAGTATTAGCTCTGCAGAAGACATAACTATTAGTTTCACAGTATCCAGAGATGAAACAAATTATAGAAAAACGGGAAAACAGTAGCTTCAACAGGGAGCCCTCCTGCCCCCCCCCCCTTCTCTTACACAGAAAAAAACACACACACAAACAACTGCCCTTCTTCCTTTTCCCCCACACACAAATAAACAATTGCCCTGAGCCCACCTTGGTACCCCCCCCCCCCACAAACACATACACACATGAACACATACTGAATACCTGTTCCACAAATAAAGTTCATGAAATCACACCTTTTTCCATAATTTGTTTATATCCAACGGCAATTTAACACTGTCAGTTATAAGTTCTGAAAACTGATTCAGAAATGGTTCCATAATATATAGCAATTATAACATTAAGAAAGGAAATCCAACCAAGTAAACCCCGTACCTCAGGAACACCAAATAACATCATTTACACCATCCAAACACTCAGTATAAATATTATTGTAACACCCAAGTTGTAATACATTGTAGGATTTCTCATTAGTACTGTATAAATTAATGATCAGGTGTAGTATATGAATTCTTCATTAAGGTGTATTATGGAGTATTACATGCGAGATTTACGAAGAACATGGGATGCCTACAACTTGACGTATCAGTGGTGGCACTGTCAGACTGATTCTTGTAAGAGTTACGAAGTCGAAGATCTGAAAAGCTGGCTTTGCAGGCCAGGGAACACGGCAACACAAACGATACGTAAATCAACGACTCTTACCTTGTATTCCTGTAGTAGTTAAGGCTATGTATATCAATGCTGCTATAGTAAAGTACATTTTCCTCTGCAATGTCCATCCACTAAACTGGACATACTGACTTCCATAGAGGTAAGCTCCAGTTACCATTCGTGATAAACGATGTCGGTCTTTGCGTATTTACTTCTCCCGCGGTCTTTTCTTTTCGGGGGGAACGTTTGGATAAACACACACCAGTTCAGGCTGTTTTATGTACTCGGGGCTTCCAGATTCGAAATGAGCGAAAGTAGAAACTACCGTTGTTATAAAAATAAAGCATTATCATATCGATTTAAGCTTTCATGCTTTTTTCTTCTCATTCAGTGGCATTTTGACGATAATCCTGTTAGAAGGCTCATATTTTCCAAACGTACCCCTAAGGATTCACCCTATTTACCCAATGTTATTCACAATGGCCCGAATACGTGAATGAATGTTTTCATTCACAACTGTGACCTCACAGGGATCATAATGCAACTTTGAGCTCTCAATTTTCAGATGAGTTGTGATGCCCTCTTTTTGTAATGGGGGAAAGTAATAAATTGAAAATAAATAAGTGATAAAATTTCATGTTTAAAGAAAAAATAATATATATATTTTTTATGACAAATGTGAATCATAATTCATGAGGCAAAACTGACACATTTTCAAACATTCATAACAGTCATCACTCAAACATCCACCCCCCCCCCCCCCCCCCACACACACACACAACGCACATTCCCACATGCAGTAGAAATAGAGACAACACTTGGCAGCTGCAAATGGAGATTTTATAACAACAAAAAGTAACTTACTAGTTACTACATTGTATGAAGTGACACTTGTTAAGTATTTTTGTATAAATCCCTTTGATATTTGAACTATGGACCAGGCAAAGCCTCATATTATTAAAGTCAGCAGGAAATCAACTTTTTTTAACTGCAGTTAGGTTTATATTAATATTTATGTATATACACCTTTCCTTAACAGTTTGAACAAGCAATAAACAAGAGTTAAAAATAAAACTATTTGCAGAAAAATTAGTCTGTAACAAGCATTGATAAAATATCTGTGAAAAAAGTTATTAACTTGTGACAGTTTGAGCATGTGACACACTTTGAATATTTAAAACTCATTTTTCTTCAAGTAAGGTTAACAAAATTTTACAATTAGCATTTTATGTCTAAAGAATATCAGGCAGCTGGTAGTTAATACTAGTATCTCTGTACGTTACATCACCCATCAGCAAATACTTAAAGCTCTCATAAATATAAGATACTGAGTAACATAAAACTTTAAACTTTTAAAATATTTATAGGTATACATATAAGTTTTACATAAGGTACACAAGTTCAAATCTTCCATATTTCAACTGTTTACTATTTTACTGATATTAAATTAACATTCACAATTTAGACATGATTTATAATAACATTAATTATCATTTCCCAATACATGTTATAATGCATAAATAAATTACCCATACCAATATTGTTTTTCAGCTATTTATGATATATGAATAACTAATGAAGTAAACAGGTAAATGAAACCTATTTAAATCTTCCAAATTTCAACAGTGTACTGATATACAGGTATTTCATAATAACATTTATAATTTAAGCAGGATTTTAATTTTAATATTAATTAACATTTCCCAATACAAATTACAAACATGATAGTATTCCACAAGGCAATATCCCTTTGCTGTGTATGATGAATGAATCATCAATGAAATAAAACAGGTCAGTGGAACCATACAACAGAACAAATTTTCACTTTCACCAGTCAGCAAAAAACATTTCAATTTTACACTTTTATTATATATCTCAAAATAAGATCAAATGTTCAGACTACATATGTTCTGGTTAATTTTCCCCACATCTGTACTAACCCAGAGTACATTTTATGCAGTTGCAAACTTGGAGCCAAGCACTTGCAATAAGTAAACAGAGACATCTGGTGGACAACTTTAAAACTAACATGGGTACCTCACCTGGGCCTGTTCTCCCACATTGATCATCAGGCAGTTTATAGTACAGAAGTAATACAGCAAATATACATGTACACAAGCAGAGTGTATAACATGAGTAAAAATTCTGTTATTTACATGTAAAAAATACATAGACATGGTTATAAAGAGGAGTAACTCCTTTTGGGGAAATGAACATGACAAAATACCATAAATATTGATTGTCTGTTTCACAGTGTATATAAATAATCAATTGAATTAAATAATGTACCATAGTAGATCAGAAACATGAACGCATCATTATATTAAAAACTATAAAAATAGTATAAATATCAGTTCAGATGTATGTACATGTAATAAACAGAAATATAAAATAAGCAATAATATAAAACATAAATAATCTGTTTTGCATCTACATTTACCTGACATGCATAATTATACTAAATTAATAACCTACACAAAATATATTATAGCAGAAATGTGTATTACACAACAGAAGTCTAATAATTTAAAGGCAAAATTCTGCATATCCCAAAAGTCACATTTTATACATAACTTTATTTATATTCCATGGTTTAAAGTTATACTTTCCAGCTGTAAATACAATTGTGCTGTGTTGTAAATTATAATGAAGTTCAGTGTAAAATGCTCAAACCTGAACCACTTGAAAAAAATGCAGATATTTTGAAAAAACTGCATGATTATAAATACTTTTCGTAGGTCTCATCATAACCAAATTAAAAAAATAAACTTTATATTTTTACCTTAGTTAATATTTGTACCTCAAATATCTATTTAGATATATCTGATGAAACATTTGAGCTAATTACAATGCAGGTGATACTTAAAACTGCCCGTTATTTTTAGAATTTGGTCTCCATGACCTATTTGCATGGAGATTATTCCATCTTTTATTACCCTGAAGCCAATATTATACAATGCTGCCAATACAGAGTTAATGAAAACTGACCTACTAAAAAATGTTTGCTCTTACCTTATGTTTTAAACATTGCACTTTTTATTTTTAAAATCACTTTTTAATCAAATCAAAATATCATATATTAAAATGATTATTGACTTCTGTAGACTAAAACAGTGTAACTCCATGGCAACAAATTACATTACATGTAATAAAATATGAACAAGTGTGTAAAATGTAGGATAAATAATTTAAATTACACATGTGGGTTACTACCAGGGAGTTTTGGTCTTGCCCCTTTGAATGCAGGTAACTGTAACTTAACATTTCCTTTTGCTCCGTTGTGAACCCCTACAGATATATTGTTCTCTGACTTTGCGGGAGCCGGGGATCCTGCTGTATTAACTTTCCGTTCAAGTTTATCTGATAAAGTTTCAACTGGAGGCAGCTGAGGTCTCGGTGGAAACCTCGGTTCTTGGTTTACACATTCAACATGAGGAATTTCATCAGTTGAGTCTGCAGGTGTTGGTTGAGGGGTTATAGGAACTTTTCGAAGAATTTCTTCTGAAGCTGATCGTTCTTCACCTGTCATAGTAACAGGTTCATCAATCCTGATATCATCAGCTGAACTCGAACATGAAAGTTTAGGCACATTTAGGAATTTTCTGGATAGTTTATCAGACACTGGTTGTGAAGCGGGTACGTTTTCTGCTCCCACAAGAGACGTTTTAGAATCGACCGACTGCAAGTCAATGGTGGACCAGGCAGGTGAAGGGCTCATAATACACAAGAATTTTTTAGCGTTTTCATCAGACATTTGAAGATAAGCTTCGTAAGGATCAGCACTGGCATTCTTTCCCATCCCCAGTGACAGCCCATGACTTGCAGCACTTCCCCCGGCCACTGTACATGTTGTATCCTCTAACTTGGGTCCTGATATGACAAAGTAAGGAGTTCTTGATATGTTGCTCCCTATTTTACTTTGATTTGCTGGAGAATCTTGTTTTCCTGTGCCAGAAGATGGTATCACAGGAGGTCTGCAAAATACATGTGGTAATGATAAACAAATCAGTGTAAAAAAGTCTTATTCATAATCTAGTAATCTAGATTTCAAACCCTATAACTTTTATTGTTGCAGCATATTGACAATACATCTAGGGTCATTTTCTTGATTTAAAATATATCTAAATGTCCACTTACTGCCTGCCTTTTAAAAAAATAAGATTTTAAGTAAGAGTTGCAGTTTGAGTTTTAGATCATTATTCACCATTGTCAGTACTAGTTCTAATGGTTCTTTAAAGGGGCTTAATCCTATTTCTGCAGATCTGGTGTCTATGAACTAAACATTATCTTTTGAACCTTTTATTTTGTTTATGTCTGCATGTAATAAACATATTTATGGACGGCATGGATGTTAAATAACAACAAAGAGTTTGAAATTTCACACAGAAAGTAGTCCCCCATGTAATATCTACAGTATGGTTTATAAAGTTAGGGGCCTGCCAAAACAATTCAAACACATTCAACAAGTACATCAAGCAGCAAGTCAGAGGACCCAGAGTTTTGAAATGGCTTTTAAGCCCTCAGCCCTTAGGCTGATGGGCTATTGTCGTCACTCAAGCTGTCCGTCCGTCCAACGTCCGTTAACTTTTACCTTGTGAGCGGGATATCTCAAAAAGGATTCACCGTTAGAATTTTATTTCCTCGGTGAAGATGTATATCGACAAAATCTCGGTCAAGTTTGAAAATGGGTGACCTTGACCTATTTTTCAATGTTTTACATCTGATTATAGAAAAAAACTTAGAAGCTTATATCTAAGGAACCATTGGGTGGATTTTTACAAAACTTACTATGGTCATTTGGACTGAAAGTCTGCACCTGCTACACAGGTTTGGTGGCTTCACCTACAATTTCTGATTTTTTACGAATTTTTATCAGATTTTTCAAATTTTGGCTTGTGAGCAGGATATCTCTAAAAGGATTCACTTCAGGAATTTTTATTCTTTGGTGATGATGTATATCGACAAAAACTTGGTCAAGTTCAAAGATGGGTGACCTTGACCTAATTTTTGACATTTTAGAGCTGATTATGGACAAATACTTAGAAGCTAATTTCTCAGGAACCATTGGATCTTACTATGATCATTGGGACTGATGGTCTGTACCTGCTGCACAAGTTTGGGAGCACCAACTACTGTTTCTGATTTTTAATGAATTTTTATCAGATTTTAAACTTTGGTCTTTTGAGCGGGATATCTCCAAAGGTATTCAACACAGGAACTTCATTTTTTCAGTGCTATTGCATATTTACAGTATTTTCGTAAAATTTAAGGATGGGTGTTCTTGACTGACTTATTGAGGTCACAGAGCTTAGAATAGAAAATAACTTAGGAGTTTATTTCTCAGGAAGCACTTGGTGGATTGTTATGAAACATGGTATATACCTCTCCAATTTGAATTTATAACATGTACAGATATACATCCGAATGACAACAAAATTTTGTACTTGTTATTGTAACTACCTATAAACACTGTTCTTTTGGCTGAGGGCTTTAATCAGCTTTTGCTGATATTCTAGTTTGTAACTAGTGATCTTTCAGCTTCTGCACATGAACAACCAGCCACCTTAGGTAACATGATTTTCTGTTTATCAATATTACTGCATCTACAACTTTTAAATAAACAATGTCAAAGATGCTTTATTTAACTTTTCTGAAGAGGATTTACCTACAGTTCTCAGTATGTGTCACAAGAGAATGAGAGGGGCCCTGCCAAAGGCATTGTGGGATATGAATGTGACTGAACACTGACCTGCTGTGACTCCTGTCTCTTTTCTGGAGCACTTGACGGATTTGATCTGTAAATTTTTCTCTGTATTTGTACAAGAATATTGCTGCTAAAACAGCTAAAATCAGCAGAATGGGTACTAAAACTCCAGCTAATATGGCTGCCTTGTTGCTTCCACCTGAAAGGAAAAATGAAATAATTAATTTATGACATTCTTTTGTATTCCAAGAGGATTTTCCAAACATAATGGTAGTTTTACAATTTTCCACACATAAACCTCACACTGCTTTGTTAAGGGAATATTTTACCAACTAGTTAAATATGGACATGAACACTTAGAAAGGATTTTAGTGGAAATGTTAAGACAAATTTTGATTATGATGACCTTAGGTGACCTTAGTGAGAACATGCTCTAAAATCTACCTTGTAATCTCATATGTTTATCTTATGTCCAGGAAAAAATATTTTAAAGCATGGATTAGATGAAATTTGTAAAATGAAACTATTTCTTTTGTATTAATTAACCCTTTACTGTTCAGATTAGCTTGTGGATTGTCACATTCCTACTGTTCAGATGAATTTTGCATTTTATACACATTTTGACATAAATCAATATAAGAGACATTACCTTAGTAACTGTTCAAGGTATTTTTGTAAAACTGTTAGCAATTACAGTCAGGTAAATGCACTTTATGCTAATTATGTTATTTTTTGCATAACTCATTTGCCATGTATGCAACTCAGGTAAATACAGGTAAAACAGGTAAAAATGTAGTACCTGTATTTTGGCTCACTGGCAGAACACCAAAGTGACCCCTTCATCCTTGTCAGGTAACTCATTTACAATTTGATCGATAAGGGGAAATATATGGAACTTTTTTACTCTAATGTAATTATAAATTACAGGTAAGTAAAAGGTGAATGATTTTGCTAATTATGGAAAGGGAACCAACAACAAACATGAATGTGCGAGTGAAAATGGATCATACGGTGGAATTATATTTTTCATCTTAAAAGCTTGCTGACCCAAGGAGCTTATTCCATGACTCTGTTAACTCATAACATACATGTATATGTTTACAAGTACAGGTAAGTAAAGGTAAATATTTGTTTAATAAGTGTGCAAACACTTTGTTCATCATTACAGGGACTATAAATTAATATCTTATTTATTAATGGGCTGTATAGTTCACTTTTTATATAAGAATAGGTGTTATTAAAAGCAGTAATTAAGTTACCTGTGTGAATACCTTTGATCTTCAACTGATCTAATTACCTGTGGCAATGACAGAATCTTGGAATAGTGACGGAGAAGAATTTTTATTAACATGTAAGCTATGTGAAAACAATTTATATTTTAATTTTACAGATGCATAAAATATGAATTTTTACTGGTTATGGTTACCTGTAATGATATGCTAACCTGCACAGGTGAGTTCAGGTAAGTACAGGTAAATTATTTTTTGTTAAAGAATATATTTATACATGCAATAAGGGAGACCAATAAAAAATCTTAATTTTGTGTGGCATGTGTACAATATATGAATAACAGGTGCTAACTGCACAATTTATTGAGTAACCTGTAATAATAACTTTGATCTTAAATGGATTTAATTACCTTTGCAAGTACAGAAAATAAAGACTTCCTCTCAGTTGAAAACTGAGAAGGAAGTTTTTGAAGGAACCAAAACAACATGCAAAAATTATCTTTACATCAACTGCACAGCCACGTGAATTGCATACTTAAATTTTTGGCAAACTGCTACCTGTAAAATATGCTCACCTGCATCGATGGGTTCAGGTAAATAAATGTAAAATCTCCTTTTAAAAAATTAAATTATAAATATATAAATGTAATAAGGGACATTACAAAAAAACTTTATTTTTGTGTAATGCGCAAAATATATGAATCTGCATACCTGTAATCTACATTTTATCTTCAATTAAAATATTTTTACCTTGACAGACAGAAAACAAAATCACGAATCTGTCATAAAAATCTAGAAAAGGTGTCCACTTTGGCTGTGAACGTTTCATGCAATAAAAGATAAAATGCTGTTCAGTAGGTCAGTCACCTACACAGGTAAAAATCCAGGTGTGACAGGTAAACAGGTGTGCATTTGGTATGACAAATAACTAGCACAAATAAATATTGATATATCCATAACTTTCCCATTTGAAACAGCGCTGATGTACTGATATGTGAAAAAAAATCCAAATATGTCTTAAATTTATGAAAACATATTTGTAATTGTCCTAATTCAGGGGATCCATTCAATTTCCTTTGAACTGGCTTTGAGTGATAATGAGGGAATTTCGTAATATGTAATAGAGAACTTTCATTTATGCGGCAGTTTTCCAGACTTAAATGGCAAGATTTTATAAACAGGTCTAAAAAAGACCAGTTTAAACAAAATTAAGACATTTCCTGTATAACTAAAATGCAAGACACCTTGTTTGTTTGTTTGTTTTCTTTAATTTCATTTCTGTGGTTTTCTATGTTTGACATGTTATATTTTGCTACTTATTTCTGTGTGTATATTTGTCCATATGGATGTGCTTTTAATAGAGCGTGATTGCAAATGCTTAAACATGAATGTGTGTGGTGTTTGTCAGATGCGTCAGTCAGCCGGACGGCGATCACTGGTCACGACTTGAGTAATGTTACCCAATAAGAAAAGGGATAATATAGGATCTTGGCACTATTTTAATGAAAGTTAAATCTGTAAAAGGATTGAACTTGGTTCTGTCACCAGGACTGCTTACATTTACTGATTTCTGATGAATGTAGCACAAGTGTCTGATTTTCCCCGAGCGGACATGTTGCCGGGGCCCACGTGACAGCCACGTGAGTGAAAGTCCATCATTTCTATTTGTTTCCAATACGTTTAACATCCAGTTTGAATCTTTATTACATGAAAGAACATCTCTTGATGAGTTGCTCTTTCATTTAATTACAAATATGATGGATTACAATTGCTATTTATCCCCAAAACTTGCGTTAGTTATAGGTATATAAAATGACCTTTAGAGGCCAGTTTTGGCCAACTTGAACATCAGAATTGTGACAACCTGTGGCTGTTAGAGGGTGACACTGGAGTTTAAAGCCTTAAGCACGGGCATATTTTCATAATTTTGAACTGAATCAGTTATGAATCTATCATGAAAATCTGATACAAGAAGCACAAGTAGGCAAATACCAGGGCAATTTTAGCTGAAGTGCAACATTTCAACTAAAATTGCAGTTATGTTGTAAAGATCATCTAATATTGAAGGGCAGATGTAATGTGATGGTTTATGCTGAAATACAAGATAAGATAAGACTTTATTGTCATGCAGGCATGAAATTTTGATTGCAAGAATTTTCAGCACAGGTAGTAAGCACAGCACAGGTATTTGTTCATGTAACTAAGAAATGACAATGGAAATATATATCTATATATAATCACACTTAAGTAAAAGCAAATCACAGACATTTTACATAATCACACATAAGTAAAAGCAAATAACAGACATTTTACATAAGGTATAACAGAGGATCTATCCTATACCTAAAAGAAATACATTAATGAATAAATAGATAAATGAATATTTTACATTTTACCACAGTAGCTTTCACATTGCTAGGAAGTCTTACACATGATATCTTTTACCAATCTGAGTTATATCTTATTTAGTCAGATCAAATGGTATTGTTTTGCACTGGGGGAGATATTTGCTGTACTGAATGGTTTTCTCTTCACTGACTTAACAATGCCTGGGGATAAATTTGAGTTTTCAGGTTGTTATAATTTACCAGAAGACAAAACACTGTGAGAATTCAAAAACTGTGGCTGTCTTTTAGTTTTTTTTTTTTAATTTTTTTGGTGGAGGTAACCGACTCAATTTTTAATGCTATGGTTCTTATCTATGTATATGTACATCTGCAGAATTCCATTCCGGGTTCGTACTACATGACAGGGCAGTATCACACACTTCCTCATATTTTATATCCTGGCTTCAACCAGACCTGGGTACTACTACACCTGCGGGCTCTGGGTGCGTTATCGTCCCCACTGGTGGGTCATACCACTAAGTAATCCCTGAAAGGCACACTCATTTGTGAGTAGAACATGGCTGTTTGGTACGGCCTTCCCATTAAGCCTGCAGAGTGCTCATCCTGAGTGGCGGCCAACCGTGCAAAATGAATGATCTCTCCGCTTTGACTCCTGTGCTCTACAACTAAGCCTCAGAAGCCAGTTTGGTAGCTGTTTCCACTAAGTGCAGAAATAGCTTTTTAAAGGTGCCTGATCACCATTTCCGGCCTTTATAAAACAAGGGTAATCCTTTGGAGTTTTGTTAAAAATAGGTACGAAAACAAGTGCACATGGTGGCAAGTCAGTTTAGCCAGGGCTTTGCAAATGCCATTTTGCAATGTGTTCATGTGACCTTTCTACCTCGCATTTATGCAACCTACCACCTTAGGTTACATGTTTTCCGTTTGTCAACATTGCCGTGTTTACAAAAATGTTGTTGATAAACAACATTAAACATCCTTCACAAAGGCGTTATAAGACTTTTCACCACCATAATTACCCTTACATCATTAATAATTATATATACATAGAGGAAGCCAGAAATCACATAAATTCTTTTTCAAAAGTTAGGTGAATGGGCACCTTTAAGGTAGCAGAACTGGGGAAAAAATCCTATATCTAAAATCAATCCCACAGTTGTTTTAAATTCATATGGTTCTAATATGGTTCTATAATAAAGTATTTTAAAACTGGTACAGTGTTCATTCTGGTGGTATACATATTTTTAAAAATTTTCATTCATTTTCATATGACATTTTAATATTTAACCTATTTTTTTAAAATTTAATCAATACTTTGTATTAAGTACCCAGTAACAGCAAGCCATTTTTAGCAGGCCAAAATTAAACTGTATGACAAAATCTCAAATACATTTTTTTTTGGTTTTCGCTCTATCATGTCTCTATCTGCCTCCAAACTTAAATTTTAAATTTCATTTTTAAACATGAAGATACACAGTAGAGGCTTTGAGATGTTGTTCTATAGTTTAATATTAATCTACTAAAAAGGAGCTTACTGTTACTGGGTGCTTGAAATAGTTTGCCTTTAAAAAATCAAAATAATTTCAATATATTTTAAATATTACAAAATCATGTTTAAACTAGAATACTGGCAGTCAACAAGTGATCTGGTTAAGTAAGGCATTGAATGTTCCTAACATGACATGACTCTAAATTTGTGGCATTTCAATGCAAATTTAACTTCTCATATATATGCCATTTTCACCAACAACAGATCTATAGATGGATTCACCATGCAAAATTTCAGGTCAGGACACCAATCCACTTCATAGAAAAAATGCATCAATAATTTTTCTATAAAATTGAACAGAAGCTGGCACCGACCTGTCTGGTCTACAACAAAGCTATCCACAAGGGATAAACATGCAAAATTTCAGGCTGATACATCCATCTACTCCTGAGATATAAGAACTTTTACCCAAAGCAAACAAACAGATGGACACCACACAAAAACAATTGCAGATAACCCCACCAGTCTTGAATATGCGATGGAGCTATCTAAGATCTATGGACTTCAACAATTTCAGGCTAATGTGGCTAACTGCCCCTGAGGAAGGGGCATCAATGTATTCTATGAAAACAGGAGGGTATGTGGCGCCACCTGTCTGGTGTATGAGAAAACTCTGAGATGGACAAACATGCCAAATTTCAGACCAATAAACTGGATCACTCTTGAGATATGAGCAATTTTCACCTAAAGCAAATACATGGAAGGATGCCACACAAAAAATTTTTGCACATGGTGCCACCAGTCTTATGAATGAGATGGAGTTAATCCAGATGTGTTGACATGCACAATTTCATGTCAATACCACAAACCACTCATGAAAAAGGGCATTTATTTATTCCACAAAAACAGGAAGGTAGGTGTTGCCACCTGTATGGTCTATGAGATTACTCACAAAGATGAATGGACATGCAAAATTTCAGATCAATACATTGAACCACTCCTGAGATATGATCAATTTTCATCTAAAGCAGACGCACAGAAGGACACCACATGAAAAGGATTACAGATGGTACCACCAGTCTTGAGTAGGAGATGGAAGTTTCCAAGATCTTGTACATGCATAATTTCAGGCCAATACAGCAAACCACTCCTAAGAAAAAGGCATCCATGTATTCTACAAAATTGGGCAGGTAGGTGGTGCTACCTCTCTGGACTACAAGAAAAACTGCAAGATGGATGGACATGCCATATTTCAGACCAATTCACTGAACCACTCCTGAGATATGAACAATTTACGCCCATGGTAAATGTACAGATCGAAGCCAGATGAAAACAATTTCAGATGGTGCCACCAATCTAAAGTAGGAGATGGAGGTATCCATGATCCATGATAGATGGACATGCATAATTTCAGACCAATACATTGAACCACTCCTGAGATATAAGCATTTTCCCCCAAGGCAAACATACAGATGGATGCCATGTGAAAAATATAGTAGATGGCACCATCATCAATAATCTATGACCATGCACAAATACTGCTCAATACATTGAAATAATGACTAAGATGAACAGATGGCAAATGCATGGATGGATTGTAGTCCATGAGGCACCACCAGTCTCCAGTATTGGATGGAGAGATCCAAGGTCTATGGACATACAAAATGTAAGCTCCATACATTGAACCACTCTTAAGATACGTTATCGCAAACACACCCAGATTTATACTGTTCATAAAGGACTGCAGGTGGCACTACCTGTCTTTGTTACACACAACTACATTGGTGAGCAAATAACTATACCAGGTTTCGGGAAGAAGAACCCTGCTGGTGTAACAAGTTTTCATACCTTTTAATAGTGTACCATACCATACAATAAAGAAACCAACCATTCCTCATACTTGACTTATATATATGGCTGTTTTACTTAAGCCACTTATGAAGGAGCTACTAATGAATGTTGGCTTTATCTTCCAGATGATTTTATTATATAATACAAATGAGAGGGGGCCACACAGGAAAATTACTATTTTCCTAATTCATTACCACATATCTTGTTTAAGACAATTATTTTAAACAAACCTTTACTATCCTCAGAGTATAAACCACTGTCAATGCTTCCTCCATGACCGGGCTTGTCACAGTTCGGTGGAGCAAAGCCCTTGTTACAATGACAGTTACCGTTACTGTTGCAGACCTGGAATTAGATCACTAAAATTATTTTTCCAGAAAATATCCTGTCATATACACATATTATTTGATTTTATGAAGATTTCATACAATATGTTCTATATGTTTTTAACAATTTTATAACGTTTCACATAATTTGTTTCAGATGACTTAATTATCTTATTCTCATGCTCAAAGTACAGTACATTTAAATCTTTATCATACCCCATTTCCTGAGCATTTGCCACATGTTGATCCAAATCCTAATTCTGTAATGTTTTGGCATTTCTGTTGGAAACACATCTGAAACAAATGAAAACAACTGCATTCAGTTCATAACTTTGCATGACTATATGTGCTTCTTGTGAACAAACGTTGCAAAGCATTTTTCTGGTTATGAGATATGCATGGTGACTGTATGGAAATAGCTAGTAAATAGTAATGTTATGTTTTACCTTTTGCTCCCCACATCTGATGCCATCTGAAGCCAGGCCTGGATCAGGCGTGCTCAGACCTACATCCATTATGATTCCTTTACAAAACTTTGCCTTGAATGTTGGTCTGTCTCTCAATGTGGGTATTACGTACGCCAAGGATGGATCCATGATCTGGAGGGTAGCATTACGGTATATTGTGGGGCTATGATCACACCACACCATCCCGCACAGAGAATCCCTGTCAAGTACAATTTTCAGTTAAACAATCTTATATGATTAATTAGTAGCCTATGGGCCATGGCACTAAGCTGAATTTTACGCATCATGTTAAGGCCATAAAACAAACCAAGGGACCCATGGGTCAAGGCACTAGGCTGAATTTTCCTTAGAGCTTTGACAGAAATGTATAAAATGCTAGTATACAGAAAAGAGGTTAATTTCTTATATAGTTGTGTTTCAAACATAATGCAAATGCTACCAGTACTCCCATTTGGTAATATTTATAATAAGTCTGTCCTGCATTTATGATTGCTTGTGCACCTATGCCGACTAAATGCAATAGAAGAACATTTTATGATCTCAAATAACATGTTTCATCTGCCCAGTTTGATATGATCAATGTATTTACATATATATATTTATATATATATATATATATATATATATTTATATATATATATATATATATATATATATATATATTTATCCAGCCACGCACACACGCAAGCACTATTACACAATAAGAGACAAAGTTGACTGTAATGTCATTTTATTAAAATGACTAAGAAACTAATAAACTATCTGGCAGTGCCCTTGCTAAATATCTGAATTCCAGGCCAATATTGAAAAGTCTGTGCAAACAATCAAAGAGTCCTTGTTTTAATGGCCTGGATGTTTGAGTCTACAATACATTGATTTAAACAGATTTTAAAGGAGCACTGCCAGTTAACTAAAAAACAACATATAAATATATAAAATACACAAAGCACATGTGATGTAGTGCTGGGGGGAACTCTGAAATGGCCACCCCAGCATAGAGTGAATAAAGAAAATACCAAGATTAGCATAATTATATATTACACGAGAATGTACACAAGGGTGTGAAAGCATAATACATACACAGACTGGGTGGAGGAATGGGAGGAGGTGGAAAGTAGAAATTTAAGCGAGTGGTGCTGTTGGAAGCCACGAGCAGAATGACCAGTATCACTGCCCTGGGGTCACGATAACGGTTTTGCACATGCGCAATGCAGCACATACGAAGGTTGAAGTCAGAATTAGCCTATCAGCAGTAGTGGTTAAAGGACCAATCAGTGCAAATAGTTAACAGCCAATAAGATAAGAGGAGGGTCCACCCAAGCTGTGCTGTGATCCTCACTAAGGGCTAACAAAAACCAGCTGTGCGAGATGTGGTGCTGCATAAATACTTTAATGGTCCTCCGACCTTTAAAGGTTATTTATATATATATATATATATATATATATATATATATATATATATATATATATATAAAATACATTTATTTACTGACTTTGAAGTCCAAATCTAAGTAAGGTCTATAAACAAACATATAATATATTCTATAAGCATTTTGACATTTAATTTTAAGGGAGAGTTAGGCTTTAGAGTTATATTAAATGTTGCATTTTATAATAGAAAGATAATTGTAACATAAATTAATATTTCTCAAATAATGTTAGATATATAGTCAGCTAAGCTAAAGTTTAATTTCAAAAGGTTAACCTGACAGTCTTGTATGATTAGGTCACCAACATTACAACTGACAAAGGGGAGTGGAAATAAGCACTTCCTTTAAATTGACCTCCCTTGACCAGTACATTTTAACTTGTAATAGAGAGGGTACACAGTTGTGTTAAAGACAATGGCATGGGTCTTAACACAAAGCATCATCAATAAAGGACATGAACCTACCTTTCAGGTACCACAAGTCTGATTGTTTATAAAAGTGTGAAATGTTTCTTTGAAGGGTGTAATGAAGAGCTAATTACACTTAATGACTGCGGTTCAACAGACTGAGTGATATGTATATGTTATAAATAAAGGATTACTGCAGTAACATCTACAAAAATATCTTTTGGAGGAAAATAATGATATTCAATTAAATTTTTGGATTTCAAAATAATGATATTACAGTGCAGGCTAAGTTAATGCTTCATCACACTTAGAAAACTAAAACAAAGCAGACATCTAATAATTGAACATGAAACGACCATCAATTCTGTGAAAAGAAACTGGTTATAGTTGAAAGTTCTATACTCAGAAATGATTGCTAGAAAAATATAAACTCACTGTCTTGAACATTCTACGTAGGTTCTTTCGACAGGGTCAAAGCCACAGTTCCCACTGCCATCACCACGGTAATTCAGATGTGTGGAACAGCTAGGTACATGGTGTGCTGTTCTTCCCCACAGATCACGACACTGGCTGTCCAAGGTTTTACACTTCCCTTTGTAGCAGTAGGCTGGTTTCTACATAGGAACAGAATAATAATAATTAAAATATTAATAATAATAATAAAAATAATAATATAGTTATAATAATGACCAGAAATTTCTTGGCATCAAGATTCTGAAGTATCCCCAGACAATTAATGCAAACTGGTACCCCCTTGAAAAATAGGCCTACATCTTCAGAAGCATATAATGACACATGACAAGCCACAAGGGTTTTTCAGGTGTGACCTTCAAAACCAAGGTCAAGGTCACCTGTCATGGAAAAAAAAAAGTCAAATATTTCTGTGTGTCAAACTCGAAGGTGACAGAAGCAGTACTCTAAAAATTAGTGGGTAAACAAAAACCCTATATATTCACAGATTTTACCTAAAAGACAAAGTTGAATGTCACCAGTCTTCAAACAATTCTGAGATATTGGTGGAAATGTTGTGATTGTCAAATGTGAAGGATACAGATACAGTACTTCAAAATTTAAGGGGTTATCAAAATAATTCTATATATTTGCAGATTTGACCTTGAAGCTAGACCAAGATGGTGCAGCCAGTTTCTGATACATGACAATGCTATCCATGATCAATCGGTCAACTTGGTTTTTGATTGATTCAAGCAAATTTCTTGAGATTTGTAAGAATTTATGTGATTTTCCCAAGAAATTGACCTATTGTCAATGTCACTCTCCTAGTAAAGGTCATGACCCCATTTTTAACAGGCTTTGTCTTTCACTCATATCTATGTGCATGTTAAGTTTGGTAAAGACATGTGAAATATTTTTTAGTTATCATGCAGACAAGAGTTATCTGGGACTACAGGACTGTCAAAAACCATAGTATTAACTGACTTTGTTTGGGGATCCAATGAAAATTAGAATATTTATAATTATAATAATGATAATAATAATGATAACTAGAGGTCTGGGTCTGTAAAGGTCCTTATTTTGGGCCCCACAATCGTCATTACCTCAAAACTGTAGCCTTGGAACCACACTGGATGTCAGATAACTCAGATTGGTATGAAAATTATCACCACAAATAAAAGGTTCCAATTTCTAGAAAAATCACAGCATTATCTGAAACATTACTGCAAAACAATTTTAAAATATTTGGCTGGCAGCCATAATGGATTTAACAGAGGTCTGAAATTCGAACCCCTCATGGGTGTCAATGCTGTCAAATTTTTATAAAAGAAAATCACAAGCTTTGCTCTGGTGGCCATATTGTGATTCAGACAGGTCTGTAATTCAACAGGTCTGGAGCCATCAAGGACACTTATCATCTCTTTGATACTGGGAGAGATCAAAAGTATTCTGTTTGAGATAATGCCCAGGAAAGAAATCCTCACTGATGGACAGATGGACAGGCAGATGGAAGGACTGAACCGACTGACCAGGTGATCACTTACGGCCACTGCTCTCAAGTAGGCCTTAATAATAATAATAATTAAAATAATAATAATAAAAATATATGTAGTATAGCTTTTATTTTGTACAGAAAAGGTACATCATGTGAAAAATAATAATAAAAAGAAGAAATATTATTATTATTATTATTGCTATTATTATAACAGCCCTTGAATAATTCCAAGAATAGCCTTATAATAATTCAAGGCAGACTCCTGCTGCCATTTATAGAACCACTCAGGAGATATTTAATTTAGTGCACAGTGATATAAGCCTAATATCAGGCACTGATAATAAACAGGTACTGATTTATTTGCTTAAACATACCATTATAAGGAACAATTACATATTAACATCCTTTCCTGAATTGTAGGCTGAACCCTTACCTGACCATCATTGCAGGGATGACCATTATACAGGAAGACGTCTGCTGGACAGAATTCACTCTTGCCATTACATCCCTCAGCTAGATCACACTGGCCATTCTTTGTCCTGCATTCTGTCCCCCTAGGCTTTACCTGAACATGAACCCAAGACAACTATATCAATATATATAAGTCCTATTAATAACAATTAGTATATCAACTATTAAGACAAATGCAATATGTAAACATTGTACACATACCATCAAGTTGAGATTATGCATAACTTTACACATCAACATTTGTAAAGCTTCCAAAAAGTGTTTCTTCTTGGTTCTTCTTTCATGTTATTTCTCCTCGTTTTGGAGTGACCTTTGGTTATATGCATTCTTGTTATGGTAAAGAGATAAACATGGACTGTGTTTACTCATCCACAGAACCATAACAACAAATGAAACAGGGGACTGGTGATTTTAATAGTCAATGTGATGGGGCTGTTTTTTTTTAGTAAACTTTAGTATTAAGTGAAAATACACAAATGGTGTGAAGTAATGCACATATTATTGCAATGTCTATGTCCCTTTAACTTTCCTATAAAGTATTCTGCTTATCAAGAAGTACATATTATACATAATCCAATTGATCATATAAATTATAGCAACCAATACTTTATTGATAGTGGTATGTAACAAAAGCAGCTTGAAATCATCTGCTAATAATAATATTCCCTCATGTCAGAAAAATAATACAATAATCACAAAATTTTAAGATCAAAACATACCTTTACCATTAATCAGAAATGAAAAATACTACTTGAAATTTTCAGCAATTTATATGGAAAGATTATCATCTGTTTTTCCCCTCCAATTAACAACACTAACCTGACAGGTAGACAAATCACAGCAGGAACCTGTAGCACAGGTAGCATTAGTTGTAAACTTACAAGTCTCTGGGTTACAACACTTGTTTTTGCACATCTGTGGATGATAAATACATTTAATAGGTTAACTAGAAATGTCTGACATCGGAGATGCCATAGCATCCCCAGATTTTTGGCAGTTCAAGAAAGATCAAGATCAAGGTCACAAGTCTTCAGAATTCAGCTCACATGTATAGGTTATGTTGACAACAGCAGACCCAAATGACTTTCTCTTCTCTGCATGGATACAGTCCATCATAACATGTAAGCAGTGCTTTATAAAGAAATATTTTGAAAAGCTGTTTGACTGATGCATCTTCTTATAGCAGATCTTAGTTTAGACATATCCATCTTAATAAAAATATATAATGTACACTGGAATCTGGGACTTTTTTATGCAGAAAGAGACTGCAGAAGAAGTGTGCTGTTACTGAAGGAGGGACCTCTGACTGAGATCAAATAAACAAGTGCTGACCTATGGTGAACTTCCAGAAAGTTATTGCTACAGAAAGATAAAAAAAAATTATTTTTTGCCCAATTGGCTCTTTTCCATATTTGGTTTGCTGTATTCAAAAGTGTGTGCAGGTGTCGTGTGTGAGCATAAATATCCATTTACCATAGGTAAAGGGCTTCATGCAACCACACTCTTTAGTTTTACTAATGTCAGCTTAGCTATATTTTGTTGTTTAGTAATTTTCCAAGGGAACTGACCAATTACAATGAATTTGCTTTGCCCCAGGACAGGGTCCAGAGGGTACTGTGGTTGGCTTCATATTCGCGAGGCTGAAATATCGTGATTTCTCCATTTTTAATATTTCGCTAGGGTTTCGTTTTCTGATCTCACCAGAACCTATATCAAATATTTGGTAAATCCATACCTGTGTGTATTATAAAATGAGAATAAGTCATGAGTTTGTGATATTCTTCTCATATAACGATGGGCCCAAACAAACAGCACAGGTAGTTTAGTTCAAATTTAAGGGAACGTTTCCCCTATACCTGCATGGATGTAATTTATTATAAAATTTCTCACTGTTCTAACCTATTCCCATACAAATATTGGCTACACTAAATAAGAAGGACATACTTAATAGGCCAATTATTCCTGAGAGATTCATTTTCACCATTATTTCCCATTTGCGAATATCGTGAAATTAAAACCCTCGCAAACAAAAAGGCAACCACAGTATTTAAACCTCAACTCGTCCTCTGCCAGCCTCTTTTTCATCGGTGCCGCCAGCAATCCTGTCAATTTTTCCATCTCTTCCCCGCCATCCTCTCAATGTACATGGTGGTGTGTAATTGCTTACTTTGTATTTCACTGGTGGTGTTTAGTTGCTTCCTTCATACTGCATTTTGTTATATATGTAGTTTCAGTTTGTTTTCATAGTTGGTTTGCATCTGATGGTGTTCAGCCCCACCATGCACTCATATTTATTGTTATTTGTCTTCAATGTTTCACAGAGGGCTGTTTATCATTAATTAATCCTCTGTACATTCTAATTAATAAAATTTCTATTTTTGACCCTATGGGCCCTTTTCGCCTATTTCAAAAGTGTGTGCAGGTGTGCGAGCATAAATGAACAAGTGCTGACCTCTGGTGAACCACAGTCACACTCCTCATCTTTTTCCAGAAAGTTATTGCCACAGAAAGGTTGAAATGGAAGATTTGTTGGGAGATTATGAAGACAATAATCCTGGCTTTTCTCAAACACCTCTGCCAGGGCCTTGCGTGCACAGTCAGACCACTGCACTGGGTAGTCTTCTGAATGATATCTGTGAAAAGAATAAAATATTAACATTCAATAAAATACCAGTTACCATTTTTTTATGCCCAGTGATGAAGTCTGGGGGTATGTGCAAATTAATATTTGAGAAGTGTGGAGCTTGAAATTCATATGATATATTTATGTTGTTAAAAATTGATAGTTTTATGTTTTTCAAAGCATGTGATACATTTATATTATTTCATAATGTACAGTAAAACATTGCCTAACAATAACTTTGATTTAGCAATTACCTAAAAATAATGACCATGTCATGGTCCCAATTCTATTTAGTCTTTATATATTACCTCCCTCAGCCAACCACCTTGAAAATGTGCCCCATTATATCAATGTCCCATTTGAGGTTGTAATTTTATATGGTCTTACTGTACATTTACTCTATTCAGCCAATTCTTGACATTGATAGATATTTATTAATAAGCTAATTTTAGCAGATTATTTTTTGCCTCATAAAAGAAAACCAATATTTGGATTTACTTGTTTATTACAGTACACTGATTAAAGATCAATGCACTGGTAGGATAGCATCAAGTGAACATGATTATAAATATATGCATATTTATAATTCATAATCTTATCAGGCAATTTTGACTAAAAGTGTACTTTCTTACAATTTAACATAGGCTGTCTCAGACTTGGACAAATTAGAGATTTTTGTTAATTTTCCTTTAAATTTAAGATTAAATATTATATATATATATTGATTTAAACTTAAGAAAACTATACATTGTATCCACACTCCTCACACCTGGAAATTGCATGAATATTTGTCATCACATGGTTGTCACTGCAAAACTATTGTCAAACTTATATGATCATTTGCTGGCCTGCTCAGATTTCACACAAATCTGCACCTATTATGGACTTTTCAAAACATATCAATGATAATTAGATAGCACACCTATTTCGTCGCCTCATTACACAAGGCTTATGATAGCAGTTGCAGTCATACACACTACGATCTGGTACACCAATGCTGTGAGCAATTTCCCGAGCCATGCTGCTGGCAACGTGTATGGTTTCCACTGTCTCATCCTACAAGATAAATGTATACAAGCCATAGTAAATTAATATGAGCTGGTATTGATGAATTCAAGATTCATCTGTCTCCCATAATACAGAGGCAAATCTGTACTTCCTGTGATTAATACTCTGACTAAAGGTCACTTTTTAAAGAATTTTTGGTGGCGGTAACTGCCTCCATTTTTTAATGCTAGCTGTGTACATCTGCAGAATTCCATTCCAGTTTCAGACTACGTGACAGGGGCTTGCAGGTGATAATCCTGATGTTAATCAGGTGTATCACTCCTACAGGTACTGAGTGTGTGTAACCTACATAACACCTAGAAACATCTAAAAGGATCACTAGTTTGTGATTGAATTAAGACAGTTGGGCAGTCTTCCCATTAAACTTGCAGAGTCCTTACCGTGGGTGGGGGTTGACCATGAATAAACTCACAGTCTTTGCTGAGATTAGAGCTCATGGTCTCCTGGCTTTGAGCATTGGCTCTACCCCTAGACTACTAAATCTGGTAAAGGTCCATTTTGGAAAATCAGAGAGCTTACAAATACAGTTGCAGAGGAAAACCATAATGAAAAAAGGAAATTTTATTTTCTAATTGATGGTTTTGCACTCCAGAGTAGCTGAGAAGCCATCTTAGGTTAACCAACCATTACACACTTGAGTCAAACCTCCGATAATTTGAAGCTTCACTGCAAGTCCCTTTGACATAACAAGATTTTAATGTACATATTTTTAGAAAATCATTCTTAGGACCTGAGACACTCTTGAACCAATCATGGCTCATCTCTTTCCCCATATGACCTGTCAGTCTGTATTCATCCTTTTCTGACTCAGACCATAATCCCCAGCTGTCATGATTCATAAGGTTTTATACCAGGCTATACTATTGCTATTACTGGATTTAATTTATTGTTTATAATGATAATGATAATAATAATAATAATAATAATAATAATAATAACAATAATAATAATAACGTTTTATTACAGACACATAGTCCATATATAAACAATGAAAGAAATGAGAACAGAAAGAAAAAAAAAAAGTAGAAATTAAGCAAATAACACAACATTTAGGCTAGCTGCATTATTACTTATAATCTTCTGGTTATGAACATCAAACAAGTCGGACTTAAAATAAAAATCAGATTCATACAAAGTTCTGACATACAGGTTGTCAGATTCAGCTTTTTTTCATTTTCAATGAATAGATCTGTTTGCGCATTAGTACATCTAAAGTGGTAATGTTATGACTTATTAATTCTTTGCTGATGCTGCAATATTTTGGAAAGCCAAGAAATATCATAAAAGCATTATTTTATGCCACTTTCACTTTTTCTATGCTGGACTTTCTATATTAACTCCAGAGACTGGCACAATATAAAGCAAAACATTTTAAATAATAATATCTAAACTGTTTCTGAATTTTTGTTTTAACATATTAGCCCGTACGTACAGTAGGCGCATTTGTCGCAATATGTCATACTCATCTTGCAGTTTGTTGTTGATAATGCAACCTAAATATTTGTACTGCTTGACAGGAGATAAAAGTGTTTGTCCCATTTTGAGACATGGGTCAGATGATGCCCAAGTTTTAGCCAAAGTTGGACAAAATTTAAGGTATTATTTTTTTATTTATGGTAATAAGTTGAAAAAATGCAAAATTCAGATCTAATTTTGGGTAAACAATTGAACTTGATAAAATAAAGTTATATTCCTGAAAAAAAATGTTAAATGAGTAAATATATTTCCTGATTTTTTAAAAAGTGCATTATGTTTAGGCCCATAACTTCAAGAAATTAAGCAATACTGATCTAATTTTTGGTATCTACATAGGGAATGTATGGAAGAATATGAATATTAAACATGATCAAAAACAGAAGAGTGGCAGTCTTTGAGTGTAACAATGGGTTTTTAATGGAAAACGGAGGTTTTTCCTTATTATCTCAAAGGAACAAAGTCCTAGTGACCCAATTTTTTGCATGGTAGGAGATTTTTGGGACATCTAACTGTATGCAAAATGTTGGATTCATAGATCCAACAGTTTCAAAACTTGCCCTGTAAATGGACTGAAAGATGGATAGATGGATGACAGACAAAGGACCATGACTCTAGCTCAGTTGACTTATAGTCAGCTGAGCTAAAAATGTTTTAAAAAACAAGAAACATTTCTTAAAGAAGTTATAAGTGCAATATCAGTAACAAACAGTAACCCCTGTGTAACCATCTATCTTCATACTTGATCTGGCTCTTCATGATTTTCACCAATGATGCAAGTATCACAACTGTATGTTAATCTGTTTAAACTGTTATTGCACTAACAACATTTGAGCAAGATGGCTTCTGCGACTTTCAAAAATGTGTTAAGTTCATCTATATTTAAAATTAACCTATCCTTTCATAATATGTTATACCGTAATGTCTACTTGAATTCGTACAGGAAAAAATAATTATTTTTCTCAGAGTGTGAATTATTATATGTAAAATATGAAAAATTAGAATATTGCAGGAGAGAAGATCGTTTGACACCTGAGAACCGGTGATGGGCGATAATAGAGGATGTACGGCAACTCTCATGTTAATTATTATTTAACACTTGTCCAGGAATATATGTGAGCGCTGCTGGTGACAAAAAAGATATCAAATACATCCCGTAACTGGCATTTTATAAACCAGTGTTTTATATATATATATATATATATATATATTTATATATATATATATATATATATATATATATATATATATATATATATATATATAATATACAGGGTTTTAGCCGCACCGGTCAGGGGTTACCGGGACGGCCTGCACTGCCGGCTAGAACAAACTAAACATTTGTAACCCACAGACCGGCACAAAAGATCATAAAGATCGTCAAAAATCCAGCTACCGGCAATAGAACTTCAGTTATTTATTATCCCAAACTATTAAATTTGTACCTCATTAGTATGTTAACAAATTTATTTGATCACGGCTGTAGTGCAATCAAAATTGACAGGAGTCAATGATCACCTTAATATTACACATCAAATAAATTATTGGTAAACAAACAAGCAACGAAGTGTTTCACAGTTTGGACATGAAAGGAAAACATCATAAGCCAGGGGTCTCTCACGGCCTACAGCGGTGCGTAGCATCATTAGCTGTAAGAAAATGAGCTATTGTTTTGTAATACTTCATGGCAACATTTAATTCATTGACGAACATTATTTGTATGGATTGCAGTATACGCCCTAAAAAATGGTAACGGTGATTTTCTTAGGGCGTTAGTGAAATTTATTCGGGGTGCCACCTGGCGGCAAGTGAACTTATTACACCCGTGAATATGTAATCTCACCATATTTATTTATATATTTAAATAAATTAAATGTTTATTTTACCCGTTTGGTAATTTCAGTGGAAAGAATTAAATGAAAAAAAAATATGTTTATCATAATTTTAAACTGGGACGAGGGAACAATATAAAAGGGGGAAAAAAGTGATAGGTTTGAACCAGGGGCACATAGTTCACACTATATCTTTTCATTCGCCTCTAACCAAATGGCCACATTAACCAACAAATTACACGGAAGTTTTTATTTGAGAGATTCTACAACGATTAATACAGCGGTAAAAAAATAAATTATTTCACGGACACTGCCGGGATTCATCATATAAAAACTCTTGAAGACAGCGGTATATCCTTAGTAGCTGCGGTTCAAAGAACTCTGACGATCTCCATTTAACCTTTGATGTCTTGTAGCACCTGGTCATGCCTGTGATCAGTGGTCCGTGCGAGGTTTGCCCCAAGTGGATTACTAGTATATGATCATCAGTTAATGTGATTTTTGTCCCACTTACTAATCCTTCTTATTCTATTATTAAGTAAACAAAATATTATCGATTAAAACAGATTTTTAACCTCGAGTTCTATTGTTAAAATAACATTCATGCTGTGACAAGTCTGAAGCAAAGATGGCCCATCGGTATCAGTTATGCGACAGTTTTTCCTGTTTACATACAAATCTGATAAACTTGTTCCGATAAATTATCATGTTACTGCCACGCACTAAGACATAAAGATGTGTTGTTATTAGGTGAACAGCCTAGACTTTGATTCATCTCCGCATGCAAAGCCGTTTTAATCATAGCTACTATTACTGTTCATAAGGACCGCCGGTGGTCACCGGCAATAGCTAATATCGGCACAGTTTGTTGGTGTACGAATTCATATATGTAATATAGAAAAATATGATTCAGGAAATTTATAGTGTGCAAACTAATGAAGGATACGAACTGATGTAGACATTACGGTACCACTAAGCTGTCCAGGCCTCGTTGTCAGTTGTTAACATACACTGACACAGCTAGAGACAAAACATTATAGTCCAACATATTATGCTTACCACAGTGACACCAGCTGAGTATTGGTGTGTACACATCCCTTTTTCCCATCGAGTTGCTCCATTTACAGAACCACTAAGCCTCTTCCCACTGTAAACACAGAAAAAGGATAGTTTGATTTTTGCAAACGCACCACCCATTAAACTACACAGAATAAAACCTTTGTTGTATGAATAATTTAATATGTTCGCAAAAACTTTACAATTTGAGAAAGACCTAGTATTGATGAATGGTGCATATAGTGTATATAGTGTACTATGTGGCCACCAGATGGCGACAAGTACCGGTGGGACTGACAACGTTTAACAGGCATGATATTTTTTGCGTATTTGTTATGTCGGCATAGAGGCAAACGTGCAGTTTGTCATCTAGTAATAAACTGTTGATTACACTCAGTTGTCACATTATCAACACAGAGGGAAATCAAATGAGTAGACATTCTTCTTCATTAAAAGCAGATAGTATAAAAGATTTCTTGTTATTCATAATATCCATCTATGTTTTAAGGATAATAGTTGTAGGAATAGGTTTTAAAATCATAATTGATGATTGAAAAATAAAAACGACATATGACTGATTATTAATTGATTATTTTTTTGTATTTTCTATATTACTATAAAATCTGCTGTATAGTAGTGTGACATGAACATGGGTATTCATAATGAAACTATCAATCCACCCGTATTCATGGTCAACTTGCCCTCAAATGTTTGTAGCCTGCACAAGGTTCCGTTTGATGCTGCTCGCTACTTTGTGTTCTTATTACTCTATCTCTGACAGGATAAGATTCTTTGCATGTGCATACATAATCATTTTTAATCAATTGGAAAAAAAATGTAACAGATTTAACTGATTTTGAAAGGAAATGACCAATCATCAATTTGAATGATGAATCAGCACACCAGTAATTCATATCTGCTATAAAAGATCTGTTAATTTTAATAATATTGTGAATCTGAAACCCTTGCAAACAAAATGGAGACCAAAGTATCTTAATTTTACTGGTAAGCCTTCTGGAACTTAGTTTTATTGTATGCACATGGTTAGGACAATCAACAAGGCCTACAGGCCTAATGCAAACCTGTGCAAATTTTGGGAGTAGGAAAAGAGGTTTATTTTCATAATTTAATATTGATCCTCTTATGTCCTGCATATCTACCTTAGTCATTATGATTTCAGCAAAATGAATGTTTCAGACCTGCAAGTTTCGGAATAGGACATTTTAAAAACCAGAATGTATCAGTCAGGATATTTTGGGATATGTTCTTTTTTGCCAGGGTGGATTAATAGGACAGATGAACAGACGATTTTGCAGCATGGTTTCAGAGAAGAACATTTTTTAATGTTTTTAGCTTCTCTCCTATAAAATCTAAGAAAATGCAGTTAGCCAAGAAATAAGCAAAATCTGATATAATTTTTAGATGACAAATTTGTTGCAAAAAATTTGGTGATGCTAGCTCCTGCCCTTTTTGAGATAGCTATGACGCACAACAGAAGACGGAAGGCGGATGACCCCACACCATTGCATAAGCTCACAGATTCCAAAAAAATGCAAACCCAGGTTTTTTTAAACAGTTGAAAGATTTTGTTCCAATAGTTCTAATCTGGGCATTCTGCATCTTGACACTGTGTCTAGATGGCTAGACACCTTGTCTAGACACCAGACAGATCAAGGTCTGTTGCCATGGTGATGTCTGAACCCCACCTGGGTGTACTGAGTGACCTCTTGACTTGGCTGCTGAAACTCAGCATGTTGTCAAATCTGTTTTCAAACACAGAGAGCCTTTTTCAATTGTCTACACTGCTTTTATAAAGCTGCATTTACTCAATCTATTCTGATAAAACTAGCAGAACCCTACCATAGAATAATTCTTGTAAAGTTTAAACCAATCAGCTTAACAGTTTCATCATAAAACAGTGTATAAGCTTGAAGAACCTAAAGAGGTTGGTGGATGAACCAGCCCTTCATGGCGGACTGGACGGCAGACGGACAACACTGTGCCATTGCATAAGCTCACAGGTTTGCTAAAAAGTTATTACCTGTCATTAAAACATCAGAGTAAATCTCTGGGTTATATATCCTAACAGAGTATAAGCTGAATCTGATATGTTAAGATGTGCTCTACTTCTTTGGAACTGGAGAGGCAAATAACTGTTAAAGCTGCATGCCCAAAGTCTACTATGTTCAACACTTTTGTATCTTAACAAGACACATACAAGTAACAGCTGAAAAATCCAGAACAAATCCACAATATTTTATGAAACTTTTTGGTGATTTCAGGACAAAAAGAAGGAACAGTAATTTATTTAACAATTAACATATTAAGCAAAAATAATTTAAGGCAAATTGAAGCAATACATTGAATCCTGTGTTGTGAGACCACCCATGGGACTGGCTAAAAGTGGTCTTATTAGACAGGTGGTCTTATAAGACAGGTGGTCTTTCAGACAGGTTCCACTGTTATTGATCGTGAGAGATACTAACTCCTCCTAAACAACTTTGATTTAAGATAAGAGAGTGTCAACAATTAGGTTTTAACAAAATTGGTTTTAATAGGTTTTGATCCGTTTACAAATATGCATGATTTAAAATTGTGAATATGACCATTTATGGAGGAAGAGCTGGTGGATCCATTTAACAACATCCTGAAATTTAAGTTCACTGGATATGACCTGATTTGTATCATCAGTTCTGATCTGACTAGTTTCCACATGAGTCTTTTACTAAATTCAAGGACATGCTCAAAAACTCTGTTTTTCCTGGACTTTCAAGACCTAGGTTTTGAAACAGCCATTTTCAAAGACTTTGAGGAAACTGAGGATATATACAAACCCTGTAATACACTTACACCTGTTATTTTCATAGTAAAAAGTATTAACTGACAAGACTGACAAGTTTGCATCCATTTAATTGCCTCCACTAGGAGGGTATGCATCCTCATTTGTCTGTGTGTTTGTGTGTTTGTTTGTTCACAACATAATTCATGCAACCATAAACAGAACCTCATGAAATTTTCAAGGCATTTTAGGAATGGCCCCATGAAGAATCAATTAGATTTTGGTGTAGATCCAGCATATGATCCAGGTTCAGGAACGTCATCAGGGAATAGAGTCACTCATGGTCGAATGAACTTTTGAATATGTGCTAAATAAGTGAATACAAACACAGGTTTGGGAACATCCCACAATAGGTACGCCCCCCCCCCCCCCTTCCCCCACCATGTCACAGAGACCTGCATTCCTTATAATGTAGATTTCCAGTCACATAAGGATATCTAAAATCTGATCTCATAAAATCTGTCTTGTTTACAAGGAGAACAGAAACTGATTCACCTGTACTTACGTGAGGAGCTGGGCATGGTCATTGTGATGACGATTGTTTATTTTCTGTAGCCTGTAATTAGTGAAATGCTCTGCTGTTTCTATAGAATCCCAACTGATCTGCATTTCATCTTGTCTGTCCCATATATCCAGTCCTACTAGAGCTACTCTTACTCCAACTTGGCTCCAGATCTGTTAAATATATTAAGAAATTTATGAGTATATTTTCATATACACAGTAAATCCGATAGAGTTAAGTGAAGGAGTACAGGTGTGCAAATGTTACTCCACAAAAAAGCCATGGAATATCCATCACCAGGTCACCAAGGAGTGGCACTTAAAGGAACCTATTCACAAACCAGGGAGTGGCACTTAAAGGAACCTATTCACAAACCAGGGAGTGGCACTTAAAGGAACCTATTCATATACCAGTGAATGGCACTTAATGGGACCCATTCATATTCATAAATATACAGGAAATAGAATGTTTTCTTCTGGAATTTTTATGTTGTCTGCCAGTATTTGGTTCTAAAACTATTTGCTTGCTACTGTACACAGGTGGAAACATCCTTTCACTGGGCGCAACCACTGCCACAAAGCATGAATATTTTGGCATTCCAAAGTAAGTAAAGGTGCCACAATAGTTTTGTTAGGAATTTTTTTTAATTATGACAAAAAGCTGGAGATAATCAATGCAAACAAGCAGCACAAAGTGATATTTTCACACAAATAAAAAACAAGGGCATCCCATCCACAACCTCCACAACCTCAACAGTCAGGGGGTATTAATGTAGAAGCTTGTACCTCCAGACATTAACCATAAGGTTTAATTGATCTTAAATCGATTATACACCAACATTTACCATAGTACTGTTGAAACATTATGATGAACAGAAAAATATTAACTATGAATACAATGAAAGAAAGCCTGTCTAACTGAGAAGCTGACATCATACCCGTTGTGCTGTACTTACTGTGTCTACCTGATGGACGATCTCCTGAACGCGTAACTTCACATCCTCCTTATTCCTTTTTAGCCTCTTAAACTGAAGTAAATAAAAAGAGTTTATACATATAAAAAAGGATATATTTTATGTATGTATATATATGAAAACTCAAAGTTATGACCAACAACAGGACCTTGATAAAGGGTTGCACTTTCAAGGTAGTCATCTGAGAGAGGTTGGATATAAAAACAAAAAAAAGAATTATGACCATGAAAAAGTGGTCTTCATTTAGAGGTGACACTAAACTTAGGTGGTCATTTGGGGAGGTTTTAATGTATATATATATATATATATATATATATATATATATATATATATATATATATATATATATATATATATATATAAATATATATATATATATTTATATATATATATATATATATAAATATATATATATATATATATATATATATATATATATATATATATATATATATATATACTAGAAGTATATAGGTGCAGAACGAATCTAACAGTGCTCCATTAGCCTGATGCTAAGAGCTGATACACAGAATTTACAACGAAAATGTTCAGTTACACATTAACACGTGTTTTCATGCTGCCGCAATCATCAGATGTGAAATGTTAAGGAACGGTTGGTGACATTATGTCACGTAATTACATAATGTCACCAACCCTTCCTTAACATTTCACATCTGATGATTGCGGCAGCATGAAAACACGTGTTAATGTGTAACTGAACATTTTCGTTGTAAATTCTGTATATATATATATATATATATATATATATTGTTATATTATAAATTTTATGTTGTTACATATAAATATAGTAAACATTATATACATATATATATATATACACACACACACACAAACATATGTAGGTATTCATTATTAGATAGCTATAATAACTATAACAACATAACCTGGACCAAGGAACTTTCTAAAGAAACTGAACCTTTGTCACTTCTTTCCTTGATTGTTGAGTTTGTAATGACAGAAACCATCTGAAACCCTTTCTAATGTTTTTTCTGATATAGTGATCAACAATTCCATCATAATAATATTTATTTATGTAAAGTGAAACATAAACTGATGTTATGGTGCATCTATGCCCACTCTCAATAAACAGGCAAAACTGGCAAATAAATAATGAGCCGGACAAGAGAAAAACCATGATATAAAAAAAAATACAGTCTCTCAGGAGATTTAATCCATTACTGTATATGGGACAGTGACAAAAATTCAGAGTTTTCATGTGTGTTTACCAGTGGGGGGCCAATTACTCAATTACATGGACAATCTGTCATTTTCTTTCATTATCAATTAAACTGGTTGCATTTTTGCATGAACGATCACAAATAATTATGTATTTAAATGCAAAGAAGTCATATTAACCAGACAAGATATTCTAATCTACTCAGAGATATAAGAAAGACAGGATACAAAGCAGCATACAACATTATAACTTAACCTTGTGCAGAGAACAAGGGTCCCTAACTTGACTTGTATCTTGACCATTCAGCATTGTGTAAAAGTCAGACTGAATTTACTTATTTACCTTAGGTATAATTCTAACAAGCAAATTCAAGGAATTTATGTCACCCTCTTTTTCCTTCAAATTGTGAATGATTTTAAAGTCTGCTGTGACTAAGTGCAAATATTTTTAACCACCCTAAACAGATGACAGCACCTGTTTCAAGTAATTTATGCCCCTGCTAGCGACACCTGTTGGTGATTATTGACACTGAATGTGCTGATTTATCTTATCAACAATGAAAGATCCTATTGTATCATTATCTTATCAAACAGACAAACCATAACTAATCCCATCTAAGGTAAGCATGAGAGCAATCACTGACCCAAATTTGAATGAAATCAGATTATATAGGAAATTAAATTATCTCACAGAAACGAAAACCTGATGGACAGACAGACAGAGGGACAGCTAGTCAGACAGACAGACAAACCCAAGTGATAGTTCTACGCTGTTCTGGGAAGCAGGGGACAAAAAGCAAATTATCAAAGTAATATAGAAGATACATGAAATGATCAATTAATGATCAATCATACGTCATTTGTTTTCTTTCAATCATCGGACATGATTTTACAACAATTCCAACCACTAGTATTTACAGTCAGTTTTGTCACAAATTTATATCACACTATAAACAACTGTAAAACTAATAACTGCTGATAAATACAAAAAAAAAAATATTTAAAAGAAGGATTCAGTTGAGATACTTTACATTTTACTGCAAGTTTTGCCTTTTATCAATGGTTTGTATTTTATTAATCTGTTTATAACAATGACAGGTTTTTCTTTATCTTCATTTTAATATGTCTCTATCTAAAAGATATCATTATCTTATCAATAATCTGAGACATATTTCTGAATAACATCCTGTCTTTCCCCATGAAGGTGGATTAAATAAATGATAAAGTGGTTTTATAAATTAGATGAAACATCTTGATGGGTATATCCTGTGGGCAGATATAAACAGATAAAAGGTTACCATTTTAGCCCAACAAATGGACAACTATTTGACAAGGGAAGGAAAAGGATATGGAGGTCAACTCTGGAAAAAAAGTACCACACATAAGAATAATAAATTCCTCATGTTTAAAATTAAGAAAATTATGTTTTAGAACAGCTGAAATACTGTGGTTCTTTCAGAGTTTCCTTAAATGAAAAGTATTCATATCAAAACAATCCTATTTGCAAAAAAAAAAAAAAAGAAAAACCCACAACACTGACAGGCATAAATACTTTGCCATTATCAAAACAGAAAAAAGTTTACCTAGTAGATAATAATCACAGAAAGTTGTCACATTTCTGGCTTTCAAAAACTAGGGCAAAATGACCTAATTATACACATGGGAGATTTTAACTGCCTGTTCGACTCTTAAAGTTGCTCCTTAAATTCCTCTGCTTTCCTGGCCAAGACAGTGCTGGGATCTCTTTATTGCCTCCGCCTGGACAGTATGCTTTCACCCCCTTTCGTATGTGTGTGTTTGTTCACAACATAACTCATGCAACCATGAAAAGAATCTCATGAAATTTCAGGCCCTTTGGGAAATGGGCCAATGAAGAAACCATTAGATTTTGGTGTGGATCTGGCACATGATCCGGATTCAGGAACATCATCAAGGAATATTCACAAATGTGCAGTCACTTATGCACAGATGAACCTGGGAATATGGACTGAATAAGTGAATGCAAGACAGTTTTGGGAGCATATCCCATAATAGGGTCCCACACAGTGGAGGCAGCAGGCCTTCAATCCTTAAAATGCAGATTTGTAGTTCATACTGTTTGTAGAATAGTATACTGTAAAGAATATAAAATGAATATTCATGATATAATGATCACCACTCACCACAGAGTGGTCAGCAACCACAAAAAGCTCCAGGAGTCTCCGAGGCTGTTTCTCATGTCCTTGATATCGTAAACTCCTTTTCCCCTGAAAATTAAACTTAACATAATTAAACTAGAACATAATTTTAACCTATCAATAAGGATACAGCGCACCATTTTTGCAACACTAGAAAACACAAACATTCATAAAATGTGTTGACATTTGCTTAAAAACACATTTCAGCAAGGACCAAGGTAATTATTTTTCACAGAACTAATAAATTACTATATTTGCCCAACAAACTTTTACAAGTTACATTTTATTTCTACCAATTTTTTTATAACAATACATGTTTAGGCAACAGATCTGACAGGCTATATGAATTGAACAGGATACAAGTATGTACAGCATGAAAACAAACAGGATAAGTCTATTTATAAACAGGATCTGTATTCAGTCACTTGTTGCAAAATCACTGACTTGCACTATTGTCCTCCAAATGGCACATAGCCAATGTGCTGTTTTTTTCCTTACTTGATAAACAGGCATTTTATGTACCTAGTCTATCAAAATAAAATAAAAAATAATCTTCTTACAAAGTCCCCTGTAAATTCTGTACGAGTCTGCAATCAATGTCTCACTGATGGGTGGATGCATTTTTTTTTGGCATATAGAAAAGATCACTCGAGGATATGAACTAAACACATACATGTGATGGGTACAGCTGATTTTTATGTAATTAGATAATGCTTCTTTAAGATTAATATGTGGATATTTTTATTCATTACACATTTAAATGACTTACTCTTGACTGGGTAAAGGTCTTCTGGTGATTGGTATATCCTGAGAACAAATCTGCAGAGAAACTTATAAATGTTACTTAAAAACCCATAAATATCACATTATATGGACACAAATAATTATGACAATTTTATATGAATTATTGTGGGCCATGGTTGAAGTGGCATTTGCAATGAATTAACTAGAATATCAGCAGAAGCTGACAAAAGCCCTCAGCCAAAAGAACAGTGTTTAGAGGTGGTAACAGTGAAAAGTACTAAATATCTGTTCTCACATGGATGTATATCTGTACATGTCTCAGTTATAAATTTAAAATGGAGAGGTATGTACCATGACTCATAACAATCCATCAAATGCTTCCTGAGAAATAAACTCCTAAGTTATTTTCTATTCTAAGCTCTGTGACCTCAATAAGTCAGTCAAGAACACCCATCCTTAAATTTTACGAAAATACTGTAAATATGCAATAGCACTGAAAAAATGAAGTTCCTGTGTTGAATACCTTTGGAGATATCCCGCTCAAAAGGCCAAAGTTTAAAATCCGATAAAAATTCATTAAAAATCAGAAACAGTAGTTGGTGCCCCCAAACTTGTGCAGCAGGTAAAGACCATCAGTCCCAATGATCATAGTAAGATCCAATGGTTCCTGAGAAATTAGCTTCTAAGTATTTGTCCATAATCAGCTCTAAAATGTCAAAAATTAGGTCAAGGTCACCCATCTTTGAACTTGAACAAGTTTTTGTCGATATACATCATCACCAAAGAATAAAAATTCCTGAAGTGAATCCTTTTAGAGATATCCTGCTCACAAGCCAAAATTTGAAAAATCTGATAAAAATTCGTAAAAAATCAGAAATTGTAGGTGGAGCCACCAAACTTGTTTAGCAGGTACAGATTATCAGTCCCAATAATCATAGTAAGTTTTGTGAAAATCCACTCAATGGTTCCTGAGAAATAAGCTTCTAAATGTTTTTTCTATAAACAGCTCTGTGACCTTGAAAAGCAGGTCAAGGTCACCCATCTTAGAACTTGACCGGGATTTTGTCAATATACATCTTCACCGAAAAAATAAAATTCCTACGGTGAAACCTTTTAGAGATATCCCGCTCACAAGCCCAAAGTAAAAAAATCCGATAAAAATTCATTAAAAATCAGAAATTGTAGGTGGCGCCACCAAACTTGTGAAGCAGGTACAGATTATCAGTCCCAATAATCATAGTAAGTTTTGTGAAAATCCACCCAATGGTTCCTGAGTAATAAGCATCTAAGTGTTTTTCTATAATCAGCTCTAAAATGTAGAAATATGGGTCAAGGTCACCCATCTTCGAACTTGACCGAGATTTTGTCGATATACATCTTTACCGAGGAAATAAAATTCTGATGGTGAATCCTTTTCAAGATATCCCGCTCACAAGGTAAAAGTTAACAGACGCCGGACGGACGGACGGACGGACAGCTTGGGTGACGACAATAGCCCATCAGCCTAAGGGCTGAGGGCTAAAAACTATTCTGCTAGAAGAAAGTTCTTCTGCTACATTTTGTTAACTATTTACTCATATGGGCTAGTTATTTCTAAATATATGTATACAGATAAACCTCTCTTTACAGACATCTCTCTATTATGGACATTTTGGGTAGGTGACCTATAACTTCAATACAAGCGAGTCTCTGTATTATCCTATAATACTCATGGTCCCACTAGTGTCCATAATGACCCTATTACAGACACCTCTCTAATGGGGACTTATAATCTTAGTAATCATAAACCTGTAGCCTCTATACTAGTAAAATAGGTAGGTAAAGTCTGTTTGGCTTTTACTCCAAACCCTACTGGCTGATCAGGCAAGAGCTTATTAATGTTTCTATAGCATGAAGCAACTTAGGTGTTAAAACTCCTCTTGGATGGGATGCTAGTCAGGGCCATTGCAGATTACCTTCCCAGGATTTACTGGTTCCCATTTTTACTGCTGGATGGACAGATCCACACTTGCTGTTAGGACCATACTCAAAGGTCTTGGCACCGTGTGGGTCTGACCAGGATTAAAACTCACTACCTCTGCAGCATGAGCCCAGCACCTTTACACCACAGCCCTCTGGCACCTCTTCATTATTATATATATCTGATGTCCTATTGGTATTGATAATGACCATATTACAGACACCTCTCTATTATGGACATTTAAGCTTGGTGATCAAAGACCTGAAGCTTAATTTGCTCTATAAAAATAGGCACCATTCTATTATTCTCTAAAAGTGAGGTCCAAGCAATGTCCATAATGACCCTATTACAGACACTTCTCTAATATGGACATTTTAGCTTGGTGATCATAGACCTGTAACCTCAATAAAACAGGCACCTCTTTTTTTATTCTATAAAACTGAGGTCCCAGCAGTGTCCATAGAGAGAGGTCATATGGTATATGATACAATCAGCTGACAAGGTTTTACAGAATGAAGGACTGCAGTAATCTTAGCACTACTTACTATCATGATGGTTCCTCCAGTATTGTGTTTGATAGACTTCATGCTTGCCCTGTATTCTGTTTTCTAGTGGCCTGATGAGATAATGTTCATCAGATGAGATGGTACCACTACAAAAGTAAAGCAACATACAATTCACCTGTCCAATTCATCTCTGGTTTTGTATACAACTGAAAATTTTTTGTACATATTCAATATCATAATTTAAAACATACAACCCACCGTCAATATTGCTGCAGTTTTTATCTGGGACTGCTTGCAGATAGTCAGCAACTGTCAGCGACTGAAAATAGATGACCAATACAGACAGTTTGCAATCTTCTGAGATTGCTTGTGACTTGGGGCTAACAGTCACAGACTCGAGATCACAGAGTCTGATGCATTGTTTATTTGGAGATGATAAAACTTGACAAGATTGTGTCCACACAGGTATTTCAAGTCTATGACTCAGTCAACTGTAACCCACTAGATGATATTCAGTTGCAAATTGCATCACAGAGGCATGCAACAGTCGCAAGGGATCACAAGTGAATTGCTGAAAGTTTTATGACATGCCAGAAACCTTGCAATCATCTGCAATTGCCAGTCGCAAGTCCCATGACAAGTCTCCTCACCTGGAATTCATATGCGATTATAATCATCGACCAACTGCAGATAGCTTGCAATTCTACTTACATCCCATTGCATTTCAGGAATTGCCCAGCAAGCTGCATGCTTAGAAAATATCTACTACACGAGACTAGCTTAAGCCATTTCCCATCATATCCACATGAGATCAATTAGGTTTACAACCATACCTGCAATAATTCTTGTTGCGCTGATATTCATCAAATTTTCATGTTTCAAAAAAGATATACAAATAAAAACTTAAAAGTGTATTTTGATTTTGAAAGACATAAGCTTAAATATTTTTAACATAAACAACAAGACATTCAATCACTCAAAACACAAATATTATAAGTTTTATTAAAGGAAATGCCTTTCAGGGTTACTCATCCTTGTGAATCTTGATATTTTATCAACAATGGGTAAAATTTATGCACATGATAATGCATATATGTAATACATAACATCCAAAGAACAGGCAAAAAATGTTTATGGTAATTTATAGGTATTTACATACTGACAATATCAAATATCTACATACCTGAGACCTGAACAAGTACTGACTGACACCAAGGAATCAGAGTGACCTCTAACTTGACCTTCAAAGTGACAATGACTTGCACCCTGCAATAAAAAAAATATTATTATTAATTTTCATAAAGTCTCTAGTCAAAAGCTAGAAGCCATTAAATAAAGACTGGGCATATATAATTAATGGTCGGTTAAAACTGAACTTGACATGACAGATGCATGCACCTCAAAACTCGTTCTTCATGTGGTTAACACATATAGATCAAAGTTAGTAAAACTGTCTGATCCAGTCTTGTAATACAGGGTAAATGTATCAAAACTATGGCAACATTAAGCATATTTTGACTGGTATATATATACCAGTTATTTTGTCTGACATTGATTAGCACTGACTGGATTAGTACAAGCAGACTAGCTCTAAACTCACTCCTACCACAGGGGCTTGAATTGCTATTAGTGCAGATTTGTTTAAGTTTGTTACTTTTCTGGGTTATTTCCTTATAACTATTACTTATCAAACATTGTCCTAGCTTTTTCTAACACTATATGGTTTACCTCTTTATTATTTACTTAATATTTGAGATAAGCAGACAAGAAGCCCCAATTGTTAGGCCCAATGGCAATGGCACATTGGTTTCAGGCTAAATTTTAAATACATGCGTGATTAGCTGAACCATTGTTACGTTAGCAGTGTCCCCATCTGAAGACTCCAGTAGTAGACATATCAAGCTATCAGAAAACGCGTCCTCGCATGCTATGCAATGGCTGTTGGACCTAAACCAGATTTTCTTGCCTGCCTATCACTTCCTGAATCCACATCACGTGCCGGATCCACACCAAAATCTAATTATTTCTTCAAAGACCCATATATTAAATGAAATGAAAATTTCTTGAGCTTCCATTCTTGACTGCTTGAGTAATGTTGTGAACACACTTATGAACAAGGAATGAACACACATCTCCCTGGCACAGGCGGGAAAATAGAGAGAAAACAACATAAAGATAGGACAGACAGCCAGTTTGAAGGTAATGCAAATAAGCTTGTTCTATAATGCTACCCACCTGCCTGTATGGCTGTTCATCCACTGGAAAACCATCTTTTGTGTATGATCTTACTGTAAATGTTTTAGGAATGAGGTGCCTGCAACAACAATATATATATATATATATATATATATATATATATATATATATATATATATATATATATATATATATATATATATATATATATATAAACATGTAGTGAGGTTCCAAATAGGAACATCAACAAGCCTTGGTTTTGTTTATGATACTAAGGTTGTTTGTAATACAGATGTTACCAGAGACCTCTAAATTCTCTAAATAGCTAGGTTGAGTTTACATGTTAAAATTAAGTATCTGGCTCAGAGGTTCACTTTAAATGTAAAAATTTTGTCTGGCTCAGAGGCTGACTTTACATGTAACAATTTAGTATCTGGTTCAGAGGTAGACTTTACATGTAAACATTTTGTATTCAACTCAGAGGTTGACATTACATGTAAAACTAGATATTTCTTGACATCACAGGTGCCATAGTATCCCCAGAAAAAATCTCTGCGGGGGCAGCGCAACCATCCTTAAACCAAAGTATCCAGACTTTCTCTGGGATACAATTAAGTATTTGACTCGGAGGTTAACTTCACATGTAAACATTTAGTATCTGACTCAGAGGTTGACTTTAAATGTAAAAATCAAGGATCTGACTCAGAGGTTAACTTTACATGCATGCATGAACGTACCTTTTTTGCTGTAGCTCAAGAACAAGTTGTCTATGTCTCAATTTAATCACAACTGTTACATTTTCTCCATATGTATTCTGAAAAAAATGACCATAAAGGAAATTATACCATAATTTGAAAATTATCTTATCATAAAAAGACTATTATACCTGATACTGATGTAATCTTCATAACCTAGAAAAGACAATCCTAACAAACAAAATTGGACCTGTATTTAAAATTTGTATTCCCTCAATATTCTTTGCAAGTCCTTACAACTGATAAGGGCTCTTTAATTCAATCTGATCATTTGGGTCGACTCTAAATTTGATTAATTCTTTAATACATCACTGCACCTTACATCTTATGTAGGATATAAGAATTAAGATGACTTTTTTTTCTTCAAAAGGTATTCAATTACTACAACAAACTATTAATACATTGTTTAGTTTGAGCTAGAGATGAAAATGTATGAAAATTATTTGCAAAAGTTAATTATGTAAGTAATAATTTTGTTTAATTGCTAATTTGATTATCAATTAATAACTGCCTGATTTGATTATCCATTAATGACTGCATGGCTTCCGTTCAATGCATCAGTTATTTAAAGCCCTAGGTTTTGAAAATGGTGGCTGTTATTTGGGACAGATGGTATCAGATGCGTTGTTCATGTGTTTTATAATGCCTACAGTATGAATACATCATTAACAATGATTCATAATTCATTAGATTAAGGGATGACAAGCTCTTGTCTTGACATCCTGCTTTATATAAAAAGCTTTTTTCATGAAAAGAGTACAAATAAACCAAATGAGCCACAATTGATGGTTATCACAGTCTAGTCTGAAAACTGATCTGTACGTGTACTGAAGCATGTGATCCATATAATATATGTTGTGTACCATCTTCTGATCATACCCATCTTAAGATGGGTCTGACCCAATATCTGATCATGATCTACTGATGCATGCTTACAGCTTTGAATAAAAAAAAAGAATAAAAAGATATACAGAGATAATAAAAGTCCGTTTTGATCCCTGAGCAATATGATTTGTATATTTGACTGTATTAAATGTAGAAAGTAGGTTCTGTACCGACAGTACCTTGTACATTGATTTTATTATTTTTTTAAAATAAAGTTACTGTTTTTACTTCTGCAATTACAAATATATTTAAGTATTATCAATACCAGTAAATTAACACAGGGAGATAGACCTGTGCTAAGTTTATATTGTTGACTGATTAATTGGCCTGACCCGAGATGGATCTGAACAAATAACCAACATATAAAACATTAATATAACATCAGGAAATGGGCTTGTTCCAAGTTGACTTTGTTGATCGGTTATTTGGCCTGACCCATCTTAAGGGAGATGTTGTGCTTCATTATATATATATATATATATATATATATATATATATATATATAAAGGTGTGTTATTGTATGAATGTAAGTATGTATGAAACAGGAACCTGTATCCATATCTGCTTCCGTTCATAGGCCACGATTATTTCAGAACCTCTTCACTCTTCAGTTCACAGTCCGTTATTTACCTCTTGTGTACCTGTCAGGCAATGTTGTTATTCTCGTAACTTTTCAAATAATTTGTTTATAAGGTCGAACAGTTTTGTATAAACTGTGACCTCTTTTTATTGGTTGTTCTTTTATGTTGTTACAGCCCCACCTGTAGTCAAGTATATAAGCATTTGAATGTCAGGTGAAGCCACTCTGGCTTTCAAACTTGAGAACAGCACATCCTTTATTTACATGCTTCTGTATGCTTATTTCAGGTGAGCATGTTACTTATTTATACTTCGTCTATTATTAACAGGCTAGTTATTCTGTGTGAATCACTCTATGTGAATTGGTTATCATCAATACCAGTATCATCAGGAATTTTTATGTTATTAATAAAAGTTATAGTGTCCAGTTCGGCCATGGCGCCACTTTATTAGTAATAAGGACCAGTTTGGCTATGGGGCCACAATATTAATAGATGTAATAATTTTGTGTAACTCTGTATATTTTTTGCCATGTTGTTTTATTGTATGTGTAAGTCCCTATATATGCACTATGGCATTAGAACTTGAGGACACCCTGTCCCTCATTTATATGCTTCTGTATGCTTCTTTCAGAAATAAAGCCATGCACGTATGTCACTGTCCTGGGTTTTAATTTGATTCTACGTGTGTGCCTCATTGACATATGTGTATTCAGCATGTTTTGATGGCTCATGGTAGTGACTGAAAATGCATACTCATGGTAACACACGGGGGAATTCCAAACTTTGATGTCAATGATAGGTATTTCCTCTGGCAGATCGACTTCTCTTCTCATGCAGCTCTATACTATGTGTGTGTGTGTGTGTGTAGATATCATTGTTCCACTATTCAACAAGTAAATGCACATGGATGTTTGAAGAGGTAATAATTACGAAACATCAAAAATACATCAGGCGTATTTTAATCCTGGTTTTCATATGGTTATTTTGCCTCAGTCAGGATGGCATATGTTCATTCCGTCTGTTAGTGTGTGTGTGTTTTTTTGTGTGTTAATTCATAACATAATACATGCCATCATGAATGGAACCTCATGAAATGTTAGGGCCCTTTGGGGGATAAGTAGCCAATGAAGAATCAATTAGATTTTGGTGTGGAACTGTCAAATGATCTGGATTCAGATATGCCATCCAGGAATATTAAAAAAATGTACAGTCATTTATTCTTGAATGAACCTTTGAATGCAAAATTGGTCGGTGAACATCCAACAATAGGGACAGCCCACATGGTGGAGGCTTGCATTCTTTAGAATGTAGATTTCTAGTTGTAATCTGACACAATTTTTCATTTGACCATGGTTCATTTATTAAATGACAGTCAACAGCTTGTAAAGTTAGGTGGCTGCACTGCTGGCAATATATTTTGGACAAATTAATTCTAGTTAAAGTGACTCCCTCTAGACTGTATCTTACTTGCTCAGCATACACATTAAAACTTGTTGCTTCAACTACATTTTTAGTTGTAGTTGAATTGTGATGTCAGTGACACATCAGAGGCAAAACAGGAACACAAAAGGCAAATAAGCAGACCTCAGTTTATAAATATAGGGGTCCCTATTAATGTTTGTTTGGAGAAAGAACATTTTCAATTTCATTTTAGAGATCAGAGTCCTCAGGGTGTTAGCTGCAACAGATTGTAATTTGTGCGGTAATCCATACTTTCTTTTTGATATAACAATTAAAAGCTTTGTAGTTAGGAAGTGAAACAAAGTTTAATATAGAATTGAAATTACACATCATATCCTTTTTTTGCAAAATGTTAACAGCAAATCTTTGAATAGATGTTTGAAGGTTTCTGTGAAAAAAGGGTTATTTTGGACTTCAAGGAAACTTCAAACATAATCTGAGATTTTTCAGGATAATGTTACAATTATGTCAGACTATGCAAGAACTTTCCAGAGGATCTGAGAACATTCCTACACTCTGAACACAGCGCCTGACCTCCTGGTGAACTTCCACTCACAGATTGTGAGAAATAGCAGGATTTTTCAGGTTTGGGGACACCCAGTCAGTTTACGCTGGATAAAGTACAATCTGATTGGCTCTGGGTTTAAACAAACCTGCAGAACTGGTAGGAGAAATCAAATTGGCTTAGTGCGTAAAAAAACATGGCTGTGCCTGTGACAAACTCGTGTAGCACTGCATGAAAGGGAATATGCAGACAGTGGGGGATGACTGACCTCAGGCCACACAACAGCAATTCAGTATAGAGACTGTGTTGAAAGTTGACGATTGCATCATGTGTATTCCAACGGAAGGGCTCGAGTTGGGGGAATCTTTGCTATCAAGCACTTTCCCCCGCAGTGCAAAGTGACCCACACCTCGAAGAACATCTGATTATGCTGCTGATATCTGCAATGTGTTTGGTTAAATATTACGCAAGAGGCATTCCACAGTGACAGCACCGCCTGGTGGCCAAACCTGACCGGCAACCGCGGTTTACTGCAGCAGGTAGTGTAGCGAATAATTGAGCATAACGTAACCACTGCTTATGGAGCGTAAGAATATTCCAAGAAAATATCTATAAAGCATGTTGAATTAACATGAAAAATAGCTTCTTCCCTTTAATAAAAATGGTACCTGCCAAACTATTGCCCTAAATCTGTTTGCTTACTCCTGTTAACGAGTGTTACAGTGGACAGGGTGCACAGGTGTCAATGTAAACACAGCGCATGGGCCCCCTGCACCCGCTGGGCCAAACCATGTCAAACACTGAAACAGGAGATGCCCAAACTGACTTGTCCAAAAATGTAACATTCAGCCTCCATTCAGCAAACAAGAAAGAACAATGAAAGAAGAATTGTTTGTGTGACAGGCCTGTAGCTAGCCAGGCTATATATATATATATATATACTCATTTCATCTTTCTGCCAGAGATCACTTCTGCACCAGGGTTGGGGGAATTGTAATGTGTAATTGTAATTATTTGTAATTAATTGCAATTTTTCAAGTAATTGATGTAATTTGTAATTGAACAAAATTCAAATACAAGTAATTGTAATTGTAATGATTACAAGGGTAAAAATTAATGTAATTTCAATTACTTTTCAATTACTTTCCAATTACTTTCCAAACACATGACAGAGCACCATACCTTATACCTTATTCCTTTGCACTGTTTATGGAAACACTCTTGAGTAAGGATTGTAAGCTATGATTATTGAATAAATAGTGCCCATGCATGTCATAAACATGGCAATTTATTAGTATGCCTTATACGTTATACTGGCCTTTTTACTTTGCAAATGCCTCCACTGTAATGTAGATAAAGTAACAAGCTTCCATAATGTACACCTGTGCAGAGCTTCACAACAGCAAGTGTGGGCTTGCTACATTTTACACTCTTACTGAAATGGAGGCTGGAACATACTTATACTGATCTGGTTACATTAGTGTTTATCTGCTAATTAGCTGACACTGAGAGAGTCACAGGAACAAAGAGGCTAATGATCTAGGAAGGCTAATATCAGAATTACCTCAAGTCAAAGGCTCATGAGGTAAATAGAGATAGGTATCGAGATAGCAGGGCTGTCTCAGTTGGCTGGCTCTAACATTGGAACAGTCTCCAATGTTTCTTGTGCCCAAAGACTCTTGGCATTGTATACTGGTTTTACTATCTGTCATACATAATAAAGAAGCTAACCATGGTGAATGCACTGGATTTTCATTATTTTTTCCTATAAATAATTTAATTACATCAAATTGTAATATTTTATATATTCAGTATGAATATATTTATATGAATTATTCACATGAAATGTTTGCATTAATATAGTTATAGTTTTTAAATTTATAAAGCGCAACAATAAAACATGTTTAATACTCAGTTGTGCTGTACAGACTAAAATTCAAATACTAGATTCACTATGAGATCAACTTACAAGATCCAACAACAAATAATATTGAATTAAAACAGAATAAAATTAGATCATGACCTGATTTTTAAAAAAATGACTAAAGAGACTAAAACTAATTTGCAAATATAATGATAGCATTAACCTTTCATGTGATCGGTGCATATTTTATATATGAAAGGTAGTTTTGAATAAATGTGTTTTTAATAAGACTTTAAATGTATTAATACTGTCTTGGCATTCGATGTTGTCTGGAAGTTTATTCCAATTGGCTGGTGCAGCACTGGTGAAGGCCCTTGACCCCAATGTTTTTGCCCTTGTCTTGGGAACCACAAGCAGATTACTTTAATGATTTTAGTGAAATCACATTGTATTTTAAACTCGAGTTTTTATGACATAACTTGATCAGCATTGATAGTAAAGAAATTAGGATTTTTAAGTCGATTTATGTGTTGGATTACTGTATAGGATTAAGGTAGACGCTAAAAAGGTTTTTCCATCAAAGGTTTGACCAAAAATTATTTACATGTGCTCTAATTGGCACATGCCAGTGTTATCAAGAAGCAAGACATTTATTTCCAATAAAGGGTAACATGTGATAAAAGAATATTATGTGAAATTATTTTGCACAAATGACTTAAAGATAATATGTTTAAAATATAGTTTATCCATATGTGCTTTCAGATATTTCTATTTTGTGTCAAAACACTAATTCAGCAGATGTTTCAATGCCTGACATTATAAAGAATACACACAATGTTCACATATGATGATGACAGCCAGTTTTGCCTTTCAATAAGAGAAAAGTGTAAATTTGAATATAATGCAATGATATATTATCATTAGTATAGCTTTTGTACACTTTAATATATGACACCAGACTGGATATGTTTATTGCAGTTTTTCCTTTTATAAATTTAATCAGTTGGCCTTTCTACCATGAATGATATTTTTCATGAACCATGCTAGCCGCTGACAGTGAAGCAGCAGGTTTAAGATTTCTGTTGCATCGCCGGCCCACCAAAGGGCTAACTGGGGTTATAGCACGTTATATCTGGGGTCATATCTGTTACTCTTAGAAAGGAAATTAAATAAAAATATTTCCTATGGTTTTAACAAACCAATGTTCACTTAATGTTGTATGTCAAAAGGCCTGTAATAAAAAATAACCATCCTGGAAAGCATGAAGCACCCATAACATCAACAACTGATATTGTTTGTCCAGAGAGAATTGAAGCATTAACAGCCCCGGTAGACATCTTGCATTTTGTGGCATTCCTGTATAAGGCTTTAGGCCTGTGTACTCTTATGTTCATAATTTAACTTCCTTGGTGCAAAATAGGGCTGAGAACAGAACAGTAATGTTTTATTGTGGTCAAATATACAATACAAATAGATGTACTGAACATTAATCAGTGGATATATGTTAAATCTCACAGTTGTGTATGGAGTGTTATAATCACAGTTAACTGCAGGTGCAATCTATGGACTCCACATTGTGTCAGTCACTGAAAAAAAGCAACTGAGGAGTTCATTCTTATGGGGCACATACAAAACTTTCCTATGGGGGCTGCAAGTGTTTGCCTATCACATGATCAGCTCATGAGTATGACATGACCCAGCAGAGAACCAATAGGAGATAAGGACAAATGACATCACTCATAGACTTGTAACCTGCTCATGAGCTTATCACTAGCTGTCATGACACATCATGTTATACCATATTAAAAGGGACTACCTCCATTTCCCCAACCCTCTAAAACCCTCAAGGGGTGGTGGTCGGGGTTAGGGATGGAGTCTCAAGCTGTCACACACCAATCCATACTGTCTCTGTGACAATGTGCGACACAAGACCCACACCAAGGTATATGTCTTGTTGTGACACATCTCTGTGACAATGTACGACAGTTTGCGACACTCGCTACAGTATATATTATACCTCTGCGACAATGTGCGACGGTTATACTTACATTCCCTTGCTGGCAGTGTCACTGCGACAATGTGCGACGGTTAGCTAAATTCTCTACCTGGAAATGTCTCTGCGACAGTTTGCGACACTCGCCCCAGTATATGTTATACCTCTGCGACAATGTGCGACGGTTATACATACATTCCCTTCTGGGGAGTGTCACACACCAATCCATACTGTTTCTGCGACAATGTGCGACACAAGCTCCACACCAAAGTATATGTCTTGTTGCGACACACCTCTGCGACAATGTACGACAGTTTGTGACACTCGCCCTGGTATATGTTATATCTCTGCGACAATGTGCGACAGTTATACATACATTCCCTTCCTGGGAGTGTCACTGCGACAATGTGCGACGGTTAGCTTAATTCCCTAACTGGCAATGTCTCTGCGACAGTTTGCGACACTCGCCCCAGTATATGTTATACCTCTGCGACCATGTGCGACAGTTATACATACATTCCCTTCCTGGGAGTGTCACCGCGACAATGTGCGACGGTTAGCTAAATTCTTTAACTGGCAATGTTGCTGCAAAAGTGTGCGACAGTTTGCGACACTCGCCCCGGTATATGTCATACCTCTGCGACAATGTGCGATGGTTATACATACATTCCCTTCCTGGGAGTGTCACTGCGACAATGTGCGACGGTTAGCTAAATTCTCTACCTGGAAATGTCTCTGCGACAGTTTGCGACACTCGCCCCAGTATATGTTATACCTCTGCGACAATGTGCGACGGTTATACATACATTCCCTTCTGGGGAGTGTCACACACCAATCCATACTGTCTCTGCGACAATGTGCGACACAAGCCCCACACCAAAGTATATTTCTTGTTGCGACACACCTCTGCGACAATGTACGACAGTTTGCAACACTCGCTACAGTATATATTATACCTCTGCGACAATGTGCGACAGTTATACATACATTCCCTTGCTGGCAGTGTCACTGCGACAATGTGCGACGGTTAGCTAAATTCTCTACCTGGAAATGTCTCTGCGACAGTTTGCGACACTCGCCCCAGTATATGTTATACCTCTGCGACAATGTGCGACGGTTATACATACATTCCCTTCTGGGGAGTGTCACACACCAATCCATACTGTCTCTGCGACAATGTGCGACACAAGCCCCACACCAAAGTATATTTCTTGTTGCGACACACCTCTGCGACAATGTACGACAGTTTGCAACACTCGCTACAGTATATATTATACCTCTGCGACAATGTGCGACAGTTATACATACATTCCCTTGCTGGCAGTGTCACTGCGACAATGTGCGACGGTTAGCTAAATTCTCTACCTGGAAATGTCTCTGCGACAGTTTGCGACACTCGCCCCAGTATATGTTATACCTCTGCGACAATGTGCGACGGTTATACATACATTCCCTTCTGGGGAGTGTCACACACCAATCCATACTGTCTCTGCGACAATGTGCGACACAAGCTCCACACCAAAGTATATGTCTTGTTGCGACACACCTCTGCGACAATGTACGACAGTTTGCGACACTCGCCCTGGTATATGTTATATCTCTGCGACAATGTGCGACAGTTATACATACATTCCCTTCCTTGGAGTGTCACTGCGACAATGTGCGATGGTTAGCTTAATTCCCTAACTGGCAATGTTGCTGCGACAATGTGCGACGGTAATACATACATTCCCTTCCTGGCAGTGTCACTACGACAATGTGCGACGGTTAGCTAAATTCTCTACCTGGCAATGTTGCTGCGAAAGTGTGAGACAGTTTGCTACACTCACCCCGGTATATGTTGTAGCCCTGCGACAATGTGCGACAGTTATACATACATTCCCTTCCTGGGAGTGTCACCGCGACAATGTGCGACGGTTAGCTAAATTCTTTAACTGGCAATGTTGCTGCAAAAGTGTGCGACAGTTTGCGACACTCACCCCGGTATATGTCATACCTCTGGGACAATGTGCGACGGTTATAGATACATTCCCTTCCTGGGAGTGTCACTGCGACAATGTGCGACCGTTAGGTAAATTCTCTACCTGGAAATGTATCTGTGACAGTTTGCGACACTCGCCCCAGTATATGTTATACCTCTGCGACAATGTGCGACGGTTATACATACATTCCTTTCTGGGGTGTAACACACACCAATCCATACTGTCTCTGCGACAATGTGCGACACAAGCCCCACACCAAAGTATATGTCTTGTTGCGACACACCTCTGCGACAATGTACGACAGTTTGCGACACTCGCCCTGGTATATGTTATATCTCTGCGACAATGTGCGACAGTTATACATACATTCCCTTCCTGGGAGTGTCACTGCGACAATGTGAGACGGTTAGCTTAATTCCTTAACTGGCAATGTTGCTGCGACAATGTGCGACGGTAATACATACATTCCCTTCCTGGCAGTGTCACTGCGACAATGTGCGACGGTTAGCTAAATTCTCTACCTGGCAATGTTGCTGCGAAAGTGTGAGACAGTTTGCGACACTCACCCCGGTATATGTTGTAGCCCTGCGACCATGTGCGACAGTTATACATACTTTCCCTTCCTGGGAGTGTCACCGCGACAATGTGCGACGGTTAGCTCAATTCTTTAACTGGCAATGTTCCTGCAAAAGTGTGCGACAGTTTGCGACACTCGCCCCGGTATATGTCATACCTCTGCGACAATGTGCGACGGTTATACGTACATTCCCTTCCTTGGAGTGTCACTGCGACAATGTGCGACAGTTAGCTAAATTCTCTACCTGGAAATGTCTCTGTGACAGTTTGCGACACTCGCCCCAGTATATGTTATACCTCTGCGACAATGTGCAACGGTTATACATACATTCCCTTCAGGGGAGTGTCACACACCAATCCATACTGTCTCTGCGACAATGTGCGACACAAGCCCCACACCAAAGTATATGTCTTGTTGCGACACACCTCTGCCACAATGTACGACAGTTTGCGACACTCGCCCTGGTATATGTTATATCTCTGCGACAATGTGCGACAGTTATACATAGTACATTCCCTTCCTGGGAGTGTCACTGCGACAATGTGAGACGGTTAGCTTAATTCCCTAACTGGCAATGTTGCTGCGACATTGTGCGACGGTAATACATACATTCCCTTCCTGGCAGTGTCACTGCGACAATGTGCGACGGTTACCTAAATTCTCTACCTGGCAATGTTGCTGCGAAAGTGTGAGACAGTTTGCGACACTCACCCCGGTATATGTTGTAGCCCTGCGACCATGTGCGACAGTTATACATACATTCCCTTCCTGGGAGTGTCACCGCGACAATGTGCGACGGTTAGCTAAATTCTTTAACTGGCAATGTTGCTGCAAAAGTGTGAGACACTCACCCCGGTATATGTCATACCTCTGCGACAATGTGCGACGGTTATACATACATTCCCTTCCTGGGAGTGTCACTGCGACAATGTGCGACGGTTTGCTAAATTCTCTACCTGGAAATGTCTCTGCGACAGTTTGCGACACTCGCCCCAGTATATGTTATACCTCTGCGACAATGTGCAACGGTTATACATACATTCCCTTCAGGGGAGTGTCACACACCAATCCATACTGTCTCTGCGACAATGTGCGACACAAGCCCCACACCAAAGAATATGTCTTGTTGCGACACACCTCTGCGACAGTGTACGACAGTTTGCGACACTCGCCCTGGTATATGTTATATCTCTGCGACAATGTGCGACAGTTATACATACATTCCCTTCCTGGGAGTGTCACTGTGACAATGTGCGACAGTTAGCTTAATTCCCTAACTGGCAATGTTGCTGCGACAATGTGCGACGGTAATACATACATTCCCTTCCTGGCAGTGTCACTGCGACAATGTGCGACGGTTAGCTAAAATCTCTACCTGGCAACGTTGCTGCAAAAGTGTGAGACAGTTTGCGACACTCACCCCCGTATATGTTGTAGCCCTGCGACAATGTGCGACAGTTATACATACATTCCCTTCCTGGGAGTGTCACCGCGACAATGTGCGAAGGTTAGCTAAATTCTTTAACTGGCAATGATGCTGCAAAAGTGTGCGACAGTTTGCGACACTCGCCCCGGTATATGTCATACCTCTGCGACAATGTGCGACGGTTATACATACATTCCCTTCCTGGGAGTGTCACTGCGACAATGTGCAACGGTTAGCTAAATTGTCTACCTGGAAATGTCTCTGCGACAGTTTGCGACACTCGCCCCAGTATATGTTATACCTCTGCGACAATGTGTGACGGTTATACATACATTCCCTTCTGGGGAGTGTCACACACCAATCCATACTGTCTCTGCGACAATGTGCAACACAAGCCCCACACCAAAGTATATGTCTTGTTCAACAATGTTCGACAGTTTGCGACACTCACTCCAGTTATAGATACATTCCCTTCCTGGCAGTGTCACTGCGACAATGTGCGACAGTTATACATACATTCCCTTCCTGGCAGTGTCACTGCGACAATGTGTGACGGGTAGCTAAATTCTCTACCAGGCACTGTTGCTGGGAAAGTGTGCGACAGTTTGCGACACTCACCACATACATTCCCTTCTGGGGAGTGTCACACACCAATCCATACTGTCTAAAGTGAGCGACAATGTGCGACACAAGCCCCACACCAAAGTATGTCTTGTTGCTACACACCTGCGACAATGTACGACAGTATATATTATACCTCTGTGACAATGTGCGACAGTTATAGATACATTCCCTTCCTGGCAGTGTCACTGCGACAATGTGCGACGGGTAGCTAATTCTCTTCCTGGTAATGTTGCTGCTAAAGTGAGCGACACTTTGCGACACTGGCCCCAGTATATGTCATACCTCTGCGACAATGTGCGACAGTTAAAAATACATTCCCTTCCAGGGAGTGTCACTGCGACAATGTGCGACGGTTAGCAAAATTCTCTAACTGGAAATGTCGCTGCGACAATGTGCGACAGTTTGCGACACTCACCCCAGTATATGTTATACCTCTGCGACAATGTGCGACGGTTATACATACATTCCCTTCCTGGGAGTGTCAGACACCTATCTATACTGTCTCTGCGACGATGTGCAACACAAGCCCCACACCAAAGTATATGTCTTGTTCGACAATGTACGACAGTTTGCGACACTCGCTCCAGTATATATTATACCTCTGCGACAATGTGCGACAGTTATACATACATTCCCTTCCTGGCAGTGTCACTGCGACAATGTGCGGCTGAGTTCTTGCTGAGTGGGTCAGTCGATACTGTTGTTCTTACAAATGGAGCGTTCTCTATATTGCCCCCCGGACAAAAGCACCCACCCCCCTCCCCTACCTTAATGATAAAGAGGGCAAAAGCCCCCCTCCAATATATTTATATCTAAATCTATGAATATAGGTTGAATATGAACATTTTATATATAAATATATATGTATATATATATATATACATATATATTTATATATATTTTGTAAATACCAATGTGTGTTATCTCATATAATTGTTTAATTACATTCAAAATTCAAACTTACAATATATCTTATAATCTATAATATCTTATAATTAATAATAATCTTATAACTATAATATAGTTTACAATAAAAATTACGATAATCAGCTGACCCACACTAGTAATTTGTTATTCAAGACTGAGGGTACTAAAACTTTGACTAATAACAACACAAATTATCTCAATTATCTGTTAATTAGGAAACCACTTCCATGGGAAATTTTCACAGGACCTGTTTCACCTGAATGATTATTGAAGGAGTGGCTTCATTTGCTGGCATGGTTCATGATCTTGCTCATAAATTGCAACAGATAAAAAGATAAAATATTGCATCTAATTCAAGTCATTATTAGGATATCAGTTCTGTTTAAAGAGCAGACGCATAATGATTTTTTTTTCAATAGTTTAAGGTAGATAACCTTTTGCAATAATATGTGTATTATCTCATATATTAATATAATGAAAAAGCTCTAGGACCAAAACCCCCCCTCCGATATAGATATATCTATATCCATCTATGTCTCACTCTCTCCCTCTTTAGATATAAATATATAGATACATATACAGGTATAAATATATTGAAGTGGAGGTTTTTGTCCTCTATATCATTAAGGTAGGGGGGTTTCTCACTGGAGGGGCTTTTGACTGGGGGGGGGGGGGGGGGCTTTTGACCTACATCCCTTACAAATATCTCATTTAGGATACAGGAAATGTATGCCTTCACTATAACCTTCATTCTCAGAAAGCTGGTTTCTCATCTGACACAGTCCTATTGGGGTTTAAAAAATAAAATATGAAGATGTATAAGCAAAGGGACATGTTGCAGTATATTAATTGTGGCACATTTTTGCAAACTGCCGCACATTGTCGCAGTGACAATATTGGCAGGTAGAGAGTGTAGTTTCCTGTCCCACACTGCTGCAGAGGTAAGATATATACTTGGGGGGGGGGGGGGGGTTCGCACATTGTCACTGTGACAGTACGGAAGCTAATTGTCTCATATTGTCACAGAGGTTAGATATATACTGGGGTGAGTGTCACAGACTGTTGCACATTGTCACTGCGACAGTATTGTAGCTTATTAATTGTTGCACATTGTCACAGAGGTAAGATATATACTTGGCTTATTAACTGTCGCGCATTGTTGCAGAAGTATGATATATACTGGGGTGTGTCGCAAACTGTCGCACAATTTGACTGCGACAGTATTGTAGCTTATTAATTGTCGCACATTGTCACAGAAGTAAGATACATACTGACGTTAGTGTCGCAGACTATCGCAGCGACTGTATTAATTGTGCTTGTCGGCTTGAGATTGTAGCTAACCCTTGCATTGTCGTAGCTGTTAGATATATACAGGTGACTGTGTCGCAAACTGTCGCTCATTGTCACTGTGACAGTACTGTAGCTTATTCATTGTTGCACATTCTTGCAGAGGTAAGATATATACTGGGCTGAGTGTCACACTAACTGTCGCACATTGTCAAGATATATCTCGGGTGTGTGTCGCAAACTGTCGCACATTGTGACTGCGACAGTATTGTAGCTTATTAATTGTCGCACATTGTCACAGAAGTAAGATACATACTGACGTTAGTGTTGCAGACTATCGCAGCGACTGTATTAATTGTGCTTGTTGGATTGAGATTGTAGCTAACCGTCGCATTGTTGCAGCTGTTAGATATATACAGGTGAGTGTGTCGCAAACTGTCGCACATTGTCACTGCAACAGTACTGTAGCTTATTATTTAATTGTCTGGCATTGTGGCAGAAGTATGATATATACTGGGGGATGTGTCGCAAACTGTCGCACAATGTGACAGTACTGTAGCTTATTCATTGTTGCACATTCTTGCAGAGGTAAGATATATACTGGGCTGAGTGTCACACTGACTGTCACACATTGTCAAGATATATCTGGGGTGTGTGTCGCACATTGTGACTGCAACAGTATTGTAGCTTATTAATTGTCGCACATTGGCACAGAAGAAAGATACACACTGAGGTGAGTGTCGCAGTCTGTCGCAGCAACAATACTAATTGTCATGTGTCAGCTTCAGACTGTAGATAACCATCCCACACTGTCGCATTGTCGCACAGGTAAGATATATCCTGGGATGTGTGTTGCAAACTGTCACAGTGTCGCAGCAGTGGTATTGTCGCAGGTCAGCTTGAGGATGTGGCTAACTGTCGCACATTGTCGCAGTTGTAAGATATATACTGGGATGAGTGTTGCATACTGTCGCACATTGTCACTGCGACAGTATTGTAGCTTATTAATTGTCGCACATTGTCGCAGAAGTAAGATATATACTGAGGTGAGTGTCGCACACTGTTGCAGCAACTGTATTAATTGTGCTTGCCAGCTTGAGATTGTAGCCAACCGTTGGACATTGTTGCATTGTTGCAGTGGTAAGATATATACTGGGGTGAGTGTCGCAGACTGTCACAGCGACTATATTAATTGTCGCATGTCAGCTTGAGATTGTATCCTAGGGTGTGTAATGCTGACTGTCGCACTTTGTCGTAGCGACAATGGCAGCTTGAGGATTTGGCTAACTGTCGCACATTGTCACTGCAACTGTATTGTTACTGTAAAGCTTATTAATTGTCTTACATTGTTGCAGAAGTCAGATACATACTGATGTTAGTGTCGTAGACTGTGGCAGCAACAGAACTAATTGTCGTGTGTCAGTTTCAGACTGTAGCTAACCGTCGCACATTGTCACATATTTATAGTGGTAAGTTATTTACTGGGGAGTGTGTCACAAACTGTTGCACATTGTCACTGCGACAGTATTGTAGCTTATTAATTGTTGCACATTCTCCTAGAGGTAGGATACATACTTGGGAGTGTGTCACAAACTGTCGCACATTGTTACAGTGACAGTATTTTGCTAATTAATTGTTGCACATTCTCGCAGAGGTAAGATATATACTGGGCTGAGTGTCGCACTGACTGTCGCACATTGTCACTGCGACAGTACTGTAGCTTATTAATTGTCGCGCATTGTCGCAGAAGTATAATATATACTGGGGTGTGTGTCACAAACTGTCGCACATTGTGACTGCGACAGTATTGTAGCTTATTAATTGTTGCACATTGTCACAGAAGTAAGATACATACTGACGTTAGTGTCGCAGACTATCGCAGCGACTGTATTAATTGTGCTTGTTGGCTTGAGATTGTAGCTAACCGTCGCATTGTTGCAGCTGTTAGATATATACAGGTGAGTGTGTTGCAAACTGTCGCACATTGTCACTGCAACAGTACTGTAGCTTATAAATTGTCGCGCATTGTCGCAGAAGTATGATATATACTGGGGGGTGTGTCGCAAACAGTCGCACAATGTGACTGCGACAGTATTGTAGTTTATTAATTGTCGCACATTGTCACAGAAGTAAGATACATACTGACGTTAGTGTCGCAGACTATCGCAGCCACTGTATTAATTGTGCTTGTCGGCTTGAGATTGTAGCTAACCGCATTGTCGCAGCTGTTAGATATATACAGGTGAGTGTGTCGCAAACTGTTGCACATTGTCACTGTGACAGTACTGTAGCTTATTCATTGTTGCACATTCTTGCACAGGTAAGATACATAATGGGCTGAGTGTCACACTGACTGTCGCACATTGTCAAGATATATCTGGGGTGTGTGTCGCAATCTGTCGCACATTGTGACTGCAACAGTATTGTAGCTTATTAAAAGTCACACATTGGCACAGAAGTAAGATACACACTGAGGTGTGTGTCGCAGTCTGTCGCAGCAACAATACTATTTGTCATGTGTCGGCTTCAGACTGTAGATAACTATCGCACATTGTCGCATTGTCGCAGTGGTAAGATATATACTGGGGTGAGTGTCGCAGACTGTCGCAGCGACTGTATTAATTGTCGCATGTCAGCTTGTGGATGTGGTTAACCGTCGCACATTGTCGCATTGTCGCAGTGGTAAGATATATTCTGGGGTGAGTGTCGCAGACTGTCGCAGCGACTGTATTAATTGTCGTATGTCAGCTTGTGGATGTTGTTAACTGTCGCACATTGTCGCATTGTCGCAGTGGTAAGATATATACTGGGGTGAGTGTCGCAGCAACTGTATTAATTGTCGCATGTCAGCTTGAGGATGTGGCTAAATGTTGCACATTGTCGCATTGTCGCAGTTGTAAGATATATACTGGGGTGAGTGTCGCAGACTGTCGCAGCGACTGTATTAATTGTCGCATGTCAGCTTGAGATTGTAGCCAACCGTTGCACATTGTCGCATTGTCGCAGTTGTAAGATACATCCTGGAGTGCATGTCCCTGCCTGAAGGGGTAGAAGGTTTTGCACCTTGAGGATTTGGCCAACCGTCGCACACTGTCGCATTGTCGCAGTGGTAAGATATATACTGGGGTGAGTGTCGCAGACTGTCGCAGCGACTGTATTAATTGTTGCATGTCAGCTTGAAGATGTGGCTAACCGTCGCACACTGTCGCATTGTCGCAGTGGTAAGATATATACTGGGGTGAGTGTCGCAGACTGTCGCAGCGACTGTATTAATTGTCGCATGTCAGCTTGTGGATGTGGTTCACTGTCGCACATTGTTGCATTGTCGCAGTGGTAAGATATATACTGATGTGAGTGTCGCAGACTGTCGCAGCGACTGTATAATTGTCGCATGTCAGCTTGAGATTGTAGCCAACCGTCGCACATTGTCGCATTGACGCAGTTGTAAGATACATCCTGGAGTGCATGTCCCTGCCTGAAGGGGTAGAAGGTTTTGCACCTTGAGGATTTCGCTAACCGTCGCACACTGTCGCATTGTCGCAGTGGTAAGATATGTACCGGGGTGAGTGTCGCAGACTGTCGCAGCAATGGTATCAATTGTCGCATGTCAGCTTGAGGATGTGGTTAACCATCGCAAATTGTCGCAGTGGTAAGATATATACTGGGGTGAGTGTAGCAGACTGTCGCAGCGACTGTATTAATTGTCGCATGTCAGCTTGAGATAGTGAGATTGTAGCCAACCCTCGCACATTGTCGCATTGTCGCAGTTGTAAGATACATCCTGGAGTGCATGTCCCTGCCTGAAGGGGTAGAAGGTTTTGCACCTGGAGGATTTGGCTAACTGTCGCACATTGTCGCATTGTCGCACTGGTAAGATATATACTGGGGTGAGTGTCGCAGACTGTCGCAGCGACTGTATTAATTGTCGCATGTCAGCTTGAGATAGTAGCCAACCGTCGCACATTGTCGCATTGTGGCACAGGTAGGATATATCCTGGGGTGTGTAATGCTGACTGTCGCACTTGGTTTTAGTGACAATGGCAGCTTGAGGATTTGGCCAACTGTCCCACACTGTCGCATTGTCGCAGTGGTAAGATATATACTTGGGTGAGTGTCACCGACTGTCGCAGCGACTGTATTAATTGTCGCATGTCAGCTTGAGATTGTAGCCAACCGTCGCACATTGTCGCATTGTCGCAGTTGTAAGATACATCCTGGAGTGCATGTCCCTGCCTGAAGGGGTAGAAGGTTTTGCATCTTGAGGATTTGGCTAACCGTCGCACACTGTCGCATTGTCGCAGTGGTAAGATATATACTGGGGTGAGTGTCGCAGACTGTCGCAGCGACTGTATTAATTGTCGCATGTCAGCTTGAGATAGTAGCCAACCGTCGCACATTGTCGCATTGTCGCACAGGTAGGATATATCCTGGGGTGTGTAATGCTGACTGTCGCACTTGGTTTTAGCGACAATGGCAGCTTGAGGATTTGGCCACCTATCGCACATTGTCGCATTGTCGCAGTGGTAAGATATATACTGGGGTGAGTGTCGCAGACTGTCACAGCTTCTGTATTAATTGTCGCATGTCAGCTTGTGGATGTGGTTAACTGTCGCACATTGTCGCATTGTCGCAGTGGTAAGACATATACTGGGGTGAGTGTCGCAGACTGTCGCAGCGACTGTATTAATTGTCGCATGTCAGCTTGAAGATGTGGCTAACTGTCTCACATTGTCGCATTGTCGCAGTGGTAAGATATATACTGGGGTGAGTGTCGCAGACTGTTGCAGCGACTGTATTAATTGTCGCATGTCAGCTTGAGATAGTAGCCAACCGTCGCACATTGTAGCATTGTAGCACAGGTAGGATATATCCTGGGGTGTGTAATGCTGACTGTCGCACTTGGTTTTAGCGACAATGGCAGCTTGAGGATTTGGCCAACTGTCGCACATTGTCGCATTGTCGCAGTGGGAAGATGTATACTGGGGTGAGTGTCGCAGACTGTCGCAGCGACTGTATTAATTGTCGCATGTCAGCTTGAGATAGTAGCCAACCGTCGCACATTGTAGCATTGTCGCACAGGTAGGATATATATCCTGGGGTGTGTAATGCTGACTGTCGCACTAGGTTTTAGCGACAATGGCAGCTTGAGGATTTGGCCACCTGTCGCACATTGTCGCATTGTCGCAGTGGTAAGATATATACTGGGGTGAGTGTCGCAGACTGTCACAGGACTGTATTAATTGTCGCATGTCAGCTTGTGGATGTGGTTAACTGTCGCACAGTGTCGCATTGTCGCAGTGGTAAGATATATACTGGGGTGAGTGTCGCAGACTGTCGCAGCGGCTGTATGAATTGTCGCATGTCAGCTTGAAGATGTGGCTAACCGTCTCACATTGTCGCATTGTCGCAGTAGTAAGATATATACTGGGGTGAGTGTCGCAGACTGTCGCAGCGACCGTATTAATTGTCGCATGTCAGCTTGAGATAGTAGCCAACCGTCGCACATTGTCGCATTGTCGCACAGGTAGGATATATATCCTGGGGTGTGTAATGCTGACTGTCGCACTAGGTTTTAGCGACAATGGCAGCTTGAGGATTTGGCCACCTGTCGCACATTGGCGCATTGTCGCAGTGGTAAGATATATACTGGGGTGAGTGTCGCAGACTGTCACAGCGACTGTATTAATTGTCGCATGTCAGCTTGTGGATGTGGTTAACTGTCGCACAGTGTCGCATTGTCGCAGTGGTAAGATATATACTGGGGTGAGTGTCGCAGACTGTCGCAGCGACTGTATTAATTGTCGCATGTCAGCTTGAGGATGTGGCCAACTGTCGCACATTGTCGCATTGTCGCAGTGGTAAGATATATACTGGAGTGAGTGTCGCAGACTGTCGCAGCGGCTGTATGAATTGTCGCATGTCAGCTTGAAGATGTGGCTAACCGTCTCACATTGTCGCAGTGGTAAGATATATACTGGGGTGAGTGTCGCAGACTGTCGCAGCGACTGTATTAATTGTCGCATGTCAGCTTGAGATAGTAGCCAACCGTCGCACATTGTAGCATTGTCGCACAGGTAGGATATATCCTGGGGTGTGTAATGCTGACTGTCGCACTTGGTTTTAGCGACAATGGCAGCTTGAGGATTTGGCCAACTGTCGCACATTGTCGCATTGTCGCAGTGGTAAGATATATACTGGGGTGAGTGTCGCAGACTGTCACAGCGACTGTATTAATTGTCGCATGTCAGCTTGTGGATGTGGTTAACTGTCGCACATTGTCGCAGTGGTAAG